>JAPQWV010000017.1:16347500-18847500 GCA_027422505.1 Craterostigma plantagineum | reverse complement strand
AAATTTTTTAATATATATATATATATATATATACATACATATATTATATTATTTCAAAAAAATATAAAATGGATAAAAATATTATAAGGATCTTCATAAATTTATTTAGCCCATAAATTATTAATTATACCCAACTTTCTAAGATTATTGAGGCCCACCATATTTTATTTACATTAAAACAACAAAAGGATATACAAAATACATGTTTATTTTATGAATTAAAAATCTTTTTATTTCGGAAAATTTGGTATTAATAATCCATCTTATTGGGACCTAAGAGCATCTCCAATCGATACCCAAAAACCCAAAAGATATACTAAAAGTTCTCCAACCGTACACCAAACGCAAACTCAAAATGCGTTTTCATTTTCTCTCTCCTGTTTTAAACGCATATATGTGTTTTGGGAATATGAGTTATCCCATAATATGGGTTTGATGTTTTAAAAATTACAATAAATACCCTTTATTATTTTTAATTATTAAAGTACCCATATAAAAATAAAAAATAAATAAAAATATATAAAAAGGACTCCTGTTATTAATAATTATTTTTTCTACGTCTTTTACATGAAAAAATATTGAGTGTATTATTAATTTTGTGAAATTAGTCTTTTCAATCGAACTTAAAATAATAGTATGGGTTATATTGTAAAGTTGTAAATTTCATGGGTAATATTAAAAAATCAGATAGAAGAGAATATTACAATAGTAGTCTTTTAAGTTTGCGAATTAGTTTATCGGGTGGAGAAGAATTACTGCATTTTGAGTTTGAGAATGCGTTTGAGTTTGGAAATGCGCTTTTCGGTTGGAGATGGTCTAAGGAGTTTGAATTGAATAAAAATTCGAAAACAACGAATAACGAGTTACGAGACACGCATGGTAAAAAACCCTCTGTGTGAGTGGCATAGAAGGTATGATACCGATACCATACCGAAATTCCGGCATGATACCGTATCGAAATTTAAGGTATACCGAAATTTTAGTATGGTATTGGTATGATTTTTCGATACAGAAATTTTGGTATGGTATACGGTATCACAGTTTTGATATGGTATACCGTACCGAACCACCCCTAATGACGCCTGTGGATGATAAAATTTGAAAAATAAAGGTCGTGGGATTGCGAGATATAAAAAAACAGAATTTTCTGCACGCTCGTGTGTTTATGATATTTAAATATATATAATATTCGTCAATTGTAATTTAAAATATATAAAAGAAATAATAATTTAATAAAATTATATATAATTATAAGTATTTATAAAAAGAAAGTGAAATTATTATAACAAAATAGAGGGATAGAATTAAAAGTACAACCAAATTGGCCAGGTTTTGATTCACCCCTGGCCCTAAGCCTTAGTAGAAGAGTACAGATATATGCTTACCATTGCGTACGCCAATGATCATTTCCGTATCTTTTTGAACCCCTTGCGATCGGAGTACACACTCGGGTTTCTCAGAATCAGTTTATTCACCTGCATTAGCATCGGAATGGGCTATTTGTTAATCCCGAGAAATCTAATAAATAATGGAAAGTTCCTTGATGTGAGCTTTCCATAGCTATAATCATTATTATTACACAGACGAAACAACACTTTTCAAAGTCCCATTTGATTATTGCATCACGAAATCACTAATTAAAATAAGGAAGAAATCGAAAAACCTTGTAAAGGTGGAACCTTTTTGAAGCTACGTACGTCGCAGGGCGGTCATTCTTCTGCAAGAAATTACGGTAAGGCGTAGGGGGAAAACGTATTATATTACAACAATAGGGCCATGGTATTCCTAAGACTTAACTAACACATTCAAAGTATATATAAATATATTGAATTAGATAGCTAGTCACATAATTGATTCTGTTGTTTTATATTTTGTGAATAATCAATCTATTTCTACGAGGGACGAGTAATTAATTTGGTGAGGAGGAAGATTTTTTTTTTTCAAACTTACCCACTTGTGTTTCTCCTTTTTCTCTCACACACTTGCACATGGCATTTCTTTTTTTTGCCTTCACTTTTTTTCCCACTCACTCACTCTTCTCACCTCTTTTGTAACATTCTCGTTCAT
The DNA here is from genome assembly GCA_027422505.1 of Craterostigma plantagineum. Taxonomy (NCBI): domain Eukaryota; kingdom Viridiplantae; phylum Streptophyta; class Magnoliopsida; order Lamiales; family Linderniaceae; genus Craterostigma; species Craterostigma plantagineum. The sequence continues at coordinate 18,845,433 of JAPQWV010000017.1, read as the reverse complement.
TGCATATATATATACGGGTGGGGAAATATACCGCAATACCGATATATCGTCCTTATCGTATCGAAACGTACCGAAAATATCGAAAATTTTGGTATACCGAAATTTTTGGTAAGGTATGATACCGTACCGAAAATTTTCGGTACGGTAATGGTATGAAAATTTAAAATTTAGGTATACCGATTATATCGGAATACCGAAATACTAAAATTTATAATATAATATATATACACACACGTACATATATTATATTATTTCAAAAAAATATAAAATGATAAAAATATTTTAAGGAACTACATGAATTTATTTAGCCATAAATCATTAACTATAGAGGCCCACCATATTTATGTAAATTTCTTTGTCTTTTTAAGGAAACTGACTAAACTATGTAAATTATTTAAGATTATTTTATGAATTAAAAATCTTTTTATTTTGGAAAATTTGGTATTAATAATCCATCTTATTGGGACCTAAGGAGTTTGAATTGACTAAAAATTCAAAAACAACGAATTAACGATTTACGAGACACGCGGTAGAAAATCCTCCATGTGAATGGTATAGAAGGTATGATACCGATACCATACCGAAAATTCGATATCATACCGTATCGAAATTTAAGGTATACCGAAAGTTTGGTATGGTATTGGTATGATTTTTTTCGATACTAAAATTTCGGTACGGTATACGGTATCACAGTTTTGATACGGTATACCTTACCGAACCACCCCTATATATAAGATATATAGTTAGCATATACTAGCGTGAGGATAACTATTGCTATATCATGCGTATATATCATTTGCTGCATATCTTGACTTCTCCTCTTATATTTCTTTCTTTCGGCTATAGAAAACGTTTTTTATTTGGCTTCTCTTTTTCTTAATTCTTGGACTTACTTGGCTGCTATTGTGCGTGTCTTCCTTTTGTATTTCATAGTTGTTTTGTTTTGTTTTGTTTTTCTTCTTCTAAGTCCACAAATATTGAGCTTATCCAACAAATTCATTTAGAGCCCTTTTTTTTGCAGAAGTTAAAATTAAAGAATAGAGAAATGAAGAAGGTACACCTGAATTGGAGAAACCCCCGAATATCGACGGCCCAAGTCTCCAGACCGTTGTACTCTAACAACGGATAAACACTCATCCATTCCAAGCAAAAGCTGATTAATACAATGCAAACATCAAACTTTATGAAGCAAAATATGGTAATATTATTCGATGTTCTTCGTGTCCTAAAGTAGAATGAAATAACCGAGATTGAGAGATAACAAACCTGTCGAAACAATGGAGGACCAGTGGATCGTTGTCGTCCCTACTATCCAGTGTCACGCAGCTACTCATTATGCACTTTTTCGTAAACTCAACCTTCGAAATCATTGGTTGACGTTTCGATTTTATCGAATTTCATCTCTATACTCTACAAACTAATTGCCCAGAAAGAATAAACGAGGGACTGTTCATTCAAGAACTTCAAGTGAAATCATCATCATCTCCTATTACCTATCACAAATGAAAGATGAAAAAGAAAAGAAAGACTGCCTCATAATGAACCGGCTATGGACTCTTGTTGGCATTGGAAAAAATTACATAGCCTAAAGGGCAGCTTCAGAGAGGGCTATGCGGATCAGAAATGGTTATACTCGTCAGATGGGAAATATTCTGTTCGAACTGGATATCAGTGGCTGAAAGTGACTCAGCCAGCTTTTCCTTATTGTAAAGCAATATGGAATAAGTTCAACTCCCCTAAGCACTCGTTTTTTGTCTGGTTAATGGTGCAAAAGAGAATATTAACATCAGACAGATTAATCAGTTGGGGGCTCAATGTTCTTAACCCAGTTTCCGGTTATGTGGTAGTTCAGTGGAAACAATTGAGCATCTATTCCTGGAATGCTCATTCTGCCAACAACTGCTCCTAAAGTTGGCAGACTGGGTATGCATCAATGGGACTTTGGGTGGGTTCGAGGAGCTGATAAATTGGATAAAAACTGAGGGAGGCAAATGAAATATACATCAAGGAATTCGTATGGCCTGCCTTTCTGCTACGCTTTATTATATCTTGTATGAAAGGAATCACAGAATTCACTCTGAGCTGGAATGGAGGAATGGGGATCAGCTTGCCAGGCTAATCATTTGCGAGGTGAAAGAGAGGCTGAGGACTTTTAGTGGAGTGAAAAAAATAGCCAAGTCTAGTTTGTTTAGATATATTCGTTCTTATACCTGTCGATAGGTACGGTTGATGTACAAATACATTGCGAAGGTTGGTAAATGAAAACATCATTTTTACCAAAAAAAAAAGACTGCCTCATCCATGCATAGACAATCAGTGTAAGTCCATGGATGAGAAAACACAGAGAAATAAAAATGTATGAAACTAAATACTCAGAAATATCTTTGAAACAAAACAAAATCGGACGATTAGGGCTCAACATATGAAGCTGATTTCGATTTAATTTTTTTTAATGCAGAAATTGTTGTTTTTATAAATATGAGCTCGAGCGAAGAGGGTGATATGGGCAATATTTGTGCGTGAGAGTTCTTGTACTGACGTCTAATTAAGGATATGAGGACGACAATGATTTTCTTGTTCTCTATTTTTCACGTAGAGATACTCGCTTATTGCTCATGCAAGAAGAAAAACGAGAGGGACTTCTTAATCTATTATTTTGCTCACATCTTCTTCTATGCGTACTGATACAATTTATAGGAATATCAAGTACAAAAATCCAAACACAAACTTCAACAAAACAAACTACTTTATGACTTTTCCACTTGTCTTATCTCTTCATTGATTGCTTCTCAAACATGTATTGCTTATTTTCTTCATTTGTTTGCTACTTTCGGCTCCATATATTTTGTTACTTTAATTTATTGAGCTTAGTCAACAGATTCACCCCTTAAGCTCAATGTCTTCCTGTCTTTCATCCCGAGCATCCTCTTTAGGTTTTCGAATGTGCTTGTCGGTAACGGTTTCGTGAAAATATCCGCAACTTGGTCCAGACTTGCTATGTGCACCATCTTCACTTCTCCATTTTAACGTGCTCCCTAATAAAATGAAATCGAGCATCAATATGCTTGCTTCTTTCATGATGGACCGGATTTTTCGCCAACTCGATCGCCGATTTATTATCTACACGAATTTCAGTTGACTCAACTTGTTGAAGATTCAACTTGAGCAATAAATTTCTCAGCCAAATTGCGTGACAAACACACCAAGATGCTGCCACGTATTCCGCTTCGCAGGTTGATAGAGTCACGATCGATTGGTTTTTGGATAACCAAGTGAATGCCGTATTCCCGAGATAGAATACGTAGCCGCCAGTGCTTCTTCATTCATCGATACTCCGCACCAATCGCTGTCAGAATATCCGACTAATTTGCAGTCACTCGCCTTTGGATAAAATAGTCCGAGCGATTGTGTTCCTCGGATGTATCGTAAACTCCTCTTGATCGCCTTGAGATGTGACTGTCTCGGTTCTTGCATATAACGACTAACAACTCCAACACTGTAAGCAATATCGGGTCTTGTGCAGGTTAAGTATCGCAAATTGCCCACGAGACTTTGATAATTGGTTGCATACGCTCCTTGTCCTCCGTCAACTTGGACAATTTTGTTCCAGGTCCATCGGTGTCGCTACCAGGTTGCTCTCCATTCTATTTTTCTTCAATATATCCTTCGCATACGGTTCTTACGACACAAAATTTCCCATGCTTCATTGCTCGACTTCGAGACCGAGAAAGTACTTCATTAGTCCCAAGTCCGTCATCTCGAATTCTTTCATCATTGCTTTCTTGAAGTCGTTGACTATTTTCCCATTGCTTCCCATGAAAATAAGGTCATCGACGTAGAGTGCGATGATGATCATTTCCTTTCCTTCTTGTTTGACGTAGAGAGCGTGCTCGAATGGACATTGCTCGAACTTGTTCTTTTTGAAATATCCGTCGATCCGGGTGTTACATGCTCGAGGCGCTTGCTTTAGCCCGTAAAGCACTTTTTTTAATTTCAGCACTTTGCCTTCTTCTCCCGATTTTGAGTATCCCGGGGGCTGTTCCACGTAGACTTCCTCCTCAAGTTCCCCGTTCAAAACAGCGAACTTCACATCCATCTGGTAGATTGGCCAATTGAGTTGTGCAGCTTGAGCCAGGAGCAAACGGATTGTCTCCATTCTAGCAACGGGAGCAAAAACTTCGTCGTAATCTATTCCCGCTTGTTGTCGATAGCCCTTAGCTACCAATCTTGCCTTGTAACGTTCAACTTTTCCTTGAGCATTCATCTTCTTCTTATAAACCCATTTGACTCCAATGGGTTTATGTCCGTTTGGCAACTCCACAAGTTTCCATGTATCGCTCTTTTCGATTGCCTTTATTTCCTCGTCCATCGCCGATTTCCATCTCTTGTCACTTATGGCTTCTTCGAAACTAATTTGTTCCGAGTCGGCTAGTAAGCAGACAAGGTGAACCTGTTTAGTTAACGTGTACAGATCCTGCATGCTTCGCATCCTCGGCTGCCTTGGTTCGTCCTCCTCATAGTTTTCTTGAGAAGACACCGGAACGGGTATTGGTGCAATGATCAGTGGTTCTCCCTCCGTTGTATTTTCTTCATCGTTCCAGTTCCATGAATTTTCTTCGTCTACTTGAATATCTCGACTTACTATCACTTTTTATTTTCTGGATCATAGAGCCGGTACACCTTCGTCTTCTCATCGTACCCAATAAACACGAGCTTTTTGCTTTTGTCATCAATCTTGGTCCTCTTCTGATCCGGCACATGTGCATACGCTACGCTTCCAAATATTTTGAAGTGCGCTACCGTCGGGTTTTGGTCAGTCCATGCTTCCTGTGGTGTTTGTTGGGGTGGGCCTGATTAATCGACACCGGCCCCCGAACAACGCAACTTGGCAATAGCAGAAGCGCGATTTGAACCGAGCGACGTAGGGTGACGAATTTTCGATTTTTAATATCTAAATTCGACCTTACGCCCTTCGGCTTCTCCCGAGACCTGAGATACTTCCCTAAGCCTCGGGAGACCACGGTTAATTCGAATTTATTTCAAATTTATTCGAATTAATAATTTAGTTCCAAACTAATCGAACAAAGCGGCATCCAGTTGTTTTTCGATTATTTGGTGACCGAAATGATTTGCGATCAACACCAAATTTTCCAGAATAATTCTACACTTCCCAACATTCACAACGAGGGGTTTTTCAAATTATTCCGATGTCGTTTGGTATTTTTCGTAAAATCAATTCTGTGGCTCGAAACTATCAATTCCAGTAAAGCGGCAGCCTGCCGTCTTTCGACTATTTGATGATCGAAATGATTTCTGATCGATACCAAAATTTCCAGAATAATTTTACACTTCCCGAGGTTCGCAACAAAGGGTCTTTTGAATTATTCCGATACCGTTTGGTATTTTTCATAAATATTGTTAGGATTCGAGGCATATCTTCGGTGAACGGGATTTCTTCTGTCGTCGCCTCGGATGGACGTCGCTACTCCTCGTCTGGATCCCGGGGCCTCCGGGCTAGATCGTCATGCTGGTATGACCTTGATCGAACCTCCGAGACTGCTCCCGATGGCTTGAGAAGTTCTACAACTTCTACTTCTTTTCTCTAGTTTTTATTTCTAACTATATCAACCAAGTTCTAAACTTATTCCATTTTCATCTCACGTTAATCTCTTCTTTTATGCCCTTTATTTATATATTTATTTGTTTATTTATTTATATTAAATGAAACAAGTGTCATGTGTGACACTTGTTAAATGACTCAAAATAAAAACAAGCGAGTCTCTTGTTCAACACATCCCAACGTGGGCGGTGAAGAGATTTTCTTTTCTTTTTTATTCTTTTATTTTTAATAATTTCAATTCGGCCCTTGAGGTTTCTAAATTCTCAATTTAGTCCCTCAACTTTAAATACTAAAATAATTAAATCCAATCTAATTATTTTAATTATATTGAGTCTCACTTAGTTAATTAATTAAAAGCACTTAAGACAATTTTAAGTCCTATTATTTCCGTGACCGTCACTGGAATTTAACTAAGTCATCGACACCTCGTATCAACTATGCCACTACCTCAACGAATCTCATTCGTTAGGTTCGAGAGAAAAGCCCGCCATTTTCGTTCGAGTTCATTACCATTTTTAAGCGCGACTCTCTAGGTCCGTCTCAACTGGCATGGAAGGAATCCATGAGTCCCGGTATTCGCCTAGCCAATCCCGCGGTACCGGACAGATCCCAGTTGAGAACGAATTTTGATCTAATCGAAATTCGGGCGAACCGACTATACTGTATACATTTAAATACTTCTTACACCTTTCACTTGCATCCCGGTTAGGTGAGAGCCATGCAAATGTCAAACTCACTAACCTAACTCTATGTTATAATCGAGACTGAACCGATTATTTAAACTCCGGTCCATATCTAATACAAGCAAGTTTTCCAAGCTTCGGCCGAAGGCTTTATAATCGTCGTTCTCCGATTACCTCATAGGACATTAACATATACGAATATAGGCAGTGAATCCCGATAGCAGTCAGAGCCCAGCAATCACCTCTGTAAAGTCGGTTGCGTTTCGCCGCTGGCCCGTGTCCCATATATTAACACTTGCGGACCTAGCCAACTAGCGACAAACCGAAATCGCGAAAGCAAATCCGTCAGTGACCCTATCAGTCTGAGGCTGCTATAGTCATTCGTTCAATCATTGACAACATCCTAGCCATGTGATTGAGACGAATACGAGCCGAATGTCCGAATACGCAATCTCTCCGATCACCAATATCACGACCCACAACCTCTCAGGTAATCAGTGACACTACCGATGCTATGTGGTCGTCAATGATAAGTTATATTTGGATATCTAGTCACCCACCTGGAATCCTTAGACTTTCGGACTTTTTATTGAATGCTGAGATTAAGGATCATCCGGTGTCTCCTCTCTCGTCCCCACGAGAATCAGCGTCCAACTCAAACATTTTGGTGTTATTTATTTATCGCACTGCCGGATGCCAAGCAGACTTTAAATTTGATAAATAAATAATAATGCCTTTATAATAATGAAAATCATCTTCACTAATTTATTTGACAGTATATACAATAAAACTGTCTAGCAACCTATACATCATCGTGTGCCCTATACTATTCCTAGTCCTCGTATGGCATTCCGAGGGCACACTCCCTAACAGTGTTCGATTCTCGAGGTTGTGATATGGACATCGGTTTTGAATATATACAGCACATCGTATCGCTTCGGCCCAGAACTCCTTTGGCATTCCCTTGCTCTTCAACATTGATCGAACCATGTCAAGTATGGTTCGGTTCTTTCTTTCGGCCATACCGTTTTGTTGTGGCGAATATGGTGCGGTGAGGAATCTCCTGACGCCTTGTTCCTCGCAAAAAGATATGAAAGCGCCCGCCATGTATTCTCCACCTCGGTCTGAACGGAGCGCCTTGATGTTTGAACTCGTCGCCTTCTCGATCATAGCCTTGAACTTTTTAAACGTCTCGAATGCTTCTGATTTTTCCTTTAGAAAATACACCCACGTCTTTCTTGAGTAGTCATCGATGTAAGTGATAAAGTATCTCCTTCCGCTGAATGATTCTGGTGTGATAGGCCCGTATATATCTGTATGTATGAGCTCAAGCGGTTTGCGCGCTCGATATTCTGCCTGCTTTTGGAATGTCGTCCTCGTATGTTTCCCGATTATGCAGCTTTCGCAAAGCTTCTTTCCGCCCTCTATCACCAGCATTCCGTGGACCAAGCCTCTTTTGGAGAGCTCCTTTAGGCCACCATAATGCAAATGACCAAACTGTATATGCCACAAATGGTCTTTGTCCTCCACATTAACTTGCAAACATTTTTTTGCATCGCCTTCAGGTTGAGTCTGAACATAAAAAGGGAAGAATTAGTAGCAGGTTATCAAACCGAATATTCAGGGTATAAAATTTGCTTTATTTTACGTTGCTTCGTATCTAAATCTAGTAGTTTCTTCCCATCATTAATCGTTATTTTCGTACGCAGAATCATTTAATAAATTTTAATGAGTCATTTTTCTTTGGTGAAATCAAATACATCAATGAACGAAGTTATCGAATTAACTTCTCATTGATGTATTGTTGATAATTTGATTCTTCGTCGCCGTAGTAAATAAGCGACATTCCGAGTAACTCCTCAACTGGAATTCCTTTCCATCTCAACCCGTGCGATCATTCTTCCGTCTTTGTTTAGTTATAATGAGCAGTCATTCATGAACACTGAACATCCTTTTTCAAGCAATTGCCCCATGCTTAAGATGTTCTTCAAGTCGGGTACGAAATAAACATCCTTGACCGAGCCCTGGTTGCCATCATTTTGAGAGAAATAAATTTTCCTTCAGCCTTTGACTTCTATCTTCGATGCGTCTCAGAAAGATACATGACCGTCATCGATCTTCTTCAGATTTGTGAAGAGATGTTTATGCCCGCTCATATGATTGCTGGCACCGGTGTCAAGATACCACACCATATCGTTGCCTGGACCTGTATCCTCGAGCGCCATCAAGAGAACGCCTTCGTCTTTTGGCTCTTCTTGTTTGATTAGATTTGCATTTTCGTCCACCTTCTTTTCGGACCAACAGTCTTTCGCGAAGTATCCGAACTTCCCGCAGTTGTAGCATTCAACGCTCGGTCGATTTGAGCGACCACCTCGTCCTTGAGCTCGACCTCGTCCTCTCCAATTTTGATTGCTCGTTTGTCGTTGTTCCGGATTGTATCCTCGTCCTCGGCCTGAATTTTGGCCGAAGCCCCGTCCTCGTTGACCTCATCCTCGTCCTCGACCGTGATGCGTATATAGCGCCTTGTCCTCTTTAAGTGATAATTTCGTCTGCAGAGCCTCGTCCAAAGATTCTTGCTTCTTCTTTTTCTTCCGTTGCTCGTGAGCTTCGAGTGAACCAGAGAGTTCGTCGACCGTCATTTCTTCGAGATTTTTGGATTCTTCAATGCACATACCACGTTCTCGTATTCGTCCGTCAGGGAGCGGAGAATTTTCTCGACGATTCGGGCTTCCGTTAGAGCCTCGTCGTTTCTCTTTAACTGATTCGAGATGGTGCGTACTCTCGTTATATAATCGGATACGCCTTCGCCGTTCTTCATTCTTGTCATTTCGAATTCGCCACGAAGAGTTTGCAGCCGTACTTGTTTTACTCGGTCGGCGCCTTTGTACGCTGTCTCCAGTTTTCCATGCTTCCTTCGAATTTTTCACATCTGCTATCTTTTTGAGGCCGAGGTCGTCTAATGCTTGGTGGATGAAGTTGAGCGCGGTCTGGTCTAGTTTACGAGAATCATCCAAAGCCCTAAGTTGAGCAGCATCATCCGTTTTTTTCGGTTCGGTGTACCCTTTCTCTACGATATTCCGTACGCCTTGCGACCCGAGCAGTACCTTCATTCGGATAACCCAACTATCATAGTTGAGTTTTGTGAGGCGAGGGACGGCATGATTCCGAGTGACATAGCTCTGATACCAATTTGTTGTTTTTATAAATATGAGCTCGAACGAAGAGGGTGATATGAACAATATTTATGTGTGAGAGTTCTTGTACTAACGTCTAAATTAAGGATATGAGGACGACAATAATTTTCTTGTTCTCTATTTTTCACGTAAAGATACTTAATATTTTTCACTTGCTATATTGCTCATGCAAGAAGAAAAACGAGAGGGACTTCTTAATCTATTATTTTGCTCACATCTTCTATGCGTACTGATACAATTTGTAGGAAATATCAAGTACAAAAATCCAAACACAAACTTCAACAAAACAAACTCCTTTCTGACTTTTCCACTTCATCTTATCTCTTCATTGATTGCTTCTCAAACATGTATTGCTTATGTTCTTCATTTGTTCGCTACTTTCGGCTCCACATATTTGTTTTACTTTAGTTTATTGAGCTTAGTCAACAGAAATTGGGAAAACGATAAAGACAAAACCTTTATAGGTATACTCTGAATCCTCTGAGCCAACGATCTTGCATATGGGTCTTTGATGTAGTGAACTTCCTTGGGCAATAAAGATGGAAACTCGCCGCCGACATCTCCGCGTACGCCACGACGACGGTCGCCGGAGATCACCACAAGCTTTCTTGGACTGCATCGATTGATCGGAAATCCTAATGCTGCTGAACCCATTCTTATTGTTTCCCTCTCTTAGCTATGAGTCTACTTACTACGCATTTGAATTGAAACGTGTATGCGTAATTGCGTCTGATAACGATTATATAAATATTATTGAGATTTAAGTCTTTTGAAACAGACAAACCCGCTGACGTCGTGTGTTATATGATGTGGAGGTAGTGTTTGTTCACTGAAAACCTTTGGAACATTTTGGGTTCACTTCACGGTAAAGGACCATTTGTAACTTCCCAAATCAAAATTTCATTGAACAGAGATTGAGAGATAACAAACCTGTCAAAACAATGGAGGTGGACCAGTGGGTTTTTGTCGTCCCTACTATCCAGTGTCACGCAGCTACTCATTATGCACCTTTCCGTAAATTCAACCTTCGAAATCATTGGTTGACGTTTCAATTTATCGAATTTCATCTCTATACTCTACAAACTAATTGCCCAGAAAGAATAAACAGGAAACTGTTCATTCAAGAAACCTCAAGTGAAATCATCATCTCTTATTACCTACCACAAATGAAAGATGAAGAACAAAAGAAAAGGCTGCCTCATCCATGCATAGCTAATCATTATAAGTCCATGGATGAGAAAACATAGAGAAATAAAAATATATGAAACTAAATACTCAGAAATATCTTTGAAACAAAACATAATCGGATGATTAGGGCTCAACATATGCAGCTGATTTCAATTTCAATTTTTTTAATGCAGAAATTGGGAAAACGATAAAGACAAAACCTTTACAGGTATACTCTGAATCCTCTGAGCCAACGATCTTGCATATGGGTCTTTGATGTAGTGGACTTCCTCGGGCAATAAAGATGGAAACTCGCCGCCGACATCTCCGCGTACGCCACGACGACGGTCGCCGGAGATCACCACAAGCTTTCTTGGACCGCATCGATTGAGCAGAAATCCTAATGCTGCTGAACCAATTCTTTATGTTTCCTCTCTGAGCTATGAGTCTACCTACTACGCAGTTGAATTGAGACGTGTATGAGTAATTGCGTCTGGTAATGATTATATAAATATTATTAAGATTTGAGTCATGTGAAAGAGACAAAGCCGCTGACGTCGTGTGTTATATGAAGTGGAGGTAGTGTTTGTTCACTCAAAGACCTTTGGGACATTTTGGGTTCACTTCACGGTAAAGGACCATTTGTAACTTCCCAAATCAAAATTTCGTTGAAATAAGATGAAAGTTTTGTAATTTTATTTTATAGGATCACATTGATAGTGCGAATATTAAACTTTGACTTGAGGACCTCATGCAAACATTCAAATTAAAGGAAAATATATTTAATTTTGATTAGCGTATCGGTAAAGGGGTCGAATCAATATCTATAGGAAAATGTTATGATTTCGAATCCACAGATTTATTAAACTATCGCCGATTTAAGACGGTAAACATAATGGATATTTTTAATAAAATAATTAAAAAATATCAATCATTAACGAAATAAACAAAAAAACCTAACCATTAACAAAATAAGAGTTTCGTACTCTAGGAGTACGAGTTAGAGTAACACGTATTCCAAGACTACGAGTTACTACACGCTGGCGCGTGCGTCTAACGTGAAGTAACTCGTAACCTGGAAGTACGAGTTACTCTAACTCGTACTCCCAGCATACGAATTAGATCTCGTTTTCAATAAACCCTACAGCCGCGACGAAGAAGACGAGATGACGACGAAAACGATTCCGACGGCGATGACGAGACGACGAAGACGCTGCCGCATCCGAGACCTGCTGCACGCCGCCGCCGACGCCACACCTCACCGGCCGCCGCTGCCCCGCCGCCTCTGCCTTCACGCAGTCGACTCGCTAAACCCCTCACCTCCCGCCGCGACCTCCGCGCCCCGCCGTCCGCCGCCCCGCCTGCCCCGCCGCCCCGCTGCGACCACCTGCCCCAACCGCGACCCGTTGCCCCTCCGCGCCCCTTTACCCGTCCGACGTGCACGCTGCCCGGCCACCCCGACACGCTGCCCCCCGCTGCCCCACTGCGCCTCCCCCAGCGCTGCCCCGTCGCCCGCGCCCCGCCGTCCACTGCCCCGCTGCACTGAACCTTCACGGTCGCTTATTAGGAAAGTTGAACGATATGGATCTGTACAGCGTCTACAGCTGTATGTCGCAGAGGGTTGACCCTCATTTGATTACAGCGGTGGTAGAGCGTTGGAGGAAAGGAGACCCATATGTTTTATTTTTTTGTTGGGGAGGCGACTGTTACCTTACCGGACGTAGGTATCTTGTGGGGGTTGCCTGTAGATGGTAGCTGTGTCTCTGGTGTGATCCATACTAGGACGGTCACCCAGTGGATGGACGAGTGAGAGGAGTTGCTAGGTTTTAGACCGCCTGCGGATAAAATTAGGGGGTCATCGCTTCCGATGAAGTCGTTATCGAGTTGGTTGTTGCACCACCCGATAACGGATGATAGCGATGAGGAAGAGGTCGAACAATCATCACGGGGTTATGCGATGCTGCTCTTCGGTGCCGTGATGTTCCCCGATTGTAGCGCTAGCACCGTATCATTGTCTTACCTTCAGCTGTTGGAGGATATTGACGACGTGAGCACATATAGTTGGGGCAGTGCGGTACTGGCATTCCTATACAGAGAGTTTTGTTCGACAGTCGAGCCGAAAAAGCTAAATAGGCGGACCCCTACGGCTGTTGCAGGTAATTATATAGAAAACGTTATTATATTCTAATTATTTAAACATTTACTTAGAACAAGTGATTTGTTTTAGGCATGGGCATATGTGAGGATTTTGTCATTTCAGCCAGTACGGGGTGATCTTCGTATCACGATGGAGCCCCAGGTCGTCGACGGGATACTCTTACCGGCCCCGCCACATGCTGCGAGGTCTGATCGTTCTTCGACAGTTGCTAAAGATTTTACATTCTTACATATATAAATGTCGTGTAAATATTTGACAGGTGGAACTCATTCTTCGATTTTACTACATCGACGAATTCGAACATACGCACGATCCGCGAGTGCATTGATCGCATGCAGCCGCATGAAATTAGTAAGGGACCAAGTCCATGAGTGTGTACTTTCTTCCGTGACAATGGCAAACGCCAGAGGAAAGACGTTTTGGTTGGCGTCCAGCGACGTAGCAATCAGTAGTTTGTGTCTAAATTTGAAGTATAATATCGACACAAACAACCTTTCGACAATGTTTCAAAACATCGATTCTCGGTTTAAAAGCCCAAAAGACATACCCGAGCACGAAGTGTCCAGGTCTTTCTGTCGGCAGATTCAGCCACCTCACGATTGTCCCTTGGTTGTAATGCTGCAACGCCTTCATAAATGTTGGGAGTTTGGTAACAGACTCCTCCCACGTACCGTAAACATTTTCCATAGCTCTTTTCAGACCATGCCAAACTTGAATATATGATATCGAAGCCATATCTATCCTTCACGAGTTGTTGGACATTCTTCGACAGGAATTGCGGATCGACTTTCACGGTTCCAACCAACATATCAGCAATAAAATTTCGAGATATGTTACGGTGTGTGCTCGCCAGCTCAGTCATATAGCAAGTGTGTGGTCCTTCAAATTTTGTAATAGATCAGTAACCTTTGTTTTGGCTTGAAGGATGCCCCCAGTCTCAAGAGCAATCAGTCGTGTGATCACATTGAACACTCCAGCGTGTACTGCTGCTCTCGTTGACGTTGTACTCGCGTCTAGCAACCCTGATCGAAAAATCGTCGACGACATGTTGTAAATGTTTCTTAGTTTGAAAAATCATACCTCGACAAAACATAGAATTTTCTTTATCGTAAAACTCCCTGTAACCACCGTATTCGTCACCACCGGGAGGTGGCATTTGGTACGTTTGGAAAAATGGGACGGGCTGAAACAACATAGGACCAGTAACATTTGGTATCGTTTGTTCTCGTTGTCGTCGTTGGGATCGGGTAACTCGGACAGTGGATCCTCATCGTCTGCTTCTGAATCACTAACATCAACGTCTTCCTCGGGTTCAGGCACGAAGTCTAGCACGGGCTCTGCAACGGATTCTGGCATATTGAACGGAAAACCAAGCGTCGGCCTCTCCAGAGAAACATTGCTGAACCCTGCCGTAACTGAGACAATGTCGGAAAAATCCGGACATGTATAACTCGAAGAACCAACTTCAAAATTCCGATGAGGCTCTTCGTTCAAATCAAAGTTTGAATTTTCAACTATTTCAACAAAAACCTCAACACAATTGTTCTCTGAGTCGGGATGTATGAAAAATTGTAGATCGTTGTCGTTGGAGATTTGAAAAAACTGATGAAAGTGGCGGGAATGTTGAAAGTATTCATTTTTGCCCTGGACAATCAACGAACAACGACTGCTATCAGCACCCGTAATTTCGAACAACAACGATATAAAGTCCTAACAACTGGTGTTGCGACGAATTCGCCTATATCCAGCGGGCCGAAGTAATTCGTATTCTCAGAATACGAGTTAGGAGTACGAAGACCCCTATTTTATTAATACTTCTCCTTTTACGTTTATTTTTTTATGACTGTTTTTTCTTATTATTTAATTAAAAATACCCACATAATGCCAAGGGAAAATAATAGGTTGTTCTCAAGGTTGGGATTGTAAGGAAAAACGATGCACGGGCCTTGATTGAGGTTTACTAAAACTAGAAGTCCTACCAAGAAGATAAGTAAAGTACAGATAGCTTTTATTACCATTTACATGTCACAACAAATGGTAATAACAACCATGGGAGAGATCCCAACCACCGAATATCAATGCATTGTACTCAAGATCTGATATTTCTTTTAATTTATTTATTTAATTTGTAGTATAGCTAGTTTTAATGCATATATTCCTTCAGGTTCAGGTGGACAAAAGAGAAGCCGAAAAATATCTATGATGATTTGATTTAGAAAGTTTATGGGCGGAGTAATCACTTGGGTGGGGCCATAATACATTCATGCAAGAATATACGAAATTACGTTACCTAACACATAACCGAGGTGTCGTCCAAGCATTATGGTGTAAGACATTCCCTTCTTGGTAAATTACCTAAACCCAATAACACCTTCAAACAATGTTCCTGACACGCTCGAATACTAGCAAGTGTACTAGGTCGTGCAAGTAGTATAAAATGGACGTAAGTCCAAGTATCGATCAACGATGACAGCTCGATTAATTTTAAGATATTAATTCGAAATTGAATTTAGACTGAAGCGATTTTTAAATATGGTGTTTTTATGATTTTTATTTTTAATATCAAACTAGATAAAAACGCAAATACGCAAATACAAACAATTAACGATCGAAAAATCAATTGACAACAACGTGATCAAGGCGCATGCTCGGCACGAATATTCCTACGTCTACATGCAATCAATTATAAATAAGCAAAACGAGTCTCAGTCAAAGTAGAATTTCCTAAAATTATCGCTACTCGTTTGTCCCGCAATAACGATCCTATGCGCTAGAAAACCAATCCCTATATGTCTATAAGACTGTAGTTTCTACGCACGCATTTAACATTTATGAAATTCCCCGAGTTTAGACGCTTTCGGCGCCTAAGACTTCGGAAACCACACATACGAAACCGAATTCCATTTCTGGTCGGTTTTACGTCGTGGTGCTTTATATTTATCGTTCTAACCGGTCTAATCACTTTGTCCGTCTCATAAACCAATCAAATATCGTGCATATGTTGATCAGACACACGCAAGCATTAAACACAAACATAAACACATAACTCGACTCATACGATTAAATACGATGCGATTAACATTAAGACGAACTCACAATCCGGCCGCATGGCCTAAATCACGTAATATTTTACGCTAGCATATTAATACACGTAAACAACGACGAATCAAAGGGAAGCATCATTGTTAACGTCTTAAATAAAAATACAAATTCGTCCCTTACGATAACCAAGTCGTTAGGCGTCGCCACGGTGTCTCGCGTCGTGTGAGCTAGCTACGCCTTCTCTTCGAACTCTCGTCGCCGCGAAAGTAGTCTACGGTGGCCTCGTGCTCTCTGCTCCGAACGTGGGTTCGATGATATGAGTGGATGAGAGCTGCTTAGTGAAGTTTGGACTGGTGACGTGCGTGAGTGGAGAGCTAACAAAAAGTGCTTGGTTGAGCTGTGTGTCTTTTGTATGAGCTGCCTGCTTGTGATATTAATGGCCTCAGCTCCCAAAGTTACATGTCCACAGCCTCTCGCCCGTTCTGATCTTTTCGATGGCTATATATATAATAAAATCGTTGCTTTCATTTCTTGTCCCTTAGTCATATTAGGTGGATCATGCGCAGCTTTGAAGATTGCATGCATGATTTTCTCTTGAATATTAAATGTCTTATTTTAACCCATGTGAGACTTTTGTATGCAATCCTTGCTTGGTCGTAAAGAGTTTTGTTCTCACTTCTTCTTGAGGGTCCCCTTAATTATATTTGTGAAACCAGAAAATCTTTAGGTTTCACGCTTTGATTTTCTTCTTTCGATTCTTTACACATCGATATCTGTAAAACATAAGAGATGTATGTAAATATAGAATATCGAATGATACTTAGATAAACACTACATATAACACACTTTTATGGGTGTATATTTACGTAAAATCTGAACTTATCAGTTCCTAATGGATACTCAACTTGTGTTGGTACAAATAATATTTTCATCTATAGGTCATGGATTATATCTTACCTTGGACGTCTTTATTTACCTTGTCTTTGTGGACTTGGAACAGTATATATACACAAATAAATTAATCACATTGGAAGTTAGATTGTCACAGAGATGATATTGAAGTCCGCATTCGCATCAAGCTGAACTTAGTATAAGTGTGATTAACGTTGAGGTTCAGATTCGCATCGTATTGAACTTAGTCGAAGCATTGGAACTACGTCGCTAGTAATTCCAAGCAAGACGTTTTCTAAAGACAAATTTGCAATCTCAAAGCCCACCAAACTAAATAAATAAAAAAGTTAAAAGAGAAAAAAAAACATGGAATTGAAATAACCAATTTAATTTAAAAATGGAATCGTACAATCCAAAAACTAAAGTTGAATTGCTTATAATCACTCGATCTCGAGAGCATCAAAGGATCACTGGGCATGTCAGTCCGGGGAGAACATTCCCCGAAAAGTGTTTGCGGCTGGTTATAAACGCAACACATTACACAAATTTTCTAACATTTTGCTTTTATTTTTTCCCCTCAAATTAAGAAATTTAATTTTTGACAATTTTAAATAAAGTGTCAAAAGTTAACTTTATAAACTAAAGGATAAAACCAAATAAAAGCAAAATGTGTGCCAACAATTTTTTTTACATAAAATCGTTAGAAAATTGTACTCCTAATATAGTCGAAAGCATTCTTCAAACCTTGTTCTCCCCCAGCGGAATTCCCATAGATGCGCCGATACCTTCGAGATGAGAGTAACATAAATAACATGAATTATGATTCCTGAGTTGTACGACTTCATTTTCACGAATCTCATAGTCGATTACATGCTTGATGGTTTTTCCACGATTCTTACACAAGCTAAGATCTTCGAGCCCACTCGCATCGGTAAAGATAAGATGGTCTTGGCTACGAATAACGTCGAGACTTTACTAATCGTTGATGGGAACAAATGTGGCTCTGCTAATGAATAGACTGATAGCAAAAACGTGAAATTGTGGGACAAGTATCTAAACGTTTTCTAACCAAAGCTCAAAGAAATAAAATGTAAGATGGCCTCCTTTTTCTAACAGGACAAGAAAGATAAAAAATAGCTCATCAGATACATGTCGGCTCCGTGTTTTATGAAAAAACCCTCATTCTTATACAGAAGTTGTCGAGTTTTATATTTAATGGGCTGATTTCTTAGTCTAAGAAATACATTTATTAAACTCAATCGCACAAACTATTTCAGAAAATTTGTTTAGCTAAAGCCCGTGCCTCGTGTAGGCTGGCCCGCTTAGGCCCGCACCATGGGAGCTAATATTGTATTGGGAGTACGAGGTGAGGGGTGTTGGGCTTATTTTGGTCGTTTGGGCCAATAGGCCTATGGTGCCAGAAATACTAGTTTATCAATTAAAACCACGCCTAAATTCGTGCTGACCAAGTTTCTTGATTTTTTTTTTCATGCTGACCAAGTTACTTGTTTTCTTTTATTAATTGATAAACTAGTATTTCTGGTCCACCTACGTAATAAAATAAAGTTAATGATTATATCGTTTCATACTAAAATAGCATTTGGTAGTTATTATGTTGTTAGTGATTTAATAAGTCTTTTTTTTTTATTTTTAAAAGATGTAGAATGAATTGATTTCATAAGTAAGTATTATTTTATTTTGTATTTTCTAAATTGTGGGATATAAAATGGGATACTATTTTTGTATAGCGATCTGTTCCCAACAAAAATCTCAACAAACTCTATTATTAATCGGCATATTAAACCTCTTTGGTATTTTTAATTAAATAAACAAAAAAAACAAACATTAACAAAATAAACGGAGAAGCAAAAGTATTAATAAAATAAGTATTTTCGTACTCCCAGAGTACGAGTTACTCTAACTCGTAATCTGGGAGTACGATTTACGGGCCCAGCTGGCGCGTGCGCCTACCTGGACTAACTCGTACACCCAGAGTACGAATTAGTAATTCGTACTCTGGGAGTACGAATTAGATCTGGTTTATAACGAAACCCTCGCGACGAACTGAAACGACGAAGACGACGACGAAGCCGACGAAGACGACGCCGAACTGCTGCCCGCCGCGACCGCCGCGATCCCCGACGCCACGCCACGCCGCGCCCGACTGAGACGCGACGCCCCGACGCCATGCCCGCCGTCGCTGCCCCGCCCGCTGTCGCTGCCCCGCGCCCGCTGCCCCGCCGCCCGTCGCTGCCCCGCCCGCCGTCGCTGCCCCGCCCCCCGTCGCTGCACCGCCGCTGCCGTCGCTGCCCCACGCCCGCAGCCCCGCCCCCGTCGCTGCCCCGCCCGCCGTCGCGGCCCCGCGCCCGCCGCCCGTTGCTGCCCCACGCCCGCCCCCGTCCCTGCCCCGCCCCCCGTCGCTGCCGACGCTGCCCCGCCGCTGCCCCACGCCCGCAGCCCCGCCCCCATCGCTGCCCCGCCCCCCGTCGCTGCCCGCCGCTGCCCGTCGCTGCCCGCCGCTGCCCGTCGCTGCTCCGCCCCCCGACGCCCCGACGCCACGCCCGCAGCCCTGCCCCCGTCGCTGCCCCGCGACCGCTGCCCCGTCGCTGCCCCGCCCCCCCGCCGCTGCCCCACGCCCCGTCTTTCCCCCGCCCAGACGACGTCGTACACGCGAGTAGTTTGGGTACCCGTTATGATTCGAAAATCAATTTTTTGTGTTAATTTCATCATATCAAATGCTTTTATTGATTGTCGATTTGTTTCATTAAATGTAGAATGGATTTGGATGCTTGTTACGGGCCTATTGATAGTTCGGTGTTGACGATGCAGTCAAATCACCGTAGTAGGGACTTATTATTAGATCCGAGTGTGATAGATAGTACTATTAAATGTAGGTCGTTAGAAAATGTTGTGTGGGGTACTAGAGAAGCACCGAATATCTTACACGGTCGCTTATTAGGAAAGTTGAACGTTATGGGTCTATACAGCGTCTACAGCTGTATGTCGCAGAGGGTTGACCCTCATTTGATTACAGCGTTGGTAGAGCGTTGGAGAAAGGAGACCCATACGTTTCATTTTTATGTTGGGGAAGCGACTGTCACCTTACAGGACGTAGGTATCTTGTGGGGGTTACCTATAGATGGTAGTTGTGTCTCTGGTGTGATCCATACTAGGACGGTCATCCAGTGGATCGACGAGTGTGAGGAGTTGCTAGGTTTTAGACCGCCTGCGGATAAAATTAGGGGGTCATCGCTTTCGATGAAGTGCTTATCGAGTTGGTTGTTGGACCATCCGATAACGGATGATAGCGATGAGGAAGAGGTCGAACAATCAGCACGTGGTTATGCGATGCTGCTATTCGGTGCCGTGATGTTCCCCGATTGCAGCGCCAGCACCGTTTCACTGACTTACCTTCAGCTGTTGGAGGATATAGAGGACGTGAGCACATATAGTTGGGGCAGTGCGGTGCTGGCATTCCTATACAGAGAGCTTTGTTCGGCATGCGAGCCGAAAAAGCTAAATATAGGCGGACCCCTACGGCTATTGCAGGTAATTATATAGCAAACGTTATTATATCTTAATGGTATTAAATATTTACTTAGAATGGATGATTCGTTTTAGGCATGGGCATATGTGAGGATTTTGCCTTTCAGCCAGTACGGGGTGATATTCGTATCACGATGGAGCCCACCGTAGCCGACGGGATACTCTTACCGGCCCCGCCACATGCAGCGAGGTCTGAAAAATTTCCGAAAGTTGGCAAATATTTTACATTCTTACTTTTATAAATGGCGTGTAAATATTTGACAGGTGGAACTCGTTCTTCAATTTTACTACGTCGACCCATTCGAATGTACGCACAATTCGCGAGTGCATTGATCGCATGCAGCCGCATCAATTTGCGTGGACTCCATACAACATGGACGACCCAGAGATTACCGCTCTTCCTCCAGAGTGCTTACCGATGGCTTGTCGATCGAGGTGTCCACTGATATTCTTCAATATCGTGGAGTTTCATTACCCCGAACGGGTGTTGCGGCAGTTCGGAATAGTCCAAGGAATTCCCATTAATCCGCCGTATCGAGATACGATCTTCATACGTACGAGCGTCGACAGCGGTCGGGGATGGATTGGAGACAACATCACGCAGCCTGGATTGGGTTGTGGGACGAACGAGAGGAGGCCGTCGTGAATGGTCCTCCCGCGACTACCTTCAGCTCGGTGGAGGACGGGTATTACGGGTGGTACCATCGGATCACTCGACTCTACATATCTCCTCATGCGAGACAGATGTCACAGGGCTTTCAGATGGGGGATGCGGTGTTTATGTCGTCCATCGTAAGTTTAATTTATGTACTAATGTAGTGTGATTAATAGTCCTTATATAATTTACTTTTCTATTTTTAGGAACGCGGGGTTCACGACAGCCTTCACTATTCGGAGACCGGCGACCATGACCAGTCGATCAGTTTACTGCGGCAGATGGACAACATGTTTATCTCGCGACGCCGAACTCGACGAAGCATTGGGACATCTCACGCACACGAGGCCGGGACATCTCACGCACACGACATACCCGAGACATCTCACGCACACGAGTATGGAACATGGGACGCACACGACGCCGGTACATCTCAGGTACCTGAAGCTGTGAACCCGTCGTTCTTCGACGACTTCGCGCCGTTTTTTCAGTCGTCTGCACCCCAGGCCAGCTCACAGCCGCCTTATATGGATCATCAGGTATATTAATTATATTTGGCACTTAAAGCGATCGAATTAAAATTTCATTATCACTTTTTAGGCGTTTACGACACCTTCCCCACGACCGCGCCGACCTCGATCTCCAGATGATGATGCTGAGCAAGGTAACCGTCGAGGAAATCGAGTACGTAGGCCAGCTCGTTGTGGGACTGGCGGTCATTTGGCTCATCATGGCCGATAGTCTATATGTTTTATGTTATTTTTGAATTTTGTAATGACTATTATGATTACATTATTCTTACTATTCTGTTTATTATTATCGTTATTCTATTATTATTCTTATTACTCTATTATTATTATATCTGTTTATTATTATTATTATTCGTTATTATTATATATATTTATTATTCCATTATTATTATTATCGTTATTCTATTATTATCTTATTACTTTATTATTATTATATCTGTTTATTATTATTATTATTCGTTATTATTATATATATTTATTACTCCATTATTATTATTATCGTTATTCTATTATTATTCTTATTACTCTATTATTATTATATCTGTTTATTATTATTATTATTCGTTATTATTATATATATATTTATTATTCCATTATTATTATTATCGTTATTCTATTATTATTCTTATTACTCTATTATTATTATATTTGTTTATTATTACAATTATTATCATTATTCTATTATTATTCTTTTTTTAATATTATTATTATATTACTATTATTATTATGATGTTTTATTATTACTATTTTATTATTATTATATTATTCTTTTATTATTATTATTTTATTTTGTATTAAGATATTCAATTTATAAACCATGTATTATACAAAAACGGTGAAAGAACATTTAATATTATTTTCAACGCCTACCGCGTTGTCTAGCACGAGTTTCACCCCTATCCATCTCATTCCTTATGCGATTTCGACTATATCTACCGGGACCACTTCTCTCTCGACGAGCTTCGTTATGAATAAGCGTCCAATTTTCGGGCGTCCAGTACCGTTCGTCGTGCAATGGTTCAAAGGTACCTTCGTATGTCTTCAAATACTCATGCTTATTGTAGTACTGCGCCACTAGACTACCGGAGTGAATTTGCCATTGACGACAAGCTGCTTGTGCGTGAGAACATGGGATGCTATACCTGCTCCAATTTCCACACGTGCATGTTCGATCGTTGATCCTTACCACATATGTGCGCTGATGAATTCCTGATGTTATGATTTCTGCTGTATGTTGTCGGACATCAAAACGGTATACAACGTGATCCCAAGATTCTGCCGTCCCACTTTGAAACAATCTAGTTGCATAACGTGACCAATCTATTTCATTATTCGCCATTAGGGACGATGCTTCTTGAAAGCGATCACGAAAATACTGTACGCACCTGTGAAATTTAAGAAATAAAATAAAAAGTCATAACCACAAAATTAGAACTTCGGCATCAATCGTGATTAGGCCAGGGCTTACCTATGAAAAGTGAAATCAACGATTGCTCTTGCGGGTAGCATTCGAGCACCTTTCAATACCCCGTTTAGCCCTTCTGAAATATTAGTCGTCATGACACCACATTGATAACCGCCGTCGTGTGCGAGCGACCATTGCTCGACCCCTGCTCTTTCTAACCAAGGCTTCGCTCGTTCATTAATTTGCGCAATCTGAGCCATAATGCGATCGAATTTGTCCAATGTTGGCGCAGTACCGGCTCTATGACATAGGTCCTTCAATTGTTGATCCTTGAATTTGTTGTAGAAGTTTGACTTGAAATGGCGAAGACAGAAGCGATGCACTCCATTTGGTGGGCGAAAGAAATCAGTGGCTTCTACTGTTCCCGTAAGACCTGTACACATCATATACGACGCAAAAAGTAACTGATTTTAAGAAAATAACGAGTAAATTACCATGTATCTAAGCTTAAATACCTGGATGACGATCCGAAATAAGGCAAACCGATTGATTCTCTAGAACAAATATCTTCAAATTAGTAAGGAACCAAGTCCATGAGTGTGTACTTTCATTCGTGACAATGGCAAACGCTAGGGGAAAGACGTTTTGCTTGGCGTCCAACGACGTCGCAATCAGTAATTTGTGCAAAAATTTGGAGTATAAATGGGTACCATCGACACAAACAACCTTGCGACAATGTTTGAAGCCATCGATGCTCGGTTTAAAGGCCCAAAAGACATACCCGAGAATGAAATGTCCAGGGCTCTCTGTATCCAGATTGAGCCACCTAACGATTGTCCCCGGATTGTAGTGCTGCAATGCCTTCATAAATGTTGGGAGTTTGGTAACAGACTCCTCCCACGTACCGTAAATATTTTCCACAGCTCTTTTCAGACCATGCCAAGCTTGAATATATGAGATATCGTAGCCATATCTATCTTTCACGAGTTGTTGGACATTCTTGGGTAGGAACTGCGGATCGACTCTTACGGTTCCAACCAACAAATCAGCAATAAAATTTCTAGAGATATTACGGTGTGTCGTCGACAGCTCACTCATATAGCAAGTGTGTGGTCCTTCAAATTTTGTAACTGACCAGTAACCTTTTTTGGCTTGAAGGATGCCTTCAGCCTCCATGGGCAATCGGCCGTATGATTACATTGGACAGTCCAACGTGTATTGCTGCTCTCGTTGACGTGATACTCGCGTCTAGCAACCCTGATCGAAAAATCGTCGACGGCACGTTGTAAATGTTTTTTAGTTTGAAAAATCATACCTCGACAAAACATAGGGTTATTTCTGTCGTAAAACTCCCCATAACCACCGTAGTCGTCACCAGCAGGAGGTGGCATTTGATACGTTTGGAAAAATGGGACGGACTGAAACAGCGTTGGAGCAGCAACGTTCGTTGGAGTGGTATCATCTGGCGCATCGTCGTCGTCATTCTCGTCGTCCTCGTTGGGATCAGGTAACTCGGATAAAAGTGGATCCACATCGTCCGCTTCTGAATCACTAACATGAACGTCTTCCTCGAGTTCTGGCACGACTTCTGGCTCCGATTCTAACACGGCTTCCGGCATATTGAATGGAACATGCCCCGACATCTCCAAAGAGACATTACTGAACCCTGCCGTAACTGAGGCAATGTCGGGAAAATCCGTACAGGTGTAACTCGAAGAACCAACTTCAAAATTTCGATGAGGCTCTTCGTTCAAATCAAAGTTTGGATTTTCAACTGTTTCAACAAAAACCTCGACACAATTGTTTTCTGAATCGGGATGTATGAAAAATTGTAAATCGTTGTCGTTGGAGATTTGAAAAAGCTGATGAAAATGGCGGGAATGTTGAAAGTATTCATTTTTGGCATGGATAGTCAACGAACAACGACTGCTATCAGCACCCGTAATTTCGAACAACAACGAAATAAACTCGGAAAAACTGGTGGTGCGACGAATTCGCCTATACCCAACAGGGCGGATACTATATTTGATGGTATCATCATATGATTGAATTATATCGCCGCCGAAATATACTATGACTTGTACGCGACTCGACACCATTGTTTGAGTTATTAATATAAATGTTGAGAAGGGCTAATGATATACGAGTCGTTCTGGGGAGGGGGGATTTATACTTACTTAAATCGTATCCTGGAGATACGAGTTAAGTAACTCGTATTCCGGGCATACGAGTTACGTGAATTATTGAATTCACGTAACTCGTGTGCCCGGAATACGAGTTAGAGGAATTATTGCCGACACCTTGCATGGCCATGCAGGTTGGTCGGCCACATAACGTAACTCGTATCCTAAGGATACGAGTTACTGTCTCGTATACTGAGAATACGAGATAACGCGCCATGTCATTGCCATGTCAGGGTCAGCGTGGTCAGCAGGTAATTCGTACTCCTAGAGTACGAATTACTAACTCGTATTTCCCCGATACGAGTTACGCCGACGTGTCGGGTCAGCGGGTCAACGCCCGAAGGTAAATCGTATTCTGGGAGTACGAATTACTAATTCGTACTCCTAGAGTACGAAAGTCTCTATTTTATTAATACTTCTGCTTCTCTTAGGAGTACGAAAGTCTCTATTTTATTAATACTTCTGCTTCTCCGTTTATTTTGTTAATGTTTGTTTTTTTTGTTTATTTAATTAAAAATACCAACCTCTTTTCTCCTTGATACAGTACGCATTATAACCTTTTTTTTTGGAGTCAATCAATTATCGATCGATCATCGCAATCCATGGGTGAATCATCAGCAGCGAAGGTGACTGATAATCGAAGGTCTAATAGAGTGGAGGAGCTGAGGAGAGCGTCGAGGCAAGAATATCTGAAGAAGTCGGAGCAGAAGAAGCTTGAAGAGCTCCGAGATCTCATCGACGACGAGCACCGCCTCTTCGGAGCAGCGAATCTCACCGAAGCAGAGCGCCGCGATTTAAGGCACAAGGAGCGAATTGTAAGATCCCAACAGATCCCAACAACAGATTTCAGCTTATTGATCACAGAATGCAATTACTTAGCTAACAATTACTCTTTTCAGGTGATAATCAGGCATTCATGGTGGCGAAGGAGTGAAAGAAGAAGATTAGAGAAGAAGAGAAGAAGAAACAGGGAGAGAAACGTGAAGAGAGAGAAGAGAGAATTTGTAAGTAATTTCCTAGAGAATCCGTGATAGTCTTTTGCTTAAGTACAGCTCATTAGTAATATTAAACTGATAATAGAAATAGATAAATGGGTCACTAATGTAAGCCCAATATGGATAGGAGGGGCCATTTAATCTTGACCCAATAGCTTCCCTGGCCCAATAGAGTTTGACCCATCGTCTTCATTTTCTTCCAGACTTGTCATCGTGCAATCATCTTCTCCAATCTCCTTTCTAATCTCCTTAGACCTAACACTTCCCCCTTCTTGAGACCATTCTCGTCCTCGAGAATTAAAGGTGGGAAAGTTAGAGCGAATGAACGCCAGATCTTCCCACGTCGCTTCCTCCGGTGAAGAGAACGCCCAATGAACCAGAATTTGTCGGATAGGGATCTTGCGCCGTACGACAGTTCTACGATCAAGGATCTGTAAAGGTGCGATCTTTACTTCTCCCTGATTGTTGATGGGGGGTAGAATAGTCGTAGGTTTGTATTTCTTCTTGATAGCCTTCTTTAAGAGTGACATGTGAAAAACCGGGTGGATTTGACTTTCAGGTGGCAACTGTAATTTGTAGGCTACCTTTCCGATCGAGGATGATGTACGGCCCATAGTATTTCTGGGCAAGCTTCATCTTCCTTCGGAGAGCCAATGATGTCTGTCGGTAAGGTTGTAATTTGAGATATACCTCTTCTCCTTCTTCAAACTCTCGTTCTGTCCTCTTCAAATCAGCATAAAATTTCATCCTTTCCTGTGCGTGCTTCAAGTTATCCTTCAGTATCTCGATTATCCTCTGTCTTTCTTGCAGGTATTCCTTGACATTCTGGTGAGAAACTCCAGCTACAGGTCCCAATGGGATTTGGGTAGGGGTGTATCCATAGAGAGCTTGGAAAGGCGTCATCTTGATGCTGCGGTGATAGTTGGTGTTGTACCAGAATTCTGCCAAGGATAGGTGCTTGAACCAGAGCTTGGGCTTAAGATGGCACATAGCTCTCAGGTAATTCTCCAAGCATTGATTCACCCTTTCAGTTTGTCCATCTGTCTGAGGGTGATAGGCGGTAGATAAATTCAATGAAGTACCTATAGCTTTGAAAAGAGTCTGCCAAAATTGGCTAGTAAAAATCTTATCCCTGTCAGAGATAATGTTAGAGGGCAGCCCATGTAGCTTGTAGATGTTGTCAATGAAAATTTTAACCATAATTTCAGTAGTGAAAGGATGTGTGAGTGCTATAAAATGTGCATACTTGGTTAGTCTATCTACAACCACATGGTGTCCTTACCCTCAGACTTGGGAAGTCCATCTATGAAGTCCATAGATATACTATCCCAAGCTTGTGTGGGAATAATAAGAGGTTGTAATAAACCTGGATAGGCTGTGTGTTCAGTCTTGGTCTTTTGGCAAACATCACACTCCTTCACCCAGTTGGTGATGTCTGCCTTAAGCCCCGGCCAAGTGAAAAGTGATTTTATCCTATGATAAGTACCAAGAATGCCTGAATGTCCCCCGATTGGAGAGTCATGAAGCTGTTCAAAGATTCTATATCTCAGCTGACTTTTATTCCCTACACATAATCTGTTGTTGTGCCTTAATACTCCTTGTTTATAAGAGTATTCTGGAAATGTTGCAGGGTCAAGGAGCTTCTGTTGGATGACGGAACTGAAGTGATCATCCCCTTCATAGCTTTCCTGAATCTCAGTGGCCCATTGGGGAATGAGAGTTGTCATGGAAGCACATTCGGGTATGTCTTGATCCCTTCTAGACAGGGCATCTGCAGCTGAATTTTCCTTCCCTTTTTTATATTGGATTTCATAGTCAAGTCCCATAAGTTTGGTTACCCATTTCTGTTGTAACAGGCCTTCCACCTTCTGCTCTAAAATGTACTTGAGACTTTGTTGGTCTGTTTTGATGATGAAATGCTGCCCCTGGAGGTAATGTCTCCATTTTGTAACAGCCATGAATAATGCCAAGAGCTCCTTCTCATAAACTGACAACCCTTGATTTTTTTGACACAGAGGTTTGCTCAAGTAGGCTATGGGTCTTCCATTTTGCATCAGGACAGCCCCAAACCCTTCCCCGAGGCATCCGTTTAAATGGGATGTGAAGTCTGGCAAGGCCAATACTGTGGCAGAGGTCATTGCTTCCTTGAGTTCAGAGAAGGCTTTGTCAGCCTCAGTGCTCCATAAAAAAGAGTCCTTCTTCAAGAGGTTAGTGAGTGGCCTGCTGATAGTTCCATAGTTCCTTATAAATCTACGGTAGTAACCTGTCAACCCTAGGAATCCCCTTAAAGATTTGATGTTCTGAGGAGTAGGCCAATTGATCATACACTCTATTTTGTCTTGATCTGTGGCAACCCCATGGTCTGTGATGATATGGCCTAGGTACTCAATTCTTTGCTGACCAAAACTGCATTTACTGCTCTTGGCAAATAGGGTATGGGTTCTCAGGATGTTTAGGACTGTGGTTAGGTGTTGGATGTGGTCTGGGAGGGAATTGCTATAAATGAGAATATCATCAAAGAAAACTAGGACAAATTTTCTGAGGTAATCTTTGAAGATTAGGTTCATTAGGCTTTGGAAGGTAGAGGGTGCATTGCATAGTCCAAATGGCATGACTAGGAATTCATAGTGGCCTTGGTGGGTAGTGAAACTGGTTAGGGAAATGTGGTTTGGGTTCATCCTAATCTGGAAGTAGCCTGACCTTAGGTCAATTTTGGAAAAGTATTGGGCCCCAAAGAGCTCATCTAACAGCTCATCTATAACTGGTATAGGAAAGCTGTGTTTGATGGTAAGGCTATTCAAGTATCTATAGTCAATGCATAATCTCCAACCTCCATCCTTCTTTTTGACTAATAGTACGGGGGAGGCAAAGGGGCTGTAGCTTGGTCTGATTAACCCAGCTCTTAACATCTCCTGAACTTGCTTTTCTATCTCATCCTTTTGGGAGTGGCTGTACCTATAGGGGGCATGTTTTTTGGGTATGGCATTAGGGATCAATTGGATTTGGTGTTCGATTTCTCTTCTGGGGGGTAGGGATTTAGGTTCTTCAAATATGTCAGGGTAGTCCTTGAGCAGCTCTTCCACCTCAGGGTGTGTGGAGCCTAGGGGTTGAATATTTAGGGACCATAGCTCGCCTAGGTTCCTGCCCACTTCAGTCTTCAGGGCTCTTTTGACACTCATGGCTGTCAATTGATGTAGCTCTGCCCTGTCAGATAAAGCACTGATTGTGATTTTACTCTTTCCTGTACTAATGGTCAGTTGCATGTTTTTGAAGTCTAGAACTCCACTGTATTGTTTCAGCCAGTCCCCACCTAGGACCATCTCACAACCTCCCAATCTGATCACTCTTATGGGGTGGCTGAAGTTCTGCCCCTGTATTTGCCAACAAAACTCAGGGCAATAATTTTGGCTGAGTATTTTCCCCCCATCAGCTACACTAATCAACATAGGGGTGGTGACTTCTTGTGTGCAATTCAGTCTCAGGGCTGTTTGCTCATCGAGAAAGCAATGGGTACTTCCACTATCAATGAGTATGTGCACTTCTTCTACTCCTACATACCCTTTTACCCTGAAGGTATTTGAATTGATGCTTCCAGCTATAGCATGTAGGGATACTGTCATATCTTCATCTTGTTCAGCTGCTACTTCCCACTCTACACTCTCCTGATGGTTAATTCCTTCCTCCTCCTCTGTCATCATAAGGTATAATTGTTTTTCTAACTTGCATCTGTGGCCTTGTACCCATGTTTCATCACAATTATAGCACAAGTTCTTCTCCCTTCTAGCTCTCATCTCAGCTGCAGTTAGGAGTTTTCTGGGGGTGGATGGGTACGAGGGTTTGGGGCTGGTCACATGTTTGGGTTGGTTATGGGTATAAGGGTTAGGGTTGGGTGGTTTATAGGGTGGTTTTTGGGGGTGGCTGAGTTTGTGTAGTGATTGAACTTTTTTAAGGATAGCTTCTACAATGGCTTCTTGTCTATTAGCTAGATAGATGGCTTGGGTTAAGGTTGTGGGTTTTTGGGCCATGACATACCCCCCTATCTCTTCCTTCAACCCTCCAATAAAACTGGATGTAATGTAGTCTTCACTGAACTTCTGGTCATAGAGCAGCATGTAGGATTTCAGTTCCTCAAATTTATCAACATAATCCCTTACACTTCCAATTTGTTGCAGCTTATTGAATTCACCCACCATCATCTCTGGTTCCAGGTTGTCAAACCTTCCTAGCACAGCTTCAGTGAATTCTGTCCACATGGGGGGGTCTTTGTCCTCATATTGACCCTGAAACCATACTTCTGCCTTTCCTTCCAGGTACAAGGAGGCAACCTGTACCTTCTGGAACTCATCCAAGGAGGTCACCATTTGAAAATACCTGTTGCACTTTTTCAACCAGGCTCTGGCTTCCATTCCATCAAATCTGGGAAACTCCAATTTGGGTAGGTAATGGTTAGGTAGGGAATTTGTGGGGTTCTCAGGGTGTAGGATCTGATGGTTGAATGAGTTGGATTTAGGTAGGTTATAAGTGTTGAGGTTGCGGTGGGATGGTTCAGGTGGTCTTTCTCCTAGGATTGATTTGGATTTTGAGAAGGAATAAGTTTGGCTTTGGGATTGGTTTTGGAGCTGTTTCACAATCAGCTGAAGGGCCTGGTTTATTTCTCCAACTTGATGTTGAAGCTCTTGTTGATTTTGACCAAACATTTCCATCTTCTGATTTAGATGTGCAACATGATCATTCAACACTCCCACTGTTTCTTTGGTTGAGCTCAGTTCAACTCGCAGCTGAGTTTCAGCTACTTCCCTTTGAGCTATTTCATCAGCCAACAGCTTCTCATGTTTTTTCAGGGTATCCTGCACTTCTTTCTGCCGGGTATTATGGTCTGCCATTGTCAGTCCGAGGAAGGTCGGCTCTGATACCAAACTTGTAAGATCCCAACAGATCCCAACAACAGATTTCAGCTTATTGATCACAGAATGCAATTACTTAGCTAACAATTACTCTTTTCAGGTGATAATCAGGCATTCATGGTGGCGAAGGAGTGAAAGAAGAAGATTAGAGAAGAAGAGAAGAAGAAACAGGGAGAGAAACGTGAAGAGAGAGAAGAGAGAATTTGTAAGTAATTTCCTAGAGAATCCGTGATAGTCTTTTGCTTAAGTACAGCTCATTAGTAATATTAAACTGATAATAGAAATAGATAAATGGGTCATTAATGTAAGCCCAATATGGATAGGAGGGGCCATTTAATCTTGACCCAATAGCTTCCCTGGCCCAATAGAGTTTGACCCATCGTCTTCATTTTCTTCCAGACTTAGTCATCGTGCAATCATCTTCTCCAATCTCCTTTCTAATCTCCTTAGACCTAACACGAATCTACCGTACCCTCGCGAGGTGGAAGAGGGCCACGGTGAGTCCTCCGAGTACAGGATTCCCGACGCGTACGATGACGTGGAAGCTGCCGGCGGCGTGAGGCAGAAGAAGCGATTCGCCGTCGCCTCGCGCCGCAGCGATCATCCCCCCGCCGCCGGTGAAGAAAAATCGTGGGAAGAGCTACAGGTTTGCAGAGCGTTTAGGGATTCTAAAAACAAAACGCTGATTAACGACGATCAATACGATTTTGTGTTTGCAGACCAATCTGAGCCGTCCATATCCATTAGCAGCAGCGAATCATCAGTAGTCGCCGTCAACATCGAGACAAAATCGAAGCTATCGACCGAAAGAAAGACGCTGCCTACACATCCTTACAGAGACGATCTCCTCCAAGCCATCAACGACCATCAGGTATTGATAATCGTCGGGGAAACTGGCTCGGGAAAAACCACTCAGATACCTCAGTACCTACACGAAATCTCCAATCGCGGAACAATTGCTTGCACCCAGCCCCGTCGTGTCGCAGCCATGAGCGTCGTCGCAGCTAGGGTTTCCCGAGAATTGGGGGTAAAGCTAGGGCACGAGGTAGGCTACTCAATCCGTTTCGAAGAGCGCACGTCATCCAAAACCGTCCTCAAGTACATGACCGACGGAATGCTATTGCGCGAGTTCCTCCGCGAGCCCAAGCTGTCGAGCTACAGCGTCGTGATGGTCGACGAGGCCCACGAGCGGACGGTCTCGACCGACATCTTATTAGGGCTCGTTAAGGACATCGCTCGTTTCCGCCCCGACCTCAAACTGCTCATCTCGACCGCCACCCTCGACGCTGTCAAGTTTAGCGATTACTTCGACGGGGCTCCGATCTTTAGGATACCTGGGAGGAGATTCCCCGTCGAAATATACTACACATATGCCCCCGTGGCGGACCCATTAGATGCTGCCGTTGCTACGGTTCTTCAGATTCACGTTAAGCAGCCGCCCGGCGACGTTTTGGTCTTCTTGACTGGGCAGGAGGAGATTGAGGCGGCAGAAGAGCTCCTCCGGCATAGGACGAGAGGATTGGGAACGAAGGTAGCAGAGCTTATCATATGCGCGATCTATGCTAACTTGCCCACCGAGCTTCAAGCTAATATCTTCCAACCCACACCCGAAGGGGCGCGTAAGGTCGTGCTTGCCATGAATATAGCCGAGACTTCGCTAACCATAGACGGGATTAAGTACGTCGTTGACCCGGGATTTGCTAAAGTCAAGTCTTACAATCCCAGGACGGGGATGGATTCGTTGCCCGTCGCTCTGATCTCGAAGGCCTCGGCCGCTCAACGGGCGGGTCGGTCGGGGAGGACGGGTCCCGGGAAATGCTATCGTCTGTGCACCGCCGAGAACTTCCGCGACGACCTCGAAGAAAATACCGTCCCCGAAGTACAGAGGACCAACTTGGCGAGCGTCGTGCTCACCCTGAAGATGCTCGGGCTCGACCCGACGAGCTTCGACTTCATGGACCCTCCGCCAGACGAGGCTCTGAAGAGGGCCGGAGATTTGCTCCATGCGCTGGGCGCAGTCGGCGGCGAGGGAAAAGAGCTCACGGAGACGGGCAGAAAGATGGCCGAGTTTCCCCTCGATCCCATGCTTTCGAAGATGATCGTCGCCTCGGAGAAGTACAAGTGCTCCGAGGAGGTGATATCCATCGCCGCCATGCTGTCCGTCGGGGGGAATTCGGTCTTCTACAGGCCGAAGGACAAGCAGGTCCACGCCGACACCGCAAGCTCGAATTTTCACGCGGGGAACGTAGGGGACCACCTGGCGCTGCTCAAGGTGTACGAATCGTGGAAGGAAGCCGATTATTCTACTGGATGGTGCTACGAGAACTATATCCAGGCGAGGAGCATGAAGAGGGCGAGGGACGTGCGCGACCAGTTGGAGGGGTTGCTCGAAAAGGGAGGAATCGAATTGACGACGGCGGCGAATTGTTCGATGGGGGCCGATGTAGGCGAGACTCTAATAAAGAAAGCAGTGGCGTCGGGGTTCTCTCCCAACGCTGCAAAGCTACAGAAGGATGGATGTTATAGAATGATCAAAAAGGATTCGCCTTCGTTAACGGTGCACATCCATCCGAGCTCGGGGTTAGCAGGGCAGGCAGCTCCTCCTAGATGGGTCGTCTTCCACGAGTTAGTCCTCACGACGAAAGAGTACGTCAGGCATGTGACCGAGATCAGACCCGAATGGCTTTTGGAAGTAGCTCCCCATTACTACATATCAGAGGACGTCGAAGATCCTTTGTCGAGGAAAATGCCTCGTGCCGCTGGTAGGGCTTTCAAGATTTGATGGTGTTTGTCGTTGGATTGACATTGATTATATCATTGGCATCTATTTTATGTGTCTTTTCACATTTATTTTCTCATCTACATGTCTGTTGACGTTCGGTTTCGAATGTTTGGTATGTGATCGTTCAAGTTGGTTGCTAATATCTACTTTGTTTCACCAGTGTTAGAATAAATGTGGTTTTTGCAACATGCTTTGCAAAAACTCTGCCAAGGTAGCTTATGCTGAGTTTGCTGCAACTTGATGTTACCTCTAATTGACCACCATAGATTTCCTTTTAACATTTGGGCTGTCTATAAAATGATACATAGGTGACATAAATAGGTCATGCCAGCCACTATCTAATATTTTTGTGCAGAATATGTTACATTTCCGTTTGGGCGTTCTTGATGCTTGTAACATTATCGTGTCATGTTAATTCGAGGTAATACATAGTATTCTCCCTAGGGTTGTCAACGGGGCGGGGGCGGGGATCTAATCCCCGTCCCTGCGAGGTAACGGGGATGAAATCGTCCCCGTCCCCCGGGGACCCCCGCCCCACGGGGATTCCCCGCCCCGTCACTATTTAAAAAAAAATCAATTTAAGTTATTTTAATATTATTTAAACTATATTTTAATTTATCTTATTTAAACTATTTTTTAATATTATTTAAACTATATTTTAATCATATTGATGTTATACAAAGTATATTTTAATATTATTTATCTTATAATAATATTAATTGAATATAATAATTATTATTTTATTTATCGGGGACAGGGCGGGGAACAGGGCGCGTATATCCGCGGGGAAAAATTTTCCCCCGTCCCCGCTCGCGGGGTTAGAGTAGCGGGGATTCCCCGTCCTATTCGGAGCGGGTCCCCGCGGGGACGGGGAATCCACGCCCCATTGACAACCCTAATTCTCCCTAGTAATTTGACAAAATTAATTGAGATAATTCTATTGCATTAAATGAGGATTTTGTGATCACCTTTGTTTGCCATTAAGTTTCCTGAGTAATCCCTTTGCAATATCTTCGGAGGCGTTTACTGCTTTTAAATAGCTGAAGAGAAGTCTGCATGTGTAATTCAAAGCCCCAAATCCTGTTACTAAAAGTAACACTACATCTGCTTTATGAGTGGGCCTTGCGTAGGTACGATGCATCAAGCCATCTCATATATAGATAGATCACTTTTCTTCTGTTTCTTTGAAGGTTTGTTCATATATATATATATATATTATATATATATATATATATATATATATATACTAGATATTCTAAGCAGCTCATAAGGCGCGGCGATAAATTGCCCACTTATTTACTTTTATTATTATTCTTTATGAGCATACCTAACATATATTATGAACATGAATTTATAATACAATGTTATCAAGTTTGAAGTAAAGAAGGTTACGACTTCCCTACCCAAGTGGGTATAATCCAACTCCATTTAAAATGTCACACTTAACGCATTACAATCAAATATCAACTATGTCTATTATGCCTTGAGTGATTTATTTAGTGGGATTAAATCATGCCCAAGTAGATAGGGAAGAGAATACCAATAAAAAATACGCTACATTATCACATTTGTAATCAATAGAACTTTATATCTCATTAAACGCCCTACACCGAAGTTACTAAAATGCATAGGAAGCCAAAAGCTAGACAAGTAATGAAGATTCTATAGTTATTTTTTCTTATTAAAATAGTAAAAATGATGTGAGAAATCCCATCAATATTCATTTATATTAAAATAAAAAGATATATATATCGTATATGATATGAAGAGAAGTTATAGGTTAATAGGCAATCATTGCTACAAATCCTTACGACGAATTCACTATTCATAAGCCATCCGTGCTTATAAGTATTATAATATATATATATATATATATATATATATATATATACACATACGTATAAGTGTCAATGACTGATGAACATGATTTTCGTCGTAATCCATCGGAGGGTAATGATTGCCTATAGTAGTCCTATACATGGTATTTTAGTCATTTTTGCTTGTTTTAATAAAGGGACACTTTCACTTAAATCCTTATTTGCAAACTTTCTATCACATAACTCCCTAGTCAGAGAAAAATATCACTTACCTCCCCGTTTCACTGTTCGTACTACATTTTGAAGTCACGTTGTACCTTTCTATGTTTGTATTGTGTACCACAATAAGTTGCTATAATGTACCTAAATGTGTTGCTATAGTGTACCTAATTTCACAGATTGGTGGCCGATCCGCCGCAGGTACACCATAGAACACATTTAGGTACAATATATCAACATATTGTGGTACACTATACAAGCATAGAAAGATACAATGCGACTGAAGAAATTGGTACAAACAGTGAAACAGGGAGTTAGTGATATTTTTTTCTGCTAGGGGAGTTATGTGATAGATAGTTTGCCAAATAGGTGTTTAAGTGAAGTTTCACCTTTAATAAATAGAAACAATGATGAAGACAAAGAACTCAATTTACTCATGAACAAAGGCCAATGGGCCAGGGCCGTCCCATTTGTTTGTTGATATTTATCAGCAAATTTTTCGATACGTATCAAATCGAACAAAAAAATATACATGAAGTAAAATGATCTATAATTGTTATGTCATTGTTCAAGTTCATAGAAGAAAACTCATTTATCGTAAAGATTAAGATGGGTAGAAGAAGAAAAAAATGGAGGAAAAGAAATAAAGGTTTTTAAACAATTCATCAATAATATCAGGGACATTGATTATCAGTAAACATTAATAATTACTTTTACAGAAAGAGAATAATAATAATTTATGTACTTTTATAAGAAGTTTAAATATGTATAATTAATGTAAATTAGTGTCAAGCAACCTAAACCCAGTTTACAAATTTAAAGAAAAAAATAAGCTAGAAGCATCTCCAATCAGAACCAAATCATACTCATGAGGCATATGCATATGCAGTACCCTTGCAAATGAATCGAACTTTTTTGGTTCTATTCGAGATTCGATTCAAAATTTTAAGATTCGAATTCGAATATTTAGAATACGAATCCGAATAAGAATAATTTTCTTTATTCGAGAAATACACGAATACGAATATGAAATCACAATATTCGATTCGAAAATTAAGCGAATTATTCGATTCGAATAATATAACATAAATATAGTATAATTAATATATACTCACATATAATATATGATAACTCACTAAAACATTTAAACATAATATGTTATTATTCAATATATGTTTAAATATAATTTATTATAATTCAATATATATTTTAAATATAATATTGTTTATATTTTATTAAATAGAAAATGAAATATGACTTCAAATATTCGATATTCAATTTTCGAGAAAATATTCGAATTCGAATAAGAATCGATTTTATGATTCGATTAAATATTCGAATATTCGTATTCGTATTCGATTGTCATCCGAATACGAATAGAATTCGACTCGATTCGATTCGTTTGCAACCCT
Organism: Craterostigma plantagineum; assembly: GCA_027422505.1. Taxonomy (NCBI): domain Eukaryota; kingdom Viridiplantae; phylum Streptophyta; class Magnoliopsida; order Lamiales; family Linderniaceae; genus Craterostigma; species Craterostigma plantagineum. The sequence goes on along the minus strand of JAPQWV010000017.1, from coordinate 18,808,230 downwards.
ACTCTCAATATTCCACGAAAGTTAGCATGACTCTTGATTTAAACCAGGCAATACATGCGGTAATGCATGAGAGGAGCAAGGTGTTTGTCCCTCAACCACTGTCCGTAAGGATATCTTATATATAAAAAAAAATGTAGGAGGTCTTATAAGGTGCCACGTGTTCTTTCCCTTTTAGTTGTAATAAAATATTATTTTTAAAAACCACATTTCGATCCTCACTTTTCATTATTAGAAGAAAAATAATAATTTCTTGAAATACAAAAACCAACCCACGTCTGAAGAAATCAATAACTCTAAATATATCCATTAATCATGTTCGATCACGTTCCCAATTCGAACAGTTAACATAAAAAAAGAAACCAAGACTCTGTGTACTGCTTTGTCCATATCGAGTATACGCAGATCAAAATCATAACACACAAAGAGCGATGAAGTAATTAAATTACCACCCGACAGTATACCTGTTAACGGTGATTTGTTTCCGATTATGTGGTTGAGATCGGTGTCCATTGGTTCGGAGACGATGTAGACGTCGATGAACCTCTCCATGTTCTTTAATCGCGATTACTTCTACCTGTACCAAGGTGCCCTTGAAGAGATGTAATTGTATTTTCCTTCGAAGACAGCCAACACCAGCCGAACAGCGGACGCACTTGCCGTTTACTACAGATAAAACCCCAACAGAGTTAAACCAAATCTATATTTCCACGACGCGATAGGGCAAAGGGCTCACTCACTGTGTTCAATTCCCTGCGCCCGAATCTGGCGGGGTGATCAAAACCTATGAAGCATTTTGTTTATCTCATCTCGCAATGTAGCTTTGTTCCTAGAGTTACCAACGATGTTATATCGAGAAGAGAATCATCATCGAGTCATTCATGATAGCCATCAACAGAATCACATTGGTTAAAATTTCTACGTCGCTAAACCTGCTACTTAATCGATTCTACAAAGAGCAAACAAAGTCTTCATTTCCAAGAACTTCTTGTTTCCCTTTGTCGTCGTCTCCGAATCAATAACCCATTTTGAAATGATTTCACAACTCCTTACTGCCAAACAAAACAAAATAAGAAGACTCAAGTAAATCTCAAATTAATCTGCACATTCATTTGTACTAAGTCAACAATGAAAAACAAAACTCGTTAACCCGACACTTTTTTTTCAATAATGAGATGAAATCGAATAGAAACTAACATGAAAGGTCGTTTGTCTTGACTATTGACATGCTAATGGTCGTAGTCTTGATTATTGACATGACATTGATGCAATCAGTTAACTTTGAGTTGCCTGCTCCTACTCATGACATTGATGCAATCTGCTAACTTTGAGTTGCCTGCTCCTTCTCCATCTTAGTCAACTTAATAATGGCCAACCCAATTCTCTTGTCATGGTCTTCATGCGTTTTAAGTTTTCACTAAGGAGTCGGCATGGAAATGCAACACAGCACATGAACATCTGCAGCTAAGCTATATAGCTCGACTTGACTCTGTTATTTAATAGGCTACGTTCTCTATATTATAGAATCAAAAGCAAACACAATTTTCACCTGATAAGATTTCAACGCTGACTACTGTCCATTATTTTAAGAGAATCCCGTTCTATATATATATATATATATATATATATATATATATATATATATATATATATATATATATAAAATTCTGGGACTTGAACCCACGATCTATTATTTGCACGTCTGACTACACAACCACTGGACTACATCCCGCCCACCCAAACGCGGTTTCCATTTAACATATTAGTTTCTACTGTGGGACCCGAATAGTAAGGGCATTAACGTCATTTTACATTTGGAGGTTATTTTCTTAACGTTGACCATATCAAACGCTATTTATTTAAAAAATACACCTGTAATGTCCCAATTTCGTGGTAGCATGGTCGACAGACGAAGAGATCGAGCAGCCTTTCTAAGGAACAAACGATGATAGATGGATAGACGAACCCCAGCTTCTTCCACGACCATTAATTCATTCAATATGCCATCACCTGAAGATGCTTGCGTCAGGACATATCGAAATCTTCTTCCCAACTGCAAAGGCCTCTCTTCATGGGTAAGTTGTCGATTTAATTTCATTTGACATTTGATTTCATTTGTCGTTCCTAAATGGTAGAAAAGGTCAAAAATTAGTATGCTGATGTAAGTTGTATGTCAGATTTCTGCATGATTGCCTAACAGGCTACGTTGAGATATTATTTTACCTATGAATTACGCAACAACAAGACGAGGAGCTGATGGTTCAGTTCGCCAGGAACCGTCCCACCCCACATTCGTATCAGATTTATTATTTTAGCGATTTGTTTCTATGGACAGTAGTCAGCGTTGAAATCTTATCAGGTGAAAATTGTGTTTGCTTTTGATTCTATAATATAGAGAACGTAGCCTATTAAATAACAGAGTCAAGTCGAGCTATATAGTTTAGCTGCAGATGTTCATGTGTTGTGTTGCATTTCCTTGGCGACTCCTTAGTGAAAGCTTAAAACGCATGAAGACCATGACAAGAGAATTGGGGTTGGCCATTATTAAGTTGACTAAGATGGAGAAGGAGCAGGCAACTCAAAGTTAGCAGATTGCATCAATGTCATGAGTAGGAGCACGCAACTCAAAGTTAACTGATTGCATCAATGTCATGTCAACCTCTCCCATCTCTCCAGACAATATCCAAACTATCTCGACTACTTTGGCGGAACCCCAACCGGTGGAGGTCCAAACTGAGCAGGGAACCGACACCGAAGTTAGCACAACGACGGGACAAGGGATTCCCGTATCTGCCATTGTGACAGAGTCCATCGTTTCTCCGCCAACCCGCAGCCGGAGAATACTCAGTCTTCAACTCCTCTACAGTCAGCCCCACAGTCATCGTCGCAACCGACTGCATCTCCCAACACCGCAGCAATACCGGTTGACATTATGGGCTCAACAAAAAAAATTTCTTTGGTCAAACAGACTTATCGCACAGTCTCTGTTCTCAGCAAGGCTATCAACGATGATCGGCGGCATAATAATGAGCAATTTTAAGCTCTCAAGGAAGATATCACCGGTCTCCGCTCTGATGTCTGTGCCGACCTGGAGGTCATCAAAGATCAGCTGACTGCCTTGACTCGGATAATCACCCCGGTTATTGCCAAAAAGGGGGAAAGTACTGCAAGCGACAACAGAAAACAGCAGCCTCCCAGCTCTAGCTCATCTGAGCCTCAGAAGTACTTATCCAAACTCTATGTCAAAACCAAAGATCCAAAACGAGCTGCAATTGAAGCTGCACTCATACCGGATGCAATCTTACAAAGACAGACTTCGGCTGACCAGTCAGGAAACCGGTCCAGTTGAAGTACAGTATGATGGCAGCAGTTTACGGCATCTGCCTGCAACCTGACAAAGGAACATCTGGCTGATCTTAAGAGGTTACATGACATAAAGGAAGATGCATACAAGGATAATGCCAAGTTGAAGGAGGTAGAGCAGATATTTAAGAGCAAGGGATACAAATAGTTGTAGTTTGTATAAACTTGTTTTCTGCTGCTAAGTTTTGTCAATCACCAAAAAGGGAGAAATTGCTAGTAATACTAATTTAAACATTCGGATTAACTGTTTTGGTGTTGACACAACTGACTAATCATGTGAAAACCGGAGACCTAAAGTATCGGTTCATACTGAGAAATAAAAGCGGTACATATGTGACCGGACTGGCTTAAGTACTAAGAACTATACAGAATAGCGATTGCAGATACTGGTCTTGAATGAGACTTCAGGAAGCATGACAGTACGCTATACCGGACTTGTGACAGATTGGACACTCAAGACAGGAGCATGCTAAAACAAAAAGGAAATTACAGACAATCAATGCAATGCTGCAGGTCCATAGTATAAACGAGGTCAACTAACGCAAATAAGGAATAAAGCAAAGTGACAGTATAGACTGCGGCACAAACTGGGCAGACCCATTTTGGGAAAGTCAATTAATGCATTTTTCAGAGTGAAGAGTCTATCTCACAACGGTTTGAATTTCAAACTTCAAGCATAAAAGGAGAGATGCAAGAAGAAGACTGCACTTCACCCAATTCTCACGATTTTACGACTTTGAAATCTCATCCTCAAAAAGACGATAATCGAGCAAGTCTCAAGTACTGTGATAAGAGCGTAAAAGCTAGAGTGAAGTCTAAAGACATAGCTATTTTCTGATCTTAGTTTATGTTCCTCATTTCCAACGGACTGTAAAAAGCTGTGGTAGTAGGTGGATTGTTGTAAACGACTGCCTAGGTAACTCACTAGATTTGAGCTGTGATTCAGCTGAGTAGGTTGTACAAGGTTGTATAACTGAAGATCTAGTGAACCTTCCTTGCGAGGAACAAGGGGAGACGTAGGAGATTTTAACTCCGAACTTCCAGAAACAAACCGGTCTCACACACACACACTTACTCATTCACATATCGGTTTCAACCGCTCAGTATCATTTTTCGCACTTATACTGACTGGTCACAGATTGAATACTTGTCCTCGCATAGACAAACCGAAAAAGAGACAAGCGTTTATTCACCCCCCTCTAAACGCATAAACCGATCCTAACAGTTTTGCTTTATGTCTATTATTTATTTTTTGAAAGACAAAAAGAAAGGGAGACGTTGCAATAAGGACAAGAAACCCCCCACCGTAAATGCGTGAAAACTTGGAAGGTGGAAGCAAAAAGTAATATTTTGTAGTAGGTAAGTAATTTCAGAGAGAAAAAAGGAAGCCACACTTTCAGTTTTCTTAAGAAAAAAAGAAGATTCTTAAGCCTCACGCTCGATATAATTTTTTTTTTTGGATTTCTGTAACTTTTACTTTCCTTTCCGGTGAAAATGATGATTCACCCACACATACACGCATTTATAAATTTAATCATATATTGAAGATTGTCATTATTGAAAAGTATCTAATCTACGAATAATGTGTAACACCTAATGACAGGTATAACTTGCACTGCTTCGAGCCTTTGAGATTCCACCAGACTAACCTCGTATTTAATTATATACTTGTATGTCACGCACACACTTTGATATATTTAATGTTATTTTATACTTTCTGTTACTTATATAATATAAAGTTAGATGAAATATTAATTTTAAATAAATAAAGCAAAAAATGATAAAGGAGTGAAATATAAATTTTTAGAATCATAATAAATCAAATGATTATATTGTGATTATATAAAGGATAAAACTGTAATTGAATGAGAATATGGACACACCAAAAATAGTTATTCTAAAATCACGAGGCCTAATAAGATCAACTCCAATAGTACTTTAAATAACAACCTATACTCAAATTCTTTCCAACACATACTCAAAACCAAACCTAAAATAGGTTTTAATCAATTTCTCTCACCTCCTGTAACTATATTTCTTAAAACTTTTTAAGTCTGACCCCTCAAATGCTAATAATGATATTTTCAATATAAAAATATTTTAACTAAATTTTACTATATAGATTATTCTTTTATATTATAATACATGAATAATTTTTTTTAAAAAAAGGGTACAAACTGCAATATTAAATTTCTACAAATTTAGCACATTGAAAATGACATTAAGTTACCGAATTGAAAATTAGCATACAAGCAAAATAACTAAAAACATCATTAACATACAAGCATTGAAAATAATAATACTTCATAATAACTAAACTAACAATAAATACTTCTTACTCCGGCAAATTGTCATCTTCTGCCAAGATTGTTTAAAAATTGGCCAAATGTATAGTTTGAAATGGATAAGGTTGGTCTTAATGTATCTTTAGGTATGTGTATTGTTTTCTAATGAATATTTATTTCTCCGGCTTCTTGTGCGTACGATTTTATCATTTATCATTAGTTTATTTCACATTTTTCCAATCAAATTTAAAATAATACTTTGGTCTAATTTGTAATTTTAGTAAAATATGTGGGTGTTATTGAAATGAAATAAAAGTTGGAGTGAAAATGAATATTTTGGAAATATTATTTTCGGTTTTAGAATGAGTTTAACTATTGGAGAAGAACTACTGTTGGATATGACATTTACTGTAAAATGGTTTTGAGAATAAGTTTTACCGTTGGAGATGCTCTAAAAAGAAAGATACGTCAACAAGCAACTGTCAGAAAATATAAAAGAAATTTATTGGTTTTATCCTTTGGGTAGACTATAATAACTTGAATATTTCCTCTTTTTAAATGTCCCAACATTCAACAATTTCCACCACTAAACTTAAATGAGAATGAAATGAGTCGGTACCTGATATGTGTAACGAATAATGAACACGACGGCCAAATGAGAGAATTTACCACGAGGTGGAGAGGCTTCGAAAGCGAGGAAGGAGAGCCATCCATGGACGCTCAGACCCACGGGCCGGCAAAGGGGTCTCTAAAGAAGCCGCTCGCCAGCTGTAAGTGGCTCGAGGTGGAGCGCCACGAAGCTGTGATTTCTGAGAGTTCGATAAGCCAAACCGTGCAGATTTCGGTTGCGAAGAAGGTATGCGTTTGTCTAATCCTTCTTGTCATATCACTTGTGTTGATAAGGTGTTCGAAGGCCCTGCGATGAGGGCGGGGCGGGCAAAGATCGAGCTACGAAGGAAAGAAGGTTCGAGGTGGAGTTCAAGGGTCGAAAACAATCGTTTGCCTTTGTTGAGAGAAGAACTTCTTTAAGTCAAGTCGAGTTCTTGGTTCAAGATGGAGATTGTTGGGAATTTAGTGACCCAAAACTCGGTTATTTGGTGCTAAGAACTATGGGAACGAGTTAGGAATCGATCGGGGCGAGATCGGAGCAAAGAGTGCATCGTAACACGCTCGCAGCTACTGTTCACGGCAAGATTGAAAAGTAGTGTGTGAGGTAAAAAAAACAGTGAAATTAAAAATTCAATTGGATATTAATTATAAATCCGGCATTACCATATTCCTTTTGGTCAAAAAGTCCCCACAGTACATGTCGGAACTACAGAGTGTTTTTTCTTTGCTTTCTCATTCACACACTGCCTTCAATTTTTTTCCATTCACATGTCCATTTTTACGTCTATATGACATGATATCTACGGACATGATTATATGTATATTTTTGCAAAAGCCACAAAATTATTTGTAGGTAATTATTGCAGAAGTATCTTTTATAAGAAAAAAATCCTTCATCCCCATGAAATCCAACTTTATTTTTTTTTTTTTATAGAAATAATACTGAAAAAAGTTCCTTTCAACCACCGCAAAATTGATGAAAGATGATAACTTTTGCTAGAATAAGAAAAATGGTTTATATTTACTTGACCAACAATAGTAAAAGGGAACATATTAAACCAAGATGAGATGAGATAGAAGGTACACAACATACTACATTTATTATTAAAAAGAAAGAAAGAAGTAAAGAAAGAAAGAGAAAAAACAAATGCCTTATATATAGCCACCACATTTTCAGATTTTATTACTTGGGAGCCCTCTTAACTTTCTACATCCATGGTTGTTGTTTACAGCAAGTCATGAGAGAAAAATAAAATCTAATAATTGTTTTGCTTTATTTTTATTATTTATTTGTTGAAAGACATAAAAAGAAAGGGAGACGTTGCAATAAGGACAAGAATCCCCAATGCAAATTAGAGCGGTCAAAACGGGTCGATCCTGTCGGGTTGCCCGCCATGAAAAAGAGGGGTGGGTTGATCAATTTCTGGCCCGTTTAAAAGCGGGCCAAAACTGGCCAGCCCACTTGGGCTGCGGGTTGGTGGAACGGGACGGGACGGGCTGGCCCGCTAGTAAATGTATATTATATTTATTTATTATGTATATATATTATATATTTTTGTATGCTAAATACTAGTTTTTCCCCGTGCAATGCATGGTTTTAAATATGTAAAATTAATTGAAGTTAAAAAGATGTTAATTATGCATCAGAATAACAATAATATCATATTATAATTACGAAACTGTAATATCATAATGGTTGTTATTTGTTAATTTTTCAGATGTAAGGATTGACTTTTTACGCTTCGCATATCTTATATTTTATATAGTAGCAAACATTTGATATCTTAAATTATAAATATTATAAACTGTATAATGTTAAACACTCTGTAATTTTACGAGAGATAAAATAATAAATTAATAATTATAAAAGTAATAGCATCGCAATTATTTTCCTTTGAAGAATTAATAACTATACTTTCCGACGCAGTTCACTCTAAGACACTTTAAATTCATCATCTTATGGGTTGCGCTCACTAAATAAAAAAAGAAATTCATATGACACCTTAATTTCATCATCTTATGTTTTGAGCTCACAAAATAAAAACCAATTCGACATTAAACCACTATTTGGATAATCATCTATTGCGACTGACTCGTCATCTTCACAATTGAGCGTTAATTTGTTCTATTTTTTTTATCTCTGTTTTTTATCCGTGCTTTGCACATATCTTAATTATATATAGTTAATAAAATATGATAAGATAATTTAATTATTTCATAAAAGAATAATATTATTTTGTAATCAGCATGTTATGTTATAAAAGTTGTTGAGTTTCAAGATACAAAGACGGAAAATTCGTACGCATATCGATCTTTTATGTTTTATCATTTGGAACCATCTAAAAAATCGGCCAACAAAACTTAAAGGAAGCAACAACATGCCTATGTTCGAAGGATCAGCTTTGAAATCATAGGGATGTTGATAATCGGGATGGTGTGTACTTTGTATCTGAGCCACCGCCAGCGACGGACCTACGTTGGGGCATTGACCCCCCGGCCGAAATGTTTATAAATATTTAGTATGTAGTTAAAATGAAATAAGAGTGCTCAGTCTAGTGGAAATAGTCAAGATTGTTAAACTCATTCAAACCTTTCAACGTGGGTTCGGCTACACTTTGCGGAAATATTGCTTTTTTTTAGTTTTTTCTCAAGTCTTCTATTAATACTTTGACCCCCCAGTTGAGACATATTTAACTTTGCCCCCCCTAAACCCCCCTCCCCTAACTTGGGAAGCTGGTTCCGTCACTGGCCACCGCCAAAGGAAATATAAGAATCGCTGGTGAAAGATAGAATACCAACAATTTGTTTCCATAATCCTGCATGTGGAAATATAAATACTCAATGTTATACACAACAGAGAAGGTAATTGATTTCTAGTGTGTAAGTGAAGATTGCTTCAAGCTAACAATATACAGTTGTGTCAGCACCATGGTTCGCCGGATCGCCGTTAAGACGGCGGAACGGCCGAGTTGGAACCGGAACGATAGCCTCCGTGCCAAAGTTCCGGCTTCTTCACGGAGCGGATTGGTACGGCCGAAAAAACGGCCGAAACGGCGTTTTTTCGGGTGGAACGACAATTTTGGAACGGGATCGGCGATAAAGCGGCCGTGGAGCGGCGGGACGGTGATTTGTAGCCGAATTCGGATTTTAGGGTTTCAGAAACTAAATGCAAGGTAGAGGTTGAAGATGACCAACTTTAATAAAAAATATTCAATTTCCATATTTAGTGGGCTGGGCCAAGCACTAATTTTAGAAAGTGACCAAGTATTTAGGCCCATATTTGAACAAAAATTAGATCCTAGTATGTAAATTATATATATTTGTCAAAACATGATATCAACGTTTAATGAAGTTAAATAATTAAATCTTATTTATTTATAACCTTTGTTGAATTTACAAATGGCTTGCAACTAACCATATAATTTATATATTTTAAAGCAATCATAAATTGTAATGTTGCTCTATTTGGAACTGGAACGCTTGTGTCCGTTCCGGCGTCCGTTCCCGTTTCAGCGAACCATGGTCAACACTTCCTAGTGTCGGCCCTTTCCTTTTTTGATTCGTATCGAGTTTGCTTCTCATATCTACATACATAATTTCTCAATCTTAAATTTACATATGAGTTAATCGATGAGAGTCGAAAGAACTTACATACCTCCGCGTTTTCTTCTTTTCTTTGTAGCTGCATTCCATTGCCTCTGTTGTGCAAAAAGTTCCATGTCAGCTTTACTCATTGTAGCAGCCGAGCTCTCACCTATCATCAATGGCGGTTGATCACTGAATTGGATCTTGTTCAAACCATTACAGGATTTGGTAATAAAACCGGAGCTTGGATCTGTTTTACTCAGATGCATTTTGTCTGCAATGAGCTCAACCTATGTAATATATAATTGATGCGGGTATGACCCCGGTCAACAAGATTTAGGTTCGGGATAGATGGTTGACGAGTGAAACGGGCTAGGTCTAACGTTTCTGCGTGTGTTAGGATATGTGTTTCAGTGTTAGAAAAGAAAAAGAACAAGATAGACACCGGTGGTTCGGACAGATGTCCTACGTCCACGGGCCGCCAAGAACAGTTTCCACTATTCACGGTTGAGAAATACACCCTCGGACTCACGCCACTCGTTACAGTGCATCAATGGTGTAAAAACAGATGAAGAAGACTACTACAGAGGAAAATATCTAAGTGTTTTGTGTATTGTGTTGAGTCTTGTTGACATTTGCCCTTTCTCTTTCCCATATATCCGTTCTGTTCCTCTACTACCAGCTGGACGTCCTTTTGGGGATCACTCGTCGCAGGTGTATTGTTGTCAGACTGGCACGCCCCTTTCTGGTTTCCATGTCAGCCAACCGACGCCTTCCACGTGTCCCCTGGTCGGCTACACCCTATATTTCCCGCTCAATCTCTTTTACCAGGCGCGCCATTCGTACTAATTCCGTACAAGGCCTTTGGTGCCCAGATATCCCTCTTACCTGGTCCTTTACCGAGAACAGTACCACTTGTCAGATATCCAAGTTAGGAGGAATGCTGATCCGATAGTTACCCCTATCATCCAGTCCCCCTACTCTGAGTTGTAATGCGCTAATCATTGCAGCTCGGAGTATTATTAAGAGAGCATTCCTCCTTTACTGGGCCTTCGGACCTTCCCAGTCGGCCTGCACTACCTTTAATTGGATGGGACAGCTCGCACACCTTTTTCAGAGAATTAACATATCCCTGAAGGGACACGTGTCCCCAAAATCATCTTATCTCTCTCATTTACTCATTTTGAAATTTTTGAGGCCTTTACTTGATCATTTTCCCCCCGTTTTCCCCAAAAAACTCTTCGATACTTAGCGATTTTTTCCCTTCTTCATCTTTAGGGTTCTGTTTGACATTTTCGCCCAAAATCAATCAGTGCTCAAGGCATCCCTCCTTGCGTCACTTCATCAGGTAATTCCTCGATACCTCTCTTCCTTTCTTGTACACTCGTCGATTTTTTATCTTAGTTCCTTTCCCATTTCGTATTTGCGGGGCGAAGTCATGTCGGGTAGCATTTCTGAAGATACGCGGCCGCCGTCGCCAGGCCTTTCAGCCTCTTCCGTTGCGCCGCGCGGCGCAACTTTGGAAGGGCCCCGGCAGGGGGTTTCGTCGCAGGGTGCGACGTCCTCCAAACCACTCGCGACTCCTTCTCAGCCCCCTGCTGGTACATCCTCCGGCGCGCCGCCACCGCCACAGGTGGTTCCCGGTTCGTCCCCTGCTCATCGAACGCGTTCTCAGGGGACCACTGTCTCTGATCGTGGGGTAGACGATTGGAAGGTGTTCGGTCAGTCAAGGTCTTCTTTTCGTAGGTTAGAAAAAATAGCCCCTGAAGGTTTACATTCTAGTAGCTTATGTGTGTCGCTCCCCAATCCTAGTCAGCGTGCTAACTTTCCCCCTTCACCAGCCCTTGCCTTTTGGGAAAATCAGATAAAGGCTGGTTTGTGTTTTCCCGTTCATCCCTTCTTAGCCTTCGTATCTACTGCCTATCGAGTGCCCTTAAACCAGTTCAGTCCATCCTCCATTCGCCAGTTGATAGCTTTCTACATCCTAGTCACAGCTGCGGGTGGAAAGCCCTCTTCCTACCTTGTCCTTTCTCAGTTCCAACTGAAGCCTACTTTCCCTTTCTTTTACTTAAGTGCGAATCCACGCGGCTCTATCCATTTCTTCGATAAGAGCTCGCATGGTATAGATAAGGAATGGCACCCCTTCTATTTCTTCGTGGCACCAACTGAGGGTGAGTGGGACTTTCCCCATCGTAATTGGGTTAGCAGGTTGCCCCAACGACTTGCGGGCATCGACCCTGAGTGTTCTGAGCAAAATGGAGCTGCTATTGACATCCTCAATGCCTTGGCCTTGGAGAAAATATTTAACATGGTAGAGATAGTAACCTACCCCGAATTGCTTCATCACTTTGGCCTTTCTCCTCACCCTGTCACCTTTGACCCTAAGGGTAAGCAGGTTTCCCCTTGCTACCTAATCTCTTTTTTACATTGCATTTTTGACTTTCGGTATTTTTGCAGATATGTCGTTTTCCTGGAAGGATGCTTTCAAGACTTTGTCCGTTAAGTCTGAGGATTCCTCCGTTCCTGTTGAGCTCCAGGCCTCCAAGAGCCATCCGGACCTGTCGACCCAGAGCCCCGTGGAAAATCCCCAGCTAGGTCTTCGCCTCCTCCTCCAGACTCCCCAGGAGGAATTGAGATAGACCCGGACGTGATGATACTGGATCCTGAAGAGAATGTAGCTGAGAAGGATACCTCCCCTGCTACATCCCTGCCAGGTAAAAAGAAGAAGAAAACAAAGAGCGTCACAGCGAAGGGCAAGAGGCCACGCCTAGAAACAACATCTTCTCAATCCGATCCCCTGGAGTTCACTCCCTTCACTTACACAGGGAGTGAATGGAGTGTCGATCGTCGTGCTGACGGGAGGACGGTGCTGGAGCTGCCCAATAATCATGACTTGGTTGAGTTGGACGAGAGGGTAGAGTTCCTTCGTGCCCACGTGCCACCTGAGCAGCAGCGGATGATCCATGGCAAGGCTGACTCTCAGGTTGTTGAGCTCGCTTCCTATCACTGGGCCCAGATGACCTCTGCCTCTAACTTCATTTTTATTTGTGGGATACATCCGTTTATTGACTCGCATACTATTGTGCCAGCTGTCATTCATGCTGCCTCACCTCCTTCTGGCAACTCCACGAGGCTTGGGGCCTCGTGGTTCTGCGCCTACTGACGGCTACGTGTTCGAGACCCTGAAAAAGCTAAACTTAGAGATCGAACAGCTGAAAAAAGAACTTGAGCAAGAAAGGAGTGAAAGGGAGGTCCTTGTCAAGGACTTAGTCTCGCAGGAGATGCGTCAGTTGGAGGAAAAGAACGCAGTTGCTCTAGCTGCTAAGGAAGCTAAGCTGGTGGAGGAGCAGCAGGCGTTGATCGAGCGCAAGGCTGGGGACCTGCTTGCAGAAAAAGAGAAGACTCTCAAGGCTACTCTAGAGCAAGCCTTCACTAGTGAGGCTGAGAAAAGAGGTGCTCCTGGAAGACTGGAGGGGGTCCAGCTCTGTCAGAAGTATTTCCTGGCTACCTCCTTTGGTCAGGAATTCATGACTCGGCTTGGCCAGCGTTGGCGTGAAAGTTACTTGAAGGATACCTCCTCCCTGATGGACTTCGTGCCCTACATGCACCACTACTTCTTGGGAGGCTTCACTGCCGGTCGTGAACCCAACCTCCACTCTGGACGTAGCTATGGGAGCTATGAGTGCACCCCCAACCTTTCAAGGAGATCCGGAAGCGGCTCCCGATCCTAACTTCTGGCTTGCTGCGGTTCCTCACTACTCCGCGGCTTTGTCGGAGATCTCTCCTGAGGCCCTTCTTGGACAACTTTCAGAGCTAGAGCTGCGGGAGTCGCTCACCACTTCGGGGATCTCTGACTCCGCTGCCGCCTCCAGTGCTGCACCCTCTTAGCTTATTAATCTGTTTTCTATTCTGAACCATCATGCTGTCTTCCTTTTGTTGGACTATTGCTGTTGCTGTTTTCCTTTCGGACTTTATGCGTTGTTTTCCTTGGACCTTTTGCATGTTATCTCGTTGTTGGACCAGTAGTAACTCCAGTAGTTTTATGACATATTTTCCTCCATCTCGCTAATCTCTGGGCTCGCACCACCATCACCACTCTCCACTCCCCCTACTTCGAATTGTGCTGATGCCAGGCAGCACATTCGAAGTATACCTCCGAACCTACCGACCTCAACTACTCCTACCTCGCACCTTTTGTGGATCTGAGTTAGGTCTTCTCCATATATAGTGCTATCCCAGACATTCATCTGCGAAAAGCATTCACCTCCCGAGTCTTCATGCGTAAGCTGAGTCCGGCATCCTTTTCCTTGCTGGGCTCGCGAGGTGGTTATCCCATTCGGGGTTTGCATCCAAGCCTAGTAGCCTTCTATCCTATTATGAGATGATTTGACATTTGGACGTGTTTTTTGCCCTCGGGTGTCAATAGGTATCCCGGTTCATAGTAGTCCGAAACCTGGACTTTATTTTTTCAGCACGCCAACAGGTGTCCTAGTCCGGAGTAATCCGAAACCTGGGCGGCTTTGTCGCGAGAGGTGCCAGCAGGTGTCCTAGTCCGGAGTAATCCGAAACCTGGGCATTTTTTATTCAGCACGCCAGCAGGTGTCCTAGTCCGGAGTAATCCGAAACCTGGGCGGATTTTGTGAATGATGGAGGGGTGCTGATCACAGATTTCCAATCGACAAAAGTTTTTCTCATTCAAAGGACGATGCCTCATTAAAACCTTGCCAAGTAAAACCCCCTTGGGATAAAACCCTGGCGAAGGAAAAAGAGTACACCTCCCGTTTGATTTATGTACAGCTTTTCAATCACACTAAGCATAGTACTTCTTTAACTTCGAGATGTTCCAGGGGCGTGGTACTACGCGTTCATCTCCATCCTTCAGCTCATAAGCACCTCCTCCCAGAACACGGGCCACCTTGTAAGGGCCCTCCCATGTCGAGTCTATTTTTCGCAACGGTTTCAGCACGTCGGCTCTCCTTAAGACCAGGTCCCCCAACTGGAACTGCCTGGGCTTTATCTTACGGTCGTAGGCCGCCTTCACTCGACTTTTGTATCTTTCCATTCTAATCAGGGCCATCTCCCTGACTTCCCCTATCATGTCCAGATCCTCCCTTCTGAGCTGCTCGTTCTGCTCCTCCTCATAGTGGATGACCCTATGTGTTTCCATTCCTACTTCGGCAGGTATAAGTGCTGCAGACCAGTAGACTAGTTGGAAAGGTGTTTCTTCCGTGGCCTCTCGGGAGTGATGCGATATGCCCACAGTACAGGATCCAGTGACTCCAACCATCTACCTCCTTCCTGTTCCAACCTCGCCTTTAGTCCCCGTAGGATGGTGCGGTTGGTAACCTCCACCTGGCCGTTAGCTTGAGGGGGGCCCAGAGAGACAAATCTCTGTTGTATCTTCATCCCTTCACAAAACTCGCGAACCCTGGCTCCACAGAATTGCGTGCCATTGTCTGAGACCAAGATCCGGGGAGCTCCGAACCTGCAACAAATGTGGTGCCACGAAAAAGCTATCACGTTAGTCTCATCAATTTTTGACACTGCTTTGGCCTCCACCCATTTACTGAAATAGTCGACTGCTACTATGATGAATTTCTTCTGAGCTTTGGCTAAGGGCATAGGTCCGACTATGTCTATCCCCGACCATGCTTCTGGCATCTCTCGCGTCGCTTGACCAGTTCCTTAGCGTCCCTCAGCAGTGTTGGCCAAAAGTATCCTGCTCGCACTACTCTCCACGCTACAGCTTTATACCCGGCATGATCTCCAGCACACCCCTCATGGATTTCCTCTAACACCAACTTCCCCTCTTTTTTGGACAAACAACGAGCGTAGGGATGGACAAAAGCTCTTTTGTATAGCTGATCCCCGATGATACAGAACTTCTGTCGGACTTTCCTCGCATCCTTGTGCTCCGGATTGCGCAAGACCTCCAATATAGGAGCTCTCCAATCTTCTTCCTCTTCTATGTATCATACCTGCTCCTTTGGATCCTTCTTGCTGGCCGTCAGCATCGTAACCTTCCTGGTACCTTCCGGAACCGCTTCACTGGCCAGCCTAGCCAGAGAATCCGCCCGACTATTTTCCTCTCGCGGGATTTGCTTTATTTCGAAGCTGTCGAAGGCTGTTTTCAACTTTTCCACCTGTTCAGCGTATTTCACCATCTTCTCATTCTTAGCCTCATAATTCCCCTGAACCTGCTGAGCTACCAGCTGTGAATCTGAATGTATGACTACCCCCGTAGCTCCTAAGCTACCGAGGATTTCCATTGCTTTCACCAGAGCCTCGTATTCAACCTTATTATTGGACGCCGAAAAATCAAAGGTTATAGCGAACTGCAGTTCTTCCCCCTCTGGTGTGATAACTAGAACACCGGCTCCGGCTCCAGTTGACGTCGAGGAACCGTCGACGTAAGCCTTCCAGGTTGACGACGTCTCGCCCCGAGTGGATTCCAACAGAAAATCTGACAGGGCTTGTCCCTTAATGGCAGGTCGCCTTTCGAACTCCACGTCATACTCGCCCAACTCTACTGCCCACTTGACCATCCTTCCAGATAGATCTCTGCTTCAAGGGCAAGTTAGTGCGTACCCGTACTTTGTGGGACAAGAAGTAGGGGCGTAACCTCCGGACCGACACCATCACCGCCAGGGCTGCCTTTTCAATCTCGGAGTACCTGCTCTCGGCTCCATGCATCGTCTTACTCACGAAGTACACTGGTTTTTGGGCATCGCCTTCCTCCTTCAGGAGGACTGAACTAACGACGTATTCCCCTGTGGAAAAGTACAAGATTAGTTCGTCGCCAGGTAATGGCTTGGTTAGTAATGGCATGTTATGTAAATAATTTCTTAGCCCTTCGAATGCCGTTTAGCATTCGCTCGTCCACTCGAATTGGCACCCCTTTCGGAGTATCTTGAAGAAGGGTAGGCTCTTATCGGCGGACTTGGCAATATATCTGCTCAAGGCTGCTAATCTGCCTGTTAGGCGCTGGACTTCCTTAACGCTTCGGGGCGGTTGCATCTCCAGGATTGCATTTCACCTTGTTGGGATTCACCTCAATCCCTCTCTTCGTCACCATATAGCCCAAGAACTTGCCCGACTGCACCCCAAATGTGCACTTCTCAGGATTCAGTTTCATTCCACTCCTCCGGATAGTTAGGTTGAGGCTGCAGCCGCGTAGGTTCCCCTTCTTCCTCGCCCAGTTTAGTACGCTTTGTCTGCAGGGCCTCGCCCCCAACTTTCTCTTTGTTCCCCGTCACAACTTTAACTTCGTTAGCATAACAACGTCGTGAACTCGACTGGTCTCCTAGAACCTCTCCTACCTGGTCGCCTACAGGAAATTTGATCCTTAAGTGATACGTCGAAGGCACTGCCCTAAAGCCGTTTATGGCTGGCCGCCCCAATATGATGTTATAAGAAGAAACTGCGTCGATGACTAAAAAGTTGACCATTCGTACCACCCTCTTGGGATCCTCAGCTAACCCTACAGGAAGTGTGACTTGCCCTAAGGGTTGATTGCCAGCTCCGCCAAACCCGTATAAGGAAGTGGTCACTGGTCTCAGCTCCGTCCCTAACTTCATCTGCTTGAAACATTCCAAAAATAAGATATCCGCTGAGCTTCCCCCGTCTATAAACACCCGCGAAACATTGTATCCTGCCACATCCGTAGTTATCAACAGAGCGTCATTATGGGGTCGTACGACATTGACTTCATCCTGAGCTCCGAACTGGATGTTCCCGGTGGTCTCCATCTGACCTACCAAACTACCCCCTGTCTGAATACTGTTGTTCTTCCCCATCCGTGCGTACGATTTCCGAGCATTGTGCGAATCTCCGCCTTCGGAGCCTCCAACTATGATGAGTATGTGAGCCCGTTGCTGGCTGGGACCTGGTCTGTTAAGTTCTAGCATTGGTTGTTTCCCCTTATCCGGCCCTGGGCCCTCCTTCTCTTTAGGTTGCGTGGATGGAGCCGGTCTCCGCTCTCGATATACAAACTCCTTGAGGTGCCCCGCCTTGATCAATCTCTCTACCTCGTTCTTCAGATGTATGCAGCGGTTAGTGTGATGTCCATATTCGTTATGAAAGCGGCAAAATGGTCCAGACGTGGCCTTTGGGGGTCCTCCGGGGCCAACGTGGGGGTGTCTGAGGTCTGGATGTCTGGACACTACGGCTAGTACTTCCTCTAGGTTCGTCCGTAGAGGCATATACTTCTGTTGCACGG
Organism: Craterostigma plantagineum; assembly: GCA_027422505.1. Classification (NCBI taxonomy): domain Eukaryota; kingdom Viridiplantae; phylum Streptophyta; class Magnoliopsida; order Lamiales; family Linderniaceae; genus Craterostigma; species Craterostigma plantagineum. The sequence goes on along the minus strand of JAPQWV010000017.1, from coordinate 18,790,173 downwards.
GAGGGTACCTGTTTCCTCCACCTTGCATAGGTCTCCTGGCCACTGGAGGACGAAAGGCCCTGGTACCTTCTCTGGTCCGGCCATGGTCCCTAGTTTCCTTTCTGGGAAGTGTCTTGACGCTGCTTCTCGAATCTTCGCTAGCTTGCTCTCTTCCAAGTTTATGTACTTATCAGCTCTACCCAATAACTCGTCGAATGTCTGAGGAGGCTTTTTAGATAGTGACGCGAAGAAGTCGCCAACCTGCAAACCATGAACCAGAGCGTTAACTTTAACAGTATCTGTGGGTACCTCCAAGGCTGCCATGTTGAATCTCTTGGTGTAAGCTCGCAGGCTTTCCTGCGACCGCTGTCTGACTTGGAACAGAGACATGTCGGATCTGGGGGGCTTCCGGGCACTAGCGAACTGGTTGACAAACATCTCCTGGAACTCCTCAAATGAGTGGATAACTTCCGGTTCTGATTGGCTGAACCATTGTTGAGCAGCTCTCACTAACGTCGTTAGGAAAACTCTACACTTCACCCCTTCTGAAAAGTTATGCAACAGGATAGTGTTCTTGAACCGTAAAATGTGGTCCTCCGGATCTGTGGTGCCATCGTACTCATAGGGCAACTGCTTGAAGTTGAGCGATACTTTTCCTTCCAACAACTCCTTGGCGAAGGGTGTGCCGGCTTGGTGTATCCCACGGAAATGCGGCCTAGCCGTTTTGTTCCGTATCTCCTCCACCACTCTTCGTAAGTCTGATACCTGCTTCCTAAGCTCCGATCATCTTTCGTTCGCCAACCCTTTCTGTCCGCGCGTACTATAGCTCCTCGCTTCCCCTTCTCGTTCCTCGACATCCCCGCTTCTTCCTACCCTGCATCCACTGACTACATTTAGTGGGGATGCCATGTCTCTTTGACGTGTGGGTCTCGTCCTTTCTTGAAGTCCTCCAGGATGCTCACCACCTCGCTGGGGAGGTGGCCTTGACAAATCTTCCTTCCCCGCCTCTCGAACGGCTTCTCTTTCCGACGGATTCCTATTGGGCTGGGGGTCTGAGGTCTCCTCCGCAGCCACTCTTTTCTCTCCCATAGTTTCTGTCCATTCGGAGACGTGCCCATCTGAGGTTCTACCCTGAGCCGACGAGATCATCTTTCGCTTGCCCTTGCTCCTTGCCTTCTTAGCAGTCATGGCGGCGTCGACTGCACTTTTCACCAATAGATCCAGTTGTTCTACCGTCATTGTTATAGGTATTTGGGGCAAGGCTGTCCCGGATGGTCCCGCAAAGGTGGGCGTCGCCCTAGGTAATGGGGTCTTGACCGACGGTGCCGGCGTCAGGGTTGGCGCTGGGTCTGCCCCCGTTTCTTCAATGACCTCTTCGAATCGTCCTTGTAGGTTTTGTTCTAGTGGTGGCTGTTCCTCCATCGTCGTCGTTCCTGTGTGCCTTAATGGTCCATTGTTCCTTCGATAACGACACTTTCTTTCTGACTCTCTAACATCCCGTCTTCGAAAAGAACACAAGGTCGATCTGCTTCCTTTGCTACAACTACCTAGCGTACTCACGTCTCAGTCCGCCTTTCCCACAGACGGCGCCATTTGATGCGGGTATGACCCCGATAAACAAGATTTAGGTTCGGGATAGATGGTTGACGAGTGAAACGGGCTAGGTCTAACGTTTCTGCGTGTGTTAGGATATGTGTTTCAGTGTTAGAAAAGGAAAAGAACAAGATAGACACCGATTTTACGTGGTTCGGACAGATGTCCTACGTCCACGGGCCGCCAAGAGCAGTTTTCACTATTCACGGTTGAGAAATACACCCTCGGACTCACGCCACTCGTTACAGTGCATCAATGGTGTAAAAACAGATGAAGAAGACGACTACAGAGGAAAATATCTAAGTGTTTTTGTGTATTGTGTTGAGTCTTGTTGACATTTGTCCTTTCTCTTTCCCATATATCCGTTCTGTTCCCCTATTGCCAGCTGGACGTCCTTTTGGGGACCACTCGTCGCAGGTGTATTGTTATCAGACTGGCACGCCCCCTTCCTGGTTTCCATGTCAGTCAATCGACGCCTTCCACGTGTCCCCTGGTCGGCTACACCCTATATTTCCCGCTCAAACTCTTTTACCAGGCGCGCCATTCGTACTAATTCCGTACAAGGCCTTTGGTCCCCAGATATCCCTCTTACCTGGTCCTTTACCGAGAACAGTACCACTTGTCAGATATCCAAGTTAGGAGAAATGCTGATCCGATAGTTACCCCTATCAATAATATTAGTCTTTTGCCCGTGTGATGGACGGGTTTTAAACATATAATTCATGTAAGTTAATAATATCACGTAATTCTGTATTTATAAATAACAAATTTTCATTTTAAGAATCATATGTGTTGGGCGCATGCATAGTCAAAAAGGATTCCGACATCAAACACCATCCTTTATTAAAAATGACCGATCATCCATAAAATATTAGCGACAAAACAATAACGTGTTCAATATTTACGAAATGATGTGATCCTCGCATGCAATTTTTTTAATGAGGTATGACTTGCTGTGTTGATGTGTGTGGCTTAAAATACTGTTTTAGCCATCGATCACGGTCTTCTTCAATAGTCTTGCAGAGGCTGGAATCCAAACATTTTTAATGGTATTATTATAATCCTCGTTATTATACATATTAGATGAACTTTAATACTTAATTCGACCGTGTTAATTGGTTCCTATCTGCAGTATTACTCGATAGCTAAGGTTCCACTCCCAGAAAAACCATTTTGATGATACTGTATATGCTTATTACCTACATAGCAGCAACCATAATAAAACTTATGCCTTCTTGCCGGCTTGTGCTTGTTCTCTTCTTTTATTTGCTGCATAAAATATCGTAATATTTCATACAGCTGCTGATGTAAGAACACGACACAATGCAGATGATCCTAATGCCTTCACTCGGTCCGATTCTTGAAAAAGGAACCACTGCTCCACACAAGCCTCTTTGCTGGATTCTTGAATGTATACATGTAAAAAGAGTACTCGATCATTTGGTTCAGATGCTGCTTGACACAATAGCTTGGGCACACCTTGTGTAACTTATGCTTTTGCTTTTCTTGGAGTATTCCTCTTCCTTCCAATTATTGCGAGTAACTCAACTCTGATTTGTGAGTGAATGGTTATGGTAGAGGACATATATGAAGTGATCCACAGATTCCATATAGACAAATAAGAAAAGAATTTTAACTACTGATCAATGGAAGATGCATTCGTGATCATAATCTAATCATCTTATTATTCCCACCATAATGTATACCTAAACGAATATAATAATACACGGAGCACTAATTTTGTACGTTATGCCGAACCCATCAAAACATTAATCTAATTTGACATGCTGATTCCGTGCGCTGTGGCAGGACACTAATTTGTACCTTAAAATCTTCCATCACTCTTTTGATGTGTGAGCGAGGTGCAGGTTAGTCCACTCCCAGTCATCGTGTGAAGAGATAACTCGCCGCCACAGATCATTGGATGCTCGGGGGTTGGTTTGACGATGACTGCAATAAGAAATTACTGCGTTGACGTTGACGCAAAGTCATCTTTGCAGCAGCCAAGGAATGATGATGATTCATGTTTCCCGTGAAACGAATCTAATAGAACGAAAGCTGTGGACTGTACGATGAAGCTACGACGACATTTGCTTCTTATTATTTTCGTTCATCATCATCGCCTTTGGATTTCTGGAGAAATTCATGAAGAATGTAACTAATACATGAAAGAGAAAAATGTGCAGAAACGTGATTTGTGAATAAATTACCCTTTGGACATAAGTTGCTAAGGGAAAGGACAGATGTGCCTTGCTTCAACGGCCATGCCTGAAAGCTGAAGGTGCACAACCGCATGAAAAGTGTGCACATCCACTAAATAAAGCAACCACCGAACAGAAACACGATGCAGCACCACAACACCCAACGGCGCTGAGCCACGTTGCAGTCATTGCGGTCATGTGCAGCCTGATGGAGTGACCGGCGACAACGCAACGCACAACGTATATCACACGCTGCCACTAACCAATTTGTCTTTAACATCATTAATCCCGAACATCTAAAACAACGCACTTATATCCATGCAGGATGGAACATCCTAAATATAAAATCTTAAACAAATGAAAAAAGAAATCAAAGATTGAATACATACTATTGCATGCTTGAATATAGTAGGAAAAAAAATGTTGCAAAAGAACCTGCTCGGTGAAGTGCATCGAATTTCAGATCAATACAACATTGCGGAGTGTGCTATAAAACGTATATCATACATGGTGTAAGGGGTAAGTGTATACATCAGTGGAGCTAAAGCGAGGTAATTGAATGAACAAAAATCATATCTCTACTAATATTAAATCGGCATCAGCTTCAGCTCCAGCTACGTCCCTGAAACCAGGTAACAAAATAATTTCGTGCTGTAGCTGCAGAGTTGTCCTCGTTCTTTGGTGGTTCTTGTGACTTATTAAGAAGAGGTTTGTTTAGTAAAAGTACGATAAAGATGTTCTGGACATCGAATTCTTAGCTAATATCGCCGAGTGAACATCATTCACATCTTCCTGAAACCGCCAAATGAGCTCTAAATCGTTATTTGTGAAATCGTTTTTCCGGCCTTTAAGTTTACTAAAACTTTAACCTGCAAAAAGAAATCTCTAAATGTAGGATTTTCACATGATAATGAGCAAGAAGATATACATCTTTGCTTGAACATAAAGAAGTTCATTAAACCTTATCATCGTCTATTAAAAATTCTGAGCTGCTTTGGAAAGAACCAAAATAGTCATGCAAGTCGGATGTGTAATATGAATCGAAGATCAGTTACATGAGTATAAGATTGATTCGAACACATATACCATCACGACTTCGAATGATAAAGAAATTTCCAGAGACTACAACTTACGCCATCTTCACCGGCTTTGAGACATCGCACCAGTGTAAGTTCCCTTAAAACCATATTGGTTACATTGAGAGACGAAGTCCTTCAGACAATTGGTTAACCTTCTACATTCTCAAATCCACTGCTGGTAATGGATGTTTCGTTTGCATTCTCGATAAGCTCTTCACACCTAATAGGCACAGTTTCGTAATTCTGGCGGTCAATTTATTCATGTTCTCTTATCTCCCTTCCCTCTTCTAAACAAAGATCCTCCACAAAATGCTAATCAGCGATCGACGTGTCTACCAGGATCTATAAAAAGGAAAATAACAATCCCTAAATCAATCATAAATTGCTACAACTGTATACTATTTTTGACAAATATTACACTCTCAACATGTTCGTCCCCGTATGGTACGATCAATTCCGTAAACCCTTTATCTCATGCTCGCGCCTAGACTGGGTTCCATCAAACAGAGTTCACTGCCCATGACCATTCAAATATGCAGTTGGATTTTAGAAAGTATATCACATATACAAACCTGTGGTAAAAGAAGGAAAAAGAAATTGAGTTTCCGTAAGAACAGACTGCTTCAGGGTATTTTTAATTAAATAAACAAAAAAAATATCATTAACAAAATAATGGTAAACCGAAAACCATTAATAAAACAACAACATTCGTACTCCCAGAATACGAGTTAGTAACTCGCATTCTGGGAATACGAATTAGTCTGGCCCGCTGATCAGTTGACCTGACCTAGCACACGTAACTCATATCCTGAAGATACGAGATAGCAACTCGTACCCCGAGAGTACGAGTTACTGTGGACTGGTCAACTGTTGACATGGCGGCTGACATGGGACGTAATCGTATCCTGGGAACACGAGTTACTAACTCGTATCTCCAGGATACGAGTTACGGAGGGCCCGACCAACCTGCATGGCCATGCAGCGTGTCGGGCAATAATACGAGTATCTCGTATTCTGGGAGTACGAGTTACGTGAATTATGTAACTCGTACTCCCAGGATACGATTTATATTAATTCGTATTATCATTTTACAAGTTATATTAACTCGTACCTCAAGCATACGATTTAAGTTTCTATATAAACTCGCCCCTCGAGTTATAATTAAATCGTACCACCAACATACGACTTAAGTTTCTATATAAACTCCCCCTCGCTGATATCAACATATTCCTCGTCGATATTTTTTAATAACTCAAACAATGGTGTCGAGTCGCGTACAAGTCGTAGTGTATTTCGGCGGCGAAATAATTCAGTCATTCAATTCTACCATCAAATATAGTATCCGCCCTGTTGGGTGTAGGCGAATTCGTCGCAATACTAGTTTTTCCGATTTTATATCGTTGTTGTTCGAAATTACGGGTGCTGATAGTAGTCGTTGTTCGTTGATTGTCCATGGAAAAAATGAATACTATCAACATTCCCGCCACTTTCATCAGCTTTTTCAAATCTCCAACGACAACGATCTACAATTTTTTATACATCCCGACTTGGAAAACAATTGTGTTGAGGTTTTTGTTGAAATAGTTGAAAATTCAAACTTTGATTTGAACGAAGAGCCTCATCGGAATTTTGAAGTTGGTTCTTCGAGTTATACATGTCCGGATTTCCCCGACATTGTCTCAGTTACGGCAGTATTCAGCAATGTTTCCTTGGAGATACCGACGCTTGGCGTTCCACTCAACATGCCAGAATTCGTATCAGAACCGTGGCAGAATTTGTGCCTGAACCCGATGAAGACGTTGATGTTAGTGATTCCGAAGCGGACGATGAGGATCCGCTGTCCGAGTTACCCGATCCCAACGACGACGACGAGAACAACGACGACGATGCCCCAGATGATATCACTCCCCTTGACTCTGCTGCTCCTATGTTGTTTCAGCCCGCCCCATTTTTCCAACCGTACCAAATGCCACCTCCTGGTGGTGACGACTATGGTGGTTACGGGGAGTTTTACGACAGAGAAAACTCTACGTTTTGTCGAGGTGTGATTTTTCAAACTAAGAAACATTTACAGCGTGCCGTCGACAATTTTTCGATTAGGGTTGCTAGACGAGAGTACAACGTCAATGAGAGCAGCAGTACATGTTGGAGTGTTCAATGTGATCATACGATTGATTAACCTTGGAGACTGAGGGCATCCTTCAAGCCATAAAAAGGTTACTGGTCTATTACAAAATTTGAAGGTCCACACACTTGCTATATGACTGAGCTAGCGAGCACACACCGTAATATCTCTCGAAATTTTATTGCTGATATGTTGGTTGGAACCGTGAAAGTCGATCCGCAATTCCTACCCAAGAATGTCCAACTAGTGAAAGATAGATATGGCTACGATATCTCATACATTCAAGCTTGGCATGGTCTGAAAAGAGCTATGGAAAATGTTTACGGTACGTGGGAGGAGTCTGTTACCAAACTCCCAACATTTATGAAGGTGTTGCAGTATTACAATCCAGGGACAATCGTGAGGTGGCTCCATCTGGAGACAGGGAGACCTGGACACTTCATACTTGGGTATGTATTTTGGGCATTTAAACCGAGCATCGATGGCTTCAAACATTGTCGCAAGGTTGTTTGTGTCGATGGTACGCATTTATATTCCAAATATAAACACAAATTATTGATTGCTACGTCGCTAGACGCCAACCAAAACGTCTTTCCCCTCGGTTTGCCATCGTCACGAATGAAAGTACACACTCATGGACATGGTTCTTAGATCATTTGAACACATGTGTTCTAGAGAATCAATCGGTTTGCCTTATTTCGGATCGTCACAAGGTATTTATTCTTATTAATGTAATTTACTCGGTATTTGCGTAAAATCAGTGACTCTTTGAACCATTGCATGATGAACGCTATTGGGCACCCGAAGGTTGGACTCTTATTCATAACGAAGCTCGTCGAGAGAGAACTGGTCCCGGTAGATATAGTCGAAATCGCATCAGGAATGAGATGGATAGGGGTGAAACTCGTGCTAGACAACGCGGTAGGACGTCATCTGGGAAACGGGTCGGCGGGTCGCGGCGGCCGGGCAGCGGGACGGGTCGGTGCGGCGGGCCGAGTGGCGGACAAGTGGGGTCGGCGGGCGGCGGGGCAGTGGGTTGCAACGGGGTGGCGGGGCAGCGTCTCGGGTGGCCGGGCAATGGGACGGGTCGACGCGGTGGAGCAGGGTGGTGCGGTGGGGCAGGGCGGGGCGGCGGCGCAGTGGGTTGCGATGGGTGGCGGGGTAGCGACGGGGTGGCGGGGCAGCGGGACGGGTTGGTGCGGCGGGACAGGGCGGTGCGGCGGGTCAGGGCGCTACGGCGGGACAGGGGGCGGCGGGGCGGGGGGCAGGTCGGAGCGGCGGCGCAGGAGGCTCGTCAGTGTCGCGGCAGCTTCTTCGTCGTGGCAGGCGGCAGGCGGCGGCGCAGTGGGCTCGGCAGGCGGAAGGCGGCAGGCAGGCGGCGCAGAGGGCTCGTGCTCGCTTCGTCGTCGTCGGGTTGGGTCAGCGTCGGCTAGTCTTCTTCGCGTTGTAGGGTTTTATTAAAACCAGATCTAATTCGTATTCCCAGAATACGAGTTACGTAACTCGTATTCTGGGAATACGCGTTACGCCACGTATGTCGCACGCGCCAGCACGGATAGTAACTCGTAATCCCAGAATACGAGTTACGTAACTCGTAATCTGGGAGTACGAAAGTCGCTATTTTATTTGAAATTCTGTTTATTTTGTTAGTACTTATTTTTTTTTGTTTATTTAATTAAAAATACCCTGCTTCAGTCGGAAAAACAAATTAATGAAGAACATAAACAGCTAAACGCACTAACTATTTAGATTAGGTTAGAAATAGATAAAAAAAAAACAAAACAAAAAAAAACCAAACACAAGAGGACTAACGCAAACACCACAAATTAAAACAGCGACACCGAATAATCGATACCGTTGCAAACCAAGAAATCAATCTACAATTTTGTTCAATCTCTGGGACCATCAATGCCTTCGAATTAACTTTTCTCTTGCTGGAATCTAATGAAGAACGCGGCGACGGACCACAACGAAGTGACATCTGTGTCTATGTAGGGGTTGGCATCGGGTCGGGTAGTCGGGTATCGGTAATTCGGGTTCCGGTAGTTCGGAATCGGGTTAAGATTTTCACTACCCGAACCCGACCCGATTTACGGCGGGTACTCGCTTGTCGGGTAATATCGGGTACGGGTACCCGACTCGGGTAGTCAGGTACCCATTAATTGAATATAACTAAAATATTATAATTCAATACAAATCAAAATATCGATGTTATATATTAATATCACTTCCAATATTTGGATATTTTGTTTTCAATAAATAATATATACATATGTTTATTTATAAATTTTTAGAATATATTTTAAATATTTATATATGCATTGATATAAAATATCACTTGTTAATTATACAATTAAAATAAGAACTTAGTCGAAATATTAGTTAAAACTTTAACATCATTCAAGTTAGCTATTGATATATGTAATTATATATTTTTAATGTTTATGTACAAAACTACTAGTTTTTTAAAAAATAATATATCGGGTACTTGAATAACCCGATCGGGTAGTAATTTACTACCCGATACTCGACCCGATTAATAATTATCGGGTGTCGGGTACCCGATACCCGACAAATAACCCGAATACCCGAACCCGAACGCCCACCTCTATGTCTGTGGCTGATTTTTACGCGGAGGGATTGAACGCGCAAGGTAAGAATCTGGAGATGGTAGTTCAGTAATTTCAATGAACATCGTTCGTAGTGGGTCTATTGATAAATGGCGGGTGGTTTATATTAAGATAATTATAATTTTATTAGTTATGTATGTTAAACAGTATTATCAATATAATTAATAATATTATGAATGTGGGTGGACACATGTCGCTTGTACAACAAAACTACATTTGCTTATATATATCGAATTAATAAATAATATTTATTAGTAATTATTATAATTCATTTAGTTATGAAATTATATAATTCATCGATGATTTATGAATTTCTGTTGATTATTCAAACATCCATTATTAATAAAACTATTATTTCCAAAAAAGAAACACAAATTTTTTTTTTAGAATAAAGAGTTAGCGGGTTGGCCCGCTAGCCCACCAACCCGCTGTGAGGCGGGATGGGGCGTGACGGCCCGTTTGACAGCTCTAACACAAATGCGTGAAAACTTAAAATTTGAAAGCAAAAAAGAATACGTAAGTAATTTCAGAGAAAAAAAGAAAGCCGCGCTTTCAATTTTCTTAATAAAAAAAAAGAGATTCTTAAGACTCATGCTCGAATAAGTAGGCTAGCACATCACATCCATAGTGTCACTGAATATCTATCGAAAGTTTCAAACTATTATTTCCAGCTCTCTCTCTCTCTGTCTCTCTCTTCCTATTTCCATGGCTCAAGTCGATTGTGCTGGTCAAGCAAACCAAAATCCACGTACGAAATTCTTCAAAGTTATGTTTGGAAAGGGCCACGACAGATCATGGTATGGTACATGCGAGTTTGAAGTGTATTTGACTGGGTTGATTTTCATTTACATCTTCCATTTGTGCTTGTCTTTCTAGTGCGAGGTCTGATTTGTATATTTGAGTGGATCGATTCTCCAAAGCGCTATGATATCATGTGCGAGTTTGAAGTGTATTTGAGATCAGTAAATTGTTGATAGGAACAATATGATTCCCTTCTTTTTCATGTTATTCGTCGTATACCCTATCTCTGATATATCTACACATGTTAGGAACATCTCGCCAAACTAACTTCTCTATTTACATCTCAGAAGTTAATTAGCTAACACATTCACTAATGAACTCCCAAGCTATACTGTAAGGCATTATCTTCGAATATCCATCAATTAGCTCCTCATGAAAATGATCTTGAATAAGCGAATCAAATAGGTCCGTCTACGATCATTCTTAACTTTGCAATGTTACTTACCTTAAGGATTTCCATTTTCATGATATGATGCCATGTCGGGAATATTAAGCCCGCCGTCCTATGAATGTTACGCCTCACAGCAGTATGTATGATTTGAACCTCGCATAGTATTTTATTGAGTGCAATGCAAAAAGGAAAGCCGATGATGGAATGTTGTGCAATGTTGCTTGTGACACTAAATAATTCTTTTCTGTCTAGTTTCTAGGACTGATTTTATCTTGTGCATATCATTTGCTTTATCTCATCAATTGGGCTCATTGCCCTATATTTTCTGTTACCTTCGTTATTCTATGATATTTGTTTGTATTTTTGGGTCTATTGTTTGCGTGATGCTTGGAGGATTACCAACATAAACTCATACAACACTTGCCCGTAGGTAGGTTTCATTTGCCATCTTTTAAGCTCTAATCTGTACCAACATCTACATTAAGGACTCTTTTAGCTCTTACTTAAGTATAGAGAGATTTGGCTTGGATGTACTATGAGGAATTGAGGATTAGGTGCATCAACTAATTCCAGCGGTACACATAATTACTTTTATGTCCGAATGAGATGTCTAGCAAATGATATATTCATGTTGACGTCCTTGATTATAATTCACTTGAACTTTTTGACTTTTGTTGTCTACGCCTACTTTAGGACGGTACATATAGATAAAAAAAAAATGTCAATCCCGCTAAAGCCCGGGCTATCTCATAGACGACATTAAGCTTCATATTAGCAACAACTTGTAGGCAGTCGAAACTCTGGTGTAACGTATCTGAAGTGATATGCTTTGTTAGAAATTCAAATGATTAATTAAAAATTCCACTAAATCTAATTTCGATAAAAACTATTCTAATGTCTAATGCAATTTCGCTTAAAAAAATACACATGATTCGAGGAATAAAAAATTAAAAAATTTCTTTTTTTCCTCTTATTTTTTCCTTCGAAGAATAACTCTTTTTCTTTTTTAATGTTAATTTATTATTTTTAAGCCTGGCCAATAGGGTGTCAAAACGTGGCATTTACCACCAAATTAACTGCAACACTAATGAAAGAACCAAATTGGTTTAAAATTGACAACTCTAAGAACTAATTATTTCACGAGAAGTATCGACGACTATATTGGTCTATTGGGTAAAGATCGGAGATCATTTTAGGTTTTCTTACACTCATTCCTTAAACTAAAAGTTTCTAAATGGTCAAATTAGGGGTGTGTTTTGGGGTGATCTTCCAAAACATCACCACGATCCTCTAGTTTACCACTTATCATTGTGTTTGTTTAGTCTGGTGATGAGTCATCACCGGAATGATGGATCACCTAGGTGATGAAAATGGGGTGATGTTCCATATTTCAGATCACCCCAGAAAACTAGGTGATCTAACATCACGGTGATGAGGTGATCTATCTAACTTTTTAATTGACGAGAATACCCCTCATATTTTAACATTATTACTTTATATACCATTATAAATAATTACCTGATTAACATAATTAAATCATAAAAATATTTCAGTTATTTAAAAATCTTAAAACTTATATTTTAAAAAAGTACAAATATAAATAATGCTTATAAATTAAATGTATATTTTAATATATTAATGATTATTATATAAAATCATCTTAAAAAAATTTAACACATTATTTAAGTCATATTGGTGTCTATGACATTTATACAACGTCACCCAACACATCACAGTGATTAAACAAACAGAATACTTCAATATCACGTTGATATGCAAAATGAAATACCACCTTAAAACAAACACACTGATGACATATCACCTTGATCCACATTCCGGTGATACCCACATCACCGTGATGTGCATACCAGCGTAATGTTGGATCACCTGAAACAAACACCCCCTTAATGTATTATTTTACGAAAAACTAATTGACTAATCATATGTTGGGGGCTTGGAGCAGGGGCGGACCCACGTAGGGGCTCGGGGGGGCTCTTGACCCCCCGGCCGCCGGAGAAAAAGACTAGTAGTATTGTATGGCTTGGTTGTGCAGCAATGGAGGATTTAGGCGACGAAGAAGACGATGTACAGTAATTGGGGTTATCTGACTGTAAAATTATATAGATTGGGCTTTTTCTAGCGTTGGGCCATGGTATCTTCAGTTGCACACGTTTTGGGTCAGTTCTATATAGCTCATTTTATAAAACGCGGTACAACTACAATATAATAAAAATGCTATAAACCCTAGTGGTATTAAGAGCAAGTTGTAAGTTCATGTAACAGTCTATACACTTGGGTTCGATTCCTTAGCAAAGATCTTCTTTTATTTTTATGATCTTTTCAGTGTGTTAGTTGGGCTTGAGTTGGGCCGTCCAGGTTGAGCCCCCAGTCATCATGGGCTGGGTCCGCCCCTGGCTTGGAGGCTCCCCTTGCTTAGTGAGCCATTAATTTTATTAGAGAAACAATAATAGATTAATTAGCTAAAGAAAAACATGTGCAATAAAATAATCTAAGCATGTTTCAAGGTTAAACTGCAAATCATTACGGAGTGAAGAATTGAAAAGTATCCATCCAACCGATATGCCAATTGGAAAAATTATAATCGTAAACGTAAAATCAGACTTAAATGCTTTGAAAACCATATATATTTAAGAATGATTAGGAATAACCCTACGTACAGTTTACAACTCATATAGTCGATGTAAACGAGCTACTTCATCTACCCTCCTCACCAACTCATCAACGGAAACATCCATTGCACAAGAAATCCTCTCCATCTCACTCCTACCGAGACTAAAAAACATTTCTATTAAGTCTCCGTCCAAAATTCTTAGAGACCCATGGCTTTTGCTTATCCACCGAAGACCTCCATTGCTCGTGGTTAGTCCCGCCCACGCACCCAATCGATTTCCTTAAGTAGGACTGCAATTTTTCTAAAAATATATATTTATCGTGTGGGGGGAGGGAAGATATAATACCGATCGTCCCGTTCCCTGTGCCAAAGATTATCGTCTGAATCTGATCGGCGTCGGGATCTTTCGGCCTCACGACGAGCGAGAGTGTGCCTAAATCTATTTCACAAAAATATGGTTCGTTACACTACGATGTTTTTTTCTCACAAGATAAACATGTTATGGAATACGCCACTTTGAACGCAAATTTTCGACTCTTTCAAGTTATATTTCTGATTCTGTCACTATTACAATATGTGATTTCTTCTTATATATGTAATATATATGTTAGGAAAAACGTATATAGGACACTTTGATATTTACAAAGGACTTGTCGTTTTCATTATTTTGGTTAAATGTTTTCTTTATCCCTCAAGTTATAACTCATAGTTCCATTATCGATTATAATATGAAATTAATTTCATTGCAAAACATATATAAGACATTTTTGATGATTTGTACCACGAATTATACGTTTCTTATTATTTTATTAAAATTTATTTTTCGATTTCTAAATTTCATCGTAATCATATTGGAACTGATATGATAACAATATGTAATGAATATACTAAAATGTATAAAAACATTTTAACGATTACACAAAGAACTTGACGTTTCTTATGATTTCCATGTTTACTAAAATGTATAAAAGCATTTTAACGATTATACAAAGGACTTGACGTTTCTTACGATTTCCATGTATACTTTGAGCTACAAGATATAATTGTCCTTTCATTGCTACAATATGCAATTTATTCTCATGGTTGTAATAAACATCTTCACGATTTTACCACGGAAATAATGTTTCGTATTATTCTGTCGATGTCTGTTGGTTTTTGCGACATGCTTTGCAGAGATTCGTCAACATAGTTTATGCTGAAGTTTTATCACATGATCGTTTTGTGCTGCAACTTGATGTTACCTTTAATTGACCATCATACATTTCCTTTAAGATTTGGGCTGTCCATCAATTATTTCATGGGAAGTAGGGACTAAATTGGTCCATAAAGTAAGCAGCAGAGATCATTTTTGGTTTTCTCCCACTCATTCTTGATATTAAAAGTTTCTACATTGTCGAATTAAGGTATTATTTTACTATCACCTTATGAAATATCACCTTAAAACAGACACTGATGAGATATCACCTTGATCCACATTCCGGTGATACCCACATCACCGTGGTGTGCGTATCAGCATAATGTTGGATCACCTGAAACAAGCACCCCCTTAATGTATTATTTTATGGAAAACTAAATTGACTAATCATATGTTGGGGGCTTGGAGGCTCCCCTTGCTTAGTGAGCCATTTAATTTATTAGAGAAACAATAATAGATTAATTAGCTAAAGAAAAACATGTGCAATAAAACAACCTAAGCATGATTATGTTTCAAGGTTAAACTGCAAATCATTACGGGGTGAAGAATTCAAAAAGTATCCATCCAACCGATATGCCAATTGGAAAAATTATAATCGTAAACGTAAAATTAGACTTAAATGATTTGAAAACCATATATATTTAAGAATGATTAGGATTTAATCCTACGTACAGTTTACAACTCATATAGTCGATCGAGCTACTTCATCTACCCTCCTCACCAACTCATCACCGAAACATCCATTGCACAACAAACCTTCTCCATCTCACTCCTACTGAGACTAAAAAACATTTCTATAGTCTCCGTCCAAAATTCTTAGAGACCCATGGCTTTCGCTTATCCACCGAAGACCTCCATTGCTCGTGGTTAGTCCCGCCCACGCACCCGATCGCTTTCCTTAAGTAGGACTGCAATTTTTCTAAAAATATATATTTATCGTGTAGGGGAGGGAAGATATAATACCGATCGTCCCGTTCTCTGTGCCAAAGATTATCGTCTGATCTGATCGGCGTCGGGATCTTTCGGCCTCACGACGAGCGAGAGTGTGCCTAAATCTATTTAACAAAAATATGGTTCGTTACACTACAATGTTTTTTCTCACAAAATAAACATGTTATGGAATAAGCCACTTTGAACGCAAATTTTTGACTCTTTCAAGTTATGATTCTGTCACTATTACAACATGTGATTTCTTCTTATATATGTAGTATATATGTTAGGAAAAACGTATATAGGACACTTTGATATTTACAAAGGACTTGTCGTTTTCATTATTTTGTTTAAATGTTTTCTTTATCCCTCAAGTTATAACTCATAATTCCATTATCGCTTATAATATGAAATTAATTTCATTGCAAAACATATATGACACTTTGATGATTTGTACCACGAATTATACGTTTCTTATTGTTTTATTAAAATTTATTTTTCGATTTCTAAATTACATTGTAATCATATTGTCACTGATATGATAACAATATGTAATAAATATACTAAAATATATAAAAACATTTTAACGATTACACAAAGAACTTGACGTTTCTTATGATTTCCATGTTTACTAAAATGTATAAAAGCATTTTAATGATTATACAAAGGACTTGACGTTTCTTACGATTTCCATGTATACTTTGAGCTACAAGATATAATTGTCCTTTCATTGATACAATATGCAATTTATTCTCATGTTTGTAATAAACATATTATGTAAAACGTATATAAGACATCTTCACGATTTTACCACGGAAATAATGTTTCGTATTATTCTGTCGCTGTCTGTTGGTTTTTGCGACATGCTTTGCAGAGATTCGTCAACGTAGTTTTTGCTGAAGTTTTATCACATGATCGTTTTGCTGAAACTTGATGTTACCTTTAATTGACCATCATCAATTTCCTTTAAGATTTGGGATGTCCATCAATTATTTCATGGGAAGTATTAGGGACTAAATTGGTCCATAAAGTAAGCAGCAGAGATCATTTTTGGTTTTCTCCCACTCATTCTTGATATTAAAAGTTTCTACATTGTCGAATTAATGTATTATTTTAAGGAAACATAAAGTTATTAATCATTGGGGCATGGGGGCCCTTGCTTCGCGAGCCAAATTTTATTAGAGAAACAATAATGAATTAAAGGAAAGACACGTGCAATAAAAAATCTAAGCATGTTTATGTTCAAGACTAAACTGCAAATCATATCTATCGACGGAATAAGAAACTCAAAAAGTAACCAACAAATATGTCAAATGGAAAAACTGTAAAAGTAATGGTAAATCAGACTTAAATCTACCATTTATTTGTTTATTTGAAAACTATCTAAAAGAATGATTAGGAATTAACCGTAGGTACATTTTACAATTTGTCTTATCATAGTCAATGTAAGTAAGTAGTTCATCAACCCCTTCACCAACTCATCAATGGAAATTTCCATTTCATCAGTGGAAATATCCATTGCGCACGAATCTTCTCCATCCGACTCTTGAGACTAAAAAACATTACAATTAAATTGCCGCCTAAAAAATTCATCGAGGTTGATGGCGTTCGCTTGTCCAACGGAGAGGACCTCCGTTGCTCATGATTAATCCTACCTATGTACTCGATGGTTTTGGATTGCAACTTTTCTAAGAAAATATATTTGTCGTGTGGGAGAGAAGAAATAATACCGATCGTCCCGTTCGCGGAAAGATCATTGTCGGAATCTGACTGGCACCGGAATCTGACCGGCGACGGAGTCTTTCGGCCTCACGACGAGTGTGGCGTGCCTAGATTTATGAAAACATATATAGGTACAATGAGATTTACAAAGGACTTGTTTTTATTATTTTGTTTAAACGTTTTATTTATCCCCCTAATTCTCTGATCGATTATAATATGAAATTAATTTTCATATGTGTAATACACATTTATGCAAAACGTATATAAGACATTTTGACGGTTTTTACCACGAACTAGACATTTCTTATTATTGTTTTTTAAATTTGTTCTTCGATTCCTAAATTACAATGTAATCATTTTGTCACTGATAACAATATGTAATAAATACGCTAACAATGTATAAAAACATTTAACGAGTATACAAAGAACTTGACGTTTCCTATGATTTCAATGTATACTTTTACCTCGAGCTATATTTAATTGTTCCTTCATTGATTATAATATGCAATTTATTCTCATTTATGTAATAAACATATTATGTGAAACGTATATAAGATACTTTCACGATTCTACACGGACATAATGTTTCGTATATTTCGACCTTCCAAGTTAAAATTTTTGGTTCTGTCGTTGTCTGTAGACATTCAGTTTCACATGTTTGGTATGTCATTCTTTTAGGTTGGTTGCTAGTCTCTGCTTTTATTCTTTGGTGCTAGAATATTGGTTTTCGCGACATGCTCTGCAGAGATTCGTGAAGGTAGTTTATACTGAAGATTTCTCTCATGATTTGTTGTGCTGCAACTTGGTGCTACCTCTAATTGACCACCACCAGTTTACTTTAACATATGGACTATTTATAAAAGGATATAAAGGTGACATACATAAATACTATGTTGGCCCCTATCTAGTATATACAATATGATTTCCGTCTGAGCGTGCTTGATATTGATAATACATTTTATGTGTGATGTTAATACATAACATTCTCCCGAATAAATGATAAAATTAATTGAGATTTTTCTATTGCACTAAATGATGATTTTGCGACCACCTTTGCTTGCCAACAAGTTTCTGAGTAATCCATTTTCAATAATTTCAGAAGCAATTACTGCTTTTAAATAGCTGAAGAGAAGTTTGAATGGGTAATTCATGCCCAAATCCTCTTTTACTAAAACTACAGTTGCTTCATGAGTACGCCTTGCGTCGGTGTGATGCATCGACTCGTATAAGTAGACAGAGATCACTTCTCTTTTGTTTCCTTGATATTACGTACAAACTTAAAAACTAACCCAGAAAATTGGACTTTTACATGATTTGTTCCCACTGCTTCTCGGTATTTGACAAACAAATCAAATCGGTGGTCTAGGATCATCCTTTACTTTGCAATGTTACCTTAATTATTTTTATTTTCAGGATTTGATGCCATGTCGGAATGTTAAGCCCGCGCGTCCCAAGAATGTTACGCCTCACAGCAGTATGTGTGATTTGAACCTCGTATGGTATTTGAGTGAAATGTAAAAAGGAAAACCGATGATGAAATGTAGTGCAATGTAGTGCGTGACACAAATTATTCTTTTCTGTCTAATTCGTGGGAGTGATTTTACCTCGTGCATATTATTTGCTTCATCTCGTGAATTGCCCCATTATGTTACCTTTAGTTATTCTATGATTTCTTTTATTATTTATTTTGGGTCTAATAGTGTTGATGTGACCTTGCATTATTGAGACCAAAAGCAAAATGAACTTTGAAAAGTATTGCGGCTATGCATGGTGGAGGTGTGCTACCTAATCTTCACGTGGGCTGCTTGGCGAAGTCAAAGAACGGCACAATTCAATTTCATATGTTCACATGAGAAATAGTTACGGATGCTCGCCTAAAAATAGGCATATTACGAAGCAGTAGAAGAACCACCACAACCACATCAGATCTTCTCGTCTCTGATCATTTTCTATAGCCTACTCCTAATATTATTGTAGCAGTTTTTGTATCACGTCAGTGTACGTGTTTGTAATCACCCATATAATAAAGAAGTTCTACCCTCCGGCCCGTGGACGTAGGTCATTCGGACCGAACCACGTAAATCTCGTGTCGCTGTCCAAATTTATTTTTCGTCTCTTTTATTTATTATCGTCATTTTTCGGGCAAAATAATTATCGGGGATTTCCGCATTTTCTAACAAATTGGTATCAGAGCCTACCCCGAAAAGGAGAAATAAGATCTAAAGAAAGGTCAAAATCCAGGTACAGAAATAAGATCTGTAATTTTTGCAAGAAAAGGTGTCATATTAAAGCTGATTGTTTTAAATTAAAAATAAGGAGAAAAATAATCAGCAATATAATAAACCCGCCGAAGCTAGTTTAGCTGCCGATGAGAGCGATAGAACTATTTTTTTAGCAACTGCAAATATTATTAGGTCTGATAATGAATGGATCTTAGATTCGGGTTGTTCTTACCTCATAAGTCGGAGTCGAGACTGTTTTTCCAAATATGAAAATTTGATGGTGGATATGTCTTAATGGGAAATGATGCTCCGTGTAAAGTTATTGGTAAAGGCACAGTTAGGATCAAGATGTTCGACGGGATCATCCGAACGCTCACAGAAGTCAGACATATTCCAGATATGAAGAGAAATCTCATCTCTTTAGGCACACTTGAATCTCAAGGGTGCAGGTTCTCAGGTGAAGGTGGAGTTTTGAAAATTGCCAGAGGTGCCCTTGTCGTGATGAAAGCTTGCAGGTCTGGAAATTTATATATTTTGCAGGGAACTACAGTTACAGGTTTCGCTGCTGTTTCGACATCCCCGAAGGTTGATACCACGAGATTGTGGCATATGCGATTCGGACACATGGGAGAAAAAGTCTTGACGATTTTAAGCAAGCGGGGCCTACTTTGCGGTCAAAGTACTGGTAAGATGGACTTTTGCGAACACTGTATTTTTGGAAGAAACGAGTCAGCTTCAATTCGCCAGCAGTCCACAGGACGAAAGGTACTTTGGACTATATTCATTCTGATGTATGGGGTCCTTCTCGTGTTCCGTCCAAAGGTGGTGCAAGATATATGTTGATTTTCATCGATGATTTTTCGAGGAAAGTGTGGGGCTATTTTCTTAAACAGAAGAGTGATGTTTTCCTAACGTTTAAACAATGGAAAGCTTTGATTGAAAAGCAGACAGGAAACATATCAAGCGGTTGCGGACAGATAATGGCTTAGAATTTTGTGGAAGCGAGTTCAACGAATTTTGCAAGAATGAAGGTATTGCTCGACATCACATTGTTAGAATGACGCCTCAACAAAATGGTGTTGCCGAGCGCATGAACCGAACACTTTTAGAGAGAGCTCGATGTATGATCTCCAACACTGGGTTGACAAATGATTTTTGGGCTGAAGCAATCGCCGCAGCATGCTATGTTGTCAACCGATCACCGTGTTCACCGATCAATTTCAAGACTCCTGAGGAAGTATGATCAGGTACTCCTCCTGATTACTCCAACTTAAGAATATTTGGGTGCCCAGCTTATGTGCACGAAAACGAGGGAAAGTTAGAGCCTAGAGCTAAGAAGTGTATTTTCGGTTACGCTTCAGGGGTGAAAGGATATAGATTATATAATCCTGATCCCAAGTCACCCAAATTCATAATTAGAAGAGATGTTACTTTTGACGAGTCTTCTATGTTACATCCTTCGAAAGAGTCTACTGACATTCCTAATCAAGAAAAGAAGGATAGTGTACACAGCGAGGTGGAGCTCGAAATCAACAAAGATCCTTCAGATGACCCTGCTACGAGTTCAACGGATCAAGAGGATGAGCCAGAACCTGATTCAGGTCCTGTTGAAGATGAAAGTATCGAACAGGAATATTCTATAGCCAGAGATAGGGAGAGACGAGAGATTCGACTACCACAGCGGTACATAAATTTAGTTTCGTACGCTTTATTAGTGGCGCAAGAAACGGGTGGAGGCACGAACCTTCTACCTATTCGGAGGCGATAAGCGATGCTAATTCTGATAAGTGACTGGTAGCGATGAATGAAGAAATGGAGTCTCTGCACAAGAATGGTAGGTGGATTCTTGTGCCGCCGCCAAAGAAACAGAAAATAGTCGAATGTAAGTGGGTCTTCAAAAAGAAAGGTATATCTGGTTCAGACGATGCAGGTATAAGGCACGATTAGTCGCGAAAGGCTATAATCAGGTACAAGGTGTTGACTTTAATGATGTTTTCTCACCTGTCGTTAGACATAGCTCTATGCGTGTATTACTTGCATTCGTTGCCATGTATGATTTGGAGTTAGAACAGCTTGATGTCAAGACAGCATTCTTACATTGCGATTTAGATGAACAGATTTATATGAAGCAACCTGAAGGCTTCATAGTTGAAGGCAAGGAAGACCAAGTTTGTTTACTGAAGAAATCCTTATACGGATTAAAGCAGTCTCCAAGACAGTGGTATAAACGGTTTGATTCTTTCATGTTGGGTCATGGTTTCTCCAGGAGCAAGTATGATAGTTGTGTTTACTTCCGGAAGTTAAATGACAGTTCGTTCATTTATCTATTGTTATATGTTGACGACATGCTCATTGCGGCTAAGAATCTTGCAGAAATTCACCAGTTGAAGGCCTTGTTGAATGGTGAATTTGAGATGAAGGATTTAGGAGCAGCTAAGAAGATTCTTGGTATGGAGATTAGACGTGATAGAGGAGCTGGTAAGTTGCACCTGACCCAAGAAAGTTACCTCAAGAAGGTTTTGGAGAGATTTGGCATGAGCGATACCAAACCAGTCAGCACTCCTCTTGCTAGCCATTTTAGGCTATGTACTGCTCAGTCACCATCATCAGATGAGGAAGGAGCGTACATGGCACGAGTTCCTTACTCAAGTGCAGTCGGCAGTATTATGTATGCAATGGTATGTACACGTCCTGATATTTCACAGGCTGTTAGTGTTGTTAGCAGGTATATGGCTAACCCAGGGAAAGAACACTGGCAAGCAGTGAAGTGGATTCTCAGATACTTGAAGGATACTCTAAGCTTTTGTTTGGAGTTTGGCAGAAACAGTGATACTCTCGTTGGTTTCGTCGATCAGACTACGCAGGTGATCTCGATAAACGACGATCTCTTACTGGTTATGTATTTTGTATTGGAGGTTGTGCAGTTAGCTGGAAAGCTACTCTACAGCACGTAGTGGCGTTTTCTACTACTGAAGCAGAATACATGGCGGTTACTGATGCGATCGAGGAAGCATTATGGTTGACAGGGTTATTCGGTGAATTAACTCAGAGTCAGGGAGTTATTGCTATTTTCTGTGATAGTCAAAGTGCGATTCATTTGACTAAGGATCAGATGTACTAGAATTAAGCATATTGATGTTAAGTATCATTTTATTCGTGATATCATTGCAGATAAGAAGGTGTTTATCAAGAAACACGAAGGATAATCCTGCGGATTTGTTTACGAAGGCTCTTCCAGTTTCCAAGTTCAACCATTGCTTGGACTTGATTGGTGTTTTAAAGTTGATAAACTAGCCCGTTGGGGCTAAGGTCGGAGGGAGATAACAGTATTACTAAGTGAAGGTGGAGAAAATACGGAAACAAAAGGTCAAGGTGGAGATTTGTTGATGTGACCTTTTGCATTATTGAGACCAAAAGCAAAATGAACTTTGAAAAGTATTGCGGCTATGCATGGTGGAGGTGTGCTACCTAATCTTCACGTGGGCTGCTTGGCGTAGTCAAAGAACGGCACAATTCAATTTCTTATGTTCACATAAGAAATAGTTACGGATGCTCGCCTATAAATAGGCATATTACGAAGCAGTAGAAGAACCACCACAACCACATCAGATCTTCTCATCTCTGATCATTTTCTATAGCCTACTCCTAATATTATTGTAGCTATTTTTGTATCACGCCAGTGTACGTGTTTGTAATCACCCACATAATAAAGAAGTTCTACCCTCCGACCCGTGGACGTAGGTCATTCTGACCGAACCACGTAAATCTCGTGTCGTTGTCCAAATTTTTCGTCTCTTTTATTTATTATCGTCATCTTTCGGGCAAAATAATTATCGGGAATTTCCGCATTTCCTAACAAATAGGTTGCCTATTGCTTGGAGGATTAGCTACATACAACACTTGCCAGTAGTACGTAGGTTTCTGTCACCATCTTTTAGTTCGTACTTCGTATTAGGAATCGATTCGGCTTGGATGTACTAAGAGTCAGCTACTGAACCGAAGGATTAGGCACATTGAATAATCCGACGGATGCAATTGGCCAACAGATGCAACTCAATGAAGGGTAAATTCCCTATCAGGCCCTGTCAAAAACTAAACTTCCTGTTCAGTACCCCTACGAAAAAATCTTCATGTTAAGTACCCATCTGCAAAAGTTGTGTGTTTAATACCCCTAAAATGTGAACGGACGGAAATACCCTTTCCTGATATTAACTTGGGCATCATACCAACTATTCTGATTATTATACCAATTGTTATTCTCATTATACCAACAAAATATGTTAAATTGTAAATTATACCAACTGTTATCGTTATTATACCAGCAGAATTGAACCTAATAAACAGATATAATTTACTCAGTTTCTGGTATAATAGCAAAATTAGTTGGTATAATCTCCAATTTTGCTGTATAAAATTAAAATAACTTTATTTATTGTTATAATAACTGAGATAGATGGTATAATAACGATAATGTATGGTATATTTTCCACAATTTATGGTATAATTGCAAAATTAGTTGGTATATAATTCAATTTCGCTGTATAAAATTAAAATAACAATATTTATTGGTATAATAACGAAAATAGATGGTATAATCTCCTCAATTTCTGGTATAATAGCAAAATCAGTTGGTATAATGCCTAATTTTTTTATAAGTTATAATACCTTTATTTATTGGTATAATTACGAAAACAAATGGTACAATTTCCATAATTTCTAGTATAATAGCATAATCAGTTAGTATAATGTCCAATTTCATTTTATAAAATTCGAATTATAATAACGTAGTATAATGTTCGAACATTTGGTATAATTTCTACAAATTTCTGGTATAATTTCAATTTTATTGGTAAAATAACAAGTTTGTTGGTATAATTCATGTGAAATAATTTATTCAACTTCAATGGAATATGTGAGACATGGGTATTTTCGTCTTTTTAACGCTGAAAAGACCTTTTTAGGTACTGCAGAGGAATAAATTTTCAGATAGATACTTATAAGGAAGAAATAATTCGAGTGGTATTTAAGAGGAAGTTTAAACTTTGAGAGGGACTGATGAAGAATTAACCCTTCAATGAATTAGTTTAATATCATATCATTTTATTGTGTTAACTAGGTAGTTAGCATCTAAGAACAAAAATATTCTGTTTGCACCCGCTTATAAATTATATACAAGATCTCTTCATATGCTTTCATAACTACGTGCTGACCAAGTGGATGATTTACTAATGTGAAGTTAACTAATTGGGATAAATGGGTTATCTATATGATTTTATTATGAGTATGGCTATGACCTTGTGAGTCCTGAAAGAAGACATAAACACACAATATTCGTAGTGGAAATGCAAGCTGGAAGCATCATCTTGAATAACAATTCCTTATTGCCTTGAAAAGAGAACAAACTGAAGGCCGTTTTCGCTCCGTAGAAGACAACAGATCAGCCATACTTCTTGACAATAACTTCCAAGGTTCTGATGAAGACTAAACTGTTCTTTTATGCGCTTTGCAGATTCAACGAGCGACTTGTTCTTGCAATTAACCACCTCAATTAGTTCAAGCGAAGGAATGCCCATAAAAAACCTCGGAATCTCGACCAAGTCCTTACACGTACGAATTACGACCGTTTGCAGCATTGGCATGATGGAACATTCTCCTCCACCATCAGAAAACCAACGCCTCAGACCTAATAGCTCTTCGAGCAGTAGGTGTTTCAGATTCTTAAACCCGTAGCCCGTCACTGCCCACTGATCATTCTCGAAACTGTCGCGCCTCAGCTTCAGCACTTCAAGAAAGGGCAGTTGCCCGACGATGCGCATATCACGGTCGGAGAGTAGAACGCCTCTCAACGTTAACTTCCTCAGCGAGGCAGGAAAACCGAGGTCGAGATTCTGAGGCGAAGAGAAAGGCACGAGGACCCAAAGTTTCAACTTCTCGAGCTTATGCAGGAGCTTGATGTTTTCGAGCGAATGCGTCGAACGCTCGACTCCGAAATAGAAGATCCCCAACTTCTTAACATTCGGAATCATTCCCATCAGCTCGGCGCTGCTGCAATTCAAATTCATTACAGCGCTGAGGGTCTCCAGGTTTTGTAGGGGTGAATTTTCGGGTTTTGGACTGGGTAAGGGTCCGCAGCAGAAAGAGATTATATGCCAAAACCGTGGCATTGTCCATATCTCATAGGGGATACACAAGTGACATGGTAGGGATTTTCCGTTCATGGTTGATGTGCCGAAGGAGGAATCTCTCGGATTGATCATTAAGGTCTCGAGATACTGAAGATTCGATATGGATGGTGGAATCTCGGGCACGTGGGAAAGAGCAAGTAACCTCAAATGGAACAACTCAAGCACCTCCGTAGGAAACGATTCGATTTCGACATCTGCCAAGTACAGTGACTTGAGCAGCCAACACCTTCCTATAGAAGTTAGAGGATTACGGGTCCATCCTCGCCCAAAGCACATAACAGTACGAGCCTCGTCAGCATCGTCCGGAGTGAAGCTGCGCTTTAGGTTGTCTGAGTTATAAAAGACCTTTATCTTCCTCCCCTTAATGTCTCGATTGGAGGAGTCGTCTGTGACACAGTGAAGAAAGTTCTCTTCTTGAGCTTTCTCTAAGCAAAAATCTCTGACAATGTCGTGCAAGCATATGCTTTTTATTCCATTATCAGATTTCCACCTGAGGGCTGATACTAAATTTCGCCTGGCAAGATCTTGCAAGCACTCCTCCGCTTCTGAGATTGTCGAATTCCGCAGAACATCTTGCGCGAGCAGTTGTTTGGTGACCTTAAATACATTTATATCGTGGTCTTCAGGGAAAGCTCCCAAGTACAATAAACATGATCTAAGGTGATGCGGCAAGTGTCCATAACTCAAAGAGAATATATGGAGCAGCAATATTCTATGCAGCCCATGTTTCATCAGGTTTAATAGCACAAATGTTTTCGCAGACGTATTCCAACTCGTGCAGATAATATCTATTGACCGCGGACAAGATTCCCGCGGCTATTGCTACTCTCTTCAAAAGATTTTCAAACTCGGGTGGATGATACCGTCTTTGAAACACCTTTTGGACAAGTAGGTTGTAACAGTCCCCGAGCCACATTAATGGCATACGTTAGTTTTTCAGGGTCAGCAGCCTCTAATAGCCTCGCGGTTAGTAGGATTCGACTGTTGTATCCGTCATCTGGGAAAGTACCTCATCAGGCGATGCATTGCATCTCGACTCCACACGTCGTCAAGTACAATCAAGAATCTCCTCCCTTTCAAATTCTTGCGGACGTGGTTCTCTATGGACTCGTTCCTCTCCTTGGGGTATACGATGTATGGCTGAATTGAAGCCACAAGAGATGACAAGATGTCTTTTGAAGTGTGATCTTGGGAAACTGTCACCCAACCACGTACTTGAAACAGTTTGTAGACCTTTTTGGTCCAAATGACTATGAGAGTTTTGATTATTCCAAGTAATTATGTAAATTGGGGGTACAAATTAGAAAACTCGATATGCATGTTATGTGATGTTTAAGTATGTGAAAATATTCAATTAAGCGCTTGAATATGTTTTAAATGTTAAGAAAATCGAATTTGAGTGATCTTATGCTTAACTGGAATATTGATGTGATCACCTGGTTTTGAACGTTCTCGTTCGGATGGAATATCACTGTGTGATATATATGAAAAATATGTTCTGATAAGTGGTATGTGGATTGTACGCATGATTGAGTTATATAAGGAAAGAATATCGTCTGAGATCACGCTGATATGATTAAGCTATATATGGAAGATATATTGTGTTAAGTGATATATGAGCTGTACACGATATTGGGTTATTTTAGGAAAGAATATCACTGAGATCACCCGGATATGATTAAGCTATATATGGAAAAGATATTCTGATTATCTGTGTAATATGCTAATTGATTCTATATATGGAATGTGCTGACTAACGGATGAGATTACCTTGGAATGAAAGCAAATCTGTGGTATTTATGGTAAGAATTCATGTTGACCGTTGAGTTTAAATGGTTTATTCTTGGCATGATTTCTTGAGTTAATGCACGTGTTAATTGAGCTGTCTCTAGCATATTTTTCGTGCTTAACCTTCCTTGTGAAGTGGAGAAACGATTCGTGGCCTATATTAGAAGACAAACACTTCACGCGAAGAGAACACAACGAACACACAAGCTATCAAATTCCTTAGACGATCTGAGCTTACTTTGCAATTCATTTGTAGTTTGTGGTTGAGCTATCATTTGCGAATTTGTACTCTTTTGAGCGATCCCTAGAAACTCCAAATCCTAAACCCTTGTCTTCGGACGTGTTGTGTCTGCGGGCACGTTGAGCGCACAAAGGAGCACGAGTGGAGTCTTACGCACGTGGAGGGACGAATTTTGTTGATTCGGTGGCCCTTCGGTAGCAAGCTGCATCCAGTCGGGGAATAGGTTTCCTGGGTAAACGACGTGGATCGAAACTTGGCGTGCGTCAGCCTAGAACGAGGTTTAGCATCCATAGTGCTTCGGTTGTGTACGGGTCAATCATAGTGTAAACGGTAATACCTAGTGATTGATTGGAACTCTTGGGGAGATCACATCCCAAGGACAGGATTAAACCCCAGTTGGGGATATAACCTGTATAAAAATCCCGTCTCACTTTACTTTCTGCTATTTACTTTTTCTGTGAGACAAACCCGGAACGTTGGCAAATAACTAGGTGATATCGTTTAAAGAATTTCTGAGGTTAACGCGATATTCTGTAAACAGGGTTAGGGAGATAACATAGACAATCTTACTGCTCTCTAGAGAATAACGTGCTCTGCAATATCTTCTTAAAGAAAAGTAGTTTTCAAAGGAGAAAAGCCATAACTTTTTTTAAAGCCTAATTCATCCCCCCTCTTAGGCATATTTTACACTTCATTTGGTATCAGAGCGGGTTACTCAACGAAAGGCCTAACACGCCTGAGTTAAGATCTAATGGGTTTTTCGAGTGATATTTTTGCAGAGGGTCAATCCCACTCCAGGCCTCCTCTCTTCGACGGTACGAACTACGCAGTATGGAAGAATCGTATGATCGAATTTTTGATCGCTGTCGACTACGAGCTTTGGGAGACAATCATCAACGGACCTTACACAGTTGCAAAATCCGATGGAACTCCAAAGGATACTAAAGATTACACTGCTGATGACAAAAGGGGAATCACGCGAAACGCAAAGGCGAAAAACATGCTCGCATGCGCACTCACACGGGAAGAATACATTCGGGTGAGTTCCTGCTCATCAGCGAAGGCCATGTGGGATATGCTCCAAGTCACTCATGAAGGCACCCAACGAGTCGTGCAAGAAAGACTGGCTCTACTCACTCACCAGTATGAACTGTTCTCAATGGAATCTGACGAAAATATAAGCCAGATGTACGCCAGATTCATGGGAATCATCAACCAAACGTTCTCTCTCGGCAAGAAAGTTCCCGACAGTTAACAAGTAAGAAAGATACTGAGATCACTGCCACGAGAATGGAATGCCAAGGTTACTGCCATCTACGAAGCAAAGGATCTAGAAGCACTTAGCATCTCCGAGCTGATTGGATCTCTTATATCCTATGAGATGATTCAAACATCAATGAATGAGAAGTCTCAGAATAAAAATCAGAAGTCCATTGCATTCAAATCCAACCAAGAAGAATCTGATTCTGACGATGAAGAAAAGAACCTGATGAACGATCTGGCCATGCTTACAAAAAGAATTGAAAGGTTCCAGCAGAAAAAGAAATTCAAGAGGAACTTCAACAAATTCCAGAACAAGAGCAAGGGAATATCCACGTCTGGGAAGAAAGTTCAGAAGTGTTTCCGATGCAACAAACTAGGCCACTATGCACATGAATGCCCCGCAACTAGCAATGAGAAACCAAGGAAGCAGAAGGCTATGGTGACGGAATCAAATGACTCTGAACTGGAACAAAGTGAGGACGAGGATCACGCTTACATGGCTGACGAGGATCAGGTATCTCGTTCTTCCTCCATTGAGAAAATTCATATCCTAAACAATTTATATGGTTATGAAAGTGACTCATCTGTTTCTGATATAGAAGAAAGTAAGGAAGATCTGTGTAGGTTACTTCAAAAAACGGAGAGAAAGATTAAGTCACTAGATTACTTGAATAAGGAATTGATAAGGCAGCGAGATGAACTAGCTAAGGAAAAACATGAGGCTGTTCTAGAGATCTCACGTTTGAAAGAAGAGTTAGTTACTGCTAAGAAAGAGAGAATTCCCTGCGACTGTGAGAAAACAGAAAAGAAAAACAGTGACTTATCCAGAGATATTGTAGAACTCAGAAATTCCTTAGAAGGGGAAAAACAGAAGGTTGATAGTCTTATTGAGGGTAGACAGAACCTAGACATGATGTTAAACATTCCTACCAATATTGGTAAAATAGGCTTAGGTTATTCCACTGAAGTGAAGCCTGCTAAATCATCTGTGTCTAAGTTTAAATGTTTCTCTTGTGGTAGAAATGGTCACTATGCATACAACTGTCCCTTAAAGAAGTTTGATAAAGCTAAGTATGTCTGGAGACCTAAGAAGTTACCTGTAAATGCCACTGTCGTACCTAATTGTAACAGGAGATCACCGACTGTGCAGAATGATATCTCGTATGTTAACAGAAGTTATTTTCCCGCTAACATGTTAGGACCCAACAGAAATTGGGTACCTCAGAAAAGTACTTCTTGCTATAGGTACGAAGGAAGAATTCCAGTAAGAAAAGTAAGTGGTACCTCGACAGCGGGTGCTCCCGCCACATGACAGGTGATATAGGCAATTTTGTGCCGTGAAGGCGGTAGATGGAGGATACGTTTCGTACGCCAACGACGCAAAAGCCAAAATCGTGGGAGTTGGTACTGTCGGTAACAATTTAAATATCACCATTGATAACGTATGGTTCGTTAGGAACTTAGAGCATAATTTAATAAGTATTAGCCAATTATGTGATGATGGACATACCTTAGTTTTCGCCAAAGATAAATGCCTTGTTAAAAAGAATGATGAGATTGTGTTTAGTGCATCTAAGCATGGTAATATTTACTGCATCACTCTTGATGATATTGCTAACCAAAACGTCAAGTGTCTAGCAGTTACGCAGGATATCACATGGTTATGGCATAGACGTCTGGGACATGCTAACATGGAACTAATGTCTCACATATCATGCAATGAGTTGGTGAGAGGTATTCCAGATATGAAAGCCACCAAGGACAGAATCTGTAAAGTGTGCCAAATGGGGAAACAAACCAAGACGTCCTTTAAGCCTAAGAATGTGATCTCTACGTCCAGACCACTCGAACTGCTGCATCTTGACCTTTTTGGTCCGGTACAGGTTATGTCATTGAAAGGTAAACGATATGCCTTTGTGATCGTAGACGACTATACTAGGTACACATGGGTCTTATTTCTTGCGCAGAAAAGTGAGGCTTTAGATAATCTTGCGCCACTGATTAAGAAGCTAGAAAATGAGAAAGAAATGAAAGTCCGTAAGATTAGGAGTGATAACGGTCTAGAATTTGATAGCAAATCCTTTGCATCTTTTTGTGATGAGAATGGTTATAGTCATAATTTTTCAGCCCCTATTACGCCTCAACAGAACGGAGTGGTCGAGAGGAAAAATAGAGTATTACAAGAAATGGCTAGGACTATGTTGAGCGAATATAATACTCCAAAACATTTTTGGGCCGAAGCTGTTAGTACGGCATGTTATGTCTCGAATAGGATTTTCCTTAGACCGATTATTAAGAGAACTCCCTATTAACTTTGGAACGATAAAACCCCTAACATAGGATATTTCCATGTATTTGGTTGTAAATGTTTCATTTTGAATGATAGGGATAAAGGAGGGAAATTCGATTCCAAGATAGATGAATGGATATTCCTAGGTTACAGCCTTCATTCCAAAGCTTTTAGAGTGTTTAATAATAGGAAGAAGACTGTTCAAGAATCTGTGCATGTTACGTTTGATGAATTTTATTAACGCAGATGCTACTGAGGAAGGTATAGTTGTGTCTCCTGCAGATATACAGGTTACTGAGAAAGAAGTGAACGCAATTCCATTGGAACTAGATGATATGTCAGAGGAACCTGAAGCTTCAGATGAACAACAGCGCAGAAAATTCAAACATGCTTCCAGCCATCCCACTGAACAGGTCATAGGGAATATCACTTCAGGGATCAAAAACGAGAGCAACTGCACGAAACGATACTGCTGAGGAATCACATGACGTGCTGTTGTCAACCATGGAACCTAAGACAGTGAATGAAGCGCTTGACGATGAATCGTGGGTGATTGCCATGGAAGAAGAGCTGGCACAATTCGAAAAGAGCCAGGTGTGGACTCTTGTGGAAAGACCAAACGATAAGTCCATAATAGGCACGAAGTGGGTGTTTCGCAACAAACTGGATGAGAACGGTAATGTGACACGAAATAAGGCCAGGTTAGTCGCTAAAGGTTATTCCCAAGAAGAAGGTATAGATTTTCAAGAAACCTTTGCACCCGTAGCTAGGCTTGAGTCAATACGCATTTTTCTTGCATATGCATCTTTTAAAAGATTTAAGCTTTTTCAAATGGACGTAAAAAGTGCATTTTTAAATGGTTT
Organism: Craterostigma plantagineum; assembly: GCA_027422505.1. Taxonomy (NCBI): domain Eukaryota; kingdom Viridiplantae; phylum Streptophyta; class Magnoliopsida; order Lamiales; family Linderniaceae; genus Craterostigma; species Craterostigma plantagineum. The sequence goes on along the minus strand of JAPQWV010000017.1, from coordinate 18,758,043 downwards.
TATAAATGAGGAAGTTTACGTCGAGCAACCTCCCGGTTTTGAAAAAGAGGAATTTTCAAATCACGTCTTTAAGTTAAACAAAGCTTTATATGGTTTAAAACAAGCCCCTAGGGCATGGTATGAAAGATTGAGTAGGTCTTTGCTAGACATGGGTTTTACAACAGTAACAATAGATACCACTCTGTTTATAAAGTGCGAAGGGAATCACATACCACATGTGCAGATATACGTTGATGATATCATATTTTGTAGCACTGACATCACTCTTTGCGAGAATTTTTCTAAGTCTATGCAACAGGAATTTGAGATGAGCCTAATGGGAGAACTCACGTACTTCCTTGGATTACAAATCAAGCAATTGGATACGGGAACATTCATATCTCAAATGAAGTACACGAAGGAACTACTTGAAAATTCGAAATGGCTGATTCCAAGGTACTTCTCACTCCTATGCACCAGACCGCTAAAATTGACAGTGATGAACAAGGTACGCCTTTTGACCAAACTAAGTATAGAGGTATGATCGGAAGTTTGCTATACCTTACGGCAAGTAGACCCGATATTATGTTTGCTACTGGTCTATATTCTAGATATCAATCGAGTCCTAGGGAATCTCACTTGACAGCAGTCAAGCGAATACTTAGATATTTGAAGGGAACAATCAATCATGGTATATGGTATCCAAATTCCAAGGAATTCCCATTAATGGGATACTCGAATGCGGATTACGCCGGTTCTAGGGAAGATAGGAAAAGCACCAGTGGTACTTGCCAAATACTAGAAAATTCCCTCGTAACCTGGTCCAGTCGGAAACAAAATGCCGTGGCCCTATCCACAATCGAAGCCGAATATATGGCCTTAGGAAGTTGTTCTCAGCAAATCCTTTTGATGAAACAGACCGTGATTACGGTTTAAGGTATGACAAAATTCCTATTTTTTGTGATAGTACTAGTGCCATTAGTATCACTAAGAATCCCGTACACCACTCTCGAACTAAGCATATAGAGGTGAAACATCATTTTATTCGAGATCATGTTCAGAAAGGGAATATCAGCGTGAACTTCGTAGGAACTAATGATCAGTTGGCTGATATCTTCACGAAACCCCTTATTGAGAGTAGATTCTGTGATATCCGTGACCGATTAGGAATTAGAGCTCAAATAGGAAATGTGACTAAATATGTTAGCCATTAGTATTTCCTTAATCTTATCCTTTAGGATCTCCTCGATTTTATCCCTTGATTCTATTAATATTTTTTCCTTATTTCTATCTTTCTTATCTATATCTTTTTTCATTCAGGGGGAGATTATTTTTAGACTTTCTTCGACATTTATATCAAAATCTATTTTCAGCCAATATTTTCTTTGAACTCTGATCTTTACTTATTTCCTTTCTTAATCTCCGCGAGATATCCTCTGATCTTCATTTAATTCCATCTAATGGGCAGTTTCCTTATCCAGCCATGATCTTTGGAATTCAAATTTGAAATCTTTTCCTTATCTGCCTCACGTCAAATCGTTATCACATCTCTCCAAAATCCTTTTCATTCTTATCCAAGAAGTTTTCGGCCTTTCTAACCATCCAATCTCTTCTTTATTCAATTCATTCAACCCTAAGTCTTTCACTTCATTATTTCGCTCCTCAATCCTTCGATCCCAATCGTGACGAAAACCAAAGGCGCCGGATCTGTCTCTAAGAAGCGAAAGGCTGCTCTGATCAAATCCCAATCTCTCCGAAAGCCACTCTTTCGAAATCAGTAAGAAAAAGGATCTAGAGGGCGACGACGAGCATGGAACCATAGCTGGTTTGAGACGGAGTATCAAAGGCGTCAAGGATGATAGCAGGCAGAAGTTCGATGAGTTCTCATGGCACTTTAAAAGGGTAAAAAAAAAGTTTGTGAAGGAGATCTCCACGGCTCTGAATGTCACTGAATTCTCATCTGCCTCATCTGATAGTGATTCCAGCCCTTAGAACTTCTATCCCCAGTGATCTCCTAGCTCTGTTATGCCTAATTCCCGTCTGCGCTTAGTACTAAGTTGTTTTACTTTGCTGGTTTTTGGGTTAGTAAGTTTAGGTAAGTTGCACGTTTTTGGTAAGTTAGTGGTGTTTTGGATCCCTCCTTTTTTATGCTGAAGGGGGAGAATTTAGGGAAATTAATGCCATGATCTGGTATGCCGTGTTTTGGTTCGGTGTTGGGTCGTTCATTTTGTTATCTTGGAATGCTATAATATAATCGGCTTGCTTGCTTTTATATGTTTATGCCTTAATCCCCTGTTCTTGAGTTTGATGATTTGTTAAGGATTAAGGAATTCCGCACATAGGCAGGGGGAGCAAACCGATGTGATGTGATAGCTTGAGACATTCCATGATAACTTGCGACATTCCATGGTATTGCGACATTCCGTATGATATGATCTGAAAATGTGTGACATTCCATGGTAACTTGTGACATTCCATGTGATATGATCTGGTAATTGCTAAACTTTTGCTTCTCTGCTTTACATGAGAATACTAGCAATTAGACAGGGGGAGCATGCTATGAAATTTGGTAAATTTATTTGCTCTGATCATCGCATGCTGAGATACTTAAACATGATACGTGCATAAATGGCTTCATATCGAGTGTAGTTATATGCTTAAGATAGGCATTAATTACTTGTCATCATCAAAAAGGGGGAGATTGTAGACCTTTTTGGTCCAAATGACTATGAGAGTTTTGATTATTCCAAGCAATTATGTAAATTGGGGGTACAAATTAGAAAACTCGATATGCATGTTATGTGGTGTTTAAGTATGTGAAAATATTCGATTAAGCGCTTGAATATGTTTTAAATGTTAAGAAAATCGAATTTGAGTGATCTTATGCTTAACTGGAATATTGATGTGATCACCTGGTTTTGAACGTTCTCGTTCGGATGGAATATGTGTGATATATATGAAAAATATGTTCTGATAAGTGGTATGTGGATTGTACGCATGATTGAGTTATATAAGGAAAGAATATCGTCTGAGATCACGCTGATATGATTAAGCTATATATGGAAGATATATTGTGTTAAGTGATATATAAGCTGTACACGATATTGGGTTATTTTAGGAAAGAATATCACTGAGATCACCCTATATGATTAAGCTATATATGGAAAAGATATTCTGATTATGTGTGTAATATGCTGATTGATTCTATATATGGAATGTGCTGACTAACGGATGAGATTACCCTGGAATGAAAGCAAATCTGTGGTATTTATGGTAAGAGTTCATGTTGACCGTTGAGTTTAAATGGTTTATTCTTGGCATGATTTCTTGAGTTAATGCACGTGTTAATTGAGCTGTCTCTAGCATATTTTTCGTGCTTAACCTTCCTTGTGAAGTGGAGAAACGATTCGTGGCCTATATTAGAAGACAAACACTTCACGCGAAGAGAACACAACGAACACACAAGCTATCAAATTCCTTAGACGATCTGAGCTTACTTTGCAATTCATTTGTAGTTTGTGGTTGAGCTATCATTTGCGAATTTGTACTCTTTTGAGCGATCCCTAGAAACTCCAAATCCTAAACCTTGTCTTCGGACGAGTTGTGTCTGCGGGCACGTTGAGCGCACAAAGGAGCACGAGTGGAGTCTTACGCACGTGGAGGGACGAATTTTGTGGATTCGGTGGCCCTTCGGTAGCAAGCTGCATCCAGTCGCGGAATAGGTTTCCTGAGTAAACGAAGTGGATCGAAACTTGGCGTGCGTCAGCCTAGATCGAGGTTTAGCATCCATAGTGCTTCGGTTGTGTACGGATCAATCATAGTGTAAACGGTAATACCTAGTGATTGATTGGAACTCTTGGGGAGATCACACCCCAAGGGCAGGATTAAACTCCAGTTGGAGATATAACCTGTATAAAAATCCCGTCTCACTTTACTTTCTGCTATTTACTTTTTCTGTGAGACAAACCCGGAACGTTGGCAAATAACTAGGTGATATCGTTTAAAGGATTTCTGAGGTTAATGCGATATTCTGTAAACAGGGTTAGGGAGATAACATAGACAATCTTACTGCTCTCTAGGGAATAACGTGCTCTGCAATATCTTCTTAAAGAAAAGTAGTTTTCAAAAGAGAAAAAGCCATAATTTTTTTTTAAAGCCTAATTCACACCCTCTTACGCAAATTTTACACTTCACAGTTCAAAGGTGGTAATGTGGTTGTAGACTTTTCTGGCAAGGGTCGTCTTCCCTATGCCACCCATGCCCAGGATTGGGATCACTTTGAGTTCTGTATCAGGTCTTTCGAAAGCAAAATCCATTAGGCTGTCCATCGCATCCGCGAGGCCAACAACCACCTCGTCTCTGGCGAGCGGACTCAGCCTTAATGGAGAAGGATCGAGGATTCCAACGGACCCTTCCTCAGAGGCATTCTCACAAACACTTTTCTTGATTCTCTCCACCAGAGAACTGACTGCATCCTCCTGTATTCTCTCCATCTGTTGGCATAGGCTCCTCAACTTCAAATCGTCCACGCCCGACTTCGAACGAAGCTTCTGCTCGTGGACGAAGCGTGGGATGGCGCCTTCTGCTTGATCCGCCGCGTCCTTGATCTCGGCTTCAAATTGACTGGCACATGACTTTTCGTGATAAGAGATCTCAAGAAATGAGTGCTCTCAGTGAGAGTGACAACCATGTTTGCGAGCTGTTGTAATTCTGCACTAGTAGTACTGCTTCGGAGGACGATGATCTGATGAAGCACTTGACAGTGACATAAGAGCAGCATAAGCAGCCATGGATATCGAAATAATACCAAATATTGTTTAATTCACAAGCAAATGAGTGCAGGTCCCTATTTCCGCATTGATAAAATAAAGTCAACACTATTACGCGTGAATGACAGTCGGATCTGCTCTTGAGATTTGCAAAATCAATATAAATAAGTGGGATCACATCACTTCTTCCCAACTTCAACTGTACTATTACGCGGTTCGGTTACGGTTATAGATTTTCACTAACCGTGAACCGACAGTTATAACCGTGAACCGTAACCGTGAACCGTTTGAACACGTCTAACTGTACTACCCTACTACATTAAAATAGTGAATTTCTTCAACAATAATAATGTTAGATATCAGTAGTCCCATCGGAGAAAAAACGTACTTTATTTTTGTGCACTCGTTGGAGATGCTATTACACATCTTCGACGGACACAAAAATAGAGTAGGTTTATACTCCAATCAGACTTATATTTAACATTAATATTGTGTTGATGAGCAAAAATACTCTAGATGTAGAGTACCAATTTTCAACACAAAAATAGAGTTATAGTTTCCATTTATCTATATTTTATTTAACAACATACATATTTAATATTTGATTCTTATAATGAAAATAAAAAAATAAAATATTAAGTTTCTTTTGTTTATTGGTATTTTACTTTTAATTTACTAAAATTATAATAAAAAATATCTTATTTTACAATTTATTTAATTTTTAAACATTAACAATTATAATATATTGATTTTTTAATAATTATAAGTGGCAAAATTAGACTTAAATACCTAGTGACATAAAAAAATTTCTATTTAGGACTCTGTGAGACCCTATAAAGTTTATCGATCATTATGATAGTTATACATAGGAATTTGATTTTTACACTACAACAATAGAGTTAGTGAGTTGAAGTAAAAATTAGTGTAGAAAGTAAGTGTATGGGCTGGGGTGAAAGCACTATATATCAACTGTATTATTGTGTACAATTAACTATATTTTTATTGGGTTGTAGATGATCTAACCGCACAATGTCCAAGACGTCTATCTATGCCCTACCTAACACGAGCTATTAGTGCAATTAATATCAGCGGACCGGCCGGTTTAGACCAGAAACCGGCGAACCTGCCGGAAATCCAGTCTGGTTCCGGTCCGGTTAAAAAAAAGAGAGAAATCACAATATAATGCATAAAAATGAAAAACTTACCGATCTTTTAGTGTGGTCAAGTGGGCTTATTATATAAGTGGATTTGGCTTCGAATCTTTTGTACCTCATATTTTTGTTTGTTTAATAATTAACTCATGAACCATATATTTTACTTTTATTTATTTGTCCCCAGATTTTATAGATTTAATTTATGTAGCCCATGGATAATTAATTTCGAACCACCAACACAATTTACTTTATTTAATTTCGACCATCAATTTTATAAAATTCTGTTATAGAAGAAAGCTACTAAATAAACATATATATAATTTTTGTAATTTGGTTGATTCAATCATAAAATATATATTAATTATATTAAAGATACTGGTTTGACTTAGGTTTGATTCTGGTTTTACCGATTAAACCACTACTTAAATCACTAAAATTTCCAATCCAATTCAAAAACCCGTTTCAGTACCATGGTGGTCGTCGGGCTCAAAATATATTAGAATTAATGCCACATCTTTTAATATTTGAGTTTCACTTTCACAAGTTTCCTTTTGAATTGGTCAACTTTTGTAAACTTTGTTAAATAATAAATCTCACTCTCTCTCACCCTTTGTGGAGCACCCAGTTCGATGAAGATAAAACCCAGAAGTCGAAGACCTAAGAAAGTGAAGGGTGTTGTAAATTTTGCTTAATAGCTTTTTTATTATAGGTCTCTTTATCTTAGATAATGAGTTTTATTTTATGTCGGTTTTTGTCCCTGGGCCCCTTGTGGTGTTTTGTTTCCTCTTTTGGAGGAATTGTTCCATTTGGCGCAATGTAACCAAATGGCTCTATGTGTTGTTTAGTACGTTTATACATTTGTTTTTAATGTCAAGTTATCGATTGGAAAAACAATAAAGAGTAATTAAAAATCTCTGGCACTGAGTGTTTTAGGCGAAGAAGAAATCGAAAATCTTAGATAAATCTGGGTAGTAAGTAAAGTAGCAGATTGGGATTGATGGAATGGAAGGTGACTATGTTCCCTAATGCACACTCTCACAATATTCAATATTCCATCTATTATTCTTTGAATCCCTGTAGGAATTTACTAATTAACCCTGAAGTTTTGCATTCGGTTTATAATATGAGTTGGTAAGGGGCGTGCGATTGAGAAGCTCTCATATAAGGCATTGCATATCCGAAAAGTTCTTGCCAACGAGGCGTTTTGTCTAGTGGTCAAGGAGGAGACCTCAAGAATTTGTGGGTTAGGTCGAGGGGTCGAATCCCCCTCCCACAATTATTGAGAAGTCTTATCCCCAGAATGTGCGGCGTATAAACCCATTGCTGCTTGGGTGAGGATACTCCAGGTAAAGAAGCTCTTAAAACTAGATAGATATTGAATTCACAGCCAATCTATATTTCTATTTTTCTGTGCCGATGTACCCCAACTCAGACCTGACGGAGGCTTAATTGCGCAACACATTCCATTGGTAGGACTAGTCCCCGGGACAAGCTGAATACGTCCTAAATTCACCCAATAATGAAAATCATGGAAAAACACCACGTGGAAACTAGTCAACAAATTGTGGGTGGGGAATTCGATCAACAACCTAACCCAATTTAGGCTTTCTTTTTCCCTTAGGACTTAATTATCTAATATTGTTATTTAAATTAATAAAAATTAATAAAACAGAGCTCCTCTATGTCGACGGGCCAGAGACATCCAAGGATGGTTAGGTCCAACAAACTCGAAATTATTGGGCCGGCCTAATATTGTCCCCATATGGATTTAATGCCTTCAACAAATTCAGTTGTTTTACATTTACATCGCAACCTTTAATTACCTCTCTGTTCCTGACCCTTGTTCGTCGCTTCACTCGTATGTGGTGGATTTGGATCTGATCTGACCCTACTCTGCAGAAAAAGGTACGGACATTCATGGTTTGTCTTCCTCATTTGCATTTCGTATTCATGCTTTTGCTTTTGATTTTATTCGATACTCAGAGAAATAAGGTTTTCTTGTTTAACGAACCATTTCTGCCCGTTTTTCCTTCGATTCGCCACAATTCCACGCTTTTATGTTATTTGATTCGTGAATTTTCTTACCTTATGAGCAGAGACGAGTCAGTCTGAACAGATAAAGAAAAATGCAGCTACTATGGTGTCTCAAATTTATGCTATTATGTTGCTTGAAGGATGAAATCTGCATCTCTCAGTTCTTTATCTTACCCGTTGTCTGGTTTCATCTACCTTGGAATCTTTTGCATAGCATCTCAAAGCTTCTTCTCATGTAAATTTTATGCGTTTATGCCATAGGTGCACGGGTTGGGGCCATTATGCCAACGGATAACACACTTCGCAAGTGTGGGAAAACACTATGGGTCGATCTTTCCGACGATGAAGTTGATGAACCGTGTGCAAAGGTCACTAAGCAATCATCAGTAACCATCAAATCCTTCTCTGACAACGAAGAAGGCGAAGATCATCATATTGGGTTTACTGCGGTAACTAATGTTGAGTCAACATTGAACTCAACATCTGAGAAATATATTATTTTCGATTATGATGACTCAAACTGTTGTGATGGGTATTTACGTTCTGATGATGCAGGCTTAGAAACTGATGTTTGTGATGAAGTCCATACCAATGACGCCTTCAAGTTGTTGTCCGTTGAATTTGCAAAAGAAAAGGCGAAAAAACACGAAACTCAAAGCCATCGTGAAAACGTTGTCCGAAGACAATGAGAAGAGCGAAAAGGTGATCAGAAACCTACTTGAAGGTATGGACAAAATGGAAGTCGTGCTGACGCAAAAAGACAAAGTAATTGACAAGCTACAGAAGCAAGTCGACGAAGCGGACGAAACGTTCTCAAAAATGAACAAGTGTAAATCAACCCTTGATGAGGTATTGTCGTTAGGATTTTTGATGAACAAGGCTTAGGATTCAATTCTCAGCCTTCTTTAGATGTGCTTAATTCTGTTGGTAACGACCAACCTAAGATTGTTTTTGTTAAGTAGAACGCCAAAGTCGCTAATGTTCAATCTGAGATTGGGAGTGTAAAGAAAAACACGAAGCATGCTACCGTCAAGTCTAAGGATAGATCTTATAAATGCCATCATTGCATGCAGCGTGGTCATATCAAACCGTTCTGCTGTAAATTGAATGGGGAGATTTTGTAGAAATATATGTTGACTGAAATATCGTCCAACATTTCGCTCCACATTGAGAAGTCGGTGTTAAAGAGTTTGCCTAGAGAAATTCAGTTGACGCTCCTTCAAATTCTGGTGAACATACTGTTGTTTTGACACCTAAGAAAGTCTGGGTAGGGAAATTCGTATATAAATGCAATGTTATATATACTTCCCTGGGAGCTAACGTGACAGGTTCATGGTACTTTGATAGTGGATTTTCACGCCACATGACGAGTACCAAAGAGTTCCTTATTGAACATATCCCCTTGAGCAGTGGATCTGTGACGTTTGGAGATGGTGCAAAAGGATAAATTCTCGGTCGTGGCAAGTTGAATGTGCCCTATTTCCCGAAGCTGAGCAGCGTTCTACACGTCGACGGGCATGTGGCTAATTTGATTAGCATAAGTCAGCTTTGCAACGACGACCTCGAGGTAAGGTTCAACAAGGAATGTTGTGAAGGTAGCCGGAAAGGTATTTGTGTCATGGCAGGGAAAAGATCTAGTGACAACTGCTATCTAGTCGGGGACAAAGACGTGTGCCAACTCTCAAAGGCCGAAGATGATGTGATCCTTTGGCACTACAAACTGGGCCATGTCAACTACCGAACATTGGAGCAGCTTATCAAGCATGAGGCAAGCAGAGGCATTCCAAAGCTGAAGGAGTTTGGTAAGGTTGTTTGTGATTCATGTTCGAAGGATAAGCAAGTACATGCGAGTCATAATGTTGACCAGCATTCTGCTCAACATTTCAAAATTGCTCACTGTTTTCAATTGATTCATATGGATTTGATGGGTCCCATGGAAGTTGATAGCATTGGTGGTAGAAAGTATGCTTATGTGCTCGTTGATGACTACTCTAGATATGCTGGATTTTCTTTCTTAGGGAAAAATCTGAATCGTTTGATTTCTTCAAAAACTTATGTGCTATGATTAAGAATAATTTATGTGCTACTATATTTCGCAAGATCTGATCATGGTAGGGAGTTTGAAAATCAGTCCTTTAATGAATTTTGTGATAAGAAATGGATTATTCATGAGTTCTCTTCTCCTAAGACACCCCAACAAAATGGGGTGGCCGAAAGGAAGAATAGAATATTACAGGAGATGGCGCGTGTGATGTTACACTCTAAGAATCTTTCGAAAAGGTTTTGGGCTGACGCTTTGAATAGTGCATGCCATATTTGGAATCGTGTTTATTTTTGGCAAAACTTCGTATGAACTGTTGAAAGGGAAAAAGCCTACTGTCAAATATTTTCATGTTTTTGGATGCTATTGTTATATGCTAAATGGTCGTGAATATTTGACTAAGTTGATTCGAAAAGTGATAAGTGCATCTTCTTGGATTATTCTTCGAACAGTCGTGCATATCGTGTTTATAATCTGAGACTGAAATCTGTTCAGGAATCTGTGAATATAGTATTTGATGACTCTTCTGATCTTAGCAGAAATACGCCACAAGTTGATATTACAAATATTATCCAAACTATTGGCGAAACAGAGGCAAATGTGGAGGAAAATGTTGAGCCAACTAAGACTCAACATCTGCGACTGAACAGACTACTGATGAAGGACCAAGCGAAGTTCGACGAGATCCTCCAGCGAAAATCCAAAAAGACCATCCCACTAACCTGATCATTGGAGAACTGAACCAAGGTAGAAAAATCAGGGACAAGCCACAAAAGGACTACAAGTCTATAGTAAGAAATGTATGCATGAGCTTCGTATACAGCGAGAAAGCGCTTTATGGACTTAAGCAGGCACCTAGAGCTTGGTATGGTAAGTTGACGACGTTCCCACTTGAGTTTGGGTTCGTGCGAGGTGAAGCAGATCGAACACTCTTTGTAAAAAGAGTTGTTTCTGATATTTTGATAGCCCAGATTTATGTAGATGATATTGTTTTTGGCTCTAGTTCTCAGTCCATGTTAGACCAGTTCGTACATGCTATGAATTCTATGTTCGAAATGAGTATGATTGGTGAGCTAACATTTTTCTTAGGCCTGCAGATTAAGCAAAGCAGCGACGATATTTTCATTCTCAGGAGAAGTATGCGAGAACACAGTGAAGAAGTCCGGGCTAGATACTGGCAAGGTAATGAAAACACTGATTGGTTCAACAGAGAAGGTAAGAAAAGATAATGTTCGACAAAATGTTGACCCTCCATTGTATCGTTCCATCATAGGCAGTCTTTTATATCTTTCAGCGAGTAGACCTGATATTATGTACAGTGTTTGTATTAGTGCTAGATATCAGGCTGAGCAAAAAATCTCTCATTTAAATGTTGTTAAGAGAATATTGAGATATGTTAGTGGTTTGTGTGGCTTAGAGTTATGTTTCTCGAAAGATACTAACACGAATCTTGTAGGATATAGCGATGCCGATTGGGTAGGTGACGAAGATGACCGCAAGAGCACAAGTGGCGGATGTTTCTTCTTAGGTAATAATCTTGTGTCTTGGTATAGTAAGAAACAAAATAGCGTGTCATTGTCTACAGCTGAGTCTGAATACTCACCTTATGTGGTCAAATAGCATTTTGTATGACTATGGTTTAGAATGTGAGTCCATACTTATGTATTGTGATAACTTTAGTGCCATCAACATCTCTAAGAACCCTATTTAGCATTCACGTATCAAGCATATAGATATTAGACATCATTTTCTGAGAGATATGGTAGCAAAGAATTAGTTCGCATTGAGCATATAGACACGAAAAATCAGTTAGCTGACACTTGCACGAAAGCATTGGGTTTTGAAATTTTTTCGGACCTGAAAAAGTCCATAGGTTTGCATCAGTCTGAATGTTGGTCCAATATTTGGATCAACATAGCATATGTCGAACTTGATGGTTACTATTTTAATGTTGATTTAATGTTCTCTCTGTTATTCTGTGAAATGATTTGACTCACCTAGATCCCCCTGAAATGACCCCCTTCGTTAAAAAAATAAAATTAAATTAAAAAAAAAAATGCTCATGATTCTTTTTCAAGATCAGGTAATAAGTTTCCCTAGGTACACGACATTCACGGTGATGATATATTCTTTGCGACAAAAACCTAACCTTGATGACAAGGACTTTATAAGGGCTGTGCATAATACTACAAGTCTATAACTGAGGTAAGTAGGGCAGCAAATGAAAGGGAATTGAGTTTAGAGTGTTGAACAAAAACGTCTGGAATTTCAGAGTAGAATGTTGAGTCTTTTGTTGGGGCAACATATGTGACTGTCAGTTTGATCATATTATATTCTTTGTGCTTTCGTTTATTCGTCTTAGTTCCTAGGATTGCATGTGTCAGTTCCGTGTGTCTAGTGTCTATATCTCTTAGAATTGCATTAGTATCTCTCGAAGAACAGCCTGCTACGCTTGTCTCATGTGCTCATCAACGTTCTCTCATCGGTTGGTATCGCTCGGTCCTACTATGATTTTTGACTTGGTATGTTTCGCTGAATCATGACTTGCTCCTGATAGTTTGCGTGTAGCTCCACTTATATTAAACAGTTTAGGCTTATTCGAATATCTCATGATAGAAAGCTGTTTAATATTAGTTTATTTAGGTCTCCAACGGTTATCATTTTTGTTGTCCATTGTCTCACGATGCATTTATACTGTATGATCATTTTACCGTTGGAAACTCTGAACTTTTATGGACTTGGTTTGGCTCCTCGATATCTTACACTTTCACAAATCCTATTTCATAATATAGGCAACCTCAAATTCATTCAGACCTTTATTGAGTTCAAGATTCTGCTCTGCTTTGATACTTTTAATCTTGAATGTCTATTGTGAACTCACCCAATTTCGAGTTTGAGAATGTTGACCCAGCTGTCGGCTCCACATCGACCTCAACATCTCACCTGGAGAAATTCTCTGAGGATTATTTTTTCCAAAAAGGAGGCTAAGATGGTGCATATGGTGCTAATCAAGGTGGTGCAACTTTTGCTGGTTATGCTAAGGAAGCTTCGACAGGGGGAGCTAGAAATGAAACAGAAAGAAGCTGAGCAGGAGAATGCGTTTTCTTATCCTTATTAATTTTTGCATGCCTGATAAAAGTTTTATGTGCATGCTGATTTACTTCTCTTTTGCATGCCTGATTAAGTTTTGTATTTATGTGCATGCTGATTTGCTTCCATGATATGTTTGCGTGTTTAGTTGCCTGTCGAATGTTTAGTTTTTGCAAATTTAATATTAGAACTTTGGACGGCTTTGTACTAATTTCTAGTACTTTGTTATTTTTACTCTAACCATATTCGATTTGTTTTTGGTTGAGTATGGTTTGCCTTCAGGGGGAGTTTTGGCACGTCAAATTAAGGGGGAAATTTCTTCCTTCCCAAAAAGGGGAAGATGATGCAGAAGAAGAAGCCAGGACGACTGAAGCTACTGGTGGACTAAGCTAAGTGGATGTGCACGGGTTTTGCAAGAAAACAAAAAGGGGGAAATTGTTAATGTCGAAGATATGAAAAAGATTTTGTCTTTCATGTCCAAAATAAGTGGTGCACCTTCATGCCAAAAATAGGAGATTGCAATTACCAAATATGGAAGATATGAAGATCAAGAGTAAATAAGGAAGATTCGAACTAAATATATACTATATTTAGGGAGATCTTCAAGGAGATATTCTAGGAGATTCTCAAGAGATCTTTTACCAATTCAAGAGGGAGCCAAGGCCCATAAATAAAGGAGATTTCGAGCTACCACATGAGAACTTTGCACGAGAAACTTTTGAGAGCTTTTACGGAGCGAACACACGAGATATCCAAGCGAACGAGAGAAAATTCATAAAAAGAGAGTGTTCATTGTTTTGCCTTGCTTTAGTCTTTCCCTTTGAGTCTAGAGTCTAGACCTAAAAGTTTAGGAAAGGTTTCGAATCGTTACGATTCGTTTTAGGCATGAGTTTACTATCTTCGATAGTTGTTCTTTTTGTAATCCATTTTTAATAGTGGAATTTTTCCATGAGGCTCACAGCAAGTTGAAGAACTTGCTACATAATTTTACATCTTGTGAGTGTCACCTTTTACTACTAAGTTTTATTTTCACTGTGCTAAAACATTCTGACCCGAGTGTTGGGCTGTGTAGGACCAACAGTTTAGTCAACATCTCTGTGTCCGGTTTTAAATTTAGTTAGGTTGCATCCATATTGAAGTAAGATATGTGCCTAAGGGGGGTGAATTATGCTACTAAAAACTTTTTGCTTCTTTGATAAAAAGTATCTTTAAAATGAAAACAGTGGAATTAAAATGTTTTTGATGGTTATTTCCTTCATTGTTGGTCGAGTGGATCCGTGTGAATGCAAGTGAACAGAAAAGTAAATAACACCTTGATTTATAGAGGTTATATCCCCAAGTGCGGTTTAGTCCTCTCCTTGAGGTTTGCTCCTCAAGAGTTTGATCAATCCACTATGTTACCGTAGTTGGTTACAGAAGTGGCCGATCGCCCTTACACAACCAAGACCAAGATGAACACTAGTCCGCAGCTAGGGTGCCTAACGCCGAGTTTCGTTCCACGTCGTTCCCTGAGAATCCCTATTCTCCGACTGGAAATAGCTCGCTCTCGAAGGTCAGCTGGATCTCAAATTCACCCTTCATGAAAGGCACGCTGAATTGTCTCCTTGTGTAATTCTCGCACTCAGATTCGGATTGTGGTTTTTCTAACTTAGGGTGCACTCAACTATCGCAAGTGAAAGCTCAAAGCACTCAGGGGCGGAGCTAAAAAATTATTTGAGGGTGGGCACAAAACATATAATTAATCTAGAAAATAGTAATATAACATATAGCAAAAATAACCTTACAAATTACGGTTTTTTGTTTAACAAGGCTTCATATTTATAAGAAAATCGTTGTATGATAAGATCATTATCAACATTAAGAAATATTTCATATTTACTAAACGCTTCAATACTGACATATGTAGCTTAAATTTTGTAATATATTTTCAGTGTTGTTATATTATAGATGAAAAAATATTGAAATAATGGAAAAAACTTTGTTACTTTGTTTTTCGGACTAGTTTGATACTATTATTCTTGAGGTCTAATAATGCCTGATAGAGAGATGTATTATAAAGATTCCCTCTATTAAGAGAATTACTACAATTTATAGATAAATAAGAGAATTGTCTATCAAATGAAAGTTCATGTAAATATCATTACCCTAAACAGTTGACTTGATTAATGTTATTTTTCATTTCACGGACCCTAGTTATATAAATATATTAATAGAATTCCATTTCTTTTAGGTGGGCTCTCACTCTCACTCACGAGATATATATCAACATAAATTCAATATTTTAATCAGCATACATAGCAATATGTGATATATATCCACTTACATTTTTTTTCAGGGTAGGCAATAGTAGGGGTGAGCAAAATCGGATATCCGGATTTTCGGATTCGGATATCCGGATTTTCGGATATCAAAAAATCATATCTGTATCCGGTCCGGTTTTAATCGAATATCCGCTTTATTCGGATATTTAAATCGGATATCCGCAACCGGTTTTTAAATTTATTTTTTTAAATAATTTTTCATATTTTCTTTTCAAAATCATATTTTTATTACTTATCAAAATAAAAAATATATTTTTTCATATAAAAATTACAACACATAGTAATGAACACAATATGTGAATTCATGATTCAAAATTAGATAATAAATAATAAACAATATGTGGATTCATGATTCAAAATATATTCTGTTCAAAATCATTTTTATTTTCTTATCAAAATAAAAACTATATTTTTTCATATAAAAATTTCTACACATAGTAGTTAACACAATATGTGAAATCATGATTCAAAATTACATAATAAAATAATATAAATATAAATATTTCTATTTTGAGGATTTTTTTCCCTTTTTGGCCTTCATTTTTCATTTTCGGCTATTTTTTATTTTTTAATTAATTTTAATATAAAACCGGATATCGGATATCCGGATTTTAGACAAACTACTATCCGTATCCGTCCGGTTTATTTTAAAATAAATCGGATCGGATATCCGATCCGGTTTTTAAAACCGGATATCCGGATTTTCGGGTTTTGAAAACCGGATATCGGATCGGAATCCAGTTTTCGGATATTTTTGCTCAGCCCTAGGCAATAGGGTTGTCAGTGGGGCGGGGATTCCCCGTCCCCGCGGGGATCCGCCCCGAATAGGACGGGGAATCCCCGCTCTTCTATCCCCGCGGGGCGGGGACGGGGGAATATTTTTCCCGCGGATATCCCAGCCCCGTTCCCCGCCCCGTCCCCGAAATTAAAATAATAATTATTATATTCAATTAATATTATTATAAGATAAATAATATGAAAATGTACTTTTAATAATTAAAATAATATAAATATGATTAAAATATAGTTTAAATAATTTAATTAATATTAAATATAGTTTAAATAATTTAATTAATATTAAAATATAATTTAAATAATATTAAAATAATAAAACTTGAATTTTTTTAAAATATTGACGGGGCGGGGAATCCCCGTGGGGACGGGGACGATTTCGTCCCCGTTTGCCTCGCGGGGCGGGGACGGGGATTAGATCCCCGCCCCGAACCCGCCCCGTTGACAACCCTAGTAGGCAAGTGCCTACCCTAGGCATGTACTGGCTCCGCCCTTGAAAGCACTAACAGAGAATACAACAATTCGCAAATCAAAACGCTCGTTCTTTGATCTCTGTTCTTGCTATTTCGTATGTATGATCGTTCGTTCGCTGTTTGCACCCGATGTAGAAGTGTTGACTTATATAATCATGTTAGTATCACACACTTCATATGGAATGCAATCGCAATCACCAGTTCAGCACATCATTCTATCATAATTATCATGCCAAATTAAGCTCCAAGTATCACAACGATCATATTCATTAATTTGAATGAAGCCTTACTCTAAATACCTTTTCCTTACCATATAAGCATATCTTACCCATATTAGCACGGTGGTACTTAAGAAGTTACCATGTATAGTTCCACTCAGTATCTTATCAGTTATGCAGCACATTAATCACGAATTTCCATTCAAATAAATACCATATTCGCACACGGAAAGAATTCAATTTACTCTAACATTTAAGATGCAATTGTTAATGATATCTGCATGATTTCTTCCTAAAAATAGACAAGTTCCAGTGGATGACGTGTTTTCCATGTATAGCACATATCTTTTCCATGTATAGCACAAGTGCAATAACTTAAACAGATAAGCACGAATTAAATGCATTCGTATCATATAAGTCCTATTTCAACATATCTTAAAAACGGATAAGCATTCATGCCAATATATCCTTAGAATATAATACTCATATTTAGTACATTCAAGGATATAGAAGATCTCATTCCATATATAGGCAGATTCCTGCAGTAATATTTTTACCATGTATATCATAATGATCCTTTCTCAAATTAACGCATAATCCTTACCCTAATTAACATAGCGCAGCACATTAAGGATTAATCACTTCATTTTACACAAATAGCTTCAAGATCATAGTCATTTATCATTCGATTTATGCATACTTTCCAAATTTACATAACAATGATATCATAATGGTGGAATCAATAATGTGGTATCACACGAGTCACATTGCAATGGAATTACAGTGTAAAAATGCAATTCACTCAAATATAAGTACATGATACATACACATTTCGAATTGCTAAATTTGTAGTGCCTATCTCATCTTAAGTACATCGAATCATCAAAATTCAAATAAAGTGCACGACCAAAAAGGTCAACACATCGTATCGTGACCACTTCAGAACTGATTGCATCCTCCTGTATTCTCTCCATCTGTTGGCATAGGCTCCTCAACTTCAAATCGTCCACGCCCGACTTCGAACGAAGCTTCTGCTCGTGGACGAAGCGCAGGATGGCGCCTTCTGCTTGATCCGCCGCACCCTTGATCTCGGCTTCAAACTGACTATCACAGGACTTGTCGAGATAAGATCTCAAGAAATGAGTGCTCTCACGGATCATGTTTTCCAGCTGTTGTAATTCTGCAGTAGTAGTACTGCTTTGGAGGACGATGATCTGATGAAGCACTTGACAGTGACATAAGAGCAGCATAAGCAGCCATGGATATCAATGGATCTCTTCTTTGCTTCAAAGAACTAGAATACCAAATTTTTTTTCAACTCCCCAAGCAAATGAGTGCAGCAGCAGGTCTTAATAAAACAAGTCTACTCTATATCGACGGGCCAGACATCCAAAGGATGATTAGGTCCAACAAACTCGAAATTATTGGGCCATAAGGCCCAATAATCTGACATGGATTTAATATTGCATTCAACAAAATCAGATGTTTCCTTCTACATCCCATCCTTTAAATACCTCTCTGTTCCCTGTCCCTTGTTCGTCGCTTCACTCGCATTTGGTGTATTTGGACTTAATCTGACCCCAATCTGCAGAAAAAGGTACGGAGATTTAAGGTTTGTCTTCCTCATTTGCATTTCGTATTCATGCTTTTGCTTTTGATTTTATTCGATATTCAGAGAAATAAGGTTTTCTTATTTAACGAACCATTTCTGCCCCATTTTTACTTCGATTCGCTACAATTCCACGCTTTTATGTTATTTGATTCGTGTATTTTCTTGCCGCGATTCGTGATATCGAATTTTTGTTTCGCGGATCTGTCTCACATATCGAGTGAGCCATTCCTTTTTTTTTTCTCTCTCTTCCTCAATTGTTCATCTTTTGTGTTAGTTGAAGATCCTTACCTAATGAGCAGAGACGAGTCAGTCTGAACAGATAAAGAAAAATGCAGCTACTATGATGTCTCAAATTTATGCTATTATGTTGCTTGAAGGATGAAATCTGCATCTCTCAGTTCTTTATCTTACCGTTGTCTGGTTTCATCTACCTGGGAATCTTTTGCATAGCATCTCAAAGCTTCTTCTCATGTAAATTTTATGCGTTTATGCCATAGGTGATACAAATCCAAGCACAGCAAAAGGGTTGTTTTGTTACTCTTACATTTCTGTAATTGTATTAAATATCATTAGTTTGTTGAATCTGACACCACCCCTTCTCCTTTACGTACTTGCCAGTTTCGTTCTTGGATTTTGTATCGCAAAATAACTTCTAATCACAAACTTCGGCGATTATCTAGCAGATATACACAAAATGGGTCGTGGTGTCAGCGCTGGTGGTGGTCAAAGTTCTTTGGGCTACCTTTTCGGTGGAGGAGATGATTCTCAAGCCCCGGCCAAAGTTCCCAGCACCAACCCTAATCCCGAAGCTGCTCGCAAACCAGCAACCGAACCTAAGCCTTTGACAGCATCTCCGCCGGCGAACAATGGGAGTCAGGTGCCAGCTGGCGTGCCCCCGAGCACCAACAACTACTTCAGGGCTGATGGGCAGAACTGTGGCAACTTCCTAACAGTTCGTCCCCTTTTTTCTTCCTTCGAAATTGTCATGGCAACTTTGCGTTTCTTTATGCATTGGTGCGAAAATTCATCCCATAGTCACATATTTGCGAAGCATTTTTGAAAAATGATGTTGAGCCAATATCATAATTCGTATGATGCGTGTGGAATAATTTTATTGCAGGAACGACCTTCGACTAAAGTCCATGCTGCCCCAGGAGGTGGTTCCTCCCTGAACTACCTGTTTGGTGGAGACGGCAAGTGATTGAATTGATTTGGACGAACAAAGCCTATGTTCTTCATTGTTTGGATCTTTTTCTTATTATATGTGTATTTGCTTCTTACAACAACCTTTGCATATGGAACGATTCTTGGGACACCATCAACGTACTTTGGCTTTTATCTTTTTCTGTTGTCGTAAACGTGCACAATTCTTGAGTTTGAAGTTAGACATCTTTTCCTATGTCGTTGATTCAATCAAAAGCAAAAGACTGTATTTTGGATAGTTCCAATTCTGCTACAAATGGCACATCATAAACATACACAAATAGCAAATTTCATGGAGTTATTGATAAAATATGGATCAATTGTGTCAACTCAAATATATTGTTCGTTGACGTAGTTTATGAGCCACGACGGTACATGTGCTGTAGAATCTGAAGCTCTGGGCTGGCTTTGTATATTTTGGCAGCTGCCTTTTTCTTGATTATTGTTCTGATCCTCAGTTGAAACATTAGCCTTTCTGCAGAGGAAAACATGCTCAAAATTATCAGAGAAAAAAACGTACTATAGTACGAGGTTGATGTAAGAATTGCTGCTGTCGAAACACCATGGGACGCGAAAGTAAGAATTGCTGCTGTCCATTTGGAAGGTCCTGCACTTCAGTGGCATCATATATTCGTAAAGACACGACTCACTTGAGAACTTCCTCAATGGTCAGAGTATGTTGAGGTTCTACGCAGCAGATTTGGTCTGCAGTCTTATGATGATCCTATGAGCGAGCTGTTGAACCTTAAACAAACTAGCTCCGTTAAGAATTACGTGGGTAGTTTCCAGGAATTGACGAACTGTGGTAATATCAACGAGCAGTATGCGGTGAGTTGTTTCTTGAGTGGTTTGAAACCCGAGATAGCCATGTCAGTGGGAATGTTTCACCCGAGTTCTCTATTAGAGGCCATGAATTTGGCAAAGCTGCAAGAGCAAGCCATAGAATTGACAGCTATTTCGAATCATGTTGGAGGAAACATGAGAAATGTTGGCAAATTAGAGGAGTTGGTTTCGGGTCCTGAGGGTCCTGGAGGAAGGGATGAATAATCCAAAAGGTGAAAACCACAACGATTATTCGACTAAAGAAGGGCTGCTCGTAGATGATTCTTTGGTTGAAAATGAGGAATCATTTAATGATGGGGTTTTGGGAGTCATTGATCAATTTCAGCTAACGAATGCTTTGGGTAATCCAAATCATAATGTTGTCGTTGATCAGAAGCATCAGAATTGGAAAGGCGTTGTAGCTGGCTTCGCTGCTGGTGGTGGTGATCATATGAATAAGGTTATTATTTGGGATGACGGTAGACCAAACGATAATCATGGTGGGCAGGTTGTGGAGAAGGCACAAACTCAGCAGCTGCAGCAAAATCAAATTAATATCGATGGTCTGTTTGAGCTTACTTCACCAGATTCCATATCAAGCGAAGGTAGTACTATGAATCCGATGTCCAGACAGAGACAAGCCCATCAAGAATTAAATTTTCTGCAAATCCTATCATCAGCAAACGACGAGACCAATTCGAACATCACATATCAGGAGTGTTTTGCCGAGCACACGAAGCTCCAACCCCCTTTGCATATTCCTTATTTAGAGGGTGCTTATGCTGAGTTGGTAGACGGAAGCTTGACGCACAGAGAAGCTACCATGAGATTGATCAAGCTATATTTATCCAAGGCGTATTATAGGATGAAGGTGCACGTGGTTAAGAGGCGAAGTAAGAGATCTTTCGATGTGAACGGCTGGGCATTTATGAAGCAGCAACCTTACACGAAACTTTCTCTCAAATCTCACACTTACCATAAACTTTCTGCTCGCTTCCTCGGCCATTGCAAGGTGTTACAGAGGATTGGCCAGGTTGCCTATCGTTTGCAGCTTCGAGTGGGCTGCATAATATATTCTACCTTCCGTGATTCTCAGCAAAAGAAAAGGGTAGGATCGGCTCAGGTCTCTTCTCACCTCCCTTCTTTCTTATCCCGTGGCCAGGAGCCTGAGGCTACTTTGGAGCAGAGATTGGCGAAGAACAACAAACCAGTTACTCAAGTGTTGGTTAAAAGGCTGAACGCACCTCCGGAAGAAAGCACTTGGGAGATTAGTTCGTTTTACAGTGAAAATTTCCCGCCTTCACCAACTCTTGAGGTCCAGAGTTGTTTTAACGAGGTGGGAGTGTTACCAGCTAAAATGAAAACGCGAGGTGCAGGGACGATTTTCTCGAGTGAATGCGATTTAGCTCAAGAGTCGTGGACACGTGTTCTTTGTTTTTCTTTACCATCCTATTTAGTGACGTCATTTTCATTTTCTGGAAAAACATTCATGTTTGATCGTATGTGACTTGTGTGCGTCTTCTTCTTCCTTTCTCTCGTGACTGTAACAGAGTGGTAAAATCGAATTAATCAGAGCTGTTTCTTACACTCGAAGCTCTCATTTTCGATTTGATTTCCTTTTCCCAACTTGAGCGTGTATCACTATCAGGTTACTCAAAACAAATATTGGAGCCTCAAAACATTATGCCTAATTAATATTTTTACATAATTATAATACTAAATTAAATCATGGGGCCCTAAAAATATTGGGGGCCTAAAGCCCTTGCTTTAGTTGCCTTACACAAAAGTCGGCCCTGTTGATGTGCTAGAATGAGATCAGGGATAGAATTCCTAGGTTTACAACACAAAAGAAAAAGACTAAATAAGAATAATGAATCAGAAAAAGTGGATCGATTTACCCAGCAGCATTGCTCATCGAACGATTTAATTCGTGAGCCATACCATACGTTGAGCTTCTTCTTCCTTTTTCTGTATGCATTCAAGGATTATGTTACTACATAAAATAAACAAATGCAGATTGTTTGTGATGAATCAATAGTCCCTCACAGTCACATACTCAGTCACAAGTCACAACTCAAAAGAAGATATATAATTTATTTAGTAGATATTATTACCTTTTTGGCCAGTGAGTTGTTCTCGTCGCGTAGTGATCGCTCCTGCAATGAAATGACTGATTAGTTTCTCAAAGGAAACATCAAGTACGATAGTATAGTATGTTTTCATGCAGTAAAGAACGTATTTTAATCCAACATTTATAACACCTGCATCTCATTTTAGCCTTAGTTAATTGAAAAAAAAAAAGAAAGAAAAGAAAAGAAAACCCTACTCCTGAAGTAATTAATAAGAGCAATGTTAATAATGATAATAGTACCCCATCATTCATCTGAACAAAAAGCACAAGCGATGATGTTTTACCTTCTTCTGAAGCTGAGAAATGGACTCATGCATGAGTTGATTCTGGTAGTTTAGACAAAGACGACCCATTAATAATCTTTAGTTATTTACAAACTGAATACAACACATTAGTGACTGTGTATGTGTGTGTTTGGGAGTAGCTTTAGTCAATGTATTAGAACTTAATTCCTTCTTCATCCATTACTACCTTCTTTGTCCGAATTCGCCTTAGAGAGCTATCAATCTGCTGCTCTAAGCTTTGCAGCTCTCTAAGGTTCAAAGCATCCAAATCATCTCCAGCATAGTTCCTAAGATGAAGTAATTATTATTACAATTAGATTAACCTAAAATGAGCTAATTAATTAAGCACGACATTAAATAGTAATTAACGAGTGGCAATGCAAGAACACCTCATGTTTCTTTGTAATAGATCGATCCGAGCTGCAAGCTTCGAATGATCAAGGCACAAGTTTTCGTACAGTACAGTGTAAAAAGATGAAACATCTAAATAAAAAGAAATCTATATAAACATGGCAAGAAAGGGAAATAATACTATTACATATATACCTTGGGCACTGCATCCACTTCACTTTGCTTGTTATCAGAATTTGTCTGCCTTTCATACCTCTCTAGTATCTTTTCCATGCTGTCATGTTTACTATTAAAAGTTCGTATATAAATTTGAAATGATTAGTAACGAGCATCATAATAAATTACACATACTTCAAACATTGCCGGCTATTGAAAATCATTGTGCACATATGAGGGTACATAAGCATAATTCATAGTTTTATACCCGTGCAAAGCACGATATAAACTATTTATAATTATTGTATGTTAATAAAATTTTTAAATTTTGTCCGATAGTGGGTAGTTATTAACAAATTAACACGTGATAGTGGCTAGTTTTTAATATATATTTTTATATTTTTCAAAATTTACACATTAACTAATTATTAGACCCGTGTCAGCAATATAAGCCATCTACATATATATAATTATATAAGACATATGTAATAAATAACAAGGTTAATGCAATAAGACCAGTGTACTAAATTGTTTTCAATTATGAACTTTGTTGAAATAGAAATTTGCAATTTGAAAAATTCCCTTTTCCGATACAATCATATTTTCTTTTCCTTTCTCCCTCACCTCTTTTAGTAGTTTTCACACATAACAAAATTAATAATTTCTAGAGGGTTCATCCTAAATCAATATAAAATCAAACAGAACTAAGACGTGTACTAAGGTTGGATTATAATCAAGCTGCTTGATAAATGAACTTTTAATTTTGGGGGTTGAATTGTACAAATTGTCGAAAGTTCGTGACTTTGTTCATCATGTTTTAGGCTAAAATGAAAAAAGGTGTCAGAAGAACTAATGTTCAATGTTTTGCTAGTCCGACAAGATTGATGTCCTTTCCCTAAGAAAACATATTTGGGAAATATATTTAAAAACTCTTGTCCTAACCTAACTAAGATTTGGGAGAATGAAAGACTCCATCTGCCACTATTCTTTTATAGAACTCGAATCTATCTATTCCCTCGTAAGATTTAGCCAATCAATGAAATGTCGTGCCTCCTCAAAACCCCAAAAAGTAAAAATAAAATATATAAAAAAAAGCTAAAAACTTTCAACTTGATCATAGACGAACAAGGGATAGTATTGACAAGTGGAGGATTGTACGCAGACACACAACAGTAGAAAAATGAAAAAGAAATCTTGTTAAAAGAAGTTACAACAAACCAAGAAAAAAACGTGAGAAGTTCTGAGATCGATCACAATTAGATTCATACGACACGCTTTAATCAGATGATGTAATAATAATGTCTGTGTTTTATAATGTATTACCTGAAATCAATAGAGTACTGAAAGAGCTTTCCCTTGGCAGAGAAGATAATCAAGGCAACCTCAGCATCACACAGCACAGAGATCTCATGAGCTTTCTTCAACAAGCCATACCTCCTCTTCGAAAATGTCACTTGTCTACTTATTTTGTTTTCAATCATCTTCAACTGAACCCTACCTCTCCTCATATCTCTATTAAACAAATATTTATTTATCTCCTTTATATCAAACACACATATATGCACCCACATTTATGAATCTATTTATAGACGCAAAGCACTCTCAAAAAAAACCCTAAATCCTTTGAGTAGTTAGGTTTCATACCTAATATTCTCTTCTCAACCTCATACGAAAATTGAAGCGGGGAACATGAGTGATTTCTTATCCTTAATTTAAATTAATATTACAGGTCGTCTATGTTTGTCTTATATATGTTGACATTCTTGTAAGTTATGACCCACGTTATGACCCATTTATTAATTAAGGTTTAATAATTAGTTAATGGGCTTTATTCCTATTGGTCTAAAGAGATATTAACTACTCACTACATTGATGGAATGTACTCTATAAATACATTAAGTCGGTCATCTCTCCACACTAACGTAGGTTATTCTTCATCCATCAGAAAATATATTAAAGTAGTGTAAAGGGAGAGAAACACGACTTACGTCTTCTCGAATCATCAAGATGAATCAAGGTTAGTGTTTATTATTTATTATCATGTATATCATGAAAATTGTGTTGTTTAAAGATCATGGATTATGTTTGTTTGAATTACGTGTAGCATATAAATATGCTTACAGTTGGTATCAGAGCTATCGTTGTAAACACATGATTCTCTTTTATATATGAATTTCATCACTGCCATTGTGATATGAGTTTAATCATTATCGTCTTATGAAGACTTTGCATATGACTAGTAATTTACTGTTGAGTTATTATATGCGTATGATGCTTGAGTGGTTATGATAACATGAATAATGATCAAACATCTGTTTTACGACTTTATTTTTATGAACAATCATGACTTTAATTTCGCATGCTCACTTGAATCCAGCACGATGAAGCAGAAATATTCACGAGTATGAATTACGATGTTACATGATTCTCGTCTGACGGTTGCGTAAATTGTTTTTACCGTGTTAAGTATGAATATGCGAAATAAATTGTTCTAATGATTACTCTTTTGACTGTTTCGTTATTTACTGAATCAAGCCGAATAAATTTTGAAGTTTTGAATATAAATGTTGAATGCTATGTGACGTGGTCTAAGTAGTTTATTAATGCAAGTTTCTAGGGAATATAAATTTCCTTTTGATAGTGACCACAATTATTTTTTCCTTTTGACTGTTTCTTTATTTGCTATATTTAGCCCAAATAGTCTATAACTTTCAATGTAGTGTGGAATGACTACTGACATGTTTGACTTAGTGTTTGCTATTGGAAGTTTTTGTGATACCATATAACTGCCACGTGAATTACTTTGGCATTACTTGACAAAGTCTAGGAACAATTACAGTTAGATCCCTGGAAATTAGGAAATTATAGATTAGCCTCTGAATATACTGTAGTGACTGATTAGTCCCTGAACAGGTAGATGGCGATAAGTTAGTCCCTGAGCAGTTTTAGAATTACAGATTAGTCCCAAATTTTAAGAGAACTACCTAGGGACACCTGAACCCCTGAACTATTTAAAGTATATTATTCCGCTGCTTTATGAATATATCTCAATTATGTATGATTTGCTAGTCACTAAAGTGGCCAAATTAGTAAGGATTCGAGATATAATTAATACTCAATTACTCGTGATTAATAGATGCTGTTAATGCAATGACTTAACGAAAATCTCACGAGTATTTTGGTGTTCATTAGCAAATAAAATATAAAGTACCGCCCAAAGGCTGGTCGCTATTTTATAGCTAATAACGTAAAGGTGGTATATTTTATTCGATATGCTAAGTGCGTCCAAAGACGCCTAACGTGTCAAAATTACAAAATTTACCAAATTAAGTATCTAACTATTTATGCATCAAATTATTTTGTGTGTTGTTGGATCACCCAAAGGTGAACTTCGATGCGCATTTACGATATCTGAATCTATACTACAATCTTATTTTCTCAAAGCACTAATAATGAGCATTATTGTATCTAGTTGCAGCTTTCGCTCCTGTCTCTCTTAACTCGCATGCCTCGTCAGTTGTCAAATTCAATGGGCTGAATCATAATGATTGGTCTGAGCAGGTTCAGTTTCACCTAGGTGTTCTGAACCTTGATGCGGCATTACAGTATCCCAGGCCCGATGATATTACTGATGACAGGACTGATGAGCAAAAATCTTTCCATGATGACTGGGAAAGATCGAACAGATTAAGCCTTATGTTTCTGCGAATGACTATATCGGAGAGCATTAAATCAACAATTCCAAAAACTGACAGTGCTAAGGACATTTTGGAATCTGTCCAAAGTATGGCCCACTCTGACACTGCTGATAAGTCTAGAGCTGGGACACTGGGTACGCTGACCACAATGAAATTTGATGGGTCACGTACAATGCACGAGCACGTTACTGAAATGATCAACTTAGCGGCAAAACTCGGGTCCATGGGAATGAAAGTGGAATAGAGTTTTCTTGTGACGTTCATTATGAACTCCTTACCTCCTCAGTACGGTCCATTCCAAATTAATTATAACACAATAAGGGATAAGTGGAATGTGACAGAACTGCAGACTTTACTAATTCAAGAGGAGGCGAGGTTGAACAAACAAGGAGCTCATTCTATTAATCTCATTGGCCGTCAAGGAGCTGGAAAGAAAACTGGAAAGCCGAAGGAAAAGGGAAAGGGACCATTGAAGGTTAATACGTCTTCTTTCAAAATCCGCAAGAAGGAACTGAAGAGTAATGAATGTGGGTTCTGTGGAAAATCAGGACACCATAAGAAGGATTGCCTGAAACGTAAGGCATGGTTCGAAAGAAAAGGTACGCTTAATTCTTTCGTATGTTTCGAATCAAACTTAATTGAAGTTCCTCGTAATACTTGGTGGATTGATTCTGGCAGTACAATTCACGTTACTAATACGATGCAGGGATTCCTTACGACCCAAATCATAAGCCCAAATGAAAGATTTGTGCACATGGGGAATCGAGTCAAGGCATCAGTTGAAGCAATCGGAACTTATCCGTTAACTTTAAGT
Organism: Craterostigma plantagineum; assembly: GCA_027422505.1. NCBI lineage: Eukaryota > Viridiplantae > Streptophyta > Magnoliopsida > Lamiales > Linderniaceae > Craterostigma > Craterostigma plantagineum. The sequence continues at coordinate 18,730,101 of JAPQWV010000017.1, read as the reverse complement.
ACTGGACATCATTTAGATCTTTTTCAGACTTTTTATGTTCCTTCTATTTCCCGTAACTTAGTTTCTTTATCAAAACTTGATTCTGCTGGTTTTACGTTTAAGTTTGGTAATGGATGTTTCAGTTTATATAAAAATAATATTTTTTACGGTTGTGCTTCGTGATGAATTATATAAATTAAACCTCGATAATGACTTCGCTGAGACTCTTATGATCTCGCACCATAATGTTGGCATGAAACGTGGATTATTGAACGAAAGTTCAGCATATCTGTGGCATAAACGATTGGGTCACATTTCCAAAGAAAAATACAGAGACTCGTAAGGAATAAAATCCTTTCAGACTTGGATTTTACTGATCTCGGTATATGTGTGGATTGTATTAAAGGAAAACACACGAAACACACAAATAAAGCTAAAGCCACAAGAAGTACGCAGCTCCTAGAAATTATACACACTGACATTTGCGGACCTTTTGATGTTCCATCTTTTGGTGGAGAAAAGTATTTCATCACCTTTATTGATGACTTTTCACGTTACGGTTATGTCTATTTATTACATGAAAAGTCTCAATCATTAAACGCATTAGAAGTGTTTATTACCGAGGTTGAGCGACAATTAGACAGAAAGGTGAAAATTGTCAGATCTGACCGAGGTGGCGAATATTATGGAAAATATAATGAGAGCGGACAATGTCCAGGTCCGTTCGCTAAATTCCTCGAAAAGAATGGCATATGTGCTCAATACACGATGCCAGGCACACCTGAACAAAATGGTGTTGCAGAAAGAAGAAATCGTACATTAATGGATATGGTTAGGAGCATGTTAAGTTGCTATTCTTTGCCCCCATCGTTGTGGATGTATTGTTTGAACACTGCCGTTTATTTATTAAACAGGGTTCCTAGTAAGGCAGTTTCGAAAACTATTTTTGAACTGTGGACGGGAAGGAAACCTAGTTTAAGGCACCTGCACGTTTGGGGTTGCCAGGCAGAAATAAAAATTTATAATCCACATGAAAGAAAATTGGATGCAAGAACGACCAGTGGATTCTTCATTGGTTATCCAGAAAAGTCGAAGGGGTATATATTTTATTGTCCTAACCACAGTACAAGACTTATTGAAACTGGAAATGCACGGTTCATCGAAAATGGTTAAATTAGTGGGAGTGTTGAACCACATAAAGTGGATATTCAAGAAGTTAGGGTGGAGATCCCCATACCTTTAACTTCTACTCAAGTTGTCGTTCCAGCAGTCATTCAAAATCCCGCACAGGAACAACAAATAAATGTTGAAACACCCCATAATGAAATCACACCTGAAGAACCTATCGTGAATGAACCACAATTAAGAAGATCAGAAAGAGAAAGACGATCTGCTATCTCTAATGATTATGTGGTATATCTACAAGAGTCAAAAGTTGACATAGGAATAAATGATGATTCAGTTTCGTTTTCGCAGGCCATGGAAAGTAATGATTCTGTTAAATGGTTTGACGACATGAAAGACGAATTAAAATCAATGCAACATAATGACGTCTGGGATCTCGTTGAATTGCCTGAAGGTTGTAAAAGAGTTGGGTGTAAGTGGGTCTTTAAGACCAAACTCGACTCTAATGGCAATATAGAACGACATAAAGCTAGACTTGTTGCGAAGGGATTTACCCAGAAAGACGGCGTTGATTATAAAGAGACCTTTTCACCTGTTTTAAAGAAGGACTCGTTTAGAATCATCATGGCATTGGTAGCTCATTGTGACTTAGAGCTTCATCAAATAGATGTAAAAACCGCATTTCTCAATGGAGATTTAGAGGAGGAAGTTTATATGGACCAACCTGAAGGTTTCGCTATTAAAGGTAAAGAACGTATGGTGTGTAAACTTAAGAAGTCGATATACGGACTGAAACAAGCTTCGCGGCAATGGTACTTGAAATTTAATGATACCATTACCTCCTTCGGATTTAAAGAAAACATCGTTGATAGATGTATATATCTGAAGATCAGTGGGAGCAAGTTTATAATATTAATTCTGTATGTTGATGACATTTTGCTCGCTACTAATGACTTATGCTTGCTACAGGAGACTAAAAGTTTCCTATCTAAGAATTTCGAAATGAAAGATATGGGTGAGGCATCCTTTGTGATAGGTATTGAAATATACCGTGATAGATCACATGGATTGTTGGGATTGTCTCAGAAAGCATATATTAATAAGGTTCTTGAAAGATTTAATATGGAAAAGTGCTCATCAAGTGTTGCACCAATTCAGAAAGGGGACAAATTCAGCCTTATGCAATGTCCAAAGAATGAATTAGAACGTAAAGAAATGGAACGGATTCCTTATGCATCTGTCGTTGGCAGTCTAATGTATGCTCAAACGTGTACTAGACCCGACATTAGTTTCGCTGTCGGGATGTTGGGCAGATATCAAAGTAACCCAGGAATGGATCATTGGAAAGCTGCAATGAAAGTCTTAAGGTATCTGCAAGGAACAAAAGATCATATGCTCACGTACAGAAGATCAAATATCTTGGAAGTTATCGGCTATTTAGATTCAGATTATGCTGGATGTGTTGATACAAGAAAGTCAACATTCAGCTACTTGTTCCTATTAGCTGGGGGAGCAATCTCATGGAAAAGTTCGAAGCAGTCTGTTATTGCTGCATCAACAATGGAAGCTCAATTTGTAGCGTGCTTTGAGGCTACAGTTCAAGGGAATTTTATTTCTGGTCTTGGCACAGTCGACAGTATAGCCAGGCCGCTTAAAATTTATTGTGACAATTCCGCAGCAGTGTTCTTCTCTAAAAACGACAAGTACTCAAAGGGTGCTAAGCATATGGAGCTTAAATATTTTGCCGTTAAAGAAGAAATTCAGAAACAACGAGTGTCAATCGAGCACATCAGCACCAAGCTTATGATTGCAGATCCACTGACGAAAGGATTACCACCAAAATTATTTAATGAACATGTTGAAAGGATGGGCATTATGAAACGCCCTAATTGATGTTATGGTGGTTTTATGTTTCTTATTTATGACTTTATGTATTTGACACTCTGAGCTCAATATTATGTTTCTGATAACTAATGCATCCTGATTTTAATTATCGATTGTATATATACATTAAAGAATTCACGCAACAGGATGAGTCTGTACCTAAGACAATAACGTGGACCATTACGATATATCTCATTAAGATCATGTTGAGTGTAGAGCTTATACTGTGATACATGGAAGAGACTGTGTCGTTACAATGGCATACGACCGCTATGATCCTTGTTAGCTTTAAGCTTAATAGCGATGAAAGGAATGATCCTTGTTAATTAATTCGATCAATGTATGTAAGTTTTACTTAATATATAACAAAAAAAATAAAAATCAACCACAATAAACGGGTTTCTGATTAATGTCCAATGATAGATTTACTGCTTTTTTATAACCAAGTAAACGGCATCTTAATAAACATTTGATTTGAATTAAGGTACGTGTAATATTTTTTTTTTATAATGTGTTTGTCTTAAATATTTACATATAATTGACAACCTGCTCTGTGAAATTAAACTATATTAAAGGGTGTACTATAAGGTGAAGACGAATCAGTCCACCACCTGAAAAGTGTATTATATTATGATGGTGTTACTGAAACTCACGTTCGCTATTGGCTTTGTGGTCCTTTTACATTGCAATGCAAGCCAAGCAATAGTAAAAGATCGAGTAACTCTAATATTGTGCTTATATACGTGATATTATAATATAGGGTTGGAGACGTATATATATTGGTTAAATGATTCTTCTGTTACATTTTAATTACTAAATCTTTTAATAATCAACCGCGCTGAGAGTACATAAAATTTTCTAAACATATATACCTATCGGAGCCAAGAAGACAGTAAATGACGTACCTTGAGCCTGATTTGTTGTGTTGTACCTCAAACTTTATTATTGTCTATTTAAAGGTAAATTTGTTGAAAGTTAAAGCTTCAAAGTCCCACACCGACTAGAGATACGATTTCGCTTTTGTTTATATATTACATTATAAGCCCTACAGGCTACTACGCCGGTGAGGGTCTGAGGTGGGCCCACGGTTTGTTGAACCCTAAACCTTCTCTGCTTATCAGAGACCAAGTAAAAATACAAAGAGGTTTATTTAGATTGGAATATGAATGTGGTCGATTCATTTAATGTAATATATATTTAAATAATATATACTCCCTCGTCCCAAAAGTTTTGTACATTTTACTAAATCGGGCGTCCCACTTCTTTTGTACATTTTCTTATCTAGCAAAAAACATATCACAAACAATCAATATAATAATATTAAATATCCTTAAAAAACGTGTCAAAATATACATTTTTTACCTTTCCAACACACTATATTATTAAAATATTCAGTTTCTTAATTTGCGTGCCACATCCGAAATGTCCAAAAAGAATTGGATTAAAGGGAGTATTATATATATACTTTACCCAAATTATTATTATTTATTTGTTTTGTCCATAAAAGGAAATAAAGCAAACCCTTCATCTATTTAACTCACGCTCCAAGTGTAAAATATAAAAAGCAAATACGAACATTGAGTTGTTTCTTAGATTTTTCGGAATTATTTTGTAATTCTAACAGGTTTTATGGGGAAAAAATTGAAATTTTCTTTCGAATATTCGAGTATTCGCGAATATATTCGAATATCGTTATCGAATCAAATCGAATCGATTTTTAGGATTCGAATACGAACCGAATCGAATATGAATACTTGAAAAAATTAACGAATACAAATTGAATATTATGATATTTGATTCGATTCGGTTCGTTTGCAATAGGTGGTGGCCCACTTGGCGCGTCACTTAACGTCGCTTCGTTGGTTCACTAGTATGTCCTCGTCAGTCGCCCTCACCATTTTTCTTTTTTGTTCCCAAAAAATTAATTTAATATAAAACAGAAGGAACAGTCAATTAACAACAGGATATAAACATTAATCAATGATAAATCGAGGGTTGAAATTTTCCTCCAAATGATGAAACAGAAAAAATAAAATAAATAAACAGTATCAATAAACACATGATTAATAATTTGGCGCCGTGATGCTGCGATCGCAGTCTCAATTCCTTATACATTATTGATACAACTTAGAAGCTAAAGCCCATTATATTCACCAATGCAGAGCATTATATATATTCATCTGTATAATAAGCAGTTCAATAATATTTGCGCGCAGCTTACATACTATATTGAATTGAAAATAATTGGAAGTATTCAAAAAATCTCTGTTACCAACTCAAATGAAAACGCGGGAGACCACAACCATTTCAACTCACTAACGGCGCATCTTTGTTGAAGTCGCTGAGCGTTTTTATCTCTATCCATATATATGACGTCATTTCTCTTTTTTCATCAGATTATCAATTTCAGTGTCTTGTAACGAATTTCTCTCGTCTTCTCTCCTTCTCTTCTGTAACAAACTTGATGAAGTCCATAATCAGAGCTGTTTCTCTCATTCCCAACTCTCATTTTCGATTTTGGTTTCCTTTTCCCATTTGAGTGTGTATCAATTGTTGGAATGATTTAGATCCATTCCCGTTATTGTTGGCCTACAGAAATAATTAGTTGGGATATTTTGATCCTTAATAATTTATTATTTATTGCCCGGTTATTAAACTTTGATGGACGGACTAATAACCATTACACTTATTGGGCCGGTCCCGTCTCTTGCTCTACATTAATTACTACCGGACTCCCTAGTGACTCTATATATAGGCTATCATATAAGCCATTTAACGTACACTCAAAAACAAACACACACACACAGACTATAGCGTAAACGTTCCTAACGATCGAACGTTACGCTGTCACTATAACGTGGGAGCTCTAGCAGAAGTACACGGGTCTCCATCAACTCTCGTAGAGCGAAAGAGACGAAGATCGCGTCCTAACGGCCATCAACGATGTCTGCGATCAACACAGGTAATTCGTTAGTATAAACTCATTTCGATCATGTGTCAGAGAAGATCCGCACACATGGTCGTAATCTCGCTTACGAAAACGAGATTACCTTTAGACGCTATGCTTAAGGATCCAACGGTTACGTTAGTACTCGAGTATGGGCTCGAGATTACGTAACGACTATCGTAACCATGATTCATCAGATCTAACATTTGGTATCAGAGCAATGTGTTTATTTGATGCATAGATCGAATGAGTTTCGTAATTACCTTTAAGATTGATGTAGTCGCATAATGATCTCGCCTTGTTCGTCGTAGTATGTGTCTCTTATGGTTACCTCATCGGATCATCTTACGATCCTCCGTTGATGGTGGCTCTAAGAACATTAGCACCGTTTGTGGGATGAGATATCTAGCGTTTTCATCGATCGTCTCCTCTCGAACTTCGAGCGATTGCGATGATACGTAGCTTATGATCATGATAACACACATATGTGTATAATGAATATCATGAACATCAATTACGAGATCTATAAAGCTTCACTGATGTTGCTAAGAAGCATGCGATCTTACCACCCACTTCAGAAGGTCTATGATGATGATGAACCACAAAGCTTATGCTTGTAATAATCATGAAGCTCTACATGCAAAAACACGTGTGACTTGTGAGAAATAGTTTATGTAATGAAACATGAATCTCCTAGCCAAATTGATTCACGACTATAGTTATTATTGTTTAATTCATCATGATGGGAAGATGATGCCAAAGTGAGATCAATTATTGCATGGTTAGGAGATAGTGCGCCACAATATAATGAAAAGATGCTATAATGTGTTTGTGTTATGTGATATTTTGGTTCTTGCAAAATGGACAAATTTTCATAGGAAAACATTGATATAACATGACGTGAATGACTTAGTGGCTCATTATTAATTTCTTTTTTAAAAGCATGGTCCATCACTTGAATTCATGGGAGATTAATAGATTTATGTCACTCTACCACTTTAATAATGTTTCGAAAGGTGACATGATTTGGGTGTCCATTAGTAACTAGATGACCATGACGTGAATTAGTTCAGTGCCTTTATTACTTGATCTGTATATACTAATGATGACTTAATTAGTATATATATAAAAAAAAATCTTATAAGGGCATTAACGTAACAACATTATTTTATGTATATACTAATGAAATTGCGCAACACAGTCTAAGTGCAAAATATATACATAATTAACGCCAAGTGGTTCTTATTTATTCTTATGGTATATCGGCCCAACGGAAGATTGCCAATTGAAGAGATAAGAAAATATGAAACCACACTTATGTTTTATGTTCATTGAATCAAGCCATATTAAGCTAACGAAAATTTTGGCGATTCATAAAAATGAATTTATTTAATTATAGTTTGGATTCATCTTCTGCCCAACGGTGATGTGAATTTAAATTATAATTAATGCTAAAGTTAACGGAGAAATGAATGTGCTTTTTATTATAATCGGCCCAACGGAAGGTTATAATAATATGCTATTTCTTAATGGAAATTTATGATTATTTTCCATACTTTAGCACTTATGTTTAAAGGAGAAAAGCTTATTTATATTTTTGTAAGCGGCCCAACGGAAGTTTGCATTTATATTTCTTTACTCAATGGAAAGCTTATGTATTTACTTTCCTAATTAAAGTGTACTTCTTTAAGTGGTTGAGTTCAAAATTACGATTTGTGCTTTTCCTGATGAGCTTAATTGATTCTGTGATTACAGCCACGATTATGAGCCAAATTGCATCAATTGAAACGCTGACGGGTAGCAACTTCAAGAAATGGAAAGAACAAGTTCTCCTCGTCCTTGGAATTATGGACCTTGATTATGCCTTGCGGACTGAAATGCCTAACCCACTTACAGACGACAGCACTAATAAAGAGCGGTCTGCTTATGAAAAGTGGGAAAGGTCTAACCGCTTATCACTAATGGCTATGAAACGTACCATATCTTCGGACATACGAGGAGGCGTTCCTGATTCTGATAATGCCAAAACCTTCCTCGGCTTAATTGAGGAGCAATTTCAAAGTTCTTCCAAAGCTCTTGCTACTACACTAATCACCAAAATGGTTACTCTTAAATATAACGGCGTTGGTGGTGTTCGTGGGCACATTCTCAAAATGAATGACATGGCCAATCAGCTTAAGGCTATGGATATGGAGATCTCTGAGGGCTTTCTCGTTCATTTCATTATGACATCTCTCCCTTCTGTGTTTGGTCCATTTAAGATCAATTATAATACCCAGAAGGAGAAATGGAAAATGAGCGAACTGATCAGTATGTATGATCAGGAAGAAGAAAGACTTAAAGCGGAGGCTCCTGAACGTGCTTATTTCACTACTCAAGGTCAGGGCAAGAAACGTAAATGGCAGGGTAAAAAGAAGCAGCAGGTAAAGAAAATTAATGATGTGAACAAGGCTGGTCCTTCGGGCTTAAAGTCTCGCAAATGTAAGTTTTGCCGCGAGACTAATCATGTTCAGAAGGAATGTCCAAAATTCAAAGAGTGGTTGGCTAAGAAGGGTAAAATATTTAACTACGTTTGTTATGAATCCTTCCTTGCTAATGTTTCTACTGATACATGGTGGATTGACACTGGTGCTTCTATGCATATAACTTGTTCATTGCAGGGATTCCGTTCCGTGAGGAAGCTAAATAAAGGAGAACGCAACATTGTGGTTGGAAATGGAAATAATGTTCCGATTGAAGCCGTAGGAACTCTCCGATTAATTTTGGAGAGTGGTTTCATTTTGGACTTGTTTAATACTGCTTATGTACCCAGTATCACGAGAAACCTTATTTCTGTATCTCAACTTGACGCTTATGGCTTCTCGTTTAAGTTTGAGAATAAAGGTTTTACCATTTCAATAAACTCTCACGTTGTTGGCTCCGGAAATTTGGAGGGAAACCTCTATAAATTATGTTTAAATGCTTCTTCCGCTTATTTAACGGAATCCGCATATGAAATTTGTACAAGTCAAACCAGTGGCATAAGAAAAATAATCGATGAGAATTCTGCAATATTGTGGCATGAACGTTTAGGCCATATATCTCGAGACAGAATGGAACGTCTCATTAAAGATGGAATTCTTCATCAATTAGATTTCTCTAATTTCGACACCTGTATTAAGTGTATTAAAGGAAAATTTACACAAGGAAATAAACGTAGCGCCACCAGAAGTAATGGACTATTAGAACTGATTCACACAGATATCAGTGGTCCATATACTGCTGGAATTAATGGCCACCGATACTTCATTACGTTTATTGATGACCACTCTCGTTATGGATATATTTATCTCCTTCATGAAAAATCCGAAGCGCTTCAGGTTTCAAGACTTATAAAGCCGAAGTCGAGAACCAACTCGATTGCAAAATCAAAGTTGTGAGATCTGATAGAGGAGGAGAATATTACGGAAAATTCTCCGACTCGGGTCACAATCCTGGAGCTTTTGCCTTGTTCTTACAAGAGTGCGGCATAGTCCATCAGGTTTCCATGCCTGGGACGCCTCAGCAGAACGGTGTTGCTGAAAGGCGAAACCGTACCCTTATGGATATGGTACGGAGTATGATATGCCAAACATCTTTACCTGAATATCTTTGGGTTGAGGCACTTAAAACAGCCATGCATATACTTAATCGGGTCCCTACTAAAGCGACGCCTAAAACCCCTTATGAACTATGGGCGAATAGGAAACCGAGTATTCATTATTTGCATGTATGGGGCTGTCCTGCTGAAGCTAAAATTTTCAACCCAAATTTACGGAAGCTTGATTCGAAAACCATAAGTTGCTATTTTATCGGTTACCCAGAACGATCTAAGGGTTTTCGATTTATTGCCCATCTCATACCACAAGAATTGTCGAAACTCGACATGCAATATTTTTAGAAAACGTCGGTACTTGTGATCATAGCATATCTCGTAAAATAACTCTTGAAGAGGAACCTAAATCATTAAATGTTCCCATTATATCAAGAGATTTAGCAATCCCTGAATCTGTGGGAGGATCGCTAAATAATGAGAATATGCCTAATATATCAGATCACGATAATGAACCTTCTCCATCAGTTGTTCCAGAACCAACTTCACGGAGGTCTGAACGAGTGAGAAGGCCGACTTTTCATGATGATTATGTCTATTTAGATGACTGTGATAATTCTATTGGGAATGATCCTGCGTCATTTGATGATGCTATGACGCGCGACCAAAGAACTCAATGGCTTGAAGCCATGAAAGAAGAGTTAAACTCAATGAAGTTAAATGAGGTTTGGGACCTTGTAGACTTGCCTAAAGGATTCAAACCGATAGGTTGTAAATGGGTATTCAAAACCAAAATGAATCCTCAAGGTGATGTCGAACGATACAAGGCCCGGTTGGTCGCTAAAGGGTTTACGCAAAGAGAAGGTATTGATTATAATGAAACCTTCTCTCCCGTTTCTAAAAAGGATTCATTCCGCATTGTTATGGCCCTTGTAGCTCATTATGATTTAGAGTTGCATCAAATGGACGTTAAAACAGCATTCCTGAATGGTGACTTGCATGAGAATGTTTATATGATGCAACCAGAAGGTTTTCTGGTTGAGGGCAAGGAACACATGGTATGCAAGCTTAAGAAGTCCATTTATGGTCTTAAACAGTCATCTCGACAGTGGTATTTAAAATTTTTAAAGGTGATCAGTGAATTCGGATTCAAAGAAAATTTGGTCGACCAGTGCATATTTATGAAAATCTGTGGGAGCAAATTTATCATCCTTGTACTTTATGTGGATGACATATTACTTGCCTGTAATGATTTAGGCATGTTACACGAAACTAAAGAATTTTTATCGAGTAAATTCGATATGAAAGATCTTGGTGAAGCCTCTTATGTTATTGGCATAGAAATTCACCGTGATCGAACTCGTGGCATGTTAGGCCTTTCTCAGAAAGCTTATATTGAAAAGGTCCTTAAAAGATACAACATGCATAATTGCTCTTCCACAGTTGCACCGGTCTCTAAAGGCGAAAAATTCAGTTTATCACAGTGTCCCAGGACCCAATCGGCGCTAGCAGAAATGGACAAAATCCCTTATGCCTCTGCTGTCGGGAGCCTTATGTATGCTCAAGTCTGTACGCGCCCAGATATCGCCTATATTGTTGGCATGCTTGGACGATACCAGATTAACCCGGGAATGAATCACTGGAAGAATGCCAAAAAGGTTATGCGATACTTACAGGGTACCAAAGATTATATGCTCGTTTATAGAAAATCAGATACTCTTGAGGCTATTGGGTACTCTGATTCCGATTATGCGGGGTGCGTTGACACCAGAAAATCAACGTCTGGATACGTATTTATGTTATCTGGTGCACCCGTTTCATGGAAAAGCACAAAGCAAACGATTACAGCTTCTTCTACCATGGAAGCAGAGTTCGTTGCATGTTATGAAGCATCATGTCACGCGATCTGGATTAGGAACTTCATCGCTGGGCTTCAAGTCATGAACTCAATACCAAAACCACTCAACATTTACTGCGATAATCAGGCTGCAGTATTCTTTTCTAAGAACAACAAGTCAAGTAGTGCTTCAAAGCACATTGATATTAAGTATCTTGTTGTGAAAGAAAGGATCCAAAATGAGTTAATATCCATTGAGCACATCAGTACTAGTGCTATGGTAGCTGACCCATTGACGAAAGCTTTACCTCCTAAGGTGTTTCGCGAGCACGTATGTAACTTGGGACTTTATGCGAACTTTGATTTGGAGAGGTCATTAGTTTGAATGGATATTAGTTTTGTGATCACAATATGTAATGATATGGATCCTACTTATGTTTGACGATGTGATTTATAGCTTATAACCTGTACACTAATGTTAAGCATTATTATATAAAATCACGTCGAGGACCACTTATGTTATGGGCCTGATGTCGAAGATGTCGAGTTTGTGACTTAGGAACGAATCTATTGCGTGACTGTTTAGATTCGACCTATATCCGATTTGATGTTTAGATATATGGTCATTATTAAGGATATAATTTGTCGACATAATCCCATTATGAAAAACTAATTAATTATGTTCTTTGGTCAAGTGGGAGAATGTTGGAATGATTTAGATCCATTCCCGTTATTGTTGGCCTACAGAAATAATTAGTTGGGATATTTTGATCCTTAATAATTTATTATTTATTGCCCGGTTATTAAATTTTGATGGACGGACTAATAACCATTACACTTATTGGGCCGGTCCCGTCTCTTGCTCTACATTAATTACTACCGGACTCCCTAGTGACTCTATATATAGGCTATCATATAAGCCATTTAACGTACACTCAAAAACAAACACACACACAGAGACTATAGCGTAAACGTTCCTAACGATCGAACGTTACGCTGTCACTATAACGTGGGAGCTCTAGCAGAAGTACACGGGTCTCCATCAACTCTCGTAGAGCGAAAGAGACGAAGATCGCGTCCTAACGGCCATCAACGATGTCTGCGATCAACACAGGTAATTCGTTAGTATAAACTCATTTCGATCATGTGTCAGAGAAGATCCGCACACATGGTCGTAATCTCGCTTACGAAAACGAGATTACCTTTAGACGCTATGCTTAAGGATCCAACGGTTACGTTAGTACTCGAGTATGGGCTCGAGATTACGTAACGACTATCGTAACCATGATTCATCAGATCTAACATCAATCTCCTATCTTGTATTAAGATTTAAGAGGATTCGAAGCCAAGATGTTGAGCGCGGCCACATCACAGAACATTGATAGATGCGCTTGCTTATGTTGACAAGAACATGTTAACTCACAAGCATTGATAATTTCTTTTTACCATTTAAAGCGCATACTTTATTAATAATCCAAGATATAAACGCAATTATTTCCATGTCTTTCTGTTGAACTTCTTTCTCTCCTTCTGATCTACTTTTGGGACAAGAGCGAATACTAATAATGTCTGAAAATGAATAACTACGACAAGGAAGAGACGATCATATTAAAAAACGAGGATCAATAGAGAAGAGCTCTATATAAGAAAGAAAATAGGGTTTATTGGTTATCTTCGTAATACTCGTAGAAAAATCCCGCCGCCCGTTCGGAGAAAAGGGGAAAAAAAGACTATACATGCATCTGAGTTAGGGTTTTTTTTTTGTTGAATCATCTTAATTCCTGAATGTAACCTCCTGTTACAACCTTTAAAGATCTTCCCCTCAATTAACATATGGAAACTTAGACACAAACATGAAACTGTGTACAACTATTCTATATCTGTGAAAGATGGCATCAAAATGTATACATATGCTTTTATCATCAAGAATTACAACCCTTTTCTTCTCACGCTAAAAAAGCTATTACCACGAAGCTGAATAAGACTTCACTCTAACTAGTAAAAAATTGTGAAGCCCCTCATTTGCATTCTTCGTCCTATGATATCTATATATGCATATTTCTAACAGTATTAGAGCAAAAAAAACTGCATTACATATACATATATATTAGTGGTATTGCTTCTCTAATTAATTGATGGGCTCTTTGTTGTTGATGGGTGGTTTTCGTTTAGGCTTGTCCTTTCCTCCATAGTCTTTGCCCATCAAATTTGCAAATTCATCTACTGCCTCGAGAAACGCTTTCGAATCACCAGCTTCTGCACAAATTTTATCGCAATCAACGTTTGTCAAAGCCCCGTGCCACGACCCGTTGACCCGACCCAGGGCCAAGATTGAACAACTTAATATATATATATATATATATATATATATATAATTATATAGTCGTACCTGAACCTGAAGTGTATGATGATGATCTTTTGTTATTTGCTTCTTGCAACATTTTCCTTCCATGAAGAGGGTTTCTTGAACTTATTACATCGATAGTATCATCGAAGACAGCCTGGTTTTGAGAGAAATTAGTTATATTACACTGAATCCTAGAGCAAAGTATAGTTTAAGAAAACGATTCGTTAATGTAATTTATTTAACCATCAGCTTATTATAATTACCCTTTGAGGGAGAAAGCTCTTTTCATCATCTCCTCTTTGCCACTCTTTACTGGTTCCCAGTTTACCTGTGAGCAAAAAAGAAAAATACAAGAAAATGGCGTTACATCGTAGTATTTCATTTCATGAGCGCGGTAACTTAATTGAGAAATAAGGACATTCATCATATATATAAAAATAATACAGCACTCACAGACGCACACGAACCGATAAATACACATCCATACCTTCATGCCCATTAGCAACTGTGTTTTCTAGAGCAAGCAGAATCATCATGAAATAAAAGAATGATATTCCTCCGTTACGTATAGACGCCATTAATGTGATTTCTCTTCTTCTTCTAAATGAAAAGTTTTGTTTCTCGTCTTGAGTTCAAACAAGTGAGGCGACCGAGGAACTAGCAGTGAGCTATAGTTGCCATTTTAAACAAAAGTTTAAAATACAGTCAAAGGGACAGCTAGCTATTATTCTTCTTTTTTAATATAGTGTATTTGTTAAATGGATTCTGGTTTAGTGTGTTTAGGGAAGCTCAAAAAGGTTAAATAACTTATGACATAATTACATTAAAAAGGCCCAGAGAGTACTGGAGAGAGTATCACATATTATGTGGCATACATATATATGATATATGCATGTTAACTTGCAACTCATGAGCTGTAAATCACCTTGTGGTTAATATAATAAATTACCATAAAGCTGCTGTTAGAACCCAATTAGTCAAAGCAATGCAGAGATTCGTTTTGACCAGCCTTGATTAACTAGAGATTCTATTACATAACTTCGGATGCCTTTACTTGATCTTCAAACAACTTATTATACATTGTTTTGTTTAATCTTGGGTTATTATTCTTTCTAATCTCGAACTTGCAACGCATGCATTATCATGATATATATATATATATGTATATTCATGCATGCAATACATACACATATGACATATGGACGGGACGGACGCATATATGTTAAATATACACACAATAAGGTGAATGAATATATTTAAAAAGCTGATAAACATACGCATCAAATGAAGAGCTTGAAAACGTGGGCAAGTGGGGATAAATTTCACACGCCTGTCTCCTTAATTTCACAAACACGTTTTTGGTAAAATCAATAACGTATTACAAAATATTCTTTAAAGTGACGACGATTCCTCGTAAAAATATATACGGTTTAATTCATGATTGATAAGGAGTAGTAATACTACTGCTACAACAAGTGGTTTTCTCCTGGAGATGAGAGCGACCATACAATATTATATATGCATACAATGGCAAAATTATAGAAATGGGTCATATCATTTTTTTTATTTTGGGTCATTATGTTTGTCAGTTTTAAAATTAGATCACTAAGTCTGTATATAGTAACAAAACTATGTCACTAAATATGTATATAATTACAAATTTGGGTCACTAACTATGTTTATAATAAGAAAAAAGATGTCAGTGACCCAATTTTGTTATTATATACATACTTAGTGACCTAGTTTTGTAACTAGCAAACATAGTGACCCAAAATGGAAAATTGGCATACTTAGTGACCATTTTTATTTCCCTACATACAATTGTCGGCTCCATACCATATCTATATATGCTTGTTTCTTTTTATTAAATTCATGAGAAAGCACTGAAACCAAGAAAGCTTCGAAATAAGTACCGCCAACGCAATGTTTCTTTTTTTCTAACTTGGGCTGTTGTTTTAATTGTTTATGTCAAATCTCCGAGTGTACGTAGTAC
The DNA here is from genome assembly GCA_027422505.1 of Craterostigma plantagineum. NCBI lineage: Eukaryota > Viridiplantae > Streptophyta > Magnoliopsida > Lamiales > Linderniaceae > Craterostigma > Craterostigma plantagineum. Next base: position 18,714,418 of record JAPQWV010000017.1, on the reverse strand, counting down.
GGATGCATTGCATTGGACTTTGAAGGTGAAGAGAGTTCAATGCTTGTAAAATCTAAAGGCGGTGAAAGTGGTCAAATAATCGACATATATGGATCAAACAACGTGGTTTTCATATTATCTTTTTTTTTCATGATTCCTTATGCCAAAGTATGTGGTGAAAAAAGTTGACCAATTATGTCGAGAATTCGTATGGGGAACCGAAAATAGTGGCAAAGACAAGGCATTAATCAATTGAGATATAAGAAAGAGTCTGCACTATGAAGAAGACAAGGTGGTCACAATATTAAACAACGTGAAAAATGGAATGCTGCGAGCATTGGGAAGCAGATATTGGATGTGGTGAACAGTCACAAAAAACAAAAACCGGCATGTTGAGTATGTTATGTATTGACTCATAGATCTCAAAACCTGACATGTAATAACCGATAGTAATATGTCATGGAAATGCTATAGTTGGTAATAGTTCTGGTGGAAACTGGGAACAGAATTTCTTTCTTTCTCAACAAAAGTTGATTTATATAAGGCTGGTTGTTGCCTCTTGTTAAAAAATTAAAATAATAATATTAAAAAAATAAGGGAAATGTGGACTTAAATACCTAAGCCTATGAAAAAATTGTTTGTCGGTACCCCGTCAGACATTTTTTATTGTCCAGTACCCACTTGAAAAGTTTTTTGCTATAAGCTAAGATACTCACTTGACCATAACACCCCTGACATTACCTTATCTTACAATGTTACCTACATATTTCATTACACATTAAACAATAGAAATTAAAAAACCTGCAATGCAATGCATCGAACCAAACCTCTTCTATTCATTGAATAAATCCACTCAATCTCTCCTGCTCAATTCACCGGTGATCGGCCGAACCCAAAATCCGAAATACACAAATGTTTGGCAGAATCATTAAACTTGTGGGTAGAAATGTAAGAAATACAGGCGGGCCTCCGGCAATTTATCCGTCATCGGAGCTCACGCACATGCGCCACATGGAGAAGGGGTACCCGGTATAAGCTTGATGGAGTTCGTTGTTGTTGGGAAATGGACACCTCTCGAATGAGGTTTCACTGTATTTTCTGTATATGCTAGAGTTAGGAATCGATTTGAGCTATTTGGAGCTCAATCGAACCAATAAGCACCCAACACACACACTCTAACAAAACAGATTTACGTGGTTCGGCCTCGTATTTAGGCCTACTCCACGGATCAACCGAGCCTCCTCTTATTGACCACAACACGAAAGTTACAGTATGCCGTGCCCTCTACACTTTTCGTGTTTACACCTCACTGTGATTCTCACTATACGAAACTATGGACTCGCAAAGATGACACTTCAAACCAGAATTCTGCTGCTATTTATACTGAGATGAAGATGCCTTTTTTCCTCAAGAAAATGCATGACCTCACGCGCGCCTTCATATCGAACCTCCACGTCATGATAGCAGACCTCATGAGCTTTCAATCTCAGCTCTTGCATCGGCATCTTCTCGATCAAACGCTCCCAAATCATAACGGAATTCTGACACTACAGTCATGTGATAATCATCACATCTTCAGGCCGATCTTCTCTGAGCCGTCAGATCAGCATCTTTTCATCCAACGATCCACAACTGCTTGCCCCATTTAAACCATTAACGTTTCTATAAGTGAAGTTGCAACTTTATCACAGCCCTTCGATCCTTTTGCCCGCGTGATCCAACAGCCCAGATTTAAACATTCAGGTTTAAATCTGCTCCATCAGATCATGTCCTGTGTTCATCGAACGACTGAAGAATAATCTGGGATCTACTTATATCTTCAGGTGCAAACTCGACCAAGTTCGACCTAGCTGACTTCAATATATCACCAGCGACGCTCCGGCGAGTTTCTCGCATTCTTCAATACTTCTTAAAACCAATTGGTGTTTAAGAGGAGTGACACATCATCTTATAAACCCATTTAATTCTTTGGTTCTAATCGGTGTGGGACACCAATTTGTGCCCTCACACATGCCATTCCAACACCCCCACGTGTGAACCCATTTCTTTTCATCGGGCGGGAACGCCATTCTTTTCGAACCCGCCATATATATTTTTTAATTGAGTCGGATCTTTCCGCTCTGATACCATGTAAGAAATACGGGCCGGGCCTCCGGTAATTTATCCGTCATCGAGGCCCACGCACATGCACCACATGGAGAAGGGATATCCGGTATAAACTTGATGGGGTTCCTTCTTAAAACCAATTGGTGTTTAAGAGGAGTGACCCATCATGTTATAAAACCCGTTTAATTGTTTGGTTCTAATCGGTATGGGACACTAATTTGTGCTCTCACACGTGCAATTCCAACAAGAAGTTTTTGTTTTTAATATTCATTCAAACCTAGGAAAAAAACCGACTCAAATAATACCGATTAAGGAAATTTGTGCACAGATTAAGCATTTATCAGGACAAAATTGTTGAACCCAGAGGTTCTGTATCCCAAATAACAGTCAATTTTCAATCGCTGTTCTTTTTTTTGTTTCCTTTTTTTTTGTCTGATTTATACACATTTTCGCTAGATTAAAGATTCTTGTTTTGTCGATTTGTTTGATGGTAGTATAGTTGATGCTTTTGTGTGTTTCATCTACCGGGGCTAGACATGCCCAAAATCAACCGTAACCGGCGGTTGAACCGTCGAACCGCCGGTTACGGAACCGCCTGTTACGGTTTGTCCGGCAACAACCGTAATCGGCAACCGCAAATGGCCGTTACGGGGCGGTTGGTCGATTTGACCAACCGCAAACCGCCGGTTAACAAATTTAAAAAAAAATAAAATTCAAATTTTGAATATGCCGCCGTTATCTTTACAAAAAAAAATATGAAATAGCCGTTGTAACCGGCGGTTGACCTGGCTAACCGGCGGTTAACCGGACAAACCGCCGGTTACAACGGAAAAAAAAATTCTTTTTAAATGTTCTCAGTCTCTCTCTCTGTCTCACTCTCAGTCTCTCTCGCTCTCTCTCTCTCTCTCTCTCTCTCGCTCTCTCTCAGTCTCTCTCGGTCTCGCTCTCTCTGTCGATCTCTCTCTCGCTCGCTGCCTCTCTTCCACGCCACCACCTCCCGCCGCCGCCGACCACCTCCGCTCCGCCAGCCCCCACCACGCCACCCCCACCGCCTGCCACCTCGCCCGCCACCACCTCCCGCCACCGCCGACTACACCGCGCCGCAGCCGCACGTCTGCCACGCGCCGCCGCTCACCACCACCGCCGCACCACCGCGCCAGCCGCAGCCACGCGCCAGCCGCCGGCGCCGACCACCACACGCCGCACCACTGTCCTCCGCCAGCCGCCGCCGCCGCAGCCACCGCCCACGCCGACAGCCGCCGCACCACCGCACCGCCACATTCGCCTCGGCCGAGCCCCTGACCCTTGGTATCTTTTTTTTGCCGTTTTTAGTTTTTTTATCTTACCATATTTTTCGTACCCGTGTGTAGATTATTTTTAGATGGATCGTGGTGGTGGCCGATAGGGGTGGGCATCGGGTCGGTAGTCGGGTATCGGGTAATTCGGGTTTGGGTAGTTCGGGTTCGGGTTAAGATTTTCACTACCCGAACCCGACCCGATTTACGGCGGGTACCCGTTTGTCGGGTATATATCGGGTTCGGGTACCCTACGTCGGGTAGTCGGGTATCCGATTTTAATTGGATATGACTAAAAATATTATAATTTAATACATATCAAAATATTCATGTTATATATCAATATCACTTACAAGTTACAAATATTTGGATATTTTGTATTAATATCACTTACAATATTTGGATATTTTGTTTTCAATAAATAATATATACATATCTTTATATGTTTATTTATAATTATGAGAATATATTTTAAATATTTATATATGCATTGATATAAAAATATCACTTGTTAATTATACAATTAAAATAAAAAATTAGTCGAAATATTATTTAAAACTTTAACATCATTCAAGTTAGATATTGATATATGTAATTATATTTTTTAATGTTTATGTACAAAACTAATAGTTTTTAAAAAATAATATATCGGGTACCCGAATAACTCGATCGGGTAGTAAATTACTACCCGATACCCGACCCGATTAATAATTATCGGGTATTGGGTACCCGACACCCAACAAATAACCCGAACTACCCGACCCGAACTACCCGAACCCGATCGGGTTCGGGTAAAACCCGAATACTCGAACCCGAACGCCCACCCCTAGTGGCCAACGTGGTTCTCGTGCATCGAGGGCCAGCAAAGGGAAGCAAGTCGTTGGTAGTTCATCGCAAGATGAGTACCAACAATACGACCCGAACGAGTTCTTGGATATCGCCGACGTGCTCGGCGGAGACTTGAACGAGGACGCGGCCGGGTTCGAACCGTCGCCGGGAGCAAGCTCGCATGCCGCGCAACATACGGAGGTGGAGGAGGCGGATCCGGAGATCGAAGCGCCTACGCAAACCGCCGCCGCCGGGCGGCTACAGTCGGACATCTTCGCAGTACAACGTCAACCAATTTAGAGCTATTTGTAACTAGTCCCAAGGAATATAATTTTAGAAAGGGAGGCGGATATGGGTCAATGAATTCCCATCTCCGTTCGAAACACCCGACTAAATTAGGTATTGCACAAAACCAACAACAAATGTTCGGAGGAACGGATTCGTCTGCGTCCGACCCGCCGGCAGGAGCGAAAGCGCAACGTCGTTGTTTCATTACAACGAGGATGTTGCGCGACGGGAGCTTGCAAAGTTCGTAGCCGCGAAGCATCTACCGTTTCGATTTGCCGATGATCCGATCTACGAGCATTGGATCAAAACCGCATACAACCCTCAGGCGAAGAAGATTTCGAGGAGCACCTTGACGCAGGATACTAGGAAGACAGTAATCGCGCTTAAGCGCGACTTAGTAGCGATATTAGGTAGTTTAGGAACTAACGTGTCGATTTGCTCCGATATATGGAGCGATCATTGGCAACGTTCATCTTACATGGGCGTGACATGCCACTGGGTCGATACAAAAGCGCTTGATCGCATATAGGGAGTTCGATGAAGCGCACACGGCGCAAAACATTGCGATCAAGCTTAGGACGATCTTATCAGAGTATAGGATAGTCAACAAAGTCTTTTCAGTATCGTTCGACAATGCGAGCGCAAACAACGCGAGCATTGAACGGTTGATCGAGTATTGTTAGCCGTTAGTCGGAGGACGGTTTTTCCACGTGCGTTGTTTTTGCCACATACTTAACCTCTGTGTACAAGACGCACTAATTAGTTTAAAGGAGCAGGTGCAGCCCATACGCTACGCAATCTCCTACCTGATGCGGCACCCGTCTTTGTGGAAGAAGTGGAAGCGTTTCTGCGCTAGAGTGGATGTACCAGCCAATAAGTTTAGTTTAGACGTACCCACCAGGTGGAATTCCACCTACAAGTTATTGTACAGTTCGATGGAGTATCGACAGCATCTGTGCGACTTCTTTTTGCCGAAAACAGAGTGTTGTCGTACATTTTAGTTCCGGAGATGTGGGACCCGTGCAACAGTTTATGTGAGATACTTCAAGTATTTCACGATGCCACCGGGGCGATGTCGGGTTCATATTACCCGACTTCCATACTTGCGTTAGATCATTGCGCTAAAGTTGCAATCATACTTGACGGGCTTCGGTTGATCCAGTAGTCGGGGAGGCCATTGGGAGCATAACTACAAAGTGGCTCAAATATTTTTTTGAGTTACCAGATATCTTCATTATAGCGAAGATATTGGATCCGAGATGGCGTTTAGATGGTACGGGTAGACTACTAGAATGCTACTATACGAAGGTATCGTCGGGCAGGGTAGTCGATAGCATTTATTGGAAGAGCGTACTCGATCGAGCGCATGGCTCTTTAAAGGATCTCTTTAAAGAGTATAAACCCGAGGTGGTGGTCGAGGGTGGTCGAGGGTGTCGCCAACGTCCTTAGATGGTGGTCGAGGGTGTCGCCAACGTATCCAACGTTGGCGAGGATCGCTCGGCAGATCCTTGCCGTCCCGGTCTCGACCGTCGCGGTGGAGCATGCTTTTAGCATGGGCGGTTTGACCTTGAGCGAGAAGCGTTCGAACTTGAGTGTCGACAACCTCGAGTACCAATGTCTTCTCGACGATTGGACTCGAGCCGAGTATCGCACCCAAGATGAGCGTGCCAGCGACTCGCCCGACGACCTTTTCGAGGACACCACCGGCATGGAGACAAGCGGCGACAACGGCGGCGACGGCAAGGATTATTAGAGGCATTCGGCGAGGCGTGGACTCCACATCAACAAACAAGTCCGAAAAAAGATAAGTATCCAACTCTTATATTTTTTTGCATACAAATATTTTTTATGTTTATATTGCTAACTACTGAATTGTTATTTTCATGTACTAATTTATTTGAACAAGCCTAACGACGAAGCCCGAAAAAGATAAGTATCCAACTCTTATATTTTTTTGCGTACAAATATTTATTATGTTTATTGGCTAACTAATGAATTGTTATTTTCAGGTACTAATTTATTTGAACAAGCCTATTACGACGAGTCACGACGAAGCCCGAAAAAAGATAAGTAAATATCTGTATAAGTACTTCTTGTTCTTTTTTAAATTAAACTTATAATGTAAATCATGTTTATGCATTTTTTTATAGGGAACAAGATTACGAAGAAGAGGGGTTTCGGTAAGTGCAAGTAAGTTAGCAACGTGTGATCTCCGGATGCTTTGACGGATCATAATTGATAGTTGATTCGTTAGGGATCCTGAGATCATACGTTGCTTTCTCGCCTACACTTGCAGACACCCGACCGAAAAGTCGAAGAATCGTGGCTTCGCCCGTGATGGGCTTCAACAGGTGCAGGCGTCGGGCCGGGCGCGTTAGGTAACTTTCGCTTAGGACTTGGGAGTAGGTAACTTTCGCTTAGGACTTGGGAGTTCGGCGCCTGCACCAGCCTTTTTCGGACGAAGTCCCGAAAGAAGAATGATTTAATTTACATTTATGTATTGTATTGTAATTGATTAATTAAAATTTTGTAGTACAATACAAGTTCTTTGTAAAATGTAAAATGTAAGTTATTTTGTAATTGTCTTGCAAATTATATAGTAGATTTCGATACATAATTCGATTTGACCAAATAATATATCAAACTTTACACAAACACTAAGAATTTAAATATCTTTAAAAAAAGGTGGTTGAAACCACCGGTTAACCGTAACCGGCAGTTAGTCAACCGGCGGTTGGTCTAACCGTCAACCGGGGGCGGCTATCCGGCAACCGCCCCCGGCCGGTTAGACGGCGGTTAGTCCGATTACCAACCGCCAACCGCCGGTTACCAACCGCCGTTAACCGGCGGTTGGGCAAGTCTAACCAGGGCTTTAATTCTATAATATGATTTGCACAATCAATTTGAAATAATATGATATATAGTAGATCTCTATGATTGGTTCAATTTATGCATTACTAGTATTTAGTACTATATGGTTGTATCTATTGGTACGGTATCTATACGATTTTGGTACATAATGTATATACAAATGGGTATGATATATGTACTGCAATCACATAATTTCTTTGCTGATATAGTTTTTATTTTAAAAATTAAATCCAATCTACATTGGATACTGGAACGACATTAAAATGGTACCACAATATATTTAGGGTATATTATGTTTCAGACCCCAAAAATATAAAATAGATTTCAGACCCTTTCGAAAAAATATTAGTGTAAAGGGCCTAATTTTCGTAAAGTTTAGAGATAAGGATCTAAACTTACACAAGTGTTACTTCAGAGCAATGAAGTGTTACTGAGGAACAATGAAGTGTTATTGCAGAACAAACGAAGTGTTACTGAGGAATATTGAAGTGTTACTGCTGAACAATGAAGTGTTACTGCAGAACAATTAAGTGTTACTGCAGAACAATGAAATGTTATTGTAGAAGTCGGGTCCTTAAGACTAAATATTTTTCTGATAGGGCCTGAAAACTGAAAAATATTCTGACAAGGGCCTGAAACGAAATTTGCCAATATATTTATATTGTACTACGATCACAGCAAAATGGTACCACACTACATGTACAATAGGTACTACAAGTCAATGTAAATGGTATTTCAATTCTGCAAAAAATTGTACGTGCAATGTGAATCCTTTTCTTGTAGTAGTGCATACTTTTTCGTCTGTTTTTGTCTATATTGCTCGATCCGTGATGTAGTTCGATAGCATGTTTCATATAATAAGCAATCTTGTTTCTTGCAGTAGGGTACTGCAATAGCATATGTTTTGGTACTTCAAACAATCTACGAAGGGTAATACAATAGCATATGTTTAGGTACTACGAAAGTCCATATATTGGTATTACAAACGTCCATATATTGGTACCACAAATTAGAGTAAGCGTATTTCGACGCCGTTCGCTCGATACGTAAAAGATACTAATAATAACCTACGGAGGGTACTACAACAGAGGCGTTTATGGTACTACAAATAACCATGTATTGGTACTGCAAACGTGTTTATATTGGTACCACAAATTAGAGAACATATTTCGAAGCCGTTCGGATTATTTTTTGGTCCATAAGTACGTTATCATAGTTAAATATATTAAGTTGATCTTTTGGTATCAAAATTGACTGGTACATTTAGAATCAAAGATTATTACATTGAAATGTCAACTTTCTTTCTACACTAATGCAAGCAACAACATCTTACTACATAGTCAAGAGTTTACTACATAGTCAAGAGTTTCATATATTGGAAGTTAGTGTTTATATTTTATGTTGCCATATGTTTAATTTTTGTTGCATTATGTAAGCTCTCAGGCTTTAATTGCTCAAGAATCTATGTGTTTTCGACAATCAAACGAAGGGTACGACAAAGATACTACAAACAACCAACGAAGGGTACTACAATAGCATATGTTTTGGTACCACAAACGTCCATATATTGGTACTGCACACGTCTTTATATTGGTACCACAAATTAGAGTAAGTATATTTCGATGTCGTTCGCCCGGTACGTAAAAGATAATACAAATAACCTACGGAGGGTACTACAATAGAGATGTTTATGGTATTACAGATAACCATGTAGTGGTACTGCAGAAATTAGAGTCCGCGTATTTGGACGCCGATCGAATTATTTTTGGGTCCCTGCACTAATTGACCATAGTTATATTACTATTTTGATCATTTGATATCGGAATTGGCGGCTTAACATCTACCATAAAGGATTACCACATTAATACGCCAACTTTATTTTCTCTTGAATGATACTAGTGACAACATCTTATACTACATAGTCAAGATTTTTCATATATTGGAAGTTTAGTTTGCCATATGTTTAGTTTTTATTATGCGCAAGCATCCATTTGTTGGCTCTCAGGCCTTAATATTGCTCGAGAATGTACGTGTTTTCGATAATCAAACAATCTGTACGTGAAAGATACTACAAATAACCTACGGAGGGTACTACAATAGAGAAACTTAAGGTACTACAAATCTGGCAATATTGGTACTACATAGTTGTTTGTTCAGGTACTACAAAAATACTTGGAACAAACAAACAACTCTCAAAACATCAACAACATCAGTCTCAAAACACAGATAAAATGTCACTCAAACAAGTGGAGCATGCAACTAAGACCATCTGTAAGTATCATGGCAGCCATGCACGATACAATTCGAGGTCAACTTCGTCAAGATACCTTCCACGAGCCACCGGTCCAACAATTTATCGATCCATGGATATTAAAAATTTTAAGTACTACAATAACATGTTCAATGGTACACAATAATTTAAAAATTAGTAATATTCATATACAAAAATGTTGGGGTTTTCGCCAAAAAAAAAGATTTTGCACAGATACGCATGATACTATTTAGAATAACCTGAAAAAAAATTTGTGTGTGTGCAATGGATGAGATTGTGGGTCCAAAACTAAATTAAGTGCAAAAGTTTGGAAAAAGAACATGTTCTCCATTAATTGTGGCTAAAAAACTATTCTCAAGCATTCGGTTCGGGAATGAAAATCCGAAATAGCCCGGCAAGGAGAAGGGCGCGAGAGTGTGGGAATCATTCTTGCTGTTTTATGGCAATATGATTTGTTGAGAAGAAAAAACTGAAAAGAAGCTCTCATGGTGGTTTAATGGTGGATTTTATTTTGTGGATAGAAGTTGATGTAATGAAGAAGACATCGATGAAGACAATAAATAATATAAAATTATAAACCATGGGTAAATTCGTTTTTTCAATCAAATGGGTAGCTAAGAGTAAAGTTTTTATCCCACTAGGTACCTCATGATAAAATAATTCTGACAAGGTACTGAATCGATTTTTTTATTGCAATGGGGACTTAAGTATAGAAAGCACTAATAATTATAACCTTTTCAAAGATTTTGTTGTAGAGGGAAAATGAAATAGTGCTATAATATCTTGCTATTTTATTAAGGCCTAAGAGCATCTCCAACCGGACAACAAAACGCATGATTTGAGGTAAATTTACTCCAATCGAACACCAAAACTGAACGCAAAACGCGTTTGCTGCATTCTCTCTCCTGGTTTAAACCATCTTTGCGTTTGGGCAGTTATGATGCGTTGTATCTTTTTTAATTTACATTTAAGTCGTCAATTTTATTCACTCTCATATTTGTGTCCGAAAAAGCCACGAATTTTGGGCTGAAAAGACATGATCCCGTCCATATTGCAAATTCTTCAGACGGAAAAGGTCATAAAGCTAAAGTTTGCATAAAGGTATTACATAGACTCGTCTAATTAATGCAATCCGTCTGACTAGGGTTGTCAACGGGGCGGGTTCGGGGACGGGGATCCGCGAGGCAAACGGGGACGAAATCGTCCCCGTCCCCGTCCCCGTCCCCGCGGGGATTCCCCGCCCCGTCAATATTTTTAAAAAAAATCAATTTTTATTATTTTAATATTATTTAAACTATATTTTAATATTAATTAAATTATTTAAACTATATTTTAATATTAATTAAATTATTTAAACTATATTTTAATCATATTTATATTATTTTAATATTATTCGAAGTATATTTTCATATTATTTATCTTATAATAATATTAATTGAATATAATAATTATTATTTTAATTTCGGGGACGGGGCGGGGAACGGGCGGGGATATCCGCGGGGAAAAATATTCCCCCGTCCCCGCCCCGCGGGGATAGAATAGCGGGGATTCCCCGTCCTATTCGGGGCGGATCCCCGCGGGGACGGGGAATCCCCGCCCCATTGACAACCCTACGTCTGACATATAAACCTTTTCAGAGAAAGCAAATGGGTTTGTATTAAATAAACCTTTTATATGTAAATAATATTATTATGATGTTATTGGTCATGTGGTTTAGTTCGTATCTCTCCTATATATATTTATGCGTTAATCTATGCTTTAAATATATATTATTAACCTTACCAAATTTTTATGATTAAATTAAAACAATATTTGTAGTCTAATTTGTAAAGTTATAAAATATGTGGATAGTATTGAAATTTCTAAAAATTAGTGTGAAAGTGAATATTACAAAATATTCTATTGGGTTTGAGAATAAGTTGATCAGTTGGAGATGAATTACTGCATTTTGAGTTTGAGTATGCGTTTGAGTTTGAGAATGCGTTCTCGCTTGGAGATGGTCTAAGACCTCAAAGAAACTGCTTTAATTTTATAAGATACTTATCATTATACCCTTCTTTTGTTATCAATTTTTAGTTACATTAGTATTCTTTCTTCCCTACTTAAAAACAATTGACAAATAACTCATGATTCTTTGATAATTAAAACATAAAATCAATAGTAAAGTTATTATGCAAAAATTATTCACTACATAAGTTGAGTAAACTGCTTTCTTCTTCACAATTATGTTAATAGGTGTGCAAGGATGGCTAGTCGTAGTACCCCTTATAGGATGATCCTTACTATTCTCAGAAATTTCAACATTTGCATTTTTGCTCTGGTTTCCTTTTTTTTCTCTTTCTGAACGTTTAAGATAAAAGCTATCTAATAACTTTTTTAATTCAAATACAAAACAGTGGGAATATCATCGCACGAAGAAGATAATGCTAAAATAGCATTTCTTTTATTTCATGAAACAAAGAAACATTGAGACCATCAGAATCTCTGTTTCTTCCCAAGTACAAATAGAGGCTAGAGAAACCTAAATGCTGACAACAGCTCTCAGTGTAACAGAAAGCAAACCAAAGGTTGCTTTAAAGCAGATCATTACCAACCCAAAACATCGTCTAAAGACACGATAGTGTAATATCAAGAAAGTATACTAATCGTAGTAGTAATAATAGTATGATAAAAAGCAAACGAAAAATAGCAGGCGATTGAAGCTCTTCATTTGTTCATCCCCGTCGCGTTCTTCACAGCGTCGGCAGCTCCTTGTGCCTTCTCTTGAATCTGCTGTCCAGCCTAAAGCCAAGAATATCCGCAAAATAAAATCATAAATATATATTCAATAAAAATAACTCGATGATTCATTCGTATCAATTAAAATTACATTCTGAGCTGATTCTTTGGCGGACTGAGCAGTCTGGCTTGCCTTGTCCATCATCTGATTGCCTTTTTCCTATATCCAACAGAAAAAGAAAGAACTTCGATATGATTATAAATGCTCATGAAAATTAATTTGCTGGGAAAGATGTGATTTCTCTTACCTGGGCTTGTCCCTTGGCTTGGCCAGCTTGGTAGCTCATGTTGTTGGAATCCATCTTACTTGTATAAAAAACCGAAATCGAGAGACTTCAAACAAGAGAACGTATCGAGAAGCTTTGTAATTTTGCTGGTGAAGATGATAGAACACAAGGAGTTGCTGGTATTTATAGCAGTTTGAGACCCTTTTTGAAGCATGCAATGTGGATCTCAGCTGTCCAAACATAGTATTAAGACATAAGATAGATCCAAAAACAAAGGCACTGCATATTTTTTGTGGACAGAAAGATAGAACTATTCAAAGGCGTTGTTCTTACAAAGATGTTTGAGGTCATCGTGCGCGCTAGATCCAAGAAAACCTGATATGAGATGCCGTTATATAACAGTGAAATTCTGGTTAGACGCTGTTAAATAAGATGCCAGAATTAGACTCCTTGTATATAGACACGCACACACACACTGTATTTGGTCGAAATCATAAGAAAAGGAACCAAGAATTAACCTTTTGTAAAATTACAGCTTCATTTGCTGGATTTGGTTGAAACAAGCTCCGGAAATCAAGCTCTTCTTATGCAAATAATCCCACAACACGATTAAATTTTCGCTGTCATTCGAATAAGAAGCACTGATGCTTCTGTATATCCTCAGATTTATCACCATACGCCTCTTATACATCTCATTGAACAAAGCCAAAGCAGATCCAATATCACTAGCCCTTAGAAAAGCATAAGCCAAACAACCATATATAATGGAATCTCCCAAAATCCCCCTTCTCTGCATCATTTCAAACAGTTTCTTGGCACACCCTATTCGATCTTTCTTACACAATCTCCTCACAATAGCCCTATAAACGCTGACGTCAGCAACAAAACCCTGCTGGACAACCTCGTTGGGTAACCTCAGCACAGCGTCTTCATCTTCGTGGCTGCAATAGAAATCCACAAACCATGCGTAAGTGCAAGAGCTCGGAGAAAATCCCGCCCCAAGCATCTCAAACAGCACACTTTTAGCACTAGTAACATCTTGTCCCTTGCAAAACCCCTGAATTAGTGCCTTGTAAGTAAACTGATCAAGCTTAAGCCCGGCCTCTAACATCTTACCCTTCACCTTCAAAGCAGAATTCATATCTCCAACCTTGCAATAAGCATTGATCAGCGTGTTGCAAGTGACATTATCGGGCTCGATTTTCCTCTCGCCCATTTCGTTCAAGAGCCTATTAGCATCTTGTATCCTACCATCTTCGCATAATTTCCTCAGTATAGCATTGTAAGTAACCACCCCTAAGTACAACCCCTCTCCCTCCATTGCACTGCGTAAGCTTAAAGCTTCATCTAAATCACCAACTCTGCAGAAACCATCGATTAAAGTCGTATATGTCACGTGATTAGGCGAAGCGCCTTTAATCTCCTTAAACATCCTAAAGGCTTCTCTCATTCTGCCTTCTCTACAGTAACTATATATCAGTGCATTATACGTTACGATATCTGGAGATATATTACTCCTCTCCATTCGATCTTGGACAGCTAAGGCCTCGTAATGCATACCCTTCTTACAGTACAAGGAAATCAACGTGTTGTAAGTGAAAAGATCGGGGAATATGTTGCTCGACTCCATTTCGCCCAACAATTCCTCAGCTCTCTCTACGTCCCTCGACCTACAGCAAGCATGAATCAATACGTTATAAACGTGTAAATTAGCAACAACCCCGATTTTCACCATCTTTTTGTAAGTCTTCCACATGGAATCGACGAGTCCTTCCTTCACCAAAGAGCTGAGAAGAACAGTGCAAGCGTGCAAATGAGGAGCGTACCCACAAACCCTCATGTGTTCAAACACTTGCAATGCATCGGCATTTGCCTTCATACGAGCGTAATGAATGACTAGCCAGCTCAAAACGTGGGAATTTACATCGGAATCGTCGAAGCTACTCACTAGGACATTCAAAACGGTCGGAGATGAGATGAAATCCTTCCTGGCAACTTTGTGCAGCAAATTCTGGGCAGCCCTAAAATGCCTTTGCTTGGTGAGAATGCAGATCATCGTCCAGGAACACTGCAAAGAGTGCTCGTACTGAGAAACGGTTTCGACCCACTTGAAAAATGACCAGGCGACGGAAAACCCGTGGCGATTTATAGCTAATAGAGTCTGATGAACCACGGATGAGGTGAATAAAGGAACGATCTTTGGCCTCAATAGTTTGTCCCTTTGTCCTTTTATTAAGATGGCGCATAGGGTTTTAACTATTTGATCATTCTTCATCCTCAGCAGCTATGGAAGCACAAGCTCCAATTTGTGTTGGAGGGAGGGAGAGCAGGGAGGGGAGGGGATGTTGGGGTCAAAAGTTCAAATCGCAATTCTTTTGGTGTAAATTTTCGATTTTGGATTAATTTCTGGGTAAAAAGATGCAAGAAGAAAAATCTACTTTTATCGACGTGTTATCTGAATAAAAAATCCATAACAGGAAAATATCTTTCTGAATTCCCCGAACTTGCTTCTTATCCTAAAGAGAACTACCTTTTCAAGCTCAGAGGCATTTAGCTCCTAAAAATCTGCAGATTCGATATTCTATCGGCCGAATTGTGGTAATTCAGCTCTTCGAAGCCATCCGCCGTTCTCTTTTTCACGTTTATCGTGCAGATTTTTGTTGCGGCTTGATGGAATTTTGCGTTTACTATTCATAGAATGATGGCTTCGTTTCCTTTAGCTTCAAACGACGGTCTATTGATCGCCCATGAGAAAAGATTGAACCCCTTGATAGGATATTCCGATGTTTTGGGTAGACGTAGGACTCTGTCGTGTTCACTTTCAGATTGTGGCTTTTCTGCTGCTTCGAAGCCTATTTCGTTGAAGTACAATAGCTACACACCGCAAAATAGGTTGTTGTGCAGCAGTAAGTTTACTTTACTTGTTAACGAGAGGACGAGATTTGATACTACTTCTGTTAAAGGAGGCAGTAATGGGTTGCGAAGGAAGTTCTCGTTAAGATTACGACCTAGATTGCGTTTATTTTCAAGTAAGCTGAGGCGAAACGCTTCAGTTAGGTCTATGCTAAATGGGATTTCGTCTTTCGTGCGAAAAAATGCGAGGAGAGTGACATTTTCTGCTTCTGTGTTGATTGTTTTTGGCATCTGCGTTTTGTTTCTTAAGATGACTGCCATGCCCACTCCAAAGCTCGTTCCATACTCGGACCTTATAATGAGTCTTCAAAATGGGAATGTAGCAAAGGTCTTGTTCGAGGAGGGAACACGGCGAATATACTACAGCTCGAAACATTTAAGCGGAAAAGATGGCGAAAGTATGGAAGAAGAGAGGTCAAATTCTCAGACCGAGACTGTCTTGGATAGTAATGTGGTACCTAGCACTGCACAGGGCAATACAGGGAAGAATAATGTGTTAGGTAAGCTGGCTAAGTCTAAGAAATCATCTCCTACTTGGGAGTTTTCGACTAGAAAGATTGATCACGACGAGGGCTATCTTCTTACGTTAATGAGGGAAAGAGGTATCTCTTACAGTTCGGCCCCTCAGTCCGTTTTAATGTCCATGAGAAGCATGCTGATCACGGTGCTCACATTGTGGATCCCTTTGACTCCGTTAATGTGGCTTCTTTATCGTCAACTCTCTGCTGCTAATAGCCCGGCAAGAAAAAAGAGGCCTAGCAATCAATTGGTGTGCTTTGAAGACGTGGAGGGTGTCGATTCTGCAAAAGTGGAGCTCATGGAGGTAAACTACATTCTGTCGAGTTATTTAGTGAAAGATTTTGTGTATGAATGATAATTGGCAGAATTTAACTTTCTGCATTACACAATTTCGTGATATTCCCTAGCAATTTTGCAGATTTTTTTCACTGATGAAGTTTGATTTCGAGTGTTTTGCAATAGTTTCTTCAAAAGGGATTATTGCTTTGAAATCTTACATATGATGTTCACTAGATCTTTGGGTTTATTACTGCCTTGTGAGGGATGTTAATCTCCAACCAGCATGGACATCTTCACTGCTACAATCTTGCTATCATGCAATGTAGCAACTTTAATCGGAGAAATTTGCATCCATGCTATGTTGGCTATTTTTTCGTCCTTATTTACTTGTACACAACTAACAAGGAAATGGCTCGTGATTCTTTTATACGGTTTACATCTTGATAGATAGTGTGCTGCCTCCGAGGATCGATCAACTACAACAAGCTAGGGGCCAAACTGCCTAGAGGAGTGTTGCTCGTGGGCCCGCCAGGGACGGGAAAGACATTGCTGGCTCGCGCAGTGGCGGGAGAGGCTGGAGTTCCATTCTTTTCGGTCTCTGCTAGCGAATTCGTGGAGCTATTTGTGGGACGAGGAGCTGCGCGCATCAGAGACCTTTTCAAAGTTGCCCGTAAAAATGCTCCTTCTATCATCTTTATCGACGAACTCGACGCAGTTGGCGGAAAGCGAGGTCGAAGCTTCAATGACGAAAGAGACCAAACACTGAACCAGGTTTGTATACTTCTCTCTGTTTTCCTTTTTTTTCCCTCTTATATGATATGATAATATGGTACTTACAGTGATGCAGTCCAGGTGATGAGATATACTTTATTTAGTTGGATGTTAAGACTTATGGTTATTGTTTTAGGTGTCTAGGTTAGTTGTTAATCGGCTTTCTATATAAGGCTTAATTGGTTTTTTAGTCGTAGGGGTTGACGTTATAGCGAATGAATGTATGGAGTGGCATTATATGGATAAGACTTTCAAACTTGAGCAATTTAGGGACATTATACGTCGGAATTCTTGATTTTGTCCCAAATTCTAGGGTTCTAGCTCAAGATGTCGACGGATTTAGGGGGTGACAATATACAGTCAGTAACTTCCAAAATTAAGCAATTTTGAGACAAAATATAGAGTTTCGGCATATAACGTCCTAAGTTGTTTGATTTTGAAAGTTATTCTCAGTATAACGTCCCACAATTATGTACCCCTAATGCCTCCCCCAAATACTTAAATTACTGAAAGAATAATTAACTTTCTGCAATATGAAGTTATGTGATCCTTTCTTGGTGAAATAGACCTCCTTAACAAATCTTTATTTGCCAGCTGCTGACGGAAATGGACGGATTCGAGTCTGATATCAACATAGTCGTCGTCGCTGCAACGAATCGACCCGAAGCCCTAGACCCGGCCCTGTGCCGACCCGGTCGATTCTCAAGAAAAGTTTACGTGGGCGAACCCGACGAAGATGGAAGGAGAAAGATCTTAGCCATCCATTTGAAAAACGTCCCCCTCGAAGAAGACTTGGACCTAATCTGCGACCTCGTTGCTTCCCTCACTCAAGGCCTCGTAGGGGCCGACCTTGCGAACATCGTGAACGAATCTGCTCTCCTTGCCGCTCGCAGAGGTTCTATGATTTCTTTTTTTTTTTTGAAATAAAATCAATGAAGCTTCCTTTTTTCTTGCGAGTTTGTTGTGACGTTTTCTGGCTTTTTTAACAGGAGGTGAGAGTGTGTCGAGGGATGATATAATGGAAGCTATAGAGAGGGCAAAGTTTGGGATAAACGAGAGGCAAACGAGGCCCAACACGATAGGCAGAGAATTGGGGAAGTTGTTTCCTTGGATGCCTTCGCTTATGAACAGAAGCGATGGTGGAAAAGGGGGAGGAGGATCACAAGGGCTTTTGGGCTATCAAACTCTCAGCTAATATTCGATCGTACGTTTTCTTTTCTTTTCTTTTCGCTGTGTTGATGTTTGGTTGGCTTGAAGCACTAAGTTAAAAATGGAAGGCAATATAGTTCGGCTGTCGGCCTTGTCTTCGATGGGCATGCTGCTATATTCTGTGTAAGGAGCGTATTGTGAAACCATTTGCTCTATTTTTGTAGTGCTTATTCAATTGGTTTCCACGTCATGATGACATTGTTTGTAGTAGTATATGGACCAAAGAACGCATCTTTGATTGTGAGATGTTAGTTGCCGTCTCCGTCATTTGCTGTCTTTCAATCTTTAATGGTTGCCCTGCCGAGAAAATGAATGTTTACGTTATCTTTTGATCATCTGATTTCACATTTCATGCCATCTCGTGATTCTCTGGTAAAACTCATTTTCTGGGTTTTTTGATTTACGATTCTAGCGAATTATGAATGACAAATACGGGCCCACAACTTTCTTTGAACAAGATTAAGAACTGTTTTCTCGCATCGACCCATGAGTTGTAATATAGGATGATGCAATGATAAAATACAAAAGTGATGATCTCATGAACTTGTAACCTAAATTTTATCTACACTTATCTTATTACGAAGTTCGCTCCGTATCGAATTTGCTTCCATTTCAACTAATCTCCCAACCCTCCATTTCAACTAATCTTCCCGATCCATTTTAAAAAGTCCAAATTGAATCAAACACATGACTTCTTAGTCTGAATCGAAATTGAACCTCATTCTCAACTTCCGATGATGAATTAATCCCACTAACTCATGATGATCTCAGCTTTTAGTGTGGAACGAACTTAGACCATCTCCAACCGAGAAACGCATACTCAAACTCATACGCATTCTAAAACTCAAAATGCAGTAATTCTTCTCCAACCGATCAACTCATTCTCAAACTCAAGACTATTTTGTAATAATCACTTCCACATCAATTTTTATAAATTTCAATACAACCCACATATTTTATAATTTTATTATATATATACAATAATATTTTTGTTGTTCACGCGTAACATAGCAGCTTGAGTTAGCATATTTCTTCACCTTCGTAAACCATGAATTGATGAAATACAACTGTACTATGTCAGTTTCTTATCAAAGCCGTGAGCGTCACATTAACAAAGGCTGTATTGTTATTGTTTATATTTTCCAAGTGGGGCCCACGTAGAATGGCATTGTTAAGTCTAATCCAGAAGACTTTTGTCTTTGCAAGTGAATTCGGAAGAAAATAGTGAGCTTTTTCTGACAACTAATACTGACATGGTATGAAGAGCATTGAATTCAAACATCTTTTTACTAAAATAAATTATTTCAGGGGTTATTCTGGGAGAGTAAAAATATATGCGTTGGATATTTTTGCAAACGCAGGTGAGAGAAAACTGAAAAATTCGATTTTTGGTTTGCGTTATGGTATCCACTGGAGTACTTTTCTGACATGCGTTCCTGTTTGGGCATCGGTTGGAGATGCCCTTAGTGGTATATATATTTCATCCCAATTCCATTATGTGAACAACAAATCTCAAAGGAATTCAAGAATAAGTAGAACACGTCATTCAGTCATCCCCTTTTCGTGTCCACTCAAATGTTTCTTCCTAATTTCATTTCATGATGAGCAAGTACTCTACTTCTGATATAGATTAATAACCACCAAGTGGGATTGATTTAGACAAACAACTAATTACCATGTTTAAGAACCACATATGAGGAATCTTCACTACAAGACAATGGAAAGATTCCAACTTTCCATTTGTTTCATATTATTATTACACGTGATAGTGATATGTATAATTACGAACATAAACCCCATTTATCTACAAAAACAATCTAATCTTAAGACAAAAAAAAAAAACCAAGTTCCTTGTATTAATGGCTCGAGTTGAGAGAGCTACAAACAATAGATTGTCCTTATCCAAATCTAACTACGATCAACAAGGCGATAATAGTCTCCTCCAAAGCTCCTTTCTGCCCACAAACATAAAAATATCTCAACATTCATAAAATTAAAAAAGAAAATGTAACACAATTCCTCCAAGATATTCGAAAATATATTACCTCATAAGGTCCCTGTCAAGAGATGAGTTAGCCATTAAACCTCTGTTTTCCTCTGCCCTTCTTATCAAGTAGGGCATAATAGCCTCCACGGGCCCGAAAGGCAGGTACTTACTCACCGTAAAGCCCTCGTTCCTCAGCCCGCAAGATAAAGCGTCCGCCATCCCATAAAGCTGCGCAAATTGCACGTTCGGCTCGTCTTTCTTTATGCCCAAATCGATCGCCTTCTTCGCCGCACTCTTACCTTAATAACAAAACAAAAAAAATCAAATTTATTGAAGATATAATATACAGAAAAAAGTAAAAAAAAAAAAAAAACTATACACTTTTAATAAGCTTAAGTTTTAGATAATAAATCAAAGAGTTCCTAGTATACATCCTTACGATCACCAAATTAAGAAAATTACACAGTCCAAGTTTAGATAATAAAGAAAAAATCAGCTTAGACGTTATTGTCCTATTGAAAAGACAATATATAAAATTAAAAGAATAATACAAAACTCCGGTTTAGGTGAAGTGCACATTCAACATGGTACCAGAGGTCATCGACGGAATAAAATATCACGCCGAATGCTAAATAATAAATAAATCAACTAAATGTGATGTAAGCGCTATATATATACAATTGAGAAAATAATACACTACCTAGTACCTACAAGTTTAAGCTTGTAAGAGAAGTGGTCATTCGAAATTTCGTAGTACTAAACTTTGAATTAAATTTCGAAACCTGATTGGACGTTGTGAGTGGCTAATATGACCGAGCCTCGGCCTTTCGAAGCTTCGTCAAGCATAAACTCAGCGCACCCGTCGAAGGAAGCGTGAGTCTTTTCTATGCCATCGTGGATCGGAGACTCGGCCCCTAATTCCCGAGCCACCTTCTCCTCGTGGGCCATATACGCCCCCCGCACCAGCTTAAACCCGACCCGCAATCCCAGTCCGTCGGCGGCCCGTTTAGCGGCCACGAGCCTCTCCTTCGAGTCCTTTAAGTACGTCTGTATGGTGTTGAAAATCGTCGGCTCCTTTCCCTTTTTCTTACAAATAACCATAGTTGAGTAGACGATGTAGTCTATTGCGGGCTGAATCCACGTCTCCTCTGCGTCGATCACCAAAGGTACGTTCGAGTTTAGGCTTTCCTCGACGATCGCCGAAAACCTTTTCAGGCCCGATTGGAGGTTGCTTTCTTCTTCGGGGGTTAACGGGCTGGGCTTTTCCTTCGTGTGGTAGAACGGGCTCGAGCCCGCTAAAATCGGAAGGGTTTCGAGCTTCCACGGGAGGTTGAACGATTCGTCCCTGTGTGCCCATCTCAAGAGATCGCTTTGCCTTCTAAGCAACGCCTGGGGAATGATTGCCGTCATTTTCACCACCACTGAGCTCACCTGCGTTTGATAAGATCTTATTAGCCCTAAAAGAGACGATCAAAATCTCAATTTCTTTTTTTTTTTTGTTGAAATCTCACCTGAGAACCCAGAAATCTGTCAGTGAAACGGACGGTTCTGATGAATTCTTTCATGTTTTCGTCGCACTTATGGCTTTGATCGGCGCGCTCGACGCCGTAATCGAGCATAGACCTCAGCCCACTTGTCGATAGTTTCTCGACGGTCTTGGCCGCCTTTTCTAAGTCTGTGCCGGCGCAGAAATGGCCGTACACGGTGTGCTCGACGGCTTTCACGGCGGCGATCTTCATCATGTTTTCGCGCTCGATGAACTTCTCCATGATGGCTCCGCCCAGCCTCACCGTGGAATCCATGGAAACTGCCCTGAGCATAACCCAAGATTTCAGAAGCTGAGGCGTCGTTAGGGATGCGAAGAGGCGCTTGGTGTCGTCAAGGTTGACGATCGGTGGGTCTTCTTCCTTCTGCGGCGCCACGGCGATGGTCGGCGACGATTGTCGTCGTCCGATGGCGGCGCCAACGGTGTTCGCTTCGGCAAAGTGCAGGCGGCAGTTGCGGTGGAGGAGGTGCTTTGCCTGGCCGTTGAGGAGGGCTCTTGCCATCAATTTTCTTTCTTTAATTTTCTTTTCCTTCCACGTAGTTTACAAAGAAATAAATGTGCTGTGATCTGATCGACGCTTGTGAATCGGCTTTGAAAACGTGTGCTTTAAACAAAGAGAAAGTCAGAGCAAGTTTGAGACAGAAAACACACAGAATGTGGTGTTATATATATAGTGCAAATACAACTAACCGGTCATACGTAGTTTTGGATAGGGACAACGTAGACCTTTGTCCGAGTTTACAGGTTAGTGGATAACGAACGACACGTATGGAATAAGCTTCCTTATTATTTTTATTTTCGTGTTTTGTGGATTAGTATTTTACAAATTTACTAAATTATTTGTGGTCTATGTAGGGGTTGCAAGTCCCAATGGCTAACCACGTATTGGCCCTCTGGAAATCTCCGGTCAAAGCAAGGATGTTATTAATGGTTTTGTTAACCTATGCACGAATCAAATCTCGAAAAGCTCAGCATATATAAGTTCTACGTTAGACTTTTTACTCTAAAACCAATCGTCAACGGACGAAATAGCTAATAAGCTTGTCTGCACTGCATGTCACGATTTTTTTATTTTTTTTTCTTGTGTTCGATAAGCTTGTATGTCGTGAAATAGCATGGACTGTAATTGTGAACCTGCACACAACATATGCATGTAAGCTAGTGGTTTAACACATCTTTTATATATAGTATGTTTTAAAAAGTATAAAATTGTTGTTAAATAATTGATTTACTTAATAATGAATTTTTACTTTTAATATTTTTAATGACAATTGATAAGATGAAATTGAATTAACAGTTACCATGTGCTTACCCTTATAAATATACTAGTCACGTGCACCCTCGATGTGGGTGCAACAACGAAATGAGCAGTTATTTTATTTTATTTATTATTTTCATTGTAAATAGATAAGTTCTGTTTTTTTTTCATGCGACAGCTTAAAATGTGGGCAATAAAACTGTATAGGGTGCACACTTGTCACATTATAATTTGTTAATAGATACACCAAATTAGGTGGTTTTTAAGTGGTCCTCACAATTAATAAAATAATTATTTATTAATATCAAATAATTATGAATAGTTAACACCGCGTATTGCACAAGTAATAAACTAGTATAAGAGTATAGATAAGTGCTAATTTAACATTTGTGGGAGTGGGTCATCATTGGGCTTCAGGGCTTGTGGAAAAACAGATCGATAAAGGCCCAATTGAAACAAAATGGGCCTAAATCCAACGGAAGTTCTTCTGGCGGCCCATTCAATCAAGAGTTCAAATTTTCGTTTTCCCTCCAGCGTTACATTACATCTTTCCTTCACAGAGAGAGACCAGACTCTCAAAGTCGCACGCACGAAGACGATTAAAGGCGGGTCTCTACAAGATAATCGGCGCAATGGTAAAATAAGTGAAGCAACCTGATAGATACGTCTGATCGAATGTTTTGCTCCGTTAATTTTTGGTTTCCAGTGTGGAGAATTTATTTTATGTTTTCCGATGCAGAATTGAGGCATTTGACGGTGAAATCTATGGATTCGGTTGTCGCCACGGTCAGCGGATACCATGGAATCGAGAGATTTAATCTCATCAAATTGATATCTCGTTCCGGCGCTAGTTATGTTGGGAATATGAACAAATCAATTACACATTTGGTAGGTGAAACCGCGTGCTTAGGTCGTTATATGTGAATTTCGTGTGTCGGAGACTTTGGGAATATACTTTTTGTTTCATGTGATAGCGTAGTTTATCTGTCTTCCTCTGCTTTTAGGTTTGTTGGAGGTTTGATGGACGGAAATATGAGTTTGCTAAGAAGTTTAAGATAGCAACTGTAAATCATTGCTGGATTGAAGAGTGTTTGAGACAGGGAAAGCGCATTCCAGAGGAACCCTTCACCTTGCAGAGGTATGGTGAGTGTTAGGAAGTTTAGTGGACAATTGATGGAATAATTGCGTTCTTATTGTTTGTTTTTGAAATTCAGTGTTGGCTCATAGTTGGTGTCCATTCTTTATTCTCGTTGTTATGCTTATTGCTCAATTGCTCCAAATCAGTTTTCTGTCTGTTTTATCATTTTTGTAGTGGAGAAGAAATGGGGCCTTTGTGTTTTGACGTCATCTTGGGGACAAAACAGGTTGCTTCTCAGCCTAAAACATTCAAGAGCGATAAAGAATCGATTATCAATGTTGAATGTGAAGATGCCCATGGCTCTTTGTGGAATGATTTGATTCCTTTAGACGAGGTAGTGCTACATCTAAATTATATTGTTCCTGTTTTATTTCAGTTTGGAGTGTAGTGATTGAGTTGGAATGACTGCATATTGATGCATCTGTTCGCCGTATGTGTGCTGAAATGTGTAAGTAAATATATATATATATATATATATATATATATATATATATATATATATATATATATATATACTATATATGTATAATATCCTTAGCAACTTTTTTACTTAATTATTTTATTTCCTAGACCAGGAGACAAGCATATGTTCAAAGTATAATTCTGCTAGAGTAGGAAAATGTTAGTCTTATCATTTTTTTTGTTAGAACGAGTTGTTTGATTATCTAATGACTTATAATCCTGATGCTGCTGCATAGTCATCGCTGCCCTCTGTTGTTTATTTCGTATGTCCCAACCTTCTTGTGGTCCTGCTATTTTGTTGAGTTTACATTCCTGTTTTCGGATCATTCAGTGATTATGCGGCTTAACAGTTTCTTTTTCTTGGTACAAGACGCAGAAGACTAGTCGGTCCTACGGATTACGTAGAAAACCAATCACAAGAAACATGGGGAATGATCTTGCTTTTTGCAGTAGATCTAGCCACAATGATCTATCCAGGTCAAGAATCGTGGAGGTAATGGCAGTTTCTAACTTTAGATCATTGCCATCATGATAATTAACTTGCATGTGCTCCCTTGAACATGTTATCAATAAAATACTTAGTTCATTTTCTCAACTTCCCAACTGCCAACTAATTGTATTTCTGGCGAAAATGAAACTCCCTGCCAACCATATGACATATCTGTAAAGCTAAATCCCAAGCTGCATTTTAGTCAATCTATTTGTTGTAGATGTTTCCTGAGTTGTATTTTCAGTGATTAGTAAGAAGTGGAAGTTGTAGAATAAGCTAGCTGATCGACTTCCCCTGCCTTATCAAGGACTTCCCAACTTACCTAGCGGAAGAAAAGGGGAAGGACCTATAAATATATCTAGGTCACTTCCATCAACAACTAAAGCTATTTTTTACTGGTGTGGATTCTCCACAAGTAACTAGCTCAAGAAGCCTATCCCAGTTCCGTGTCACTTAAATAATTCTTGTTGCCCTCTTATACATCAATAGGATCAACCTTTCACATGCTATTGAGAATTCTTATTTTCATTTCCCTTCATGTTCACTAAATAGCCTGAGGAACCAAGCTCTTCGCGGCCGGCACATGACAGACCGAGAAAGAGGAACTCCAATGCTTCAGAAACTCAGCCAAGATCTCGCCGATTAATTAAGAAACATGGAGGCCAAAATGATTTTCCATCAGTTGCATATTCCGACGAAGAGACTGATGACGTGGAAGTGTTATCCGAGACTACTAATCAGACTCATCTTCCAATTCCTAGGACGAAACACGATATCAGACGCTTTATGAGCAAACGTCTTAGTAGCAACCAATGTGCTTTACAAGTTGAAGAGATTGAGAACACTGAAGACAAAAAACAGAGCGGCCAAGCTCACTTCGGTCAATCTCCTCCAGCACCTCCGTCAGAGCTGCCCGAAGCTGTGCCCGAGGATCCAACCGACGATGAACTACGTAATAAACAAACATCATCAAATGACCTGTCATGCGTAATATGCTGGACGGACTATAGTTCTACGAGGGGAGTACTGCAGTGTGGCCATAGGTTTTGCTTCTCTTGCATACAGAACTGGGCAGATCACATGGTACGTCGTACAAATTCGCGCGTACCTTGATAATAATATATTGCTTTGCTTCTCTCACGTTATTATGTCTCGTAGGCTTCTAGAAAGAAGCCATCGACGTGCCCATTGTGCAAAGCCGCTTTCGTGTGCATCACGAAGTTCGAAGATGCCGCATCTTCGGACCAGAAGATATATTCGCAGACCATCGCCTTCGACGGTTCGAAGACTGATCTGTACGTTGTGCCCGACGAAAACCACGAGCCCCCCACCAACGTTAGTGAACAGAACACTCATCTTATTCTTACATCGTTACATAATCTCAGTTTTTGCAGTTGAATCTTTTTTTTTTTTTTTCCTTATTACGTTGTTTTCGTGGTCGCAGAGAGCAGAACAAGTTTGTTTTAGATGCTACAGCAGAGAGCCAGAGGATCTCCTCGTTAGGTGCAATTTCTGCCGTGTTCGATGCGTTCATACTTATTGCCTCGATCCTCCATTGTTGCCCTGGACTTGTACTCACTGTAAGGATCTCCAAATGCTTTACTATCACAACCGCTAGTTTTAAAAATGAGTTCTTTCTTTTTCGTTCAATTGGTTTGTGCATTTGAAAGGGATTTCTTTTAAGATGATGTATGTCCCAATATGCTTTTGAGTTGTCACTTGCGACTCTGTGGGGGTGGTGGTGAAGATTGTATTGTATGCTACTTTGCTTGTGAAATGTTAGCTTACCATTTAATTATATATATATTAATAATCTACGATACACAATCCCTCGTGATGATAGTAAATAGCGTGAAGACACTATATTTCTAATTAACCTTCTTAATTACTATTTCAGCAAAGAAAGCTAAAGCCTAGGCAGGCATTATCATCCTTCCGAATGATTTCAATACAGTAACTGTAATAACAGTTTCTTCTTTTCTTTTCCTGTTTTTTTTTTTTTTTTTTTTAAATTCTACGCATGAACTAACTGTAAACGAAACAAAGGAAATTAATTTTTGCTTCTCTTCAGAAGGCATAGCTTCTGCTGGTCTTTGGAGAATCAGCAAACTTGAGATTGTGTTCGATGAGCTTACGAGCCTTTCTGCTTCTGATTTCCACTCTCATGCTTTCGCTCTTCTCTATCTTGTCGTAAAATAATGGCTTCTTCATACTCTTCTTCAGCTTTGACTTCAAGCTACTGACCAGCCTCTCCAATCCCATCATCGCCATAGCTATTTGAATTTCCTACTATAATAGAAAAGGCAAAGAAAAAATATGCCATTAATATCCCACTATAAGGAAAAAAGAAAAACAAGCTAAAAACAACGTAGATTGCCATGATAGGGCAAGAAAGAGGACTAATGAACACACAGACAAGCACACCTTGAAGAGTAAAAGGAAGAGTTTTTTTAGTACAAGGTTCTGAGAAGAGAGGACTTAAATGAGGTTTCTAATTGAGAGAGAGAGAGAGAGAGAGAGAGAGAGAGAGAGAGAGAGTTGTGTGTATGATCATCTTAATGATGCCGTGTAACGGTTATTGCATTAATGTATGGCCTTAACTTTGGGTATAAACCCAATCCTATATAAAATTTGACATATGACACGTGTATCTAATCTAACGTGCTTGAAGTGTACCAACATGTGGTGGATAGCGGTTAAAGTGCCAACTGTTAAATTGTGACAGGAAGTTGGGCTATACCCAATTGGGTAAGGTTGAACAAACCTTAATATATACTTAGGACTGTCTGATTTCTTGATTTAATTACTGCTGATTTAATATAGTTTCTCCATCCTTAAGGAATTATTTTTTTTTTCAATAAAAAGGGGATTTTTGAATGTTTTGAGATATATAAATTAACGTGAATTTTGAAATTTGGGGTTTTTTTTCCGACTATGGAGTATCTCACTCATAGCCCAGAAACTCGGGCTATGGACCACAATGATGAGACTAATCTCCAAGGATTAACTCAACATGTTTCAAATCACTTTAACACGTTAGCGAAAATCACCAGTGAAAATTGAACTGGAGATTGGATAGTTCACATATCTAAAAACTGGGTGGGACAAAAATTTGGATGCGTTGGCACACATAAAAACATTAGACGTGGATTGATTAGAGTAATATACACGTCTATATAGATCACACAATACTTCGAATGGTTGCCATTTGCTTGTTGAGACTTGAAAAGATATCTTTAGGATGATTGGGATTTTCTTACAGAAACACACACCGAGTTTTCTTCCCCCCACTTTATCCGCCTAAGACCATGCCGACTTTTACAATTCTTGGGATTGTCTTATTATGTTCTTGGCTGATTTTGAAATCTTTTTGGTTCTGTTATTATTCCTGGATATGAAGTTCAAAAGGTACCAGAAATAATTCATAATTGCAACTCTACAGATAAAAAAAAAAAGCAAGAAATTTTCTGGGTACAATCCAACAAACTCCTCATGACATCAAATCACATCAACAACATGCAAAATCTGCCCGGAGAGGCGGGTTTGGACTATTTCGCGCTCTTCGCAGCCAGGTCGGGGTAGAATTATAAAAATCGAAACTTTTCAACTCAAGATAATACACATCTTATTGCAAAAATAGGATGACTTTTTGTAAAAAAAAAAACATAAATCTGATCCCAGAAGACGGACTGGACTTAACCTGTAATAAACCGAGCCAATTCTTCAATAGCCTTAACTGCGACGTCACTGTACCCACAGCTGTTCCCTGCGATACTCTCGAACAATGACGGGGACGCTAGTTGGCGGGATCTGAGAAAAACAAATTAATTACCAAATACAAAAAGAATGATTTTTTACCGTCTTTTTCTTTAAGAACACATGAAACACCATGAACTGAAATCAAAAGGACAACTACGTTTGATGATTTCGATGGTACCATCTTGAAATAAAATACAACTAAAGATGGAACCGTATATTGGGTATGAAGCAGTTGAATTTATCAAAATTCAGAGGATGAATTCGTTCCCCAATCAACTTACCATGCCATAGTCGGTTATGATCATCGATACATAGTCTGACGGCGTCGCATCGTAACTGCAAAATTCAATAAAAATATCGAGTGGTAATCAGCAAATAAAGAAATAACCAGACGTGAGGTGGCGTACTGAAATAAAATATATAAATTAACATATGTTACACTCCCTTCAAGCTTAAGCTTTCAGGTGAAAAATAGATATGAATCAGCTGGGAAAAACTTAAAAAGTGAAAAATAAAAACACTAACGATCCCACTCACATAAGGTTCAAAAGCTGTAGATGCTCGACATTCGCCCAACCATCCAAAGCGTCGATCTCTTCTCTGCCAGAAACTTTCGAAATATCATCTGGGTTGCCTAAATATATCAAAAATGCAAATCCCAGGAGTTAGAAATCGGCTATTAAACCATAAATCTCTGAGTCTGTCATCAAAAGTTCATACCAAGCTCGTTGGAGCAGATTGAATCAAGCTGAACCCTCTCATGAAACTTGTACGCCTCGCAGCATACCAAAACTGGGACGCGAAATTGGTTTGCAACCATCGCAACGCAAGCAGTTCCAACCCTCGAATACACAGTCCCATTGGCAAAAACAGAAGAAGCGCCCAAGAAAACCCTCGTAGCTTCACGCATGACATAGGAGACAGCATTGATGTGAGTGTAAGTGCAATGAATGCCCTTGGAAACAAGTCTCCTAAGAAGCTTCTGCCCTTCGAGCTTTGGCCTCGAATCAACTACGACCACCCGGAAATTCTTTCGAAGCTCATGGGCATGGGAGAATATCATTTCGACAGCTGATGAGGAAGAAAATGTAAGGAGGACATCACCGTCTCTAATCTTGGTCACGGCGTGCTTCACTATAACCTTATCGGCTAATATGATCTTCTCATTTATGAATCGATCGATATCAGAGATAAGAGTGGATTTTGCCTCAGCCTCAGACAGGTGTAAAGGGAGCTGAGCGATTCGGGTTTTGAGAAACCTTATAGCGTTGCCCATGCTTATGGAGAGGGGCCTGCATTCGATCAGAAAGGAGATGTAGCCGTTTATTTTTGAGGTCAAATCTCTAATAAGTGACTTCTCGGGCGGCGTGGAGTAGTCCATGATTGACTCTTTGAAGGCTTCAAGCATCGCAATACAACGGGCATTTCCACCAGATATATCTCCATGTAAGTATCTCAGCCCCACCTGGCATGAACAAATCATTATGATCAAGTTAGAGAGAGAGAGAGAGAGAGCGAGAGAGAGAGTTACCTTGTAAACAGCAGAATGAACTGAATCAACTTGGAAAAATTTTGATTCCAAATCGGTAATGCGGGTCCCGTGCTCATATTGGGGTAAGTGCCTGAACACTTCGACGCGATTCTTGACCTCAGTTTGCTTAACGACCGATCGTTTCTTTGCCTTCTCAACTTTGCTTGCATCGTCGAACTGCAAACGAGGATGAGGAACCTCTTTTTTCCTATCTTTTTCAGGAGGGCGATCGCCGGATCTCTTCTCAGAAGCTGCAATGGACAAACTATCTTTCTTTTGTGAAGTGGGCTTTGAAGGCTTACCAGCGTTTGCATTCCCAGGACCACTTGTTCCTTCTCCTGGACATTTCCAAACAAATTTTACCCATCAAAATATGAAAATTATAGGAGCTGAGAGGGAGGAAAATGATAAAAAGAATATCATTATCCAACAGTTCACTTAGATGTAAGAAGTTAACAAATGCAGCCAAAATATAAACGAAACAAATTCCATCTATTGAACTTTTTTGAATGAAATTAGATCTACAAATGCAAAAAACTAACTTGTAAGCTGTTAAATGATTACCGATCCCAAACTTGCAGGAGATAACCTTGGATGGTAAAAACCTAATTTTTCCCGGCAAATTATTTATGATGTCTAAACGACAAACAGACAACTAAAATTACTGGTAAACGGTTGAAATCATAGTCGTTATAATCCAACCAACCCAAAGAAAAATGAGAAACACATTGCACCCGAGATACACGAATGCAACAGAAGCTTTATCACTTCTTAACGTAGCACAATTAAATTTGTTTTCTTCGATTAGGTTCCCACACGATCAACAAATCTCAATTCTAAACATCGAATCAACCAATCAACAGACAGATATGCATACAGAACACCATTGCCATTTTCAAGAAAAAATTCAACGGCTCACTCAATCTAACTTGAAACAATCTAATCAACAACATGCACAACATAATATGCTAAAACAATTTAATCAATCCTACCCAAAACCCTAAAATCTTACCTTTTGAGGCAGCCTTAGCTGCACGCTGCGCCTCTTGCATCGCCCTCCTCTCTGCCTTTGTTGTCTTGTCCTTCAATGTCGTCTTCTCCACCTTCCCATCATTCCTTACTTCCACTGTCCCTCCAACAGCTGTTAATTCTACCAAGATCCAATTATTCACAGCCGATTAAATTGCATAAAATCTAAAACAAACTCAAGTAATCAACTAATCCATTTTCCCACCTGCGATTCCATGAGCTGTGCCCCCAACCACACGCTTCGCGCCAGCATCGAGCCCGACAGATGGCATAGAAGAAGCGAATTTTCCGAAACTTCCAATGAAGGGCTGCTGCTCAAACTCGGAAGGGTTGTAGCTTCCGGCGGGGATCGGAGAATCAGGCCCCGCCGCGTTGGCGCGCAGAGGGGCGATGGGCTGCGGTGCCGCGTGAGTATAGTGATGACGCGCCGGTGGGATCATAACCGGCGACAGCGAGTTCCCGGATGGTGACACGTCGGACGGAGACGAAGCGGCTGGGTTTGTGACCGGCGGGCCCGACTGAGACCGGTCCGGCGGAGCAAAGAAACCGACTTGACGGACCTTAGGGTCGCTCACGGTCCTAGGGACGCGCCGAGGGTCCATTTTTGGTTGGTTTTTAGGGCTGTGACGGGAATTTGTTCGGTGTGCTGCGGTGTGTGTTTTGTGCGTGTATTCCTTTTCTGGTGAGGTGAGGTTTGGTTTTATTATTTTGAATTATTTTTTTTCCTGAGGATTTATCCTTGGGTAAATTCCTTATCAGTTCCACTTGAAGTTTAAACTTTCTCTTAAATACCTCTCGAATTATTTCTTCCTCTTCAGAACAAAAGTTTCCTATTTAATACCCAAAATGCTTGAAAAGACGAAAATAACCCTTCCTTAAGGATTAAAAAACTTTCAGATTATTACATCACATGTAGAAGGTATTATACAATGAAAACAACTAATTATACCCAAAATCGAACATATAATTCTACCAATAAAAATAGATATTATACCAATTGTTCAATTTTTATACCAAGTCAAATTTAAAATTATTATACCAATTGTTATTATTATTATACCAACAAATAGTGTAATTATATTTTTTATATATGAAATAATCTTTATACATCATACCACGAACGGCAGATATTATACCAACAAAAGGAATATTATACCAACAAATATTCAAATAATTATACCAATAAATTCAATTATTAACCAATAAACTCATTTTTATATTATTATTTTTCCATTCAATTTTTTACTATTATACCAACAAAAGATCGCATTATACCAACTGTTTTAGCTATTCCGAATTATATTATATAACATCGTACCAAAAAACTTGTTTATTATACCACCATATATTTGACTAAATGTGCATATAAATATACCAACACATGATACGATTATACCAACAGTTGTGGTTATTATACCAACAAATACTGAATGATTTTAACAATTATTATACCAATAAAAGATCTAATTATACTAATACAATTGGTTATCCTACCCATACACAAGATTATTTTACAATTAGAGAACCTAATTAATATGGTATAATTTACTCAGTTTCTGGTATATTAGCAAAATTAGTTGGTATAATCTCCAATTTTGCTGTATAAAATTAGTATAACTATATTTATTGGTATAATAACGAAGAAAAATGGTATAATAACGAAAACATATGTTATAATTTTCATAATTTCTGTTATAATTGCAAAAGTTAGTTGATATATAATTCAATTTCGCTGTATAAAATTAAAATAACAATATTTATTTGTATAATAACGAAAATAGATGGTATAATCTCCTCAATTTCTGGTATAATAGCAAAATTAGTTGGTATAATCTCCAATTTTTCTGTATAAAATTAATATAACTATATTTATTGGTATAATAACGAAGAAAGATGGTATAATAATGAAAATATATGGTATAATTTTCACAATTTCTGTTATAATTGCAAAAAATAGTTGGTATATAATTCAATTTCGCTGTATAAAATTAAAATAACAATATTTATTGGTATAATAACGAAAATAGATGGTATAATCTCCTCAATTTCTGGTATAATAGCAAAATTAGTTGGTATAATCTCCAATTTTTCTGTATAAAATTAATATAACTATATTTATTGGTATAATAACGAAGAAAGATGGTATAATAACGATAATATATGGTATCATTTTCACAACTTCTGATATAATTGCAAAAAATAGTTGGTATATAATTCAATTTCGCTGTATAAAATTAAAATAACAATATTTATTGGTATAATAACGAAAATAGATGGTATAATCTCCTCAATTTCTGGTATAATAGAAAAATTAGTTGGTATAATCTCCAATTTTTCTGTATAAAATTAATATAACTATATCTATTGGTATAATAACGAAGAAAGATGGTATAATAACGAAAATATATGGTATAATTTTCACAAATAATTGCAAAAATTAGTTGCTATATAATTCAATTTCGCAGTATAAAATCAAAATAACAATAGTTATTGGTATAATAACGAAAATAGATGGTATAATCTCCTCAATTTCTGATAGAATAGCAAAGTTAGTTGGTATAATCTCCAATTTTTCTGTAAAAAATTAAAACTATATTTAGTGGTATAATAACGAAGAAAGGTGGTATAATAACGAAAATATATGGTATAATTTTCACAATTTCTGGTATAATTGTAAAAATTAGTTGGTATATAATTCAATTTCGCTGTATAAAATTAAAATAACAATATTTATTGGTATAATAACGAAAATAGATGGTATAATCTCCTCAATTTCTGGTAGAATAGCAATATTATTTGGTATAATCTCCAATGTTTCTGTATAAAATTAATATAACTATATTTAGTGGTGTAATAACGAAGAAAGGTGGTATAATAACGAAAATATATGGTATAATTTCACAATTTCTGGTAT
Organism: Craterostigma plantagineum; assembly: GCA_027422505.1. Lineage (NCBI taxonomy): Eukaryota > Viridiplantae > Streptophyta > Magnoliopsida > Lamiales > Linderniaceae > Craterostigma > Craterostigma plantagineum. The sequence goes on along the minus strand of JAPQWV010000017.1, from coordinate 18,679,969 downwards.
AATTGCAAAAATTAGTTGGTATATAATTCAATTTCGCTGTATAAAATTAAAATAACAATATTTATTGGTATAATAACGAAAATAGATGGTATAATCTCCTCAATTTCTGGTATAATAGCAAAATTAGTTGGTATGATCTCCAATTTTTCTGTATAAAATTAATATAACTATATGTATTGGTATAATAACGAAGAAAGATGGCATAATAACGAACATATATGGTATAATTTTCACAATTTTTGATTGCAAAAACTAGTTGGTATATAATTCAATTTTGCTGTATAAAATTAAAATAACAATATTTATTGGTGTAATAATGAAAATAGATGGTATTGTGTTGAACTTATGTTAGGAATATTTTATTGTGTTCAAATAATTATTTTATCTTAGTCCTGTATTTTATTTAAGTGAACTGGGCTTTAATGTTTTAGAGCCCAGTGAGCTTAGAATTGTAATGTGCTTACAAGGGCCCAAGTATTATATACCAAAATGTGGTATAAATACTAAAACCCTAACACATAGTTAGGAGGCTTGTGTGTGTGAGAAACAGAGAAATTAATTTTTGTGAGAGAAGCTTCAAACCCCTCGCAAGAACACGCACGCACGCCCCCACGATAAGTTAAATTCTTCCCATTATTTTCGTGGTTAAAATGCTAGAAATGTGTTTTAGTTGGATATACTAGGAATAACAACTTATCATTAAGGAATTATAACTATATTCTTTTCAAGTTGGTTCGATGTTATTATGTTGAACTTGTCATTAAGGAATAATAACTATCTTCTTTAGGACAATTGTTGAACTTGTTTGTTATACCACATCGATGATTGCAGTGTTGAACGATTGGCATCAGTGTTGAACTATATTTCTAGTAGAATTGCAGTGTGTATAATGTTTCTTCGAGGGATATACTAGGAATAACAATTGGTATCAGAGCAAACACGTTAGGATTTGAGCAAGTTTCTGAAATTTTTGGGTTTTTTTTTTCAGTTTCTAATTTCTACCATTTCTTGAGTTTTTGAGTTGATTTTACTGATTTTGCAAGCTCAAGTGGTAATTAGGTTATTTTCGAGTGATTTGAAGTGATTACCTAACATTTTCCAGTTGATTTGAGTGAGTTTTGGGTAGAAATCTGATCTGTTTTTCGTCAGTTTTCGGTTCAGAATCGGGTAGATGAACAAATCGCCCGATTACTGTAGCAATGTCACTGTAGCGGTAATCGCCCGATTTCACAAATTCATTGTAGCATTCGTGCGAGTTACTGTAGCAAAATTACTGTAGGACTCGATAATCGCCGATTTCACAATTCACTGTAGCGACAAAATCGGACAATTCACTTAGCAAAGTCACTGTAGCAAATTTTAATCAATCCCAAAGAATCGCCCGATTACTAGCAAAGTTACTGTAGCGATTTTACTGTAGCATATTCACGGTAGCGAATTTACTGTAGCAAATCTTATCAATCACAGACAATCGCCCGATTAAAATAATTTTTGACAGTTGAAACTAGCCACCTCACAAACAATCGGCCGATTTCTCATATTTACTTGGTCAAAACAATTTCTTTTCGGTCAAAAAGTAGAAGCAACATGGTGAGTTGTCGGTGAGTCACAATTTCTTAATTGTTCCACTCACACATTCGATAGTGCCATTTAATCAAAACACAATCGGCCGATTTCTTTTATTGGTGATCTCCCATCGATTTGTCACTCATTCAATAGGCTACTTCTTTAAATACTCATAAATCGGCCGATTAGTTTTATTTTCAGTACACCACTTTATAAATCGGTCGATCCCAACTTAGACACTGAAAACAACCGCACGATTTTAATCAATTCACTGTAGCAAAGCCTGCACTAGTTTCTCAAATAGCAAATCGACCGATTCTAATAGATTCATTATAGCAAGTTCAAATTGGACGATTCACTGTAGCGATTCGCTGTAGCAAGTTCAAATCGGACGATTTCACTGTAGCAAATTCGCCCGATTTGCAACTCTCGACGAATTTCAGTCCTTTGACAAACAATCGCCCGATTCTGATCTCTTTGAACATTAATTCGCCCGAATTAAATTCGGTGAATCTTCACTTTGCAAATTCGCCCGATTTTTGCTATCGATTCCAAAACTTAAATTTTTTAGTAAAAAAAAACTTCATCATTCGAAACTTTAATCGGGAAATCCAATTCTCACTAAATCATCCTTTGAATTCACACTTAAACTTTCTTGATCCCAAAAAAAAAAGAGAGAGAAAATTTGAACCCAACAGTTACAGTCTGTTTAGGCCTTTTTCGAAAATTTTCAAAATATATTTTTCCGGGTCCAAATTTATCGGTGAAACGACGTTTTTGTAAAAATTTGAAAGCAAATCCACAAACGTGACGGCCACATATCCAACGATCTACTTAGAACATTCAAGCATATTATAGAAAAAGACTTGACACTTTTTCGAAGTTTCGAAATCATCACACAGTCTTTGGGTGTACACCAAAAGTTTTCAACGCTTAAATTCTGAAAACTTCGAATCAATCAATGGCACCCTTCCACAACTCCCATAGTAAGAAAGGCGTCGAGCCAATCAAATGTTATAATTGCAACAAACCTGGGCACACGGCTATAGACTGCTTCCTACCCAAAAAGAAGGGTGAAGAGTACTACTCTAGGAAATTACGACAGAATAAAACGGAAGCTGGAGTGGGCTTGATGGGAGAACAAGACAGCTGGCTCGATGAAATATCTGAAAGCAAGCAAGAGAACGTAGCCAAAATAACCCTGGTGAAAGGAGATAAATCGAAGCCGAATGACATGGAAGCAGTCGATGATGGTAAAAACGAGGAAGCATAGTCAGAAAGGGAGGTAGAATCTATAGACCCCCTTTTGTATTTCGAACTCCAAGAAAAATTTACGGCTCTTCATAGCAAGTTTAGGTTAGTAGAAAATGAACTAGCTAAGACTATAGTCGATCTAGATATGACACGTGAAAACGTAGATAGACTAGAAACTAGCTTAGCTAATTCCGAAGTCATTTTAGCTGAATCAGCGTCAAAAGTCATTGACTTAACTAACAAAGTCTCAAACTACGAGCAAACAATAAGCAAATGTGTTGATCACGAGAGGACAATCAACGGCTTGCAAGCTCGGTTTGATAACAATTATCAATGTCTGCTCTGGCAGCTTCAAGAGATGAGTAATCTTGATTGCCGGCTGGAAGTAGCGCAATCAAAAGTTGACAGTCGCGACGCTGAAATAGTAAAGTTGAAGACACAGGTTAGCGAGCTAAACGCTAAATTGACAACTTGCATCGACGAGCGAATCAATAAAACATGCGAGTTCGATCTCCTGAATAAAGAACGTGTAAAACTGTATGCTAGGATTAAAAAGCTAGAGGACCTCCTAACAAAAAGAGGACAAACAGATCGAACGATCTTCTTGAACAAGCCTAAGGACACAGAATTCTACGATCCACGTGCAGGTCTAGGCTTTGTTCCAAACCCTACTCTAGCTGTGAAGAAATCCCTAAACCCATATGATCCGTATGATATTAGCTATTTAGGGATTAACATACCTAACTTAATGGCCTTCACACCAGAAAGTGATGGAGATAGGAAGGCAGGAGTAGAAATTCCACTTGACTATGAAGCTATGAATAATAGCTACAAGACAAGGGAAATACCTTTGTCTGATGACTACTTAGATGCTCTTATTCCCCCTTCAACACCAATCATCCTCGAGAACACGTCCCGTGACTTAGCACAGTCCAGCCCCTCTAGTGCATATATCCCACCAGCAATTAAGGAAATATCTGACTTGCGCTCGACCCTAGAGTCCGAAAAGATTGTTTTTAAGGTAGAAAATGACGTGCTATTGACAATAATTTCCTCACTCGAAAAACATATCAATAACATTATAGCTTCAACGTCTCCACAAATGTCTCTAGCTGAGTCTAAAATAGAAACTCTAACCAAGCCTAGGACACTAAGGAAGCAGAATGCATCGAGAAAATCATTGCGTACCAACTTATCCTCGCATGCACCTACAGGTAAAATTTTAAATAGAATGAAAGGAAAGGAGATAGCCACAGGCGACGACCTATTATTTGAAAATTGTGCTCCTTCTTTTAAAAAGAAGGAGGCAATTAAATTTAGAGCATCATGTTCAAATTCGCATACTAGGCATCAGTCACAAGCTAAATCTAACATTGCCACATCCCCATCCATGGTTTCATTGTCTGAACCTGTACGAACATCTATGCTCTCTAATTTTCACTATTCTTATGATGATGCACTAGCCTTAAATTCTCGTTTTAGATTAGCAAATGCACGTACAACCAAGAACGACGAACGCTTCTTTGCTAAGCTAGGCTCACAAACTCAAAAGGAGAAAATTCAAACGAACAGAAAGATAAAGCCTACACATTCGTCTCCCAAGTCCAGTTCTAAACTTGACAAACAAGAAGATCACAAAAGCATCCAGTCAAAGCACCATAAGACTGAAGCTAAAGCTAAAGTTTTGGGAATTAAGAAAATCTGGATTACAAAACAAGAACTTAGGGCAAGCACTAGCCTCTGTTATCCCTTAAGAATTAGAAAGATTTGGGTTCCTAAATCAACAATTAACGCTATAGATATACCTAAAGTTGACTTAGGACATAAATCTATGAAAGACGCATGCATAAACTCTAGATCTAATACGAAAGGACCCATTCTTAGATGGGTACCAAAATCTGCTTGAGATGTTTTGCAGTTTCCAGCATGGGTAGGTACTCATAGAGCTGCTCCATACCCATGACTGGTTTGCGACGAGAGCGGCCACAAGATTCCTCACGTATGGTACCTGAAGCAGCCCCACATATGTGATCAAGGGATGAGATACGGACAGCTAAAACCAACTGACAAATTTGGTAAATTTTAAATATGCATAAGATTACATGTTCGTAATTTATTGTATTTTCAATATGCATATGTGCTCAAATGACTAACATACCTACTATGTTAGTAAAATCTAGGAATAAATGCATTTTATTCTGAAAAACATTTTCCATCCTAGTACACATGATTAAGTAAGGTCCCCTGAAGTTCGTAAAATGCTTATATTTAGGGGAAGCTTTATTTGTAAACTTAAGGGGGAGAAATTTTACAAATGAAATTAAAATTGCCAACATTATTGAATTTTTAAAATATTTTCGTCAATTTTACCTTGCCCGAAACCGCTTTGGATTTAATTTTAATTAGTTTACCGAACCTATGAATCGCCCGAAACTGAGCATCGCTCAAACGTCCTTTGCAACTTTTGAATCGCGCAAACTTAAGAATCGGGAAAATATTTTATTTATTAAAATGTTTCTTTTCTTTAAGTTTTTATCTTTGAAGTTCAAATTCCCAAGACTTCAAATATTGAGGGGGGGGGGGGGTAGATGTGTTTCGCGAACTAGTCTTTAAACGATTCGTACATCCTTTCAAATGAAAAAAAAAAGAACACTTACAACTCAAATACGCAAAACACCTTCAAAATACGGAAACCACTTTCATCACACAAATCATGAAAATTACATTACCAAAATACATCATTCTCAAAAGCCAGTACGCTTTGTAAGGACCCAAAACAGAACAGCCATTAGAGCAACAGATAAACACGAAAGAAGAAAGAGCTCGAGCACCAACATATCTAAATTGCGTTTAAAACGACGCCTTAACTCCGCATGTTCCTCGTTCTCTTCATCGTCTTGCTTCTGATTCCAGTTCATTTCCGTCAGCTAGATTTTTTTGTTATGGCATTACTGTGCTGCTCGAATCGTTTCTATTTATAGGCGTAAATCGACCAACGAAATCATAATAGTCTCGACAAACATGATAAATGATATCGACGGATTTTTGACTTGAGAGCTCAGCGCGAGTGAAAGCGATGCTTTCGTTGTTGCTTATTGGATTTTGCGTCACATAAATCGACTTTGAAAAACTAAGTTGATTTGACATTTAATTTGGGAAAAATTTTGAACTCTGTATTACATATTAATTGAAGATCTCGCATATGTCAGTGTTAGGGTGATTTTACTCATATTTTCTTTAATTGATTTTTTTGAGACAATTTTTTTTAAAAAAAAATAATAAAAAATTGATCATTCTCAAAATCGCCGATTCAACTTAATCTCTCGGCGATTTCAACTACTTCTAGATATCCTCGGCGATTCTTCAAATCGCCCGATTCCTCAATTCGCCCGATTTCTCAATCGATTCAATTCATCGGATCTATCAAAATTGCCTGACACAATCACTTTCCATCAAATACTAGAATCGGCCGAATTGTCCAATCGCCCGATTCATCAAAATTGCCCGATTTCGGAATCGACAAAATCACTTTGTTAAAATACCTCTCGGCGATTCTTCAAAATCGCCCGATTTATCAAATCGCTGGATTCTTCCAATCACCCGATTCCTCAATCGATCGAACGTACTACAGTGCATCTTATATATATATATACCAAATTCGCCCGATTTTCATCACTTTTCCCAAAATCGTGTACACGAATCATTCTCATAAGGTAATCAAGCTTCGCGGGTCATCTCAAGAACTAGAGTTTTGCGAGTTCAGTTCCCGTGTCATTAAAATTCAACTTTCACGAACCCTCTTCAGTTCGAGAACCACAGCTCAATTCGCGGGCCAAGCCAAATTCCAATTTGCGACTCAAAGACTTCAAATTCTTTCGAAGACATACATCTTAGAAAATCATTTTCGCATACGGGATTTTGGCGCAACACTTTGAAATCTTTGAAACTAACAGCACCACACATCTTCGAACTCCTCATTTCATGAACTCGGTATCCTACTTTGAAAATTCTTCCAAAACACCTAGTGGTGAACCACACCTCCCAGCATGCATGGTATTTCGGGTTGCTCCACATTCAGGACAGGTAAGAGATGCGAGCAACCACACCTCCCAGCGTGTATGGTATCTCGGGTTGCTGCACAGACACGACTAGTTAACGATGCAAGCAACCAAACGTAGGTAAATTTTATATGCATCATTTTGTAATTTTTGCATGCATATCAAGTTGTAACTTCAAATTGCCTACCTTAAAAACAATAGGGTATATTATAGTTATGCATGCTTCAAAAAGACTTTATATTCCAATTTTTCGCATGCATACATGAGCTGAAATGTATTAAATACCATGTTATAGGTACATTTTCATTATGAATACATCTTAAAGAATTTTCGAGTTTAAACTTTTACGTATGCATATAAGCTGAATTGATAAATGTCATTTTTCCTATTTGAGCTAAATTTGAGGGGGAGCAAATCTTTATTCTAAAGAGAAACAACTCCTATATTTGTGTTAAAGGGAGCAATAATTAAATTTTTGAGGGGGAGCGAACTTAATGTGTGAACTTAGGGAAAGAGACTTTCGAACAATAATTTTACCTAATATGCATCTTTTGAGGGGGAGTAATTCTAAGATAATACATATATATAAAAAAATATATATCTCTATCTATATATACATATATAATAATATAATATATAATTCTATTACATTATTAATAAGATTATACATATACATAAAAAAGAAAGAAAAAAAAAGGCCTCATACTCTCGTAATTTTGCTTCAAAAGAATTCCCCTGCCTTCCAAAGATAAACTTCAAGGACGAATTTCAAGCCTACAACGGTCAACTCTCTTCAAAAGGCGATAGTGGTTTATAGTGCTAACTCGGCAATGGCCTCAACAGACCTGCTCCGAACCGCTGACCAAAATCAAGCAGCACGCATCACTTCGTACCGGATGTATGGATTTCAAGTTCCCATGGTTCAGTTAGACCAAACTGAATCTATCCCAGGAACACAGCCGAGTGTTAATGACGATCTCAAACACATAAAGCTACCCCTATATGGAAATTCTTGACAAGACCGAAGAGCGGACGATACAAAATTCCCTTAGTCACAAATTACTCGGACCAACCCCCACAGGTACATGTGCTAATTTATTAGCCCCCGGGTAGAAGTCGCCGCATTAGGTCCAACGGCGCATGCACAATCAAGCCTTACCCACTCATCGATCTCCCAACAGATTGATGTTTCACTAAATCACGGGGAGCCCCGTTAGCTATCACTGCTTCACTTGGAAGCAAGAGATATTGAACTAAGTGGTAGTCAGCCCCACACCACTGAACTTTCCTGAACACATCGAGTCTAGATGTCCTTACTACCTTAATCTTTTATATTATTTTTAGGACACATACACCTTGTCTTATCGGGACTTCGTGACCAGATCAGAACTTCCGTAGACATGTCATTCTAAGACATGCTTCAATGATCGGAAGGAAGTCCTACCGTTGCAACATCAAAACAACAACGGTTTAGGCCATCGTCTTCGAGCTAGTCTCAAGATCAATGTTAACGGGCTGCCTATATGGCCCCGGTTCATCAAGTCCTGTTCTCACAGGCCACGTCTCAGAGTTTGTCTCTGAAGCCGTGTGATGGATCGCCTTAGTGGCTCCATCTGGTTTTTACCCTAACCGACATGTCTTTTGTGTCCTACTTAGCCAGCTATACAAGCATGCCGATCTCGTTCACACGAATCGCCATGAGGGGGAGAAGGGGATACGTACAAATAAACATCAAATAAACAGGTCGGAGTACCCACCAAATTTCCGCCGAGCATACCACTCTAAACCAGGCTCTAAGGCATTGAAAGGAACATTCCAAAGAAGCATCGGTACAACTTAAAACACACCCCACGTACACCTTCTTCAGGAGCCAGACGAGCTTCACCGAAGCCGAACCAGACAACTTCCTTTGGCGATGACGAATCTGGAGCCGTGAAGAAGAAGATTCACCATGTTTCAAGTCCAGCGTAGGAGAAGACTAACCAGAGTATCCACTATTTCTGCCACGCCAACCACTATGAGGCCGGGCTCTCATGCAATTGAATGGATAATCTCAAGGAGCACTAGAGCCGTGAAGAAGAAGATTCACCATGTTTCAAGTCCTAGGAGAAGACTAACCAGAGTATCCACTATTTCTGCCACGCCAACCACTATGAGGCCGGGCTCTCATGCAATTGAATGGATAATCTCAAGGAGCCCAAACACATTGTCACAAAACACACTCCACGCCTACCTTCTTCTAGAGCCAGATGAGCTTCTTCGAGGCCGAACCAGACAACTTCCTTCGAAGATGGCGAATCTGACACCAAGAAGTAGAGTAATCGTGATCACCAATCAACTCCATTATCTTGTCCCGACAACACAATCTTCTTGCCAAAGATAATGCCCCATTTTGACCCATCGCATGACGATCTCCCTAGCTCGATCTTGAGGGGGATGGTTACCAAAGCAAAATGGGAGCAACACCACGACAAAGTGCAATACCAATTAGAAAATGCCAAATATCAAGCATCGTCTAAGAATCAAGCGACGACCATAGAGTCCAACGACTGATGTTAACGCCTCAATCGAACGAAGAGATCAGACTCAAATAACAAGATACGGCCAACAACTTCAGCATGGACTTCAAGCATCAAAGCTGCCGACTCGTGTACAGCTCTTCGAGTTTAAAGAAAACTCTCAATCCCAATACAAGGTTGAACAAATGTAGGGGGAATTGCGACAAGTGAAGGGAGAGCTGGAACACCTAAAGAGAATATTCGACTAGTGTATGCCTCTCCAAATTTAAAGAGAAATCCACAACCCAAAGCTTGATCAAATGCAGGGGGAGTGGTGACTGTCCAAGGGAGAGTTCAAACACAAAAAGTAATGATCCAACAAGCAGCTTTCAACACTTAAGAGAAGGGAAGTTCAAGAGACGGTGAGCTTGAAGATCTTTTAAGGAGGAGATCACAAGACAAGACAAAGGAGGATGTGATTGAAGAAGAACACGCATGCACACACTTTCGCATATGCAACTCTGATACGTGTTCTTTGATGACTCAGGACGATTACAAGACCAAGATAACCAGCGCTTAACTGTAAATTGAACACAAAGGGGGAGATTGTTAGGAATATTTTATTGTGTTCAAATAATTATTTTATCTTAGTCTTGTATTTTATTTAAGTGAACTGGGCTTTAATGTTTTAGAGCCCAGTGAGCTTAGAATTGTAATGGGCTTACAAGGGCCCAAGTATTATATACCAAAATGTGGTATAAATACTAAAACCCTAACACATAGTTAGGAGGCTTGTGTGTGTGAGAAACACAGAGAAATTAATTTTTGTGAGAGAAGCTTCAAACCCCTCGCAAGAACACGCACGCACGCCCCCACGATAAGTTAAATTCTTCCCATTATTTTCGTGGTTAAAATGCTAGAAATGTGTTTTAGTTGGATATACTAGGAATAACAACTTATCATTAAGGAATTATAACTATATTCTTTTCAAGTTGGTTCGATGTTATTATGTTGAACTTGTCATTAAGGAATAATAACTATCTTCTTTAGGACAATTGTTGAACTTGTTTGTTATACCACATCGATGATTGCAGTGTTGAACGATTGGCATCAGTGTTGAACTATATTTCTAGTAGAATTGCAGTGTTTATAATGTTTCTTCGAGGGCATCAGTGTTGAACTTGACTGTTATACCAACATCAAGGAATTATAACTATATTCTTTAGCAAACAAACTTGATTGTTATACATAGGCTTTCCCTCTTGCTATAAAACAATCGTTACAACTATTATATTCGATCGAACTAATAATTTGGTAGAACTAATGCAATGCAATGCTCGATCGAACTAATAATTTGGTAGAACTAATGCAATCGTCACCAATGCAATGCTCAACATACAAAGATTATACCAATTGTAAATTTGGATCAAGTAGAAAACAACGAACTATGTTCTTCGATGGCAGTTGGTATCTTTCATTCACTGTCAATATGCTTTTGTCAATGATTGATTCACTATAAATTGGTCGAAATGCAGAATCGTTTCTATCCTTTGATTTGTATATCAGTCGAATCATATCACATATGGTCGACATCTTATTCTGAAACTAGTTGACTCAACATATGAAATACGTTCATCAATCAATCAATCAATCAATCAATTTATGATGTTACTTTCACGACGTGTTTTAATTATATATTGGAACTAGTATAATTCGTTAGACTAGAAATTGAATTATATACCAACTCATTTTTACAATTATACCAGAAATTGTGAAAATTATACCATATATTTTCGTCATTATACCATCTTTCTTCGTTATTATACCAATAAATAAAGTTATATTAGTTTTATACAGAAAAATTGGAGATTATACCAACTAATTTTGCTATTATACCAGAAATTGAGGAGATTATACCATCTATTTTCGTTATTATACCAATAAATATTGTTATTTTAATTTTATACAGCGAAATTGAATTATATACCAACTAATTTTTGCAATTATATCAGAAGTTGTGAAAATTATACCATATATTTTCGTTATTATACCACCTTTCTTCGTTATTATACCATTATATTAATTTTATACAGAAAAATTGGAGATTATACCAATTAATTTTGCTAGTATACCATAAAATTGAGGAGATTATACCATCTATTTTCATTATTATACCAATAAATATTGTTATTTAATTTTATACAGCAAAATTGAATTATATATCATTTTTGCAATTATACCAGAAGTTGTGAAAATTATACCATATACTTTCGTTATTATACCACCTTTCTTCGTTACTATACCAATAAATATAGTTATATAAATTTTATACAGAAAAATTGGAGATTATACCAACTAATTTTGCTATTATACCAGAAATTGAGGAGATTATACCATCTATTTTCGTTATTATACCAATAAATATTGTTATTTTATTTTATACAGCGAAATTGAATTATATACCAACTAATTTTTGCAATTATAACAGAAATTGTGAAAATTATACCATATATTTTCGTTATTATACCACCTTTCTTCGTTATTATACCACTAAATATAGTTATATTAATTTTATACAGAAAAATTGGAGATTATACCAACTAATTTTGTTATTCTACCAGAAATTGAGGAGATTATACCATCTATTTTCGTTATTATACCAATAAATATTGTTATTTTAATTTTATACTGCGAAATTGAATTATATACCAACTAATTTTTGCAATTATACCAGAAATTGTGAAAATTATACCATATATTTTCGTTATTATACCACCTTTCTTCGTTATTATACCACTAAATATAGTTATATTAATTTTATACAGAAAAATTGGAGATTATACCAACTAATTTTGCTATTCTACCATAAATTGAGAAGATTATACCATCTATTTTCGTTATTATACCAATAAACATTGTTATTTTAATTTTATACTGCGAAATTGAATTATATACCAACTAATTTTTGCAATTATACCAGAAATTGTGAAAATTATACCATATATTTTCGTTATTATACCATCTTTCTTCGTTATTATACCAATAAATATAGTTATATTAATTTTATACAGAAAAATTGGAGATTATACCAACTAATTTTTCTATTATACCAGAAATTGAGGAGATTATACCATCTATTTTCGTTATTATACCAATAAATATTGTTATTTTAATTTTATACTGCGAAATTGAATTATATACCAACTAGTTTTTACAATTAAACCAGAAATTGTGAAAATTATTTTTCGTTATTATACCACCTTTCTTCGTTATTATACCACTAAATATAGTTTTAATTTTATACAGAAAAATTGGAGATTATACCAACTAATTTTGCTATTATACCAGAAATTGAGGAGATTATACCATCTATTTTCGTTATTATACCAATAAATATTGTTATTTTAATTTTATACTGCGAAATTGAATTATATACCAACTAATTTTTGCAATTATACCAGAAATTGTGAAAATTATACCATATATTTTCGTTATTATACCATCTTTCTTCGTTATTATACCAATAAATAGTTATTTTAATTTTATACAGCGAAATTAAATTAGTTGACTTGTTCCTATAATGTTGATGTCTGTGAGTTTAATTTCATATATAGTGTTTTTAAGTACAATAACTGAAAAAGGTGGTATAATATCAACTTCTGTTAGTATAATTGTCAGAAATTGGATTGAAACATCATAATGTAATAAATTAGTTTGTTGGTATAATATTATGCTCTACTGGTATAATTTTCAGAATACTTTTATGGTTAAATTTTCGTATTTGTTGGTATAATTGTCGGTCTTTGTCGTATAATTTGAGTATTTCAGATTTAACAATAACATAAAATTACATTATTTACTGGTATAATATTGATATCATATGGTATAATTAACTATTTTTAGGTACAATTTTTTGAATATTTTGTTGGTGAAATTTTGGATTTTGATGGTATAATTTTCGTCTTTGTGGGTATAATGCAGAAAGATCAATTCGTATGATAACTCTTATTTCTTAGTATAATTTTGACATCTATTGGTATAATACTCTTAAATTTAACTAGATATGATAATGTCCACTGTTGGTATAATAACTATGTCTATTAGTAAAATAATATATTTCTTCTGTGGCATAATAACATCTTTTGTTGGTAGAATAATCGCGTCTCATGGTAAATATTCTGAAAATTGCTTTGCAATTGTAAAGAAAGGTTATTTCCGTCATTTCAATGTTTGGGGTATTAAATAGGAAACTTTTCGCAGATGGGTACTGATCAGGAAGAAAAAATTCGAAGGCTATTTAAGAGGAAGTTTAAACTTGAAAGGGGACTGATAGGGAATTTACCCTTTATCGTTTAACTGAGATTCCCAACTCAGCTCACAGTTTCCATGTTTCTTTTTCTTTCTTTTTATTTATATATTTACCTTTTACATAAGTAACGGTGGCTATGGAGTTTCCGTTATTTTGTGTACTTTAATATATGTTATTGATATTATAAATAGATACCCAATCTCTACTTCATAACTTGTTTTAGAACATTATAAATTATGGTGATTACTTTAAAATTAGTAAATTATTTGTTTATGGCGATCGACATATTATTTCTTAAGCGATATATACTTGCATCTCATTTTTCCAGGATGGCAATTTTCAAGAAGTCTTGGCTTGTTTGTCCACTTCAATATAACTCAATTCCACTTATTAGGCGTGTGTTTGTATAAATTAAATTTTGCGTTAATAAGTTGGTAACATAGTAGGTGCCACGAACCTTTTAAATGACTTTAGAAAATTTTTTCTAAGTTTGAAGTTCGTTCGGCATAACTCGTCCCTACAAGTTAGTCAGCCTTTCAATTGATCCGTTCACTCGAATTTTTTTCCTCACAAAACTCTCGTGTTTATATGCTTAGCGTGCCTTCGTTTGCTTACTTTGTTTGAGTGAATAAAGCAAACAACAGAGTTACGGGGAAAGCTAGACCTTTTCTTTTATTCCCAAAAGATTACAAGGACTCTCACAAAACACAATCTACAGCACTATGTCGGATGCCTAAAATACAAGGCAACAAACCTATTTAAAGACTTCATCAAGCCTGTAGTTGGCTAAGTTCACACGGCCTGGAGCTGCTCCGGGGAGGTTCCTTGCGGACTGAAACTGCCGGACCGTCAGGCAGTTTCTTGCTTGCTGGCTCGGGGAAGTTTTCGTCCAGGCTGAGTCTTGGAACTGCTCGCCAGACCAGGCCAAACTGCCCTGGAAACTGCTCGCCGGGCTAGGCCAAACCACCCCGATAACTTCTCACCAGGCTAGGTCAAGCCATCTTGGGACTTGGCCAAGAATGTCGCCCACATGGTTAGGCACTGCACCAAGCCAGCGCCAATGTCCCGCACATCATGTCCTTAGCGCGCGGGTCCTGCCCAAGGATCCCGCACATCACGCATAAGTCCCGCACATGTCTGCAGAGTGCGGCGCGCGCCGCGCGCATTTATGCCAACTTTGTGCATGTGTGCTGCGCAGTGCCTACTCTGCGCACGCCCGATGCTAAGTGTTGTGCGCGTCCCGTGCACATTGCCGCGCGCGCTGACCAGCTATGCCCGCGCGCATTGTGTTGCGCGGGCTGTGTTCCTCTCAAGTCCTGGCCAGGCGGGGCGTCCCACCAAGTAAACACCCCCATATGCGTGGCACGTGCGTTCTTAGCCGAAGGTGACACACGGTCACGTCATCCCCCAAATTAGGGGTCTAACAGTAGGATGGTGTGTAAATGTGACAGATTGACACATATTACATAATAAGATGACTTGGGTTGTATCTAAGTGAGTGGGCAAGCCAAAGTCATTTAAAAATATGAGTTCGAATTTGCTTGAACTCCTATATTATCATAAGTACGTGTGAATGTAAGAGGGTACGACTAGGCCAAGAAATTAGCCCAATTGGAGATCAGGAATTTTTCATAGTTGACAGAGAGTGAATTTGATCGAAATGAGACGAATGTGGTGTTGTGCGGCGATACTACATAAGAAAAAAAATAAAAAAATGTTGTGTTACCTCTCGCTTTAACAAGCTTGTTATTAAAAACTAGTTTTTCCTTGCAATGCACGTATCATAATTAATACTCCCTCCGTCCCCTTAGTTTTTGTACATTTTACTATATCGGGCATCCCGCTAGCTTTTGTACATTTCCTAAGTTAGCAAAAACTATCACAAACAATCAATATAATAATATTAAATATTCTTAAATGACGTGTCAAAATATACACTTTTTACCTTTTAATTGTACTATATTATTTAAATATTCAGATTCTTAAAAACCGTCCCAACTCTCAAATGTCCACAAACAAACGGGACAGAGGGAGTCTAAGTAAAAAAGATAATTAATTTGTAAGAGAAATGTATGATTATGGGTGTTCATTATATGGGTGACCCGATTAACCCGCCAAAACCGTTTTGAGTTCGGGTTACTCGGGTTGGGTTCCGGGTGAATGATCGGTTAATCGAGGGAACGGAATTAAATAAGTGGGTGAATGGTTTTGGGATTGGGCCTGGTCAGATATTTCGGGGCCCGTCCGAAAACTTAACTAGCCGCATATTAATTTAACTAAGTTTATTTTCTTATACTTAAATAATATATAGGTCATTAAGTCAAAATTTTATATTTAATAATACAGGAAAAAAATAACTTAGGGTTTGGAATATGGGCTAAAACTAGCCGAGCCGAGCCCGAGCATGGCCCAGCTCGAGCTCGGCTCGATATGCTCGAGGTCAATCAAACTTTGGAGCTCGAGCTCGATTATCTCCTAGTATTTTTAATTTTTTCTGAAAAAGAAAATAGAAGATATTAAACAATTCAAGCACAATTCAACCAAATTCAAAATAATATCTCCAAATACAAACATAGATAGGCAACCAAAAGCAGTTCCATAAACTGAAAAGTCAAACTTCAATCTTGATCAACACCATTCTTGATTCTAGAGTTGTCAAACCGCGGGCCGGCGGGGCGGGCTCTAATTTTTTAGGCCCACCTGAGGGCGGGCCTGAGCGGGCATGCCCGCTCGGGCCGCGGGCAAGCCCGTCGAAAAAATAAATATTATATTATTTTTCAAAATATAAGATTTAAATAAATTATGATTATTTTTATATTTTTTAGCTATAATTGGTAATTAATAACATAAATAAATTAATATTTAAAAAGTTTATAAAATTAGATATTTTTTCCAACTTAAATTCTTTATTTTTGTTTATTTTTTACTATTTTTATATTAATTTTTAAATTTTTTTATTATTTTCTCTTACTTTTTATTATATTTTTTTTTTGAAATTGGCGGGCTAAGCCCGCCCGGCCCGCTACCTGCCCGCAGGCGGGGCGGGCCTTAAATTTCCAGGCCCGCCAGGAGGCGGTCTTACCCGCGCGCGCCCCGCCACTGGCGGGCTTTGGCGGGCTACGGGCCGGCCAATTTTGACAGTACTACTTGATTCTATTCTTCATTATCTGTGGTATTCACAAACAATTAAACGTGACTTTCGAACAAATTCATCATACAAGATATTGAGAACTTTCTTCACTTTAAAAATATTGTGTTGTGCATCACTATGAGAATAAAGCCTAAGAAAGCAAAACTAAAGTGTAAGCATTTTCTTTGTAGGATCAAGCATACCGCCGACAGCCATCAACAAATTACAATCACTCCAAGATTTGTCAAATTTTGCTTTCATTTTTCCAACCAATTCACGAACAAAAAGTCTTCAGCATTCACATTATTATCCAATGTCGACTTATTTTTTTAAACTTCTTGAAGAAACAAATTTGAAGTAGGATATTCGCTACCTGAATGATATGTGTGGCTGTCCAAAATTCCTCTAAAAGCAAGCAAATCTCGAACTTTCTCTCATTCTTCCTCTTGTGGGCAACAATCATAATATAAATCACGCTCTTTGAACATATAGAACGGGTCTTTGAACTTCAGGGCACAAGTCAATATTCGAACGTAGAATTCCATCGGGTCTTACAATCACGAATTAACTTCCGGTCTATTGCAATTGTCGCACGCATTCTGTGAATTGCATCCGTCTTACTTCTGAGCGGTTGCTCCAAGTCCATCTTGAACACAAAGGTTCAAACATGGGCACAACATCGAACATGAAACAAACTTCCTTCGCATGATAATAATTTGGTTTTTTTATGGGACTTTTCATTTCAGGCCCCGTAAGAAGTTTCATTTAGGATTCAGGCCATGTTAGGAAACAAATTAGTTTTAAGGACACGATTTCTGTAGTACCACTTCGTTACTCTGAATAACAATATGTTGAAATTTTGTCACACAAAACGATCATCCGATACCAGTTCATTTCTGCAGTACCACTTCATTGTTGTGAAATAACAATATGTTGAAAATCTGTAAGACAAACGATCATCTTATACCAGTTCATATAACTTTTACCACTTTTTTAAGTTAGGTACTTGTCTCTAAATTTTACAGAAATTGGGTCCTTTAAACTATATTTTTTTCCTGACAGGGCCTGAATCTTAAATTAAACTTCTGACGGGGCCTGAATTCAAATATACCCTTTTTTAGTCGTATCATCATATTCTGAACAGCCACGTTGTTGCTGGAAGCATTATCACCGTAATCGTAAAGACCTTGTTTTCAATGCCCCACTTTTCATACATTTGAAGATTGCATCCGAAATTTGAAGGCCTCCTCGAGGCGGTGGAATATTAATGAAGCTTAGAACAATCTTTTGAACCTTCCAATTAAAATAAACCCAATGTCCTGTCACCACCATGTATTTTCGATCTTTTGATTTCCAACAATCCGTCGTCAAAGAAATCCGATCAACGGCCTCGAGACTCTTTTTCAACACCTTCTTGACAAACTTTCACACAACCAGATTTGCACATGATTCTACTAACTCTTTGCTATTCGGGCATTCCCGTCTTCATCATCAAATTGAATCCATCCTCATCCAAAATAGTAAATGGACGTCCGTGCATCATAACTAGAGGTGTTCAGACGGTTTGAAAAACCGTAAACCAAACCGTAACTGAACCGTCGGTCAACGGTTCGGTTAACCGTGGTCGACGGTTACGGTTCAAACCGTAACCGAACTGTAAAGTATGAAGGTTCGGTTACGGTTCTTCATTTTACTAACCGCAAACCGGCGGTTATAACCGGCGGTTAATCGTCTTTTAAATAATAATTAAATATATAATTTTATTGCTCTTGTCATAATGTCTAATGATAATTTATTCACCATATTTAATTTTTAATTTTGTTTTATCAACTATCCTAATATTGACTTTAGAAAACTTAGAAGAATATTGAGTGATAAATATGATATTTAGAACTATGCCTACGACGAATGTCCGTCAAAGATTTTCGAATCGAAGAATGAATGGTAATCATAATATTTTTTGATATTTAAGGTGTAATTTCTTTTTCAAATGTTGAAGGTTATTAAATAAATTCTAACTTGGAATGAAAATTTCTTTTTTTTTACATTTTATATAAAAATATCAAAGTTTTTTACTATATTTAAATTATTATAAAAGAAAGAAAATTCTAGAAAGGAATTAGAAAAAAACCGTAAACCGGCGGTTCAAAACCGTAACCATAACCGGCTTGGTCGGTTCAAAACCGTAACCGCAACCGTGATTACCACGGTTCGGTTACGGTTAGACGTTTTTATTAACCGTAAACCGGCGGTTCATAACGGTGAACCGTAACCGTAGCCGTATGAACACGTCTAATCATAACCCAATGAGCCGCAGCCTCCCTCATTCACTCCATGTCAAATTTTCCCGCAATGCAGTTATCCTCTTTGCACATGTCTTCCGATGCATAAGAACGCTTGTTGTAGCTCCCGACTTAGTCAAAGCAAAGCGCGTGTGACAATGATTACATTTACCCTTCTTAAACCCATCCACATCCACCGTCCCGTCACAATCTCAAAATCGTTCCAAACATCTGATTTTTTTTTCTTTTATTTGTCTGAAACCTTTCTTGCTCTTCTACTCCTGTGTCATGTGTAGTGTTTGCCCCAGTGGAATTCAATTCCATTCTTTCTATTGCTTCATTTTATCTTTGCAACTCATTATTACTTTCAGCAACACCACTTACCAGCAATAAGTGGCACAGAAGACTGATCCATTCCAAATTATGTAATGGTGTGGGAAAAAAGTAAAAACAGATATTTTAGCAAGATTTCTAAAAAAATGAAAATCAATACAAAATACAAAATTATCGAGCCGGCTCGAGCTCTCGAGCTCGATCCAAAATCGAACTCTAGCCGAGTTTTGACCGAGCAGCTCGCGATCAGCTCGGCTCGTTTTCACCCCTAGTTTGGAAAGAAAGGAGTCGCATGCAACCTGTGAAGAGGCAAACCTTTCTTCTCCATTTTCATTTCCACCATTAAAACCGATTCAAAAGTGTCGACCAGATAAAAATCAAATATCTCCCTCATTCGCTCTTTACTATTACCGTGGACAACTGCGCCATAGAGAATATAGTAACTCGAGATTTAGGGACAAAGGAAATAGATTTGGAAATATTATATTGGATCTTTATTTACTGTAGAATGATGTTCTTAATCTATTTGGAGCTTGATCATATGGGTCTTTGATCTTAGCCAAATCTAATTTTTTTTGTCTGAGTTGTAGTATCTTTTTCAACCTTCATTTTTTATCTTGATGAAGAAGATGAAATATCAGTTCCTGATCCAATATTGCTTAATAAGTTTTTGGAGTCCATGTAATGCATCATTTTATTTAATTAAGCATTCAAAAATGGATGAGCTGAGCTAGTACATGAGATTAGTAACTGGTTTTAAGAAAACGAAGAACTTGGTAATAGGTTTTAAGAAAACCAAACCAATTAACCCGAGAACCAAACTAGTTAAGTGGTTTTGCTTCGGTTTACAGGTGGTTGTTACAAGTGTTAAAAACCCGATAACCCAACCTGAATAACCCGGAAACTGATAATTCACCCATTTAAACATCCATATGTATGATATATAGTGTGAGGAAGAAAAGATGAAACTATAAATTTGGGTAAGTGAATGATAATAAATTGATCAATTAATATTAACTATTAAATATTTTAAAAATAACACAAATTAATTTTTTTATTAATAAAAAGATCGTGGACACTACATTTCTATTTAAAATATATATAAACTACTTTCTTTAGAAAGATAGTAATATTAGTTTAAAGCAATTATAACATATATTCGATACAATTATGACAAGACGGACTGATTTCATTATTAAATTTCTGGATTGCTATTCACCGCCCTTTTTCCTACTTACCGCCCCCTAAAGGGATTGAAACTGATCTTTTTGCCCTTATGATATTTAAATTAATTTAAAAAGAAAAAACTAACTAAATATATAATTCGGTACGAAATACTGAAAACTACATACACAAATAAATTCAAACGATCGATCGATACCAAAAAAAATTTCAATTTAACATTTTAGTACCGATTGATCGATATTTTCGGCACTGCAGTGCATGGGCCGAACGATATTTTCGGCCGGACTGTGCGCGGGCCGAACAATATTTTCGGGCCGGACACTGCTTGGCCAAAATTTCAGTTCGGCCCGCACAGGCCCGGCCGAAATCTGATTTCGGCCCGCACAGGCCCGACCGAAATCTGATTTCGGCCCGCACAGGCCCGGCCGAAATCTGATTTCGGCCCGTACACTGCAGGGCCGAAATCAGCCGAAATCTGATTTCGGCCCATACACAGCACCCGAAGTTCAGTTTCGGGTACAATTTTGGGGTCGATACGCTCCGAATCAGGCCAAACATAAAACATAAAAGGTGTAGATAATCAAATTGTCTTTCCATAGGAATTTGAATCAGGGTCATCCGATTTGTGAAGTTATTGTCAAAATCGTACAGACTGCCAGTTTCGGTCGATTCCACTGGCAGATTGCACGATTTTGAGCATAACTTTCGATTCACAAATCGGACGACTCTGATTCAAGTTCCTATGAAAAGCCAACTTAATTATATATAACTTTTGTGTTTTAATGGCGGCCTGATTCGAAGTCCATTGACCTCAAAATCGCCCGATTCTAACTTAGGGTTGTTGTCCGAGTGGAATCGATCGAAACTGGCAGTCTACACGATTTTGACAATGGCTTTTGATTTACAAAAGCGGACGACCCTGATTCAAATTCCTTTAGAAAGCCAATTTGATTATCTACAACTTTTATGTTTTATGTTTGGCCTGATTCGGAGCGCATCGACCCCAAAAATGTACCCGAAACTGAACTTCGGGTGCTGTGTATGGGCCGAAATCAGATTTCGGCCCTGCAGTGTACGGGGCGAAATCAGATTTCGGCCGGGCCTGTGCGGGCCGAAATCAGATTTCGGTCGGGCCTGTGCGGGCCGAACTGAAATTTCGGCCAAGCAGTGTCCGGGCCGAAAATACTGTTCGGCCCGCGCACAGTCCGGCCGAAAATATCGTTCGGCCCGTGCACTGCAGGGCCGAAAATATCAATCGATCGGTACTAAAATGTTAAATCGAAATTTTTTTTCCGTATCGATCGATCGTTCGAATTTATTTGTGTATGTAGTGTGCAGTATTTTGTACCAGAATTATATATTTAGTTTGTTTTTTTTAAATTAATTTAAATATCATAAGGGCAAAAATGTCATTTTCAAGCCTTTAGGGGGCGGTAAATAGGAAAAGGGGGGCGGTGAATAGCAATTCCCTTAAATTTCTTACCCTTGTAGTGAATAAAAAGCAGAGCGAACCAATGCGATTGTCTGGTGTCCCATATCAAAATCTGATCTAGATTAAGGTTTAAACTTTAAACTACACATATTTCTTACCCTACTGTAAAACAAAAAAAAAAGTAGTCTATATTTACTCCAACTGAAATCAAAACTCAAAATGAGTTTTTTAATTTCTCTCTCATGTTTTATAGGCAGGCATATACAGTTTGAACGCAATAGATGAGTTTGAAGTTTAAAATTGCAATACAATTTATTTTTAACTATTAAAACGCCGCTAGAATACTTTAGTATCTTATTATTAAAGTTTTATAGTTTATTTACATGAAATAATTTTGGGTTTTTAGCCTAAATAGGCCTTGGGCCCAAGTGTGGGTAACTAACCCAGTAAGATATGAGCTTAAACGATTTTATTAAATATCGAAACGAGAAAGCGTTGAAAGATTACGAATTACGTTTCGAGGGGAATCTAACTTATATTGATCCGCTCAAAACCAATGTTGGGTGAATTAGAAATTAGTTTTCGAACTATTATAACCGCTCGTTTTAAAATTTTTTTCCATATTAAGCACGTCAATCAAGTTCATCGAGACTGCACAGCTTCTTGGCTCCAATTCTCTACAAAAAAAATGTGTTTATTTATTTTCCTAATAATTTGTTTTCCTTAAGGAATTCTTTTTTTCACTGTGACATTGAGAAATAATTGAACTGAATTTATCTTTTAAAAAGAATGTCATCATTTAAGAGAAACACACTCCAATTCGTAATCTATCATTTAAAGGATGATTAATGTTCATATCCTGTTGTTAATTGACTGTTCTTTCTGTTTTTATTTCAAATGAACTTTTGGAGGGGTAAGTAATATAAGAAAAACGAAAAAGAAAAAGGTGAGGGGGGTGACTGACGAGGACATACAAGTGAAACCCACAAAGCGACGCTAAATCACGCGCCAAGCGGGCCACCACCTACGAGTCAGACACAGACAACACTGAGGTTGGAACCACACGCGCGGCATCGGAGATTATTTTTCATTTAGTGAGAGGGAAAATCTCCGGCAAAATAACCCTCTTTCGTTACTTGGTCTCTGATAAGCAGATAAGGTTTAGGGTTCAACTATTCGTGGGCCAACCTCAGCCCTCACCAGTGGCCCACAAATTTGATAATGTAATATATAAACAAGAGCGAAATCATGTTATTAATCGGTGTGGGACGTTCAAGCTGTAACTTCCAACAAATTTATCTTTAAATAGATAATAAATAAAGGTGAGGTACAGCAAACAAAAGCTGTTATGTATTGTTTTAAAAAATATGTATTCTCAGTGCAGTAGTTTGTTAAAAATTTAGTGATTAAAAATATTCATTATTCCTGTTCAATGCATAATAACACAAAAATCACTTTAATCATATCTACATGTGTGTATATATATAATCATATATATATATATATATATATATATATATATATATATATATATGTCGTCTCCAACCTATATTAAAAACCTCCATGCATGTCTAACTAAGCGGAAAATGCTTTCATCGAAATTACAAACCAACCTTGTTATAAGCAGAATATTAGAGTAATTCGACCTTTTACTATATATGATGCTTGTAAAGAATACATGCTCCTCCGTTATATATCTTCTAATAACCATAACATCTCCACTGTTCATCTTACCCGTTGTTCTTTCCAGTTTCATTTTTTTTTTCGGGTAAAATAGTTTTAATTGTGTTGTCTTCGTCAAAATTTTCCTACCGATTTCTTACTTTATATATATATATAAGTAGTAATTTAATTTTCAAGTTAGATAGGAAGATAATTAAATATTGTCTCTAAAAATATATAAAAAAACATATTAACCGTTTTTTATGACATTCTATTGAAGTTGGTTGGCTCGCTATTTACTATATTAAGTTGCGCTAAATAAACTGCATTTATATATTATAGCATCGATTAAAACATGCGCTTATTGTGTAACTAGTATATTTAAAAAAAAATTGAATATTTTAGTTAATGGGCTAAAATTAGTTTGGATGAGCTTGTAGCCCATTTATGAGAATTGGCCGAAGTGAATTAATAAAAAATTAAATGTAATCGCCGTTGCCGGGGATCGAACCCGGGTCACCCGCGTGACAGGCGGGAATACTTACCACTATACTACAACGACTTCATGTCCTCCTATTATTTGTAACTATTCTCATGTAATAAAATACCAGTTTGATGGCAAAACTCGACCCAAATTTCACCCGAGTTATCATCAATGAATCAACAAAATACAACATTTTCTTTAAATAGAGAAATTAATCCAACTCAACCCATCCAACTACCTAATTACCAGGAAAGCTATTGCATCATTCGGAAAGTCCCAAGAAGATTCCCACAATTCAACAAACTCAAGTCAACGCATACTTTCCTTCGACCATTTTATTTTTTAATTATCGAAAAGCATTCACAAACCAACAAAAAGAAACACACACACACACACACACATACACACTAAACACTGCTCTCCTCTCACTTCTTCTTCCGCGTTGTTCTTTTTCGTCCTTCTACAGTCAACAGCGCCGAAGAAGATTCAGCGCGCAAGATAAACCAAATTGCAGAAAAAACAATCAGCGAAAACAAATCCTCAAAAAACACTCAGATCAGTTAGCAGATTATCCCAAGATGGGCAGCCGAACAAGCCGACCCACACGACCCGAAACCCATCCGCCGCCGATTCCTCCAAACCTGACCTCATCGTCAGCCGATCTCAGTTCCTACGAAGCCGCGTGCCAAGCCGACCCAACCCTCCGCAGCTTCGACTCGTCCGTACAGCTCCGCACTTTCCAGGCCATAAACTCCATCGCCGTCGGCTTAGACGTGCGCGCGCTTTCGCTGGAGTCCCTCTCTCAAGTCGCCGAGTCTCTGTTCGAAATGAACCAAGAGGTGGTGAAGATGATCCTACAGAACAAAAGGGACGTCTGGAAAAACCCCGAATTGTCCGATTTGGTCGACGACTACTTCCACAACAGCCTACTGACCCTAGATTTCTGCACTTCCCTCGATTCCTGCCTCAGGCGCGCCGGGCACATAGAGTCCTTGATCAACGTCGTGGTCAACAAGTTCGAAGAGGAACGCTCCGAAGATTCCCAAATTGGGTCCGCCGCCGCAATCGAAGGCAAGTACGCCAAAACCCTAGAAGAGCTGAAGGGTTTGAGCCTCGTCGCCGATCCATTTGGGGAAGAATTCTCCAAAGCCTTCAACTCAGTCTACGACCATCAGACGAGGATGCTGGCAAGACTACACGCGAAGAAGAAGAAGCTCGACGCCAAATTAGGGAAGATGAAGGGCTGGAGGAGGGTCAGCAACGTCATCTTCGTGGTGGCCTTTGCCACCGTGCTTATATGCTCAGTGGTTGCCGCCGCCGTCTCTGCACCTCCCTTGGTGGCGGCCATGGCTGCCGCCGCGGCTGTGCCCTTGGGCTCGATGGGTCGGTGGATGAATTCCATTTGGAAGAAGTACGAAGTTGATTTGAAGGGCCAGAAGGAGGTCGTTGGAGCCATGCAGCTTGGGACTTACATTGTGGTGAAGGACTTGGATGGAATTAGGGCTCTTGTGGAGAGATTGAGGGTCGAGATCGAAGGGTTGGTTAGGGACGCTGAGTTTGCTATTACGGGCGATGACGAGGCAATGATAGCATTCTCGGTGGAAGAAATCAAGGCGAAGGTCGAAGGTTTTGTGAAGAAAGTGAGGGATTTGAGCAAGTATGCAGATAAGTGTTCTCAGGAGACAAGGATGGCTAGGACATTGATCTTGAGGAAGATTATCAACTATCCTAGTAGTAACGGTTCGAATCAGGACGACATTGGTATGTTTTCTTGATGATCGGATATCTTATTTAGTCTCTATCTGATTATTATTGTCTCTGTGTGAGGAATGAGGATACATACTGCTTGCACAATGTCAGAAGAGTAAAAAAGACAATGACTTTAATTCTTGGTATGTTTATCTGGTAAGAATGTTTTGTTCTTCGATTAAAGCTGAGTTAATATATAGCAGTGGAATTGTTTTGTTGATGCTAATTTTTCTTAAAACTGTGACTCTTCTGCTGCGAGGACGATCTTTGGTGCGTGTGTGAGACTTTTATATATGATAAATTTCTGCAAATAATGGTTCACGTAAGAAGAAACGTGCGCATTTCTTGATAGCAAAGGCTTGTTAGCTTAGTTTATGCCAACCTACTACTTTATCGTACCATCATATATTACATTGAAGTTTCGCAGAAGGTAAGACTTGGTTGGGTTGGGAATGTACGAGGCTTATATATATCAAGCTTAGCTCTGTTTATGTCTTTCTGATTTTTAATGCTCCAATCGATTGGGATATTAGTAGTCATATTCACCTGTGATTTGAGTTTCGGCCAGAATGTTCTGTAATCTTTGTCCAATTGAAGAAGATGAATCTTGTTCCCCAAAATATAGATTTTGAAATCCCAATGTTATCAAATAAATTTGGAATTTGTAATTTAAAATCACGCTGTTCTTGTTAAATACGTGAATCCAAATGCATCCTTTAAGTCTCTTTCTCTTTCGAATACACGGTGCATGGTTCTACTCGGGCAGAAAATGCTTGTTCCTTCTTTGATTTCGTCCACTATACAATTTGTCGTGTTGGGTATGTTTAACTAGAGATGTACGAAATTAAACATGTAAATATATAAAAGCTTAATTATTTTTTGATCTCGTAATTTAGGGGGTGTGACATTATAGGGACATAATTTAGGTGGTGGCGTTATAGCCTATAAAGACATAACTTTTGAAAAGTACTACCTCCGTCCCGTTATTTTTATCACATATCTTGGTGGGTATGGATATTAAGGTGGTATTATTATAATAATATAGTACAATGAAAAGGTAATAAAGTGTATATTTTGAAACGTCTTTTAAGAATATTTAATATTATTATATTGATTGTTTGTGATAGTTTTTTTGCTAAATAAGGAAAGGTGATAAAATTAGTGGGACGCCCGAAATGGTAAAATGTGATAAAATTAGTGGGACGGAGGTAGTAAGTATTTTTAGGACAATATATGCCCCCTGGTAATTTGACTTAAATCCGCTGACATGTCACAATTTATTATCCTCTCCCCTTCAAATTGCCGTTAGGAGATGGGATAATAAATTGTGACACATCAGTCATCAGCTGATGTGAGTTAAATTACCGGGTCGGACGTAGGGTTGCAAACAAATCGAACTTTTTTGGTTCGATTCGTGATTCGATTCGAATTTGGATATTTAGAAAACGAATAAGAATATTTTTTTAAGTCATGAAATATCCGAATACAAATATGAAATCACAATATTCGATTAGAATATTAATCGAATTATTCGATTCGAATAATTTAATATATATTTATAAATTTTAATATATTATCAATATTTGTAATTTAATAACCATTAAGAATTAGAATATTAGAGCACAAAATAAATATTATAGCCCAAACTTAGACATCAACAAGCCCATTTATTTAAATATAATATATCATTTGGTATATATTACTTATAGCATATTTTGATTCAAAACTATCTTAAAGATTATATTGTTAAATCAAAAACAAAATATATGATGAGAAAATCCTATACGCATCCCCAAAATTAATATATAAACCCCCTAACACTAAATTTATTAAAAAAAAGTAAAATGTTCAATTTTCAATATGAGCAGATACCGTTCTTTCAATCCAATCTTTATTTCTGATAGTTATTAGTTATTATGTCTAATTACTCCTCTCCATTATTTATTTATGATCTGTAGATAATTTTGAAGGTTTTATACCTATTTATTAAATTCTTTCACGCAATTTAATTATCACCTTACAACTATTATTTAATTCTACACATTTATTAAATAAATTTATGTCTAGTTTTTTAATCTTGTTTTTATTTTACTTCAATCTATTTGTGTAGGTTAACATGAAATGTTTGTGGTATAGGAAAGATTTTTAAAAATAAATCAAAGAATAATAATTATAAATTTAGATATTTTGTTTATTTCTAAGTGGTAAGAGTAGAATTAACTTCAACCATAAATTACAAAATTAATTTTATTTAAAATTGTGTAAATAATTTCCGTTGAATAATTGCATTAATGAAATAAAATGTAATAAATTAAAACTTACATTATTATTGATAGAGAACCAAATTTTAAGAAATTTTACCATTTCCAAGATTTTTTTCACCCTCAAAGGGGGTGCAAATAGTAACACTCATATATAATATATTACAATTCAATATATATACTTTGAAAATATATTTTAAATGTAATAATATTTATTTTTTTTATTAAATATAGAGAGAAATACTCAAATATAATCCATTTCGAGTATTCAAATATTCAATTCGAATATTTCCAAATACGAATAAGAATCGAGTTTATGATTCGATTAAATATTTGAATATTCGTATTCGTATTCGATTGTCATCCGAATACGAATGGAATATTGTGCGACTCGATTCGATTCGTTTGCAACCCTAGTCGGGCGTATATTGTCCTAAAAATGCGTACTTTTCGAAGATTACTGTCCCAATAATGCCTCCACCTAAATTATGCGTCCCTATAATGCCACACTCCCTAAATTACGCCATATATAAAATGTATCTCCTTATCAGCTTAAAAATAACGCTATAAAAGGACATTTCTTGGCCTGTTTGAGCTGATGCATGTAACATTTCTAAGATTGTTTCTTATGTATGTTATTGTTACAATTTTTTTGTATGTTTAGCTGATAAAAATCATCTTTATCTGGATAATTATCTTTTATTAGTTAATATACTTTTGTTAACTTTTTAGTGTCGTGAAGGGGCGTGTCTCTCTATCAGATACACGAGCCATCTACTGGGGAAGAAATACAATACTCTTCCATGTTTGGCTTGAGAACACAAAATGCATTGAACCTAGACAGGTTTTCTACGCTCCCTTTTTTAGGGATCAAAGTCAAATAAGCTATCCGTGTATACAATACATATATATGATACGGTTCGGAAACGATAATAATAATGATAACAATAATTTAACTCTGAAGATTTATTTTTATATTTATAGCGTTTCATGTTTGATCATTCGACGGGATTTCTAATTTTCTTAATTATTTTTATGTTAATCAATGAATAAAGATCGCTAATTGAAGACGTACTTGCGTTTTTCTAAAGTAATTGAGCCATAGGATAGGAATCAATCTTTCTGATAAAAGTCAAGACGATGATGTAAATGTATTTACATAATATTTTATGCACGAGCGAGTCCTCATGAAATCTGCCATAAATTAGGAACTGTTCTTCGCGCATATAAGATAAAATACATTCTTTTTACGGTTATATGAATAAATAATATAGTATTTAGTATAGTCCCACGTAAAAGTCTACTAACTACAGCTATAAAACCCCCTGCTTTAGCTTCCGTCAAACTCCGCAATCACACACTATAATCATCAATCCATTTCCATTGCCCTTCTTGATGGTATAACGTATTGCCCAGAAACAAAGTAACCTTAATAATCTCTTACATACATACATACTATGGCTTCATCAACGTTTCTATTACAAAGAAACAAAACAAACAGCGATGAAAGCACATCACTAGCCCATCTCATAAAGAGGAACCAAGAACTCGAAAGAGAGCTGAAGAACAGCTTACAGAGAGAAGAAGCAGCGAAGAGGGAGCTCGAGCTAGCATGGCGGCGCGTCGCCGTCGCCGAGGAGGCTGAGGAGAGGCTCAGCGTTCAGGTCGGCGAGCTTGAGGCTGAAGCAGTGGGCCGTGCTAGGGAGTACATGGAACACGTTAAGATGCTTATGGAAAAAATCTCCGTGTAAGGAGATTTTGGAACAGAAAGGGTTTATTCTCCTCGGTTGTTTTTGATTTAAATGTAAATTTGTATTTGTATATGTCGTATTTGATTTGGGTTGGATTTGTGTTGGTATCTCTTTGCTGTAAGGTTTCCTTACCTTTTGTTTTGGGGTACGTAATAACGGGTGCGGGCTTGCGTTTGATGTAATAATTTATCGTTGTTCTTCTTTTCGATGTTCAGGTTTTTTGGTCCCTTGGTGAGATGTGATTTTTCTTGGCGTGTATATTCAATGCGGTTAATTATGATTCAGGCCAATTTAATAAGTTTGCTTTATAGTTCCCCTGTTTATGTTTCAAATAGATACAAGTCCCTAAATTGAAGTTTCATTTAGAAATAAGGACCTAATCCATGAAAAAGACATATTTGCCCATAATAAAAAAATTATGAACCATGCCATCGTCTTATTCAAACGTGCAAAGCAACCATGAAGAAGTGGTATAGACTGTACATGAAGTGGTATAGACTGTACATGAAGTGAAACTGGTGAACAGTGAGGTACGGTAGTTCCATGTAGTGGTACTGATGAACAGAGAAGTGGTACAACATTTGTAGATCCATGAAATGATATGTTGACCAGAGAAGAACTGGTATGGGAGACCCATGAAGTGGTACTGTTGAACAGAGAAGTGTTATAGCATTTTTTAGATCCATGAAGTGGTAATGTTGAACGGAGAAGTGGTACAGCAGATCTCTTAAGTGTTTCTGCAGAAATCGGGTAAATATTTGCACAAGAAACACGTAAGAGTTCTTCCGTACCACTTCTCCATTCAACAATACCACTTCATGTGTCTATAAAATGCTGTATCAGTTCTCTGTGTCAACAGTACCACTTCATGGGTCTCCCGTACCAGTTCTTCTCTGGTCAGCAGTACCATTTCATAGGTCTACAAATGTTGTACCACTTCTCTGTTCCTCAGTACCACTTTATGGATTTACCGTACCACTTCACTGTTCACCAGTACCACTTCATGGGTCTACAGTATCACTTCATGGATCTACAGTACCACTTCCTGTTATGTTGCGTTGGATACCACTTCATGCGCGCTGGATACCACTTCATAACTATTCTTTTATGAGGGTATTTTCGTCCAACAATCTTAATTTATGGGAGTGATCCTTGATTTCGCCCCGCCATTTGCTTTGCTAATTGCCCCACTTGCTGCTCCAACCTCTTGATCGAGGCGTCTGTATTCTGAGCACGGATGTCATTCGCCTCCATGTACTCATCCATCTTTGTCATCCGACTCTCGTGGGCTGCGGTGGTGCTGCCGAAGTTTGTGAGGAGCGTCTTCATCATATCCTTCATCTCCTTCATATCACCGGATCCTCCGGCGGGTGCGTTCTGATATTGGCGTGGCGCCCCGTTTTGGAAACCGGACGGTCTGGGTTGAAATCCCGGTGGTCCTTGCCGCTGATGATTCTGATTCCCATACGCCAAGTTGGGATGTGCTCGGGACTGGTAACTTCGCTGGCCACCTTGGTAATTCCCCATGTAGTCGACGTGCTCCAGCCTCGTGGGCTGCGCCACAAATCCCGCACAGTGGTACGTAAGGCGTCTGCTGCGTCGGTGCGGTGGTGGCCACAGCGTTCACGGCCTGTGTCTACCCGGACTTTGGAACTTATGCGCCAATCACCGTCTGCAGCTGAGAGTTCGTCGCAGCGATTTGTTGCTGGAGCGCCTCGAACTTGGCATTAGTGGCCGTCTCCACGCTAACTCCGAACACGCCTGGCGTCTTGATCCTCGTGTTACCTCTCATAAAACTATTCCTCGAATAATCCTCGATCAGATTCCAAGCGTCGGTCGCATTGAGCTTCACGAGTCCTCCTCCTGTGGCTCCATCTAGCATGTGAACGGTCTGGTCATTAAGCCCCTCGTGGAATCGGTTGATCTGAGCTGCCTTCGACATCCCGTGCTGTGGGCACCTTTTCAGTAGCGCCTTGTGTAATGCCCATAAATTAAGACAGTATCTTGAATTCAAATCTTCGAATTAAAGGAATTAATATTCGAATGGCCCAAAAGAACATGTGTTCAAATAGGAAAGTAATCGAAAATAATATTTAACCTAAGTGCTTTAGCTCAAGAATCAAAGCCCAATAATAAGTAAGTACTAAAATAATATGACCCAAAAGTAAATTATTTGTAATACAGTATCTTGAATTCAAATCTTCGAATTAAAGGAATTAATATTCGAATGGCCCAAAAGAACATGTGTTCAAATAGGAAAGTGATCGAAAATAATATTTAACCTAAGTGCTTTAGCTCAAGAATCAAAGCCCAATAATAAGTAAGTACTAAAATAATATGACCCAAAAGTAAATTATTACCTAGGCCCAGACGATTAATGGATAGGAATGAAACGTTGTATAATAGCAAGGGAAATACACATGTATATGTACACTAATAATGGAGCAAAGTTTCGTAGGATATATGGGCTAGGTTAGAAAAGTTTGTGTTGTATATATGTAATAGTTTGTGTTCATATATGTATATATATATATATATATATATATACTATTATGAATAATATTAATCCCCAAAAGTCTCAATGGCAATGAAGGGTTTACGTGGGGATATATGTCCACAAACATACATGTATAAATATATATTTATATTGTTAATCATAACTAATGGGTAGATAAGGATGGACATATGAAACTAGTATAATATATGGCACATAGGAACGAATTGACATAATTTTCTTAAATGTGAGGAAATCCTTGTCACAAACGTTCCTTCTCAATAATTGATATATAATCCAATTACCATGTCATAAAAGGACACCCACAATTAAAATAAGTATGAGCAAAGTTATGGAGTGCACTTATGATGGATCTCGATAGTAGTAAGCTTTATGACATTAAGAAGTCTTGTGTATTATACTATTTGAACTTGATATTCCCAGTTTAGGCATAAATTCGGCATTATACACATATATGGAATATAATTAGGGTTTTCTATGGGCTTATACTTTTGAGTTTTCATTATTAATGGGTGATTAAGTGATTTTGATATTAGGAATTTTTGGCACTTATGATGATTGTTGGGAAGTTTTTAATATCCTAGGTTTGTTATTACTAAAATTTCTACACACGCTTGAATGTATTATATTCCGTGTAGTATACGACTAGTCTTTGAATATAGGACGGATCGACTCTAGGTTTCGGCAATGACCAGCTTGCGTGTTTTACGTGAAATATGTGAATATTTTTATGTGATTTAAATAAATTATGTATATCATGCATTTATCTGTCATGTGCATTTCATACTAGAACAAGAGAAGTTCAGACCGTGTTGATCGGTGATGAACTGATATATTGTGTGCCGTATTGGAGACGGTGACGCTTTGATAAGTGGGGTAGATGATGGTTTTGTGATTGGCGACTCGTTAAAGAGTCGAGGTTAGTACTCAAAATGACACTTGACAGCAGGCAGGTGTGAGCGTTCTGTCAACTAGATAGATGCGAACGCTTTGTCTACCCGGGCGTGAACTTCCTGAGGTGCGACCGTTTTATATATTATACGGAAGAAGCGACCTGGCGTGAACTTCCAGAGTAGGCTACCGTTATTGTGATTGGCATGCGAGGTGTCGAGTCTAACCTAGGGCCCTAATTTGAGAAATAAGAAATTAGCGTGAGAAAAGAAAGAGCTTGCATATTATGTGAGATATCGGGTTTGGGG
Organism: Craterostigma plantagineum; assembly: GCA_027422505.1. Lineage (NCBI taxonomy): Eukaryota > Viridiplantae > Streptophyta > Magnoliopsida > Lamiales > Linderniaceae > Craterostigma > Craterostigma plantagineum. The sequence continues at coordinate 18,646,301 of JAPQWV010000017.1, read as the reverse complement.
ATTGAGTGCACGATTGCATCATGCATTATTTCATCTACTGGGCAAGGAGCTCCGTTTACGTGTTGTAGGTACTGACGAGCTCAATGTGGAAACATGTCAAAACTAATGAGGCTGGTGGCGGTGCTCAATGATCTTTTGAGGGCAAGGCGGTACATGAATGTAAGCTGTGGAGAGGTTTCAGTGTGTCCTGTGTGTCAATAAATTCTATTTGAGTGTGACTGTTAAATATGACGTGTGTGAACCGTGTGCGCGTGTAAAATACTTTTATTCCGCCGTAATATATTGTGTTTTACAGAAAGATTTTTATTAATTGGGTCTTCCGTGGTTATCGTTGTGGAAAATCCGCCATTATTTTTATTTTAAAAGTGAGGGTCGTTACACCTTGTATCGCTCCCACACCTCGTACAGGTTTTCTGAGTCCTTCTGGTGGAAACGAGAGATCTCTGTCTTCAACCTTAGCACATTTGATAGTGGGAAGTAGTGGTTGATGAAGGCGGCTCGCATCTCCTCCCAAGTAGTGATCGATCTGGGCGGCAACATATCCAATCAGTCCTTCGCCCTGAACTTGAGCGAGAACGGGAACAACATCAACTTAATCGCATCGCTCGAGACCCCGTTGATCTTGATGGTGTGAGTCACCGTCAAGAAAGCCTTCAGATGGGAGTAGGGATCGTCGTCGGGATTGCCCTCAAACTGGGCCGTCTGAAAAATCATTTGAAGCCAAGAGTGCTTCAGCTCAAAGTTGTTGTTCTCGATCGGTGGAATGACGATTGCCGACTCGGCACCGCCTAGCGCGACATTCTTCAGGAGATCTTGTAGTGATGGCTCCTCCTCATGGACGGACACTCTGTGGTCCGCCATTTCTACTTCTGTGTAGGGACTATCTACGGCTGCCTCTACACGTGAATTTCGGGTTGATTCCTGCGAACTGTCCTCTGAATAGCTAACTAGATGGTCCTGAGAGCTAGTGGAAGCTCCTTCGGATTCGTACTTGAGTTGCCTTCGTAACTTCCGTTCGAAATCTGGTCTGCGTCAACGATGGGACCTGATGGATGGCTTCGGGTCATTCACCGCTGAATCGTACCTTCAAGGAGCGAAACTGAAAATTAGCGAAGAAATAAATAACTACGTCGAAGAGATAACGATACTAATAATGACGTACGAAAACAAATAAACAAATAACGCAAATAGCAAAAAGCAAAGAAAACGTCAAATAAAGTGGCTAAAGTACCGAACTATGGTGTTCCTAATATCAATCTATTCCTCGGAAACGGCGCCAAAAACTTGATGGACACGTGGTATACTAATATGATTTGCAAGTACGACAAGTGATAATATAAAACGAATACCTAATTACTATCACCAACGTGCGATAGGCAGTGGACCTATCGTGTGTAGTGCAGTAAAGTGAGTAAACGAGTATCGAACACGAGGAATAAATTGACTACTAGAATTAACCTATCGACTCGATATCTAGCCTAAATAAAGTGCGCAGATTTACGAACTATCCTAACAGATTACCCCTAAATCAACGAGAGATTCAAAGAACACGTCTAAACTGATAAGAGAGCCTTCAGATAATAAATATGTGCTCAGGATTCGAATCCCGCTAGGTATTATCGCCTAAGACAATGAAATATCGTTCCTACGTGGTTAAGACTAGATCGCAGTAATTTCCTACCCGCTCGCGAATTTGCTGTCGCCCTAGACGCTTGCAGGGATCTAAGAATTGAATTACTAACGGCGAGGATCGAGTATTTGCTTTCGCCCTATACTCGAATCCTATCATTTACGAAAGGCCTAATCGTTATTTAGCTGTCGCCCTAAACGATTTTCCACACATGCACTTTAACACATAGACATATTAAAGCGAAGAAGCAATTTCATAAAACGATAAATAGACTAAACACGAGTTACGATAAATATATGTCTTAAATACGAAATAACCTAGCGTTCATCTAATCCCAAACACATAGGGAACTTAGCTACTCATAATTGAAGGAAAAACAACGAAAGGGATAGAGAACAGAGAAGGATTGCGTCGTTGATCTGTCTCTCGCGCTCCGGGATGTAATTCTGTGTTCTTTACGGCTGTTTTTCATCTCTGGAAGATTTTGGGTTGATATCTGGTAGATATCCCCTTTTTTTGGGTCGAATTCAGGCTTTTATAATGACAGTCGCTATTGTCACGGCCTGGGACATGGTCCGTCACGGCCGTGACACTGGTGGGGCACAAAATGGAGCTCACTGCCGTGCGTCACGGCCTCGTGCAGAAGTGTCACGACCGTGACACTTTCCAGCCTTGCGACAGTTTCGTATTTCTCTCAGATGGAGGGGTAAACGATGTCCGACTGACCTAAAAGTTTAACTATAGATAGAAGACTCGCCAATCTTAATTCTGATTAAAGGGATTCTCAATCCGAGATCTGGATTGAGAGATATGAATTTTCTAATGTTGCTGCTGCTATGGGTCACGACCTTGTGCAAGAAGTGTCACGGCCGTTACTTCCAGCAGTATAGTCTTCTGTCTCCTGTCACGGCCTTATGCACTGGGTGTCACGGCCGCGACACATGACTGTTTCTGTCGTTTTTGCTCTGTTTTGCCTCGTTTTCGCTCCTTTTCGCCCGAAAGTCGTCATAAGCTCCTTCAATATCAAAATAAGTGTAAATAGGGCGAATAAATGCATAAAATGATTGCTAGAGTTCTATTATAACCCAATTAAATACTACGATAAACGTATTGAAATACGTTTATCAACTCCATCGGGTAATCTTTCATTCTCTAGATGTTCAAAAGCCTCAGAAACAGTCCCCGACCACTCTTGGATTTTTGACTCAGGTGCCAGCGACCATATGACTCCTACATTTAGCCTATTTCGTTCTTACACTCCTTATCCTAGCAACAGGAAAATTGTTGTTGCCAATGGGTCTCTAGCCACTGCCGTAGGGATTGGAAATATATCACTTTTACCAGGCCTCCCACTCAAAGATGTCTTACATGTCCAAAATTATCTACTAGTCTTATTTTTGTAAAAAGTCTACCGATGACCTCAAATGTTATGCTGACTTCGTTCGCTCTCATTTTACTATTCATGAACTGGGGTCGAGGAGGAGGATTGAACTTGCTGAAGAAAGGGACGGTCTCTACCGTCTAAAGCCACACAATACACTTCATAGTAACTTAGCCACTTCTTATTTGAGTATATCCAATAGAGACTCCATTTGGTTATATCATAAGCGTCTAGGACATCCCTCCTTTACCTCTTTAAAAGTCATGTTTCCAAAGCTTTTTTGTGGTTTAGATATTGCCGATTTTCAGTGTGAAATATGTAGTATAGCTAAACATACTCGTATCTCATTTCCCATTAGCAATAAAAGCCCTTCTTCGCCTTTTCAGTTGATTAATAGTGATATTTGGGGACCCTCCTCTGTCCCAAACATCTCTGGAACAAGATGATTTGTCACTTTTATAGATGATTGCACCCGATCACATGGTTGTTCCTTCTAAAACAGAAATCCCAAGTCAGCCTCATTATACCTCAGTTTCATAACATGGTGCAAAATCAATTTGGAGCCAAAATAAATATGTTCCGAATCGCCGATGCCAAAGACTATTTCAATAATACTTTGTCCGCCTACTTCAATCGCATGGCATCGTACATGAATCATCTAGCGCCTACATACCCCAACAAAATGGGGTGACTGAAAGAAAAAACAGGCCTTTACTTGACACTGTCTGAATATTACTCCTTCAGAATAATATTCCAAAAAATTATTGGGGGGAAGCTGTTTTGAATGCTGCTTATATGATAAACATGCTACCTACAAGAGTTCTTGGCAACAATAGTCCTGTTGCAATTCTAAGTGATTTTTATCCACTTTTAAGGCTTTCAAGGCCTTACTTCTCGAATATTTGGATGTACTGCTTTTGTTCATGTTCATAGCCATCTAAGAGGGAAGCTAGATCCTAGAGCATTAAGTGTGTGTTCATCGGGTATTCGAACACACAAAAGGGTATGCTACAGTCCTAACTTAAGTAGAACATATATGTAGTTGATGTCACATTCTTAGAAAACAAACCATATTTTTCAGAATACTATCTTCAGGGGGAGAATGCTGTCAATAAAGACAATATTGAACCTTTAAGGATCTTGATATACCTCAATATTTGCCTAGCCAACATCTCAACCACAACCCGAGTTAGCCCAAAGTGAGCAGCCCAGTCCGAGTCCGCCCAAAGTGAGCAGCCCCAGTCTTAGTCCGCCCAAAGTGAGCAGCCTCCTATGGCTAGCTTCAAACCCTTCGAATCCCCGAGGCATGCCTCTCTCCTAAGCCAAAGGCACACGAACGATACTCCTTTGCACAAGATCGTCACGCCGGAACCTCACGAACGTCGCAGCTGTTCTTGCAAGTGCGGCTAGGCCAAGAACGAGCTGCTTGCTACCGAGAGAGAGAGAGAGAGAGAGAGAGAGAGAGAGAGAGAGAGAGAGAGAGAGAGAGAGAGAGAGAGAGAGAGAGAGAGAGAGAGAGAGAGGAGAAGCATTCTTAGTTTTTCCTTTTGAGCTTATATTTCGAAAATTTGCCTCTCTTCTAGCTAGGGTCTTGAATACCCTACTTATACCACCTAGGATTAGCCGAAATAGGTTGAGGTGGGTGGAGAAAAATCCTCACACCTCTTCTTTTACCAAGTCTCGGTTTTACCAAGTTATGAATTCAAAATTCAAACTTTAAATTTAATTAGTTAAATATATAATTTATTAATTAGAATACTATATTTAGTATATTTTAAATATATAATATCCAAAATATAAATATATTTAATAATTTTCAAAATTTATCTAATAAAATTCGAAACTTATATGTATCCGATATATATATATATTATTTAATTCCAAAATAAATAATGTTATTTTTCTAAAACAATAATAAAGATTTAAATTTAATTTAAATCATATAATAAGTATTAAATTCCAATATTTTATTTCAAAAATATCTCGTGAGGTGAAAGGACCATTTTACCCCTCACTTGTCAAACTTAGTATTTTCGGCGTCGGGGTTTTGGCCAAGCCCCAAACCCTGATGTCTCAATCTGGGACATAGCCTTGTCTCTCTCTCTGATGATGACGTTGTCTCGGTTGCCCTTTTTAAGCCCGACTTTCTTGGTTCGTCTCAACCGGCTTAGGAGGAATCTAGGAGTTCGGTATTCACCTACAGCCTCGTGGTACCGAATAGATCCCAAGTTGAGTACGAATTTGATCTAATCACAATCCACGAACCGACCGTAGATTTCGTCATACGTACAAACCCTTTACGTTTGTCCCGGTCGAGTGAAAGTCACGCATAGTCAAACTTATAGAACTCGACTATATGTCGTTTATATCGGTGAAAATACCTAAACTGCTCTCCACGACTATCGCGAGTCATTATATGCTCTGGCTAGAGACTTGGATAAATTCCCGCACATTAAACTTGTCATAGTACGTTAACCTCGAATTTAATCGAGACCGTAACCCGCTCTGCGGTTCAACCGGTAATTGCATCGAAAAGTCAAGACCACATTTCGCCGCCGACCCATGCCTACGGCAAGACGGGCCTAGCAAACTAGTGACAAGTCAAGACCTCAAGACCAACCCCAAGTTAATCCTTTCGGTCTAAGGTTCACGCAGACTACTACAGTCAATCGATCGATCATAGACAATCAAAGTGTGTGATCGTTCAATTACAAGTCAGTGTCCAAATAAAAAATCCCCTGATTCATCTTGTATCATTGTCACGGGCTCTCACTCCCAAGTGGATAGTTGGCACAACCGTATTGGACCCATCGACAAACAAGTCATGCTTGTCAATCCAGTCACCCTACTGGAGACTTGAACTTGTGGACTAATTTTAATATCGCAATATCTCAGCTTACTGGTGCCCCCTCTCTGTCCCCACAGAATTAATAACTGAACTGCCAATATTGGGGTTTTATTGATTTGTCTTATTCACCCAGGCTGCAAGGTGAAATGTTTAGAGTAACTAATAATTTGCCTTTTAATTTATTTATTTGGAATATTAAATCATTCCATAAACGAAAGATATCCAGTTACATTTCTAAACACTACTAAATTACAAAATTGCCCTCGTACCCCCAGTCCTCGTACGACATCTGGGGCATACACCTCAACACAATCCACTTAAGAGGAGAATTGATCAACATAAGTTGATAGTTTTCATCCTCAAACCAATTGGTGATAGGCGGAGTAGCTCATCAACTTATAAGCTACTCAATCTCTTTTCAATTATTGTGGATCACTTGTGACTTATCGGGGCTATGTATTTTAATGTTGCCCCCTCACACGTGAACCACATTCACTTTTTTTTTCAACTTGGACATAAGTTGAGGGACGCCGCTCTTTATGACCTCACGAAGCATTATAGGATCGCCCACTCTAGTCATAAACCACTCTCTCCTCGGGTGACTGAATTCGATGACATCATTTACCAATTTTACGTATATGATATTTCACGACATGCTGGCTGTTCCTTTATCTTTATTTGCAAACGATGAAATTATAACTATACAAGCGTGAAATACAGGCATAAGTTGAGTTGTAATCTATTTTTTTCAAACGATAATTTATTATAATAAAAAAGTTTAGAAGGACTAAAGAGTCCAAATGCACCATCTGGTAACATTCATCAATCCAGAGGGAAAAAGATCTCACAAAGAGAGAAACTAACAAAACCAAGACAAAAAGAAAACAAACAAGCCCGAGAATATTTAAAGTAGACACAAAAGAACTAAAGAACCTACTAAACATCTACCTAATACTCCAAAATAATGGTTATAAGTCAGATTAATTGTACTCTTTACTTTCTTTTCGTCTTCAATTTTTAAATCTTGCTTCTTCGGGAGTGGCACTCACATAAAGGGATAAAAAACTCCTACAACAAGGACACATGATGTGAGGTCCGGCGCCGATGAGGGCAGGGAGTGATCGACGTTGCCAGAGAGGTGCACGAACAAGGAGCGGCTCCTGGCAGGCTTCTAGGCGGAGGGGTACATGAATGAACCGATCCCACACCCGCATGAGAGAGACTGTGAGACTGGGCGTTGTATGGCAGTGTAAAGTCAAGGACTTAATAAGAGACTTGATAGTGCTACTCATACCAGCAAGGTGCACCTTCCTTTTCGGGAGCCCATCCATAAGTACTCCAAAATTAAGCGTGCTTGACTTGCAATAGTACTGGGATGGGAGACCCCCTGAGAAGTTTGCTCAGGGTGCGTGCTAGTGAGGACAAAGCACGTTGGGAACATAGTGTGGCAACCTGAGGCGCGCCTAAGGCGAGAGGCGAGGTGAGGCAAAGGCATTTCGCCTCTAGCCGCCTCGACTCACCTCACTTCATTGAGGCGCAGCTCGGGCGAGCGCCTCGTAACGAGGCGACGTCTTCTGAGGCGCTCGCCTTTCTCGCCTCACAACCATTGTCCTCAATTGCGACTGTTTCGGATCGAAATCGCTGGCTTTCGGGTGAAAAAACGGCCGAAAAAGAGTTTTTTCAGGTGGGACGGCGATTTTGGAACGAGATAGCTGATAATGCGGCTGGTGGAGCGTTAGGAACGATGATTTATAGCCGGATTTGGATTCTAGGGTTTTCAGAAGGTAGAAGTGTTAGGTCCTCAGATTAACAACTCTATGATCCTAGGCTAGAATCCATAGTAATTCGATCGTTTAGATAATCAATTGAATTCGATCGAAAAACTCAAGTTAAGAACACGAGAGAGAATTCAATTAGAGTGAGAAAGTTACTGTTGTTTCTCTCCCTAAAAATCGAATTGCAAGCCCTTCGGATCAATTCTCTAAACTTTCTCTATTCGACACAAGTGATTTACATGCATTTATACCAAACAAACTTGGTATAAATATCAAACTAGTCCTAATCTAAGGACTACTATACAAAACGCTCCTAATTACAAGGACAACTAATGATATCAAGCACAAATTCTACAATCTCCCCCTTTGTGCTTGATTGCGTTTCCGCGCCGTTTGTCCTCGTCGGGCGTAATACGATCTGCGCAAGCCCAGCGCATACCCGTAGTATCTCAGCGTGATTCTCAGCTCCAGTCGCTCCTCGATATCTTCAAGCAATTCCATTAGGAGCGGCTGTTCTCTCACGAACCCGTGGATCCTCAGCATAGTGTCTCTATTTATTTCTTCCAGCCTCTGCTCGATATTCCTCCTGATGACCTTGAGCGTCCCATCACAAAACTTGTTGATTTCAGTCTTTAACATCAACCTATTCTTCTTTGCTATTGGATTGTGGTAGGTGATGCCTAGGACTGAGCTGATGTGCACGTGATTGTTGGGAAGCCCTTCGATCTCAGGTCCTTTGAAGAGTGGTTCGGTCATGTTGACCTTCTTCATATTGCTCTCAAGCGCCATTTGAAGGTCGTGAGCGCCGAAGTACTTGACTTGTCGCATCATGAACCGGTAGAGCCCTTCGAGGCCTTCTTTCTTGATGAAGCCATGGGGACCTTTGTACTTCTCCACGTATAGCTGATAAAGATGGTACACTTCATCGGCGGGGAGGTACGGCAGGTCGCTCTTGCTCAGTTCCTCTCGGGTCCTGTCCACTCGTTCGATGATGTAGTGAGGTGTTGGAAGTCCTCCTTTGCCACAATAGACACTAAGGAGTTGGCAAATAGGGGAGAGTTCCCTGAAGTGACTCTTCAGTCGATCCTTCGGGATCCCCAGCCTCACGTTCGGTCCTAGTTGGGTCAGCATCCTCAGATATGTCATTCTCTTCTGCTGATCCCAGTGAGAGATCCCTCTCAGCTCGAACTCATCCGGCTTCTTAATTCGATCCGGTGACCTCCAAATGTTTTCCTTGACTTCTTCAAGGAAAGGTATCTCTATGTGAATGTTCTCCCACGGCGTGTCGATCCGAACGGTCCCTGGCGTTAGCCTTGGAGAGGGACGCCTGTTGAGCGATTAACTCTGGTAGCCTTGGGATATCTTTCTCGTAGTCTTCACCTTCCTGAAGTTCTTCGTCTTCTATGATTACGAGGTCTATAGAAGCTTGTTGTAGAAAGCGCCGAACGTCGTGAAGCCGTCGTCTTTTATGCTCCTCGGGCATGGAATGAGTCATCCACTGTCCTTCGAAGATATACTTGTCTAGGACCTCGTGTGGATTGACGCCATGTCCAGAGGGTCCCGGTTGGTCTGGAGCGACAGAGGGAGTGGCTTGGGTAGCTGCTAGAGCTACAAGCATTGCAGCACTTGCTTCTTCTTTCGGAAGCAAGGGGCTTGAGTAGATCGGTGGGGGTGGGCGGAGGCGTCTTGAGGTGAAAGGTTGGTGGGTCGATGTGGGCAGTGCGGTGCGTGGTGTGGGTTTGGGTGGTTTGTGTTTGGGTTTGTGTTTGGGTTTCACTAGATCCAGCGCTTGTCTGCGTAGCGCCCGAGCTTTGTCCTCGGCCAGATGTAGATGTCCTCGGCCTCTTCTTCCCCTCATGAGGGTCCTGATCGTCATGTCTCTGCCGTGAGTGGGAGCTTTGGCCTCGGCAGGTGTCAGTCGGTGGCTCAAGATGGTCCACCAATCGCCTATAGCGGGATTCTTCTTGCGGCGATCGGATGGAAAGGCCTATCAGACGGGTGAGGAGAAGTCGTGGAGCTCGGTGATGGGGATTGTGTTTGGATTGATGAGGATGGAGGAAGTGGCTAGAGGGTCGGTGGGTGTGTGTTGTGGAGGTGTGGGGTTGATTTGTGACGAAGGCCTTTAGAGGCAGGTGCTTTCCCGGTATCTCTTCGGGATGCCTCGATTGCTTGAAGTATTCTCTCTGTGATCTTGTCTTCGATTGACTGTACAACGGTAGAGAGAGCGGCCTGAAACTGCTCGTTCGTCACAAAGGGTGCGAACGCCTCCGTGAATGGACCAGGACGATTGATGTCCCCTGTTATCAACCCTTGAGTAGACACCAACTCTGCGGGTTGGCTTACAGTCACTTGAGGTTGTGACTGTATGAAACTTCCACCCAATCCTCGAGTCGAATCTTGAGGATTCGTCTCTATGGGTGTTAAGGCAGGCTCAGGTTGCGCCTGCGAACCAGACACCACGTGAGTTGGTTGCGGCTCAAGATTGAGCGAAGAAGTGCTGGCAACACTTGTCGTTGTGGTCAGCGTAGTATCTGGTGCGGTGGTGACTGCTGGAAAGAGCGACTACAACTGAATACTGAGTCTTCTGGGAGTCCTCCTGATCAGACAGATTTCCGCGTCATACTCTATGTCAGACGGGGTGGCAGGGTGAGGAGTAAGCTCTCGATCGACGTTCTCCAATGTCTGATTTGTCACCAGTGGAAGTGAAGTCTCCATTTCCGTTTCGGGCTGTGCTTCTTGTTGAAGAACTTCCTCAAAAGTTTCTTCGAGCACGCCAACATGTACGGGCTCTTCCACTTGTAATTCGAGTGCAGGAGCCTCGAGCCCCATCTCTGTAGCCACGACGTCGATTAGGGTATCTTCCACGTCGGGCATTGGCTCTTCGATCAAAGAGGACTCCTGTTGAAACTCTTGAGCAACGACGTCTATCATCGCGTCGTCAGGGCTTGGTTGGTGTTGGGGAGGGCTCACATGGTGATCTGCCGAGGGCCTTCCAATCATTTCTTCCGTTAAGTTGTGTTCCCGACAGAATCTCTGATACTCAGCTCCCGCGGGGTCGGTGAGCCTGAGTAAGTTGAGTGGAATTGGCATCGACGGTTGGTCCAGGTCCGTGAGCCGTGGGTTGTGGAAAAACTTAAGCCTTGACGGCTGGTAGTTTCCACCAGGAGGTAGCTGGGGGATGTTCTCGGCGTGTAACTCCATGAACTCCCTGATGATCACATTGAACCATCGAGCATAGGACACATTCTTCGACCTTCGGTTTTCCTTCAGCCGGATCTGTTCAGCTAGATCATTCCAGATTAGCTGTGCGAAGTCGTAGTTTTTGGCGAAGACGAGACCGTGAAAGATTCGCAGTATATTGCCGTTGCCCTTGTCGAAGCCGGCGTGTTTGGGTGATAGACACTTGTTCACTATTCCGAACAGTGTCTTCCAGGGGTGAGGGATACCGCTGCTCTGGACCTGAGCTAATCTTGTAAGCGGCGGTTGGTATCCCATGTGCAAGAAGTCCTGAATCATCTCTGCGTCCGTCGGGAGCGGGTCGTAGTTGTCGTTGTGCGGCAAGTCCACCATCATCCTGAACTGGCTCTTGCTCATGAGAATATGCCGCGTCCCGAGTTGTGTAGTGAAGGAGAATGCCCCATTTGCTACAACTCCTTGTATATATCCTCAGAATTGCTGGATATAGACCATCGGCACTGACGCGGTGACCGTTAACGCATGCCAGATGGGGTGGCCTCTGAGAATGGATACGATGATCTCGTACGGGCACCGAAATGTGTTCAGATCGAGCCGAAAGTTCGTATCCTGAACCTTCAAGTACATATTGTGATCATATATATGGTTGTATCTTGGGTAGCGATCCATCTGAAAAATAAGAAATTTAAAAGTTTACTAGATCAATTTTATTTTCAGTCGAAATATGAATAAATTTCATCAAACTATAGTAATATTGTAAATAATAGCATGTTCAATGATTTTTGATTGAAATCATATCAAATGCATAGTTTAAGTTCAATTTCAAAAATCGTGATGGCATGAATGTAATTTGGAATGAAATATATGTCGCGTGAAAAATAGTTCGAAATTTCGCTAAAGTATTAAATCAGTAAGTCACTGTTCATGCCGAGAAAATTTTCGGTCGAGAAAATTGAATTGCAATTTGATTTCCTATATATTGATTTCAATTGAAAGAATTTCCGTCTAAATTTTGCGATCGAAGAATTTTATCCGCTATTGTTAGCTACAGTGTAAAAGAGTTAGAAAAATTTCCTAAGTGTTGAAGTTGAAAGCGTGACTGTAGTCGATCAATTTTACGATCGAGAAAAATTCCGTTTAAATTTACGATCGAGAAATTATGTCTTAGGTAAATTTACTATTGAATAAAATTTTTCGATTCGAAATTTGTCGAGTGGAATGTGATTTTCGAATTAAAGTAGAAGTTTTTCGCTGCGATATATTTTTATCGAGAAATTAGTCAACGAAAGACTAAGTCAAACGTCGAGAAATTTTCCGATCAATTAGGTCCTAAGCGGCGAATTTTACGATTGAAAAATTAAGTGTTGAAAAATTAATTTTTCGCTGCTAAATTTTTGCGACCAAATTCTATCTTGCGATAGTAAGTTTTACGCTCGATAAAATTTGAATCAAATTGTCTAATCAGTGCTTAAGTTTTTCGCTCACAAAAATCCTAATTAGATTTCTTGATGGTAAGTAATTTTTTTTTTCGGTCAAAATCTTCTATCTTAGAGACTAAATCAGAATTTTACCGATCGAAAAACTAATTCGACACAAACAGTATCTCAATTAAATCGGAATTCAAATAAGACTGTTTGCGATCGACAAAGTTCTTCGATGGCTTCAAACATTCAAAAGCCCAGTTTCATCCAGACTTAAATTTCAGTTGAGGATTCAGATTTTTCGATGATTCATTCTACCAGATTCATAGAGGATATCGAAACTATCTCAAGTGCAGGCATTTAAACTCAGATAAAACTCATAATCAGGCCTCAAACACCATAAAATAGTTACGGTTCTTCTCAGTTTTGAAGAACAGTCGAAAAATCTTAATTAAACGTGCGAAAAACTACAGAATGTAAATGCAAATCAAGTTATATCATTCGCAATCGTTAACCGAATCGAATTTCTACCTTAATCAGACGATTTGGAGTGAAAAATTGAAAGTTTTTGAAGGATTTTGTATCGTCTGATAAAGTTTTGCGAGAGAGTTTTTTTTTCGATTAGGTTTTGCGTGAGAAAAAATTTTTCGACTGACAAAAGTTAAACTTTTATTAACTAGCATTAATTTGTTTTCGGGCTTGTGATTTAACATTTTGCGATTAATGGATCAGGCCCATTACTATTTGCACACGAAGAATTCAAATTTTCGATCGCAAATTATCGCGGTTAATCAAAATCGATCCCAACACTGTTTACGATCGAGAAACTTTAGATTGCGAATTAATTCTAGCATCCAGTTTCTCGATAGTAAGTTCTTCTAACGAATTTCAGATTGACCACTATTTCAAAATAAAACCCATTGTAAGGCCCCCCCTTAGTAATTAAAATAAATTAACTCCCTGTATTTTCGGTGTAGTAACGTCTAGCTCCCCTGGCAGAAATTTAAAAATCTGTACCACTTAGAGATAAGCGCTAGTAATAATGGAGTTAATCAACAATTATTTTTGGCAATTTTATCTTTGAAATATTTGGTCTTGTGTCTAGCTCCTCTCTTTGTAGTGTCGACGTCTCGCTCCTTAATTTTGAAAGATCTGAAATACTCAGAGAAAAAACGTCAAAAATATTTGGAGCTAATCTACAAGTCTTATACTTGCTCCCCCTCAAATGATGCACAAGAAGTGACTAATTATGCAAGCATATGAAATCAATTCAAGTCCCGAGCACACAAATTTACCAAGTAAGCATGTATACATGGTTCCCGAAAACATGTACTTTAAAATATTGTGTGAGGGTAGAAGCAATGAAAAATTTATCGCATTTAAACAATTCAGTACCAATGCAATCTAAAATTGCAATTAGAATGTGCGATACACTAAAGAAATTCGCATTTATTCAATTCAACGCATATGAAACATAACATTTCATGTCAAAATGTGCGAATTTTATTATTTATTATTTATTTATTAGTATATATATATTTTTTAATTTTTCATATTCTTTACCTACATATATATATTTATTAATAATATTTTTTTTATATATATATTTTTTATTTTACTATTATTATAGTATGGGGTCAGATTATTTTGCTTCGATCAATCGTCACGCCTAAAATTTTACGAGACATTTGAAAGAAGAAAATGCCGTCAAGTCACGTCGTCAAACTAAAGTCCTAAGTTTATAGACTGATCCATTTCGACAACTCTCACTAGGTTCGCTCTTGCTCTCAATTATAGCTATCTTGGGATTTTTATATTTTTATCACTCAAGTCAACACAAGCAATTTTAAGTCAATTTACCTGTGATCGAGGCATTTTTAATCATTTCACCTAAGCGAGAGACCTCTATGTGGAATCAAAGGGTTGTAAAGGTTATAATTTGGTTAGGACTTAGAACGGAAGGAATTTAAAGGAAAGTGGGCTTATCTCTTCATCGTCTTCCAATTCTACGTCCGTCTCCTTTTTTTCGGCGTCTTTCTTCTTTTCAATCTTTTCTCCATCTTTTTCTTTTAAGAACTATCCCTTTTTATGTTATGCTCAAGCTGAAGCTCCGCTTCTCCATGAGGCACTAGGAGATTATCGTAGGCGAAGTTCTTTTTGTTGGTTCTCGGGCCAATACCGTGCTCCTCTTCTCTTAATCCCTATAGAGGTTTCAGGGATTATCAATTTGGAGAAGTTCTCGGTTATGGAATTCGTACCCGAGGCTGCACTCCTCTTCTCGTTTCCCGATATAAGACCGGATTATCGTTGGAGAAGTTCACTTCGTGGTGCTCCTCTTTCAGCCGTTCTGACGAGCGTACGAGATTATCGTTGGAGAAGTTCATGGCAGGAACCATGCCACTTTCTACAAGGTAATCGGAATGCCGGTTCCTTTGGTCTGACTTTGCGCGTTGAGCAATGCCTTCTTTTGTCATCATCTTACTTTTTCTTTTGTTATCTCCCCCTCCTTTTCTCGTTTGAACAACCATTCGAAGAGTATAGAGTTTGGTTGAAGGCTGGGAATGGGTTTCAAATGAAGAAAAGGACGTCGGAGAAGGCTCAAAGTAGATGACTAAGGGCTAACGTGGGAGAATTTATATAAGGCCGAATGAGGAATATCCTAAACTCCCTTGTCATTTTCCTGACGATCTAACGCAAGATGAGTATGACACCAAGAATCACTAGGTAAGACAAGTAATTTATGTGTGACTCACTCGAGAAGTAGATCCAAAGAAAGGAAAAAGGAACAAGGCTTGAATCCTCACGCATGTAGAGTGACTTTGTGTCTAGTGGAACAATCAAATGACCTTTTAAACACAAGAATGCGACTTAGACTAACAAATTTAAGCAATTAAATCGATCGCATGTCGGGGTAAAATTCTAAGTGCCTTTAGATCAAAACATCCTAAAGGATTTCGTCATACCCCTTTATATTCTATATAAAAATATATATTATATATTTTTATTATTATTATTATTATTATTATTATTATTATTATTATTATTATTATATTTTTTTTATTATTTTTATCACGCAAGATAAGGACAAATAAGCATAGAAAACACATAGAATAGAGCATGTGATAGCCCAGAAGATCAGGTAATGCACATATTACAGAAGATTCAACATGCCTAATTTTCCGACAAGGAATTGAAATCGTTTCTCATCCAAGGCCTTGGTGAAAATGTCGGCTAGTTGAAACTCCGTGTTCACAAAGTACATCTCTATTGTGCCTTTTTCTACGTGATCTTTGATAAAATGATATCTAATGTCTATGTGTTTTGTGCGTGAATGATGAACAAGATTGCAAGTAATGGCGATTGCACTCTGACTATCACTATATATGGGTATATTATTTAGATTGTACCCATAGTCGCGAAGCTGTGTCCGCATCCACAGCATCTGTGAGCAACAGCTGGCGACAGCTACGTATTCTGCTTCGGCCGTCGAAGTGGACACACAATTCTGCTTTTTGGATGACCAGCAAACCAGCTTTTCGCCTAGAAATTGAGCGCCACCGGACGTGTTTTTCCTGTCCATTCGGCAACCTGCATAGTCAGTGTCAGTGTAGCCGATAAGTTTAAAATTCGTACCCTTTGGATACCATAGGCCAAGAGTAGAGGTGCCTTTAAGGTAGCGTAAAATTCTTTTGACCGCGAGCATATGGGATTCTTTGGGATCGGCTTGAAAACGAGCACACAAGCAGGTGGCAAACATGATATCCGACCGGCTCGAAGTGAGGTAGAGAAGAGATCCAATAATACCGCGATACAGTGTGATGTCGACCGATTTACCAGAGGAGGCATCCAACTTGCAGCTTGGTGACATAGGAGTGCTGAGAGGCTTGCTCTGGTCTTGATGAAACTTCTTCAGAATATCCTTGATGTATTTTGTCTGACTGATGAAAATTCCATCATTGAGCTGCCTGACTTGAAGGCCTAAGAAAAATTGCATCTCTCCCATGTGACTCATCTCGAATTCGCTCTTCATGAGATCTCCAAACTTCTTGCAGAGCCGAGGATTTGTTGATCCGAAGATGATGTCGACGTATACTTGGACGACCATCAGATCTTTGTCATGCCATTTAATGAAGAGGGTTGTGCCTATCGTTCCTTGTATGAATCCAGACTTCACGAGGAAATCACTCAGGACATCGTACCAAGCACGTGGGGCTTGTTTTAGTCCATAGAGAGCTTTGTCCAAGCGATAGACGTGATCGGGATGTTCTTGATCAACGAAACCTTCCGGCTGAGCGACGTAGACTTCTTTTTTTAACACGCCGTTGAGAAAGACGGTTTTAACATCCATCTGATAGACTTTGAAGTCTTTGTGAGCCGCATAAGCCAGCAGGAGACGGATAGCTTCGATACGGACAGCAGGAGCTTAAGTCTCGTCGTAGTCCCTGTTGATTGTATCCCTTAGCAACTAGCATTGCTTTGTTCCGGATCACTTCACCATCTTCATTTTTCTTATTCTTGAAAACCCATTTAGTTCCGACCACTGTTTTCCCATGTGGACGGGGTACCAAGGTCCACACTTGAAGACGTTCGAATTGATTTATTTCCTCTTGCATTGCAATTGTCCAATCCGGGTCTCGAAGTGCGTCTGCTACTTTGGTAGGCTCATTTTGGCTCAGGAAGCAACTGAAAAGACCGTGTTGGCTCATGAAGCAAGGCTGAAATCGATGCGTTAGCCATCTGTGGATCTAGATTGCCTATAGTCTCCGATTGATCATTTGTCTGAGGAAGTTCCAATACTGCACTTGGATTGATCGTCTCTGATGATACTTCCTCGATGACCACTATAGGTTCTTCGGTGTTCTGTGGCAATTCTGAATAGGGTGGGGTAGAGGTGTGAGATGAACTTGGTACGTCGGTCTCGTTCGGTAGAGAATCCATTGTAGGTGTAGTCGTGTATGACCGTATACCGGTTCGAAGAGAGAATCCAAGTCGTCTATTGCAAGTCTCGTTGCTTCGTCTGACACTGATCCTAAAGTTGTTGCAATCTTCTGTTGGTTTGTGCCAACACACCAGTGATTACGGGTTTTGAAATGTTGTCTTCAGAAGCCAACGGGTTGAGAACGGGTCCTGAACTGAATTGAGCAGGAACCAACGGGTTAGGCACGGGTCCTGGACTGAATTGACCAGAAGCCATATCTGCCACTTCGTGGAAAGTGACATTATAGCTTTCCTTAATAGTTCGGTTGGACTTGATGTATACTCGGTACGCTTTTGATGTTGAAGATACCCGACAAATGTAGCTTCGAATGCTTTAGGATCGAACTTTGCACGTTGCTCTCGGTCGTTCGCCACAAAGCACTTGCACCTGAAGACTTTAAAGAAAGAGATGTTGGGCAATCTATTATTCACAATCTCGTACGGAGTCTTGTTGAACCGTTTGTCAACCACCGTCCTCTTTTGAGGAAAACAAGCGGTATTGACTGCTTCAGCCCATAGAAAGTGTGGAAGTCCCGATTGGATCAGCATTGTACGAGCGACTTCCACTAGTGTTCGATTTTTCCTTTCAACGACCCCATTTTGTTGAGGTGTTTTGGCGGCTGAAAATTGTTGACTTATTCCAAGTTTCTGATAAAACTCACTGAGGTGATTGTTCTTGAACTCAGTGTCGTTGTCTGTTCGAACAACTTGAATAGTCTGTTGCAGCAGATTTTGAGTTGTGTTCACAAAATTGATAATCAAGTCACCAGTCTCATCTTTCGTTCGGAGGAACTTTGTCCACATGTAGCGAGAATAGTCATCGACAATCACTAGGACATTTTCTTCCATTGATACTCTTAAGTCTGCATCGGACCACAGAGATCCATGTGAATTAGTTCCAATGATCGAGAAGTAGACGCAATTTGCTTGACGTGATGAGATGCTCGCTTCATTTTTCCTAGGTGACATGCCGAACAATGATGCTCCCTTTGTAGTTGTATAGTTGGAAGACCGTGAACCAACTTTTTCGTAGAAAGATGTTGGAGAGCTTTCATGTTTAGATGCGACAGTCGTTGATGCCATAGGCTGTTCCTCTGTAAATCAATCTGAGAAATGAGGCATACAGTTGTCGAGGGCCACACAGACGTCAGGTTGATCGTGTAAAGATTGGATCTCCGAAGTCCTTGAAGGAGTTCTGTGTCCTGACTATCCAAAATTCTGCACCGGTCAGCATGGAAGACCACTTGGAAGCCTTTGTCACAGAATTGGCCTATGCTGAACAAGTTATGGCGAAGGCCTTCGACGTATGAGAATCTTTGATGGTCAGATTCTTCAGAATGATATCCCCCAAGTCCTAGAATCGGGGCTGAATCGTTGTTCCCAAATCTGACTTTGTCGTTTGGTCGGTCTTTGTAGTTGGCTCAGCAGCTCTTGATTACCAGTCATGTGTGTGGAGCAACCAGAGTCGAGGTACCACACATGATGGATCTCATTTGAAGACGTGGATGCGTTGTCGTCGTCCGTATGAGTGGATGTCTCGGCGTCCAATTCGTTGTCAAGACGGGCCATGAGGGCTAAGTTCTCTTCTTCGGAGCTCGACGAATCCTCGAGCCATTGGTCCTGTTCGGCCATGAGAGCTACTCCAACTTCTTTCTGTTTTGTCAATTGAAGCTTCTTGGAGTAGTAGTTTGCATCTCTTTTCTTCGGGAGAGTGCAATCTCTGGCGAAGTGACCTGCTTTGCCACAGTTAAAGCATTTGTTAGTCTCTTTGGGATTCTTAACCTCGGAACTCTCCGGAGCACATTCTTTGTTCTTGGAGCTTGTAGTCTGAAGTCTATTGGTTGAGGTTGAAGACTTCTTCTTGAAGTACTTCTTGCTCATCATTTGTCCAATGAGAGCTAACTGTTTTCCAAGGGCTTTCACGTTCGGCTCGATGTCGGAGTCCGATTCATCTTCCGACTCTGATGATGAAGGTGGCCTAACGATCTTTTTCTTTCTTGATCTTGTGCTCCTCTTCTCCGAGACTAAGGCAACCGTGTATCAGTTTGTTTGCCTTTCTGCTCTTTGATAATCTCTCGGATATCATCCTCATGCTGAGCGAGATTATCGAACACGGCATGGACATCCAACTCCTCTAGATCTTTATTTTGTCGTATTTGAGTGGCTATTTTCTTCCATTCCGTGGGCAGCGAAAATAGAAATCTTATGTTTGTCTCCATGTTTGTCTTCGTTATTTCTATCTTCCTCATCTCGTTGAGAAGAGTGAGGTATCGTTGGTAGATTTCGTATAGACTCTCCTCCGGCTTTGCTTTGAATGAGTCGTAAGCAGTGGGATGTTCGCCTTCTTTGCCTTTATGCCAACTTCCGTCCTTTGAATCATCCTATGCAGCTCATCCCACATCCCTTTGGCCGATGTAAGGCTGTCGATTTGTCTGTACATATCGTTGGGATGCCCTGCATAAGGGTATTCATGGCTACTAGATCAGCCTTAGCTCGAGCTCTTTCCTCTAGAGATATTCTCTAGGCTCCTTTAGTCGCCTAGAAGCTGGAATTACTGGAAGTAGCTGTTTCGTCCCCGGGTACATGAACCCAGAATTGTGTCGGTACCTCTTCAAGGGACTGCAGTAGATTTTCGGCTTGATCCTTTAGAGCGATGAAATTCAGGAAGCGGCTTCTCCACACTGTGTATTCGCCTCTTTGCAAGATCGGCGGACGGTTGTCATTTCCGAGTGAGTATGCATCCATGTTTGTATTATAGTAGTCGAGTTGTTGAGGATCTTCGTTGATTGTTTTGAGGGTTGAAAACGATGTAAAGTGCTTCACAAGTGACGAAATTTGTTAGTAGCGTTTGATTCGAAGATTAAATCGACAATTATTTTCGATTCAATTTTTAGAGTATGATCGAAATTAATTTCGTCGATACAGAATGTATTTACTATTTTCGTGCGATTTTGTCAGCGAAAAATTTTACGAGCGAAATAAATTGCCCAAAATCGTTCAGTCGAGAAAAATTTCCTGATCGTGAATTTATTTCTATCGTAAAGAAACAGTACGTCAGTAAGTTTCTCGACAAGTCAAAATAAATCCGTTGACTAGAAAAGTTTCTCGCGTATAAATGATTTTCGCCTGGTCAAACATTAAAATGTTTGACTGAAAAAGTTTTTCGAGTGAAAGTTATTACGCATGCAAGGTCAAAATTGGTCTCACTCGAAAAAGTTTTTCGCTGGATAATGCTCGAGAAATATTTCTAACTAAAAACGTTTCTGCTGATGACGATTCTAGCGTTGACTTCGTATTCTGACCGAGAAAAATTCTCGCGCTAAGTTTATCGATCGAGAAACTAATCCGATCGCAAAACCTAGCGAGAAAAATTTGAGCAATCGAGAAAAATTCACAGAATACGATTAACACAAATTCGAGCAAAAACAAAGAATCAGATAGTGAAGTTTGAGGTAATTGCTCGCAATCAAGTACTAACCGCGCACGAACAAGCAATTAAACACGTTATGAAGCAAAATATATCGAATTTGATCAAAATCAGAACGTGTTCTTCATGTTCTTCGTCAACAGTAAAATTTCAGAATCAAATTAATCAAAATTCGACGTTCAAACTGCTACTGATTTAGTCGCAATGATCATTTATCACTTAATCTAGCACTGAAACATCAAATTCAAGTCAATTAAGCACAGAATTAAGCTATTAGATCGAAAAAACTTTTCGCGCCAAATCTGTTCTTCTATGGAACAGTGTTTGAAATAAAATTTCAATCCAATTCTAACAATTTACGATTCAAAACAGAACGAATCTGCTCTGATACCAATTGTTAGGTCCTCAGATTAACAACTCGACGATCCTAGGCTAGAATCCATAGTAATTCGATCGTTTAGATAATCAATTGAATTCGATCGAAAAACTCAAGTTAAGAACACGAGAGAGAATTCAATTAGAGCGAGAAAGTTACTGTTGTTTCTCTCTCTAGAAATCGAATTGCAAGCCCTTGGGATCAATTCTCTAAACTTTCTCTATTTGATACAATTGTTTTACATGCATTTATACCAAACAAACTTGGTATAAATATCAAACTAGTCCTAATCTAAGGACTACTATACAAAACGCCCCTAATTACAAGAACAACTAATGAAATCAAGCACAATTACAAATGGTATTCTACAAGAAGGCAAGCGATAGAGGTTGAAGACATCTTTAGTGAAAAATTCAATTTCTATACTTAATGGGCCGGGGCTATAACTAATTTTAGAAAGTCATATATATTGACTAGGTATTTAAGGCCCATATTTGAATGAAAATTAAATCTTTGTATATAAAATTATATCTATTTGAAATAAACTTGATATCAACGATTATGTAAGTTAAATAATTTGATCTTATTAATAACTTTTTCTTTTAATATCATATAATGCTGGATTTACAAATATCTTGCAATTAAACTCATAATTTATATATTTTGAAGCCATCATAAATTCTAAGTACAATCACCATGCAAGTAATATGTCATTTCCAAAACTTGCAACATTTATTTTGTCATGAATTATGATATGAATTTTGTTAAACTCCTTTTGTTAAGTACAATATAATTTCACATATGTTACTTTGATATATATATATATATATATATATATATTTACGTAATTCACAGTGCGCCTCGATAATTGAGGCGATGCCCTCGTCGCTGTTTTGCGCCCCGCGCCTTTAAAAGTATGGTTGGAAAAGCTAATGGTGGTACAGTGAGGTAGACTATCAGTCGGAGTGTGATGGGCCCAACCTCACAAGTCTAGGTATGGGACAGGATGTTACACACATTGTTTTAAAAAGCGTTCGAAAGCGCGCGTTGAGGCGCGCCTTAATAATTTTTTTTATTAAAACACGACGAAGCGTATATTATTTTGCGTTTTATTTTTTTTTTTTGAATTTTTTATGTAGCGACGGCTTTTCCCTCGCAATATCCGTCGCAAATAGTTTATTTTTTTTTTTTCGTTGCAAACCGTCGGAAACATAATAAGCGCACGTGTCCATCACTTTTGTACATCATGTGAAGCATTATTGGGTGGTGACGTGAGCAAAAGTTAATGTGGACTGATTTTCGTTTCAATTAGCTTTCGTGATTTGTTGATATTTCATTGGTTGGTCCCTTTTATTTAGACTCCACCAATTTATTAAATTACTTTATTTTGAATAATTTATATAATAAAAATATATAAGCGTATCCAATTTATTCTTTGTTTTATGAAGATCATAATGACATCCCTATAATCTATTTTATGATATCAATATAGTTTTTAAATTATACTAATAGGCTTATTTTAATTGAGCTGATAGTATATTGAAAAAGAATGATTCATTTCTCGGCTTATTTTGTTTTGGACTTATATAAACTTTTTAATATATTATTCATATACATATATTTAATACTTTTATTTTAACCAATTCTTAATTGTACCGTATTTTTTATTTCATTGAAATTTTTGAGAAAATATTGATTATTCAATATCATAACATCAATAATGACATAAAAAAATTAGCAAAATAGCATTTTTATATTATATATAGATTATCCGAAATACTTACGCAATGCGCTACGCTATTTACGCTACGCGCTACCGGCACTAAAACGCGACACGCTATGCTATATGATTTTTAAAACATTCGTTACACATGAACTCTCATGACGAGAGACTGGTGAGAGAAAAAGTCCAAAACCACGAAGAGAAAGAAAAAAAGTGCACCGCGACGGTGGAGAAAGATACAACTCAAAAAGAGAACAAACAAGGAAAAGGCACAAGAGAAAACGCATGTGAAGAAAGATAAATGGTGGGGAAGAAAAAGAAAACACAGAAAAGAGACGGAGAAGACAAAATAAGGCAGCGAAAAACTAAAAACACAACATTGAAGAAGAAGGGCCAAACGAAGAAAAACACATAAAGAAGCATAATCAAGAACATAAATACAAAGAGACCTTCCCACCCTCCATTAATAGAGGATGGGGAGAATTTTTTTTCTATTAACTTACTGTTGGAGTAGAAGAAGAGAGCGCCGCTGAGAGAGAAGTAGGGTTCCTAAGTTGATGTCGCATTTGCGAAGAAGAAAGGTTTGATAATGGGGAAAATGGGGAATTGACTACATCTAAGGCAAAAGGATGTGCCTTTGGCGAGTTTTCGGCTGGAAATGGAAGCTGTGAAGATGATATAAACTGCGAAGGAGATGATGATTTGGAAGGTTGGGAATTGAGGGGAAGAAATGATGACCCACAAGAGTAATGGGCTGGGCACTGTTAAAGAAACGAAGCCAATGTTCATCCATTTCAATTAAATGCAATATAACCCATTATGCTAATTGCATATTAGTTAGGCAGACTATATATAGACTCGGTGCATGTACGAAGAAGGATATGAAAAAAGAATTATCTAATCACTCGCATCTTTGATTCTTCTCTCTACTCAATCTCTCTCCCTAGTTCTCTCTGATTCTTCTTTTTCCTCTGCAAACCTAACAGAAAGACAACACCATTTCCGTTAGAAAACCATCATCATTAACACACAAACATATTTATCCAAAACCATTACATTTGGTATCAGAGCACGATCACCATGGCTGAAAATACAAGATACAAGGAGATTTTAGAAGCACAAAAAATGGTTGAACAAGCTTTGGCACATGCTGAAGCTCAACTATTGAAAGATCAACAGACTCGGTTGGACAACGAGAAGAAAATTCGAGAACAGATAATGGTTACAGAGCTGAAAATTCAAGATCAAATGATGGAGCAAAGGGCTGAGTTGATGAACAAATTTGAAGAGGTAACAACATCTATGGCAAATCTTCAAACATGTATGTTGAACCTGACTGAGTCCCATCAATATGTTGTCAATGAGTCTATCTTGGGGAACCCATCTGCATCTAAATCTACAGGCAGCACATCTCATAAAGGTTTTTGGATCTTACCAAGGGTCATACTCATTGTGAACAGAGAAGAGGTGATACTAACCCCCTAATCAGTTTCAACCCGGCTCCCAGAGTCGACTTTCCCAGGTTTGATGGCAATGCTGCTAGGTCTTGGATTCTCAAATGTGAAGGATACTTCCAGATGGTCCCATACATGGCAGATGACCAGAAAATAATTCTAGACTCGATGCACTTTGAAGGAAAAGCTGCTTCATGGTATCAATACCTACTAGGTAAACAACTGAAACTTACTTGGGCTGACTTTTTAGAATCAGTCTCTGCTAGGTTTGAAGAAATCAGGGACACAAAAATCATTGGAGAATTTAATAAAGTTAAGCAACATGGTAGCTATTATGAGTATGTAGAGAGGTTCGAAGAGCTACGAGCATGTATGTTGCTTATTAGTAAGGACTTGAACGAAGAGTATATTGTGGCTAGCTTCATTAGTGGGCTCAGCGAGGAGATCAGTCCTTCATTACCACGTTTAACCCACAAACATTAGCTGACACTATTGAGTTGGGGAAGAATCAGATTCTAACCTTGGAAGCTATCACCAAAAGGATTAAACAACCACCTATGAAGTACATCACATCCCTACTTGGTGAAAAGAGGCTTGCTGGCCCTGAACCTCCAAAACCAGGAATTCTCAAACCACCAATGAAGGTGCTAACTACTACAGAAATGGCAGCCAAATGGGAAATGGGCCTATGTTCAACTGTGATGAGAAGTTCACCCCGGGCCATAAATGTAAGAACAGAATTTCTTACACGATCATTCCCGAAGAAGAGACCCCCAATTGCCGCTGGAAGAACACAAGGTGAATTCTGATGGGGAAGAGAAGTTCTACACTCTTGAGTCATTGAATGGGGGTGGAAGACTTACTACCATGGCACTTAAGGGGTATTATCAGCAGCATCAATTGCTGATTCTACTCGATTCTGGCAGCACTATTAGCTTCTTACAAGAAGATACGGCCTGGGCTTTGAAATGTGAAGTGGAAGATGCTAAGCCTATTAAGGTTAAGGTGGCTAGTGGAGAGATCCTTAGGAGTACCTTGCAAACTAAGGGATTACGTTGGTCGATGGTAGGGCATGAGTTCACCTTCCCCCTCAGATTGCTCAAGCATGAAGGCTGTGACATAATATTGGGAGGAAACTGGTTGAGACAGGGTACACCTATCACCCTATATTATGAAGATATGACATTCACTATAAGTCATCTCGGGAAGAGGGTCACACTTCAGGCTTTGGATAATAAGGATGCCTGTCATATGCTATCTGCCCCTACCCTTTACAAACTCACCCACCTGCCTTTCCCCACAAACATTGAGGAGTTCTACATGGTGTCCCCTTGTTCAACTAAGCCTAAAGCTTACACTGACAATCCCCACTTACAAACTATTCTCACAGATGCTTATTTGGGTTCGAATATCACAGAAGCTGGGAAGTTTGTAAAAGATAGGCCGAAATTATGGCCGACACTTGAGGATAATTTGTTTCAAGCACAGTATAGAACTGAGCCGATGACTTACAGATTCCAGCTGCTCTCGGATGCTAAAACCCACCCGGACTTATGTGACTCCTCCCTGAAGAAATTTATCACACCAAAATGTTGCCACCTACCACTGACGAGATAGGCGAATTCATGGTGGAACCGAACAATACCAACCAACAACGACTAATAACTCGGGGAACTTACAAAATACCTCAACTTTTGGTTAAGTGAAGACGTCGCGGCAACCACATGGGAGGATATATCCTACATCCGAACCAAATTCCCGAGCATTCATCCTTGGGGACAAGGATGCTTTCAACGCGGGGTATTGTCACATCTGCAAAAAAGGAAGGCTTGATAATGGGGAAAAATGGGGAAATGACTACATCTAAGGCAAAAGGATGTGCCAAAAAGGAAGGTTTGATAATGGGGAAAATGGGGAATTCACTACATCTAAGGCAAAAGGCTGTGCCTTTGGCGAGTTTTTGGCTGGAAATGGAAGCTGTGGAAGATGATATAAAAACTTCGAGGAGATGATGATTTGGAAGGTTGGAATTGAGGGGAAGAAATGAAGACTCGTAAGAGTAATGAGTTGGGCACTGCTAAAGAAACGAAGCCCACGTTTATCTATTTCAATTGAAGGCAATATAGCCCATTATGCTAATTACATATTAGTTTGGTAGGACTATATAGAGACTCAATGCATGTACGAAGAAGGATAAGAATTATCACTCGCATCTTCAATTCTTCTCTCTTAATTCGCTCTCCCTAATTCTCTCTTATTCTTCTCTTTCCTCTGCAAATCTTCTCTGCAAACCTAACAGAAAGACAACACCATTCCGTTAGAAAACCATCATCATTAACACACAATCATATTTATCCAAAACCATTACAGTTGAGTTGTAATTGTTAGTCGCGTTTTCGACATTGCAGTTTCACATAACCCTAATGGGCCCAAGTGTTTATAAACTCTCCGTTTCAACGTCGCGGTTGTATTCTTTTATTCTCCACAAAAAAGGTTCTCTTCTATCTGTATCTTTTTCTCTCAACCTCTCGTCGTCTATATCCACTTAGATCTTACAATCATGGTTGGTTTCATTCCTCTGTATCAACAAGTTGACCTCCTTTTCTCAAAATTTCAATCTCACCGGCTTGTGCTTTAGAGAAAATCATTTTCGCCTTTTAAATCGAAAAATGGCTTGAATTTTCCCTAAAATTCCTCAAGGATTTTCAGATCTACAACCATGGTATGTATTTTCATCGTGTTCTTTGTTCATTTTCCTTTCACCATTGCATTTGTTTTTGTCTGTGTTATGTTTTATAGTATTTATGCAGTGATTGAAGGAATTGACTCTTGATTTGACACCATGGTAACATCGTGTTGGAATTACTTTTCGCTTATTAGGCTGTGTTTCGAACCTGGAAAGCGGTGGGGAAAATAAAACTAGAGAGAAATGATTTCCACTAGCTTTTTCCTCATTTTCCTCACCATTTGGTGAGGAAAATGATTTTCCATGGTTTTTGCTTTATACTTAGTTTTATTTTCTTTTCTTTTTCCTCATCTATTTCTCTAGTCAACCAAGCACAAATCATGATTTTTCTTTTCGTTTCTCACTAAGTTCCTTGAACCAAACACACCCTTAAGGATTATCAATCATGCTTTTAATGCATAGAGTTTCCTGGTTTGATATGTCCATTGCCATGTTTTCAAATTGTTTAATCAGATTTACGAATATCAATCTAGACTTCTTACACTATTAATTCAGATATACTATTACATGCATTTTATTTTATAATCCCAGTCAGATGTGTATCCTCACACAACACCATCATAGTCCTCATACTCCTACTATGTTTAATCACATTTACGGAATAGCAATTTAGGCTTTTTACACCTATTTCAGATATACTATTACATATGTTTTTTTTTGTTAACTTCATAATGGTATCCCCACACAACGCCATCATGGCCCCCACACTCTTACTACGTTCTGTCTTAATCGAATCTGAACCTCAAAGTCGGGTATGTGACGATCAAGGCTCCCACTGGATTAATTATCCATGTTCCATGGGACCCACTAAAATTCACAAACAACGACAATCACAAAATTCGAAGAGGTGACCAAGAGGATGAAATTCCATCCTTCTAACCGCTGGGCTATCCCAACGGGGGTGTTCATCGTTATGTATTCATTTCTTATTTTCATTTTCTTTTTTATGTATTATGATAAGTTTAATATTTATGCAGCAACATAAAATGAGAGAAGTTGTCTTATTCCGTGGGAATCATGATCGCTCTACTGTCACTGAATGTACTTTTTTTTACCGTAACCCAGTGACTAAATTATTTCTTACATGATTCAGGACATGAGAAACATATCGATACGGTACGTCTTTGCCGCCTAATACTGTAATACCCGCAAATTTTATGAAGGGATTACGATGGGAAATTTCAAGACAATTAGCGAAGAAAATTTAGGAATAAAATTCCTAATAAATATTTACGAACAAAGTTCGGACGGAAGTAAAATAATAAAATAGTCTCGAGAATGTTTCGGAAATTAATAAAAGAATTAAGCAAAAATAATATATGGACTAATAGTATTGGGCAAATATTTTACACATGAATAAGGCCAATAAATGGATGGGTTTGTATTTAACACATAAGCCATAAACAAGGACCAAAGATATTAAAATGAGATAAGGATTATCATATTACTTAAGACCAAGGAAATCTAACGTCACCACTTTCTTTGTGTCTAATCAACTCTCAAAGTTCGATGTCTTGATGTCTATCATGAACCTTAAGGGGAACATTAAAAAAAAAACGAAAGGAAGACTTTAAGCTGAAGAACTGAGAAACTCGAATAGAACTCGTTGAAGCATTATCAAACCACATAACACTTTGTCAAAAGGAGGTATGCGTTAGTTGGTATTTAGTAATTTTAGTATAACCTTAATATATCAGTCTATATCTCTACGTTATTTTGTGGTATTTAGGGAATAGTTCGAAGCTTTTGGTATGAGAAGAAAACCTTAGAATGAGCTAAACTAAGTCTCGAACAGTATTTGTTGGTCCAGCCAACCAAAAGCGACGCCCACCATCATTGAAATATATATATATATATATATAAATATTATTAATATTATATTATACTATTATTTTATATATATAATAATTTAATGAACGGCTGATATTGAAGGGCGACGCGGCGCATTCCTGGCCACCCGTTTTGAGTGGTCCAGAAGAGCTGAAGACATCTATAAATAGGCTGAGGATTCTTCAGTTATTATCATCACAAGCTCATTCGAGTTTTACTATATATAGAGAGAAGTAGTCCGGGTGAGTTGTGAGGTTATCAGTTCGGGTAGAAACTGATAGGGTTCCACATCCACAGAGAGGTGTGAGGTAAACACGAGTGGTAAAAGTGAGATAGTAAAAATTCGAAGGTTGTAATTTTTACTATAGTGAAGATTTTGCCGACTCGGCCGTGGTTTTTCCCTCTTCGTTAACAGAGGGTTTTCCACGTTAAAGTTCTGGTGTTCTTTCTTACCTTACGGTAATTTTATTTTTACCGTGGTAGTTACTGAGCGGGTCCCACCAAATTTACCCCGTGGGTCCCACTTCTCCCGATCGTCGTACCGAGTCAAACCGAGACCTGTTCCGCTGCGGGGCCCACTGACCACCGCGGGGCCCACCACCATTCCCAACAAGTGGTATCAGAGCCTGATAGTATTCTGAGTATGCTCTGTGGTTGCAGCTTTGACTGATCTTCCACATCAGAAAAGGTACTAGTAGGTTGCTGGTAATTTTGACGGCCATGGAGAACGACGGAGGAATGATCAAGCTGACAGTAACGAATTACTCCATATGGAAATCAAGGATGGAGGATTATCTTTATTGCAAAGACCTCCATGAACCAATCGAAAATGAAGGCAAGATGCCTGAAGACGGGAAGGCTGACCAATGGAAGAAATTGCAACGAAAGACGCTAGCTGTGATCCGCCAATGGGTGGACATTAGCCTCTACAACCACGTCCGAAATGAGACAGACCCCTACAAACTCTGGACGAAATTGGAGGGTATGTATGAGGTAACGAATGCGCTGAGCAAGGTATTCATGATGTGAAAACTCATGAATGTGAAGCTGAACGAGGGACGATCAGTTGCTGAACATCTGAACGACTTCGAAGGACTGGTAACTCAACTCACAAGTGCCGGTCTAGTCCTTGATGATGAGCTACAAGCATGTCTACTATTGGGATCTCTACCTGATAGCTGGGATACGTTGGTGGTATCGCTCACTAACTCCGCACCAAGTGGTAAAGTCACGATGGAGATGGTGAAAAATAGACTATACAATGAAGAGATACGAAGGAAGGATGCTGCCAGTACCAGTACGGGAAATCAGGCCCTTGTCATGGAGAATAGGGGTCGGAGCAAGAGTAGAGGACCAAAAGGATACGACAAGTCGAAAGATAGATCCAAGTCCAGGGAGATGAGGAAGTGCTACCATTGTGGAAAAGTTGGCCACTTACAAAGAAACTGTAGGCTTCTCAACAGAAAGCAGAAACAAGATGATGACAAGAACACGTCTGCAATCGCCTCCAACGATGGTGGAGAGGTTACTCTGGTGAATGAAGCAGACTGCTGTCATGTTGCGGATGCAAGCACCGAATGGATAGTGGACTCTGGTGCCTCCTACCATTGTGTTCCAAGGCGTGAATACTTCTCCACATATAAGGCAGGAAACTTTGGCACTACCAAGATGGGTAACCAAAGTGTTTCTCAAATAGTGGGGATCGGTGATATCTGTATCCAGACGAGCGTAGGGTGCACATTGCGGCTGAAAGATGTGCGACACATTCCAGACCTGCGTCTCAACCTAGTTTCTGTGAAGGTGCTGGACAACGAAGGATACTATAATGAGATGGCGAATAGCAACTGGAAACTCACCAAGGGATCATTGGTGGTAGCGAGAGGAAAGCTATGCTGCTCGCTGTACAAGATGCACGCGACGATATGTGCTAACCAACTGACCGCAGTTGAAGATGATGCTTCTCCAAATTTGTGGCACAGACGGCTGGCACACGTAGGAGAGAAGGGGTTGAATGTCTTGGCTAGAAAGTCCCTCATACCAGTAGCCAAGGAGAAAGCGCTGAACCCCTGCGATCACTGTTTATTTGGGAAGCAACATAGAGTTTCATTTGCGAAGAACTTAACAAGGCGAATGAAGAAGTTGGAGTTGGTACACTCTGACGTATGCGGACCCATGGAAGTCGAATCTCTGGGAGGCAACAAATATTTTCTGACCTTCATTGATGACGCGTCTCGCAAGACCTGGGTCTATCTGTTGCGGACGAAGGACCAGGTGTTCTACTATTTTAAGAAGTTCCATGCGATGGTGGAAAGAGAAACGGGAATGCCGCTAAAGTGTCTACGCACAGATAATGGTGGTGAATACATCTCTCGGGAGTTCAGAGATTATTCCACGAAGCAGGGCATTAGGCATGAGAAGACAGTTCCTGGCACTCCTCAGCAGAACGGTGTCGCGGAGAGAATGAACCGAACCATTATGGAGAGAGTCCGAGCGATGCTCAAGATGGCTAATCTATCTAAGTCATTTTGGGGGAAGCTGTCAACACTGCAGTCTATCTTATCAACCGACTACCTTCATCGGCGTTGAATTTTGATATACCAGAGAAGGTGTGGACCGGCAGAGACATCTCATATTCACATTTGAGAGTGTTTGGCTGCAAGGCGTTCATGCATGTGCCGAAGGAACAAAGATCTAAGCTCGATGGTAAATCGAATCCTTGCATCTTTGTTGGGTACGGAGACGAGGAGTTCGGCTACAGACTTTGGGATTCAAAGAAGAAGAAGACTGTTCGAAGTCGCGACGTAGTATTCCATGAGCATGAGACCATGGGCGACTCAGAGGTGGATGCGGCGAAATCCACAGGTGGAGGTGTAGACGATTATACACCAGTTAGCATTCCATATGACAGTGCCACGGAGGAAGGAATGCAACAATCAGAACCTGAACCAGAAGAGCCAGCTATTGGAGATGATGAACCTGTCGTAGATGAACACACTGAAGGTAATGAGCAGGGGGAGCCTTCAGATGTGCAAGAAGCAGTTGAACCTCAGGTAAGAAGGTCAACCAGGGAACGCCAACCATCGACGAGGTATCCGAGTTCTGGTTATATATTGATTACTGACGAGGGAGAGCCAGAGAGCTTCCAAGAAGTACAATCTTGTGGGGACAAAGATTGTTGGATAAAGGCCATGCAAGAGGAGATGGATTCTCTGAAAAAGAATGATACATACGAGTTAGTTCGATTGCCGAAAGGGAAGAAGACACTCAAGAACAAATGGGTGTACAAATTGAAGAAGGATGACGGCAAGTTGGTCAGATACAAGGCTCGATTAGTGGTCAAAGGTTTCACTCAGAGGAAGGGGATCGACTTTGACGAGATATTTTCACCGGTCGTGAAGATGAGTTCAATCAGAGTCATATTGGGACTAGCTGCTACCATGGATCTTCACTTGGAGCAACTCGACGTGAAGACCGCATTCTTGCATGGTGATCTTGATGAGGAGATATATATGGAGCAACCCGAAGGGTTCGAGGTTAGAGGTAAAGAGGACATGGTCTGCCGGCTGAAGAAAAGCTTGTACGGTCTGAAACAAGCTCCACGGCAATGGTACAAGAAATTTGATTATTTCATGGTACATCAGGGGTTCAAGAGAACAGATGCAGATCCATGTGTTTACGTCCGGAGATACTCTAACGGTAAATTTATCGTTCTTCTCCTGTATGTTGATGATATGCTAATTGTCGGACAAGATGCAGAGATGATTAGCGGGTTGAAGAAAGATTTGTCAAAGACGTTTGACATGAAGGATTTGGGTTCGGCAAAGCGGATTCTCGGAATGGAGATTACCCGAGATCGGAAAGCTGAGAAATTGTGGTTATCTCAGGAGCGCTATATTGAACGAGTTCTAGAGAGGTTCAATATGAAGGATGCTAAGCCAGTTAGCACGCCACTTGCCGCGCACTTTCAGTTGCGAAAGAAATCCGGTCCATCGACAACAGAAGACGGAGAAGATGTCCCAGATGTTCCATATTCATCGGCGGTCGGAAGTTTGATGTACGCCATGGTGTGTACAAGGCCAGATATCGCTCATGCAGTTGGCGTTGTGAGTCGATTTCTATCAAATCCCGGGAAGTCACATTGGGAAGCAGTAAAATGGATCTTGAGGTACCTGAGAGGAACTTCCAAATTATGCCTAACATTTGGAAGTGGTAAATGTTTTCTTACAGGCTATACGGATGCTGATATGGCCGGTGATCTCGACAGCAGAAAGTCAACGTCGGGATACATATTCACATTCTCAGGGGGAGCCATCTCATGGCAGTCGAGGTTACAGAAATGTGTTTCTTTATCAACTACTGAAGCGGAGTATGTTGCAGCAACGGAAGCTGGCAAGGAGATGCTCTGGTTGAAGAGATTTCTTCAGGAGCTCGGAATTCAGCAGGAGGATTACATAATATTTTGCGATAGTCAAAGTGCTTTGGACTTGAGCAAGAATACTATGTATCACTCGAGGACGAAACACATCGATGTTCGTTATCATTGGCTCAGACTAGCTATTGAGGAGAAAGCGTTCAAGCTGCAGAAGATTCACACAGACAAGAATATTGCGGATATTCTGACGAAGGTGATTCCCAAGGAGAAGACAGAGTTCTGCGCCGGTCAAGCCGGCATGGGCTATCGCTGAGGCGGTAAGAGATCTTCCCCGCAAATAATGAATGAGGCTGGAGGGGGAGAATTGTTGGTCCAGCCAACCAAAAGCGACGCCCACCATCATTGAAATATATATATATATATATATATATAAATATTATTAATATTATATTATACTATTATTTTATATATATAATAATTTAATGAACGGCTGATATTGAAGGGCGACGCGGCGCATTCCTGGCCACCCGTTTTGAGTGGTCCAGAAGAGCTGAAGACATCTATAAATAGGCTGAGGATTCTTCAGTTATTATCATCACAAGCTCATTCGAGTTTTACTATATATAGAGAGAAGTAGTCCGGGTGAGTTGTGAGGTTATCAGTTCGGGTAGAAACTGATAGGGTTCCACATCCACAGAGAGGTGTGAGGTAAACACGAGTGGTAAAAGTGAGATAGTAAAATTCGAAGGTTGTAATTTTTACTATAGTGAAGATTTTGCCGACTCGGCCGTGGTTTTTCCCTCTTCGTTAACAGAGGGTTTTCCACGTTAAAGTTCTGGTGTTCTTTCTTACCTTACGGTAATTTTATTTTTACCGTGGTAGTTACTGAGCGGGTCCCACCAAATTTACCCCGTGGGTCCCACTTCTCCCGATCGTCGTACCGAGTCAAACCGAGACCTGTTCCGCTGCGGGGCCCACTGACCACCGCGGGGCCCACCACCATTCCCAACAGTATTAAGTTTTTGGCTTTGGAATATTGTAGAAAACCCTAGTTCCTTAATTATTCCTGTAGGGTCATAAGGGTTTATGTAATGAAAACTTTAATAATTTTGAAACTAACAGTGTTCTTGAGGGATATCGTGTTTCAAGAAAATCTAGTGTTTTAGGGTGTAAGATTGTCGGGCGTTAGCATAGTTTTTAAAGTTGTTCTTGGATGCATATGAATTTCTGAATTTAAAGAACGTAGGCGATTTATTATTGTATAAGTTTCGGTCGATCAAACATATTTTAAGCCTCGGCGAATGCAAGTTTTTGAATGTGCCAAATCGGGCGAAAGAGCTTAAGAATAGAGAAGTTTGCCGTGTTTTGTGCGCGATATCAACCAAGAATCGGGCGATTCCATGGGAAGGAAAACTCGGCGATTATTGGATGGTTTACACCTCCAATCGGGCGAAACTAGGTTTACTCTCAAACAAATCGGGCGATTTGGTGAGAAACTCGGCGAATCCCATGCAAATGTGTGATAAATCGGGCGAAATCCTTTCCATGCACGATAATAATCGGGCGATTTGGAGGCCATGCAAATCGGGCGATTTACACCTCAAAGAAGCCTCGGCGATTTAACTTAGGAACACCATTAATCGGGCGATTTGAGCTCTCGGCGAAACCAAGTGTTGATTATAGCAAATCGGGCGATTCACTTATACTTTCGGCGAGATTTTGTGTGAATTAGGGTTGACCCGACTTTGACCAACATTTTAATAAACTTTCGGGCGAAACTTAATTTAGATAGCGTGGGGTATTGACTTAACTTAGACTAGTATTAAAATTTAATTGTACAGTATTAGTAAATATACTAATAATATTTAATTGCTCAGAGGCTCGATATTTAGGGATTCCACCAGATTTCATAGTCAACGGTATCGGGAGGACAGGTAGGTGGAATATCCATCTACAACGCGTAAACACCTATTTGATAATTATGTGATTTTATGTGCTTCGGTGAATTATGTGTTTTACGTGTTTTATGTGCATTTCATATGGCATCACGTTTCATGTATTATCACGTAAATGCCTGCATGTGCATCACACTTCATTTCACGGAGTGTACCGTGGTGGAACAGTGGTACTGTATTGTACCTATTGAGCGTGTAGCCGATATTGGCTGTCGACCCGTAGAGGAGTCATGTGAGTGTGGGCATCTGCTGTGCACCAGCGCCTGTGACGGTGAGCCATTGGCCCGTTGGACATTATGCGGCAGACTGCGGGCGACCTAGAAATGAGCGACTTGGGATATCACAAAGTAGGCTAGCTAGTGTAGGCCACGCTATCGCATGCGGGAGGAGGCGACCTGGAGGGTGCGACCTGGGTACCCTTACGGGACCTGGTGTAGGCTACCAGCGTAGGCACCACATTGGGCACGAGAGGCGACCCGAGAGAGTGACCTGATACGGCTCAGGGAGGCTGCTCGGTGTAGGCCACTGCCGTAGTGTTGTGATCGTGTTGTGGTTGTGTTCGTGATCGTGGTAGTGATTTCGCGTGATGGTGCACAATATGAAGCCCAGGGCCCGTTGTGAGGTGGTGAGGGTATCCCGGTGGTGATTAGTGATAGTGAGTGGCATTGCATTGGTAAAAATTGGGGGTGAGTGAACGTGAGCGAGTCACACGTGCATGCATTATTTCACCTACTGGGCAATTGCTCAGTGTTTGCGTGTTGTAGGTAATTGACGATCGAGGCTGGCTATCGGAGCTTCCATGGGCTTTTGAGGGCGGGGCTGTACATGGATGACGACCTGTGGGCGAGTGATAGGGTGTTTTGGGCCTTCGGCCCGTTCGTAGTAACATTTTGTGTAAATAAATGTTTTTGTAAAATGGGTTCTCCGCGGCTTTCGCTGCTAAACCCAATGCGATTTATCGCTAATCAGCGATTAGAAGGTGAGGGTCGCTACAATACCTACGGTGATAGTGATTTATACTCAACTTCAACGACGAGATAATTGATTTTTATGAGGTATGAATCAAGAATTTGGAATGCATGTTATGGCCATTTGTTCGTTTTAATGATATTGAGTTATTTCATTAGTGATTTAAGTTTTATATTTTCCTCATATATTTCTATAATCAAACAAACACAAAACAAAAATAGTTTTCTTTTTCCATTTTTTTCTTTCCTCACTAATTTCTTAGAACCAAACACACCCTAAATCATCGTATCAATGATTAAGGTATCCTTCAACCCGATTCTAGCTCATATTTGTTTCCCATGTTTTCTTCTATGCTTTTGTTAGTGGAGAGAAATGCTTTAATTTCCAAATTTCTTATTTTTTCTTATATATTGATGGTATATTCTATGCATTTATTCTATTTTCTATTTTTACTTTCAAATTACAATAATGGCAAGTGCACTCTTATATTGCTCATCATCAGCTTTGTTAAACATACAATATGTATATATATAGAGGTTTGCTATGGTGACCACCTACCGTGAGCAATCACCGTGAGCACCATAAGCGAATCTCTAAACTGTTTGCTTTATTTCGATTCTCAACACCGCCAATACATCCGTAGACCCTGTCATATCAATTGCTAACCTAAATCGCTATCTTAAACACGTTAGTTTTTAAGAAAATTCATTATTTCTTATTCACTGTGGACGACGTACCGATTTGATGATTTTCTTAAAAATTAACGTGTTGGAGAGGGCGGTTTAGGTTCGCGATGGATATGACAGGGTCTACGGAGGTGTTGGTGGTGTTGAGAATCGAAATAAAGCAAACAATTGAGAGATTTGCTTATGGTGCTCACGGTGGTTGCTCACGGTAGGTGGGCACCACAGCAAACCTCAGATATCTCCACTTAGGAATTGTGCTCTAAAAAACCTGTCTTTTTCATTCTCAGATATAGATATGTGCGCTAACATGTTATTTTTGTTGATGACTGCTGAGAGAGTTTATTTTCAGAACAATAGGTCACCCTATTCGTATGTCGTGCAATGCATTGTCATCGGCAGAGGCAATGAAAAAGATCAAGACACTTGAGAATACCTTCGGCGTTATTTAGAGCGGAAAATACATAAAAATATCCATGGGAAACTGAAACATCATCATTAGTATAGGGAACTGACGACCTGCTGGTTACCTTGCGAGGAAGACCAAGCGTTGTTCTTTGAGAGGCCAATTCCATGCAGACGTGTTTTGGTTTGAGTCTTTGACTATCTTTATTATTGCATTTAGTTTAGCGCAGGTCGACCAACTTACCTTGGAAAAGTTTGCGCACAAATCATCAAAGAATGAAGAGAACATTAGATATATCTAGATATATAGATAGATATATATAAATATATATTGAAGTAAAATATGTGCCTAAGAGAGGGGGTGAATTAGGCTATTAAAAACTTTTTGCTTCTTTGATAAAAAATATCTATAAAATTAGAACGGCGAAATTAAAACGTTTTGTTGGATATTTCCTTCAAAGTAGTTTCCTGATTTTTAAAAGTTGATCGAGTGGAACCTTGTGAGTGCAACTGAACTGAAAAGTAAAGAACACCAGGATTTATAGAGGTTATATCCCCAAGTGGGGATTAGTCCTCTCCTTGAGGTTTGTTCCTCAAGAGTTTGATCAATCCACTATAATGTTACCGTAGTTGGTTAGAGAAGTGATCGATCGCCCTTACACAACCGAGACCAAGATGAACACTAGTCCTCAGCTAGGGTGCCTGGCGCCGAGTTTCATTCCACGTCGTTCCCTGAGAATCGCTATTCTCCGACTGGAAACAGCTCGCTCCCGAAGTTCTGCTGGATCTCAAATCCTCCCTTCACGAAAGGCACGCTTCACTCTCATCTCCTTGTGTAGTTCTCACACGCCCAGATTAGGGTTGGTTTTCTAACTTAGGGTGCACTCAACTATCGCAAAATAAAAGCTCAAAGCACTAACATAGAATACAGTAATTCGCAAATCAAAAGCTCTCGTTCTTAGATCTCTGTTCTTGCTATTTCGTATGTATGTTCGTTCGTTGGTGCACTCGATGTAGAAGTGTCGACTTATATAAACCTGTTAGCATCGCACACTTCATATGGAATGTCAATCAAATTACCAGTTCATCACATCATTCCATCATAAATATCATGCCAAATTAAGCTCCAAGTATCACAATCGTCATATTCACTAATTTGCATGAAATCTTACTCTAAATACCTTTTCCAGACCATATCGATAAATCTCATTCATATTAGTAAGTTGGTACTTACAAAGATACCATAAATAGTTCCACTCAGCATCTTATCAAATATGTAGCACATTACTAACGAACTTTCCATTCAAATAAATACCAAAGTCGCATAGTGAAAGAATTCGTGTTTACTCAAACATTTAAGATGCAATTCTCAGTGATATGGGCATGATTTCTTCCTAAAAATATACATGTTCCAGTGGATGACGTATTTTCCGTGTATAGCACATATCCTTTCCATGTATAGCACAAATACGAGATTTTAAACAAATAAGCACGAACTAAAATGTATTCATCATATATTTCATATTTTAACATATCTTAAACGGATAAGCATCATGCATATATATCCTTAACATTAGACTTGGGCTTTGGGCCGAATTGGGCCGGTTCCGGGCCGGTTCTACCGGTTCAACCGGTTCCGCCATGGTACCGGTTCCGGTTCCGGGACCATTTTCCCGGGACCGGCCCAGAACCACACTTAGAACCACCGGACCTCTAATGGGCCGGTTCCGGTTCCAAAACCGGAACCGGTCCATTTAATTTTTTTATTTTTTTATTTTTTTTTACTTTGAAAAATTCTTTAGAAAATATCCAAAATTTTATTCAAAAAAAACAAAAAAAAAAGATAAGAAGATTACAAAAAAAAAAAACTACCTAAAAAATACAAATAAAAACATAAAAGAAAGAAAAAAATACGTAAAACTTACAAAAAAGGAAAAAATATTCGAAAATAAAAAATACAATTTATTCGACATGATTATTAACTAAAACTATGTTAGAGGCCTCTTCGTCTTCGTCCGAACTGGAACGAAACTCGTCGATGGCGTTCTCCCGTCGGTTCTTCGATTCAGCCAAATACCAATCCTTCAATAAGGTGAGCATTGCGGGGGATGTCGGGTTAAGGCTCGCACGTCTGTCGCCGATAATTCGCCCGGAAATAGAGAAGGCGGACTCGGAGGCGACGCTAGACGCTTGCACGGCTAAAACGTCTCGAGCGACAGCGAAGAGGGTCGGATAAAGAGTCTTAACCAGATAAAGACGCTTCCACCAGGCCAAAACGTCGAAGTCTTCAGGAGTCTGGAAGTTGTGGCTCAGGTATGAGTTGGATCTCATTCGTGTTCGACCCCGACGCTCGCGTTTTGGTCTTCGTCTTTTGCGCCTTCAATCTTCCTAGTAGTCCCATTGCGCCGCCGCCTCCTTCCGACGAACCGGCTTCGCTCGCTGGTACCGGTTGCTCCACACTGTGTCCCTGCTCAGCTGTATAAACAGAAAAAAGTTCTTGGAGAGAATCGTGAATTGACGTCTTTTGGTCGTCCACTTTCTGACCAAGAAATTGAGCATAATAATCGAAAAAAAATCACATGTATCAACACCGCAACTAGGGTCGAGTAAGGCCGACAAACCGTGTACTATTGGGATGGTTTCCCAATACTTCCTGAACTTCTTCTCCATGTTTTGGATGAAACCACCCAAGTATGGACTGTTGCGATACTCCACGAACTTGTAGCACATCGCGAAGAGGGACGAATAATGGGAACGTCGGGTAGTGAACTCCGGAAAATTTCTCCGTAGCCTCGGCGAACACTTCAAGTATGGACACCAAACCTACATATCCCAATCAGTTTGTCGTAATTCATACCTGGAGGTGTTGCCGACTGCGACCTCGTTCCAAAAAGGCGTCAACAAGTCCTTGTAGCGCATGAAGGTGCTGAGGAGGTGGTACAACGAGTTCCACCTAGTCGGGACTGGCAACGGAAACTTCTTGTACGTGAGGCCGGCAGCAAGGACGGTTTGCTTCCACGACGTTCCGTAGCGGCGTTCCCGAAGTAACTTACCTATCACCTTATATTTTTCTACAATATCTCCCAAAATTTCGTCAAAAGCATATTGCACACACAAGTTAATAATATGACAAGCGCACCTTGCATGTAGTAATTTGCCGTCTAAGGGTAACTTAAGATGTCTACGGAGGATCCCTATCGCTACGTTGTTCGCACTAGCATTATCTAAGGTGATAGACATAATTTTATCTTGAATACAATATTTATTAACGACATTCAACACATAGTTCGATATCGTAGTGGCGTTATGTTGCGAATCTAGGGAATCTAGGGAAAGAATACGTTTTTCCATAGTCCATGTTTCATCTATTCAATGGGCGGTGACGACTAAATAAGATTGCAACGTAATGTTAGTCCAAATATTGGTAGTCAAACTAATCCTACAAGAAATATTGGCTAAATGACTAATTAAGCTAGACTGATATTCCTTAATAGTTTCTAAGACATATTTCCTAAGGGTTTTACGGGTCACATTATGAAATCCGGGTTGTATCGTACTCATAAATTCGATTAATCCTTCACTTTCCGCAATGCAAAAGGGTTCTTCACACGTTACTACGAATTTAACTAAGGTTTTCTTAGAAATCTCCCTATTAATAACAAAATTCTTACCCGTACTTACGTTTATTTGTTGTTGTCGGGGTTCGGTTCTTACCGGCTCTAGATCGTCCCCGAAATTATGCGCCCTTTGTAGGTGTTTTTTCATCGAGTCCGTCCCACCTTGATTCGGTCCGGTGTTAATGGAGTAGGGATGGCGGCACATTTTGCAATAAGTGGTACCGGCAGCGGGATTATTTTTATCCATTTCTTAGTCGAAAAAATTCCATACCTTAGACCGCCGACCACGCGGTTGTTGCTTCCTTCTTGTCGTGGCCGTAGAAGCTTGGCTCGGTCCCTCGTCGGTCGTCGTCGGGTTCGATTCCGGTACATCGGTCTCCTCGTCGGTGTCGGCATTTCGCCGAAATGTATCGGCGTGACCTAAAACCATAAAAACATATTCGTCGCGAGGGTTAGGATTTCTCGATGACGACGTCATTAGTATAAAATAATAATTTAGTTATTTGTAATAATAAGTGAGTGTGTGTAGTAGTGTAAATAAAATAATTATTATTGTTAATAATATTAAATATGAATATGAGGATGGTTTTTTAGAGCTTTTTGAGAGATAGTGGAAGAGATTTGGATGTAATTGTGAGTTAAAATGATTAAAATGATGTAGTATTTATAGATTTTTCGTTCGGAGGTAAAATGGTAATTTTTCAGGGTTTAAAGAATAAAAAAATTGAAGAGGCCGTTGGGCCGGTTCCGGTTCCGGTTCGGAACCCGAACCGGAACCGGTAATCGCGGTTCCACGGCCCGCGAACCGGCCCAGTTCATTTTAACTGGGCTGGTTACCGGTTCCAGAACCGGATCTACCGGTTCCGGTTCTGGGCCGGATTAGTGGGCCGGTTTTGGGCCGGTTCCGGATTGGCCCGGCCCAAAACCCAGGTCTACTTAACATATAATATCCATATTTAGCACATTCAAGGATATACTCATAATCACATTCCACATATATAGTAGGTTCCAGCAGAAATAAATTTACCATGT
This sequence comes from Craterostigma plantagineum, assembly GCA_027422505.1. Taxonomy (NCBI): domain Eukaryota; kingdom Viridiplantae; phylum Streptophyta; class Magnoliopsida; order Lamiales; family Linderniaceae; genus Craterostigma; species Craterostigma plantagineum. Next base: position 18,604,485 of record JAPQWV010000017.1, on the reverse strand, counting down.
ATATCATAATGATCTTTACTCAAATTAACACAGTCACGTCATATTAAGGATTAACAACATGTTATTTTGCACAAATAGTTTCAAGACCACAGTTAGCCATCATTCCATTTATGTATACACTTTCCAAATATACGTTTCATGATATTATGTCGGTGGAATCAATGATCACAATGGTATCACATCAGTCATGTTGCAATGTAATCATAATGTGAAAATGCAATTCATTGAAACATAAGTACATGATACACGCACATTTCGAATTGCTAAATTTGTAGTGTCTATCTCATCTTAAGTACATGGAATCATCAAAACTCAAATACAGTGCAAGAACAAAAAGGTCAATATATATAGAGAGAGAGAGAGAGGGTGCGCACATTGACGAAGAGGATGTCAATAAGCGCAAGTAAGAAAGCTTCAGTTGAGTGTTATGATTAGCACGCGGCGAGCAAAACTTGTTTGTTTAGGGTTTAATTCGTTGGGATGGGGGCTAGCAAGCACCATGCACCATAAATATTTTTTTTTGTCCGATAAATACCACAACAGTCCCATCGTATGATTAGATTCAGTTTGAACTCGATATGAATTTCAACTAGTGCTATAGTAATTCGGCGAAAATCCTTGATCCATAGGATCCGATGGCGGCGGATCTAGACTTAAAAAGTAGTGGGGTCCAAATTTAAGTAAAAAAATTATTTAATGGTCTAATTTTGAATATAATAGTACAGTGGGGTCTAATTTTGAATAACATATTTCAGTGGGGTCATTCTTGCAAATATTAGTTATATTAAAGTATTATTTTAAAGTTTTTATTAAAAATTATAAAAGAAAAAAGTTTGAGTAGTGTTCATGCACCCACCGTTCTCACGTGGCTCCGCCACTGATAGGATTCACCATAAGATCCCACAAAGTACTGCAGTAAGAGATGAATGATGGCAAAAATACCTTGTCATCTATATAGAAATGCCAAACAAGAACTGGTGTGATGTTCAATTTGCATTTAATTTTCCGCCAAGTGCTAGCAATTATCATCTTTTTTTTTGTTTTTTTTTTGTACCGTCAGAAGATATCCCACAACGTCAATGTACTCTTCCACAGTCTATATAAATTCAGTCACAAAAAAATTTATGTGTTCTGGTGGGATTGATCCCCTCCGAACTTCAATACTGCATTTAATTCGTGCTATCAAATTGTTAAAATTTTAAAACTTATTATCCTAAAAATGTCACTTTCTACTACAAAAAATTAAGTTATTTATACTTACATATTATCCCACTTTATTTTCCTCATCGATTTTGTTGGCATAACTTTCAATTGTCGATTTTGGTAATGGTGCAAAGAACTTTCTTTTTGAAAAAAAAAATGTTTCTTAATAAGTCAAAACCTCCCAAGGGTTTCCCATAAGCAGTGAGCTAATAATAGTCCTCGAGCAAAAACGTAAACAAAGACCTCGAAAAATAGTAGACAAATTACAGAGCAAATAATGTGTTGGATTCTTACATTTTTTCCCCTGGAAGCTTTGTACTTGCAATCTGTCATGTCTCTGTTCTTTATGCAAAAGACTAGAATGCATCTCATGCAATTATTTGAATCACAAAATCAGATTTAATTTAGGAAAACCAGAACTAGTATTCTCCTCTGCTTCAATCCTCTCAATAGAAGAACTCCAAAAAGTAGCTCCAAAGAGAAAAAAAAAATGATAATCCGAGGTCGACTTGCCGAATCAATTGTATCTCCCATATCATCTCTCGAGAAAAAAAGCCTATAACAACATTACCCACTCATTCTTCTTTTGGCTTTTGCAGAGAGAAAACAGGTTTCCCATGGTGATCTTGCTCTGAGGTGGCCTCGCTTTTTGAATCAGAGCCAAACGACGATGGGGATTCGATTTGGTCATCACCAGCTATTGATCCAACGGTTCCAGATATTGCATGAAACCCTTTGTCTGAATCCTTACCGACCAAGTTCTTGTATATTGCAAGGGCTTGACCCATCATACTCGCTGGGTTCGAAGCACTAGAAGGAAGAAGCACCGTTGTTCCCTAAACGAACAGGAAAGAAAAGAAAAATTGAATGAGAATTTGCATGTTTTGCAGTTGATTTCTTGAATTATGTTGAGCTAGATTAGTGTTATTATTACCTCCTTTGCGATGTTACCAAAAGCGTGGATATATTGCTCAGCAACTCTAAGACTAGCTGCCTGCAAAAAAGCACCGATTCTCTAAGTTCTCAACTTGCAATAGATAGGAGGAAATGGCACGATGTCTATAAACTAAATTAAAATATCTACGAAAATAAACTTCAGGAAGTTAACTCAGAATACTGGGTGAGATAAAGAAGTACCTCCACGCCCCCATTTTCTTTTAGGGCTTGAGACACCATCGCAATTCCTTTTGCAGTTGCTTGTGCTCTAGCAAGAATAGCTTCTGCTTCACCTGTTATAATTATATCATAAATGGGAGGGGAAATTAATAAAAGACCTAAATGGTTTGTCTGAGGAAGAAGGTATTAATTTTTGTAACTTGAGGAGATGACTGAATAAATTATCTATCCAGCTTCGTCATTTTCACACTCGTAACAGAGGTAAACCAGCTGTTCTCTACCGAAGGTTGCAAAGAATAAAGAGCTACTTCTTTAGAAGATAAAAGGAAATCATAAATTTGCTGATAAAGCTAACTTACCTTGAGCTCGATTGACCTGGTCCAGCTTTGCTGCTTCGGATGCAAGGATAACTGCGTTTTTCTTTCCATCTGCGATATTTATGTTCGCCTGCCTTTCTCCTGTATATTGAATCATGTCGATTTCATGACCATACTAACATCATAAAGAACTTAATAGGTTTTCAATGATGAATTCTTAGATGATGAGAATCAAAAAGATACAAAGCACAAATTGTTAAACAAATTATAAAATCTGGGCTCAACATTGTTTCTCAACAAGTAATAAAACTCAATGCTGTTTAAGGGTGTGATGAAACTAGATGTGTATGCTTCTGAGAGATATTTAGTAGCCTAGAAAAATAAAAAATGTAAAGGGCCAATATATGTGAAAGATACAGATTCAATCACCTTCTGATTCTAACACTTGAGCTCTCCGTTTGCGTTCTGCTTCAGCCTGCATTTCCATAGCAGCCCTCACCCCTCGTGGAGGAGATATATCCCCTGGAAGGTTGAGGGGAATCAAAGGAGTTCAAAAGTATTAAAAATCAATCAACAGGTTGGCTGACAGAAACAAGAAAAGTTACTTATAAGGTATGCAAAAAAAAAACACCCACTTATTTCATAACGAAGACATTTCAATCCCCAGTCCTTTGCAGCTTCATTAATTGAAATCTGCATCAAATGCCTATTGTTAGATGCAAATCATTGAGAAAAACATCCGCATATGCTTTAGGACACTTCTTAGCCAGTTTGGTGGATCAATATACATATATTAATACTAAGTAAAAGTCTGAAATAGAAAACGCGATCATATATTTCAGGAATCAAATTAACATATAGCAGCTTAAGTACTCACCACTATCTTCTCGTTGAGTGTGTCCCGTTCCTCAAAAGTCTTGTCAAGAGTGATCTTTCCAAGCTCACTTCGCATAGTTGTTTGAGCAAGTTGAATCACCGCATACATCGGATTCTCAACTCCATATGATGCCAGCTTAGGGTCCACTATCTTCAGTCACAAACAAAAAAAAAAGGTTGAATACATTTCTTTAACATTGGATCCATTAAAAACAAATCATATGTCAATTCATAGTCATAGGAACATCAATTTTATGGACATCAAACATGCCTTGACATAGAGCACTCCATCAATTTGGATGCTGACATTATCCTTTGTAATAGCTGATTGGTCAGGAATAGGGATCGCCTCTTCTTTCAAGGAATGCACATATGCAATCTTATCAACTAAAGGAATCAACAAATGGATTCCAGGAGTCAATGTCTTCACGTATCTCCCAAACCGTTCAATGACAAATGCTATCTTCTCAGGCACAACCCGAATACCCCAATTCACAGGAGGCGGGATCTCATACCTTTGTCACAATTTACATAATTTCTCGTCATCATTCATTGAGTATCAATACAACAGTTTAAATAAATCATTCTCCCTCATACCATTAGGATTACATGCTTTCAAATTCAATCATTCCCACTCTAAAAATCAAAAAGGCATACTATAATATATATTTTTAGCAGTTGTAATGAAGGACCTTTTCCACCCATACATAACTTTGCTACTTAGAACGCCACCTATCAAATGCAGCTATAGTCTATCAACAAAGTGGGAACGAAACCAATCGAACACCCGAAATATGTGAAATAGAAAACAAAAAAGGGGGCAAATTTTTACATCCACTAAAATACAGTAAAAGAAACGTGATGAGCTAGTTACCTGGCGCTGGGGTCGCGCAACTGGCGGATATGGCGTACTGTGGTGAAAAACGGATTGCGGAGCTGCCTCGGCGAGAGGTGATTGGTTGGCTGACTGAGAAGCGCCGGATAAACGGTGGAGATTGAACGCGTGGCGATCGCCGACCGAGCGGCGAGGAGAGTTCTAGCATATCTCATGTGGTTGAGACAATTGGATTTGAAGATGCTCATTGTTCGTCTGTTTAATTTGCTGAACTATCAACGCTTAAGAAGAAGAAATCGATGGACTTTTGGGGGATTGGGGAAGAACTGAAAAATGTCTTTTCAACGCAAAAACCCTAATTAAACCTTAATTATTAGGTTTCTGTTAGTTTAACAATAGATAAACTATTAATGCTTGCACCACCAGTCACCACAGGCCACACAATCACTAATCTAATCACTTACCAGCAAACGATTGAAAAAACTTCCTTATCTTCTTACCAACAAAACAAAAATGATTCATAAGAAAATATTTCTAAACTTAACATCTGACCAATAGCTATGATATACATAAATATTTGTGCAATACTTAGTGATAGAGTCAATTAATATTTTAAATTTTCTCCAATTAAGTAAATAAAAAATCTGCCAATATAATGCCCACACGTAACTTGGGACACCACCACAAAACGACGACTTCATAAATTTTTATTTTCTTGGGTCTTTACACATAAATACTCTTATGTAAAAAAACTTATAATTTGGTACCCTATCAGCTTGTTTTATGTAGGTACCTAACAAAATAAATTTTTTGCAGATAGGTACCCGATCCGCCGCATGTACCCTATATCAACGTATTGTGGTACGTAATACGTTTAGAAAATGGTACGCCATACTAGCACATTTAGGTACTAGATACGCCCAATTTACACATTTGGTACGCCATACAAACACTTAGGTACCCTATATCAATGTGTTATTGTACGCAATACACACACAGAAAAGTACGGCATGACTGAAGAGACTGGTTCAAATTAAATCGGTACCTATCTGTAAAAATTTCAGACATAGGTACTCATGTGTAAGTTTTTATTAAATATGTATTTATGTATAGATATCCATATTTTCTTTCATGTAACATGTTTTGGTATATATATTCCATTAATACAACAGAAAGATTTTGCGATAAGCACACGAGCCTAACACAAGCCAACCCCAGATGGACCCATCCGCACCCTCCACGTGTTACGCATCCAACGGTCCAAAATCACGGCCATTTTTTCTATATATTTATGCTCTAATAGCACATTCAAGAACCATCACACCTCATCTCAATCTAAGATTCCTCATTTTCTTCTTCCCTTACTTGCAGAACAGAGAAGTAACGAAAAACAAAGATGTTGCTCGAGGCGATCTCCGCCGTGCCCATCTCTTCCACCGCCGGGAACTTTTCTCCGGCCCCGTCGTCGAATCCTAACACGAACTCGTCGCTGTCTTTTAACACGAAGAGTCCGTCGGCGTTTTCTGGTCCGATTTCGATGAAGAGAAAGGATGATAGTTTCATCTGTGGCGCGTCTAATGACGCCGTCGGCACCGCTCCGGCGAATGGATTGGTGTTTCAGCCGTTCGAAGAGGTGAAAAAGGATGAGCTCACTGTGCCCACGGTACCCAATGTTTCGCTTGCTCGACACGTGTTCTCCGATGAGTGCGAGGCCGCCATTAATGAGCAGATCAAGTTCGTCTCTCTCTCTCTCTCTAAGTGAAAATTTAATGCTAACGTGCGCCTTCTTTTCAGCATAGAGTACTCAGTATCGTATGTGTACCATGCGGCCTATGCGTACTTCGACAGGGACAACGTTGCACTGAAAGGATTCGCCAAGTAAAGCATTATGTTTGACTGATTTTCTTGAATATGTTTTCTATTATTTTCACCTCTGATCGAGCGAGAATCTGTTTAGATTGTTCAAAGAGTCTAGCGTAGAAGAAAGAGGACATGCCGAGAAACTAATGTGGTATCAGGTAATAAACGATATTGCATTTCCGAGTAAGTACCCGTAAATTTGTGTTTTTTGTTTGTGTAGTTCGATTGAAAATCGATGGGATTAAACTTACAGAACATGCGAGGAGGAAAAGTGATGTTGAGCAGCATTCAAGCGCCGCCTATGGAGTTCGATCACCCCGAGAAAGGAGATGCACTTCACGGTAAGTGATCGATTAGATTCTTTCGTTCTTCGTTGTGTTTTTTGTTTAACATTTGACTCTTGAAAATCTCAGCTATGGAGCTAGCATTGTCTTTGGAGAAGTTGAACTATGAAAAGCTCTTAAAACTGTACAATGTAAGGCCATCTTATGTTATATATAAGTGTGGGTATAGTATAAACTAGGCTTGTTATTGCATAGTGGAATAGCACATGAGCTTATATGATGGGGTTGGACTAAAGGGGGAATTTTTCAAGTCCTCCTTTGGTGTTTTTCTTTTCGACTCCCACCCTAATCAGCTGCTTTCTATTCTGGGTTTTTCTTATATAGGTCGCTGACGAAAACAATGATCATCAAATGATGGATTTTATAGATGATTACTTGGAGGACCAGGTAAGATTTCGTTCAGACATTAGAAGTTCATGGTAATAAAATGGCAGAGCAGCAAGATGAGATGAGTTCATTAAATCTTAGCAATTCAAGAAACTACGAGCACAGTTTGGACTATATATAACAAAAGATTGAAGTTAATTAATTCACAACATTTTCAATTTTTTTTAATTGTTTCGAGGCCCGTTTTCAGGTGGAATCCATAAAGAAGATTGCAGAGTATGTTGCTCAATTGAGGAGAGTCGGCAAAGGACATGGTATGTTACACAAACACACACATGCTTCTATTATTACGTTTGAAATATAATCTGTTTCTAATTTCATTGTATTATTATTACTTTGCTTCAGGTGTTTGGCACTTCGATCAGATGCTCCTTGAGAATGACGTTGGTGCATTATAAGGGAAAAACGAAAACTGTGATTTGCTTGTGTAGTAGTAACCCTGTTGAGAGAGTATAAAAGCCAGCCCTATTATAGATTATTAATAACGTGACATGCATGTGTATGCATGTCTTTTACCTTGATTAGAGTTCAAATAATGATCGTGTTTTCTGTATATAACTGGGAAAAGCCACACAAGTTCATAAAAACTAATGGGATTCACTAAAAATGAATTCAGATTCGTTTACTCTTAATCTTGGTTAGAGACTGTGGCCTACAACGGAGAACAAATTCAGACAACCTTAAACACGAGGATTAAAAATGTTGGAAGTCAGTCGAGCGCTCAAAACAAACGTATTAGTTAAGCAGACAAGTCTAGCACAATCCAAATAAAGCATCCCAATTCTTCCGAGTCTAGAAACAGCATAACAACAAAAACGAAAATCTAGTCTTACTCAATAATGCATCATCGATAATCTAAACAGCATCGGGCAAAAGGGTTTGCGCGTTGGCCATCAGGGGCTGCCCGACCTAGCCTGCAACGAAAATTTTCGAAAAATGATGTCAGAGAAATTTCTTAAAGATGGCGAAAATTAGACGCTAAACTAAATAGTTACTATACAAGAATGTACTGTATGAAGAAGAGAACACATTGGGGGGGGGGGGGTGTTTCTCAGTTCCAAACAGAGGGTGGATGAAGCCATTCACGTACGAGTGTTAACTGTTTACTAATGAGTTTCGGGAAGGATTATTTTGTTTATTATTGTATAGTAAACTGATTATTTCATCTCATACTCAAACTACCGCTGTCGATGCTCTGAGAATGAATTAGTAATGAAATATTCCAACTGATAAAAGACAAAAACATGTAAACTTGTATTTCTGTAATCTTACAGGACGAGGAGAAGCAGACTTTGATGGGGATCTTGATCGAGATTTTGACCCGGCTCTGCTCATTTTAAGTCAAATACATTGTTCAAAAGCAGACGATTACTAACGCCGATGAACAATTCAATGAAAAAAATATGGATCAAACCTTTACCTGGATGGTTTGGCAGGGGAAGCAGAACGAGATCTTGAAATAGATCGAGCAGCTGACCTACTGCAAGAAAGGGATTCATTTACATCCTTACTGTCAGCTGCTGCCTTAAATTCGGGTAAGGAGCATACAATATAAGAAACAAGGAAAACCTTTGCAATGCGCTGAGTTTGTTTACCTTCTGTTTCTCCTCCTAGGGCTTCTGCTTCTACTGCGACTCCTCGATGGGCTGCCCTTGTGTTCCTTCACCTGAAAAACCCAACATGCATGCCCCAAAAGAAATAATAATATAAAGAATTTTCACTCAAGAAACAAAAAATCAATGCATGGGAAAGAACAGGACTAGTAATGACTTTTTACTGTTGTTAACTGGTTTAGATGGATGAAAGCGAAACGGCAAAAGATTGGAGGCTAACCCGGATATAAGTTCTGGTCCACGGGTTTTTGAATTCACTATCATCAAGCTTCCGAATCTGGGAAAAATTAAGTGTTAATACTGGTTAAAACTCTGGTCAGTGAGCTTCAGCACACTCCACTATATGTCATCTACTTACAGCGTACTTCATGTCTTCATAGTTAGTATAATCCACCACGCCATAAGTCTCTGTACATATATAAAGAGACCATCAATAACACCACTTCAGGAAATCCATGTTAATAAGAACTAGTCGTTCAGAGCTAAGAAGAAAAGTAATGAGCGATGCACAAGGAAAGTAGTCCGCGAACATAATTATGTATAGATTTGCAAATCTATAAACTACGGAAACAGACGATATTAATGCAATAAGCAATTATACTAAATCACAACATACCATCGCCATCCCGATAAACTTCAGCAAAACAGACATCACCAGCTCTGCGCATATGATCCTGAGAGCATTAAACGAGGACATCAAAAGTGTAAGAGGCACAATTTCCAGTTGTGAAAAAAAATTCCTGGTTCTACTTACCTTCAGATCTTGCCAAGAAGCGGAAGAAGGGAGCCCACGGACAATAACTATAGCACGAAAACATAGTTTAAAGGAAACGTGCAACAAAGAGGTATGAATCAACTCGAAGTATCGAATAAGCACCTCGATAATCAGAACGGTGAGAAGCACCATGACGCCCAGCACCACCGCCGCCGCTGCTTCTGCCACCATCATAACCACCACGACGATCGCTCGAGGAGGGACCTCTCCCACCATGAGCAAGCTCAACCTAAATAAAGTATGCAATTTTCAAGAGGTAAAGCTCAAAACAATTCCCAAAAGATATAAATGCATAAGACGTATAGATTGAAGTTGAACTGTTCGATACTCATACCCTCAAACGGCAGCCATCAAAGTTAAAACCGTCTCTTCCCCTGATAGCATCTTCAGCATCTCGCGAACTCTCAAACTATATATCAATAAGTTTTCAGTTTAGTAAAAATAAACACGAGACACGCACAGCATTAATTATATTATACGAGAAGTAAAAGAAAAGTACCTCCACAAAACAATAGCAAGGAGGACGTGGAGGAACCTTCAATTCAATATCAAATATCCGACCATACTGCAAAAGTAAAGTTTAGGCAATCAACATTTCACAAGCTTTGATAAAAACGAAATGAACGGCAATATTGGAAACAAAAATTAATGATCGGGTAGTTCAAACCTTGTAAAATAGGTCTTCAATCTCTGATTCTCTGATGTCACCAGGAAGGTTGCCTACGTAAATTGTTCTGGAAAAACGACCACTCATGTTTGTTGCAGAGGGCTGCAAAATATGATAAATCCAGTAATCAGAGACAACTCGATGCCAATAATTGACTCCAAATCAAGAAGAGCACTCCATCTTCAGGTAATGCCTCAAAAGTTTCACGATAGTATACTTAAAACACAAGCAGACCCAGAGAGCAATCCATGAGATAAGTGGTGCTCCAAAAGCTCCAGCAGCTCATGTGCTCCATGATATTCCAGAGCTATTATATATCGAATTACATCTTCTAAAATTTTCAGATGAATGTCTCTTCCGAGAGTGAGCAACAATGTCCAACTACATAATATACCAAAGATCCACACTGATCTCTCCAACTCCCATTTGCCATTTAAGATCACTATGTATGATTCCAAAGCTCATATTTGTCCATGCGCTTCGCATCTATCATCAATACAGCAATTAGGTCGTGAGAATCGACTAATATTCCTATCGCTACATATTCAGCTTGTAACTCATTTTATCATATAAAATGGTCTGGAAAAGTATCATCAAAGGCCCTCTACATTTAACTTGTTTTCTTCAGCAAAAAGAAACTATTTAATTTGGTTTCTTTTTCCCTTTTACCGTAGAATTAACATGGCAGCCGAGTTCCAATGCTCGTCAAAAAAAACACTATAAGCCGTTACTTCATTCAGCCTTACATTATCAGGCAATTGATAAGCCTCATCCATACACAAACGCAGTGAATGCATTTTCAAAGCACACCTTATCTATTGCTGGGCCAAATATTGGATGTGGAGTCAAAGTTTTTCATTCAAAATTGGGGGACAATATATATAAAAATATTCACTTTTCAAATTGCATGAAATGAAGGAACTAATCACTCAGTACTTGTATTTCTACAGAAAATCTAGGTCCAAAAACGAAGGAAATTAAGATACGAGGACAAAAATCCAGATTCACGGAATAGCAGACGAACGAATTCCGAAAATTAACTAGAAAATTTTTCAATCCAACAAATTACGAAGAAAAAAAAACATTTGCAAGAGCTCCAGAACAGGCTACAGCAAACTTCCAACCCTACAACATACCAGTGCGCAGATCCAAGCTAAACGTTCAATGCTTCATCAACTTATGGCTACCTTGGCCAAAAATCGCAATCAATAACTCCAAAATCTAAACTTTTACAGATAGGAGAAACGTACCTCCGCCTCGCACGCTTCAGACAGATACCAAAGTGTCGTCGGAATCGGAGGAAATCGTAGGGTTTCTAAGGCTCTACTTTCTCTTTCAGGTGGAGCGTAGTTTACATGGATCGTTGTGAAAAAATGAATTGGGCTTAACTCTCGGCTCCAAAATTGATAATTTTTTTAATCAAAGTTCCCATAATTACTCTAATATTGACGTCTATAATTATTTCAACTTATATTAAACTTTAAACCATTGTTTTAAAAAGCGTTCGAAAACGCGCCTGCGCGCCTTAATACTTTTTTTTATTAAAACGCGACGAAGCGTATATTATTTTGCGTTTTATTTTTTTTTGAATTTTTATGTAGCGACGGATTTTCCGTCGCAATATCCGTCGCAAATAGTTTATTTTTATTTTTTTTCGTTGCAAACCGTCGGAAACATAATAAGCGCACGTGTCCATCACTTTTGTACATCATGTGAAGCATTATTGGGTGGTGACATGAGCAAAAGTTAATGTGGACTGATTTTCGTTTCAATTAGCTTTCGTGATTTGTTGATATTCCATTGGTTGGTCCCTTTTTATTTAGACTCCACCGATTTATTAAATTACTTTATTTTGAATAATTTATATAATAAAAATATATAAGCGTATCCAATTTATTCTTTGTTTTATGAAGATCATAATGACATCCCTATAATCTATTTTATGATATCAATATAGTTTTTAAATTATATTAATAGGCTTATTTTAATTGAGCTGATAGTATATTGAAAAAGAATGATTCCTTACTCGGCTTATTTTGCTTTGGACTTATATAAACTTTTTAATATATTATTCATATACATATATTTAATACTTTTATTTTAACCAATTCTTAATTGTACCGTATTTTTTATTTCATTGAAATTTTTGAGAAAATATTGATTCGAAGATTAGATCGACAATTATTTTCGATTCAATTTTTAGAGTATGATCGAAATTAATTTCGTCGATACAGAATGTATTTACTGTTTTCGTGCGATTTTGTCAGCGAAAAATTTTACGAGCGAAATAAATTGCCCAAAATCGTTCAGTCGAGAAAATTTCCTGATCGTGAATTTATTTCTATCGTAAAGAAACAGTACGTCAGTAAGTTTCTCGACAAGTCAAAATAAATCCGTTGAAATAGAAAAGTTTCTCGCGTATAAATGATTTTCGCCTGGTCAAACATTAAAATGTTTGACTGAAAAAGTTTTCCGAGTGAAAGTTATTACGCATGCAAGGTCAAAATTGGTCTCACTCGAAAAAGTTTTTCGCTGGATAATGCTCGAGAAATATTTCTAACTAAAAACGTTTCTGCTGATGACGATTCTAGCGTTGACTTCGTATTCTGACCGAGAAAAATTCTCGCGCTAAGTTTATCGATCGAGAAACTAATCCGATCGCAAAACCTAGCGAGAAAAACTTGAGCAATCGAGAAAAATTCACAGAATACGATTAACACAAATTCGAGCAAAAACAAATAATCAGATAGAAGTTTGAGGTAATTGCTCGCAATCAAGTACTAATCGCGCACGAACAAGCAATTAAACACGTTATGAAGCAAAATATATCGAATTTGATCAAAATCAGAACGTGTTCTTCATGTTCTTCGTCAACAGTAAAATTTCAGAATCAAATTAATCAAAATTCGACGTTCAAACTGCTACTGATTTAGTCGCAATGATCATTTATCACTTAATCTAGCACTGAAACATCAAATTCAAGTCAATTAAGCACAGAATTAAGCTATTAGATCGAAAAAACTTTTCGCGCCAAATCTGTTCTTCGATGGAACAGTGTTTGAAATAAAATTTCGATCCAATTCTAACAATTTACGATTCAAAACAGAACGAATCTGCTCTGATACCAATTGTTAGGTCCTCAGATTAACAACTCGACGATCCTAGGCTAGAATCCATAGTAATTCGATCGTTTAGATAATCAATTGAATTCGATCGAAAAACTCCAGTTAAGAACACGAGAGAGAATTCAATTAGAGCGAGAAAGTTAATGTTGTTTCTCTCTCTAGAAATCGAATTGCAAGCCCTTGGGATCAATTCTCTAAACTTTCTCTATTCGATACAATTGTTTTACATGCATTTATACCAAACAAACTTGGTATAAATATCAAACTAGTCCTAATCTAAGGACTACTATACAAAACGGCCCTAATTACAAGAACAACTAATGAAATCAAGCACAATTACAAATGGTATTCTACAAGAAGGCAAGCGATAGAGGTTGAAGACATCTTTAGTGAAAAATTCAATTTCTATACTTAATGGGCCGGGGCTATAACTAATTTTAGAAAGTCATATATATTGACTAGGTATTTAAGGCCCATATTTGAATGAAAATTAAATCTTTGTATATAAAATTATATCTATTTGAAATAAACTTGATATCAACGATTATGTAAGTTAAATAATTTGATCTTATTAATAACTTTTTCTTTTAATATCATATAATGCTGGATTTACAAATATCTTGCAATTAAACTCATAATTTATATATTTTGAAGCCATCATAAATTCTAAGTACAATCACCATGCAAGTAATATGTCATTTCCAAAACTTGCAACATTTATTTTGTCAGGAATTATGATATGAATTTTGTTAAACTCCTTTTGTTAAGTACAATATAATTTCACATATGTTACTTTGATATATATATATATATATATATATTATTTACGTAATTCACAGTGCGCCTCGATAATTGAGGCGATGCCCTCGTCGCTGTTTTGCGCCCCGCGCCTTTAAAAGTATGGTTGGAAAAGCTAATGGTGGTACAGTGAGGTAGACTATCAGTCGGAGTGTGGTGGGCCCAACCTCACAAGTCTAGGTATGGGACAGGATGTTACACACATTGTTTTAAAAAGCGTTCGAAAGCGCGCGTTGAGGCGCGCCTTAATACTTTTTTTTTATTAAAAGGCGACGAAGCGTATATTATTTTGCGTTTTATTTTTTTTTTGAATTTTTTATGTAGCGACGGCTTTTCCGTCGCAATATCCGTCGCAAATAGTTTATGTTTATTTTTTTTTCGTTGCAAACCGTCGGAAACATAATAAGCGCACGTGTCCATCACTTTTGTACATCATGTGAAGCATTATTGGGTGGTGACGTGAGCAAAAGTTAATGTGGACTGATTTCGTTTCAATTAGCTTTCGTGATTTGTTGATATTTCATTGGTTGGTCCCTTTTATTTAGACTCCACCGATTTATTAAATTACTTTATTTTGAATAATTTATATAATAAAAATATATAAGCGTATCCAATTTATTCTTTGCTTTATGAAGATCATAATGACATCCCTATAATCTATTTTATGATATCAATATAGTTTTTAAATTATACTAATAGGCTTATTTTAATTGAGCTGATAGTATATTGAAAAAGAATGATTCCTTACTCGGCTTATTTTGTTTTGGACTTATATAAACTTTTTAATATATTATTCATATACATATATTTAATACTTTTATTTTAACCAATTCTTAATTGTACCGTATTTTTTATTTCATTGAAATTTTTGAGAAAATATTGATTACTCAATATCATAACATCAATAATGACATAAAAAATTAGCAAAATAGCATTTTTATATTATATATAGATTACCCGAAATACTTACGCAATGCGCTACGCTATTTACGCTACGCGCTACCGGCACTAAAACGCGACACACTATGCTATACGCTTTTTAAAACATTGCTTTAAACTACTATTTATGCACACTCCATGCACGTGCAATATTTAAGTAAATATTTTTATTTATTATTTTGGTTAATATGTATATAAGAAAATTATGTCGGGGATATAATCGTAATATATTAAAATAGTAAGGGTAAAATTAATTACAGTTGACACGCCAAATTCAGTAATAGGTAGTCACTTTGACATGACTTCTAATAAAATAGGTAGATATATATGTTTTTAAGAACTATTATTGTATTTTTATTTTTTTGTTCGGATGTATGATCAATAAATTTAAGTATTTATTTGAAAAGGTGCATTCACTTTATCTAATTCAGAGTTTATATTGAATAAAAATTTGAAATCTTAAAAATATAAAGAGAGCTGCACAAAAGGCATAATTACAGAAAAAAAAACATTTTCATATCTTCTTACCATATTTTAACTGTTAAACTATATACTACTCTACTAGTATTTTTAGCACATTCTATGTATTAGGGTTGCACACGAATCGAATCGAGTCGAATACCACAACATTCTATTCGTATTCGGATGACAATTGAATACGAATACGAATATTCGAATATTTAATCGAATCATAAACTCGATTCTTATTCGTACTCGGAAATATTCGAATCGAATATTTGAATACTTGAATATGGATTATATCTGAGTATTTATCTCTTTTAATAAAAAATATAAATATTATTACATTTAAAATATATTTTTAAAATCTAAGATAGTTTTTGATTTAAAATATGCTATAAGTAATATACCGAATAATATATTATATTTAAATATAAATGGGCTTGTTGATTTCTAAGTTTGGGATAATATTTATCTTGGGCTCTAATATTCTAAACATTCTTAATGACTATTAAATTTCAAGTATTGATAATATATTAAAATTTATAAATATATATTAAATTATATTCGAATCGCATAATTCGATTAATATTCGAATCGAATATTGTGATTTCATATTCGTATTCGGATATTTCTCGAATAAAAAAATATTCTTATTCGGATTCATATTCTAAATATTCGAATTCGAATATTCAAATTTCGAATCGAATCGCGAATCGAACAAAAAAAGTTCGATTCGTTTGCAACCCTACTATGTATGCGCAATAAAATAAAATTAATTGGCAGCTGGTGGTTTTAATAAGTGATATATTAAAAATAGAGTTATATATTTATTATGAGGTTATGGCTATGTTATTTAATAAGATTCTTTTATTCTTTGATAGTTTTTAATGTAGGGAGAATCTAATTAATAAATTGACAGACTAATTAACAGTTTTATCCATCCTAAACTCTTTACAAAAGAGTATGGATATGATTGTCGTCACCTAAGATCAGTTATTATCTTTGTAGCTAATGTATTATTATAATCTTATCATTCAATTTTCAAATTTATTCCAATTTTAACCCTTAAATCAAGATTTTTTCATCTATAAAATAATAATTACTGTTAGTATATAAAATTAAATATATATATATATATATATATATATATATATGTTATTGCACTCATAAAATCAACTCAGTTCTTTGGCTTGTCACATTGACGAAAAATAAATATAGTTAGATTGATAAAGAAGTATTTAATGAGGGCTTTTTCCATATCCTATTGTTAGGGCAAGCAAGCACGAGGAAACCTTAATGATAAAGAAAAGCGTTCTTGACGATGTAAGTAGAAGCAAAGTCACGGAGAAATGGTTTGAATCAACATAGGAAAGCTACATTCCGTGCTCTCCAACTAATTTCATTTACATGCAAGTTGAAGTTGAATATATAGGAAGCTATTGAATTTTCTTGGTATATAATATGTCATATCAAGCGTTCAAACATTTATGTTATTATTGACCAATTTAAATTTCAATTCAATGATCATCTCCTTTTATTGATAATGTTTTTTAACATTATAAAACTATTTAAAAGAATATGTATGTCAATTTGACGTTCTTTGTCATTTTGTAATTTAAATCACTTGACTGAAATCACATTAACTGGACATCTGCACTGACCATTGCAATTCTTTTAACTAATCTGTCAATTTAATAAAAACAAAACATTACGGTAATTTTGATAAAACAAAGTAGGCATTGGCTTACCTACCCAATTGAGTATAATCCAACTCTCACTCAAGATATGACACGGGTAATATTTCATTTAGTGAAACACACTTCGTGTGTTTTAACATGGCTGATGTATGGTGTAATGTGCCACGTTTTCGGAGTGTAGTTGGGTTATATCAAATTGAGTAGGAAAGACAAAACCAACAAAAAGTATTGCGCCCATCAAAGCTTAATTTGGCATATCCCCTTACTACATTTAATTTTGTGATCATTGATTTTACATCGAAATATATCAAATCAACTTATTTGTATAAAGCAGAACTCAATGCCAAAAAGGTTCTTTAACGATTCAAATGAGTGTTAGTACTGCAAATTATATAAATTCGCCCAAACTGTTTCCAAACTCTAAGTATAATTATGGATATCCAACGGATAATATTTATATACAAAGAAAGTGCAAATACACAGCCATAAAATAAAACAATCTCAGAATGAATTGACAAAGAAACCCTCAAACTTATAGCTCACACCAATAAACAACCTAACCTCGACAAAAATAAATACGATATGCATACAGTGAAATTACATTAAAGCCCTGAAGCACAAGAACTGATGATGGTGATGGTGGTGGCTGAGGCGGTGGTCTTCGTCGTACGCCGCCGTTTCTCTGTCGATCAAACCCATGACCCGACAAAACTCCTCCACGTGGCAGGGTATATGGATCGGACCCTCCCTGTAATAATCCGACCCGTATTCTTCCTCGACCTCCTTTAACAGACCCGTGAAGAGAGGATGGTTCACGTATAGCACAGGGACGACGAACCTCCGATGCTCTGGGCCCACCGCCACCGACACGTGTCCCCTGGGAATACCCTGGTGGCGCCGGTGATGGCCGAAATTCATGTGAGGCATCGTTATTTCTCTCTCTCCCTCTCTGTAATAATTCGCTGTAATATGTGAGAATTTAAGTGTTATAAAACAAGGATGGAGAACGGCCAAGGATCAGGGGAAGAGATGGCGAGTTTGAAGAGGGCTAAAGAGGAGTTGATTAGAGAAGTAGGGATGTTATTGCTCATAGTAATATATCGAGGGGTTGCTTCTAGTGATCATATATGATTAAGGAAAAGTGTATTAAGGGCTTTCAAGAATGTGATGAAAAGGGTCTCTTCCAAGCGTGTTTGTATATATAGAGAGAGATGGAGAGAGGCGGCGAAGAAGTTTAGAAGTGTTTATATGGTGGAGGGTTTTCTCGAGATGTGAAAGAAAAAGGGTTTGTTTGGAATTTCTAGGACTTAGGAGGAGGTTCAAGAGGAAGGTGGGATTTGAGAGGAAAGGATCTTTCCGTGTAAAATGAGTAAGTTGACTTTTTTTTATTATTATTATTTTAGTCGTCGTTCGTCATCATTGGCAATTGATGACTAGTTAATTAGTAAATTAATTACAAGAGGACATGCATGCTTATCCGTTTTATTCATTACTATCTTTAATTTTTTAATGGGGTTCATACCTTTAGACTAGGGGTGGTTCGGGACGGTATATCGTATCAAAACTGTGATATCGTATACCGTACCGAAATTTCGGTATCTAAAAAAATCATACCAATACCATACCAAAATTTCGGTATACCTTATATCGATACGGTATCATACCGAAATTTCGGTATGGTATCGGTATCATACCTTCTATACCATTCACACGGAGGGTTTTTTACCATGCATGTGTCGCAACTCGTTAATTCGTTGTTTTGGAATTTTTAATCAAGTCAAACTCCTTAAGCCCCAATAAGATAGATTATTAATACCAAATTTTTCAAAATAAAAAGATTTTTAACCTTAAATCAGTTATATATTTTAGCCAGTCTCCTTAGTAAGACAAAAAACTTACATAACCACAAAATACAACTTTATATACAGATTAATTAGAACGAAGCGGCTATATTTAAAAAATTAGTGAAGATTAACAAAAAGTAATTGCATTGCATCTTCACGCTTTCAAAATTCTTAAAAAAACATTAAAAAAGCAAAAATTAAACGTTACTTGAGTTACATAAGTAAAATATGGTGGGCCTAATCTTAGAAAGTTGTGTATACGTTAATAATTTATGGGCTAAATAAGTTTATGAAGATCCTTAATTTTTCATTTTATATTTTTTGAAATAATATAATTATGTAGGTGTGTGTATATATATATATATATATATATATATAATATTAAATTTAGTATTTCGGTATTCGGTATAATCGGTATACCTAATTTTAAAACTTTCATACCATTACCGTACCGAAATTTTCGGTACGGTATCATACCTTACCAAAAACTTCGGTATACCAAAATTTTCGATATTTTCGATACGATTCGATACGATAAGGACGGTATTTCGGTATTTCGATATTTTTCCCCAGCCCTACTTTAGACTAAATAATTTTTATTTTAATGGAAAATGTATAGTCATATAGTTTCATTTATGTTCTATAATTTATTTTGATTACTTTTTTAGGGAGAGTATCCTGCCGCGCCCTATTTCTGACACTTGGGGTGTTTGTCTATCCGACAGCAAGGTAATACTCATATCACCGTAATGTGAGTATCACCGTGATGCGGATAGCGGTGTACATCATTGTGTTTGTTGTGGTATGATATTTCATTTAGCATATCAAGATGATATTGGAATATTGTGTTAGATTAATCACGGTGTGTATAGGGTGATATTGCTTAAATGACATATTTAACCATACGTATATAATCTAGATAATGTGAACTAATATATTTATTTTGAGATTATATTTACGTAATAATGATCAAAGTTTTGGTATCCAGTTTAAAATTTTTGTAAGCATTTATTTTAAGTCTATTATGTAATTATCAATATAATTATTTTATATTTTTAATCTTTAAATATGATTTTAAGATTTTCTTAATATGGTTTTAAGATTGAAAATAGTTAGTTATATAAATTAGAATATGAACAAGGGTATATAAGGAAGAAATGTGAAAATATAAGGGGTGTATTGTCCAAAAAATTCAAAATATCACATCATCTCCGTAAAGTTGGATCACCAAGCTTTTTGGGGTGATCCAAAACTTGAAATATCACTACACTTTGATCACCTATGACGCATCACCTACAAAAAAACAAACACAGTGATCACGAGGTGATGAGTGGATCACCGTGATGTGTTGGAGGATCACCCCAAAACAAACACCCCTTAATTGTGATGAATTAAATCTAAATACCAATATCAATCGTGAAAGAACTCTCTACTTTGTGCAGACTAACTCAAGAAGTTCCTAGCTTGTGGAGAGTGATGGAATTATATTGTTATCTAGATTTAGTGATTGGCGTGAAATCGAATCAAAGATCAAAAGAAGTATTTAAAATAAACTGATGTATTCTCTCAACTTGAGTTTAACTATCAAGCAAGCTAAAGAATTTGTATATCAACTCTAAACAAATACGTCGATGGTGAAGGTGATTGTATCTAAATATTTTAAATTAGATTTGTAAGTTTCATCCTTCTCCTATTTTTATATATTGCTTTAAACCCCTCTTGCGGTGTAAAATGTGTAGGTTGACTTTCTCTTTTAGTTACCGTCATCATTGGCAATTGATGATTACTTGATTTTCACAAAGGGCATATTGTTTATTTGTCTTTAGTAATATTCATTTTTTTTATGGGGTTCATACCGTTCAACTAAAGTTCAAATAGGGGATTTATTCTAAAGGAAAATATTAGGGAAAATGTCAATCGGCACTCCAACTACGTTCACAATTGATCAAATTCGAATATCATTGTTAAGCATGAGACAATTATTGGGACTAATCGTCCCGATTCATATGTCCATTCATTTAAATCTAAACAAAATTAAAAAGGAATCGAAACCATAAACTCCTTATGGAGAGTCATATGACTAACCACTTGATATTACTTGGAGATTACATTTTATTTAGTTTTCAATGATGGGCGCAAGTCCAAGTGAAATGATAAAAGTTAAATTGTTTATTATTTTTGTTTTGTGTGGTCAACTTGCAGTTAAAATATCGAGCAAGCAAGCTGAAGAATTGGCACGTCAACTATAAACAAATATGTTGGTGGTGATTATACCTACCAGTTTTTTAAATTTATTTTGAAGGTTTCGTCCTACCTCTTGTGGGACAACTAACACGTCCTATGTTCAATACTATTAATTGACTAATTACCACACAGTAATTAAAAATTTGATAGATCTGTCCTAAGTACGACCCTTTGAGTAGAATCATCAGAAAATGGCCCTTTACCTTTTGATATGGATATATTGAATGAAGAAATTGGCCATTATCCCACGACAAGGGGTGTCATACCTTTGAATAAAGGACTAGTTGTAAATTGTAACAGATTACACGTTTATTACATACACGGTTAATTATTACAGCTAATGTGTGCCCAAACTCTTACCAAATATATCAATAAGTACGCATTTCTCCTAATACTATTTCGCACCATGCACTACTACCCCAAAATCTTCTTCAAATATGTCCTCAAGACTTCAAACCGGGCAAAAAGCTCATACAAATAGGCGGGCCCACCTTCGCCAGAGCGAGGATCGCCGAGGGCAAAACCCAAAGCCCGTCCCCGCATATCAAGCCCGACGCCCCCACAGGGACCATCAATCCCGCCCTCCTCCCGTCCACCCGATGCCACACGTACACCGTGAGGCTCCCGACGCACATGTCGCTCGCAAATATGCCCCGACAAGGAACGGCACGGCCATCGCCATGGGTATCGGGACCCATTTCCCGACCCCCGCGGGCCCCAGGTCCCTCGCAAGGTTCGCCAGCACTGCGAACCCGAAGAAGCCGAAGCACATCTGCATGCAGTGGCGAGGTAACGAAGAAAAGCCCTCGATTCCCAGCACGGCCATGTTCCTGTATATCAACGCATAGGGCGCCTTGTACTCCCCGTTAGGGTTTCCGACGTTGAATGCCTTGTAGAAAAGGAAGAACGAAAGCGGGGCAACCACACAGCCTATTGCGGTCCCCACTGCCTGTGCCGGGAGCATGGACCGGGCCGAGGTCATTGTTAGGTGGCCCGTCTTGAAGTCGTGCATGAGGTCGGAGGAGACCGAGACGATGGACTTGACGAGCCCGCAACCGACTAGGCCCGCAACGACTCCGTCGGCCCGACCCGAGGTGCTTGCGAGGACGAAGAGGGCCACCTTTCCGTAGTTGTAGGCCATGTTCATGTCGGTGAGGCCCGCGCCGTAGGCGTTACTGAAGCTGAGAGAGGGGGCGGCGGCGTACGCGGCGGCGTAGTACCACTTGAGGGGCGGGAACATGTGCGGGATTACGAAGATGGAGATAGCCGAGAATAGGAGGTAGCCAGTGCATGCCACCCATAGTGGGATGCCGTCGCGGAGGAATATTTCGTTCCTTCGGAGGTCGTCTAGGGTTTCGTGCTTTTGGTGATCGTTGTCTAGCAAAAAAAAAATTGTTTAGAATTAAAAATTGAAGCGATTGATTGCTGAGATTTTTGATTCTAAATTTGTTACAAACCATTTACCGAACCGAGGTAGGTTTTAGTTTCATTGAAATATTTTTAGTTCGGGTAGGTTAACCGGACTGAAAACTGAATTCTTAATGAAGAAAATAAATCAACACTAAATTAATATTATTTATATTTTATAAATACATATATCATCTATATATAGATAAATATATATTTTAAAATAGGAGACCGAAGAGCAACGGAATTTTTCGATTATAAAAAAAAGGAAACGGATCGGTTTGGGAGAGAATTACGTAAATAGTGTTATTTTGAT
This sequence comes from Craterostigma plantagineum, assembly GCA_027422505.1. Lineage (NCBI taxonomy): Eukaryota > Viridiplantae > Streptophyta > Magnoliopsida > Lamiales > Linderniaceae > Craterostigma > Craterostigma plantagineum. The sequence goes on along the minus strand of JAPQWV010000017.1, from coordinate 18,581,660 downwards.
AATCAAATTACAAAACTAGTTGAGTTTTCAAGACTATTACAAAACTAATGAACTTTTTGAATTTTAACTCTCTTTATTTTCATTTCCACCTCAAAAATACATAAAATTACAAATTTTCACTATTATTATCCTAAACCAACATAAAAGTTGTTACTAATTATATTTTCACCCTACCATTTTAATATAAATATATTAATTAAGAAATAAATAAAAAGAAAATTAACTAACATGTAATCAACCTACATTCCCATATGATTAAATGAACCAATAATTTATTCTTAAAAACATGCTTTTACTATTGTATTCATCAATCAATTAAATCAACAAAAAAAATAAAAATCAATCTCATAGTTACTTGGACAACGAATGTTCTTGCTCATGGTAAACCATATGGTCCCTTTCGAGTTAATCATGCTAGTCAAACATATCATTCATTTGCGTGGTAAGTGATTAGTATACAAGATGTCACGTCACATGCAATGCAAGTATATTATTATTATATTATTATTATTGTTTTTGTTGTTGCCGTTCTTAATGTCGTTGTTGTTGGATTGCTCTATTTTCTTTAGGTTTGCAAGTAATTGAAAGTTGATCCATGTTAATGTGTTTCAAATGATTTAGAATTGAGATAATGGAGACAACACATTCTTACCAGTTTGAGTTTTCATTAGAGGAGCCTTGACGAAAGCCTGTTTTTCATTTTGTACGCTATCCTTATTTACGTCAATGATAAAAATTGGACGTAATCGAATAGGATGATATTAACATGAAATAGATCGAAAGTCTTACAAGAAAGGTTCAAGGGTAATGTTAATAGTTGTGAAACTTCATAAGAAATCAATATTTGTTAGACAAGTATTATTTGAATATTTTGATTTGAGGATTATTATTTTGTTTTATTGTTATTTATTTATGCATTAATATTACTTTTCATATATTAAAGTCAAAGTAGTAGTAATAATAATAATAATAATAATAATATAGTTTAATGGAAAGTTGTTTCTTTTATTCACGTTAGAATTTATTCTATATAGGTTATTTTTTTGTAGTTAAAAATAAATTGTGGTTAAATATATATTAGTAATTGTTTATTAACTTATAATAATAATTGTAAAAAATTGTAATTTCAAAAAGTTTTGTGGTGTCAAATGAAAAGAATAATAGTTAAAAAGTAAAAACTTGAATAGTTTCGTAATGGTTTTGGAAACTCTAACTAGTTTTGTTCTTTGATTTTCAAAACAACACTATTTACTTAATTCTCTCATCGGTTTGGTCGGTAAAACGAACTTAAACACCCTAAGCATGACGCAGTGGAATTTCTTGGTGGGCAAATGGCAAATTGGTGTGTCTTCTCTTTTTTTGAGTTGACATAAGATAAGAACCTTATCTCTAACCATCGAGTTGACGATTAGATTGACTGCTCAATTTCATAGTGCCAACTGCCAAGCCCGAAAGGGCCACATGCTTTTTTTTCTTTCTAATCAAACAAAAAACAATATAAAATCTCAACAATATTATTACCTGTTACTAAATGTTTCTTCTTGAAGGTCCTCTCGCGGTGAACATCAGCATCTTTGCGAAATTGTAGAGTCCATCCCCAAGAATTAGTGCTATAGATATGAAAACCTGCAGTTGCTTCCAGGGATTACAGAACTCTGAATAAGAAAGAAAGAATGACACCTCATCAAATGATTGAACAACGAATCGGTTTTATTTTGCGAACGACGATTTTAACGACATTATTTAATTGCCAAGCAAGCCTAAATATTACTACAAGAAAGGACGAGACACACATTATAACCTTGTAACCATTTATACTCTTCATGCTGCTTTCTTTAACATCCGAAGGGTACCAATCTCCTTTCCTTTCGCTCACCAACGGCCACATAAGACCCCAAGAAAGAACGGCGCCGAAGAGAAGCGAAAGGTTAACGACGTGAGAGCATATCATCCCGGCTCCGACGTAGGTCATGCTGAAATCGAAGTAAAACCTTCCATGCAAAGAAAGAAAAAAAAAACACGTCGATTCAAGAAAATTCGATGAGCTCCTTTTTCTTGTATTGACGGATCGAATCTTACGTCTGTTTCCAAGCCTTTAACCCGAACGTAGGGAAGTTGATGAACCCGCACTGCGCTCCTCCGGCGTAGAACCATTGGAAGAAGCTCCATACGAAGCTTAGCGAGAGCGACTTCAAGAACCTCGGACTTGCTTCCTGCAATAATAATAGTCCCACAGAGAAACCCGAACACTTAGGGTGCGTTTGGTATCCGGAGTTCGTTGGAGAAAAAAAAAAGGAAAAGTGTAGAGGCATGCATTGAAGTCGTTATGCTTCGCGTGTCGTGCCTTTTTTCTTTTCTTTCCCCATCCCCATCAAATGCTGCATGTCAAACGCACTCTTAGGCTGCGTTTGATATATTGATTTCGATAAGAAAGAAAAAAAGTGGAATAGTACGAAGCGTAACGTACAACGGATCGGTGCACTAACTTACTTTTCATTCGATTTTTCTACGCACGAAATCTCGCATACCAAACACCCTCTTAGGCTGCGTTTGGTACGAGGATTTCAGCCATGAAAACGAGAAGAAAATCCGTGAAGATATAATGGGAGAATTGTAACGTATCACTGTTCCATGCGGTAACTTAATTTTCTGTCATGCTTTCCGCGCAAGACCAAACAAAGCCTTACGAGAGAAAGAAGCTTACTTGGCCATTTTATCTCCTTTTGAGGTGTGGAATCCATTGATAAGAACAGCAGTAGCAGTCCCACTTGGGTAGGCTAGCTTGTAATCTATGATCATTATCTGCAAAATAGAGCTCTGTAATAACTTCCCAAGAATCGCCTGATAATGTAAAGCATTCATTACACACACACACACACACCTTCCCCAGAGGAACCAAAGCCAATAACCCCACGAATGTGACGGCAAAGAGAAACCCAATCATCCAATCAAGCCCAGGCTCTTTGATCCCCTCCGACGAATTCCCATCCGTCTCATCTCCTCCGGCGAGTTCGTACGTCTTTCTGTTCAATCCGAGGAGGTAAGACCCAAACCCACCTGTAACAATAATCCATTTACAGAGCACAGCCCATAAAAAAAAAAGAAAAGAGAAGAGAAAACGTCCTTACCTCCGATGGATATGCTGTAGCAGGCGACGGCGTCTGAATGATGGTGTTTTCCTGCCTGGTGAAAGGCTTGGTGGAGACGACGCCGGCCTTGCGGGGGAGCTTCATCCACGCCTTTATGAGGACGAAGGCGAGCAAAGCGGCGGAGACGTTGAGGTTAGGGACGAGCCCAGTCGTGAGGTTGAGCTTCATCACTACGACGCTGTAGATGGTTCCTATCACAAGGCTGGCGGCGATTCCTCGGAGAGTTATCTGCTGCATCCATGGAGGTATGCTCTGTTGTAAATCCTCTGTTTTCGTCCCACTATTTCCTTCTTCGTCGCAGTCCTCGCCTGCTTCTTCGGCGGGGCTTATCTCTCTCCTCAAGCCATCGTTGGTTCCCATTTCTCTTCTGTTTATTTTTCTTTTCACTTATCGTAATATATGATGTTAGAAGAACGATGAAGCGTGCGCAGGGCACACGCTGTAATGGGCAATCATTTAAAGAAAACAGAGGACTTTGGCAGATGGGAATTGAACTTTGAAGACGATGAGTTAAAAGAAGTGATGTTGTACTACTGCTTATGGGGTCGTACAGAAATCGTTTTTGAGACACTTTGTACTGCGAAAAAATGGGAATTACGCAAATCTATACAAGAGATTTTTTTTTTCTCGAAACGATAGCTTGCATTTAATAACAAATGATACAGGACTAAATAGCCCAATGGATCTCACCGATACACCGTCCACCGGGAGAACAAAGGCTCACAAAGGAGCACCAAACAATCCCACAAGGGGAACAAACACTCTCACATGGGGAGAAAAGGGTCCACAAGGAACAAAAAAACCGACAGAAAACAAAACCCATTATCTAAGACCTAGATCTAAAGAACCTATTACAGAAAAAGTTATTAAGCTAAATCTACGATACTCTTCACTTTCTTCGGCCGTCGACTTCTGAGTTTTGTCTTCATCGGACTGATGGGTCCACAAGGGAGAAAATGGCTCCCGACCCGAGAGTCGGGAGAGACGAGGGCGGGTGGCGAGATGGTGGTGGTGCGGCAGTAGGCCCGGCGGATGAGGTGGAGGTGGCGCGGCAGTAGGCCCGGCGAAGGAGGCGGAGGTGGCGCTGCAGTGGTCCCTGCTGAAGAGGTGGAGGTGCGCAGCAGCGGCACCGGCAGGAAAGGTGGTCGCGCGGCCACGGCCCGGCGGCGCAGATGGAGGCGGGAAATGGAGACGACATCCACAGGATTTTTTTTTTTTTAAAAAACAAAAGAAAAAGAGCAAAAACAGGAAAAAAACAAAGAAAAACCGGAGAAGAATGGCTCCCCCACCTCCATTAATGGAGGATTTTTTTTTTTTTTTGTCTTGAATGCGCGGAGTGGAGAAATGAGAGGAGAGGAACCCTATAGAGAGAAAAATATCAAAAAGGGAAATTATGGTTTATACAAGAGATTCAGCATTAATGATTGTGTTAAAACAGTCGGTATCTGTTCTTTTTTTTTGTTTGTGTCGTAGGGGTTCACTATTTTTACTTGATTTTTTATGTTAACGTGATTTGATATTTGTAGTCAAGTGGAAAAGTTGGTCTTTGCACTGAAGGGTTCTAATTTATCTGCTAAAATGCTGCGATGGCGCGCGGTCGCTCGAAATGTATGGTGCTCTTTTGAGATTCTTCTAATGTTAGGCTAGGCTTTCTTTTTCCAATTATTTGATGCAGACTGTAGATACAAACAATTTGACGCTTGGAATTTATTGCTGCAACTTTCAACTTTTGAAGGAACCGTTTAGTGGGGACAAATATTTATGTTGTAATGTATCTCTATATAAATTAGTTTTGTATTGTCAAATAATAAATTTTGATGGTTATTTTGTTTTTGTTATAAAATAAAGATAATAAGAACTATAGGATTTTTATTTCACTTCAACTTCATACGATACAATGAACATGCCTATTTATAGGCAAAAATATCTTAATGGACATGCACAAGTATATAATATTTATAATACTTCCCCTTAGATGTACATATATTTGAACCACTGTATGATGATATAACTGTCTCGTGAAAAACCTTACTAGAAAAAACACAGTAGGATGATATAATACTCCCCCTTGGATGCCCATTACAAAAATATTTTCATATGACTATATTAGCTGCCTTGTTAAAAACCTTACTAGGAAAACCCAGTGGGATAAAAACCTAATGAAGTGAAAAAGAGCAACATATATTGTCTCCCCCTGATGTAAACATTACTCAAGATCTTTGAGCCTTCGGAGTCCAATTAAATCAACAAGTCTTTCGAATAATCTTGGAGGTAGCGCTTTGGTGAATAGATCCGTGAGGTTGTCACTTGATCGAACTTGTTGTATGTCAATTTCGCGGTCTTCTGAAGGTCGTGCGTATAAAAAAATTTAGGCGATATATGTTTGGTTCTATCATCTTTGATGTAACCTTCCTTTAACTAAGCAATACATGCGACATTGTCTTCATATAAGATCGTCGGAGGTAACTTTCCGATAATAACCCACAAGTTTGTCGTATATGCTGGATTATCAATCGCAACCAAACGCACTCTCTGCTAGCTTCGTGAATCGCTAAAATTTCCGTATGATTAGATGAAGTGGCGGTTGTTTAACTGACCGCCAAGAAATAGCAGTTCCACCATATGTAAATAGGTAACCCGTTTGCGATCGAACATTATGTGGGTCGGATAGAAAACCAGCATCTGCATATCCGATTAGGTCTGATCTAAACTCATTTGAATAGAAGAATCTCAAATCAGTTGTTCCTTTAAGGTATCGAAAGTTTCGTTTAACACCGCTCCAATGTCTACGAGTTGGTGACGAACTATATCTCACCAATAAATTTACAGGAAACGCTATATCAGGTCGCGTATGACTCGTAAGATACATTGGTGCTCCTATGACACTAAGATATGGTACTTCAGGATCAAGAAATTCTTCATCATTTTCTCGGGGTCTGAACGGATCTTTATTCACGTCTAGAGATCGAACAATCATCGGAGTATCCAACAGATGAGCTTTATCCATGAAAACTTTTTAATACCTTTTTCGTGTATGTTTCTTAACATACAATTATTCCATTCTTCAAATATTCAATCTGCAGGCCGAGATAAATTTTGTCTTTCCGAGATCTTTCATTTCGAGCACCATTTTCAAACAATTAACGGCCCTTGATAACTCTTAAAGAGTTCCAATTATATTGATATCATCAACATATACTGCTATGACGACAAAATTATTTCCACATCTTCTCATAAATGTACAAGGGCAAATTTGATCATTTTTGTATCCCTCTTTCTATAAATATTAACTTAGGCGATTATACCACATACGCATAAAGCGATTTGTTTAGTTTAATTGAGTACTCATCACGGGACCCTGAATTTCAGGCAACTGAAATCCGTCAGGAAGGTTCATATAAATAGGCAGTGACAACATCCATTAGACGCATATCGAGTTTTTCACGTATTGCGAGACTTATTATATAACGAAAAGTTGTTGCATCCACCACATGAGAATATGTCTCCTCATAATCAATACTAGGTCTTTGCGAAAAACTTTGTGCAACAAGCCGAGCTTTGTATCTCACAATTTCGCCCATTTCATTTATCTTTCTAATAAAGACCCATTTGTATCCAACCGGCTTTATATTCTCTGGTATATAGACCACATGTCCGAAAACTTTTTGTTTCTCAAGTGATCTTAATTCAGCACCGATTGCATCTTTCCATTTGGCCAATCATTTCTTTGTCTGCATTACAGACCTTTGCTCATGATCGTTATTCTCATTAATCTCATTCATTTCCTGTAGCTCTACGTTAAATGAGAATTTATCGTCAACGTTGACTTAATCTCGGTTCCATCTTACTATATTTTGGGCGTAATTGATCGAGATCACTTCATTATCATTATTTTCAATTTCTTCAGGTACCTGTCTTTCATTCTATTATCATTTATGCCTATCGACTCTTCTCTAGTCGCTAAATCCTCGATTGGACCATTCTTATTATTTGCTCCTTTTCTTTTCCGAGGATTTTTATTTTTGGAACCTGAGGGCCTACCACGCTTCAGTTGTGGTTTAGGTTCGATACTATTCCATATTTGTTCTACAGGAATCTAAATTTTTGCAGGAGCATTAACAGCTGTCATATGTGACTTTATCACTCTTTTTGGATCAGCAAAAAAGTCTGGCAATTGGTTCGCGAAACTTTGTAAATGAATTATCTTTTGAACTTGTAATTCACATTCTTTCGTTCGAGAATCATAATGATTTAGCGATAATTCATTCCAACTAATATTTCTTTCCAACTGTTTCTTTTCTCGCCTAATGTCGGAAAATTTGTTTCATCGAAGTGACAGTCGACAAATCTGACCGTGAACCGATCTCTAGTTAACGGTTCTAAATATTTTATAATTGATGGAGATTCAAATTCGACATATATTCCCAACCTCCTTTGAGGTCCCATCTTTGTGCGTTGTAGTGGCGCAATTGGAACATATACCGCACATCCAAAAATTCTTAGATGGGAAATATCTGGTTCTTGACCATAAACCATTTGCAACGGGGAGATATCATGATAAATGTTAGCATAATGCGTATTAGTGCTGCTGCATGTAATATAGCATGTCCCCAACAAGACGATGGAACTTTCGACTTCATCAATAATGGCTTTGCAATTAATTGCAGACGTTTAATCAATGATTCATCAAGACCGTTTTGCGTATGGACATGAGGCACATGATGCTCGACATCGATACCGGTAGACATACAATGATCATTAAATGCCTTGGAAGTAAATTCACCAGCATTATCAATGCGTATTTTCTTTATCGGATAATCTGGAAAATGTGCTCTTAATATAATTAGCTGAGCAAATAATCTCGTAAATGCCACATTTCTCGTAGATAATAAACATACATGGGACCATTTACTTGATGCATCAATGAATATCATGAAATATTTAAATGGTCCACATGATGGAAGTATCGACACACAAATATCGCCATGTATATGCTCTAAAAATGCAATAGATTCAGTCTTTACTTTCATTTGTGATGGTTGAATAATTAACTTCCCTATAGAGCAAGCAATACATGCTTATTCATTAGATTGAAGAATCTTCGGGTTCCTCAATAAATGTCCGCGCAAATTTTCAATTATTTTTCGCATCATAAAAGTACCGGGATTGCTCAAACGGTCATGCCAAACATTAAATGTACTGTCATTGGTAAACTTTTGGATAGCATATGATTCAATTGTTCTGAGATATGTGTAGAACAGCCAATAGTCAAAAGACGATAATATTTCTTTGATTCTTTTTTCATTCGAAATCACTTTTGTAATGTGCAAATATCAAAATCTCCCTTTTGTGCAGTCTCAAAATGATATCCGTTATTTCGAATCGCTTTAAAGCTTAATAAATTTCTTTGAGACTTAGGGGAATATAGAGCATTTTCAACAATCAGCATTGTTTCTCTGGGCAATAATATATTAGCTCTTCCGGAACCTTCAATTATATTTGTGCTACCTGATATAGTTATCACAATGGTTTCTTTCATATCAAAATACTCGAAATATTTCTTATTTTTCAGAATTGTATTAGTCGTTGAACAGTCTGCAGGACATAATTCTTCATTGCGCATGCTCGTGTGTATCAAATAAAATCCTTTATAAACAAACATATAATTATCATTAATACATATTATTGAAAACAAGCGATACATAGCAAACACATGAATATCGTCCAAATAATAATCATAGCAAACATAACGATAACATTCAAATGATACACATCAAAGGACATAATAATAAAGCAATTTATAAAATGATAGCAGGTTAAATTTCTTCATTGAGGAGCAGAAAATTGTCGGCATCGAAATTAATATCTTCATCATTAACACCAGAAGTTGAAGCAATTGTACCCTGAACAAAGTTGGTTTAGATTTTCTTTCCTTTGCCCTTTGATTCTTGATACAACTCAACAAGGTATCGAGCGTACGGCAAGTGCGGAACCAATGGCCCGGACCACCGCATCGATATCATTGTTCATCATTCCCTTTTTGTTCAGTTTGTTTCTTTTCATTTTACTGTCATAAACTTTCTACTTCTGGGAAAGATTTTGATGACCGCCACGATAATTATGATAACCACCACGAAAATAATGATAACCACCACCACATAACTTCGGCCACGGCCACGACCTTGGCCACGGCCGCGTCCACGACCGCGATGTCCACCATGACCACGTCCACGGCCATTACCTTCACTGTTATCATTATTAACATTGACTGCATTCGCTTCAGGGAGTGCAGCAGTACCGGTGGGTCAGGATTCATGATTTTTCATCAGCAACCCATTGTTTTGATGAGCCAACAGTAAACAATAAATAAGATACTTTTCAAATTTTCTCTCCTGATATTGCTGTTGTAGAATAATATTTGACGGATGAAATGCGGTGAACGATTTCTCCAACATAATTGCATCGGTAATGGTTTCTCCACATAATTTCAGTGTAGAAGTAATTCTATAAACAACAGAATTATATTCGCTTACCTATTTAAAATCTTGTAAGCGTAAATTTACCCATTCATACCTTGCATTTGGGAGAAGAATAGTTTTTAAGTAATTATATCGATCTTCCAAGTTTTTCCACAAGTCTTTCGGGTCTTTCACTGTTAAGTTTTCAATTTTCAAACTTTCATGAACGTGGTGGCGAAGAAAAAGCATTGCCTTCGCATTGTCCTGCTCGGATGTCGCATTGGTTGGTTTGATGGTATGACCTTTCACTTTCAAACGAATTTCGGTATCTAGTGGCCAAGATAGATAATGTCGGCAAGTGATATCGAGTGCAACAAACTCAATGCTCGCCAAATTCGTCATATTACTATAAAAATACAAAAAGCATTATAACAATGATAATATAACAAAATATTACACGCATAACTAATCTTCAATAAATGTAATATTCAAAAAGTATAGTCGGTAACGCCAATTATTTCGAATATATAGATAGACGTAGTTACTGGTGGGCATTACAAACCGGCACATATCAGGCGGTACAAACCGGCACATATCAGGTGGTACAAATCATCACATGGTAGGCGGCATAAACCGAATCAAGCTAGTCGGAAAAAATGAATATGGGATTCGAAATCTGGACCTCCCATCACTTAGATTTTGACGGTATTCCGCGGAACCAATCGAACTATGGCATTTTTTTGTATATTGTATATATATTTTAAATTATATTGTTCTAACTATCAAATAAAATTATTATACCTTAATTATGCCCGTATAAATCTTCAGCAGAAATTAGCATCGTCGGTGGAGATCGGCGTTGTCGGTAGAACCTCGTGCTGATAATGTGCTATAAAATAAAGACCATAAGAACAATGTGATTTTTATTTCACATCAACTTCATACGATACAAATGAATGAACATGCCTATTTATAGGCAAAAATATACACCGCAATCTTAAATATTGTACAGGTCTGTCATACATCCTTAATGGACATCCACATGTATATAATATTTATAATAGGTTTTTGCCAAAATAATAAATTTGGATAGTTATTTTGTTTTTTTCCGATCTGAATTACAATATTTAAGATTACAAAATAGGCCATATTTGCGAAAATAAGTCATCAATTCTACATAATCACTTGTCGAGCATCTACAATAAAACACCAAAAACCAAAATGAGATTTATTGTTTATGCTTTTGTACTCAAATTATGCGTTGGATCATTCTCTCTTCTATAATTATATTGAATATCATTTATCCCTTTATTCTGTACAAATATATCACTTGCTTCCTTTTATTTTAGGCTCAATTCGAAATCAGGCCCCATTAAGGGTGATTTCGAATTCGGCCCTGTTTGAGAATTTTTTAGGTTAAAGGACCCATTTTGTGTGGTGTAAAAAAGTGGTATAAAAGATATATGAACTGGTATAGAATGATCGTTTTGTATTACAAACTTTTAACATTCTGGTATGTCAGAGCAATGAAGTGGTACTACAGAAAATGAACTAGTATCAGATGATCATAAACTGGTACCGGATTATGGTTTTGTGTTACAAAATTTTAACATACTAGTATGTCAGAGCAATGAAGTGGTACTGGAGAAAATGGGTCCTTAAAACTAATTTTTTTGCCAAAAGAGCCTGAATCCTAAATGATACTTATGGGAGGGCCTGAAATGAAAATGCCCCTTTATTTTAATGTTTAGTACATTTCTCGTCATGATAACACGTCTTTAAGGGGGTGTTTGTTTAAGGTGATCCAACATCACGGTGATACTCACATCATCGTGATGTGGATATCACTGTGATGCGGATCAGGTGATATATCATCACCGTGTTTGTTTTGAGGTGATATTTCATTTTGCATATCAATGTGTTATTGGAATATTGTGTTTGTTTAATTGCAGTAATGTGTGGGTGATGTTGTGTAAATGTCATATTTAACCTTATGTATATTATGTAGTTAAAGTGTTTTAATATGTACATTTAATGAAAAATTTTACGTGATAGTTATTAATATTTGAAATTCTATTTTTAAGCATTAATTCTAAGTATGTTATACAATTCTTCATAGAATTATTTTATTTTTTAAGCTTTAAACATAGATTTTTAAATGAGCTATTAATCATAAGTAAATTCTTCAATATAATTATTTTAGTTTTTTTAAGCTTTAATAGATTAATGAATTATTATTTATAAGTATTTTCTATAATCCTTCAACATAATCCTTTTAATTTTTAAGAATTTAAATTTTTCAAGATTTAAAATATCTTAGTTATGTAATTTGATATAGGAATAAGGGTATATAGGAATGAATATTAAAAAATAAGGGATAATTTTGTCCAACGCAATATTGAAAATATCACCCCATCACGGTGTTAGAAATCGTGAATCAAAGAATTCAGATTAAACAGTTTTGGTGATTGTACAAACTTGATTAAGTATACCGGTTAGAAGAAGATTAAAAGACCGGATGCCAGTCAGCAGATCACATGTGTGTAAAAGACCGGATGCCAGTCAGCAGATCACATGTGTGTAAAAGACCGGATGCCACTCAGCAGATCACATGTGTGCAAAAGACCGGATGCCAGTCAGCAGATCACATGTGTGCAAAAGACCGGATATCAGTCAGAAGGACATAAGACTGGACATTAGTAAGAAGGTCACAAGCGTGCCTCAAACCGAAATACATACACCGGACCTGCCATGAGCAAAGACCAGAACTCAGAAATCGGACCAACAAGTGCCAAGACCGGAGTTCAGCTACCAAACGTGCCACGTATACAAAGATTCAAGTTTACTCAAGGCGGGATAATGAAAAACCTCTGATGAAGTGTTTAATGCAAGGCTGCCATGAGGAGCCTTGCCGAAGTCAAGCCAAGCTTAAAATGGAAAAAGCAAATGGGACAGTATGAACTGCAGCCAAGACCGGACAGTACCCATTTTGGATAAAGTGCATTTAATGCACAGTCCAGCACTTGGAGCCATTTCACAACGGTCTTCTTCATCAAAGAACAATTATATATATCATAGAAGAGACACTGAAGAAGACACGACACTCAGCCACGAAAAATCAAAAAGACAAGATTCAAAGCAAAGCAAGTAATTTGAAAGTGTTGTCCTCACTGTACGATAATCGGTTTTGATTAAGTAAGTGAGTTTCTGTTTCTCCGATGGACTGTAAAAAGCTGTTGAAGTAGGTGGATTGTATTTTACGACTGCCTAGGGATTCACTAGATAAGGCTGTGGGCAGCCGGGTAGGTTTGTACTGTGAGTGTATAACTGAAGTCTAGTGAACCTTCCTCGCAAGGAAGAAGGGGAGACGTAGGAGATTTAACTCCGAACTTCCAGAAACAAACTGGTTCTCCTCATCCACACACACACTAACACATCACATCGTCTATCGGTTTTGATTTATAACCAACCTACAAGTTCTGCACATAACACACAGAGAAAAATCAAGTACCGGTATTAACCCTAACCGGTTAACTACCAAAAAAGGTGTCAAGCGTTTATTCACCCCCTCTAAACGCGTAAACCGATCCTAACAAGTGGTATCAGAGCGGGTTTACTTGATATTTCTCCTATACTAATCATGACTTTATCAGATCAGCTTCTTATGTTTAGCAGGAAAATTGAGTGGAAAATAAGGTTGATGACCTACCTTTATGCGCAAGATGATGAATGATTGATGTGTTGGAAAATGGACCGTTCGTGTTCAACAAGGTCAACGTACGACATGTCGTTTATCCTAACGAATCAAGAGAAGTTCCGAAGGAAAGATACGAGTTGTCAGCAGAGGAAAGACGAAAAAGAAATCTTGATAATATTGCCAAAAATATTATATTCAGACTCTGGACATAGAAATATTCAGACAATATGACGGGCAAGACTGCTAAGGAAATATGGATCAAATTAGGTCAACTTGGCGAAAACCAAGAAATCTACGAGCTCAAGGAAAATCCAGCAGAAGCACTGGAAGATGGAAAATCATTCACTGCGACACAGGTTAAGCAAAGTGAACTAAACGATAGTGCTAACACTTGCTTTAAATGTGTGGGACCGGACTCAAAACTGGTAATGACTCCAAAGAGGAGGCAAACCAACACCTAAGGAGAAAGGAGGCACAAATCTCCACGACTAATAAGGACACCCACAGATGGGGTGATACAGACTCCGATGAATCAAGCTCTGAGGATGAACCAAGCAACCACGGAAGTGAACCAGAACTTATCTGCCTGATGGGAGATCAATCAGATCCAGAAAATAAGTTCACCTATGAAGAAGTTCTAGATGCTCTTCAGAACATGGCTGATGAGTACTGGAAACTAAACGAGAAGTTAAAAGTGGCAGAAAAGGGAAGGGCACCAGCGCAAGAAGATACCGGACCTCTTTTTGAAAGAATCATCCATCTAGAGGAAGAAAACTTCAAACTCAGAGAGGCAGCTGAAAAGAATGCCTCAGAAAACAAAAAGTTAACCGCCTTGGTCCAGTCATGGACTAAGTCACCAGAGACATTTCAATGTCTTCAAGGATCCTTATGGGATGCTGGTGACCGAACCGGACTTGGATACAGCGAAAGAGTTAACGTCGATAAGGCAACGACATCCACACAACCAACAGCCTCAAAGGTTATCAACTTTGTTCGTCCCATAAACCATAACACAGTCTCTCTTGTTCCTATAAACAGGTCTAAAGAAACTGGAGTGAAACATAGCTACAAACCCTCGATGTCCTACGGAAGGACAGCACCTCAGGCAGTAAGGGGGAATAACGTGAAAAATACTTCACAAAAGGGAAGACCCCAACAATCAAGGGGGAATACCGGAGTGAACAACTATCCACGAAGAAGAAGACCTCAACAACCAAGGGGGAATGCTCACGATACAAAACCTGAGACACAAGGTTACAGAAGACCCAAAAACCGGTCTCAGAACAGGAATAATAAATATAAATATCTTATTGATCCTATAACCGGTAGACACATTAGGATAATCCAAGTATGGATACTAATAAATTTTGCAGAAATTTGTGTTCGTGTTTGTGAACAAATTCTTTACGTGGTTCGGATTGAAACAATCCCACATCCACGGCCAATAGAAGACTTCTATTACTGATGAACACGAGATTTACAGATGAGAGGAAATCGCACTCTCAATCACACAAGAAAAATCGCACACAGTGTTTCACACACAATCTCTGAGGTGAATCGATCCTTTTAAGAAGTTGGCTCCAAAAGACAGCCTGGGAGAAATCGTCATCAGCACCCACGATTTGTTAAAATCTCTCTATTCTTCAGCAGCTAAGGTCACGGCCGTGACATGAGTGTATGAAGCCGTGACTTGCGGCAGAGAGGTCATCAGACAGTGCTCACGGCCGTGAGGCTGAGATCATAAAGCCGTGACATATGGCAGAAGGGTCTCTTCAGACCACGCTAGATCTTCACCGCCGTGAGGCTGAAGTCGCGAGACCGTGAAGCGCGACAGTAGCCAATCTCATCATCGATCTTCTGTACTCAGATCATGTTCATTTCCTTGCTTCAATTTTAACACGCCCCCGCAAGATGGAAGGTACAAATTCCTGACTGACATCTTGGCTAGTAACCGCTGAAGTGTAGGACCCGTAAGAGCCTTTGTAAAGACGTCTGCCAGCTGATGTTCAGACTTAACTGGCAGCAACTTGACTGTCTCAGTTGAAGTGTGATGCCTGATAAAGTGGCAGTCTATTTCAATATGCGTCGATCTCTCATGGAATTTGGCATTGGAAGCTAGCTTTAGAGCTGATAAATTATCGCAATAGATCACTGGTATCTGATAAGTCTTAATATTCAGCTCTTCCAGCAAATGTTTTATCCACAATGTCTCAGCTACTACTGATCCTAGGGCCCGATACTCTGCCTCAGTCGAAGATCTCGAGACTGTGGGTTGTTTCTTTGCCTTCCAAGTCACTAGTGAGTCTCCAAGAAAGGTGCACATCCCTGTGACCGACTTCCTCGTGTCACGACAGGCTCCCCAATCTGCATCAGAGAAGGCACTCAGCTGCAGTTTCTTGTCAGCTGTCATGAGAATACCTTGTCCAGGTGAATTCTTCAGATACCTGAGAAGGTGATGTGCTGCCTTCAGGTGTTCTGTTCTCGGTGCTGCCATATATTGGCTTAGTTTATGCACAGCAAAGGCAATATCTGGTCGGGTAAAAGTCAAGTAGAGGATTCTTCCCACCAGTCTTCTGTAAGTAAAGGGCTGTGGCAACAAATCCCCATCATCCGCTGTCAACTTTTCACTTGGATTCATAGGAGTTGTCAAAGGCTTTGCATTCATGTACCCAGTGTCTTCCAACAGGTTTAGAGTGTATTGTCTTTGTGTGACATAGATACCTGCAGGACTCCTTGCCACCTCAACTCCTAAGAAAAATTTCAGTTCACCAAGATCTTTGACCTTGAAGCATTTGTTTAGAAACGTCTTGGCCTCATGTATCTGGTCTGTGGAAGGCCCTGCCAAGATGATATCATCAACATAAACAAGCAAAACAAGCAACTGATCACCGCTGCCTTTAGTGAACAAAGTGTGATCAGATTCTGTTTGCTTGAAACCAAATTCCTTCACAGCATCTGTGAACTTTTTATTCCACTGTCTTGAAGCTTGTTTCAAACCATAAATTGACTTGTGTAGTTTGCAAACCGCCTTGCCTCCACCGTCTAGTCCTCTTTCTCTATATAGTCCTTGAGGCAAGTCCATATACACCTCCTCCGAGAGGTCTCCATTTAGAAATGCATTGTTGACATCGAGCTGGGCTAGATTCCAATCCAGTTTTGCTGCCAAAGCAAGAACAATCTTGATTGTGTTAGGCTTGACCACATGTGCAAAAGTCACCATGTAATCAATTCCCTCCTTTTGGTCATACCCTTTTGCCACCAACCGTGCCTTGTGTTTTTCAATTTCTCCATTTGAGTTGAACTTTAACTTGTAAACCCACCGGCTACCAATAGAGTTTTTCCCTTTAGGGAGTGGCAACACTGCTAGGTCTCATTCTCCTGAAGAGCTTGAAGCTCTTCATTCATAGCTGTGACCCACTCAGCCGACCTTGCTGTTTGTGTGTATGTTCTGGGCTCAGCTGTGGTTGAAATATTATTGATGGAATTCTAATAATGTCTTGAGAATTTCTTATTGGACAGGAAATTTGCGATAGAGTACATGATCCTCTTTCCCCTTAGATTGTTGCCATGGTAGTCACTAAGATAGGCTGGTCTTCTAGAGCCTCTTCCAGACCTTGTGTGTACCTCTGCTTGCACCCCCTGAGTCACATTGTCTTCCTCTGGTGGCAAGTCCGAACTTCTGCTGAATCTTGGGAATTCGGCTGAGAATCTGTTACATCAGGTTGAGTACTTGTGTGAGCCAGTGTGGCTTCTGATTGTGACATCTGAGATCCTTCATGCGACTCTTCATTCAAGGCACAAGGTCTTGGTAGGACATGATCTGAGAAGGGATTCATGCGATCTGAAGCAGTCTGCTCCTTGAAGGGAAAAATATCCTCGAAAACAACATCCCTGGAAATGAATATTTCCCCTGTTAACAGATCCAACACCTTGTAGCCTTTGACACCATTGGCATAGCCAATAAATACGCACACCCTTGCTCTCGGATCAAACTTCCTTCTTCCAGCTGCCAATGTTGAGCTGATGCAAAGGCACCCAAAACTTCTCATGAAGCTGTAATCTATTGGCTTCTGATGCAGCAGCTCAAATGGTGTCTTGTTCTTCAATGTCACTGAGGGTGTTCTGTTTATTAGGTATGCTGCTGTCAAAGCACACTCAGACCAATATTTAATGGGGATTCCCGATTGAAAATACAATGATCTGGCCACATTCAACAAGTGCTGATGTTTCCTTTCCACTACTGAGTTTTGTTGTGGTGTTTGAACGCAAGACCTGTGATGTATGATTCCTCTACTACTAAACAAATCTACCAGGTTGAACTCCTTTGCATTATCTGACCTAAGAGTCTTAACCTTGCATCTAAACTGCGTTTCTATCATATTCAAGAAATAGGTTAACACATCATGCACTTAAGACTTGTGTCTGATCATAAACAACCAAGTAAAGCGTGAGTAGTCATCCACTATAGTAATAAAGTATTGATGCCCTAAATATGAAGGAATATGGAAAGGCCCCCAAACATCACAGTGTATGAGATCAAAACTAGCACAGACGTCTTTGCTGTTAACAGGAAATGCTAATCTCTTTTGCTTGGATATAGGACAAATTTTACATACAGAATTCTTGTGTCTAAAATCATGTCTCAAGGTAGTTCTAAGTATGTCTAATACCCTATCAGAGGGGTGTCCTACCCTCCTATGCCATAAGTCACTAGGCAGTTTATTAGTAGAAACAGAATTATTATGAAAGCAGTAGACTGATTCAGCTTGCAAGATATAAAGTCCTCCCACTTGTCTACCCTTGGCAATCACTCGTCGTGTATGGTCCTGAATCTGAAGCCTCAAAACAAAGCTTATAAGCACCATTATTTGCCAAGCAACTCACAGAGATTAAGTTAAAATGGAATTGTGGCACATAGAGGATATCAGTTAAGGTCATAAAGCTGTTAAGCTTACAAGTCCCTGCTTTATTTACCCTTATGACTGTGTTGTCAGGCAGGATTACTCTTGATTCCTCTATCTCATGCAAATCATGTAATAAACCTAAGCTACCACACACATGTCTAGTTGCACCCGAATCTAACAACCAAATATTAGGATTGATTTTCTCAGGGAGGTTAAAGGACAGACAAGTACCTGCTGGTTTCTCACCTTGCTGCCCTACCCCAACTGAGTCAGCCGACACACCAGGTACGGATTGACTTATCAAGGCCTTCAGGCTGTTGAACTGAAGAGGTGTAAGGTGCAGATGTACCAACACATCTGTCCCTGGGAAAGAAGCATATCCTGTCTGATCTGCTTGGTGTCCTCCATTGTGAACCGTTTCCACTGGTACCAAATTCATTCTTGCTCCTCTGAACTTGGCATTCTGCCTATAGCCCGGTGTGTATCTATGGACTTGATAGCAAGTATCGATAGTATGCCCTTTCTTGTGGCAATGGCTGCAAACTGGTTTACTCGAGTCTT
The DNA here is from genome assembly GCA_027422505.1 of Craterostigma plantagineum. Lineage (NCBI taxonomy): Eukaryota > Viridiplantae > Streptophyta > Magnoliopsida > Lamiales > Linderniaceae > Craterostigma > Craterostigma plantagineum. The sequence goes on along the minus strand of JAPQWV010000017.1, from coordinate 18,562,891 downwards.
TTTTGTAACTGAGGAATCCCTTCTTGACAGTTTCTTGATCATTTCTCGCAGCTAAGATCTGCATGTTGTTTGTCTGCTCATCCATTCCCCGTGGTAACCATTGAACCATGGATCTCTGTTTCTCTTCCTGAACCAACAGAGAAAACACCTTGTTAATGGTGGGCATTGGATCCATGAGCAAGATCTGCCTCCTTATCTGTGCATAGCTATCATCCAATCCCATAAGGAAGGCTAAGACATATTCCTCATCAACGTGTGCCCTCATGGCATTGGCTCCACCGCAAGTGCATTGACACGGTGGGCGATAGCTAGCAAGTTCCTCCCATAGCGTCTTCAGCTTAGTGTAATAGGCCGCTATGCTGCTGGAATTCTGCACAAGATTTACCAATTCTTTCTTCATTTGAAAGGTCCGTGGCTTATTAGTCTGACCAAAGCATTCTTGGAGATAATCCCAAACCTCTTTCGTAGATGAACTATAGAGAATACTAGCGGAAATTTCTTTGGTAACGGAATTCAAGATCCATGAGATCACAACGTCGTTATTCCGCTTCCATGCACTGACTTTGCTCAGATCAGTTTGCCGCTGGTGGTTTTAAATCGCCGTTCACAAAGCCCTCTTGGTTCCTCCCAATCAAGGCAATCATCATGGATCTGCTCCACGTCATGTAATTGTCACCATTCAGCTGCTCGTGGACGAGCAGCTGCCCAGACGTGTCATTCCCGTTTAAGAAATAGGGATCATTCCCAAATCCAATTTGTGCAGTGCTTGACGTATTGGTCGCACTGTGATCTGGAATTTCTGTCGTCATCTTGGATTATCGATTGATTCTTCTCAAGATTGTAATTCAGAACTTGATTTTCGCAGCTTTCTCTGATACCATAATAAATTTTGCAGAAATTTGTGTTCGTGTTTCTGAACAAATTCTTTACGTGGTTCGGATTGAAACCAATCCTACATCCACGACCAATAGAAGACTTCTATTACTGATGAACACGAGATTTACAGATGAGAGGAAATTGCACTCTCAATCACACAAGAAAAATCGCACACAGTGTTTCACACACAATCTCTGAGGTGAATCGATCCTTTTAAGAAGTTGGCGCCAAAAGACAGCCTGGGAGAAATCGTCATCAGCACCCACGATTTGTTAAAATCTCTCTATTCTTCAGCAACTAAGGTCACGGCCGTGACATGAGTGTATGAAGCCGTGACTTGCGGCAGAGAGGTCATCAGACAATGCTCACGGCCGTGAGGCTGAGATCATAAAGCCGTGACATACGGCAGAAGGGTCTCTTCAGACCACGCTAGATCTTCACGACCGTGAGGCTGAAGTCGCGAGACCGTGAAGCGCGACAGTAGCCAATCTCATCATCGATCTTCTGTACTCAGCTCATGTTCATTTCCTTGCTTCAATTTTAACAGATACCTAAGGTACTAATCTCTGACCGGACCCAAAAAGGTTTGGGTACCAAGGACTATGTCTTTTCTTGCAGGAATGCTTGCAGGAACTCAATCGGTTCTGCTAATTACTAGACAGCAGATGCTGTCAGCACATGCCCAGGGAGAAAAGGACTCTCGCTGAGAGCGAACCATGTGCCAAGCTAACATTTACCTTTGAGATAGGTATCAAGGTAAAGATGTAAAGATAATTAGACCGTCTTATTAAAACTAAGATATAACCATACAACCGGATGATGAACCAACAAGATCGACAATCTGAATTGATATAAGCAAGAGCTTACAGTTCAATACGGTTGGTTACCGATGAATCCATAAAACAAGAAATAAATCATCTAAGACTCTAAACCTTCCTATAATTAATTGGAAACAATCTCGTTAATGATCCACCTTCATCACTAGTATACATGAAGGGAAAGTGGATAAAAACTAACCTCTCTAAACCTTGCACTAGTGTTATACCTTGAGGACCATAGCATGTGCTGTGAGTCACCTACTAGCAGGTAAGTTTAGGTAATGGTGCAACAAAGAAAGAGAATCGGATGATTGATAAGAGCAAAAAGACGATCAAAATGTCAAAGCAACGGTAATCAGTCAAGACGCCAGAAAAGAAGTTCCGAACTGGGAAAATCAAGCAGTATAGGAATCAACCGATTTCAAAAGCACACTATCTATCCAGAAGAAACCGGCGCAGTGTATCACAAGCAGCTCACATCAAAAGGAGTCAACTGTGGGGGAACGCTTCAAGTGGAAGGAAGAAGTATTCTCAGAAAACCAAACAGCTTTCAAGGGATGATCAATGCAAGAAAGGCAATCAGTCTGGCGACTCGTCGGAACAACTGTTGGAAATACACACTAAGGGGGAATTCACCAGAAGAAACTGAATCAGTCTTGAGAAGGGGAAACGCTCAAAAATACAAACAGGGTTGAAATACTCTCTGAAGACGAAATCATCCACAGAAGGTGCAATACAGGGAATGTGTGGAAGATTCATCCAGCTTTTGGAACTCAAGTACATAAAGGGCGATCGGTTTAGGAAATAACCACAGTTCCAGATAAATGGCATCAGGAGGCTCTACACGGAGATTGTTTCTCAGCAGACTAAATGACTGAATGTAGTTTCAGATCCTAAAGAAGCAAAATCAGTCAGGAAATCAACAAACATGGATCAACAAGCAAGTGTCTAGAAGACTAAAACTCAGAAATAAGACGGAAGTTGCAACTTTAAGAGGCAATAGAGCGGAAGTACCAAGGCTGTCAAACCGGTGAAGATAATCGAAAGCAGTACAATCAAGAAGGAGAGACTGGATATGGGAACGACCAACCGACCGTGTCTCACAGCAAAATCTACACTTTGTCTAAGTGTCTGACTTACCTTAAAGCCATTCTGAAACTGGAACTATCCTTAACCGACCGATGGATAAGCATATGATTCTTACTGGGCGGATAAAGACCGAGCCTCGTCGATAACTGCGCGTCATCAATGCACATATTATTGGGTCTAGTACAGCTGGCCTTGAAACTTGCAGCTTATTTGAGAAGGTGAATAGTCATGTCATCAACGAATCTCTGTCACCGGACAAAACATAAAGTTCCGACGCACCAGTGACACAAATCGACAGGAAATCTTCGGCTATTTAAGGACCTCATGACCTTCTTCAAATTCCCAGCCACTCAACATCGATTAAGTTCAAAATGCCTAAACCACCGAAACATCCACCACCCTCAGTCAGGATAAGCCTTACAACCAGAAAACGTCTAACAAGTCCAAGTCCAGTTTTCTTATCTAATCACCTCAAAGCAGTATTTACAACAAACTGGATGCAGATCCACCCATTAGGGATTCAAAGACCTCGTGGCGGTCAAACGAAACTACAAAGACGCTGCTTTGGACTAGCAGGCTTTCTAAAACAAGTCCGACGGCACAGAAGGCGAGCTCTGGGATGCTCTCTGAGTATTCGACGAGTTGGAGAAGATGTACCCAGTCCTCAGCTTCCCACACAGAGCTGAACAAAAGATGCCGCAGACCGGGCGATCCATCCTGGTACTACAAGGACCCAAAGGAGAAGATGGCGCCCCTCCAGTCCCTTGTAGACCATCGACCCACCAAGAGACAGCGTAGTAGCCGAGCGGTTGAGAAGCCATGGGATATCTTACCGCTCCTACCAGCCTCTCAAAAAAGACAGGTCGAGAATCCATCAAGGAACGGGACTGGAATAGGGAACCGATTACCCGGGATTGAATGCCATGCCAGGCGTATACCCGGATACCGGCTCCTATCGGATTCGCTGCGCTTTACGAGGAAGACACAAGCAAAAATCACCTCGAAGCAACATTCGATTCCTCGAAGAAACCCTCGACAGGGCGTGGGTACCGGGGATACCGGAGCTCTGAGCACTGCTAAGACGGGACGGCTCGGAAGAAGATTTCTTCAGACCTTTAAGTGTTTCGTCAGCACTGAGCGATCCTCTTTTAAGAGTCACCAGCGCAGTTGCAGAGCTACCGAATACATTGTGCTTCAGAAGGAGAGAACAACGGTAATGATGGCTCTCTTGTACAATGACTACCTTCCCTCATACCGGACGAGTGATTGTCAAAAAGGGGGAAGAAGAGTACTGCCAGTCCAAGGAGAACGGGCAGATGACAGTGCTGAACGAAGCAGCAGGCAAACCAGCCCTACCAGAGAGAGCTGGGATGCCAACAACCGAAAGATCGAAGAACTGTCGCGTATCTATAATACCGGTTGTAAAAAAAGCTGTGGGAAGAAGAGTGCTGCTAGCTGAGGAGAAAAGGGCAGATGGAGCTACGACAGTACTAAGGGGAAGCAGAAGGCAGACCGGGACGTACCAGACAGACCGGACGACGCCATCAACCGGAAGATCGAAGAAGTTTAGCATATCTAAGGAATAGCTAGGATAACAACGGTTGTAATAGATCGGTAGTCTATGTATCAAATCTCCTTTGATATAATAAATACCTTTCTGCTTCGTTGAGTTTTGACAATCACCAAAAAGGGAGAAATTGTTAGAAATCGTGAATCAAAGAATTCAGATTAAGCAGTTTTGGTGATTGTCCAAACGATTAAGTATACCGGTTAGAAGAAGACTAAAAGACCGGATGTCAGTCAGCAGATCACATGTGTGTAAAAGACCGGATGCCAGTGAGTAGATCACATGTGTGTAAAAGACCGGATGCCAGTCACCAGATCACATGTGTGCAAAAGACCGGATAAAAGTCAGAAGGACATAAGACTGAACATTAGTAAGAAGGTCACAAACGTGCCTCAGACCGAAATACATACACCGGACCTGCCATGAGCAAAGACCAGAACTCAGATATCGGACCAACAAGTGCCAAGACCGGAGTTCAGCTACCAAACGTGCCACGTATACAAAGATTCAAGTTTACTCAAGGCGGGATAATGAAAAACCTCTGATGAAGTGTTTAATGCAAGGCTGCCATGAGGAGCCATGCCGAAGTCAAGCCAAGCTTAAAATGGAAAAAACAAATGGGACAGTATGAACTGCAGCCAAGACCGGACAGTACCCATTTTGGGTAAAGTGCATTTAATGCACAGTCCAGCACTTGGAGCTATTTCACAACGGTCTTCTTCATCAAAGAACAAGTATATATATCATAGAAGAGACACTGAAGAAGACACGACACTCAGCCACGAAAAATCAAAAAGACAAGATTCAAAGCAAAGCAAGTAATTTGAAAGTGTTGTCCTCACTGTACGATAATATGTTTTGATTAAGTAAGTGAGTTTCTGTTTCTCCGACGGACTGTAAAAAGCTGTTGAAGTAGGTGGACTGTATTTTACGACTGCCTAGGGATTCACTAGATAAGGCTGAGGGCAGCCGGATAGGTTGTACTGTGAGTGTATAACTGAAGTCTAGTGAACCTTCCTCGCGAGGAAGAAGGGGAGACGTAGGAGATTTAACTCCGAACTTCCAGAAACAAACTGGTTCTCCTCGTCCACACACACACTAACACATCACATCGTCTATCGGTTTTGATTCATAACCAACCTACAAGTTCTGCACATAACACACAGAGATCGATCAAGTACCGATATTAGCCCTAACCGGTTAACTACCGAAAAAGGTGTCAAGCGTTTATTCACCCCCCTCTAAACGCGTAAACCGATCCTAACACACGGTGATGGAGGATCACCCTGCTTTTTGGGGTGATCCAAAAGATGGAATGTCACCCCCTTTTGATCACGTCGGTGATCGTCCATCACGGTGATGACTCATCACCCCTGATAAACAAACACGGTGATGAGGAAACAATGGGAGGATTACGGTGATGTTTTGGAGGATCACCCCAAAACAAACAACCCTAATTGGAGAATAAAATCTCACATATCAGTATCATATTTTCTTATATAATGCCCATTAATATTATGACAATCATTAATATTAAATCGTAATGTTTGTTTGCGGCTGTTCTTGACCGAAAATAGACAATTTAATTTGAAATAATCTAAATAATAATTTAAGTTTTGATTAAAAAAATAAAGAACATTGTTGACTAAAACATCAATATCTAAATATAATTTCAATACGATCTTAACTCTTAGGTCGGTTTGGTAGGGAGGATGAGTTTAGAGGGTATTAGCTTTAGTTGGATTTAAATAATGGAGGGTATGCATTTTTAGAGTGTTTGGTTTATGGATTTAGTTATAATCTCTGCTGGGTTGGGTGGATGATTTTAGATTGTTTTAAGTTTAATTAGATTAAATAACAATTTTACCCGTATTTTGAATTTAATATTTGTAAATAAAGGGTAATTTTATCATAAATGTCCGAGTTTAGCTAAATGTAGGGGAGATGTAGGAGAGAATTACACAAATGATGCTATTTTGAGAATGTAATTGCAAAACTAGTTGAGTTTTTAAACCTATTACAAAACTAATCATTTTTTTGTAATTCTAACTATTTTAATTTAATTACAACCACCAAAATACTTAAAATTACAAATTTCACTATTGTTATCTTCAAATAGCACAACACTTGTTAACATAATTAAATTTTTACCCCAATTTATTTAACTCATATATATTAAAAATGTTTTATTAAAAGAAATAATCAAAAGAAAAATAAAATTACTTGGCGTGACCGTGACCTACTTCTCCCACGTGAGTTCGATATCTAGAGCTGTCAAAACGGGTCGGCGGGCCGGGCCGGGATGTAGCCCGCCAAAGCCCGTCATGGGCGGGGCGGGTAAGCCCGCCGTTTGACAGGCCTGGAAATTGAAGGCCCGCCCTGCCCAAATTAAAAAAATTCAAAAAAAAGAAAAAATCAAAATAAAATAGACAAAATTATAAAAAATTAAATATTTAAGCTCGAAAATAATTCTAATTAAATCTAATCTCGTAAGAATAACGCATTATATTATTAAATTTGAGTAAATTAAAAATCGGAGCTAAAAATACTAACATACCTATATAATTTATTTATATCAATATTTAATAAACAAAATATCAAATTATAATTCATTGCGGGCTCAAGTATGATATTTTTTATTGAATATTTTATATAAATAAATTATATAGGTATGTTACTATTTTTTAGCTCCGATTTCATTTACTCAAGTTTAATAATATAAATAAATTATTATTACGAGATTAGATTTAATGAGAATTAATTTTGAGCTTAAATATTTTATTTACATTGACTTTATAATTTCCTTTTTGATTTTTTTTTAAATTTGGGTGGGGCGGGCCTTCAATTTTCAGGCCTGCCAAACGACGGGCTTACCTGTGCCCGCCTGGGCCCATGGCGGGCTTTGGCGTGCTACGTCCCGGCCTGGCCCGCCGGTCCATTTTGACAGCTCTAGATATCGAACTCACGTGGGAGGAGTAGAGCTGTCAATGGGCCGGGCCGGGGCGGGCTGGCCGGCCAGCCAAAGCCCGCTGCTTGGCGAGGCGAGGCGGGCTGGCCCGCCATGTGGCGGGCCTTCAAAACTGAAGACCAGCCCGCCCCGCCAGCGTGCCGGCCCGCCCGCGATGAACTTTTTTTAAATTTTTTAATTAAAACGTTTTAATCAATTAAGAATAATTTATATAATTATGATATTCAAATATAAATTAATTATGTATTAATTAATAAATGCATCATTAATTATTTAATTATAATATTTAAATATACATTAATTATGTATTAATTAATAAATGCATCATTAATTATAAATAAAATCATTAAATAGTTCCTCTATTTAAATAAATATATATTAAATTTATAAAATAAATTAATAAAAAAATATATGGCCGGTGGGGACCGCCCCGCCCCTCCTAGCCCGCGGCCCGCGCGGGCTGGCCCGTTTAGGCCCGCCAAAGTTCCAGCCCAGCCCGCCCCATAGGCAGGGTGGGGCGGGCCGCGGGCTATTTTGACAGCTCTAGGGAGGAGTAGGTCACGAAAAGTAATTTTATTTTTCTTTTGACTATTTCTCTAAGTAATATATTTTTAATATATTTGAGTTAAAGTAAGTTGGGGTAAAAATTTTAATTAGTAACAAGTGTTGTGCTATTTGAAGATAACAATAGTGAAATTTGTAATTTTTAGTATTTTGACGGTTAAAATGAAAATAAAAATAGTTAAAAAAGTTGGTTAGTTTTGTAATAGGTTTAAAAACTTAACTAGTTTTGTAATTCCATTCTCAAAATAACATCGTTTGCGTAATTCTCTCGGAGATGTAGCTTTAATTACTATCTTATTTGGGTATTAAAAGGGTATTAACTAAACCTCATGTTTAAATACCCTCCAACCAAACACTGCTTTAATTAACTCTAACCCCATAATCCTCCCTAATAGCCCAACAATATTAAAGTCGTCTAGTTTACAAATTTTATAAGATATTTGGGGGTATTGGCACAATATAAAAGTTAGTGGGAAAAAGAATATTTCAATTTTTTTTGAGTTTGGGAATGTGTTTAATACTTAAAAATATATTAGTTTTATAAAAGTATTTAATATTTATATTAAAAGTTATATTGAAAAATTATAAGTAATGCTAAAAATTAAAACGTATATTTAAATATTAATTATACAATGTCAAATACCGCCTTAAAAATAATATCAACATTATTTGAATAATATCATAAGGTGATATTTACAAAATATCAGCCTACATATCACTATGATTAAGCAAACAAAATACTCCTGATTTGTAAAATGAAATATCACCCGAAACAAGCACAATGATGACAAATTACTTTCACCCACATTCCGGTGATATTCCAATTACTAGCGTAACGGTGGATCACCACAAACAACCGGCCCTTAATGTTTTCTATATATATATACCAGCATTTATTATGTCTACCGATGTGTATGCACTTCTCCTTCTGTAACATTTAATCTTTTTCAGACAATTATAGCAACGCATGTTATACTAGCACAGCACTCTGTTTTAATTGATTCGTGCTCTATTGGAATTGAATAAAACTTATAATATTCGCTACCGATAAGGTCTCATCGGCATTACCCCTGAAAATATAAGGATGTGACATTCATGGTTGAGCCAACCCGTGTATTAATTAATACTTGAACAAATAATAATGGAGATTGAGACCCACAAATAACTAGCTATTTCGTCGTATATATATTTGTGACAAGCGAAAATTTTGGTCCTCGACAATTAAATGTCACAGAGCATTCTCATTTTCATTATCGTACCTTCTCCAAATCATGGTAGAAATCACAGAGCATTTAGGATTATTTAAAAAAATGGCCTTTCACATCGTCAACGTTAAAAAAATAGCCTCCTAAATGATAAAAGACCAATGTACCCTTACTTACTCTGCGTAAAAGACTTTTATACCCTTTTTTAATGGCAATCAACGACAGTTAACGAAAATTACAGCTTTGAAAAAGCAAAAGTAAATAAGAAAGAACCCTTTCACTTCACGGGCCCTTTGCAAAATCGATCAAGCTTTCTCCCTTTTCTTCTTCTTCACAGTCGAATTTGAAGCTCAGAATCCATGGCTATTCAGGCGAGACCCCAAACAGTGAAGGTAATTTTTTTATTTTTCGAAGCCCCGTCCTGTACAATCGCACGGGACCCTAAATTTAGGCCGCAGGGTACCCGTACTTGCACAGGCAGGGGCCCCGTGTCTTGAATCTCAGGGATCCGTGTGAAAGCGCAGGGGTCCTCCCCAATTAACCCGCGCTTTGTCTCACTGGGACCCGTGCTGGCTAGCACGCTGGAGACCTTGCTATGCCGCGCTGGGGACCCGTGCGTGCCAGCGCGGGGACCCTGCGACATAGCACGGGGCCCGTGCTTGCTAGCGCGGGGACCCGTGCTCATGTGCGCTGGAGGTCCTTGCTATGCCGCGCTGGGGACCCGTGCGTGCCAGCGCGGGGACCCTGCGACATAGCACGGGGCCCGTGCTTGTTAGCGCAGGGACCAGTGCTCATGTGCGCTGGAGACCCTTGTTATGGCACGCAGGGTCCCCAGCGCGGCATAGCTAGGACCTCCAGCGCACATGAGCACGGGCCCCGCGCTAGCAAGCACGGGCCCCGTGCTATGTCGCAGGGTCTCCGCGCTGGCACGCACGGGTCCCCAGCGCGGCATAGCAAGGTCTCCGCGCAGCATGGCAGGGGACCATGCGCGGCGGCCTATCTCACCATAAGCAATTTTCCCGCAGCATTTGTAATAATTTTTTATTGATTTGTAGGTTCAATTGAAGAAGCAAATTATCGGAGGCGACGATGAGAAAGATTACCGGTTACATATCACGTCACGATACTGCGAAGTGAGCGAGGAGATCGTTGGTTGGCTAAACGAGGATGAGCTGGCAGTTTTTACGGAAGGGAGTCCGTTCGGCAGGCTCGTCAACGCTGCCGCCAATTTCAATTTGTCGGCGCAGCTGTTGTGGTATCTCATCAAGTGCCAGACGCAGCTTCACAATCGTGACGAGCTTTGGATGATCGTCGGGAAGAAACCGCTCCGTTTTTCAAAAACAGAGTACTGCCCAATCACGGGGCTGAAGTTCGCAGCCGAACCGGCGTGAACCAAACGGATGAATTCGTCCGTCGTCATTTCCCGAGGAAAATGGCACTAAAGCTTAAATTGTCGCACGTTAAGCAGCGGTTGGAGGAGTTGGCTGCCAACTCCACGGTGCGCGTCAATGACGAGAAGTTGAAGTGGCCAACCTGTACTTTGCGGGGTACGTCTTGCTGCCCCGACCTTCCAAGAAGGATACCACCCTTCCGTCTTGGATCGTTTACTTAGTCGAAGACTCAGAGGCCTTCGAGTGTTACCCTTGGGGGACCGTGGCTTTCAAAGCGGCACTACGGTCGCTGAAACAGGATTTTGACGATAATAAGGAAAGTAAGCTGATCAGTGGATTCGTACATCCACTTCAGGTTAGGGTTTTATATTTGAATGATTGTGAGTTTAGGGTTTCGTCTGTTTGCTAAGATTAATTTATTTCCTTGTCTTCAGATATTAGCATATGAATGCATATCGGCCATCACTGAGAAATATGCTGAACTTAGAGAGTGGGAGCGTGCGAGGCCGCGTATATGCCGGTGGGTCACGAGGAATTGGCCCCGGAAAGGATGTCCGAAGTTGGTGGATGTTGCCAAGACGGTGCGCGGGTCCGATGTACGAGGTCTACTAGTGCCGATTGGAGAAGAGACGCAGGCCGATTATTTTCGCTACAGCGACTTCGAGGTCGCCGCGCCACACGACGACGTGTAGGATAGGGTGGCGAGCCTACTGATGGACGGGGTGGAAGTTAGGTGCAGTCGTCGTGCGGCTGTAGGACATCTTGACCGACGGGCGGCAAACGAACCCAATTACGAAGCAGAGTCCGTCCCTCAGCTCTCTATCAGGTCACGGCAAGACGAAGAGAGGGGCATGGGCTATAACTACGACCCGCCGTCCATGCATGGAGGCAACTTCCATACGCCGCCGAGGTCGCCGCCAATGCCAGGGCCATCGCACGGGTATGGGCCATCATCGGACCAGTATGACGAATTTGCACGCCACGTGGACCGGCGATTCGATGAATTTGGCAGACACGTTTAGCAGCGGCTTCGACGCACTTAGCGGTCGGTTCAAGCATCTCGAGAACGAGTTTTCGCACTTCCGAGACGGCTTTGCGCAATTCCGAGACGATTACGATCAACGCTCCGACTTCTATGAGGAGCAGTTCAACTCGATGCAAGGTCTGGGCGAAAGCATCGGTGGCATTGCGTATCAGTTGCAAGAGTTCGGGATGATTGGAAGAATTTATCCGGTCGTACACATACCGACGCGCCTCGTTGCGGTAACTATCTTTACCCCTAATTCAAATTTAATACACGCCGTAACTTACAATTTAATATGTATCGTAGACGACAAGGCGACTTCGACTGGGTGGACGCAATTTGCGAGGCGGGATCCACCCAGTTCGAGCGGATGGGGATGGCCGGCAAATGAGTATCCATGGAATTATTACGTTCCACCGCAGCAAGTGGACGATGGATACGGCGCGCAGAGCGAGACATTTTATGAGGTCGACCCATCTACTTGGAGGGGCCTCGACTGGGATCAGTCGATGCTGCAAAATTCGACGGTTGCGGATCAGTCGACGGTGGCTGATAGGGGTAAAGGTGTGGTCGGCGTGACCCCAGAAGGGCGGCAGAAGAATCCGTCCAAGTGGCTGCAGTCGCCGTTCACTGAGCCTCCGTCGACCGGTCAGATGAAAGCGAGTCTATCGGCCGTAGACGTCCATATTTCTAAGAAGATCCTAGTGTGGGGGGCCATAGAGAGCGAAATACGGGCCTTGGCTGACGACGAGTACAAGGAGTGCTTGGTCGAGAGGCATAGACGTGGATGGTTTGAGGATCTATACACGCCAACGAGGTGGCTCGATGACATGGTATGCGACTTGAACTATTAATTTTGCAATGAACTATAATTGTAAAGCCCAAGTTGTTTTGGTTTTTCAGCATATGAATGAAGCAATGAGAGGGTTCCTGGACATGCAGAAGACCCATTCATTTGCGTCTAAGAATGTTGCGTACATGTCTTACGCATTCAAGACATGTATCGAACTCGAAGGCTTCGACAAAGGAAAAGTCGTAAATGGGATGCTTTCGTTATGGTCCCATTACGCGAAAGGACTTTAGGATAGATGGCCGTCGATCTCATGGATGAACGCAGATTGCATCGTCTTCCCCGTGCAAACAATAGCACATTGGGTGCTATGCGTCGCTGATTGGAGGCAGAAGGCGATGACGATATACGACTCCGACGAGTCTTGCGACAAGGACATGCGCAACCTTAACAAAGCATTGCTGCCACTTCAATTAATGATCCCGGCGATATTGGTCGTCATGGGATGTATCAAGACACGATTTAAGAAATGGAAAGTTGAGCGTCATCCGAGGTTCGCCAAACAGCAAGGAAGGTAAGTTCATTCATTATTATTTACAAATGATTTTTTTTACGACGATTTCTGTATAAGTGTGTAACGTTTCAGGGGAGAATGCGGCGTACATGTGTTGCGAGCGGCAATGAGCCTCATGTTTCGAGGTGACGATGTCTCCAATCTGACACAACAGGAAATTGTAGATTTTAGGAAATTTCTTACAATTTGTATTTTCCGTAAGGACTTGGGTTCTTGGTTTGGTCTAAAATAGTTGAATGTAATTTTTATTTTATTCAAGTGGCCTGTATGGTTTAAATAATTTCTTACAATTTTTTATTTTTATTTAAATAATTTTTATGAAAAACCTCGCGATTGTGGTTACGTTTGTGTAAATTATTGATCTGAATTGACATTAGTGACCACATGACAAGCAATTTTATTATAATTTACAAATGATTAACAAATGATTGTTGACTATTATGACACTGACAAATGATTGTTGACTATTCAACGCACAGACTAATAATTTATCAATGATTGTTGACTATTATGACACTGTCAAATGATTGTTGACTCAACGCACAGACTATTCAACGCACGGGTCCGGTAGGGCTGAGCAAAAATGTCCGAAAATCGGATTCCGATCCGATATCCGGTTTTCAAAACCCGAAAATCCGGATATTCGGTTTTAAAAACCGGATCGGATATCCGATCCCATTTATTTTAAGATAAACCGGATCGGATACGGATAGTAGTTTGTCTAAAATCCGGATATCCGGTATCCGGTTTTATATTTAAAAATAGTTAAAAAAATAAAAAAATAGCCCTAAATGAAAAATGAAGGTCAAAAACGGAAAACAATCCTCAAAAATAGAAATATTTATATTTATATTTATTATGTAATTTTGAATCATGAATTCACATATTGTGTGAATTACTATGTGTAGAAAAATTTTTTTATATGAAAAATATATTTTTTTTATTTTGATAAGAAATAAAACAAATGATTTTGAACATAATATATTTTGAATCACGAATTCACATATTGTTTATTATTTATTATGCAATTTTGAATTATGAATTCACATATTGTGTTAATTACTATGTGTAGCAATTTTTATATGAAAAAATATATTTTTATTTTGATAAGAAATAAAAATGTGATTTTGAAAAGAAAATATGAAAAATTATATAAAAAAATAAATTAAAAACCAGATGCGGATATCCAATTTAAATATCCGATAAAGCGGATATCCGATTTTCGGATATCCGATTAAAACCGTACGGATATCATTTTTCGATATCCGAAAATCCGGATATCCGGTTTTGCTCACCCCTAGGGTCCGGTATGATGCGCATGGTCCCAAACTTATGCGCATGGTCCCGCGCAATTAAGCATGGGTCCGCGCACATAAGCACGGGTCCCGTGCGTGAGTTCACGGGTCCCTCGCGTGATCGCAGGGGTCCCGCGCATCCGACGTGCATTACCTTGCGCGGGTCCATGAGCATGGGCCCCGGACCACAGCACTCATGTGCGGGGACCCTGAGATTATTTTTGCAATTTTACACCATATTAAATAATTTCGAAGTTCGATTCAGCCTCCATACGAATATAATACGTCATATAATTTCATAGCCAACAAAAGTATGGTCTTTTTGCATGTATAAGATACGAGTTTTCGATTGTTACATCCTAACCAAGTCACCAACATAACGCAAGGTGTTGCTTTGTAAATTTGCTCAATTATTGTGGCATCCACCCAGTTCACCAAATTCACATTGAAAACAATAACCAAATAGTGTAATTTTTTTTTCTGTACATTAACGACATAAGAGTAATTTTTTGGTCAAGATTAAATTTTTTTTCGACAAGTATTTCGTTATGGTTAATTTTTCTAAAGATGTACAAAATATATATGTATATATATAATTACTGAAATTCTATTAAACCCGTGCCTTGCTTTTTCTTAACACATCGAAAAGGACACCAGACTTGACAAGGCATTATGACACCTGCACTCAAAGCTGACATGTTTCAGACAATAATTGACTGACAAATAATTGACTGACCAATAATTAATTCAATAATAACTTTCTCTGTAAAAGAAGACCAATAATTGACACAATTAGGGTTTACGAAATTAATTTCCGCACGGGACCGAACTTATGCGCAGGGACCAAGCAATTAAGCACGGGTCCCCGCACATGAGCATGGGTCCCGTGCTTGAAAGCAAGGGTCATACGCGCATAAGCACGGGTCCCGCACACCCATTAAAACCCTAACTTTAAAATCCTAATTTTACGTACCTCAAACAATATCACATCATAACTCTTACATTATAAAACCATAATTACGCTAATCTAAACAAACTTTCATTTCATAACAATAATAACTAGGTTCTATTACATTACAAAACCCTAAATTTAGAGGTTTTACCTCCATTCGCCAACATAAGGCAACCTATTTTTCTGTGGTCTTCCACGTTGTTTCTCGCGAGGAGCTGGCAGCATTTCAATACTTTTTTCAATGTGTTCAGACACCGGCCATATAGTACCTTCGTAAGCTAACTTTCAATATCCCAAGCTGTAGTAAGGGTCGACTAGTGAACCCACATCGACGTTGGCATAACCACAAACAGCAATAGCGTGTGGGCAAGGAATTCGTCGATGTCCAGCATCTTACAGGTGCACGTACGCAACTCTAGATCGACGACCTCGTTCAAGTTGTGCCCGTATACATTATACGTTAGACGCCCAACTTCCGATATGTGAAATTTTTGCGACCCAATGAAATTCTCGCGGAGGATCAACTCGACCTTCGGCGTAAACGACGTTGAATTCGCAGCGATAGAAGCTTCGCATTCTCTTCGATGCTTACTGAACCAAGATGATGTTAATCGGTGAATTGAGCCCAACAATCCTATAATTGGAAGTTCTCTATCCGCGCGTAGAGCCGCATTTATCGACTCCGATCCATTGGTCGTCGTGATGTTATATCTCGACTTGGGACAATATGCCCTCGTCCACCGTTCCATGTCAATCTCAGCAAGATATCGACCCGCCGACTTGAATGTTTTACCTAGAGCTTTGTAATGTGCATCGCACTCGGCCTTGGTGTAGGCATTCGCTACCCGCCAGAAAATGGGGCACGCACCCTTGTTCGCCGGTTTCGTCTCCACATTTTGTTGAATGTGCCATGCACAGAAACCATGAAATGAATTCGGAAACACAGAAGGGACGACTTCTTTATACCGTGGTTTCAGTCAGAAATAATGACGAGTTCGTTACTATCCGGTACGAAACGACTCAATCTAGTGAGAAACCACGTCCAAGATTCGGTTCCCTCCGAGTCAGCAAGACCCCATGCGAGCGGGTATTGATGGTAATCACCATCTTGCGCCGTAGCAACGAGCAAAACTCCTTTATATTGTCCCTTCAACAAAGTTGCATCGATAGATACGACTTTCCTCATGTATGCAAATCCCCTAACGCATGCGCCGTATGCTAAGAACATATATTTAAACCTCCTTTCTTCGTCCATCTCCCAATCCGTGATGCTGCCAATGTTTGCTTGCCTCAACGCATCCAAGTAGGGCGGAAGTAAACCGTAACAATCGTCTCTGTTACCAACTAATTCGTCCGACGCTAGTTGCTTGCCTTTCCAAGCCTTGTAGTACGACACATCTACTCCCTTGTTCTGCATCATCGACATGATTGAGTTGGGTGGCGGAATGTCTTTAGGACCGGTGAAATGTTCCAGCAGAACTTGTGATACAACTGACGAACTTCCTTGCCGATGTCTACGACGACGATGAGAAACCCCGCAGGTGTGCTTGCCACAGTACGTTCTGATTGAGAAAAAAGGGGAGTCCTTGTTCTGTGCAGCTCGTACTCGCCATGTGCATCCTTCGGTTGCGCATTTCGCTACGTACATGGTTTTATTTGACCGGACCAATTTGAACTCGAAACACGCATCAAGGGCGACTTTAGTGATCACGTCCTTGACTTCCTTCTTGTCCCGAAATTCCTGACCAACAAACAGGCTTGTACCATCACCGAATCCATACGTGCCGTCGTCAGCATGTGGAGAGTTATGCTCCGCCATTGTGACATCGTCATTATCACTTTCCGAAGCATATTGTTCCTCGGGTTGTTCGAACGTATCATCTTCATTCTCATTTTGATTCTCCTACGGTCCGGTTTGATCTTCTTGAAAACCCTTATATTCAGAAAAGTGGTAGTTTGATGTGTCGCCCATGTAACCCTCCACGGGATGGATTTCCTCATTTGTGTCGCACTGCTCTATTAGACCGACATTGAAATTCGATTCATCATTAAGATGAGCTTGTGGTGGTGTGACACTGACAAAGGATGCAACCTCAACATGGAGCACGGGTCTACACTGTGGACCACCAAAACCAAGGTATGCACGTATACCGTAGTCATTCTCGATGTAGATGGGTCGTGGGAAATCGTAAACTACGCTAGGCATGTAGCTTAACGTGAGTTTAGAATTCTCGCTGCATAGCGACAAAACCTTCACAATCTCATCCTTCACGTCATCTAACGTGCATGTTTCCTCGTCGACCAAGATTGATTGCCATCTATGAGTAGGAAGAGGACACCACTTCGAGGTATTGTCCTCGCCAATTATCCACTGATCCTCGACTTGGAACACAATATTAGTGATCGTCATGATTACCCCCTGCAATAGAAGTAAAATTTATTAGAACCGTAGTTTGCAAAACCCTAGTTTGCAAAAACAATAGTTTGCAAAACCCTAGTTTACGAAACCCTAGTTTGCAAAAACAATAGTTTGCAAAAACGCGAAAACAATAGTTTGCAAAAACCATAGTTGTGTTTGCTAACGTGATTTCTAGGCATAATTAAAGCCCTAACAGCTTCCAAACCCCTAACAGCTTTCGAAAACCCTAACAGCTATCGAAAACCCTAACATATAAGCACGGACCCTGCACCAGCGCATGGGACCCAAACTCTAGAGCGCGAGACCCATGACTTAGTGCGCGGGACCCATGCCTTAGGACGGCCCATGCACTGATGCGCGGGACCCCTGCTCCAGTGCGTGCGCCCCCAGCACTGATGCACGGAACCCAGGCACCAGCATGCGGGGACCCTGAACTGATGCCAGGGTCCCGTGCTCTAGCGCGCGCGGACCCGTGCTCCATTGTGCGCGCGCATTGCACTGATGTGCGGGACCCCAGCGCCAGCTCCTGGGGCCCTTGAACTGATGCCCGGGTCCCGTGCTCTAGCGCGCGCGGACCCGTGCTCCAGTGCGCGCGGCCCCTGCACCAGCGTGCGGGGACCGTGTAAACATGTGCGGGGCCCCAGATCTAATGCATGGGACCCTTGTGGATATATGTGCGGGTTCCATGCAGCATGACCACGAGTTTCGTCTTTCCGACTGGAAATTCAAAATTCTCGTGGCCAAACATCACGTAAATGACAAATCACGTAATTTGGAGAGTAAATTCGTAATTCAAAAAGAAAAAACTTACTATAAAGAGTTAGAGATGGGTTTTTCCTTCCAGACTTGTTTCGCAGACTTCGAGTTCGACTTAGTGACGAAAATGAGGCTGTGTTTTTCTTTAGAAACGATGAAGAAGAAAGGATGGATCGATCTTGGTTGATATAATAATTATTACGCATTTACACTCATTTAAATGGAGTTTCGTTCCTTTTATATATATACAGATTGTGTATGTATATTTATTTTTCTTTTTCTTTTTTTTCTAGTTAATTAACGAGGGTTTAAAGAAGATGCTTAAAAGTTAATTAAAATGACGACCATTGAAAAAAAAACGTCAACAAGGCTATTTTTTAATATTGACTGAGTCAAGGGCCATTTTTTTAAAAGACCCGAGCATTTATTATCTCGTATTCTATTCCGCATATTTGATAGTAAAAAGAATCGAATACTATTTCTAGCTATGTATTGCGTCGAAATATGGGGCAATCTTATTAAAGAGCATTTGTTATATGTTAGAAAACGATTTTGTTGTATTCCATAAGCAGTGTTAATACTAGTACAGAAGATAGAATAGGCTACGCCACTATGGGCGTCTGTTGTGAACAACAGACGCCTATAGTCAAAAATTTTGACTTTGGGCGACTGTTGTTACGTAACAGTCACCAATTCTGTCCTACTTTTTTGATTTTTTTTATTTCAGTATTTGGCGACTGTTACTGCAACAACAGTCGCCCATAATTCGCAATTGGCGACTGTTTATTTTCTAACAGTCGCCCATGTCCATTTTTTTAATTTTTTTGAATATTTTTTCGTTGATTTTCTTTTTTTTTTTAACTTTTGGCGACTGTTTCTTTCTTAACAGTGCAATGATATCCTCGATAGTAAAAATCAGTTTTCATCTCGGTATTATCTATTATCTAATTCATAATATAGGCACCCTTTGGGGTGAAAAAACATTGAAAATTGTGAACATTTTTAAGATTCTGTTTTTCCACATGTAATTAAACAACTTTAAAGTGTATGTATTATTTGCATTTTCCTTTCATTGGATTCAATATCATTTATTCTACCCAATTTTAACAAGATAATTTACTTGTATTTATATCTTTCGATTAAATTACAATTTAACGCTTAATTCCAAAAGATACAACTTTTATATTTATTATCGTTAATAGTTAATTTATTTAAAAAAACAGTTTCTATCAAATAAATATAACCCTATACAAATAGATTTAAATAAACACAAAATAGAACCATCATTATCTAAGGATTAATATATTTATAAAAACACGAGCTTGTAATTTTTATTTAACTTTTCTTTATTATCTTAGAAGTTATAGAATACGTAGTATAATTATAACTAACGTATCCCGCTACCAGTAAAATGAGTTTTGATCTAACACTGCTTAATATATGTTTAAAGAATAATTTGAATAGTTATATCATCATCAATATCATCTAATATAATTAATAAATAAGATTGAACTGTATTTAAGCATAAAGATTGGATCGAACCACTTTTTTGATGATTTTGAAAATTGAACAATCAGTTCTGATAATGAATAGAGCGTGATTATAGATGACGGATATAATAAATAGAGAGTAATTATGAATAAGGGGTGTAAATGGAATTACCCAAACTTAGACGAAATTTACCCAACAAATACAAGGCATGTTGGAAAATATACGGACAAGCAATTTTAATTCACTACATAAAATGTCAATCATAGTGGTGACAGAAGGGTGGAAATGTAAGACTCAGGCCTGGTAAAATACTATACATAAAAAAGAAAAAAGGAATATCCTACCCATTTAAAGATGAGATAAGGTGGTGGGGCGGGTTAGATACGTTTTGTACCTAAAATATCAAAGCATAAAAAGATAACACCTTTCTTACCTGCCCCGAAAGACTTTAGTTGCTATCAGTTTGTATTTGCAACTATCATCACACTAGCAAAACCGTTGGGACACTTCTAAAACTCCTAAACGAGCCAATATAAATTGTATCGGATTCGGCCCATTTATTTGTCTTTACCAAAAAATTGAAATAGCACACCATTCTCATTCCCCACCTATAGCAAAAACAAGAACTTCACATTACAACCAAAACCCAACTCTGCACTATTACAAATTCTACTAAAATGGAAGAACCAGCCACGTAGCGGTCATCCCCTACCCGGGCCGAGGGCACATCAACCCCATGCTCAACTTCTTCATCGACCTCCTAACCCGCAAGCCAAACGACGTCCGTGTCACCTTTATCATCACCTAGGAAGGGCTCGACTTAATTTCTGCCACCTTTGGGCCGACGCCGAGAAACTAGAGCTTCCAAACGATACCTAACAATGTGATTCCTTCAGAGGTCGGGCGGGGGAAAGACTTTAGGGGATTCTACGAGTCATTGCAGACGAAGATGCGAGGACTCGTCGAGGAGGTCTTGGACCGTCTCCTTCTTCCCGGGCCGAGCGTCATCGCCTACGACACATATTTGAACTGGGCGGTCGAGGTCGGGACTCAGAGGGGCGTACCGTTGGCCTCGTTCTGGACCCAATCCGCTCTCCAATACTCCACCACTGGGAGATTCTCCATCCGAACCGTCGGATTTCGGGTACCGTTAGTTATTAAATTTATTCACTTTTTTTTTTTTTTTTTTATGGAGTTTCGATATGAATTCGTCCCACATAATCAGTTAATTGGTCCGATCTTCCGAGTGTCTGGCGTAAGCACGTAGCCGACGAATGAGATCGATATATCGAAATAGATGAAAAAAATAAGGATTTTATTTGGTTTTTTTTTTTAAAAAATACCGTTTCACCAAAACTAAAAATAGATTCGTGGATGATACTTTTAAGTCAATAATGGCCTTAAGTTTAATTTTGTCACTTCACAGTTAGTTCCGAGCTATATGAAGAGTTCTCAACTCCGAATTATAAATTTGAGAACCTAGTATAAAGTTCAGAATCTGTGTAAGTAAGAATTTGAACTCGTGACATGTTACTCGATTAACTTATTACACGTACATAGCCCTGTCATATGGACCCAGTTAGTAAGGATATAATGATCTCTACGCACTCGGAGTTTAGTAAGGATATAATAGTTGTTATACACTAAGAGGCTATATACAAACCAAGGTTCTGAAACCGGGTTTTCGAACCGCACCGGAAATTTTAGTGGTTTAAGGTTTAGTGGTTTAACCGGTATAGAACCGGAACCAAACCGGACTAAAACCGATGTCACTAAATATAAAAATATTATGTTTTATGAATATATCAATCAAACAATATATGTTGGGGGATAAAAAAATAATTATAAAATGAGTGTTGAAAAATAAATTAATTAACTATAGATCAAAATTTGAATAAATGTAAAATATAGGGACCTAAAATGAATTGACATTGAATTATTAAATTTTCGTTCATTTTCCTGAGGAATCGAACCCAAGTCGTTGGGTTTAACAACGGGCTTGCCAACCACCACACCATAACACTTCTCAAATACTTTTTTGTTTTTATTTTTTTTAAAATGGCTAGACCGGACCGGTACCAGGCCGGAAATCTGACCGGTTCGCCGGTTGCCGGTCGGACCCGGCCAGTCCGGTCCGGTCTTCAAAACCTTGAGACAAACCTCTTTGTGCAGAAGCTATATATTAAATCATCAGATGTAATTTGAAGGGGGTGACGGCGAGACAATAACGAGAAACATCCCTGGGATCCCATCAATGAACATAACTGACCTTCCGTTCGTAAACGGAAAAGGCGAAGAACTACTACCCCTAGCCCTAGAGCCGTCGAGCTAACGCAAAAAGCCCAATACCTACTCCTCACAACCGCATACAAGCTCGAATCCCGAGCCATCGACCATTGAAGCGAACACTCCCCCCACGCATCTACTCGATCGGCCTAGCGATAGCATACGACCAAAACCGCGCTGACGAAGAAGAGCCGAAGCCAGACTACATCGAATTGCTCGACGCTCAGCCCGAGAGCTCCGTCCTGTACGTGTCTCAGGGGAGCTTCCTAAACGCTCCGAAGGCCCAAATGGAGGGATCGTTAGGGGCATTCACAGTAGCGGAGTCAAATTTCTCTGGGTCTCGAGGGGAGGTCTTGGTGACGATCATGGGATGGTTCAAAACTCCACGAAAGACGGGCGGGTCGTGGTTCGGTGGTGCAATCAGGTGCGGGTTTTGACCCACGGGTCGGTGGGAAGGTTCCGATCGCACTGCGGGTGGGATTCGGAAAAAGGAGGGGGGTTTTGCGGTGTTCCTATGCTGGGTTTCCCATTGCTTTGGGATCAGCCGACAAATTGTAAGTTGGTGGCGGACGGGATTGAGGGTGTGCGGTAGCACCGGTGGGGAAACGATGAACTTGGAGGAGATTGCGGCGGTTGTTAGGAGGACTATGGATGGGGCCAGTGGCGAAGGGAAGGGGACATGGAGAATGGTTGAAGATATTAAATTAAATGAATCATTTGTGCCTAAGCGCTCGATTCTACTAGAATTAATCGACTGACATTGTCAATGCAGACTCGAGATGATACACACATGACAAAATGTATTAGCCATGAAGTAGGAGAGCAGGTTGCTCCAACATACGGGAGACAACAAAGCTTCAGAAGATGGTGAGAAAATAAAAAAGCCTTCACCTTTTACGTAGACCTTAAAGGTTTTGCCAACCAAGCTTGATATGCATCTAGGTATTTCAGCACTAGACCTGGGCAACCGGGCGGTTCGGTCCGTAATCGCCCCAGAACCGCACCGCGGTTACGGAACCGCCCCGGAACCGCGGAGGGAACCGCCACCGCCACCGGAACCGGCACGCCGGGATGGGGCGTGCCGGTTCCCGGGTTTTGAAACTGCAGTTCCAGTCGCGGTTCCGCACAGAACCGGAACCGCCCGAACCGCGAGCCGTTGGAGGTAACGGCTATATAGCCGTTACTAGCCGATAGACCAAAATGCAATTTTTTTAGTCCCTGCTCGAAAATTCTATAAATGGGGGTTCATTATAATATATTTTCACACAAATCTTTCCCATTCTCTCTAAAACACACATAATCTCTCAACGATTCCACGATTATTTTTTATTATGCTCGTTTTTACACCCAAATCACTTTATTACATACATAAAATACACACACCTCGCACGATTTTTTCTACTAATGGCGTCGTCATCGAGAAATACAAACGGCGATAATTTTGATTTGTAGGTGCTTTGGTGCGGAGGAGACGTTTCGAGGACGTGGAGCGCCGGGCAACGAGGGCGATGACGAAGAACCGACTCCGACGCCGGTGCCGGCGGGAGAGGGACCTCCGGTTCGGAAACGAACATCTAAGGTATGGATGAAATATTTTTAAATAAAGACGATCCCAAAAATGGTAATTTATTTGAGTCATAACTTCCAAACGCCCGAGGACTTCGGTGTGTTTTGGAGTGGTGGTAGACGAATGCTAAGCTTTACCAGACTCTAGCGAAGATGTGCAAACTTCGAGTGTCGCTTCGGAGTCCGCATTCTCGACTTCGGGTCAAATCATTGGAGATCGACAGACGAGTCTTAATCCGACTTCACTTGTGATGCTGACTCTATTGAAGGATTTATTTTCGGCCGAATCGAAGAATAGAAAGGAGAATGCAATCGACGAATTTCAAGCATCAAGCTCCGACCCCCAGAATCGAGCAAAATAGTACTAATTAATCACGATGTTGCGTAGCCGTAGATTTTTCGAAGTTTTTTTTTCTTTTCAATGTATTTTTTTTCTTTTCAGTATATTTTTTTCCTTTTCAATGTTTTTTTTTCTTTTCATTATATTTTTTTTTTCTTTTCATTGTATTTTTTTCTTTTCAATGTATTTTTTTCTTTCCGTTGTATTTTTTATTTCGTATTTTTTATAAGTTTATAAATAAAAATTTCGGATTTTATAACTTATCATATACTTAAAACATAACAAGATAAAATAATCGGTTCGAACCGCCCCGGAACCGCGAAGAACCACGTGGCCATTGGATGGTGCTGGGCAGTTCCAGGTATTTGCTCTAGGAACCGGAACCGGAACCGCCGGCCATGGCGGAACCGCCCGAACTGGAACCTCCAGAACCGGAACCACGGAACCGCCACGCGAACCCTTTGGCCACCTCTATTCAGCACCCCCTAGTCCAACATTAGAGTCAACGTGTGCCTGAAAACTAATTGCCATTGTAAGAATCGTGTGTCACCAAACTTAATATTCGCACAGCATACCAGGGAACCATGAATTTCCCAGCTGTAGTGTTTGTACACTTTCTTGCAGGCCCGTCGAATACAATAAAAGTCGCTGTATAAGCATCATCATCAACAACAACCTCAATACGAAATATACGATAAAAACATGTACACCAAATTAGGATCAATGAATGAAGAAGAAATCTATAAAGAGTCATGCTCCAAGTGTAGTAGATTTCCAATAGCCTTCGCATCGGAGCACCTGCTACATATCAAGGACACATCTGATTTTTTCCAGCTTACTGGAATACTTTGAGCATGAGATATAATGCCAAACATTCCTTGTCAAGATCTCAATTATTTTAGCCACACAAACAAAATCCCTGACCTGAAAATCAAACATCACCAATTAGTTTACAAATTACTTTTTATACACAAGTCAAAACATATGAGGCCATACCTGCATCTTCCTTGTGAAAAAATATATAGACATCAGCAATACGACATAATTGCATATCAGGAATTTTTTTGGCAAGGGATAGTGAGACTGGCCGTCCCAAAACATTCATACTGCAATTGGTACATAGCAATATGAGGCAATTACATTAACTACAAAGGAAAAAAGTTTAACAACAATAAAATCACCTCCGGAACTGCCAAACTGCATCAACGTCATAGTCCATATACAATTTCGATGCAGATGTTGTACTCAAGTAAAGGATTTCTGCATGAACATTTTACATGAAGCTAGAAATAGCATACTACTGAAATAATGAACTGAATCACTTACGTCCAAAAACTTTTGGGTTAACACTCGTCACAATAACAACTACTTGCTTCCCAATTCTGGACTGAACAGCATCACAATCAGCCTTGTCGGCTCAAACAATAACAATGGAGTTCAAATAACTGCAATATAGTGAATGATAAAAACCATGAATAGATTCATGAAATGCCAAAAGAAAGCAAATGGATCAAATAATATGCAACAGTTAAACAACAATTACCCCTCCAACAAAATTCTTAACTCACCACGCTTTGCACTACCATTATCACTGGCGTCTGGTTCAGCAACTTGAGATAGTAACCCTATTATCTAAATGTGTAAGGAAAGAAAACTGTAAGGAAGTGTACGACAATAAGCTTGTCCAGAAAGACATTTCACAAACAATGCATCATTCATGACACACACTGCAACACTGCAAGACTGTTGAAATTCACGGTCGGTCAGAAAGAAAATAAGGAACATTAATGGACCAATTAATAGGGAAATCACATGCAACGCATCTATCAATCATAAGACCACACATCTGCCCGACTATTGAACGCATGGATGTATTAATGTAAGACTATAACAGTCACTCATACGAATGCATCACGATACGACTTATGATGTCTCCAACGTCTAATGAAAATGGAAAAGTAATTAATAATCATTAATGTCTCCGGCAACCCATTAGCGAAATGTAGTACAATTGCCCAAATAAAATATCCAAGCATTCTTGGAATGACACCTCAGCAAAACCTTCCGACTTCCAGCCGGAACCACCTAAGATAGTCACTGATAAGTACTCAGAAATTCATTTGCGCAATTTGATTGGATGGGGGGACTCCGTTGCTGACGTGTTAGCACGGGAAAGAGTCCATCTAACTTATATATATAATTATAGCAACGCATCTGTAAATCCAGATTATCCAAGAACACTTCAACGGATTAAACCTTCGTAGAGTGTGAATAGTGTGCTTTTGAGGTTTAGTGTTGAATACGTGAGATTTTAGCAAAATGGAAACTTACCTTAATGAAGTTAGGGTTTAAGCTTAAATACCTTGTGAGGTATTTAAGCCCATTGGGCCCCTAACAAGCCCATTACAAATACAACCCTATTACAAAAATAAAACATCTATAAAATGCATAGAAAAGAAATTACAAGACTTAGAATTAATATTTTGGACACTTCTAAAATATTCCTAACATTCTCCCCCTAAGTGTCCAAATTACAATCAAGCAAATAAACTTAGTCTTCATTTCTTTTTCTTCGAGCGAGGTGGAGGTGGAGGTTCTCTATGAGCCAAGTAGGTCTTCCTGAATCCTAAGGCAGTCTCGAACTGTCTGATGTCGTTCCGAAGAACGATCCGATATCTGATCTTCTCGATGAGTTTCCGTAGGACATCTTTCTCTTCCAGTTCTGTTCCTTCTAGCTTGTCATCTTCGGAAACTGTCTTCTTCTTAGCCCGAAGTTGGTTGAGGATAATCTTCAATGTTCCATCTGAGAATTTGGAGACCTCTGACAGAAGTAGCACCTGCTTCACTTTCTTCTGAGCTTGAAGGTAAGTGACCCCTGGTTGTGGTTCAAGGAAGATAAATCCCTCTTCATACTTTTCGAGATCCTTATATCTGTTGTCTGGACGTGTCAGGTTGACCTTGCTCATATTGCTTTCTAAGGCCATTTGGAAGTCATGAGCAGCAAAATACTTGACCTGTCTCAGCATACACTCTTTGATAGCTCTATAACCATCTCGCCTTGTGTGAGTGTCAAGGGGAAACTTATTGCGATAAATATTGTAGAGCTTGTTGAGTTCGCCCAGTGGAAGATAGGGAAGATCTGCTTCTGAATATTTTACAATTTTCCTGTCATATCGATCAATAACAAAGACAGGGCCTACATATCTATCTACCGCCCATTCGACATCCACAACATCACAGATGGCCGATTGATCTCTCATGTACTTCCTGTATTGATCTCTATTCATTCCTTTCTTGGCCGTGACTTCCCAGAGCATAATCTGATGGCTAAGTCCCCTATACGTCCCTCTTAGGTGCTCAAGGCCTCGAAGATTCAGCTCGTTGACTCCCTTTATTTCTTCTTCCTTCCTCCAGATCTTTGGATATAGATCCTCAAGAAAAGGTGCCTTGATCTTCGCGTTTCTCCAACGAGTTTCTATGAACTCGTAGCCTGGCGTTGGTTCCTCGGGCACCTGATGCTGAAGGAGTTCTGGAAGTTCTGGAAGATCTGCCTCAGGATTTTCTCCTTTCTCCTCTTCCTCTCGCTCGATGAAGCAGAAGTCTGTTGCTGCCGCCTTTAATAAATTACGAACGCTTTCAATCCTTAGGCGGGACTCTTCTGCTGTCTCTGTTCTCGTCATCCATTCCTCGTCTAAGATATATCTGTCAATGTAGTCTTGAGGATCCTTTTGACGAGGGGTTGTAGTTGCTTGGACTGGTTGGGTGGAGATCCTCGAGGGAGCAGACTCGACTTCACCAAGGGAGGTTGTCTGGTTCGGCCCTGGTGTAGCTTGTCTGCCACTGGAGGACCTTGGTGGTCGATTAGGTGGTCGTGACGAACTGCCTCCACGCGTTTGAACCCCGCGTCCTCTGCCTCTTCCGCCGCGAATAACAGGAGACTTGGTTCTCGGTCTCTTGCTACTCTCCCCCTCAGGACGATCCTGGTCGTCTGGATCGTCGTGACGACGTTTCTGACTGGGGCCTTCTTGGCGGCATGTGTCAGTCGGTATGCTCGCATCAGGAGGTGGGATGATGCCACCTGCGATCAGCTTCCTGTAGAGGTCTTCTTCTTCAATGCTTCGTCTGCTGTCGAGTTCTATTATGCGAGCAATGCCAACGTCAAAGAGTTCAAGCAGAGGCACTGTGTACAAGTTAGGTATCGTCGGGTTGCGTGGTGGCAGGGTGAGAAGACGAGGAAGTACCGGCTGTTGAGGAGGAGGTTGGTCAGATATGGGAGCCTTCCCTTTGTCGGTGGAAGTTGCTTGAACCGCCTCCTTAATAAGACCTTTGACCCTTGGTAGGGTTACGGTCTCGAAGAATTCGAACAGCCGATTCTCCAAGTAGGCAGTCGTCACCTGTGTTGGAATTGATCCGGCTCCACTAGAGGTAGCCGTTGGCACACGTTCAGAACGAGGTTCTGGACGGCGGCCCTCGTCACCTGAAGTTCGTGGAACTTCGGGGTCCTTGGGTCTTCCGACCTCTCCTTGCGACACATCTTTTGGAGATGGTGCTCGGGTCGTTATGGCCTCGTCAGTGTGACGGGCTTGGGTGGAGCTATCTCCGGGATCGCCAAGGCGTCCCGTTAGCACGCGTCCAAAACTAGGTTCTGTACGGTGGCTCGCGGATGGTGAGCTGCTGAAATCATCACCATCTGAGAGACTTCCGTCCAATCCTTGAAGAGCCTCTATTTGGGGCTCTTCTATGAACGTTGAGGCCTGAGGATCAGGCAGAGGCTCGGTCTGTGTCACGGAAATGGGAATTTCTCGAGTTGGTACAGACACAGGAACCGAGCTGCTGGAGGTTTGGGGGGTTCGTGTTGCGTTGAGACACTTGTCTGTTGGGAGACAAGTGAATGGTCTGGTGGGGTTTGCTCATGCGTCGTTGGGTCGATTACGACGTCTTCTATCCTAGGGATTGACCCGGCTTGTTCTGACTGAGTTAGTGCAGTCGTGATCGTCTCGGGAACATCTATGTGTGGTTGTTCCTCGAGCGATTGTTCAGGTATTGTTTGTTCAGAGGACGGTGGTGGTTGGTCGGGGATTGTTTCTTGAGATGTAGTCTGTGGTGCGTGTGGGATAAGGTCGGTTTCTGTGGTTTCTCTCAAGATCTCACTCTCTCTTTCTCTCTCGCTCATTTCAGCTCTCTCTGTTTCACTAACCCCTGGGTTAGACTCAGGTGGGTTGTCCTGTGTCGTGGGGTGAGGAACTTTGTAATTTCTGCAATAGGCATCGATATGGTCGGGGTTTGCAAGAACGAGTAACTCGTGAGGGATTGGCATTGCCTTGCGCGAATATTTCTCATCAGTCTTTCCCTTCTGAAGGTAGCGCAGTTTGGGTGGGGTGAAATTTTCTTCTACTGGTCGTGATGGTATTCCCGGTGTTGTAGTCAGAAAATGATGGATGATAAGTGAGAACCACCGGGGATATGGCAAATTCTGTGGCTTTTTGGACTTTGTTCGTAGGTGAAGTTGGTCGTCGAGATCAGTGGTGATAAGCTTGACAAAGTCGTAATTTCTTCGAAACACAATCCCATGGAAGATGCGAAGGATTGTGATATTGCATCTATCCCATCCTGAGTGCTTGGGTGAGAAGCACTTATTGACAAATGCAAAGAGTGTTCTCCAAGGATGCGGGATCATTGAGTTCTGAAAATGGGAGACAAACTTGATAGGCGAGTAATATCCCATCTTCATCATGTCCTCTAGAAGCTCATTCTCGGAAGCCTCAGGTTCGTAGTGAGGTTGACTTGGCAATCTGAGAATGCTCCGAAGGAGATCTCTTGTGATACTGACAGTCTCATTTGCTATTTGGGCCTCGTAATAAATACTGTTATCCTGAGCAATTTTTGTCTTCATCGTCCCCCAGAACTGTTGAAGGTAAACTGTAGGGACTTGGACCGAGGCCGAAAAAGCATACCCAAAGTGGTGGTTTCTCAGAATGGATAATATAGTTTCTTCTTTGCACTTGAATGTGTGAAGGTCAAGTTGGAAATTATTGTCCTTGGTCGCGATCCATTTTGAGGTTGGGTAAACCATATCCGTAGGTGGGTAGGTCATATCCGTAGGTGTCGTCATCTTTTTTTTTTTTTTTTAACACCGGGAAGTGCTGCTGAGACTGCAAGAAGAAGAACAAAAGAGATTAGAGACGTGATATTATAACAATTGAATATCAATAGAGAATGTTGTTTAAGTAAGGGCTTTGAAAAAAAATCCGTTTAGAAAAGATTTGGCCTATTCCTGTTGGGCCCATTTATGTTTAACGAAATATTTTGTCCGAAAAATTTTCTAAGTATGGATTGCGGGTTGATCAAAGGAAGTTGGTGATTTTGCGAGTTTGCGGATTCTATATTGCGAATTCTGCGAGAAGTTTGAAAATGAACACTTTTGCGAATTCTGAAATGCGAGCTCAAAGGTTTGCGGGTTGAGTTGAAAAAGACTGGACTGCGGGTTTAGTTGAAAGAGACTTTGCGAATTGAGTGTTGCGAACGCCAATACGCAAAGTGTGTCTTGCGAATATTTGAATTCGTTTACTTAGAATTCGCAATGTAAAGAAAATTTAAATTCGCAAAGTAGAGCGGTTTGCGGGTTTGACTAAGTCAAGTCAGTTTGAACTTTACAAAGCAGAAAGTTTGCGATTCCGACAAGATTCGCAAATTGACCAGGTCAAACAAAGGGATCGCAAAGCCGCAAAGTGAGTAATTCGCGATCTTTGAATTTGCGAATTATGTAGTCAGACTGTCAAAGCCGCAAAGTGAGTAATAAGAGAGTTTGAAAATAAACACTTTTGGACCCGCAAAGTTCCATTTTGAAGAATCAAAAAAAATACCCCCTCTTTTTATAAAAAGATTTCGAACCCAGATAAAAGGAAAACCTCGATTTGAAAAACCCGATTTGAGAAGATAAACTCGATTTCAGTACATAAATCAAACAAACAAACTCAAGTTATCACTAAAAACTACAACATTTCTACAGGAACCAACTGCAAACCACCTGTTCTTCGAGAAATCACTCCTGTGATTTAAGAAAAACAATCGTTAAACAAGGAAAAGAAAGAAAGAGTTAAAGCAACGTTGCAGACATACCACAGAGAAGACGCGAGTATGCGACGGTAACAATTTGAGCACTCAACCACAGAAAATGCAAGCTATATGGAAGATTTGATGAACGGGATTCGCGAAGAAGGGGTTTGTGATTTGGGATTTTTGTTTTGCGAGTTCAGTTTGCGAATTGGTAAAATAATAAAAAAAACTTCGCGGGCCTAAAGTGTGAACCCTAGTTTAGAGCTGGGCTGTAAATTTTTGAAGTAAAGGCCCACTAGATTGCGAATTCGAAGTAGATTGCAAAGTCGCGATGGTTTGCGAATAGATCAGTTCGCGATTTGAGAGCTGTGAGTTCGCAATTTTACCCATTGACTGGTCAAAATTGGAGATGATTCGCGAATTGAGCTTTTGATTCTCAAATGAGTACAGTTTGCGAATCTTAATCCTAATACTTGATTTGCAATAAAATTTTAGAAATGACCCAAATCAATCACAAGGATAAAATCAAGTAATCTAGAAATGACCCAAATCAATCACAAGGATAATATCAAATCTATGGATTTTTTTAAGATCGATTTTCATGATACGATATCCTTATTGGAGAAGGAAAAGAAACGTCACCTTAGTCAAAAATTCGTCTTAATGTCGGGACAATAAATGACTTATGTTTCCATCATCAAGTTTATAAGTAGACATGTCTCAAGTCTCGTAGAAGTACCTTACATCTAAGAACTAACTAATTTCTTATTTTCTCGTTTACAGATGGATTGGCAGAAGCAAGAAGAAGAAAAGAAGCTCAAGGAGCAGGCAGAGTTAAGACGCAACTTTGAGCATAATTTGAATATGCTTGTTTTTGAGATTTACCTTCTTTTGAGCTTATTCGTTGTTTTACTTGCTATTCTGCTTTGGATTTTTATAGGGAATACGAGTTTTTGAGAGTACGAAAACTCCCCCTAAAAGTTTGGGTTTCTTGAATAAATATTTGTTGAAAAACTCCCCCTAGATATAATGCCTGTCGAGTATCTGAAAAATGATTGAACTCACTCCCCCTCGATGCATGGATATAGCTTTTCTCCCCCTCGATGTATGGCCATCAGCATTGGCGATACATCGACTTATTGGAAGCAGGAAAAATTTATTGAAAAATAGAAAGTAACCAAAGAGAGAAAAAATAGTAACCAAAGAAGAAAAAATGAAGTACTAATAAACCAATTAACATAGTAAACACGCACAGAAGAAGAGATTAGTAACATAGCAGATAGATAAATAGTGAACTGTAGGAGGGCATAGATAAAATTAAAAGTTGAGGTTCAACATTCCCAACTTTGCTACTAAGAATTGGAAGCGTTTTTCATCCAATGCTTTTGTAAGCAAATCGGCTAGTTGAATCTCTGTATTGACAAAGTACATTTCTATTATGCCTCTCTCTACGTGATCCTTTATGAAGTGATAGCGAAGATCTATGTGCTTAGTGCGTGAGTGATGAACAGGGTTACATGTAATTGCAATAGCACTCTTTGAATCACAGTAAATAGGAATTCTATTTAGATCAAACCGATCAAACCCGTAGTCCCGTAGTTGAGTTCTGATCCACAAAATTTGGGAGCAGCAACTCGCTGCAGCAACGTATTCTGCTTCCGCCGTAGAAGTTGATACACAATTTTGTTTCTTCGAGGCCCAACATACAAGTTTGTCGCCTAGGAATTGGATGTGTCCTGAAGTGTTTTTTCTGTCTAGTCTGCAACCTGCAAAGTCTGCGTCAGAATACCCTATTAGTTTCATATTTGAGTTCTTAGGATACCACAGTCCAAGGTCTGGTGTCCCTTTCAGATACTTTAATATTCTTTTGACGGCATGAAGATGCGACTCCTTGGGATTAGCTTGAAATCGAGCACAAAGACATGTAGAGAATAAGATGTCTGGTCGACTGGCTGTGAGGTAGAGTAATGATCCAATGATCCCTCGGTAATGAGTAACATCTACAGGTTCACCTAAGTGATCTGCATCGAGTGAGCATGATGTGGACATAGGTGTACTCGATGATTTGCTCTTGTCAATCCCATACTTTTTGAGAATATCGTGAATGTACTTTGATTGATTAATAAAAATCCCATCCTGAAGTTGTTTGATTTGTAATCCGAGGAAGAATGACATTTTTCCCATCATACTCATTTCAAATTGTGATTGCATCAGAATGCTAAATTCTTCACAAAGTTTAGGATTAGTAGAGCCAAAAATGATGTCATCCACATAGATTTGCACGAGCATGATATCAGAACCTTCTTTCTTCACGAACAAGGTAGTGTCAATTTTCCCTTTAGTGAAACTTGAGGAGATAAGAAAGTCTGATAGCACCTCATACCAGGCCCTTGGAGCTTGTTTAAGTCCGTACAGTGATTTGTCAAGTTTGTAAACAAAGTCGGGATGTTCAGCATTGAGAAATCCGTCTGGCTGTGACACATAAACTTCTTCTTTCAGAATTCCGTTCAGGAAGGCTGTTTTGACATCCATTTGATAGACAGTAAAGTCTTTGTGTGCTGCATATGCAAGGAACAACCTAATAGCTTCAATTCTGGCTACAGGGGCAAACGTTTCATCGTAATCAATTCCTTCCTGTTGATTATATCCCTTAGCAACTAGCCTAGCCTTGTTTCGAATTACAACACCATCTTCATCCTTTTTATTTTTAAATACCCACTTTGTTCCGATCACAGTTTTCCCTTTTGGACGAGGAACTAAGTTCCAGACTTTGAGACGTTCGAATTGATTAATCTCCTCTTGCATAGCCACTATCCAGTTAGGATCCCGTAGTGCGTCAACTACTCTTTTAGGTTCTGTTTGGCTCAAGAAACAGGTGAACTGACATTCATTTGAATGTGATCTTCTAGTCGTTACTCCTGTATTGGGATCTCCTATTATTTGATCAGTAGGATGATGTCGAACCCATTTCTTTTCGTGAGGTAATGTCGTTTCGTCTATTTGTGATTCCTCACTGAGTGGATAGTCGATTGCAGACCCGGTAATGTTGCCGGTTGAAGTTGAAGAGGAGGCCTCTGTCTGCGTTGTTGTCACAGTTGTTGGGGGTGAGGCTTCTGAATCTGAGGGAGGAATTGTCTGGTTAGGAATAGGTTCTGACTCATGAGTTGACGAACAAGGACTGGATTCATTATTTGGAATGGGATCGGTGGATGGTCTTGTCTGATTTTTAGATATATAAATATGCTCAAAAAGTAGATCCAGATCCAGTTCCTCTTGAGCTCGTTGAGTGAAGCGTGTGGGGTTGCTTTGTTTAGAATTATCAGTTGATTGTTGATCTGGCGTCAAACTCCAATTGTCCGAACCCGGTTCTGAAAAGTTCCGTTCAGAGGCATCTCTCGAACACTCTCCTTCTTCTTTATGAGAATGAATAAAGTGTGGTGTTCTAGAGACTTGTCCCAAATTGCTGTGTCCAGTTGAAATTTCGAGTCCCTCATCAAAGGTCACATTTATACTTTCAATGATCATCCTTCTGTTTCTGAGAAATATCCTGTATGCCTTAGATTGTGCAGAGTAGCCTACGAAGATTCCTTCAGTTGCTTTTGGATCAAGCTTGGACTTGTCTTCGCGATCGTTGGCGACGAAGCACTTGCATCCAAAAATTCGAAAATGAGCAATGTTGGGCAGCCTTCCATTTATAAGTTCATAGGGCGTCTTTTCAAATCTTAGATGAATGTTTGTGCGATTCTGAGTATAGCAAGCAGTATTCATTGCTTCAGCCCAAAGGAAATGAGGTAGTGATGATTGGATGATCATTGTTCGAGCAGCCTCTACGAGTGTTCGATTTCGCCGTTCGACAACCCCATTTTGTTGAGGTGTGTAGATAGCAGAAAACTGTTGAGTAATCCCTATGGATTCGTAGAAGTCACTGAGCTGTTGATTCTTGAATTCTGTTCCATTGTCTGATCTAACTATTTTAACACTGCTCTGGAGTAGGTTCTGTGTTGTTCTGATTAGGTTTGGAATATGATTGACTGTCTCGGATTTAGTCCGTAAAAAGCGTACCCAAGTATATCGGGAATAGTCGTCGACGATAACCAGCATATACCGCTTTCCACTTATGCTTTCAGTTCGCATTGGGCCACACAGATCCATGTGTAAAAGCTCTAGAGGATGTTGAGTGGATGCAGTGTGTTTTGTAGGATGTGAAGCTTTCTTCATTTTTCCTTTCTCACAAGCAGAGCATATATGCTCTTTTTGATACTTAAGTGGTGGTAGTCCAATAGTCAATTTGTTGGTTGACAGCTTGTTGAGGGTCTTGAAGTTAAGATGAGATAATCGCTGGTGCCATAAGTCATTTTGAGTTGAAGTTGCTTTGGAGATTAGGCAGATATCGGTCTTTGGTTTGACAGTTCTAATATCAATGGTGTAAAGATTTGTCTTGCGAGTTCCAGTGAGAAGTTCTTCACCATTGGTATTGAGAATTTTGCAAGTTTTCTTTAGAAATACAACTTGGAGTCCAAAATCACTGAACTGTCCTATTGATAAGAGGTTGTGTGTCAGTCCTTCAACATACGAGACTTGTTTAATTGTGAGTCGATTGCATATGAGATCGCCATAGCCAAGGATTCTGGCTCCATTGCTATTACCAAAGCGTACCAGTCCTCCAGGTCTATCAACGTAGTTGCTCAACAGTTCCTTTGTCCCAGTCATGTGTGTGGAGCAACCAGAATCTAAGTACCACACATGAAGGGCCTGCAAAAAGAGAACTAGAGGGTTTTAGGTACCCATTGAAATATGGGTCCACCTCTATTAATTTTGTTAGTCCGTTTAGACTCCCTAGATTTTCCTTTGTTAAGGGATGACACAGAGTCACTACCTATTTCTAGGATAGGAATTTGTGTTCCTGCAGGTTGAAGCTTGGGAATCCATTTGTGCTCTAGTGAGGGTCTTTTTGTCTTAGGTTTAGACTTGATTTTTTTATTTTTGTAAGTTTGACAGGTTCTTTGATAGCTTTTGATTTTGATTCTTGTTTTGACGTTGTAGTTTTGTTTTTAGGAATTGTTTTGTGAGTTTGTTTGGTGACATGATCACGCATGGAAAGCTTTGTTTTTGTTGAGGAAGATAGTTTTTTCGATACATGACAAAACAAAGATGGTACAAAGGTTTTGGAAGGAAAATATTCAATAACAAAAGGGACATTGAGATCGCGATTCTCCTTCAAGATATCTTCCTTTTTAACCCATACTTGACCCTTCAATGGCTCTTTTGTGGGTCCTGAAAATTTTAATGTATTAGTGCAGGAAATTTTGTCATTTGAAATTAAGGTGTATGAAATTGTGTGTAATCTTAATTTTTCTTTAAGTGAAGATATTTCATGAAGAAGTTTTTGCCTTTCTTCATCAAATGACTTTCTCTCGCTTTCGAGAGTGGAGTGAAGATCACTGATTTTCTTTATGCAATCAGGCATATATCCAGTTGCATATGTAACCATCTGTGCCATACTTTCCGAAGCACCTGAGGTTTCTCCTTCGTTTAGATGAGAAATATCTGTCTCAAATTCAGTTATTGCTGGACAACTTCTTTCTTTATAACTATCATTTAATTCTGTGTAGTTAAAAGGTATTTGAGTTTTACTGTGTGTTGATGTCTCATTTTCATTTTCACTGACGAAAGACATGAGATTCGTCAGGCAACCTGTCTGCATAAATTTGAGATCATATAGATAATGTGAACTTGATATGCCTTATTTTAACTTATGTGGATTTTCAAAACCTAGTCCTTTATGGGGATTGTAAAAATCAATGTTAGCTGGTTTGTTTAAGAAGATTGTTTGTTCTGATTGATCTCGTCGAGTTAGAAGGTCCTCCAATTTTTTTATTTTGGAGTACAGTTTTTCCCGTTCTTTACTTAGTAGGTCATATTTAATTGTAGCGTCCATTGCCTGATCTCTATGAGATTTCATTTTCTTTTCTAAATCCTTGGCTTTAACTTCGGTTTTTTGCACTTGTATCTCCAGCTTAGCAATTTTTTCATTTGCTACAATTACACGATTCTTCTCACATGCATAATCATATCTAAACTTATCTAATACTGCTAAATTTTTCTCTAAGTTAGCTTCTAGTTCCTTGATTTTTCTTTTACCTAGTTTGTTAGATTTGTATAAGGATAAAAATTCATTTTTCATCTTAAGTAAAGAATCATAATCTGCTTCACTTACCTCCACCATTTCTGAATTGTTAGAGGTTTCCTTGTCTGACTCGCCTCCTTCAGCTCCAGCTCCAACTCCTTCGTCATCCAGCTTGGCCATCAGTGCCGCGTTCTCATCCTCGCTGTCTGAGGTATCTTCAAGCCAATGATCCTCTTCTGCCATTAAGATCAGTCCCTTTTCTTTTTGTTCAGCTAATTGAACTTTTCGACGGTAATAGTTAACATCCTTTTTCTTGGGCATTCTGCACTCTCTAGCAAAGTGTCCATTCTTACCGCAGTTGAAGCATTTTCCGCCTTGATGAGGAATTTCCGAGTTATTTTCCTCATCCTGAATCTTTCCTCTAGAGTTGGAGGAGGTTCTCTGACGATTGGAGGAGGATCCAGTCTTCTTATAATACTTCTTCTGCACAAAATTCGAGACCAGAGCGAGTTGCTTAGCAAGATCCTTGAGAGTAATTTCCTGGTCTCCAAGTTTAGTAAGTTCCTTGGATTCGTTATCAGAATCTGAGTCTCCTCCTTCCTTAACTTGTGATGACTGCATAATTTCTTTGTCCTTGGTTTGTTTTCTTGATGATCGTTCAGTCATAAGAGCAAGTGAGTCGCTTCCTATTGATTTGATTTCCTCCCTACGTTTCTCCACATGATTGGAATGTTGATTGAGGTAGTCGAACAATGTATGAATGCTAACTTTGGTTAGGTCGTTCATTTGTCTTATCATAATTGCAGTAGCCTCCCATTCTGGAAGAAGTGATCCCAAGAATTTGATATTGATCTCCATTACGCTTTTTGTGACTCCATTCATCTTAAGCTCGTTTAGAAGAACAAGAAATCGATGGAAGGTTTCTTGGAGAGTTTCCCCTTTGCTAGCATGAAAGCGGTCATAAGATATGAGTGTGTTCGCCATTCTTGCCATTGTATTGACTTCTGTCCCCTGCATCATAATACGAAGAGCATCCCACATTTCTTTTGCGCTATCACCATATTCGAGTTGCATTAAGATGTCATTCGGAATTGCTTGCATCATGTATGATTTCGCCACTTTGTCTGCCTTTAGTCGTAGTTTTTCTTCATCACTGCATTGGTCAGCAGTCTTCAAGATCCTCTGTTCCTCTCTTGCTGGAGCGGTGTCAGTAGTGGCGGGAATTATGGTTCAATACTGTGTAGGACCATTGTAAATAGATTCCAGAAGGTTCTCTGAATTGTCCTTGCTTTCTATGAAGTTTATGAACCTTCTCTTCCAGACTGCGTATTCTCCATGTCGGACGATGGGAGGTCTAACATCATTGCCCATACTGAAAGAGTCCATTGCTTGTGTTTTGGATATGATCGTTAACGTGTAATGTGAGGAAAATTGGGATAAAATTGTGAATTTTGGTAAAAATCAATTTTAGAATTGATTTTGAAATATATGGGTATGTATCGCAAGAATGGATGGAGTGGATAGAACAAAGTGTTTGCGAATTGAGGAAGTGATTTGTTACTTTACGAATTGATCGTGAGTTCGAAAAGTTATCGCTTCACGGGTTAATGAGAAGATTCGCAAACTATCTTGATTCGCAAAGTGTGCAGAGTTCGCAAAGTGCTATTTGAGTTCGCAAATTGACCTGAATCTGCGAAGTAGTAGCAAGTTCGCAAATTGACCTGAATTCGTGAAGTAGTGGCAAATTCGCAGAGTGACAAGAGTTCGCAAAGTGCTTCGGATTCGCAGAGTGGATGGGAGTTCGCAGAGACTTGACTTTGCGAGTTGAAGAATGAACCCGTAAAGTGAAGAAGAACTTTAGACGTTGATCTTAAAAAAAACTGTCGGCTTGGTAACGTAGAACCCGCAAAGTAGAACTTTGCGAAGTGTTGATGCGCAAACTTGAAAAACAGCAAACCAAGTGTGGTAATTTGGAATCGCAAAGTAGCCTTGAGAGATGAATGAGCCGCGAAACTAAAAGAAATCCTTGAGTTCGCAATCCTAGTTCCCAACAAATAGTTCCGTTCGTAAACTCAAGAACACACTAAAGGACAGGACAGTTCTTCAAATGTTTTAGACAGAAATCCAACAAAACTGATGCAACTTCCACGGAGACCACTTTGATGACTCTGAGAATGGCTTATACACAAGAGTCTAAGCTTTGAAACAGAGAATAGCAACCACGCAAGAGTTCAAACTGCTTAATCCCTAAAAGCTTGAAATGAAGTTTCCTCACCTACACGCTTGGCTCTGATACCACTTGTAAATCCAGATTATCCAAGAACACTTCAACGGATTAAACCTTCGTAGAGTGTGAATAGTGTGCTTTTGAGGTTTAGTGTTGAATACGTGAGATTTTAGCAAAATGGAAACTTACCTTAATGAAGTTAGGGTTTAAGCTTAAACGCCTTGTGAGGTATTTAAGCCCATTGGGCCCCTAACAAGCCCATTACAAATACAACCCTATTACAAAAATAAAACATCTATAAAATGCATAGAAAAGAAATTACAAGACTTAAGAATTAATATTTTGGACACTTCTAAAATATTCCTAACAGCATCTTATACTAGCATAGCACGCATTTGCTTTTTAATTGATTCGTGCTCTGTTATTGGAATTGAATAAGAATTATGATATTGGCTACTGATAAGGTCTCAATGACTCATTACCCTGAAATTGAAATGTAAGGATGAGACTTTCATGGTTCAACAAACCTGTCTTAATTTTGAACAAACAATAATGGAGATTGAGACCCACAAAATAACTACCTGTTTTGACGTATATATATTTTCAACAGCGATAATTTTGGTCCTTAGCAATTAATCTAAGATCTATACTCTTTTATTAAGCCTCAAGGCTTGGGATAAGCTGTCAAATTTTAGTCTGACAATTTAAATTTAGTAAAAATAACAATATTAAAATTAAAAGAAACCCACTCACTACATTTTCTATTATATATTCAATTTTACTCCTCTATTTTTAGTATACATTTATATATTGTATAGCACACGCATTTGAGTGTGCAAAATAATAGTTTAAGTTAATTGGTTACAACTCTTCTACAATAGATACTAGTTTTTTGCTCGTACAATGCACGAGATTATACATGTATAGTTCACTTAAATATGTGTCAATTAGTTACGTGTTTGACGCGTGCAGAATAATTAATTTAAGTTAATAAGATAAATTATTATGTATATTAAGAGAATAATGTTACTCAATATGTTGTGCAATACTACAACATTTGAAGTTATTAAGAGAACTTTGTATGCATTGCAGAAGGGAATGCACACACAAACAAATATATACTTCCTTGAACTGTATACTGTTGCTACACTGTATAATATTCTAACTAAACAGTGAGCCGCAACCAACAAAAGTTTGATATATACACGTTTTACTTTAATCTAACGCTTGAGATATCTCTCTCTCTCTCTAAGTTTCTTTTTCCTCTCTGTTTTGGAGAAACCCTATCCTTAGCAACCGAAGCCGCCACCCCCCCCCCCCACCACCCACCATCACCCCACCCCTCCTCTCCAAAACACCCTACCCCTTCCTCCCTCCATCCTCCCCAGCCTCAATTAACGGAGGTTGGGGGAGTTTTTCGCCTTTTCTTTCTTTTTTTCTGTTGTTTTTTTCTCTTTAAAAAAAATGCTTCGCCCCATCGCCGATCCGTCGCCGCCAAGGTAAGTCGCCCGCTGCCTAGCTGTCGCCGCCCGCTGTCGCCTCTTCCTTTTCCTCCGCCAGCCACCCGCTCGTGGCCGTCGCCTGCCGTCGCCTCCCCCTCCTCCATCTTGTTGGAAAAACTCACGCGAACACAAGTGAACACGATCTCGTAGTCTTTGTATTGCTTAAATAGAAGTAAATGCCTACAATCAGCGCGACTAATTTAGCCTACACTAGTAAGGAAAAGATCACTTCCTAAGGGAAAGTACAATCATATCCTAAGCTAATTAAGGAAAATGGGATCACAAGGATTATTTCCTAACAATCTCCTCCTAAGCCTTGTGTCCACCGTTGGTGTCGATTAGGCCGATCTTATCCCGTAGTTCAAGAAACTTGATCCTTCCAAGCGGCTTCGTCAGAATGTCGTCTAGTTGATCCTCGCTTCTGATAAACTCTAC
The DNA here is from genome assembly GCA_027422505.1 of Craterostigma plantagineum. Lineage (NCBI taxonomy): Eukaryota > Viridiplantae > Streptophyta > Magnoliopsida > Lamiales > Linderniaceae > Craterostigma > Craterostigma plantagineum. The sequence continues at coordinate 18,521,573 of JAPQWV010000017.1, read as the reverse complement.
ACCAATCAAGCCTTCTTCTGCAGCCTCCCGGAAGAAGTGACATTTCACTCGAATGTGCTTACTCTGTCCGTGGAGTACAGGATTCTTGATCAAAGCAATGGCAGACTTATTGTCCACCCTCAACATTGGCGCTCTTGCTGTTGTTCCCTGCACCTCAGACAACACACGAGCGAGCCACAATGCTTGACAAGCAGCGTTAGCAGCTGCTATATATTCTGCCTCACAGCTGGACTGAGCCACCACCTTCTGCTTCATGGATTGCCAGGTGATCGGGCTGCCGCTGAGGAAGAAAATCACGCCAGTTGTGCTTTTACTTGTATCAACATCCCCGGCGTAATCACTGTCGCTGAAGCCTGTCAGATAAGGCTCCTCATTCTCCCTCCAGCCGAACCAGAGTCTCCAATCTTGGGTCCCAGCCACATAGCGCAGGATGTGCTTCACAGCTGCGAGGTGATCCTCGCGTGGATCCTCCAGGAACCGACTCACATAGCCAACCGCAAACGCTAGATCGGGGCGAGTGTTGACCAAGTACCTCAAGCTCCCGACGACGCTCCTGTACGTCGTCGCATCGACCGGCGGCTCTGTGCTGAGCTTGCTCAACTTCAGGCGCGGTTCCATGGGCACATGACATGGGTTACACCCTGCCATGCCGCTCTTCTCCAGGATCTTGCCGGCGTAGGCTCCCTGGCTCAGCGAGATCCCCTCGCTCCCTGCTTCACTTCAATGCCGAGGTAGTAGTTAAGTAGGCCGAGGTCACTCATCTTGAAAGCGGCCGCCATCTCCTCCTTGAATGACTTGATGTCGCCGCCGTTCGAGCCGATGATCACGAGGTCATCGACATAGACCCCGATCACTAGTTGCTTGCCGTCGTTCTGCCTGATGTAGATGGCATGTTCTGACGGGCTCTTCCTGAAGCCGAACGACAACAGCGTGCTGTCCAGCTTCGCGTTCCATGCGCGTGGCGCTTGATGCAGCCCGTACAACGCCTTTCGGAGCTTGAGCACCTTGTGCTCCTTGCCGGTGATGACAAACCACGGCGGCTGCTCGACATAGACCTCCTCCTCCAGGTCTCCGTTCAAGAACGCCGACTTGACGTCCATGTGGTGCACCTCCCATCCTTCGTGCGCCGCGAGGGCGATGATCAGGCGCACCGAGTCCAGCCGCGCCACCAGTGCGAACACTTCGTCGTAGTCGATGTCGTGCCGCTGTGCTTAACCCTTCACCACGTGGCGTGCCTTATGCTTGGACACCGCCCCGTGTTCGTCCCTCTTCACCTTGAAGACCCACTTCAAGCCGATCGCTCGACGGCCCGACCGGAGGTCGGCGAGAGACCACGTCTGGTTGTCTTCAATCGAGTCCATCTCCTCCATCATCGCCTTCCTCCAGCTGGGGCTGCGTTCCGCCTCGGCGAACGACGCAGGTTCGTCGGAGCTCATGGCGTGGAGCTCCTCCGTCACCAGTGCCCGTGGCGCGAAGCCACGCGGCGAAGGCGGCCCGATGATGTTTTAGATTTTTCGAAATCGAAGAGGGGCGTCGTCGTCGTGGTCGGCATCCACGTGTTCGTCGACGTCGCGCACTAGCTCCTCCCGAGCTAGCTTCCGGAGCGCTGCCATGTTGACATGGCCGAAGCGATCATGCAAGCGCCATGCCACCTCGCTGCTGCGCTCGCGCACCGCTAGGCACATCGGCGGTGCTATCTCGATCCGAAGAAGGTATAGACGATTCGCCTCGCGTGTCACCCTTGCCAGCAGTTGACCGCCGAGCTCCCGAATCCGCATCACGCCATCTTCGATCTGGATCTTGTAGTCGACCTCGTCGAGCTGGCCAAGACTCACGATGTTCGTCGTCAACCGTGGAATGAAGTAGACGCCGTCGAATGAACGGCGCTCCCCGTTCTTGCACACAGATGATGGTGCCCCGCCCTTCAATGCATGCCACCGAATCGTTGCCGAAACGCACGGTGCCTCGAACCGCCACGTCGAGCTTCGAGAAGGCGGTCCTAGACCCGTACATGTGATTGGTTGCCCCCGAGTCTAGGATCCACGTCTCCGCCTCCCGTTCCTCTTCTTCTTCCCCGAGCTGCGCGAACACCTTCTCTTCGCGGATCTCGATCTGGGCCACGGACGACGTCGACGAAGTAGTCGACGATTGCGGCGTCGGTGGGGAGAAAATGGGGGAGCACTTTGCGAGACAAAGTGAGGCCTCTTCCTCTTCGTGGATTGCATGGGCCTGCGCCTTCTTGGGCTTCGACCAGCACTCCCGGGCCCAGTGGCCCAGCTTTCCACAATTTCGACACTCGTCGCCTGCGCGCTTGTTCGAAGTAGTCGGCCCACTCGACGACTCGCCAGCTCGCCCACGACCGCGCCCGCATCGGCCGCCTCCACTGTTCGTGCTACAACCGCGTGAGTGGTTCTCCGCCTCTCGCTTCTTTCGTTGCGCGTCCCACTGCTCCTCAGTGAGATATAGTTTGCCCTCGTGCTGTAGTGACGTCGGGGGTCTATTCAACTCCTCCTCCGCCTCTTGCAATCGCCCGGTGAGATCGACGACTGTCATGGTGGATGGATCGAGCAGGGTCTTGATCGCAATCGCGATCTGCTTGAAGCGGGGAGGCAGACTTCGTAGCATCTTGGCTACGATTTCCTTTTCCTCAATCTCCTCCCCCAACGTGGTGAGGTGCCGCCATGCCATTGAGGCGTAGCGCGAACTCCTCAACGGTCTCGCCGTCGTTGAACGTGGCGAGGTCGAATTTGCGACGCAACTGCTGCGCCGTTGCCTTCTTCACACGATCGTCTCCGATCCGCATGGTCGCGATGGCGCCCCAAGCCTCCTTGGACGTCTCCTTTGAGCCGATCGTCGACACCATCTCGGGTGGGACCGCACTCACCAGAGCATCGAGCGCCATCATGTCTTCCTGCTCATCGGTAGTGCCCTTCTCAATGGCGTTCCATAGCCCTCTCGCCTTCAGCTTCACCTTCATCATGAGCGCCCAGTCGGAGTAATTGGTCTTGGTGAGAACGGGGTAGCTATTCCCGCCGCCCACCTCACGAATCACTCGCTAGATCTTAGCGCCGGAGGCATCGGCTTTCTTACTCCCTTCGCCCACGATCACGGCGCCGGATGCATCAACTTTCTTGCTCTCATCGCCCATGGTCCCTGGATGAAACTCGCTCTGATACCAGTTGTTGGAAAAACTCACGCGAACACAAGTGAACACGATCTCGTTTTGGTGCTGCTGAAATCTGCAGCGTTTTCTGTAGTCTTTTCATTGCTTAAAAGAAGTTTACATGGAAACTAATAAATGCCTACAATCAGGCGACTAATTTAGCCTACGCTAATAAGGAAAAGATAATCACTTCCTAAGGAAAAATACAATCATATCCTAAGCTAATCCTAAGCCAATTAAGGAAAATTGGATCACAAGGATTATTTTCTAACACATCTTCGGGCCGGTCTCTGCCCGCAGCAGCCCAGCAACCGCCAGACGTCCTCCACCCAGCCGCTGCCAACCACCGTCGCCGACCTTGAGCCTTCCGCTGTGAACCTCGTATCTCTCGACCCTCGAGTCGGGAGCCTTTTCTCCCTTGTGTCGCTCCCAGTTCGATGAAGACAAAACCTAGAAGTCGATGGCCTAAGAAAGTGAAGAGTGTCGTAGATTTAGCTTAATAGCTTTTTCTGTAATAAGTTCTTTAGTTTTAGGTCTTTGATAATGGGTTTTGTTTTCTGTCGGTTTTTTTGTCCCTTGTGGACCCTTTTCTCCACTTGTGGGAGTGTTTGTTCCCCTTGTAGGATTGTGTGGTGCTCCTATGTGAGCCTTTGTTCTCCCGGTCGACGATGTACCGGTGAGACCCACTATTTAGCCCTGTATCTTTGTTATTAATGCAAGCTATCGTTTCGAAAAAAAACCAATAAAAGTTTGATTTCCTCCATAACTACAGTCACAAAAATAATGTCGCAAACCAGTGACTGTCGATGAAAATACGAAAAACTACACGGAAATAGAGCAAAATTAAGCAGGCTTGTTCAAATATCTGGAAAATAAATTCTTCCATTCATAGTTTACATCCCCAAGTGAACTCAACCAACGATCATCCTGTTGATGTTGAGTTGTCAACTGAAGCAATGTTGGGGTAACATTCGAGTCAACATCTGTTGGCCAAGAACGTTCCCTATCTCAGTTTTATCTTTCATGCCCAAAACCTATCCAATTTATGACGTGGCATTTTTCTAGTATTATGCAGGATATGAATAAGTGCTGGAAGCAATCAAATCGTGTGGAACGAGTGTGGATAAGCTAGAGCGAAAATAGGAAAGGAGCATGCTAAAAATAGAAGACTTGGAGCTTAAGTGAAGACCAATCTCTTGGGAGTGACCATGTCGTCCTAAAACGTTCCTCAACTGTCCAACTTCACTTAGTAGACGTTAGTGGATGTTATGGGTGGTCACCAAGTCGTTGAAGAAATCTCTTACAAGTTGAAGACCTATATAAGTCGAAGGACAATCGTTTGAAGACACGACGAATAACGAGCGAGATTTCGAGCGAGCTTTATCTTTCAAGAGAGTATTTCTTTTAGTCTAGTTTTTCAGAGATCGAAAGGTCTTGTAGTTTTTCAGAATCCTTTTAGATTCGTAGGTTCGCTAGACTAGTTTAACTATCCTTTTTGATAGTTTGTAATCCATCTTTCTAGTGGATTTTTGCGCCTTGAGGCACGCAGCAAGTTATTTGACTTGCTGCACAAAATCATCTCTTGAGTTCATTTCGTTTCGTCTTTACTTTACTACCATTTCCGCTGTGAGTAAAAAGTGAGGTTGAGTATTAGCCTAACATATCTCCAACATCAGTATCCAACATAGTAGTTTTACATCCATCTTGTACGGGACCCCCTTCAAAGTGGTATCAGAGCCTACACTTGACATTACTAAGCACTGAAGATCATCTACAATGGATGTTACAAGCTCAGACCATCTCGCCAAAGTCCCTATGTTAGACGGTTCCAATTCTGCCTATTGGAAGGTTCGTGTTCGGCAGTGCATCAAGTCCATCGATGTGCGAGCATGGGAAGCAGTGCTGCATGGTTATACGACTCCAAAGACTCCACAAGACGCTGATGGCGAAGTCGTGGATAAGCCGTTCGAGCTGTGGACGATCGCGGAGAAGAACGCGGCCGAATACAACGACAAGGCACTCAACGCCATCTTCTCATCCGTGGACATGTTCATGTTTAAGATCATCCAGAATTGCTCTACTGCTCAAGATGCGTGGGATCTTCTCCAGAAGTACTGTGAAGGCGACGCTAGTGTGCGTGAAACCAAGCTTCACCTACTCCTTAGTCAGTTCGAGAATATCAGAATGAAGGAAGATGAAGATATCAGCACGTACTTTGGAAAGCTGTTGACGATCTCAAGTGAGTGCGCCAGCCTAGGAGATCCTATGACAAATAAGGTACTAAACTCTAAAGCTCTTCGTACACTAACCGAAAAATTCAATGTGAAGGTATCGGCGATCGAGGAGTCATACAACCTAGCAAACATGAACTTCACCGTCTTGATGAACATCTTGAAAAAATTCGAAACCAATCTCGAAGTCCAAAGGAGGGCCGCACGAGGAAAGAGTGTTGCACTGGTCAGCCAGTCATCGAAGGAACAGATTGAGTTCGATCCCAACAACGAAGAGGACATTGCCATGGTTGTGAAGAGATTTGCGAAGTACTTCAAAAGAAGAAGAATATGAGTCAGTGAGATGCTACGAATGCCAAGGTTGGGGCCACTTTGCCAACGAATGTGCAAACACACTTCGCAAGCATGGAAAGGCCATGTGGATCGACCTTTCAGACGATGAAGATGAAGAACCCTGCTATGAGGAGAATAAGCAATCATCTGTTACTATCCAGTCCTTCTCTGACGACGAAGGAGATGAAGATCATCAAATTGGCTTCACTGCGGTAACAGATGTTGAGCCAACATCTGACTCAACATCTGAAAAACATATTATTTTTTATTATGATTACTCAAACTGTTTTGATGGTCTTTTGAGTTCTGATGATGCAGAGCCTGAAGCAGAGAGTTGTGAAGAAGCCTTTCAGATGCTGTTGGCACATTATGAAACAGAGAAGGCGAAAAATTTGCAACTACATGCCGCGGTCAAAGTCTTGTCTGAGGAGAATGAGAAGAACGAAAAACTTATTGATCAATTGACGGATGGTCTGACCAAGTTGGAAGCTGCACTGACCAGAAAGGACAAGGAGATTGACAAGCTTCAAAAGCGTGTAGATGAGGCCGATGAGACCTTTACAAAAATGAACAAGAGTAAGTCAACACTTGATGAGGTATTGTCTCTTGGTATCTTTGATAAGCAAGGTCTAGGATATAATTCTCAGCCAGAACGTGATATTCCAAAACCCAAGACACATGTTCAGCCTAAGATAGTCTTTGTTAAAGCCCAAGTCGATAGTGGTGAGTGTGAAGTTGTGAAACCTAAGAATAGTACCAAGCATGGGACCCTTAAGAGTAAAGATAGCTCTTATATATGCCATCATTCAAGCAGTCTGGACATCTAAAACCATTTTGCTGGAAATTGAAGAGGGAGATTTCTGCCAAGAAATCGATGTCGACTGAAGTGTCATCCAACATCCCATCCAACATTGAGAAATCCGTGTTGAAGGGGATGACTGGAGAAACTTCAGCTGGCTCATCTTCGAATTCCAGTAAACAGAATACTGTAGTTTCGTCTAAGGAAGTGTGGGTCGAGAAATCAGCTAATAAATGCCTTGTTGTATATACCTCTTTGCGAGCTAACGTGACAGGTTCATGGTACTTCGATAGCGGGTGTTCCCGACACATGACGGGTACCAAGGAGTATCTCAGTGATTACATGCCTTTGAGAAGTGGATCTGTGACGTTCGGAGGAGGTGCTAAAGGACGAATTCTCGGCCGAGGTAGACTCAACGTGCCCGAATTTCCCAAGTTGAGCAATGTACTTAATGTTGACGGGCTCGTTGCGAATCTTATAAGCATAAGTCAAATCTGTGATGACGATCTTGAGGTAAGGTTCAATAAAGAGTGTTGTGAAGTTTTTAACAGCAATTCTGTGCGAGTGATGGCAGGCAAAAGATCGAGCGATAACTGCTACCTAGTCGGCGACAAAACCGGTGTGAAGGATGTGTGCCAACTCTCGAAAGCCGAGGACGATGTTGTTCTCTGGCATTTCAAATTGGGCCATGTCAACTACAGAACCTGGGAGCAGCTTGTCAAGCATGAAGCGATCAAAGGCATCCCAAAGCTGAAGGATTTCGGTAAGGTAGTGTGTGAGTCATGCCTGAAAGGTAAGCAAACGCATGTTAGTCATAATGTTGACCAACAGGCTGCCCAACATTTCAAAACTGCTCACTGTTTTCAGTTAATTCACATGGATTTGATGGGTCCGATGGAAGTTGAGAGTATAGGAGGTAGGAAATATGCTTATGTGCTCGTGGATGACTTTTCTAGATATGCATGGATATTTTTTCTTAGGGAAAAATCAGAATCATTCGATTTCTTTAAGAATTTTTGCGCGATGATTATAAACAATTTCAGTGCCTCTATCTTTCGAATTAGGTCTGATCATGGTAGAGAAATTGAAAATCAGTTCTTTGATGAGTTTTGTGATAAGAAAGGCATTGTGCATGAGTATTCATCTCCTAAGATGCTCCAACAAAATGGGGTGGCCGAAAGGAAGAATAGGACTTTACAGGAGATGGCTCGTGTTATGTTACTTTCTAAGAATGTCTCTAAGCGTTTTTGGGCTGAAGCTTTGCATACTGCTTGTCACATATCGAATCGTGTGTTCTTTAGGCATGGTACGAAGAAAACTTCTTATGAGTTATTGAATGGAAAGAAGCATACGGTTAAGTACTTTCATGTTTTTGGATGTTTCTGCTATATGTTGAATGATCGTGAGTATTTGACTAAATTTGATTCGAAAATTGATAAGTGTGTTTTCCTAGGATACTCGTCCAATAGTCGTGCTTATCGAGTATATAATTTGCGCATGAAATCTGTTCAGGAGTCAGTTAATGTTGTGTTTGATGATGCTACTGATCTTAGTAAAATGCCGCTTCAAGTTGATATTTCAGATGTTACACAAGTTGTCAATGGGACAGAGGAGACTGGTGATGACAATATTGAGCCAACATCTGACTCAACATTTGAGGCAAAACAGAACACTGAGGCTGGTCCCAGTGAAGTAAGACGTGATCCGCCAGCTAAGATCCAGAAAGATCATCCCACTGACCTCATTATTGGTGATATGAACGAAGGCAGAAAGACCAGAGACAAACCACGCAAAGACTACAAGTCGATGGTAAGAAACGTATGCATGAACACGGTATACGCTGAGGTACGCTTCAATTGCTTTGTTTCTGAGGTAGAACCTAAGAATGTCCTTGAAGCACTCAAGGATAATTTCTGGATAAATGCGATGCAAGAGGAACTTTTGCAGTTCGAGAAAAACCAAGTCTGGATTTTAGTCCCACAGCCGAAGGACATTAATGTCATAGGTACGAAGTGGATCTTTAAAAATAAATCTGATGAACTTGGTAGGGTTGTTAGGAACAAAGCACGTTTAGTAGCTCAGGGTTATACGCAAGTAGAAGGGATAGACTTTGATGAGACATTTGCGCCTGTTGCTAGGTTAAATCGATTAGGCTGTTGTTAGCTATAGCATGTTGGCTTAACATCACTCTACACCAAATGGATGTTAAGGGTGCGTTTTTGAATGGGTATATTGATAAGGAAATTTATGTCGAACAGCCTAAAGGGTTCGAAGATCCTCATTATCCTAACCATGTGTTTAAGCTGCAGAAAGCGTTATACGGATTGAAGCAAGCGCCTCGAGCATGGTACGCACGGTTAGCAACATTCTTACTTGAGTTTGGTTTCACACGAGGTGAGGCAGACCGAACTCTTTTCGTTAAAAGGGTCGGGTCTGATGTTTTAATTGCTCAAGTATATGTTGATGATATTGTCTTTGGCTCGAGCTCACAATCTTTATTAGATCAGTTTGTGCAGGCGATGAACACCACGTTCGAGATGAGCATGATTGGAGAGCTAACGTATTTTTTCGGTTTGCAGATTAAGCAAAACAGCGACGGGATCTTTATGTCCCAAGAGAAGTACGCAAAGAACACAGTCAAGAAGTTCGGGCTGGACACTGCCAAGGTAATGAAAACGCCCATGGGGTCTACGCAGAAGGTAAGTAAAGACGATGTGGGGCAGAATGTTGACCCAACATTGTACCGTTCGATGATTGGCAGTTTATTGTATTTATCTGCTAGTAGACCTGACATCATGTATAGTGTTTGCGTGTGTGCTAGATATCAGTCTGAACCTAAAGTGACTCATCTTAATGTTGTTAAGCGAATACTTCGTTATGTGAGTGGATCGTGTAGCTTAGGACTATGGTTCTCCAAAGATACTAATTTGAGTCTTGTAGGCTATAGTGATGCTGACTGGGCAGGTGACGAGGATGACCGCAAGAGTACAAGTGGCGGCTGTTTCTTCCTAGGTAATAACTTAGTTGCATGGTATAGTAAGAAACAGAATTGTGTGTCCTTATCTACTGCTGAGTCTGAATATGTTGCTGCGGGTAGTTGTTGTACGCAATTATTATGGTTAAATAGCATGTTATGTGACTATGGGTTAGAGTGCGAATCCGTTCTTATGTATTGTGATAACCTTAGTGCCATTAACATCTCTAGGAATCCCATTCAACACTCACGTACGAAGCATATCGACATTAGGCATCATTTTCTGAGAGATATGGTCGAAAAAGAGTTAGTGCATATTGAGCATATAGACACTAAGAATCAGTTAGCAGACATATTCACGAAAGCATTGGATTCTGAAAGGTTTTCGGACCTGAAGAAATCCATAGGTTTGCACATGTTAGTTTAAATGTTGGTCCAACATTTAGATCAGCATAGCATATGTCGAATTTGATGGTTACTGCTTTACTTTTGGTTCGATATTCTGTTCGGTTTTTCCTGTGAAATGACTTGATTCTTCTTGATTGGTCCCAAAATGAACCCGATCCCTTTTTAAAGGCTCTTGGTAATACGTTCCTAGGTACACGGCATTCGCTGTGACGATGTACTTATTGCAACTAAAAACCAATCCTTATTTCTTGTAAGCATGCTCATAAACTCTCGGCTAGATATAGGTTTTTGGTAATAAATTCCTTAGGTACACGGCATTCGCGGTGACGATGTATACTATGCGACAAAAGGCCTAACCTTGATGCTGAGGGTATAAGGGTAGTGCATAAAGTTCTCGGATATTTGAGGTGAAAGGGTAGAAATAATGGGAATTGATTTTGAGAAGAATTGAGCAGATAAGTCTAGGATTACGGAATCAGGATGTTGAGTCAAATGTTAGGGCAACATATGTGACTGACAGTTTGATATTGCTACATTTTGTGCTTTCGTTTTATTTGTGTCTGTCTTTAGTACTGCATTTGTTAGTCTTTTGTGTCTATGTTAGAAATCTCTCAGATTTGCATTAGAACACTCGAAGAACAGCTCGTTACACTTGTCTCGAAGTGCTCATCAACGTTGCTCTAGTATGTCTTGATTCTATCTTGACTTTGGACTTAGTTGTCTTTTGGGTAGAATTGTGGTCTGAATTGCTCCGATTTATTTGCATGACTAAGTCTTCAACTTGCTTTTGTGTGCTCACTTGATGAATTAGTTGTTTTACTAAATTTAGCTCGAAGTATATTTAGGGAAGTTTTAATTGTATCGACGTGAAGTGACGTGTGCTATGCATCCAACGGTTATGTTTTCTCCACTACTAACAATAATTACTGAGTGGATATGTTGAAGCCAAGTGGGTTAAATGCTTCTCCTTTGATTAAGCTTCTCTATTCAAAAACCCTAACTTTCGAGTCGAATTTTTCTCTGAAAAAATTTCCTTTTCTGTGTGAAATTCGTGCTACCCATACTGTTCTTCATTGCATTTCTCCCTATTGTTCACAATTTTATCATACTCACCTGCTCCTAAGAAATCGCAGAATGTTGACCCAACATTCAGAGAAACTGTTCTCGATGTTCAGCCGATCCAGACGATTCTTCCTTCACCTGATGAGGAGGATGATATACCCCTCAGCGCACTTCATCAGACTCCGGCGAGACAACGGCAAGTGCAGACTAGCATTGTGGGCGGCGCAATCAACACTGTAATTCCACCGCCAAGTTCAACTCCACCCACAGGAACAGAGGAAGAACCAAATCCAAGGCCGGACGTAGCCATGCCAGCCAAACCCTCAGGGCCACAACCGGAAATTTCTGTCGAGTCCGACCCGGTGGCCGAAGTTCTGGCGGCATTAAGAGAAACCACTCCCATCAAAGCTACGGTCTCCAAGAAGAAGTCGATGAAAGCCAAAGCAAGAGAAGCCGGGGCATCCTCACTGGCACCTGAACCAGTTAAGAAGCGGCGTAGTCAACGCATTCGTCGTTCGCTGAACCCCACCCCAAACAAGGACAATCCCATCACTCTCTCTAGTGGGTCTGGGAAGACTACCTCTGAGTCCACAACTCTTGACAGCCAAGATTCCGCGAGCTCCGATGAAGATTTCCGGGCAAGAAAAGGACTCCGTCCACGGAGACACCATCCTCTGAGTCTCATCCCTTGATTTCATCTGAAGTCCCCGCAAGTGAGGAGGAAGAGGAATTCGGGGCGAATGAGACACTGGCCACATGGAAGAACAAACTCGCGAAGAAGCAGGGAAAAGACCAGTAAGATCACCAGATGATCTTTTAAAGCGTCCACGAATATCCAGTTCTCCACCGGCTGCGGCAAGCTCTCATGCACTCACACCAGTTCACAGTGAAGAAGATGTTGGACCAGATGTTGACCAAACATCTGGGTCAGAATGGGAAACTCCTCTTCCAAGGGGGAGATTTTATACTTCCTTCAACGAAGAACTGTGGCCGTATTACTCTCAGAGGCTTTAAGGATCGAGCGGACAGTTGATGTGGTGAATTTTCGTCGTTACGGAATCATGCAATTCTTGGAGTCTCGCCACTTCGACAAGACTGTGACCATGTTTGGGACCTACTGTGACACAGTGGTCCGGGAGGTATATGCTAATCTTTCCTCTAGAGTTAGTGATACGAATTCTAGGAAGTATGGGAAACTCTTTTTGAGGGGGAGATTATATGGTTTTTCTGCTCGGGAGATCAACGAATTTTTAGGTACCCCAGATGCTGAGATGGGACAAACTTATGATAATGATGAGGTTGTTAGGTTTTTAACTGGAGGGAGAGTGAGAGAATGGGATGAGAATTTTTCGGTCAGTTTCTTAATGTCACTTTATTCAGTCTTGTTTAAAGTGGGAATATTTAATTGGTGGCCGACTGCGAATGAAACCCGTGTTGCAGAAAACATGGCACATATCTTATACGCTCTTGGGCGTAATCTGCCTTTGAATCTCGGTGAGTTAGTTTTAGAACAGGTGGCAAGGGAAGCCGAGAAAAAGTCCACAGGTATTCTCACATTTCCCTCTCTAATTTATGGGATGCTTGTTCGAGGAGGATTTCGGCCAACTCGCTCAGATCAGGTGGTCACTATCAAGTTGCCATATGCGGTATCCCACATGCATCTAGCCGGGCCACACAGATTGTTGATCTGCCATGGGAAGCGTCGCCTGCAAATGTTGAGCAGAATGTTGGCTCGACATCCATGTCTCAGTCCAGCTTGGAACATCAGATTCAGACTCTGGAGGACACCGTGGCTCTTCTGACGACTCAGCTTGCAACTCTAAAGGAGATGCTTTCTTCCCAAAAAGGGGGAGATAGAGCCACAAGAGACGAAGCTGGGACAAGTGGCAAAGGAGCTCAGGCCGAACAGATGGGAACTGAAGGTTTAGGGGGGCTGAGCGAGCGGAGAATGAAGCTGAGGTAGAAGAAACGAACGCAGAAGGGGAAGCTGGGGCTGAGGATGCTGAGGCAGAGGACTCAATTGAGAGTCTTAATATTTAGATCTTGGTCTAAATATTTTATGCATGCTTATGTTTGTTGCCATTACTTTGTGCATGCTTGCCTGCCTCTGATTTTGTGATTCTATGCCTGCGTTTGTGTTTTGTGCTTTTCGTCGTTGGACAAATCTTTCTTTTGCAGATTTTTTTTTTCAGGACCTCTAAGGCATGTACTATTTTCTATTACTTTGAATGGTGTTTATTGTTATTCTGTATTTGCGTCTAACTCTAACCATTTTTTTGTGGTAGAGTGGAGTTTGCCTTCAGGGGGAGTTTTGCTAAGAAGGACTTCTGCTGTGGTTTTGGGAAGAAAGATAAATAGGGGGAGATTGTTGATGTTGAGTTGTCAACTGAAGCAATGTTGGGATAACATTCGAGTCAACGTCTGTTGGCCAAGAATGTTCCCTATCACAGTTTTATCTTTCATGCCTAAACCTATCCTATTTATGACGTGGCATTTTTCTAGTATTATGCAGGATATGGATAAGTGCTGGAAGCAATCAAATCGTGTGGAACGAGTGTGGATAAGCTAGAGCGAAAATAGGAAAGGAGCATGCTAAAAATAGAAGACTTGGAGCTTAAGTGAAGACCAAACTCTTGGGAGTGACCAAGTCGTCCTAAAACGTTCGTCAACTGTCCAACTTCACTTAGTAGACGTTAGTGGACGTTATGGGTGGTCACCAAGTCGTTGAAGAAGTCTCTTACAAGTTGAAGACCTATATAAGTCGAAGGACTTAATCGTTTGAAGACACGACGAATAACGAGCGAGATTTCGAGCGAGCTTTATCTTTCAAGAGAGTATTTCTTTTAGTCTAGTTTTTCAGAGATCGAAAGGTCTTGTAGTTTTTCAGAATCCTTTTAGATTTGTAGGTTCGCTAGACTAGTTTAACTATCCTTTTTGATAGTTTGTAATACATCTTTCTAGTGAATTTTTGCGCCTTGAGGCACGCAGCAAGTTATTTGACTTGCTGCACAAAATCATCTCTTGAGTTCATTTCGTTTCGTCTTTACTTTACTACCATTTCCGCTGTGCGTAAAAAGTGAGGTTGATTGTTAGCCTAACATATCATCCAACATCAGTATACAACATAGTAGTTTTACATCCATCTTGTACGGGACCCCCTTCACATCCACACCGGTGCAAGCTCCCTACATTAACAAATGAAAACCGAAAGCAAGAAAAATTATATGATCATGTGCCGTTATGTTTCTCTCACGTATGGCAGTTAGCAATTTGAAGTGGCAGTTAGCAATTCGAAGTGGCGCTTACAATCAAATTAAATCAAGATTAAAAACAAAAGAAACTCATAAGAAAACCAACCTTTGTAGTACGTTTGTTTTTTGCATTCCTCAAATCATATAATAATATATCCACAAAAGCACCATTGGAATTTTCTGAAACAGAACACGCAGCTCATGTCGCCATTTTGTCCTAAAAGGGACTCAAAAATCAGGAAATAACATCAGTAGTTTCAACAATATTGTCAATTATAACTAAAAATCATTCGTCAATTTCAGTTCAGAGAATAACAACATCTTCACTGGTGTGGCCTGGGTTCGACGTCTATTGGGAAGTAAGCAACATCCTATCAAGTAGTCTTCATTTAATTGCACAGGCACAAATTTTCAGACCCAAAAATTTTAGACCCATGTAAATTACAAGAAAGAAAGTCTAATATGACGGTGGAAATAACGTCCATCTATTGAATACCTACGTCGATACGAAAAAAGCAGGTATATGACATTTTCAATATTCACATATTTAAATACATACCCTTCTTGATCTCTGAATTTTTTGAAACGGATTCCGTCATTGGTGTTTCTTAGAATTCATATCCTAACAGGATTTCTTCGTCAATGGCAAGCTTCTTGCCTATTAGCGCAAACCCATAAAGGACCTGAAGCTCCGCCACAATCAAATTCAGTATCCCATCATCTGAGGAGGAAGGTAATATTAACAGAAAATTAGGCAATCAAACGAAAATAATAAAAATTATAAACATTATAAATGACCGCACCGAGAACGGCACGTCACATGTCCCCTCATGGTTCTTGTATTTCAGAAAATGAATAACTTTTAATGCTTTCGCCCTCTCTCGAATATTTGAGTTTTTCACCATTTAACTGATATTAGCTTCTCTTTGGCGTCAAGAATAAAACATCATCCTAATTAAGTGCGGACCACGCTAGTGGAACCTGAGTGAAATAGAAAAATATTCATATTCGACATGCACATTGTTATAGGTAATGCTTATATATCTCAAAACACGTATAAGACAACCATGCAAGTTCATCAGCGTACACGATATATTTCCAAATACTAAATATATTATATGTAATCAGGGGCGGAGCCAAAGAACTATATTAAATCAAATGAAATTACCTTATAAATTAGTGTTCTTTTGAGTTTTTAAATTTTTATATCTTTACTTAGTAGCATCAAATTAAAACCTCGTTCCTCTTGAGTAATTCACACCAAAACCTATTTTCCTTGTGATTTGGTTTTACAAAAATTTTAAATATGTTTATTTGTTTTCTAAAGTCATTATATGGAAATTAATATTTGAACCACTTATACGTATTCGTTACTTATACAGTCCGCTGACATAAGAAAGGATTCACCAAAAAACACGAACCATAGTTAATAAATAAAACAATAACTTAACGAATATGTTAAACTTATATGTATATATATATATATATATATATATATATATATATATCATATGTATATATAGAGTAATGTTATGGTGCTTACCTTGCGTGAGCACCAACCACATCAACGCGCCAAATCAGCATACAATAAGATTTTTTATTGATCTATAACCTACACATAGGATTAGTGCACCCGTCGAGGGTTGATTTGGCACGTTGATGTGGCACAAAAAAATGCCACACAACAAGTGCCCATGGATGGTGCTCGCGCAAGGTGAGCACCATAACATTTCTATGTATAACCTACAATAGGATTTTTTTATTGATCTATAACCTACACATGGGATTAGTGAACCCGCCGAGGGTTGATTTGACATGTTGACGTGGCACAAAAAAATGCCACACAACAGGTGCCAATGGATGGTGCTCCGCAAGGTGAGCACCATAACATTTATATGTATATATATTCTAAAAGTCCTAGTGCTGACCGAATCCCTAATGCTATAGATACTATTAACTATTATACTAAAGTATATGATGTTATATATATATATATATATATATATATATATATATATATATATATGAAAGGTTAAGAATATTCTCTTGATATTATTGTGTAATACACACATCAATATATACAGCGAGGATGCTGATAAGATGCCTAAAATCAAGATACAATAAATAGGCTACAATCACGGTATAATTATTGGTGTAAGTATGGAAGTGTGAGTCATCATCTGTCCTTATCCTTATCATGCCCCCGCAAGCGCAAGGGTCCTGGAAGGACGCTAAGCTTGGTGCGATGAGTTAGAAAAGGTTGACGAGGAAGAGCCTTCGTCAGAGAGTCGGCCAGTTGATCCGCGGTATGAACATGAGAGACACGAAGAAGCTTTCGATGGACTTGATCTCGAACAAAATGGAAGTCAATGGCAACATGTTTCATACGAGTATGATAAACTGGATTTACAGCTAAGTACGTCGCGCCAATATTGTCACAGTAGATTGTCGGAGGGATAGCACTAGATATACCAAGCTCACTAAGTAAGTTGTTGATCCAATTGACTTCAGCGGTTGTGGCCGCAACAGCCCGATATTCTGCTTCCGTGGATGAGCGAGCAACTGTGCGTTGCTTTTTGGAACTCCAACTCACTGGGTTGGAACCAAGAAAAACAACATAAGCTGACGTTGAATGACATGTGTCGGCATCGCCAGCCCAATCAGAATCGGAGAAGGCATGAAGCGTTGTACGAGATCTAGCAGAAATAAAAATCCCATAGTGAGAGGTGCCTTTAAGGTACCGGAGAATCCTTTTAACGGCAAGCCAGTGAGTGGTTGACGGGTTATGCATGAACTGAGATAGCTTGTTGATTGCAAAACTGAGATCCGGACGAGTGAGAGATAAGTATTGTAATGAACCCAGAACTTGTCGATATTCTGTAGGATTGTGTCTCGGAGAACCATCATCAAGCTTGAGTGTTGTTGTAGAAGATATAGGCGTGGCGACAGCTTTGCACTCATGCATGTTGGTCTTCTGGAGAAGATCATCGATGTATTGTTGTTGTGAGAGGAAGAGGCCTTGCGAAGTGCGGATTGATTTAACGCCCAAAAAGTAATGGAGCTGCCCAAGATCCTTAAGAGAGAACCGCTGAGAAAGCTGATCGGTGAATTTGCGCAGAAGAGTAGCGTCACTTCCTGTCAAAATAATATCATCCACATACACTAGGAGATACACTGTGTGAGAACCAGATATATAAATAAATAGAGAAGCGTCACTTTTAGAGTTGATAAAACCACAAGAAATAAGATAAGAGCGCAACTCGGTGTACCATGCCCGAGGGGCTTGACGAAGACCATATATAGCTTTGTTAAGTTTGCAGACATAGTTAGGGTGCTGAGAATCAGCAAATCCCAGTGGTTGTTGCATGAATACCGATTCTGAAAGAGTTCCTTGTAGAAAAGCATTGTTAACATCTAGCTGTTGGAGAAGCCAACCTCGCGAAACTGCTATAGTGAGAACAATTCGGACTGTGGCTGGTTTAATGACAGGACTAAATGTTTCGGTGAAGTCAATACCCGGACGTTGGTGAAAGCCCTTAGCAACCAATCGGGCTTTATGTCGAGCAATAGTACCGTCAGGATTTCTCTTAATTCGGTATACCCATTTGCATCCAATAATGTTTTGGGATGGAGAGTAGGGAACTAAGGTCCATGTCTTGTTTTTTTGAAGGGCTGAAAATTCTTCTCGCATGGCATCACGCCAGTGAGAGATTTTGTTGGCTTTGGTAAAGGATTGTGGTTCAAATAATGGAGAGGTGAGATCAACACAAGTGTTGAGGCTTAGAATTTTTTTGGGTTTAAAAATCTTATTCTGAGCACGAGTGACCATACGAGATGGTTCTGGTGGTATGGGTGAGACTAAAATATTTGAAGTAGATGTAGAATCGGGGAGGAATGAACTAACTTGTTGCGTTGAGCTTACTTGTGCCGAAGTGGTTTCAGGAGCTTGACGTGGTGAAGCAAGGGTCTCTTGAGTGGGTGGCGTGGACTGAACTTGAATGAGTTCTGGAAGTGGTGCAATTGACGATTGATTTCCTATGGGAGGTATAAGAGGTGTAATATTTTTTTGAAGGAATTTAGAAGATAGAGACATATTAGGTTTAGATTTGCCCTCAAAAGGAAAATTATTTTCAATAAAGTGAACATGACGTGAAGTAAATACCTTATTACTAGATGGATCAAAGCAAATATAAGCATGGTGAGAGAGAGAAAAACCAAGATATACACACGGTTTAGATCGAGGAGCTAATTTATGTGGAGCATATGGGCGAAGCCAAGGATAACACAAGCAACCAAAGACACGGAGAGAATGGTATTTGGGTTTATTTTTAAAGAGACAATGAAAAGGACTATCATATTGAAGGACTGATGTAGGTAATCGATTAATGAGAAAAGTAGCATATTGAAATGCATAATTCCAAAAACGAATAGGGACCGAAGAGTGATGAAGAAGTGTAAGACCTGTTTCAACTATATGACGGTGTTTTCGCTCAGCAGATCCTACATGTTCAGGTGTGTAAGGAGGAGATATCATGTGTTGAATTCCCCTTTTACCAAGGACGTTTGAGAGTGACTTGTATTCACTGCCGCCATCCGTATATAAAATTTTGATTTTTGTTTGAAAATAGTTTTCAATAATATTGCAATATGTCTCAAATACGGAGAAAAGATCAGATTTGTTTTTCAATGGATAAAACCATGTAAACTTAGTGAAATAATCAACAAAAATTGCATAATAACGAAAGTTCCCAAATGAAGTTATGGGAGCTGGACCCCAAATATCTGAGTACACGTATTGAAATGCATGAGTACTCGAAATGGAATTTTTTTGAAAGGGAAGTTTATGACTTTTATTAGAGAGACAAGAATCACAAGTTTCTCTAACAGAAGACGAAGGAGTATTAGAGGTTGCCATGATCCGACGTTGGATTTGATGAGAAGGAAGTCCTAACCTGCGGTGCCAGATGTTTGAGTTAATTGCAGTAGATGTGGATGGTTGGGACACAGAAGGATTGAATTTGGGATCGGATGGCCACTCATAGAGGTTGTTGCGACTTCGTCCTTTCACCAAAGGTGCCCCCGTGGTCAGATCCTTAACAAGAAAATTAGAGGGAAAAAATTCGATAGAAACTCGATTTTGTTTGCAAAATTGAGATACTGATATCAGGTTTTTGCGAATGAGAGGTGTACACAAAACATTATTTAATATAAATGATGTATTGCGTGAATTAAGAGAAGAAGAACCAGAATGAGTAATAGAGACGCCTTTACCATCACCGACAATGACGTCCTCGTTACCGACATAATTAGAGTGCATGGACAGGTTTTCAAGATCAGAGGTAACATGATGGGTTGCTCCAGAATCAAGAAGCCAGTTGTTGTCTGATGACTGATAAGACGAGTTTCGTGCGTAATGCGCTTGAGGTTGAGAGTGTGTTGATGGTGAATTCCTAGATCTGCAGAATTTGGCACTGTTGCCAGGTTTATCACATAATTGGCAGACAATAGAGGTGTTACCGTATTTTTTAGGTCTATATGAGGTTAATTCTGAAGGCCTCGTATATGCAGATGTTGGTGGTGGACCAAGTACGGACTGATCAGAACGATATGGAAAGGTGGTCTCGTGGTAGTTTCCATCAAAGTTCGAATTCGAAGGACGGCCACCCCCTCTGAAGCCACGACCACCTCCACGATATCTTCCTCTGCCTCCACGTCCGCGGTATGCAAAGTTGACGACGACTTGAGGGTCATTTTCTTCCTTTGTGGGGACTCCACGATTTAGAATTAACTCCTCATCATGAAGTTTGTCGTAGAGATCTTCAAAGTTTATTGGTGCATCACGAACACGAACTGCAGTAGCCAATTCTTTAAACTCATCACCGAGTCCACCTAGGACATATGCAGTTAATTGACCATCGGACAAGGGATGTCCCATAATAGCAAGGTCATCAGCCAGAGACTTGATTTTGTTCATGTAGATTGCTACTGTTTTGCCTTCCTTTTTTATATTCATAAGAGAAGAGAAGATCGACATCATGCGTGTGTTCGATCGATTTGCAAAGGTAGAGTGCAACTTGTCCCACGCTTCTGCCGAGGTGGTGCAGTTGTTAATTGTTGGACCAACGGTGCTGTGAACGGTGGCTTGAATATTGAGAAGAACCAACCGATCTTGCCTTGTCCAAAGCGTATAATTAGTATCAGATTGAGTCGGACACGGGTTAGTTCTATCAACAAACCCGAGGAGGCCATAACCGAATAGAAGATTGGTCATTTGAGATTTCCAAGATGAGTAGTTAGCTCCATCTTTAGCCAACTTAAAAGGAATATGTGAGGATGCATTGAGGGAGATGAGGCTACCGTTTAATGTATAGGGATTTGTTTCGCTGGTATGAATGGATGATGATGATTCAGTGGCCATGGATGGAGAAAGATGGACTGAGGTTTTCTATTTACGGGCTCTGATACCATGAAAGGTTAAGAATATTCTCTTGATATTATTGTGTAATACACACATCAATATATACAGCGAGGATGCTGATAAGATGCCTAAAATCAAGATACAATAAATAGGCTACAATCACAGTATAATTATTGGTGTAAGTATGGAAGTGTGAGTCATCATCTGTCCTTATCCTTATCAATATATATTATATATATGATTTAACAAAATCTCATGGTAGGCTCGTCATAGCCTAGCTCCACCCATGTATGTAATCGTCTACTTGATTCACCGTCACCACCCGTTTTTCAGGGCCGACCTATAAGAACTGACAAAATGAACTAAGAAATAGTATATGGCTTGTGTCCCTTCCATGCGAGAAATGTATGTCTCATACATAAGCACATTCCAGCACTTGTGTACACGAAATAGAAGACCACTGATATATTGAATCTAATAGGTTCTACGTGTGAGAAACAATGGCAACGCATCCAAGTAAAACATGAGGGAGAATTTTTATCTTATAGATGGATGGAATGAGAAATCGTTATACTATTTATGCCGATTATAAGCAATCATTATCATATTCTAAACCACAAAAAATTCACCTATCAAATAAAGTCGAGGCGGAAATAGCGGCAATGAACATGTAGAATCACAATCAGACATTTTTCCTATCTATGCCACAACTCATGCTCCACTAATTTCACATTGAAGGGAAAAGAAAACCAAATATTGAGCTCAAAGTATTGCAGGATTGAACATTAAAAAATGAAATAGAAAAGTGAATAGCAATTGCTAAAGAACTTGCTCAGCAAAACATCGAATACGAATGACTGCACAAGACAGATAAATTTTGTTCCCTTTTTTTAAGAAAAAATAGAGTTCGCAAATATATCCAGTTGATATATTTAATATTTTTTTTTACCTTTGAGGATTCCGCAGGGAAAACATTCAGGTTATTGTCCTCATAATCATCTGTATCATCTATTTTCCACATAAGTTAAAACAATCAAACAAATTAAGGGAGAAGAAACTTATTTGGTGAAATATAACCTACACCGGATTCTTCTTTACGCATGGTGCAATCACTTCCTTCAAAGGAGTAGTGCTCATCTAGCTGAATGATAAATTAAAGACAATTAAGTCAGCGAGTAAAAAAGTTACAGAAATGAACACATTTAACAGGAGGTGGATTTTATCTGGTCTCATTGGATGTAGAACAATGAGGGGAGTTTTACTTTGGCCATCTCAACAACAAATATCCACCCACAGAGACCGAATATCTTCATAGTTTAACGAAGAACATTCATAAACATAATAAGATTGTATAGTAGTGGCTCATATATCCCCCTCAAAATAATAGTAAGTTATATTGGTCGAAGCAATGATAAATGAGACAAATACCGAAAAACGTTGAGTTCTGCTGGTGGGCGAGTATGAGAAGTCCTTCTTTGCCTTAGCCCAGAGAATGTTGTTTTAAATGTTATAGAAGATGAGTGTTTGATTGTATGAGGACGATATGAGAATTTTGGGGCTGATATATTTTTCTGTGTAAGGATCGAAATGAAGAGAATAAAAAACTTGGCAACTCTTTTTCTTATTTCTTCTCTTTTACACGTACAACACTTCACATTTTTTAGCTCATTCACAACTCATATAGCATGGCACTTTGTGCCTTATCTTTCTTTTCTTCAGCCCCACAGTTCATTCACGACCCATGCATGCATATAAATAGATCAAGTACAGCGTAAGAATAGTCAATAAATGCAAATCTTATCATATCATATGAAATCTTTAATTTGTCTTTGTACTTAAGACTTTCGCAGCCTCTTTTTTACGTTTTCTTCCCAAGAGATTTCCTAGATGTGCTCTTTTGAATTGTCTTAGATTTCATGCGGCCTTCTTTGTTTTTTATGTTAAGTTTTTCTTTTGGTATGGACCCCTTTTTTGATTGAGCTTATCTAACAAATTCCCCCCTTAAGCTCAATCTTCTTTCGGTCTTTCAATCTTCCTTAAACTTAACTCTTTTTCGTCTGTCGTATGTTGCGGCACGCCACTTGCCGTCAACAGGCGTCTTCGAGCACTTCGCTTGAACGCTCAACATGTGCTGCCCAAACCAGATATTTCCATAAATCTGTTTTTCCTTAGTCCTAGTACTTTTCCAATATTCGTCCGACACATTCCTTTGGTCGTACTCTTTCAACTGTCCGACTGTATATTCGTCGATCGCGTCAACCGCATGCAAAACTTCGTAGCACTTCTTCATCACGTTTTCGAAGTATAGAGAGCTATCTATAGCCTTTTCGCTTCCGTCGGTGCTGTAATAAATATAGTAATATTTTTCCTCCATCTTCGGGACGTAGCTCGTCAGGCTCGTCGTCTCGTCGGCATAATCGAGCATGTCGAACACTCCATGCTCCTTCTCATTAATCTCTTCCATGGTGGCGACCATGTACTGCTCTGTCTCGTTGTTCACGAGCGCATCGCTTTTCTTGAAGTACAGCGTAAGAATAGTCAATAAATGCAAATCTTATCATATCATATGAAATCTTTAATTTGTCTTTGTACTTTACTTTTGCAACCTCTTTTTTACGTTTTCTTTCCAAGAGATTTCCTAGATGTGCTCTTTTGAATTGTCTTAGATTTCATGCGGCCTTCTTTGTTTTTTATGTTAAGTTTTTCTTTTGGTATGGACCCCTTTTTGATTGAGCTTATCTAACAGAGAAACGATATCGTGGCAGAGTCGGATGCACGATCCGCCTCCTCGGCAGAATTGACGGTGCATCGTTCCCACGGCATTCTCCTCGTTTTTCGTTGCATCCAAAACCAACTCCATCAACCTTTTCCTGTGAACATCCCTCTTCTTCAGAAACCCACGCATCAGAGAGATAGTGTAACTGAGAGCGTTGGCCCTTGGACCCCTCTTAAACATGGGTTATTTTAACGGAAGGGAGCGTCCCCTATTTTTTTATTAAACAAAAGGGAGTGGGTCATTTCGTCAAGCTCCTGGAGTAGGTGGAGTGCAACCCAACCCACTTCAACTTTAATTATAATATTATTTAATTATATTAATATTAAAATGGCTATTAGTGAAGGTTTAGCCTATAAATAGGCTTGATCATTCATTGTAAAAATCACACCAAAACCAAATGAAATAAAAAGAAAAGAGAGAGAGAGAGAGAGAGAAAGAGGAGAAAAATAAAACTAGATGGCTTGGTCGGTATTTGCTCCGACTATAAAGAGAGATAGTGAGTGTTTTCTCATTTATAGATTGAGAGGTTGTAGCCCCAGTTTTTACCATAGTAATAAAATTTTCTACCTCGCCCGTGGTTTTTTACCCCAAGTTAAAAGGGATTTTCCACGTAAATTCCCGTGTCCATTTTATCCTCACAGTTATTTCCAATATTATTATGCTGTCCATTTCGCAACAAGTGGTATCAGAGCCAGCCTTGATTGATATTCCGATTATGCTCTGAGGTTGCAGCTTTATCTGATTTTCCACATCAGAAAGGATATCGTAAAGGTTTATCTTTATGAAATAGTTTTTTGGCAAGTCGTGGCAATAGACTGTGTAGGTAAGTTCTGTCTAGGTGGCTGGTGCCAAGCGGGACACATTGTGACCCCACCAGATCTCATCTGTACATCAAATATTTCACAAACCAGTATAAAATTCTGAGACATCTCATTACGTTTAGAAATATTACCTGTTCGTTGGCATCTATCACACTCCGCAACATACCTTTGCGCATTCTTGAAAATTGTGGGGCAGTAGAACCCACATTCTAGTACCTTTTGTGCGGTTCGGTTGCCTCCATAATGGCCTCCGCACGGTCCCGTGTGGCAATGGTCTAAGATTTTGATCGTCTCGGGAGATGACACACATTGCTTGACCATCTTATCGGCACAATTCCTAAACAAGTATGGATCATCCCAAAAGTAATACTTCAAGTCCGAGAAGAATTTCTTCTTCTGTTGGCTTGAGTATTCCTTTGGTATGATCCTTGCCATGAGATAGTTGGCAATATCAGCATACCAAGGAATATCACCGTTTACCTCACATAGGGCATAAAGATGCTCGTCAGGAAAGTGGTCCTTGATGTTATCATCGTCTGTCTTTTCATAATGTGAGTCCTCCAATCTCGATAAGTGATCGGCTGCAAAATTTTCAGCCCCCTTTTGGTCTAGAATTTCCACGTCAAATTCTTGAAGTAGTAGGATCCATCGGATTAGTCTTGGCTTTGCATCGGGTTTGACGAAGAGGTGCTTGAGGGCCGAGTGATCCGTGTAGACAATGACCTTGGAAAGGATGAGGTAGGTGCGAAACTTTTCGAGCGTGAACACGACCACAAGCAACTCTTTTTTAGTTGTAGTGCAATTCGCTCGTGCCTCGTTCAAAGTCTTGCTTGCGTAGTATATCGGCTGAAAGTGTGTGTCCCGCTGTTGCCCCAAAACTGCCCCTAATGCAAAATCACTAGCATCGCACATTAGTTCAAAAGGTAGACCCCAATCGGGGGCTACCATGATAGGAGCATTAATAAGTTTATCCTTAAGTATCAAAAATGCATGCATGCACTCGGATGTAAACTCATATGGCACGTCTTTCTGAAGTAATCGGGTCAAAGGTCTAGCAATTTTAGTGAAATCCTTGATAAATCTACGATAAAAAAACCCGCATGTTCTAGGAAACTTCTAATCGCTTTTACTGACGAGGGTGGTGGTAAACGCTCGATAGTATCAATTTTAGCCCTGTCTACCTCAATCCCCCTAGACGAAATCTTATGACCTAACACGATCCCCTCTCTCACCATAAAATGGCATTTCTCCCAATTCAACACAAGATTTGTGTCCTCGCATCGCTTAAGCAGAGCCTTAAGATTAGATAGACATACCTCAAAAGTGTTACCAAAAATTGAGAAATCATCAATGAATACCTCCATTATGTCTCCTACTAGCTTGTCGAAGATGGCCATCATACAATGTTGTAAAGTGGCTGGAGCATTGCATAGTCCAAAAGGCATCCGTCGGTATGCGAATGTCCCGAACGGGCATGTAAAAGTAGTCTTTTCCTGATCCTCGGTCACAATGGGAATCTGCAAATATCCTGAAAGACCATCAAGAAAGCAATAAAAATCATGACCAGATAAACGTTCAAGCATTTGATCAATAAAGGGTAAAGGAAAATGATCTTTTTGTGTCGCATCGTTTAATTTTCGATAGTCAATGCAAATGCGCCACCCCGTGACGGTCCTCGTTGGAATTAACTCATTCTTCTCATTGGGCACTACGGTTAATCATCCTTTATTCGGTACCACTTGAACTGGGCTTACCCACTTGCTATCCGAGATTGGATATATAACACCTGCATCGAGCAACTTAATCACCTCGGCCTTCACGACTTCTTTCATGTTTGGATTCAATCGCCTTTGGTGCTGCACCACTGGTTTGTACTCGTCTTCCATGAGGATCTTATGCATGCAAAAGCTTGGGCCGATTCCACAAATGTCTGAGATTTTCCATGCAAGCGCCTTCTTGCGTTCTCTTAGTACGTCCAAGAGCATGCTTTTCTGCTCCTCTTCTAGATCCGCGGCCACGATGACTGGTAACTTCGAATTTTCTCCTAAGAATGCATCTCCAAGTGATCGGGTAGTTGCTTGAGTTCGAGCGTCGGTGGTTCCTCGATTGAGCTTTTCTCCCTTTCTTCTTCGTTGCTCGTCTTTACCTTGACGGGTTGCTCTCTTCGATGTTGCTGTCTACCCTTACGTCCGTCGATAAGGCAGTCTTGCGTTCTTCAAATTCTTGCATTAAAGCGAGTGAGTCGGCTGTAAGTCTCTGCAAAGTTAGAAAGTTATCCCAATTAATAATATCCATGTAATAGCACTTATCATCGAGCTCTTCGGTGTTACACATTGACTCGGTCATACCAAAGGTCACTTTCTCGCTATATATAGTCAAAGTCAATGTTCCATTACGAACATCGACCATCGTTCCCCCGGTAGCGAGAAACGGTCTACCTAAAATAAGAGGAATATTCTCATCCTCCTCCATGTCAAGAATAACAAAATCAGCAGAGATTATAAATTTATCAACTTTTACGAGTACATCCTCGATGATACCCCTAGGATACTTGATAGATCTATCGGCTAACTGAATACTTATTCTAGTGGGTTTTGGCTCACCTAAACCTAGTCTTTTGAACATAGAATAAGGCATTAGATTTATACTAGCACCTGAATCAGCCAATGCCTTATGAACAACTAAATCTCCTATAAGACAAGGTATAGTAAAACTCCCTGGATCCTTAAGCTTCTTCGGAATCTTGCATTAGAGAATTGCCGAGCATTCCCCTCCAAGGCAAACGGTGGCGATATCTTCGAGTTTGCGCTTGTTTGTTACTAAGTCCTTGACGAATTTTGCACAACGTGGCATCTGTGCAAGAGCCTCGACAAGCAGTAAGTTATATGTAATGTTTTAAAAATAGAGAGAAATTTACCGAACTGATCGTCTACTATCTCCTTCTTGAGTCTGGCTGGGTACGGGACCTTTGGTTGGTACGCCTTAATAGTCGGTTTGGCTACGACTTCGTCCTCTGATAAGTCAGGATTTTACGTTACTTTATGCCCCATTAAAATGTGGCATTGGTTGTTACTAATACAAACTTTGTCGAATATCCTTTGTCTGCTTTTATAATTTATTTTTGATAGATATTTGAGAAAAAGGAGCAGCTTGTGCGCAAAACAACCAAGCTACTAAAGCTCGAAAGTGCCGTGATGAGTCCAAGCTAATTTAATTGGCTTGTGATTTAAATAGTTCATAATGTTTTGCCACCCACTACACATCAAGAGCAAGCAACACGATGGAAAAAGCTAGGGAGCCCACTCACATGCATATACTGCCAAGCATCTTTCAATTGACTTAGTGGCTTTTAATTTTATGTCTATTCAATGATTAAAAACAAAGGAGAAGGTGGCTAGTTCAACGCATGAGGCTCAAGGAAAATAAATATAATGAAGGACTGCGTGGGATCTTTCTTTGCGGCTGAAAGAAGACTTTTAATGCACAGCGTGATATTATTCAGCTGAATGATCCTGCGTTGAAGAGAGCCACTATCTATAAAGCAGAAGGCATATAACATACAGGAGGGGGAGCTGAAAACAAACAACTTATCATTATTTTTCGCAAAGCTCACGCCACGCTCAAGGCCACCAATCGAATAATTAGCAGAGCACTCAACAAACACGGCAGAACAAGAGAGGGCTGTGAGGGAGTTCGAACGGAAGCTGTAACTGAACACGAAGGGCTGAGAGCTCGACGGCTATTTTGCTGAAAAACCCGAGGAGCTGCTGCAAACTCGGGGCAGATTTGGGGGCTGCGTTCGTTGTGACAGAACAGACGCAGCTACGGCGGAAAGATTATGGCGGGAGCTGCAAAACCGAGGCTATGTGACTGAAAGGAGCTGGAGCAGAAGCGAGGCAGCCGCTGTGCAGACGAAGGCCAAGAGAGAAAGCTGAGACGAGCCTCCGACGGAAGCCCCCTACAACCCCGAGAACATAGAGACGACCAAGGACTGTGAGGGACAAATTCTAACTTTATCTTTTAATATCTCGTTTGCAACGATGCGTCCTTTTGATTCATTGTTTACGTGTATTAATATGCTTTGAGTTCTTGTGGTTAAGGGCGTGTTAGGCTGAACTATTATTGCGTGTTGGTGCTATTGGTATTTTATTATACAATTTAAGTTACTGTGTTCGTTATCTGTGTTTACTGCTTGCGTATGTCTGATCAACATGTGCATGACCTTTGATTGGTTTATGAGACGGACAAAGTGATTAGACCGGTTAGAACAATAGATAACGAGTACCACGACGTAAAACCGACCAGAGATGGAATTCGGTTTCGTCTGTGTGGTTTCTGAGATCTTAGGCGCCGAAAGCGTCTAAACTCGGGGAAATTCATAAAGTGAATGCGTGCGGGGTAACTACAGTCATATAGGAATATAGTTGATTGGTTCACTTTCGCGTAGGATCGCTATTGCGGGACAAACGAGTAGCGATTATTTTAGGAATTTCTACCTTAACTAGATTTATATTGTTTAGATAAAATCGATCGCATGGATACCTAGGAATATTTTGTGCCGAGCACGTGCCTTGATCACATCGTCGTCAAATTATCCATCTGCTATCTTGTTTTATTTATGTTATTTGCTATTTGTATTTTTATTTCTTTTATTAAATCCATAAAATATAAAAACTCGTTTTAGTCTAAATTAAAATTTGGAATAATATCTTAAATTAATCGAGCTGTCCTCGTGGATCGATACTTGGACTTCGTCCATTTTATACTACTTGCATGACGTACACTTGCTAGTATTCGAGCGTGTCAAGTTTTTGGCGCCGTTGCCGGGGACAGCGGTATTATTAATTTAAGATTTATTCTTATTATTTTAGTTTAGACATTTTTATTTTTATTTTTAACAGTAATATTATCATCATTATCGTCATCATCGTCATCATTGTCATTTAATATTATTACTATTATTATTATTATTATTATTATTATTATTTATTGTGATACTTTTTTCTTTCTCGTTTGTGTTTTGCAGATGGAACGGTATTCACGATATTCTCCCGAGTCCTATGAGACGTCCGATGATGAACTAGAATGCGACTGGTGTGGATGTTCACATCTCACTAGTCAATGCAAGCATAAACCTCTCGGATGGTACGTTGGGCGAGGGGAGAATAATCAATATGAAGCACTTGACAACACAAAATATTTGGATTATCGGTACGACGATTCTACGAGAGCATCATATTCTGCCGACCATGTACCGCAATTCAACCAAAATTATCCACAAACATGTTATGACGACATGCACTACTCAGACGAAGGCGACTGCTCAGATTATTTTTCGGCTAATTGTAGTCCATCGCCTCATAAAGAGAAAGCCCCATGGGAGAAAGCGCTCGAGAGACTGGCTGAACAGGGTAGACAAGCTGAAGAGCGATATCGGAATTCAAACAGCTTTGTCAATACAAACTCTAACAGTTTAGAAGCGACGATGAAGAGTTTGGCATTCCAAGTGGAAAAACTTACGAATGCAGTTTTTGCACTCACGAGCGACACAGAGACAAATCCGAAAGAGGACACAGAAGTCATTCAGCTGGGCTATGAAACATCACGAGAACCAATGTTGGAACTAAATGAAAATGAAGATGAGATCGAAAAAGAAAAAGGCGATCAACCCGCAGAGGCTACTGTAGATTCCATTCCAACAAAGCCGAGCCTTCCGGAAGTCCTTGAGGATATTCCTAGTCATGCGACGTCGAAAGAAGAACCCGAATCATCTACTGATCAGAAAATTGCCGAGCATGTGCTTCCAACCGACAAGGCTGTTGTCAAAATCGAGTGGTGCGAGAGTTTTAAAGTCGTTGACTGCGTAGTTCACCAAGATATTGAGCGAACGACAAAAAGCGAGGAATTTGCATCATACAATTTTGTGGAGAAGAGAAAGATGGAACCTGAGAGTTTTGATCCGTTTCTACGAGCGGCTATGAATTCAACAGATCACTCGAAGAGCATAGTCACGGAGGAATTTGCTAAGACGCTGGTGATCGTTGGTTTTTACATTAGTTGGGATCCGAAAGTCGACCTATGGAAAGAGTTTAAAGACTGCAACCACATGAAGCTATATCACTCCGAGATCAAACTTCTCTCCAAAAAGGTGAAATCAAAATGTTCAGTACTTCTTCTGAACATACATAATCGTCGACCATCAATTCGAACAGGAGTCGAGCTATCGACTATAAAATGAGCGCTTCTTGAGAGGCAACCCAAGTACTATCTATGTGTTACTGTTTTATTTTGTATTCGAGTCTTATATTTATCGTGTCGCATTTTATTAAGTGTGTTTTGCTTTTGAATTTATTTTCACAGTTCGAATCACGGTGCCGTCTACTTACGTTTCCTCGCAGGTTCATAATCAGTTTGGGGGTGGTGTGTTAACGAGCTAGATTGATCTTATTAAGGAACTAAATTTTCTCACAACACATCCCGCATCGATCAACGCATTATTCAGGGCAGTGTCACTTAAACTCTCTATCTGCTTTAAATTTTTACACATTGGGGACAATGTGATAATTAGTTTGGGGGTGGGGTGACACATGCTAGATTTTATATGATATCAATCGATTTAGTTTCTTAGTTGGTTTAACTGATCAATGTTAGGACTTGAACGTCACTTGTGAAAACTCCTGTCGATGATGAAAATTTTTAAATTTTTCTGGTGTCGAGATAAGCTTTAACTAATTGTGTGTGAAAGTCTTGCATGTTACGTGTTGTGATATTAGCATGATTATCTGATCACATTTGTTTGCTTCAGAAGAATAGTACGCATCATGGACACAAACCCAAAAAATATTGTGAGTTTTGAGCCGTAAAAAATTTAGAGCAACACAATACTTGCTCGATGTGTTTTCCATGAGTGCACGCATAGTCTGATTATTTTCGAACTTGCTCTGTTATGCATGTCAATATCACTGTGGATTTTTGTGTACGAAAATGATGAAGGCAATTAGGATGAGTCACTGGCCTAAATATCTCCGTACCCGACATAATTATCAATTAGTAAGCCCATTTGAGCCTTATTAGCCTTATTTCCTTTGATTTGAAGCCACGATATTTAGCCGTTTATCCTGTTATTTTATCCTTCATCCTCAAACTCATTGTCAGCATGTTAGCTTACTAGTCGCTTCAGAGTATTGAGTCTATTGGTTTAGAGGAAAAAAAGATTACGGCTAGTTTTATCTGGTTGTGGTAGTCTATTTTTTTATTTTTGAAAAAAAGGAAAAAATAAGAGTAATCGAAAAAAAAGTATCGAGAAAAAAAAAGAAGAGAAAAAAAATAATATATATTAAAAAAATATTATTTGAAAAAAAGAGAGGGTTACAGTAGATTTTCAGAATTATTTTCTCGAGTTCTTAGTAATAATTTTAGTGCGTTTTATAGTAGTACGAGTTTTCATTATTTGATGTCGTATTTTGTTGCTTTAGGGTATAAACAGGGAAGCGATTTAGTGACTAACATGCTTGACTTTTTCAGCCCACTTATCCCAATTGTCACACCATCATTACCCTGAGCCCCATTACAACCTTGATAATTGATTCGTTCACGATATCTACTATGTGAATATGATGTGATATATTTGCAAGGCTAGAGTAATATCATTCTATGTCGTGAATTGAGCGCTTTTATACATATCCCATTAAACACTTCGAGCGAATTGAGCGATCCATGTGAGAGTTGTCACTTGTACGTATTAGAATCTGGAAATATTTTTGTGCTATGATATGATTGCAAACTATCACTTCATGTCTCGTGTTTAGCTGGATCATTCATTAGTTGATGACGATTTCGGCCAATTGTGCTTTTGATTTTCTGAGAATAAACATGAGAATTCATTTAGTGACGTTAAGAAATCCTAACTTGATTTTGTTTATTCCGCTTTTATGATCGAGGACGATCAGAGCTAGTTTGGGGGTTGTTGATAAGTCAGGATTTTACGTTACTTTATGCCCCAGTAAAATGTGGCATTGGTTGTTACTAATACAAACTTTGTCGAATATCCTTTGTCTGCTTTTATAATTTATTTTTGACAGATATTTGAGAAAAAGGAGCAGCTTGTGCGCAAAACAACCAAGCTACTAAAGCTCGAAAGTGCCGTGATGAGTCCAAGCTAATTTAATTGGCTTGTGATTTAAATAGTTCATAATGTTTTGCCACCCACTACACATCAAGAGCAAGCAACACGATGGAAAAAGCTAGGGAGCCCACTCACATGCATATACTGCCAAGCATCTTTCAGTTGACTTAGTGGCTTTTAATTTTATGTCTATTCAATGATTAAAAACAAAGGAGAAGGTGGCTAGTTCAACGCATGAGGCTCAAGGAAAATAAATATAATGGACTGCGTGGGATCTTTCTTTGCGGCTGAAAGAAGACTTTTAATGCACAGCGTGATATTATTCAGCTGAATGTGTCTGCGTTGAAGAGAGCCACTATCTATAAAGCAGAAGGTATATAACATACAGGAGGGGGAGCTGAAAACAAACAACTTAACATTATTTTTCGCAAAGCTCACGCCACGCTCAAGGCCACCAATCGAATAATTGGCAGAGCACTCAACAAACACGGCAGAACAAGAGAGGGCTGTGAGGGAGTTCGAACGGAAGCTGTAACTGAACACGAAGGGCTGAGAGCTCGACGGCTATTGTGCTGAAAAACCCGAGGAGCTGCTGCAAAGTCGGGGCAGATTTGGGGGCTGCGTTCGTTGTGACAGAACAGACGCAGCTACGGCGGAAAGATTATGGCGGGAGCTGCAAAACCGAGGCTATGTGACTGAAAGGAGCTGGAGCAGAAGCGAGGCAGCCGCTGTGCAGACGAAGGCCAAGAGAGAAAGCTGAGACGAGCCTCCGACGGAAGCCCCCTACAACCCCGAGAACATAGAGACGACCAAGGACTGTGAGGGACAAATTCTAACTTTATCTTTTAATATCTCGTTTGCAACGATGCGTCCTTTTGATTCATTGTTGTTTACGTGTATTAATATGCTTTGAGTTCTTGTGGTTAAGGGCGTGTTAGGCTGAACTATTATTGCGTGTTGGTGCTATTGGTATTTTATTATATAATTTAAGTTACGTGTTCGTTATCTGTGTTTACTGCTTGCGTATGTCTGATCAACATGTGCATGACCTTTGATTGGTTTATGAGACGGACAAAGTGATTAGACCGGTTAGAACAATAGATAACGAGTACCACGACGTAAAACCGACCAGAGATGGAATTCGGTTTCGTCTGTGTGGTTTCTGAGATCTTAGGCGCCGAAAGCGTCTAAACTCGGGGAAATTCATAAAGTTGAATGCGTGCGGGTAACTACAGTCATATAGGAATATAGTTGATTGGTTCACTTTCGCGTAGGATCGTTATTGCGGGACAAACGAGTAGTGATTATTTTAGGAATTTCTACCTTAACTAGATTTATATTGTTTAGATAAAATCGATCGCATTGATACCTAGGAATATTTTGTGCCGAGCACGTGCCTTGATCACATTGTCGTCAAATTATCGATCTGCTATCTTGTTTTATTTATGTTATTTGCTATTTGCATTTTTATTTCTTTTATTAAATCCATAAAATATAAAAACTCGTTTTAGTCTAAATTAAAATTTGGAATAATATCTTAAATTAATCGAGCTGTCCTCGTGGATCGATATTTGGACTTCGTCCATTTTATACTACTTGCACGACCTAGTACACAATACTTGCTCGATGTGTTTTCCATGAGTGCACGCCATTAGTTGATGACGATTTCGACCGATTGTACTGTTGCATTTCTGAGAATAAACATGAGCATTCATTTAGTGACGTCGAAAAAATCCTAACTTGATTTAGTTTATTCCGCTTTTATGACCGAGGACGGTCAAAGCTAGTTTGGGGGTTGTTGATAAGTTCTGATTTTACATAAATATACACCCGTAAAAGTGTGTTATGTGGTATTTATCTTTATATCATTCAATATTCTATGTTTACATGCATATCTCATGTTTGCAGATATCAATGTGTAACCAACCGAAAAGAAGAAATTCCAAGCTGAAAAGAATACATCGAAATCAAGAATGCAACTTGCAATATTATTAAAGATCACAAGCAATAAAAGAGCCGTCAACAATCTACACTATCACACCCTTTCCTAGTTTGGAGGTTTGACAAATATTATTAAACTTTGGGGCCCTCTAGAAGAAGTGGAGATCAACTCTTGCTAAAGATCGCATGCAAAAGTCTCACATTGGTTAACATATTCAAAGAGAAGATCATGCATGCAATCTTCAAACATGCGCATGACCCACCAAATATGACTAAGGGACAAGAAAAAATAGCAACTACTACCATTATTTATACAAGCATCGATCGAGCAAACAAGGGAGGGGGTAGAGAGTTGGAGCTAAGGCCATTACAAATAAAAAAAAAAGGCAGCTTACGTGAGCTTTATTCTCACGCACGTCCCACACATAATATCACTCACGCAAGTCACTAAGCCACGACGCAGCTACCTCTCCACACTTTACGGGCCAAGAGGACGGGAGAAAGACGTGATTCGCTCGAACGACGGGAGACACCGGCTCGAGCCGACGCATTACGACTTGGTTATCGTAAGGGACGAATTTTGTATTTTT
This sequence comes from Craterostigma plantagineum, assembly GCA_027422505.1. Lineage (NCBI taxonomy): Eukaryota > Viridiplantae > Streptophyta > Magnoliopsida > Lamiales > Linderniaceae > Craterostigma > Craterostigma plantagineum. The sequence goes on along the minus strand of JAPQWV010000017.1, from coordinate 18,486,681 downwards.
ATTTAGACGTTGGCAACGATGCTTTCCTTTGATTCGTCGTTGTTGTTATCTTTTAATATGCTAGCGTAGAATATTGTGTGATTAAGGCCGTGTTAGACCGTATTATGACTACGTGATAATGTTATTCATATCATATTTAATCGTATGAGTCAAGTTATGTGTTTTATGCTTGAGTTTAATGCTTCCGTATGTCTGATCAACATATGCACGATATTTGATTGGTTTATGAGACGGACAAAGTGATTAAACCGTTTAGAACAATAAATATAAAGCACCACGACGTAAAACCGACCAGAAATGGAATTCGGTTTCGTACGTGTGGTTTCTGAGGTCTTAGGCACCGAAAGCGTCTAAACTCGGGGAATCTCACAAATATTAAATGCATGCGTAGAAACTACAGTCATATAGACATATACGGATTGGTTCTCTGTCGCATAGGATCGTTATTGCGGGACAAACGAGTAGCAATTATTTTAGGAAATTCTACCTTGACTGAGCTCGTATTGATTATTTATGATTAATTATGTGAAAACGTAGGAAAATGCGTGCCAAGCATGTGCCTCGATCACCTTGTCGTCATTCGTATAATTGCTTTAGTTGTTTATTTGCGCTTTTATTTGGATTGATTATTTTTAATATCAAAAATCATAAAAATACCTTATTTAAAAATCGCTCCAGTCTAAATTAAATTTCAGAGTAATATTTAAAATTAATCGAGCTGTCCTCGTGGATCGATACTTGGATTTGTCCATTTTATACTACTTGCACGACCTAGTACACTTGCTAGTATTCGAGCGTGTCATCCTCCTTGTTGGCCTTCTCGTCCTCGAGATTCGCCTTCTCGATCTCGACGTTCGCCTTAGTCCTTGGTACTTACTCGAGCTGTCGTCCGTTGCGAGCATCACCGCCTTCACATGGTGGTCCTTTGGGTTGGTCTCGGTGCAATTTGGCAACGAACCGGAAGGGCGTTGTTGGATTGATTCGGCAATTTGCCCAACTTGTTTCTCTAAAGCCCGTAGTGAAGACTCGGTATTTTGCAACCGCACTTCTTGACTATCTAAGCGAGAGTCGAGCTTTCCCATAAGCTTAGATAACACTCCCTCGAGCTTGTCTACGCGACTTTCCGGAAGGGGTTCAGAATTTCCGCCTTGATTTCCTTGTGTTCTTTGATTTTGAAATCATGGCGGAGCATGTTGTTGCTTTCCATTGGCCAGGTTGGGATGAACTTGATTCAGGACGAAACTTCGCTGACCTTGGTAGTTTCCCATGTAGTCGACTTGGCTGTTGGAATAGTGGCTGGACAGTGAGCTGCGTCGTGGCTTCCTCCGCATATAGTGCATGGTGGAATATACGTCGGATACGAATGAGAAGGCGCAATAGTTGTGGGAGTCCTCGGTGTGGGTTGTAATTGGACAGCATTAACGGCCGGCTTCATAGGCAAGAGCGCATTCATCCAAGTCTGCATTTGTTGTTGGAGGGCGTCGAACTTGGCGTTGATTGCGGTAGTTTCAGCGACACTGTACATTTCCGGTGGTTTACCTCTACTGCTTGAACTCCCTCGTCGGAAACTGTTTGCGCTATAGTCTTCAATTAAGTTCCAGCCTTCCGTCGCGCTAAGATTAAACAGACCTCCATTGCATGCTCCGTCTAATAGTTGTACGGTGTAATCGTTCAGTGACTCGTGGAACCGCTGAATTTGTTCGCTCTTTGTCATCCCATGTTGAGGAAATCGGTTTAAAAGCGCCTTGAATCTGGTCCATACGTCATATAGATTTTCGCCCTCCTTTTGCTTGAATGCGGTGAGGTCCATCTTTAGTTTGAGAGCCTTGGAAGGTGAAAGAAATAATTGATGAAGATGCATCTGGTCCCTCGTAGAGAGAATGGAAATAAGTGGAGTCGAATAGCTTCGGTGCTTACGCCTTGTACTCGTATTGCGTCGGTGACGGATAGGAAGTCTCGGATGTGGCAATAAGCGTCTTCCTCGGGGAGTCCATCGTATTGAGCTGTCGTCTGAAGCATCTGAAGCCAATGATGTTTCAGCTCAAAGTTGTTCGGGACTTGAGGAAGGACTATCGCTGAGCCGACCGACCCTACAGCGTTGTTTCTCCACAGTTCTCTCATCGGAGGTTCTCAAGCTTCTAGAGGCATCTCGTCACGATTTTGAGTCGCCATTTCGACTCGCCTTGCGTTTTCTCATATGTTGTGTTGCAACGTTCTTTCGATCTCCGGGTCTCCTTCAACTAATGGTAGCGAATGGTTTCTCCGGGTCATGCACGAATGTTCACGACCGAGATAAACAAAATAAAAATAAAAATAACAATAACAAGAAGAAATTTACAATAAAAACCTATAAAACAAAATATATTGCTAAAAAAATAAAAATAAAAATAAAAGCAAGCGATTCTAAAAATAATAAAGACAAAAATTATAAAGAAAATAATAATCACTATAATAATATTTTTTTAATAATGATGATGATAAAAATAAAATAGATAGTCTGAAGAAATAATAATAAAATAATATTAATATAATAGAGCTAGAATAATAAACTAAAGTTTTCCAAATATCAAAAGTTACCCCGACAACGGCGCCAAAAACTTGATCGAGCGGATCGAGTAATAAAAATAAAACGACTATTACGAACTATTATACTCTCAATAGGCAAGTGTACCTATCGATAGTAGTATATAAGCGGTAAATATTCGAGTATCGAACCAAAGGAACTATCCACTTAGAAAACCGTCGTTTAAATATCCTAGTGAATATTTTTGGTTTAGTACAAATACAAATAACGAAAAACTAAATAAACCATAAACGCAAGTATAACAATCTGATAATATAGCGATAACAGGTTGGAACGACTTTATAAAAGCAACGTATTTGAGACTTCGAATCCTCCTAGCTCGACCGAAACAAATATTTATTATGCATGAACATAGCTATCATTAGACCGTGGAGAAACCTATAACATACGTACGAGTCTATATAGCTGATGAAACTGCGTCTTAATATACAATAATCATAAGCAACTAAATAACGAATTAAGTAGCTGGGCAAGCTTCCCTAACTACTTAACCGAAGATTGCATTACAACACGATGAATCCCGCTATTAGATTTGACTCTAATCCGGCGGGGTAGCTCAACCTATCTCTAGCGATGAATTTATTCCGCTCGTTTACGAGTGGTCTAATCGTTAGTCCCTCTTTCGAGCGTAGCTTACGATTTTCCAACAATTATCTCAATCACATAGACATAATCAAAACAATAATATAATTCGTAAACGAGTCATAATAATAGCAAAACATCAATACTTCAAATTATAGGTTCGAACTCGCTAGGGTTCATCTAGTCTCAAACACAAGGGATTTACCTACTCATAGGATGAATTAAACACAATGAAGAACGGATATAACACAGAGAAAACATCGTATCTTCCCTAAAATTGACTGAATAGATCCTTATTCTTCGTTGGGGAATTCGACCGAACACCTGGTGAGCGAGCTTGGAGCTGAGAGGAGTCTGCTTCGATGGCTTATCCTCTGCTCTGCCGTGAGTTATAGTAAGGGGCTTGGTGGCTGCTACATTACGTGAATTGAGAGCTGAGTGCTTCCGTTCTTTTCAGCCTTTGAGGGTTTCGATCGTCTAGAGGGGCTTCCTGCGGTGGGTGCTTGAGAGGTGTTGAGAGGTGGATGTTTGATGGTGAAGTGTTCGATCCCTCTTGCTTTGGGTTGGTCTTTCTTTTATAACGTTCATAGAAGACATGATACGGATTTTCTTCGACATGGCATGAATTCTTTTCGGCTCTCCCCATTTTCAGCAAGGTAGTGGGTTCTTCAACTTTGTGTTTCAACTTTGCGTGCTGTTTGTCTGTCGTTCTGGGATATTAATTCCAAGCTTCCAAGTGCTCATAAAGCAAGTTGTCGAATGATGATGCTTCCTCGAGGTCCCATCATTTAATAAAATTCTTCTTTGTTGATTGTAGCATAAAAATGGTCCAATAAAAAAATCGTATGGGCTGAACTCTCAAATTTATGGGCTGGAATGATCAAAAGGGCCTTAACATGTTGAGCCTTTTTTGTTTCCTTTTCAGATCCGTTTTCGTGTTCTAATTATCGTTTCGAAGCCCTACAAAAGACTCAACTATTATGTTTGAAAAGCTATAACAGATATAAATGTACGAAAATACGTTATCACCAACTTAAAGACTCAACTAGTGAGTGAATTCGAAATGAAGGACTTGGGACCAGCAAACAGAATCCTTTGTGTGCAAATATCTCGAGACAGAAGCAAGCGGAAGATTTGGCTTTCCCAAAAGAATTATTTGAAGAAAATCCTGCGGAGGTTCAACATACAAGATAGTAAGCTAATATCTACCCCTCTTGCTGCTAAGCTATCCTCCGAGATGTGTCCTACCGATGAAGATGAAAGGATATAGATGTCTCGACTGCCATATGCATCGGCGGTAGGAAGTCTAATGTTCGCAATGATTTGTACCAGACCAGACATTGCCCATGCAGTGTGAGTTGTTAACCGATACATGTCCAACCCTGGTCGGGAGCACTGGAATGCTGTTAAGAGGATTTTCAGATATATCAAGGGAACCTCGGATCGTGCCTTATGTTACGGAGGTACAGATTTCACTGTCCATGGTTTTGTTCATGCAGATTATGCAGGTGAACTTGATAAAAGCAGATCCACAGCCGGATATGTGTTTAATCTTGCTGGCGGTGCTGTAAGCTGCGTTTCAAAACTGCAGTCCGTTGTTGTAATGTCAACAACGGAAGCAGAATATGTCGCATCTACGCAAGCCAGTAAAGAGGCAATATGGTTGAAGATGTTGCTGGAAGAACTCGGCCACAAACAGGAGAATATAGTTCTCTATTGTGATAGCCAGAGTGTGTTGCATCTTGCAAGGAATCCAGCATGTCATTCAAGAACCAAACACATCCGGGTTTAATACCACTTTGTTCGTGAACAAGTGGAAGAAGAGACCGTGGACATGCAAAACGTTCATACTGCGGATTATCTGGCAGACTACATGACCAAAACAATGGACAAGTTTATGTGATGTCGTTCCTCGTGGATTGACTGAACATAAGTAACATGCAAAGGCGAGCTAGAAGAATGGAGTGAAAATCTGATTGGTCATCAATCAAATTTTCAAGTGGGAGATTGATGGGAGTAGGTTGAGTGGGTTGGTCACCAACCCACTTCAACTACTCTAGTATTAATTATAATATTATTTAATGGGAAAAAGCTTAAAATAGTCCCCGATTTTTTTCCTGTGAACCAATTTAGTCCCCGATGTTTCGCGGGGACCAATTTAGTCGCCGATGTTATCGAAAATGAACCAAAACGGTCACTCCGTCAGTCCGAGCGTCAATTTAGATGGCGATGCTATTTGCGACGGCATTACCGACGGATATTCCGTCGCTAAATGAAAAAGTTAAAAAAAAATGGTAAATTAAACATTAAAAATGAGGAAAAAAATCCAAAAAAAGGAAAACAAAATCAAAAATAGAGCAGAAAATTCAGAAAAAACAAGAGAATATTACAAATAAATTAAATAAAAAACAAATAATAATAAAAATAAAATAAAACTAAAATCAAAATAAAAAGTGATAAATTAAACATTAAAAATGAGGAAAAACTCCATAAAAGGAAAAAAATCAAAAATAGAGTAAAAAATTCAAAAAAAAACCAAAATTAAGATAAAAAATGATAAATATAAATTTAAGATATAAAAAAAGGAAAAAATAAAAATATATTTATTTATTAAAAGATAAATAAAAAGGAAAAAATATTAAGGAAAAAAATGCCTCTAAAAGTTTTACGAAGACCGTCCCTGCCAAGTTAATGAGGACATAATCGTTCCAGTTCTCGAATTTTTTTTAACAAATATACTGGGATGATTGAATCGCCGTTGACTGGACAAAGACGAGATCGGGATTTTATTTTATTTTAATTTTATTTTTAATAAATAAATATATTTTGATTTTTTCCTTTTTTAAATATTAAATTCATATTTATCATTTTTTGTTTTCATTTTAGTTTTTAATTTTCTTTTCATTATTTTTTATTTTTTATTATTACTTTTTTTAATTAATTTTTTATTCTCTTGTTTTTTTTGAATTTCTATTTTTTTGAATTTTTCCCTTTTTTTGGATTTTTTCCTCATTTTTAATGTTTAATTTATCATTTTTTGTTTTAATTTTAGTTTTTAATTTATTTTTATTTTTATTATTTTTTATTTAATTTAATAGAAATATTTTCTTGTTTATTATGAATTTTTTACTCTATTTTTTGAATTTTTTTTCCCTTTTTTGGATTTTTTCCTCATTTTTAATGTTTAATTTATCATATTTTAACTTTTTCATTTAGCGACGGAATATCTGTCGCAAATAGCATCGCTGTCTAAATTGACGCTCGGACTGATGGAGTGACCAATTTGGTTCATTTTCGATAACATCGGGGACTAAATTCGTCCCCGCGAAACATCGAGGACTAAATTGGTTCACAGGGTAAACATCGGGGACTATTTTAGGCTTTTGCCCATTATTTAATTATATTAATATTATAATGGCTATTAGTGAAGGTTTTAGCCAATTAGGCTTGATCATTCATTGTAAAAATCACACCAAAACCAAATGAAATAGAAAGACGAGAGAGAGAGAGAGAGGGAGAGAGAGAGAGAGAGAGAGAGAGAGAGAGAGAGAGAGAGAGAGAGAGGAGAAAAATAAAATTAGAGGGTTTGTTCGGTATTTGCTCCGACTATAAAGAGAGATAGTGAGTGTTTTATCCTTTATAGATTGAGAGATTGTAACCCCTGTTTTTACCATAGTAATAAAATTTACTAACTCGCCCGTGATTTTTTACCCCAAGTTAAAAGGGGTTTTCCATGTAAATTCCCGTGTCCATTTTATCTTCACAGTTATTTTCAATATAATTACGTTGTCCATTTCGCAACATTCTCGACACACCTCACTTCACCAACCCGGCAATACCCATTTGGTAAAGTAATATACGTAACTACATTTGCCTAATGCTCATCGCCGACGATGCTGACGAAATTCGACCCGTCGAAGTGGTCGGCATGTCCGCGACATTGGAGGAGAGGTTGGTGCCGCCTATTGCTCGGCACCGAATTGGACCGCTGGGTTCATCACCGAAGAATATCGGAGAAGACATCGCCATGGTGACCTCCAATTACTGGAAGGGACCGCTTTCCTCTAACGTTCAATGCCTTGGAGGAACAACGGAAGTCCCAATCTCAAGCGACATGCCATCGCCATGAAAGAGTCCGTTCGAGAAACTAATCAGTTACCTCCATTTCTTATTTTAGTGTGGTATTGATGGTATGATGGATGGTGGTTTCATTTTTCGCAGAGGTCATAGTGGAAGGATTTAGACAGTTAATGTTAATCGTGGTTGATTAAATAATAATTTTTTGGGGAAACTTCACTTAACTCCCTATTAGCCAAACTTTCTATCACATAACTCCTCTGTCAGAGAATATATCACTTAACTCCCCGATTTGCTGTTTGTACCAGTTTACTGTACCTTTCTATGTTTGTATTTTGTACCACAATACGTTGCTATAATGTACCTAAATGTTTTGTTATGGCGTACTTTAAAAGCGATGTTTGGTGTACCATTTTCTAAATGTATGATGTACCACAATACGATTGATATAATGTACCAAAATGTGTTGTATGGTGTACCAAACAGTAAATCGGGGAGTTAAGTGATATATTTCTCTGACAGGGGAGTTATGTGATAGAAAGTTTGGAAATAGGGATTTAAGTGAAAGTTCCCCATAATTTTTAAGTTGGAAAGTATGTTAATTTGAGAGGACACGTGGCAGCACCACGTTAGACATGCATTTCCTTATTTATATATAAGATATGAAGTATCTATTAAAACAGACTTTGAACTATCAAGATCAAAATGTTTTAATGATCCAGCCCCACCTATTTCATTTTCGTTATCATACCTTCTCCAAATCATGGTACAAATCACAGAGCATTTATTATTGGTTCTGTCTATTGTAATTGTGAAAAAAGTCAAATTATTTCCAACTATTGTGTATTTTATTACAATTATTTAAAACGATTTAGTTGTAGTAGTTCCATAAGCAGTGTGAGTGAGATTATATCTTTTTAAGAACATCACGTGCATGCTATTTCGATAATAAACTTAATTGTTTTGCAAATCTATATTATGTATTATCTAATTTGTAAATATATAAATATTATAGACGAAAATTACCCAACAAATAAAGGCTAGTGTTGGAAAAAGAAAAGAACAAAGACAAGCAATTTTAATACTATGAAAACGTAATGGCAATCATAGTGGTAACAAAAGGATGGAAATTTACAACCAAGGCCGGTATCTACACATACCAAAAAAAAAAAAACAAAAAGAAGCCTACCCATTTAAAGATAAGATAAGGTGGGACGGGTAATTAGATACGGTTTTTTTTACAATTAATATAGGGTGAGGCCCCAAAACATATTTTCAATTAAAGATAAGGACATGTAAGTTACATTTAGAGATAAGAACCCAATTTAAATTTTATTTAGAGATAAGGACCCATGTGGTACCACAGACGATGAAGTGGTACCACAGACCAATGAAGTGGTACCACAGACCCATGAACTTTTTAAATATTGCAGACCAATGAACTGCTACTGCAGAGTAATGAAGTGGTATGGGGGAGCCATGAAGTGTTTATGAAGAAAATGGGTCCTTAAAACTAATGCATTTTCTGACATGGGTCTGAAATGTAACTGAAACATAAAATGGGGCCTGATCCGAAATTCGCCCCTTTTTTTACGGGAAAATGTCATATTAAAATCATACCCGCCATTTATTTTACTTAGCACCCAAAACTTTTTTGTTTTGTCTTTGCCAAAAAGGTTGAAAGAGCACACACACACACCAATCCCCACCACCTATAGTAAAAAACAAGAACCATTCTCCAATCATTCACATTACCAACAAAACCCAACCCTGCACTATTATCACCAATCAATACTACTACTAAAATGGCAGAAGAACCAATCCCCAAATGCCACGTGGCTGTCATCCCCTACCCCGGCCGGGGGCACATCAACCCCATGCTCAACTTCTGCAATGACCTCCTAACCCGCGAGCCAAACGCCGTCCTCGTCTCCTTCATCATCACTGAGGAATGGCTCAATATAATCACCGCACCGCCACCGCCGAAGCCGAGAAACTTGAGCTTCCAAACGATACCTAACAATGTGATTCCTTCCGAGGTTGGGCGGGGGAAAGACTTTAGGGGATTCTACGAGTCAGAGCAGACGAAGATGCGAGGACCCGTCGAGGAGGTCTTGGATCGTCTCCTTCTTCCCGAGCCGAGCGTCATCGTCTACGACACGTATTTGAACTGGGCGGTCGAGGTTGGGATGCGGAGAGGCGTGCCGTTGGCCTCGTTTTGGACCCAATCCGCCACGATGTTCTCGATACTCAACCACTGGGAGATTCTCCTTGGGAACCGGCCGATTTCGGGTATCGCAATGTCTTTCGATTTTTATTCAGTGATTAAATTCATCTTTGGAGTGTGCCGCGTAAACGTATAGCCGAGCGAGTGAGATAGTTGAAAAAAAATAACTTACTGGGTTTTCTTTAAAAAGAAAAAATCTAGTAAGAATTTTGAAATGGCGACCTATTACTTGAATGACTTAATGCACGTAACATGTCATATGCGCACTCGTTAGTAAGGAATATACTGATCTTTACACAATATGAGTTTAGTAATAAGCATTCTTTACATTCGGAGACTATTTCTTAAAACCCGTTTGTTCGGACGCCATTTATTAAGTTATGCGATTTTATCTGAAGGGGGCGACGATGAGACAATAACGTGCAACATCCCCGGGATCCCCTCGATGAACTTCACCGACCTTCCGCTCATAAACGGAAAAGGCGAAGAACTACTACCCCTAGCTCTAGAAGCCATCAAGCTGACGCAAAATGCCTGATACCTACTCCTCACAACCGCCTACGAGCTCGAATCCCGAGCCATAGACCATTTAAAACAAACACTCTCCCCAAACATCTACTCGATCGGCCTAGCGATAGCCCACGACCGAAACCACGCCGACGAAGAAAAGCCAAAGCCAGACTACATCGAATGGCTCGACGCTCAGCCCGATCATTCCGTTCTGTACGTCTCTCAAGGGAGCTTCCTAAACGCTCCGAAGGCCCAAATGGAGGAGATTGTTAGGGGGACTATTGGACAAAAAGGATTGGGAGAGTTGTCAATTAAATAAAAGGGATTGATGGTTAAATTCCTAAAATACCCTATACTACAAAATAGGAAAACGAGCTTAAAGAAGTAATCACACACTCATTTAAACCTAATTTTTTCTTTTCAATTCTCACTCAAACACCTAAACGATTTCGAGACGAACTCGAATCCAACCACAAATCGATCTCGAAACACATCAAAGCGAACTCGAAAATGGTGAAATCAAAGACTGAAAACGCATTCAAGCCAAGAACGACTGTAGAGGAGGAGGTAGATGGCGATAAAGCAAAGGAAAATCGTTTTGTAGGGTTTATCAAATTGAAACCGTTTTTGGATTTAGGATATATAGATTTAGATTTGAGGTTTGATGGGTTGATGATTTGTGTACCATTCGCTTTCGATTTGAGCTTAGTGTCACGAAATTTGAGCTCGACATAATCGAAAATTTAATATCAAATGAACCATAATCGAGTTCGAGTTTTATTGTTCGATCTCGAATAGGTCCAAAAGTTAATCAATTTGAAGACTATTCGTTTTCGAATACTTGTATCCGCACTCGATTATGTCTTTCGATTTTTATTCGATCTCGAATATAGACCGAATAGGTTGGTTATATTGATTTAGATTTGAGGTTCTGTTTTCATGTTTCATGTTTTGGATTTAGGGTATATAGATTTAGAATTGAGGTTTGATGGGTTGATGATTTGTGTACCATTCGCTTTCGATTTTGAGCTTTGTTTCACGAAATTTGAGCTCGATATAATCGGAAATTTGATATCAAATGAACCATAATCGAGTTCGAGTTTGATTGTTCGATCTCGAATAGGTCCAAAAGATAATCGATTTGAAGACCTATTCGATTTCGAATACTTGTATCCGCACTCGATTATGTCTTTCGATTTTTATTCGATCTCGAATATAGACCGAATAGGTTGGTTATATTGATTTTTCTGCAGCATTATATTACCGTTTGGAAATTTTGCATTTTAGATTTACTTCCAGACCAAGCTCCCCCCAGAAAATCAATTTCCTTGCGTTCTCAGCGTCATGTCGCGTTACACGGAGGTCTCCAAGCGCATCCAAGGATTTCTAAATCGAAAGGAACTACGCAAGTTGGTGAAAAGAACGCAGTTTGGAAACCTAATCATGGCTTCCGAACACCATTATAACTCTAATATGGTGTTGTGGTACTTAATGAGCAAGCAAGTCGACTATTGGCCCGGCTCCGAAGAATTGTGGTTTGTTATACGCGGACGGCCATTGCGTTTCTCAATACTTGAGTATTTTTTGCTCACGGGTCTTCATTGCTCAGCCATTGATAGCTCACCGAAGATTCGACCGTCGAAGTTTTTGAAGGAACACTTCCTTGGTATGCGTCCCTTCACTTTTATCAATTAGAATTATTTGTCTCTTAGTTCCCTTTCATTAATTTAATGTTTTTTTGTTGGTTTTAGGTAAAAAAATCATTTATATAGATGATTTGGAGGAGAAGATGGATCTGATGATCAAGGTCGTGGATCGAGGAGTAAGAGGGTGAACAAAGAGAAAATGAAGATATCAGCACTTTATTTTGCAGTTGATGTTTTGGGGTCGAGGAAAGTAAGAAGGCCAAAGGTACCTGAGGAATGGCTGAGTTTGATTGACGATTGGGATGATTTCACGAATTATCCATGGGGGAGAAACGCATACCAAGAAGCAATCTCAGGTCTTAATAAGGACCTCAACGACAAATACGATGACGTGCTCAGAAAAAAGAAGGACCATGGGACATTCGATGTCAGCGGCTTCGTCTATCCACTTATAGTAAGTAATTCTTTATATTTTTACTTTCTTATCGAATATAATTGTATTGGTTATATTCAAGTGGGTCGCTTTTTAGATTCTTGCATGCGAGTGTTGGCCGAGTGTTGGCCAACAATTTGCGAGAAAGAATAGTGTAGAAGGACTTTCTATCCCTCGAATGTGCCATTGGATCATGAATCATCATGGTAAGAGTTCGGCACCGGGATGGCAAGAGGTAGTGGATGCCTTCAACAATGCTCGATGGATGTAAGTGAATATTTATTTATAGTTTTGATTAGTAGAGTTGGTTTATACCTAATAGAATTTACAGGATGTGCGATGTTGGCTCACGCCCTCCGACATTGAACGTGGTTCAAAACACTTCGCAACAATCGAAAATTTTGAGGGCAACAAGGACGACGTCGTGGCTCAAAGAATACTCGACCATCTTCGCGGAGAGAGGGCGGTTTACTGCGTCAACAATCATCTGGCGGAGGCATCGGAACGAGCGTCGCCTTCCCGCGAGCGTATAGGGAGTGATGTGGCGTCTCCACACGAGGATTCTCACAGCCATGTGCCTCCTACTCACGAGCCTATACAGACGCAAGAACACATTCGTCTCCATCAAACAACAATTCTAGAGAGAATGGATAAACTGGATGAAGAGGTGGGGTCCTTAAGGGCCGAGATTAGGGCGTTACACTCGATAGTGGTCGAGTCGTATTAATTTATGTTTTATATAAATTATATTGGTACATGTTATATCCCTTTTTAGCTTTTAAGACGCTGAGACAGACAAGGGAACAAGATTGGAGTTATGACACGTTAGTACAGAGGGAGGCAAATATCGGTATGTGTACGTTTTACGTATTTCTTGTTTTAAACAGTTTGGTAGTCCCGATCTCACTTTTTGTGTTTATGTTGCAGTGTCGAATGTTCGGGACATGCAATTCGATACGCCAGTGTTCGGGAGGACGCCGAACGAGGTCGAGATGGGTAATGATACGATCGAGATGGGTAATGAGACGATCGAGAAGACGGTTGCGACCGAGAATATGGTGATCGAGACCGAGGAGACGCCCGAGGCCGAGAAGACGACGACGCCCGAGGCCGAGAAGGGGAGGGAAACGATGAACGAGGTTGAGGTGACCACGCCCGAGGCCGAGAAGAGGAGGGAAATGACGAACGAGGTTGAGGTGACCACGCCCGAGGCCGAGAAGAGGAGGGAAATGACGAACGAGGTTGAGGTGACCACGCCCGAGGCCGAGAAGGGGAGGGAAACGATGAACGAGGTTGAGGTGACCACGCCCGAGACTGAGAAGGGGAGGGAAATGACGCCCGAGCCCGAGGTGGTACGGTACAAACGTCTTAGAAAACGGGAGCAACCTGAACGTGAGAAAAAACGATCAAAGCAATTGACCTCACCTTACGTACCATTGCCCGAATCCACCCCCCCCCCCCTTGTTCAAAGTCTCGCCTCACTTACAGCATCACATTGACTTGAAGTTGTTAAATTGGGATGTAGTATCTGCGGAGTTGGAAAGAATGAGTGAAACTCATGAACGGGTAAGCATAGTACAGGCTTATGACAAAAAATTCTTCAAAGATCTATCTACTCCAAAAGAATGGGTCACGGAGCGGTATATTCTTTTTGCTCAATATGTTAGAGTTACTTCATTATTACATTTAATAACATATTATCTTATTATTGCAGCACATCAACGAGGTATTCCAGGGCTTTATGGCGATTGCTTCGTGTTTCCTATGAAACGAGTAGCATTACTAATTTCGCACAAGTAGTTAAATTTGATCCGCCAAACCTCGACGGTGGGATATGGAATCGTTTCGACAGTTCGCTACAGGAGAAATCAGTGATCCGCTGTCACTCCACTGGAATCAAGCGGAGGTTGCCGTGATACCTTTGGCATATATTGGTCATTGGGTGCTTCTGGTCGCTCGGTTCAAGGAGAGAACCATTCAGATTTTCGACTCATCGCGGTCATGTGATAAGGATATGGGACAGATAAAGGCATACCTCGAACCCCTCAAAGAGGTGATACCGTTGATGCTTCAATACATAGGAGTAAATGAACAGGTTGTTAAATTTACATCTTCGCGATACGACAAGTTCCCTCAACAAGTTTTCAGGTAATTTTCATTTGTCTTATTTTTTTAGATATCAAACTTAATTGTGTAGAGTTTCGTATTACAGCTGAAATTGTACTTCTTTTCAAACAGCGGGGAATGTGGTACATGATGCGGGCGGCTATGTCAATGATGTTCGGTAGTAGGGATGATCTCTTGGCGTTGAACGATGAAAAAATTGCACTGTTTAGAAAGTTTTTGACAGTTTGTATTTGGTATAACAATTGGAAGTAGTGAACTATGTATTTCGTTTTGACTCTGTGTATTTCGGATGTGAAATACTTTGTATTCGGGACGAATGTCAATTCTGTGCATCTGCTCGAAGTCGAATACAGATTAATCGAGTTCGCTTACATGTAATCGAGCTCGAATAAAGGTTAAAAGAAACCAATAACGGCCTATTCGGACTCATTTATCAGCAGATCGAACTCGATTAGCTCAAGTTTAAGGGGTCCAAGTTAATGACTTTAGTGAGTTTAAGGGGTCCAAGTTAGTGACTTAAGCGACGCGATCACGTCGTAATCGCACTCGAATAAAGGAAAAACGAAACCGAAAAGGGACTATTCGGACCGGTTTATCACTTTATCGAACTCGATTAGCTCTAATCGGACTCGGATAATTGTAATCGAGTTCAATATCGCTACAAATTAATTTTTTTTATTACCGAAAACCAAAATTAACATTTCATAGTAATAACGTGCTATTTATCACATCCAATAAGATCTTTACAATTCCTATGATTAAACTAGTTTTGTCTAGTTAATGATATAAATTAAAGTAGTCAAAAGAACATAACTTATGACATTATAGTCTAATAACTTGACATAGTTGGTTAGAGACTCTTAATAAAATGTATAGTTATGACTTCCACTCTACGGTTTGATAGACTTTTCGTTAATGAAGTTGATAGACATGGAATTTAATGACTTTAGTGAGTTTAAGGGGTCCAAGTTAGTGACTTAAGCGACGCGATCACGTCGTAATCGCACTCGAATAAAGGAAAAACGAAACCGAAAAGGGACTATTTGGACCCGTTTATCACCTTATCGAACTCGATTAGCTCTAATCGGACTCGGATAATTGTAATCGAGTTCAATATCGCTACAAATTAATTTTTTTATTACCGAAAACCAAAATTAACATTTCATATTAATAACGTGTTATTTATCACATCCAATAAGATCTTTACAATTCCTATGATTAAACTAGTTTTGTCTAGTTAAAGATATAAATTGAAGTAGTCAAAAGAACATTACTCCTATGACATTATAGTCTAATAACTTCACATAGTTGGTTGAGACTCTTAATAAAAATGTATAGTTATGACTTCCACTCTACGGTTTGATAGACTTTTCGTTAATGAAGTTGATAGACATGGAATTTATGACTTTAGTCAGTTTAAGGGGTCCGAGTTAGTGACTTAAGCGACGCGATCACGTCGTAATCGCACTCGAATAAAGGAAAAACGAAACCGAAAAGGGACTATTCGGACCCGTTTATCACCTTATCGAACTCGATTAGCTGTAATCGGACTCGGATAATTGTAATCGAGTTCAATATCGCTACAAATTAATTTTTTTTATTACCGAAAACCAAAATTAACATTTCATATTAATAACGTGTTATTTATCACATCCAATAAGATCTTTACAATTCCTATGATTAAACTTGTTTTGTCTAGTTAAAGATATAAATTGAAGTAGTCAAAAGAACATTACTCCTATGACATTATAGTCTAATAACTTCACATAGTTGGTTGAGACTCTTAATAAAAATGTATAGTTATGACTTCCACTCTACGGTTTGATAGACTTTTCGTCAATGAAGTTGATAGACATGGAATTTATGACTTTAGTCAGTTTAAGGGGTCCGAGTTAGTGACTTAAGCGACGCGATCACGTCGTAATCGCACTCGAATAAAGGAAAAACGAAACCGAAAAGGGACTATTCGGACCCGTTTATCACCTTATCGAACTCGATTAGCTGTAATCGGACTCGGATAATTGTAATCGAGTTCAATATCGCTACAAATTAATTTTTTTTATTACCGAAAACCAAAATTAACATTTCATATTAATAACGTGTTATTTATCACATCCAATAAGATCTTTACAATTCCTATGATTAAACTAGTTTTGTCTAGTTAAAGATATAAATTGAAGTAGTCAAAAGAACATAACTCCTATGACATTATAGGCTAATAACTTGACATAGTTTGTTGAGACTCTTAATAAAAATGTATAGTTATGACTTCCACTCTACGGTTTGATAGACTTTTCGTTAGTGAAGTTGATAGACATGGAATTTAATGACTTAAGTGAGATTAAGGGGTCCAAGTTAGTGACTTAAGCGACGCAATCAAGTCGTAATCGCACTCGAATAAAGGAAAAACGAAACCGTAATGGGACTATTCGGACCCGTTTATCACTTTATCGAACTCGATTACCTCTAATCGGACTCGGATAATTGTAATCGAGTTCAATACTCAAAAAATACAATACTCAGAAAATCATTCACAGGAAGTCTAATACATAGAAAACACTCAATCCAATACATAGTAAACATGCATAACACAATCATTATCTCTTACGATGAAACTCACCAACAGATGAAAATCTTTTTTTCTTTTCTCCTGCCGGGCTTTACCTTGATATTAGGCGGCAACACCAAATTACCTTCGTCGTGTTGCCAGTTGGTTTGATCGGGAACCGGGTAAACCCTTCGATAATAAGCAAACTGCCATGAGCAGACAGAATAGTACTCGGAGCATAGCGAATAGAAAGATATGTTTGCTCGTAAACTCGCTGCGATTGCATGCGCACAAGGAATCCTGTCGATATCGAATTCTCGGCACGTACAAGACTTCCACTCCAACTTAACAACATCCCGACGACATGAAGATCGAACATCATACTCAAGGGGACCTATTTCTATAACTTCATATCCCTGACTTAGCGAAAACTTGTCACGAATGGAAATTTCCACCATAGGAGTGCATTGTGTGGTTGCTTGCGATGATGCAGTCCTGTATTTGGTGAACCAGTCGCATGTCATCTTTTGGATAGAGTCGAGGAGAGCAACGATCGGGAGTTTTCTTTCTTCACGCAGTCTTGCGTTAATCGATTCCACGCCATTCGTCGTCATTATGTTGTAGCGAGACACAGGAGAGTAAGCCCGACTCCAGCGATCTTTAGTATCGGTTTTACTCAAGTATGCCTCTGCTTTGGAAAACCTTTCCTTAAACACCTCGTACTCTGAATCAAAGTCGGATCGCTTGTAAATTTTCGCTAGAAATAGGAACATCTCAGTCGCACCCGATTTCTTAGAGTTAGATTTCATATTCTATGAGAGATGCCAGATACAGTGACCATGATGCGCAAGTCTATAAATATTTTGAACGGCAGATATGATTAATGGAGCTCTATCAGAGACAATCACAAGCTCTTCCTCATCGGGTACAACACCTAAGAGTTCGTTTAGAAACCATGACCATGACTCTGTCGTCTCCTTGTCGACGATGCCCCATGCCAAAGGATACTGATGGGAGTCGCCATCTTCGGCGGACGCAACGAGTAGTGTACCGTTATACTTGCCCTTCAACCAAGTTCCGTCGATGCATACAACCTTTCTCATATAGCGGTATCCCGCAATACAAGCACCAAGTGACAAGAAAACATATTTAAATCTTCGTTCATCGTCCACACACAGACTTGTTATGCTGCCCCGATTCGTTCTTTTCAACATCGACAAATAAGTCGGCAATAAGCTGTAGCTCTCATCAGGATCGCCTTTTAACATATTTTGGGTTAGAACGCCTCCTTTCCATGCTTTGAAATATGAAATGTCAACCCCCTGATTTCTCATCATAATTCGAATTAGTTTAGGCGACGGTGTACTCGTAGATCCCTGAAACGATTCAAGCAACATATCATTCACCAAAGATGAAGAGGCTTGAGCGACGTTCCCATTTGCCAAGTCACATGTATGAGTGTTGCAATACGTCCGAATTGAAAATCTGGACGTATTCTTAATTTGTGATATCCATATCCTCCAAGTGCAACCATCCTCTTTGCATTTAACGGCGTATATCGATCGATTAGATTTGATGCTTCGAAACCCGAAGGATGCGGCTAAAGCAATCCTCTCGATTTTCTTTTGCACGGCGCTCTTGTTTTCAAACTCATCACCGACCTTCATGGTAGACCCGTCCGTAAAAGAATATCTATCACTTGGAATAAGTGAAATTTCCTCCTCTTCATTCTCCTCATTCCTAAAATGATCTTCTTCATGAACATTTTCATAATTGATTTCCACATTCTGATGTGGACCAACAACATTTGCTTCGTTGTTCTCCTCATTTACACACTCCTCGCCACAATGGATCACATTATCAAAATATTCATCATGATATTCGTGACCCGCCATTACATTTTCATCTTCTGGCGCAACCACAATTTCAGGAGTAGGCGCAACCTCAGCCAGAGTTGTTGGGTGCCCATTTTCATCTTCAGGCGCAACCACAATTTCAGGAGTAGGCGCAACCTCAGCCAGAGTTGTCGGGCGCCCAATTTCGACATGAAGAATTGGTCTATCCATTGGAGCTCCTAAGTAGATATACCCCTTCAATTCGCTGTCATTCCTTATATAGCATGGTGCAGGTGAACCGTCTTCGCAACCCCTTAAGCAAAGTTGGTAACTCAATCTCAACTCTGGTCTCCCGCTCGAATCGATGCATGTGTATATTTCATTTCGGAGATCGTCCAACGAACATAAATCTCCTTCGAAGCCTATAGGCCGCATGTTCCTACCCGAAGGAGACCTTGGGCGCCATCTATATTTGTTATCACCAATGGGTTCCCATTCTCCATTGTACTTGATAATGATGTTTGTCGGCATGTCTGTATGGAATGAAAGTTGCTGAGTGTATAGTAAAAAATAAATTATTCAACTGCAATTCGGATTCAAAAATATTTCGAATACACTTTTCGAGATTTATTCGAGTTCGAGTAATTCACTCGAATAGCTAATCGGGAATCATCCGAGTTCAACTCTTGACCAAAAAGGGTGTATTCGAGTATGTATTCGAACTCGTATTTCGTTCGATTAGCATAATAAACTCGCGATCTGCATCGCAAATTTTGTCAATCCGACATTATTCCGACACGTATTCGAACCCGTATCGAGTTCGAATATCCTGACAGAATTTCGTCTCCACACTCAAATTCTCTTAAAAAATCCGTATTGTATACAAAAGCCCATGTAAAATAGATCTACTCATGACGAAAACTACACAAAATACCATGAAATGCATGTTAAAACTCGACTATTTGTTGAAATGAGAACTCACCTCTCAAGATATGAAGATTCGTCGAGGAGTAAATGAACTTCAAGCAGTGCGTTGGATGTTCGAGCTGTTTATGCGTTCTTTCGAGCTGTAATCGTTAGATCTAGTATGGAGATTGAAGATTGTTTGGGAATGAAATGGTGAGGGGTTGTTGATCGATGGTGGTAGTTGGTAATAATAATTGAGGGAATAATATTAATGATAAAATATAAAAATAATTAGTTAAAATAGGGTTAGAGAAATTAATTATTTACCTAATTAATTGAATCCCTTCAATTTAATAAAAAAACTTTCAATCCCTTTTTTTTAATTGAACAACTCCCCAATCCCTTTTGACAAATTGTCCCGATTGTTAGGGGCATTTGCAGTAGCGGGAAGAGATTTCTCTGGGTCTCAAGGGAAGGTCTCGATGACGATTATGGGATGGTTCAGAAATCCATGAAAGACGGGTGGGGCTTCGTGGTTGGGTGGTGCGATCAGGTGCGGGTTTTGACCCACGGGTCGGTGGGCGGGTTCTGGTCGCACTGCGGGTGGAATTCAACGAAGGAGGGGGTGTTATGCGGCGTTCCCATGGTGGGTTTTCCATTGCTTTGGGATCAACCGACGAACTGTAAGTTGGTGGTTGACGAGTTGGGGACGGGATTGAGGGTGGGCGGCGACAGTGGTGGTCGAATGGTGAGCAGGGAGGAGATTGCAGCAGTTGTGAGGAGGATTATGGATGCCGGCAGCAGCGAGGGGGAGGAGAGGTGGAGAAGGGTTGAATAGATTAAGGAGATATGTAAGGGGGCTAGGTGCGGTTCTAGTGAAGTTGATGTTTTGGCTTTTCTTAGGGTGATTATGGGAGAAGAATAAAGTTAACGGCATTGTTTTTTTTGTTAATAAGACTTTACATATATTTGCATATGCATGGATCTCCATTATTGTCTTATAGCTCAGTCACATTTATACAAGTCATACTTCTTCAATATATTCGATATGAGCAGTAGTCACATTGCCTCAAACTAAATTAAATGAATCATTTGTTCGTAAGCGCTCGATCCTACTAGAATCATCGACTGACATTGTCAATGAAGACTTTGATACGATACACACATGACAAAAGGTATTTTAGCCTTGAACGATGAGATCGTCCAATATGCTAAAATTAAATTCTTTCCAAAGTTAACTCCATTGGAATATACGACGATGCTAGAATGAACATAGAGCTCGAGAACTAAGTCAGACAAATAAAACTAAAATTTTTATCACATATTCCAACCGCCAAAAACACACAGGAAACGATTGTGATTTGATTGCAATCAAGTTTCCAATAAATAACCAATGGATGACTTTGGCAGTTGGGCACACAAATGTTAACTATTCAAAGTAAATTCCCAATTTTTACCTAGCTAGACTAGAGATGTTCGACAAAAGTAAAATAGTAAGCCGACGAATCAAACTACTCCAATGTATGGGTGGACATTCGTTCGGGTATTCGGGTTTTACCAGAACCCGATCGGGTTCGGGTAGTTCGGGTCGGGTAGCTCGGGTTATTTTTCGGGTATCGGGTTATAGTTGCTAATCGGGTCGGGTATCGAGTAGTAAATTACTACCCGATCGGATTATTCGAGTACCCGATATATTTTTTTAAAAAAAATTATTAGTTTTATACATACATTAAAAACATATATAATACATATATCAATATATAACTTGAGTGATGTTAAAGTTTTAAATAATATTTCGACAAGTTTCTTATTTTAAGTGTATAATTAACAACTGATAATTTATATCAATGCATAAATCATCATAAAAATTTAAATATATTCTCAAAATTTTTATTAATGTATGATTAATAACTGATAATTTATATCAATGTATATATTATATTTATTGAAAACAAAATATCTAAATATTATAAGTGATATTAATATATAACATGAATATTTTAATATTATTGAATTATAATATTTTTAGTCATATTCTAATTAAAAATCGGGTACCCGACTATCCGACGTCGGATACCCGAATCCAATATATACCCGACAAGTGGGTACCCGCCGTAAATCGGATCGGATTCGGGTATTGAAAATATTAACCCGAACCCGAACTACCCAAACCCGAACTACCCGACTACCCGATGGCCACCCCTCCTCGAATGAGTGAAATGAAACCAATATATGTAAAATTTGAACATTAACGGAAATAAAAAGGGTGAGATGGCTCAAAGAGTGCTTGAGAATTGATCACCGTTGCCTCCCTCAGATTTCGAGAGGCTTTCCTCAATACTTTCACTGATCGTGTTGAGATTCTCATCATTGCCATATTTCTTAACAAAATACTATCAAAATAAAAAGAACCTCCGAAAAAATAGGCCGACCGAATCATGAGATGGGGATCCAATCCATCCCTGAGTGAGAAGCTCGGAAGGAGATAACATTTCAATCACCTCACTCACTGATTTATGCCGAAACCTGATTTTCACAAACAAAAAAAAAATAGAAGAGTTGGGTAAAAAAATATATATAGCCGTCACGATTGCGATTCTTTTCGATCGGACTCGTCTCTGTTAATCGTCTTCGACGACAAACAATCGATACGATGAGCAGGTCGTTTCTAAGAAAAAATCTACAGTAAGAAAATAAAAAAAGGAAAGAACAACGTATGAATCAGCTATGATTCTGGGAGGGATGGGAGCTGAATATTCTTTTCTTTGTATAATATAATACAAGTGGCTGCACTTATATATTGATTCTTCCTTTGCCTTTTTAGGGTTTAGGGCTTAAAAGGGCGAGGATGGGACTATCTCTATGGGCTTCGGCCCATATCTTTAATAAAAAGTCTTTGCTGGCTATTTTTTCTTTACTTTGTATAATTACGTCATTTTGTATCTATAATTACTGGCATCAATGTATTCTTTATTTTGACTAATGTTCACATGTCAAACGGACATTTTAAGCGACTAGCTTTGACCAAAAATATTCATATCAAACAAACTTTTAGTGACCAAAACTAAGAAAAATGAAGGGGGGAAATAACTCGAATCATTCACAAATCATAATCAAACCAAACCACACCCAATATGAAATAATTTAATAATATCGAAATTAATTAATATTATTGACGGCGGCGCTGCGGTGGTGGACGGGCTTTAGATTTCGGGCCGCCGACCGAACTCGGCTCTTGTGAATCACACACCTGAGTCTTAAACTTGCACCCGAAGTTGGCCCGCCAACCACCTCTGTCCACGTTTTGATCCATCTTCTCAATCGTTTTCCTCATGGCGGAGCACTCACGCTCCAGCTCGTGCACGCGCGTCGTCATGTTCGCCATGTCCGCGCGTAGCACCTGATTCTCTGTCGCCGTCGTTCTCCAAGCGCCGGCGCCGTCCCTCGGAGGTGCCGTTACGGCAAGGTTGTTGTTTGCGCCCTCGCCGCGATCTCCTTCCCCTTCGTCGTCGCCACCTCGATGTGACGGTAGATCGCCGCCATCGGCCTCGGCGAGGGTTCCGGCTATGGCGTGGCGGAGCTGTAGCTGCTCGAAGAATAGGACCTGTACTACGGCTCTCAGGGGTAGTCGCTCGTTTTGAGCCGCGTGAGTGCACGCTTCTAATGTCAGCTTCTGCCAATCTAAAACGCCGGTGATTCTCTCTCTCTCCTCCTCAGCGATACACGAATGCGCCTGTCAAAAATCAATTGCAGATCTGAATCGATTAGCGAACACGCGGCAATCAAGTATGTTCGATCGACTGATTTTTACCTTGAGATAAACATCAACGGCGCGGTAAAGTCCATCGTGGAAAAGCCGAGCTCGATCTGGTAAAGCAGTGGCGAGATTGTAGAATTTATCAGGCTTCAGATTAGCATCGGAAGCGATCTCCGACAGGTAACCGTCGATTAATTTTCCGACGAGCGTCAGAGCAGCATCCTCATTGGCATCGGCTTCAGTAATGGATCTGTCGTCTCCTTCAGCGAGTCCTTGTAGGAAAAAACCTAATATCCTCTCGACGCTGTCCACATCATACAGCGTTTCATTCAGGTAAGAATAGCTCGGAATCAACAGATCGTCTAAAGTCGCATGCTCTAATTGGGCTCCAATCTTCTTCTCCAGCGTCGATTTACAGAGCTCAGAAACATTCAGAATGTAAGCGTTCCTCAGCAGTCCGAACAAGTACCTCGTAGCCTTCGAGGTTGTTTTCTGGTCAGTAAGATTCGATACGATGGTTTCGAGCAACTCTCTCTGACTCCATTCGCTCGAACTCGAAGATGGAGATGAGGATGAAGACAACGAGTATCTTCTTGTAGAACGTGAAATCCCAGGTATATACTTTCTGGCATAGTGTATCAAACAGCTATCAACAATCTCTGCACTAAAATTCGAGTCTTTCATTGCAGATATCAACCTTTTGAAGAATGGCACATTGAGACTGCCCAGCTCATCAAGCCATGAACGGTCGGCCCCACCACCACCTCTTGGTAACTCTCTTCTATCATTATCATCAGTGTTAGTGTTGTTAACGGGCCAGCCGAATTGGGTCGGATTTGAATCGGGTGCTTTCGAAACAATGGCATCGATGCATCTACTCACAATGCCTGAGTCTTCGGCCATGGGCAGTAGCTTTTGGCAAGAAGATAGAGTCTTGATAGAGCTTCTAATGCTCTTGAACACGGATTGTGATAGATATCTTTCGGTTCTGGCGATGAGATTGTCCTCTGAATGATCTTCAGTCATTTGCAGGAACTCTGCGGCACAGAGTAAAGGAGCAGCATTGACGGAGGAGATTGCGATTTTAACGGAGTAACAGAATTTAGCGGCAGTCTCGAAGGTTTCTGAGCCACCAGGGAAGTTTGTGAGGGTTATGTGGCAATCTTCATCATCACGGTACTCTTCTTCTCCTTCATCTTCATCTTCATCTTGATCTCCATCCTCTTGTTCTTGGATTTCAGCTCTTGTTTGATTCTTCTTCGTATTCTTCTCTTGTTTGGATATGAGCTCCAAGAGCTTTCTACTTCTTGACATGAGAGGATATTTGTGCAGATGAAAAGTCATGCCATCAACTTCGATTGTAACATCGCTAGCAGACAAACCCGTATTGCAAAACCTGAAGAAACAAGGAGACAAACAATCAAAGGAGATGAACATAAAGTATTGGTCATACTCATAACACAAATATCTGCATAATAGATTCTTACCAAGCTTGCCCTTTGGAACTGGAGTTTTCTGGAACCATCTTTCGCTTCCCCAAAACAAGGGACTTGAAGAGGAGGAGAACGATAAAGCAAAGGTATGCCTAAGGTAGTAGCTTCATGTGTAGTTAGCTGTAAAAAAGGGTTCTTGGATTTTGACTGCTAGGTGGGTACGAAGAATTAAGACTTCAAAAAATGAACTAACTTTTAGGTTTCTCTTATAATGATTGTGTGTGTGGAAAATCAAGCACAGCTCAGGTTTATAAAGGTGGGTTTTCTTTTTTATGATGTGAAATTTGGAAACTGATAAAAAGGACAAATGGGACTTCGGGCATCAATCGATAAAGAAAGAGATGGTGATTATGATTTTTGGATCATTTCTTTTCTTTTTTTCTTCCTCGGAACCTTGTCACTTTTCTCGGTGGTTGAGTGGGGGTCTTTTTGAAGGAAACGGTTGTGCTATGTCCTGCCTTTGAATTTTTGCAATAGTCAAAGGTTGTAACTTTTTTAGGGTAATATAATTATGATTGCTATCATTGATGATTTTGTTTCTGTAAAGGTAGTCTGCATGTTCTTTTGCCCAACTGTGTATGTTCTTTATGACATTTGCCAATAAATCAATCATACACGGAATGTAATCGACGGTTCACAGTTAGTGTTAAAGTTCGAACAGGCGATTCACTAATCTAACTATTTATTTATGCAAATATATTTTATATTTTATTTTAGAAAGATAAAGAAAAATAAAATGGCAGATACAAAATCTCAGGTTTTCTAACGAAGCAGTGAAGACTAAGGTCAAATTTGTGATTTGATTGTAATGGTTAGGTTAACCCGATTTTTTTAACTGGTTGCCCAGGTCTAGGTGCGTGGACTTAATTGTCATGAACATTTGACTTTAATTTGAAAGTTAGTGAATATACTTCATTTTTATTTAGTTATTCGACAGCAAAGGAGCTCAAGTTTTATTGTAAGAAGGCACACCTCTATATATATATACACACTTGACAAATATAATAATGGACCAATTTAGGATTACT
Organism: Craterostigma plantagineum; assembly: GCA_027422505.1. Lineage (NCBI taxonomy): Eukaryota > Viridiplantae > Streptophyta > Magnoliopsida > Lamiales > Linderniaceae > Craterostigma > Craterostigma plantagineum. The sequence goes on along the minus strand of JAPQWV010000017.1, from coordinate 18,460,928 downwards.
GCATGTTAACATCGTCATAAATTGCTTGACTGCTTTATTTATTCATTACATATCAATCAGAGATCTTTTCACGAAATCATGATAGATTATAATGGGCCACCGTGATTGTAAAATTTGAAGTTTTCAGCTTACGACAGACAAATCGCATAAACTTCTAGCTGTGCAACAGTTGTATTATTAATAGTACTCTGTATTTAATGGATTTGGTAGTCAGTTTTTTTAATTATTTTAATTACGAACCAATTCTTGATCAATTTTCGTGGGCTTTTGTGGCTTGCGATTCACATGAAATGTCATTTTTAGTTTTCTCAAATATCGTCTCATTGTGGTGTTATCCCATGACTATCACGTTGGTTAATTTGGGATGTGTTTACTTAGCCCCTGAAAATCTAGCTCCATCTCCAGAATGTGCAGTATAAGCCCATGGCTCATTGAGAGGGGATACTCCAAGGTTGAAAAAAAGCTACCAAATTATCCCTACCATTGTAAGCGACAGTGTCCAATGGCCACAATGTGTTTAATGTTTTATGCGTTTCTTTCATTTTCTATTTATTAATTTATTATAGTAAAACATTTTTTTTATTAATTAAAATGTTAAAAATGCTTAAACAATTTTAAAATGCATAGCCTTTATATTTTCTCATGAGAAACGGCACGAGATAACTATGCATGAGAAATCTCAATTTGAATCTAGAAACGACATGCCGTAATAACTATGCAGCTACCTACCATTTCGCATTTATATTAACTGGCACATTAATAACATACGGTACTAGCAGGACGATATTTATTTAATGCATAAGATGCTTTCAAAATTCGAAAATGAAGCCACGTTAAATATTTGAAAGACACATAAAGCTAGCCATGATTGGAGAATGAAAATGTGACTTTGATGGATATCTTCTGGTGTCATTATTTAATGTGGATGAGCAAATATGAAAGAAAAGATCCTACGCACATAATGATTTCAATATAAATTATCAGTTAGGACAATCGATCTAAATATTAACTCAAGTAACTCTTCACACCGTCTTCTAGTTTAGATTGTTACGAGCCGATCATGCTACACCGTTAACCATTTAATATGTAAAATCTCGTTTTTGTTGTAATTATTTTTTAAATTGTTAGTTAGGATTTGCTATTGTCGAGAATCCGGACTTAGATAATTTTTTTCGAATTAACAATCCATGTGCCTTCACGACCAGCTCGCGTCTAATCAATCCCCGTCGCACGGTTCTTTGCTTTAGTCGCGATAAGCCTCCGAAAAACGTTGTCTGCTTTGCAAAGCGGAAACGTAAAACAAGACAACGTTCAAATGAAGGGGACTCGCCGGAGTTCACCTCCGACTCAGCTAGGGGTAGGGAAATATACCGAAATACCGATATGCCGTCCTTATCGTATCGAAATGTACCGAAAATATCGGAAATTTTGGTATACCGAAGTTTTTGGTAAGGTATGATACCGTAAATGGTAATGGTACGAAAATTTTAAAATTTAGGTATACCGATTATACCGAAATATCGAAATAATATTATATATATACACACACGTACATATATTATATTATTTCAAAAAAAATATAAAATGGATAAAAACATGGGGTCTTTACACATAAATACCCCTCTGTAAAAAAACTTGTAATTTAGTACCCTGTCAGTATTTTTTTTATATGTAGGTACCTAACAGAATAAATTTTTGCAGATAGGTACCCGATCCGCCGCAGGTACGCCATACAACACATTCGAGTACCCTATATCAACACATTTGGGTACCCTATATATATAGAAAATGGCACGCCGTATTAGCACATTTAGGTACGCCCTATTTAAAACATAGTACACCTTACGAACACAATTAGGTTCCCTATATCAACATGTATGGTACGCCATACACACACAGGAAGGTACGGCATGACTGAAGAAACTGGTAAAAATTAAATCGGATACCTATCTGTAAAATTTTCTGACATGGGTACTTATGTGTAAAAAATTTATTCAATTAGGTGTTTATGTGTAGATGTCCGTAAAATATTATAAGGAACTACATAAATTTCCTGGATTGCTATTCACCGCCCCTTTTTCCTAGTCACCGCCCCCTGAAGGGCTGAAAAAAGACGATTTTGCCCTTTTGAATAAATTTTTTTATTTAGAATCCTTTTCCAGACAACAAGTTTCATATCGCAATCAAACATTCAAATCAGACTCAAACAAAACAAAAAAAATCCAAATCGCAATGGATCGACGAAAGGGGAAAGGGTCTACTTGCATGACTGGTAAGCAAATTCTCGTAAAATTCGTTCGTACGTAGATGAATGATCGAACTAGATTCGAAATCGCTCCAAAAAAGTCCGGACCGAAACACAATTATGCCCGGAACAGTCCGGATTGAAATGCATTTCGACCACATCAAGGCCGGACCTAAAAATAATTTCGGTCGTGCCTTGAGGTGGCCGAAAATGGACAGACATGACCGAAATTATTGTTCGGCCAGGACTGTCCTGGCCGAAATCAAGTTTCGGTCCGGACTGTCCTGGCCGAAATCATGTTTCGGCCGGGACAGTCCTGACCGAAATCATGTTTCGGCCGCCACTTCTTGTGGCCGAAATTTCAGATCGGCTGTTTAATTTTTTTTCAGACGATGAGAGGGAAATCCACATCCCGGATGATTTGATCGGCGACGGGGTAAACTATAGTGAGCATTTTCGCGTAGGAGGTCGATTTCAGACCGACGTGGAAGCCATTAACTGGGCAAAAGGCGTCGCCATTGCTCTGAGTTTCGAGGTGATTATTTCGTCTCATAAGAAAATGCAATACAAAAAAACTGATTAGATGTTCTTGCGGAGAACGTTATAGAGGCAACGAGGACGAATTGGAGAGGGTTACGAAGTCGAACAAGTGCAGGTGTCCGTTTGTAGTCATAGCTCAGGAAGATCCAATGACTAGGGAATGGACATTCGTACGGGCCCACCTGATAAATCCACGCACTATCACCCTCTGATACAGTATCCCGAGGGACACCGCCAGACGAGTGGGTTACGTCGCCAGGCAAAGAAGATCGTAGAGGAAATGAGTGCTGCGCAATCGAAACCAGCTCATATCCTTCATCGGTGAGGGCTCGACACGCAGAAGATAACGCGACGATCAGGCATATATATAATTACAGAGATCGTTTGAGGAGAGACTATTCTGAGGGCTGAGACGTGGTGAGCCAGTTGATGCATCAGGCGAGACACGCCGGATATTATGTTCAAGCCCTGGGAGACGACGAGACCAATGCGCTGACGCATGTTTTTCTCGCACACCCGGACTCACTTGCACTGGTGAGGACGTATCCGTACTTCATTGGAATCGATTCTACGTACAAGACCAACAGGTACAAGATGCCTCTAGTTGAGATTATAGGGATGACTCCCTGTAATCAGAATTTCCTATATGGGTTTGCCATTATGAAGGACGAGACGGAGAGAAGTTATGAGTGGGTGTTGCAGACCCTTCAGGATATTCTGGGGCCAGGTGTCTACCCTTCGGCGATTGTGACTGATCGTGAGTTGGGCCTTCTTCGACCCGTACAGGAAATATTTCCGTATTCTCACCATATGTTGTGCACGTGGCATATCTATAAAGACGTGGAGAACAAAGTTTATGGACGACGGGTCAGAACAAAAAGACAGCAGCTCACTTCATGCATAAGGCCTGGAAAGCAGTCATGGAAGCTCCTTCGGTAGACGAATACGAGCAGGCCGTCAGTGACATGCATCTGCGTTGGAAAGCTGACTCCGCTATCGTGCAGTACGTTGAGCAGACATGGTTGGTGCACAAGGAGAAGTTCGCCAAAGCTTGGACGAACCAGGTGCTTCATTTCGGGAACACCACTACATGTCGTGTGGAGAGTGCGCACAGCGAGCTGAAGCAATGGCTGAACTCGGCCACTGGGTCTCTTGACACCGTGTGGGTGAAAGTGCACGACCAGATTCAGAACCACCATGGCATCCGTGAGGTGTACAAGCCCCGTGCCATCGATCTGGCTCTGCGTCTCCGGCGGGAATTGGGAGTACCAATTCTTTAGCTTCCCAAGCACTAACGCCCGCTGCTCGCACTTCAGCAGGGGCCTCTCCTCCTCACCCATCCAGATGCGGGGCGCGATGTGCCCAATATAACTAGGGATCACCTCGTCATCATATGGACCACCGGGCTGTGGCCCCTGCACCCTCCAGGAATCGTCATCTACGACCCTGGAGCGCTTGCTCCCTTTTCACGAATAACGCAAAATAAATTTAATTTCATTTACGTATTTTAAGACCCGACATCGCATGTCAGTTATAGAGGAGAATGGAATTACCTGAGGAGGCCGGTGGCAGATCGGATGACTGAAACGATGCTCCATCATCCGCCACACCATCATCCGCATGCGGATCGTAATCAGCATATACGGACTGAGAAGCAGCCGCTCGCTGCCGCCTCTCCTTCTCCCGTTCTCTACGAACGGATGCGTCAACTCCCCGCGTCCTCGTGTGACGCTCTCCAGATCACTCCAACGGGGGGATCTAACACTCCCTCCGAGTAGGGTCTTTCCACCTTTGGTCTGCAATAAAAAGTTTTTTTTAAAAAAAAATTCGACCCGACCGAAACATAATTTCTGTCGGCACTGTCCCGACCGAAATCACGTTTCGGTCGGTACAGTGCCGGCCGAAATCATGTTCGGTCGGTACTGTTCCGACCGAAATTATGTTTCGGTCGGGTCAAAATCCGACGCCAAATCTCGTTCGATCGGCCGTTTTTCGAAGTATTCCGATCCGTGTTCGGTAATCCATCTACGTACGAATGATTTTACGTTAATTTGTTTACCAGTCGTGAAAATAGGCCTTTCCCTTTCCTTGTCCCTGTCGGCGATCCATTGCGATTTCAATATTTTTTGTGTTTTTGTCTGATTTGGATGTGTGATTTGAAAAGTGTTGTCTGGAACACAGCTTTAAATAGAAATAGATATTTTTATTGTTTTTAGTTTTTTTCTTTTTAAATTATTTTAAATATCATAAGGGCAAAATCGTCTTTTTCCAGCCCTTTAGGGGGCGGTAACAAGTAAAAAAGGGGCGGTAAATAGTAACTCCCTAAATTTATTTAGCCCATAAATTTATAGCCTATAAATTATTAACTGTACCAACTTTATAAGATTATTGAGGCCCACCATATTTATGTAAAGTTCTTTCTTACTAAGGAGACTGACTAAAGTATGTAAATTATTTAAGGTTATTTTATGAATTAAAAATCTTTTTATTTTGATTTTGGCATTAATAATCCATTGGGGCGTAAGGAGTTTGAATTGACTAAAAATTCACAACCAACGAATTAACGAGTTACGAGATACGCATGATAAAAAACCCTCCATGTGAATGGTATAGAAGGTATGATACCGATACCATACCGAAATTTCGGTATCATACCGTATCGAAATTTAAGGTATACCGATATTTTGGTATGTATTGGTATGATTTTTTTCGATACCGAAATTTCGGTACGGTATACGGTATCATTTCGATACGGTATCCCGTACCGAACCACCCCTATTAGATCTACTTTATTCCCAACGAACAAAGTAACAAAAGGGAAACTCAAACCCGTGTGATGCCGAACAACCCCTGGCCTCACTTCGCAAACTCGAAGCTACATAGCCTAAAACCTAAACACGGTTATCCCTAAGTGTCCCTTCTGGGATCTTAATCACTCGCCTAACTCGCTCGTGAAAACCTCAGCGGCGATCTCTCGAATTCTCACCCCGAATTCGATGTGTTTGTGTGGCTTGTGTGCTCTCAAAAGTCGCTCAAATGTGGCTATCTAAGGCAGCTCGAAAATGGCCCTATTGGCTCCCATTTGAATTGGTAAAAGATTCCTTGAAAATATCCTAAAATTTCTCCTTGAAGATCTCCCCAACTATAGTAAATATTTGAGTTCGGATCTCCCCAAAAGATCTCAACCACCTTGACCAATTCAAACCTTCCTTGGAACCTTCTTTCACAGCCCACGGGCCTAGATGTGCCGCAGCCCATCTCGCTCCCGGCCCTAGCTCGCAGCCGCAGCCGCCCGTGCGGGCCTTCCGCACGCACGCATTTCTCGGCCGCACGCACTGTCCCGCGTGCCGCCGTCTACCGCTGCCGCCCGCCACCTCACTTGTGTCGGACTGCTGCCATGCGCTACCACGCGCCGCCGTGCACCGCGTGCTCGACCTGACCCTCGTCAGACCACCGCCCGTCTTCGACGGTGATCTTAGCGCTCGGATCGCCCCCAAGCGTTTCGTGTCAGATCGCTCTAAGTATTGAACTCTTCAACCTGTGCACCTTGTGTCGCACGTCATTGCGTCCTGCTTGGCAATGATCAAAGTTGGCCACCTCAAAGGTGTGACAGCTATGTAGAAACATGCGATTTAGTTTAATTTATGAGAAAGAAATGTATCTATGTTCGTGCGCTTAGCTACAAAATTATATCACAGGCCAAAAACCAACGTCGATGGAACAATGAAAAGTATCATAACCACAAAAACAAAATAAAATTGGTCACGTTTTGGTTTCATCATCTTCGCTTTGGTCTAAAAAGCTCAATAAGAAGCCACTAACAATCCTTCTAGCCAAAGGATGAGGAATATTGCGACACAGTCGACCGTCTACATAAGCAACTATACCCGAAATTACGAACTTCCCAATCCCCCATTTCCATTGAAGCTTCACCTTATTATTGCGTTCCTCGTTCGAAGGAACTATGGCTCTTTGTTCGTCTGATGTCGCCTTAGATTTGCTGTTACTCTTCCAATTAATTCCGTTCAAAGCCTTCTTCGACTGCTTGCGAAGCATTCGAATGACAAAACTCACAAACAAGTGCTCGCAGAGAGTTAGTATAGTTGGCCCAATTCTCCATTCCTGTCATAGCATGCAAGTATTTTGTAAGTGCTGCTAATGGAGAATAAAATTGGAAACTAAATTAGTTAATCTTGGTTTAGTTGAAGAACAGAGTTATTACCCGCTCGCCTCGCATGTATCGAAGGGCGTTGGAAGATTCTCCCTTCAGCAACGACTTGCTGGCGAGAAAGCCCTTAACACGATCCATAATCTCCTCGATAAGGGAACTACTGGGCGGAAGGTTTTTAAGAATAACCTGTAGCAGGAGAATCTTGTCAAGATTTTCGCAAGTTCTTCCTTTGATCACAACAACCCAACTAAGGAAATGACAGTCGAAGTGATTGCGATTACAAAAAAAGCCCGAAGACTGAGTAGGGAAGTTTGGGACGAGGAACAATAACAAAAAAAATTACCTGGTTTTCGACGACTCTAACTCTTAGATATTCTTGCTTGTAGATTGTGTCCAACATTGCTTGCAAATAACCCTCAATATACAACTGCAACGTACAATAGGAAGTTGTTTGAGACACAAACCAGAACTATAATCTTCTTGGAGAGATACGATGAGAGAATTTTAAAAATTTTATGACCATCTTTTAAACAAGTAGTAAAATCTAGCTTCAAAGTTTTTGCATCATTTCGAGGGAAAGATATGTCTAATTTAACAAGGAGACACCAACACCGCTAAAAAATCGATCATGGGTTGTAATAGACTTACCTCATCAACCCCAGGGCTCCTATCGAGCTTGATTTTACGATCTGCACCGCCTTCCAAGAAAGCACTGCTGAGGACTGATGGTTCCATGGCTAGTTTAAGGATCCCTTGGTGAAAACCATTCACCTATTTATAAATTAAATTTCCAATTAGTAAATGACCAATATCCATCCTCAATTGAAGATTTTTACAAGTTAATATGGTCTCACCATTCCATTAAAACCACTCGTTTCAGCTCCTTTAAGAACAGAATCTGATACTTCTGTGACAGCAGCGAAAAGCACATTGGACCCGGCAGTTTTTATCTGCAAAAGAGACAACTCGGAACATTATTCCAACGGTAGAGCAGTACGACTGTATGTGAGATAAGAACATTGACTAACAGTTTTTCCGAGATCACCAAAGTACCGCTTTGTTCCAGAAAAACCTTTGTCATCAATGACTTTACTGATAAGCTTCAGCGTCCCTAATTCACAAGCATCAAAAGATAGATAAGAGACAGGAAAGGACCATGTCAACAAGTTACAAACTACCCATCAAGCAAGAGCCAAATAATAATCTTGCCATATCTTTAGTTAGTTGCATAGACATAGTGAATTGCTATTAAACATTTGTTTTGGAAGAAATAACAGTCTAACAAAATGCAGAATCCTAATCGACAAGCTGGTGCACCATACGAACTCTACTTGTAAATATATGCCATAATAAAAATGGTTGAAACAAAAAATCCGTACACCGCTTAATGTGTTAAACAATTACATTTTGAAACAAACATATGATCTAAAACAATTGACAACTTGAATTCTAAATTGTGCGTCAGAAATTTCAGGATGCTCGTATTCAAATAAAAGAAACGAAACGAAAAGTACCAGACAAAAAGCATAAAGGACCAAGGCAGTTATTAATCAACTAAAAACATAACTTCAACAATCAAGACATGAAGAGCTATAAATATCAGATAACAAGTTTGGATTCGAAACGATCAGCAACTTGTCTCTAGGGTCTTATTAAGAGACAAAAGAGATACCTAATGTCACACCAGGGAGATTGAACAACCCACTTGATGGATCAAAAAAGACATCAAGTGATGATGAAGCTAAATCGTCAAAAAGAGAAGCAAAAGCTGGAGGAAGTAAAGGACTTCCCTTTGCAATATAGATTGCTCTCATGGCATACCTGTAATAAAAGTTATACTACATTGGCACCGATAAAAATAAGTATGAAAATGAAAAGAAACTTAATACTGAGAGACCGCATACCATGAATAATGTTGGGCACATTTTATACTTAAGTCTCGTAAGGTCGTTAGTGCATGTGTAATAAGCACTCCATTGAGTTCAACAGTCTTACCCTTGATGACAGGTATCTATGAGGGGATATAGGAAAGTCAGATGAAGGTTACAGAAAAACTAGAACGTCAAACCAAGCCTCACGCTTGGGAAAATAAACAGACAATTCTGATGACTCTGACCTTAATTACACTATGGAGCAAAGATCGGAGAGTCTCTTGGGTCGAACTGTAATTATACAAGGAATCTCCTGGAAGGAAGCTGCCAACAATCTTTAACATTATAAAACAAAATAGATCAGTCTCAAAAGAACTTATTCAAAGAGGCTGAAATAGTTGGAAGCTAAGAAAAGTTTCTAGGAAAATATGGGAAACAATTAGGTCTACCAACCATAATAGGGTGGATTTCAAAATGATCAAAATAATAATGCTGACGAGGTGCGTTGGGATCACTGAGAGATCTTCTCCAAAATGGAACAATTTTCATGAGTGTCTCCTCATCAACGTTCAAGTCAAGAGGCTGCAATAATGACAGAGTTCAGAAAATAGCTTCAGACAAGGCACGATAAGAAGTGGAACATCATTGAACTCTATCAGGGTTCTCCATGGTGTTTAATATCACCGTATATTCAGGGTTCTCCATGGTGTTTAATATCACCGTATATATAAGGGTACAAGGTATGGGCATTTACAGTGTACAATGCATACCTGAAGAACAATTGAGACATATTTTACTTGCTTAACAAGGGAACTTGGTGGAAGTAAAACTACTATGATCTGAAGAATGTTGTCATTTTCAGACTTCTCTAGCTGGTGCCTACGGAGCATAGCTGCAAACGGAGCTCCAATCCACTTCTCTTCTATGCTTAATGACTGCAAGTTTTAGTTATGATACACAAATCATGTCGAAAAAAGAAAAACATGTACTTCGTGATCTTGCTCTCTCGATAAGAAACAGACAAAAGATAAAACAAAGGAATATACGAAACCTGCACTTTGATTTGGTGATAATTATGCTCATTGGTCAGCATAGAATCCAATGCAATTCTTTCGAACCTGGCAACAATTATTGGGGCAATGCTGGTGGTCTGGGCCAGATCTGAATCCTGCAATAGAGAGATGTAGTTGGCCGTGTGACCGAGTTGAAATTAGGAAGAATGAAAATAAATAGAACAAAATCTCTCATCTGACGGGACGATAAGGTTACAAAACAGTTTTAATATTTTTAATCCCCAAATCACCACCCATAAGCTCCAAAAAGCAAATCCAGCTTCATTATAATGAAGACTAGCAAACTGTCCCATAATATTGCTATTTCCCTTAGGGTGGGACACAGTGTTATAAAGAAATTAATACGTGTTACATAACTGTATGACCATTACAAAGGGAATTCGAAAATGTCAGACTTGACATATTATGGCATAATATAATTATAATAACGAAGGCAGGCCTAGTTTATCATATAGAGGATATATCCTACAAATATCAGCACGACTTGGAAGAATTGACATACTAATTTATGATCAAATTCTTTTTATTATCTAAGTCCAAATTGAGCAGCAGTGTTAGATATTACAATTTAACAATATATATATATATATATATATATATATATATATATATATATATCTTACACTTAGGTAGTTTATCTCTCCAGGCGATCTTTCCTATCACTGATACTATTTCTTTTGTATTTCTTGACCCGACACATCTATATAGTGTATGAGGCTGCAATATTTTTAATAATGCACACATGTTTTCCCATTCATTCTATTTCTACACAGCCCATAAGGGCTTTAACTCTCAATCATCACCGTCATGATGCCACTCTTTGGGGGGTTATCAAACCTATATAACTTACGCTAAAACAATCCCACTCAAGCAAACACATTTCCCATGTTTTCTGCGTAACTAACTAAGATTTATTACCTTGTTCATAGCCAACTCCATGCACATGCAAAAAAAATAGGCGGAAGCGGACCCACAAAATTTATATCTTCAACCGAAAATGAAGAAGAAACAAAAAATTTATACTGACCTGCAAAACATGCTCTTGCAAGTGGCCAGCAACATAGGAGATTCTTAATCGCATCTTTGTGAAAGAGTCGGAAGAAACCACCACATTCTTACGACTGTCAGCAAACTCACATATCCTTAAAACTCTTGCAACACCTTCTGCATACACTTCATAACCCACTCTTACAGCCTCATTGCCACTTGAGCGACTGTAAGCAGTCCGTTTCTGATCTTCTTGTTTCTTATCAGTGGGCAAGTGAAATCCAAGGCCTCGGGTTTGATTGGTTCGATAGAAAGCCTTCCATGACCGCACCTTATCTATGTTGATTTCACGCAGCATGTGCACATCTGAGGAGAGAACCAAAAAGCACGCACAATCTCAGATGGCATCAACCAACGATATTACGGCTTCAAAAAGTTCTTACAATTCAATGATGCAATGAGACGGAAACATAACGAAATAGGTCACAATTACCATCAAGTTGGACAACAAGTTTACGAGGAAGAGTCAGGTTGTCCCAAACATACTGAACAGTAGCCCCAGCTCCCAATGTCTGTGGCTCAGAAGTACCCTGAAAGTGAACAACATTCAAGCAACAAAAACGGATAAGACTATATACACTCATTATCAGTGACAGCCTTGGATATGACATCAACCTTTTGATAATAAGTGATTGGAGCATCACGTAAGCAGTTCTCTATCCTATAGGGGATATCTGTAACTGGAGGTTTGTGAAAGCGTAAGATGATGGTAGACATTTCTTCAACCACATGAACGGCTGCAAATTCACTTAGATTTCTTGTGCGAGGGAAGGATTGACTTTCAGGACGTTTGAATTTCAGAAAAAAACGCCCCAGTGAAGCCACACACACCGGCCCTGACCATCCCATTCCAGTCTCACTGAGCTTGAATTGTATGAAAAGTGACAAATCATCTTGGCTTTTTGTATGCTTTCTCAGAAGATTCTCAACAACTGTTGTTTTCTTCTTACTTCCTGCTTCTTTATTTAGTCTTAAAGCTTTCTTCTGTTTGCTGTTTAGAACAATTACGTCCTCCATATTCTACAAGACAAGGCAAAATAACATGAGAAAATAGCATGTTTAAAAGCAATTCAGGTGGAAACATCATTGAAAGCAAACCTCAACATAGCATTGCCTAACGCTGATTACTTCTTCGGATCCATTAAATACGACAAATCGTGAGTTCAGGGAAACTATCTGAGAGAAGACTGCTTTAGTAGGTGCTGGGCTTAAAGAGACCCCCAATCTCCACGTATTTTTCACTGCAAATTCTTCTTCTGATTCAAGGTCAATCTCTGCAAGGCCTGATAAAGCTTCCAAGTCCAAACGTGCCTCCATCACTTTATCCTCGAACAACTCGAAATGCAATTTGCGACATCTAACGTGAAAAGACCATTTTTTGGGTAAAAAAATGCAGTTGCAGCACTATATAAAAATTATGTAATATTTTTCATCATCCTAAGCTCAGAAATTCATAAATCCTATAATCACATGAATGAACATGAGCTTCAAACTTTTCTATATATGCATACAAGTTAATTTTAGTCATTGAAAGTGGACTCAAATTGATCTTTTTAATTTGCAAATCCTTATTTTTCAATATAGATAAGCATTATACATGCTACAAAGTAAAAAAGTGTAGCTTAGAGAAACATCTGCACACACATCGAACAAAATTCATTTAGACATAAAATCACTAAATCGGAAACCAAACTTCGGTAAAGGAGACGAACACTTACTTCAATAGCCATGAGATCACAGAATAAGGAGGTAAATATGCACCTAACTCCAGAGGAACAACGGTAGCAAATTGTTCCACATCATTCCTGTCCAAAACACATTATATATATATATATATATATATATATATAAGTAAATAAATATTGCAAATACATTCCTTTTGCCATGAACAATATATATATATATATATATATATATATAAATATATATATATATATATATAAGTAAATAAATATTGCAAATACAGACATTCCTTTTGCCATGAACAAATTTACAGAAAGAAAAGATTAAATAACAAATGCAAACCACTGGTACCTAGATAAAGGTCTCTGATCAGCTGGAAAGCAAAACAATGGTGTGTCTGTATCGTTTCTTAATGTATATGGGGTAAAGATAAAAACCTGAGCAAAAATACAATTTGAAATGCTTTTAAACTTGAAATCTTGCAGATAATCAACGAACGAGACACTTGGTACCTCTAGTGTATCCCTTTTTCCACGAGACAGTCTCAACGTAGTAAAGTACTTTCCACCACCAAAGTCCAACTCTATATCCAAATAAGCAATGTCACCTTTATGCTTTTGTACTTTTTCAACAAGTCGCTATTTTTAACAGGTCTGCAGCTCGATCCAAATGGATTCAATGTTATAAGAAAAAAAATAGCAGCAGGATCAACATAAAAATTGACAGATGATCCACATGAAACAACTGCTTCACTCCATTTCTTGCCATGGTCCACGGCATTTGAATCTGCACAAGGACATGCATACATGTTTGTGATGATAAAATATAAGATGAGATATGAAAAACTTGAACCATTTGATGCATAGATTACCTCCATCAGTCAAACTAACGTGTATTTCGCAGTGCAATAAATTCGAAACACGAATCGTGGGAAGAAGATAAATTTCCTTCTGCTCTTGCATTGCAAAAGATGAATTTCTATTCTCACGGCTATAACCGAAGTTATCAGGACTTACAACAGGGATAGACTTTGCAGCTGTTTGTATTAGGAAATGTACATCAGAAACAGCATTATCTTCAGATTTAACAGTACATTTTGCACTGCTCAACGAATATTTGACAGTGCCAGCTGAAAAAGCCTTCCGCACTTGATAGCTTAATTTATCAAACAATCCTGATAAGCGACTGGGCTTTCCACCTTTGAGATTGTCTGACCAATCAACTGACAAGTTCTTGAAATCTTCTGGATAATCTTCAATATTGGGTCTAAACGAGAATGTATAGTTTCCTACAGATTAATTTTAACTTTGTAAATTAGAAAGGAAAGAGCAAATAACTCAACTACATTTCAGAAACAAAACGTTACAAAGATGTAGATACAAAATTGGCGAAAACCATACATTTTTTTAAAACAATAGTACAACAGTTCTCTGCCAGAGACAAATGAACTGAAAGGTATTAATAAGGGGCGTCACATAACCAATAACTACGAGAACAAAATGACATAAGCCAACAGACATTTCAGCTATTGGTTTTCAAAAGAATACGTAAAGGTATAGCCAAACATATGCTTTTAAGAAGACAGAAGTCACTGGAATATTTGACACTTAACATAAGAACTTGATTTGATGCACTGAACTAAAAGCCATGCAAACACAGGCAAAAATCATTTTAGTTTGTTTTCTCTGCACAGGAGTACATGTATAATTGAAGCAAGCCATACCAACACTAACAGATGCAAGTGCCTTTCTTTTTCCACCAGATGAATCTATTGCACCAAATGCCGTCATAGCATCGTCTATAGCATCACCAGCTCTTAACACCAGCAAAACACAGTCATTCTCCTCATGCTGAGGCCTTTGGAAACGAAGCTCCATCGAGAAATCAGTTTCATTGTATATCTTAAGGAGAGGGGATACATGGATTGACAATCCATCCTGCAAATACCGCAAGGAAATAGGAGTTCAAAATTTTTTAAGACAAAAGCATTATTCGTATCAATACCTGCATTAAATTGTCAGAAAATTTAGACTAATACCTCGATTCCTCTTGAAATTTCAACAACAATGAACGGTCCTGGAAATGATTTGGAGCCTGAACACAAACAATGGGAAATTTTGATAATTTAGGATATGAAAACTGTAGCTCAAGACGTGATCAAAGAATAATTAAAATAGTCCGATTTAATAATAATTATGTTCAATCTGTTGAATGACCACTTCACCTAAAACTTAGGGAGTGTAACATTTTTTCTTTATACTTATTTGTGTATTTAAGCCAATTATGTGCAACAAAAACTCATACTCCCAACCGAAAGTCAGTTGCAGATGATATTACTATGCATGCAATCTATACAATTCATGCCACATCACAAAGGCTACCACGTCTGAAAAGTAACATACAAGGAGGGAAGTATTTACCATGTGATGACAAAACCCGAGTCCTCCAAGCGAATTGTTGGGTTTCTGATAGCGAAAGACGGATTGGAGAAGTTGAAAGAGAACCAGATCGCACAAGCTGTAATGAGAAAAAGGAAGCTTCTGGTGGTTGATTTGCGAGAGCCAGGTGCCTTGAAGTGTGCATAAGAATCAAAAGTCACATAAACATTGACCAGAACAGTTGAGGAAATCAAGATAGTGGTAATGTGAAAGTGATTTACTGTAAGCAAGTTGTTCACTTCCTTGAAAAGTACTTTTGACAATGTATTTACAAGTTGAAGTCACGTGGGCATTTGAATATCTACAGATATATCATAGTTAATTTAATTCTGAAATGCACTCCGATAGTTACAAAATATAATGACTGATATATATGTTTCATATAATTTTAACAGAAGAATACAAGGTCGGCATATTCTATGAATATAGAATGCATAATTCAAGCACAAACAAAACAGAGAACATTAAGATGAAAAACGAGTAAATAGAGGCTACCTCAAAAATATGGTAGATGACTGTCTTGCAGGAACTGATACATCTTGGTTATCATAAAATTGGCAAATAACAGCCAATGCAGACTGATTATCAACCTGCATTTAAACACCCCAGAAAAAGTTCCATTTATTCACATAAGACTACCGGTTTAAGCAGGAAGTGCTATGACATCACAGACCATTACCATTACCCTGAAACTGCTAGAGGACTTTGTAATTCGAATTGATATATCAAGACTCAGAGAGGACTTACAGTAACAGGAAAGAACAAAAATTTTAAACTGAATCGCAGAATCTTCACATAAGGCCATATCAATAAGAGTAAATGGATAAATAGAATTATAGTATTAATTAATATAAAACGACCAACTTCCTGAGCAATATCAGAAAGTGCAGATTCAGACAACTATTAGGAAAACTACAAGCCTCCCAGGTATTGTGATTTTGGAGAAATACTTGAAAACTCATGAAATAAACCATGGAAGAACGTCATCTTGTCAAATGATACACTGAGAAAAAGGAAAAGGTGATCCCATAAAATGTCTCTAAAGGGCCAAAATTCTGTCAAACAAGAGTGGAAAATAATGTATACTGTATGGCAAAATAAAAATGTGAGACTGCAAGCCAAGAACTAGACACATGTAAAATATGGGGGATGCTAGGAAATCATGCAAAAAGACAAAAAAAAGAAAGAAAATCCCTCAGTCACTTGTTCAGAGGTTCACGGTTTACTACAACAAAATTTGAACACGTGAAAAAAAGGATATTGATGAGATAACAAACATGTGTCATGACAAGAAGGTTCAAGGTCTAAGACAAAACCATGCTGCACAAGAAATAATCATAAAACTAGATGCGATGCGTCAAGACAATTAATCTTGCTATTTCATAGAATTCATATGCGTAATAAACAATTCCACGAATTTATTGAAGAACCTTGCAGCAGTTGGCCAGAACAGTAGAACTTTTTACTGCATAAGGACCAGCCAAATCCAAATTGCCAATCACAAACAAAAGCGTATCCAACGAAAGCTCACTGATTGTTGCAGTAACCTGTCAATTTCAGAATTAAATTACCTTAAAGACGCGTTGAGTTCAAAGAAATCGAAAATATGAAAACATTACAAGAGACAACCTCTTTAATCATAGCATGTAAATGACTCGTTGCTCCTTGAGAAAAATTTTCTGGACCCCTGTTAAGAATCCTATGGCTGTAGAAAGTGCATAATTCAAGTGGTTGAACAAATTCCTTCCTGTAGTGTCAATGAGTGAAAACAAATAAAGGCATCATATCACCTAGAATGTGCAACAACGAACAGCTACTATCAGAGATGAAGGAAACTCAGTTAGATAACAATTACCACGAGTTATGTTGCGCATCAAAGTAACACAATATAATTTCGGACTTGTTCATAATCCTGACTTTTGACTTTGCTAATATTTGAATTAGAGTTTGATCGGGAATGATCGATCCCTGGAGAAGTGGAAACTTCTCTTCAATATCAGAAAGCTCGTGAACAATTGTCAGAGTAACCTTGGCAACTGTAAGTGTGATCCCCAACCGGTATTCATTTCCCTTAAACTCTACTATACCGGTGGTATTTATATCATCGGCGCTGGGGCCGGATTGCCTCTCCGTTACATGCCTATGTTGCAGCAATTTATTATCAACTGGACCACGATTATCGAACACTTTCCACTTTAATAGATTTCCTGGTTTGCTAACAAATTCAAGGACACTATCTGCAAAAGCCACCGCAAAGTCATTCTTTTTGTTCACAAGGTGGAATGTTCTTCTGAATAGAGATGTTGAAGCTTCTGACTCAGCTGCACCATCATATGCATCATGTTTTGAGGGAAGCATTGTCCACAGTGCAGCTCCACTGTCGGTGGTACAAGAAATGCCAACAAGCCTTGATTTTGGGAGGCTATTCAGACGCAGAGGTTCTCCAGAACTATCTCTAGCATACAATGAAATCAGGGAAAAATACTGAGATTGCGACTCCCATCTCCTTGCCTTATGATGCTTCACCTGAACAAGTATTTGGCAAATATTCTCAACAATTTTAGTTTCAGATCCATTGGGAAGTATGGGTCATAATAAAATCCCCAAATCGATGAATGGGGAGAAAAAGAATGAAGTTCAACGAATTATCACAGTGCTGCATAAGATTATGAAATAATAGACAGAGTGGCAGTTACTGTCAATCACTAGACAACAAAGATAGTTGAAATCCTTCATTACTAGGCTACACTTGTACAGATAACACCAAAAAACAGAGGAGTGCTCGCAAATGGCGAAAAAGGGTGAGTCACAACTAGTCGATTATTGGAAGCCCACCAACTCAGACAGCAGAAAAAACGATGAACTTTGGGCCTGACGGACCATGATGCATATTATTACATAAGGCAGTTGTCTAAGACAACCCGGTCGGTAATATCTCATCAATAGTCATTTTATATCATTATCCACAGCGAAGTATACTAAAATTATTCAACGACGTACAAAATTTCAGAAAGATTAACATTTCAACGATCTTACTCTGAAAAGAGCCCGCTCTCCTGCCAATGAATAATGGAGAACCCCAGATATATCATATCCATTACTTGTGTTTTCAACGGCAATGTACATGTGTTGATCAATATCTTGGATCGCAACAATAGTCCCTGTGAAAGATAGATGGATGTGGTAGCTAAAATTTGACGAACACTGGTCTATTACTAAGAAATTGCTATCACATACCATCAGCAACCATTTCCTCAATGTTCCCTGCAGGGCCCTGATCATACGACGCACCAGTGGATTCTGGTCGAGATTTACCTTCTAAGGTCAATGCCTTAGAAATAGAGTCAAAGGCAGAACATGCCATCTGATGCAACAGAATGATATATAAGAGCACATGACATAAAGCATATCACAGAAAGCAAAAGGATGGAGGTGGCACAAACAGTTATTTAGTAAAATGTTGACCACAAAGCTTTCCACAACGGATCAGATGCGAAACCAAGTCGAACCTTTAGGAACTATTTACAGATGCCTCTAATATCCATAATTAATAATTCTATGCAGAAGGAACGAGAACATCGAAGAATTCGCCTTGGAGCAGAATATCCAATTTCCATCTTTTCGTCCCGCATATCAACCATATATTTTATTTACAGCAAAATAGCGAGGCCAGTCAGGATATTATGAACTAAGTCATTTTCTGCAAATATCTAGGGATTTTCAGCTCACATCAAGACACTGCTAAATGGGTGAACTTCAGAGTTCAGATGATATTTGCCAATGAAATCAGTTTACCTTTATTTCAGAAAGTGATATGGTCATATCAAATCCTGAAATAGAACCACTCCCAAACCAAATGCTTGAGCATGAAGATATAGTGTGGTCACTACTGGCAGGACTTTCAACAGCCAAAAAACATTGCAGATCTTTCAATAAATAATACTGCGGACTTATGTGTAATATCTTTTCTGCTGGTCCACTCCTGCAATCATCACAAGAAGCCTGTGGCGATATTGAGCGACTTGATCCACTCAACTCGGAAGAAAACAAATGAATCGAATCTTTATCCTGAAAAAGGCAGAAAATCTACCTTCTAAACTTTGACTACAAGCTATCATTTACGACAAGGAAAGAAATGAACTTCAGTACCTGACCTCCATGGTTCACTCCACGAATGAACTGAGAAAGAAAAGAGAATCTGGAAACACTGATCGACAGTTTTCTTGATGCACTTTCCAATTTAAATTCCAAATGGAAGTCGACCTCAAACGTAAGTTCTTGAAATCTGTCTGCAATGTAAATTAACAGGGTTTTAATAAATTACGATGTTGTCAACAACTTCAGAGTTAAAATGATGGTATCATACCAAACTCATCTGTTGCCACAATAACGAGGGACGGATGCAACAGCCTCACAGATAATGCCTCCTTATGATCCCAGATACCAGGTTGTTGGCCTAGAGGAATATCTAAACTAGGACGACCAACTGGTTCCCCAATACTTCGAGCAATCGAAACAGAATCAGACGATCTACTCGATGGAAAAAGTTCTGAGATCGAGTAACGGTACAAAGTAAAGCATTCAAGCAGCATCACTATGGCTTTTACTTCAAGTAACACAGAACCACCCTGTTATAAGCATCACAATAAGATCAAGAATACTGAAATATCATCTCCATTTATGTTTAAGATGGTATGGCTGGAGTTTCAAGTTTCATGCATGATCAAGATCCTAAAAGAGAAAGAGGCGTAGCACCTTGGATTCACAAGATACTTTCTGGAATTCTCCACCAACAGAAAAAGATGCATTCAGTTCCTCAAATCGATTTTCATCAGCTAAAATGTTCTTTAGTTGGGATCCAGTCAAATAAATTCGAGAAACAGCAATCCTTGTAAATAACCAATGCTCCAGCAGATTTTCTGTTTCCATGCTTGACAAGGTTTCACGTCCCACTGGTGATGTAGCGTGACTAATGTACTCTTTGGCATCAACGAGAAACAAGCATATACACAATTTGATTTGAGATATAGATGCTTCAGCCAGGAAATTTGAAGAACCTAGTAGATCTTTTGACTCAGATTTAACAGAACGTCCATCAAGTTCACTCGAAGCTTTCAAAACGACACATCGTAGTCCCTTTATATCAACCGAAACTTCCGTATTTTGTCGTTCAAAAGCAATATCCAGTTTTCCCATCTTAACAGAGATGTAAATACCTTTGGCAGATTGGTCATGCATGACTGATGGGCTGCCATTATCACCATCAACAGTTGGTACTACCTTATGGATCTCAACACTAAAGCTTCTCCTGGAATTATGAAGAACAATATCAGACGACTTAAGCTCAAACATGCTGTTGACTTTTAGATGAGTTTCTGTCATAACTGATGCTTGTTGAGTCCTATAATATGGTGTCTGCTGACACCCGTTGCTCGATACTTCTTCATATCTCATATTATCACCAGCTTTACCCCAGGCAAAGGGCAGTGAATCATGCAATACTTCAAAACATATCTGCAATAAAGAAAACAATTTTTTCCAAACCTTGAGTAGTAGGATTGGGGAAATAAATTTAACCTTACTCTAATTTGTGATTATCTGATGATCACTGTGGCAGCTTTAAATCACATGTTGCCATTTGCTAGAAATTGAT
This sequence comes from Craterostigma plantagineum, assembly GCA_027422505.1. Taxonomy (NCBI): domain Eukaryota; kingdom Viridiplantae; phylum Streptophyta; class Magnoliopsida; order Lamiales; family Linderniaceae; genus Craterostigma; species Craterostigma plantagineum. The sequence continues at coordinate 18,440,207 of JAPQWV010000017.1, read as the reverse complement.
AAATAAGTGATGAGCACAGCAGGCATACTTTGAAGAATTTTCTTACCGAAAAAAAAAATAAACTCAGCTACCCAAAAGTGTGTACTATAAGAATGTCCCAGAGGACAGCTCGAAATAGTTCCTCATGAACATGCCATAGAAAAATTGACTGAACCAAAGTTGGTATGCCGTCCATGAAGCAATATGTAATATAATAAAAAATCACCTTCGCTAAAACGCACAACTCATCAAGGAATATTAATGTGGAAATGCCATCAGCAACCACAAAGAACGTCACCGAGGAAGCAATCACCGATGAGCCGAATGAGTAGGCAGCACTCCTGTTACGGAAAAGGAAATAAGTCAGAGTCAAAGATAGCCACATCGAAAGGTATTCTGACATTCGCAAAAACCAGCATCTACAAGACTGGAATTACATTATTGTCAATGGTCAGATACAGGATCACAAAATCACAAAAGCTATCATCAAGTAAATCATGTCTGTACAAAATTGTAACTTCATATAACTTACAAAACATGAGTTTTTCACTTCAGCAGTTCTTTAACAAATCAGCTTACCGTGGCAACGGACTTGCGAGCTACCCAATAATATATACACCTGATGAGGCAAATAAGAGAGATACTCTAAAGAAACGTTTTTCTAAATTACCTTCATTGCTAGACCCTAACATAATATTACACTTCTCACAAGTACAAAGGACACTAATTGAACGTAAAGTGGCATAAATTAATTTTAAGTAGCAAACCCTTATTACTAATAAGCCTCAAAGACAACTCAACCAAATCAAACAAGAAGTTTAATCATGAACCAAAAAACGCATCAAGCTGGAAGTGGAACCACAAAGAATTAAAAGCAAGGGAAAAACATCACCTTATACATTGAAGTTGTGTGATTATAGACCTTAATTCCACTATTTTGAAATCCGGATTCTCAAAAGTTCCATCTAAGTATGCCTTCAGTACACCAATTTTCATAAATGCATGGAGTGAAATCTGCTCCTGACAGCCATAACCTTCATTATACGATTCAGGGATACAAATTTCTGATGGTATGTTAAGCTCAGGGAAACCTGACCCTCTATTGTGTTCAGCATAGTCTTCATCCACTAATCTAACATTGTTTTCTGCATTTGGTGACACCAGAAGTTCCACGTTACCGATTTCAAATGAGACATTCGTAAAAGTATGACGAATGTCTCTAGATTTGGCACCAATCTGATCATTTGACATAGATAGATGAATACATGGACCAGCTATGAGTGCACCAATTTCAACATGCTTCTCAGGAATGGTTCTGATAAATTTTCTCTCCATCTCGCTAGCATATAACTCCGACTTACTTTTCCAATCCCTTACAACATGATCTTGAATGACAGGAGTGGTGAGAATATCATTTTCCCTGCTTCCGCCATACAAAACATATTGAGTTTGATTAAGAAGTACGACAATTGACAGGAGAGAATAGTAATCCAAATTAAAGTTCAATTTTCCAACGACCAAGCTACATTTCTGAGGGCAGGAACTAGGACCACCATGGCAATGAGATGCTAAACAGCTCATTACCTCACAGAGAATCCATGGCGAGAACATCGCAGTACTTTCTGCTTGATCCTTCAAATAAGAATCCACCCAATTCAACCACAGCTCACGTAGAAGATGGTCTATGCTAGTAACTGAAGTTTTACAAATGTGATCGGTATTATCACTATCAACGCCTTGAGGAAAGTAAAATGAATCTGCAGGATTGCTCCTCACAATAATTTCCTGACCATGAATTTCTTTATGCCAGTATTCTTTCAAGTTACTGTTTGATCTGGGTTTTGTAGTAGAGAATGATAGAACATTCAAGCACCCAACTGATACAGCAGAACTCTGTCCAGTTATACTTTCAAAGTATCTAAAGATCACTGAGTTTACGCAAAGCTTGAAACCAAGCAACCCTTGGCATGCAATCATCCTATCAGAGGCCATCTTACCAACAGAAGACTGTACAGCACTGGCAGGAGTAATATTTATTGATATTTCTTGCAAATCAAAATAGATGCATGTTTGAAGAGCAAGATCATTGTCAACATCGCCAACATATCGCCTGGTCTTAACTAAAAGGAGTATATTCAGAATGAAGACAAAACAGCTACTAATCATTCTCCAAATATTCACGAGCAGTTGCCGCACGTTTGAAAATTGCTTACTTGTTATGAAATCATCAGACAACTCCCTTTGACCAGTTCTAGTTCTGTAGCGAATTATTCTGCGTGCAGCCGCAATGGCCTCTGGAGGAAGACCATTCTCAACTTCGGAAATCAGTTTCCACTGGGACTTAATAAAACACAAAGTCCTGCTATCCCAAAACATCATGGAAGCTGATTTTTTCATTCTATCCTGGTAGGGATATCCAACTAGCACGAGTAAAAACTGATAGGCATTAATGTAACGGATCCACAAACAAACAACCCAAGCTACTTTAATAAATGACCTTTTAGAAGTTCGGAGCAGAGAACTAAGTTTGGTTGACACTATGCTCCATAGCTGCCTTCCAGGTCTAGGATGAATAGGTTTCTTGGGGATGAGTTCATATAACGATAATGCGCGAGAGAGTTCTTCGGGGGAAAGTAAAATATGTACAGCTGGGACACGAACACAAATGGTCATGGAGTGAAGATGACTAAAATCCATTACAGCAGACATACTTGTCGCAGGAAGGATACAGCTGGTACGATTGTCGATGTTCAAACTGATCTCATAACGGTCAACATCAATATCAAATGAACTTGTTCTACGAGATGTAGCAAAGGAAACAAAAAAATCTACAAGGAAAGATCTGTTCACCACATTTCTCGACGCAGCTACAATTTTTCTTGCATACATTGAGCATGAGATGGAATCCCGTGGCCTAGACGATTTTATAATCACGTGAACATCGTGCAATTCCAAGAGACAATGCCTGAACACAGTTTTAAGTATCGATGTTTCCCAAGACTCAGGGGTGATGTCTATAATCTTGTTAACAGCATCGTGCAAAGCACATCCCTGAAACAAATAATTGAAAGTAACACATACTGTAATACAACACCAAACCTGAGAATCATGGTTATTCTCGATCGAGAAGTTTTCTCAGCTATTACATTTACAGTTCAATCCAATTGGCTTTCCAGTTTTCTACTGCTAAAACTATTCATGAACCACACTAGAAAACCTCATCTGATTGAGAATCATGAGACTCCTACGCATGTAATATTATAGAAACAAATCTATTCATGTAAAACCATCACGTATCTAATAAGCTCCTCTCACTAAACTCTTCCAGGTACATGATCAATGAGAAACAAACAGCTTAGAACTCAATAATATCCACCCATAAAACCAACATAATTAGAGTCGGAGAACCTATAATTACCTCAGGATCAATGTCACAAAGCAAGCTATTCCGTTCCTCCACCGTCGTGTCCCTTGTCCTACGCCTCCACGCATCCTCCTTTTCTCTTCAAGAAAAAACACAAACACCGAATATTTCAGTCCGCGCGTAAAATATATAAAACTTCGACAAACAAATAACTAAAAACTACTAACCCAACGGAAAGGACGACGCGAAGACCTCGGACCACCAGCGTGAACGCAGCGGAAGAGAGCGGAGAGAACTTCAAGCTCAACTCATCAACCGTAACTTCCTTGAAGCAGACTCTCGACGGATCGTCGAGCAATTCGTTCAGCGCCGAAACGTTGAAGACGAAGTTCAGTAGCTGTCCAGTGGAACCAAACAGCCCGAGCTTCAGCTGAATGTCCGGGTCGTGATGGAGCCATGGAGATATCAGAGATAAGAGACGGCGCCTGATCAAATTGCTGGGGAACATCTGTGCTATCTCCCTTCGAAAAGCATCGTCATGCGTATTGATTGTTCGAGAAAATGACGCAACTGTTCAGTTGACAAAGAAATGTGCAGTCAGATTTTGTTTTCTTTTAGAGGGGATCGAGTTTTCGTGTAACGGACAAGTGGCGATGGCTGACGCGATTTGTGTCATCCGTTTGATTAAATTGGAATTTTATTATTTGTGAGGGTGTCGTCATTAAATCTAAAATGCTACAAAGTTATTTTGCAAGTCAATTACACGTCCGTTGGAGCAATAAAAAGCCTCTCGCTAGGGTTTCCCTTCGCGCTCTCTCTATCTCTCACTGCCAAAACGAAAAAGAAACTATTCGTCTAACACATCCTCCATTAATGGAGGTGAGGGAGTCCTTGTTCTCCTCTTTTTCATTTTCTTTTTCTGTTTTTCTTTCATATTTAGCTTCGGCTATTTACGATCATTGTTGCAAAACTCGGCCTAGGCGGCCGAGTAGGCGCAGCCTAGGCGCTCGGCGGGCCTGACGGAGGTGAGTACCACCTAATCGGCCAGTCTAGGCGCCGGAACCGACTACTCGGGCTAGATGGCCGGTTAGTCCGCCTAGGCGACCAAGTAATTTTTTTCTATTTTTTTATTTTTTTCTAAAATTTTTTAATACAAAAAAATATTATTAAGGATATTATTTCCGTAGATGAATAAATCAAATATATATTACTTTGGTAATTAGCATATAAAATAAAAAAATGAGTATACCACATAATTTCCGCCTAGAAATCGTCTACTCCCCGCCTAGGCCGTCTAGCGAGTTTATAACATTGGTTACAATGATTTGGGGCCCTTGCACACACCTAATGTTGGTAATTTTATGATATGGTGGGAATATTTACTAATTAGGAGAATAATATAAATATTATGGAGATAATATTAGAATTTATATTAGATATATAAGAGAGAATGTTTTTAATTTTTTATTGCTCATATTACAAAAATATATTACATGATAGCCTATTTACAGATTTCATGCAATCATCTAGACATTCAACATTCAACGTTGGAGATCTAAATTATTAGTCAAATTATTAAGGCTATTCAAAGTTCAAACTATCCATTCTTTGACAATTATATTTAAACTAGGAAATTTCAAATTTTGTTTTTATTTCAACACCCCCTCTTAATTTGTGATTTTCAAGATCTTCTTGAACTTCTCAAGTTTTTTTTTATCGATACCGCATTCGTGAGAAAGTCTGCAACTTGATCATTTGTGTTGACGAACTCCATGTGAACTTCTTAGTTGGTCACAAGATCACGGATGTAATGATGTCGGAGTTCGATATGTTTCGACCTTGCATGAAAACCAGATTTTAGTCATAGCAATAGTTGACAGAAGAGTGTAGTCGGCTTCTTCTGTTTTTGTTGTAGATCTTCTAGAATTCTTCTTATCCAGACCGCTTCACACGCTGCATCTGTGGTGCAATATATTTCGACTTCACTTGTTGTTAATGCAACAGTTTTCTGCTTTTTAGAACACCAAACAACCACTTTTGTTCAAGCGAGAACACATATCCGGAAGTGCTTTTACGGTCCTCTATGACCGTCCCAATAGCTATCAGTGAAACCGGTTAGCAGATTGCCTTCTTCTTTTTCATAGAGAATCCCGTGCTTTTTAGTAAATGTGACGTATCTCAAGATTCTTTTTGCCGAGATAAGATGAAGTTTGCTCGGTTCACTCATGTATTGAGAAACATAACTTACCGAGGGAACAATATCTTGTCTAGGGTAGATCAATGATCCTACAAGACTTCGATACATTCCTGCATCGATTTTTTCCGCACCATCATTTTGCTGCAACTTCTCGTTCTAGGCCATAGGAGTGTTCACCGGTTTGCTGTTCTGCATATTAAATTTCTTCAACAAATTGTCAGCATATTTTTCTTGAGAAATAAATAACTTTCCCTTTCGATTGTTTTACTTGGATTCCGAGAAAATATTTTAGAAGTCCCAAATCTGTCATCTAGAATTCTTATATCATTCTTAAATTCTTCAGTGAACGTCAGGGTAGTGCCAAGATAAATAATAGCATCAAAGTAAAGGCACATGATAGAAAATATGTTATACCGAAATGTTTAATATAGAGAGATGGCTAACTAGGGCTTCGTCGAAATCCTTCTCGAAATAAATACCGGTTTCATGCTCTAGGTGCTTGCTTAAGCCATAAATAGCTTTTTTTAACCGACAGACCTTTCTCGGGTTTTCGCTAATCTCAAATCCTTGTGGCTGTTGAACATATACTTCTTCTCAAGTCGCCGTTGAGAAACGCTGATTTTATATCCAACTGGTACACTCTAAGCTCCAATTGGGCTGCGAGCGCAACGACTATTCGAATGGTCTCCATGCGAGAAACTGGGGCGAATGTCTCGTTGAAATCGATTCCGGGTTGCTGAGAATAGCCTTTTGCAACCAATCTCGCGTTATGTTTTTTAATGGAACCATCTTGGTCGAGCTTTGTTTTGAACACCATTTTAGACTGATGACTTCTTTTCCCTGTGGCATGTCAACGAGCTACCAAGTGCCATTTTTGTCGATGACGTTAATTTCTTCTTGCATCGCGTTTCTCCAAACTTTTCTCTTAGACGCATCTTCAAAATTCCGAGGCTCACAACCAAAGAAGGCAATATCACATTTCTCATAAATATGTCTTGTAATGATCGTGGCTTTCTTGGAGGTGATTCCGGATCAGAATTATCTTCAGATATATAGGTAGATCTTGGAGAACTTTCTGGCGTAGGTGGTATAGCTTGATTCTGTGGTGGTTGTCTTGTTGTCGTGGTACTGACTGTTATAACTCTAACGGTAGAAATGGTTCTTGAGAATAGTTTTCATCCCATTTCCAAGCTGCATGCTCATCAAAGATAACGTCTCTTGACACAACAAGTTTGTTAGTCTTTGGCTTAAAAAGTCCATATCTCTTAGATTCATCGTTGTGGCCAACAAAGATGAGTTTCTCGCCGTTTGTATCATGCTTATCACGGTTTGGGATTGATATGTGCGAGTACATCCAAAAATTTTCAATTGACTTACAACTGGTTTTCTGTTGTACCAAGTTTCGAATGGAGTTTTGTTGAGAACCGCCTTTGTGGGTGAGCGGTTGAGGATATAAGTTGCTGTGGGAACAGCTTCTGCCAAAATTTCTTATCAAGTTCTTTTCATTTGAGCATACTCTTGCCATCTCAACTATTGTTGGGTTTTTTCTCTCGGCAACTCCGTTTTACTGTGGAGTTCTACTAACTGTTAATTGTCGTTCGATACCATTCTTCTTGCAATACCCCAAGAATGGAGTATAAAGAAATTCTTCGCCACGATCTGTTCTCAAGGATTTTATTTGTCGACCACTTTGTTTTTCCACGAGCGCTTGAAACTGTAGGAAAAAGCTGCAAAAGCTTCGGATATCTCATGCAAAAAATATAGCCATATTATTCTTGTAAAATCATCGACAAAAAGAATGAAATATCGCTTTTACCGAGCGAAGGTGTTCTTGTAGGACCACATATGTCCGCGTGCACCAACTCGAGAGGGGTTTTTGCTCTCCAAGACGTCTTTTTGGGAATGGAAGACGGTGCATCTTCCCATATATACATCCTTCACAAATGTGATCTTTTTGCTCGATGGATGGAATACCCACGACCATGTTCTTTATTTTAAGAAGCTGCAATCCTTTCTATGAAGATGACCATACCTCAAAGCCACAGCTGAAATGGATCAACATTTTCTCCTGCGAAGGCCACTTTTCCTCCCGAAGGCATGACAAAGGAAAAAACTTTATTTGAAGACATAACAACGGATGCTACCAGTGTATTATTTTTCTTGTCGAGATTTTGCACCGTCTTCATCAAAGGAGATCATCTTCATCAACTGCCGGCACTTAGTAAATGGGTACGTAAAGAACGTCGCTGATGAATTTCTTATTACCTCCTTTGCTTTGCACCGCAGTGACTCCTTTGTCTTTTGCGTCTTGGATCTTTCTGTCGCCAAGTTTGATGTAGGAAGTGTAGTTAGTATCCATCTCCATGAAAAATTCTTATTACCAGTCATATGATTGCTACAGCCGCTATCAACGTACCATAGGTCTTCACTGTCTACGATGCAAGAGAATAGTTGCTCTTCCTCATCCTTCATGAAGTTGACGATTCTCTGCCGTTCTTCTTCTTTGGACAGTCGGTGTATGAGTGGTCCGGATTGTTGTAGCGTTTGCATCGAAAGAAACAATCTTTCATCTCATGATTGCTTTTTTTGCAAATGCGGCAGTGTATCGAAATCTCTTTTTTGCTGAAATTTGTTCTTGCCTTTCCATTTTCCTTTCTTGCCTCCCTTATTTTGTTTATAAGTTTTTCCATCCGATAGATGAATTTTAGACTGGAAGACCTGCTCCATGGATTGATGTGATGACCAACTTAGTCTGACTTCATGCACTTGAAGAGAGCTCGAAAGTTCATGAAACGTGTATTGGTCGAGATCCTTCAATTCTTCAATCGCCGCAACCACATGATCGAATTTTACGGGTAAACTTCGAAAAACCTTTGAACACTTTTTCTTTCGTCAATGACGTTACCGAGACTTCTTATTTGATTGACGATTTTTTAAATTCTTGATAGGAAAGATTGCATATCTTCGCCGTTTTTCATCTCGATGTTGTCAAAGTCTCTCCAAAGATTTTGTAACTTCAAAGAAACTACTTTTTGATCACCTTGGAATCCTTGATTGAGAACATCCCATGCTTCTTTCTACTTCTTAGCTCCAAAGATTCTCTGAAATATTATTTTACCAATGCCTTGTTGGAGGTATCTCAAAGGGCTTGCATTGTTTCGAACATCCTCCTTGTATTTCTTATGTTGCGCATCGATCCACGCTTCGCTTGTTCCTTCTTTGGGTGGCTCGGGATATGTGCTTTCGACAACATCCAATAGATCTACGGAAATGAACACGTCTTCATTTGACTGCTCCAATAGTCGTAATGTTCTCCCGCGAAAATCGGTACTTGAACAGGAGAATAGGCGCACATGGTAGACGTTGAATCTGAGGCCATTCTTTTTTTTGGAGTAAGCGAGGCTTCGAGAACCGAGTGGTTCTGATACCAAATTTGTTGGTAACTTTTTTAATATGGTGGGAATATTTATTAATTAGGAGAATAATATAAATATTATGGAGATATATTATGAGAAGATATTAGAAAAAATGTTAGAGATATAAGAGAGAAGGTTTTTAATTTTTGTTGCTCATATACAAAATGTATTACATGTAGCCTATTTAGATTTCATGCAATCATCTAGATATTCAACAGTCAACATTCAACATTCAATATTGAAGATCTAAATTATTAGTCAAATTATTAAGGATATTCAAAGTTCAAACTCCATCTTTGACAATTATATTCAAACTTGGAAATGTCAAATTATTGATTTTTTTTCAACATCTACTTTATGACTGGTCTCCTAATTATGGAGCTTTGTTCCCCTCTTGTAGGAGCTTTTCCTACCCACGTGGGAGCTTGGTTCCCTTTATGGTATTGTTCTCCTGAAGGACACGGGTTTTGAAGTTGAAGACGAGAAGAAAGTGAAGAGTATTACAATGGAGTTTTAGACTCAATTAGTAAATCGGTTCTTTAGTTTTTCTTGTTCGAGCTTTATTTCTTGTTTTCTTTCGGGTTTGTTTTTCGTTTTACTTATTGTCCTATGTTTCTCTTGTCTCTCTTGGTAGAGATCTTGTTCCTACTGGATGTCACTGTATCTAAAGAGCTCATTTGTGGCTATTTAGCTCTGTATGTTTGTTGATATATTAAACTATTATTTCGAAACGTCTGTTCAATTTTTGCTAATATAAAGAACTGCATAAATATATCATCTTTCTTCTATTATAAAGAACAACATCACTTACCTATCTATTTTTTTCTCCCCTCTCTCACCTTTTTCTCTCTCTATCCAGAATCCTCTCCACCTCAAAACCCTAGCCGCCGCAGTATTCGCCCCTCCCTCCTCCATCTCCAATGGAGGTGGGGGAGCTCCCATTTACTATTTTTCTCTCTTTTCTTTGTTTCTCTTTTTTAGTTTTAAAAAAATTGTGTGTTTTCTATCCGCCCGCCTCCGCCGCCTACGCCTGCCTACGCTCCGCCGCCCCGCCGGCTGCCGCCTCGTCGTTCCCCGCCTTTTCGCCACCCACCCTCGTAGTTGCCGCCTGTCACGGACTTGTAACTCACTTACAATGCTCCGTGCGGCCTTAGCTCCTCATGTTCGCCCTCGTGCGACTTTATCTAAGTCAGCCTCTTCGAAATTGCCTAAGTTGGAAAGATAACAAGTATGCGAAAGATTTGTAGGGTGGGAAAGCAGTGGGAGAAATAGCTTTGTATTTCACTTGATGATTTACAAATGAGCCAAACACCCCTATAGATGCATGTATCCCTTTGCAATGGACGGATGAGATCGTTTTAATGTAACGACTATTGAAAGAGCTCTAGAGAATTCTAAGCATATCCAAGGAATATCCTATCTCTAGAAAATTCCATATAATTCTAAGTTTATTCCTAGAATATTCAAGTGAGATCTAGAAGCTTCAAGGGCCTTCCAGATCAAGTAGGAACCTCACGGTTGCATTCCTCTCGTGCATGTCCTGGACTCTTCGTGCGCCCCGTGACGCGCCGCTCCCTTTCACCCACCCTCGCCGCCGCTGCCATTAACCCACCTTGTGTCTCCTGACTTTCGGATCGGGAGCTCTTTCTCCCGGCCTCTGAGCCGGAGCTCTTTCTCCCTTTGTTGGAGCCCCCCTCTCCCTTTGTGGAGTCATTTCCGACGAAGGCAAAATTCGTAGTCAACGGCCCGAACAAATGAGGAGTGTTGTGGATTAGGCTTAGCAACCTTTTTTGTGATATGTTCTTTAGTTCTCGTGTTTTTAGATCGTGAATCTTAGTTTTTTGTCGGCTTTTTTCGTTTTATTTGGGTGTTTGATGCTCCGTGTGAGCATTGTTTTCTTTTTCAGGATGATATTACTGGAGATACCTCTTGGGCTGTTTAGCCCGTGTACTTTTGTTTATGATATTAAAGCTATCGTTTCCGGAAAAAAAAAGGAACAACATCAGTTAGTAATTGCGATTTGGTATATCAATTTTGTTTTAATTAAATTTTACCATTAATCAAATATTAATTATAATGGACAACATCACTTAGTAATGGTAATTTGGTATATCAATTTTAGTTTAATTAAAATTTACCATTAATATATTAAATATAATTAAAAAACTATTTATAATTTAAAATACTATTATATTAAATATGGACAACTCAATCATCTTAATTATATTTTTGTCATTTATATACTAAATGCAATTAAAAATAATTTAACCAATCAAATATTACATATGTACAGAATGTGCTAAGTTAAATTTCTGGGTTGAAAGGCCTCAAATTATTTTCAATAAATAAATCGACAATTCTACTTATATTTCAGACCGGGTGGGTGTGGGTAGGGATGGCAATGGGGCGGGGCGGGGACGGGGAGACATCTCCGCCCCGCGGGGATAAAATCTCGGGGATTCTCCGCCCCGTTTGGGGCGGATCCCCACGGGAACGGGGAATCCCCGCCCCATTGCCAACCCTAGGTGTGGGTCTGAAATTATTTCAAGTTAGAAGCTAATTAGAATTTTGAATTTGTTTGATGGACGAAAGAATATCCAAACTGGTTATGAATACGAAGTGACCCAATACAAAAATCGATATATTTAGTGATTCACATTATAAGTTGTCTTTTTTTTTATATACTCCTCCATCCGTTCCAGCAACTTTATCACATAAGTTGCCGGGCACGCAAATTAAGGTGGCATTATTATAATAATATAGTACAATGAAAATGTAAAAAGTGTATATTTTGACACGTCTTTTAAGAATATTTGATATTATTATATTGATTGTTTGTGATAATTTTGCTAAATAAGTAAAGGTGATAAAATTATTGGGACGCACGAAATGAAAAAGTGTGATAAAATTAGCGGGACGGATGGAGTATTTAATTAGGAGTTTTTTCGAAATAACACTGAATTTTTATTTGACCTGAAAAACCTAAGAAAACTTGAACCATTACACACCAAACTTGAATTGGAACAACGATTCATGGCCCTTCATTGTCATTTCATAATCTTAACGGATAAGGTGATGAGCCAAAGCCAAACTGTAAGAAAACTTAATAAATAGCCGCGCCGCACCTTAGATGATCAAAATGAGAAGCAATATCCATGCATACATCTCAAGGCTGAGAACAACAAAAACCACATTAAAATTCCCATATGCAGCTTCATACGCATACGAAAAGTCGCAACCACCTATTGCTTCGACAAGGAAACAGCGTCTTATTTCTTACCACGCCTCTGCCTCAGTCTTGCAGCTATACTATCGTTCGTCAGTTCGAATGTCTTACGCTTCTTCGACTTAGTTGAATTACCGCTTTGCTCTTGTGCTGCAGCAGAATCTTGTTCGTCTAATTCAGTGGTCTCCTTACTTCCATTCCCTTCTTCTCCAAGAACTTCACATGTCGATGCTATTTTCTCATCACAGGCTGAAATGTTTTGTACCTTTTCAGGGGTCGAGAACTGTTTGGATTCATCTTTCAGTAAAGGCTGTGGGGTTTCACTTTCGGCGATAGGGACACTAGATTTCTCATTCGAGCCTTTTTCATCCTTCGCAGCCTCTTCGGGGTTTGATTCGAAATGATTATTATCATCTCCATTGCTTACGTCATCAATGTCTGAGAAGGGAAGTGATCTCTTAGCAGAACTTGGAGCCTTTGTGCTCACATTATTTTCGTCTGAAACCGTGCTCGCGAGCCTTGTCTGAACGAGATAATGTGCAACTGATTTGTACCCAAGGCTCGAGATCTTACACAATTGACAGAAAATAGAAACAAGGATCTTATATAGCTATTTTTGTCAGATGCTGAAAATTCAAAGGAGGGTGAACCTAATGGAATTTTTTTTGCTAAGGTTTTTTTCACAACACCTTCTTGTAAAGAGGGCCAGTGGGGGCCCACCCTTTGGCCTGCCTGCACAAGCTGCAGTTGCATATTCCTCGGCAAACAGGGCAAATCCACTCGGGATTTGCATTCGCTTCGAGCACATTTTCGCCATATCTGCAAATTTAGAAAAGATATTCGAACTCATTGTGGAAGTTGTTTAGCTATCGTTCCATCTTTTGAAATGATAAATAGCCTCATCACTTATAAGATCATAACTTATAGAATTGCTGTGCTGAGTATACTATACCTCATGTACAAGCAATCTCCACAAAATTGCCCTTGAACAAGATTGCATTTCCAGCAATGCGTTCGTTGACCGAGAGTTTTTTGCCTGAAGAAGCAAAGACATGCATTTGAGTATAACAACTAAAAAGGGGGAAAACCCATAATCAGTTATCTGAACAATCCATTAAAGATGGAAATGAAACAGATACTCATTAGATAAAGCAAGCACAGACCTGCATTGATGGCAAGTTTTGCCCTTGATTGGATCGTAAATTCTTTTTCCATCTTTCCCATATCCATCGACGAAAAGAGTCCATTCAACCTCGGTGCTGCCAAGGAGCTCTTTGTGTTCTTCGGTGTAAATCTCAGGTTTTGCACCCTCCTTTCTCAGCAAGTTTTGGCTCTTCAGAGACTTATCCTTCTTCGGCTGAGGTATTTCACAGTAGCTAACTGGCGTTGAGTTCTGCAGCCTACAAAAATCACAACAGAACAGCGAGAAAATCATTTAGGTAGGCGAGGAATCGATTATAAACCTAAGTACTACGAACCGCATCTGTTGCTGACCCTCACAATGATATGCCCTAAACACAAAATGTTGGAAACTCCATAAAAGTCTTTGAAAATCAACACTTCTTCAAATGGAAACAAACAAAGTGTCTGTGAACCGTAAAACAAACTCAGAAGCAAACCCCCATCATCTTCACCAGCATAACGAACCATAGAACAACACTGCGTAGATGAATAATATGCAACTGACCAAAATAAACCAATAAATTACCTAGACGACCGACGTGTCGGCGCAGAAGCACAAGGAATCGGTGAATAACTCTGCTGATTTACCTTCCTGTTTAGATTTCTCCTCGGGCTGGATTTCAGCGACTTTACCTGAAGAGAGAGATCGAAAATCCCTAGCTTCTGCATCCTCTCGCGATTTTCTTTGATTCTACTCTCCCTCGACATCTCATAGTCCGTTGCGTCTTGGATTGTCGCCATTTTCGAAGTAGAGAAGTTGGAAGAAATGGGTTTTTCACTACTGAGTTTACCACCACTACACAAGAGAATATTTGTCTCTGCGTAATAGGCGGATTTGCCTTGGGAATTGAGACTAAAATATGACCGTTACACAGCGGGTGAGTTTCGAACAGCATAGTTTGAAATAGATCTGGGTAATGGGCCGGTTCAATCCGGAACCGGCCCAAAACCGGCCCACGAAACCGGTTGAACCGGTAAAACCGGTTCTGGAACCGGTAACCGGCCCATTAAAAGTGGTTTGGGCCGGTTCCGGGAACAAGGAACCGTGGATTACCGGTTCCGGTTCCCAGTTCCGACCCACGGTTCCCGGTTCCGGTTCCGGAACCGGAACCGGCCCAATGGGTTTCAAATTTTTTTTTTAATTCCAAAAATAGTTTTAAAAAATTTAAAAAAAATAAAAAAAATTATAATGGGCCGAACCGGTTCTGGAACCGGCCCATTAGTGACCCATGGTTCTGCTCCGTGGTTCTGGTCCGGTCCCTGGAAAATGGTCCTGGAACGGGAACCAGAACCGGGACCGGAACAGTGCCCGGACCGGTAGAACCGGATCCGGTGGAACCGGAACCGGTGGAACCGGCCCGGAACCGGCCCGACCCAATCCATTACCCAGGTCTAGTTTGAAATACATTATTGCAAAACCCCAGTCCAATCCGGCCCGGCCCGGCCCATCATTAGGAGGTAGACTTGCCCAAATTCAACCGTAACCGGCGGTTGACCGCCGGTTACGGTTACAAACCGTAACCGGCACAAACCGTAACCGGTGACCGTATATGGCCGGTTACGGGGCGGTTGGTCCGTTCGATGAACCGCCAACCGCCGGCCCGAAACCGCCGGTTACACGGTTAACCGGCGGTTGGGTTTTAAAAAAAAAATTCAAATTTTGAAATTTGAAAATGCCGCCCAGTTTAAAAAAAAAATTAAAACAAAAATTAAAAAAAATAATAATAATAGTCGTTGTAACCGGCGATTGACCACGGTTAGCCCGTCAAATCGCCGGTTACAACGGCTCCCCAACCCTAATTCTATAAAAACCCCACCCACCCAAACCCTAAAAATTCTATCTCTCATTCTCTCTCTACTACCTCCCTTTCTCAAGCTCACTCTCACTCTCTCTCCCTCTCAAGCTCACTCTCTCCACTCCACGCCACCTCCACGCGCCGCCACCACCACCGGCCACCCACCACCACGCGCCGCCGCCACACCACGCCGCCTCCCACCACCACCGACCACGCGTCACCACCACCCGCCATCCCACCGCCGCGCCACCTCCCACCACGAGCCACCACCGCCCGCCACCTCCCACCGCCGCGCCACCACCGCCCGCCACCTCCCACCACGCGCCACCACCCGCCATGCCTGTCGCCTCCCACCAGCGCCACCACCGCCGCGCCACCTACAAAGTGGCTCAAATATTTTTTTGAGTTACCGGATATCTTCATTATAGCGAAGATATTGGATCCGAGATGGCGTTTAGATGGTAAGGGTAGACTACTAGAATGCTACTATACGAAGGTATCGTCGGGCAGGGTAGTCGATAACATTTATTGGCAGAGTGTACTCGATCGAGCGCATGGCTCTTTAAAGGATCTCTTTAAAGAGTATAAGCCGGATTTTGGCCACGACTCGTCTCGATCGAGATCGGGGCGCGGTCAATCTAGTTCTACTAGTAGTCGATCTTCACGATTAGCTGACTACTACGACATCCTCAACGCAAACAAGCGTCCAAGGTCCTCCCAAAACCCTACATAGAACTCGATAACTTTATGTCGACGACTTTCGAGTTCGAGGACGAAGATGAGTTCAACGTCCTTAGATGGTGGTCGAGGGTGTCGCCAACGTATCCAACGTTGGCGAGGATCGCTCGGGAGATCCTTGTCGTCCCGGTCTCGACCGTCGCGGTGGAGCACGCTTTTAGCATGGGCGGTTTGACCTTGAGCGAGAAGCGTTCGAACTTGAGTGTCGACAACCTCGAGTATCAATGTCTTCTCGATGATTGGACTCGAGCCGAGTATCGCACACAAGATGAGCGTGCCAGCGACTCGCCCGACGACCTTTTCGAGGATACCACCGGCACGGAGACAAGCGGCGGCAACGGCGGCGACGGCGAGGATTATTAGAGGCATTCGGCGAGGCGTGGACTCCACATCAACAAACAAGTCCGAAAAAAGAAAAGTATCCAACTCTTATATTTTTTTTGCATACCTTAAAATTTTATGTTTATAGTGCTACTAAACTAATGAATTGTTATTTTCAGGTACTAATTTATTTGAACAAGCCTAACCGCGAAGCCCGAAAAAGATAAGTATCCAACTTTTATATTTTTTTGCGTACAAATATTTATTATGTTGATTGGTTAACTAATGAATTGTTATTTTGAGGTACTAATTTATTTGAACATGCCTATTACGACGAGTCACGACGAAGCCCGAAAAAAGATAAGTAAATATTTGTATAATTAATTCTTGTTCTTTTTTTAAAAGTAAACTTATAATGTAAATCATGTTTATGCATTTTTTTTATAGGGAACAAGATTACGAAGAAGAGGGGTATCGGTAAGTGCAAGTAAGTTAGCAACGTGTGATCTCCGGATGCTTTGACGGATCATTGATAGTTGATTCGTCAGGGCTCCTGAGATCATACGTTGCTTTCTCGCCTACACTTGCGGAAGCCCGACCGAAAAGTCAAAGAATCGTGCTTCGCTCGTGATGGGCTTCAACAGGTGCAGGCGTCGGGCCGGGCGCGTTAGGTAACTTTCGCTTAGGACATGGGAGTTCGGCACCTGCACCTGTTGAAGCCTTTCTCGGACGAAGTCCTGAAAGAAGACTGATTTAATTTACATTTATGTATTGTATTGTAATTGATTAACTAAAATTTTGTAATACAATACAAGTTCTTTGTAAAATGTAAAATGTAATTTTTTTTGTAATTGTCTTGCAAATTACATAGTAGATTTCGATACATAATTCGATTTGACCAAATAATATATGAAAATTTACACAAACACTAAAATTTAAATATCTTAAAAAAAACCGGCGGTTGAAACCGGCGGTTAACCGTAACCGGCGATTGGTCTAACCGTCAACCGGGGGCGGCTAACCGGCAACCGCCCCCGGCCCGTTAGACGGCGGTTAGTCCCGCCAACCGCCGGTTACGGTTAACCGGCGGTTGGGCAAGTCTATTAGGAGGTGCATTTATGGGCCTACGTAATGGGCCCGTTAAATATATTGTCTTGCCCCAAGCCGACTTGGATGGCCCTGATGTGATTATGTGTTAGATTATTATATTTAATAATTAAGCAAGCAGTTTTCTCTCAAATGAGAGTGTCCATATTCCTTCGAAATAGGGTTGCAAACGAATCGAGTCGAATACCACAATATTCTATTCGTATTCGGATGACAATCGAATACGAATACGAATATTCGAATATTTAATCGAATCATAAATTAGATTCTTATTCGTATTCGGAAATATTCGAATCGAATATTCGAATACTCGAATATGGATTATATTTTGGATATTTATCTCTATATTTAATTAAAAATATAAATGTTATTACATTAAAACATATTCTTAACAAAGTATAATCTTTAAGATAGTTTTTGATTTAAAATATGCTATAGCTAATATATACCGAATGGCATATTATATTTAAATATAAATGAACTTGTTCATTTCTAAATTTGGGCTATAATATTTATCATAGGCTCTAATATTCTAAACATTCTTTAGACGAGAAACTTTCAAGAGCTTTTACGGAGGAAATACACGAGATATACGAGCGAAGGAGAGAAAATTCATAACGAGAGAGCGTTCTTTATTTTGCCTAGTTTTATTCTTTCCCTTTAAGTATAGAGTCTAGACGTAAGCTTTTAGGAAATGTTTCGAATGTTTAGATTCATTTTTAGGCATGAGTTTACTATCTTCGATAGTTGTTCTTTTTGTAATTCATTTTTAATAGTGGAATTTTGTCATAAGGCTCGCAGCAAGTTGAAGAACTTGCTGCACAAATTTACTTCTCGTGTGTGCCGCCTTTTACTATTAAGTTTTGTTTTTCCGATGTGCTAAACGTTCTGATCCCGAGTGTTGGCCTATGTGTTGGATCAACATTTTAGTCAACATCTCCGTGTCTGGTTTTAAACATAGGTTGTGGCGCCCCGCCATCTACTTACCATTTCTAACGCTATTACGTGACTATTGTCAGTATCAAATAATTAATTACGCGAAAATGTGGGTAAACTTTTTCCTTTTATATAAAGGGATTCGTTCTGTACAAGTCAAAGTGTCGCTCCCAACCTATTTACATAGGATGGTTTCATAATTGCAACAAAAGAAACCCTATCTTCTACTCCACGGGTCGCATTCATATACACACCACCCTAAAAAATTGCTGAAAGCTTCAAAAGATAGTCTTGCCGTCATAAGCGATCACGTACCGTGCTCGCGCGAACCTACAACACATAAAAACATGGGATGAGCTACAAAGCTCAGTAAGTAGGAATGATGCATGTCGTGCACGTGTCCTATTTGCAAAGGCATCCGCGCCAATGCATCAGACCCTAGTAGGATCAAACTCAATCTCATATCTCTCAGGGTCCTTGACTGACTTACTATGCACCATTTTCAGAGCTCAAATCTAAGGAAAAGTGGTCCACGAGGTTCCGTACCCAACAGATGCCAGCGAGGTGGTTACATCTCCAATGCCTTCGAAATTCACAAATGGCAAACCACCAATAAAAAAACTATAGTTCGATGAATTTACGGTTAGTGACAAGGGGAGCACTAACGTTTAAGTGGCTAAGCATATGTGTGTGTATGTACTTAAATTATGTGTTTATGTTTGTTATATGTAAGGCCACTTTTGATTTTCATTTCCAGCAGGCCTTACTTCCACATCGGCGAGATTTACTTTTAAGGGTGTCGTATTTTATATTTTGGGCTTGTATTTTGCATCGACAATGTGTCTGTAATATTAAAAATTTTCCTTCGGCTTCTTTATTTTCCTATGAAATATCGACTACATTTGTCGAGCGCGCAAATAGCTTACCCAAATACCAACGATGATTTTATAAAAATTCTGCATTTGAACTAGTGTAAACAAAATAACAACCGAGTTGAATTACAACCCAAAATACTTCGATTCAGTTTACAGCATATACCAACGCATAATGCAAACACCAGAATCACTACAAACAAAAACTTAGTACCCAATCAAACCAGCGAAGCCCCATTTTCAAGACATCAGAAAAAATCAATACGAACATCAATTGCATAGTACCTCGTCCATCAAGTATGTCGAGACAATGATACTCGAATGCCAAAATAACAACCAAAACATTAAATATCACATTAGACCGGCTAATGTGTTTACTACGTACCGATACTTCATATCAGCCGGGAGACTGTAAAAGAGCCTAAGTTCGTCTGAATGGTTGACGAGGAAATTGCAAATGATCAGTTTTCAATCCGGAGTCAACTCGTCCATTTCGTTGATTTGCTCGTAGACATGATACTTTTTAGGGATTATATAATTTTCTACCTCGACCATGGAGATGAACCGTTGGAGAGCCACACTTGTTTCTGCACAATAATTACCAATAATATGGGTCAACTTTGTATCCGCATCATTCATCTTCCTCTTACGACAACGTCGCTGCGGCATGGTGGTTCTTGCACCGCTAGAGCCACTACCACCCTCCTCGTTTCCCAACCTTGGACGAACTCGTTGTTCGTAGAAGTATTGTCAGCCTCTAAGTGCATGGACAAATCAACTTGGTTTAAACCACTACTCCTTAATATGTCCTCAATATCCTCAGCATGTTTACCTGTAGCTCGATCCTTCCCGAATATCTCGATCCAGTCGTTATAGTATGGCTAAGATTTATGGCGCATAGATTTAGCATTTGGAACCTTCTGTATAAAACCCAGACGAAGCACGACTATATTAAAGTAAAATGTATTTAGCATGAAGTTAATAATTAGTCGTAGTACATACCTTGACCTATTCGTCCCAGCACTGATCCTCGAACACATCAATTGTCTTCATTGAATCATTCCATCCGATTCCAGACAAACTGAGCAACGTAGATAGACTATGGTACCATTTTTTCCATGTTTGTAGACGAGAAGTGATATGGGGTGTAGCACGTATATCCGTCCCGAGAAATGTACTTAGCATACGAGCTTCTAAGATCTCCAAATATCCCGCCTCGAACCCGTTCGCTTGTCTCCAACCGCTAGCAACAATCTCTTTCATAGCGTTAATTAGTGTCATTTCTTCTTGTTGATTCAACCCACAACGGTCGCTTTTCTCCTTGTTTGGAGCAGGTACCCTAGAGTTCGTATCTAATATACCTTCCATGATGTCCTGAGAGTAACTTCTGTAAAAACTAAGTGAAAATGGAGGCATATATACAAAACAATTTAGTGTGCACGCAGATAACCCTTCAAACTAGAAGCATATGCAAATATGAAGTCATAAAATATGGAGCAAGAGCAACAACATTCCCCTGAAGCATCAACATTACTTATGTTCTCTACATCATCTATGCCATCATTTGTAATATCAATGTTATCATCCATAATTGTTTACTTATGTTCTCTACATCATCTATGCCATCATTTGTAATATCAATGTTATCATCCATAATTGTTCTAACTTCTTCATCAAGGGGATCTATTGGCATCTCTTTACGAACAAAGTTGTGGAGTATGCAACAAGCCATCACAATCCGTTGTGTGTAACCACTGTAGTAAAATGCGGCCTAGGCGGCCGCCTAGTCGCTAGTCGGAAGCAACCGTGGCGAACATGTCTTAATCGGGCCATTTATTCGGCAAATCCGCCTAATCGGCAATTAACCCGCCTAATAGGCCGAGTAGGAGTCCGATTAATTCAAATGAAAAATAGAATACTTAAAAGATTTGACTGTACTAATCCCTCAAAAGGCGCAAAAGGGATATTGAATGCGGCTCTAAAGGCATTAATATTTGGTCTTTGTTCTAGTGTGGAATGCCCTTTATATAGAAACATTTCCCACTTCCCTTGCACTACACAATCGGTGTGGGACAAATTTAGTGCACTTTCTTTCAACTGTTACGTACTGAAACGGAACCCACACTTATTCCATATATTTAATATTTAATTAACAAAGTGCATTTGTATACATATAATTTATGTGATACAAATATTTTCTTTCAAACTCCAACTAAGTTATTTAAATTACCATAATATTAATATATATTTTTTCTATTAAACTATGACAGTTTGTTACATATGGCTAAAATATGTAATAAAAAAAATATAAAATGAAATAAAAATAGTCATTAAATCGATTTTCACATTAATTAAATAACAAAGACAATTATATATATAAATCTTTTTTATTTAAGCAGAAAGCTTGTTGCATATGCTAAAAATATAGAAAATATATAAACTAAAAACTAAGATAATTCCTTTCGACATAATTAATATTCGTACTTAAGTTTTGTTACATTGTTGTGATTGATATTTTGTTTAAAATGTTTAGATAGATTTGATGTCCATTAACTTTCACATAATGTTTACATATTTAATATGTATAAGTATAAATGATAATAAATATATATACCGCCTAATTTCCACCTAGAAACCGCCTAGGTCCCGCCTAGACGGTTTAGGCGCTAGGCCCCCTCGGACGCCTAGGTAGCGCCTAGCGCTTTTTACAACCTTGTGTGTAACATTAGGGAAATACGAAGGTGAGCGTAGTATCGCCCAACGCTTCTTCAATAAACCAAAGCACCACTTGATCACATTTCTAGCTCGACTATGAATCAAGTTGAAGTACTCATTTGGGTTTTGTGGTGCGTTCTCCCCTGACCAAAGTCATCTAAATGATATCTTACTCTCCGAAACGGTGCTAAAAACCTTCTGCATTCATATATCCACCGTCGCACAAGTAGTAGTTCCTGAGAAGGATGGATTACATAATTAAGTGATACCGATTTTATATAATAAAAAATAAATTTTACCTTTTGGGATCTTAAGACCATTTCTTCTAGAAATGGCATCCCGTAAGACTCTAGCGTCTGCTCCAGATCCTTCCCAACCACACAACATATAAGTGAACATCATGTTTGGATCCATGCAACAAGTACATTAATCGTCACATCGCCTGTACGATTGCGATATTTTGGTTTGTCACATTCGGGCACTACTACCTTGACATGCGTTCCATCTAATGCTCCGAGACAACCCTATGATGGAGTTACAAATTATTTACAAGCCGAGATAATTAATTATAGATGCATGAAATAAGCAAAAGAGTACCTTAAAATGCTTCCATCTACAATCTGTGTTGTCTTCAGTTATTGGTTGGGGCGGCACGATTAGTAAACGATGCAATTTCAACACCGCATTTAGAACTTCATTAAAGTATTTAGAAATAGTCGCCCCCGACTTTCTGGAGGTTTTTTGCACTACGTGATTCTTAGTGTTATGCGCTAAAACATGGCCACTTTGTCCCGCACTGTCGTAAACTTAGAGTCCTGAAGACCACTGACATTTTGTAAAAGATATACGAGAGTGCCAAAAGTTTTTCGATTCATCCTCAAATGATTATGGCATGTTATGTCGGACGTCGATACTAACTCATTAAGGTTGTCCACCTGTTTGGGTATCTTATCAATCAAAATGTATTTTGTTTGCAAGTGTTTCCGCTTCCGACCATTCCTATTCTGTAGACGTCTTAAATAGGTCGAAACTAAGAGCGATATCAGCATGTTCTGTTGAATAAATGTTTGCAGAATTACAAACATTTTAAGTTCCATTCTCAAGTGAGAATCCATGTTGCGTCTGTAACGGTCATTAAAGTGGTGTAATACAACACTTAGGATTGAAGCAATTGATAATCAAGGAGCTGCACGATATTGCAATGCATATGTAAACTCTTATATCGAATAAATTGAAATCCTATTTCGCATAAATTGCCAATTGACAGTCACTAAGGTATGAGCAAAATATAAGTTGAAGATAGAGTAGATAATCAAACACGAAAATACACACGGTGAAACATAATCAAAGCCGAGTACCTGTGACGCGTTCGAACGAGCAGAATAGAAGTCAAAGATCATCAAAGACGACAAATCACACTCAAAGATATTCTGAGATGTGCCTTTGGATATCGCAATTCAGCAAATTGTAGTGGGTATGGACTAATTATCTCACGTGGGCCTGTAGGATCAATTATATGACATATGCTGGATTATAAATGCGGACCAGCTCATTATCTCGGGCTTTAACATGTTTTCTTATTTAGCTAGTGAACAATGTTAGGGATGATAAATGCGGTTGATACATGTGATCTCAACCGTAATAAATGGGCTTTATCCCATGTAATCCAACGAACTAAACGCAGCACAAGAAAACGATACGTTGCATAAAACAGTGTATTGATTATCACCAGCTGTAACCATATCATTTAATTTGGTTCACATTCCAAATTCAATTTCCCATCCGCCTCATTGAATTCCTCTGCATGGCTTACAGTTGGCAGCTCTACAATTTCCTTGCATTTTCCCAAATATAGAACAACGGCAATAACTTCAGTTTGCCCCACTTGTGTTGTGTGCATATCTTCAGTCAAACGGCAGTGGGTTATAAATTTAAAACCATACCCATCCCAAGCCCATAATATTTCGCCATAATTAAATAGAGCTGTGTACATTTATACGTGTAAGAAATGGGCAGCATTGAGCACAGAACTTTGAAGGTCAACGGCATAAACATGCACGTAGCAGAAAAAGGCCACCAAGGGCCGGTCGTACTTTTCCTTCATGGGTTTCCCGAGCTGTGGTACACATGGCGCCATCAGATACTCGCCTTCGCCTCCTTGGGTTATAGGTAATAACTAATTTACAGTTCACCTAATAATAATAAGCAATAGTATTCTAAAATGGTGTAATAATAGTTATATTGTTATAAATATAAAACAATTAAAATAAGGGCGGTGGCGCCGGATCTACGTGGCTTTGGAGACACGGATGCTCCGAAGGAGATATCGAGCTACTCGTGCATGCACGTTGTTGGGGATATCGTTGGACTCATAGAGAGTCTTTGTGGTGGCCGTGGGGATGAAAAAGCTGTCTTCTTAGTTGCCCATGATTGGGGTGCGATGATAGCCTGGTATCTGTGCTTATTCCGGCCCGACTTGGTGAGGGCTTTCGTGTCGTTGACCGTTCCGTTCCGTCCGAGGCTTCCTTCGGTCAGGCCCACTGAGGGCATGCGGGCTTTCTTCGGCGAAGACTACTACATGTGCAGATTCCAGGTACTACTACTACTACTAATGGAACGTACTATAAATGCTTTCATAATTAAGATTATTATTAATTATTCTTTGAAAATCTTCTAATAAGAAATGATGTGTTCATGCGCATTCATCTCATCTTATTATCAACTATCAAAAGGAACCTGGACAAATTGAGTCCGAGATAGAAGAATATGGAGCTGAGGCAGTCATCAAGAAAATCATAACGGATCGTACGCCTGGCCCACCACGCTTGCCTAAGGAAAGACCATTCGGCTCTGACATCGAAGCCATTGAACTGCCGTCTTGGTTTACTGAGGAAGATCTCACGTACTACGCCGGAAAGTACAACAACAAAGGATTCACTGGAGGGCTAAACTACTACCGCAATCTCGACTTGTAAGTAATAATTAACACGAAGTACGTATATTAACCAATTACTTGATCGTCTCTCTTCTGCATTCATATAAATATCATGCGTCGAGTTAATTACAACATATATCTTTGTTGGTTGAAGGAATTGGGAGCTGAGCTCTCCTTGGACTGGAGCGAGAGTCAGGGATATTCCGGTGAAGTTCATCGTTGGAGATGTGGACATGGTTTACACTACGCCGGGAGTTAAGGAGTACGTCCACGGGGGAGGGTTCAAGAATGATGTGCCCTTGCTGGAGGAATGCGTTGTGTTGGAAGATTCTGGACATTTCATCAACCAAGAGAGACCCCACCAAGTTAATTCCCACGTCCACAACTTCTTCAAGAAATTCTCAACTTCATAAATAATTAAATATTTGAATCGTCTCTCCACGCGTTAGTTTTGTGCGATCATATTTGCATTTGCATATCCTCGTACTAATCGATCGGCATCTCCTTAATTAAGTGTAACTACTGTTTTGGAATGGCATCTACTTTATTAGCATTATAATAATCGAACTACTCCAAAACAGTTGTCGAAAATATAGGACCCATCATTATTTATTGTCAAAGATAAACCGCTGCTCCAAAAAATATTCTTTTCCGGATGAATCCTTTCCTGCAAGATTTAAGAGCAAATGTAGGGTTAGGGGCGTGCATAATTCGGTATACCGACACAATATACCAAAGTTCGGAATTTTTTAAATTATATTTTATTAATAGTAAAAATATAACGATAATTATATTAAATTATATCTAGTAATTTAAATATTTCTGGAAATTCTTTTTTTTATTGAAATTCGGTAAAAACCGAATTTACCGAAAAAAAATCGGTAAAAACCAAATACCGAACCGGAAAATTCGGTTCTTAAAATTGGCGCCCTACGGTAGGCTGCTGGTGGTTCCATGTTTGAGACTTAAAGGCGTTGAAACACGAAATTCGGATTAAAATACTTTTATTGATAATGATGAACGAACAACAAAGACGACACAACCTAATAATATTGCAATAAACTTCCTAATCGCCTTACCGAAAGTAGCAACAGCAATGGGGCGGATCTAGACCTGGACCTGCCTAAACCCGCTGAAGTGAGTTTTTTTAATATTCGGGTATTGGGGCGGGTTACATGTCCTAAATGTCTCAACCCGACCGGGTTTGGGGCGGATTTTGCTAACCCCGTCCCGAAACCCGACCTAAAACCCGGCCCGGTATATATTTATACAAATAATTTTTTTTATTTACACTTATTATAAATAATAAATAGATGTGAGAATGATTGTTAAAAGGTTATGTGGTCCAATGGATAAGTTCTTAGTTTAACAAGTGGAGATAATGTGTTCTACAAGGTTCTGAAATCATGTTTTAGGTTTCGTGGTTTAACCGGTATGAAACCGGAATCAAACCGGAGTAAAACCGGTATATTAAATGTAATAAATATATATTTGATATGAAATCAAATAATAAGGAAAATATTCATGTTTTTATGAACTTTTATCAAATTATAATTTTATAAATTAAGGGGTAAAATTAAATAAAAGTAAATTGCGTGGGTTGTTATAAATTAATTGAATATCAAGTATTAAATCTATGAATTTGGGGTCAAATTTGAATAAAAATAAAATAGTGAGTTAATAAGTTAATTATAAAATAAAAATCATGATGTTGATTGTTTCGAACCCAAGCCCATTAAGATCCACAACTTCGCCACTAGAACAAACTAATTAATTGATTTTTTCTATTTTATATTATTTATTAAGACCAATTTTTTATTTATTTTTAAATTTAAAAAAAAAGACCTGATCGGGATCCGGCCGGATTTTTACCTGCCTGGTCTTCAAAACTGTGGTGTCTCCAAATATGCATTTTCCTTTTACATTTAGAAAAAATTAGAAATCGAAAATTAAAAAAAATTAACATGAAACGGGTCTGGCATGTCCGACCAGTTCATGGGGGTTCGGGGCGCGGATGGGCGGTCCAGACTTTTGGAGGGGTGGGGCGGGTTTCGGGTCCAACATAAATTAATCAGGGTCGGTCTTGGGTCCTGCTAAATCGGCTTCAGACCCGGCCTATTGCGACCCCCAAACCGAAAGTAGAAACTCCTAATAGCCTTACCGAAAGTAGAAAATTCCTATAACCAAATAACAAAAACATTGAAACAATGTATATAGGAGCTAAACAAATGTTTAAAGCCCAAAATATATGTCAACCGACTACTACTAAATCTAGAAAAAAAATCTAATTTAAGTTCAAATTAATAAAGCTTAACCATACAATAATAAATATATTAGATATAGCATCCTAACATTCAACACCCCTTTATAACAACCTTATTCCGAAGACGGAAATTATAGAATTGCCGGCGTCTATGATGGTTGCCTTGAAAGAAGTGTCACTGGGTTGAACTCGCGACGGTCCACATCCGTCAAATCAAACTCGACTTCTTCTCTTAGTACTCCCTGGAATAATCATTCGCAATTCATTTTCTGAGCACACATGAACACGCCTATAGGGTTTCCAACAATGAAAACAGCACTTTAACCGTTAACAGTGGCGGAGCCACATGAGAGACAGTGGGGTCACTGGACCCCACTGGAAAAAAAATTTATTTATAATATATGGTTAAATAATTAAGATTAGGAGTCAAATTAAAACAATTTATACTAAAGGGACCCCACTGAAAATGTTTGAAAATAGTGGATTTGGGGTCCAATTTGTGAAAATTTGTAAAAATACTAAAATGACCCCAGTGATGTAATTATCCGACTCCGCCACTGACCGTTAAATCTTGAAACTCACGGTCGGCTAAACGATGCACAGGTCTAGTAGGTGATGGCGGCAGTAATGGTCGTGTTAGACCCACTAGAGGATCATAACAAACTAATCTTGATTTTCACGATGACCTCATGTAACCTCGTTTATTATTGCTCCATTATAACACATGATCTATGTCATCCGAAAAGATCGATAGATCGAGCCGACATTAAGTGAAAATGACCCCTCCCCTATTCGCTCCTTCTCATAGTTGCCATTTTCTGTTCAGTACTCTTCGCCAACTCGTTGGCATCTTATAAGCTTTGCGATTTCAATAGTTCAAATTCCGCTCACACGGTTGGTTTTAGTAGTCTCAACAAGAAAATCCCCATATGTAGTTGAGTTATGCGATAAGCCTCATCGAAATTAGAAACAATATTTCCTTTTACCCCTTGTCAGGAAATATGTGGATGATCAGATAACACTCGTTGGACCTATGCTTGTTGTTAGATCTATAAAAGTGTCCAATGTATGTTATTTAGTCCAAGTCTTATATTTCTTTATTAAGTAAACTAGAGTCCATTAAGTAGATTCTAGTGTGTAATAAGTGGTTGTAATGAGCCAAGTAGGGGCCCAATGGTGTATACATATTCAAATGTATAAGTACCTAAAACCCTATTTTAATGTTGACGTAGTTAACATTGACAATGTCGGACCAGTTCTTGAGTCAACAGAAGTTGACTAATACTTGGTAAATTCGATTTTGTCTTTCATACCAAAAAACCGTTTATCCTATTTTTGTGGCTTTATTTACTGTGTGGGAGTTATTTTAGAGCTGAAACTGATCAAAGATACCGGAGTTTGTTGGAGCTAAAAATAGAAGATATGAAGATCAAGCAAGAAGATACAAAGATCTTGGCCGAACGAATTAAGGAAAATTGTTATGTGGAGTAGCAGAGAGGATAATAGAGCAACTATAAAGAGGACTCCAATATGAAAGAACGACAACTAGAGAGATGGAATTTTTAGATACAAGACACGATGAGCGAACGAGATAAAGATGAGTGAGCTCTCATCGAAATAATCCATGTGTCAATCTGTTTTTGCTTAGAGTTTTACCATTGCGTAATGTAAATTTCAGGAGAGTCTTTAGAGTCTTTTCTAGGCTAGTTTTACTATCTTCAATAGTCGCATTTTTGTAATCTGCTCGAGTTAGACGTGTTCATACGGTTACGGTTACGATTCACGGTTATGAACCGCCGGCTTACGGTTAATTAAAAACATCTAACCGTAACCGAATCGTGGTAATCACGGTTACGGTTACGGTTTTGAACCAGCCAAGCCAGTTACGGTTACGGTTTTGAACCGCTGGTTTACAGTTTTTTTCTAATTTTTTTAGAATTCTCTTTCTTTTATAATAATTTAAATATAGTAAAAAACTTTGATATTTTTATATAAAATGTAAAAAAAGAAATTTCCATTCCAAGTTATAATTTATATAATAACCTTCAACATTTGAAAAAAAAATTACACCTTAAATACTAAAAATTATTATGATTAACATTCATTCTTCGATTCGAAAATCTTTGACGGAAATTCGTCGTAGGCACAGTTCTAAATATCATGTTCATCACTCAATAGTCTTCTAAGTTTTCTAAAGTCAATTTTATGATAGTTGATAAACAAAAATAAAAATTAAATATAGTGAATAAATTATCATTAGATATTGTGCCAAGAGCAATAAAATTATCTATTTAATTATTATTTAAAAGACGGTTAACCGCGGTTTGCGGTTAGGAAAATGAAGAACCGTAACCGAACCTTCATAATTTACGGTTCGGTTACGATTTGAACCGTAACCGTTGACCACGGTTAACCGAACCGTTTACCGACGGTTCGGTTACGGTTTGGTTACGGTTTTTCAAACCGTCTGAACACCTCTAGTTCGAGTAACGGAATTTTGCCCTGAAGGCGCGTAGCAAGTTGTAAAACTTGCTGCATATTTTTCAAACCATGTCTACGTCATTTACTGTTAAGTTTACTTTTCTGCTGGCAAAAACTTTATGATCCCGACTGTTGTTTGAACAGTAGGGTCAATATTTACGTCTAACTTAGCGTGCATCCATACCCCAGAGCACTTTAAAGTGGTATCAGAGCCTCCACTTGATACACTAAGGTTTTAAATCTTTCTACTATGGATGCTTTAAGCTCAAACTATTTTGGTAAGGTTCCCGTGTTAGACGAATCGAACTACGTCTATTGGAAAATCCGAATGCGCCAATGCATAAAATCTAGACTTTCGTGCATGGGATGCAGTTCTCGATGGTTACACCACTCCTAAAACTGACCCTGATGAAGATGGGGAAGTCATCGACAAACCCATTTCTGAATGGACTGCTCTTGAAGGAACATCCGTTGATTTTAAATGAAAAAGCTTTGCATGCGATTTTTTCGTCAATCGATATTTTCATGTTTAAAATTATTCAAACTTGTACCAATGCAAAGCACGCCTGGGATATGCTTCAAAGGTAGAGGAGATTGATGCTAGTGTATGTTAGGGATACAAAACTGAGACTTGTTCATAGTCAATTAGAGAATCTTCGAATGAGTGATGATGAGGATATTACTACTTATTTGGAAAGCTTTTGAATATTTCTAGCGAGTGTGATAGCTTAGGTGAACCGATTGCGAAGGTGGCAGCGGTCGCGGAAGCTCACAATCTGGCCACAGTGGACTTTAACTCCCTGATGAATATCATGAAGAACTACGAGACCATTCTCGAAATATAGAAGAAAGCATCACGGGGTAAATGTATAGCTCTAGTCACTCAACTATTAACTGTAGGTGCTGAGGTTGATTGTGACGATGATGAGGATATGACTATGCTGGTTAGGAACTTTAAGAAGTTTATGAGAAAGGAGCTGAATGTTGGTCCACCATTTAAGAATTCTCTAAAAGAACTTTCATCTACCCCTCCTTCTGTCAAAAGAAATCCAGGTGATAAATCGAAAGTTGACAACCAGGGCAGAAATTATGTTCAATGCCATGCTTGCAAAGGATGGCGACATTATGCTAATGAATGTGCCAACACTCTTCGTAAGTATGGACAGCTTCTTGGGTGGATATTTCTGATGATGAGAAGATTTACTGGTTAATGACACGAAAAAGGTTGTCCAGTGGCCTAACATCACAATTTCAGGCTTCTATGACAATGAAGATGAAGCACATCATATCGGATTCAGTGCGGTACCAGATGTTGATCCATTACTAGATTCAACATCTAATGAGATTGACGAAGTCCATATTGAAGAGACTTACAAACTTCTTTCTGATGAATACTCAAATGAAAAGAATGAAGTTACTTACAAAAAACGAATTACAAGAAAAATGTTACCAGAAATAAGAGTGTTATCCAGAAAGGATGAAGTGTTACCCACCAAGCGTGTTAATTGGATACGTTTCAAACTTGCTTGCCATCAAATTATTTGATATTCCATTTTTAACATCACTATGCCCGTCGATTACTAAGACTTATGATAAATTTGTGTCGATACGCCTTATTCGGTCATTAAAGTCGGGATATTCCATTAATTTATGCTTATATTTCCGACGATTTAATTCTGTTTACCCTTTAGTAACACAATAACAGCGTAAACTTTTTTCAAACATTTCTAAAGTTCCGCCTAAATTTTCAATCAAATTTAGAAATCCCGCTGAAATCTTCAAACTCAAAGCTATAAATAGAGGAACCTTTTTTGATACCCTTTCTTAAAAAAACATAGTTCAACGTGTTTCACATTAGATACCTCTTATTTGTTTCGCTATGATAAATGATTTGAAATTCGTACCACTTTAAGAAAAATTTATTTACGCCAAATGTTTCTCAGCAATTTGATTTCAGCTCCATTAACCTTGACGACGAATGATGGATCAGACATGGTGGCGCAACGTAATATCCAAGCTACGAGTCTCTCGAACTTATACATATTACCTACAATTTTAGCCAATAATATTTATCGATTTACTATTTTTTTCGTATTTGTGTCAATTACAATTACTCATTTCAAATCTTATATTTGGCGACGTAATATCAAAATAAATTCTCGTGGCACATCGAACTTGGTTTGGTGCAGCGGATGCTCATGTCAGAAACTACATTTATTCTGTTGATACCACTTATTATCCATACCGTAACACAATATTTGTGCCTAGTAATTAGAGCCTTCAATTCGGCCCGTGGCCCGCTAGCCGGCCCGCCCCGCCCCGCCTAAGGGGTGGGTTGGGCTGCTGTTTTTAAGGCCTGCCAGGAGGCGGGCCGACACGGGCTAGCCCGCGCGGGCCGTGGGGTTAGGCGGGGCGGGGCGGG
Organism: Craterostigma plantagineum; assembly: GCA_027422505.1. NCBI lineage: Eukaryota > Viridiplantae > Streptophyta > Magnoliopsida > Lamiales > Linderniaceae > Craterostigma > Craterostigma plantagineum. Next base: position 18,408,257 of record JAPQWV010000017.1, on the reverse strand, counting down.
CTAGCCCGCGGGCTGGCCCGCTGTGCCAGTCCTTAAATATTAATATTTTTAGCCCACCAAAAACAATCTTTTCCCTATTTCAAGTCCAGCCCATTTGCTCAATCCATCATTCAACGACTTCGACGAAGCCAACAACTCCATCGTCTCGACGCGAACTCCCTCGGCCACCTCGCGGCGAACTTCCATTTGCTCCTTGACGGCAGCCACAGTTCACAGCCCCTAATTTGAATGTGTGATTTGCTTGTTTCGGTTGGAATTTGTTTGGAGTGATGCTTAGTGACTTTGTTTGGGTTCCATTGATGGTTTATGACTTATTATGCTCGTTCTGCCAAATTTAGTGAGTTATGCTCGTTCTGCCAAATTTTCTTTTCTTTAATATAAACTGGCCCGCCTAGCCCGCCCGGCCCGCGGCCCGCCGGCGGGGCGTGGCGGTCCGGGGCGGTCCTCAAATATGCAGGCCCGCCAAATGGCGGACCAGCCCGCCCCGCCCCGCCAAATGGCGGGCTTTGGCGGGCGGCGGGCCAGCCCGCCCCGGCCCAGCCCATTGACAGATCTACTAGTAATACTTCATGTCATGTGATGACAATATATTGCAATTTGATAACATATCAGGAGCGTTCGATACAACTCTTATTACTCTTTTATAACGATTTTTTTGTCGAATCAAACTTTAGGTCCTTTACTATCAGTTAATTTAAAATAGGGTCCCTAAAATTATATTTTCTGATGGCGGTCAACATTTCGATTAACCATGGTCAATGGTTACAGTTCAAACTATAACCGAATCATTATTGAATACGGTCGGTTACGGTTATCGAATTTTATAACCGTAAACCGCCGATTATAAACGGTGGTTAACCGGCGGTTATAACCGGCAGTTAACCGACGGTTAACCGGCAGTTTACATGAAAAATAAACCTTGGATTTGAATTTATGATTTATTTTTTACTATTTATTAAATTAAAAAGGATTAGAATTCTACTTATAAATTTTTGAATGACTCATATGTAGTACTGTCAAAACGGGCCGGTGGGGCGGGCCGGCCCGTAGCCAGCCAGTGGCGGGGCGGGCGTGGGTAAAAAATTTAAGGCCCGCCCCGCTTGCGGGAGGGTAGCGGGCCTAGTGGGCTTAGCCCGCCAATTTAAAAAAATAAAATAAGAAAAAGTAAGAGAAAATAATAAAAAATAGGAAAAAATAATATAAGAATTGTAAAAAATAAACAAAAATAAAGAATTTAAGTTGGAAAAAAGATCTGGTTTTTATAAACTTTTTATTTTAATTTATTTATGTTATTAGTTACCAATTATAGCTAAAAATATAAAAATCATCATAATTTATTTATAAATCTTATATTTTAAAATAATAATCTAATATTTAATTTTCGGGCGGGCTTGCCCGCGGCCCACCGGGCCCGCCCGCCAAAGCCCGCGACCCGCGCGGGCATGCTCGAGCGGGCCTAAAAAATTAGAGCCCGCCCCGCCACTTTGGCGGGGCGAGGCGGGCGGGCCAGCGGGCCGCGGGCCCGTTTGACAGCTCTACTCATATGAATACCAGGAAGCATTATGTGTTTTTTTTAATATGTTTTCCGAGAATAATAATACTTTCTTTCGGACTTCTTGTTATTCACGTTACTATTTGTTACAAATTTTACCTAATCTTAAAGAAGTTAGCGAAGAATTATTCGATGTTCGTATTCCTACATTTATTTTGGTCGTAGATCATTGTGTGCGTATTTTCAAAAATATTATTCATGTACAATTTTTGGGCTAATGTATCTAAATGAAAAAAAGTAGGTCAAATATTTTTCTAGCATCCGAAGTATTTTTGTTAAATTATTTGAGCGATTATCGTATTATCTTTTTATTGATTCAATGTGTAATCATTATTTTTAATATTTAGTGCATTTTTTTATAAGTTTCTAGGTTTGAATGAAATTTTTTAACATAATTAAAAATTTAGTTAGAAAAATCGAAACCTTAAACTGGCAGTTCAAACTGTAACCGTAACCGGCTCCTCCGGTTACAAACTGTAACCGAAACCGTGGTTACCGCGATTCGGTTACGTTTAGAGATTTTACGAACCATAAACCGGCGGAACCGTGAAACGTAACAGTAACCGTATGAACACGTCTAGACAAAGGGAGATAGTATGAGTCATAAAATGAGGAACCATTTAATTTCACAAATTAATATAAATGTATCTATAGATGGGTAATAGACTTAAATCCCAATTACCAAAATTTACTATGTAATTCTTCAAATAACTTGTATTACGTGTAGTACGTGAATAAAAACGATAGTCGAGGATGGATTAATTGACTATCGTATAAGTTGAATAAAACAGCACTAGGCTTATGCTTATGTGGTCAACCATCATCTTATGCGTATATGAAAAATGTATCTGAGAATGCAAGTAACACAGTGATTTAACGTGGTTCGGATTCTTCTTTAATTCTACATCCATGATCGGAACATAAATCTTTTATTGATCACAGAAAAATACAGAGAAACTTTTAGAGACTTGATGAAGAAGATGACACCTACATACATCACACTATATACACAGCTTTAACACTTATAAGTCGTTATGACGGCCAAATCGACTTAAGTGTATAAAACGCGAGTGGCACCAACAGCTTAGTAAGTCAGCCCGTGTAATACCCGCAAAATTTATACGGGATTACTTCAATAATATTTGAAATGTACGGAATTGACTTTCGAACAAGAAACGATTTCTTTTCGAACGAGCCCAAAATTTACAATTGTGCCCGAAAAAAAATTTAAATGGACCAAAAATTTATTTATGGGCCAAATGAAGAAAATAATGGCTCAAAATAAAAGGTTGGAAGTTTGGTCCTTTAATAAAAATAAATGGATCGAAAACAAGAAATGAAAGTCCAAATAAATGAATAAATAATATATAATAATAATAATAATAATAATAATAAGGGGCCCGGAATTACTTAGAGACCAAATAATAATAATAATAATAATAATAAAAATAAAATAAATATAAAGGCATCTCTAAGATTCCACTACCATACATGTGTCTTCATGAGAGTTAGGTTCTCCTTGAGATAAAATAATAACATTCAACACCTAATATACTTACTATAATACATTAGGACAAGTTATTAACAAATAAAACAAAGCAAATAGGAGAGGAGAGGGAGAGATGACGAGAAAGAGAGGAAATGAGAGGAAGAGGACAAGATCCCAACTAAGATGCCATTTCCTCATGCAAGTGTACAAATAAAAATCTACTAATAAACTTAAAGACACCTAAGGCCACCTCTCTACAGATCTGAAGCCAAATAAAAATAGAGAAAGGAAAGAAAGAAGAGGGAGAGGTCGAGAGGAGAGAGGGAGAGAAAGAAAAAGAGAGAAAGAAGGAAAGGAGAAGGAGGAGAAGAAAAATCTTCGGAAGCCCGGGATCGAAGCTCTCGGGTCGGGATCACACGAAAACACCCTGTGAATTAGATTTCTCCGGAGTTAAGGTAGGTGAAGATCACCTACACAAGTAAACAAGTTTTGAATCCGTGAATTTTTCGTGATTGCATGATCTCTTTTGAATTTATACGTGTTTATGTGCTAAACGTGAATTTCTTGTACGACTTTCGCGATGATGCTTACATGCTAAAATTCGGCCAGCTTAATACCTTCATCTTTATGAAGTTTAGGTCTATGAAACATAAGAATAGAATTAGAGGACTTGTGATTAAGAGGATAGAACAAAAACTTGGGGAGGATTAGTGTTTTCTAGGGTTTTCTTTATCCATTTCGGCCAAGAGGTTAAAAAAATTTATATCTCACGATCTAGAATTCGGATTAAAAATCCCTTTGGACAGAGTCAAGATTTGCAAGTTCTTTATCTATGTTTAAAATTTCAGGTCCATCGGACGTCGTTTACCCTGTGATCATTGAGAAATACTAAACTGTCGCAAAACAGCCGTATAAAATAGTTTTTTTTTTCAAAAATTTGGAGACTAGATTGAAAAGTTTTAAGGGGGGCTGAGAATGTAAAATCCGAACAAGGGAGATTTTTAAAGAAATATAAAGCTTTTGGGGCAGATTTGAAATTCGGAATAAATAATTGGGGCCCTTTGTCTAATTTAAAAAATTAGGGGACTAGATTGAAAAGTTTAAGAATCTAGGCGCTGAGAATGTAAAAATCCGAACGGGGAGATTTTTAAAGAAATATATAGATTTCGGGGCTAATCTGAAATTTTTAAAGCTTTCGGGGCAGATCTGAAACTTAGGAAAATTTTTGGTCCTAAAAAGTAAATTATGAGATTTTGGGATTTTAAGTGCAAAATTCATAAAGATAATTTTAAATTAGAAATTTAAGTGATATTTTGAAAGTTGGACGTTAGAATTTTAAAATATATTAAATTAGGGACCAATTGTGAAATTAGGGTCTTAAAGTAAAAAGGATTAAATTTTGGGAACTATTAGTGAATTTCGGGAGAGTTTCTGTGGTTAAGGTTTCGGGTCGATTAAATCGGAACGCGGGTTTTGGTCTCGAATTATTTGGTGTATGATAGTTTTTTTTTTAGACGGGCCGAGATTATATATTGGGCCGATATGTTGTTGTTTAATATGATGCATTTTATATGTTGCATTCTATTTGCACGACATTTGCATACACATGTACGAAAAGAGAGAACTGTGTGGAGTCACGGTAATATTGTATAGTGATGTTCAGTGGGGTAGTTTATGACCGATTGATGGTTTTCGAATGGTATGAGTTGAGGTTAGGACTAAGGCGCACTATATGATTGAGATGTGGGGAGTGGGCCTCCCGAGCTACTGACCCTTGTGGGGAGTGGGGCTTCCCGAGCTACGGACCCCTGCGCGCGCGTGTTGCCTTTAGTTCCTAAGCCTCGGGCCCTGATTGTGATGAGATGAGTTGAGTTGATGATGAGATATTATAAAAGAGTCGAGCGTGCATTTTGTGAGATGTGTCGAGTTTGGGATGTGAGAGCATTTGCATTCATGCATATTTTCATCTACTGGGCAAAAGCTCAGGGTTTACGTGTGTAGGTAAGACGGCTGATGGCGGTGACTCCACGGACTTTTGAGGGCGGCGCAGTACATGGGACGCGACCTGTGTAACGAGTTTATGTTTCGTGTTTTTAAGTTTGGGCTTGGTCTTATTGGGTTTCGGTCAAATGAATCAAAATGTGTTTGGGTTTGAACTTATGGATTTAGACATCGAACGTATTTGTATTATTATATTTTAAAAGTTTTAATTAAATGGGCTTTCGCTGCTTTCGTTGCGAAAATCCGCCAAAATATGTATCTAGGAAGTTGGGTCGTTACAGCCCGCCTCATAAGTAGAACGCGCCTTTATAATGTTATCCACGTTTTTAAAATCTGAAGTCTTCATATAGTGAAGTCTCGAGCTATTTGAGCTGTGTGTGCTGTTCTTCTGTGAATTCTCCAAATTCCTCATGTCATTCTTCAATAGCCCCCCGCAAGATGGAGCGTAGATTAGCTAGCGACATCTTGGCCAAGAATCGCTGTAATAAAGGGCCTGTCAGTGCCTTGGTGAACAAATCAGCAAGCTCATCTTCAGATTTGACAGGGAGCAGTTTGATGGTGCCTTTGGTGATATGATCTCTCACAAAATGGCAGTCGATCTCGATATGTTTGGACCTCTCATGGAATTTGAGATTTGAGGCCAATTGTAAGGCTGAGAGATTATCACAGTAAACTACAGGGCTGCTGTTTAAGCTCACTCCCAGCTCAGTTAATAACTGCTTAATCCACAAAATTTCAGCCATTGTTATGCCCAAAGCTCTATATTCCGCCTCTGTGGAGGATCTTGAGACCGTGTCCTGCTTCTTTGCCTTCCATGTGATCAAGGAGTCACCTAAGAACGTACGATATCCTGTCACTGACCTGAGAGTATCTTTACAAGAGCCCCAGTCTGCATTAGAAACTCCTGTCAAGTTCCAATTTGGTGTCGAGCTTAATCCCTTGCCCTGGGGAAGCCTTCAAGTATCTTAACAGATGGTGGGCTGCCATCAAGTGCCATGTCCTAGGAGTAGAGATGTATTGACTCAACTTGTGCACGGCAAAGGCTATGTCTGGTCTAGTAAAAGTTAGGTACGAAAGCCTTCCAATCAATCTTCGATATCTGAAAGGTCTGATAATAAGTCTCCATCAGCTTCAGTGAGTTTTTCACCTTGATTCATGGGAGTCGTTAAAGGCTTTGAATTGAGGTACCCTATGTCTTCAAGTACTTGAAGTGTATACTGCCTTTGAGTTATATAAATCCCAGCTTTACTTCGAGCAACTTCTCCTGTCAGGTCTAGTGAATTACGGCTATGTCTGGTCCAGAAAGCTGATCTCCCTGATGTTGATATGGTTCTGGTTCAGCATACTGATCTTCCTGACATTGAGATCTGCCTTCTTCAGGAGCATCTGGTGAATCTAAAGGTCTTGGGAGGACATATGTGCCAAAGGGATCCTCTGAGAACAGAACAAAATCCTCTTTTCTGAAAGGGAATTCATCTTCTTTAAAATTGAATATCTCTTGAGTCAAAGATCTCTCTAGTTCTCAAGTCTATGACCTTGTATCCCTTTATGCCATTTGGGTAGCCCAAGAACACACATTCCCTGGCTCGTGCATCAAACTTTTCCTACCTGCAGCATAGGTGGAACAGAAACACAAATAGCCAAACACATAGAGCATGTGATAATCTACTGCTTTCTGAAATAAAAGCTCTGAAGGGCTCATGTTATTTAACTTGACTGAGGGTGTTCTATTGATCAGCTATGTGGCTGTAAGCACACATTCAGACCAATAGATGATAGGAATGCCTGACATGAAAAATAGAGACCTAGCTACATTAAGTAGGTGTTGGTGCTTTCTCTCTACAATTGAATTTTGCTGAGGTGTATAAGCACACGAGAGATGGTGTATGATACCCTTTTCTCTGAACAAATCAACCATGTTGAATTCCTTTGCATTGTCTGATCTTAGGGTCTCTATTTTTTGTCTGAAATTTGTTTCAACAATGAAATAGGCAAGAACAGTTTTAACCTCAGATTTCTGTTTTATCATAAACAACCATGTGAACCTAGAGAAATCATCCACTATGGTTATAAAATACTGATGCCTCGAGTGAGAAACAACATTAAAAGGTCCCCACACATCACAATTGATCAAATCAAAGTGTGAACAAACTGTTGTATTGCTGTTTGGAAAGGTTTTTCTTTTCTGCTTAGCTATTGGAACAGATCTTACAAAAGGTCTCATTAGAACTATCTATATGTTTAACTGAGCCTCTAACAATATCAAGAACCTTGTCAGATGGATGTCCTAATCTTCTATGCATAAGATCAAATGTCAGCTTATTTAGCAAAACAGTTTTATTCTCAACTGAACTAAAAGAAATAGAAGCTGCCTGGAGAATGTATAAGCCATCAGCCTTTTTATCCCTGCCAGTCACTGAAGGGCCCTGCACTTCGAAGCTGTCAGACTCAAAGAGAAACCTACACTTCATTCTATCAGCTAAATAACTCACAGATATCAAATTGAAGTGGAATTGAGGAACAAACAATACATCAGTTAATGTGATGTGCTCATTTATCTTAGCAGAGCCAGCCCTATGCACTCTGATGACTGAATTATCAGGCAATATCACATTTGAAGGTTCTATATATGTAAATTCACAAGCAAATTCTTATTAACACTAACATGCCTCGTTGCACCAGAATCTATCAACCAATATCTTGAATTAGAACACTTTGGCAGGTTAAAAGAAAGGCACATACTTGCTGCCTTGTCTAGGTGCAACCCTGATTCCTCATCTTCTGCTAGCATGTTAACAGCTGATTGGCTAAAGAGTGCCTTCAGACTTAGTAGCTGTGAGGTAGTCATCTGTAGCTGAATTAGTGATTCCCCTGCTGAAGAGAATCCTAAGGATGTCTGTGAATCTTGTTGTAGCCCTCTATTTGCAGCATCCACCATAGTATAGTTCATTCTTGCTCCTTTTGATTTCTGAAACTGTCTGAAGCCCGGTGGAAACCATGTAGTTGGTAACAAGATTCAACAGTATGGCCTCTCTTATTGCAATGTGTGCATATTGGTTTAGATGTTTCTCTCCACTGATTGTGTGGCATCTTTCTTGCATGATCTTGATCATTCTTCAGTGCCATCATAGCCATGTTGTGAATTTGATCATCTTCATTTCGAGGCATTCCTGCACCCATTTCCCTCTATTTTTCTTCTTGAATAAGAAGGGAAAATACATTGTTAATTGATGGAAGTGGATCCATCAACAAAATTACAGTTTCTGGCCCCTTATCTGTGAGAAAGAATCATTAAGCCCCATCAAGAATGTGAGGACATAGTCCTCATCCTGGTATGCCTTGATCTCCTTATTGCTCTCACAGGTACATGAAGTGATCGGCTTGTAATTCAACAGTTCATCCCACAGTGTTTTAAGTCTGGTAAAATAGGTAGCAATCGGATTTGTTCCCTGCGATAAATTGATCAATTCCTTTTTCAGCTGGAAAATCCTAGGTCTATTCGTCTGCCCAAACCTTTCTTGAAGGTCGACCCAGACGTTGCTGAGGCGCTATAGAGAATACTTGCCAAGATGTCTTTGGTCATTGAATTTATGATCCATGAAATTACGACATTATTATTTCTTCTCCACGCAGTCATTTGATTCTTTGAATTGACCGAGTTCTGTGCATCTACCACAGGTGCCTTGAATTCCCCATTGATGAAGCCCTCTTTATTTCGTCCAATGAGCGCTATCATCATCGCTCGACTCCACGTCGCGTAATTGTCTCCGTTCAATTGCTCATGAACAAGGAGCTGTCCCGAGGTATCATTGTTGTTCAAGAAGTAGGGGTCATTGATGTGCATAGTCGCATTCGTTGTTGAACAACTTGGTAAGCTTTCCGCCATAGTTGCTGATCAGCTAAGGTCTGAATTGAGTATTCTGATCTTGAGTGTTAAGCGCAGAGAATACTCTCTGATACCATATGAAAAATGTATCTGAGAATGCGAGTAAAACAGTGATTTAACGTGGTTCGAATTCTTCTTGAATCCTACATCCACGATCGGAACATAAATCTTTTATTGATCACAGAAAAATACAGAGAAACTTTTAGAGACTTGATGAAGAAGATGACACCTACATACATCACGCTATATACACAGTTTTAACACTTATAAGTCGTTATAACGGCCAAATTGACTTAAGTGTATAAAACGCGAGTGGCTCCAACGGCTTAGTATGTCAGCCCGCCTCATAGGTAGAACGCGCCTTTATAATGTTATCCACGTTTTTAAAATCTGAAGTCTTCATATAGTGAAGTCTCGAGCTATTTGGGCTGTGTGTGCTTTTCTTCTGTGAATTCTCCAAATTCCTCATGTCATTCTTCAATAGCGTACAAGAGACCCTATTTCTACTTAGTTTGGAATTTGGATAAGCTTAATGTCAGTTTCATAAATAGCATTTTCAATTGAAAAATACGGAAGTATATACGAACTAAACTTGCATGCAAAAGAAATTAAAAAATAGTACATATGGATTTCGTTCTGATGCGTGAAAGTGATGTACCATGAAATTTGATACGCGGAAATTTGATACGCGGATAATAGCATGCAAGAAAATAAATAGAAAAAATAAAAAAGTAACACCAGAAAAAATAAAGTCGAGAAACTTATACTATTGTTGCCCGCGAGAATCTAGAAATTCCATAGTAAGATATGAGTAGACATTATTACAGTACTATATATTGTCGATGACAAAAGTATAAGTTCCCGCCCATTCATCACACATCATTTTCTGCTCTGCTCTCCCTCTCACACCATGAACATAAACTGGTCAAGAAAAAAAGTCATGGATCACATTGCCCTCAGCTTTTATATTTTCATTTTTACCCCCCTCAACTTTTCATATCATTTCGTTTTCAGTTAAAATTAAAAAGATCTATTTATTAGTTTCTCGGTTACCGTAGCACGCTTGGTCAGGTGTATATTTTCTAATATATGTGTATTTATTTATATACACGGCAATTATAACATAATATATTGGTTCTCTTGTATTTTATTTTGGTTATTGTATTTGATAAATGTAAAGATATGTCACTAACTTCATGTGGGAAGAAATTTACATCTCCGACCATTTTTCAAGATAAAATAAGCTGAAAAAACACAACTTGACAGTCCAATTTACTCTCGTTTGTATTCTATGTTTCGCATCGACATCCATGCATCATTTTGGCTTATTTTATCTATTTGCAATTATTAAATATCGTCATCCAAAAACGTATAGATCAGCTTTCAATACATTCAAGAAAATAAATATTTGTAGGAATATGAGGGAAAGAATGGTTCACTGTGTGCATTACAAACGAGAGTTTTGCCTGCCTGTCTATTTATGGACCAGTCTTATAATTGGACTGTCTCGAACAAGATATTTGCAAAATAAAATTAAAATAAACGACGTTTGTGCGGTCACTTTCTTGTTTCCTTTCTCAATCACACTTCGTTTTCGAAGCTTTAGTTCTCAAATCAAGCATTCACACTGATATGACGATGCATGATTGGATTTGGTTTATTATTTTATTCTAAATAAACATTATTATGAATGGTTGCTTAGATGCTTATAGGTTAATCACATTTTATTATACTCCATCCTCATGGACATTTTATTAATGTTTTTCTTTTTTTTTTGTGCGTGAAGTTCCTCAATGATCGAGCGAAAAGCATGGGACACTACGTTTGACCAGCTTTACCCATGTTTGACCGGCTAGTGGATTTGCTTTAAAATCGTACGTGGCGTTAAATTTTGTGAAAAAATGTTTTCATAGCTAAAACACAAAAAATAATCTCTAATTAATTATTAACATACATCATTCGTTCTTCAAATTACTAGGAGTTTTGAGGCCGATTTATTAGGTTCTTTGGTTTTTATTAGTAAGTTGAAAACTTGTATTCTTTCGTTTCTCCGTTTTGATTTTTGTTTGTTTTATTATCTCTCCGGATAATAGAGGTAACTTCCTAATAATTGATTATTAATCATTTTCGAAAAGATTAAAAACAGATATGAAATTAATTTAAATCCATTCACATACACATACACACATACATATTATTGCAATTTTATTGTAAAAACAAAACGCTACGAAATTAAATTGATATATACATATATATTGCAGGTTTTTGAAGGAATTAATCATTACATGGATAATTGAGTGATTTTCAGGCACACGCACAAGTAAAAGCTTAACAATGTAAAGCATCAAGGCCCCTCGTGTCGCAACACAGAAACTGTAATTATTGGCAATCATGGATCTTCTTTTATTTATATTAAATGAGCTCATTCTATGGCTTTTTAATTAAAATAGGGTTAATTTAAACCAAATTACACAAAATAGGGCTAATTTGACAAAAATTACTAAAATAGGGTGAAACGCGACTAATAGCCGCGACGTCGCGCTTAATAGGCGCGACGATCCATGCGCGGGCCAGACCGGGCCAGATCGGGCCCGATATTTGAAAATCGGGCCTGATTTTGAAAAAAAAATGGTCTGGGCCGACTGACGGCCCAGTAGACCTCCCCATTTCTTTTCTTCTCCTCCCCACCGATTCCGGCGATTTACAGCGGCGATTCACGGCGACGAACACCACGTGATAGATCCATCATTCCTCGTCATCATCGATTAAGCTTCTTTTGGGTATGAAACTCCTAATTCGTTTAAATCTTGATTTTGATGTTTCGTTAAATTTCGTCGAATTCTTGCGTTTAAATTTGTGTTTTTGGTATAATATGTGCTTTACATATTGTGGGTTGCTTAGTAGATTGATATTATTCGTTAATTTTACTTAATTCACTCGATTTAGGTTATTTCCCCTAATTTCGAAACCTAATTTTGAAATTAGGGTTTCTAGGTTATTTGATTCGTTTGTTAGTATATGAGTCAATTTATGTGTTTGTTTATCTTCTTGAGGGGCAAACGAAATATTCGTCAATCCTTCAGTAACTGAAGTAATGTCAGGAAACGAATCCATCGGCGCGGGATTAGTGTATTGAACAATCTCAGTTGTCTCGACAAAGACCTCAATGTAATCGAGCTCGTTATCGGGATCCAAGAAGTATGCGAGGTCGGCATCACTAGACACTAGTAGGAGATTATGATACAGTCGTGAGTGTTGATAGTGTTCGTTCTTCACTCGAACGATTAAAAAGAAAGCATTGTTGTCGACGGAAGTCATGTCGTACAGCATACTAAGAAATTGATCGAAATTGGTATCGCGACGAATTCGTCGATAACCAATGGGTTGAAGACTATACTGTATGGTGTTTGATTCGTGTATGATTTCACCGCCATAATAAACAACTACTTGAATTTTTCTAGACACCATATTGGATATGTATGAAATTTATGAAATAATTATCGAGAAATCGAGCTGTTTAAATAGGCGACGTCGTCGCTGGCATTGGACGCGACGTCGCGGCTAATAGGCGCGACGCTTAGTGGCCCATTAACGTGAGTGGGCTTAGTGGGCTTAGTGGGTTTTTTAGTGGCCGTTTAGTGGGTTTTAGTGGGTTTCGGTCAGCGTCGCGTCCATTAGGAGCGACGTCGCGTCCATCAATGGCGACGCTGGCCCACGCGGGCCACCCGCGGGCCCGACGGGGCCCTTGCCACGTCAGCTGCCGCGTCCAATAGGCGCGACGACGCGTTTATTAACCGCGTTTCACCCGATTTTAGTAATTTTTGTCAAATTACCCCTATTTTGTCTAATTTGGGTTAAATTACCCCTAATTTAATTAAAAAGCCTCATTCTATTCTTGATGTAAGTGATGACAAATTGAAGGCATAAGTTTCGGAGAATAATGGGTAGGTTTGAATTCCTCGTAATCATTATTGTTAAAGATTACTACTTATTACATATCTTTGTCGGATCTTGATTGTTTTGATTACAATTTAAATTTGATTGTATGTATATGACTCTTTCTTTTTTTAAAAAAAAATATTTTTGCAGGCGAATTGCCAACCTCGTATGTTAAGTTACAACACACTTAAAGAAATATTTGTAAGCTAGTGGTTTCAGATTTCCGCATGTACTTTACAATATATGTGACAATGAGTATATTCAGATTTGGAGTTTTCACGTCATTGTGTTTATCACGTTATTATTATTATTATTATTATTATTATTATTATTATTGTTAATCTTACAAGTATTAATAAAAGAGATAATTTACCATCCAATAACTCGAATATCCAAAATTTTAAACATATAATTAATTTACCATCCTATATAGTAAAGGTAGCCTACGGCTTGAGATCTTCTGTTGCACCAACCACATAAAGCGTTTCCTCACCACTTCACAAGAAACACAAATACACAATTAAGGCAAGAAAAAAAAAAGACAAACTTTCTTCCCCATCTCTCTTTTCCCCCCTAATTATCAAACATTAATTCAATCTCTAACCTCACTTTTTCTATCTCTCCTCACTTCTGCAGATCTACAAAGGATGATCCAAGAACTGTTCGAAGGAAACAATATTAGCCTCATCAATGAAGAAAGATCAAAGCTTTCGCGTAAAGACACAAACCCCAACTGCATATCATCACTCTTTGAACAAAACCCACCATCACATTCACATTCCACAACCTCTAACAACAACAACAACTCTTCCCACAACACCACTTCCTCGTCGAACCCTAATTCCTCAAAAAACCTAAGATGTCCACGCTGCGACTCTTCGAACACGAAATTCTGTTACTACAACAACTACAACCTCACTCAGCCTCGTCACTTCTGCAAGACTTGTCGCAGATATTGGACAAAAGGAGGGTCTTTGAGAAACGTACCGATAGGCGGAGGATGCAGAAAGAACAAAAACCCTAATTTGTCCGTCGCAAATAAGTCCACGTTAGCATCCGGGAAGTTGATCAAAGCAATATCGCCTGAGATTGGAATGTTGAGTTCATCATCGCCATCATTGCCAGGGCTGTTTATGTGTGGATTTCATCAGCAATACGTCGATCACTACCAAAACGCTATAATGTGGGCTACTGCTTCTTCACATAGCTCTCATTTGCTGCCTTTACTAGGAGCAAATCAGAACTATAACCCTAACCCTAATCATAATCTTCTTGCAACGCACTCACAGTTTGGGATGAACCTTCCTTTATTACTACACACTTCTCCATCAGTTGGGCTGTCGAGTATCCGAAATAACCAGCAAAATGTTCAACCTCAAGCTGGCCATGGTAATGGAATCATACTCGGTGAAGTTCAGAATAAAGATGGGCTTGAAGAACTGTACCAAAAACTTCGATCTTCTGATGATAACAGCAACGATGCTCATGTGAGTACTCTAGGAAATGCATCGTCTTCAAATTTTTCTTCAGCTGGGATTACTAATGCATCATCAGGTGAATTCTTCACCTTCACTGACAGCACTAAATTCGCCTACTACTAGTGGTGTGTGATTTGGTAATTTGCTGTAGTTCAGTTAAGTTTTTTATGTTTCTGCTTATTTCGTGTGTTGTTTATATCATTTGGGGTGTAATATGGTATATATGAATATGAGCAACTCAGCTACTACTGCCGTTGGTAATATTTTAGTTCTAAGGGTGTGGATTTTAAGTTCTTTTTATTCTTGGTTATATATTTAGTCTTAAAATAATCACTTTTAGAAAGAATTTTCCTCAACGGATACGTTAAAACATGGTTAGAAGGATTAGCCTCGCTGGCGTTTTCACATAACGACTAACGATTAGATAAAATTGAGACTAACTTAGTCTTAGTATAGAACATAATCGAAGTATGGAGACTACAATAAACAATGTGTGATGTGAGGAGGATTTAGTCATAGAGTAAAAAATTGAAAACTTCATCGATCTTGATTTTAGATTAAAAAAAAGGGTGCTTCACGTGTCAGGTCCCATCTAATTTTTAATGTAGAGCTCTGACCCATGTTAGAAATAATATAATTTTAAGGACCTAATTCAGAATTTATCATAGAATAAAGGTTGACTGACGAAAATACCCTTATAAAAGAGTAGTTATGAAGTGGTATCCAGCGCGCATGTTCTGTTATCAGTTATCACATAACAGGAAGTGTTACATGAAGTGGTACTATAGACCCATGAAGTGGTACGGGTGAGCAGTGAAGACTGTAGACCCATGAAGTGGTACTGATGAATAGTGAAGTTGTACAACATTGTAGACCCATGAAGTTGTAATGTTGAGCATAGAAGAAGTGGTACTGAAGACCCGTGAAGTGGCACTATTGGTCAGAGAATTGGTACAGCGTTTTTAGACCCATGAATTCCCAAACATTTCAACTGTACCACTCATGGGTCTACAGTACCAGTTCTTCTATGTTCAACATTACCACTCCATGGTCTACAACGCTGTACCACATCTCAGTTCACCATTACCACTTCATGCGTCTACAGTATCACTTCACTATTCACCAATACCACTTCATAAGTCTACAGTACCACTTCACTGTTCACCCGTACAATTCATGGGTCTACAGTACCACTTCATGTACGGTCCATACCACTTCTTTATGGTTGCTTTGCTCGTTTGAAGAAGGCGATGTCAGTGATTCGTAATTCTTTTTGTTTATTATGGGCAAATATGTATTTTTTCATGGATTAGGTCCTTATTCATAAATGAAACTTAATTTTAGGTCCTTATTTCTATTTGAAACATGAATAGGGTCTGAAATCAAAAACGAAACTACTAAATGGGCCTGACATCTAATTAAACAAATGGTTTGTTAAAAAGTGTAATAAAAGAATTTCTCGATATTCGCGAAGATTCACTTTACCATACAAAAGATCTGAGGATAAATCTCGTGCCGTAGGTATGAAAATGAGAAAATAAACAGTAGACAGTTTCCCACCACATTAAAATGCTTTTATTCGTCATAATGTAGGATTTTGGAAATTGTATCTTAACTGATGATATACGTAGCTACTCGATTTAAATGAAGAAGCTTGTAAGCATATGCTGTGTTGTAGTGCAGAAATCTCATGTTGTACAATACACACTCAACTCACACTAAGGGTGTGTTTGGTTTAAGGAATTTAGTGAGTAAAGGAAAAGAAAATGTAAAGAAATAGGTAAGGAAAAGAAAAGAAAAGAAAATTAAGTTAGTTTTGAAGCAAAACCATGGAAAATTATTTTCTTCGTCAAATGGTGAGGAAAATGAGGGAAAAACAAACAGAAATCAATTTCTCTCTAGTTTTATTTTCCTAGCCACTTTCCATGATCCAAACACAGAGTAAAGAAATCTAATAAGAGAGAAAGGTAAGAAAGAAGTATTTGGATTTATAATAGTGAGAGAGGATTAGTTTTATTTTGTATTAAGAGTAGATATAAATACATTATTCAGGAGGGTTTGGGGTCTCGGACCGGGTAACGTTAATTTGTAATGTATTGCCATTTCAATATAGTTCTGTCCGCGTGGATGTAGGCGGTCTTGGCTTGTGTTCGCTCATGTACTTTACACTTTACATAGTGACAACCATAAATTGTTGTGGTGACCAAGTTGCATCCTATTTCTCTTTCCAACACAATCTTAGTTATAAATAACCAAAACAACCGAATCTTAATTCTATAACTTTAGTTTCCCTATGAGTCGTTCTCATTGGCCCGGTATGAGTTTAAATTCATTCTTTTGTCGGACACATCAATCTTGTATGTATTTTATTTGTGATGTTTCATCTCTATTATGGTCCCGAAAAACATCAAGTCACAAAGAAATTGCTAGGGCAGATTATTACATAATAACAACAACATCGTATCGATCAAACAAAATAAAGGACAACGAAATCCAGCACGCTCTTCATACTCAACATTAAGTGCCATCCCTAAATTAAACTACATGAACAAAATAATAATAACAATCCAAGTATAGTCACACCCTCGTGACCACCAATCACACAAATTAATCTAAAGCATTTTCATATAAATATCAATCCATATATGCTACTAATTCTTCATACCAGCAGCCTTTCCACAGACCAATGCGTTCGCCGGAATATCGTACTCAGTGTAAGGACTCTTCTCGTCGTTCCAAACCCTCGCATAGAGTTCTTGCCCGAGATATCTCCTCGGCCAAACCTGCGATCTCAAATTCCATATTCCCTTGTTGTCCAAAGACACCAAAATCGCACTCCAAGAATTAGGGTAAACCTAATATCAAAACTCATTATTACACACAAATATATATAACATATACATACGCTATATTACGGATCAATCATCAATGGTATTGATTTACCTGAATCGTATGCCTCGAGACAGCATCGTTCAAATTGTAGAATCGCCTCCTCAACGTAGTGTTCCACTTGCCACTACCATACCTGAATTCGAAGCGAAAAAATCCTTATAGCTCTTCGTTGGCATCATTACCATGGCATAAAAAAGAACTATAATCTTCAGACAACTGAATGTCAACGTTACCCTATAGCCCAAAAAGAGTGGCCGTCCAAATGCCAAGACTGAAGCTTGTTCTCGGTGTTCTGAAACACCACCTCGACGAAATCGTGGAGCGTAAATCCGTACACAGAGGTTCCAAGAACGGCTTCGCCAGAACTCGGCGGGCTGTCCGGGATTGAGTTCAACGAAAAAACTCCCGGGATGTTGTAATAGTCGGCGAGCTTCAAGGGGGTGCTAGGATTTACGTAAGAGATTTTGTTCGATGTGTATCTTAGCTTCCCGTTGATGTTCGCCTCGGAGTTCTCGATGATGATGGTCCTCGTGACGGGAACGGTCCCGTAGTGGTATGAGCCTTGCGGGTTGGGCCTCGCTGCATTTGAGGTTAAATTCCATCTGTAATGGTATTAAATAAGAGAAATTATGGTATTTTTTTATTTTGTTCAGAAATAGGTCGGATGATTTTGTGGTAATAACATTTGTTGTTTTTTGAATCGAGGATTCCATCCTAAAACAAGTTGGTGATCTATATACTTAGTCGGGTAAACTTACTTCCCAATGCGGGATAAATAATTGATGGTTGGATTGAGTCAAATAAGCATTATAAATGCTCTGATACAATGTTAAATTGAGGGTTTCATCCCAAAACAATTGGTGATATGAAGAAGATTCTTCTTTGATCCATGAATTGAGTTGAGTGAAGTTAAATTCTTGGTGTGGGACAAATAATGTCAACAAATATCGACAAATATACCTGATTGTTCTCGCTTGTTTCATGGACCAGTGGATGTGGTAGGTGGGGGCTGGATTGAAGGGGCCCGAGGCGGCGATATTCGAGCCTTGGTAGTGGAGGATGGCCGTGGTGTTGAAAATGGGCTTGGTGAATCGGCTCGAAGCAATCACAAAGTAGTCCCTTATGAAGGAACCCGTCATGTAGAGTAGGAACGAACTGGACTGTCCGGGATGAAGATCTAGGGACTCGTACCATTCTTGCATGGTGTGGGAACCCTCGCACTCCACCAGTTGCATCATATGGCCTTGGATTCGGAAATTGATCGAGGTTGAAATCCCGACATTCGAAACCCTAAAAAGATAGGGTTTGCCTGGAAAAACACATATCATCTTATTAATGAGGGAGAGTTATTTAGCAGGTAATTACTAGTCATGAAAGTTAAACAAACCTAACTCTATAGCACATAACACTATGAAGTGCACACTTTTGTTTTTTAATTTCTATATTTTATTTCCAGCGCGCCCCTCAACCTATTTTTATCCTATCAAAGCGTTACTAAATTTAAATTAATGGTGGAAAGTATTAACACCCTATATTAAATGACTATTTCGCCTACAAACTTATTTTTCCAATTCTATACTTTATTTACCTGGGACGACTACGAAAGAGGTTGATCTCGGACTTCCATTAATGAGAAGCGCGTCTGGATTGGGGAGCTTTTCGCCGGAATCCAGAATCAATTGCAATTCCTAGGATATATATAGTTCAAGAGTTGTAATAAAACCACGATATATGGTTATATAGAAGTATCATATGTAAGAGCCTTTTAAGGTAGTTATAAATGTTCGATCCATTTAGATCAAGTCAATGTTGTAAAGGTGAGCCTAGCGCCTAGACGGCCTAGGTTTTTCCTAGGCAAAATTAGTCGGCATAGTTACTTATAGTATTTATCTTTATATATGATTATACCAAAGTGAGTGTATATCAAATTTATCCGTTCTAAATAAATAATTTCAATCCCAAAATGTTTTTTTATTCAGAATTTGTTTTTTCAAAAAAAAAAAGTAATTAGAAAATTTTTTCCAATAAAAAAATTAAAAAATTTGGACCGATTAATCGGCCGCCTAACGGAATATGTCGCGAAGAAAATTTATAACGGAGGATCAAGTAGATCACCGATAAAGCTATCTATAGATAGTAAAACACAAATTCTAGGGTGTTGCATCCATCTTTTAATAGTATAGTTTTAATACAATACCTTGTGATCTTTCTTCCACCAATCACTAACAACTAAAGTGAACTCTTCGGCGGGAGTCACGTAAGGTACCGCGATCACGGACCGAGCCAATATATTGAGCCCACCAAACCCACCCACGGCTCGATGCATCTGAGTCGAGAGATAATACATGTAACTGCCTATCTGATCCTTCATCTGCATAGTGTACGTCCAATTAGTGCTCGACGGGATTGGACAGTTGGTTCCAAGCACACCGTCTTGCCATGAGGCTTTCCTCTGCTGTACGCCGTGCCTTGAAAGAGGAAATAATTTCATTCGCAATATTCAATATTGTACCATCAACGACTTAATTAGTTTTTTATGAAGTAGTAGAAATTTTAATTTATAAGCGCGCCCAGTTGGGATTGGCCTTTGCGCGCTAGTTTTTTGTTATTTCAATCAGCGAAAACTGATATTAGTTAGAATTGTGTTCAATTCAAGATGCACTCCCCGCACTCTGATTACCATGTGAAGAGCAATGGCTCGTCGAGCTTGTTCAAGACGTTGATGAGGACATTGTCGTTTGTTACGAAATTTAGGGTTGGGCCGGGGAATTGACCGTTGATGAGAATTCCCTGTAAGAGAAATATCGGGATAATATTGTAGTCAGATAATTAAGTAACATCTTGTACGAAAATTTAAATTGAAATAAGCATATACCCTCTGTGGTACGCCTAAGGGAGAGATTTCGCCGTACTCGACGACCCAATTTAGATACACGTAAGCATCTTCGGATTTGACGTATGAAGCAGCGTTTAAGCAGACGACGAGACAAAGCACGATGATGGCCTGTCTCATTTTTAAAGTGACTAAGATTAGGGTTTCTTGTAAGAATGCGATGATATAGGGGCTAATGATGAATGAGAAAAACTTGAGAGATTTTTATAGTGAGGTTTTGTAATGGAAAAAGTCAGATTTTGAAGTGTATATCCAACACTCAATGGCGCCGCACACTTCGTGCCAGTTAATGCTTTAAAGTGCCTTTTATGTCATAAAATGTCTTCCATATATTTTTATTCGTAGTTACAGATTTTTCTTTTTTCGGGTACACCGGCCGAGAACGCCAACGTTTGAGGCCAAGTAAACATCGATAACTAAATAGTTAAAGATTTAATTTCACATTTATTGATTACATTGATGGTTTAACTAACTTGGAAACCTTATGATTTGGAGTTTGTGAAACTCTTCCTTACGCAAGTGAAATTGAATGAACTAAATTACAACTCATGCGTGCATGGATTCGGGAGCTTTGTCGGTGGAGTGCGTATTTAGCTTCAGAAGAAGTGAGAGCGAAATGAACGCAGCTAAGAACGGATCATCATTATTACGCGAGTGTTAAGATTATTTCTTTAGATTAATTTAATCAAAATTTTTTACAAATATAATTTAAGAGGTGAAATTAGTAAAGCTTCTGTCACATGGAAAGTTTCCTTCGGGATCGGGCCGATCGTTCCTTGGGCATCGATACTAAGTTTGTCAAGTAACATAAATTTAATCATTTCATTTTTTTATTCAGGTCAAATATTGAATTATATGTAATAAACACTTATTATGTTTAATACAAAGTTGATCACATTAAATGTATATGTTATAATATATTGATTCATTACAGAATTTAAGTCAACTTTTGCACATTATCATAACGCTTTCACCTTTTATGTTCTTTTTTTATAATTTATAAAAATGAATGCAATAGAGCTTTGTCCATAGAAATTCCTTGAGATCTACGTGTAGTTAAAACTAACCATGTTCGTGCCACATGACATTGAGTTCATATTGTTGGTATTTGATACCGTAAGAAATAAGAAGGCTAAATATATTCAGAGAAGATGATTAATTCAAATGAGATGATTTCAAATGATAAGTACATGGGCTATTTATACACACTCCACAAACTTAATCCAAATTAAGAAAAACTAAACCACACACCAAACACACAAACCACACACCAAACACACAAATCACACACCAAACACATTATAATACTTACTTTGTAGAATTATGAATTAGGTTCAACACTTCCCCTTAATCATGATTCTGCAAAGTAATTACACCAAGCATCGTTCGTAATTGCACAAAAGTGTCAATCTTCAAAGGTTTGGTAAGAATATCTGCGAGTTGATCTTCACTTCGACAAAACTCTACTTGTATATTTTTCTTCTCAATTAGCTCCCTTAAGAAATGAAAACGAATGTTGATATGCTTACTATGTCCGTGTTCAACTGGATTCTTTGCAAGATAAATTGCAGACTTGTTGTCGATATAGATCTTGATAGATTCTGTAACTCGAATACGTAGTTGGCGCAGCAGATTGGATAACCAAATAGCTTGACAAGCACAATAAGCTGCAGCAATATATTCCGCTTCGCATGTCGACAGTGCTACGATAGGTTGCTTCTTCGATGACCATGAGCAAACAGTTTTCCCGAAGAGAAAACAATACCCAGACGTACTTTTTCGATCATCCAGATCACCAGCCCAATCACTATCGGAGTATCCTATGAGAGAGCACTTATCACCAGAAGTATAAAATAAACCAAAATCAGAAATACCTTTGAGGTAACGTAGAATACGCTTAGCAATTTGCAAATGAGACTGATATGGTTCCTGCATAAATCTGCTAACCAAACCAACACCATAAGATATATCAGGTCTCGTAACTGTAAGATATCTTAAACATCCTGTAATTTGCTTAAAGTAAGTTGGATCAACCATCGGTCCTTCCCCTTTCTTCGTAAGCTTCGTACCAACTTCAACTGGAGTTTTTGCTGGATTGCAGTCTTCCATCTGAAATCTTTTCAAAAGATCATCAATATATTTCTTCTGAGATAAGAAAATTCCATCCTCCTTTTGGATTACCTCAATACCAAGAAAACGAGACATAAGACCAATATCGGTCATGTCGAACTCCTTCATGATGGACTGCTTAAAACTCTCAATCATACGTGAGCAGTTACTCGTAAATAATAAATCATCAACGTATAGACATACCACTAGAACGTCACGAGTATTGCTCACCTTAACATATAGTGAGTGCTCCGAAGGACATCTTTTAAAACCAGCTCGAAGAAAGAACGAATCAATGCACTTGTTCCATGCTCTTGGAGCTTGCTTCAAACCGTACAACGCCTTTTTGAGTCGATAAACTTGTTCCTCAGAACCTTTTTTTGCGAAACCAGGAGGTTGCTTAACATATACCTATTCCTCCAATGGTCCGTTAAGAAATGAAGATTTCACGTCCATCTGATAGATTTTCCAACGGTTCTGAGCAGCTATAGCAATAATCGTTCTAATGGTTTCCATGCGAGCGACAGGAGCAAAGACTTCTTGGTAGTCAAAACCGGCTCGTTGCTCGAAACCTTTTGCGACGAGCCTTGCTTTATACCTTTCAACAGCTCCGTTGGTCGCCAATTTTGTTTTGAAGATCCACTTCACGTCAATGGCTTTACAACCTCGTGGCAGATCCGTAAGCACCCACGTATTGCTTTTTTCAATTGCTCCGAGTTCTTCGTGCATCGCCTCGATCCATTTAGAATCTTTAAACGCTTCCTCCAAAGTTATTGGCTTAATGTCTGCAAAGAAAGCAAAGTGGACCAGCTCTCCATCGTCATTTACTTGGTTATCAGAAGTTACCTCAAATTCCTGAAGATATGCTGGTGGTTGTCGGCTACGTTGAGATTTTCGGGTGACTGGAGCATCAGAACTTGTCGAAGCTTTTGTAATGTCATGCGGCATCTCCGTCTCCTCTTCAAAAGGAAAGATGTTGCTCCTATTTTGATTCGAGGAATTATTCTGATTCCATGCCCATGATTCATCTTCAGCAAAAGTGACGTCCCGGCTAACAATGACTTTGTTTGTAGAAGGATTGAATAGCTTGTATCCACCATCTTTATAACCAATTAGAATTGTCTTCTCAGCCCTGTCGTCCAGCTTTGTCCTCGTACCTGCTGGTATGTGAGCATAAGCAATAGAACCAAACACCCTCAAGTGTTTAACGCTTGGTTTATAACCACTCTATGCTTCTTCTGACGTACGATCTTCAACTCCTTTGGTCGGACATCGATTTAGAATGTAAACAGCACAGGAGACAGCTTCAGCCCAAAACGAATTTGGCATATTCTTGGTTTTCATCATGCTTCTGGCCATGTCCATGATCGTCCGGTTCTTTCGCTCAGCAACTCTGTTGTGTTGAGGAGTGTACGGAAAAGTAATCTCGTGATGGATACCCTCTACTTTACAATACTCATTAAACTCGTTAGAAGTATACTCACCTCCACCATCAGTTCATAACTCCTTCAACAGATAACCACTTTGTCGTTCAACGTGTGCTTTAAACTTGAGAAAAATATCAAATACTTCTGACTTTCTTTGTAGAAAAATACCCATGTTTTACGGGAAAAATCATCAATGAAAGTCAAGAAGTACCTATTATTCCCGTTTGATAAGACATTCATCGGGCCACATACATCCGAGTAGACGATCGCAAGAGGTTGCGTTGAACGGTGTTCCCTTGCCGTAGCAAACTTTGTGCGGTGATGCTTTCCAACAGTACATGCTTCACAAATTTGTTCTGGGTGTTGAATAGATGGCAAACCCTTCACCAATTTTTCTTGAGAAAGCATCTTTAAACTTTGAAAGTTTAGATGTCCAAACCGTAAGTGCCATAACCAAGACTCATTTTTTGTAATGGCACTAAGACACTTATAAGCACCACGAGAAATGTTGATTTGAAACATCCGATTCTTTGTCATAGGGGCTGAAAGAATTAGAGTACCTCTTTTGCCGCACACAGAAAAATTTCCACCACGTAGTGACATATCATACCCCTTTTCAGATAGTTGTCCAATACTCAGCAAGTTCGTCTTTAGGCCTGGTACATAGAATACGTCTGATATATACTTCTGATCGCCATTCTTTAGGTTGATGAGGATTTGCCCAATACCCATAACAGGTATGCTCGTATCATCTGCAAATTTGACACTTGATTTGAAAGATTCGTTAAGCTCTGCAAATAACTCCTTCTTACCGCACATATGGTTTGTACACCCGGTATCAAGAAACCACGTGTGATAGTCTGATAATTCCTTGTTGCCTGAAGTGACCATCAAGAGAGCATGGTTTCCTTCTTCATCTTGTTGTGTGCAGTTAGCCCGCTGGTCATTGTCTTTGTATCTACACTCATTTGCATAATGCCCAAATTTATGACAATTATAACATTCAACGTTAGACTTTTCATACCGTCCTCTACCACGTCCACGGCCACGGCCTCTTGTTATTTGATTGCGGTTGGCTTGCTCCTGATTATCACCACGATTGTCACTATAGCCACCGCCATTACCATATCGGCCACCTTGGCCTCGGCCTCGACCTCGTCCTCGACCACGAGAGTTGGATTGTTGTGTTTTGGAATCACCAGATGGTTGGACT
Source organism: Craterostigma plantagineum (assembly GCA_027422505.1). NCBI lineage: Eukaryota > Viridiplantae > Streptophyta > Magnoliopsida > Lamiales > Linderniaceae > Craterostigma > Craterostigma plantagineum. Next base: position 18,383,378 of record JAPQWV010000017.1, on the reverse strand, counting down.
TGTAAAGCTTGCTCAGCGACGTTCTTCGTTTTCTTCTCAACCATACGTTGTTCATGGGCTTGTAGGGTACCGGTCAATGCATCCACAGACATCTTTGACAGGTCATGTGCTTCTTCAATGGCTACCACTATGTGGTCGAATTCGTTTGTTAGTGAACGTAGAATCTTCTCAACGATGGTCTCGTCGTCTAGCTTCCCACCGTACATCTTCATTTGATTTGTCAAAAGCAGCAGTCGACTTATGTAGGTTGACACTGATTCAGTAGCCTCCATCTGCGAGCTTTCGTATTGTCGCCTTAGCGTCTGGAGTCGGACTTTCTTTACCTTGTCATCTCCTTGGTATGCTGTCATAAGAATATCCCAGGCTTTTTTTGACGTTGTTGCTGCTTCGATCTTCTCGAACACCTCATCAGTTGCTCCCTGTTGAATAAGGAACAACACCTTCTTATCTTTTTTCTTACTTTCAGGATAAATAACCTTCTCTGGATCGGTGGCGGTATCCTTGACTTCATCGAAGCCTTTCTCCACGATCTCTAGCAATTCGTGGTAGTCGAAGAGGACTTTCATCTGAGCCGCCCACCTATTGTAATATTTTCCATCCAATACAGGAACCTAAGCGAGCTGTTCATCGCCATAGCTCTGATACCAATGTTGGTATTTGATACCGTAAGAAATAAGAAGGCTAAATATATTCAGAGAAGATGATTAATTCAAATGAGATGATTTCAAATGATAAGTACATGGGCTATTTATACACACTCCACAAACTTAATCCAAATTAAGAAAAACTAAACCACACACCAAACACACAAACCACACACCAAACACACAAATCACACACCAAACACATTATAATACTTACTTTGTAGAATTATGAATTAGGTTCAACACATATCATAAAAATCGATTAACAGTTATTTGTTCGCAATGAACAAAGGTTGTATGCTGCATTTATAATGAAGATGTAATTGAATTGTTATTAATCCCAAAATCCAACTAATCATATATTAATATCACTATTATCTTTGTTTTTTCTAGTGTACTAATTGCCATCTTCTTCCACGTGACTAGAAAAGCATACTCATCTAAACCAATTAATCTTACAGAAGGCTTCCTACTAGTTTATGGATGGAGCTCTTCATAAACCATTGTTAAGGTAACTTACAGAAGTTAACTGTTATTCCTTGATCTATTTTTTCTTTTTTAAAAAAAAAAGCCAAAGATGTTACCACTCGAGACCAACGAGGCCCTCGCTATAGAATATATCATTATTTGGTTTGATTAGGCAATAGGAAAGATTATTAGCAATCGCAGTACATTAAGCAATTAAGTTTGTTACACGACTCTATCCATAGTTTTCTTATATTAATCTTATTGTATACATCAACAAAAGGGATATATTAACAAGAAAAAGAGCTTCGTCACAGATTGTTTACGTGGTTCAGATTCACTCTTGGTGAATCCTACGTCCACGGCTAACGACGAATTCCTTTATTGATGATCGGAGATTTTACAGAATGAAGATGATGATTAACAGACACACACACAACTCATCTACAGTGCACTATTTAAACTGACTGGCCGATAGAACAGTTATGGCGCGCAAATGCATTTCTAATGGAAAACGTTGCTAGCACCTACGACTTAGTAAGTAACGAAAGAAAACAAAGAGAAACACGTTTCTAACTCTCAACTTGTTTCGCGCTTCTTTAACCAGTTAAAAGGTGATCAGTTTAAAACTGATCTTATAAGCTCATCTCATTCTCTGCCTAAACTCCATGATTTTCTTATGTTCTGCAATATGCCCCCACATGATGGATGAAACAAATTTGTTACGGACATCTTGACCAATATCTGCTGCAACTGAGGCCCTGTAAGAGGTTTAGTAAGAACATCTGCTAATTGATTCTCAGTTCGAACTGGGAGAAGCTTTATTGTCCCGGCTGCCACATGATGTCTAACAAAATGGCAGTCAGTTTCTATGTGCTTGGACTTCTCGTGAAACTTTGGGGTAGAAGCCAACATCAGTGCAGATTGGTTATCACAGTATAGCACAGGGGGCTGAGATAACCTGATATTCAGCTCCTCTATGAGGTGTTTATCCAGAGGATTTTTGCCACAAGTGATCCCAATGCCCTGTATTCCGTTTCGGTTGATGACCTAGAAACTGTGGCCTGCTTCTTTGCCTTCCAAGTTATCAATGAACTCCCCAAGAAGGTGCAGTAGCCTGTTATTGATTTTCTGGTATCTGAACAGGCTCCCCAGTCAGCATCTGAGAAACCTTTGAGCTCCATTTCTGGTTCTGCACTGAGAAAGATCCCCTGACCTGGTGATGCCTTCAAATACCTCAGTAAGTGATGTGCAGCCATCATATGACTGGTCCTTGGTGCTGAAATGAATTGGCTGAGCTTATGTACAGTGAATGCTATATCTGGTCTTGTGAATGTGAGATACAACAACCTTCCAACCAATCTTCTGTAGCTAAAAGGATCTTTTAACAACTCTCCATCAACTTCTGTTAATCTGCTGCCTGGATTCATAGGTGTGGTTAATGGCTTTGTTGCCATGTAACCTGTGTCATCTAACAGATTCAATGCATACTGCCTCTGTGATATGTAAATTCCAGTCTCAGCTCAAGCTACTTCTATGCCAAGAAAGAATTTCAGCTCACCTAAGTCTTTGATCCTGAAATGTTTCTGCATGAAATTTTTAAGCTCTGCCAATGTTTGAGAAGAAGGACCTGCAAGGATGATATCATCCACATAAACCAAAAGAATAACCAAGTCATTACTTCTGCCCCTTAGGAACAGAGTGTGATCTGACTGAGTCTGCCTGAAACCGAAGCTTTAACAGCATATGTGAACTTCTTGTTCCATTGCCTCGATGCTTGCTTCAACCCATATATCGATTTGTGCAACTTGCATACCATCTTAGATGCTCCAATCCTACTATGATTCTTGTAGAAACCCTGAGGCAATTCCATGTATACCTCTTCAGCCAGGTCCCCATTTAGAAAGGCATTACTTACATCGATTTGCTGCAAGTTCCATCTGTGTTTGACTGCAAAGGAGAGAATGATTTTGATTGTGTTCGGCTTGGCAACTGGGGCAAAAGTTTATATGTACTCCACCCCTTCCCTTTGGTCATAACCTTTTGCAACCAAGCGAGCCTTATTCTTCTCAACTTCTCCCTCTGAATTGTACTTTGTCCTATATACCCATCTACAGCCTATTGCCTTTTTCCCTTCTGGCAGTGGCATCAAGCTCCAAGTTCCATTTTCCTCAAGTGCCCTAAACTCGTCTTTCATTGCATCCACCCATTTCACTGAGGCTGATGCTTCATTGTAGTTCCTAGGTTCCTGTTGCATAGAAATGGAACAGAGGAAATCTTTATATTTGCCTGAAAACTGATGGTAGGACAGTCCCTTAGAAATTGGGTACAGCTCCCCTTTTCTGTTAACTTATTAAATTGGTAATCTTCCAAATATGTTGGTCTTCTTTAATGCCTACCTGACCTCCTTCCTACTTCCTGAATGACCCGTTGCCCACTTTCTTGCTCAAGTTGTTATTGTTCTAGCTGGGCATGTTAAGGTGATGATTCATGTCCATCAGTCATGGCCTCATTTTCCTGAGATGAATGTGCCTCTTTTTCAGCCTCTTATTCATCCCTATCTGGTGGCAATGAACAGGGCCTTGGAAGTACCTGATTTGAGAATGGATCTTCTGTCACAGTTGAGAAGTCAACCTTGAAAGGGACTCATCTTCCTTAACTTTACATCCCTTGAAATTATCACTTCTCTGCTCTTCAGGTCCAGCAGTTTATACCCCTTTACACCATTTGGGTAGCCAATGAAGACACATTCCTTAGCTCTAGCATCAAACTTCTTCCTCCCAGCTGCGAGGGAAGAGCAATAACAGAGGCAACCAAAGGCTCTTAGCATATGATATTCTACTGGTTTTTGGAGTAAGAGTTCATAGGAGCTTTTGTTGCCCAGGATGGCTGATGGTGTCCTATTTATAAGGTATGCTACAGTGAGTACACACTCTGACCAGAACTCAATTGGCACTGATGATTGAAATAGAAATGATCGAGCTACATTTAGTAGGTGTTGGTGTTTCCTCTCAACCACTGAATTCTGTTGTCGTGTTTGTACACAAGACAATTGGTGTATAATCCCTCTTGTTCTAAACAAATCTACTTGATTAAATTCCCTTGCATTGTCTAATCTCACTACCTTAACTCTACACATGAATTGTGTTTCAACATATGCTAAGAAAAATGTCATAACAGTTCTTACTTCTGACTTATGCTTTATCATGAAAAGCCAGGTATACCTCGTATGATCATCTACCACTGTAACAAAATATTGATGCCCTGAATGTGAGGGAACATGAAATGGCCCCCAAACATCACAGTGGATCAGATCAAAAGCTGAACAAGCAATTTTATTACTAACTGGGAGAGATATCCGTTTTTGTTTAGATATGGGACAGATTTTACAGAAAGTGTTCACAGACCCCTCATCATGATCTAAAACAGTTCTAAGAACATCTAACACCTTATTTGAAAGATGTCCTAGCCTGCTATGCCATAGGTCTAGAGACAATCTATTCACAAGAACTGTATCAGCAGAAACTGTATTAAAACTGGTAGAAACTGTATTGAAACAGGTTGGCTCAGCTTCGAGTATGTAAAGTCCAGCCATTAGCTTACCCTTGCCAATCAATTCCTGTGAGTGATCCTGTATCAAGAACCTATCAGCCTAAAAAACAAGCTTGCAACCTATGCTGTTAGTCAAGTGACTCACTGAAATCACATTGAAACTGAACTATGGAACAAAAAGAACATCTCTTAGAGTAATTGCCTTGTTAATAAGAACTGATCCTGCTCTATCGACTTCAATTGATGAATTGTCTGGCAATATTACATTAGACTCTTTAATCTTCTGGACATTGAACAAGAGATCTCTGTTTCCACAAACATGCCTTGTGGCTCCAGAATCTATCAGCCATAGCTTACTATTTGAGAACTTTGGTATATCACAAGATAACAGAATACCTGCTGGTATACCTGCTGGCTTGTCCCTTTGCTGAGAAATGTCACCATTATCCTGTGAATGGGTAAATACTGACCGGTTCATCAGGGCCTTTAAACTCTGCATTTGAAGTGGAGTCACCTGCACTTGGACAAGTCCTTCCCCTGAATTCTGTGACACCTGGGATGCTTGGCCACTGAGATGCACCTCTCTGTTTGGCTGGTCCATCATTAGTTGGTTGGCTCGTGCTCCTCTGCTTCTTTGGCCTTGCTTGATGCCCGGTGGATAGCCATGGATTTGGTAACAAGTGTTCCGCGTTGCCCTCTTTTATTGCAGTGGGTGCATACAAGTCTGTCCAACTCCTTTCTTGGACCATAGAAGCCTTTCTTGGCTTGCTCAAACTCAGTCCTAGCTGCCATCAAGGCCATGCCATTTGTCTGGTCCTCTGCTCCCCTCAAATGATTGCCCCCAACCAGTCTTGCTTCTCCTCTTGAATTACCAATGAAAAGACTTTATTAACTTTTGGGAGAGGATCCATAAGCAAGATCTGTCCCCTAATTTTGGAATATGAGTCATTTAGACCCATCACGAAAGTAATAGTGTAATCCTCTTCAAGAAAGCTTTTCATCTGCTTGATTCCTCCGCAGCTACAAGCACACTCAGGTCTATAGCTGCTCAATGCATCCCATAAGGTGTTCAGCCTTGTGAAGTAGGCCACCACATTACTGCTTCCTTGCAACAAATTGATTAGCTCTTGTTTAAGCTGAAAGATCCTCGGTCTGTTTGTTCGCCCGAACCTTTCTTGAAGATCAAGCCACACTTCTCTTGCGGATGAGCTGTAGAGGATACTCGCTGAGATTTCTTTGGAAACTGAATTGATGACCCAAGAAATAACCACATTATTATTTCTCCTCCACGCACTCACTTGATTCTGAGAACTGATGGAATTCTGCTGAAAAATCACAGGTGCTTCCAATTCACCATTCACAAACCCTCCTTATTTCTTCCGATGAGTGCTATTAGCATTGATCTGCTCCACGTCGCATAATTCTCTCCAGTCAGCGGTTCATGAACCAATAGCTGTCCTGAGGTATCGTTATTGCCGAGGAAATATGGATCATTTATCAGCACTGTCGATGAAGGCGTGATTGTAGGTGGAGGAACTGGTGTTTCTGTGTTGTTCGACATAATTCTTGAATGATTTGATCGATCTAGAAACACTAAAAATCGCAGCTTGGAATTATTTCTCAGATACCATAACAAGAAAAAGAGCTTCGACACAGATTGTTTACATGGTTCAGATTCACCGTTGGTGAATCCTACGTCCATGGCTAACGACGAATTCCTTTATTGATGATCGGAGTATACAGAATGAAGATGATGATTAACAGACACACTCACAACTCATCTACAGTGCACTAAACTAGAGGTGAAAGTTTGGGCATCAGCCCATGGGCCAGCCCAATCCGCCTAAAAAAAGTTTGATATGGGCTTGTATTTGGGTAGCCCAAAACCATATCGGGCCTACTGGCCCGACCCACCAGGCCCGGCGGGTTAGTGGACCGCAGGCCTAAAAACCCGATGGGTTTTGGGCTAAATTAGCCCGTTAGCTACTCAATATCTGGATTGAATTTCAATTTCTCAAAAAGCCCAAATTAGCATCATTATCGTCCTAAATTCCAATACTCACTGTAGTTCTTCTTTTCTCCATTCCATCGAAGGAGCTCAAGCTTCCGCAAGTACAAACCATCAGTTATTCCGACAATTATTCACTTGATTGGTGCTTCTGCGACGTGGCTGAACGTGAAGCACAGAAGTCTTCATTCTCAGGTGTCAATGACATTGTGGCGTTTTCATTTTTATTCGTTGCTATTAGGGCAGTGTCGTACTTTGATATATGCAACTATTTCCTTGTATTGGTCTGAGGTTATGATAATACCATGTTTAATTGATAATGAGAACTAACTAACGAAAAGAACCAAGTCTTGACTTGGTATTTGTTTGTTTGTTCATCACATTCAAGGGATTTTCCTATAGCCGAATTAGTGAGTGATTGAAATGAGTATGGTATTAACACAGCTTATTTTCGATGAGCTGGGACCATATACAGAAGAGACTGCAGCAAAGTTTTATTTCTATTGATAATTACATCCATAGCTTATTTCGATTGATGAGCATGTGTGTTGACATATTTCTATTGATGAGCATGTGTGTTGACACCCATGATTTTCTAATTTTATTGCATATAAACATTTGATTTCTAAATTACATTTTTCATAGGTCTTGCTGCATTTCTGGCCAAATATGGAATCGGGTTCGTATTCGTCTCTTACTTCAGCTCCTGCTAAAGAATTGGGCTCAGATAATTCCACTAAATCAGGTAAAAAAAAGGGTGAGATCTGAGGCATGACAACATTTTGATAGGCTTGGTCCGATTGATGGAGTAGAAATGTGTAGGTGCAAGTATTGTAAGAAATGATGAGTTGTGCATCCAAGTCCGGAACTTCTCATTTAGGAAGATATGCTGAAAATTGTCTGAAAAATCCAAAGTATCATGATGGTGATTTGCTTGGTAATCAAACTGCGAAGAGAATGAAATTTGATGGTAAGATATTTCGAGATGCATTGTCCAAAGCAATTATAATGCATGATCTTCCATTTTCTTTTGCTGATTCTGAAGGAATCAATGATGCATTTAGAGTTCTTAATCCTGATTTCAAGCCAATTATTAGAATAACAGTGAGATGCGATTGCATGAAAGTGTACGCTACTGAAAAAGAAAAGCTGAAGCATTTGTTGGCTTCTCTTCGTGGACGTATTTCTCTCACTTCAGATGCTTGGACGCCTGTTACTGTACAAGGATACATGACTGTGACTGCTCATTTTGTAGATGAGAGTTGGAAGTTGAATTCTAAGTTGCTTGCATTTGTTGAATTGGATGGTACTCATACTGGGGAATTCTTAGCTCAGAAACTTTATGAGGTGTTGAAAGCTTGGGGAATAGATTCAAAAATCTTTTCTATTACATTGGATAATGCTGCTTCAAATGATAAAATGGTCGAGATTCTTAAAGAAAGATTTCAGTTGTAAGGCAATTTGTTATGTGAGGGCGAGTTTTTTCATATAAGATGTTGTGCTCATATTTTGAATCAGATTGTTCACGAGGGGTTAAAAGTGGCTGGTATTACGCTGAAAATAATTAGGGATTGTGTCAAATATGTAAGATCTTCAGAAGGAAGAATGAGGGAGTTCGATAAATGTATTCAAGACGAGAACTTGGAAGATGTTGGTGGAAGTTTCTTGAAGTTAGATGTACCTACTAGATGGAATTCCACATTCTTGATGCTTGTGGCTGCAATAAAGTATCGTAATGCAATTACTGCATTATGCTACAACAGTAGAAATTCCTTGGTTAGTCCAACCAAAGAATAATGGGAAAGAGCGGAAAAAATGTGCGACTTGTTAGAACCATTTTATGACATCACTAATATGATGTCAAGGTCAAAGTATCCAACTTCCAACCTCTATTTCATGCAAGTTGCGAACCATTTTGGATGTGTCCTCGATCCAAATACAAAGTTGCTGTTTTTGAGATATTGTTACAACAGTTGGACCCCACGTGTTATGAGAAGAAGGTAGACAAGCTAAAAGAAGCTTTGAAAAAGTTATTTGCTGTTTATGAAAAATTAGGAGAATCGCCTGATTCACATCCTACAAAAGGAATGAAAGAGCCGGATTCTTATTCACATCATTCAAAGGCTTTGACCACTAAATCTACTTCACTTCTTGATGTAAGTTTATAGTTTGGTAATTGCTTGCTATAATGTTTGTTAAAGTTTGTTATAATTTATTTGAATAATTTTATTATTTCCTTCTGACTTGCAGGCTTTTCGTAAAGAATTACAACAAGAATCTTCACAAGTATGTAAGTCTGAACTTGATTTATATTTGGAGAATGGAGATGATGCTAGTTCTATGGATTTCTTAGAGTATTGGAAGATAAATAGGTATCGGTATCCTAAATTAGCCTTATTGGCAAAAGATATCTTGAGCATCCCAATTACAATTGTTGCTTCGGAGTCTACTTTTAGCATCGGTGGTCGTATTTTGAACAAATATAGGAATTCATTGCTCCCAAAAACTGTCCAATCTCTTATTTGTACACGTAACTGGTTGCATGGATTTAACGAACTCGGAGCTGGATCTTTAGGTATTAATATTTATTTATTGTTTTGTTACTTTCAAAATTCAGGTTTTATACATATATATATAGTACTACAATAATACAGATTAAAATCTATTTTGATTTCAGTTGTTTGTTGTCCAGGGGAGGATGCAGAATTAGAACTAGAAGGAATGCAAGCATCTGCGCAAGATTCAAGTGATTAATTACTACTTCTATGTTCTCTTTTGGGATGCTAAATTGCTATTGCTTTGATATATATGTCATATGAATGAAGCTCTTCTTTTTGTTTATTTCTTGAATTTTTGTTTATTTCTAGAATTAGCAGTGCACGAAGCTTGTGTTATTAAGATGAGCAGTAATTAAAAGAATTTTTTCAAAAATAAATTTTAAAAGTTCCAAAAACATCAGCCCCATGGGCTAGGGCCGGGTTGGCCCGACCCGCTGTTGTTTGGGCTAGGGCCTAAATTTCATTAGCCCGTACAACTTTGGGCCAGCCCAACCCGCCCCATACAACTTCGGGCAGCCCACTCAATCCGGGCCGGATGGGCTGGCCCGCCCAACTTTTCAGCTCTAGTGGCAGCCGACCCGCTGACATGCGCGCTTGTAAGAAATCCGACATGGCACCACGTCATAAAAATTGCTGAAGTGGCGCCATTACAAAAAAAGGATTAGCGATGGAAGTACCGTGGCTAAAGGAGGGGAAAAGATAAATACAGCTCCGTCAATTAGCGAAGGAATTTTGAGACGACTGTCACTAAATCACTGTCACAAACCTAAAACTCGTCGCAAATACCTACGCAGACCATTTCGGGAATTTTATCCTTCCTCGACGCCCTGGCTTCGCCGGAGTTCTGCTGCTCGTACTTCGACGACGACGATGGTCATTTCCCAGCTCTTATGATGTCGATGCTTCAGCAAGAGTGCTACAATGCTCTTGGGTTTCTCGGTTGTGCTGCTGCTAATGCTGATTTGTGCAGCTATGGCTCGACGATTGGGGGTGATAGGGAGCTGCGGATGTCCGATTTGGGGGACATTGTGGAAGTCGGCCAAGCGAATCTGTACGGCAACGGCGAGAGGAAGAGTAAAGCGAGGAAATTAGACGGCCAGCCATTGAAGAACCTCATGGCTGAGAGAAGGCGAAGGAAGCGGTTGAACGATCGCCTCTCAATGCTTAGATCAATCGTCCCCAAAAGCAGCAAGGTAATTATTCAATATCAAAATCGAATCCCTAATTTCTTACAGTTCAGAAACCAATTGATTGTTCAACGTGTTTTTGGCCAAATAATCTCTTTGTGCGTGGCGGAGTTGGGCGCCGACGGGCTCCTTCAGATCCGGGCGTGGTGTTGCGGCGATGGCGACGGCAATGGCCAGATCTGTGGTGGTGCTCGGCTTCGGGGCCAGATCTGATTAGGTGACGGGTTGATGTTGTCGCCAGGGTCGGGCAATGGGAACCGACGACTGTTTTTTTATTTTTTAGTTAAGTTTGTGCGACGGATCTCCGTTGCAGAGTTTTTTTAATTTATCTATGACGTGGCAATTTTATGATTTCCGCATCGTGAATCAGCTGGTTCGGAGCCACATCAGCATCCACTTCGTAAAATACGGTCGCGTGCGTTTCACGTGGGGGACTTTGGTGTAAAATGTCCTCTAATGCTTACTTTTCGAAAGTTAAAATCCCTATATTGCCAACCCGTAAAAAAAGGTCCCTATAACGCCACCCCCTAACTATGAGACTAAAAAAGTAATTAAGCCTTAAAAATATTATACATTCTTTCCGTTTATCAGACATCTCCTACACTGTCATATGACTTCCAAACATCTCAATGTGTTTTTTCATAGTTTAGATGGCCAAGGGGTGGAATTCTCACCCCTTGGTCATGGGTTCAAATCCCATCACTAACGTGGGTCACAAATTCACATTCCCCGAGCATTAGCCCTACCCAATGAGACGGGAAAAAAATTACAACCAACATATACAAAAAACCTGAACTCCCAGCAAAAAAATTGTAAGATGAAATGAGTGTGAACCACACGCCTGAATACCTTTTTTGTAGTTTTCTTTTTGAGTTTTTGTTTGGCGAAAATATTATAACAAAATCCACAATAACTCCACAAATATTATTGTTTCACATTAAAACAATCTTTTTTTCCAAACGATAGCTTGCCATTCATTCATTAGAAGTATAAGCGGTTAAATAGCCGTTGAAGGCCCTCTAGTAATAATTCAAGATCCAATAGAGAAAATACACCTCGAAAAGGAGGAATAAAACTCCAAAATGAGAAGAAAAAAAAGGGGTAACATCAACTAAATCCCCATTCTCATATTTTCCATCAACTAACTCCCTATTACACATCACTTATTAGCAAACTCCCTAAAGCAAAACTATCTTACACATTACTCCCTATGGACGATTTTACCCCTCTTTTATTTATCTTTCTTCTCCAACCCATTAATTGAAGCACCACGTAAACAACCCTGAACTGGTAAAGCTGTCGTCGGCGACATAACAGCCCTTGCCCACGCCGAAAAACCTCCGAGATTGCCTAATTTACCGTGGGGTTCTCGGACTCAGTAAGTTGAGGTAGGTTTTTGTTGGTTTTCTTTCACTGTAGGTTACACCTTGCGATATTCTTGACCTCGATCGAACGATTTTGAGTTAGGGAACACTTCGGTGGGTTTTACAATGAACGTCCGTGGCAATAGCATCGACCTATATTGGGTATCGAGTTGTGGGTATCGAGATTAGGTATCGAGGTGTGGGTGTTGCGATTTGGGTGTGTAGCTGTAAAAAAAATTGAATTTTCCTCATGTTTTCTACAAATTAGCATAATGTCAGTGTCGACGGAGGTTAGTATTTGGTTTAAATTTGGCTAATTTATTGTTTAAAGCAATTTATTATATGCAGTACCAAAACATATTGAATTACAGTACCCACATTTTCTTCTACGAAGTATATTTGAAGCTCTCTAGCATTATCATATGGTAATGGTTTGTTGTTTTACAGGTCATATTTACGAAGCTATGTTGTCTACGAATGTCTTTGGTGGGCTCACGTTTCCATATGCAAATATAAGAAGAACACATATTTCTTGTTTGACCGATGAAAACATAGGTTATGACACATTCTTTTTTCAGTAGGTTGCTGATAGGTGATCGCACATTCTTACGTCGATATGTATTTTATTACGATGTTGGTGGACAAATGATATTAATATTGTCGATATGTTTAATAGTAATATTGTTGGTGGGTGATGATATTAGTATTGTCGATATATTGATATCAATACTACTATTGGATGAATAATGTTAATACTGTGAATGATGTCGTGTTATTGTCGGTTCCAATATGTTATTGGTATTACAGATTGGGGTAGGAGTTTCGATAGTTTCGATTGTTTTAAACATGGTAATAAAACGATACTGCAAGTAACACACTTATGGTACTACACCATCGTAGGGTATGGAACCACGAACATCAATATATTGGAACTGTAACATATATATATATTGGTACTACAAATTTGTGTAGGAGTTTTTCGACGCCGTCCGAGTTATTTTTGGTCCGTGACTATGTTACCATAGTTATAAACACTATTGATAATTTGGTACCAATATTAGTGGGTTAATATTTAGAATTATGGATTATTACGTTGAAACACCAACTTTCTTTCTACTTATTATGATACTAGTAAGAACATCTTACTAAATAGTCATGATTTTTGATCGATTGAAAGTTAGTGTCTATATTTTATGTTATCGTGTGTTTAATTATATTATGTGCCGTATTTTAGAAATTTTCATGCCTTATTTGCACAATAATCTACGCATTTTCTATAATTTAAAATGTGGTATGGAAAATATACTACAAGTAACCTACCCAAGATACTACACTAGTTTATGATATGGTACCTCAAACGTCTATATATTGGTACTATACATATATGTATATTGGTACTACAAATTTGGGTAGAATTTTCGTTTGTTAGAAACGTGGTACGAAAAAAGATACTACAAGTAACACACGTATGGTACTACACCATCGTAGGGTATGGTACCTAGAACATCTATATATTGGAACTACAAACATATGTATAATGGTACTACAAATTTGGGTAGGAGTTTTTCGGCGCCGTCCTTGTTATTTTTGGTCCGTGACTATGTTACCATAGTTAAATATTTAGAATTATGGATTATTACGTTGAAACACCAACTTTCTTTCTACTTATTATGATACTAGTAAGAACATCCTACTAAATAGTCATGATTTTTTATCGATTGAAAGTTATTGTCTATATTTTATGTTATCGTGTGTTTAATTATATTATGTGCCGTATTTTGGAAGTTCTCATGCCTTATTTGCACAATAATCTACGCATTTTCGATAATTTAAAATGTGGTACGGAAACGATACTACAAGTAACCTACCCAAGATACTACACTAGTTTATGATATGATATCTCAAACGTCTATATATTGGTACTAGACATATATGTATATTGGTACTACAAATTTGGGTAGAATTTTCATTTGCTAGAAAGGTGGTACGAAGAAATATACTACAAGTAACACACGTATGGTACTACACCATCGTAGGGTATGGTACCACGAACATCCATATATTGGAACTACAAACATATGTATAATGGTACTACAAATTTGGGTAGGAGTATTTCGACGCCGTCCGAGTTATTTTTGATCCGTGACTATGTTACCATAGTTATAAACACTTTATTGATGATTTGGTACCAATATTAGTGGGTTAATATTTATAATTATGGATTATTACGTTGAAACACCAACTTTCTTTCTACTTATTATGATACTAGTAAGAACATACTAAATAGTCATGATTTTTGATCGATTGAAAGTTAGTGTCTATATTTTATGTTATCGTGTGTTTAATTATATTATGTGCCGTATTTTGGAAGTTCTCATGCCTTATTTGCACAATAATCTACGCATTCTCGATAATTTAAAATGTGGTGCGGAAACGATACTACAAGTAACCTACCCAAGATACTACACTAGTATATGATATGGTACCTCAAACGTCTATATATTGGTACTATACATATATGTATATTGGTACTACAAATTTGGGTAGGATTTTCGTTTGTTAGAAACGTGGTACGAAAAAAGATACTACAAGTAACACACGTATGGTACTACACCATCGTTGGGTATGTACCACGAACATCTATATATTGGAACTACAAACATATGTATTATGATACTACAAATTTGGGTAGGAGTTTTTTGACGCCGTCCTGGTTATTTTTGGTCCGTGACCATGTTACCATAGTTATAAACACTTTATTGATGATTTGGGATCAATATTAGTGGGTTAATATTAGAATTATGGATTATTACGTTGAAACACCAACTTTCTTTCTACTTATTATGATACTAGTAAGAACATCTTACTAAATTGTCATGATTTTTGATCGATTGAAAGTTAGTGTCTATATTTTATGTTATCGTGTGTTTAATTATATTATGTGCCGTATTTTGGAAGTTCTCATGCCTTATTTGCACAATAATCTACTCGATAATTTAAAATGTGGTACGGAAACGATACTACAAGTAACCTACCCAAGATACTACACTAGTTTATGATATGGTATCTCAAACGTCTATATATTGGTACTATACATATATGTATATTGGTACTACAAATTTGGGTAGAATTTTCGTTTGCTAGAAACGTGGTACGAAGAAGATACTACAAGTAACACACATATGGTACTACACCATCGTAGGGTATGGTACCACGAACATCCATGTATTGGAACTACAAACATATGTATAATGGTACTACAAATTTCGATAGGAGTTTTTCGACGTCGTCCGAGTTACTTTTGATCCGTGACTATGTTACCATAGTTATAAACACTTTATTGATGATTTGGTACCAATATTAGTGGGTTAGTATTTAGAATTATGGATTATTACGTTGAAACACCAACTTTCTTTCTACTTATTATGATACTAGTAAGAACATCTTACTAAATAGTCATGATTTTTGATCGATTGAATGTTAGTGTCTATATTTTATGTTATCGTGTGTTTAATTATATCATGTGCCGTATTTTGGAAGTTCTCATGCCTTATTCGCACAATAATCTACGCATTTTCGATAATTTAAAATGTGGTGCGGAAACGATACTACAAGTAACCTACCAAAGATACTACACTAGTTTATGATATGGTATCTCAAACGCTATATATTGGTACTATACATATATGTATATTGGTACTACAAATTTGGGTAGAATTTTCGTTTGCTAGAAACGTGGTACGAAGAAATATACTACAAGTAACACACGTATGGTACTACACCATCGTAGGGTATGGTACGAACATCTATATTTTGGAACTACAAACATATGTATAATGGTACTACAAATTTGGGTAGGAGTTGTTCGACGCCGTCCGAGTTATTTTTGATCCGTGACTATGTTACGATAGTTATAAATACTTTATTGATGATTTGGTACCAATATTAGTGGGTTAATATTTAGAATTATGGATTACTACGTTGAAACACCAACTTTCTTTCTACTTATTATGATACTAGTAAGAACATCTTACTAAATAGTCATGATTTTTGATCGATTGAAAGTTAGTGTCTATATTTTATGTTATCGTGTGTTTAATTATATTATGTGCCGTATTTTGGAAATTTTCATGCCTTATTTGCACAATAATCTACGCATTTTCTATAATTTAAAATGTGGTATGGAAAATATACTACAAGTAACCTACCCAAGATACTACACTAGTTTATGATATGGTACCTCAAACGTCTATATATTGGTACTATACATATATGTATATTGGTAAACGTGGTACGAAAAAAGATACTACAAGTAACACACGTATGGTACTACACCATCGTAGGGTATGTACCACGAAGATCTATATATTGGAACTGCAAACATATGTATAATGGTACTACAAATTTGGGTAGGAGTTTTTCGACGCCGTCCTGGTTATTTTTGGTCCGTGACTGTTACCATAGTTATAAACACTTTATTGATGATTTGGGAGCAATATTAGTGGGTTAATATTTAGAATTATGGATTATTACGTTGAAAGACCAACTTTCTTTCTACTTATTATGATACTAGTAAGAACATCTTACTCAATAGTCATGATTTTTGATCGATTGAATGTTAGTGTCTATATTTTATGTTATCGTGTGTTTAATTATATTATGTGCCGTATTTTGGAAGTTCTCATGCCTTATTCGCACAATAATCTACGCATTTTCGATAATTTAAAATGTGGTGCGGAAACGATACTACAAGTAACCTACCAAAGATACTACACTAGTTTATGATATGGTATCTCAAACGCTATATATTGGTACTATACATATATGTATATTGGTACTACAAATTTGGGTAGAATTTTCGTTTGCTAGAAACGTGGTACGAAGAAAGATACTACAAGTAACACACGTATGGTACTACACCATCGTAGGGTATGGTACCACGAACATCCATATATTGGAACTACAAATATATGTATAATGGTACTACAAATTTGGGTAGGAGTTTTTCGACATCGTCCGAGTTACTTTTGATCCGTGACTATGTTACCATAGTTATAAACACTTTATTGATGATTTGGTACCAATATTAGTGGGTTAATATTTATAATTATGGATTATTACGTTGAAACACCAACTTTCTTTCTACATATTATGATACTAGTAAGAACATCTTACTAAATAGTCATGATTTTTGATCGATTGAATGTTAGTATCTATATTTTATGTTATCGTGTGTTTAATTATATTATGTGCCGTATTTTGGAAGTTCTCATGCCTTATTTGCACAATAATCTACGCATTCTTGAAAATTTAAAATGTGGTGCGGAAATGATACTACAAGTAACCTACCCAAGATACTACACTAGTTTATGATATGGTATCTCAAACGTCTATATATTGGTACTATACATATATGTATATTGGTACTACAAATTTGGGTAGAATTTTCGTTTGCTAGAAACGTGGTACGAAGAAAGATACTACAAGTAACACACGTATGGTACTACACCATCGTAGGGTATGTACCACGAAGATCTATATATTGGAACTGCAAACATATGTATAATGGTACTACAAATTTGGGTAGGAGTTTTTCGACGCCGTCCTGGTTATTTTTGGTCCGTGACTATGTTACCATAGTTATAAACACTTTATTGATGATTTGGGAGCAATATTAGTGGGTTAATATTTAGAATTATGGATTATTACGTTGAAAGACCAACTTTCTTTCTACTTATTATGATACTAGTAAGAACATCTTACTAAATAGTCATGATTTTTGATCGATTGAATGTTAGTGTCTATATTTTATGTTATCGTGTGTTTAATTATATTATGTGCCGTATTTTGGAAGTTCTCATGCCTAATTCGCACAATAATCTACGCATTTTCGATAATTTAAAATGTGGTGCGGAAACGATACTACAAGTAACCTACCAAAGATACTACACTAGTTTATGATATGGTATCTCAAACGCTATATATTGGTACTATATATGTATATTGGTACTACAAATTTGGGTAGGATTTTCGGTTGTTAGAAACGTGGTACGAAAAAGATACTACAAGTAACACACGTATGGTACTACACCATCGTAGGGTATGGTACCACGAACATCTATATATTGGAACTACAAACATATGTATAATGGTACTACAAATTTGGGTAGGAGTTTTTCGACGCCGTCCTGATTATTTTTGGTCCGTGACTATGTTACCATAGTTATAAACACTTTGTTGATGATTTGGTACCAATATTAGTGGGTTAATATTTAGAATTATGGATTATTACGTTGAAACCCCAACTTTATTTCTACTTATTATGATACTAGTAAGAACATCTTAGTAAATAGTAATGATTTTTGATCGATTGAAAGTTTGTGTCTATATTTTATGTTATCGTGTGCTTAATTGTATTATGTGCCGTATTTTGGAAGTTCTCATGCCTTTTTTGCACAATAATCTACGCATTTTCGATAATTTAAAATGTGGTACGGAAAAGATACTACAAGTAACCTACCCAAGATACTGCACTAGTTTATGATATGATACCTCAAACATCTATTTATCGGTACTATACATATATGCATATTGGTACTACAAAATTGGATAGGTATTCCGATTGTTATGATACGAAAAAGATACTACAAGTAACATACGTATGCTACTACACTAGCTAACGATATGATACCACAAATATCTACTTATTGGTACTACAAATTTGGGTATGAATTTTTCGACGCCATCCGGATTATTTTTGCTCTGGTAAAGATACTACAAGTAACATACTCGTGGTACTACATTAGCTTATTATATGGTACCACAACGTCTATATATTGGTACTACAAATATAAATATTGGTACTACAAGCATTTTTCAGGTATTATCAAAATAATGGGAGCATAAAACAAGTCTCAAGCAGAACCTCAACCTCAGAAACATAAAAAAAACGTCTAAGAACAGGTTCATTGAATCTCAACCTCAGAACAACATATCAGTCTCAAGTCTAAAGTCTTACGAACATTGATAATATCATTCAAAACAAGTGGAACATAAAACCAATAGGACCTCTTAATATTGTGGAAGCCATGGAGCAACGATATGCTTCGACTTCGACATCTTCAAGATACCTTCCACGATATGTAGGTCCGGCGATGTATGTTATCCATGGACATTGCAACATGTACGCCGCAATCCACGCCCTCCGGATTCTTCTCGTGTACGTGAATAAATAAAGTACCAAAACCATAAACAAACAGTACCATATTCATATAACATACAGTACCATGACAACAAGCAATTACCTTACAGTCGAAACTTACTCTGTTTCTCTCTCGTTCAACATATGTGTTGGAAAACGAAAGCTTGCATGTTCGCTTGTTCTCTATCTCAAAACACTAATTTGTATGATATCAAAACACCGAATTGAATAACGAAAAATAAAACTCTAAGTTTAGCCCTAAATCTCAAATTCAAGCACTAATCAAAGAAATTAACATTGCCCGACATGAAAGCATTGAAGAAATGCACATATCGAAGTCCTAAGCTCTACATTAACCCCAAATGCCAATGAAGTCAAAAAATTTAAAAACATGAAGCTTACAGTAGCTCGCTCGTTCCTTCTTATGCGTTCAACGAAAGCTAGCTCGTGGAAGCTAGCTCGTTCGCTCTCCTTACACAGGTGTTTGAAAGTGAAAGCTTGCTTGTTCGATCGTCATCTCTTTGTCGTCTCTAGTTTGAAGGTGAAAATGGTGGAAGTTGGGGTGTGACTCATTCAATTGGTTTTTTGGTAATATTTATGTTTTACAAGGTTATAATTGTCCATTAGGTAGGTATTTGATATATATGTTTGAAATGGCGAGTTTTATGATAATTAAATGAGGGTGGCGGAGTTAGTTGATTGGTAGTTTGGGGAGGAGGGATTTAAGTGTAGATTTGCCAAAAAAAACTCGGTGAGATAAACCGACGATCCAAAAGGAGGGAAAATCTCTCCTGAGACCAAACAAAGTGCCAAAACACTAAAACATAAAAAGTTTAAGAGTTAAAAAGGTCAGCCTTAAATGGGAAGTATAAAGGGCTGAAAATTTGTAAGCATAATCCTACAATCACACATCTTTTCTTTGCTGATGAGTCAGTTTTATTTTGTGAAGCATGCATCGAACAGGCTACGCTAATCAAGAAATTGTTGGATACTTACTGTACCGCATCTGGACAAGAAGTACACTTGGAAAAATCAGCTGCCTTATTCAGTTTTAATACATCCTCGGAGATCAGAAATAACATCACTCAGATTTTAGAGGGCATCAAAGAGCAGAAATCATCTAAATACCTTGGCCTTCCTTTGGTGATAGGTAAATAAAAAAAAGAAACATTCAAGTATGTGATTGAAACAGTTAAGCAAAGAGTGGGGAGCTGGAAATCAAAGTTTCTTCGCAGTGCAGGTAAACAGGTGCTTCTCAAAGCAGTTCTTAATGCTCTACCAGTTTATATTATGTCGTGCTTCAAAATACCTAAAGTAATCAGTAAGGAAATCAATAGAATTACCTCAGAGTTCTGGTGGGGATCCTCGGACCATGGAGGTTCTGGAGTACATTGGAAGAAATGGTCGGTAACCGAAACATGGCGGCGGACTGGGATTCCAAGAAATCATTAAATTCAATGAAGCCTTATTAGCTAAGCAACTATGGAGAACTGTAACGCAACCGAACCTGATGATGAGTAGGATTTCTAAAGCAAAGTATTTTCAGGAAATGCTTCTTGGCTATGGAAATGTTGGGCTCAAGTTAGACATATACTTCAAATGGGAACTAGGTACCAAATCGGCGACGGTAAATCTGTAAAGATTTGGGAATCGCCTTGGCTTCCCAACTGTCCAAAATTTACACCAGCTCCATGGAATAATGGTCAATCTAAGGTCACCTGGGTTAGCGAAATATTGGAACAAGACGGCAAGAGTTGGAATGAGGAGCTAGTTAAAACCCTGTTCAATCCCTTGATGGTACTATTTTACAACTGAAAATTGATTTTCACACGGGTAGAGATCGACTTTTCTGCCACTTTGAGAAACATGGTATTTACACAATCAAATCAGTTTACACCCAGCTCTTGGAAGCTACGAAATTTGAGGAGCAACAGACAGAGTTCGGCGAAGGAAATGCTCAGAGGAAAGCGTTGTGGAAAAGAACTTGGGGACTTCGAATTAAACAGAAATTGAAGCATTTTATTTGGAGAAGCTACCATAATGTCCTACCAACTAAAATTCAACTCATCAAGAGAGGAGTGCTCCCTGATCCGATTTGCCAGTGGTGTGGGGAATGCGAAGAAGATATGGAGCATGTCTTCTTTAACTGTTCTAGAGCCAAGATTTTCTGGAAATTATCGCCAATTAGATGGAACATCGACACGAATAGCTTCAAAGAGTGGTGGTCTGATATCATTAGAGGGCCTACTGTCAGTGTACCTGCTTTGGATGCTATGGAAGACAAGAAACTTATGGATTTTTCAGAACGAAAGTGTTGATGAATGGACATCAGTGAACATTGTTGTTTCTGAATGGAATGAGTTCATGTTCCTTCCATAGGAGACTTGCGATATTAGCATCACCTAGACACATGATAACAATGTGATACTTGGCTTTCAGAACTCACCAACAGTAGGTCCAAAACGACAAGGACAGTTCTTATAGGTAGCTCTGACTTTTGATTGGTGAATTTATGCGTAGTAGTGGACTGGGTGACAGTGGTTGTGAGGGAGATCTGGAAGAATCCAATTCAGAGATCCATGCTGCCATTTTCTCGGCTCAAGATATTTCGGTGATTTTCATCATTCGTCTTTGTTTTGTCAACCAAGTATCTTATAAGTGTAAACTGAATCAGTACGTTATGCTTCTGGTTTTTTATTCCTTTTCTTTTTGTTTCTTGTGGACCTGAGAATAGGTCTTTCTGCCCTCTGGTTTGATGAAACGCCAAAGGGATATTGTGCTAGTCTGCACATTGTAAACTTTTGTTATCCTTATTATAAAATTTTTTTATCGGTTTTGGAAAAAAAAAATACGAACAAGCAAGCACTATCTGATGAACTAAACCCCATCATCAATGTGGGGTTTAATTCAGATCTACCCCTATATCGTATTTGTCAATTTTCAACCAAAAATTTTAAACATTTGGACCTTTTGAAACTCTCCATGAAGGAGACTAGAACTCCCAAAAATGAGACAAACGTCTAAATACTATCAGATGTTAAGTCAAAACGAAAAGAAGAGTATGCAATCAAATCAGGGGTTGCTCCCTCATCCCCGATATAATGGGATGGGGGAGAGCTTCTTTGGATGGTCTTATCGGTGCGCAAAATAGATCTGGTGGCATTACGGCGAGACCCTCGAGGCTAACGAAACCTTTGCTGAGAGAGGATCTGAGGTGTTCTGAGGTGAGGAGGTGAAATCGCTGAGGAAGCTTGAAAGCTTTTGGAGCTATGCCTTTCTCAGATATTACAAAACACCCACACACGGACCTCAAAAAACTTATTTGAAATGAAGTAACGGGCGACGATTACCGAAGGTGAGTAGCGAAGTTTAGAATAGATATGGAATCCGATAAGGCAATATTACTTCCTCGTATCATCTCGATAAGGCAATATTACTTTACCTTAATAGAACAACCACACGACAATGATTTAAACATTTAATAATTATCGTTTCAGATTAATTTTGAAAGAATACGTCGTCCACAGGCTTCCACGTGACTAAGTTGGTGCCAATACTAGTTTTCCTTTCACGGTAATTTGCTAGAGCAATATTTGTGAGTCTAAACTCCGTTGAGCAAGGCCTGAGAGGTTCAAGCTTGAGCTAGGATGATCAAGGTCTGAAGAAGCTCGAAAAAGCTGAAGAAATTCAGTTCGAGTCCTGAAAATCATTTGGTCCGTTCGATCTTGGCGGGCAAAAAGAGATCAAGGGCTGAGGTGAGAAGTTGCATTTTCACCTCCAAGATCGTATAGCATTTTATTCAAGCATAGCGTTGGGTACAAGCGCTTTAAAGAATGAAGAGAGTTTTGTATACACATCAGATTTACAGTGGTCAAGTAGCCTTCTTCGTGACTTCACAGATTTTCATAGAGCGAGTTTATGAGTGACTTGTAAACTTAAGAGTTGGAGGTTCCTACCTAGTAATTCCTTCTCGTAGATCGAATAAAAAGTGCTCTCTTTGATCAGCGGAGTAGGCCAAAGTTGAGGCCGAACCACGTAAATCAGTGCATTTGCTTTTCTAGTTCTTTTAGTCATCCATGAGTGCCCATCACTGTCACTCGCAAGTCATAAAAGTCAATTCTCAGAAATAACTCGCAATGGGATAGTCACTACTAGCTTACACAATACTTGCATCCAAATCTTTTATTCTGTCGACCATACACCACACTCAACTACCTCATCAATAATACATCTTATAAGAAGGGGCTGTTACACTAATATTACTTATAGACGACCCTAAATATAAACATACTGTTCATATCTTCCTCATCGTACCGTATTTGGTCATACATATATGGCATCAATCAAGGGCGCATTATTACTGCTGCTTGGGTCTGCTTTAGGAGCCTTACTGCAACTTCTACTAACATATGTTTGTAAAGCCTCCAAAAAAGTGAAGGGAGTGAGACGTGTATTATGTGTTTGGAAAACGTTTTTGGAGTAGTGACATCTGATAGAATTTTTATTTCTTATTTCATACTCACTCAACTTAACGAATGGCTTACATCATACTCATACTTATAATACCCAAACCACATCATAGTATTTAGCAATAGTAAGTAGATGCTGACATCAAGATGACTCTTTGACCAACTTTGATAAACTAAGAGACATCTAGCTTATTTAGGAGTATTAGGAATACTAGAACCTTGACCAGATACAAAGAGACATATTTGACTGAAGTAAATTAGGTTTACTCCAACAATGCCTCCCGTAAACTTAATTTGCTTCGTACACCAAGCTCGGCAACGTTCTTTGCGAAGATCGTCCCTCCAAGCGGTTTTGTAAATATGTCGGCAATTTGCTCGTTGCTCCGGCAATATTCAAGCAGAATTTTACCTTCACTTACGAGTTCACGCAAGAAGTGATATTTTCATACGGATATGCTTCGTTCGACCATGCAAGACCGGGTCCTTTGGGACTGAGATTGTCGAACTATTGTCACAAAAAATTATCGTAGGATCTTCTTGTTTCTGGTTCAGATTTTTCAGAATACTCTTTAGCCAGAGAGTGTGGCAAGCTGTCAGCGACGCTGCGATGTATTCGGCTTCGGTCGTCGAAAGAGCCACAATCTTTTGCTTTTTCGAACACCAAGAGATTACTCCGCTTCCGAGATTAAACGCATAACCGGAAGTGCTTTGAGAATCATCCTATAGGTATAGCCCACAAGTCTAACATTAACATCAGCTTTATAAAAAATACCGTAATCCATCGTACCCTTCACGTAACGCAGAATTCTCTTTGCCGCTTCCCAATGATTTGAGTATGGTTTCTCCAAGAATCGGCTTACCATACTTACAGCGAATATGATATCGGGTCTCGTGGCTGTGAGATACATCAGATTCCCAACGAGGCTCCGAAACATAGTAGAGTTCACAAGCTTTCCTTCGCCCTCTTTGCTCAGTTTTGATCCGGTGAGACACGGAGTAGAAACTGAATTTGCATCATCCATGCGAAACTTTTTCAGAATTTCCACCACATATTTTTCTTGAGAAATGAAAATCCATTCACTTGATTGTGTGACGTTGATTCCCAAGAACTGATGGAGTTCACCCAAGTCGGTTATTTCACACTCCTTCATCATAGATTTCTTGAAATCTGCTAGCATGCACAAATCATCTCCGGTGAATATAAGATCATCAACATAAGCACTTACTAGCATGAAGCCTCCTTTCGAACTCCTTTTGACATAAAGAGTGTGCTCGTATGGACACCTTTCAAAGCCGTACTTCGAAAAATACTCGTTTATTCTTCCGTACCATGCACGAGGTGATTGTTTTAGCCCATACAACGCCTTTTGAGTTTGTAGACTTTTCCTTGTTCGCCCTTTTTTACGAAACCGGGTGGCTGCTCGCTATATACCTCTTGTTCGAGATAGCCATTTAAAAAGGCCGATTTAACATCCATTTGGAATATTTTCCAACGCCTTTGAGCTGCGAGAGAAATTATTAGCCGAACCGTATCAAGTCTAGAAACAGGAGCGAGTACCTCGTTAAAATCTTCTCCTTCCTTCTGCTCATACCCTTTCGCAACCAAACAAGCTTTGTGCTTGTTGATGGAACCGTCTGGATTGGTTTTCGTCTTGAACACCCATTTCACGCCTATGGGGCTTTTGTTGGGTGGTAGAGAAGTGAGCTCCCATGTACCATTTTTCTCGATCGACTTGATCTCCTCTTCCATGGCGGCGCACCATTTCTGTTCTTTCGCTGCGTCGTCGAAAGATATCTGGTCTTCACCTACAAAGAAAGCAAAAACAGATTGCCTTCTTCAGTGCTTTCGCTTGTTTCATCGTACAAATATCTCAGATTTCTCGCTCTTCTTCCAGGTGCTACTTTGCTTGTCTCTTTGGGGTAGAAATCTGTTAAACTTCTCGTTCTTCGTCCAGGAGTAGTTTCTGGACTTTCAGGAGGAGCAGTTTCTTCGCGATTCTCGTTCTCCGGGGGCCGAGAATCATCACCTTCATCAAGAGTGTCAAGGTCGATGAAACCTGAATTTTCGTCAAAGCTATATAAAGCTTCTTCATCAAAGCGAACATCCCTACTAATCACAATTTTCTTTGTTTTTGGGTTATAAAGCTTGTAAGCTTTCGTCGTCAAACTGTAGCCGATGAAGATGCATTTTCAGCTTTATCATCCAACTTCGATCTCAACGCATCTGGTATGTGAGAATAAGCGAGGCAACCGAAAGTTTTGAGGTGACTTACATTGGGTTTCTGCCCATACCATACCTCGTTCGGAGTAGCATCTTTCAAGCTTTTCGTGGGTGAGCGGTTGATCAAATATATGGCGCACGAGACTGCTTCTGCCCAGAAAACAGCCGGCAGATTTTTCTTCTTTAGCATGCACCTCACCATGTTCATGATCGTTCGGTTTTTACGCTCCGCGGCCCCGTTTTGTTGCGGTGTATAGCGTGTCGTCAATTCATGCCTAATGCCATTAATTCGACGAGTTACTTCGACAGAACTCGTCGAATAACGAAGACATGTACTCTCCTCCACGGTCACTTCTCAAATTCTTTATTTGACGGTCGGATGCTTTTTCGACTTTAAGTTTAAAGTCTTTGAAACATGAGAGTGCTTCTGATTTTTCTTTCACGCAATAGACCCATATTTTTCTTGTATAATCATCGACAAATAACAAGAAATACCTGCTGCCGCCTAGAGAATCAACCCTCATTGGTCCGCATAAGTCGGTATGAACAAGCTCCAAAGGCGCCTTTGATGCCCAACTTGATTTTGATGGGAATGACTCACGATGTTGTTTTCCCAACTGGCACTCCTCGCATATATCATCAATCGCATCTATTTTGGGCAGCCCTTGAACGATACTTTTGCTGGACAATTCCTTCAAACTTCGAAAGTTTAGATGCCCGAATCTGTCGTGCCACAACTTCGAAGCCTCCTTATTAGACGCCATATAACAAGAGTTACCAATAATGTCAAGTTTGATGGGAAACAGATTATTGGAAGCCAAACCGATTTTAGCGACGCGAAGACCATGCTTTTTCATGATGCATGAATCTTCGGCGAAGCGAAAATCGAACCCCTTCTTCATCAAGTGACCAACGCTCAATAGGTTACTCGATAATCCCGGAACGTAGAAAACCTTCGACATTTTCTCCATTCTGCCATTTTTTGTGTTGAATGTGATCTCTCCGACACCTTGTATCTCGAGTGTTTTGGCGTCTCCAATTGTAACCTGCCCATGGTTAGCGGTATCTAGCGTTGAAAATAAACTTTTATTTTCGGTCATGTGTTTGCTCGCACCGCTGTCCAAGTACCAAATATCTTCGACATTCCCATCAGAAGCTATTAGAAGGGTTTCAGAATTACCGGAGTCGTCTTTATGAACGTATCCTGCTTCACGTTTCTTCTCTGGAAATTTTTCCCAGCAATCAGGGGCTTTGTGTCCCGGCTTGTGACAGTAATGACATTCGATGTAAGGTTTTTTGCCTTTGTAAGTGCCACGTCCTCTTCCTCTTTGATTATTTGAGGGCCGTTTTTCTTCATTTTTCCAGTCGCTGTTGTCTTTCGCTTCTTGTGTATGACTTCCGCGTTTTCCATGAGAGTGACCTTTGCCGCGACCTCGAGACGATTCACGGCCTCCCGTGTGTTGGGACTTCAAAGCTTGATCCAGCGATGTACTTTGGGGATTCCTTTGAAGGAGTCTAATTTCATGAGCTTCTAGTCGCCCTTGTAGACTTTCCACGGACATTTTCGAAGTGTCTTGGGACTCTTCGATGGCTACGACGATGTGGTCGAACTTTTCCGGCAAGCTCCGTAGAACCTTTTCAACGGTCTTTTTGGCATCCACTACCTCTCCATTTGATGACATCTGATTACGATGGAGGTGACTCTCGTGAAGTATTCTGTGACTTTTTCGTTTTCTCTCATTTCTAACTTCTCGAATTCTTTTCGTAGTGATTGCAACCGGACCTTTTTAACGTGTTCTTGACCCGAGTAAGTGGTCTGCAATATTTCCCACGCTTCTTTAGCAGTTGCAGCCTTCGAGATTCTTTCGTAGACCGGAATTTCTAGCACTTGACAGATTTGGAAAAGTGCTTTTCGATCTCTTTGTTTTTCTTTCTTTTCGGTCTCAGTGAGTTTGGTTTCGTCTTCTGGTTCGTCGACTCCATCCTCGACCACACTCCATAAGTCTTGAGATTCAAGACATAGTTTCATGAGATTACTCCAGTAATCAAATTTTTCTCCGTTGAATTTTGGAACGAGAGAGATGAGTTGGCCCGACATTTTGGACGAGTTGCTCTGATACCAGATTGAAGGGAGTGAGACGTGTATTATGTGTTTGGAAAACGTTTTTGGAGTAGTGACATCTGATAGAATTTTTATTTCTTATTTCATACTCACTCAACTTAACGAATGGCTTACATCATACTCATACTTATAATACCCAAACCACATCATAGTATTTAGCAACTAGTAAGTAGATGCTGACATCAAGATGACTCTTTGACCAACTTTGATAAACTAAGAGACATCTAGCTTATTTAGGAGTATTAGGAATACTAGAACCTTGACCAGATACGAAGAGACATATTTGACTGAAGTAAATTAGGTTTACTCCAACAAAAAGTAGTAGCGAATTTCGAGGAGAGCATAAGAAGCTTGAAGCTAACCCTCGAAAAAGCCAGGCTTGTTTTTCCCGAAGGATCAATCGAAGCACAATCCCCACTTGCTCTAATGATGATGGAAGGCGAAGAACTCGTCCATGAGAGCTCTCTAGTCAAGTGGAATGTCTTCAAAAGTCTGTACTACTTACATAAAATAAGGAGCATCGATGCCTCACTCTCCAAGTTGTACTCAAACGAGGGGCTGGCTTTGGCCCTTCAGAAGCTCGAAAAGATTTGCGAGGGCCAAACGAATTTGGAAGAGAAAATGAACGCGCTGATGAATAACAATCAGACCGCGGGATTTGATTGCACTGGAGATGATGAGCTGCGTGAAATCGAGATATTGGCTAACGAGGATGAGTGAAGTGGAAACATTGGTCACGTTATTTCAAATGGCTGAAACTAGTTTTTTTGTCCTTTTTCTTCCTTTTTTCTCCCCTATCTAGCCCTATAAAGTAATTTTTGATTTACCTCGTCCTATGAGTGAGGATCTGCTGAAACGTGATGTAGTGTATTGCATACACTGCCGTGTGATGCCATCCTTATTATTGGTGTTTGTTACCCTAAGTTTCATCAAATTCCTGTCTTTTGGACAAAGATTGTGTAGTTGTACTTGTTTTGTCTCACTTTCTCCTACGATGTAAGCGAAAACACAAGGGTTTGCTGATTTTTAATGATACATTTCCTTTTTCGAGTGGGGTAATGCTTGCCTAGTTCTCTAATTGCATGTTTTGGATTAATTAAAAAAAAGGAAAGCTCCTTTTCATCAGTTGATAGTGTTGTGATTGTGAAGAGACTTGTCTTGTTTTTTAGTCAACCTTCCCTTTGGCTAAAGAAATAAAAAAGGAGAAAACACACGGTCGTTCTTTCTGAACTAATTTGTGCTAAAATTCTTTGGAACATGTTGCAACTTTCCTGCACAGTCGGCGCTACGGTTTACCTTTGGGTCCATGTAGCGGTTAATAAACTCTAATCGTTCTACTAAATTCGATAGAATATACATTTTTTAACTATCTATTGTATACAAGATTGAATATTTAGAGGGCATAGATATAACCTTATTAGATGTGTGACTTGAGGACCCCGGAGATTAATCCGAGACCGTGATCGTATTTTGCAAGCATAGTTAAATTATAGAAGGATTGAATCATTCGTGCTTATGGTTTGTTTTTTTTTTTGCTTGACCTGACATTACATATTGAACTGAAATCTATCTGCCTGATTACATGATCAGGATCTGATAAGATCTAGCTTTAACACAAATTTATCTTCCCATGCTCATAATTCAGTTGTGTAGTAATTGCGTGCTGTTTTATTTGACTTTTGATTGCTTCATTCACATGACGATTATTGTCACAATGTTTTCGAATTTTCAAGTAGAGTTTTGACCCTTGAGGAGAGCCTCAATCAAGTATTGTATATATCGCTCCATAACTTGCGAGTTACGCGCAATCTACGTAATGGGCCGAACTGATATTACGTGGGCCTCTAAAAATTGGGCAATGGAGTCCAATGGTCTATACAATGCTAAGGCAAAATCGGATGTTCAAACCGGATCAAAAAATGTATCCGTTTAAAATTTAGTGTTTTAATCGGAATAAAACCATAAAATATGAGTAAATTTTATATCTCTAAAAATAATCAAGGGGACTTTTCCTAAAACCAACTGATGAGAAGCTAATATATATATATATATATATATATATATATATGCTTTATTAGCTGGCTCCACCTTCTTTAAAGCTTTTTCGTTGATTGAGCATCTTTTGAAAATGTTGCCACTCCCTTTTGAAGGTACACAATGATGCATTGTCATTTTCTTTATTAAAGTCGCTAACTTTGCCTTGAAAGTCTTCGATCTTATCCTTGCCTTTACTAAAGCGGATAGTGCCATGTCGTTATAATTTCGACATCTTTTCTTTTCTTTCTTTGTCTTCAGTTCTTTCTTGGATGATTATGAGCACATCGGTTTTGATAACCTTGAGATCCTTTTTAATAGGACCAAAATGAATATCAAATTCATCAAAATCAAGATCATCCGGATTTTTCGGATCTTGTCCTTCACCTGCAAGACAAATTTCTTCATCTTTTGAAGATGTCCCCATCGAGACATCAGTGGAGATTTCAACTCCTAGATTTTTGGGCATGTCTTTCTTCATTTTCAAAATAGGCTTGAACGATATCATAGGTCTTCAGTTTTCTCCTTTGAATATCAAGTCTTCTTAAAATAGCTTCAAACGGATTGTTGGCCTCACGCTGTTTGTCGATTATTAATCGACTCTTTGTATTGACAAATTTTTCTCTCGATCGTATAGATCGTCTGCGGGCTTTCAAATTCACCAGTTTGATTTTTTCCAATCATTTCTCTACAAACTTAATATAAAATTTTCTTTGGAGATGTAAAATTTTTTTTGATGGGTATAACACAAATATGGTGTCCATTTCCAGATCCAAGGAATTGAAAATTCAATATAAAAATGTAAAGAAGCCGACCTTCAAAACATTCTTTATTATGTTCTGCTTCCATTAAATTCGGAGAACTTTAACTCATTCTTGATATAATCCAAAGAATGGCTCCTTTAAAATATCAATAGATGTGCCATATGATAGCCACTATTGATAAAACCTTTTGGTAAATCATTTTTGTAAACATCTGGGCGGATTTTTATCCACCAAAATATTTCTTGCTACCATTTTGATACAGAAATATTCTGTAAATTGCATCGATATAATCGTAACAATTGAATTTAATCAATGTTTTTGATTCGGGATGTATATATTCCCTATCATTTAATGGGTGTATTGCCCATTTTTCTGCTGCAATAATTTGTTTAAAAATAATTTTAGAAAACGTTATACCTATTCTTAGAGCACTATGGGAACTTCCCGCAGTAAAATGCTCATTGTCACATGTTCATGTTGATTTAAGAACATGTTCATAATTATCTCTATTTTACAGAAAGGAGCAGCCTATGACGCCTTTCATAATACCTTGTCATTAAGGTTATGGTTCATTAGGCATTTTAGATCTCTAAATTAAGGCAAAAGTGTATGAGACTTTTTCTCATAATCTACTTCACCGTCATCGGCCATTATATTAGCATTAGAGGTGCCTTCGTTAAGAGCATCTTCTTTAGATTGCGATTTCGCTTTCTGAGCCTTGAATTCAAGGAATTCTTTATAGGTCATTTGATCTTCTTTGCTCAAGGTATTACTTGGCGAAGTTGAGTATTGTGGAAGATTTTCTTTCACAGGTTTCTTATTGCCCATTTGAGCAATAAATCTACCGCCTCTACCACCTCTATAGAGGCGAAATCTCTCTCATACTGTGACATGTCTGCAAAGTTCAAAAAATTCATGGAAGATATTCTCGAGTAAGATAATCTGGAAGACTTGTAACACTCGGGGCCGATGAGGCGGAGAGTGATCACCGGTGCTAGAGAGGGGCACTGACAAGGAGCGGTTCCTTGCAAGCTTCTCGGCGGAGGGATACATGAATGAACATTTTCCACACCCGAATGGAAGCGATCCTGAGACTCACAATGTATGTGCTTGTCAAGTTAAGAAATGGTATAAGAGAATTGATTACGCTACACATATCACCAAAGGTACACCTTCCTTTTCGGGAATCCATCAATAAGAACTTCAAAGTTAAGCGTGCTTGACTTGGAGTAGCACTGAGATGGGTGATCCCCTGGGAAGTAGCTCAGAGTGCGTGCAGTGCAAAGCACGCTGGAAGGCTAGTGGTGATACAGTGAGGCCAGACAATCAATGAAGTGCAGTGGTCCCAACCCCACAGGTCCCGAGAGTGGGTTGTTTCAGACTATTATCACTTCCATTTTTGTAAATAATTTTAAAATCAAAAGGGGCTAAATGAGCATGTAATCTCGCAAACATTTGTTTGGAGGCGTTATGTTTGAAATCCTTTTGAAACATGAATTTCACAGCTTGACCATAAGTTTTTATTAAAAACTTTTGATTGTAAAGATCATCTCAAAATTTTAAAACATATTTGACTGTAGCGAGAACTTCTCTGGCTGTAGTATCATAATTTTTCTGAGCATTATTCCATTTCCTCGAATGGAATCTAACAAGATGCTCGATTTTGTCTCTGGAGAAATTTGTTTACGAATTCCTCCAAAGCCAATATCAGACGCATTTGCCTCAATAATTTTGAGCCAATTGGGATTAGCAAGCATGAGACAAGGAAGATGCGTGACTTTACTCTTAATTTTCTAGTTGCTTCATTGTGACTATTTGTCCACTGACAAGCCGTCTTTTTTAATCTATCATATAAATAGAAGTATCAATTGCAAGATTTTATAATAAAGAGAAATATAATTTAAACTCCCTAAAAGTCTTTGTAATTGAGATTTATCTAAAATTTGGTCAGGAAATTTTGACGCAAATTCGATGCTTCTATTAATGGGAGTAATACTACCCTTCTCAATAGTATAACCCAAAATTCTAAATTTTGTTTGAAATACAATCATTTTTGGACTAGATATAACTAATCCGTTTTGAATAATAATTTTCTCGAAAATATCAAGTGTTTAAATGCATTTCGATATCTTTAGAAAAAACCAAAATATCGTCAATATAAGCGATTAGAAAAATACTATAAGGAATGAAAATATCATTCATATATTTTGAAATTCAGAAGGAGCATTTTTTTTAAGTCAAAGGGACTAACGTTCCATTCAAACTGTCAAGTTGGGACAGTAAAAACAGTTTTATAACGATATTTTTCGGCAATTTGAATTTCCCAAAATCCCGATTTTAAATCAAATTTTGAAAATAAAATTGCATTATGCAATTGATCAAGCAAATCTTTTGTGTTAGGAATAGGATACTTAATCCTTTTCAAAACTTTATTTAAAGGTTTGTAATTAATTACTAACCTGGGTGCTCCTCGTTTCTTTTCTACAGCGCTAATAACATAAAAGGTTGTACATGACCAACGAGACTTTGAAGGTTTTATTAAACCTTGATCTGCCGGGCTCGGTGGTGCCTAGAAACCCAAACTTTCTCGACCACATCGAAGGTTACAGCCCGATGTCCTTGGTCGTAACTTCATACGCCTACCAGCTTTGGCGAGGCTATCTCGAGCTTCAGCCCACAACAATTGTCGCCCTCGAGCAAACTTGTACGCCGGTGGGCAATCTCCTGCAGCTTTCCACAGAAAGATTTTGAGGTATTAAAGGTTGGAAACCATAAACTACCTCGAATGGACTCTTTTCCGTCTGGGAAGGCGCTTGGCGGTGTACTTGTGCAAGGGAGGCACCCCATCGCTTACGAGAGCCGAAAGCTCAAAGATGCAGAAACGCGCTATAGCACGCACGAAAAAGAGATGACCGCGGTGATTCGCTGTCACGGAGCATGGCGCCATTATCTACTCGGCTCGAAATTTGTGATTGTCACTGACAATGTGACAAATACTTTTTTCAAAATCCAAACGAAGCTAACCCCGAAACAGGCACGATGGCAATAGTTTCTTGGGGAGTTCGACTTTGATTGGGTTCATCGGCCTGGGCGGCAGAATGAAGTTGTTGATGCACTAAGCCCCCAGCCTTACCTCAACATGTTGGCCGTTATAAGCAAAGTCGCAAGCAGCTTTACAAGCCGCATTCGACGCGAAAGTGAGAACGATCCGACTTACGTGAAGCTCAAGGACCAGGTTAAGGAAGGGCTTCTGAAACACTACTGGCTTGAAGATGGGCTGTTGGTCACGCATGGCAAACGATTCTATGTACCCGTCGGGAGACTACGAAATGAGCTTTTAAAAGAGCACCATGAGCTGCAGTTGGCAGGTCACCCGGGAATTAGGCGCATGATGGCTCTAATTTCTCGCAAGTTCTATTGGCCAAAGCTCGAGCAGGATGTCGAGGCCTTTGTTCGTACTTGCACCGTTTGCCAGCAAGACAAGCCCGAGCGTACAAAGCCGCAGGTTTGTTACAGCCGTTACCTATTCCAGCTAGCCCATGGCATTCCGTTTCGATGGACTTCATTGTTGGGCTACCGAAGAGCGAAGGAAATAATTCCATCATATTCGTGGTGGATCGATTCTCCAAAATGGCGATATTTATGGCTGCCCCTATTCAGTGCAATGCTGACGTTGCTGCGGACTTGTTCTTCAGAAATGTGGTGAAGTACTTTGGGATGCCGGAAGAGATCATTAGTGATCGAGACGTAAGATTCACAAGCCGATTCTGGACGATTCTATTCCGAAGACTTGGCACGAAACTACGATTCTCTTCCGGTTATCACCCACAAACGGATGGACAGACCGAACGAGTCAACCAACTCCTCCACAACGATCTGCCGTTAACGCTGTCTCTGCCCAGATGAGGGGTGAAGCTGGATCGTCGGGTGCAAACAAAGATGAGCCGCAGGCCAACCAGCTCCGAGTGTTGGCCACACTTAGGCTGGACAAGTCAGGAAAGAACAAGCTCATGTACATTTCTTGTCTCGTGGAAAAACTGGCGACCCACAATTTCATGTCTCTCGAAATTGAGAAGAAGGCTGGGTTTGCGTTGCTCAACCGACCTGTCACCATCAAATTAGCAAATGTCGCATCTCTTCATGTGGAAGGTAACGTTCAGGCAAACGTGAGGATCGGTCATTGGGAAGGCTCGGTGACATTTATCATTGCTCCACTCGACTTCGAAGTAATTCTTGGGAACGAATTCTTGGTGGATGCAAAGGCTATAACGATACCACTTGTGAGAACCATTGCATATATAACAAGTCCACTTCTTGGTTGGGTCAGTGACTGGCTGTTTCTCAGCTTGTTTATCCGGTCGCTTTTGCACGTGTTTCAACCCATTGTTGTTAGGAGCACCATTGTTCATTTCTGTCGAACACATCTCAGGGTCTAGGCACCACCGAGCCCAAAAGGGAAGTTATTTCCTTTTTACAGAGTTGTAATAATTCAACATTCATTTGGCAATGACGAACTTTAGTGGGAATATTTTTCTCACTAAAATTTCTTCTGATGAAGAAACTATATGTTTCTTTTTGTTCCAGAAAGCATTTGGAAGATTATTGCATATTTGCAACGTAAACTGATTATATAACAACTTAAATTTTTTCTTGTAACTTAGGATTTTGGATTTTATCCTGAATCGTAAGTATACTGATTTCTTGTTACAAATAATTTCTTTAATTCTCTTTTGCTTTAATACCGACTGAATCCTTAATTTCATTGAGAATTCATGAAATGGGTTCGGTAATGAATTTAAAGTATACTTATTTGTTTTCGAAGATTCCTTTAAATTCGGGTTCGTCAATATTGTTGATAGGAAATAGTTTCCTAAGGAACGGAGTGCCAAGAATTACTTGGTTCGTAATATTCTTGAGTAGCAAGAATGACGTAGGAGTACAGACCTTATTTTACAAATATAGGCCTTTGAAATTTTATTGTTAATACTTTTCTCCGCTTGCAGAGCTAAGAGAGTGAGTTGTCTTATGGAACTATTGGGTAGGTATTATACCCTCTTGGATGCAGTTTAAATCTACTCCATTGTCAATAGCGCGATTAAATTTTTCTTAAACGTCTTATCAATAAGAGTGAAATCCTCACTAACCTTTGAGAAGTAATAATTTCTAGTGTAGACAGAAAATTATCTTTTTCTGACGCTAGCAATTCGTCAAGGGATTTAGAAGAGACAGAAAATTATCTTTTTCTGACGCTAGCAATTCGTCAAGGGATTTAGAAGATTCTTCTAAAACTTCTTTCCCCTTGTCAAGCCTAGGTCTTCTTTCTAAACAATTGTTATGTAATTTTAATTCTTTAATGTCTGTTTTAAGAATTGAAATCTCTATAGCTAGATCTTTAATACTAACTGGAGATTCATTATACTTATTTTTGTTGCGAAAGCCATATCATAGGGTTCTGGCTTAGGAATAACTTCTTTAGAAGTTTCTTCCTCTTTCTGAATTATTCGTATGATGATCAGATTTTTTAAATTTGAATCTTAAGTTTCTTTAAGCATTTCAAAAAGATTATTGTCTAGGAGATTAACATCTTGAAATTATTATCTTCAGATTCAGATTCTGATTTATCTGAACCTTTAGAGCAATGCTGTCCTATTTGACAGTTACGACATTCATCATAGTCTGATGAAATATCTTCAATGATGTTGTTTTCATCATTCGAAGAGTACTCTGATTCGCTGTCAGATTCTTAGTGCAGCAAGTTTTTGCTTTATGGCCAATTTTACCCATTTTTTCGGCAAATAACAGGAGGAAATTTATTTTTCGTTGGTAATTATTATCTTAGAAAATTATTATTCTCTTCTTTTAATTTTTCGATTTTTTCTTCTTTCGTATTGTTTAGAAGAATATTTTTTAGTTTTATATTTTACGAGGTTGACTCGTATAAGGGTATAAACCACATTGACGCATAATTGGCCTAATAGTTTCTTTCATCAAGAGAATGTCTCTTGACTTGTTTATTTAGCTTTATATCATTACATAAAGCTAAACCTTCCTAAATACAGGTTCCTATAAGTTTACAGTAGGTATAGGAGTTGTAATTAATACTTGATTCTCTTTTCCTAATGTTATTTCTCACTCTTTCTGCGAAGAGTGATGGTAATCCATCAATAAATTTGGATTTCCAGCGAATACTATTTGACTCACGGAGTTTCATAACTCGGCTAAGAAAGGTATCTTTATACCATCTAAAATATGTAAGAGTTTTACACCTATGATTTTGGAGAAGAGTTTTGATATTTTCAGAATTGTCAGACCATTGGCCTGTAAAATGTTCAATGATGTTTTCTATAAACAATATTGTCAACTTGCTGACTGTTTTCCTCCTTAACGGTTGCCATGATCTGGTCTTTATCATGCTAATAAATAATTATCCCATCATCCTTTTAATTGACCAGTAAAGCCAACGGTTAGCATTTTAGCTACGACATTATCATTGTTTTGATTTTGTTTGCAAATCGTATTATACATAAGCATTCTAAGAATCATATTATAGATTTGCCTTTCGGTATAACCGTCTAGATTCCAGTATATGCTTCTGCCACTATACGAATTATTGAGCATAAATTCTTGTTCTTCGATTGAGGAGTAGACCTAGGTTAATAATATTTACTCTGGGTTGGCCTATCCGCATATTTTGTATGCTTAAGCTTATTAACTTCTTGGGAAGAAATACTTTGAAAATTATTTGTATTTTCAAGTTAATTTTCAAATTTCGCTTAAAGTATTAAGCTTAAGATTTTGAAATTTTTCTTCAAGTAATTCTCAATACGAGCAATAGATTCTAATTTAAAATCTGTAACTTTGGGAGGAGGTTGACTACTGGGAAACGCAGTATCAAATGCTCCTAACATATTTTTCTCTTTTAATAAAAAGTTTTCCATATCTTTTACTGAAGATGAAATTTCTTCAATACATTTCTTTAATAAAGAAATTTGTTCTCCTAAAACAATAACATACATCTTAGTATAATTTCGTTGCTAAAAGACCATTAATATTATTAATAGTAACAGAAAGCATATCAGTTTCTTTTTCAAATAATTTTTGAAAAGCATTTAAATATATAAATTCATTTTCTTTTTCCATTTGGAAACTACTTTGCGGAGGAAAAACTGAAGTAAGATTTTTCCCAATTGAAAGCTTATAATTTCTTTCAAGAACATAAATCATATTTTTAAAACATTTTGTCAAAAACTAAGGAACAAAAGGTAATTTTTCATTCTGTTTTTCTAAAGCATTATAGAATTTTTCTTGGATAATATTTTTATCCTCTTTATTGAAATTTTCAAAAAATTATTTTCAGAAAA
The DNA here is from genome assembly GCA_027422505.1 of Craterostigma plantagineum. Taxonomy (NCBI): domain Eukaryota; kingdom Viridiplantae; phylum Streptophyta; class Magnoliopsida; order Lamiales; family Linderniaceae; genus Craterostigma; species Craterostigma plantagineum. Next base: position 18,345,428 of record JAPQWV010000017.1, on the reverse strand, counting down.
GTTCACATTTAGGCTGAAAGAATTCTTGTTGAATTTTCTTTCTTACCGGTAAACACGAAAATCCATTTCAGACTCGGTTATTTCCTCGTCTTGATTTTTAAAAACTCCTTGAACAATATTGTCAGAATCAATTCTTAATTCTTCTACCTTATTTTGAAGGTAATCGCTAGAAGTCGATTCTCTAACTTGGGAAGTCGAAGCTCTAGAGCGAGATCTTATCATATAATCACATGGTGATATATCATAATGAGATGGGGTTGATCTAGAGATTCTAGACCAAGAAATTTTGACATCGACAGATCTTCGGGTTGTAATATTAGATATACTAAAATTGGTTTCTATAAGAATAGTTTCGTTTGTGGGTTTATCCACAATTTTACACTGTGGATTGAGCGTAAATAAAGGCTTATAATAAATCATATAACAGAGACATTACTTCCGATCCTGGTGCGTAATTGTATCCGTGAGTGTAGAATTTAATGTCAAAGTCAACCATAATTGGAGATTTTGGTATACATTGGGCCATGAGCAAGACTAGAATGAATTATTCCCATAATGGATTGATTTCAGTCTAGATTTCTACCATCTCTAAGAGCTGCTATAAAGCTCTCGGGCAAACCTTCTAAAGTCAAACGTTTAAAAGCTACCTAAACTAACCTAATATGAATAAACTTATGGATTATTCTATATTTTTCTAAGTCTTTATTACTTATAAGCCTAATAACAATCTCTTCATTGTTTCAAGAGATAGTTTCTTCGGTAGTTTGACTACATATTTCAATTCGAAGGTTCCTAATTGATAGATTTATTTACCTAAATCTTGAGGAATATCATAATCCTCTTCAATACTATTTTTAACAGTTGCTTTACGTCGCATCAAATTCATATGAATAAGACGTTAAACTACACCTTAACTTCTTAGTACTCCCACCATGGCTCTGATACCATTCAGAGAGGATCTTTATTTGAAACTTCACAACAATCATGATTAACGGTACGAGTCGTTGTTAAACCTATTGAACCAGTTATCAAACTGTAAACAGTCTGATCCCGTAACGGTTACGCAAGGTATTCCAGCCGATATACCAACAATCAAAAGCAAAACAAAATAATTTTTTTTTTGGAGATTGGTTGAATTAAATCGTTTCAAGGACCTTTACATAATAATATTTTTCATGAGAATAATTCAATCGATAACAGCCAACGCCCTCAAACGCCTTCCTTCGGCAACACGGGCAACGCCAAGAGCCGACACACAATTAATCTTAATCAAATTTTATCACTACCTTTATCCAAAATTTAATTCTTTGAATCCATTTTTAAAATATTTTTATGAAAAGAAAATATTATATATATTATATAAATTATATGTATAATGATATAAAACCATGATTTAAGTATTAAGGCATTTTGTTGTAGTTTTAACGATGGAATTTAGCCTCCCACTAAGGCTAAAAACATACAAAATAAATTATAAAAACAAAAATTTAAAACTTAATTGAAGTTGTTGGTTGGCAAATTCAAACTTTTATTTCTTCGAATTTTATGAGAGAGAGAGAGAAGGGAATTACAAGAGAGAAGAGAGAGAGTACAAAGCACACAAAAAGGCACACAAAAGTATGGCTTAAGGCGACATTTAAGGTAAGAAAAGTAAATACATAGTGAACATTAATAATTAGACCAATAATTGCTTCGCCACTTGTCATTTTTGTGTATATATAATATATATCGGCTTTAATTCGGAAAAAGCTCAACTTAGAATCTCATCAATAATAAAAAAATAGAATCAAATTAATCCAATATGTGTTCTAAAAAATATATAAAGATATCACATTTGATTAAAGGGACAATCTACAAAACACATGAAAATTTTCCAATCCTCATCTAGTATTGATGACTGGTCGGAGATATTCACAAACATTCGTGATTACATGTGGAGACGCATTGATGACTGGTCGAAGAAGCTACCTCCGCAAGCGGGAAGGGAAGATCAACCCTACACACTATACCTACTACGTATACGATGAGTTGTTTTCATCTCTCACAGCGCTTTCGATTACTCATACGACCCTCTCTCTAATGACTAAATGCTATTTTCGAACACCCTTACACGTGTTAATATCAACTGTAATGATTATCTGACATTGAGTGTTGGAGGGGCGTCGCCGAAAAGGTCGCCTTTCAACGTATCTTTTTCGTGATGTTTTAGAACACATGCAAAAACAAAGGACACGAAGCGAAGACTCGATGGCTTCAAGCGCACCGCTGATGCTCTAGATTTTTCACTCCCTTGAGTCTAAACAAAACTACACAAGACTTTTGAAACCCTTACCCCTACGCACACTTCATTGAGACATGCATCGACTTCAAAATAAAAAAATAAATATTTTTGTATATCGCCTCTCGTGTACTCGTTCTCCCTCTCTCTCTCTTTCCTTGTGTACGCTAATCCCCTTCTAGAGTTTGCTCAAAGAATAAGAAACAATTAATATTCATATGTTGAATGAAATTTTGCGTAAAGTATGGAGATGACGAACTATACACTGAAATTAACTGTTAGAAGAAAATTAATATCAAGTGCGCGACAGGTTATAATAGATGCCATACCTATCTAAGCCTTATAATTACCATGAAATAAAGTACTTGTCTTCACATATAATAGGCTCTTTCGGTTGGGTAAATTCCTTATCAGTGCCTTTGAAGATTAAACTTCCTCTTAAATACCCCTTAAGTTATTTATTCCTGATCAGTACCCATCTGTGAAAAGTTTCCTATTTAATACCCCAAACCTTGAAATGACGAAAATAACATTTCTTTAAAGTTGAAAAAACAATTTTCATATTGTTGTACGATCAGACGCGATTATTATACCAAGCAAAGCTGTTATCATACCACATAAGAAATACATGATTCTACTAGTAAACATATTTATTATACAAACAACGGACATTATTATACCTAGTTAAAATTTCCTATTATTGTACCATCAGATGCGATTATTATACCAACAAAATATGTTATCATACCAGTAAAGAAATACATGATTCTACTAGTAGAGATATTTATTATACCAACGGCGGACATTATTATACTTAGTTAAATTTTCATACTATTGTACCATCAGACGCAATTATTATACCAAAAAATGTTATCATACCACTAAAGAAATACATGATTCTACAAGTAGACATAATTAGTATACCAACAACGGACATTATTAGCTAATTTTTCATATTATTGTACCATCAGAAGCTATTATGATACCAACCAATGATGTTATAATACGAGTAAAGATATACATGATTCTACTAGTAGACATATTTATTATACCAAAAGCGGACATTATTTTACCTAGTTAAATTTTCATATTATTGTACCGTCAGACGCGATTATTATACCAACAAAAGATGTTATCGTACCACTAGAGAAATACATGATTCAACTAGTAGACATATTTATTATACCAAAAGCGGACATAATTATACCAGTTAAATTTAAGAGTATTATACCAGTAGCTCTTAAAATTATACTAAGAAATCATATATATAAAAATTTATTATGCGAACTGATCTTTCCACGTTATACCCGCAAAGACGAAAATTATACCATCAAAACCCGAAATTTCGCCAACAAAAATTCTCAAACAATTATACCTAAAAAATTGTTCATTACACCAACAAAGATCTTAATTGCACCAACTATTTCGAGTACCGTACCAACATTTCAGTGATCGAATTATACCAACTGACATGTTTATTATACCACCAATTCAATGTGCCCATAAATATACCAGTAAACGATCCGATTATACTAACAGTTTCGCAAATTATACCAAGAAATATTGAATGATTAGTGATCGAGTGGATCGAGCAATAAAAATAAAACGAATATTACAAACTATTCTACGCTCAATAGGCAAGTGTACCTATCGATAGTAGTACATAAGCGGTAAATATTCGAGTATCGAACCAAAGGAACTATCTACTTAGAAAACCGTAGTTTAAATATCCTAGTGGATATTTTTGGTTTGATACAAATATAAATAACGATAAACTAAACAAATGATAAACACAAAAATAACAATTTGATAATATAGCGATAACGGAGTTGTGACGACTTTATGAAAGCAAACGTATTTGAGACTTCGAATCCCCTAACTCGATCGAACGACTAACAAGCTATAAATTTTAGCTAACTATTAGACCGTGGGGATTCCTATGGTATGTATACGGGTTTCTACGATTGGGCGAAACTGCGCTTACTCGCTTCGACTCGTAACAACTAATCTACGTCTTAAATAGCTGGGCAAGCTTCCCTAACTTACTTAATCGCAGATCGCAATAAATAACGATGAATCTCGCTACTAGATTTGACTCTAATCCGGCGGGGTAGTTTATCTCTAGCGATGAGTTTATTCCGCTCGTTTACGAGTGGTCTAATCGTCGCCCCCCTCTCGAGCGTAGCGTTCGATTTCCAACAATTATTTCGACCTCATAGACATAATCAAAACAATAGCATATATCGTAACCGGGTCATAATAAAAAGCTTATCAATAATACGTTCAACATACGTATGATCTCGCTAGGGCTCATCTAATCTCAAATACTACGGAATTTAGCCACTCATATAAAACATTAACCCAACGAGGATCGTAAATAACAAAGCGAAAACATGTTTCTTCCCTGAATTTCGGCTACGCGGTTAATCCTTCGTTGAGGAGTTTTTCTGAACAGGTGGTGGCCGTCTTAGCTTTTCCTTTCCTTGCCCTTTTTTTCACTGCCCGTTCGCTGCTCTTCCGACGCCGGCAACCCGTCACAGCCACAGCAACCCACGAGTCAGCTTGCTACCTTCGTCTGTCAGTCTCAGTTGCAGTCCCGGCCCGTGCACCCAGCTCAGATTAGCCCTTCGTCAGTCCCCGTGCACCTGGCTCGTAGTTGTTGCTCACACGTACCCGCTCACAGCTCAAGCAGTCGCACTTCCTCGCCTTCGCTTCACAGTCCACGAATCAGCCCTGTTGCACTGCCGTCGCCGATCAACCACAGCTTTCTTTACACCACCAAGTTTTTGCTCTTCACGTTGATCCCTTATTTACAGATAGTTGGGGGAAATAAAAATCTTTATTTTTGCTGCTCAAGAACGGCATAAGATTGTATTTGATTTTCTTCCTTGAGCAGTGAGCCTTTGTTTTCATTGTGTGCGCCGTGTCGGGTGTTGGAAACTATGGCTGCGCTCCATGATTTTTTCTCCCCTTGATTCGTACGTGTGTTGTATGTATGCAATAATTCCTTCATTGGGCATTATCTTCCTCGGTCACTTGGGCTTAAAAATGTAAATGGGTTGAGATGGTCTTGGGCCTAAAGGTTTTAAATGGGCTTGGAACCAATGGGCTGGATTTTGACGGTTCCTCAAATTAATTCAAGCCCAAATATTCCCGGTTGTAGTTCTTTTTCCCAATATCTGTCAAAAATCAAATATAAACATATATGATATTCGAGGAAAATTCAAATAAATAACAACCGATATTATGCTTTTACGGGGTATAAAATACGATATAAATTCCATTTATCAATTAGTTTATAATTTTATACAAACAAAGAGCTTAATTGTACCAACTATTTCGAGTATCGTACCAATATTTCAGCAACCCAATTATACCATCCGACATGTTTATTATACCACCGGTTCTAATTTGCCCATAAATGATTTGATTATACTAACAGTTGCGCACATTATACCCAAACATTTTGTAGACTTTTTTACAGGTTGATACCAACAATGAGCTTAATGTACCAAATATTTCCAGACTCGTACCAATATTTTAGCAGCAGAATTGTACCAACTGAGATGTTTATTATAGCACCAATTAAAATTTGCCATAAATTTAGCACTAGACGATTCGATTATACTAACAGATGCACACATTATACCAAATAATGTGCAGAAGATACGTGCAGAAGATCCAAAACAATCAGCAAAACAATCAGCAAAATATACCCACACGTGTGTTGTATTTGTGGGAGGCCTACGTTTACCTTCACGTGGGCTCTTTGCAGGATCTACGATTGTGTCCCAGCCTCGAACATCGCCCACACTTTACTGCCCTAACATCAACCTGTGATGGAATTCTGATTGTCCTACTACGACCCGGCGGACGACGAACATCCGGGGCATTGATAGTCTCACTTACTGGAATCCATTTCGTGCGTAGGATTTGGATACAAGACATGCATGCATGCCTTTTTATATTTTTCAACACCGTATAATGCATCGCAAAACTCGTAGGGCGATAGTTGTAACGTGTTGATGCATGCACAGCATGCTTACAAGGAATACCCTCAATTTGGTACCATCTGCAAGAGCATGTCCCTCCGCTCAAGTCCACAGCATATGTACTTCCTTCATCAGCCACTTCGAAGATGCGTCCGCATGACTGCTCAACACGTAACCTCCGCTACCCGTTCATCTTCTTACTGAGCTTCTTCTGATTCACACATATCGCTCCAGTCATTTTAACTGCCTCCTCCCTTCTTGTGCTCATCGTCACCATAATCTTTCTGCGGATTTTATCCACCAACCCGAGCATGGGCAAGAATCTGGCCGATTTTACACAATGATTCCACGACTCAACAACATTATTGTTCATAACACCCCAACGCATGCCTGGGAAGAGTGAGTTAGCCCAATGATCGGGTTTGGAGTTATGAATGAATATGGCGCTGTGCTCCTTGAATTTCTCCAAAATTTTATTGACATTTGTGTAACACCTTATCGCGTCAGGGCATACGCAGCTGCTTTGAACACTGACTTCCACTTCTCTGTTTCTTTATGCGAGTGCTTAATCACGACATCCGTCTTAAAATTGTCGATTATGTGCCGCAGACAGTAAGCATGATTACATTCAGGGAAAACGAGCGGCACACCGTTTAAGAGACCATTATCGGTCTGAGAAAATGTAAACCGTGTGCCGTCTTTGTTCCCATGATATCTAAAAACCTCGCATAGTTTTCTGCAAAACCATTCCCAATTGTCATCGCTCTCATTATCAACAACTGCATATGCTATGGTGAACAACCCGTCGTTTACGTCCTTCGATATAGCACTAAGCAATGTACCCTTGCATTTACTTTTGATGTGCGACCCATCTAAGAACACTATTGGTCTACATCCTCTAAGAAATCCAACAGCGCAAGCCGCAAAACTTAGGAATAATCTATGGAATTTTCTCGACTCTGCGAATATCTCACAACAAGCAAAGCTACCTGGATTCGTTTCAATCACTTTACGACCATACCAACCGAGTTTCTCATACGACCCACAATCACCACCATGGATTTGTTGAATGGCTTTCTCTCGACCTTCCCATGCTCTTCGATACGGAATCTCAACTCCGTATTCTTCACGGATGTCATCTTTCAGATTGCAAGGTTTATAAAGTGGATCACTTTGCAATTTCTGTTTCACTAACTCAGCCACCCAATACCTGTCAGTTTTCGGATGGTCTCTGGACAACAAGTTTGAACTGCCGCAATTGTGTTCAAGATTACAATTACGTATTGCAAACGTGTTGTCAGTCTTTCTGTATGAAGAACATACTCGCCACTTACAGCTATTCACCCTGCATTTTACAACTACTTTCCTTTATTCATTCTTCACATACTTGAAATCCTTACCCCAAGAAATGGAATATCTTTTCAGGTTACTTCGGAATTGGACTGCATCGACAAACAGCTGCCCAACACCAGTTATGCAGCTTGTCCAGTTTCCATTCCCCGGTTCGCCATCTAACTCTTCTGGGACCTCGTCCTGTAGCGCAACGTGTCCAGGGGTTCTTCTCGAGCTAGCACCTGCATCTATTTCGACAAATTAATGTATCATCTGCTTTCCTATTTTTGATGGATGACAAACATGTTGGCGAAATCTTCGTCATTAAGTAAACTAATCTTAGGCAATGAAACGCCATCTCGTATCTGAGGTTTGATGGGTTATTCTGTGACATGGGCCATCTAGTGTAGAGCAGCTGTTGTAGATCCCCTAGTGTCGAATCTTGAGGGACATCAAAAATATAGTCGTCATTGTTGAACGTACAAAGACATAAATGGTGCTCATCAATATTCATTTTCGGTTGTAGTTGCAGATAAAATGGGGATTGGAAGCAAGGTCAACTGGGATTTGACTGTAAAACATAATTACGGACAATTGTTGAGCGGGATAAAGATGAATTGGGCGGGAAATTATAATAAAATATTGCGTGAGGAAAATCAATAAATCTTGTGTAGGAAATTTTATTGGTATAATCAAACCATATATTTGTATAATAAATCAGTTAGATGGTATAATACTTCCATTTATTGGTATACTATGTGTCTTCCGTGGTATGGTGAAGTTCGAGTAGAATAACTAAAACAATTGGTATTATATCGGCCTTTACAGGTATAATCAGAGCATTAACTTGTAAAATAAACCTGTTAACTGGTATAATATATCCATTTGTTGTTATACTATTTGTCCTTCGCTGTATAGTAAAGTTCGAATAAAACAACTAAAACAAGTCGTATAATATTGGCCCTTATTGGTATAATTAAGCAATTATTGTATAATAATGAACTTAAGTTTTTAATTATAAATCCTTAATAATATAGTTATAGTTCCTTAATGTTGGTATAATAGCAAATTGGAAACGTTTGTATAAGAATCAAGTTAAGTTTGCTAAATAATATAGTTATAATTCGTTAATGAGGTATAATATTTAATATGTATAAAATCAAGTTAAGTTTGCTAAATAATATAGTTATAATTCCTAATGAGGTATAATATTGAAAACGTGTCAAGTTAAACATAACTAACACCTACTGGAATTTTACAAGTTAATATATGTGTAATGGCGTGTGATACTGATCGATCGTGGAACTTAATATGTCGACATCATATTATGATATATGTCAACATCGCGATCGAAGAAATACCAAAACATGAACAAACATAAAAAAACTCAGCATAGTTACAACATAATAACATTACCCTGCATCAGCAAATCCACAAAATATTGTCCACTGCCATTCCACAAAACAAATATCAGCATAAAACATAATATTCCATTGTCATTCCACAAAAGATTGTCCTAACCAGCTATGTTGTCCTTTAACATATCGCCGGCATCTTCCACGTAATCCCAACCAGCTATGTTGTCCTTTAACACCGCATCAGCCCATATGCATACAAGCGTACCACAGTCCATGGAGCCCTCCGGTTGTTGTCGACATGTTACGTGCTCGACGTTGTTCTTAGTTGCTAATTTCTGCCCATGTCGAAAATTGAGGTATTGTGCAAACAGTGTGGCCTGAAATTCACCAGCACACGCAACCGTGTAAATGCTACATCTCCACATTGAATATATATCAATAAATTCAGAGGGAACTTACGACAAGCTCACTGTCTGACCGATATTGGGGGGCTTGCAAGGACGTAAATGACGGAAGATGCTCTCTTGTGGGAGGAAAACAGGCAGATGCCAATGGAATTTGGTATTAATTGGAATCACTATAGCTCGAATGTTGGCCAATTTAAAACGTGCTACTAACTGTAACTTACCGAGCACGTTGGGTAACAACTTATTGTCAAAGGAACTACTTTTCACGTCCTTATCGGGGAATATTTTTCCGCTGTCCCAACAAGTCCAGGAAATTGGCCTGCAAAGCGTTGCAATAATTCAGTATCTATTATTATGAAATTAATGAAAAAATCTCACTATCAAGTAGGTAAACTGTACTCACCGCGACATATGTGCTGAGAAATCTTACAATATCAAAGACATTTTTCCGTCGTCTGTAAACCGCTGAGTTCAGGTGGCGGAACCATGAATCAATGAACAACGAATCCTTTCTTGGCTTTCTGTTTCTCTTTCCTACGACCTCTTCGACTGTGGAGCTATCTCGATTGCTTGTTCTCTTATTCCTTCATTCGAAGACTACACCAAAGCGATGGTCGTTCTCAACTACTCCGTGCTCGGTGCAGTCTCCTTCCACACCTTCTTCACACATATGATCTCCTGCACCTCCTTGCCCTCCAACACCTTCTTCTGTGCGTCATATCTATCTTTCCCTCCCAGACTCGGTGCTCACGTCACGTCTACCTTGTCCTCCAACATCCTCTTCGGTGTAATGATCATCTCTATGTTCTCCTCCCATATCTGGGGACATGCAAATGAATACTCCCTCGACGTTTATTCGAACATCGGCTAAATTAGTTAAGTCGGGCACCTCATCTTCTCTCCCCGATTCTCCTCTTCGTCGATCACTTCTTACACCTTACCAACACTACTTAACTCCTCAATTCTGCCTTCCAATTCCGCATTCCTCGCCTTCAACTTCTATCTCTCGTAAAAACACCAAAGCATCAGTATGCCTTTGTGCAACTATGTCTTCGACAGTCATTGGCATCGTCAAAAAGACTTGCTCTTCGCCCGATGGATATATGTCGAGGATTTGATGTGGCTCCAAAGCATCAAACTGCTTTTCCACGTCCTTTAACTTAGGCCGTGTCAACGGATCTTGTCACCGCAGACAACGAGGTACCTCGTTCAGTCCGCACTTCTTCCCAAGCGAGGGACAATGTTCGAATACCCAAATCTGCAACATTGATGATAAATCAATATAATTATCAACAACTTTATATTCAAATCAACATCTCTTCAATAAAAATAAAAGCAACACCAATAACTTAGCAACAAACCATACGTACATCCTTCCACATACGTTTTCTTTGATCGAAGGGACTTCAACAAAATCTGATGCACTACGGCACCCCATGCAAAAACTCCAATCTCCCTCAAATATTCCACATAAGGGAGGAGGTACGACGGCAAGTTATACGTCGTTGTCGGAAATAAAATACAACAAAATACATATGATATGTACAGAGGAACGAAATCATCAACTACCAATCCTGAACCTACACAATTTCTTCCTAACGCACGTTGTATGTCTGACCTACTAAGGGGGGTATGTCTTCCTCTCCCCGAAACAACGTCGAAGGAAAGACATACCCTTACTGCACTCTATATTATGTACCACATGTTGTCCTTCACTTTTCAACCCAAGAAACATAGAAAAGGCTTCTTTTCGAAATGGAACGACATGATCCATTCCAAACCTAAACTGTAAAAAATCCTCACTAAACCTGCCTAACACCCCTTCTAACCGCCCATTGGGTATTTCCATTCGCGGTACACTCAAAAATTGAGAAAAGGGACACCGTCTTACAGCCCGGTTGTGTTCTTCACTGGCAGTCTTCAGCAGCTTGTCCATATGATCTCTTAAACAGCCCACATGACAGCGTGTACGTCTAGTGGCCACAACGTTCTCGTTGGATGTCGTCGGCTCTTTGTTCTTCCTAGGCATTTCGTAATTGATCTGTACCCAAATAATATACCAAACCGTCAATAGATTAACCAAAATCAAGAACAGATTAAACCAAAAGCAATCAAAATACCTAATGGACGAAATAAACCCCAGGCAATCGAATATCGAGTTTGTGCTCCAATGAGAAAGTCGATTGTCGACAACTAAAATCGTGGGTTCTTGGTATAATTTTGATTTCTTTCGTTTTAATGTGATATGGGTAAATTAGGGTTGAATCGCTTTAAATAAGTCCTTGTAAATTAGTTCGAGTATAAAATTAAAATAGTTGGTACAATTTTGACCTTTGTTGGTAAAATATTTCCTTTTATTGGTGTTGGCTTTCGTGGTATGAAGTTCGAGTAAACTAAAAATATGGTATAATTTCGGCATTTATTAGTATAATATTTTCTTTTACAGGTATAATATATGTCTACCGTCGTATAATGTAGTTCGGGTATTTAACTAAAACAGTTGGTATAATGTCAGCTTTTGTTGGTATGATATTTTCCTTTATTGATATAGTATACATCTCCCCTAATATACTGAAGTTCGACTAAATTAAAACGGTTGGTATAATTTCGGCCTTTCCTGATATAAGATATGTCTTCCGTGGTATACTGTAGTTCCAGTGTATAACTAAAGCAGTTGGTATAATGTGGGCTTTTGTTGGTAAAATATTTCCTTGATTTGGTGTAATATATGCCTTCCGTGGTATATTTTAGTTCGAGTATATAGCTTAAACGATTGGTATAATTCCTTGCTTTGTCGGTAAAATGTTTCTTTTTATTGGTATAATATTTGTCTTCCGTGGTATACTGTAATTCGAGTATAAGTACTATAACAGTTGGATCAGCCTTTATTGGTATAACAACTAGAAATTGGATGGAAAAATAGAATTATAAGAAACAATACTTCGTTTTGTTGGTATAATAACTACCTTTCGTTGTATACTGCACTTCGAGTAGAATAACCGAAATAGTTGGTATAATGTCGGCGTTTATTGGTATAACAGTTAGAATATAGATGGAAATAATAATATAATAAATGACTTTGTTGGTATAATATTTGTCTTTCGTGGTATAGTAGTTCGAGTAGAATAACTGAAACTGTTGGTATAATGTCGGCCTTTATTGGTATAACATTTAGAAATTGGATGGAAAATAATAATATAATAGATGACTTTGTTGGTATAATATTTCCCTCTGTTGGTTTACTTTTTATCTTTCGTGGTATTTACTTCGAGAAGAATAACTAAGACAGTTGGTATAATCCCGACCTTGACTGGAAAGTTAATAATATAATAAATGACTTTGTTGGTACAATATTTCTTTTTGTTGGTATAATTTTTTGTCTTTCGTGGTATAGTGTTGATATCGTAATTCGTATATAAAATAATAATAACACTATTTGTTGGTATAATACTGATAACAATTGGTAAAATAATCCTAAATTTGACATTGTATAATAAAGAGAACAATTGGTATAATCTCTGTTTTTTTATTGGTAGAATTATATCTTTAACATTGAGTATAATTACTTGTTGTGGTGGTACGATTTTGACGACATGTGATATAACAATCTGGAAGTTTTTTAAATCGTTGAAGAATGGTTATTATCGTCATTTTAGGCATTTGGAGTATTAAACAGAAAACTTTTCACAGATGGATACTGATCAGGAATAAATAATTTAAGGGGTATTTAAGAGGAAGTTTAATCTTTAAAAGGTATGTAAGGTATTTGTTGTGATTTTAAAAAAAAAAAATAGCGTATATATTGTCGAATTATCCTTTCTAGGTTTTTCTACTACATTGCATAGGTAGGAGCAGGCGTCATCATGCTCATGAGCGCGCTGAAAATCTTTCTTGACAGTGAAAAGACAATAATTCTCACCCTTCACTGCGCATTGCAGATTGCAATAGAGAGTAAATTTTGATGCTTTATTACTTAATGCCCTTCTAGGGCAAGAATACTTATTTCATGTTCAAAAGAAACTTAAATCCAAACGTCCTAGTTTTCCCTATCACCACCTATGGACACAGAGCCCATAATAAGATACATTGCTAAGAACAGTGCGTGGAATAACAATGGATTGTATTTATTGCATTCTCCTCTTACAAACTACTACCTTCCTCATCTGTCCCTATCATACTTAACATAAAAAAGAACTCGTGTAAAGAGAATATTCATATTCGTGAAAAATTCCGAGAGAATTTAAAAGAAGTGTCCTTCTTACACAAACAGGTTTCCCTGTAAAGTTCATACAAACCCTTAAATTAAAGCATTATGGCTCAGCTTTATTAGGGTTCAGCAAGAGATCTCCCATAAAGATGAAACAGCTGCAATAACAATGAAAAACAATGAACAAACAATTCATTCCACAAAATTGATATCTCATATAGTAAATACTATATCAAAATCATCGTACCTTTTCCAAGTCAGACTTCAGAAGGGGCAAAATAATATTAAAGAAGGCCTTATTCTCTATCAAATTAATCAAAACTAGGGACCTATGCTCCTCCCCTCTTCGCTCTTCGCCCGAGGTACAATCTGCTGCTGCGAATTCAAACTCTGGTGATGATGATGATGATGATGAGCCAACGTTACTTGTTCTTGATTATGATTCACCATCACTACATTATGCTGCTGCTGCTGTTGAATCAATAGCTCTTGGGATTGCTGAAGCTGAAGCTGAAGCTGATGATCATCTACTACTTGAACGGCCTGTTGCTGCTGCTGATGACGATGATGATGAATCGAATTCTCATAAGGAAGCGCTTGCATAGTCATCTGACTAAACCCCGAGGCAACATTCGAAACGTTATTACCGCTGCTGTTATTGTTCACCACCATCTCCCCAAACCCTCCATTGTTAAACCTCAAGAGCTCATTTTCTTGATTATTCTGCTGCTGCTCGAATGTCCTAAGCATCTCTTGCTCCCTCGCAGCAGCAGCAGCAGCAATTTGAGCTTCTAACATCTGCTGCTGCTGCTGCTGATGCTGATGTTGGTTGGTCCCATGTGGTAATAAATTCCCCATAAGCTGATTATGCTGAACGTTGTAAGGAGGAGGCATCATCATCACCTGATGATTGTGGTAAGGATTATTGGGTGCATAGCCTTGGTGGTGGTGACTAAACATGGGAATCATAGCTGAAGGGCCAATGTAAGTGGCCAACTCCTTCTTGGCCATTTCTAGGTCGTGCTGGACTTGCCTGAGCTTGTTTTGTAGGCCCGAGATTAGCCCCACGCAGCCGTAAACTGGGTCTCTAAGGCGCTGATCGGCTTCGTAGGCTAAGGAATTGACTGCATCTTCTCTCTGGGTTGGGGGGAGATCGTGGAGAAGCTTCGAAACGTTGCTTGCGCCGAAGACTTTGTGAACGCTGGTGAACTTCGAAGGGTTTTCGGGTGGGAAGTAACGGGCGAAAATGCATTCTTGTGTGCATTTTCTTCTCAGGCATTTGCAGGCTGCGCATGGTGCGTTTGAGGAGGACATTGCTTGAAGAAGAAGAAGAAGAAAGAAAGAAAGAAGAAGACAAGGGTTAGAAAAAGGAATAATGATTACTATATAGGACCACATGCATGGAAATCTAGGAATGACTAATTTAGTCTAATTTGTATTCATGGAAGTTTCGCACTAAGAGGCATGGAAACTGAGGTAATAATTAAAGTTATTGAGCATATCGAAGCTGACATTGGAAAGTCAAATAGATCCAGGCTTACATTCAAGGCTAACAAAGTTTTTTTAGTATATATATTGTGAAGTCAATAGATCCAAGCTTAAATTCAAGGCTTACAATTCATTATGTCTTCGCTGAAGAGAAATGCAATGAAGATGCTTAAGGACGAAGTGAAAAGCATTTGAAATTGTAGCATAATCACTGATATGGTATTAGATCTCGAAAAAAAGAAATCGAGATAAGACATTATATGTAGAGAGAAGAATAAATCATACGATGCAATGATCTTTTCTTTACGGCGAATCAAAATGTCAAAATCTTTCATTTTCTCAAACCAAACCTCGTTTCAATTCAAAGCAAACCGATGCAAGAAACCATGAAAATTGGTGAAATTCAAACACTAAAGCATAAGCAAAAGAAAAATAAGATAGCAAGCGCGTGTTCATGACTCACCTCTCTGTCAATCAAGATCTGCTAAAGCACAAAAAAAAACTAATCTTGAAATAATGGCGTATCGCCTTTTCTCAATATATATAAATATATTATATATCCTTTCTTTGCTCCTATGTTACATTCACACGACCTGCAAAAAACGCCGAGAAAATCAAGCATAAAGCATGTCAGAACTCACAAACAAATATCAATAGCATCACGAGGAAATAAGCAAATTCGACAACAACAAAAAAAAAAAAAAAGAACCTTATACTTATAGCAATGATTCCTAGGGCTCTTTGTGTGAGTCAAACATCTCGATTCGATCTTCAAAAGGTTTTGCGATCCCAATGGGCAAAAAAAAAACTAAATGAAATGATTGAGATTATCTACTCCACCTCGATACCAATCTTATTCAATTTTTTCGTAAGGAATGAAATAAATGACGAAATCATGGTGAAAATATTTATCTAAAATGGATGCGATGTGAGAGAAAAGTCTACGTCAATCTTCAAGCGCAGATGCGTGTGTGTGTGTTCGTGGTTTTTATATAAGAATGTGGTTTCGTGACGAAGGTGGTGATGAGAGCGATACGCGTGGATTGATCTGAGTGGTCCACGTGGAAGCTGGACTTAATCTTAACCATCCATTAGGGGAAAGAAAGAGGTATTTGGTAATGAGAGAATGATTAAATGCTCTCTGAGGAGGAGTTTCCTATTTTATTCTATTTGTCCCTTCTTCCGATTTTCTATTTTACGCTTTGCTAATTACAATGTTCTATTAAAGGCTTGTTTTACATATTATTTACGGTATTGACATTATTTGTCTCTACTTGAGAAGATTTTAATTAACTTTTGGAATTTGGATTGGATTGGATGCATTATTATCAAGAAAGAGAAAATAAAACCTTAAATTACGAAAGTCAAAGCGTGATCCATAATTTATGAACTAATATACCACACAACTATGGGCGATTTGGTTTATATACACCGCTCAAGGCAAAGAAATGATACTAGACCATTTCCATATCAATCCTTACTTCAAATAACATCCTCATTAATTCACCGTATACGATAAATTTACTAAAAATTGATTCTTTGTTCTAAAAGCCAATTGTAATTAAGGGGGCATTTGTTTTGAGGTGATCCTCCAAAACATCACTGTGATCTTCACACCACCTCCTCATCACTGTGTTTGTTTTTTGTAGGTGATGAGTCGTCACCGTAATGAAGGATCACCTAGGTGATCAAAGGGGGGGTGATATTTCAACTTTAGATCACCCCCAAAAAATTAGATGATCCAACATTACGATGATAAGGTGATATTTGGAATTTTTATTTGGACAATGTTACCCATGATATTTTAACATTTATTCCTTATATAACCTTATTCATATTTTAAATTATAATAATTAACTTTTTTAAATCTTAAAAACACATTTAATAATTAAAAATATAAAAATATATTGATAATTTTATAATAGACTTATAATTAATGCTTAAACAAATTTTAATGTCGATATTAAAACATTGATCATTATTACGTATCATCTCAACATAAAAATATTAATTCACATTACATATATGATATACCTAGGGTTAAGTATGTCATTTATGCAATATCACCCACACATCACCGTGATTAATCAAACATAATATTCCAAAATCACCTTGATATGCGAAATTAAATATCACACCAAAACAAACGCAATGATGATATATCACCTTGATCCACATCACGGTGATACTCCCATTACCGTGATGCGAGTATCACCTGATGCTGGATCACCAGAAACAAACACCCCCTAAATGTAAAGTTAGCCGTCTTATATTAATCGAGCTAGGCGAGTTGAATTATACGATGTGGGTTAGATTTCACAACATGTCGCCTCAACGATTGAATGTCTAACACGTAAACATTTAAATCAAGTGAGTGTGATTAACACACGCGATAACGCGTTGATGTGGGATATAATAGAAAAATCAACAGAATTGTTTCGACAACTAGAAATCATTGTATGATCAGGGTTCCCCATGGGAAAAAATTGTCCATATATTATATACTAGTATTTTTGGCACACCTGATGTGTGTGACTATATAATTTATAATATTAATTTATATTTGAAATTTTAATAGGCGAAATTATGATGTTTATATTGTTTTTAAGAATATGAAAAATGATTTAAGAGGATGTAATGACGATAAACTTAAAATCAGCGGTAGAACAATAATTTTATGATGGCCACACCAATCAATTTGGGAGCAATTAATATAAGCCTCTCTCCCCTAATAAAATAGAAAGATATATACATACATACATATATATATATATATATATATATTACGAAATCCGAAAAATAAAATGACGAAATTGCAGGATAAAAAAAAATTTACACCAACTGCAATACCTCAGTAGAGGGGTTTAATCACAATATATACTTTACTTTTATGTACTAGTATATTTAGCACACTCAAATGCGTGTTATAATAAATAAATATCTCATATTAATCTTAACTAAAAATAGAGGGGTAAATAGTAATTAATTAAATGTAGTGGGTGATACTATTTTAATTTTTAATAAGCCTTAATTGACAGACTATTTGACGGTTCATACTCACCTCACATCCTTAATCTATACTCTTATATAAAGAGCATAGGCGGGATAAAAACTGTAAATTGGTCTGTCAAAATTGACCAATCAAATTGTTTTTACTTTAATCACTGTTAAAAAATAAGAAAAACCTACTAAATCATAATAACCACCTCATTTTATTTTTGTATATAATTTATTAAAATCATCTAATTATACTAGTATAATATAATAGATATGTATGCCATTGGTCTGTAGGGGTCAGGCTAAGGATGATTGGAGAACATGAATCCCATCCTCGTCCCATGCACTTACTTCGAACCACACTTAAGAGATAATCGGAGACAATAGCAGAAGAAGGAAAATGTGTACTTTGATATAAAATGAGTTATATAATATTCCTTAAGTAAGTGAATATTTTTATTTTATTTCTACATGCGCAGCAATAATAATGAATATGCATTAACTACCAACGGGGTTGGTCCAAGTGGTAAGCGGCTTGGTATCGCTTAAGTAAGGTCTGGGTTTCGAATCCTTGTGTATGCACCACCCCCTTTTGGAGCCTTAGCTGCCGTTACCAGGTACGCGACGCGGGGCGAACCGGATTAGTCGGGGAAACCCGGAACCGTTCGGGTATCCGAAAAAAAAATGAATATGCATTAACTAAAATTTACATGATAAAGATATCAAATTCATATAAATCAAATGCTCCGCTAGGGGTGAAAGGTATTATTTGTCGAGTGACCCCTTCGACTAAGTCTCAACTTGAGTTTAATATAGTCGAGCTTGAGCTTAGAGCCTTCTTTACATTTATTTATTTTTCTTACGAATAGCTCGTCGAGTTCGAACCATGGTTTTAAAATCGAGTTTTGAATAGTACCAGAAATTTTAGTGGTAAAGATTTAGTGGTCTGTGGTTTAACCATTATAAAATCGGAATCAAACCGATGCCCTGACTAAAAATACATAAATCTAGCAAATAAAAAAAACATTGGAGGATTAAAAACTAATTGTAAAATGTAATGTCGTATATTAAATTGATAAAGTAGGTGGTCAAAACTAAATAAACATAAAATATATTGGAAAAAAAGTTAATTGTAAAATAAGCGTGGCAAAAAAATAAGGTAAAACAATCTTAATAAGGTCCATTAAAAAATTTGAACCCATACCCTTTAAAAAAACCAAGGTCCTAACAATTGGGCAACAGTAATTTATACAAAATATAAGTTCTATTTTCATTTTTTCATTCCATATTTTTTTATTTTTTTTTAAACTAAGCTTGAAGATCGGACCGAAATTCGACCGGTTCACGTGTTTCTGGTACGAACCGATCGGTCCGGTCAAGTTTTCAAACCCTAGTTCGAACCTAACTTAAAAAAATCAAAGTCGATTAGTTAGACTTATTAGAAATTAATATATTATGGACATCTCCATTTATTACAAGCATTTTCTGCTTGCTGGTTTTCCCAGGTACTAATGTATTAACATGCTACATGCATGATTCAGCTCACTCAATAAATAAAATGTGTATATTAATTGGAAAAAGATTCAACGTCACCTTCGAGGACTGATTTAATTGATGAACCTATTAATATAACACTCGTAAGTAAATAAGTGAGATCATGATCAAGATGTTTCTAAATTTAGATTTTATTTTTGCCTTTAATATTTAAGTTATAATTATCTTAGACTTAGTACGGCCCCAACACGCCAATCACATCACACAAGCTATCACAACTCACAAGTAGAGAGAAATATAGAGTTCGAGTTTAGGTTAGGCTTTCTCTTTACGCGAAGATTTCGCGAGCTGTGTTCAGAATTAGAAACCTAAATAAATCACATAGTATCCCACATTCGATAATTAAGAAGGAGTTGGCTAGCTTATAAGTTGCTGTGCAACTCCACCTATCACCAATTGGTTTTAGAGATGAAACTCCATCAACTTATGTGGGTCAATTCTCCTCTTAGTGGACCGATTAGGCCAAATCACAAAATTTAACTAAATGATGAATATTACTTATGAACAGAAGGAGAAAACTCTGTGTTCGAGAAGGCGAGGCCGAGAGTTGTTCAGTTTGCGCGTTTGGGTTTTCTCAATAACTTTATTTTTTTTTCAAGCTCAATAACTTTATTTGGTGAATATAATTAAATACTAGTTGGGAAGCTGATCCCCCAATACTACTATTCATCGTCCGGTTAAGAGCATCTCCAATGGGTACTTTATTTTCGTGTAAAATAAAAAAATAGAATACATTTCTACTCAATGAGACTCTATATTTAACAATAATATTGTGATGATGAGCAGAAAAGCTCAAGTTGTAGAGTACACACAATTTCAACCCAAAAATCGCTTATATTGTATTTAGAAATCAAATTTTAATTACATTTAAAATATTTGACATTCCTGTAATAGTAAAAGTAAAAATAATATTGATTTTCTTTCATTTATTGATTTTTTTCCTTTTAATTTTATAAATTATAATTAAATAATATGCGAATTTTTATAATTTATTTACTTTTTAGATATTAATAATTAAATAATCATTATAATATAAAAAATAATAAGTCAATTTAAGATACTAATAAATAAGTATTCAAATTTTTAGTGTAAAAAATAGAGTTTATAGGTTGAAGTAAAAGAATTGTGGCAACTTATTGCGACTACGACGAAATTCATATCAAAAAAAAGTTAAATTTATATATGTAGTTTTTTTCAAGTATGATTTCCTGATTGACTACACACCAAAGGCCGAAAAAATCGGGATCAATGTAGTGAATTGCAAAGTTGCCGAGATTTTTATTTTGTGAAGTAAAACGCAATGTATTCGTGATGCGGCCAGTGACGGAGCCAGCCCAAATGAGTTGGGGGGCAGAAGAAAAAATTCATAAGTTGGGGGGGCAAAAGAAAAAATTCATAAGTTAGGGGGTCAAAGTATAATAAAAGAAATCAGAGAAAATTAAAACAAAAATGCAGTTCAGGGCATTCGAACCCAAGTTGATCGTCGCTATGAACTTAACTTCACCGACTTCGCCACTAAACTAAGTAATATTATTCAATTTGTTTACATAATAACTGGTATATCAACTTTTGGCTGGGGGGTCAATAGCCCCCTCAAGCCCTAACGTAGCTCCGTCCCTGGATGCGGCGGCAATGGAGAAGATGCTGACCGAATTATTTGCAGCGACGCCTTAAGGAATCTTCCGTTCGGTAACTCACTGACCAATTGAAGATCAATAGCTAGTTCAAAACCCAGTGGGCCAGTTTGACAGTTCTAACTAGTATATACGGCACACTCATAATGTGTGTGCTCGGTTATAATTAGTATTATACTTTTTTTTATTTGAAGATTTATTGTTAATTTAAGGTTTTAGTAGATAAAATTTTAAGTTTAGATAAGTATAAAAGCAAATTTGATTAGTTGATAAAACATATACGGGTAATTACTATTTCAAATGCTATACCAAATTATATATAGGTAGTTAAAGTTATGGTCGCTCGGTGTTTTTATCGATATTTCAAAAACCGAGGAGTCTTTTAACGTTTTTACATGGTGAATTTGGACGAAATCTTAATCACAAACAGTTTATGCCAGCTGAATTTGTTAAAATTCAAATCCCTGAATCCAAAGAAATTTGGGTTGTGCTTATGTCTAATTCCGCAAATTTCTTTGTCCTGTTCCGATCAATTAGATATCAAGAAGCAACACAATCTCCAATTCAGCAAAAGTGGTCATGAATACATTTAAGACATTCATATCCAAACACCCCGAATTTCGGATTGGATCTTCTACCCTAATATTCGACTACATGTTCCGCATAGTAAATTTTCTAAAAATTAACTTCTTATAAACATAAAAAACATAAGATATACATATCAATTTCATCATCATGAAACAGAGAATAAATCAGATATGTTTATTTGTTTTAAATCGCACGAAATAATGATGGTTTTATAATTTGATGGAATATTTATTTTAAAAGTTAAAGAATAATATAGTAAATAAAAGAAAATTTATCAACAACAGGATTTGACACATGTCAGTATGTGGTGAATGGAACACAGCCATTAAAATTGAAGATATGATCCCAAGAGCCGAAATTCATCTCTGCCTTTTAACTGATAAGTCCATCAAAATGAGGAAGTCATCCATAAATGGCACAGTCCATATAAAAATCAGTTGCAAAACGTTCAGTCATACATAAATTAATTGCAAATCACCAACCAAAGAAGAGAAAAAAACAACGAAAAATAAAATAATGGCCTTGAGGCATGCAACGTTATCAATGATAGTTACGACGATGATGGTAGGTATGGTGCTCTCGGGGAATATTATTGGTAGAAGTAAAGATCGCGGAATTTTCAGATTCATGAGATATTGCTCCGTATACATTGAGAAATTCTCACCAAGATTTCGTAAGCCAAACGACAAGTGCTGTTATTATGCTCGCAAAGCTGATATAGTACTGTTTTGTAAGAGATATGTTAGAATAAAAGAGAGGATATACAGCTCAGCCAAAGTGGTTGATACTGCAAGACATTGTGGTAATCCTCTCCCAAGTGGTACAAGATGTGGAAGTAAGGCTCTTATAACTTCTATCCATCTATTTTTCATTTTCGTTTTATTTTCAGCCAACCATTTAGAAAACTAGATAAATCTATCTTATATTACATAAATGTCGTTGTAAAACCCCTTATTACTTGTATGTGCAGATTACACTGTTCCATAAAGGAGACAAGAATCCAAGAAGCAAATAATCGTGTTTGTATATTTGTTACAACTCAACATATGACTTGTACATTCAGCGTGTGTGCTTTATTTCACAGCAATAAAATGTGAAGTTTGGAAGAAAGACCAGCTTGGTTCATGATTGCTCGTTAAAACATGTCTTGAATGTGCCACTACAAAATTCGGATAGCGACGACGCCAACCGTGGCATTTCCGTCGCTAACAAGCCTTTTGCGACGGAATGCCACCGTCGCTAAAAGGCCCGTTGGAAAAAAACCCGGTCGCTAACAGCCGTCGCTATATTTTTGCGACGAGGGAAGGTCCCTCGCAAAAACTGGGTAAAAAAAAAAAAAAAAGCTTGCCGGTTGAATCTGGCATCCAGCTCGTCGCCGCCGCCTCGTCGTCTCCACCGCTCGTCGTCGCTTCCAGCTCGTTGCCGCCGCCTCGTCGTCGCTGCCGGCTCTCCGTCGCCGCCGCCGCCTCGTCGTCGCTCCAGCTCGTCGCCGCCTCCGCCGACTCGCTGTCGCTGCCAGCTCGTCGTCGCTTCCAGCTCGTCGTCGCCTCCGCCGCCTCGTCGTCTCCGCCGCTGGTCGTTGCCACACGCTCGATAAAGGAACAAGAATCATCAGTAGGGCGTTTCACAGATTTGTAAACATTGAATTCCACTTTCTCGTCCCCTACTTGCAAAATAAGTTTACCGTTACCGACATCAATGATAGCTCTTGCCGTGTTTAGGAATGGACGTTCGAGTATCATTGGGAGGTCATCGTCTTCTTCCATATCCAACACAATAAAATCACCCGGGAAGTAGTGCTGTCCTACTTTTTCAAGTACGTCTTCCATGATTCCTCGTGGATATGTGATTGATCTATCAGCAAGCTGGAGGATAGTCGATGTGGGTTTCGGCTCGCCAAGTCCCAGTTTCCTAAATGGGCCGCACTCATGAATCTGATTCCAAATTTTAAATATGACTTAACGTGAAGCTTAGTTGCAAGTCTTGCAAATATATTTGACTTGCTCCAGCCTCGAAGTGTGTGCACATAAAATCTTTGCCTTGTGTGTGCTCTACGTGGTTTCCTTATTATGATGGTAGGGGCTAGGGGTGTTCGGTGTTCGGTATACCGACCGTCAAAACCGAAATTTCGGTACAAAACCGAACCGAACCGAATCGGTCGGTATTCGATTCTTAAAAAAAAAAATTCGGTAATTCGGTAAATTCGGTTCGGTACAGATTTTGAATTTCGGTAAATTCGGTATACCGAATTACCGAAAATTTAAAAATTAAAATATATTTTATTATATTAATATTGAAAATAAAATTTTAATTATATTAATATACGTATTAACTAATTATTACCGAATTTTTTATTATTATTATTTAAATTTCGGTACTGAATTTACCGAAAAAAGTTCGGTACAAAACGAATACCGAACCGAGAAATTCTGTTTGGTATTCGGTATGTACTAGGGTTGTACCGAAATTTCGGTATACCAAAATTTCGGTTCGGTTCGGTTCGGTACGGTAACGAACACCCCTAGTAGGGGCTGATTTTGGATTTCATGGGCTTGAGCGTATGACTATGGCCTAATTGTCTTAATGAGAAAGAGATTTGAATAAAGGCCACCTAAAACCCACCTTGCGGTCCATTTTGCTCCAATATCTACGCAATATGAAATGTAAACATAAACTTGGAATAACCAAGTATATTATGATAAATAGCGATCGAAAATACGCTTTTACGGGGTATAAAAACAGCTCAAAAATCTAACTTGTCAACAACCCCCAAACTAGCTTCGATCATCCTCGAGCATAAAAGCGGAAGAAACTAAATCAAGTTAGGATTATAAAACATCAATCAATGAATTTTTCCTGTTTCATCTCAAAAAACGTAAAAGCATATAAGGTCGAGATAATCATCAACTAATGAATGATATAGTCAAAACATGACGCATGAAGTAATATGTCGCAATCTCATCATAGCATAAAAGACAGTTCTAGAATCGTACTGCGCATCAATCCACAACTCTCACAAGGGTTTGCTCAAGTCGCTCGAAGTGTTTTTCAAAGCTGTATAAAGTCGCTTAGTTCACGACATGAAAAAATATTACTCTAGGCTTGCAAATATATCACATCATAGTCACATAGTAGAAGTCATGCACGAATCAAGGATTGTTCATCAACGGTTGAATTGGGGCTCGAGTTTTGAGAAGGTACGTCATATAGGAAAGTGAGCTAAACGCATCAAACGTGTAAACCATCAAATCGATATTCTCACCACTTATTTCGCTCTTCTAACGCCCCGCCTAGTTTTCATTCGACTCATCCTTTCTCCTTTTCTATCTCTTCTCGCTCGTTTTTTTTCTTTTCTTTTTCTTGCTTTTTTCCTTTTTCTTTTCTTTTTTTTTCCGAACCAGCCCCTCCTATCCTTTTTTTTGTGCGTCTTATCGAAGGGAGAGGTTTCTAGTCCGCTGCAATATTACGACGAAAGATCTATATCATAGGACGAGTTCATAACTAACATGGATCGACAATTAGCTCCTTCTCAACCAACAACCCACTTTTCACGATATTGATAAATTAACACGTTGATAAGGGTCGTATAGGTTAAATTTGAGGCAATGAGGCTAAATATCTGGGCTTCAAATCAACAAATAAGTCAAATAAGGCTCAAAGGGGCTCTCTAACTGGTAAATAAGTATGATAGAATGACTCAATCTTAGTGCCCTTCTCATTTTCGCACATAAAAGCCCACATAGTAACCATTGACATGCATAATAGAGCAAGTTCGAAAATATTCAGTCCATGCATGTCACACAAGAATAAACACCGATCATAATGAGTTGCTCTGAATTTATCTCTGAAGGCTCAAAACTCACTTATATAAATGGGTTTGTGCTTCATGATACGCAATATTCTCCTAAAGCAGTCAATGTAGACAAATAATCATGCTTATATCACGACAATGCAACATGTAACACTATCACACTCAACTCGTCGAATCATATCACAACACGATAGAATTTTCAAAAATTTTCATCATAGACAGGAGATTTCACAGATGACGTTCAAATCGCAACTTTCATCAGTTATACCCACTAAAATAACCAAACTACAACGAAACCTAAACATGTAAGCATATTAAATATAGCATGTGCCACATCCCAACCCCAAACTACATAGCACATTGTCCTCAATGTGTAAAATAAAAGCAAAGGGAGAGTAAAAGTGACACTGCCCTGAATTTTAAGTCGATCGATGTAGAAGACTTGGTTGATCCGCAATAAACAAGCAACCATAGTGAACGGGCAACCCCCAATCTTGTTATGAGCCTGCGAGAAAACGTGACTAGGCGGCACCATGATAGCGAATTTTTATTAGAAAAAAAATGACATACGCTATAAAGTAAATAGGACTAAATAAAATAATATATATTCATCGATAGGCCTTGGGTTGCCCCCCAAGAAGAGCTGCTTTTATAGTCGTTAGCTCGACTCACAAATCGCTTTGGTGGATAATCGATGTTAATCGAGTTTTCTTTCCAAACATCTCGATCGTTGTACACCTCGCACTACAAAAAAAAAAGATCAGGTAGCGACGGGGAGAGTGGCGGAAAACTCGGTCGCAAAGCTTTGCTACGGTTTTTTGCGACGGAAAATACGTTGTATAATTTAGCGACGGAGAATCGGTCGCAAAAGCCGTCGCTATATATAGTCAATGAATTTATAGTCGTCGTTGACACCTAGCGACGGCCTTCCGACGGGTTTCTCCGTCTGGAAACATGCCGACGGAATTTCCGTCGCAAACCTAGCGACGAAATAGTCGTTTAATATATTACCGACAGATTTTGCGACGAAAATTCCGTCGAATATGCGTATCTACGGTTTTCCGACGGAATTTCCGTCGGGGATAGTCCGACGGTTGCAACGGAAAAATCGTCGAACAACTTTAGCGACGGACTTTGCGACGGATATTCCGTCGCAAAGTTGTCACATCATAAAAAAAATACTTTTCCCCTTTTTCTTCCCCATCTCCCGCTCAATTTTCACGTTCTCTCTTTCTACCCCATTTTCCCCCCTCATTATTTCACCATCTCCTCATCTTCCTCTCTCTCTCTCTCTCTCTCTCTCTCTCTCTCTCTCTCTCTCTCTCTCTCTCTCTCTCTCTCTCTCTCTCTCTCTCTCTTCTTCTTCTTCTTCTTCTTCTTTCTGGGTCGGGGCTTGCTGCGGCGACTACGAGCCGGTGGCGACCAGCTGACCGCGACCACGAGCGACGGAGACAACGAGGCGACGGTGGTGGAGACAGAAGATCGCGGTGGTGGCGAGCTGCTCGGCGGCGGGTCTGGAGAGTGAAGATCTTCGTGGTGGCGAGCTGCTTAGCGGCGGATCTGGCGAGTGAGGCGAGGGGGTCGACAGGTGGCTGCTCGGCGGCGGATCTGGAGACGGAAGATCGCGGCGGTGGCGAGCTCCTCGGCGGCGGGACTGGCGAGTGAGGAAGTGGATCTTGGTGGTGGAGAGCTGCTCGGCGGCGGAAACTGACGAGGGAGGCTAGCGGCGGGTGGCTCGGCGGCCGGCAATTGCCGGCGCCGTATATTTTTTTTTTAATTTTGTACCCACATTTAGCGACGGAATTCCGTCGCATTATTATTTTTTTTAATTTGATTTTCTTCTTTTTGCGACGGATATTCCCGTCGCTTTGTCGTCGCAAAGTACAACGACGATTTCTCCGTCCGTCGCAAATTCCTGCGACGCGTATTCCGTCGCACTTTTCCGACGGTTTTTCCGTACGAAAAAATTTTGCGACGACTTTTGCGACGGCTACTTGTTTCCAACGGGCGTTTTTGCGACGATAGGGAGTCGTCGCTATTCCGTCGCAAACCGCTTCTTTGCGACCACTTTCCAACGGTATCATCCCTCGCTAATTGAACCTTTTTTGTAGTGTTGGGTTCCCCTCTTCTCGGCGATAGAGTATGCATCATTGAGTAGGGTCGATGGTTCTCCTTTTTTCGCCATATGTAGATGCCATTCTCTGTGCAGTCTTTCTGACGAAGCTTCTTCTTTTTCTTCGGCGGAACCGCCTTCTTGATAGATTTAGAGCCACTGCTCTTTTTAGTCCATGGTGTCCACCTGTGAAAGTTCAGCACATAAGAGACTAGGTTATAGTTAGATTTAGTCGTGTTCCCATTCTGGCGGTCCTTTGGCTTGCTGGTATTCTCTCCAGACAAGTTGTACCTGAAAGATTCAGAACACTTAAAAGCACAAGGGTAAAAGATATCGATAAAGG
This sequence comes from Craterostigma plantagineum, assembly GCA_027422505.1. Taxonomy (NCBI): domain Eukaryota; kingdom Viridiplantae; phylum Streptophyta; class Magnoliopsida; order Lamiales; family Linderniaceae; genus Craterostigma; species Craterostigma plantagineum. Next base: position 18,317,326 of record JAPQWV010000017.1, on the reverse strand, counting down.
AATAAGAATCATCAGTAGGGCGTTTCATAGATTTGTAAACATTGAATTCCACTTTCTCGTCCCCTACTTGCAAAATAAGTTTACCGTTACCGACATCAATGATAGCTCTTGCCGTGTTTAGGAATGGACGTTCGAGTATCATTGGGAGGTCATCGTCTTCTTCCATATCCAACACAATAAAATCACCCGGGAAGTAGTGCTCTCCTACTTTCACAAGCACGTCTTCCATGATTCCTAGTGGATATGTGATTGATCTATCAGCAAGCTGGAGGATAGTCGATGTGGGTTTCGGCTCGCCAAGTCCCAATTTTCTAAATAATGAAAATGGCATCAAATTGATGCTCGCACCAAGATCGCATAACACGTTATTAAATGTAAGAGACCCAATAGAACAAGGAATAGAGAAAACTCCCTCGATCCCTAAACTTCGGCGGAAGCTTCTTCTGTAATATGGCTGGAGATTCTTCTGTGAGAGCGATCGTTCCGTATTCTTCTAACTTATTTCTCTTGAATAGTAGCTCCTTCAGGCATTTGGCGTACTTTGACATCTACAACAAAGCCTCAATAAAAGGGATATTAACTTCAAGTTTTTTAAATATATTAATGAAACGATCAAAATCTTCATGATTATAAAGCCGCTGGATATGGAGGTCGGATTTTTATCGGTGGGGGTGGGTTGACCTTTTTTTTTCTCCAAGAGTGAATCTGGCTCGTCCTCGACTTTTTCGGCCCGCTTGTCTTTTCAGGGTCATGAACCATAGTGTTTGTGGCCGTGTATTCGCTCTGATTGTATGTCTCCGTCTCTTTTGCTTCTTCTACTTCCTTGGTCTCCTTGGTCGATTCAAGTTCTTCCCACTTCTTAGATGAATGGCCTTAACGTACTCTCGAGGATTCTTTTCTGTGTCGTTTAGGATTCTATCATAGTCGCCAAACTTTGCATTGTGTCCTGTATCTTGTTGAGTCGTTCGTCTATCTTACGACTCTGATCACCTTGATAGCCCGTCAATTCTCAAATGCTATCTCCCAATCGGCCTTTTGTTTTGTTGGTGAGCCACTCTATTTTTGAGCTTCTGGAGGCTTTAAGTAGTGCGAGTTTTCATACGACAAATTTGGATGGCCTCACGCGGTCGTATGTGTTGGAGTATGCATTCCTTTGCCTATTGTGGATGTAATTCACAGTCTCAGGGTCCGTAGATTGTATCAGGTCTAAGTATGACTTCGAATTGCGCCTCCAACGAGCTACTTATCTCATGTACTGCAGCCGTCCATCGGTCCAGATCATGCTCAGTATATCTCGCTGGGTAAGCTGCAATTCGCTCGATGGCCTGTAGTACTTCCTCGTCACCTAACTCCATAAAATTTCGTGTGCATCCACCGTCGCCGATCCTTTTATTTGGTGTGCTCAGCCCTAAGAAAAATGACTGCATCTGGACTCTCAGGGGTATGCTGTGGTTCGGGCATTGTCGCAGAAGGCTCTTGTATCTACTCCATGCATCACTCAAAGACTCGCCACCTTCTTGTTTAAAGTTTACTAGTAAGCTCCTAACCTCGCTGGTCCTTGACAATGGGTAATATTTGCCTAGAAAGCACTCCACCAGTTGCCCCCAACTAGTGATGGATGCATGTGGCAATGATGAGAACCATTCAGAAGCCTTACCTGTCATAGAAAGGGAAAAAATGTCAGCTTTATCACTTCTGTAGAGACGCCAGGATACTTAATAGTTCTGCAAATTTGAATGAATTTCAAAATATGTGAATTTGCGTCCTCGTTTGTAAGCCCATTGAAACTGCTGAACCCGTCACCATCTGTATAGTAACGGTTTAATCTCGAAATGATTATTCGGTCCCGCGGGATGGCAATCGGGTCGCTGTCATTGAAAATTCCTGGAAGCGCTCGACTTAGTAAAGTGGGCCGTGGCAGAACCATCTCGTTATTGTACTGTTCTTCCTCGTTTTCTTGATTCTCCATTCTCTGTCTACGATTTCGATTGTTACGTCGACACGTGGCTTCAATTTCTGCGTCAAATAGCAATGGTACGTTCCTCGAGCTTCGTGTCATGCACTAATAGGAATTGTCTCCAAAAAATGAAAAATCAATGTAAGTGAATTGGCAAAAATATTATAATAATATAATAATAATAATAATAATAATAATAATAATAATAATAATCGAGAAATAAAATGTCTAAACTAAAACTCAGAATAAATCTTAAAATTAATAATATAGCTATCCCCGGCAACGGCGCCAAAAACTTGACATGCTCAAATACTAGCAAGTGTACTAGGTCCTGCAAGTAGTAAAACGGACGAAGTCCGAGTATCGATCCACGAAGACAGCTCGATTAATTCTAAGATAATATTCCTAATTCTAATTTAGACTAACGGTATTTTTATAGTTTTGATGATTTGATAAAAGAGATTAAAGACGCAAATAATAAAATAAACGCAAATAAAATAGATGTGGATAGAGCAGTTGACGACGACGTGATTAAGACGCATGCTCGGCGTGAACTATTCCTACGTCTTCATGCAATCTAACCTACTAATCAACATGAATCAAGTCAAGGTGAAATTTCCTAATATATGTGCTACCCGTTATTTACGTAACTAGCAACCCTACATGAATAGTGAACCAATCAACTATATTCCTATATTACTGTAGTTCCTACATGTGCATTTTATCTTCGTGAAATTCCATGAGTTTAGGCGCTTTCGGCGCACAAGGTCGGAAACCACACATACGAAACATAATTCCATCTCTGGTCGGTTTTACGTAGTGGTGTTCGATATTTTGATCTAACCTTTCTAATCACCTTTTCGGTCTCATGTACTAGGTCAAGAATCTTGTGCGCTGTGGCCGATCGCACACACGTCAGTAAGCTCAAATAAAGAAAACATAACTTAAATCATATGATTAAGTAATAGCATTAATACGTAGTCGTAATCCGGCCTCACACGCCCGCAATCACAAAAGAAATTAAGTCAGCATATTATACGAAAACGACAACGAATCAAAAGAAAACATTGTCGAAAAATAAATATTAAAAGGTAAGAAAAATTCGCCCTTTTCGGTGCTCGACTTGTCTCGCTCTTGGCCGTCGTTCGCCTGTTTATTTTCCGTCGTGAGTTCTCTGCTCCTTTTTTTATTTCCGCCGTTGAAGCCCTATTCTATTTGGAGCGCCCCCCCCCCAATTCTTCGTTCAACCGTCCTTTTTGTAGGTTTAAATTTCAAGAACCGACTTCAAAGTTAAATGGGCCACACTCATGAATTTGATTCCAAGTTTTAAATATGACTTCACGTGAAGCTTAGTTGCATTGCAAGTCTTGCAAATATAAATCTTTGCCTTGTGTGTGCTCCACGTGGTCTCCTTATTATGATGGTAGGGGCTGATTCTGGATTTCATGGTTTGAGCGTATGACTATGGGCCTAATCTATATACTATAAAAGTTAGATAGGGACCCTATTGTGATGACACGTGGCAACAAAATGCCCCCACCCATTTTCTACAACAATAGAAAAATGATAGATATTCAGTGTTCATATTATGAAGAGACCGTTCGTTTTAGACTGTTCGAAGCAAAGCGAGCGATGACTCGTCAGCGTAGAGGCCCTCTCAACCAATGAAATCACTTGAATACCAAAGGGCAGCTAAACCCGTCTACTTTTTTTGGACCAAATTCGTTGCATTTGGTTGGCATGTGAACATATCTTCTGAGGTGGCAGCCCACAAATGATTTTATTCACTTTGCTTGGATTCACTGTAGATAGCTACTATTCACGTTGGTCTATGTTCGGGTTATTTGACTCAGCTAATAAGATGAACAGACTGCAAAATAATCAAGTTGAGACTCTTGGCTTCTTTTCTTTTCGGAGAGACACACATCGATACACGCACTCATAGCACAGAGAAAGAGAAACTCTATTGATGATGCCTATAGGGAACCTGAGGAGATACCATCGCCGGAGATGGTAAAACACGGCGACGCCTGAGTGAAGAAAGAATGGGCGTACTTGCAGCATTCAAACCATAGATCCATTTTATGTCATCACATTTACCTTGGCTATGGTTTTGCGGTATTTGTAGTGTTATATCAGCTAATGAGCGATGCTTCAGACATCGCAAGCAATAAAGATCGATTCTTTGTGATGTTTCTGCGTCAAAGGAGTTGTACAGTCGAGGAAAACATCAAATACCTGGTATGTCCCTGAGAATAGCAGTCAATAGCTGTTTTGAAATGAGGAGAGAGCAGCCCAATCGCCGTTCCTTGATTGCACTTGGCGTAACGGAGAGAGCAGCCCTTCGAAGGAGTTGTACAATCGAGGAAAACATCAAATACCTGGTATGTCCCTGAGAATATCTTTGTGGCCTAATTGAAAACTTTCAGTGGAAAAACAGTGTGTTTCTTTTGTGGGGTTTAAGATAGGTCAACGATGGAGTCCAGAATGGACCAGTATGACATCATTGAGCAGGTTGGCCGTGGAGCCTTTGGTGCAGCCATTTTGGTCAACCATAAGCTGGGAAAGAAAAGGTGAGGATCTTTTTATTTATTTATTGAAGATTGGTTTTTTGCTATCTTATGTTTTGGGTTTTGGGTTGTGAAAATTCAGGTATGTGTTGAAGAAGATTCGCTTGGCTCGGCAAACTGAAAGATGTCGTAGATCAGCTTATCAAGAGGTACACCTGCTTATCAATTTTAGCGAAGGGATGGAACCTTATGAGAAGAATTTGTCTGATATTCAGCATTTTCCCGAGTGTTCTTGTCACTGATCTTTAGATTTTTGATGAAAGAATGTGACCTAACATGGGATTTTGCAGTCACTGACCAGTGTTATACTTACATCTCTTGGTTATGTTTCTCGAGTAAATGCCTGAGAAATGTGCAGATGGCAATAATAGCTAGGATTAAGCATCCTGACATTGTTGAGTTCAAAGAAGTTTGGGTTATATCAAACTATGATCAGAAAAACTCGCATGGAAGATCAGAATCAGACTTGAAAGAGCTGAATCAGCCTTGGTGATGGGAGCATCTCAGCTCAGAGCTGAATGAAAGAGATCACTTGAAGAATCGCATAACGTTTATAAAGCGTGCTTGAATAACAAGGAAGACCTACTTACTAAGATGCTATTGGCAGTGGCGTTTTACATTTAAAAAGAAGCGAGAGATTAGTTATAACTATTTTTGGCGGGCTTTGTTCTTTAAATAAGAATAGCACTGTAGAATTCGTCAGTGATCTTTTTCATCTTGGAATCTCTCTGTATTTTTCGTCGTTGTTAATAAAGATTTCTCCTTCGGATCGTGGATGTAGGATTCATGAAAGAATCTGAACCACGTTAATTCTTTTGTTCATTCAAATTCACGTTTGATTTCAGCAAATTTAGCTTCTGAAATCTGATATGGTATCAGAGCGGTACGCTGCGCAGCAATCCTGAAGGATCAATCTTCGTTTACATTCAACTCTTGCCCAAGAAGTGTTTGATATATTGCCTCCTCAGTGATCAATGGCAGAGACTGCACCTCCATCCTCAAACTCGAGCACCACTGTGTTAATCAATGATCCCTTTTTCCTTAACAATAATGATACCTCCGGCCAACTTCTCGTCCACGAGCAGCTGAATGGAGACAATTACACCACCTGGAGTCGAGCAATGATGATTGCTTTGATTGGGCGAAACAAAGAAGGCTTTGTGTTAATGGGACCATAAAAGAACCAGTGGCAGATTCGCAGAATTCCATTACCTCACAGAATCAGATTACCGCGTGGAGAAGAAATAAAAACGTGGTGATATATTGGATCCTTAATGCTGTTGCGAAGGACATCTCAGCAAGTATATTGTATAGTGCGTCGGCTAGAGAGGTTTGGGTAGACCTGCAAGAACGACTTGGGCAAACGAACAAGCCCCGCATCTTCCAACTCAAGAGGGAGCTGATTAATCTCAGCCAAGGCTCGAGCAGTGTGTCTGCCTACTTCACGAGGCTCAAGACTCTATGGGATGAGCTGGTCAGTTACAGACCGAGCTGTCAATGCGCCTGTGGTGGAATTAAAGAACTCAAAGTATATCTGGATGAGGACTATGTTCTCACATTCTTAATGGGGTTGAATGAATCTTTTTCCCAAGTTCGAGGCCAGATATTGTTGATGGACCCACTGCCCTCCATCAATAGGGTCTTTTCACTCCTAATTCAAGAGGAGAAACAGAGATCTATGATGTCGTATCAGGGGCAGAATGACCAAACCAATGGCATGGCAATGCTCACAATCAAGAATGATCAAGATTGGGGCAGAAAAGGCTCCTTCAATCAGAAAAAGGAAGTGATGAAACCAGTTTGCTCTCACTGCAATAAGAGGGGCCACACTATTGAAACCTGTTATCAGATCCACGGCTTCCCACCTGGATACAAACAAGCTCAAAGATTCAAGAATTCACGGGTGAACCAGATTTCCCTTGACACAGTTGGAAAGCCAGCCCATCAGACACATTCTGCCTCGACCAAGGATGCACTGGTGCAAGTCCACATGACTCCTTTCCAGTTGGAGAGCTTGAAGGCATTATTTGGCCAGTCAGCTGCTAACCTCCCACAAGACACTGAGGAGCCAGTCCAGACAACTGGGAAGAATACTGGTATGTGTCTTTCTTTTGACTTGCCTGAACTCATAAAATCAAGAACTTGGTTGATTGACTCGGGGGCTACGAGACATGTATGTGGAAGTGCCAATTTACTCTATGATATTCATGATATAGAGGAATCAAATATCATCTTACCTGATAACAGTGTGATAAAAGTTAAGAAAGCAGGTTCAGTTGCCCTGAATGAGCATATCACTCTGTCAGAAGTACTATTGGTTCCTCAGTTTCACTTCAATTTGATCTCAGTGAGCTTACTGACTAACCAGCTAAATTGCAAATTTCTGTTTGAGGCTAACAGCTTTGAGATGCAGGATCCTACCCAATGAGTGATTGGCAAGGGTGAGCAAGTAGGTGGCTTGTACCTGATTCAGGCAGACTTGACTAAGAGTGTTCCAGTTTTCCTTAATAAGCTGTCACTGGATCTCTGGCACAAAAGGCTGGGCAATCCTTCCAATAAGGTTCTAGATATTCTGAGGAGTTCAATAAGACACAATGTAACTTCACCAAGTACCTTCTGTAGGATCTGCCCCCTAGCAAAGCAGAGGAGACATCCTTTTAATGACAGTAATAGTGTTTCTTGTTCGACCTTCGACCTAGTGCATTGTGATGTGTGGGGACCATTTCATGTCCCTTCACACGTAGGTCACCAACACTTTGTAACAATAGTTGATGATAAATCAAGATTTACCTGGCTGTTCCTCATTAAGTTTAAGTCTGAAGTCAAAACAGTGATGACACACTTCCTTAACATGGTTGAAACACAGTTCAAAACTAAGGTTAAAGCAGTTCGGTCAGACAATGGGAAGGAATTCTTTTTGACAGAATTATTTAGGGAGAAAGGCATCATAAGGCACCTATCTTGCGTACAAACACCTCAGCAAAATTCAGTGGTTGAAAGGAAACATCAACACCTATTAAATGTAGCTAGATCACTTTTCTTTCAATCTGCTCTACCTTTAGCTTATTGGTCTGAGTGCATCTTAGCTGCTATTTTCCTAGTCAATAGAACACCTTCAATAACATTAGGAAACAAGAGCCCATATGAGTTGTTGTACCAAAAACCATTTGATTATAGTATGCTTCGTGTTTTTGGTTGCTTGTGCTTTGCCTCAACTCTTGCTGCAGGAAGAACAAAGTTTGATGCACGGGCACGGGAATGTGCCTTTGTTGGCTACCCAAATGGAGTCAAAGGGTATAAGGTGATGGACTTACAAACTGGAGAAATTTTTGTGACAAGGGATATTGAGTTCAAGGAAGATGAATTCCCACTCAAGAATAGGCTCAGCTCTCAGATGGAGGATCCATTTCCCACCTCTATTTTTCCCAGGTCTAATGATCAGTCCCCTCAGATTGAGGAAGCAGATTTCCCACATCAGACCTCAACTTTGGCTGAGGAAGAAGATTCCTCACAGCAGTCCTCCTCTGAGGAAGAACAATTTCATCCACATGAAACAGAGGTCCTTCAGACAGAAGAAGACCCATGCCACACAGGCTCTGCTCCAGGGACCTCAGGTCAGCATGCTCAACTTCAGACAGCATAGAGGAAATCAGACAGACAGACCAGGCAGCCAACTTACTTGAAGGACTACTACTGTAACAGGGCGACAGAGAAGAGACATTTGTATCCTATTACGAGGGCTCTCTCCTATCAGAAATTCTCACCAGAACATCAGAATTACATAAACAGCATAGCACTGGCAGAGGAACCAAAGACCTTCAACCAGGCTTCCAAATCAGCCTTATGGCAGCAAGCAATGAATGAAGAATTTGAAGCCTTGGAGTGCAATGCCACGTGGACTGTGGTACCACTACCAAAACACAAGGCATCTATTGGAAGTAGATGGGTATATAAACTAAAATATAACTCGGATGGGAAGATAGAGAAGTATAAAGCGAGGTTAGTGGCTAAGGGATATGATCAAAGGGAAGGGGTGGATTACATCGACACCTTTGCCCCTGTGGCCAAGCCCAACACCATCAAAATAGTTCTTTCCTTGGCAGCAAAGCTTCACTGGCACTTGGTACAAATGGATGTCGCTTTTTTGAACGGAGAGTTGACAGAAGAGGTCTACATGGACCTTCCTCCCGGTGATTATCAAGATTGTGCTAGGAAGGGACCAGGAAAGATGGTTTGTAAGCTGCACAAATCAATATATGGGCTCAAACAAGCATCGAGACAATGGAACAAAAAATTCACCGAATCTGTCAAATCCTTTGGTTTCTCTCAGACCCAGTTGGATCATACCCTATTCATCAAGGGAAAAGGAGCTAATCGGGTGATATTACTTGTCTATGTAGATGACATTATCGTGTCAGGGCCATCTGATAAGGCAATTGAAGCAGTGAAGGACTTCTTGAAAGATTGCTTTAGGATTAAGGATCTTGGCAGACTAAAATACTTTCTGGGAGTGGAAGTGGCACGCAGTGATGTGGGAATTTACATTTCGCAGAGACAATACACACTGCAACTTCTGGAGGACACAGGTTATTTGAACTCAAAGCCACTCAGCACGCCAATGAATCCCTCAGAAAAGCTCACAGAGGCAAATGGAGATATTCTACCTGATCCGTTCAGATATCGCAGATTGATTGGAAGGTTGCTCTACTTGACCTTTACCAGGCCAGATATAGCCTTTGCAGTACATAGACTTAGTCAGTTCATTTCAGCTCCTCCCACAACTCATCTGATGGCCGCACACCATCTACTTCGATACCTGAAAAACTCGCCGGGCCAAGGCATTTTGCTGAGTTCAACCTCAAAACTGGAACCTACAGGATTTTCTGATGCTGATTGGGGTACCTGTTTGGACACCAGGAAATCAGTCACGGGGTTTTGTACATTCCTCGGTGACTCTTTACTAACGTGGAAGGCAAAACGGCAACCAACAGTATCGAGGTCATCCACTGAAGCTGAGTATCGAGCATTAGGTTCAGCTGTGGCCGAAATTCTGTGGATTGAGAACCTGCTGACAGAGTTGGGAATTGATCTACCACAATCACCAGTCATTTACTGCTACAATTTATCAGCTCTGAAACTAGCATCTAACCCCAAATTCCATGAAAGGTCAAAGCACATCGAAATAGATTGCCATTTTGTTAGAGATCATGTGTTAAAGGGTAATGTCAAGTTGCTTCCAGTACGCTCAGAACACCAGTTGGCAGACTTATTTACAAAGCCTCTCTCAGGTCCGTTGTTACAGAATTTCCTAATCAAGATGTCCGTCATAAATCTATGCAGTCCATCTTGCGGGGGGGGGGGGGGGTATCAAACTATGATCAGAAAAACTCGCATGGAAGATCAGAATCAGACTTGAAAGAGCTGAATCAGCCTTGGTGATGGGAGCATCTCAGCTCAGAGCTGAATGAAAGAGATCACTTGAAGAATCGCATAACGTTTATAAAGCGTGCTTGAATAACAAGGAAGACCTACTTACTAAGATGCTATTGGCAGTGACGTTTTACATTTAAAAAGAAGCGAGAGATTAGTCGGGCTTTGTTCTTTAAATAAGAAGAGCACTGTAGAATTCGTCAGTGATCTTTTTCATCTTGGAATCTCTCTGTATTTTTCGTCGTTGTTAATAAAGATTTCTCCTTCGGATCGTGGATGTATGATTCATGAAAGAATCTGAACCACGTTAATTCTTTTGTTCATTCAAATTCACGTTTGATTTCAGCAAATTTAGCTTCTGAAATCTGATAGGTTGAAAAGGTAACACTAAGCTTCCATCTTTTAGTATTGCTTTTGCTTGATATGAACTAAAAAGTCACTTGCGGTTCATCTTTGTACCTAATGCCAAAACAGGGCTGCTATGTTTGCATAGTTACGGGCTACTGCGAGGGCGGTGACATGTGTTAGTTGAATGGGAAATGTATAAACATTGTCATAGTTTCATTTCTTCAGCCTAATTTACTGTGAGAATCGATCATTAAAAGAGTCGAACTGATGAAGAAATCCAATGGCCAACACTTCCCCGAGGAGGTTCACTTTCATTTCTTTCTCACATTTTATTTCTAAACTATATGCTTTCACTTTTGTGGTTAACAAGGCTGTCTAATGTAAACTTGCAGACGCTAAAAGTACTGCTACTCGCAGTTGACTATCTGCCTTCCAACTTTGTTTTACCCAGGGACCTCAAAGCAATCCTTTTTCAATCAATTCTCTTAATTGGTCGCCTTTTTTTTCTTTCTTTCTTTGACTTATGGTACTTATCTCCTTGGGATCCTCTCGCCGGCGACTTCCAAAATCCAAGGCGCTGTCAAATCGTAGACCACGGTGGCGATAGAACTCATCTCTTTTGGTCGTTTAGTCTTCCCAGGCCAAGTGAGAACGTCGATTCGAATTGTTTGAACTTGTCTTCTTCCTACTGTCCAAATGATGTGTCGTCTTCTTCTTTTTACAACATGTGTGTTACATTTTCGCTTTTTTCTTTCCTTATCAAGAAGATGATAAGTATGAGTACTCAGAGCCAATCAAGATTCAGAGCTTGGTGAAGAACTACCCGCAATTCGTTTCACTCCCAATTTATGCGTGGCAAGAGAAGTCGAAGACCGTCGAGGTTAGAGTTTCTTAAGTCGTTTGTGAGAAGTAATTGAGTCTCGCTTTTGATCGTTGAAGTGTTGCGTTCATTGTTTCATTGTTTCGTAGGTTGAAGAAGAGGAAGAACCCAAATAGGGTGAGGACGTACCAGAGGTAGAAACACTCTTCTTAAATTTTCCAGTTCCTCTAAGAAGTAGATATTAGTGCGAAATTGATTCTTTCGCTTTTTTCTTACAAGGGAGAGAAAAAGAAAACTGAAAAGACCAAGATAGAAATATTGGGACTGGGAACTAACAAATGAAACAAGATAAGTTGACCCAAAGGAAGTTTATGAGAAGTTCTTTCCATGGCTCACGTGGTAACTTACATGCATTTCTATTGTAGATGCGTAACCCAAAGGAAGTTGAGAAGGAGCAGTATGAAGATTTCTATAAGAAGACGTTATGAATTCTTGGATCCGGTTATTAACACCAAGACTAAGAACATACGCTTGTATGTGAATAGAGTGTTCATCTCCTGGTAAGAACTTTGTTACATTGATGATGTTTTCATTCGTTTATACATTAATAGAAATCGAGCTGTATTACAAAATGCTAACCTTATTTCTTAGTTTCCGAGATACCTGAGCTTCGTGAAAGGAGTGGTGGACTCAGACGATCTTCCTCTTAATGTTTCGAGGGAGATACTTCAAGAGAGTCGTATTGTAAGGACAATTCTTCTCTCTTGTATTTATTTCAGGCATGTATTCTAGTTTGGTTATTCATATTTGACATTCTATTATTTTGAGTCCCAGGTGAGTAAAGAGGGTCGACAACACGAGCCCACCAACCCAGCCAGCGAGACCACGGCTAGGGACCCGCCGACTATGAGGAGAGGGGTTGAATATCTTTAGTATTTAGTATGGCAGGTTCCTGAAGCAGATGGTAAGAAGGATAATGAGACCGAGCGAGGAAAATGTAAGAAGCAAGAGGTAAGCTTCACTGAGTTGCAATTATTCACGAAACTATCGCATAGTTATTGTGTTCATGTTTATGATAGAATATTGATGTGCTACATCGTACTACGGTCGTGCCAATTCACGACTAACGATAATATTCTAAGACCTGATTTCCCTGTACTTATGTATCAAATAATAAATATGTCATTGTATGAATATTTTATTATTTAATGGAAAATTGAAAAAATTTGTTTTGTCCACTTAGAAAAAAGCAACACAATTCATCGCTCATAGGCCAATAACTGCAGTGTACTGCGTCATATTACAAAAGATCTCAGAATATATGGTGCGAATGTTTAAGACTGTGTCACGTCTGTGTGATCAAAAGAATGATGCTTAAGTTTGCATTATTGTAAGACTGTGAGGCTGCACTACTTGAACATTGAAAGATTGTATAATACATGACTGTGGAACTGCATGCAGCTATGAGACAACTTAAATATTGTAAGACTATAAGATTGTACAACTCTATTTAAACATTGTAACTGTAAGGTGCATATCTATCTGGCGACACTACTTAGACACTGCAAAACTGCAATGGTGCGAGACTGTTGAATCAGTTTTTTATAAAAAGCCAAAGGATAATTGTGCAATAATTTTATTCTGCACAATAAAATGAATGATGTGACAAAAGCTAAGTTCAAATGTATTCTTCTGGATGGTAAAGAATGAAGATGATTCAACATAGGCAGTCAAAGAACATATTGGAGAAGATAGAATTAAAATAACAAAGAAGCAATTTATAACTTTTTCTTTCTCCGGTTTCACTGTATTTATATATCACATAAGAAATATGTTGTTGCATGTCAAGATATTTTATTATTTTATGTAAGATTGAAAAACTTTGTTTTGAACATTGCGTCCACTTAGAAAAAGCAACATAATTCATGGCTCATAGGCTAATAATTGCAGTGTAGTACGTCATATTACAAAAGATCTTAGAATATATAGTGGGAATGTTTAAGATTGTGTCAAGTCTGTGTGATCAAAAGAATGGTGTTTAAGTTTGTATAATTGTAAGATTGTAACACTGTGAGGCTGTAGTACTTAAACATTGAAAGACTGTACAATGCACGACTGTTAAACTGCATGTAGATATGAGATTGTACTACTTAAATATTGTAAGACTATAAGGCTGCACAACTGCTATTTAAACATTGTAACTGTAAGGTGCATAGCTATCAGACGTCACTACTTAGACGTTGTACGGCTGCAGCTCTGCGAGACTGTTGAATATGTTTTTTATTATTGTTTTTATAAAAAATAAAGGATAATTCTGCAATAATTTTATACTACACAATAAAAAGAATGATGTGACAAAAGCTAAGTCCAAATTTATTCTTCTGGATGGTAAAGAATGAAGATGATTCAAAATAAATTGATGCAGTCGAAGAACATATCATAGAAGGAATCGTAGGTGATAGAATTGAAAAAGAAGCAAATTTTTAACTTTTTCTTTCTAATTGCCGGTTTCACCATACTTATATATCACATACGATTATTTCGTTGCATGTCTAGATATTTTGTTATTTTATGGACGATTGAAAAAATTTATTTTGAATATTGCGTCCACTTAGAAAAAAGCAACATAATTCATCGCTCATATGCTAATAACTGCAGTGTATTTCGTCATATTACAAAATCTCAGAATATATAGTGCAAAGGTTTAAGAATGTGTCACATCTGTGTGATCAAAAGAATGATGTTTGAATTTGCATAATTGTAAGACTGTAACACTGTGAGGCTGTACTACTTAAACATTGAAGACTGTATGTACAATGCACGACTGTGAAACTGCATGCAGCTAAGAGACTGTACTAAATAAATATTGTAAGGCTAATAACTGCAGTGTATTAAATCATATTACCAAATCTCATAATATATAGTGCGAAGGTTTAAGACTGTGTCACGTCTGTGTGATCAAAAGAATGATGTTTAAGTTTTCACTCTTGAAATATTAGATGATACATGTGCTCTCTGTTTCAAATTTGATATATATGCCATGAGATGATCATCGAGGATGATCAACTTAGGCCCTTTAGCTCGATTATATGGCAAAAGTTGTATTTTTCTTTATTTGTTCAACACCCTGAAAGAATTCCTTTTGTGCTCCTTCAGTCTTACAATCTACATTTTTAGGGTTTTACCTCCTTACAGTTGTATTTACATTGCTGCAGTACTACGAGCCTTATAGTTCTAAAAACATATTAGCAGTCTTACGCAGTCTTACAATTTCATATACCTATATTCTTTAAGTCAAGTACTCTGACTAAGTGTTTGACTGTATTACAAGTCAGTCTTACAAGATTGCTTTACTTATCAACTTATATAATAAATATTGGTAAGACTGATATTGTAAAGTTATTGTTGCTACGGTTAACACCAATTTTGTAAGACTGCTCCTAAAAATCGTATTGTACGATAGACGAGGCATGCATTATATTATATTATATTATATTATATTATATAAATCTAATTATACAACCGCATCGTACAATATTTTTGGAGTCACCTTTGTACGGCAGATATTTGGATATTAGTGGACTCCTCAAGAGCTTCTTCGTCTTCTCAAGAACATATTAGCAGCCTTGCGCAATCTTACAATTTTCACATACTTATATTCTTTAAGTACAATACTCTCACGAAGTGTTTGACATTATTACAAGTCAGTCTTACAAGAGTGCTTTACTTATCAATTTATATAATATATATGTTGGTAAGACTGATATTGTAAGGTTATTGTTGTTGCAGTTAATATCAATTTTGCAAGACTGCTCCTAAAAATTGTATTATATGATAGATGAGGCATGCATTATATTATATTATATTATATTATATTATATTATATTATATTATATTATATTATATTATATTATATTATATTATATTATATTATATTATATTATATTATATTATATTATATTATATTATATTATACAACCGAGTCGTACAATAGTTTTGGAGTCACCTTTGTACGGCAGATATTTGGATATTAGTGGACTCCTCAAGAGCTTCTTCGTCTTCTCAAGAACATATTAGCAGTCTTGCGCAATCTTACAATTTTCACATACTTATATTCTTTAAGTACAATACTCTCACTAAGTGTTTGACAGTATTACAAGTCTGTCTTACAAGATTACTTTACTTATCAACTTATATAATATATATTGGTAAGACTGATATTGTAAAGTTATAGTTGCTCCATCAATTTTGCAAGACTGCTCCTAAAAATTGTATTATGCGATAGATGAGGCATGCATTATATTATATTATATTATATTATATTATATTATATTATATTATATTATATTATATTATATTATATTATATTATATTATATTATATTATATTATATTATAATTAGTTCATATATAGTATATTTTAATACATTAATGTATTCGATGCACGGTAAAAAGAAACGTTGCGGTCCGTTCACGGTTTCCGGACCATCAACTACCAAAACTCCTGCATGAGCTTTTCCGGTAGATATTTGGATATTAGTTATCAATAATTCAGCTTTTGGATCCTACATGGAATATCAAGTCTTTTGTGATGATGCAGATAAATAATTCATGTGTGAGGTTGTCGATTGCTCAACTATGTTGGTCTAAAGTCCGAGAATCCAAGCCTGTTAAGCGAATAATTTTTGGAGCCGACGCACAGTCGGAGCAACCTACGACAACTATCGCCTTCATATGTAAATACAAGATGCTCAGCCTCATAGTTGGGAATAAGTACATCCTTGAAATATTAGATGATACATGTTCTATCTGTTTCAAAAATTTGCTATATATGCCATGAGATGATGATCGAGGATGATCAACTTAGGCCATTTACCTTGATTATATGGCAAAAGTTGTATTTTTTTATTTGTTCAACACCCTGAAAAATTCCTCTTGTGCTCCTTCGGTCTTACAATCTTACGTTTTTAGGGTTTTACCTCCTTACAGTTGTATTGACATTGTTGCAGTCCTACGAGCCTTGAAAAACATATTAGTAGTCGTACGCAGTCTTACAATTTTCACATATTTATATTCTTTAAGTCCAGTACTCTCACTAAGTGTTTGACAGTATTACAAGTCAGTCTTACAAGATTGCTTTACTTATCAAGTTATATAATATATATTGGTAAGCTTGATATTGTAAAGTTATTGTTGCTACTGTTAACATCAATTTTGTAAGACTCTCCTGAAAATTGTATTATACGATAGACGAGGCATGCATTATATTATATTATATTACAACCAAGTCGTACAATATTTTTGGAGCTTTGTACGGCAAATATTTGGATATTAGTGGACTCCTCAAGAGCTTTCGCCTTCTCAGGAACATATTAGCAGTCTTACGCAATCTTACAATTTTCACGTACATTTTATACATGTTTACAACATCACTACATTTTATACATTATTGACTCTCTCGCATATCATCAATAAAATACTGTAAATAAAATTTACGATATATAAGAATATAATGATTATGACTCTAGTTCTTTAATATCTGTAAGACATAATGTTTTCCGTGTGTTTTGTATAAGAATATAATGACTATGACTCTAATTCTTTCACGTTTGTGCGACGGAAAGAACGACACTTAATTTTGTATGATTGTAAGATTGTAAGACTGTGAGGCTGCACTACTTAAACATTGTAAACTCTACGATGCACGGCTATGAGTCTGACTCGATTACGAGACTGCACTACTTAAACATTGCAATACTGTAATACTGCACACTACTTAAACATTGTAAGACTGTACAATGCACAACTATCAGACTGCAGTACTTAGAGCATCTCCAACAGCCCGTGATAGCTGGCGTTGGACTCCATACATGGCAATAAATCATCTCCAATCGGTCGCCAAACGTGATGCTAACGGGAGCTACAGCACCACGCTATCCTTAACGGGGCATTGTTCCCCCGCCACTCTTTCTTTTATTCTTTTTTTGTAATGTTTGTTGTATGAAATTTGGGGAAGAAACAGATGAAGAAGCCAATGACGCGATGAGAGAGAATGACTTTTATGTTTTCTTAATTTCTTTCCTATAAGTTTTTTTTCTTTTATTTTTTTGAAAGTGGGCGTTGCATTTAATATTCAATTAAATTTTCTGTTTAATTTCTTTTCTTTTTTCTTCTCATTTTCTAAAAATAAAAATATAAATATTCATGGTTTGTAATTTCGATTATTTTTTCGTTCGATCAGCTACTAGATGGTTGCCCCTCGAAACTTTTTCATTCGATCTTCATTCCTACGAACTGCAGCTCGACAATCAGATCGAATACAATGGAGATGGACAAATAATTCCCCTACGGTACAGATTATTTTCAAATGCCCGAAGATCATATGTCGATTGAATTCTCGATTAATATAACAAAAACAAAAAGAGAAATTGCATATTGATGGTATGGCGTTGTGGGTCACTCGGAAACGGGTGAATGGAACAAGATTATTTCCATTGCCGATGTAAAGGTGAAGATTCGAATCAAGGGCATTTTCTTTCGGCGTTATATTTCTGTAGCCGTTTGTTTTAATGCAAGAAACTATCGTGTTAGAGTTCAAGCAGTACATGTGCGGTTGCGGTGGAGGACGATGATTGTTAGCTGAAGGGTCATAGAGAGGACGGCCATGAAGCCGATGGGTGTGGCGGTGTTTGACTATTTTCTTTTTACCATGTGTTGTATTTATTAGCCAACTGCTGAACATAATGTAGAATGAACAATCGCATACCAACTAAACTGAAAGGGTATTATAAAACGGTATTTCATCAAACATGCGATTTATTTTATGGTGTCGTTCGTGGTACTCTGATCAAATAAAAACAGAATGCATATTCATACACATTTTAAAACATAGACCATCATGGTATGAGCCAAATCAATACAAGTAACGGTCATACATGCCATTTTATGGTTCATCAACATCGATCATGCTATTTTTCTTATTAACATAAGCATGCCGTCTATATATTTGGGATGAAAAAACCCGTGCATCGCACGGGTCTAAACCTAGTTGTCTTAATGAGAAAGAGATTTGAATAAGGCCACCTAAAACCCACCTTGCGATCCATTTTGCTCCAATATCTACGCAATATGAAATGTAAACATTAACTTAGAATAACCAAGTATATTATGATAGATAACGATCGAAAATACGCTTTTACGGAGTATAAAACAGCGCAAAATCCTAAGTTGTTGAAAAGGAATTGATCGAAAAATACTGAAGACCTGTGTTGTGATGTTTATTATCTCTTCCCTCATTAATTCTTATTCATATGCATTTCTCATAAGTTACAACAACACAAATTAAATGTCTTCTTCCCGAGTGCAACGATCATGCGATGTTTACGAACTCACGGTGCAAAATTCTAATTTTCAAATCCTACATTTAATGAATGGGTGTCATAGTGTTAAAAAACTTCATATTCAATAGGCTTTATTATGTTTGGACTCCTTATTGTAGCCACAATTTTTTTTAACCAAACGATAGCTTGTATTAATCGACAACTATACAGGGCTGGCTGAATAGCCCAAAGGGTCAGTCCGGTGACATCAGTATCCGGTAGAGAACAAAGGCTCACATAGGAGCAAAACAGCACAACAAAACAAAAGCCGACAGAAAACGAAATAAGCCCTGAACTTGAACCAAAGAACAATAGAACATTACCACAAAAAATTCAATTAATCCAAATCTACAGTAATCTACACTTTCTTTGTCCAACGACTCGAGGCCAGGAAGGGGCTCCACGGGGGAGAAAAGGGCTCCACAATGGGAGAAAAGAGCTTCTGACCTAAAGCCAGGAGAAACGAGCTCCACACGGGAGACTCGCGGGTGGATGGTAGCGAGTGGTGGACTGTGGTGGTGGGCGCCGGCGGAGACGAGTTGGCGAGGGTGAGGGCGAGGGCGACGTGGAGGCAGTGATGGGGGAGGCCATGGCAAAGGCGACTGCAGTGGAGGAGGTGTAGGTGGAGAAAACAAGAAATGAAAGCAGGTTAGAGGGGTGGAGGAGGAGGAGTTTGCGGCTAGATGAAGGTGGCGGCTAGAGGGACTAGGGTTTTCTTTTTTTTGGTGGGAGAGTTTCTGATGTGGACCGTGTAAAACGACCTCTTGTAACGACGGATGGCGCGTCTTCTCTCCTTCCTCACGATCACGAAACTCGAACCTAACACCAAAGAAAGCAGGTTAGAGGGGTGCCGGTGTGGTTCCGGTGACGCCCCTCCGACGCTCAAGTCAGATTCTTCCTCAAGAAAAAGGTGATCGCAGGTGCTAGGCATAAAAGTGGTTTTTTTCTTTTTCAGAATGTGTACCTCTAAACAATGGCTCAACCGTTACCTTTTATACTGATCTCGTCTTCCCTCGCCTTGACCTGTTCATCACCCCAGTCCGCTCTTTCGCGAACTTTACGCGACGACGTGTTCTTCTCTCGCATGTCGCTCACTCTCCTTCCTCCGTCGAGTTCTTGCCCTTCGGGCTCGGGAACTGCCTCGGCTACTCCCCCAGCTCGTTCTTGCCGTCAGCTTTCTGGTGGGCGTTCGGTTGCTCTTGCGTTGGAGCTGTTCGGGCACTCTTGCCTGACAGCACCTCGGACTCTTGCCAGACTACTTCCTGGAGCTGCTCGGCCACTCTTGCCAGAAAGCTCACTGAAGCTGCTCGGGCACCTTCTCTGGCAGCTCAATGGAGCTGCTCGGGCACTCCTTCCTGACAGCTCAATGGAGTTGCTCGAGCACTCCTTTCTGACAGCTCAATGGGGTTGCTCGGGCACTCCCTGACATCCCTCGGGCCCTCCTTACAGCTCCTCGGGCTCGCCAGGCTGCTTCCTGAGGCTGCTTTCCTGTTCATCCTCTTCCTTCTTCTGACCTATCCTCTTCCTCTTTCCTACTCATCCTATTCATTCTTCATGTTATTTTCTAGTTCGCTCTCTTTCCGGGGTAATTTCCGAGGGAAAATATAATCCGTCTTTTCTACTCGCGAATATTTTACCGATTAAATCCGGGGATAACAGTTTCGAAGGAGGTAGCCACGACTAAATGAAAATAAATTCTATGTTTGTGATTGTGAAACCTCGAGGGGGTTTAAGGAATACTTTGTAAATGATTGGATCTATTTGGCTAAGAGGTAGTATGACGATGTACACTAGAAAAGGTTATCACCAATGATTTTGCAGGTTCGATTTTTCTTTAAAACTATTTCATGAAAAAAATTAACTTCTCATGTCATGGGACGCTGATCCCAACTATTCATATCTAGTAACAGGTGAATAACAGACGCTTCAACAACAACGAGAATCGAGTAAGCCAGAATAAATTTTTTATGAGTTAGTCGGAAAGGCGCGAAGCTTGATTTTTCCCCAAAATATTTTGAAGTCCGAGTTTACGACGTATACGTTATGACGATGTGTAATTCATACATTAGTAATTATTAACCTCTATTGGTTTTAATCCATCTATGTAAAAGAATAATAATAAAAACCCACTAGGCACTCCTCCTTACATAACTCAATTTGCCATTCGGAACTTTCTCTCTTCAGACAAGATCCCGGCGAACCGGGCCAGAGCATCCGCATTGGTGCCCCCTCCTTGAACCGGTTCGGGTCGACCCGTGTCCAAATTAACCCTCGAAACGGGCTTTATCAAGAGATCATTACCTATTTGAACCAACATCTGCATGTTCTTAACCGACGAAACATCGACCGACGATGCATCCCCAGCCAACGCATCCTCCTAATAAATATGGAAAAAAAGCGTAAGAAAAAGAAATTTCATCGGGCGCATTCGACACCAAAAAAACGTTAAGACGCAAATAAGACCTGAATTCGAAGGTAGTTTTGCTCGCTTTGGAGCGATTGAAAGAGGGTGGAGACGTGAATATCGACCATGTCCGAGCTAGCGTCCCCATAGACGTCGATCAAAGGGCTCGACCCGTCGTTATAAACCCATCCGAGCAAGCCCCATTTTGAAGCTTCCCTAGCGTTGTACTTTTCCTCGAGCTTGGACAAGCCCGTGCCCAACGACAGGACGAGCATTCTCTTTCCGTTCATTGGCTCCATGTCCGTCACCTCGAACTTCCCATGTAATATCTCTTTGTTTACGTGCGTTATCGCCATCATTGTCTGAACAAAGACGATAATCACACAAGGTCTCCTCATCAATGGGGCACAAGATGGTGATTACGACGAATATACACAAGAAGCTTGATTGACATCTTTAATGTGTAATTGATTGCACATCTTTATGTTGAAATGTCACGTTAATATAACACCAAAAACAAACATATAAGATGTGCCACAAAAAGTGAACACTAAAATTAATCTATCTATCTATATATATTATATATATATATATATACTAATATTTAAGCACATTCTATGCACGTGCAATATATAAATATAGATATATTATTTTATATTTTAAGTTCTCTAAAATTAAATTTTAATGTAATCTTATTATCAAGAAAATTGACGTTATATATTAACAAAATCATGGGTAAAATTGTAGTTAAAATTAACACACCAAATTAATTAAGAGTGGTTAGGTCTGCTGCCACTTACTAAAATATATAGATAGATATGACATGGTATTTTCAATCCGGTTAACCTGATCCATAAAAGCCGAAATCGCGACCAATAGTCAGTCAATTGCGAAATTTGAAAAGGATAAATTAGTGATATATTTGCTACGGTATAGTCACAATCGCGCGAAATTTATCATCCACAAAAATCGTCCCTCGACAAGTTTAATCACGACTGACTTACATACGTGTTGAGATTTTTATTTAAGTCGCAAACGATGAAGAAGATACTCACGGGATTATTTGCAGCGACGCCGCCGTCGATGAGGTCGAAGGAATGCACTTGCCCTTGTTCGCTTTTCGTCTCGAAATAATATGGCGGCAAATAGGTCGGAGCTGCCGACGTTCCCAGGCATACGTCGGACAAAAGAGCGTTCTTCGTAGCGTTAGCTTTTCCCTGCATACAATCATACAGAAAATACATCGAACTAAACATTACGATCGATCATAATACGAACCACGTTCTTGCAGTGATAATTAATATTATTATTTACGTCTTTTGTGGTGAAGATAATCGGTTGAAGGCGCTTGATATCGAAAGTCGGGATAACTACATTCGTCACGGTCTGGCTCACGGTAAGGCTTCCCAACAGTCCACGAACCAACGACGTTAGGTACTTCCCGTCGTACTTCGGGCCCCCGAATACGTTCGTGATGGAGTCCACGAAGCTATTTCGCCTGATAAAATCGCCGTATTTTTACAAAATTACGTTTCTAACACTGGAATTTATTACCAAGCGAATTTGATTAAAGAAATGTCCAAAATACATACCTATTCTCGGGGAAGATTTTGGGGCTATGTTCGATGTAGAAACTAGTGATGTTCCTCGCCGCGTACAAAGGGCGGTTATTACCGTCGGGGGCGGTGAGCATCGTCGTGACCAAACCGCCCGTGCTCGTGCCCGCGATCACGTCGAAATAATCCGCGATTCTTGCGTTAGGACCGTCTAATTCCTGTTGCAATTTTGGAAGTAAGCAAAATTGTGCATATTTAATATATATTTATCAAAAGTGATATGATGAAAATCGGGAGATGGATTGCCTGAAGCTTCGATTCGAGATGGGCTAAAATCGCCCCCGGGATAATTCCCCGTACGCCGCCGCCGTCGATGCTTAAGATCGTAGCGTATCTTCCTTTTGTCTGAGCAGATATTGGAGACGATAGAATGCATAATGTGGTGATAATGTTGAGAGCGAAGAAGATGGTGAGAGTCCTTTTCTTCATTTTTTTTTATTTTTTTTATTTGATTGGAAGAGATGATAGGGGAAGAAATAGTGCAACACTCGTGTGCCGAGATGTTGTGGAAGTTCCCATGATGCCTATTTATAGTGGTATTCGGTTATGGCGCCTGCTGAAGTATGGGTCGGGTCGCTTCATGGGTTGACCCGATGCCCGTTATGGGACGGTTATTGTTGAAGAGAGAAGGAATGATAAGATTTTCCAAATTTTTTACTATCATTTATTGTAAGAAGATCATAAAAGTCAGTCGTCGATCGGATCAAGTTCCACGTTGCGTGGTCTGAATTTTCTAGCGAATGTGGAAATTTAGTAAACGAGTTGGATTCTTCTGCGTCTTGTCTTGGGGATGGGCTTTGTCCTTGTTCGTTCATAATCAATTGAAAGTTATTCATTTGACTTCTAACACGGTTGTACATATTTTACTTTTCTTGTTTTTAGCTCATTTTCGTTGCCGCGATAAGACGCAGAAAAAGGTTGGGGGTTTTCGATCCCACCTGATACTTTGATGTAGATCAAGAGTTTGATACCAATTAGGATCAAGTGCTAGATTTGAATTTTTCGTTTATAAAAATAAATTAGATATATGGGGTGTTTGTTTTGGGTGATCCTGCAAAACATCGTCGTGATCTTCTCTGCTATCTGTTATCACTATATTTGTTTGGTGTAGGTGATAAGTTATCACCATAATTACGTATCACTTAGGTGATGAAAATAGGGTGATATTTCAAGTTTTTTATCACCCCCAAAAAACCTAGGTGATCCAACATCACGGTAATGAGGTGATCTCTAACTTTTTAATGGACAAAAATACTCCCAATTTTTTACATTCCTCTTTTATATGCCACTTTCCCTATTTTTAATTACATAACCTAGTTAATCTTAAAAAATATTTATTTATTTAATAAAATGCTAATGTTAAAAATTTTTATAAAAAGAATTATAACAATTTTAAAAATTAAAACTTTGTCATTTAAATAATTATCATGTACATATTACCTTAAAAAGAATATTTAATCCACTTAAATATGTTTGAGATTTAATATGACATTTACACATCACCACCCACATGTCACATTGATTAAACAAACACAATATTCAATATCACCTTGATTTGCGAAATGAGATATCACCACAAAACAAAGACATTGATGACATATCACCTTAATTCACATTCGGTGACCGTGATTTGAGTATCACCGTGATTCACCTCAAACAAACACCCCAAATGTGTTTGCAACTCCTACGAAAGGGTTTTAAGAAGCAACACTTAATTATTATTGGCTAAATCATTCAAGTTAAGTAGTGTACAGTCACGATTAGACAAAACTCTCCCGCAAAATTTGCCCCATCTACTAAATAGGAATGCTGATCATTTTTTATTTGAAATCCTAGAAAATTCTATCTATTAATAAGAATGCTTATTTGATCAATTTTAATTTCTATCTAAAAGCCCATAAGATTCTAGAAACCATGCAACATTTCTCCTTGCTCTTGTCGTGAAATATCTTTCTTATAGTACATAGGAACTCATATGATACAGAAATTTGATATAGCAATCAGAAAGCAATGATGTCGTCGAGCAAGGAAAACGCATAGGATATAGAAATTTGATACTTTTCTCCGTTCGACTGGTCACATATACATAATAAGCGAACTAATGTGAACTGTAAATTGCTGCATATATATTCCAAGTTAGCTGCCGATATGAAAATAATAAAGGTCAAGTAAAACGCGCTATTAGTTTATTAGGGGGCGTTTTCCTCTTTTGATTTTCATCAAACTTCCACACCCTACTATTGTGCCAACACATTTTTTTCCACGATTGAAGAAATCAAAGAATTGCCTACAATTCATTCAATCGTGACAAAAGGGTGTCATTGAAGTCCAACCGGGACAAGGTTTTCATATATTTCGGCCTAAAACATTATTGACGTATTTGTAATATAATAGAAGTTTCTCCTTAACTGGAAACTGGCCTAAACAAAGTATGCAAAATAAAATAATAAGGCCTCCGAAAATCGAATATGGTCTCACTTTAATATCTTGGACTTGTACTACCAAAACAAAAAAGGGTAAATTTGGGTTCAGGCCCTATTAGCCAATTTCAAAACAGTTCAGGCCCTATAAGAGTTTAATTTAGGCCCAAAGACCTAATTACCGAAAATATAAGTTTGAAGGACCCATGTGACAGGAAATGACAATTCTATACTTCATAGTTGCCAATAATTATAGTCATTTGCCATCGTCTCTTCCATTCGATTTTGGTTTGCTTTTAGGACTCTAAAACCGACTGAAATATCGTTGTTAAGGTGCAAATAAGATGGGATCGACTTCGATTCCTCATGGGTAGTTATAATAAATGAATAATTTAAAGTATAAGACGAAATAATTATGAAATTCCACTTCGAAAAAGCGAGAATATAAATGGACCAAATATCGAATTTAATGGCCGATTAACACGAAACTGAGTGAATTTGATAATGAGTCTTAATAATGAACGAGAATTATTGAGTTTAAGAAAGAAGTGGTGAAGAATTTTGAATCAAAATTCTTTATGCGACGTATATTGAAGATTTTGTGAACACAATATCTGGGTAACAAGCCATGCAATTTAAGTAACCGATGTAGCAAAGACAGTAACAGATATAACAATTATAGTAATCATTGAAGAAAAGTAACAATTGTTGAATAACAATTATTTGTTACGAAAATCACCAATGACTCTAAAAAAAGGTGAAAGTCGCAGAAATGTCGACGTTATTGACCGAATTAGGTTAATTAGGTTTATACCGAACTATTACTTCAAACCCAATTCGAATATATAGTGTTGGAATCTCAGCTTTAATTGTCGAAATTGAGAAATAGTCGACCCTAATCTCATGTTTTAAACAGTACTTGAGTAACAAAATATTAAAAAGTTATAACAATTCTATATTTTGCTAATACCAAATCATTAAAAGTTAGTAACTAAACAGTTAATTCAGATAACAAATTTCTCATTAAAAATAACAGATCTGAAAAATGATTATTTTAACAGTAAAATAGCTTTTTATTGAAACATGTTTACAGTGCACATTCAAAGTAACAAATAGGGCTCGATAACCCCCAAATCGATAACCCCCAGTTAATCGAAGAAACGATTGATCCATCCCACGAGCCGGCGACGACGACGAGCAGCGAGCCATCCCCAAAGTTATTCGATGAATTAATCAGTCAAACCTTTACAAACTGATTAATTCGTAAGTGATTCTCTCTAATACAGTGTACATACATTTCCTAGAATGAATATAATAATACACACATATTATATCCATATATTTTATAAGGCCCTTAAACAACAAAAAAAAAGGCAGCTTAAACTTAAAAGGCATGAACTTAAAATAATGAATGTCGCGGATGTGCTAAGAACATCTCCAATCGATATTCAAAAACTCAGAATAATACTAAAAGTTCTCCAACCGTATACCAAACGCAAACTCAAAATGCGTTTTCATCTTCTCTCTCATGTTGTAAACGTGCGTTCAGGAATGAGATATCCCAAAAGATGCGTTTGATGTCTTCAAAATTACAATTTATATCCTATTTATTTTAATTATTAAAGTACTCATACAAAAAATAAATAAAATATATAAAAGGACTCATGTTATTAATGATTATTTTTTCAACCGAATTTAGAATAATAGAGTGATCTAATTTGTAAACTTGTAAATTACATAGGTAATATTTAAAAATGGGTAGAAAGAGAATATTACAATAATGGTCTTTTGATTTTGAGAATTGGTTTGTTGGATGTAAAAAAATTACTTCATTTTGAATTTAAGAATGAGTTTGAGAATGAGTTTTTTTATTGGAGATGGTCTAACCGGTCAGTTCGTAGCTAAACGATTCAGTAAATAGCATCGAAGATCTCTAGTCTCAATTTGATGAGCTAATAATGGCCGGGTGATCTTATATGTCAGGTCAGATAGTTTAGACCTTAGCATAAAAATTAAAATTTGCATTTCAGATGAGTTAGCTCAGTCCTTCTGTCACCAAGTTCGTATAAATCGAATTTCATGTATCCTGAGAAAAGATTTCGAGAATATAGTATAACTAATACCATGAAAACAATTTCTCTCACAAGGGTGTGTTTGGATAGAGGAAAACGACGGGAGAGAAAACAAATTTTCACTAGATTTTCCTCACAAATGGTTAGGAAAATGGTTCTCCAAGGCTTTTGCTGAGAAATTAACTTGTGTTTCCTTTTCTTTTCTTTTCATCACCTACTAGTTTTATGCCCGTGTATTTCACGGTTGTAAAATATGTGTTAGTTGTAAATGATTCCCACATTGTTAGTGAGCAGTTATTCTATTATTTTTTTATTTTTTATTTGTTCAATATAATGAAAATGGATACGTGTTAGTTGTAAATGATTCCCGTAATTAGGGAAAAATATAAATTAAATTATTTTAAAAATGACAGTTGTGTTAGTGGGGAGGCTGTAGTGTACTCCAACGTTTGATATGGTGGTTTAAAGATAAAATAATATTTAAGTAATATTAGGAAATGTAAACCAAGATAGGACATAATAGACTTTTTTTATGGGACACATGGCGGAAGGAGATGAAAACTACATTTAATTGTATATATAGTATTTCATTAATCAACCAAACACAAAAAAAAACAGAAATTTTCCAATTTCTTTTCCTTTCCTCGCTAATTTTCTTAAACCAAACAGACACTAGATGTCTATACAAGACAGAGAGGGAAAAGCTATACAATTTCTTGCAAAGCTAGACCAAAAAAAAGGCGATTAGTAGGATTGGCGACACAAAGGAAGACCAATTATTTCTTTTCTGGGTTTTCTTGCAAAAACTCAGAACTACTCGTAGTTAAGTTAAAAACAACTAATCTTTCGTCTTCCCCTTTTCTTCTAGTTAGTGTAATCAGAGTAAAGAAAGCTCTCGTAGTTCGTCCCCGTAAGGGTTCTGTTCACATATTCCCAGTTCTTGATATGTTCCGTTACCGTCCGATCCTTTGTGTATCTTAACTTGCCGACTCGTGAGCTCCATTTTGGGCAATCCCAGAAAGTTTAGTACATCCCATAATTTCTGTAATAGAAAAAAGGTTCAATTTTTATAATGTCCCATTTCTGGGTTATTTACGAATGCCCTATATAGAGATGGACGAAAAAAAATACTGAAACAGAAGACCTACAGTTCGATTCTGTATAAGGTCTTCGTAATAGAGAACGATGTGCCTCGTGCTGTGAAAATACTCCAACACATCTTTTACGGTCTTTTCCATGAGCTTTAGATCTGTTATCAGAGACGATGCATTGATCGCTGGCTTATATCTCGAAAGCATATCAGCCTACACAAAAGCCACATATTAAAAAAAAAGATCAGATATTTATGTTCATAAGAACAAAATTCACTCTGTGTATGTGTGTTTTTTCAATTTACTTAAGATGCGTTTTATTACCTCTTCCTTTGAGTGAACATGGGACTTGTGAGTTCCATTCAAGAGCTTCGCCTGCCTATCGTAAGAGTTGGCAAGCACTGAAACCATTCGACGTAGAAGATTCCTCCGAAATAGGAATATTACAGAAACGCCCTTGTCGTTCAGATAACCAACAATTTCCCCGCGGTGATCCATCAATCCCTGAGTTGCCCAAACACATACATACATTGATCATATGGTGTAATGAAAAAATCTACATTCCATTCTAACATATATAGCAAAACCAAAATCTTTATAAAACCTGATTAAGCATCCATTTAAAGCCAACTGCAGCTGAGCACTCGTTCTTCGAAGCGCTCGTCCTAATATCCAGATTGTAAACCCTCTCGAGGGTAGAAAAGATCGAACGAACGCTCTCCCTCCTCTCTCTGAGAGAGAATATCTCTCCGTTAGAGCTCACATTTGTATGGTTATTCAGCAATGTCTCGAACCATCCACTCCCAGACCTTTGCATAGACACGATGGTGAAGGGCAGTATAGGGCTACAAGCGCATTCAGCCCTTTGCATACAAAAATAAGAAAAAGATTCAATTTTTAATCCTTCCAAGAAATGTCGAAAA
This sequence comes from Craterostigma plantagineum, assembly GCA_027422505.1. Lineage (NCBI taxonomy): Eukaryota > Viridiplantae > Streptophyta > Magnoliopsida > Lamiales > Linderniaceae > Craterostigma > Craterostigma plantagineum. The sequence goes on along the minus strand of JAPQWV010000017.1, from coordinate 18,288,297 downwards.
GTGGGGGATTTCGATTACCTGTGAAAGGTGATGGGCATTGGGTAGTGTAAGTATGGTGCTCGGGACTTATCTGTAATGATTCTGCTGTTGCATTGCTGAGGGTAATTAATGTTCAAGAAACTTTTTCCATTACCATTCTGTTCGCTCGTTTGCTTTAGGCAGATCGAACAGATGTAAACGCCGCAGGCCATAGAGAATACTAAGACTAATTTTCTCAACGAAGCTGGCGATTTCTTGGGAGGTTTTATAATCAATGCATCCTATTAATTTAACCGATAAAAGAGATGGCAATTAGCTTATGTAATGAGAAAGAAAACAAGCATATAATTGATACCCCAGCAACAGCAAAGATAGAAATACAACAAAAGTTAAAAGAGGAAAGAAGGATGTATGTTAAATTGAGGGTTCCAACCTAAAACCAATTGGTATTAGGTGGAGAGGCCTCTTTGATTTATATACTGAGCCGGGTGATATTAATTTCCCGATGTGGGACAGAAATTCTCAACACGCCCCCTCACGTGTGGCATGATTCAAAGCCTAACACGTGGACATATGAAATCGGGTGACGGTGAGTGAAATATGCGCGATAACACGCAAATCGAACCCGCTCTGATACCAGGTGAAATCTACAAAATCTTTTCATTCTCTAGCTCGAAGCCGACCGTTTGTCGTCTTCGTGCGCATAGTCTCCGTCTGTGGTTGAAGCACTAATGCGACATTCCCGGGAACAGATCGACTCCGAAGATAAGTTTCATTTGAACTCTCTGCGTTTAACTTTGTGTTTGAGATAATCTTACTCTTCGATCTGAGATAGTGAGGATTATATCTGTGTTGGATGTATTTCTAACATGGTATCAGAGCCAACTCGGCACTGTTCATGATTGTTTCCGCAAAATCCTTTCAAAATCATTCTGTATTGCTAGTGTCTCACCACTGCGTTTGATTACTTAAGATAGTGTGCTTCAGTTCTGGATCTAGTTTATCACAGACTTGCTTCTTCGACCAATTTATAGTCTACAAGGTCACTAATTCCCTCTGTTTGTTGAAACTGCAGCTGCAGCTCGAGATACACACAACAGAGTGATATCCAACCATAGTTGCAGCAATTTATTGCCACTGAAGTCCAAGCTCATACGGTGAACTCGTTCCCTTACCACTCTCTGACTGCATACCTTGTCTTACTTGAAGTTGTAGTTGAGTCTGAACTAAACATATTAACTAAAACATGGACCTATTCAAATCCGACAGCGAAGCTGAGGACTCCCAAACTAAAACACCTAAACAAAATAATCCAGAACTAGTACTTAACTCTAGGAATCCATTGTACATAAGTCAAGCTGACCTCTCTGTGACAAATATAACAAATATAACTCTTTCAGGATCTGAGAATTACTCATATTGGAGTAACTCAGTCCTTCTTGCTCTCACTGCCAAAAACAAAGTAGGCTTTGTTCATGGCACTGTTCCTTTTCCTGATGATCCAGACTTAGCTAGTGACTGGGAGAGATGTAATGCAATAGTACTGTCATGGCTGTTAAATTCCCTTAGCAATGAGCTAAGAATTAGGTACACTTATGCCAAGTTTGCCTCAAAAGTGTGGGAAGCCTTAGAAAAAACCTTTAAGAATGTAGATGGGTCTAGGAAATTCAGCCTTCAACAGTCAATATATACTCTAAAGCAGGGAAGTGATAACATATCCATATACTTCTCAAAACTCCAACATCTGTGGGATGAACTAGATGCCCTCACAGCTGGTCCTATCTGCACATGTAATGCCAGTGCACATCAGCACAGTATAAGTGAAGAACAAAGGCTCATGCAATTTTTGATGGGCCTTAATGAAACATATAGCTACATAAGAAGTAATATTTTACTACAACAACCCCTCCCAAGTGTCTTGCATGCATATAATATGGTTAGTAGAGAAGAGTCCCATAGAGAAATAATCCAAGAAGCTGATAGTAACACCTCAATATTTCTGAATAAAAGCTTCAACAGATCAAATCAGAACCATTCTAACCAAAACATCATAGTCTGCAAGAACTGTGGCATTAGAGGTCATTCCATAGAAAGATGTTATAAGCTCATAGGTAACCCCACCAATCCCAACAGCAACCCTATTATCTGCAAACATTGTGGCATTAAGGGGCATTCTATAGAAAAGTGTTTTAAGCTGTTTGGTAGACCAAATAAAAATAACTCCAGCAGTACCAATGCTAAAAGAAACCATAACTGGAACACAAATAAAGCAGCTAATATTACTGAAACAAATCAAGGCACTGCAGAAACAATAACACCTAACCTCTCAATAATGCAATACAGTAAGCTAATCAAACTACTAGAAAAGGAGAGTCACCCTGAAGTTAACCAAGACATCATGGCAGGTGCATTCATTAATACCATGTCTTCTGACTTTAGTAGGGGGTGGATAATAGATTCTGGTGCAACTGACCATGTTGTGTGCTCCTCTGAAAATCTGTTTAATGTCAAGGATGTGAAATCTGACAATGTTTTTATTAAACTGCCTAATAGTGCCTGCTTATCTGTCAGCTTGATTGGTGATTATATGCTGAATGATAGGATAATTCTGAGAAATGTTTTACTAGTCCCAGCTTTTAAGTGCAATTTGATGTCTGTCTCTAAGTTAGCTACTGCAAATCAGTGTATTGTGACTTTTAAAAGCAGTGTGTGCACCTTTCAGGACCCACTGTCCCTGAATATAATGGGGATTGGTGAGTTAAAAGAACGGCTATACTACTTCAACAAGTGTTTGAATGGTAATGATAGCAGAACCAGTATAGTCCATTTAGCATCATGTGATCTGTGGCATAAAAGACTAGGACATCCCTCTTCTGCTGTACTTGATGTTAAAACCATTTTTGAAAATTAAGGATGTCAAATCTGTGGAGCCATGTGACATCTGTCACAGGGCAAAGCAGACAAGGGATCCATTTCCTTTGAGTGATCATAAATCTGCATCTGTGTTTGAACTTGTCCATTTAGATGTGTGGGGTCCCTTCAAACAACCCAGCCATAACAATTACAGATTCTTCCTTACAATAGTTGATGATTTCTCAAGGGCAACTTGGGTTTTCTTACTGCATGCTAAATCTGATGTACTCCAACATGTTAGATACTTTGTCAACATGATTAGAACTCAGTTTGAAAAAAGAATAAAAGTACTTAGGTCTGACAATGGCACTGAGTTTGTGAATAACCAGTTTAGAGAATTCACTACATTAGAGGGAATACTACACCAAACTACTGTGGTTGATACACCACAGCAGAATGGTATAGTTGAGAGAAAACACAGGCATCTGTTGAATGTTGCTCGAGCATTATATTTTCAATCTGGTGTGCCTTTGATTTACTGGTCTGAATGTGTTCTAAGTGCTGTGTTTCTGATTAATAGAACCCCTACATCTGTACTTAAGGGTAAGTCCCCATATGAGGTTCTGTTTGGAAAGTGTGTGAAGTATGATAATCTGAAATCATTTGGATGCCTCTGTTATGCAACTGTGTTAAAGACTAGCTCCAAGTTTGATGCTCGTGCTAAGCAATGTGTCATGCTAGGGTACTATGAAAATAAGAAAGCATATAAGTTACTCTTAGACAGCAAAACCATATTTGCAGCTAGGGATGTGAAATTCTATGAAACTGTGTTCCCTTTTAAAACCAATGTGGGTTATGTGAGTGATAAAACCAATGATCCCCGTGACTTATTTGATGAACTGTCTGAGAAAAGTGATGCAAGTCTAGAGCATAACAGTAATGTTCCCTATGAATGTGAAAACTTATCTGGTGATGTGCATGATTCTGAAAGTTACTCTAATAGTGATACTACTTCTAAATCTGATGATCAGAATGACAATGAACTTGTTTTAAATGAATCTGATGAAATGTCTTACTCTGTCCATGATTCTGTCACTGACAAATCACCTGTGTTGAATAACAATGACCCTAGCAGGCCTAAGAGAAATGTTAGAAGACCAAATTACTTGAATGATTATGATTGCTCCCTACATGCTACTAAGTATAGAGTGTTGTATCCCCTAGCCACTGTTATGAACTTCTCAAGGCTTGAGGTAGAAGATAGGGAATTCTGCAATAATATAGATAGAACTGTAATACCTAAGACAGTAGTTGAGGCCCTACAGATACCTGATTGGAAAACTGCTATGGAATTAGAAATGAAAGCCCTAGTTGAAAATGGAACTTGGGACCTAGTTGAACTGCCTAAGGATAGGAAAGCCATAGGTAGCAAATGGATCTTCAAAATTAAGTACAAGCCAAATGGGGAGATAGAGAGATTCAAAGCTAGATTAGTAGCAAAGGGTTATAGTCAAAGGGAGGGTGTAGACTTTAATGAGATCTTTGCACCTGTAGTTAAGATGGTTACCATCAGAATTTTACTAACAGTTGCTGTTATGAATGACTGGAATATCTACCAACTTGACATTGATAATGCTTTTTTGCATGGGGAACTTGAGGAAGAGGTGTATATGTGTCTGCCAGAAGGTTTCTTTGCTAATGATCATAGAGTATGTAGGTTAAAAAAGCCAATCTATGGCTTAAAACAAGCTCCTAGGAAGTGGAATGAAAAACTGACAGAGGTGTTAACCTCAAATGGTTACAAACAGAGCCTAAGTGATTATTCTTTGTTCTGCAAATTTGAAAATAATCTGTGTGTGCTCCTACTTGTTTATGTTGATGATATCCTTGTTTCTGGAAATAACATGACTGAAATAGCTAGAATTAAGTCTGTGCTCAATGACTTATTTGGAATTAAAGACCTAGGCCAACTGAAATACTTCTTAGGTATTGAGGTGAATAAGTGTAGTGAAGGGCTAGTCCTAAATCAAAGAAAGTACACACTTGATCTGCTAAGTGAATTCGGAGTTCTGGGCTGTAAGCCCAAAAATACTCCTATGCAGCAAAATTTGAAAATTCCAGCTCAGACTGAATCAGATATTGCTGACATTAACTTTTTCCAGCGCCTTATGGGTAGCCTGATTTATCTCTGCAACACTCGGCCAGATATAGCCTATGCAGTTCAAACACTTAGCCAACACATGCATAATCCTAGCACCTTGCATATCTCAGCTGCATTTAGAATTTTAAGATATCTGAAATCTGCACCAGGGTTTGGAATATTAATTTCAAATAGGCCAAGTGATAAACTGTCTGTTTTCTGTGATTCAGATTGGGCTACATGCTCAATCTGTAGAAAATCAGTTTCTGGTTTCTGTGTATTTTTGGGGAATACTGCTGTGTCTTGGAAAAGCAAAAAACAGAAAACAGTCTCGCGTTCCTCGGCTGAAGCCGAGTATCGGGCCATTGCCCAAGCTACAAGCGAACTGATTTGGATAATAGCTCTGTTAAAGGACATGAAAGTGTTCACAGATCTTCCTGCAACAGTTTACTGTGATAATAAAGCAGCCATTCAAATTGCTAATAATCCGGTCTTTCATGAACGGACTAAGCATATTGAAATAGACTGTCACTTTATTCGTGAGTATATATCTAAGCACATTATTAAGACTGAATTCGTTAAATCGCAGGATCAAGTCGCGGACATCCTAACCAAGGCGCTCGGGAAGGAAAACCACTGTAAGCTTAGGAACCAACTCTCTATGGTAAACATTTTTGGCCCATCATCGTGAGGTGGGCTGATAAAATTAGGCCTTTAATGGGCCGCCACGATAATGGGCCGAAAACGTTTACTGCGGCCCACTGGTCCATTCTCACCCAATTCTTATATAATTGGGATGAAAATGGTCAGGTTGAAAAGATGTGGGCTAAAACAAAAAGCATTAGTGTTTTTCAATAAGCCACTGTAATTTTCCGGGGACCAAAAAATAAATTTTAAAATCTTTCTCCTTTTTAGAAAAACCCCAGAACTTTCCAAAACGAATCATCTGTTCTTTTATTCACACAACCACGAAAAAACCCTAATTTCCTTTGAAGTCTCACGCGAAATATCTTCTTCGATTTTCTGCGTTCTCTACGCAAATCATCTGCTGTTCTGGGTGAAATCTACAAAATCTTTTCATTCTCTAGCTCGAAGCCGACCGTTTGTCGTCTTCGTGCGCATAGTCTCCGTCTGTGGTTGAAGCACTAATGCGACATTCCCGGGAACAGATCGACTCCGAAGATAAGTTTCATTTGAACTCTCTGCGTTTAACTTTGTGTTTGAGATAATCTTACTCTTCGATCTGAGATAGTGAGGATTATATCTGTGTTGGATGTATTTCTAACAATGTAAGAGGAGCAGCAAAAAAAAAAACATTTCATTTCCAGATTCAGAAACAAAATCCTAATACTATAATCATGTACTCTCTCGCCCTAAACATCCATGTAAGGAAATACATTCATCCCCAAATTCACAGCAGCCCACCAAAATGTTTCGAATTTCAAGCATGAAATCGAGCTTTTAGAGGAAGAAATGGCCAAAATACAGCGTCCCATTTCACAAATTTGAATCATATATAAGCAAAGCAGTAGGCCTCAAAACAACTTGATCACGGCAACTTCAGAGGTAGTAATAATTATAGTAGCAAAATACTAAATAGAAACAAAGAAAGACAACAAAGTACAGTTGGAAAAGATTAGCTCACCTTGGTGAATACACAAATATCTTCAGCCATTGCGAAAGAAGTAAAATTCCGAACGGCAAAATTTTCAAAAAACAGCTCAGATTCCTTCTACTTCTTTCTTCAGTCGCTGCCCATCAACGCCCAAGAGGGCTTTTAAATAAGCACACGTATCTGCTGCGCACACACAATGACATGACAAGAACAAAAAATAATATTAAAAACGAGTTTTTGATTTATGGAGTCGGCAGCAGAGGTCTTGAGTTGAGAGCGAAGGAAGCAACTCACCTCGTTAAAAACGAAGACAGTAAAGAGAGTCGTCGTAAAGCTGTTGACTGTCTTACTGAATTTTTTAGAGCGCGTGATTGATATGTTTGTTTAATGCGGAAATTTTATCAGACCCCAGCGAATTTTAAAATTAGGGATCACACCCATTCATTTTTTTTTTAGTTTAAAGGACTGTTAGAAAAATTAAGTGAAAAGGACGCAAAACTATGTTTTGACAAAATTACCCTTAATAAAGTGATTTCTGAATGGATATTTGACATCAGTTTTATGTTACACAATTATACTGATTTGTTACCGTAAAAACCATAAGTGTTACTTTAACGTCATAAGACGTTACTTATCGATAGTAAAATGTTATTAACAGACATATTTATTATATAGGACGATCGAACCCCATTTTTCACCTGATCGAGCACAGTAGATTGTTAACACATTGTTTTGTTTTTCATAAGTATTGATGTGGTATTTTGTGTAGCAGACCTGTTTCGATAATTTTTGGCATCGAACTGTTTTTTACTACATAAAATCGAAGCGTTACTTAGATTATCTAAAGTGGTACTAAAAGTACAATATCTGTTACTAAATATACAATAAAAATTACTCTGTTTTTCATCATGTGGTATTACACCATTAACCCTAAACCCGAAACCCGGTGCGTTAGTGTTCTCCTATAAAGATCGAATCATTAGCGTTTCGATCATATTACACGTTTTGAGATTGAAAATTGATAATCTATTATAGGAGCATTGCTCCCTATAGTGATGAATTTTCTGTCTAGGAAAACAAGGGAGATGGTCGGGTGGAGGGTTCAAGAAGGGTCATTGAACCCTTCTCAGGGTTCAAAATAGGAGGATCACGGGCAATCGAAACGTTAATGATTACCATATGACAGTTCTGCGATGAAACAAAACACTTCCTTTCATTTGGATAACAAACAGTCTTGTATTGAGTACCATATGGTGTCTATCTAGTAGCAAATGATGTCGTAGAAGTAACACATAATTCAAAAACAATACCGAACCTTAAACCCTAAACCCTATATGACAATTATAACAGTTTTGCGCTGAAAAATATACTTCTTTTCATTTGGATAACAAACAGTCTTGTATTGAGTACTATATGGTGTCTATTTAGTAACAAACGATGTCGCAGAAGTAACACATCATTCAAAAATAATACCGCCTCCTGCAATAACACATTAACAAATGATGTTGCAGGAAGCGGTATTATTTTTGAATGATGTGTTACTGCTGTGACATCATTTGTTACTAAATAGACACATATAGTACTCAATACAAGACTGTTTGTTATTCAAATAAAAGGAAGTGTTTTTTTTTCAGCGCAAAACTGTCTGGAAACTTGTTATCAGATCATTTAGGTATCCAATGTAATTTTGGCATTTGTCAGGGATAATTATGTCTTTTCGCGTCATTTTAGGCTCGGACCACTGAATTTTTCGAAAAGTTGGTCCTTAATACTAAAGCCCATTGTAGTGGGGCCTAAACCCAAATCCAAACATATTAATAGGGTCTGGACTTGAATTAGCCCTTGTTAATAGATTTGAGTGAGAGAGATTCAATTCATTCTTCGGCTCTTAGTTTTTCATTTCGACTTGTCTAGAAGATTTCACACAACACACATAGCGAGTGTTTGGGTAATATAATAATTAAGAAGACTAATTTGTAGAGATGATGAGGTGGCTAGTAACTAATTAATGAGAGCTACTACGAATATTTTAATGTCATATTAATATATTGCTATTTGAGGAATTTGGTTCGATAAGTATGCGAAGACAAACATATGTGAAGTCCGTTGGCTTGGGGACTGTTACCTAGTGTGACAAAACCCATTCTTGTGGTCTAAGTTATGTCCATTTAATTTGTATGGCGATACGATTAAAAATTGGAGGAGGCAGCGTACCCATTAAGGCACGGGGTGCCTATAGATTCTTTTTGTCTGACATATTGTTTAATTTTAGGGGAATTTGTAGCAGGCCCAGTCAGAAGTTTCGTAAATGGTTCATTCCGTGTCAGAGTCCACAATAGTTTAAAGGACCAAATTTTTTGAAAATGGCACAAATAAGGACGAAAAATATGTATTGACAAAAATACCCATCCTTACATACCGAACTAATAGTTATTTTCGTCGACTTTCTGTTATGCTTTTTGTTATATTGTTATAAAAGTCCAGCGAAATGTTATTTCTCATACTTTATCTGTTACTTTGGTGAAGAAAATTGTTATCGACTGAGTATTTATTTTACGAATCTCGTTTTTACAGTGAATCGAGGTTCGAAATTTCGAACGCCCACTAACCAACCAATTTCGGCGTGTAATGTAGGATGTGTTGTGGTATTGACGAAGCAAGATGTAAGATGTGTATGAGTTTTTATCTTGCTATGTAGGGTTCCAATATGCGAAAATAAGATGAAATCAAAGAAATTTTTGGCACCGATTACATCTAGTACGTACAAATTTGAAGTACCCATAGTATGGGCACCTCGGTGCGGCTCATTATTTGCTCTTTCGTTTGACCTTCATCTTTCAATTTCACGAAAATACGAACGACCCCGATAATTTGGGTATATTTTCACTGTGTCCAAATTGTTACTCGAAGTGCCAAATCTGTTACCTTTTATGCCAAAATCGTTACTAGGTCTGTCAAGATCGTTATTAAACTAAACTTAATTGTTACCATGTGTAGTGTTCTAATTTGCGAAAATAAGATGAAATCAAAGCCGTTTTTGGTACCGATTACATCTAATATGTATAAATTCGAAGTACCCATAGAATGGGAAGCTCGGAGCGGCACATTGTTGGTCGTTCGTCTGACGTTCATCTTTTAATTTCGCGAAAATACGATCGACCCCAATAATTTGGATATTTTTCTTACTGTCATCAAAGCTGCTCAGTCTACGAAACTCGTTACTATGTCTGCCAAACCCGTTATTTAACTGTAATTAATTGTTACCTTGTAAAGTTGGGTGTATTTTTTTTTTTCGTTTTGGCCGATTTGTAAAATTCTCAAGATCTGTTACTAATATATGCGTTGCTGTAACTATATTGCCTAAATTTGTTACTAAATGCTCGGTAAAATTTTGAGCGGGAAACAAGAATGAGATAAATTTTGGGCGGGAGTCTAAATTTTATCAAGCATAGATTATCTGTTACCAAATATGTGTAAAACTGTTACTAGTTATATGTTTATATGTTACCAGAATTATTATAGTTTGTGAATTAGGGTTTGTGATTAAAATCATAACCTAAACTAATATATTTTTATCTAAAACTTCGTAAATTGATATATTTTAGTGAATAGCGTGTTTGCAGTATAAAATTAGAAATTATAACCTAAACTAATTACATATGACATTGTTATTGTGATTATGTATTCGGTTACTCCTATTGTATCACCTTGTTACCGTAATATACATTTCTGTTCTTTCCTCGTCTTGATGTGTTACTGATCATTGTTAAACGGTTACTGCAGGAAATCAGTAAACGACATATGCTTTACGTTTAAAATTAATTGAAGATGTCATTAATTTTGTTGAGTCATTTATGTTAGTCGACCATCTGGACTGTAATAAACAATAATAGTTCATATCCACAAGTTTTGAGTAAGTAGAATCAATTTCGTAGAAGCATTATCATCTTTAGAAGAAGAGTGGTACTTGTTTTCCATATCAATTTGGATAATCAAGGGAGCTTGAATCAAGGTCATTTGAATCAAGTTATACTCCAAAAGGTGCAGGTTGCTATTTTCGGGTAATGCAGAATGCATAAATTGTTACCCAAAATGTATAAACTGTTACCCAAATGCATGTAATGTTACCCAGAATGCGTAAAGCGTTACCCCGAATGCATAAAGTGTTACCCAGAATGCATTAATTGTTACCCAAAAATTGTTACTTAGCAAGCGTTTTATTAGCAAAAGTTTCAATCATGGGCCGCATCAAATTTCTTCGCGATTAACATCAATATTTTCATTGATTATTAAGACCGCCGATCAATTTCACCTTATTCAACATTAAAGTCCAGATTTTCCCTTGTTTCAACGAGATTTTCGAACTACTTTTAGAACCCTTCAGCTGTTTCGACCTTTTCTCCTTCTTCGCCGCTGCTTTCTTCGATTTCTTGGCCATTGTCGTCGTGGTATGGCTCGCTGCTCATGCCGTCGCTGCTCGTGGTCGTAGTCGACTCGTGGGATGGCTCAATCGTTTCTTGGATTAACATGGGGTTGTCGATTTGGAGGTTATTGTCACTAATAGAGCCTCATCTGTTACTATCTTTGTCACATATGTTACTGTATTTGCTATATCTGTTACATAAGTTGCATGACTTGTTACCCAGATATCGTCTCCACAAAATCTTCAATATATGTCGCATAAAAAATTTTGATTCAAAATTCTTCACTACTTTTTCTTAAACTCTATAATTCTCGTTCATTATTAAGACCCATTATCAAATTCACTCAGTTTCGTCTTAGTCGGCCATTAAACTCGATAATTCTCGTTCATTATTAGAGTCGTTGGTGATTTTCGTAACAAATAATTGTTACTGGACAACTGTTACTTTTGTTCAGTGATATGTTACAGTATTTGTTAATTCTGTTACTATTTTGGTGATATATGTTACTTAAGTTGCACGAATTGTTACCCAGTTATCTGTACACAAAATCTTCAATATACGTACGTCGCATCAAAATTCTTCACTACTTCATTCATAAACTCACTAATTCCCATTCATTATTGAGACCCATAATCAAATTCACTCAATTTCGTCTTAATCGGCCATTAAAATCGATATTTGGTCCATTTATAATCTCGTTTTTTCGAAGTGGAATTTCATAATTATTTCGTCTTACACTTGAAATTATTCGTTTATTATAACTACCCATGAGGAATCTGGATTCCATCTTATTTGCACCTTAACAACGATTTTCAGTCGGTTTTAGAGTCTTAAACGCAACCCAAAATCGAATCAAAGAGACGATGGCAAATGATTGTAATTTTTGGCAATTATGAATGATAGAATCGTCATTTCCAGTCACCTTGGTCCTTAAAACTTATGTTTCCGTTAACTAGGTCCTTAGGCCTGAATTAAAACCATATGGGGCCTGAAACATTATGAAACTTGGATATTGGGGACTGAACCCAACCCTAATTTAAAGGGTAAATTTGGGTTCAGACCCCAATATCCATTTTTCAAAAGGTTTCAGGCCCCATACGAGTTAAATTTAGGCACAACGACTAAGTTAACGAAAATCTAAGGTTGAAGGACCCATGTGACATGAAATGACAATTCTATCCTTCATAGTTACCAAAAATTATAGCCATTTGCCATTGTCTCTTCCATTCGAATTTGGGTTGCTTTTAGGACTGAAAAATCGACTGAAATATCGTTGTTAAGGTGCAAATAAGATGGGATCGACTTCGATTCATCATGGGTAGTCATAATAAATGAATAATTTTAAGTGCAAGACGAAATAATTACGAAAATACACTTCGAAAAAACGAGAATATAAATGGACCAAATATCGAATTTAATGGTCGATTAAGGAAACTGAGTGAATTTAATAATGGGTCTTAATAATCAATGAAATATTAATGTTAATCGCGAAGAAATTTGACGAGACCCATGATTGAAGCTTTTGCTAATAAAACGCTCGATAAGTAACAATTTATGCATTCTGGGTAACAATATATGCATTCTGGGTAACACTTTATGCATTCTGGGTAACGCTTTATGCATTCTGAGTAACAGTTCATGCATTTCGGGTAACAATTTATGCATTATGGGTAACACTATGCATTCGTTTCTTCCAAACGATGAATGCACAAACCACGTTCAACGAATACCAAATTTACGATCTAAAAGCCGGCTCAATCTCGACGTCAATGACCGAATAAGGTTAAATCGATGCTAATTTCGCATGAGTGTCAATAACCAATGAAAATTTTTGAAGTTTATAATGGAATAATGTATTAAAAGTAATTCAATCCTCATTGAATCAAGGGATCTAGACTTTAGTGACCGAATAAGGTGAAATTGATCGTGGGTCTTAATATTCAAGGAAAATATTGATGTTAATCGCGATGAAATTTGACGCGGACCATGATTGAAGCTTTTGCTAATAAAACGCTCGCTAAGTAACAATTCATGCATTCTGGGTAACAATTTATGCATTCTGAGTAACAGTTTATGCATTCTGGGTAACAATTTATTTATTCTGGGTAACAGTTCATGCAATCTTGGTAACAATTTATGCATCTGGGTAACACTATGCATTCTGCATTGCCCAATGTTATTTACTAATTTCCTGTAGTAACAGTTTAACACTAATCAGAAACAATTAAAGAGGAGGAAAAAAAACAGAAAATGATATGTAGGTCACAAGGGAACACAATAAAAATAACAGATTGAAAGAGGTTGATTTTATGAAGAGGTGAAGGAGGATGATTTTATGAAGAGGTGCTTTTCGGGTCAATCTCTACTGTTTGGGCTTATGGGACCGTTCAAGCTTATGTAGCTAATATTGCTGTGCATGATACTGGTAAAAAACTATGTTTTCTACGGATTTCAATCGGTAACAGTTCAATTTGTAACGAGTAACAAATTAACGGAAAGAGTAACAGGAAGCCATTAAGAAAATGACAGAGCAGTACGTGATGAGTAACAGATACAACCGTTTCAATAACAATTTAATATGTATTTAATTTAGTTTATTATTTTCAAATTTTATACTGCAAACACGATACATTCACTATAATATATAAATTGACTAAGTGGCTGATGAATATCTTTTAGTTTATGGTTATGATTTTCGTGGAAGTTACGTAGGAATTGAAGAAGTTGAAGTATAGTGTGAAAAATAAGTAACATTCTTCTTGAGAGGATGATCATGCTTCTACGGATTGATTCTACGTACACAAAACGGGAAGCTACGATCGATTGCTCATTATTTTACAGTCCAAATGGTCGACGTAACATAAGTGATTCAAAAAAGTTGATGAAATCTTCGATTAATCTTGAACGTAAACCTTGTGTTTCCTACAGATGTCAATCGGTAACAGTTCAATGTGTAACGAGTAACAAATTAACGGAAATAGTAACAGGAAGCCATTAAAAAAATAGCAAGACAATACGTGACGAGTAACAGATAACGCCGTTTCAATAACAATTTAATATGTATTTAGTTTAGTTTATTATTTTCAAATTTTATACTGCAAACACGCTACATTCACTATAATATATAAATTGACTAAGTGGCTGATGAATATCTTTTAGTTTATGGTTATGATGTTCGTGGAGGTTATGTAGGAATTGAAGAAGTTGAAGCATAGTGTGAAAAATAAGTAACATTCTTCTTGAGAGGATCATCACGCTTCTACGGATTGATTCTACGTACACAAAACGGGAAGCTACGACCGATTGCTCGTTATTTTACAGTCCACATGGTCGACGTAACATAAGTGATTCAAAAAAGTTGATGAAATCTTCGATTAATCTTGAACGTATACCTTGTGTTTTCTACAGATTTCAATCGGTAACAGTTCAATGTGTAAGGAGTAACAAACTAACGGAAATAGTAACATGAAGCCATTAAGAAAATAACAAGACAATACGTGACGAGTAACAGATAACGCCGTTTCAATAACAATTTAATAGCTAAACATGTGTTGTTTACTGATTTGACGCAGTAACAGTTTAACGTATAATTAGTAACAAATTTACACATACGGGTACAGACCATTTACGCCTGATTTTATTTCATCTCTGGCGGGAAAATTCATCTGATTATGGTTTTACATCCCGCCAGAAGGATCAATGCCAATTTAGTAACACAGATGTAGGCAACTTAGTAACAGAAATGAAAGAACTAGTAACAGAACCCAAAAATTTTACAAAACCCGCGAATGTGAAAAAAGGACACCACACTTTCCTCAAAACCCCATTTCATCAAGAAAAAACACCTCTATTCTTCATTTACTGCCTTTAACAGTATCCATGGTCCCCACTATGTCAACAATACACGATTCGATTCTTGCACTTTGTGCATACAAAAGATGAACGTCGGAAGAACGAGCAAAAACGTGCCGCACCGAGCTGCCCATAATATGGGTACTTCTAATTTATACATATTAACTGTGATCGTTACCAAAAACGACTTTGATTTCATCTTATTTTCTCAAATTAGAACCCTAAATATGGTAACAATTAATTACAGTTAAATAACGGGTTTGGCACATACAGTAACGAGTTTCGTAGACTGAGTAACAACTTTGATGACAGTTAAAATATACCCAAATTATTGGGATCGACCGTATTTTCGCGAAATTAAAAGATGAACGTCGGACGAACGACCCAATGTGCTGCTCCGAGCTTCCCATTCTATGGGTACTTCGAATTTATACATATTAGATGTAATCGTTACCAAAAACGGCTTTGATTTCATCTTATTTTCGCAAATTAGAACTACACATGGTAACAATTAAGTTTAGTTTAATAACGATCTTGAAAGACCTAGTAACGATTTTGGCACAAAAGGTAACAGATTTGGCACTTCGAGCAACAATTTGGACACAGTAAAAATATACCCAAATTATTGGGGTCGTTCGTATTTTCGCGAAATTGAAAGAGGAAGGTCGAACGAAAGAGCAAATAATGAGCCGCACCGAGGTGCCCATACTATGGTACTTCGAATTTGTACGTACTAGATGTAATCGGTGCCAAAATTTCTTTGTCATCTTATTTTCGCATATTAGAACCCTAAATTGAAAGATATAAACTCATACACATCTTACATCTTGCTTCGTCAATACCACAATACATCCTACATTACACGCCAAAATTGGTTGGTTAGTGGGCATTCGAAATTTCCAACCTCGATTCACTGTAAAAACGAGATTCGTAAAATAAATACACTGTCGATAACAATTTTCTGCAATGTAGTAACAGATAAAGTGTGGAAAATAACATTTCTATAGAGACTGATAACAATATACTCTAAAAGCATAACAGAAAGTCGCCGGAAAATAACGATTAGTTCAATATGTTGGGATACGTATTTTCGTCAATACACAGTTTTCATCCTTATCTCTGCAATTTTCGAAAAGTTGGTCCTTTAACTAATTCCATCTTTGACAGGGACTGAACCCTTTACAAACTTACAAACTGGGGACTGATTGCAAATTTCCCTTTAATTTTATTCTGATCATATTAATTTTGTACACATGTCTTCATTAAAGCTAGACGTATTATGCATTAAATTTTGATTCTTACGCCAGAAAATCACTCTCTCAACAACGGGACTTACCCGAACCATGTCAATATGTCCAAAGTCAACATGTCCCAAATCTACCTAAAATCAACGACCATGAAGTTTGAACACTGTTGACACTCCGCTCAATTATAAATATCCTTAAGACAGTGCAGGTGAATGAGATTTTGGATCACCGAAATAATTAAATTTAATAAAATAAATTCAGGAGTAACTTAGCTGTGCATGTTATGTTATTCAATAACATCTCTTCAATACGTGGGAATAATAACATCTAGTGGAAAACCAAACCACAAAATTAAATTAGAAAAAAAAAAAGGAAAAAGAAGAGAACTAACATAGCCAGCGAGTTTTACTTACAAGGCACCTACGCAAATAATTGCTGAATGACAGTTTCTGGATTCCCATTGTACTGTGCAAGGAGATGAATAGCATCTGCTCTGGGCAGAGCAAGAAATTCCTGCAAAACAGTAGTACCAATAAATAAATAAATGCAAATCCAACTTTTCCATAGCATTATAATAACATAAATAAGAAAGAAAAAAAAAAGGAATCAGCAATTTTTACCATAACTTTGAGGATTGCATTCTCATCGCACACCCCGGCTGTAGCTGCATCGCCACTCGCCGATATTTGACTCGGGCTGATGCTCCCATCTTCGTGGGAAGTTGTTGTTTTGAGCGAGCCTTGGGTGCAACTATCTGCATTAGAGGTGGATCTATGAACGTCGGAATCTCCAAGTAAAGGGCCGCCAACTTCTTTAAGAGAGTTTATACGCAAAAGCCCTTCGAACTGATCTTTGCACATTTGGATTGTGAACCACTCCGTGTGGGTGTGGAGAGTCGCCCTGATGATCTTCATCAGCTGCGGTTCCTCGATACCCAACCTCCTCCCAACAGCAACCTACAAACATTTTAAGAGTAATTACTCCCAACAGAATGAATCTCAAGTATCATAGTTCATCAGAAGTAGAGTCAGATATGTGATCTACAAGAACTTCAATTAAGAGATATAAACCAAAACCTATAAACCTACATGGAGGGAGAGAGGGAGATAGAGAGATATAGAGCAGCTATTTAATAAAAACAAAAAGGCACATGCAAATTTTGCGATAAATGGTAGACGAAGAAGGGAGAATGAATAGTTAGCCAGGAAAATAGTGTTATATGGAACATGTCTGACCTGTAGTGAAGTTGAGAGGGCATCTAACGGCACTTGTTTAACAATCGGTTCTTCCTGAGGTCTGAGTAAAGCAAACAAAGTCTCTTTCAATGGCTTAACCAAAGCTTGGTCTTTAGCCGCCAAGGGTCCTAAATAGGACGTAGCAACTTTCAGAGCACTGGAATAATCACCCGCAGCTACAAGCTTAAAGAATTCAACCTGGAATCACCAACATACGATTCGTATGGTTAAAATTCTGAAGAACTTGAATAACACAAACCATCAGTATCTGTTAAGCTCAAGTAGGCTAACAGAAAAGAGAACCTGCTTCAGCTGAAAGAGTAGGATAGGATTTTCAGCAAAGAAGTCGGGAAACAAGCTAGAGATCTCTCCAACAACCTCCTCGGCCAACCCTCTGCACGTTAAATCCTTCACCCCCAGGATCAGCTCATACTTCTCAACCCTATTCTTTGGCATTGGTGTCGAGGGTGATCTTTTATGATCCTGTGAAGCTCAATAGTCCGATAAATGTTTCAAGATTGAAAGCATCAGAAACTAAGATTATATACCTCTTTTATAGTGTTGGTGGCATCATCAATGGATTCACTAGTCTCAAACTTCCAGTTTCTTGTGATGGAGTCAGAGAAATTGTCAAAGTTATCATCTCTGCTCCTCCATCGCTTTCGTTTTCCTCTTTCACTAGTCCTACAACTTCTGGCTAATTGAGTGATTTTGCTGTCTTCTTGTTGCATGCCACTGGTGCTGCAGTCTTCATTAAGATTGATAGTGATGCGTGGACAACGTACATCCAGATCCATGTCAGTGTTTCTTGAGTTCAACATATCTGTTCTACTTTCTATAGAATCTTGTGCGTGTGTATTGCTTACTGATATACAACTGTCAGAACCAACTGAATAATTTCCAGATAAACTAAAGGCTGCCTCCAGTTGGTCAGAAGTCGTAATTCCAGACGTGGCTTGCGAGTCTGATTAGTCAATTGAAGAAGGAGGAATTAAAATTACAGGTCAAACATCGGTAAAATTATAGATTGATGGCTACTATAGGGAGTCACCTTCACCACAGAGTGAAGAGATTGGGTCCACAATGCCCCTGTAAATGCAATACTCGTGAACCAGTTCATCAAGCAGAGACATGTCTAGTCTCATTCGGCAAAGTTCATTCTGCACAAACCAAGAAAGGCAGTTTAAACAGAAAAGTAAGACTGCCTAAAAAATTACAATTTTTAAGTAATAAAGGGAATAATAAACTAACATAATCCATAGACTTAAAATTTATGCCCTTTAACTCGGCTACCAAGGAAAATAGAGGCAAATCAGGTTATAATATGGAGGAAACTTCAGATTGTAAAGAATTATGATTATGTAATATACTGCCAGCAGTAGCATTGAAAGACAAGACTGCATGCAGAGCATTCAAATCCTGGGATAAAGGGAAGTCCACGAATATATTGATTATCACATGGAGGAGAATAAAAATCAAAATTGTAAACAAATTAAACTTATGTAACCCGACCTGAAATGCTGCGTCCCTGTCACCCTTGGCAAACTTCAAGCTCTCAACTGCACTCTGCCTTGGGAGATCCACAGCATGAGCAAGGGCTTGTATGTCCACCTACAAAAAAATTCAAGTTCATTGCTATAAAAGTGACCAACTTTCAGAGCTGCCAGCTGTCCAATATATTGATGTAAATATTCCTTTAGGTAACTTAGGCACACCTCATCAAAAGAAGGTATTTCATATAAACTCTGTTGTAATGGTGCAGGGGGGTCGCGGTCTTCAAATAGCAACGTCTTGGTAATATTTTCGATGAATGATGGAACTCCTTGACGAAGGCAAAACCCCTTGTGTATGCTGTGTAACCATGTTTATTGAAAGTAGTTGTTAAACATTATGTTCTTTGAGAAAAGGCTGTCCAAAGGTCTCATTATAAAAGAGACCGAATGCAGACAAATAATTAAGAAAGAAATATGAGTGCTACCTTATTAAATATCGTAACATCATGGAAAGAATAGGATCATATGCGCGTAGATGGGCTCGTAAAACAGAAGATAGTAGACCCGCAATCTCAGACCTTCTCTTCTCAGACCACTGCAAAAGTATTAGAGGGTATAAACATTCTGCAACCTCGATAAGGTGCAAATGATATCTTTACTTGATAATTTATTCCCGAAATGGTTGTGAGCTTTACCGCCTATTAGATACAAGAGTCAAACTCAGGAATGTAAAATCTTCAACAAGATATGAAGACGATGTGGACTTGTAAAAAAACAATATGAAAATGACAAGAAAAAAACACACTTCTGCCTCCAAAATATATTATGTTGGAACGTTGAGACAACTATAATGTAAGCCAACACATTAAAAACAAATTTTAACAAACTCATCATTCAACGTAAACAACCGATATCAAACGAAGTGGTGGAGTAATGACAATTCAACATACACCCACACATATACATTCTTGACATACCTCATTTACAACTGGCGAAGTCTGATCATCTTTGTTATAAATTAAGGCCAGCAGAACATGCTTAAATTCCTCATATGCTTCCTTCACTCACAAGAAAAAGAAGTGAATAATCCACTTGTAAACAACACTTGGGTTGACAAACTACCAAAGAAACAAACCATATTCCTCGAAAAGCAGTGTGAAAAGTGCGAAAGAGAAATAGAAATAGCAAGTCGTAAATGCATACAAATAAGACAAAAAAGAGTATCTCTCTCTAACTCTCTCTGTCACACACACAGCACAAATATTCTCGCATCAAACCCGAACCTATGAGAAATAGCAACTATAAACTGACAATCAAGGTTAAGTTTCAAAATTAATAGACGCGCACAAATCGCGAATCCCCATATAAGTCGATATAGATAATTAATTAATTGCATATCCAAACAGACAACTGCTAATCCAATACTGTCATCTAGGCCTCACATTCAGATTTCTTTGAATTAATGAGGAAGAAGAAGAAAACTGAAATGAACACCACATACCGGATAGGCATCAAGCGCACAGGGCGCAAGTGAAGTCCGCGCACATTCAATGGCGGAATTTCGATCCTCGTTAGTCCCTCTCCGCAACAACTCAATAAATTTCTACAGCCACCACCAACAATAAGACGGACAAAGAAAAACATTACCTTCTTCGAAAAATCAAGCAATCTGAACTCAAATAATGAGACCTTTCGAGAGAAAGCGTGATACCTGTTTCTGCAGACGAAACAAAAGGCGGTGGTCATCGAGTACGCCAGGCTCATGCTCCTGCAACAATCTGATCGCCGAGTCAATGTCACCGAGTTCGATCGAGAGCCTCGTCTGACGAATCAAAAGACGCCATCGGTACGACGACGACGACGAGCACTTGTCGTCGTCCTCGATTAACCGCTCCGACTTGGCAAAGTCTATCGCGAGAGCATCGAGCGCTTCCCAATTCACTGGCGTCGTCTCCATTCGGAATTGGTTTTCTAGAAAAATCTCCTTATGCAATTGCTTTCTCGATCGATTGCTTTCGATAAGCAATTGAGTTTTATATTATTAATTGGGAAGATTAGTAATTTATTTTTCCTGGTTTTTTATTTGTTAATCAGAAATGGTAACAAGTGGCTAGAAACGAGCGATACGATAACGGAAGGCGGCGAAATTCGTCGAAGGGAAAGTGAAACGCCACGTCAGCCTTCTTTCCGATCAATTTAGATTTTCAGTTAATTGCAAACTAAGCGGAAAAATCGATTACAGACTTTATCAATTGTGGACAGATAATAAAACTAATATTATATTAAAGAACTTGGGAAAGTAAGTGAGTTAATGACATGTTAGAATTTTATATTTAAACTACATCGGGATTTCTATTTCATTCATTTTAAAATATTTGACAAAAAACATTAGACATTTTTATCAGGAAGTAATCTCCAAATAATGTCGTTCTGATCCTGTTATTGATCCGATAATATATTTGCCCGAGAAATGACGAAAATAAATAAAAGAGATAAAAAAATAAATTTGGACATTGAACACGAGATTTACCTGGTTCGGTCAGAATGACCTACGTCCATGGGCCGAAGGGTAGAACTGCTGCAATGACTGTGAGAATAAAATGAGCGGACTGATAGAAGATTTATTTGTTGTGGTGGTGTGTTCTCTACTACCTCGTATTATGCCTATTTATAGGCGATTTCTCCCTCACTCTTCCATGTGAAAAGAAGAAAAAAATAAGGCAGCACACCATTTGATATTCAACTCCGTAGCCGAAATGATAACCTGTTTTCTTCATAGCATTATTTTTCACGTGGCCTTCATCATTCATTTGTTGAATGGTCAAAGACCATTACTTTATTACGTACAAAGGTCACTTCAACAAATCTCCACCTTGACCTTTGGTACCGTAGATTACTCCACCTTAATTTAAAAATGCCTTTATCTCCATCTCCCTCCGACCATAGCCCCACGAGCTAGTTCACCATCTCTAAACACCAATCAAGTCCAAGCAATGCTTGAACTTTGAAACTGAAAGTGCCTTGGTAAACATATCTGCATGATTGTCTTGGGTTGATCTTCTTGATAAACACCTTCTATCTGCACGAATAAAATGATACTTAACATCAATATGCTTAGTCCTTTCGTGATACATATTGATTCTTGGTCAATTGAATCGTAATTTGACTCACAGAAAATAGTAATAACTTCTTGATTCTGAGTTACTTTGTTAAATAACCCCGTCAACCAAATGCTTCCTTGATCGCGTCAGTAATCATCATGTATTCTGCTTCAGTAGTAGACGCCACTGCGTGCTGTAGAGTAGCTTTTCAGCTAACTGCACAACCTCCAATAAAAAATACATAACCAGTTAGAGATCGTCGTTTATCAAGTTCACATGCGTAGTCTAAATCAGCGAAGCCAACGAGAGTATCACTGTTTCTGCGAAACTCCAAACAAGTGCTTAGAGTACCCTTCGAGTATCTGAGAATCCACTTCACTGCTTGTAGTGTTCCTTCCCTGGGGTAGCCATATACCTGCTAACAACACTAATAGCGTATGAAATATCAGGGCGTATACATATCATTGAATATACATAATACTGCCGACTGCACTCGAGTAAGGAACTCGTCCCATGTATGCTTCTTCCTCATCTGATGATGGTGACTGGGCAGCGGTTAGCCTGAAATGGCTAGGAGTGCTGACTGGTTTGGCAACGGTCATGCCAAATCTCTCCAAAACATTATTGAGGTAAATTTTCTGGTTCAGGTGTAACTTACCAGCTCCTCTATCACATCTAATCTCCATGAGTCTTCTTAGTTGCTTTCAAATCTTTCATCTCAAATTCACCATTTAATAAGGCCCTCAACTGGTGAATTTCTGCAAGATTCGTAGCCGCAATGAGCATGTCATCAACATATAACAATAGATAAATGAACGAAATAACTTTCGGAAGTAAACACAACTATCATACTTGCTCCTGGAGAAACCATAACTCACATGGAAAAATCAAACCGTTTATACCACTGTCTTGGAGACTGCTTTAATCCGTATAAGAATTTCTTCAGTAAACAAACTTGGTCTTCTTTTTCTTCAACTATGAAGCCTTCAAGTTGCTTCATATAAATCTATTCATCTAAATCGTCATGTAAGAACACCGTCTGGACGTCAAGATGTTCTAACTCCAAATCATATATGGCAACAAATACAAGTAACACGAATAGAGCTATGTCTAACGACATGTGACAATACATCATTAAAATCAACACCTTGTACCTGATTATAGCCTTTCGCGACTAATCGTGCCTTATACCTTGCATCGCTAGAACCAAATAAAGCTTCTTTCTTCTTGAAGACCCACTTACATCCGATTATTTTCTTTTTCTTCGGTGGCCGCATAAGAATCCAAGTACCATTCTTATGTTGAGACTCCATTTCTTCATTCATCGCTACCAGCCACTTATCAGAATTTACGTCGTTTATTGCCTTCGAATAGGTAGAAGGTTCACCGCCTCCACCTGTTTCTTGTGCCACTGATAAAGCATACCAAACTAAATTCACGTACCGCTATGGTAGTCGAATCTCCCTTCTCTCCCTATCTCTGGCTATAGAATATTCCTGCTCGATGATTTCATCTTCAACAGGATCTGAAAACTCAGGTTCTTGCTCATCTTCTTTTTTGAACTCGTAGCAGGATCATTTTAAAAAAATTTGTTGATCTCGAGCTCCACGTCCCTGTGTGCACTATCCTTCTTTTAATTATTGGAAGAATTAGTAGACTTTTTTGAAGGATGTAACATAGTAGACTCGTCAAATGTAACATCTCTGCTAATTATAAATTTGGGTGACTTGGGATCAGGATTATGTAGTCTATATCCTTTCACCCCTGAAGCGTAACCGAAAAAAATATTCTTAGCTCTAGGCTCTAACTTTCCCTCGTATTGTTTAGTTGGAGTAATCAGCTGAAGTACCTGACCATACTTCCTCAAGAGTCGTGAAATTGATCGGTGAACACGGTGAACGGTTGACAATATAACACGGTGGTAGCTTCAGCCCAAAAATCATTTGTTAAACCAGCGTTGGTGATCATACATCGAGGTCTCTCTAAAAGCGTTCGGTTCATGCGCTCGGCAACATCATTTTGTTGAGGCATCATTCGAACAGTGTGATGTCGAGCAATTCCTGCAAAATTCGTTGAACTCACTTCCACAAAATTCTGAGCCGTTATATGTCCGCAACCGCTTGATTTATCTTCCTGTCTATTTTTCAATAAAACTTTCATTGTTTAAATTTTAGGAAAACATCACTTTTCTGCTTAAGAAAGACTTTCCTCGAAAAATCATCAATGAAAGTCAACATATATCTTTCACCACCTTTGGACGTAACACAAGAAGGACCCCATACATCAGATTGAATATAGTT
Organism: Craterostigma plantagineum; assembly: GCA_027422505.1. NCBI lineage: Eukaryota > Viridiplantae > Streptophyta > Magnoliopsida > Lamiales > Linderniaceae > Craterostigma > Craterostigma plantagineum. Next base: position 18,264,058 of record JAPQWV010000017.1, on the reverse strand, counting down.
CAAAGTATCTTTCGTCCTGTAACAGCTGGCAAATTGAAGCTGACTCGTTTCTGCTTCCCAAAAATATATTGTTCGCAAAAGTCCACCTTATCAGTACTTTGACCGCAAAGTAAGGCTCGCTTGCTTAAAATCGTCAAGCCTTTTTCTACCATGTGTCCAAGTCGCATATGCCATAATCTCTTGGTATCAACCTCCGAGGATGTCGAAATTGCAGCGGAACCTGTAACAGTAGTTCCCTGCAAAATATATAAATTTACAGACCTGCAAGCTTTCTTTACGACAAGGGCATCTCTGGCAATTTTCAAAACTCCACCTTCACCTGAGAACCTGCACCCTTGATATTCAAGTGTGCCTAAAGAGATAAGATTTATCTTCAAGGAACATGTCTGACTTCTGTGAGCATTCGCGAACATTTTGATCTGAACTATACCTCACCAACAACTTTACACGGAGCATCATTTCCAATTAAGACGCATCCAGCATAAAAAATTTTCATATGTTGAAAAACAGTGCCGACTACGACTTATTTGGTAAGAACAACCGGAATCTAAGATCCACTCATTATCGGACCTAACAATATTTGCAGTTTCTACAAATATAGTCTCATCGCTCTCATCAGCAGCTATACTAGCTTCGGATGGTTTATTATATTGCTGATTATTTTTTTCCTTATTTTTTAATTTATAACAATCATCTTTGATGTGACCCTTTTTCTTGCAAAAATTGCAGATTTTATTTCTGTACAGGGATCTCAACCTTTCTTTAGATCTGTTACTTTCAGCGTCTTTACGTTCTGGTCTTCCCCGTGCAAACGAGCCTTATGCCTGGCAACCACTTGTTTCACCCGTAATATCATCGATTGTAATGCAGATTTGACACCAGCATATGATATCATCTCTTTCCCGTAAATAATAGTGTCACAAAAACGTTTTTAAAGATGAGGGAGGGAACACAACAATATTATGGTCGTGATCTTCGTCCATCACTTTAACTTTATCGAGATGCGATAGTATAGAAGTACCTTCCGACATTTTCATTCTGTATAGCTTCTGCTTTAAATAAAGCCGATTCTCCTTAGTCTTCTTCATGTAGATAGCTTTTAATGATCCCACATACCCATGGCCGTCGTCTCCGTGACAACTTCTTGTAAAACCTCGTAAGAGAGATTTAAGATAATAGCCGATCTGACTTTCTTGTCCAATTCATTAAATTTATCGTCTTTCATTTCGGTTGGTTTCTTCGTTGCACCTTCAAGCGCCACCTCACAACCGTATTGAATGAGTATGGCCTCCATATTGAGTCTCCACGTTGCAAAGTTGACGTTTCTGTCAAACTTTTCAATTAAAATTTTTGTTATCGTCATGGTGGCTAAAAAGAAACGGGTTGGATCTAATACCAATTTGTTAGGATATTTTGATCCGCGATAATATATTTGCCTGAGAAATGATGCTAATAAATAAAAGAGACGAAAACTAAATTTCAACAGTGAACACGGAATTTACGTGGTTCAGTCAGAATGACCCACCTCCACGGATCGAAGGGTAGAACTTCTTTATTATGTGGAGATATTACAGTCATGTATACCTAGTAAAGAGATATGTTGAAAATCAGCTATAACGACTGTGAGAATAAAATGAGCGGACTGATTGAAGATTTATTTGTATGCCTAGTTACTGGCGATTTATCCATCACTCTTCCATGTGAAAAGAAGAAAAAAATAAAGCAGCACAACCATTTGAATCTTCAACTCCGTAGCCGAAATTATAACCTGTTTTTTTCATAGCATTATTTTTCACGTGGCCTTTATCCTTCATTTGTTGAATGGTCCAAGACCATTTATTGCGTACAAAGGTCACTTCAACAGATCTCAATCATTAACTAAGTTCAATTTGAATCGATAATATACTTCACTATCAGCGACACTAATCCTCGTCGTTTATGTCTCATCTGAAATCCACACACGCAACAATAGTCAAAGAGTTTGGCTGGACCCAGTTTTCGAAATTCGAATTTCTTCCAAATCATCCACATGAGAAATGAATGGTTTTTTATTTCACTTTCATCCAAATTCGAGGATAAGTTTTTTTTTCCAAACGAAGGTTGGCTATCTCATTCATCACAAATACTTACACCGGCTAAAAAGCCACAAGGGTTCCCCGGGTAACATTGACTTAACCAGTAGGAACAAAGGCTCATCATAAGAGCAAACACAAACTAAAAAGCACACAAAAAGATCAAACCAAGACCAATAATCCGATTCATAAACTATTCAAACATACCCCAACAAAGAGTCGAGGATAAGTTAAATGTTTGTTATTTGTTCAATTAGGACCGGCTTTTGGGTAAGACAACTAAAGCAAGGGCTTTAGACTCTCGATCTTTTTAGGGCCACGTGACCTTAATTTAATAATATAGTTTGCTATTTTTCTAGCTCAAGAAGATCGATGATTAATTGTGTGGAGAGCAAATAATTTTCTGATAACTTTCACACACTCTCAATTGTTTTTTTTTTTGTATTACATGTGCACAAACTCACGCACTCACTATTTTTTTTTTTGAGTTTCTCACACTTTTTCTCAAACACACAAGCACTTACATATATAGTACATATAAGAAATCTTATCCGTAGCATGCATGATATTTCATATCTTAGACTTTGATTTTTTCTAAAGATTTGAGGAAGGTCTTGTGGGCAAGTTGTCTGATTTGTGTGCCCGTTTCTTTTTTTTTGTTTTGTTATCCTATTGTATGTTTTTTTACAAGCTATTGAGCTTAGTCAACAAATTCCTCCCTGAAGCTCAATGTCTTCCCGTCTTTCATCCCGAGCATCCTTTTTAGATTTTCGAATGTGCTTGTCGGTAATGGTTTCGTGAAAATATCCGCAACTTGATCCCAACTCGCGACGTGTACTATCTTCACTGCTCCATTTTTTACGTGCTCCTGAGAAAATGAAACCGCGCATCAATATGCTTGCTTCTCTCGTGATGGACCGGATTTTTTCGATCGCTGACTTATTATCTACTCGAATTTCTGTTGGCTCATCTTGTCGAAGATTCAACTCGAGCAATAAGTTCCTCAGCTAGATTGCGTGACAGACACACGATGCTGCCACATATTCCGCTTCGCAGGTTGATAGAGTCATGATCGGTTGCTTTTCGGTAACCAGGTGCGTCGTATTTCCAAGATAAAATACGTAGCCCTCAGTGCTTCTCCGATCATCGATATCTCCGCACCAATCACTGTCAGAATATCCGACTAATTTGCAGTCGCTCGCATTTGGATAAAATAGTCCGAGAGATTGTGTTCCTCGGATGTATCGTAAAATCCTGTTGATCGCTTTGAGATGTTACTGTCTCGGTTCTTCCATATAGCGGCTAACAACTCCAATACTGTAGTGATATCGGGTCTCGTGCAGGTCAAGTATCGCAGACTGCCCACGAGACTTCGATAATCTGTCGCATACACTCCTTGTCCTCCCTCAAACTTGGACAGTTTTGTTCCAAGTTCCATCGATGTCGCTACCGGGTTGCTCTCCTCCATTTTATTTTTCTTCAATATATCCTTCGCATACGCTTCTTGCGTCACAAAAATTCCCGTGCTTCTTTGCTTGACTTTGAGACCGAGAAAGTATTTTATCAGTCCCAAGTTCGTCATCTCGAATTCCTTCTTCTTGAAGTCGTTGACTGTTTTCTCATTGCTTCCCATGAAAATAAGGTCATCGACATAGAGCGCGACGATGATCATTTCCTCACTTTCTCGTTTGACATAGAGGGCGTGCTCGAACGGACATTGGTCGAACTTTTTCTTTTTGACATATCCGTCGATCCGGGTGTTCCATGCTCGAGGCGCTTGCAGCCCGTAAAGTGCCTTTTTTAATTTCAGCACTTTGTTTTCTTCTCCTGATTTTGAATATCCCGGGGGATGCTCCACATAGACTTCTTCCTCGAGGTCCCCATTCAGAAAAGCGGACTTCACGTCGTCTGGTAGATTGGCCAGCTGAGTTGTGCAGCTTGAGCCAGGAGCAACCAGATTGTCTCCATTCTTGCAAACGGGAGCAAAAACTTCGTCATAATCTATTCCCGCTTGTTGTCGATAGCCCTTCGCCACCAATCTCGCATTGTAACGTTCAATTTTTCCCTGAGCATTCATATTCTTTTTATAAACCCATTTGACTCCAACGAGTTTATGCCCGTTTGGCAACTCCACAAGTTTCCATGTGTCGTTCTTTTCGATCACCTTTGTTTCCCCGTCCATTACCGTTCTCCATCTCTTGTCTCTGATAAACGTAATTTATTACGTTTATATTTGTTAATTTTAAGTCATTTGCATTCATTAATGATGCCGTTTTGAATATACTAGCACTTAAATGTGAGTTAATGGCCATATTAACATTTTTTACGGCAGTTTGGTATTTCTTGCAGATTACGGGGTAAACGATGTCCAATTGAGCTGAAACTTTAACCGATGATAGAAGACTCGTTGATATCGATTTTGACCAAAGTAATTTCCATTCCGAGTCCCAGATGGGGAGATACGAATTTTCGTTAACACACCACTTTGATGCGCAGAACAACCCATGATCGGCCAAAGCCCAACAGAAATACAGAATCCAATCTCAAGCCCAATAACAACCCACTCAAGTATACTGACGTTAGATGATTGTTGGGCAGAGATGATCAATCATTTTCTACACATACATACACAAACGCACAATGATCAAGAAAGACCCACATCACAAGCAGACAAGCACACAAATGGAGAAAACGCTGAGCCACGCGAAGACTTGGACGATCAGATCATTATCGGACGCACTGCTCGAGGAAGGAAAAATAACAAGATCTGCATCGTATCTGAAAGAGCGGGATTCGCAAGATGTTGATTTCACTGATTGGTTCATTGTTGAAGCTGCCATCGTCTATAAAAGGAGACGCATCTTGGAGCAATAATGGGGAGGGGAACAAGAGAGAAAGTTGCTCACGTAAGGTATCGACCTCCCTGCTCAAACACTTTGAGTCGACTACCACACCAAGCATCGACACACCTCACGGGCCAGACCTTACAGACCTAACACTTCCACCCACGAAAGCACTTCACGCTCGTACACCATCACAACGAAGCTGAAAAGACCAAAGTAGGCAGCTCTCAGGGCTGTTTGTGGGGCTGCAAATTCATCCTCGGCCATCTTGGAGGCAGCTTCTAAACTTGCTTCGTTGTGCCATAACCTCTCACACAAAGGTCAAGGAGGCAGCAAGTGCAGGGACTGACGACGGCTGATCCGATCCGGGCGCACAGGCCGGGACTGCTGTTGGGACTGCGGCGGGCTGCGGGCGTTAAGAGAATGGGCGTAGTAGGGCTGCTGTACTTTGCTCAGAGGGGACGAGTGGTTGAGCTGTAAAGGGTGTGGGCGCGAGGTCTGTACAGCGGGAAGGCTACGGCTGCGACTGGGCTGAGTTGTGGAGAAGCAGTGAGCATGGGCAGTTGGTGTGCGAAAACTGTGAGCAAAGAGTTACGATAAAATAAACAAAGTGCACTACCCACTCGGCCACCACGTGTTTGACAAAAATCCTCAACGAAGGGAGGCCAAATATCAGGGAAGAAACTATGTCTTCAATATTTACGTATTATCTTGTTTCCATTATGAATATGAGTAGCTAATTTTATCGTGTGCTTGGGATGAGATGAACGCTGGGTAGAATTATTGTTGGACGTAAAATACTCGTGAACATGCTATATTTTGACTATTTATCGTTTATGATATCGTTCAAATTAATATGTCTATGTGTTAATTTGAATATCACTTTGATATGTCTATGTATTGATGTGATTCGTGGTAATATCGTTTAGGGCGACAGCTAGAAAAACGATTAGGCCTTTCATAAAATGATAGGAAATCGATTATAGGGTGACAACAAATAATTGATGCTCGCTGTAGGTAAATTAATATTTATTCTCACAACCTTTTAGGGCGACAACAAATTCGGACGTGAGTAGGAATTACCGCGACTTAGTCAGTATTTTTATGGTAAAGGTAATTTACGTCCTCGTTAATGATACCTAGCGGGATTCGCAATCCCGAGCACTCCCGTTTTATATAAAAAAAAAGAAAGTATTTTTTTATATTTAAGTTCAAGCTAGTTGGAATTTATTTCATAAATCAAATATAACTAAAAAAATATTTAAATATTTAAGTTGTGTTTAAAGCTTGTGGTTTTGTTATGTTTTTCTATTGGATTTAATTCATAAATTAAAATATGGAAAAAATTTATTTAGGTTAAATATCAAACGATAGGTTATTACTAGTACTCAATTTATTCCCCGTGTTCGATACTCGGATATTCGCTATAGCTATATTACAAACGATAGGTACACTGCCTATCGCGCCGGTTTTAGTTATAATATATTCGTTTTAATTATTACTTGACGTACTTGCACGAACTCTTATTTAAATATACACGCACGCGATCACGGCTTCTTCAAAGCTATTTGTTCTGAATAGGCCAGCAAGCAGACTAGGTGAACTACCTCGGTTGTCTCGTATAGGTCCTGCATGCTTCGCATCTTCGGTTGTCTTGGTTCATCCTCCTCGTGAATTTCTTGAAATGGAACCGGGGCCGATAAAGGTGCACCGCTCGGTGGTTCTCCTTCCGTTGTAGTTCTTCGTCGTTGCAGTTCCACGAATTTTCTTCATCTACTCGAACATCTCGACTCACTATCACCATTTTATTTTCGGATAATACAGCCGATACGCCTTTGACTTCTCATCGTACCCAATAAACACGAGCTTTTTGCTTTTGTTGTCGGGCTTGGTTATTCTCTGGTCGGGCACATGTGCATACGCCACACGTTCAAATATTTTGAAGTGCATTTTTCGGCCAGTCCATGCTTCCTGTGGTGTTCGATTCTCGAGGTTGTGATGTGGACATCAGTTCTGAATATATATAGCACATCGTACCGCTTCGGCCCAGAATTCATTTGGCATGTCCTTGCTTTTTAACATTGATCGAACCATGTCGAGAATGCTTCGTTTCTTCCTTTCAGCTATACCGTTCTGTTGTGGTGAATAAGGTGCGATGAGGAACCTCCCGACGCTCTGCTCTTCGCAAATAGTTATAAAAGCGCCTAAAATATATTCTCCACCTCTGTCTGAGCTGAGCGCCTTGATGTTTGAACCTGTCGCTTTCGCGACCATAGTTTTGATTTTTTTTAAATGTCTCGAGCGCTTTTGATTTTTTCCTTTAGAAAATACACACACGTCTTTCTTGAGTATTCATCAATGAAACTGATAAAGTATCTCCTTCCACCGAATGATTCTGCTGTGATCGGCCCACATATGTCTGTATGTATGAGCTCGAGCGGTTTGCGCGCTCGATATTCTGCCTGCTTCTGAATTGTCATCCTCGTATGTTTCCCGATTACGCAGCTTTCGCAAAGCTTCTTTCCGCCTTCTATCACCGGCATTCTGTGGACCATGCATCTTTTAGAGAGCTCCTTTAGGCCATCGTAGTGCAAATGACCAAACCACATATGATACAAATGGTCTTTGTCCTCCACGTCAACTTGCAAACATTTTTGTTGAATCGTCTTCAGGTTGAGTCTGAACATTCGGTTCTTTTCCATTTCGACCCGCGCAATCAGTCAGCCATCTTTGTTCCGTAGTTGTAACGACTGATTCTTCATGAACATTGAGCATCCATTTTCAAGCAACTGCCCCATATTTAGGATGTTCGTCATTAGATCAGGTACGAAGTAAACGTCCTCGACCAATCCTTGCTTGCCTTCTTTTTGTCAGAAACGTATTTTCCCTCGGCCTTTGACAGCTATCTTCGATGTGTCGCCGAATGAAATGTGCCCGTCTTCGATCTTTTTTAGTTCGGTAAAGAGGTGTCTGTGCCCGCTCATATGATTGCTCGCACCAGTGTCAAGATACCAAACCATGTCGCTGTCCGGACTTGTATCCTCAAGCGCCATTAAGAGAACATCTTCGTCTTTTGGCTCTTCTTGTGTGATTAGATTCGCACCTTCTTTTCGGACCAAAAATCTTTGCGAAATGTCCGAACTTCCCGCAGTTGTAGCATTCAACGCTCGGTTGATTCGAGCGACCACCTCGTCCTTGAGCTCGTCCTCGTCCTCGGCCGTGATGCGTATATAGCGCATTGTCATCTTTAAGTGATAATTTCGTCTGTAGAGCCTCGTCCAGCGATTCCTGCTTCTTTTTTTCTTCCGTTGCTCGTAAGCTTCGAGCGAACCGGAGAGTTCGTCGACCGTCATTTCTTCGTGATTTTTGGATTCTTCAATTGCACATACCACGTTCTCGTACTCGTTCGTCAGGGAGCGGAGAATTTTCTCGACGACCCGGGCTTCCGTTTGGGCCTCACTGTTACTCTTCAACTGATTCGAGATGTTTTGTATTCTCGTTATACAATCGGACACGCCTTCGCCGTTCTTCATTCTCATCATTTCGAATTCGCCACGAAGCGTTTTCAGCCGTACTTGTTTTACTCGGTCGGCGTCTTTGTACGCTATCTCCAGTTTTTTCCATTCTTCCTTCGATTTCTTTACGTCCTTGATTTTTCGAAGTCGGCATCGTCTAGGCCGTTGTATATGATGGTGAGCGGAGCGTCATTTAATTTTCGAGAATCGTCCAACGCCTCAGCTGGACCGCCGTGTACTCGTCCGTTTTCGGGTTCGGTCTACCCGTCTTTAACGATAAACCATATGCCTTGCGAGCCGAGGTGCTTTCATCCGAATACTCCAATTATCATAATTGGACTTTGTGAGGCGTGGAACAGGCATGCTACCGAACGACATGGCTCTGACACCAATCTGTTGTTTTTCTAGCTCAAGAAGATCGATGAATAATTGTGTGGAGAGCAAATAATTTTTTGATAACTTTCACACACTCTCACTTGTTCTTTTCTTTGTATTACATGCACACACACTCACGCACTCACTTTTTTTTTTGTTTCTCACACTTTTTTCTCAAACACACAAGCACTTACATATATAGTACATAGAAGAAATCTTATCCGAAGCATGCATGATATTTCATATCTTAGACTTTGATTTTTTCTGAAGATTTGAGTTCTAAGGTCTTGTGGGCTGTTTTCTGATTTGTGTGTCCGTTTCTTTTTTTTGTTCTCCTATTGTTTTTTTTTTACTTTAAGCTATTGAGCTTAGTCAACATAGTTATGTAAAAAATAATGGGATTTTTTTTGCGTAACCCGATAAACATTGGTCTTGGACCAAGTAACCCCGAGGCTGACGTGATAGCCTGCAAATCATGCCAACCAAGTTAACTACACTAGGATATGTTCATGCGTGACAGGCTCAACTTAAAGTATCTGATCGCCGGGAAGAGTCGAACACCCCTCCAAAGACTTTGAGGCCCCAATAATAGAATACATACTTATTTAATTAAATTAGCCTTTTCTCACGTTTGTCCTTTTATCTTATAACTTTTATCTCATTCGTTTTAATGGTTTATTTTTGTTATGTCTTTTAATCAATTGCATCCCCCCTTGTCATTTGGTTATAAACGAATTTACCTTTCCTTTTTGTCGAAAAAAAGAGTTAAAGTATAATTTTTTGTAAAACATTTTTCCCCGTGTTTTAAAAAATTTCCATTTAAACAAAAATAAAATTCGATTTTAAATTTAACTTCACCGTCTATAAACTTCAATATTGTAATTATTGATATCAGAGGGATGATTACGTTGGATTGGCAAGTAAAAAAATTTTGTTACTATATTTTTTCAAAAAAAATCCCCCGTTTTAGCACTTGCTTTAGGCCCATATTATGATGAGCCGGCCCTATGTTCAATTTTGATATTTGATTACAACTTGTTCGGTTTCGAAATACAAAGCTCATCTCGTTCCATAAAAATAAAAAAATAAATAGTTAAATAATATAAGCAATAATAACAACAACAACAACAATAATAATAATAATAATAATAATAATAATAATAATTAGTCTTCAGACAATATTAGCAGATTTTGTTTTTGTTAGAGTGAAGACAATTTGTAAGAGAATAATGACTTTATTGATAACTGAAGAACAGGATTCAGCGACAGACTCAAAGAAACCACACAGAAATCCCCCCTCGTGAATAACCTTCACCACATGCTGGGAAGTGTTTTTCACCTTGGAGTTGCTTTATTTTATTCTCATAAAAAAAACTATGTAACTGATGGTCAAAGCAATAATTACTAAATATTATTCTTCCTTCTTCTTAGCCTTGCATTAATCCTCTTGATATTAGCTCTTGCATTAATCACCCTTGTCCTTAGCAAATCCCTTGGTCGACTCCTTCCATTCCTCCTTATCCTTATCTTTTAGTATTTCCTCTCTCTCAGTGCATGAAATCTCCACAAGCCCATCAGTCCGCGGCCCAAGATTCCCGAGCTTAGCCGACGTTCGTATACTCGAACCGGTACCTCATTTATTTCGGCCGTTTGAACGTTATTCGTAACAATACCTTCCCCTTGAAAAGATGCCTTGTCGTCAAGGCAGTGGTGTGGAAATTGAGCTGTGAAGTCATTAATATTGACCCATGTTGCATCATCGGTGCTCTTGCCATGCCATTTCACTAAGAATTCTCCTTGGGAACTATCCATTTCATCATACCCGCGTATCGCCAAAATTGTCTCCGGAACAAAATCATCTCGTTCGGTCTGCCCCAAATGGTCTGGTAGTTCAGCCTCCACCGGGTGATTTCCGACCACTCGTTTTAACTGCGATACGTGGAACACGGGGTGAACCCGACTTGACGGTGGTAGTTCCAATCGATACGCCACTGCCCCTATGCGTTCGATAATTTTTTATGGCCTATAAAAACGCGGCGCCAGTTTTTGCGGGACACGTGCTGCGAGGGATCGCTGGCGATGTGGTCTAATCTTAAGAAAAACAGAGTCGCCAACATCGAAGTTTACCTCACGACGGTGTGCGTTGGCTGATCTGACCATTCGCTGTTGGGCACGAGTTAAGTTATGTTTCAGCTGTCGAAGAATCTCATCTCGATCAGACAGTTGATCGGTTATCGCAGCCACACGACTCTGTCATACCTTGCAACAGATTCGGCGGAGGGCGGCCATACACAGCGAAGAAAGGTGTCATTCCTGCCGCTGATTGGAACGTGGTGTACTCTGACCATGCTAACCATTTATGCCACGTTCGAGGTTGTTCGCTTGTGAAGCATCGAAGATAAGTTTCTAACGTCCGATTGAGGACTTCAGTCTGGCCATCCGTCTCAGGGTGGTAAGCTGAACTCATCCTCAGTTTCGTGCCGTGGCGACGAAAAAGCTCACGCCAAAAATTGCTTACGAAATCGGGTCGCGATCGCTTACAATGCTGCTTGGGATCCCGTGCAGTCGGACCACATTATCGACGAATTTTTCTGCCACCACTCGCGCGTTGTATGGGTGCTTGAGCGCGATAAAGTGTGCCTACTTTGATAAGCGGTCGACAATTACCATGATACTATCATAGCCGTTTGATTTCGGAAGACCCGAAATAAAATCCATCGAAATATCCTCCCATATGCGATCTGGAATCGATAATGGTTGTAAGAGACCGGCCGGAGAAAGTGTCTCGTACTTCATCTTCTGGCAAGTTAAACATACTGCTACAAACTACTTGACATCATTCATCATATTGCGCCGGAACAAGGTAGCTGCAGGTCGCCGATAAGTTCGAAAAGCCCCGGAGTGTCCGCCAGTTAGCGTTGAATGGTATTCTGAGATTAGTGTGGAAATCATTGGCGATGATGATGGGATTACTAGTCGTCCGCGATAAAATAAGTGACTGTTGATCTAACCATAAGGTCGTCGGCATGTGGGATCAGCAGTGAGAGCTTCCACAATTTCCCGTAAGAAAGAGTCCTGTGACACTGCTGTAGAAATATCATTTCGATCAAGCCAATATGGGGCACTAATAGCGAGTAATTCGCTGTTCGTGGTCTGTCGAGATAATGAATCTGCGGCATTATTCGTGACCCCCGGTTTGTACTCGACGTCAAAATTATAACCCAAAAGCTTCGATACCCAAACCTGTTGCGCAGGAGTCGCTATCTTTTGATGTCATAAAGAGCGTAGACTACGGTGATCCGTGCGCACGATAAAATGACGCCCCAAGAGATATGGGCGCCAATGTTGAATGGCTAAAACGAGTGCCATAAGCTCTTTCTCATAAGTCGATTTAGTTTGTGCTTGAGGCGAGAGTGCCCAATCTTCATCACAAATTACATTTATCCCTGTAAAGCCGATTGTTGTACCTTACATAGCCAATGTTGAATGGCAAAATCGAGTGCCATAAGCTCTTTCTCATAAGCTCTTTCTCATAAAGAACTCGATTGTTGTACCTTACATAGCCGTTCAAGTATGTTGATCGATGCACCCCCACCATAACGTACAATGATAGCTTGTCGTAGTGCCTCCCACGTCAAGGTAGGATCATGTTTTTGGAGGTATTGTATCCACTGTAAAGCCGAACCCTCCATTCCTAGTAAGGTGATGTCAACTTTTTCTATTTCAGGAATGTGTTGAATCGTGAAGTATTGCTCAACACGAGCGAGCCAACCGAGCGGGTCAGTCCCGTTGAATTTTGGTACGTCTAACCGGCGCTATAAAACTGAGGAGAGTTGCTTGTTTGGTACATTCGGAACAAGTGGTGGTGGTGATGCTTGGCGCACCAGCGGAGCGAGCTGAGTAGTGATGTATTCCGTCAGTGTGTCTCGAAGAGTGTCGACCAAATTCTGGGAGTCAACACGAACAGATCGTAATTCGGCCTGAAAAGCCTCCATGAAAGCGGCGACTGTCTTCTCTAACCCCTCGATGCGTTGTTCCATTTTTGATCGAGTAATTGGCATACACCGATAGGTCGGACCAATTTGTTAGAGTGAAGACAATTTGTAAGAGAATAATGACTTTATTGATAACTGGAGAACAAGATTCAGCGACAGACTCAAAAGAAACCACACAGAAATTCCCCCTCGTGAATAACCTTCACCACATGCTGGGAAGTGTTTTTCACCTTGGAGTTGCTTTCTTTTATTCTCATAAAAAAAAAACTATATAACTGATGGTCAAAGCAATAATTACTAAATATTATTCTTCCTTCTTCTTAGCCTTGCATTAATCATCTTGATATTAGCTCTTGCATTAATCACCCTTGTCCTTAGCAAATCCCTTGATCGACTCCTTCCATTCCTCCTTATCCTTATCTTTTAGTATTTCCTCTCTCTCAGTGCATAAATCTCCACAAGCCCATCAGTCTGCGCCCCAAGATTCCTGAGCTTAGACCGCCGTTCGTATACTCGAACCGCTACCTCATTTATTTCGGCCGTTTGAACGTTATTCGTAACAGTTTTGTATTTGGACACAAATCGATCAAAGCTCCTTTGCATTGTTTCTATATCTCTGTTGGTCCTATGGAAACTACGAAATAAATTGGAAGGAGAGACATGTGGAAGCGAGCTTTATATTCGTAGCCTCATCAAAAGCTTATAACATAGGCATAATTTTTTTCTATTTAATTTTAGTAATTTCTTTATGTGTTGAATATTTTGTTTTTGTTTTTTTTTAAATTTATTGTAAATGATTGGGTGTCCATATTTTTCTTACCAACAGATTATATATCTATGAATACATATATAATAACAAATATTTTTTAAATTTTATTTTGTTATTAAAAATTCGATTTTCGAACGGTTAATTGAACCGAACAGAAATAAGTCCGATACAAACCAAAATCCAACCACAAAATTCGTCTTGTTTCTATACACTTTTTATCATTTGAATACTCCTAATCTATAATATTGAATTTGACACGCGAATAAGTCTAGATTTTGGCTTTGAGCTTGTTCTATCGGTTTCGGAGCAAAAAACCAAAAATAGATCTATATGAACCAATTTGTTACTTGCGAAAACGATTTCTATAAAATGAAATGTATAGAAGTTCACTAATACGACAAAGTAGTGGAACTTTAAACTAATTAAATGTTGATTATATGTTCAATTTATTTTTCATTTATGCGGATAGTATGTTTAGTATCTATTTTATTTTATCTTTAGTTTGGTTTCAAAACTTTATAAGAGTAAAATAAATGAAAAAAAACGGGAATCAACACATAAATACCTAATAGGAAACTAAACAGCCACTTCAGTCCCTTATCAGATATATTTTATAGCTAGGTACCCATTTGGATAAAAAATTTACACTTAGGTACCTAATCACCTAAGATTACCGAAATACCCTTATTTCTTTTCAGTTTTTTGTCTGCAAAATTCGAGCTCCATCCCCGTCGACTAATTTTCGTCTTGACGACCACCTCCTTCCGCTCGTTCCGGCGCCAGACAACAATCAACGAGCCTCTTGAAAGTTGGGTTCTTGATTTTGGGTCTTGATTTTGTCAGGTAAGCTTTTCTTTGGGTCTTGATTTTTGGTCTTGATTTTTGGTTCTCGATTTAATCGATTTCACGCTTTTGTTCAAGGTTTAGGCCAAAGTCGGGAGTTCAATGCCCTCCAAGAGCTCGATATAAGGGTGAAAATGTTAGGATTTGGTAGTTATTGAGGCTAATCCATCGAGATTTCAGATTTTTTCTTAGAACTGTTACGACGTACCATTTCTTATGTATATTACGTACCATTGTTTGTTGTTTTACCGTACCTAAATATATTATGCATTACAGTCCGATTGGGCATTTATGTTATGCAGTATCTCTGTGTATTTATTTTACGTACCAAGTAACCTGTCTATACGGTACCAAAATGTCCTGTTATACAGCAATCTAAACTATACAGTGTACCATTTATACAGGTTGCCATATTATCTGAAAGTATGTCGTCTGCAAATTCGGTTGGTGGCGGGACGTCATTTGCAATGTGTGATATAAAAGGGAGTCTTCCTTACTATTAATCAATGAAGCAACGACGCTTATCGATATATACGTATTCCTCCAAAGAAGGTGGTCGAATATCGATTCCCAGCATACCAGTTTGGTACTGTAATGTATGCGAACATGGTACCCTAATATATGACAACATGGTACCCTAATATATGTCAACATGGTACTGTAATATATGCAAATTTGGTACTGTAACATATGCAAATTTGGTACCGTAATATATGCCAATTTGTTACTGTAATATATGTCAACATGGTACTGTAATATATGCAAATTTGGTACTGTAACATATGCAAATTTGGTACCGTAGCATATGTGAACATGGTACCTAATATATGCACAAATGCTACTGTTATATACCAGTTTGGTACCATCATATATGCGAACATGGTACCGTAATATATGCCAATTTGCTACTGTAATATATGCAAATTTCGTAATAGATGCGAACAAGGTACCCTAATATATGCCAATTTGGTACTGTAATATATGTAAATTTGGTACCGTAATATATGCAAACGTGGTACAGTAATGTATGCAAATTTAGTACTGTAATATATGGTAGTTTGGTACCGTAATATATGCGCATGGTACTGTAATATGCAAATTTTCTACTGTAATATATGCTCATTTGGTACTGTAACATATCCGAGTTTGGTATCGTAATATATGCCAACATGGTACTGTAACATATGCCAAGTGGTACCGTAATATATGCACACATGGTCCGTAATATATGCCAACATGATACTGTAATATATGCCAGTTTGGTACCGTAATATATGCACAAATGGTACTGTAATGTAGGCGAATAAGGTACACTAAACAGGCCATGGAGGGTACTGTATCGTTCCAGAAATAGGTACCGTATAAATTAAAGTAAGTTCCATTTAAGACTTGGGTAATTTCGTCAGAAATGAAGCATTTCAAAAGATGTTGATGTGCAAAAAGAAAGGGACAATTTCTGACGTTTTCTGTCATGAATGGACAGACTTATGACATTTTTCTGTCATGAGTGGACAGCTCTTCTGACGTACGAGGTATTACATCAAATAAGACAGTTCATCTGACATATCGTTGGCTTTAGTAAAATGTTGATGTCTTATGTAATTTTGGGTACTACAACCATGTACGAAATGGTACGCCTAAAACAAAAAAATAGATACTCCAACAAAGCAATGTAAGGTACGGCGTCCCTTAAATATATGGTACGGTATATTAGGTTTAGTATTTTTCGAGTTCATACGAATTAGTTTTTCATCTGGAACCACCCTAAAACACTAATATAGAGTATTAGTTACGTTTCAGATCAAATTAGGTGCATTAGGCCTTACAAGAATGAATTAAACCTTCCAACTCCAACATTCATTAGAATATAAGGATAGAAGTAAGAACATCTTACAACTTAATTTGATCTATTTGATCTTAAATTAGGTGAGTCCTACATGTGGGAAATGTTATTTATTTTTTAGTCATTTTATTATTGTTAGGTATTGACAAAATCACGCAGAACAACACAACTCGCTTAGGAATCGATTTATTTTCGATTGTGCAACACATGGTACGATATACATGCATATTATGGTACTTTATATGTATACATAGTGATACAGTGAAGCTGCAGATTATGGTACGGTATATGTAAATGATAAGGTACCTTAAAGTACAAGATAAGGTACCTTACTATACAACAGACGAGGTACTTCATATATTATGTTTATGGTACGATATATGTATACCCAGTGGTACTGTTAACCTGCATATTAAGGTACTCT
This sequence comes from Craterostigma plantagineum, assembly GCA_027422505.1. Classification (NCBI taxonomy): domain Eukaryota; kingdom Viridiplantae; phylum Streptophyta; class Magnoliopsida; order Lamiales; family Linderniaceae; genus Craterostigma; species Craterostigma plantagineum. Next base: position 18,247,379 of record JAPQWV010000017.1, on the reverse strand, counting down.
GTATGTAAAAGTTCTGGTACGGTAATAACAAAGACAAGGTACTTCATATCTTCTGTGTATGGTACGCCATATATTTACATAGTGGTACGATTAAGTTGCATATTTTAGTACTCCGTATGTAAAAGATGTGGTACGGTAATATACAAGACAAGGTTCTTCATATCTTCTGTTTTGGTACGGTATATTTGTACTTAACGGTACGATTAAGCTGCATATTATGGTACTCTGTATGTAAAAGAAAATGTACGGCAATATAAAAACCTATGGTACTGCATAATATACGGACAGATTTACAGAACTACACAACAAACGAACATCACTGAGTCATGAACAAACTCCAAACAGTCTCAAAATGGTCTCATTCCCAACTCAAAAGAAGTTAACCTACATAAACAAAGTCTTCAAACAGTCCCACAACATATTCAAGTAACTTAACCAAACAGCTCAAGCATACAACTGTGCTCGTCACGTAAAATGCGAGAAACCATAGAAGCACGATCAGATCTGTTACGCGGTGCATTTGGTGCCATTTCTGCAAAAAACAAAACTGTTAGCGAGTAATGAAGAAGCAGTACCATTTTATTCACACACGGCGTACCAATTTTCCCAAACAGATGGTACCAAATGAATTTATCATGTAGTACCAAATAATCAACATAATAAGTACCAAATTCGAAACCTAACAATATCCACAAATCAATTGACCGATCCTAATAAAAACACAGACGGACAAATGTTAGATCATCTCAACTAAATATCAGAAGTCGTGATGAAGGTAAACCACCATAAAAACTCAAGGAATAAGAGCAATGGTACTAGATACATGCCTATTGATTCTCCACAGATTTCACACGTAACCTCAAATTATCATGTAGTACCATACAAAAGAGCAACTAAAAGGTTGTTGGAACAAAAATAGTAACAAAATACATGGCAAAAACGAACGCTACATCGATTCGGCTTCTCCGCAAGTACGACGATCATGCCACGTTCGAAGACTTACTCAATTTGAAAGTAGCAGTGATATTCTGAACAAGGTTCTTTTCTTGTTTTGGACATAAACAAGGGTCAATCCTTTCTCGCATCGTCCGTGCATCATCGTCATGATTTTCACACAACATGTTGGGTTGAACTTGTGTTTGATTCTATTACTGCATAATCCGTATACGAAAAACCCCAACATTATTGACATACACTACCATACGTTTCAAACATGAAATACCAAATTACTGAAATAAGGAGTACCAAACTACTGAAACAAGGAGTACCAAACTAATAAAACAAGGGGTACCATTGTAAAAGCATATATAAGACGAACTATCAAGCATATATCTTACCAGAATGTATAGTAATAATTTATGGCCCATAATCGAATCCTTAGAACAACACCACCAAAGCAAATCGATGCCAATCTATGTCCAAGCAAAAACAACCCTAAAGCATACGAGGACCAAATTTCAAACACCGGAAAAACCTATAAAACCCTTCTTTACACAGAAATCTCAAATTGATAAGCGAAATAAAAAGCCCATAATCAATCAAGTATTCGAATTGCTAATCACAACAATAATCCATCCGAATTTAGCATATAACTGAAAAACTCGACTCAAAATAAAATAATACCAAACTTACCATCACATGTAAGAGATGTCGAGAATCGATCGGCGAGGCAAAATACCTTCAGAAGATTAATTCTATTTGGGGAGGGAGATCTCATGAATGGGTTGCAAGAAGATCAGTTCAGATTATGCTGAGGGAATCGCTCGGTGTGTTTGGTTTAATTTTTCTTTTTTTATATATAATTTAAGTTAAAAGCTAGGTAAAATGGTAATATCATATTTTGATGGGGCTATTTTCGTCCATTAGGTAGCTAAGTGCAAGAAAACTTTGAAAGATGTACCTAAGATATAAATAGGTCTGACAAGGTACTGAAATGTCTTTTTTGTTTGCAAGTTGGGATTTAAGTGTAGAAACCCCAAAACAAAATGCATATTGTTTTGTTTTATAACTTTATGCATACAACAAAATTTAAATAATAAATAATTGGACCCTACTTTTGTAATAAAATACAGGTCAAGAGCCTACTTTTGTAATTAACTCATCGAACACCGCTCAAAAAATTATCCGACAACTCCAACTGTACCAGGTTGTCTTTAAGGGCTCGTTTGATATGTGTGTATAAGTGGTTATGGGATGTGTATGAATAAGTTATCCCGTGTTTGTTATCTGTGTATAGTCATACATGCCTTGTATGGCTATACACACCTATTACAAGGGCATTGGTTATAGGGTTGTATATTCAAATCCACCTCTAAGTCGGTTATGGGGTGTGTATCTAATTGACACCGCTCAAATACTAGCAAGCAGTGTTGTAAAAATCGGTCTAGGCGGCCGCCTAAGCGCCGCCTAGGCGCTAGTCGGTAGCCACCATGGCGAAAAGAACCAAATCGGCCGATTAATCTGAACCATTTCTAATCGGCCGATTATGGCGACTAATCGGCCGACTATTCCAATAAATCGAGACTAATTATATTAACCTTTAAAAAATTAATATTAAGAAAAAAGACTTCGAAATTCCCGCCTAAGCAGGGAATTGCCACTTGATGCTAGCACATTTGATTCCTACGCTGTGGTATGCTTTATATAGAAAGCATTCTGCCTTTCTCTGGACAGCTTATTCGGTGTGGGACAAGGACAACATCAAGTTTGTAGAATGCCTGTTGGGTTGGGCTTGGGCCGATGTAAACAAACAAATTAAAATTGAAATAAAAGATATTAAAACTGAAATACATAAACTAAAATATATAAATTGAAATATAAAAATATATATAAACTGAAATAAAATAAAATAATTTCATCCGACATCACTCAATGTCGTGGTTTTTATATTATTATTTTGTAATATTGCTTAGATTGACATTATTTATTTAGAATGTCTGGAAAATATTATAATATATGAATATTTGATATATATATATATATATATATATAAATAAATAATAATAATAATTGATATACCGATTAATTCCCGCCTAGGAACCGCCTAGGCCCCGCCTATGCGGTCTAGGTGCTAGGCCCCCACTGGGCGCCTAGCTAGCGCCTAGCGTATTTATAGCGCCTAGCGTATTTTACAACCTTGCTAGCAAGTGTACTAGGTCGTGCAAGTAGTATAAAACGGACGAAGTCCGAGTATCGATCCACGAATACAGCTCGATTAATTCTAAGAAAATATTCCTAATTCTAATTTAGCCTGACGAAATTTTTATAGTTTTGATGATTTGATAAAAGAAATAAAAGATGCAAATAATAAAATAAACTCACATAAATAGATGAGGATAGAGCAATTAACGACGAACGTGATTAAGACACATGCTCGGCACGAATTATTCCTACGTCTTCAACTAATCTATCTAATCAATATGAATCCTAGTCAAGGTAGAGGTTCCTAACATACGTGCTACTCGTTTGTCCCGAAATAGCAACCCTACATAAATAGAGAACCAATCAACTATATTTCTATATGATTGTAGTTCCTATACGTGCATTCAATCTTTATGAAATTCCCCGAGTTTAGACGCTTTCGGCGCCTAAATTATCGGAAACCACACATACGAAACCGAATTCCATCTCTGGTCTGTTTTATGTAGTGGTATTCAATGTTTTGTTCTAATCGGTCTAAGCACTTAGTTCGTCTCATAACCAATCAGCCAATCACAACATACGCATATGAAGCACAAACAAAGAATACATAACTCAAATCATATGATTAAATAAAATAATAATGGCATTAATACGCAGTCATAATCCGGTCTCACACAGCCTCAATCACCAAAGAAATTAAGCTAACATGGGAATAAACGAAATCAACAACGAATCGAAAGAAAACATTGTTGAAAACGAGGTAATAAATGTATAGAATTCGCCCCTCACAATGCTCGAGTCGTCACGCGCCGCCGCAGCGTCTCCCGTCGTGTGAACAGGGAGAAACGCCTTGGAGACCCTCGGGATCGCTCTTAGCTTTCTCTAGTCTTCTTAGCCGTCAAAAGCCGTCTCCTTTTATTCGCTGTAAATCTGATCTTTTTATTTCAGCCCTCGGCTTCATTTTATTTTCTGTCGTCGATTCTCCCTTTTTCAGTCTGTGCGTGCATCTATATATATATATATAAAGAGAGTAACTAGTCTTCCTCATATATTGGCCTGATATTCGATCGATATCCTATATTGGGCGTATCTTTCAAGATTTCAAAATCAGATCCTCTCCCATCTCCCTAAGTTTGAATCGGCCATGTGTGTATTTGAATAAAAGGACTGTGGCTAATGATTCTTTCTCCCCCACGTGAGAATGTGCTGCAAAAGTTATTCAAATATTTGACTTGGGCTAGCCTTGAATCGTGTGCCCCTAATCTTTAGTTGGTAAGGTGTTACGTGTTGCCTCCCATGTGATAACTTGGGCTGATTTTGATCATTGGGCTTGGGAATATGGATTCGGGCTTTGATGATTTTATTGAGAATAAATTTGATAAAGCCCGCTTTGGTCCTTTTTTGCTCCGATGTCTGCAAAATAAGAGTTATGCACGAAACGTGGGATATTCAAATATATTATAATTAATAGCGATCGAAAATACGCTTTTACGGGGTATAAAAATAGCATAAAATCCTAACTTATCACTAATCCATACACACCTATACACACCTCAAACACATCTATCAAACACAATTTATATCATTACACAAATAATTAATACGCACATATCAAACATGTTAAAATACAATCAACAAAGTCCTTGTATAGCCATACACAAATAACTTATACCCATGTAATCCATTAACATGGATATCGAACGACTCCTAAGAGCCTCTGTCCCACCCTATCAATATTTCGCAAGATTATATATAGGGTGATGTTGCAAATTTCCAAGATTAAAAACGAATATGTTAAACAACGAATAAAATTCGTTCGTTATCGAACAGGAAAGACAATCTTCAATAGAAATGAAAAACTCTAAATTCTAAAATCATTCCAAAGGAATCCAAAAATCAATCCCAAAAATGAAGTTTTGTACTTTCTCTCTACCAAAATAAACGTATTGATGCTTTTGACAGTATAAAATGAGTCCTTTTATTTGTTTTAGTAATTAAAGCATCTTTATAAAAAATTTAAATAACAAATATATAAAAAGTAAATAGAAAGTTTTATAAGTTATAAAATTACTAACAATATTTTATTTATTTAGATGTAATACAATATTAAAAAATTTTATAAGGTATAAAATATGTGGAAAGTATTAAAAAATTGTGAAGTTGTGTAGAAGTGAATATTGTGAAAATAGCCCATTATACTTGAGAATAAGTTTAAAGGTTGGAGAAGAATTAATTGGTTTGAAACTCAAATCGACAAACCTAAACTCATTCTCAAACGCAAAATGCAATAATTCTTTTATAACCGACAAACAAATTCTAAAACTCGAAAGACCATTATTGTAAATTTCTTTTCCACCCGACTTTTTGACTCGTTCAATCCACCGTAATCGAGGATAGTATATACAGATGTCATTTATCGCGTGATTAAGATTAAGTAGTTTTAACTTTTAAGTTAGACCCTTCTTGTTTAATGTAATTATATGTATTTTTCTTAATTATGTGATGGAAACTAAATTAACTTCGTGTTCAAGAAAAATACATGAAATCTAGTACAAATTTATTCAATGTGAATCACTCACACACACATCATTACGGACAAGTAACAAGGATACATTAAAACGAACATAGCAACTCCTGACCTCAAACACATTACAATTCAAGAAAACGAACTACCTCGTACATGCTAACTTCGTCCACCATCAAAATACAAAACCCTTCTTCCAATTCCAACTTATGATCATACATATCATAGTTGGAAAAGAAAACTTAAAGAAAGATTGGCAAATTAGTATGAGGGAAACTATGGGGTAAATCACTTCACAGTCAGAAGGGTGAGATAGCTTTCATGTCAAAGCCATGAAAGACAAAAAAGGTTTGGAACAAAACCCTTCTGAAAAAAGTGAACCCCACAGCAAATAAAATATAAATTCACTCCGTACGAAAATGATGAAGGTAGTTCGCATCGTAGCTTCGGTAAATTGGCAAAACGAACGCTAATTAATTATAAAGATTGTCAAGAGCTCCGCGCAAGCTCTTCACTAGTTGACTCATGTTCTTGTCGAAGTCTGCATCCATCTGCAGTAGATATAAGAGAAAATTAAACCATATAGCACACAAAATCTCTCTCTCTCTCTCTCTCTCTCTCTCTCTCTCTCTATATATATATATATATATATATATATATATATATACATGCAATGGCTGAGTTATTATCTGCATACATTTACCTTTGCAACGACGCCTATAGTGAGATTAGAATCTCCATAGCTCATCACAGAACTGTTGACAACTGTGAGGTGGAGATTCTCAATCTGTGAGACGAGTTTCTCAAGAGCTCCTTTCTTTCTCTGGCCATGAAAGCTAATAACAACGTCGTTATCGCAAACCCTAGCCTCGATCTGTGGGAGAAGTGACTCGCTGGTAGAACCATCACTTGATATCTCATCTGATGACGACGAAGAGTTATTACCAACGTTATCGTATCTCTTCACAGAGATCACTTGAGGAGTTTTTTCCATAGCTTTGATCTTGTTCGTTTCCTCCTCAAGGGACTTCACTTTCTCTTCGAGCTGTTTTATGTACTCCACGGCATTTGCAAGAACAGTGGCTTTGTCCATCTGAATACATATGTCGCAATCACACACAAATTTATAAAGGGCTTATATTCTCAGACCATGAGAATATAAAAGTAATGTAAAGTACATACATACACACACCTTAGAAAGTCCTGGGATTAGTCTAGACAAGGCCATCACCCACTCGCTAATTCTCTCTCTCCTTTTCCTCTCAGCTATAATATGTTCTTTTGCGTGAGGGGAAGGCCTAATTCTCTTCTTCCCAAGCGCTTGATTCTTGTTTTCGAAAGAAGTATTATCAAAAGCCAAGATTCCTGGAGAAGAAGATGACCATGAAATCTCTTCTATAGGCCTCACTAATTCCACTTGGTTCGTGGGCGTGTTGATGTTTGAAGTTATTATTAAGGTTGAAGAATCCATATTAGTGGAGTTGTTCGTCCCTTTTTGCTTCAGTGGCGTACTCGTTATTATAGAAGGATCAGATTGTTCTGTCGAGAGTTTAGCTTGTTGACTAAGCTCAAAAACAAAAGAAAAAAAAAATAAAATCAAGAAGAGCCGCATAAATAGAAAGCAAATGAAAGACTAAGCATTACAAAACATATTACAAGTCAAATATGAAGATTTATTAGTTGAATAAAGATCGCACGCATGATATGAAAATCCTAGATATATCTTATCAGATCTTATCTCTTATGTACTATATATATAAGTGCATGTATGTGTTTGACGAAAAGAGAGTAAGAGAAAAGAGGTGTACGTGAGTTTGTGTGCATGTAATAGAAAAAAAAAACAATTGAGAGTGTCAGAAGAATTTATCAGTAAAATAGAAAAATATTTGCTCTCCACATAAATTCTTCCATCTTTCTTGAGCTAGAAAACAACAAATTGGTATCAGAGCCATGTCATTCGAAGTCATGCCCGTCCCGCGCCTCACAAAATTCAACTATGATAGTTGGGTTATCCGAATGAAGGTACTGCTCGGATCGCGAGGCGTATGGAATATCGTAGAAAAAGGGTACACCGAACCGAAAAAACGGACGACGAGGCTGAAAGTAAGGCGTCGGAAGAATCTCACAGACTCGACGATGCAGCGCTCAACCTCATCCACCAAGCGTTAGACGATCCCGGCCTCGAAAAGATAGCAGGCACAAAAAATTCTAAGGAAGCATGGGAAAAACTGGAGACAGCGTACAAAGGCACCGACCGAGTAAAACAAGTACGACTGCAAACGCTTCGTGGCGAATTCGAAATGACAAGAATGAAGAACGGCGAAGGCGTATCCGATCATATAACGAGAGTACAAACCATCTCGAATCAGTTGAAGAGAAACGGCGAGGATCTAACGGAAGCCCGGGTCGTCGAGAAAATTCCCCGCTCCCTGACGGACGAGTACGAGAACGTGGTATGTGCAATCGAGGAATCCAAAAATCTCGAAGAAATGACGGTCGATGAACTCTCCGGTTCGCTCGAAGCTCACGAGCAACGGAAGAAAAAGGAGAAGCAAGAATCGCTGGACGAGGCCCTGCAGACGAAGTTATCGTTGAAAGATGACAAGGCGCTATATACGCATCACGGCCGAGGTCGAGGAAGAGGTCAACGAGGACGAGGTTTCGGCCAAAATTCAGGCCGAGGACGAGGTTACAATCACGAAAAAGGACAAACGAGCAACCAAAATTAGAGAGGACGAGGCCGAGCACGAGGACGAGGCGGTCGCTCAAATCGACCGATCGTTGAGTGCTACAATTGCGGCAAGTTCGGGCACTTTGCAAAAGACTGTTGGGCCGACAAAAAGGTGGAAGAAAATGCGAACTTAGTCGCACAAGAGGATCCAAAAGACGAAGGCGTTCTTTTAATGGCGCTCGAGGATACGAGTCCCGGCAGCGACATGGTGTGGTATCTTGACACCGGTGCAAGCAATCATATGAGCGGATACAAACATCTCTTTACGGATCTAAAGAAGATCGAGGATGGCCATGTGTCCTTTGGAGACGCATCGAAAATTGAAGTCAAAGGCGAGGGAAAATATGCTTCTCTCAAAACGACGGCAGACAAGGATCGGTCGAGGACGTCTACTTCGTACCCGACTTGAAAATGAACATCTTAAGCATGGGCCAGTTGCTTGAAAAAGGATGTTCGGTGTTCATGAAGGACCGCTCATTACAACTAAGAAACAAAGACGGAAGAATGATCGCACGGGTCGAGATGGAAAGGAACCGAATGTTCAGACTCAACCTGAAGGCGATTCAAGAAAAATGTTTGCGAGTTGACGTGGAGGACAAAGACCATTTGTGGCATATGCGATTTGGTCATTTGCACTACGGTGGCCTAAAGGAGCTCTCAAAAAGAAGCATGGTACGTGGAATGCCGGTGATAGAAGGTGAAAAGAAGCTTTGCGAAAGCTGCGTAATCGAGAAACATACGAGGACGACGTTCCAGAAGCAGGCAGAATATCGAGCGCGCAAACCACTCGAGCTCATAAATACAGACATATGCGGGCCGATCACACCAGAATCATTCGGTGGAAAGAGATACTTTATCACTTTCATCGACGATTACTCAAGAAAGACGTGGGTGTATTTTCTAAAGGAAAAATCAGAAGCGTTCGAGACGTTTAAAAAATTCAAGGCTATGATCGAAAAGGCGATAAGCTCAAACATCAAGGCGCTCCGATCAGACAGAGGTGGCGAATACATGTCAGGTGTTTTCGCTAATTTTTGCGAAGAACAAGGCGTTAGGAGGTTCCTCACCGCGTCTTATTCACCACAACAGAACGGCGTAGCTGAAAGGAAGAATCGAACCATCCTCGACATGGTTCGATCAATGTTAAAGAGCAAAGACATGCCAAAGGAATTCTGGGCCGAAGCGGTACGATGTGCCGTATATATTCAGAACCGATGTCCACATCACAGCCTCGAGAATCGAACACCACAGGAAGCATGGACCGGCCGAAAACCGACCGTGGCGCACTTCAAAATATTTGGAAGCGTGGCGTATGCACATGTGCCCGATCAAAGAAGAACCAAGCTCGACGATAAAAGCAAAAAACTCGTGTTTATTGGGTATGATGAGAAGACAAAGGCGTACTGGCTCTATGACCCTGAAAATAAAAAGGTGTTAGTAAGTCGCAATGTTCGGGTTGATGAAGAAAGTTCGTGGGGCTGGAACGTTGAAGAAAAAACAACGCCTAGAACCACTGATCGTTGCACCAATACCTGTTCCGATTTCGTCCCAAGAAAATGACGAGGAGGACGAACCAAGACAGCCGAGGATGCGAAGCATGCAGGACCTGTACCGATCAACCGAACAGGTTCACCTAGTCTGCTTACTGGCCGACTCGGAACAGATTAGTTTCCAAGAAGCCATAAGAGACAAGAGATGGAAAACGGCGATGGACGAGGAAATAAAGGCGATCGAAAAGAACGACACATGGAAACTTGTGGAGTTGCCAAACGGGCACAAATCCGTAGGAGTAAAATGGGTTTATAAGAAGAAAATCAACGCTCAAGGAAAAATTGAACGTTACAAGGCAAGATTAGTGGCGAAGGGTTACAAACAACGAGCAGGAATCGACTACGATGAAGTCTTTGCTCCTGTTGCAAGAATGGATACAATTCGTCTGCTCCTTGCCCAAGCTGCACAACTTAGTTGGTCAATCTATCAAATGGACGTGAAGTCCGCTTTTCTAAACGGCGAGCTTGAGGAGGAAGTCTACGTGGAGCAGCCGCCGGGATATTCAAAATCGGGAGAAGAAGGCAAAGTGTTAAAATTAAAGAAAGCGCTTTACGGGCTGAAGCAAGCGCCGCGAGCTTGGAACACTCGGATCGATGGGTACTTCAAAAGGAACAAATTCGAGCAATGTCCGTTCGAGCATGCGTTATACGTCAAACGAGAAGGAAAGGAAATGATCATCGTCGCTCTTTATGTCGATGACCTTATTTTCATGGGAAGCTGTGAGAAAATAGTCAACGACTTCAAGAAAGCGATGACGAAGGAATTCGAGATGACGGACTTGGGACTGATGAAATATTTTCTCGGTCTCGAAGTCGAGCAAAGAAGCACTGGAATTTTTGTGTCGCAAGAAGCATATGCGAAGGCTATATTGAAGAAAATAAAATGGAGGAAAGCAACCCGGTAGCGACACCGATGGAACTTGGAACAAAATTGTCCAAGTTTGAGGGAAGACAAGGAGTGAATGCGACCGACTATCGAAGTTTCGTGGGTAGTTTGCGATACTTGACCTGCACGAGACCCGATATCGCTTACAGCGTTGGTGTCGTTAGCCGTTATATGGAAGATCCAAGGCAGTCACATCTAAAGGCGATCAAGAGGATTTTACGATACATCCGAGGAACACAATCGCTCGGACTATTTTATCCGAAGGCGAGCGACTGCAAATTAGTCGGATATTCTGACAGCGATTGGTGCGGAGATATCGATGATCGAAGAAGCACTGGCGGCTACGTATTTTCTCTAGGGAATACGGCATTCACCTGGCTATCGAAAAAGCAACCGATCGTGACTTTATCAACCTGCGAAGCGGAATATGTGGCAGCATCTTGGTGCGTCTGTCACGCTATCTGGCTGAGAAACTTATTGCTCGAGTTGAATCTTAGACAAGATGAACCAACCGAAATTCGAGTAGATAATAAGTCAGCGATCGAGTTGGCGAAAAATCCAGTTCATCACGAGAGAAGCAAGCATATTGATGCCCGGTTTCATTTTATTCGGGAGCACGTAAAAAATGGAGCGGTGAAGATGGTACACGTCGCGAGTTCAGATCAAGTTGCGGATATTTTCACGAAACCATTACCGGCTAGAACGTTCGAAATCTGAAGACGATGCTTGGAATGCAAAATCGAAGGCTTTGAGCTTAAGGGAGGAATTTGTTACTAAGCTCAAAAACAAAAGAAAAAAAATAAAATCAAGAAGAGCCGCATAAATAGAAAGCAAATGAAAGACTAAGCATTACAAAACATATTACAAGTCAAATATGAAGATTTATTAGTTGAATAAAGATCGCACGCATGATATGAAAATCCTAGATATATCTTATCAGATCTTATCTCTTATGTACTATATATATAAGTGCATGTATGTGTTTGACGAAAAGAGAGTAAGAGAAAAGAGGTGTACGTGAGTTTGTGTGCATGTAATAGAAAAAAAAACAATTGAGAGTGTCTGAAGAAGTTATTAGTAAAATAGAAAAATATTTGCTCTCCACATAAATTCTTCCATCGTTCTTGAGCTAGAAAACAACATAGCTGAAGTTGTAAACCTTGGCTCATCATCGACTGTGCTTAGCATACTAAGCCATTGCTCGAACAACGAAAGATCATCATCCATTTCCGACATACAAATGATCCCTACAATAGTCGGTAATGTCGCGCAAATATATTTAGTTTTATGAATTATTAGAACCATGTAAGCTATTGTGCATGCAAAATTACCTATGCTGAAACAAGTTGTTTATGAGTTGCTAGACTTCTTCAAGCTACTAACTAAAGAGATTGATTGAACTCTCTCTCTCTCTCTCTCTCTCTATATATATATATATATATATATATATATATATATATCTCACTTCGATAGAATTAATGGGTTTTGTTAGAAATACAAGCAACCATCTTAGGGTATACCATTATTTATAGATCAAATCCATCATGATTGATTGGTGCTAGGGTTTGGCCATCAAAAAATCAAAAAAGAATAAAAGGAAGTAAAAATAAAAACAGTGACTAGGATGGGTTTTAAGCACCTAAATTTGTATATATTACATGCAGGGCTGTCTTTCCTGGTAGGTGGGAGCCTCAAGGCTCTTAGCTGTATATGGATTTGATAAATTCCAAGTGGAAAAGCAATAAAAAAATCATAAAAAATTATCACTAATTAACATATACCGGTCAACGACCCATATGTGGACCTACACTCAGCATTCGTCTTTTTATTATTATATACTACTCATATGAGGGAGGCTAAGATATGCAAATCTTAATCATGTATTACTTTATAACACAAAGGCAAGTTTATATTTATTACTTCGATCATCGCCATCCATAAAAATTAAAAATAAAAGGGTAATTCTATTGACACCTCGTTTTTTCTATTTGCACCCTCTAATTAATATTTAGAATATCGTTAATTATCAATTATATACCCTATATTAAAAGGGAAAAAGGAGTTTTAATGTTAATAATGTACAGTAACATTAAATAAATACTTTCCGATTAAGATTTTAATGTTAACAAGTATATAATTTATATTTTAACTATGAAATAAAAAATTATTTAATTCGGATATTCGAAAGCGGATATCCGAATTGAATTGGAGCGGATGCAGTTTATAGCTTGAGGTATCCGAAAATTCGGACGGATATCCGAATTTGCTCACCCCTAAATTACAGATCACATTTATCGCGTGATTAAGATTAAGTAGTTTTAAATTTTAAGTTAGACCCTTCTTGTTTAATGTAATTATATGTATTTTTCCTAATTATGTGATGGAAGCTAAACTACGTTGTCAAGCAAAGTAATATTTTACATGAAATCGAATACATAAAATGCATATTTATTCAATGTGAATCACTCACACACACATCATTACGGACAAGTAACAAGGATACATTAAAACGAACATAGCAACTACTGACCTCAAACACATTACAATTCAAGAAAACGAACTACCTCGTACATGCTAACTTCGTCCACCATCAAAATACAAAACCCTTCTTCCAATTCCAACTTATGATCATACATATCATAGTGGAAAAGAAAACTTAAAGAAAGATTGGCAAATTAGTATGAGGGAAACTATGGGGTAAATCACTTCACAGTCAGAAGGGTGAGATAGCTTTCATGTCAAAGCCATGAAAGACAAAAAAGGTTGACTCATGTTCTTGTCGGTCTGCATCCATCTGCAGTAGATATAAGAGAAAATTAAACCATATAGCACACAAAATCTCTCTCTCTCTCTCTCTCTCTCTCTCTCTCTCTATATATATATATATATATATATATATAAACATGCAATGGCTGAGTTATTATCTGCATACATTTACCTTTGCAACGACGCCTATAGTGAGATTAGAATCTCCATAGCTCATCACAGAACTGTTGACAACTGTGAGGTGGAGATTCTCAATCTGTGAGACGAGTTTCTCAAGAGCTCCTTTCTTTCTCTGGCCATGAAAGCTAATAACAACGTCGTTATCGCAAACCCTAGCCTCGATCTGTGGGAGAAGTGACTCGCTGGTAGAACCATCACTTGATATCTCATCTGATGACGACGAAGAGTTATTACCAACGTTATCGTATCTCTTCACAGAGATCACTTGAGGAGTTTTTTCCATAGCTTTGATCTTGTTCGTTTCCTCCTCAAGGGACTTCACTTTCTCTTCGAGCTGTTTTATGTACTCCACGGCATTTGCAAGAACAGTGGCTTTGTCCATCTGAATACATATGTCGCAATCACACACAAATTTATAAAGGGCTTATATTCTCAGACCATGAGAATATAAAAGTAATGTAAAGTACATACATACACACACCTTAGAAAGTCCTGGGATTAGTCTAGACAAGGCCATCACCCACTCGCTAATTCTCTCTCTCCTTTTCCTCTCAGCTATAATATGTTCTTTTGCGTGAGGGGAAGGCCTAATTCTCTTCTTCCCAAGCGCTTGATTCTTGTTTTCGAAAGAAGTATTATCAAAAGCCAAGATTCCTGGAGAAGAAGATGACCATGAAATCTCTTCTATAGGCCTCACTAATTCCACTTGGTTCGTGGGCGTGTTGATGTTTGAAGTTATTATTAAGGTTGAAGAATCCATATTAGTGGAGTTGTTCGTCCCTTTTTGCTTCAGTGGCGTACTCATTATTATAGAAGGATCAGATTGTTCTGTCGAGAGTTTAGCTGAAGTTGTAAACCTTGGCTCATCATCGACTGTGCTTAGCATACTAAGCCATTGCTCGAACAACGAAAGATCATCATCCATTTCCGACATACAAATGATCCCTACAATAGTCGGTAATGTCGCGCTAAATATATTTAGTTTTATGAATTATTAGAACCATGTAAGCTATTATGCATGCAAAATTACCTATGCTGAAACAAGATGTTTATGAGTTGCTAGACTTCTTCAAGCTACTAACTAAAGAGATTGATTGAACTCTCTCTCTCCTTCAATCTCTCTCTCTCTCTCTCTAAATATATATATATATATATATATATATATATATATATTTATATATATAATATATATATCACTTCGAAAGAATTAATGGGTTTTATTAGAAATACAAGCAACCGTCTTAGGGTATACCATTATTTATAGATCAAATCCATCATGATTGATTGGTGCTAGGGTTTGATTAGCAAGAAACAAAAAAGGAATAAAAGGATGTAAAAATTAAAGACATTGAATACGATTGGTTTTAAGCACCTAAATAATTAACAAATAAAATAAGGGCAATTTTCGTTCAGGCCTCTGTCAGGGCCTGGATTCTAAATTCAGGCCCTGTCAGGAAAAAAATTTGTTTTAAGGCCCGATTAGTTTAGTAATATTTCATTGTTCTGCAGTAACACGTCATTGTTCTGGAGTAACACTTCATGTTCTGAAATAATACAAAACGATCATCCGATAACAGTTCATATACATTTTATAACACTTGTGTAATTTAGGTCCTTATCTCTAAAAATCGGGTCCTTTAAACTAAAATTTTTTTCTGAAATGGCCTAAATCCTATTCTAAAATAATTTTGGGGCCTGATTTGTAATATACCCATAAAATATATACTTACTCGCAGGGCTGTCTTTCCAGGTAAGTGGGAGTCTCAAGGCTCTTAGCTGTATATGAATTTGATAAATTCAAGTGGGGAAGAAAAAAAAAAGGAGCAACAATTATTACTGACGTACGGGTCAACGACCCTATGTGGACCGTCTACACTCAGCATTTGTTTTTTTCTTTCTTAAACCATCTTCATATGCGGGGAGCCTAAGATATGCAAATTTTTTTTCTCTCGGAGAGGGATATGCAAATCTTAATTATGTATATTTTATAACACAAAACACGTTTACATTTATTACTTCGTCATCGCCATCAATAAAAAAATAAATATAAAAATATGTAGCTTACAGTACAGCTAATCGGATCTAGTAAATTAGTCAACTTTTGAACACGAGTTAGATTGGATTAACCAAAGTAATTAACCAAATATCATTTTTACCGAAAAAAAATTAACCAAATATCATTAAACCTTGTATCCTAATATCCTTAAACCTATCCCTTATTGCATGAGCAGTATCAAAATTTTCTTCCCTACATATACTCAAATGTGAGTCGGGGTTTTTGAAGCCAGTTCCGACCGTTAAACATTGAACTGCGTGATCGGTTCCAGTTTGGTTAAGGGGATTTTAGTGAAAAATACCTAACTCATGTTTAATCTTGTGAATCAGTGCCTACAAGTTTACTTTTATGAATAGGTATTGACAGCAGGCAAAAACATAGTTTTAACTCCCTGGTGTTGAAATTACCGTATTGCCCTTGTCTTCCCAAATAAAAAAGAACCCAAATTATAGACTAAATATCACACGATGAAGACTAAAAACCTTCATAAACCCAGCTCCCACACACGTCAATTGAAATTGGAGTGTACCGTGGACGACCACTACAGTAAATCACTAGTTCCAATTCTCTACGATTGGCTTGCTACTCACAACTTTGTTTGGCCCTCGTTTTATTGCAGGTGAGTTTTGTCCTCATTTTTGTTGTCTCTAGGGTTTTGTTGTTATGGTTCATTTTCACGAAGGACGTGGAGAATCAACCTAATCACCAATCGTTTTGGGTGCTACGCCATCGCCATCATCTCGAGATCTTGTATTGATTGGACAACAAGATAATGCAAAAGTTGAAATGGACCATCTGTTCAAGAGCGGGCAATTTTACAAGGGGATGGAGATACAATCGGAAGATATTAAGTTTAACCCTTCATGTGCACATATCAAAATCTCATCTGCCACATGCTATGATTCTTCTCCTTATGGAAGCGTGGCAATAGACTTGAAAGTATGTATGAATGATTTGAATATTGAAATTTGACTGTACGATAAAACATTTTATTTGAATATATGAATATGGCTTTGTATACCATTATCATGTAAAATATTTGATGAAAACTTACCATTTTAATCTTACATGACTCGTCCCATTTCATGTATTTTTTGCATACATATCAGTATTTTTCATCTAAAATTTAAGTAGATTTTGTCTCGATTTAGGTATTTTGTAATATCAATGCATGTAAAACTATCATCTTTCTATATAACAGCAACAAGCCTATCGTCTTTTCCGGTAGGATTTCATTCATAAATATCGATATTTTGGCACCCAAATAAAGTATTTATTGTCTCGATTTAGGTATTTTTCCCTCGAAATCAAGTATCTGACGTAGTTAAAATGAAGAGTTGTGGAAAAGCTTCTTTTTGTGATTATGATGATTAATATACATTCAATGATAGATCTTTTCACAAAAACCAACCATTTTAGCGTTAGATGTATCGCCCCAATTGACAGGTATTTCGTTCATAAATATCGGTATTTGGGCACCCACATTAGGTATTTATTGTCAGGATTTAGGTATTTTACCTTCGAAATCAAGTATCCGACTTCGTTAAAATGAAGAGTTGTTGGAAAGCTTCTTTTTGTGATTATGATGATTAATATACATTCAGTGATAGATCTTTTTACGAAAACCAACCATTTAGTCTTAGATGTATCGCCTCAATTGACAGGTATTTCTTTCACAAATATCGATATTTTGGCACCCAAATTAGGTTGTTTTCACGATTTAAGTATTTTATCCTCGAAATCAAGTATCCGACTTGGTTAAAATGAAGAGTTATGAGAAAGCTTCTTTTTTGTGATTATGATGATTAATATACATTCAATGACAGATCTTTTTACAAAAACCAACATTTTAGCGTTAGATGTATCGCCCCAATTGACAGGTATTTCGTTCATAAATATCGGTATTTGGCCACCCAAATTAGCTATTTATTGTCAGAAGTTAGGTATTTTACCCTCGAAATCAAGTATTTGACTTCGTTAAAATGAAGAGTTGTTGGAAAGCTTCTTTTTGTAATTATGATGATTAATATACATTCAGTGATAGATCTTTTTACGAAAACCAACCATTTTACCCTTAGATGTATCACCTCAATTGACAGGTATTTCTTTCACAAATATCGGTATTTTGGCACCCAAATTAGGTATTTGTCTTCACGATTTAAGTATTTTATCCTCGAAATCAAGTATCCGACTTGGTTAAAATGAAGAATTGTGGGAAAGCTTCTTTTTTGTGATTATGATGATTAAGATACATTCAATGATAGATCTTTTTACGAAAACCAACCATTTTAGCCTTAGATGTATCGCCCCAATTGACAGGTATTTCGTTCATGAACATCGGTATTTGGGCACCCAGATTAGGTATTTATTGTCAGGATTTAGGTATTTTACCGTTGAAATCAAGTAACCGACTTCGTTAAAATGAAGAATTGTTGGAAAGCTTCTTTTTGTGATTATGATTATTAATATATGTGCATTCAGTAATAGATCGTTTTACGAAAACCAACCATTTTAGCCTTAGATGTATCGCCTCAATTGACAGGTATTTCTTTCACAAATATCGGTATTTTGGCACCCAAATTAGATATTTGTTTTCACGATTTAAGTATTTTATCCTCGACATCAGGTATCCGACTTGGTTAAAATGAAGAGTTGTGGGAAAGCTTCTTTTTGTGATTATGATGATTAATTACATTCAATGATAGATCTTTTTCCGAAAACCAACGATTTTAGCCTTACATGTTTCGCCCCTATTGACTGGTATTTATTTCACAAATATCGATATTTTGGCACCCAAATTAGGTATTTGTTTTCACGATTTAAGTATTTTATCCTCGAAATCAAGTATCCGTCTTGGTTAAAATGAAGAGTTGTGGGAAAGGTTCTTTTTGTGATTATGATGATTAATATACATTCAATGATAGATTACGAAAACCAACCATTTTAGCCTTAGATGTATCGCACCAATTGACAGGTATTTCTTTCACAAATATCGTATTTTGGCACCCAAATTAGGTATTTGTTTTCATGATTTAAGTATTTTATCCTCGAAATCAAGTATCCGTCTTGGTTAAAATGAAGAGTTGCGGGAAAGCTTCTTTTTGTGATTATGATGATTAACATACATTCAATGATAGACCTTTTTACGAAAACCAACCATTTCAGCCTTAGATGTATCGCCCCAATTGACAGGTTTTTCGTTCACAAATATCGATATTTTGGCACCCATTAGGTATTTGGTATGGCGATTTAGGTATTTTACCCTCGAAATCAAGTATCCGACTTAGTTAAAATGAAGAGTTGTGGGAAAGCTTCTTTTTGTGATTATAATGATTAATATACATTCAATGATAGATCGTTTTACGAAAACCAACCATGTTAGCCTTAGCCCCAATTGACAGTTATTTCGTTCATAGATATCGATATTTTGGCAACCAAATTAGGTATCTATCGTCACTATTTAGGCATTTTACCCTCAAAATCAAGTATCTTCATTACTATCACGTTTCTTTAGGTATTCCTATCTAGGTTTCATCTCGTTTTAATCTTCAATAGTCCAAACCCGTATGCATCTTCCAATCTCTTTTCTCTGTGAAAACACCTCACCACCAAAGTAATTGCATTGGGAGTACCACCATTTATCTTCATCTTCAAAACCCTCACAACATCTCCTGCATCAGCTTTGCGGAATCTCTCAACCACGGGCTTGTAACTGCTCCGGGAATGGTGCCTCTATCGGAAATTACACCAAACAGCTTCATCGCTTCCTCGCACAACTCGTCAAGCATGGCGACGCCGTTTGGGTTCAAATCCGTCTCTTCATCTTCCTGAAATCTCATCTACGTTTTGTGAAGGCATTTGGTTTTCTTCTCCGTCTTTTCCTCATCAGTGTCCTCTCCGGCTTGAAATCTTCTGCCTTGGGTATGCTTAGGTTTGAACCTTCCTCAAGTCAGTGTTTGTTTGGTTTCTGACTAAGGGTTTTATTCTGAGGTCTTTGCAAAGGGTCGATATGGGTCGACGGGAGATACTCCGCCGTTTTTTCATGACAAGATGCGTGCGTATGGAGTTTTGTTTTCTCTGACTGGAGAAGGTTTTTATTTTATTTTTTATTTGACAGCATTGAGAAGAGGGCATTATGGTAACTTGGCCTGTGAGGGAGTGGAAACAAATTTCCTGCCTAATGTTAGTACCTAGGCATAAAACTGAACCCACGGGGACTGATGCTTAAGTTTAAATTGTCATTGGGTATTTAACCCTAAATTTCCCTTTGGTTTAACTAAATATATTAAGGGGAATCTATACTTAAATACCTTATTACATAAAAAACATACATCTCAGTACCCGTTCAGAACTTTTTTATTATGAAGTACCCATTTGAAACTTACTTCATACTTAACTACCTAATTTACAAATATACCCCTGAAACTACTCAACTTTACTTAGTTTACCAAAATATAACATTTAAAAGAAAAACACAAAAAAAACCCTCTTTTAGATCCAATCCACGATTCCTCATACCTCAAAATGCCATCTTCAAACCAGCAAAATGATCATTAGACTATCTTTTTTTGTCTGAATTAATGTTTCATGATTAAGATGGGTTGAGGATGAACGACAAAATGGAAGAGACGGAGTTCGACATAGAGGCGTTACTCGAAGGTGAAGACGAAATTGAGAGATCTGCCGCGAGGTACGACAATTACAGGAACCGCGAGAATGAATTGCCGAAGAGAGAACAATGATATGGTGATAAGGGAAAATAGTCCAAGACATGTGCGTGAAATGGTCGAATATAGCCAAGTGGTGCTTCAGTTGCAATGGATTATGTTCTTGGTTGAAAGTGGCTTAAAAAATTTCTTCAAATATCAATTCAAATGCTGCAAATGCCACGTCTCTTGGTCTTGGTTCAAAACCCGATCAACATATCCATTCATTGAACACATGTGTTCTTTCTTTGGTGAGGTTTTTTCTTGTGTATATTGTTCGTTATTCCGCCCCAATTTTACCCTAATAAATCAGGGTTATTCGACCCCTTTGAGATTGCATATTAGAATCGATGTTGGTTAGTGCGATTTGTATGTTGTTTGTGTTTTGGTACTGTGTGGTAGTAAGAGTTAGTACGACATAAGTTATGCATAGGTTGAGCCATATGTTAGTGTTGATTAACAACGAATTTTTATTGGAACATGTCTGAATTGTTATGGCTTATTGTTTGTTATATGTCTGATATTTTGTTAAGATTGTGAACGGTACCACAACATACCTACATTTGGTACCCCAACATATCGACATTAGGCAATGCAAATTTGGTACTGTAATATATGCCAACATGGTACTGTAATATACACAAATTTGATCTGTAACATATGCAAATTTGATACCATAACATATGCGAATATGATACCTAATATATGCACAAATGGTACTGTAATATATGCCAGTTTGATACCATCATATATGCGAACATGGTACCGTAATATACCAATTTTCTACTGTAATATATGCAAATTTCGTAATATATGCGAACATGGTACTGTAACATTTGCCCAGTTTGGTACCGTAATATATGCACACATGGTCCGTAATATATGCCAATATGGTACTATAATATATGCCAGTTTGGTAGCGTAATATTGAACAAGTCAAGCATCGCAAGGGGGCGGGATATGCACAAATGGTACTGTAATGTAGGCAAATAAGGTACACTAAACATGCCACGGAGGGTACTGTATCGTTCCAAATATAGGTACCGTATAAATTAAAGTAAGTTCCAAGACTTGGGTAATTTCGTCAGAAATGAATCATTTCAAAAGATGTTGATGTGCAAAAAAAAAGAAACAATTTCTGACGTTTTCTGTCATGAATTGACAACTTATGACGTTTTTCTGTGATGAGTGGACAACTTTTCTGACGTACGAGGTATTACATCAAATAAGACAGCTCATCTAACATGTCGTTGGCTTTAGTAAAATGTTTGATGTCTTATGTAATTTTGGGTACTACAACCGTGTCCGAAATGGTACGCCTAAAACAAAAAAATAGATACTCCAACAAAGCACGTAAGGTACTGCGTCCCTTAAATATATGGTACGGTATACTAGGGTTAGTATTTTTCGAGTTCGTACGAATTAGTTTTTCATCTGGAACCACCCTAAATACTAATATAGAGTATTAGTTACGTTTCAGATCAAATTAGGTGCATTAGGTCTTACAAGCATGAAATAAACCTTCCAACTCCAACATTCATTAGAATATAATGATAGAAGTAAGAACATCTAACAACTTAATTTGATCTATTTGATCTTAAATTATGTGAGTCCTACATGTGCGAAATTTTATCTATTTTTTAGTCATTTTATTATTGTTAGGTATTGTCAAAATCACGGAGAATAACGCGACTCGCTTAGGAATCGATTTATTTTCGATTGTGCAACACATGGTACGGTATACTGCATATTAGGATACTTTATATGTATACATAGTGATACGATGAAGCTGCAGATTATGATACGGTAAATGTAAATGATAAGCTACCTTAAAGTAAAAGATAAGGTACCTTATTGTACAACAGACAAGGTACTTCATATATTATGTTTATGGTACGATACATATATACCTAGTGGTACTGTTAACCTGCATATTAAGGTACTCTGTATGTAAAAGTTCTGGTATGATAATATCAAAGACTAGGTACTTCATATCTTCTGTGTATGGTACGACGTATATTTACAAATGGTACGATTAAGCTGCATATTTTGGTACTCCCTATGTAAATTATATGGTACGGTAATATACAAGACAAGGTTCTTCATATCTTCTGTTTTTGTACTGTATATTTGTACCTAGTGGTACGGTTAAGCTGCATATTATGGTACTCTGTGTGTAAAAAAAAGGTACGTCAATATAAAAACCTTTGGTACTGCATAATATACGGACAGATTTACAGAACTACACAACAAACGAATATCACTGAGTCATGAACAAACTCCAAACAGCTTCAAAACTGTCTCATCTCAAACTCAAAAGAAGTTAACCTGCATAAACAAAGTCCAAACAGCCTCAAAACAGTCTCATCCAAACTCAAAAGAAGTTAACTTGCATAAACAAAGTCTCCAAACAGTCTCACGGCATATTCAAGTAACTTAACCAAACAGATCAATCATGCAATTGTCCTCGAAATGGTACAATTTGTTCACAGCATAGCTCCTGTTAATATGAAAATCTGTAAAAATAGTACGGACAAATTGTTATAAATGGTATATCTATTAAAGTTAATAAAGGTACATATAGGAAATTTAGGTTCTATACAAGTGCGTGCGGTGATACATAATATAGTTGAAAAATATACTACATAATATAAAGGTACTAATTCTTATAAAGGTACAGCATATAAAATATCTAGATACCATACACACATGATGTGGTAGGTAACATATATAAAGATGATAGCTGTAGTGAAATATAAAGATAAACCAGGCCAATCTAATGCAGATAAACAAATGGAAAAGCCTTTCACATATGGAAGTCAACAGGGGCGTATAAAACAAAATCAAATTGAATAAAAACAACTCTGAAAATGCAAGAAGAGATGTTTTATACAAATGAACTATCTCAATCCTTACGAAGCATAGAATAGTGAACCAGAGGCCGAGGGCCATGGTGACGACAAACGTGACCTATAAGGCGAAACACATAACGTTGCTAATCTCTATGTTGTTGACAGCTTTCATATCTTGTAAGAAGGCACAATACTCACAACACATGATGTCTTTAAAAACTATATGAACCAAATCAATTTCCTAAATTTCAATTGTATCTGCCAAACAGAATTCCCATCAACAAAAGGTAAAAAAAGTCAATTCCTTCCGAAGGAGACTCACAGTCTGAACGAAGTCAAGCCCCAACGTTATGTCACCAACTCCGTCCCGATCGCAGTTCACTCCAGCTCAAGTTACAGCTTTACTAAACAAAAAGGGAAACCTAGAGTTTAACTGGACCAAAAAAAGTTGAAAAACTTACCTGGATCGAAAAACCCATGGTTGAATGATTACTTTCGAAGCTTTTTAGGCGCAGCACGGGCTGATGACGGACGGCGAAAGATGGCGAGGATCGAAGGAATTTTTTTTATGTTTGTTCGCTCGATTGGAATGAAAGAGAAATGACAAGTAAAATTGAAAATGAAAAAAATGAGGGTAAAACGGTAATCCTAGTCGAATGGGTACCTATCCGTAAAAAGTTTTGTCTATTAGGTACTTGGGTATAAACTGGTTCTGACAGGGGTCTGAATTGCTTTTAATTTATATGTTCAGGTATTTAACTGTAAATCCCATATATTAAACATTGTATTAATTTCAATACATTCTATTATTTCTAAAAGATGTGTTCACTAAATTATTAAGCCTAGTTGGATCAATAATTTTCAGATGATTAGAAAACTCAATTTCGAAAGTTTGATGATACGAGTGGGAAAGGATCAATCACCAAGCTTTAATAATTGCAGACAAGCTTTGTTTATAATGATGTCATTATTTATAATATAAAAGCTTAATTAATTTTTGTATGAGTCAAACTTAGTTTAATCTACGCTGTCGTGACTTACGTGAGTGAGCTATCACTCCCTATTTGCTTTTATTAAAAGGGGCAATTTTATGTCGGACCCCACATAAATTTCATTTAGGTTTCAGGCCCCTGTCAGATAATTTTTAGTTTTAAGGACCCAATTTCTGCAGTACCACCCATTGTTCTGTAGTACCACTTCATTGTTCTGCACCACCACTTCATGTTCTTTAGTACCTTTTCATTGTTCTGCAGTACCACTTTATTGTTCTACAGTGCCACTTCATTTTTTGCATTAATAATTAAGTGGTACTGCAGAACAATGAAGTGGTACTGAAGAACAATAAAGCTGTACTGCATAACAATGAAGTGGAACTGAAGAACAATAAAGCGGTACTGCAGAACAATGAAGTGGTATTGAAGAACAATAAAGCGGTACTGCATAACAATGAAGTGGTACTGAAGAACAATAAAGCGGTACTGCATAACAATGAGGTACTGCATAACAATGAAGTGGTATTGCAAAACAATGAAGTGATACTGCGGGTCCTTAAACTAAAAATTTTCTGACAGGGGCCTGAATCCGATTTTAAAACTGAAATGGGGCATGAATCATAATTAACACTTACTAAAATTCTGGAAATTCAAGTCACAAGAACAACCAATACTCCCGTAACACATTGTCATGATAGTGCATATTTCGAGGCTAAATCAAATCAATAAAGCGGACCGCTGGTATTTATTACTTATTCTCATGTGGTATTTATTTCAAAAGATTCGGTACCAAAAAGGCGTATAGTGGTGTAATTACCATAAGAAGCGTTAACCAAACTGGTATGAGATTTATTCTCATTTGGAATTAATTTTAGAATATGCGGTAAAGGCATAAAGTTGTATAATTACCATAAGAAGTGTTAACCAAACTCGTACGAGATTTATTCTCATGTAGTATTAATTTTAAAAGATGTGGTACTAGAAAAGAGTAAAGTGGTATAATTACCATATGAATCGTTGACCAGTACGAAATATTACTTATTCTCATGTGGTATTTATTTCAAAAGATTCGATATCAAAAAGGCGTAAAGTGGTATAATTACCATAAGAAGCGTTAACAAACTGGTACGAGTCTCATTTGGTATTAATTTTAAAAGATGTGGTACTAGAAAAGAGTAAAGTGATATAATTACCATATGAATCGTTAACCAGTACGAGATATTATTTATTCTCATGTGGTATTTATTTCAAAAGATTCGGTACCAAAAAGGCGTAAAGTGGTATAATTACCATAAGAAGTGTTAACCAAACTAGTACGAGATTTACTTATTCTTATTTCGTATTAATTTTAGAAGATTCTGTACCAAAAGATTTGATACAAAACTATGACGAATGCTTGTCATATTTGCATATTGAAAAGGTCAAATATGTCTTTTAGCAATATGTGGGGCTTGAACTCCAATAAAAACATAAGTTGGATTCTTCTCTATAATTCAAAGATTAATGGGGCCTGCATTCTAGTCAAAATTGCTAATATTGGGGCCACAAAAGAATAAGGCCTTAATTAAAGGCAAACTTAGTGCACTATTACATCTATTCCAGCCATGATTTGACAGCAACAATTAAATACAAGATACGATGTGACAGTCCATCTATAGAGATTATTTAAGGTTCTTTTCAATAGTTTATTATCAACGGGGAACATGTAGTTTGCATCATACGCCGTGAATAATGGAAAACAATAAAATAAAGACAATGATTGTGACGCCCCATTTCATCATAATTAGATCATACGATTGGTTGGTTGTTAGAAATATTCAACTTTTAACTGATAATGATGTTGAAAAATCTAAAGAGTTTCTAGTAAAAGGTGATGAAACATTAGGCAGTGAATTTTGTTCAATCTGTAATTGTTAGACTTCGTATAAAGTTATGTAAACTCCAATAGTTTCAACCCAGCTGGAAGAATCAAACACGAACTAAAACGTTTCGTATTACAAGAAATAACAATATTTTGTGGTTACGCATTTAATAACTCTTAGATCCATCATTTACCATCAATAAAATATAAGTCTCGTGTTTCACTATCAATAATCAAATCAATAAAATATAAATAAGTTAGTGGGCTTTAGACGGTAGTACTTTTTTCTTTTTCAAAAAGATAGTTAAAAAAGATACTGCTTGAACTGTAGTATCGATAATAGGGGTTTCATATTTGTCTTGGCGAGCTTTAAATAACATTTATATATGCTTTCATATTTAGGCTGGCGTTGCTTACACTTCATCCGCTCTGTGTGGAGATTTTGAGAGAGGTATTTAAATGGGACTTCTTCCTCGTAAATGTTTATCATTAGTCTTTGATCACAGTTGTTGCGACGACACATTACTTCATTTTCAGAATCGAATAATATAGGTCCCGTGCGTGAGTTACGGGTCATGCACCAACTTACATTCCTGCAAAAGATAAAAGATCAAATTAAGTGAATCAAGTAGTAGAAATAAAATAACAAAAGAAATAAAGGAAAACAACTAAAAGGTCTACTAAATCTTTGAATAACTCCCAAAACTGATATATATTCGTCCGCGACGGCGGCGCCAAATTCTTGATAAGCTCGAATACTAGCAACTGTACTAGGTCGTGCAAGTAGTAAAACGGATGAAATTCGAGTATCGATCCACGAAGACAACTCGATTAATTCTAAGATATATTCCTAATCTAATATGGACTAAGATGATTTTTCTATTTTGAGATTGAGAGAAAAATGCATATATAAGTAAACACAGATGAATGAGGTAACGATCAATTGATAACGAGTGACCAAGGCACATGCTCGACATGGAACAATCATACGACTTCCTGAATTCACTTCTATCTAATCGAAATGAACATGGTCAAGGTGGAATTTTCTAAAATATGTTCCACTCGTTTGTCCTGCAATAACAACTCTAAGTGAATAAAGAACCAATCAACTATGTCTATATGCATATAGTTCCTACACATGCATTCGATATTTATGAAATTCTCCGAGTTTAGGCGCTTTCGTCACCTAAGGTCTCGGAAACCAGACATACAAAATCGAATTCCATCTTTGATTAGTTTTGCGTAATGGTATTCAATGTCGTTTTAATCGGTCTAATCATTTATTGCATCTCCTAAACCAATCAAGAATCATATGTATGGAGGCTAATTACATTATTACACCCACGCACATGAAGCACAAATAAAGAATACATAACTTGACTCAAATGATTAAATACAATATAAAAAGTACTAATTCCTAATTATAATCCGGCCTAACACAGCCGTTGTTACAAAAGGAATTAAGCTAACATAGTTATAAATGAAAACAACGATGGATCTAAAGGAAACATAATTGAAAACATCGACGGAAGTTATGCTCCGTTTGGTTTACGAATTTTGACGTGGAAAAGAAAAGTAAAAGTGGAATGGTACGACACATGAAGTTTAATGTACAGTGATGCAATGCGTATGACCACACTATTATTTTCTTTTCCGAATCGAATTCCGCGGACCAAAAGCACCCATAATAATATCGTTTCTCATGATGCTTGATCATCATGCATCACCCCGACGTCTGCTGTCGTGTGAACGATGGATAAACACCTCGGAGACCTTCGAAATAGTCTTCTTAGCTTTAGCTATTCTTCTTGGCCGTCAAAAGTCTCCTTTTAGTATTCTTTCGTCCCTATTTATACAAGGTTTCGAAAGATATCAAATCCCCCTATTACCTCAGAGTGGGTTTGGATTCGCGTATTTGAATGAAATCGCTTGATTTTAAATCATGGATTTCAAAATCGTAATTTCAAATTCAAATTTACTGTTTGGCAAACGTTAGGATTTCAAAATTCAGATTTCAAAACAGAGCTCGATTCGAGCTCGTGAAGCTCCTCGAACTCGATTTCTAACTTTTTCTAAAATAATTTAAAAAAGCACAAAATACAAAAAAATCATGAATAATATAAAAAAACAAGCTCGCGAGCCGACTTGCGAGCTTTCGAGCGCCCACGAGTGAGCTCGAGCTCGATCCGGCTCATTCGCAAACCCGTGACGAGCTCGACCTCGACAGAGTTCGTCGAGCTCGAGCAGGCTCATTTGCGAATCCATAACGAGCTCAAGTCGGCTCATCGAGCTTGCGAATCGGCTCGACTCATCGTCCACCTCGTAATTATTACTATTGTTATTATTATTATTATTGTTGTTGTTGTTGTTGTTATTATTAATCTCATTATATTTTTTATTATTATTATTTATTATTATTATACTATTATTGTTATACTATTATTATTATCACTCACGAAAAACTCGTTACGTGCTCAGCTTTGGATTTCGAAAACGGACCATTTGACACGGAATTTCAAATCCGACGAATTATAAGAGTTTGGATTTCCCCTTGAATTTGGACAAAATCGAAAACCAAATCGGTGCGATTGCCAAACAGAAGATTTGGGCGAAATCCGGATTTCAAATCGAAATCCGAAATCCAAACGGGGCATCAAACAATTTGGCCAAAAATTAAAGAGAAATGGTGCCAAAAATAGAAGATATGTTGTACCCACGGCCTCTTGCAAGGGCGCCCACGACCGTGGGACTTACTGTTGGGAAACCCCGGGTGACCCGAGGCCTCTCCCCGGACACAGCGGAAGTATTAATGGGTCTCCCAGGTTCCCCGTTGGAACGAGTGAATTTAAAAAATTTCCTCGTTCCCGCCACAAGACCAAACTCGGTATAAAGAAAAACACGCATGTATACACGTATTAAGGTTTAGAACATTACCCTCGTCGCGAAGATCCTTAGTTCCCTAGCTCACGAACTGCACCGAAGAGAGTCACGCCGACCCCGTGAAGTACCACAAACCAACACCAACCCAAGGATTGCTAGAGATGGTGTGGAGCGTTGTGTAGAGATGTATATGTATGTGTGTGATTTCTAAAACTCACAAACAATTAGGGATTTCTCAAAGATCACCCTAAAAGCTCTCACTTCTCTCTAAAACTCAAAGATAGAGTGAGAAAGAGCTTAATTCAAGTTATAGACGAAATTCTCTAAGAAAATATATTAAAAGTCCATTTCCAAACCAAGAAAATGACTTTTAATTTAATCCAAATGAGATCATGTCCTACATGACTCAAAAGGTGTTAGATTCCCTTTTATCATGTCACTAAATGACCTAATAATGTCTCATATGTCTAACATAAGAACAAGGATTGAAATTGGATTAGGTTTGGCCAAGAAAATGATGTTTTGATGCGCGTTCACGGCCTCAAACGAGCTTGTCACGGCCGTGACTGATCATTGGACATGTTCTGCCACTCGTCACGGCCATTGTCATGGCCATGACCATTGCTTTGAGGCCTTCACGGCCTTGGCAATGAGTGTCACGGCCGTGACACAGTCGGGAACCATTTTTGGTCGCCACTGCCGGTTGTCACGGCCACGCGCAATGTGTTCACGGCCGTGACTCTTTGACAGCTTTGCGGCAGTTTCGTATTTCTATCCGATCGAGGGGTAAATGATGTCCGATTGACCTGAAATTTTAATCATAGTTAAAAGACTCATCAATCTCTGACCAAAGGGATTCTCAGTCCGATGTCTAGATTGTGAGATATGAATTTTTGAAGCTACTGCAACTTTGCAGATGGGCTTCACAACCGTGACAAGCCTTGCTTGTCATTGTGAACCCTATTTACGCTTCAACTATTACCATTTTCGTTCCGTAAATATCCGTCCATGAAAATATAGTTTCTAAAACATATATTTAATATTTTATTAACGTCTCTAAGTCTGTTAAATTAATTTACATCTCATATTAGTTAAGCACTATCACAGTGATCATTTTTAAGCCCGACTCTCTTGGTTCGTCTCAACCCGGCAAGGGAGGAATCCAAGAATTTGGTAAGCACCTAGCCAATCCCGCGGTACCAAATAGATCCCGTGTTGAGTACGATCTTCGATCTACGAACCGACTACAGATTATTGTCGTACGTATAGACCCTTCACAAATGTCCCGATCGAGTGAGAGTCATGGTTACGTCAAACTCACTAGACTCGACTCTATGACTAATTCGTGACTGGCAAAATTACTAAACTGCCCTTACGTCCCACGTAAGTCAGTTTATAGCTTCGGCCGAAGACTTCGTAATTTCCCGTCCCCGAATATGCATAGGACATATATCTCAGTTACTAACGAGATAGTGAATCCCTAACGTTAGTCTAAGCACGGCAGTTACCCTTTGTTGTCAAGACCGCATGTCGCCGCCGACCCATGTTCGTTCCCGAACAAGGTGGGCCTAGCAAACTAGTGACATTTGAAGACCCCAAAGTCAACTCTGTCAAAAATCCTTCGGTCTAAGGTCCACGCGCACTACTATAGTCAATCGATCGATCATTGACGCTACCCAGAGTAACGATAAGGCCCATGTGATCGTCGAGTGCGAGTCGTGTCCAAGTACAAATTAATCCCCTGATTCAACTTATACCAATGTTACGACCTCCCGCTTCCCAAGCGAATGATTGGCACAACCATATAAGAATCGTCAACAAATAAGTCGTAATTGACGCTCAGTCACCCTACTGAGGTCTAAGACTTATGGACTAATTTAATATCGGAGAATAATAGCTCACCGGTGCCCCTCTCTCATCCCATGAGAATCGGTGAATAAACTCACGACATATGGGATTTATTTATTTACCGTCTCACCGGACGCCTAGTAAGACTTTATAGGTAAATAAATAATATGCCTTTTTAAAGAATAAATTATAAAGTATAAATTCCATTAATACGTATAAGAATACATTATTCAAATACATAACGAATAATACATCGATTATTAAATACATGCCCTATTCATTACATCCTCGAATGGCATTCCGAGGGCACATCCCCAACAATCTCCCACTTGCACTCAATGCCATGCGCTATGATATAGAAACCCCATTTTATGGAGGTGTCGATCAAGCACTGCCTGTGAGAGAGGCTTGGTGAACGGGTCCGCCACGTTATCCGCGGTGGCTATTTTCTGCACAGTTATGTAGCCATTCTCAACGAACCCACGCAGCACGTGGTATTTTCTTTCTATGTGTTTGGACTTTGAATGAGACCTAGGTTCCTTGGCTTGTGCGACTGCCCCACTATTGTCGCACCACAATGGCAGCGGGCGATCCATTATGCCTGGAACAACTTGGAGTTCTTCTAAGAACTTCCTCATCCAAACACCTTCCTTTGCTGCCTCAAAGGCTGCAATATACTCCGCCTCAGTGGTGGAATCGGCAGTAGTGCTTTGCTTGGAACTTTTCCAAGACACTACTCCACCATTGAGCGTATAGACGAAACCAGAAGTAGACTTTCGGTCATCCACGTCTGACTGGAAATCCGAATCGGTATAACCATCCACCTCTAATTCTCCATTTCCATAAATCAATATCATATCTTTAGTCCTTCTAAGGTACTTAAAGATATTCTTTACTGCATTCCAATGTTCTTTACCAGGATTAGACTGGTACCGACTTACTATGCTCAAAGCATACGTAACGTCAGGCCGCGTACATAGCATCGCATACATTAGGCTACCTATTGCTGATGCATAAGGAATTTTACTCATTTCCTTCCTTGCTTCCTCATTTTGAGGACACATGGATTTCGAGAGATGAATCCCATGTCGAATTGGCAAGAACCCTTTCTTAGATTCATCCATTCGAAACCGTTTCAGAATCTTTTCTAAGTAAACGGCCTGAGATAAACCTATCATTCGATTCGCTCGATCTCTAAAAAGGCGAATTCCAAGAATATAGGTTACTTCTCCCAGGTCTTTCATGGAGAATTCGGTTGAAAGCCAAGCTTTCACCTCCGAGAGCATCCCGATATCGTTTCCCATCAAAAGGATGTCATCCACGTACAATACGAGGAACGATATCTTACTCCCACTGACCTTCTTGTAAACGCAAGCTCATCTTCATTCTTTAAGAATCCGTAGTTCCTAACTACTTCATCAAATCGAAGATTCCAGCTCCTAGACGCTTGCTTAAGTCCATAAATAGACCTGTTAAGCTTGCACACTTTGTGAACATCTGCTTGCGATGTAAAACCCTTGGGCTGCTCCATATAGATTTTCTCCTGGAGGAATCCATTTAGGAAAGCGGTTTTCACATCCATCTGCCAGATCTCGTAATCATAGTATGCTGCTATAGCAAGCAGAATACGGATAGACTTAATCATTGCAACAGGTGAAAAGGTTTCCTCATAATCGATGCCCTCTTTTTGATTATACCATTTCGCTACTAGCGTAGCTTTGTAGGTTTCAACCTGCCCATCAGATCCAATCTTTCTCTTATAGATCCATTTACACCCTATAGGTCTAAAACCATTGGGCAGATCTACTAGAGTCCATACTTGGTTGGTATGCATCGAGTCCATCTCTGCTTTCATAGCTTCGACCCATTTCTTAGAGTCAACATCCATCATTGCCTGGTCATAGGTAGCGGGGTCGTCACCAACGATCCCCTCAATCGCAGCACCTCCGTGCTCGACATGTATCATACCATATCTCTCAGGCATGCGAGACATTCTACCCGACCTGCGCAATTCTCGGCGCGTCTCGGACTGCTCATCTGTGCCCTCAGGCACTGATGTCTCTGGAGGAGCTTCGTTTAACTCTCCAAGAGTCACTTCTCTGCCAGCTCCACCTTCTCGAACGAACTGTTCCTCAAGAAAGTGAGCATGAATAGCTACGACGATCCTTTGATCATCATGGAAGTAAAAATAATATCCCATGCTGTCATCGCGATATCCAACGAAATGTCCTTTCATGGACTTAGATTCGAGTTTGTCTGCTACTTGCTTTTTCACATAGGCGGGGCATCCCCAAACCCTTAAGTGATTCAAGCTGGGCTTCTTACCATTCCAAATTTCGTAAGGTACCCTATCTACAGACTTCGAAGGGGTTCTGTTCAAAACATAAACAGCAGTTTGCAAAGCATATCCCCATAACGATATGGGTAGATCTGTATAGCTTAGCATAGATCGAACTTTATCTAATAATGTTCGATTCCTTCGTTCGGCAACACCATTCAGTTGTGGTGTCCCGGGCGGTGTAAACTGCGAAATAATTCTATTTTCTTTCAAGAAATCATCGAACACGAGACTCATATACTCGCCGCCTCGATCTGATCGTACGACTTTAATTTGTCTCCCAGTTTGATTTTTCACTAAAGTCTTGAATTCCTTGAACTTTTCAAGCGTTTCAGACTTGTGCTTCAGCAGATACACCAAGCCGTAGCGAGAGTGATCATCTGTGAAAGTCACGAAATAATGGAAATTACCTCGGGCCGCTACACTAAACGGTCC
This sequence comes from Craterostigma plantagineum, assembly GCA_027422505.1. Classification (NCBI taxonomy): domain Eukaryota; kingdom Viridiplantae; phylum Streptophyta; class Magnoliopsida; order Lamiales; family Linderniaceae; genus Craterostigma; species Craterostigma plantagineum. The sequence goes on along the minus strand of JAPQWV010000017.1, from coordinate 18,213,633 downwards.
ACAAACGTCTATATGGATCAAATCCAAAAGATTAGTGGCTCTTTGAAAAGTCCTTGTAAAAGGAGACTTAGTCATTTTGCCGAGAATACAAGACTCGCACGTTGGATAGGAATCTGATTCCATAGGCTTAATAATGCCGTGTTTCTCCAACTCTTGAATCTTTCGAACTCCGGCATGACCAAGTCTAAGATGCCACAAATACTTTTTATTTAACTCTAAGTTACGTTTGTCGGTAATTACATTCGCATGTTCCTGGACATTAACGTAATATAAACCATTTATTAACGACGCATTTATTTCCAAAATAAGTCTCACAAATATTATTATTGAATCGAAATTCATAACCATTCTTACTCAAAGCAGGAATAGAAATAATATTCTTCAGCCCCTTGGGCAATACAAGTACATCGGATAAATATAATACATGTCCAGAACTTAATACAAGAGTTTTCGATCCAACATGACTAGCAGGTACACTATGTCCGCTACCAACGTTGATCAAGACTTCTCGTTCCGCCAGCTTCCTACTTCGTTCTAGACCCTGGTTCAAAACACAAATGTGAGCACTAGCACCCGAGTCAAGAATCCACGAAGTGGAAAATACAGTAAATGAACAATAAGTTTCCAAAACTTCACCTGAAGCCCCAGAAGCTCGAAGCTTGGGGCAATCTCTTTTCCAATGACCCAGCTCTTGGCAGTGAAGGCACCTATCAGTGGCCTTCAGAACTTTAGGCACGTTCATTTTAGCCTTTCCTTTTTTCTTAATCCCTCCTTTTGGCTTATTAGGCTTGGGCTTGGGCTTGTTCGACTTAGATCTCTTAGACCTTGTAGTCACAACAAGCGCAACCTCTTTTCCCTTTCCTTTCTTTAGCTCACGCTGAGTCTGAACGAGCGTGTTCATGAGTTCAGGAAGCGAAAATCGCCTATCGCTCAGATTATAGTTTATAATAAACTGAGCAAATGAAGCTGGGAGTGACTGAAGGATCAGGTCAATCTGAAGCTCATTATGAATGGGACAACCGAGAGAACTTAGTTCCTCGATGTACCCAATGAGCTTACGCACATGTGCCGCAACATCTGCAGCCTCAGGCATCTTGGTATGAAAGAGATTGTCGGCAGTGCGGTATCGAGACGATCTCAACTGCTCGCCGTACAACTCCTTCAGATGAATCAATATCTCGCGCATTTGCATACCCTCATGCTGGCGCTGCAGATCATTATTCATCCCACCTAACATATAAGCCTTGACACGGGCACTATCAGCCATCCATTTGGCATAATATTCATTGTCAGCATCACTCGCACCCTCTTGGGGTTCGAGTGGTATGGGTCCGTCAAGGACATACTCTAGGCATTCCAGAGTGAGGACTATCCTCAAGTTACGGAGCCAGTCCGCAAGGTTTGGACCCTCCAAACGATTTTGCGTGATCAGTAAAATTGAATGGTGACGTCATTTTGTATACAAACAATAAAGAAAACAATCTGCAGAAAATAAAGCATTGAAGGGGTCAACGTATTATTCTACAAGCACAAATAAGGACTTTAACGGTTTGGCTTGGCTCCCACTATTTTTCTCAAAATCCCATTCTCCCGATAGAGATTTTGGAAACCTCGTTGATGGATTCATAGTGGAGTTGATTTCCCCGCTCCGCATAAATGAACCTCAACCTAACAGTTTATTGGCCCATTACTCGGACGGCGTCGTGTCCCACACGAACCCATAGATGATCCCTGTGTCCCACACGAGTCAATCTCATGAGTGTTTCAACAACTTTGTCTCCGGTTAGGAACCCTCACACTAACAGGAATAATTGGGAAATAACCGTCTAAGTGTGACCTATCAACGTCTGGTTCAATCCTAACATTTTGAAAATCCCGCCCATAGGATAACTCTTTATAAGGCGTGAATATGTTTCGGAGAGCGACATTTAGACAGTCACCCAAAATATCCACGTCAAGAGTAAAATGTTGGGCGCCGATAACTCGGAACAAACCGCACATACACTCAAGTCGTTTCAATAATGAGCTTGACTTTATTGTCTTAACGCACCCGGACCAACTACGACAAGAGTGAAATGATTGGCGCCGATAACTCGGAACAAACCGCACACGACACTCAAGCCGCAATGGTTTCGAGCTTGATAGAAGACAGGACCCAGTCCTTTACCCACTTAGTATTTTGTCCAACCGGGAGAATACGTCTCACACACAAAAACACTTAAATACACGCACGTAACGTCAAACAAACATGCACGTAATTGCAGTAAACCTAATTTGCCTATAAGACCGTCTGCGTGGACTATTTCTATATCATTACGTAATGTGATCACAGTATCCATTCAAACTAATGACCTCTCCAAATCAAAGTTCGCATAAAGTCCCAAGTTATATATGTGCTCGAGAAACACCTTGGTAGGTAAATCTTTCGTCAACGGGTCAGCTACCATAGCACTAGTACTGATGTGCTCAATGGATATTAACTCATTGTGGATCCTTTCTTTCACAACAATATAGGCGATATCTGGGCACGTACAGACTTGAGCATACATAATACTCCCTACAACAGAGGCATAAGGAATTTTATCCATTTCTGCTAGCGCGTCCTGGGACACTATGATAAACTAAATCTTTCGCTTTTAGAGGTCGGTGCAACTGTGGAAGGGCAATTATGCATGTTGTATCTTTTAAGGACCTTTTCAATATAAGCTTTCTGAGAAAGGCCTAACATGCCATGAGTTCGATCTCGGTGAATTTCTGTGCCAGTAATATAAGAGGCTTCACCAAGATCTTTCATATCGAATTTACTCGGTAAAAATTCTTTAGTCTCGTGTAACATGCCTAAATCATTACAGGCAACTAAATGTCATCCACATGCAGTACAAGAATGATAAATTTGCTCCCACAGATTTTCATAAATATACACTGGTCGACCAAATTTTCTTTGAAACCGAATTCACTAACCGCCTTTAAAAATTTTAAATACCACTGTCGAGATGACTGTTTAAGGCCGCAAATGGACTTCTTAAGCTTGCATACCATGTGTTCCTTGCCCTCAACCAGAAAACCTTCTGGTTGCATCATATAAACATTCTCATGCAAGTCACCGTTCAGGAATGCTGTTTTAACATCCATTTGATGTAGCTCTAAATCATAATGAGCTACAAGGGCCATAATAATGCGGAATGAGTCCTTTTTGAAAACGGGAGAGAAGGTTTCGTTATACTCAATACCTTCTCTTTGCGTAAACCCTTTAGCGACCAATCGGGCCTTTTATCGTTCGACATCACCTTGAGGATTGAGTTTGGTTTTGAATACCCATTTACAACCTATCGGTTTGAATCCTTTAGGCAAGTCTACAATGTCCCAAACCTCATTCAACTTCATTGAGTTTAACTCTTCGTTCATGGCTTCAAGCCCATTGAGTTCTTTGGTCGCGCGTCATAGCATCATCAAATGACGCAGGATCATTCCCAATAGAATTATCCCAGTCATCTAAATAGACATAATCATCATGAAAAGTCGGCCTTCTCACTCGTTCAAACCTCCCTGAAGATGGTTCTGGAACAACGGATGGAGAAGGATCATTATCGTGATCTGATATATTAGGCATATTCTCATTATTTAGCGATCCTCCCACAGATTCGGGGATTGCTAAATCTCTTGACATAATTGGAACATCTAATGATTTAGATTCCTCTTCAAGAGTTATTTTACGAGATATGCTATGATCACAAGTACCGACATTTTCTAAAAATACGGCATGTCGAGTTTCGACAATTCGTGTGGTATGAGATAGGCAATAAAATCGAAAACCCTTAGATCTTTTTGGATAACCGATAAATAGCAACTTATGGTTTTTGAATCAAGCTTTCGTAAGTTTGGGTTGAAAATTTTAGCTTCAGCAGGACAGCCCCATACATGCAAATAATGAATACTCGGTTTCCTATTTGCCCATAATTCATAAGGGGTTTTAGGCGTCGCTTTAGTAGGAACCCGATTAAGTATATGCATAGCTGTTTTAAGTGCCTCAACCCAAAGATATTCAGGTAAAGATGTTTGGCATATCATACTCCGTCCCATATCCATAAGGGTACTGTTTCGCCTTTCAGCAACACCGTTCTGCTGAGGCGTCCCAGGCATGGAAACCTGATGGACTATGCCGCACTCAAGTAAGAACAAGGCAAAAGCTCCAAGATTGCGACCCGAGTCAGAGAATTTCCCGTAATATTCTCCTCCTCTATCAGATCTCACAACTTTGATTTTGCAATCAAGTTGGTTTTCGACTTCAGCTTTATAAGTCTTGAAAACCTGGAGCGCTTCGGATTTTTCATGAAGGAGATCAATATATCCATAACGAGAGTGGTCATCAATAAACGTAATGAAGTATCGGCGGCCATTAATTCCAGCAGTATATGGACCACTGATATCTGTGTGAATCAGTTCTAATAGTCCATTACTTCTGGTGGCACTACATTTATTTCCTTGTGTAAATTTTCCTTTAATACACTTAATACAGGTGTCGAAATTAGAGAAATCTAATTGATGAAGAATTCCATCTTTAATGAGTTGCTGCATTCTGTCTCGAGATATGTGGCCTAAACGTTCGTGCCACAATATAGCAGAATTCTCATCGATTATCTTTCTTTTGCCATTGCTTTGACTTGAACTAATTTCATATGCGGATTCCGTTAAATAAGCGAAAGAAGCATTTAAACATAATTTGTAGAGGTTTCCCTCCAAATTTCCGGAGCCAACAACGTGAAAATTTAACGAAATGGTAAAACCATTATTCTCAAACTTAAACGAGAAGCCATAAACATCAAGTTGAGATAAAGAAGTAAGGTTTCTTGTAATACCAGGTACAAGCAGTATTAAATAAGCCCAATATAAAACCACTCTCCAAAATTGATCAAAGAGTTCCTACGGCTTCAATCAGAACATTATTTTCATTTCCAACCACAATGTTGCATTCCCCTTTATTTAGCTTCCTCACATAACGGAATCCCTGCAATGAACAAGTTATATGCATAGAAGCACCAGTGTCAATCCACCATGTATCAGTAGAAACATTAGCAAGGAAAGATTCATACAAACGTAGTTAGATATTTTACACTTCTTAGCCAACCACTCCTTGAATTTTGGACATTCCTTCTGAACATGATTAGTCTCGCGGCAAAACTTACATTTACGAGACTTTAAGCCTGAAGGACCAGTCTTGTTCCCATCATTAATTTTCTTTACCTGCTGCTTCTTTTTACCCAGCCATTATGTTTCTTGCCCTGACCTTGAGTAGTGAAATAGGCACATTCAGGAGCCTCCGCTATAAGTCTTTCTTCTTCATGATCACACATACTGATCAGTTCGCTCATTTTCCATTTCTCCTTCTGGGTATTATAATTGATCTTAAATGGACCAAACGTAGAAGAGAGAGATGTCATAATGAAATGAACGAGAAAACCCTCGGAGATCTCCATACCCATAGCCTTGATTGGCCATGTCATTCATTTTGAGAATGTGCCCACGAACACCACCAACACCATTATATGTAAGAGTAACCATTTTGGTGATCAGTGTAGTAGCAAGAGCCTTCGAAGAACTCTGAAATTGCTCCTCAATTAAGCCAAGGAAGGTTTTGGCATTATCAGAATCAGGAACGCATCCTCGTATGTCCGAAGATATGGTGCGTTTCATAGCCATTAGTGATAAGCAGTTAGACCTTTCCCACTTTCAAAAGCAGACCGCTCTTTATTAGTGCTGTCGTCTGTAAGTGGGTTAGGCATTTCTGTCCGCAAGGCATAATCAAGGTCCATGATTCCAAGGAGGAGAAGAACTTGTTCTTTTCATTTCTTGAAGTTGCTACCCGTCAGCGTTTCAATTGATGCAATTTGACTCATAATCGTGGCTGTAGGGTTGTCAATGGGGCGGGGATTCCCCGTCCCCGCGGGGATCCGCCCCGAATAGGACGGGGAATCCCCGCTATTCTATCCCCGCGGGGCGGGGACGGGGGAATATTTTTCCCCGCGGATATCCCCGCCCCGTTCCCCGTCCCGTCCCCGAAATTAAAATAATAATTATTATATTCAATTAATATTATTATAAGATAAATAATATGAAAATATACTTCGAATAATATTATAATAATATAAATATAATTAAAATATAGTTTAAATAATTTAATGAATATTAAAATATAGTTTAAATAATTTAATTAATATTAAAATATAGTTTAAATAATATTAAAATAATAAAAATTGAATTTTTTTTTTTAAAATATTGACGGGGCGGGGAATCGCCGCGGGGACGGGGATCCCCGCGGGGACGGGGACGATTCCGTCCCCGTTTGCCTCGCGGGGCGGGGACAGGGATTAGATCCCCGCCCCGAACCCGCCCCGTTGACAACCCTACGTGGCTGTAATCACATAATCAATTAAGCTCATCAGGAAAAGCACAAATCATAATTTTGAACTCAACCACTTAAGAAGTACACTTTATTTGGAAAGTAAATATATAAGCTTTCCATTGAGAAAAGAAATATAAATGCAACTTCCTTTGGGCCGTTTACAAAAATATAAATAAGCTTTTCTCATTTAAACATAAGTGCTAAAGTATGGAAAATAATCATAAATTTTCATTAAGAAATAGCATATTATTACAACCTTCCGTTGGGCCGATTATACCAAAAGCACTTTCATTTCTCGGTTAAACTTTAGCATTAATTATAATTCAAATCCACATCACTGTTGGGCGGAAGATGAATCCAAACTATAATTCATTTCTATGAATCGCCAAAAATTTCTGTTAGCTCAATATGGCTTGATTTGATGAATAAAACGTAATCTTATTTATTCAATTGGCAATCTTCCGTTGGGCCGATATGCCGAAAGAATAAATAAGAACCACTTGGCGTTAATTATGTATATATTTTACGCTTAGACTTAATACGCAATTTCGTTAGTATATACATAATATATTATTGTCACATTAATGCCTAGATAAGATCCTTATACCAATTAGACATTATTTAGTAGAAACGGATCAAGTAATAAAGGCATATAACTAATTCACGTCATGGTCATCTACTTACTAATTGACACCCCAGTTTTATTTTATGTCACCTTGCGAAACATTATTAGTGTTAGAGATGACATGAAGCTATTAATTTTTACGTGAATTCAAGTGATAGGCCATGCCTTTCGCCAAAAAAAAATCAATAATGGAGCACTATGCTTTAGGCGTAACATGTTATCATCAATTTTCTAATTTTTTTTAACAATTATATTATATTATTGTATGGTTGTCCTTGTTGAAAGAACAAAATCTTTAGTGCATGAAAACGTGACCCACACATGTCATCAACACAAATAATGTCATTCTTTAATCATTTCATGAGACATCTACAACAATGAAGACATTGGGTGTCGGTAACGAGAACTGTGGTTCTATACAGAAACCTTTTCTCACATGGCTCGCAAGAATTATTAGTGGTAAGCTTCCCAATCATTATAAGCATAAGCTATGTGCATCATCATCATACACCTTTTGAAGTGGGTGGTAAGATCGCATGCTTCTTAACAAGATCACCGAAGCTTTATAGAACTTACGTAGTTGATGTTCATGATATTCATTATACACGTATGTGTGTTATCATGATCATAAGCTACGTATCACCGCAATCGCTCAAAGTTTGTGAGGAGTCGATCGATGAAAAACGTAGAGACATCTCATATTTTCCCACAAACGGTGCTAATGGTCTTAGATCCAACAGCAACGGGAAGATCGTGAGATCGATGAGGTAACCATAAGAGACATCATACTACGACGAGAAAGACGAGGTCATTATGTGACTACGTCGATCTTGAAAGGTAATTACGAAACTCATTCGATCTATGCATCAAATAAACATGGGCTCTAATACCAAATGTCAGTGACGGAACCAGGACTTGGTATTTGGGGGTCGAACTATAGGGGGCTAGTGGTAATGTGCATTTGACCTGATCGGTCTGTGTAGCAGGTAGTGGATCGGCCTCGGAGGTTTACCTGGCTCGCAAGGCTCCTCGGTTAACAAAAAAACTGTAGTACATATAATATTAATTCCGTTGAAAATCATTCTCATGTCATATTTTTTATCACGAAACATTTCTAACGTTTAAATTTTACACACAAATTTTAAGCCAATTTGTTAACTGCCTTAAATCTATATTCTATTAATAGAAAAGACCCACGTCCACTCTTACCCACTTAAGTGAGATCTATCGTGATAAAAGAGTCCATTTTCTTTTGATAGTTAGAACATAAAATAAATATTAAAAAACTACTACACTAAATAAGTTAGTAAACTGCTTTTTGCTTCACGTGCGCGAAGGTAACTAGTAATTAAATGTTTAATGAGGATTAAAGAGATATCTTTTATTTTATTTTTAGATGAGCCCAATACAAATAAGCCCAAACTACAAAATCCCCAAATGTTGGGTTTCGTTTCTCTTTCATCCCCATTCTTCAACTTTCAACGAAGTACGAACGGTCATAGAACCAGACTCATCCATGGAGGCTCCAGCCTCCATCTTATCAGCCCTACCATATACCCTTCTGACGCCGGCCGCCGGGGGTCGGCCGACCCCTCTGACCCCCCTGTGGTTCCGTCGCTGCCAAATGTTAGCTTTGATGGATCATGGTCGCGATAGTCGTTACATAATCTCGAGCCCATACTCGAGTTACTAACGTAACCTTTATATCCTTAAGCATAGCGTCGCAAGGTAATCTCGTTTTCGTAAGCGAGATTACGGCTATGCGTGCACGGTGATCATAACGTGATCTCGTTATTCGTAAGCAAGACCACCGTGAAGCGGATCTTCTCTAATGCATGATCGAAATGAGTTTATACTAATGAATTACCTGTGTTTATCGCAGACATCGTTGATGCCCGTCAGGACGCAATCTTCGCCTATTTCACTCTACGGAGGTTGATGGAGACCCGTGTACTTCTTTAAGGGCTCCCACGTTATAGTGACAGCGTACCGTTCGATCGTTAAGAACGTTTACGCTATAGTGTGTGTGTGTGTGTGTGTGTGTGTTGTAGAGTGTTTTTTAGGATGTACATATAAATAAGGCTTATATGATAGCCTATATATAGAGAGGCACTTGGGAGCCGGGCTTTAATTATGTAGAGCAAGAGACATGACCGGCCCAATAAGTGTAATGGTTATTAGTCCGTCCATCAAGGCTTAATAACCAGGCAATAAATAATAAATTCTTAAGGATTAAAATATCCCAACTAATTATTTCTGTAGGCCAACAATAACGGGAATGAATCGAATCATTCCAACAGTGTGGAACCAATTTATAGATGTCCAAGGGTTATGAAGTTCAAACGATGCTTTTTAGAGGTGTCCTTGACATAAAGATGCATCCCATGATTAAAAAACCACATTTTCATATATACCTTCTCAACGAGTGCCTTTAATGCTTTGGAAGCGGCTGCTTTGCGGTGATATATTTCGGTTCATTATCCGAGAGTTATCAGAATCGCAAATTGCCCACGATGTGTTGAGTGTCGTAGCAAACTCATCCGGACAGAGCAGCTCATGGAGGTGCAACGCGGTGACTCTCGTCCAGTGTTTTAAAACGCGTTGCGCAATGCGTCTTCCGTTATTGCGTCGCTTACATAGCGTAGCGTATTGCATAAGCATTTGGAGCAAGACATATTTTCCTCTATAAACATTATCCTTTAGTATTAATTTGTTTAGTATAGTTAGTTCAATTGAAAAAATAAAATAATGTAGTATTTGAAGTATACAAATAATAATAATAATAATAATATTTTAGTTGACTATCTTTTAATACATAGAATTATTTTATGAAAATATAATTGATATTTAATAAAAAATTGATATGGAGACAATGCAATTTTTATATGTTAGGGGTTATAATTGTAATTCATTCATTTTTTTCCAATTCTATTTCACTTATTCCTTGAGATAACATGAAAATATGATTTTTTATCAATATCGATAAATATATATAAAAAATATATGAAATGGATATTATTTTGATCACTAAAAAATAACGAACAAGTTAGATATATTTATTTATTTTATCATTTAAATTACATAAAATAACGATAATTGTATGATTTGGTAAAATATAATTAAAAGTTAATTAAAACAATAATAAAAAAATTAAAATTAAGAGGAACACTATTTGAGGTACGCATTGAAGTGTTCTATGGAAAAAAAATATAGTGCCACGTGGCACGCTTTCATTCGTTTTTTAAAACATTGCTCTCGTCAGATCATATGATTCTTGTTAGGGTGATTCTATTGGCATCCTCTTTTTTCTTTTTATATATACACCCCCCTAATAATGAAAGTAAGTCATTAAATACTTTTATTTTCAAGGTTTATTACTTTATTAATTATTTTCACAATTTTCCCTAAAATAGAATTTAATTATCCTATATATATATTTATATATATATATATATATATATATATATATATTTTATACTTGGAAAGTGAATTCAATAATTCCAAAAGCAGATCGAACTCCCCAATGATAATATAGTTGACTAAGTTCGTGGATTCACTTTATTCTTTGGGATGAGAAATCGACATGATCATCATCATCATACAGTTGGTTGGAAGCTCCAATTGATATTACATGTTATAAGCAATAGAGGCAGTACGACATACTTACCGCTCCGGTCTGCTCCGCCACCATGGTATCATCATGTTGCTATTGCGATTGGTCATGTTAATAATAATCACTACGTGAAATTTTATTATCTGAAGGATACCCGATGCCGACTATCATGCCACAATGGGTTTATTTCAGAGATAAATGTGCAGCTGCATGGAGTACTCCTTATGTTAATCGTACTAATAATATGAAAAGCAGTTGCGCTCTAATATTAGTCTTTAGCTAATTGTTTATTATTTATATGTTTATTTAAGTTTGAATATGTTATCAAAATATTTGTGTCATATAAATATTTTATTAAAATAAAATATATTAATAATTTAAAATATAAATATTTTTAAAGTTAACTAAAAAGTTCACTGATTAATAAAAAATAGTAAATAAATTAGTTGACTAACACATATAATTAATTTTGTTTTGAATTATATGAAATTAAATAAATTAATTAAATATAGTAATTGTTGAATTCATGTGGTTTGGTTAGGTAAAATAAGTTTTACAAATTTCATGTGTTTTTCACTAAGAGGGTGTAAAAAGGGGGTGTAAGGGGTATGAATAATAGGACCCTTCTTGTTATTATTTTATTAATCCGTACCTAATGGGATTCTCTGCCTAAACAGTAATTGGGGTCTCTTAGTTAATAGCAAAAGTGTGTTGATCTCCGAATCGGTACCAAAATTTCAATTTTATACCCAAATTTGTCTCCAACCATATGCAAATGAAACGCGAAATATGCGTGGTGCTTTTCTCTCTGCCTAAACAGTAATTGGGGTCTCAAAATGTTTACTTAAATTATATTTTTTACCATAGTTGTTTGTTTTATATTCGGGGAAAACCCCAAAAAATCCCCAATGTTTATCCTATGGACCGATTTAGTCCCCGATATTTTCCGTGAACTAATTTAGTCCCCAATGTTCTTAAATTTGAACCAATTTAGTCCCACCGTTAGTTTGACCGTTAATTTTGACTGAAAGTGACACATGTCAACGTGCGATTGTCCAGTTTTAAAAATCATAAAGTTACATTATAAAAAGGTAAAAACTCCAAAAAAGGAAAAAATATTAATAAATTAAAAATATAAAATAAAATTATAGAGAAATTTTTTAAATTTTTAAATAATAACTTAATAAAATTAAAATAAAGAGAGAATAAATATATTCTAAAATTTAAAATACATTGAAAAATTAAATAAATTAAATGCAAATTAATATTGTATTTAGTTTTTAGTAAATTATTTGTGTATTTTTGTTTTTATATTTCCTTTTTATTTTTAAATTTTTAGTTTTTTTAATTTTCTCTTTATTGTTTATGATATTTTAAATTTCTAGGTTTTTAGATTTTTTTTCCTTTTTTAATGTTAATTCATGATTTTTTGACTAACCAATCGTATGTTGACATGTGTCACTTTCGGTCAAAATTAACGGTCAACTAACATAGGGACTAAATTGGTCCAACTTTTACAACGTCAGGGACTAAATTGGTTCACGAGAAACATCGTGGACTAAATTTGTCAATGGGATAAACAATGGGGAATTATTTGGTCCCTTTTATTTTCCTACTTGTGTTATATTTCGTTGTATAAATTTGTTTAGTATTATAGTCAAAAGACATCTCTATCAAATTATATTAAGGGTTAAGGGTGGCTATAAGCTGCCACAATTGGTCATCTTATTTGCAATTTATTTTATCATATTAGTTATAAATGATTTATTTGTTGAACTTAGCACATTATATTTAAAATCTATTAAACATTAAAAATTATAAATATCAAAATTGAAAGTAACATTAAATAATTATATTTTAAGCACACACATATAGTATGCGGAAAAATATTAGTTGTTATTATTACTATTATTATTATATTATTTTTATTATTATTAAATTGATATACCATTGAGTTATCTATACTCTTTTATAAACTAGAAGACGAATAAAAACTATAAATTAATCTGCCAATTAACCAATCAGTTTTTATCTACATATATAATTATTAAATAATATAAAGTAAATATTAGAAAACGATGTGCATGGTAATTTTAAAAAAATCAGACATGTTGTGAGAACTGCTTTTATCATAGTAAATATATATTTTTTGCCATGTCTATCAATCAATGACCGTGGTCATCTCGATGGGTATGTAAAAATTAGAATTTATACTTGATTAATCGTTTATATCTTAAATATTGTTTATTTTACATTCTTCAAACAATAAAAATTAAAATTGAGATTATAAAAATGAGATGGTAAGCACATGCATAAAGTGTGCAGAAAATACTAGGAACATTAATATAACTATAAAAACTATGCCGTTGAAAAACGTATTAAGCTAAAATACAAGTATCAAAATAAAGTTACATAAAAAACCATGAAAAATAAAAAACCTACGGATCATAAATTTATTAAATATTTTTTCGATTGAATTTTAAATAATATCGTTGCCTAATATGTAAAGTTGTAAAATATAAAAATAGTATAGAATTTGTAAAAGTTTGTGTGAAAGAAAAAAATATCAAAAATATTTTTTTGAGTTTGAAAATGAGTTTTAACTAGTGAAAAAGAATTATCGGTATCTACATATAAATACCTATTTGAATAAAAACGTACAGATCAGTACCTATGTCAGAAACTTTTACAGATAGGTACCCGATTTAATTTGTATATGTCTCTTCAGTCATGCCGCACCTTCCTGTGCGTGTATTGCGTACCATAAAACGTTGATATAGGGTACCTAAATGTGTTTGTACGGCGTACCTAATGTGTACATAGGGCGTATTTAAATATGCTAATAAGGCGTACCATTTTCTAAACGTATTACGTACCACAATACGTTGATATAGGGTATTCAAATGTGTTATATGGCGTACCTGCGGCGGATCGGGTACCTATCTGCAAAAAATTTATTTTGTTAGGTACCTACATATAAAAAAAATGCTGACAGGGTACTGAATTATATGTTTTTTTACGGAGGGGTATTTATGTGCAAAAACCCCAAGAATTATTACATTATATCTTTGAAGATGAGTTTTTCAGATTAAGAGAAGTGCAATATGTTTATAGAGGAGCAGCTAAATGAACTTGGGCTTTAAACTGGTGATGGAAAACTACGAGTCAAGACTTCGGGATACTAAAACTTGGTCAAACTTTGGTTCACATTTCTAACAAGGTGGCTTTTTATTATTATTTAAATAAATACAACACACATCTTTCATATACTGATTTCATTTATCAATGGGAAAAATTTCCTTACTTTCTGACTTTGTGAAGGTGAACCGACCAGCTTCTCTGGATTAGAGACATTGTTATTAGATTATTAATCTATTTAGGGATGTAGATTTTTTTTTCTCGGCGTGTTGCAGATGTTGTGGCCACGCGTAAACTACAGGTTAAACTTTGTGAACGTAATATATTAAAACTTCCATATCCCACGCATAGGTTTGCCATGGTGCCCACATACCGTGAGCAATTACCGTGAGCACCATAGCTGATTTCGCAATTATAACTTTTTTTGTCCCACTCCGGCGATGCCATCACCTCCGCCGACCCTCTTAGCTTCCTCATAACTTTCATTGTCCCATCTTCCACGCACTCATTTATCAGAAATTCATCAGCTCAGCTATGTACGAGAAAATTACAGTATAATATGAATTTCTAATAAATGAGTGCGTGGAAGATGAATAATGGAAGTTATGAGGAGGCAAAGAGGGGCGGCGGAGGTGATGGCATCGCCGGGGTGTGAGAAAAAAAGTTATAATTGCGAAAGCAGCTATGGTGCTCACGGTAGGTGGGCACCATAGCAAACCTCTCTCACGCACTACACAAAATACAGTTAAGTTTATATAAAATAAAATCGCTACATTGCATTCACACTGTCTCATTAATTCTTTTATTTACTCTGATTTTTACTATAATTCGTTAACTCTATTTTCGACACAAAATAATATTCTCATCTATTACTATCATAATTAATTTATATAAACAAAATTACGTAACTTTAATTTTAAACTGTACCTATAACATTCTTTATTATTTATATTTCAGAGTAATAATTCACTTATATACTAAACCTACTAATTGAAAAAATAATATAAACTACAATTATATGAACATATTTAATTACGAAATAAATTAAAATAACTACCAATAAAAAGAAAAACTAAACTCACATATAATGTTGGGGTAGTTATGCTTAAGTTTTTTTTCTCTATTTGGTTAACGATATACTATAATTATTAAAAACTCAATCATTATATTTAATATTAATTAAATTATATTTAGCATATAAGTTTAATTACAGTTTTATTAAATTTAAAAGAAAAATACCAATAAGCAAAAGAAAATTAACTCTTACGTCAATTAGTATAATAATGTAAAATATTAAGTATAATCAAAATATGTTTTACTATTTTAGTGCTGAAAATAGTGTGTACTATCAAAAAAGAGTATCACTAATATTATCGATGCTATAATAGAGTATCCATTGAGCAGTGACATACTATATTTTAATGTTTTACATTGCACAACACTAGAGTACCCATTGGAGATGCTCTAACAAGTTGGCTTTATTATTATTATTATTAATTACTATTATATTATTAATTACTATTATTATTATTAGGCTAAAATGCATAAAACTCCCATATGGTTTAATCAAAATTAGTACCCTTGGCACACTCAAATGCATGTGAAAAATATAATATTTAGTTTATTTTTAATTTAAAATACTTCATTGAAATTATAATTTAAAATTTTATTATGTGTTTATATAAATTATAAAATTAAAGGTACAAGAATTAACTAAGAAAAGATAGTGGATGATTTTTTAAATTTTATTGTTAATTTTGTTGTGAAATTGACAGGCCAATGGGCAGTTTATAGCCATCCCTAACGCTTAATAAAATAGAATGGATGCATCAAAACTCCTATGATTTGACAATTGCATAGGAACCCTCGTAGTTTTTCTAATCATGCGCTACTTATCATTTATACTCCCTAATTGAGGGGTAAGATGCTCGGTTTTAGACAACACATGGAAGTTTCCAGCAATTAAAAAAGAGAAAATTATAAAAATGGGTCACTAAGTATGCCACTTTTTTTTATTTTGGGTTACTATGTTTGCCAGTTACAAAACTAGGTCACTAAGTACGTATATAGTAACAAAATTGGGTCACTGACTTCTTTTTCTTATTATAACATACTTAGTGACCAAAATTTGTAACTATATACATAATTAGTGACATAGTTTTGTTGCTATATACATACTTAGTGATCTAGTTTAGTAATTAGTGATCCAATTTTGTTACTATATACATACTTAGTGACCTAGTTTTGTAACTGACAAACATAGTGACTCAAAATAAAAAAAAATGGTATACTTAGTGAACCATTTTTATAATTTTACCATTAAAAAAATATGGGGTATCAACTAGACTTTCTATATAACGAGACGTTGTGGAACCAACCATGTTTTTCACCAAGTTCACTAACACTAACAAATCATAGCATATGGAGGCATTGTTGTGGACAAAGCCCGGCGACCCAACGGTCCCCATCGGATCCGAGAGCTCTGCTCTGAGTCTGTCGAAGACCCACCCGATTCCTCGGGTCGAATCGCCCACTTTGGCCGTATTCGTATTCGAGCCACGAGCGTGAATTTCGGCACCTTCACGGTAGTTTGAGGGGATCACAGGGAGGCGTTGCCATACCTTGGGTCGATTCCTGGCTC
Organism: Craterostigma plantagineum; assembly: GCA_027422505.1. Classification (NCBI taxonomy): domain Eukaryota; kingdom Viridiplantae; phylum Streptophyta; class Magnoliopsida; order Lamiales; family Linderniaceae; genus Craterostigma; species Craterostigma plantagineum. The sequence goes on along the minus strand of JAPQWV010000017.1, from coordinate 18,197,216 downwards.
CGATTACTCTGGGACTGTCGATGTCGTGGGCCCCAGCGTGACCTAGTTTAAGGTCGGGGATAGGGTTTGTTCGTACGCTTATGCTGGGGCTTTTGCTGAGTCCGTTGTGGCCGACGAGTTCGAGCTGTAAGTACTTTTTAAACTCACTCCTTTCTCTTGGGGTTATTAGGTTAGCAGCTTCTTGTATTCTCAAATAAAAAGAAAAAGAATAAATCCCTCGGTAAATTATACTAATGAGTAGATGAACTGAAGATTATGATTGGGGATGAACGGCGAACGCATAGGGTTTTTTTTTGGGTTGGCGGCAGGGCAGTCGTACCAAAAAAGAACAAAAAAAGGTTGTGAAAAAGACTCTTGAAGTCTTGAGAAGTTATATTACAAATTACAAGTCAACGTTTTAAATATATATTAATCCTTAGATACTGGTTTCTATTTTTTATCTATTAGAATTTTTTTTCAGAAAAATAATCAATTACCGACGTTGTGTTTGTTGTATTTGTCACACTCTATATAGTTAGTTAAAATATTTTGTCTCAGCTATATTTGTTGACAAATTCTTCAATAAGCAATTTGTCTCACCGAAATCGTAATTAAAAAAAAGAACTGTCAACAATATCACAACTATAAAATATTTTATTTAATGTTCTAATATTTTGAAAAAAGTAGAGATGAGAACTTCATATTATACTATATGAAAATCTAATTTTATGAAAGGGATATTCCTTACCAACTATCATGGCCCAAGCTCAATCGTTTAATAATAATATTAATCTTTACCTAATAGCTACTATTTTTTAGTTATTCAAGTTCATCTGTTTATGGTAATAAGAAATACTATAGATATTTTTATTTTTATAAATAAAGTCAGATATTAATATTTTTATAGTATGAAAAGTATAGATTAATTTAAACATGGTAGTATTGGAACGAGTGGGTCCCACAGGACGAATTTAATGGCATTAGCACAAGGAATTACTATGAATTCAACTATTATTGGAAAAAATCTTACTAAATTTATTATGGTTGAATAAAATGTTAGAAAAATTAATATAAATAACTTATACAAATTCCAAAGTTATTTTCACCCAGAGTGCCAATAGTAAGACCCACTAATATATTATTTAACAGTTTCATCAAGAGGTAAAGAAATGGTACAAGACACCCCTACTTTATACTTAATTCAGACGTCCCTATCGTGTCACGGACAAACAACAATGCCTTATATACAAGAAGTACATATGAATTTAGTCAACGTCTAATTGCTATATCTCTATATCATATTCAAATTCTGACTCTTAGATCGAAAACGACACAGTTTTCTTGTACCCGAGGGAGTTGACTTGGTCGCCGCTGGTGCACTCACTTTGCACTTGTTCGAAGAGCGCAATTACGTGCTGGTCAGGTATTAAGTTCTTTTTCAAGGCTTATTATGAGTTGCTCATTTAGAAGAAAAGACAAAGATCTAATTTTGAGTAACACCTGAATCCCGTAAGTAAGCCGATCAATAAATATGCATACATTTTATATGACTTACGCAGCTGCATGATACATGCTTTACCACATTATATGTGCTTAAATGACTACATGCTATATGTTATTGTATTCCATATAATATATATATATATATTGGAAGATATTATTGAAATTTAGGAAAATAGCTAACACTTAAATTGGTAAGGACCGAATTTAGACCAGAGGCTAATTAGACGAGAAACGAAAGATGCAATTTTTAATGGTTAGCACTAGTAAGAGTAAAATTGGATCGTGGTCGCGTCGTAAACGGCCAAAAATAAAATTTATAACCTTACTAATGAGTATAGCGAAAGTAAGGATCATCTCCACAAGGAAGATGGTTGATTTACTTCTATATCAAAATTCGATAATGATGATGATAATAATAAATAATAATAATAATTGTAATAGTATAATAATAATAATAATATTATAATATAAATAATAATAAAGTAATAGTAGAATTAGTAACAGTACAGTAATAATAATAATAATAATAATAATAATAATAAAGGGGGGTTTTAGTTTTTTCAAACGGAAATCAAAACTAAAGCAATTATAAACGAAAGCATAGTTTTGAAAATAGACTGATATAGAAACGAAATTAAACTAAGAACAGACGAAGGAAAATAGAAACTAACGACTATAAAATAATAGTTGAAATAATCGTTCTCCATCTTGATTTATGTAATTGATCATAGATTCCTAAATAACGTGTACACATAAGCATAATCGGTTATAGTTGTCGAGAACGCCTAACAACCAATCTCTTCTTAATTTCTCGAAAATTAAGAGACGCTCTATAATTACTTCCCTAATCGAAAAATAACCTCCGGGACACCCTGCAAGGTTTAAGATTCTGACAGCATTAAAAATGAAAGAGACCCGATTATTGACTAACTCGCTCGGACGACGCTCTCGCAAGACGACGCCGGTCCATTAAAATCAAATCGCGTAAACTACAATATAACTTACACTTACCTAAAGTAGAGAAGTTGAATATTGTTTGCTACTTATTAAAACGAACAAACAATTACGGATTTGTCGATTTAATTAACCTTGGACTCACCTAGATTAACTAAACATTTGCAACTATTTAATCAAACTAAGTTCATCAAGTAAAATTAATTCAAGCTTAAACGAATACTCACGCGTCCACGAATAAGCACAATAATCTCACAATATTATAAACCAAGGTTTCGAATAATACTTCAACTATAATAAACTTAACTACGAGACGTAATAATCAAATACATAGAAAGATAGGTAAAAGAAAGCAATCGCTTACAACCGTTCGAACTCTACCGAACTGCAGCAGTGTTGCTCCATGTTACCTCGTACCGGTTCGCTGCCCCGAGCTCTCTTGTACAGAAAAAATCTGCTTTTATTTTCTTCGTCCCAGCTCGGAGGCAGCAACTTGCTTTCTCGCTTGGGGAACGAACTGTGCTCGCTTGCTTCGCCGTATGTGGGTATTAATGTGGTGGTGAAGGTGAAACACGACTTTTTTACCAAGTTCTCCTCCTCTCTCCTCTGAGTTGTATGCTTGCATATATAGATGAATCTTGGGACGGAATCAAACACCAACTCCAGTTTTTCATCGTTGTGTCTTGGATCTTTATTTCTTTCACACTCGAAACATGGGAAGCTGAATTCCCGTTCCTCTTCTTTTTCCACAAAGGTAATTTTCTTGGTCAGATGTCTGTTTGAACTTCAACCTTGGATGTCTTCTCTTTTCCTTATAGAATAATAATAAAGCACAAAGATGTTTTCTCTTTTGTCTGCTCTTCTTTATTGTCCCTTGTCCCCCTTGTGCGGTGTGTATGCTCAAAAAATAATTATATGCTCTCTTTATCATGTGAAAATGATATTTTGCTCTATTGCTTAGCTGTTCGTATGTGGCTATCAATAATCATTCACTAGCTCTCACGCATGTAGGCTCCTACATCGCCTCGGTAGGGTCTGAAACAATTTAGGCTTCCTTCATTACAAATGGCCTCAAGCGTTGTTATTATTAAAGCAAACATTAAATAAAATTATAATTGCCATAATATATGCTAAAATTCGAAGTAGAACAAGCTTAAATATTGCGTTAATTATTATACTATCAAATCCCCCCGTACTTAAGTTTTGCTTGTCCTCAAGCAAAGTCTATTAGAAGCAATAAATATAAATCATGTAACTTATTATCTTAAGAATGAGAATATGTATAGATACCACGTAAGCAACGTCGGAAAACACATACGAGATCAAACGATTATCTACACGACTTACCTTAGTAATACCAGTCAAGATTTGTACCTCACAAGATTCACTCAAATCACTCCGTGTATAGGTAAAAATGTCAATGAATTCTCTCGGCTCATGCATTAATCTAATCTCTACCATAAGCTTGCAAACGATTCGTAAATCTACCACTTTAAATGATAAAGCGAGAATAGGAAGGGTTTTTTTTTTGGGTATAACAGGGCTAAAGTATGTGAAGTAGGCAAATAATAAGCAACAAAAGGATATGAGTAGTAGTTGTGTCGGGATCACGCCATCGTCTCGAACGCACCGAAAGTTCTGCATTTCTTTTCTTTAGTTCTTCTTTTGACTTCGTCGTTATTTCACCAAGCCCTTCTTCTTTCATTCTTAGGATCACATATATTTTTTTTTCGAGAAATTGAAAGATTATCAATGAACGATTCTTAGGATTTGGACGGTGCTAAGCTCCCCTTCTCTCGGCCTCTTTGCGAGTGAGAGATTATCAATGGAAGAGTTCTTAACTTCTTTCTACGCTCAACTTTGGTATAGGTCCGGCTGCGCTTTTCAACCCCAGCATTCAACCTCCACTTCTACTATTGCTCCGGTTGGATTTATTTCTGAAGGCTTATTCGGGTCGGATGTTTTTTTTTTGTGTTTTTTTTTCAGAAAGAAAAAGGCTCAGGCTCAAAGTGGCTAACTACGGTGATCAGTCGTGGTAGGGAACTTTGGCTATGACTTAATTCCTAATACCTTCCATATTTCGCGCAATCTCACTTTAAGCAATTTCGAAACGTAATACGCAAGCAAGTTCTAGAGAGGAATAAATTAAGCACGATTCACACAACCAAAAAAATGAGCAAAAAGCTCGTAGGCTCAAAAATCTCATAAAAATTGGGTTATGCGTACAAATCTTTCAGGTATCGCTAAGTTCATCATGCAAGAAAAACATCGACTACGCATGTGTATCCTAATTACTCACATTAATCTAACATAAAACCAATCTTTCAATGATAATAAACATAATTTTGAAATTTTTTTACACCTTTTCTCATGTAATTTAACAAATCATGCACATATATAAAATAGTAATGTTCGCATATGTTTCGTGCAATTCCCTCCCACACACTTAAATTTTACGTTGTCCTCAACGTAATAATCATAGTAACTCATGGAAGAATAAATAACAATAATAATTTAGCGAACTTCCCTGAATAGTCCGATGTGCATGCTTCTCAAAAACCGTTTCACTTAAGACTTGATGCGCTGCGACACGTGGACATGTAAGCTCTTTACGCACGGATCTCACCCGATCTACCTTATAACCTGTAGGCAATTATAGCTAAACGAAACGTCATAGCAAATTAAAGATACGAAAATAAAAACTTCTTTTATTTATAATAATACGCATCGATAGTACTTGGGTTGCCTCCCAAGAAGCGCTTTTTCTTTAACGTCTTTTAGCTAGACATGATCCGGAAAAATTTCAAGGCGGTTGAAAATCATAGTGCGTCCTTCCTCAACGTAGCACGAGATGGTAGTTGCTCGTTTTGTTTTTTTTTATGTTGCTTATCGAAAGCTCATGTTCCGTCTTTCAACTTTTCCGCCTTCGTCTTCTCTTTTTCTAGATCAAACATTAGCATACCTGTCGAGAAGATCGAGACTAGACAAAAAAAATCGAATTAGAAATAAAGTAAATAAATTTAGACACCACCTTCCCCGGCAACGGCGCCAAAATTTGGTCGCGTCGTAAACGGCCAAAAATAAAATTTATAACCTTACTAATGAGTATAGCGAAAGTAAAGGATCGTCTCCACAAGGAAGATGGTTGATTTACTTCTGTATCAAAATTCGATCGATAATGATGATGATAATAATAAATAACAATAATAATAATTGTAATAGTATAATAATAATATTATAATATAAATAATCATATAGTAGTAGTAGTAGTAGTAACAGTACAATAATAATAATAATAATAATAATAATAATAATAATAATAATAATAATAATAATAAAGGGGGGTTTTAGTTTTTTCAAACGGAAATCAAAACTAAAGCAATTATAAACGAAAATATAGTTCTGAAAATAGACTGATATAGAAATGAAATTAAACTAAGAACAGACGAAGGAAAATAGAAACTAACGACTATAAAATAATAGTTGAAATAATCGTTCTCCACCTTGATTTATGTAATTGATCATAGATTCCTAAATAACGTGTACACATAAGCATAATCGGTTATAGTTGTCGACGAACGCCTAACAACCAATCTCTTCTTAATTTCTCAATAATTAAGAGACGCTCTATAATTACTTCCCTAATCGAAAAAATAAGCTCCGGGACGCCCTGCAAGGTTTAAGATTCCGACAGCATTAAAAATGAAAGAGACCCGATTATTGACTAACTCGCTCGGACGACGCTCTCGCAAGAAACGACGCTGGTCCATTAAAATCAAATCGCGTAAACTACAATATAACTTACACTTACCTAAGGTAGAGAAGTTGAATATTGTTTGCTACTTATTAAAACGAACAAACAATTACGGATTTGTCGATTTAATTAACCATGGACTCACCTAGATTAACTAAACACTTGCAACTATTTAATCAAACTAAGTTCATCAACTAAAATTAATTCAAGCTTAAACGAATACTCACGCGTCCACGAATAAGCACAATAATCTCACAATATTATAAATCAAGGTTTCGAATAATACTTCAACTATAATAAACTTAACTACGAGACGTAATAATCAAATACATTGAAAGATAGGTAAAAGAAAGCAATCGCTTACAACCGTTCGAACTCTACCGAACTGCAGCGGTGTTGCTCCATGTTACCTCGTACAGGTTCGCTGCCCCCGAGCTCTCTTGTACAGAAAAAGTCTGCTTTTATTTTCTTCGTCCCAGCTCGGAGGCAGCAACTTGCTTTCTCGCTTGGGGAACGAACTGTGTCGCTTGCTTCGCCGTATGTGGGTATTAATGTGGTGGTGAACGTGAAACACGACTTTTTACCAAGTTCTCCTCCTCTCTCCTCTGAGTTGTATGCTTGCATATATAGATGAATCTTCGGACGGAATTAAACACCAACTCCAGTTTTTCATAGTTGTCTCTTGGATCTTTATTTCTTTCACACTCGAAACGTGGAAGCTGAATTCCCTTTCCTCTTCTTTTTCCACTAAGGTAGTTTTCTTGGTCAGATGTCTGTTTGAGCTTCAACCTTCGATGTCTTCTCTTTTCCTTATAGAATAATAATAAAGCACAAAGATGTTCTCTTTTGTCTTTTGTCTGCTCTTCTTTATTGTCCCTTGTCCCCCTTGTGGGTGTGTATGCTCAAAAAATAATTATATGCTCTCTTTATCATGTGAAAATGATATTTTGCTCTATTGCTTAGCTGTTCGTATGTGGCTATCAATAATCATTCACTAGCTCTCACGCATGTAGGCTCCTCCATCGCCTCTTTTGGTAGGGTCTGAAACAATTTAGGCTTCCTTCATTACAAATGGCCTCAAGCGTTGTTATTATTAAAGCAAACATTAAATAAAATTATAATTGCCATAATATATGCTAAAATTCGAAGTAGAACAAGCTTAAATATTGCGTTAATTATTATACTATCAGATTGCTATTATCATAAATGGGCTAAATTAACCATTTACTTAGGGCCAATATTAGGGATAAGCATTAGAAGAATTACTTATGCTAGAGGAAATCTCGCTGCTTTATGTCCCATCAAATATATCTTAGAGGAATAATGTCTATCAATAGCAACTCAAGAACAATCAAGACAAGGAATCAAAGGAGGAAAGCTTAAAATAAAATTTAAGCTTCGATTCAGGGAGGTAGTGACTTCATTTACGATCCTTAAATTAGTTTTAAGTGTTTATAGTTCAGTACTTTACGTAATTTGATAATAAGATCAAATTAGGGTGTACTATATTCCTAGGTTTGCTTAGTTTTCCAAAAGAATCACGATTTTAGGCTAGTAGTTGATCTAAGGTTTTAAGTAAAAATCTCCTAACATAAGAATTTAGATCTGTATATGCTACGTTTGGAAAGTTTAGTAAGGTAGAAACCAGCTTTGGAGAAGAAGAAGGCAGCTTGAACCAAGTTTCAATCGAAAATTGCATGTTTTAAGAGCATTCGGGCGAAAAGGATTAAGGATTAGGGTTTCGGCCGAAATTTGGCTTTAGTATATGATCAAGTCGGGCGAAATGTAAAATGAATTGAAGGCTCGGCGATTTGTAGGTCTTATGAATGCAGAATCGGGCGATCTCTACATGTGATACCACAAATCGGACGAAACCACATCACTCATGCAACCGGGCGATTCAACTAAGACCTCGGTGATTTTGGTTAAATATGTAATCAAATCGGCCGATTTGGAGGGCTATGAAGAATCGGGCGACGCTAACATGTCATAAATCGGGTGATTCTACTCCTCAAGTCGGGCAATTGGCGATGCTATGATCATATGACAATTTTTCCATCCAAGTATCTTAAATCGGGCGATTGGAACCCCATGAAGACCTCGGCGATTCTTGGATGATTCACACCTCAAATCGGGCGAACCATGGCCTACTCTCCAACAAATCGGGCGAATCCATGAGGAGTTATAATCTCGGTGAAAGTAAGATTAAGGCATGACCAAATCGGGCAATAATGAGGCACAAACAAATCGGACGAAACCCTATATGCATAATACAAATCGGACGAGTTGATAACTAGGAGCAATCGGGCAACTCAAAGACCAAACCACCAAGGCTTATAGGCTCGAGTTAAGTACTAACGTAACTTAGATTATGGATTGAAACCTTGGGTTTTAGTAATTTATTAGAGTCAAAATAAATTATTTCGACGTAGGTACCTAATTTCGGTATGGTACTGATATTATAATATTTTATGTAAGGATCAGGAGGTAAATACGTATCAGGGCCGTAAGTATTTAAGCTTGAACGACAGGTAAGTGGAAGTCCCAACTACAACTCATAACTATATGTGCGTAAATTATGTGTTATGTGCTTCTATGATATTATGTGAATTCCTACATGAATTATTTACGTTACATGACCTGCGTATGATCATATGCACGCACGTTTAGTACTAAAGGCAGGATATGAGAGCATGCATGATATATGATCGCCTGAGAGCGATAGATATTCGCCGATATGGGCGTCTGATGTCGACTCACAGTTGAGTCATGGCTCTTCTATGCTACCATGGTGACGTCGTATGTCGTTACCGTCAAGACATGACATGTTCAAGGCAAGACATGATTTTAGCGCTAATGCCCTCATGGTGGGACGTGGAACCTGAAGGAGGCGAGCTGAGGGAATAAGTGACATCGAGGGTACCTTTGGTGTTGGTAACCTCAGAATAGGCTACCAGTGTGAAGCGTCCGCGTGGCGTATGAAACTACCTTGGGACAGAAAAAAGGCGCCTTAGGGTTAGCCTCTGAGTAGGTATTGCCACTTATGTATTTATTTATCCCTTGTGGATCTGAGCTCCATGATGGTGCATAGCAAGATAGCCGAGGGCCCTACATGACAAGACAAGGCAAGGAAAAATATAAGGTCTATGAAGCATTGGCGCGGATGCCTATGCTAATTAGGACACGTGCATAGCATGCATGGCTTTCACTTAATGAGCTTTATAAGCTCATTCCACGTATTTTTGTGTTGTAGGTTCAAGGGATAACGGTACATGATCTTTATGATGGCGAGCCCTATTTTTGAAGCTTCCACAGGACTTTTGAGGTGGCGGTGTGTACATGGATGTGACCTGAGTGGCGGGCCGATAGATTAGTTTTGAACACGCATGCGCACTCACCTATGTATTTATGTCATAGGAATATTTTGTAATGTACAGAATGCTTCCTTTACATAAAAGGAAAAATTTTGTACGCATTTTCGTAGTCCTTAAATCACATGCAGTCACTTAAGTTAGTAGTAAGAATGGGTAGTAGAAGTCAGGGGCGCCACAGGGTGGTATCAGAGCTTTCGGTTACAAGTTCTGTACACAGTCCATGTACACACACTCAAAAGCACGGAAGCGGACTTGCTAGTAAGTTTTATGTTTCTATGAATTTCGTATGCGTATGATTTATTGGCCTTAGGGACTATTAGGGTATAAGAGAAAATGGGTAGAACGAGAGGGGAAGGTGGTGGGGGTGCGGATAAGGGCAAGTAACCCGCAACTCCTACCGATAATTGAGATACGACGATTCTCCAACTCACGGAGTTGGTGCGACAACAATCCGCTCAAATACAAGAAATGATGCAACAATGAAATACGGGCGGACCATCGTATAGTGGACTCTCTCAGGCTGAAAGGGTCGAAATAGTTGGGGAAAGATTTCGCAAACTCAATCCCCCAACTTTCGAGGATGCTGTTGACCCTACAACAGCCGAAGACTGGCTGAGGACCTTAGAGAGTATGTTTCAATATAGCCGCATTCCGGAGGAAGAAAAAGTTTTATGTGCTGCCTTCCTACTGAGGGAAAGTGCAGGTCATTGGCGGGATACCATTCTCGCTTTTGAAGACCCTATTACGATGACATGAGACCGATTTAAGGAGCTCTTTAGGAGCAAATATTTCACCGCCCGGTACGGGCCCAACGAATGAACGAAACATTAATCTACGCCAGGGCCCGATGACCGTGGCAGAGTCTATCATAAAGTTGGAGCAGTTGTCTCGATTTTGCAGCTCACATGGTGAGCACAGATGCACTAAAGGTGGAACGCTTCATGGAAGGGCTGAAGCCGGAAGTATACCGTGATGTGAATATGGCCGGATCTCAAGGAACTACCTACGCTCAGGTAGCTGAACGTGCGTTAATTGTGGAGCAAGCTGAACTCCTGATCATTCGAGCACAGGAAGCAGAAAGAAAATTTGTACAAGGACCAAAACGGGGTGGAGGCAACCCGAAGAGACAATTCCTCCCCAAGAATGCCAAGCCCAATTTCCAGAACAAACTTGTGCCACCTCCACGACCCAATACTAATCAAGGGAGACCGCCAACGACCATACCCCCATGCCCACAATGCACGCGACGACATCTGGGCATCTGTTATTCTCAGAATGCTATCTGCTATAAGTGTGGCAAGACAGGCCACTTCTCCAAGGCATGCCCGGAAACTGCATTCTGGAGTCAAGCACCGGTTCAAGCCAGGCCACCCATGGTACCTGCTCGAGTATATACGCTAACATCGGAGGAGGCGGAGAACAACCCGTATGTGGTGGCAGGTACTCTCCTTATCCACTCAACCCGACAAGCATATTAGTTGACTCAGGAGCCACATATTCATTTGCATCTACCAACTACGTGGCGAGACTCGGGGTTACACCTGACCTAGTTAACTATGAGTACAATGTTACCATACCTCATGGAGCTTCGACCCGAACCAATCAGGTTTTACAAAATAACCCAGTATTAGTGAACGATAGGACCTTACCCGTTGACCTGATAGTCATTCCAATGAACGATTACAAAGTAATTCTTGGAATGGATTGGCTATCAAAGTACGAAGCAGTTGTTGACTGCAACGGTAAGAAAGTAACTTTCAACTTAGTAGACATCAAACCCTTCACCTTTACGGGAACTAGCAAGAGCAGAATTCCCAAGATCTCCGCGATGAAGGCACAACGCCTGATCAGGACAGGATGTGAAGCCACCTAATTTTTGCGCTATCATCAGAAGAACGATCATGTCCGAAGTTGGAAGAAGTCCCAATACTGCAAGAATTTTCTGATGTGTTCCCTAAAGATTTACCAGGGCTTTCGCCAGATCGAGAAATTCAATTCACTATCGACCTAGTACCTGGAGCTGCACCAGTATCGAAGGCACCGTATCGATTAGCTCCAGGCGAATTAAAAGAGTTGAAGGAACAACTGGATGAACTATTGCAGAAAGGTTTATTCAGCCAAGATTTTCGCCCTGGGGAGCACCCGTCTTGTTTGTTAAGAGAAAGACGGATCGATGCGACTCTGCATCGATTATAGGGAGCTGAACAAGATTATGATCAAGAACAAGTACCCCCTCCCAAGAATTGACGATTTATTCGACCAACTATAAGCAGCAATAGTATTTTCTAAGATAGATCTAAGGTCGGGATATCACCAACTGAAGATTCGAGAAGAAGACACCCCGAAGACGGCCTTTAGCACCTGTTACGGACATTTTGAATTTCTAGTTATGCCTTTTGGGCTGACCAATGCGCCAGCAGCGTTCATGGATCTAATGAACCGTGTGTTCAAATCTTTCCTAGACAAATGCGTCATGACATCCTCATTTACTCAAAGACACGAGATGAGCACGAGCAACACTTGAGGATTGTCTTGGAAATATTACGAGAAAAACAACTATACGCGAAATTCAAGAAATGCGAATTCTGGCTCGATCAAGTCGCATTTCTTGGTCACGTGATCTCAGGAGCCGGAATTTCTGTCGATCCCAGCAAGATCGAGGCTATCAACAATTGGCCCCAACCAACGAACGTAACTAAAGTAAGGAGCTTCCTTGGTCTAGAGGAATACTGTTGGAAATATTTTGTAGCATCCTTTAATTAATGTAATCTTGGATTAATATGTACTTATTTAGTAGGTTTTATTAGATTGGGGTGACTAGTGATATTAGGTAAGAGTTTTGTATTGGGCTTTAATATACCAAATACTTGTGGTATATAAAGCCCCACTTACCCTAATTAGGTTTTATCAAAAGAATTTAAAAGGTAAGCCACCTTGTACTTTTCCTTAGATAAACACACACTAACACGCACTCAAGGTATTCTTCACGTTTTTGACATTCAAACCTTTCTATTGATCCTTGTTTGGTAATATAAGGGCCAACAAGTGGTATCAGAGCCTAACGCAGATCAATATCTTCCATTTGAATCCAGTTTTGCTCGATTTCGACGTGATTTGAAGAAGTTTATGCTAGAAAAACTCATTTTCGATTTTTCACTGTTTTTTAGGTGTTTTTAAATCGTTTTCAGTGATTTCTTAACCCTAGGATGTTAGAAAACTGATTTTAAGAACATTCATGCTCTTTTACGTTGATTTTAGTCGAGTTTGAGTAGGATTTGAGCAAAAACGAGTCTGAAAATTTTTTTTTACTGAACTGTTCCCGATAGAACAGTACTTTTGAGTTTGAAGGTTTCGATCGAACCCCATTGTGAGTAGCTTCAATCGATTTGAATTTTAAGTTCTCTCTCACCAATTCACAGTTTCGCCCGATAGACTTCTCGGCAAAAGTCCAATCGATTTGAGTTTCGACGAATTTTTCGCCAATCACACAGTTTCGACCGATACAATTCTCGGCGAAAGCCCAATTCGTTTCACCCGAAAGGCTACAGTTTCTAGTTACTACGTTTCGACCGATACAATTCTCAGCGAAAGCCCAATTCCTTTCGCCAAGGCTACAGTTCCCAATTGCTACGTTTCGACCGATACAATTCTCGGCGAAAGTCCAATTCGTTTCGCCCGAAAGGCTACAGTACCCAATTGCTACGTTTCAACCGATACAATACTCGGCGAAAGTCCAACTCATTTGCTGTATCGCCCGAAACTCAATCGTCAAATTAGCCAAATTCAATCTTAGTCAATCGAAAGAAAGCCAATTTGGACCACGATCGCCCGAAAACTTCTCATTCCTATCGATCGAAACTATTTTTTTTTTCAAATCAAAATCTAAATCCCTATTTCGATCGAAACTAACCTTATCTAAATTGAAATCCCTCTTTCAATCAAAACTCACATTTTCAAAACTCTTTCGCCCGATTCTTGAAAACTCAATTTCAATTGCCCAATTCTCAACACTTAGGACCAATTGCCGAGCTTATGTCCATATCATACTAGAATCGATCAAGCATTCAAATTGAGTAGAACACAATTCTCAATCTCACATAACACCAATCGTTCCATCCTCGAGCAGTACTCTAAGTTCATCAAATTCTTATATTGCGACAGAATTCATTAAGTGAATTTACCTACTTAGACTCAACACTAGAAATTATTCAAACTTGACTATATCTCATTCAAAACTAAAGCGTTTCATTTCGCAGATATCTCGCGTTAACGATCATTACCAAACACAAACATGGACGGTCTTGCTATTGAATCTGACAACCATGCACCACTACTGAGATGGGGAGAGTACGGCATATGGAAGCAACGATTCATCAACTTTATAGAAATCAAGGATGTAGACCTCGCGAACGACATGCTTTCCTCCATTTTTGAAGGACCTGCTCAATTCTGGACCACCATCCCTTCTCAACCCGATGCTGTTCCTATCCCAGTCGATACAATGATGGTGAGAGAGCATGTGCCAGAGCGGACAAGCTTGCCCGACACTACGTACTTCAGGCCCTACCAAATGATGTCTACAAACAAGTCGATGCACTGGTCACTGCAAAGGAAATTTGGGATGAAGTTTGCAAAATGATGGTCGGAACAGAAGTTAGTAGTCTGTCTAAGAAGTCCAGCATCCTTACTGCCTATGACTCCTTCAAAGCTAAGGAGGGGGAAAAACTTCGAGATGTTTACCTTCGCTTCTTGACCATCATCAACGAGATGAGAAAGATCAACATCCAGTGCTCCAATCTCGAACACAACATCAAGTTCCTTTCCACACTTCAACCTGAGTGGGGACGGATTGCAGTTCTGGTTAAGCAACAGAACAAAGATCTGGACGCTATGAATATTCACTCCCTACACGATAATCTCTTACAATACTCGCAGTATGCCAAAGAAATCAAGAACGAAGGAAAACCAAACGTCGACATGGAACCAATTGCACTCGTGACTTCTAAGTCAAGCAACAGGAGCTCGAGGACTTCTAAAGAAAAGCAGGTCGTACAATCTAACACCTCTGGCAATGCCGAATCTGACCAAGAATCTGAGGACGAACTCGAATCCATTAGAAAGAAACTGGCAATGATCTCATATACGGTCAATAAGATGAGCGCCAAGAAATCGTCTTCTTCCTTCAACAAACAACGAACCTCGGGCGGGAAACAGAAGTACATTGCCCCTGAAGAGGCTGAATCTAAGAAATCTGAAGTAGTAAAGAAGTGCTTCAACTGTGGCAAGCCGGGTCACTTTGCTTCTGAATGCTTCCGACCTAAGAAGAAAAACACTGAATACTACAAGAAAAAATTTCAGCTCTCACAACGCAAGGAGGCGGGAATTGTCTTGGTGGCTGAGGAAGAGGAATGGCTGGAGGATACATCTGACGAGGAGGAAGAAGAAATGGCCTTCATGGTGAAAAGCATTGAAGATGACTCCGACGAGGATGAGCCAGCCATTGGATCAGACAGGACAGATGTCTCTTCATCCGACCTGGAGGTATACACTCCATCCCTAAATGATTTCCTTAACCTGAACGTAGGATAGCCGAACTCTCCATGCATCGTAAAAATTACTCAGAACTCCAAAGAAATTTCGACAAAAATTATGCCTTGTTAAACAAACAACAGGAAGAGATAGCTATTCTTAATGAATCCTTGACCTTGTCTGAAAATAAAGCGAAGACTTTAGAAGATCTTCTAGAAAGCAAGGAAAAGCAAATTAGCGATATGTGTAGAAGCTTGAAAGACAGCGAGGAAGAACGTGTAAATGTAATGTCTCAATACGAACTAATCACCAACGAACGTGTACGTCTAGACAAGAAAGTCAAAGAATTAGAAGACATCAACACCAAAAGAGGTCAAAGTGAACGAACCATGTTCCTTAGCCAACCTAAAGATGTTGAATTCTATGATCCCCGCGAAGGATTGGGATTTGAATACACCACTAACCCTGAAACAGATAGAGTACTCTCTCTGTACAACATCAAACGTTTTGGGTTAAGCATTGAACGGCTAATGCCCTTCGTAGGATCAAGTGAGGACTGAATCCAACGAACAAAAACGGAGGAATAAAGAATGGGCTCAAATCATGTGTGACTACGATGAACTCAATAATAACTACATAACTAGAGAGATAACGCTCTCTGATGATTACATGTCACCATTTGGACCCGAAGGCACTGACGAACAGGCTAAACCTATTTATTCATTTATCTATATTCCAGAGATTACGTGAAATAGGTGACTTGACAGCCTCTCCAGAGTCGGAAAAGAAAGCTCACGAAGAATAGAGAACTATTTTGTTTAGCAAAATTTATACTCTTGAAAACTTTCCTGACGCTTACAAACCTTCCACCTCCCGTCCTGTTCCAGAATCCTCTACATGTAAATGCAAGCAAACTACGAAGAAAATACCTTTATCTCACACTAACTTTGTATCACATGTACCCACAGACAAAGGCGTGAGATCTAAGGAAACGAAGAAGGTTCGATCCGGCTCAGCTAAGAAGACAACTGTCCCTGATAAGAAGAAGAGACCAGTCTCCAACCTTTCTTCTCATGTTTCAAAATCTTTTGCATTTCCAAAAGTGACTTCTTGTAAAGTCGCAGAACGTGTTTCGTTATTTCATTCCCTAAAATCAAAATTCTGTCATGTAAACAATGATGTAATTTCCCATCCTCGTGACAATCATTTCAGCAAAAGTGCTTCCACGTCACATAGCACTCGCTCTAAGGGCATATCTCCCACGCCGTCCAATCATATTATTAAATCTAAAGTAAAGAAACACACCACCTCCAAGACCAAGCCGAACAAGAAATTAAGTCAAAAACAGATTTGGATTCCGAAATCCCAACTGCATCCTGTAGGAAATCGTCACGCTTGGATTTTTAAACCAGCTATCCAACAATCTAGCAAAGAATTAAATCTAGCAACGAACAAGAAATCTACTACACCTGCAAAGGGGGCCCATCTATAAATGGGTGCCAAAACTTACTTGATTCTCTTTGGAGGTCCGTCATGTGTGGTACTTTGATTCAGGTTGCTCCTCACACATGACTGGAAACAAAGAGCTGTTGAGCAACTTCTCTGAAGGATTTCTCGTTAATCTGCATCCATGCTAGGAACGGGTGATCTCATCCATGACAGGCTAACCATCAAAGGAGTGTCCTACGTCGAAGGACTGAGCTACAATTTATTCAGCATAGGACGTTTTTGTGACAAAGGCTACAAGGTGAACTTCGAGACCAACAAATGTAGTGTCATAGATAACAGTGGAAGAGAGCTACTCACTGGACACAGGAAGACTAATCTCTACTCCATTGACCTCAAGACTGTCCGACCGACATGCCTTATCTCTCGAGCCTCTCTACATCAGAACGATCTCTGGCATCAACGACTTTCCCATCTCAACTTCAAAGACCTAAACAAACTGCGATCAGAAAACTTGGTCAAAAGACTTCCCTCGTTCAGATATCACAAAGAGCATATTTGCTCGGCGTGTGAAATGGGAAAGATAAGGAAGGCATCCCACCGGACCAAACACATAGCCTCAACTTCCAAACCTCTCGAACTCATTCATATGGATCTATGTGGACCCATGCGCACTCAGACCGTTAATGGGCCATTTATTCCTGCTTTCTCAGTCAAAAGGAGCACAACAAAGTAATTGAAGCACTCGCCGATCCAGATTGGATAGTCGCAATGCAGGAGGAAATCAATCAGTTTGAGAGGTTAAAAGTTTGGAACCTAGTACCTAGACCGACTGGGAAAACTATCGTAGGGACGAAATGGGTGTTTAAGAACAAAAAGGACGAGCAAGGAGTTGTTATCCGGAATAAAGCAAGGTTGGTAGCAAAAAGTTACAATCAACAAGAAGGAATCGACTATGATGAGACATATGCCCCAGTCGCAAGAATTGAAGCCATCAGGATATTCTTAGCTTTCGCTGCACACAAGAACTTCACAGTCTACCAGATGGATGTCAAAACTGCATTTCTCAACGGAACACTAAAAGAAGAAGTTTTTGTATCTCAGCCTGAAGGTTTTGTAAACGAACAACTCCCAGACCACGTGTACAGACTCGATAAAGCTCTCTATGGACTTAAACAAGCTCCTAGAGCCTGGTACGAGGTCCTCTCGAATTTTCTCATCTCCTCTGGTTTCACAAAAGGGAAGATCGATACAACTCTCTTCATCAAGAAGGACGGCTCAGACATTATGTTAGTGCAGATTTACGTCGACGACATTATATTTGGGTCAACAGACTCAAGAATGTGCAGGAACTTTGGGGATCTAATGAAGCAGAAATTTGAAATGAGTATGATGGGCGAACTTAGCTTTTTCTTAGGCCTTCAGGTTAAGCAGCTTCACGAAGGAATCTTCATTAGTCAATCCAAGTACATTCACGACATACTCAAGAAGTACAACTTGGACAACTCTAATGCTGCCATCACTCCCATGTCTACCTCATGCAAACTTGATGCAGATTCATCAGGAAAATCTGTTAACCAGACGATCTATCGAGGCATGATAGAATCCCTGCTCTATCTTACGTCCAGTAGGCCTGACATCATGTTCGCCACGTGTCTCTGTGTCGTTTTCAAGCAGATCCCAAGGAGTCTCACATGCTCGCTGTCAAGAGAATTTTCAAATACCCCAAGGGAACTCCAAATCTAGGTCTATGGTACCCGATGGAGTCAAGCTTCGAACTCGTAGGATACACCGACGCTGATTACGCAGGATGCAAGCTGGACAGAAAGAGCACTTCTGGAGCCGCTCAATTTCTCGGGGGTAAACTTGTAAGCTGGTCGTCTCGAAAGCAAAATTGTGTCTCAACTTCGACAGCAGAGGCAGAATTTGTCGTTGCTGCGAGTTGCTGCTCACAAATTTTGTGGATGAGAACCCAGCTGCGAGATTTTGGCATAATATTAAATCGTATTCCAAATTTTAGTGACTCTAAAAGTGCTATAGCTATAACAAGTAATCCAGTACATCATTCACGCACAAAACATATAGACATTAGATATCACTTTATCAAGGAACATGTGGAACAAGGTACAATCGAAATGCATTTTGTTCACACAGATCTTCAACTTGCCGACCTATTCACTAAGGCATTGGATGAAAAGCGATTCCAATTCCTGGTCTCTAGATTAGGCATGTTGAACCGTAGATTGTCCCTACATGAACCTGATATTGTGTAAATAGGTCATTTAATTTTTCTATATATGTTTTCATATGAATGCTAAAAATCCTACTATCATATCTTGGGGGAGTCTAGTAAAATTTTTTATGCATGGAGTTAGGGGGAGTCTTTGAAAGTTAAGCACTAATCTAGGGGGAGACATTGAACACTTCGCACAAATTGAGGGGGAGTTTTTATAATCTTTTACAATTTCAAAATTGCATTAAGGGTTAAACTTATAAGATAATAATTTCTATAACCTTAAGAAAAGTTCTCTCAGCGAAATTCCAAATTTGATCGAAACTGAATTCAAGTATTTCAAATCGTTTATCGGCGAAACTATGTATCGCCCGGTACTCCTTAAATTCGATCGAAATTAACATACTCAAATATTTCAAATATTTGGCCCGAAACCTCTTAAATTCGATCGACACTAAAATGTTCAAATATTTCAAATATTTTCTCGGCGAAACTGACTATCGCCCAAAACCCATTTCGATCGAAACTGACAATTTTCTTAAAATCCTTTTAAAATTTACTCGGCGAAACTACATATCGCCCGAAACTCATTTCAATTGAATTGGCTATCGCCCGAAACTCAGCTCAAATTCGATCGAAACTGAATTTTCAATTAATTCAAAACTTTTCTCGGCGAAACTGCGTATCGCCCGAAACTCCTTTAAATTGATTTAACAAATCCACGACGCAAGTTTCGATCGAAATTGCATTTTAAATCCTTTTATATTTTCTCGGCGAAACTGACTTTCGCCCGAAACACGCTTCAATTGAAATTGAATATTTGACTAAATCATCTTCTAATTTTATCGGCGAAACTGACTTTCGCCCAAAACGCGTTTCGATCGAAACTGGATTGAATTGCATTGAATTGATCGAAACTGTAATTTAACTACTTTGTGATTTTTTTCTCGGCGAATCTAGCTTCAATCGTGTTTCCATTTAGTTTTAACTTCGCCGGAAACTACAACCCAGATTCAATTTCATATTAAAATCGATCGATACTACTCATTTTACTTCTATGATTTTTCAATTGACCGATTCGAGCGATTTATTACTTTCGGTCGAAACTGGGTTCTATCAATTTAAAATTATTTCAATTGTTGACTTTGACTCGCGGTCGAAACTGTCTATTGCTATTTCACTTTGATTCAATCGCCCAATTTAGGACTTTGGGCCGAAACTGGTTTTTCCCAATTTAAATTGATTTCAATTGTTTGATTTTGACTCTCGGCCGAAACTGTCTTTCACACATAACATATCTTTAAATCACTCTGTTCGTAGTTTCGATTGAAACTGCAGTCTAAATTGAATTGATCGATTGAATTCCACTTTCGCCGAAGCTGGACCCTATAATCTGATTATAAATTGAATCGCCTGATACACAGTCTTGCGCAAAACTCAATAACACTGACTTTGTAATTGGAATTTGAACTTTGATCGAAACTGATTAACTTTGTGATTTCCTATGAATTGTTTCGCCGCGTGATTAATTCAATTTTAAAATTTCTCTATCTCAACGAATTTTACTCACGTGTCTTTTTTGGCAAAATTTGTCTAAGTCCTAAGATGTGAACAACATTTGATTTCAAATCATACTTCACATTGTATTTCTAAACGTTGTCATGATTGGTTCCTACTAATCCATTAATTTTATCTTGCAGATATACTAAAATGGTGCGACTAATTGATGAGGTTTTCGCTTCAGAGGACTAGGCACAGAGGGCACCAAATAACTTCTAACTATACTTTGACAATACCTCGTGCCCAGATCCCGTCATTGTTAAAATCCTAGCAAACCATCCTCTAAAAACTGCGCTAAATATCACCGAGGTTGTTACCGAGGTCTACGTCCAACAATTTTGGTCCACTCTTCAGAAACCAACCAATAACCCAGAAATAACCAGTCTTTCTGCCATATTTGACAACACCATAGTTGTCTTTACCCCGTCCATTCTCCGTTCCATACTAAACCTACCACACTCACTCCTATATGATCCCCATCTATCTAACGATGACCTAATCAGGGACTTCCTATTCATGGGCGACAAACCTAACGCCCAAAACCCCATTCATCTCCCTGATTTCACTGCCAAAGACATCCCTGGACCTTGGAGGACCCCGTTTCTCATCGTAAACAAGTGCCTCTTCGCCGAAACACTCAGGGTCCGACAAATGCAACCGCAACATCATGCTCATCTTCCACGGGATCGTCTTCAATAGAAATTATGATGTTGCCCAACTAATCTGGACGGACATCCTTGACCAATTACGACGGCGAGGTCTCGGATCCACGAAGTCGGTGCTCCCTTACCTACGGTGGCTACCTGTTATCGTCCAACATTTCGTGGATCTTCATCCCGAAATCGAGCGCCGACCCAGAGACGAGGGCTATCAATCTCCTAAGCTCCTAAGCTCATCAAAATCCAATCAACAAAGAGCAAGATCGATCAGGAGGCCATGATCATACCGTACCACCTTCTTCGCCTCCTCGATCCAACTGAGCCGGAGCTCCGCAAATTACGAGCCATCCCCTGGTTCAGCACATCCCAGTTGAACCTAACTCAGGGACAAAGCAACCCCCACATCCAAGTGTAGGTCTAGGAAGCTCTTCATCCCCTAAGCCAAACAAATAGAAAATCCAAAGGGGATGACGGAGGCAGTCAACAGGAACGGTGTACAAAACAAAAATACGACCGTCTTCCTCAGTCCACGAGTCCACAAACAAGCCGGACCGAGCCCATAGGTACAGGGGATGACTTTATCTTCCCCCGAGTAGAAGTCGCGACATCGGATCCAATCGCGCAAACTACCCTCCCCAGCCACTCAATCATCGCCCAACAGATGATTGTTTCACATACTCACGAGGTGCCACGTCATTCATCACCACCTCGCTCGGAGGTGGTTGATGTAACAAGCGGTCCTCCGCCTCAGACTGCACCTTCCTTGATCACAACGAGTCTAGTGCCCTCACCATCCATAATTTTTCCACTTTCTAGGACACTTCCATTAGTTTCTGCACCTCTAGATCTTAGTGATCTAGACCGAACGGTCCATGATGTCTCCGTACTAGAGTCTAGTACGGAACAGAGCGGAAGTCCCAACGTAGTGAACATCACTGCAGCTACGACCTTGGGCCATCAATCTGAGTATGTCTCAGCTTTGATGTCAACGATGAGCCTAGGTGGCCTCGGCTCTTCAAGTCCTGTGCAAACAAGCGGCACATCAGTACCTTCTACTGATGTTGTGACGACGGAACGTCTTCGTGACTCCGTCAGGTTATTTTCCCCATTCGTGACGGAGGCCAGGCTCAATGATCGCCTCGCAGAATTTGCAAAAGATCTCGAGGACACCATCATGACCCAAGTCTACAGTGCCATGGGACCTCCACTCGAGACAAAGGCAAAGCCCCCGTCACAGAACAAGTACCCACTCAAGCCGACCCATCTCCAGACACTGACGGCTGCCCATGGAACGTTCCAATCCCAAAACTCATCGATGTTCTGCTGGCCAGACTCCGCACTGCACCTAAGCTAATAGATTATGAGGCGGAGGTACTCAGACGTCTGGAGCTACCTTTCAACCCACCCAACACAGGCGAGGCCCAATCATCCGGACAACCACGTGACGACCCTGACGGCGAGGATCGTCCCGAGGGGGAGAAGACACGAGAGACAGGGCCTCAGCCTCAACAGCCACAGCCTAGAACCACCCAAACCCCCACCAGAACAAAACCACCTACACCCACACAAACAAGAAAATCGACCCGAACTACCACCAAAACAACCCAACAGCCCTCCTCACCAGCTATGAGCCTCTCACCTCCTCTTCCCACAAGCCAAGACAGCCCTTTGATATATCCATCCTCTCCCATCGTATCTCTCGAAACACTTTACAACCCACACACAACAGTAGAGAAATACATCTTCAACGACGACTGGTTAACAAAGCCGATGCATCCAACCTTGGCCAAGGGCTTACTGGACAATGCCAGATACTTCTTGATGAAGGCAAATGTTAGCCTGGCCCTTATCGACGACGATGAACTCGAGGAAGGAGAAGACTGCGAAGCAGACATTCCAGAACTTCCCGAACTTCTCAAACACGCCGTCCTCAATGAGGAGTGCCCCCTCGAAGTCGAAGATAGGAGAAGAACAAAAACCACCGTGGGAAAATGTCAAAGTGATCGCTCCATATCGAGAAGAGATACGAAGAAGAATCTGGAGGAAGGAAGATAGGATCAAGAAGTTAGACGAGCTTGATCTAAGAGGACTAACTCATCTCCAGAAACCAACCGCTGTATGATACATGCTTTCTCTTCGTAGAGGGTTGGAGGGGAAAAAAGATACTAACGTTGACACTCTTAGAAGAGAAGAGAAGGAAAGAGCCAGAATCAGCAAAATCTTAGGAGTACGGCGAGGTCGTCTCGACTTCTACGAGTATCCTATCTACAAAGTGCATCGAGAAACTGGAACGGTCGAGGAGCTAACTGAAGGGGATCTCTCATACATCAGAGGTGAAGACATTGATCAGATACTGGGAAGCTTCAGATTTCTTGGAACACTCCAGAATCCAGACTAAAGAGTGGGATACGTTGCTCTTAAGCGATTCATGATGCGCCAAATCAAGTTCAATTCGACCCACGATCTACAAATGGCAGTGGAAAGCAACATGAAAAGGGTGAACCTCACAAAGCCATCCTTCGAAGTCCCAGACCCAAGTCTTGGTGAAGGCCACATAATCAATGAAGACAACGATCCATCAGTGGTCTACATCAACTACAAAGGAGGAAAAAGACTGATGAAAACATCCGAGATTGCCAAATTCAGCGATGGAACGCTGCTGATTATTCGGAGCAAACTCGGAAGGATTCTGGAGCAGCTAAGGTTCGAAGAAGCAGAGGTACAGGAGAAGTACGAGATGCTGATCAACATCATCTCAGATCGAATTTCCTTAAGAACGATACGATCATACGAGTTCAGACTTGGACTCAGGAAATCGGTCTATGCAGTGGAGAAACCCAAGAAGAAGAAGACACCAAGAACGGCAAAGCGAAAAGGATGCTAAGGGGGAGATTGTTAGGAATATTTTGTAGCATCCTTTAATTAATGTAATCTTGGATTAATATGTACTTATTTAGTGGGTTGTAGTAGTTTGGGGTGACTAGTGATATTAGGTAAGGTGGTATATAAAGCCCCACTTACCCTAATTAGGGTTTTATCAAAAGAATTTAAAAGGTAAGCCACCTTGTACTTTTCCTTAGATAAACACACACTAACACGCACTCAAGGTGTTCTTCACGTTTTTGACATTCAAACCTTTCTTTTGATCCTTGTTTGGTAATATAAGGGCCAACAAATACTACAGGAAGTTCATCAAAGATTTCTCGAAGATCGTATCAAATCTGACGAAGCTAACGAAGAAAAATACTACGTTCAAATGGGACGATGCTTGCGAGCAGAGCTTCTAGGAATTGAAGAAACGACTCACTTCGACACCAATACTCGATACCCACGGGGACTGGAGGATTTTCCGTATATAGCGACGCATCAAAGAACGGCTTAGGATGCGTCTTGATGCAGAAGTGAAATGTAGTCGTGTATGCCTCACGACAGCTCAAGGAATACGAAAAGAATTACCCGACGCACGACTTGGAGCTCGCTGCCGAAGTCTTTGCTCTTAAAATCTGGAGGCATTGTCTATACGGTGAGAAATGCAAAATCTTCACCGACCACAAAAGCCTGAAATACTTCTTCACCCAGAAGGAGTTGAACATGCGACAACGACGATGGCTAGAATTGGTCAAAGATTACGATTGTGTAATCAGCTATCACCCACAGAAGGCAAATGTGGTTGCGGATGCTCTAAGCCGCAAAACCATAAGCACAGAATTACAAAGGCTTGAAGTGGAAATAATACCAATAGGCGAGATTGAGATGAGGCTAGCAGCATTAACGATCCGTCCTACACTGATGGAGTAGATCACGAAGGTGCAGGAGAACGACGAATTGTACTTAAAAATCAAAGAAGTGCAACCAGAACAAAGATCAGCAGACTCTGCAATACAAGCCCGCGGGACTTTATATTACAGAGATCGTCTATACATTCCTAATAATGCAAAACTTAGGAAGACTGTTATGACAGAAGCACATTTCACAATTTACTCTATCCACCTGGAGCGACGAAAATGTACAGTGATCTACGAAACAACTATTGGTGGCCAGGAATGAAATGAGAAATTGCAACTTTTGTAAACCAATGCCTGACGTGCCAGCAAGTCATAGCGGAACATCAATGACCAGCAGGAACTCTATAATCCTTGCCGTACCTGAATGGAAGTGGGATCATATTACAATGGACTTCGTCGTCGGATTGCCGAAAATAGTGAAGGGCCACGACGCTATATGGGTCATCGTAGACTGACTGACCAAATCTGCCCACTTTCTGCCGATCAGTTCAATGTTTCTATGGAACGGTACGCAGAATTGTACATCCAAGAAATAGTACGACTCCACGGAGATCAGATCTCAATTATTTCTGATCGTGATTCGAGATTCTTATCCAAATTTTCGGTGAGTCTGCAAAAGGCCATGGGAACCAAGCTATCCTTCAGTACTGCTTATCATCCTCAAACGGATGGACAGTCTGAACGAACCATCCAGACACTAGAAGACATGCTGAGAGCCTGTGTGCTCGATTTCAAGGGAAATTGAGTCGATACCTCCCTCTGATCGAATTTTCTTACAACAACAGCTACCACGCCACGATTGGAATGGCTCCATACGAAGCGTTATACGGGCGAAAGTGTAGGTTCCCAATCCATTGGGATGAATTGGGATAACGAGCAATACTACGTCCTGACCTAGTGCAAGAAATGACAGAAGTCGTTGCTCAGATACGAGAACGAATGAAAACAGCGCAGAGTAGGCAGAAAAGCTACGCAGATCAAAAACGTAGGCCATTGGAGTTTGAAGTAGATGACTATGTGTTTCTGAAGATATCTCATATGAAAGGAGTTAAACGGTTTGGGAAGAAGAGCAAACTGAGCCCGAGGTATATAGGACCGTTTCGAATCCTTAGGAAAGTTGGTAAAGTGGCGTATCAACTCGAATTACCAGCCTCGCTAGCTCAAGTACATGATGTCTTTCATGTATCAACATTACGGAAGTACGTCGCAGACCCAAACCATGTGAATAGTAGTGAAAATCTGCACCAACATCTCAAACCAGATGTAAGTTACGAGGAAAGACCGATAGAGATCCTAATGTATGAGGTGAAAAGACTACGGAATAAGGAAATCCCGTTAGTAAAAGTTCTATGGCAGAATCAGTCCACAGAAGAAGCTACGTGGGAATGGGAAGACGATATGAGGATTCGCTACCCTGAGTTATTTCTCCCTACCTGATTTCGGGGGCGAAATCCCTTTTAAGGGGGATGATGAATACCCGGGTCCCGTAAGTAATCCGGCCAATAAATATGCATGCATTTTATATGACTTACGTGGTTGCATGATACATGCTTTACCAAATTATACGTGCTTAAATGACTACATGCTATATGTTATTGTATTCCATATAATATATATATCTTGGAAGATATTATTGAAAAATTTAGGAAAATAGCTAACACTTAAATTGGTAAGGACCGAATTTAGACGAGAGGCTAATTTGACGATAATCTAAAGATGCAATTTTTAATGCTTAGCACTAGTAAGAGTAAAATTGGATTGCTATTATCATAAAGGGGCTAAATTAACCATTTACGTAGGGCCAATATTAGGGAAAAGCATTAGAAGAATTACTTAGGCTAGAGGAAATCTCGCTGCTTTATGTCCCATCAAATATATCTTAGAGGAATAATGTCTATCAAAACCCTTGATAGTATAATGCTGTTGAAATAAGAAAACCCTTACAATAGCAACTCAAGAACAATCAAGACAAGGAATCAAAGGAGGAAAGCTTAAAATAAAATTTAAGCTTCGATTCAGGGAGGTAATGACTTCATTTACGATCCTTAAATTAGTTTTAAGTGTTTATAGTTCAGTACTTTACGTAATTTGATAATAAGATCAAATTAGGGTGTACTATATTCCTAGGTTTGCTTAGTTTTCCAAAAGAATCACGATTTTAGGCTAGTAGTTGATCTAAGGTTTTAAGTAAAAATCTCCTAACATAAGAATTTAGATCTGTATATGCTACGTTGGAAAGTTTAGTAAGGTAGAAACCAGCTTTGGAGAAGAAGAAGGCAGCTTGAACCAAGTTTCAATCGAAAATTGCATGTTTTAAGAGCATTCGGGCGAAAAGGATTAAGGATTAGGGTTTCGGCCGAAATTTGGCTTTAGTATATGATCAAGTCGGGCGAAATGTAAAATGAATTGAAGGCTCGGCGATTTGTAGGTCTTATGAATGCAGAATCGGGCGATCTCTACATGTGATACCACAAATCGGACGAAACCACATCACTCATGCAACCGGGCGATTCAACTAAGACCTCGGTGATTTTGGTTAAATATGTAATCAAATCGGCCGACTTGGAGGGCTATGAAGAATCGGGCGACGCTAACATGTCATAAATCGGGTGATTCTACTCCTCAAGTCGGGCAATTGGCGATGCTATGATCATATGACAATTTTTCCATCTAAGTATCTTAAATCGGGCGATTTGAACCCCTTGAAGACCTCGGCGATTCTTGGATGATTCACACCTCAAATCGGGTGAACCATGGCCTACTCTCCAACAAATCGGGCGAATCCATGAGGAGTTATAATCTCGGTGAAAGTAAGATTAAGGCATGACCAAATCGGGCAATAATGAGGCACAAACAAATCGGACGAAACCCTATATGCATAATACAAATCGGACGAGTTGATAACTAGGAGCAATCGGGCAACTCCAAGACCAAACCACCAAGGCTTATAGGCTCGAGTTAAGTACTAACGTAACTTAGATTATGGATTGAAACCTTGGGTTTTAGTAATTTATTAGAGTCAAAATAAATTATTTCGACGTAGGTACCTAATTTCGGTATGGTACTGATATTATAATATTTTATGTAAGGATCAGGAGGTAAATACGTATCAGGGCCGTAAGTATTTAAGCTTGGACGACAGGTAAGTGGAAGTCCCAACTACAACTCATAACTATATGTGCGTAAATTATGTGTTATGTGCTTCTATGATATTATGTGAATTCCTACATGAATTATTTACGTTACATTACCTGCATATTCATGACATGATCATATGCACGCACGTTTAGTACTAAAGGCAGGATATGAGAGCATGCATGATATATGTCATAAATCGGACGAGTTGATAACTAGGAGCAATCGGGCAGCTCCAAGACCAAACCACCAAGGCTTATTGTAGCGACCCTCGTTTTCTAATTAGGATTAGTGGCGGATTTCCGCAACGTAAGCCGCGGAAGGCCCGTCTAACAAAAACTTTTTCCTAAATTACAATATATTACACAAAATATTATTTATAGAGTCAAGTCTATACAAAGGCCGTAGACCCAAAAGTCAAAATCCTAACGCAGCTCCACAGGTCTTTATCCATGTACCGCCCTGCCCTCAAAAGTCCGTGGAGCACCGCCACAAGCCGCCTCAATCCTGACGCGCGTCGGCGTCAGACTCAATACATACAACACGTAGACACTGAGCGATTTGCCGAGTAGGTGAATAGAAATGCATGTATGCACGTGAACACTCATTCCCGATCCCAATATCTCACATGCAATGTTCACTCTTTCTTTTCCACGATCCTATCTCAATCACACAACACAGGGCCCTAGGTCAGACTCGACAACTCGCGCGCCTATAACATAACGGAAGCATACACTAGCAGAGTTTTGACGTTCACGCAACTGCCTACTCTGTCGCTCTTCCGTAAGCGGTAGCCTACGCCGACAGCGTTTTGATGTTTACGCAACTGCCCTGTCAGGTCGCTCCCTCCGCTAAAAAATCACGACGGTTTTGCACCTCGGGACGTTCACGCCCGAGTAGACAGATCGATCACGCCTATCTGCCGTCAGGTGTCATACGAGTACCAACCTCGACTCCTCAACGAGTCAACAATCACAATCATCTCATTCTACCCCGCTCGTCAATATCTCAAATCGTCACCGTCTCAATACGGTGTAAATATCTCACCCCCGTGATATGATATGCATATGCCATGCATATAAACGTGATAATATAAAAACATATTTTCATATGAGACATACGTAAAATACGTAAAACACGTAATTCACTTAATCACTTAGAAGCACATAAATATCACATAGGTGTTTACGCATTGTAGATGAATAATTCACCTACCTGTCCTCCTGATAAAATTAGTCGACAATCCTGGTGAATTCCCTACAGTTCGAATCTCTGAGCACAAAATATTATTATATCAGTATATTTACTAAGTCACCTAATTTCGAAATTTCCAAACTCTAAGTCTTGAAACCCTAAAATTATTAAAACCCTAAAAATCACGAAAACCCTAAAATTATGTATGAAAACCCTAATTTGTTGAGAACTACTTAATGCCGAAAAATTTGTTGGGAAGGTTAAATGTCGAGACCATGATATTGTCGAAATTCTCTTTATAGTGATGTCGAGATTGAATTTATGAACCTTAGGCAAGGGGGAATGCCTGTAACTCAGTACCTTTGTCGATTCGAGGAGCTGTCCCGTTTCGCTCCTCATATGGTGGCAACTAATCTGTTGAAGGTGACGAGGTTCATTACTGGCCTCAAACCTGAACTTTATCGTGACCTAAGTATTTCAGGAGCCCGACAGATGGAATTTAACCAAGTAGCGGAAAGGGCCATGATAGCGGAGCAGGCTGAGGCTCAGATCTCTGAAGCTCAGGAGGCGAAGAAGAGAAGGGAAAGTCAGCAAGGACCTGGAAACGATCGTAAACGCCAATTTTTCAACAAAGGCCAATGTAACCAAGGAAATCTCCAGGGCCAACAGAATTGGCGCCCGATGCTGAACCAGGGACCCATGAACACTCCGAATAGAACCCCAAATTCGCACCCCAGTGCAGGCAGTGTGGTCGTTTTCATTTTGGAGTATGCTATAGGTCCGGAGCTAACCTAAACCCTCAGTGCTTCAGGTGCGGGAAAATGGGTCATTATGCTAGGAACTGTGATGCACCTTTACCCCGAAACCCACACCCACCATCGGTTCGACCTGTACCTGTACCGGCTCGAGTCTTTACGCTAACTAATGAAGAAGCTGAGGCGAATCCTGCTGTGGTGACGGGTACGTTAACTATTTATAACGTGCCCACTTCTGTGCTAATTGATTCTGGAGCCACACATTCATTTGTGTCGGCTAAGTACGTGGCGAAGGTAGGAATATTTCCTACCTCCTCTGAATGCAATTATGTAGTTACTCTACCTCGTGGGGATCCGACGCATACCAACCAAGTACTGCGAGGATGCGTCGTTAGTATTGAGGGTAGGAACTTGAGTGCCGACCTCATTGTAATCCCGATGAACGACTACGATGTCATCTTCGGGATGGATTGGCTTTCAAGATATGGAGCCATCATAGATTGCAACAAGAAGGTCGTTAAATTCCAGCTGCCTGAAAAAGAAGCATTCACTTTTTTGGGTAAAGCGAATAAGAATAGTATTCCACGAATATCAGCTCTGAAGGCTCAACGACTTTTGAGGTCAGGTTGTGAGTCTTATCTCGTGTATGCGGTGAAGGTTCTCTAAATCGTTCCCACGACATTACCACCGGGTCCTCCAAGACCTTCACTGTGTCCCACCAGAAGCGGGCGTTTCCTCTCAGCATGGAAACGGCGCATAGGACCTTCTCATCTTCAGGTACGCGACTATATATGAACATATCTTCTATGGTACGTAACCAATCTTCAGCCACTGCTGGATCCGTGGCATCGGCGAATGTTGGGGGATCCATTTTTCGAAAGCGCTCCCCGATAATTTCTACACGTGTTGGCTGTGGGGAAGGACGATATTCAGACGAGCTATGATGATGAATTAGCTCGTCGATTTGATCTGATTGGCGATTGATATGATCAGACTGACGCTGAAGTAATTCAGTCAGTCGTAGGATAGTGGAGTCCCTTTCAGGGGGAGGGGAATCGGGTTCAGCCCTATGGCTGGATTCACCCACATGCTCACTACGCGTCCTTGGCATTTTTCAACTATTTTCTACAATAATTCATATAAAACACAGGTCAAACAACACATAAACACATAGCATGTATTGAACTTACAGGCCGAGCTGGTTCTCCAGGCTTTTGAGCGGCAGTACATGGATAGTCTTCAGAATCTAAAGCCTAAGCTCTGATACCACCTGTAGCGACCCTCGTTTTCTAATTAGGATTAGTGGCAGATTTCCACAACGTAAGCCGCGGAAGGCCCGTCTAACATAAACTTTTTCCTAAATTACAATATATTACACAAAATATTATTTATAGAGTCAAGTCTATACAAAGGCCGTAGCCCCAAAAGTCAAAATCCTAACGCCGCTCCACAGGTCTTCATCCATATACCGCCCTGCCCTCAAAAGTCCGCGGAGCACCTCCACCAGCCGCCTCAGTCTTGACGCGCGTCGGCGTCAGACTCAGTACCTACAACACATAAACACTGAGCGATTTGCCTAGTAGGTGAATAGAAATGCATGTATGCACGTGAACGCTGATTCTCGATCCCAATATCTCACATGCAATGTTCACTCTTTCTTTTTCCACGATCCTATCTCAATCACACAACACAGGGCCCTAGGTCAGACTCGACAACTCGCGCGCCTACAACATAACGGAAGCTTATACTAGCAGCGTTTTTGACGTTCACGCAACTGCCCTACTAGGTCGCTCTTCCGTAAGCGGTAGCCTACGCCGACAGCGTTTTGACGTTCACGCAACTGCCCTGTCAGGTCGTTCCCTCCGCTAAAAAATCACGACGGTTTTGCACCTCGGGACGTTCACGCCCGAGTAGACAGATCGATCACGCCTGTCTGCCGTCAGGTGTCATACGAGTACCAACCTCGACTCCTCAACGAGTCAACAATCACAATCATCTCATTCTACCCCGCTCGTCAATATCTCAAATCGTCGCCGTCTCAATACGGTGTAAATATCTCACCCCCGTGATATGATATGCATATGCCATGCATATAAACGTGATAATATAAAAACATATTTTCATATGAGACATACGTAAAACACGTAGAACACGTAATTCACTTAATCACTTAGAAGCACATAAATATCACTAGGTGTTTACGCATTGTAGATGAATAATTCACCTACCTGTCCTCCTGATAAAATTAGTCGACAATCCTGGTGAATTCCCTACAGTTCGAATCTCTGAGCACAAAATATTATTATATCAGTATATTTACTAAGTCACCTAATTTCGAAATTTCCAAACTCTAAGTCTTGAAACCCTAAAATTATTAAAACCCTAAAAAATCACGAAAACCCTAAAATTATGAAAACCCTAATTTGTTGAGAACTACTTTATGCCGAAAATTTTGTTGGGGAGGTTAAATGTTGACATCTTGGTAGATAACGAGCTCTTTTCTCCTTTGGATTAAGTAATCTTGTAGTTATCTTATACTTGCTTTGGGCTTGTGGGCTTTATTTCGAATTTTATTAATGTAGTTATAGCCAATAACTTGACCTTATATATATCTTAGTATTATTACTCTTATTTATTATTCTTATTAATTCTGTCGAACTTGGTTCAAAACTATATCAATTGTACTTCATACTTAATTTCTTTATCAGCTCTAATTCATAAAATTTACATAATTAATTATTTAAACATCCCGTATTAAAATTTACGGATATTACACTTATAGGCTCGAGTTAAATACTAACGTAACTTAGATTATGGATTGGAACCTAGGGTTTTAGTAGTTTATTAGAGTCAATAAATTTTGTCGACGTAGATACCTAATTTCGGTATGGTACTGATATAATAATATTTTATGTAAGGATCAGGAGATAAATACGTATCAGGGCCGTAAGTATTTAAGCTTGAACGACAGGTAAGTGGATGTCCAAACTACAACACATAACTATATGTGCATAAATTATGTGTTATGTGCTTCTATGATATTACGTGAATTCCTACATGAATTATTTACGTTACATGACCTGCATATTCATGACATGATTATATGCACGCACGTTTAGTACTAAAGGCAGGATATGAGAGCATGCATGGTATATGATCGCTTGAGAGCAATAGATATTCGCCGATATGGGTGTCTGATGTCGACTCACAGTTGAGTCACGGCTTTTCTATGCTACCATGGTGACGTCGAATGTTGTTACCGTCAAGACATGACATGCTCAAGGCAAGACATGATTTTAGGGCTAATGCCCTCATGGCGGAACGTGGAACCTGGAGGAGGCGAGCTGAGGAAATAAGTGACACCGAGGGTACCTCTGGTATTGGTAACCTCAGAATAGGCTACCAGTGTGTAGCGTTCGCGTGGCGTATGAAACCACCTTGGGACAGAAAGGCGCCTTAGGGTTAGCCTCCCATGAGTGGGTATTGCCACTTATGTATTTATTTATCCCTTGTGGATCTGAGCTCCATGATGGTGCGTAGCAAGATAGCCGAGGGCCCTACATGACAAGACATGACAATGAAAAAGATAAGGTCTAGGAAGCATTGGTGCGGATGCCTATGCTAATTAGGACACGTGCATAGCATACATGGCTTTCACTTACTGAGCTTTATAAGCTCATTCCACGTGTTTATGCGTTGTAGGTTCACAGGATCACGGTACGTGATCTTTATGATGGCGAGGTCTATTTTTTAAGTTTTCGGAGGACTTTTGAGGTGGCGGTGTGTACATGGATGTGACCTGAGTGGCGGGCCGATAGATTAGTTTTGAACACGATTGCGCACTCACCTATGTATTTATGTCCTAGGAATATTTTGTAATGTACAGAATGCTTCCTTTACATAAAAGTAAAAATTTTGTATGCATTTTCGTAGTCCTTCCTTAAATCACATGCAGCCACTTAAATTAGTAGTAAGAATGGGTAGTAGAAGTCAGGGGCGCCACACATTGTTATTGCAGTCGTAAGGTCATTACATGGTTGATCCTATGTTTATTTTTGTACTAGATTTATGGATAGTAATAACCCTTGTAGCTTTTATTGTGAACGACGTTCTTTTTATTTTGTGAGCTGTTGTTAATTAAGTTGACAGGAGATGGAAGGTGAAGTACGTGCAGTCGATGGGCGTGGACCATGTGGTCAACACGATCAAAGAGCACATTCTAGAAGGTGTTAAGAAGTTTCTAGAATTGAAAAGCCTCGAAGGAGTTGACGTACTCTACGACCCGGTCGGGGGGAAAGTATGTGAAGAGTGCTCGACTTTACTGAATGTGGGTTCCAGCATATGCATCATAGGGTTCGCCGGTGGTCAAGAACCTTTTATATCTGCAAAAACCGCCCTTTTTCACGTATGCTGATACACTTATCAACAGTCGTTTTTATATTTGATTTATTTCGACGATATTGAAGTCTTTCTTTATAACATATGTTTATGTCTTTTGATATATATTTAGAACTGAACGATACATGGAATATACTTTGGAACCTGTAACACTCATTGGCCTCATGCACTCGAAGATTCGATGGAGTTACTGTCTGGGCTGCTGAAGGGCTTGATCGCTATCAATATTTCAAAGACGTACAAACTCTCGGAAGTCAGGAATCGAAGAAGAGTGTTAATTAAAGACTGTGTTATTGCTTGCCGTAAGGCTGCATATATTTTCTTGTGATCGAAGGATTTGTTGTTATGAAACTTTTACCAGGCGCATCTTGCTTTTGGCGCTCTCAAGGATAGGAACGTTATGGGGAAGGTCGCGATTGTGTTTGATGATGGAGTCGATGATGATAAAGCCCACGACGCATATGCATATCTAAAGATGACACAAGATTTGACGATTCATCTTCCTGTGTAATAAAGTGTGTTCGATTAGTTTCACTGTTGTTGCCAAGTTGATGATTGGAATTCAATCGAGTTTCCTTTTTGTTTATTTTTGTTTTGTTTTTTTTGTTTTTTGGTCTTGAAAATCGATGAGGTTGGTCTCGTATTAATCTTATTGGTTTTTTTTTATCTGTGTAAGTCAAATCATTGGGGGACAACCTTAGTTTGGTATCACATAGTTTGGCATCCGAGGCTAGTTTTGGTTGGTTCTATGTTGTTTTTTCTTATTAAGGATCCCTTTGGTATGCGGAATCCAACGCGGAAAAGAAAAGGAAAATGAAATGATACACATCGGATCGTCATACATTACGCCTCAGGTGTCGTACCATCATACGTTTTCTTTTCCTTTCTGCACCGAATGCCGCATACCAAACTTACCTAAGTAATTATTAAAGCAGAAAAGAAAGAAGTATTGAAAGGTTTTGTGTTGGACTTGTAGTGCGTATCATATACTTTGTTCCCAACACTTCCTTTTTCTTTTTCATAATCATTTTTCGCATGTGTATTTGACTATTTTTGCTTAGCTTAAGGAAAAGATAGGTAACTTCCAAGTGAATCTTCCCCAAATAAAATTGTTGGATTATAATATCTAGTAATTTTGATAAACACAATACTTAGTATTGTGGTAATACTTAGTATTGTGGTACTATCGTATTTAATTAAATGTCTAGGTGATCTCGGTTCGAAAATAGATATCAAATATGAGCTCAAGGCGCAAAACCGGATATGTGAACACCTGGTAAAAGCTGGTCGACCGGTTAGGACTGGTTCGGTTGGTCGATTGGGTACTGCTACTGGTCAGTTGGTCGGTCTCAGGACAGATATTGGTCCAAGACTTGACCGGTTAGGACAGATATTGGCCAGTCAGGACTGCTTCGGCACCTGACTGGTCGGTAGGTCAGTCAGTGATTGCTCGGTTAGTGCCGGACTGATTCTGGGCTGGACTGATCAACTTGGTCAACACTGATCAACTGTTGGACTGATGTACGGACACGCTCGAATACTAGCAAATGTACTGAGTCGTGCAAGTAGTAAAACAGACGAAGTTCGAGTATCGATCCACGAAGACAGCTCGGTTATTGTTTTAAACTAAATGAGTTTTTATTGTTTTATTGATTTGATAAAGGAGATAAAAATGCAAATAATAAAATAGACACAAATAAATAGGTGAGGATAGATATTGACGACGACGTGATCAAGACACATGCTCTGCATGAATTATTCCTACCATCTTCATGCAATCTAATCTATCTAATCAATATGAATCATACTCAATGTAGACTTTCCTAACATACGTGCTACTCGTCTGTCCTGCGATAGCAACCCTACGTAAATAGAGAACCAATCAACTATATGATAATTGTAGTTCCTACACTGCAGTCGATCTTTATGAAATTCCCCAAGTTTATGCGTTTCGGCGGCTAAGGTCTCGGAAACCACACGTACGAAACCGAATTTCATCTCCAGCCGGTTTACGTAGTGGTATTTAATGTTTTGTGCTAATCGGTCTAATCACTTGTTCGTCTCATAAACCAAACAATGATCATACGCATGAAGTCCCATCGCACGCATGCACATGAAGCACAAACAAGGAATACATAACCCGACTCAAAGATTAAATAAAATACGAATAGCATTAGTACGTAGTCATAATTGATCGAGCGGATCGAGTAATAAAATAAAACGAATATCGACAACTATCCTACGATCAACAGGCAAGTGTACCTATCGGAAATAGCATAGAAATGGCAAGTATTCAAGTATCGAACCCAAAGGAACTATATACTTTAGAAAATCGTCGTTTAAATATTCTAGAAAATATTTTTGGTTTGATAAAAATATCAATAACGATAAACTAAATAAACGATAAACACAAAAACATAAATTTGATAAAATAGCGATAACGGGTTGGGACAACTTTATGAAAGCGAGCGTATTTGATACTTCAAATCCCCCTAATTCGACCAAACGAGTAACAAGTATAATAACGTAAATCTATGAATTAGATAGTTGGGCAAGCTTCGCTAAGTAGTAAACACACAGATCGCATTAACACACGATGACTCTCACTATTAGATTTGACTCTAATCCGGCAGGGTAATCCAACCTATCTCTAGCGATGAGTTTATTCCGCTCGTTAACGAGTGGTCTAATCGTTGCGCCTCTCTCAAGCGCAGCTTACGATTTTCCAAAAATGATTTTAATCACATAGACATAATCGAAACAATATCACAATTCGCAACCGAGTCGTAATAATAGCAAAATAATAATACTTTTAAACACGTACGATAACGCTAGGGTTCATCTTTATCTCAAATACTACGAGATTAGCTACTCATACGAAACATCAACACGACGAGAAGCGCAAATAACAACCAGAAAATCATAATTTCTTCCCTGAATTTCGCCTATGTGGTTGATCCTCGTTGAGGACTTTTGTCGAGCAGGTGGTGGGCGACCAGCTTTTACCTTTCCTTGTCCTTCTTTTCCACTGTCTGCAGCTCTTGCTCTCAACCCAAACAACAGCACCTCGTCACCCTTCGCAGCCCAGCCGCTGAAATCAGCTCGACAGAACAGACAGCTGCCTTACTCGCTCCAATTCACGCAGAGCTGCCTCACTCGTTACTGCTACGCCGCGACAGTTCCTCTGTGATGAAATTGCAGCCCCGAGCAGCACCAAGAGCAGCAAGCACGGTTCCTCCGCGCTCGTGTTTCAATGTTCTGCCAAATATTGCTTCGGGTGGCCTCGAACGTGAGCTTTGTGGGATGTGAATGCGTGTATATGGTCTCGTCCTTTCCCTTGTGCTCGTTTCCATCGCTTTATTTATAGATGATGGAGGAGACAATAATCTTTGTTTGGCTGCTCCAAGAACGGCTGAAATCTTCGTTTTCTTCCTTGAGCCGCCAGCTTTTTCCATCTTTCAACGTTTGTGCGCGTTGTCTGCGTGCGGGTCTTCGTTTTTCCTTTGTGCGTGTGTTAGCATGTGTATGTATTGTGTATCTATTATTTGAGGGTTTGGGCTTAAACAATGTAGATGGGTTGAGATGGTCTTGGGCCTAAAGGATGGGCTTGAAAGATGGGCTGGATTTTATTCTTCGGCCCAATTATTTTTGGGCCGATATTTGGTTCGACGGTTCCTCAAATTCTTTCAAGCCCAAATATTCCCGGTTGTGGTTCTTTTCCCAATATCTGTCAAAAATCAAATACAAATGTATACGTATGATATTCGAGGGAAATTCAAATAAATAACAACCGATATTACGCTTTTACGGGGTATAAATCCGATATAAATTCCATTTATCAAATCTCCTCGCACTAAAGCATTTGCTTGCCCTCAAGCAAAGAAATAATAATGGCATATAAAAGGATAAAATCATGCAATTTATCTATCAGGAACAAAATCACGTAGGAGATAATGCAAGTAAAGTCGAAAAGCATATTTGAAATCAACGACTAACTACACGATTTTCTTTAGCGATACCTATCAAAATCCGCACCTCATAGAGATTCACTCAAATCACTAAGTGTATAGGTTAAGATGTCAGTGATATCGCTCGGGTCATGCACTCTAATCTCTACGATAAGCTTGCAAGTGATTCATAAATCTACCACTTCCAATGATCAAGCGTGAATCGAAAGGTCTTTACCGGGTTATAAAATGGCTGAGATATGTAGGATATGCAAGGAACAAGCATAAAAAGGATATGAGCTGTAGTCGTGTCGGAATCATGCCATCATCTCGAATGCGTCAAAATTCGTCGTTCTTGTTCATCACTTTGCATTCGTCTTTTTTTTCTTTTTTTTTTCAACAAGCCCTTCTTCCTCTCAACTTCTCGATCTAGGAAATAGATAATACGCTTTTGAGAGTGAAAGATTATCGGAGGAAGGGTTCTTAGTCAATATATTCTTTTTTTTCTAGATTATTTTTTTTCTTTTTTTTTTCGACGCTCAGCTCGGAAATTTTGCACGGGTTGTGCTTCTTGACTCCGGCACTCAACCTTCACTTCTACTATCACTCCAATGGGTTTATGTCTGAAGGCTTAATCGGGGTCGGCAATTTATAATCCGGTTTCCACAAATAAAAGGCTCAGGCTCAAAGTGGCTAACTACGGGGGCCAGTCGTGGTTGGATACTTTGGCTATGGACTGATTCCTAATACCTTTCTCATTTTCACACAATCTTACTTTAAGTAGTTTCAACACGTAATACACAAGCAAGTTCTGACGAGAGATAAATTAAGCATGATTCACACAACCAAAGAAATGAGCAAAAAGCTCGTAGGCTCAAAAATCTCACAAAAATAGGGTTATGTGTACTAATTTCTCAAGTATTGCCAGGTTCATCACGTAAG
Source organism: Craterostigma plantagineum (assembly GCA_027422505.1). Classification (NCBI taxonomy): domain Eukaryota; kingdom Viridiplantae; phylum Streptophyta; class Magnoliopsida; order Lamiales; family Linderniaceae; genus Craterostigma; species Craterostigma plantagineum. Next base: position 18,158,069 of record JAPQWV010000017.1, on the reverse strand, counting down.
AAAGAAGTAGACTATGCATATGTATCCTAGTTACTCAGAAAATTCCTAGCATAAAGTCATCCCGTGATCGATAAGAAACATGATTTTCGAAAAAAAAAATTCATGCCAAAATTTCGAAAAACTTTATACCAAAAATCAAGTCATGCACATATATAAAATGTTCGCATCAATTTCGCAGAAATTCTCCTCCCCACACTTAAGATTTACGTTGTCATCAACGTAACAATCACGTAAAACAAGGAAGCGGAAATAAATGGATAAGCGAACTTCCCTGAATATTCTGACATGCATGCTTTGTACGGCTCCTCCCCACACTTGAGATTTTGAAGTCCCTGCGATAACTTAAACACAAACATCAAAACTGAAAGTGCGAATATAAAGATAAAAGAAAATGTATGATAAGATTGGTTTGCCTCTCAAGTAGCGCTTTCTTTAATGTCTTTTAGCTAGACATTGTTTAGTGGTTTCAAGGTGGTTCAAACAATATAATGATTGACGATACGACCACCGGGTTGCTTAAGCTCCAAACATGGCGGTCCCTCGAAGGAGCGCCTCTCTTTATCATCCTCCTTACTGCCCTTAATATTTCTCAAATTTTTAATAATGACCTGCGATGTATCTTGCAAAGGAAACGGAGTAGTTTGATCAATGACATCTAAAAAGTAACACTCACAATCATGCTTGCAATTATTATCCGGAGTGCTAAATGTTACTTTCTCTCTACCACCCTATACTTCAAACTACCATTCGTAACATCTACCATGTTTGCGGCTAGAAATGATCCCTCAAAGATCAAGGGTAAATGTTCAACCTCTTCCAAATAAAAAATAATGAAACCTACGGGAAATCTATCACTTGTTGCTAGCACATCCCTTCGAGGACAAAAAGTAGAAACAACATCGAGCTTGCATTCGTTCGTGAGTAAGTCCTTGTGGTATTTCACATATTGGGGTACCTGTGCAAGATCTTTGACAAATGGTAAGTTAATATGTATTTGCTTGAGACGAGATAGAAATTTACCGTACTCATCGAAAACCATATCCTTGTTTAGCATAGTTGGGCACGGAATCTCCGGTTGATTCGCCTTGCGACCTCTTTTTCTTTGTCAACTTGTTCTTCCTTGACTTGAACTTCTTCCGTCACGGGATTCATCACCACTTGCTTCACTTGCTCTTCTACTTTCTCCTCATGGATCTCGACATCGTTCTTCTCCGCAGCTTCCTTCTTGGCGCTCTTCTCAGCAAGATATCTTCCAAATGGGTCTTTTGGTATTTCCCGTGTTAGGGCAGTCGGAAATGGAATTTTTGGTTGATAAACGTTGACCGTTGATCTTGGGACAACCTCCTCCCTGCTCCTTGGTGTAACGTCATGGCAATACTCATTTGGTTTTGTCTCCGTATTGATAGGTAATGCACTTAGCTTGCATTGTTGGATAGTTTCAGCTATTTCTCCGGCTTGCTTCTCTAATGCTCTCAAGGAAGATTCGGCACTTTGCAGTCGAACTTCTTGACTATCCAAACGAGAATCAAGCTTCTCCATCAACACGAGAAACATGTCTTTGAGCTTATCTAAATGAGCCTCGGGAATTTCCTTAGCATTTACGCCTTGGTATGCTTGAGCACTTTGATTTTGAAATATTGGAGGAGCTTGTTGATGATATTCGTAGCTCAGGTTCGGATGAACTTGGGGAGATTGGATGGACATTGAGATGCATCGTGGCTTCCACCGCAAGTAGTTCATTGAGGGATATATGTAGGGTATGAACAAGGAGGCACAAAAGCTGTAGGGATCATCGGGGCATGCTGCAACTGTACTGTGACGGCTGACTTCGTTGTAAAATGCAGTAAGGCGGCATTCATTAAGGTCTGCATCTGAAGGCCGTTTGTTGTAATTTGTTGTTGTAGGACGTCGAACTAAGCATTGAGTGCGGTTGTGTCGGTGACGTCATACATTTCTGGCGATTACTTTGCCTCCGATTTACCGGGTTGTGTCGGTGTCGGTGAATCGAAAGGTCTTTATCGGGTTATAAAATGGCTGAGATATGTAGGATATGCAAGGAATAAGCATAAAAAGGATATGAGCTGTAGTCGTCTCGGAATCATGCCATCATCTCGAATTCGTCAAAATCCGTCGTTCTTGTTCATTACTTCCGTTCTTTTGCATTCGTCTTTTTTTACTTTTTTTTCACCAATCCCTTCTTCTCTCAACTTCTCGATCTAGGAAATAGAGAATACACTTTTGAGAGTGAAAGATTATCGGAGGAAGGGTTCTTAGTCAATATATTTTTTTTCTTTTTTTCTAAATTATTTTTTTTTCTTTTTTTTTTCGACGCTCAGCTCGGAAATTTAGCACGGGTTGTGCTTCTTGACTCCGGCACTCAACCTCCACTTCTACTATCCCTCCGATGGATTTATGTCTGAAGGCTTAATCGGGGTCGGTAATTTATAATCCTGTTTCCACAAATAAAAGGCTCAGGCTCAAAGTGGCTAACTACGGGGGCCAGTCGTGGTTGGATACTTTGGCTATGGCCTGATTCCTAATGCCTTCCTCATTTTCACACAATCTCACTTTAAGTAGTTTCAACACGTAATACACAAGCAAGTTCTGACAAGAAATAAATTAAGCATGATTCACACAACCAAAGAAATGAGCAAAAAGCTCGTAGGCTCAAAAATCTCACAAAAATAGGGTTATGTGTACGAATTTCTCAAGTATCGCCAAGTTCATCACATAAGAAAGAAGTAGACTACGCATATGTATCCTAATTACTCACAAAATTCCTAACATAAAGTCATCCCGTGATCGATAAAGGAACTCACATCGGATCCTCTTGGCCTTCTCCCACGAGGAATACGGCGTCAATAAAGTCAGATTCTGGGCATTCAACGAAGAGCAAATAGTGAACATCAATGACTTTTGCCGGGCTCTTGAGGTGCCGGTCCCATACTCGGCGTGAAGGACCCGTTCCCAGACATGTACTACAAGGACTACTTCAAGCGTCCGGGGCGCAGACTCGCCTGCTGGGCCGACATTGCACGCCCAGGCGAGCCAGAATTCAGCATAAAGACCTCGAAGGCATCTTCTCTCAAGAGCCCGGGCCTGCGCTACATCCACCGTCTCCTGACGACTTCGCTCACACCGAGGGGCGACTCGCACGGAGCGATCACCCTCCGTGACCTCTTTTACCTAACCAAGATGCAGCGAGGCGAAGTAGCCCATTTGCGGATGGCCCTAGCCCACGCCTTCACTGCTCAGGCGGAAGCAAGAAGCCGGGGGAAGATCGCCGTGGGGGCGGTCATCACCAAGGTCGTCCAGGGACTACAACTGTGGCCAGAGAACCCACCCCAAGATGGAGGTCATTGGCGGGCACAACCCATTAAACGAGGAGATGCTGGTGAAGATGAAGATGCTCGTGAAGGCGCCCACCTGGAGTCGCGCGCACAAGGTGTACGTCTGGCACGAGATGTATCGTGGCCAGACGGACCACGGAGACATCCCCGCCGACCAGCTTTACATCGAGGGCCCTCATCCGGTGGAGACAGACACGACTGCCGGCCCTTCATATTCTTCCGGATACCACCAGGGCGACAAAGAATCCCGGCGCTTTAACGAAGAGACTTGGCGCCGACTGGAAGAATACGAGCGCCGGAACGAAGAAGCCCACTATCGGTACCGTGTGGAGCAAGAGCGATATGACCGGGCCCTTCAAGCAATGGACGCTGCGATCAAGCTTACACAAGAGTCGTTGTCGTACCTTCGCCCGAGGCCACCCTCCTCGCCGCCACCACCTTAGTGATCATTTCTTTTCTTTTCTTGAAACATTTCGTTTGCTTGAGTAGTCATTTGTTTCTATTTTCATTTTGTTTATGCCTATGATGTTTATAACTATGTTTATAAGATTAATCTATGACTACTCTCTTTTTACGTCTATTTTCCCTTTAGTCAGGGCAGGATACGCATAACAAGTTACGACACAACGACCGTCACGCGTTCAGACACGACCACGTCATTTTTTTCGTTAGGGAAGTTTCGTTCTTTTTAACCCTCTTTTGCCCTTATTTTATTCGTTGTTACATTGAGGACAACGTAAATCATAAGTGTGGGGAGGGGAACGTAGGTTGAGAATTTACGTGAAATATTTTTATGACGTATCCGTGAGCTATTAATTTCGTTGGAAAGGCATGAAGTATTGAAATCAGGCACGATTGTTTCCGCTGTCTCAAGTTGGTCTACATCTTTATGAAATCGTGTGGGTAATTAGGATATGCATGATTGATTGAATGGTATCTGCTTGAATAGATATAGCACTGCTTTGACAGATTCGTACACATAACCCATTTACGTTGTGAGAATTTGAGCCTGACGAGCCTATGCTCATTTCTTTTGGTTGTCTGATGTGCCTAGTCTATATCTCTCTAGAACTTGCCTGGCTGATACGTGTTGAAACTATTTATGGTGCGTTAGTGTGGAAATGATGAGGGCATTAGGAAATAAGTCCATGGCCAAATTTCCATACCATGACTAATCCGATAGTTAGCCACTTTGAGCCTGAGCCTATTCGTTCCTTGCCTCATATGTTATAAAATGCCGCTAACCCGAATAAACCTCCAGAGATCATCTGAACCTGAGTTGATTAGAATAGAGCAAAAGTCGAACTTGAGGGTAACTGCTTCATTGTCTGATTTAATCCTTCTTTGTTATTCGATGAAATGATTCGATCCTACTTGACCGTTTTCTGAAATGACCCGATCCCTTGCATTAGCCTGCCCATAAACCTTTTGCAATATGTATGTAGGTTTTGGTAATAAGTATTCCTAGTACACGACATTCGCTGTGACGATGTATTCTTTGCGACAAATGCCAAAACTTGATGTTTAGGGAATAATGGCAGTGCACAAAATTAGAGCGTGACTAAGGTGAAAGGGCAGAAAATGAAAGGGAACTGAGTTGAGAGGGTCAGGCAGAAAAGTCTAGGATTTCAGAGCGAGAATGTTGAGTCTTATGTTGGGGCATGTGACTGTCAGCTTGATCATGCTATATTTTTTGATTTTTCGCTTATGTGTCTTAGCTTTCGGATTACGTGTGTCACTACCTATGCTTATCATTTCATTATTACTTGACCTGTTTCGACCCGAAAAGATCCTCAGATTTATGCTTTCCACTTTAAGTAGTGAATATGCGATTAGCCTGCAAGCCTATGGTAGGGGTTGGACTAACGCACGATTTGAGTGATTCACAGATATACTAGCCTATACACTTAGTGATTTGAGCGATTCCCTGTGAGGTATGGGGCTCGATTAGCAGTGCTAAGGAAGTTCAGGTTGATAGGTGCCAATCATTAGTGTACTGTTCATGATTGTTTGCTTGATTCCATTTTGTGCTTTCTAGCTATGATGATACGTTGCGAACAATTGTGCCTTTGTCTTGATTTGACGCCTTTTTTGACTTCTAATTTACTTGAGGACAAGCAAATGCAAGGGTGGGGAGGTTTGATAAACGTATATTAATACGTTTACTGTAGCAATTAATTAGGATATAACAGAGTAATCATCATGTTTCTGGCATTTATATACCCTATTTACAGTTATTTGTACATTTTAGGACCTTATGATGGCTATCGGGCGAAAACGAGGCAAAATGAGCAAGTTATGAAGCCACATCGCATGAGTCACGGCTGTGACACATCATGTCATGGGTCGTGACAATTGGCAGAATGCGAAACAGATGGGCACTGGCGACAGTCACGGCCGTGACACTATCGCGCCAGGCCGTGACAACCGGCAGAACAAGGGCCAAGCATTGAAGACAACATTCACGGCCGTGAGGATCTTTGCTCTAGGCCGTGACAGAGGGCAGAGACTACACAAGGTCAACTTCACGGCCGTGACACATTGGGCACTTGGTCGTGACTCGCAGCAGTGAGCGATAGGAAACAAACAAAGATTGTCATGGCCGTGAAGGCCCATGTCCCAGGCCGTGACACTAGCGAATTTCAGTATTTAAGCCCGATTTCGATTCAAAAAGAGAGACAGCTACCAGATATTAACCCTAATCCATCAAGAGACGAGAAAGAGCCTTCGAGAACAGGGAATGGCATCCCGGAGCGCAAGAGACGGAACAACGAAGAATCCACACCGAATTGAACGAGGAACGAAGATTTATCCATATTTCCATCCCTGTTCCATCTGTACTCAAGATCATGAGTCTTCCTTCCCTGTTATCTATTTCCTTTGTTGTTTTCCAGTTAATTATGAGTAGCTAAATCCCATGTGTTTGGGATTAGATGAACGCTAGGTTATTTCGTAGTTAAGACATATATTTATCGTGACTCGTGTTTATGACTATTTATCTATCTATAAAATTGTTTGTCGCTTTAATATGTCTATGTGTTAAAGTGATTGTGTGGAAAATCATTTAGGGCGACAACTATACAACGATTAGGCCGTTCATAGATGATAGGATTCGAGTATAGGGCGAAAGCAAATACTCGATCCTCGCCGTTAGTAATTATTGAATTTTAGATTCCCGCGAGCGTTTAGGGCGACAACAAATTCGTAAGTGGGTAGGAAATTACTGCGATTTAGTCTTAATCACGTAGAAGCGATTTTATTATCTAGCCGATAGTACCTAGCAGGATTCGAATCCCGAGCACACCATTATTATCTGAAAGCACTCTCACCAGTTTTAGTCGTGTTCTTTGAATCTCTCATTGCTTTAGGATCAATCTGTTAGGATAGTTCGTTATATAGACAACCTGCGTATTTTATTTTGGCTAGATATCGAGTCGATATGTTATTACTAGTAATCAGTTTATTCCTCGTGTTCGATACTCGTTTATTCACTTTACTGCAGTACAAACGATAGGTCTACTGCAAATATTCCTTTTATTTTATCACTTTTCGCATTTGCAATCTGTATTAGCACACCGCGTGTCGATCAGTAATGCTATGACACACGAAGCGTGATGTATAATGATCCAATGAGTATCATTACATTTTCTTGTCCTTTTTTCGTGTTGAAAGGAAAATTATTTTTTTCTTGTTTGGTTGATTAAGGCCGTGTTTGGATCGAGGAAAGCGGTGAGGAAAATAAACTAGAGAGAAAATGACTTTTGTTAGTTTTCCATTCCTTTTCCACACTATTTGGTGAGGTAAGTAAACTAGAGAGAAAATGACTTTTGTTAGTTTAAGTTTTCTTTTTCTTTTCCTCATCTATTTCTCTAATCAACCAAAAACAAAAGAATTATCTTTCTTTTCTATTCCTTTTCTTTTATTGACCAAATTCTTTAAATTAAACACACCCTAAAGAAATAGATGAGGAAAAGAAAAGAAAAGTAAACTTAGTTAATCTTAACGCAAAAACCATCGAAAACTATTTTCCCCCGGTGAAGAAAATGAAGGAAAAGCTAGTGGAAATCGTTTTCTCACTACAGTTTTCTTTTCCTCGCCGTTTTCCTCAATCCAAAGGCAACCTTACTATTGTGCATTAAACATTTACACATGTTAACCCAACTCAAGCAATGCTGCATATTATCACATCGCAGTTCATTAGATGTCGTAGGAGCAACCATCAATAAATTGGCAGTTAAGAGGACGAAATTAAATAAGAGTTCATTAACAGCTTCTGCATTGCAATATAGCCAATTAATTAAGGATGCGATTGCTAATGGCCGCGGGCCTTCATTGTGGCTACGCCATTGCCCGCGCCACCGTGTCATCACGGCGCCACCGTTGGTATTTTTAGGTTAAAATAGGTTTATTTTATTTGGTAAGGGAATTCTTTGACTCGTTCAATCCACCATACTGTTACCGAGGATAGTATATACAGATTAGGGTTGAGTAAAAATATCAGAAAATCGAATTCCGATCCGATATCCTGTTTTCAAAATCCGAAAACCGGATATCCGATCCGCATTTCTTTAAGTGAACCGGATCGGATCCGGATAGGGCCAAGGGTAAAATTCGGATATTCGGTATCCGATTTTATTTTTTTGTAAAATATAAATTAAGTATAGCCCAACAAAAACAAAAAAGAAATGAGCCCAAGGCCCAAATAAACAAAAAGATTAGTTCCTGTTTCTCTAAACGATTGTCCTACACTAATTGGGCCCTAAATAATCCACTCACCAGAAAACAGATTAAAAAAAGAAATCTCAACGAAAGTATTTTATTGATTATATAAAAAAATATTCACCTAAAATCGGATACGGATATCTGATTCGGATACCCGAATTAATTCGGATATTCGAAAGCGGATATCCGAATTGAATTGGAGCGGATGCAGTTTATAGCTTGAGGTATCCGAAAATTCGGACGGATATCCGAATTTGCTCACCCCTAAATTATAGATCACATTTATCGCGTGATTAAGATTAAGTAGTTTTAAATTTTAAGTTAGACCCTTCTTGTTTAATGTAATTATATGTATTTTTCCTAATTATGTGATGGAAGCTAAATTAACTTCATCTTCAAGCAAAGTAATATTTTACATGAAATCGAATACATAAAATGCATATTTATCCAATGTGAATCACTCACACACACATCATTACGGACAAGTAACAAGGATACATTAAAACGAACATAGCAACTACTGACCTCAAACACATTACAATTCAAGAAAACGAACTACCTCGTACATGCTAACTTCGTCCACCATCAAAATACAAAACCCTTCTTCCAATTCCAACTTATGATCATACATATCATAGTTGGAAAAGAAAACTTAAAGAAAGATTGGAAATTAGTATGAGGGAAACTATGGGGTAAATCACTTCACAGTCAGAAGGGTGAGATAGCTTTCATGTCAAAGCCATGAAAGACAAAAAAGGTTTGGAAAAAAACCCTTCTGAAAAAAGTGAACCCCACAGCAAATAAAATATAAATTCACTCCGTACGAAAATGATGAAGGTAGTTCGCATCGTAGCTTCGGTAAATTGGCAAAACGAACGCTAATTAATTATAAAGATTGTCAAGAGCTCCGCGCAAGCTCTTCACTAGTTGACTCATGTTCTTGTCGAAGTCTGCATCCATCTGCAGTAGATATAAGAGAAAATTAAACCATATAGCACACAAAATCTATATATATATATATATATATATATATATATATATAAACATGCAATGGCTGAGTTATTATCTGCATACATTTACCTTTGCAACGACGCCTATAGTGAGATTAGAATCTCCATAGCTCATCACAGAACTGTTGACAACTGTGAGGTGGAGATTCTCAATCTGTGAGACGATTTTCTCAAGAGCTCCTTTCTTTCTCTGGCCATGAAAGCTAATAACAACGTCGTTATCGCAAACCCTAGCCTCGATCTGTGGGAGAAGTGACTTGCTGGTAGAACCATCACTTGATATCTCATCTGATGACGACGAAGAGTTATTACCAACGTTATCGTACCTCTTCACAGAGATCACTTGAGGAGTTTTTTCCATAGCTTTGATCTTGTTCGTTTCCTCCTCAATGGACTTCACTTTCTCTTCGAGCTGTTTTATGTACTCCACGGCATTTGCAAGAACAGTGGCTTTGTCCATCTGAATACATATGTCGCAATCACACACAAATTTATAAAGGGCTTATATTCTCAGACCATGAGAATATAAAAGTAATGTAAAGTACATACATACACACACCTTAGAAAGTCCTGGGATTAGTCTAGACAAGGCCATCATCCACTCGCTAATTCTCTCTCTCCTTTTCCTCTCAGCTATAATATGTTCTTTTGCCTGAGGGGAAGGCCTAATTCTCTTCTTCCCAAGCGCTTGATTCTTGTTTTCGAAAGAAGTATTATCAAAAGCCAAGATTCCTGGAGAAGAAGATGACCATGAAATCTCTTCTATAGGCCTCACTAATTCCACTTGGTTCGTGGGCGTGTTGATGTTTGAAGTTATTATTAAGGTTGAAGAATCCATATTAGTGGAGTTGTTCGTCCCTTTTTGCTTCAGTGGCGTACTCATTATTATAGAAGGATCAGATTGTTCTGTCGAGAGTTTAGCTGAAGTTGTAAACCTTGGCTCATCATCGACTGTGCTTAGCATACTAAGCCATTGCTCGAACAACGAAAGATCATCATCCATTTCCGACATACAAATGATCCCTACAATAGTCGGTAATGTCGCGCTAAATATATTTAGTTTTATGAATTATTAGAACCATGTAAGCTATTATGCATGCAAAATTACCTATGCTGAAACAAGATGTTGATGAGTTGCTAGACTTCTTCAAGCTACTAACTAAAGAGATTGATTGAACTCTCTCTCTCTCTCTCTCTCTTAAAGAGATTGATTGAACTCTCTCTCTCTCTCTCTCTCTCTCTCTCTCTATATATATATATATATATATATATATCTCACTTCGATAGAATTAATGGGTTTTGTTAGAAATACAAGCAACCATCTTAGGGTATACCATTATTTATAGATCAAATCCATCATGATTGATTGGTGCTAGGGTTTGGCCATCAAAAAATCAAAAAAGAATAAAAGGAAGTAAAAATAAAAACAGTGACTAGGATGGGTTTTAAGCGCCTAAATTTGTATATATTACATGCAGGGCTGTCTTTCCTGGTAGGTGGGAGCCTCAAGGCTCTTAGCTGTATATGGATTTCATAAATTCCAAGTGGAAAAGCAATAAAAAAAATCATAAAAAATTATCACTAATTAACATATACCGGTCAACGACCCATGTGTGGACCTACACTCAGCATTCGTCTTTTTATCATTATATACTACTCATATGAGGGAGGCTAAGATATGCAAATCTTAATCATGTATACTTTATAACACAAAGGCAAGTTTATATTTATTTCGATCATCGCCATCCATAAAAACTAAAAATAAAAGGGTAATTCTATTGACACCTCGTTTTTTTATTTGCACCCTCTAATTAATATTTAGAGTACCGTTAATTATCAATTATATACCCTATATTAAAAGGGAAAAAGGAGTTTTAATGTTAATAATTTAATTAATATGTACAGTAACATTAAATAAATACTTTCCGATTAAGATTTTAATGTTAATAAGTATATAATTTATATTTTAACTATGAAATAAAAAATTATTTAATTAGAAATCTTGTATATTTTCAAACTAGATCTGTCAAACGTGTCGGCAGGGCGGCCGACCCATTACCCGCGGGCCTGTCCCAACTTATCCTGCCAGATATAAAAAAATAGACAAAAAAAGAAAAATGGAAAATAGAGAAAATAAAAGAAAAGAGCAAAAAAATAAAAAAGAAAAGAAAAATTTTATTTCGAAACTATCAATAATTTAACCATAACTCTTTAATAATAATTTATTTATTTAATTAAACTTTTTCACTTAAAATTGTAATTAAAACATCTAAAAAACCTATATAATTTATTTATACGTATAGTATTAGTATAAAAATTAATAATTTTGACAGGTCTAATTCAAACATTTATGTTGGTGAACTCTTGAAAGTATGTAAAGTATATTTTCCAATTTAATTCCTTAAAATATCATTCGTATTATGATTAAAAAAATTCACTATTGTTCTAAACATACATTTATATATTAAATAGAGTATTTTAGTTGTTTAAAATATCCCCGTCTGACGTGACAACGTAACTCGTATTCTGGGAATACGAGTTACTAACTCGTATTCTGAGAATACGAGTTACGTAGAGGCCGACCAACATGCATGATCATGCATCGTGCCATGCAGGGTGTCGGCAATAATTCAAGTAACTCGTCATCTGAGAATACGAGTTACTTGAATTATGGCTATAATGCCATTAACTCGTACTTCCGTACTACGAGTTACTCCCATTTGCAAATAATTCACGTAACTCGTATTCTCAGATGACGAGTTAACATTCTATATATATCACCCTTATCGATCATTTCTAACATAACAGAAAAAATGGTGTCAAATCGCGTACAAGTCATAGTATATTTCGGAGGTGAAATAATCCAATCCTCCGATTCTACCATCAAATATAGTATCCGTCTTATTGGGTATAGGCGAATTCGTCGCAACACCAATTTTTCCGAGTTTATATCGTTATTATTTGAAATTACGGGTGCTGATAGCAGTCGTTGTTCGTCGACTGTCTCTGCAAAAATGAATACTTTCAACATTTCCGCCACTTTCATTACCTACTCCAAATATCCAACGACAACGACTTACAATTTTTCATACATCCCGATTCGGAGAATGACTGTCTTGAAGTTTTTGTTGAGGCGGTTGAAAATACCAACTTTGATTTGAACGAAGAGCCTCATCGCAATTTTGAGGAGCGGTGCGAGTTTCCTGCGTTTGAAGTTGGTTCTTCAAGTTATACATGTCCGGATTTTCCCGACATTGTCTCAGTTACGGCAGGGTTCAGCAATGTTTCTCTGGAGATGTCGACGCTTGGTGTTCCATTCAATATGCCAGAATCCGTGTCAGAACCCGTGCCAGACTTCGTGCCTGAACCGGAGGAAGACGTTGATGTTAGTGATTCGGAAGCAGACGATGAGGATCCACTGGCCGAGTTACACGATCCCAACAACGACGACGAGAACAACGACGAGGATACCCCAAATGATACCACTCCGCTGGACTCTGCTGCTCCAATGCTGTTTCAGTCCGTCCCATTTTTCCAAACGTACCAAATGCCACCTCCCAGTGGTGACGACTACGGTGGTTACGGGGAGTTTACGACAGAGATAACCCTACGTTTTGTCGAGGTATGATTTTTCAAACTAAGAAACATTTACAACGTGCCGTCGACGATTTTTCGATCAGGGTTGCTAGACGCAAGTACACGTTGGAGTGTTCAATGTGATCACACGAATGATTGCCCTTGGTCTATTACAAAATTTGAAGGACCACACACTTGCTATATGACTTAACTGGCGAGCACACACCGTAATATCTCTCGAAATTTTATTGCTGATTTGTTGGTTGGAACCGTGAAAGTCGACCCGCAATTCCTCCCCAAGAATGTCCAACAACTCGTGAAAGATAGATATGGCTACGAAATCTCATATATTCAAGCTTGGCATGGTCTGAAAAGAGCTATGGAAAATGCTTACGGTACGTGGGAAGAGTCTGTTACCAAACTCCCAACATTTATGAAGGCGTTGCAGCATTACAATCCAGGGACAATCCTGAGGTGGCTGAATCTGCAGACAGGGAATCCTGGACACTTCGTGCTCGGGTATGTCTTTTAGGCTTTTAAACCGAGCATCGATGGTTTCAAACATTGTCGAAAAGTTGTTTGTGCCGATATGCATTTATACTCCAAATATAGACACAAATTACTGATTGCTACGTCGTTGGACGCCAACCAAAACGACTTTCCCCTGGCGTTTGCCATTGTCACGGAAGAAAGTACACACTCATGGACTTGGTTCCTTACTAATTTGAACATATTTGTTCTAGATAATCAATCGGTTTGCCTTATCCCGGATCGTCATCCAGGTATTTAATCTTAGTAATGTAATTTACTCGTTCTTTTCGTAAAATCAGTTACTTTTAGTGGCGTATATGGTATGTACAGGTCTTACGGGAACAGTAGAAGCCACTGAATTCTTTCGTCCACCAAATGGAGTGCATCGCTTCTGTCTTCGTCATGTAAAGTCAAACTTCTACAAAAATTCAAGGATCAACAATTGAAGGACCTATGTCAAAGAGCCGGTACTGCGCCAACATTGAATAAATTCGATCGCATTATGGCTCAGATTGCGCAAATTAATGAACGAGCAAAGCCTGGGTTAGAAAAGGTAGGCATCGAGCAATGGACGCTCGCACACGACGGCGGTTATCGATCTGGTGTCATGACGACTAATATTTCAGAAGGGCTCAACGGGGTATTAAAAGGTGCTCGAATGCTACCCGCAAGAGCAATCGTCGATTTCACTTTTCATAGGTAAGCTCTAATCACGACCTTAGTTTTTTATTTTAATTTTGTTGTTATGACTTCTTCTTTTATTTCTTAAAATTAACAGGTGCGTACAATATTTTCGTGGTCGCTTTCAAGAAGCATCGTCCCTAATGGCGAATAATGAAACGGACTGGTCACGTTATGCAATAAGATTGTTCCAAAGTTGGACGGCAGAATCTTGGGATCACGTTGTATACCATTTTGATGTCCGACAACATACAGCAGAAGTCATAACCTCTGGAATTCATCAGCGCACGTATGTGGTAAGGATCAACGATAGAACATGCACGTGTGGAAATTGGAGCAGGTATAACATCCCATGTTCTCACGCACAAGCGGCTTGTCGTCGATGGCAAATTCACTCCGTTAATTTAGTGGCGCAATATTAGTAAGACGGAGCATTTGAAGACATATGAAGGTGTCTTTGAACCATTGCACGATGAACATTACTGCACACCGGAAGATTGGACTCTTATTCAAACGAATCTCGTCGAGAGAGAACTGGGCCCGGAGATATAGTCGAAGTCGCATCAGGAATGAAATGGATAGGGGTGAAACTCGTGCTAGACAACGTGGACGGCGATGAAAATATTACAGTTGTTGTTCTACCTATCGCTGTCTCATCTAACAACAAATCCATACTGCGATGATTCGACTGCATCGTCAACACCGAACTATCAAAAGGCCCATAAGATGAATTCAAATCCATTCTACAGTTAAAAAAACGACAACAAACAAATCAACAATAAAAATAGCAATTGATAATTATGAAATTAACACAACGGGCGTATTTCGGAAATAAACGAGGTCGCTAACTGTAGTCGTCGCCTAGAGGCGGCGGTGGGTGACGAAGGGCCGGCGGCAGCGGAGGGTCACGGGCCGGCGGGTCACGAGGCGGCAGCGGTTTGGGGGGGTGCGGCGGAGGACGTCTACGTCCTGGGTGAGGGGGTGGGTGGGTGGCGGCGGCAGTGGGTCGCAGGGCGGCGGGCAGAGGTGGCGGCGGTGGCGGGTCGCGGCGACGCGCGGGCAAGCAGCCGTCGTGCTCAAATGGGCGGCGACGTGCAGGCATGGATGGAGCGTCTGTCGTCTTCATCTTCGTCGTCGTCGTCTTTGTCGTCGTCTTCATCTTCGTCGTCGTCATCTTTTTCGTTGTCTTCATCTTCGTCTTCGTCTCTTCCTCGTCTGCGCCGTAGGGTTTTTTAAAAATAGATCCAACTCGTCTTTTTAGATGACGAGTTACGTAACTCGTCTTCCCGGGAATACGAGTTACTCCACATCACGCGCCCGCCAGCGCGGATGACTAACTCGTACTCCCGGGATACGAGTTATGTAACTCGTCATCTGGGAAGACGAAATTTTCTATTTTATTAATACTTTCTACTTCATGTTTATGTTGTTAATGATTTTATTATTTAATTAAAAATACCGGATCAATTACTCTCGTACACATTGTCAGAATATTGCATATTTCCAGACTAAAACGGGATTAATTAGGTGTCAGGCCTGTTTGGTAGTTTCGTTACATTTCAGCCCTCATTTATGTTTTATGGTGAGAAAAGAACCAAAGTTGGGTTTCATTTAGAGAAAAGAACTTTATCGACGCCAAAAGACATATTTGCCCAGAATAGATGAAAGAAGTACATCTTTTTGCCATCATCTTCTTCCAAATGACGGGAGAAAAAATTGAACTTGAAATTTGTATAAATGTCGATGTTTGTGAGTGAATAAAGTTCATGCGGCTTCTTATACCACTTTAAGGAAGATTGATTTTTGCCGAAAATCGTATCAGTCTCTACTGGGGGTTTATTACTCATTTTTTGTACTTGCTGTTTTATTTTCCAATTATTTCTTCAATTATCCAACGATCGTATTGCCGGTTTGAGAAACCTTCAACGATAAGCAATTGACCCAAAACGGTGGCGCGACGAAATTCTCGGGCTATGGTCTCTCGAATCTATACATATTACCTTCAATTTTGACTGAAAACATGATTTGATCGACCAAGAATTTATAAATTTGCGTCAAAAGGTTTCGGAAAAAACTAGTTGGAAGTCGTACTTTTCTGAACGTAATATCATAATAAACCCGCGATAATACAGCGAATGTGGTTTGGAGCAGGATTGTGGTGGTGCGGACGAAAAAAATACGAAAAAACGGTCGTTCGAGTGTTCTCACCATTCAGTCAGTAACATTTCAGGATCCTTCAATTACAACCCATGCTAAACAGTACATCAGAAACCTTTTCTAGTACATTTTCGTCGAAACCTATACAACATATTTGCCATTATATATCTTTTCACTGTTATGTGAAGACAATTACAACCTCTTATACCACTTTAAGGAACAATGACTTTCTGAAATTGTCCGGCGATTGTATTGCCGGTTTGAAAAACCTTGAACGATAAACAATGCCCAAAACGGTGGCGCGAAGGAATTCTATGGTTACGGGTCTCTTGGATCTTTACATATTACCTTCAATTTCAAATAGAACATGATTCGATATACAAATATTTTTATTATTTGCGTCAGAACCTTCCAGGAATAACTCATCGAAAATTGTACTTCTATTGAAGTTAATATCATATACACACTCCAAGATACATCGAACTTGGTGTGGTGCAAGGTGGTGCTGGTGTTGACGAAAATAATAAATACGGGAAAATGCTCGGTCGTGGAAATAAAATTGTTATGTTGATACCATTTTGATAACCATTTATTCAACATTATTACTGTCATAATTAGGGGTGAGCAAAACCGGATATCCTGATTTTCGGATATCCGAATTTTGGATATCCGGATTTTCGGATATCAAAAAATGATATCCGTATCCGGTCCGGTTTTAATCGGATATCCGAAAATCGGATATCCGCTTTATTCGGATATTTAAATCGGATATCCGCATCCGGTTTTTATATTTATTTTTTTATATTTTTTAATATTTTCTTTTCAAAATCATTTTTTTTATTTCTTATCAAAATAAAAATATATTTTTTTCATATAAAAATTTCTACACGTAGTAATTAACGTGTGAATTTTATGATTCAAAATTACATACAGTACCACAAATTCACATTAATTTTTTAGATGTTTTTGTTTTCTTTTTTATTTACAAAGATTTTGGCAATAATAAAGTAATATGAATATAAATATTTCCACTTGGACGATTTTTCTCCTTTTTTGACCATCATTTTTCATTTTGAGCTATTTTTCTTATTTTTATATTATTTTTTTAAATATGAAATCGGATACCGGATATCCGGATTTTAGACAAACCACTATCCGTATCCGCTCCGGTTTATTTTAAAATAAATCGGATCGGATATCCGATCCGGTTTTTAAAACCGGATATCCGTTTTTTCGGGTTTTGAAAATCGGATACCGAATCGGAATCCGATTTTAAACCGGATATCCGTTTTTTCGGGTTTTGAAAATCGGATACCGAATCGGAATCCGATTTTCGGATTTGCTTAGCCCTAGTCATAATAACAATTAACTGTAAGAGAAGGACGTTGGATTTTAAGTTCATAACAGAATAGAGAGACGTGATACCTCTTATAATTATTTTGTAAGGGTATTTCCGTCAGATCCAATTTAGATCATTTTCTATAAGTATTTGTTAGAATTGGTCATTACAACTAAACTTGACACTGACTGAACCGTGTTTTATATTTCAAGTAGGGTCTGATACGAAAGAGCCCTATCAATAAAGCGGAATCTATATGTATGTCATATATTTTTAATTGGATTGAATTTGATGTCCAATACAGGTCATCAGATCACTTAAAAGCAATCTTAAATTATTATCAAGACATGATTGGTGAGCAACAATTAAATGCAAGATATGATGTTGATAGTCCATCCATTGAGATTTTATTTTTGCACGCAACTGCTCTCAGTATTTGTTCACACATGTGAGTGCAAGTAGACTATAAAGGGTTGTCTTATATCCATAGCTTATTTAATGTTATCTTATCTTTATCAATAGTTTATTATCAACGGGGAACATGTAGTTTGCATCATACGCCGCGAATAATGGAAAAAAAGAGAAAACAAAGACAATGGTTATGACACCCAATTTCATCATAGATAGTTCAAAGTCTCAAGAGTTTCTCGTAAAAGGTAATGAAAAACATTAGAAAGTGAAATTTATTTAATTTGTAATTGTTAGACTTCTTATACAGTTATGCAAACTCGAAACTTTCAACGCAGCTGGAAGCATCAAACACGAACTAGTACGGTTTCATATTACAAGAAAATATAATTGGTTACGGGGATTTAATAACACTCTTGGGTCCCATCAGATTTTTCAAATCAATAAAATATAAATATCGTGTCAATAACGAATCAATAAAATAAAAATATCGTGTTTCACTCCTCCACTTCTCTATTTTAACGCCATCAGTTTCAGTTACCTTGGTGGGCTTTAACTGTAGTATCGGTAACTGGGTTTTAATATTGGCCTGACGAGCAATTTACTGACATTTAAATAACACTTCACAATGCTATGTGAAGATTCTGAGATGATATTTATAATAAATAACCAAGTGAAAAGAAAAAGAAGAAGAACCAGTTAAGAAAATGGCGGATTCGAGGAATAGGAATTGTGGCCATTGGGTACAGAATGACTTTAGTCTCGGCATCAACTTCTTCGACAATATTATTGGGCTTTAACATATTCAATTAGCAGTTTACATATAATAAGTTTTTATGTGAAAGCAAACGTACAACTTTTATTTACGATAGGTTAGAAGAAATCAAGTTCGCTAAAAGCGCCTGTTGGTGGGTAACCGAAGAACTTTACGTAGATAGTGAGCAATTCATTAGATTTGCGCTTAACCTAAGAGAACGATCTAATCCCCTGTTAAGGAATCACAAATTTAATACTCCAATTTACTTAAAAGTTTTGGGGATAATTAAACACAAACTTAAACCAAAACTGTTGCGAAATGGACAGCGAAACGAAATTGGAAATGACTGTGAGATAGAATGGACACGAAGATTTACGTGGAGAACCCCTTAATGATCGGGGTAAAAAACCACGGGCGAGGTAGAAATATTATCATTGGGGTAAAAAACAGGAGTTACAACCTCACAATCTATAATGGAGAAAACACACACCATCTCTCTTTATAGTCGGAGCAAATATCGAACAAACCCTCAATTTTTTCTCCACCCTCTATTTCTTTCCTCTCTCTCTTTCCTTTCTCTATTGGTTTTGGTGTGATTTTTACAATGAATGATCAAGCCTATTTATAGGCTAAAACCTTCACTAATAGCCATTATAATATTAATTTAATTAAATAATACTATAATTAATATTAGAGTAGTGGAAGTGGGTTGGTGACCAACCCACTCAACCTACTCCCATCAATCTTCCACTTGAAGATTTGATTGATGACCAATCAGATCTTCACACCATTCTTCTAGCTCGCCTTTGCATGTTACTTATGTTCAGTCAATCCACATGAGGAACGACACCACATAAACTTGTCCACATGAATTGCTTTGGTCATGTAATTTGCCAGATTATCCGCAGTGTGAACTTTTTGCATGTCCACGTCCCCTCTTCCACTTGTTCACGAACAAAGTGGTATTGGACCCGGATGTGTTTGGTTCTTGAATGATATGCTGGATTCCTTGCAAGATGCAACGCACTCTGGCTATCACAATAGAGAACAATATTCTCCTGTTTGTGGCCGAGTTCTTCCCTCAACATCTTTAACCATATTACCTCTTTACTGACTTGCGTAGCTGCGACATATTCTGCTTCCGTTGTTGACGTTACAACAACGGACTGCAGTTTTGAAACCCAGCTTACAGCACCGCCAGCAAGATTGAACACATATCCTGTTGTCAATCTGCTTTTATCAAGTTCACCTGCATAATCTGCATCACCAAAACCATGGACAGTGAAATCTGAACCTCCGTAAGATAAGCCAAATCTTCCGCTTGCTTCTGTCTCGAGATATTTGCACACCAAGAATTTTGTTTGCTGGTCCAAAGTCCTTCATTTCGAATTCACTGGCTAGTTGACTCTTTAAGTCGGCAATACGACCTTTGTTGAGTCCTGCTACCAGCATATCGTCGACGTACAATAGCAATATGATGAAATCGTTATCGCCAAATCTCTTGAAGTACGCACAAGGATCTGAATATTGCCTTTGTAGGCAGACTCATTATGAAGGAGTCAAATCTCTTATACCAGCATTGAGGTGCTTGTTTGAGCCCGTAGAGAGATTTGATCAATCTACAAACCAGATCTTCTTTTCCTTGTTCCTCGAAACCTTCTGGTTGAAGCATATATATTTCTTCATCCAGGTCACCATGGAGAAAGGCCGTCTTCACGTCCAGCTGCTCAAGATGCAAGTTGAATGTAGCACACATTAACAAGACTATCCTGACTGTTGTAAGTCGTACCACCGGTGAGAAAATTTCGTTGAAGTCAATTCGTTCTTTTTGAGCATATCCATTTACAACCAGTCTAGCACGGTATCGCTCTACCTGGTCATCACCATTTCGCTTGATTTTTACACCCATTTTTTGCCAATGGGTTTGCTTCCTTGCGGTAATGGCACAAACTCTCATGTCTTATTTTTATAGAGAGCTTCCAATGCCTCTTACGTTGCTGAAATCTACTGACTCGCATATGAATTAATCAGTGCTTCTTGGAAAGTAGTTGGCTCTCCATCCTCCGGTAGAAAACAGTATGCAACATTGCTCTCTATCTCATAATTTGAGTCCCAATTGGGCGGTCTACGCTCGTGTGATGACCGCCAGTGATCTGGTACTTCAGATTCGACTCAGTCGAGCTCTTAGTGCGCCGGTTCAGCTTCAGAAGATTTATATTGCTCCAATTTTGTTTTCAACGGTGTAGTCTTTCTCACGCCTTTTGAACTGCTATCATTATCAACTTGCTCTTGATCGCTATCCTCCAAGAAGATAACATCTCTGCTGATAATCACTTTGTGGTCAGTGAGATCCCACAAGCGATACCCCTTTACTCCTTCAGCGTATCCCAAGAATAGACATTTCCTGGACTTTGGATCCAACTTCGTCGTTTCTTGATTGTGGTACATCGCGTAAGTTGGACTTTCAATATATGAAGGTCTGAATAGTCTGCAGGTACAGCAGTCCACATTTCCATCGGTGTCCGCATCTTTATACCAGTAGATGGGGCCCGATTCACCACATAACAGGCAGTACAGACCGCTTTGCCCAGAACTTCTTGTCCACGCCCGCAGTTCTCAACATAGCCCTTGTTCTTTCCAACATGGTCCTACTCAACCGCTCTGCCACTCTATTCTGTTGTGGAGTGTACGTCGTGGTGAACTGTCTTCTGATACCCGTTTCTTTGCAGAATTCAGTGAATTCTTTGCCATATATTCCCCTCCATTATCTGACCGGAGATACTTGATTTTTCTGCCAGTTTCAAGTTCAACTCGCGCCTTGTATGTTTTGAAGATAGAAACACGTCGTCCTTCTTTATGATTGGGTACACCCATCATCTCCTTGAGTAGTCATCAATGAATGACACAAAATAGCTGGCTCATCCCAAGGACGCAACCGGTGCTTGCCATACATCGGAGTGGATCAATTCTAGAATATCTTTGCTTCTAGAATTCGATGGGGAGAACTTCAGGCGATGCTGCTTGCTCACAATGCAACGCTCGCAAAATGGTAGCGACACCGTCGTGAGTCCATGAAGTAGATTCTTTTGCACGAGAATTTCCATGTCTTGTTCAGACATATGACCAAGTTTCTTGTGCCAAGTCATCGTGGACTTTACATTTGAACTCGTCATGACAACGGATGCCTGCCCTTCTTGCAAAGTCTCTCCATTTAGCATGTATAGGTTTGCAACTATCTTTTCTCCCTTCATCACCACCAGCGCTCCTTTGGAAACCTTCGTGATCTTGTTCTCCAATTCAATTTTGAAACCAAGATCATCGAGTTGTCCCACGGACAACAGATTTTTCTTCAACCCCTCCACATGTCGCACATCATGATGGTACGCACAGTGCCTTCATACATCTTTATTTGAATCGTACCCACCCCGACAATCTTCAGCGCTTGGTCATTGCAGCTGTAGACATAACCTCCAAAGGTTGCCTCGTATTGATGAAACCATTCCCTTTGAGATGTCATGTGGAAAGTAGCTACTGAGTCCATGAGCCACACGTCGTTGAATCTTCCATTTTCAGATAGTGGTTGCGGCTTCACACACCAAGGCAATTCCATCATCGGTAGTGTTGGCGGCATTTCCTTGGGCATTGGGGTTTTTATTTAGAGCCCAACAATCTTTCTTCAGATGACCTTTCTTGCCACAGTGGTAACATTTTATAGACTTCTTGTTTTTGGTAACAAGGCTTTGCCGTTTCCGACTCCCACTTGGACCAGACTCTCCGGGTCTTGTCCGATTTCGGCTCACGTTTGGACCACGTGCTCCTGATCTTGCCCTCGTCACTATTAACGCTTCCACCTGTTGGGACGTTATCAACTTGTCTTCTTTGTTATTGCGCCGACTTTCTTCTTTGAGAACCGCAGCTGCAACATTGTCGAAGATAAGTTTTCCCGCAGCTTGGTTGTTTCTCAGATTGATGACGAGTTAATCGTAGGAGTCTGGCAGGCTTTGTAGTAGAACCTCAGCACGTTCACTTGGCTCAATTTTGTAGTACAAGTCTTTAAGTTGAGAGAATAGAGTATTCAACTTGTTGATGTGCTCGGCCACTGAAGAAGATTCTTCAATTCATAGATGGTATAATTTTCTTTTCAGGAAAATTCGGTTGTGGAGTGACTTGACTTGATACAACTTTGCAAGATGTTCCCAAATTTCTTTTGCACTAGTCTTCTCTTCTACGCTTGATAATATGTCATCTGCTAATGTCAGATGAATATTTGCGATGGCTCTCCCGTCTATCTACTTCCATTTGGCATCACTTCTAATTGTTGTTGGTCTGCCAGTGATCGCCTCCAGACAATTTTCTTTGAGTAAAATTGGCTTAATCCTCATTTTCCACAGTGAGTAGTTTCTCCCGTCCAATTTCTCAATTTCATTTTTAGCTGCCATTTTTTCCCACGTCGCAATCGTCGGAGAAATTCAACAATCCAGCCAAATACCGATCAAATAATTTGCAGAAAGGGTAGCGACCAGCTTTCGAGACAAAATACCCTTCTAAGTAAATTCCCAGATGAGATCTGGTGGGGTCACAATGTGTCCCGCTTGGCACCAGCCACCTAGACAGAACTTACTTACACAGTCTATTGCCACGACTTGCCAAACAACTCTTCCGTAACGATAAACTTTTCGATATCCTTTCTGGTGTGGAAGATCTGACAAAGGTGCAACCACAGAGCATAATCGGAATATCAATTAGGGATGGCTCTGATACCACTTGTTGCGAAATGGACAGCGAAATGAAATTGGAAATGACTATGATGATAGAACGGACACGGAAATTTACGTGGAAAACCCCTTAATGATCGCGGTAAAAAACCACGGGCGAGGTAGAAATATTATTACTGGGTTAAAAACAGGAGTTACAACCTCTCAATCTATAAAGAAGAAAACACACATCATCTCTCTTTATAGTCGGAGCAAATACCGAACAAACCCTCAATTTTTTCTCTACCCTCTATTTCTTTCCTCTCTCTTTTCTTTCTCTATTGGTTTCTATGTGATTTTTACAATGAATGATCAAGCCCATTTATAGGCTAAAACCTTCACTAATAGCCATTATAATATTAATATAATTAAATAATGTTCCCTTCTTCCCGCTAACTTTATCACATTTTTCTATTTCGGGCGTCCCACTAACTTTATCACATTTCTTTTTTGAGTAAAAATTTATCACAAACAATCAATATAATAATATTAAATATTCTTAAAAGACGTGTCAAAATATACACTTTTTTACCTTTTCATTGTACTATATTATTATAATAATGTCACCTTAATATCCGTGCCCACCAAGAAATGTGATAAAAATCATGGGACGGAGGGAGTATTATAATTA
Source organism: Craterostigma plantagineum (assembly GCA_027422505.1). Classification (NCBI taxonomy): domain Eukaryota; kingdom Viridiplantae; phylum Streptophyta; class Magnoliopsida; order Lamiales; family Linderniaceae; genus Craterostigma; species Craterostigma plantagineum. The sequence continues at coordinate 18,134,153 of JAPQWV010000017.1, read as the reverse complement.
ATATTAGAGTAGTTGAAGTGGGTTGGTCACCAACCCACTCAACCTACTCCCATCAAAAACTTCTTGCGCATTAACTTGAATTTGAGAAATGTGAGCCAAAACCATGATGATGAGGCATAAGGATAAAAAAACGATCTCAAGATATTCAAGGACGAAGCTGACATTGATTTCTGCTTCAGGAATTTATCTGTCCTTACCATTTATCAAGTTTGAAGGTTTGGATTTGGTGCATTAACTAGCAATGTTCATGATTTCATAACTTTCAATAGAGTGAGAATTTGAGTGTGATGTAAACAAGAGAATGGGTGAGGAATTGCATACTTGTATACCTAGTTATTGTATGAAATAATAAGCTTTGTTGGTTGGTGGCTATCTGCTCAAGTTGGAGCAAAACCTACAGAAAATTGCATCTCCATTTTCATTTTGTTTTGTGTTTTCCGATTCGATCTCATTCAAGATCGAAGTTCTTTGAATAAATCCACACACACATTTGATAGAAGAGTGAATTGCCTCTCTAGATTGCGAAAATGACTCCGTGCAAAAAAGAAAGAGATAAGGAGATAAAGGGCCTCCTTGACGTAGTCCTCGTGATGACATAAGATGGCCAAAAACGTTGCCATTGTAGCACATTTAATAATTAAGCTCACAAAACATGAATGAAACCAAATTGGCTGATTACCTTTTCGATGAAGGATCACTCAACACGATCATACGCTTTTACTCATGTCCAATTTAAGGAAATAAAATCCCTCTTTACCTCCCATTTCTATCTGACAGCATGATTAACGCCAAATGCAGTGAGACATTAATCTGTAGCAATGAAGATTTATATACACATGAATGTCTTTCCTACGTCAAAGTTGAACATAGCTTTCGAGCATTATACAGCCCCAACATTATTCTCAGGACGAACATTAGATTGTTCATGATCTATATTCACAACCCTAATCTCCTCCTCTCCCGCTTCATCGGATGAAACGGGGACCACCGTGCTCCCTCGAATCGAGCCGTCTGCTTCTCGATCATCTCTAACCGAGCGAAAGGATTTGGGATCCCTTTGATCGAAATGCCTGCATAGCGCGCTGACCCTTGGACGAAACCGTGGCCGCAGAGTTCCAAAGCCTACCGATATAATCCCTATTGTTAAACAGATAGCTCGCGAACATGGCCACGAGGCAAATCCATGTGATCGCTCCCGTGATCGCAAAAAGGACCTTAAAACTGCTCATACCCGATGTTTCTTCACGAAGCGTTTGACGGATCCGATGACGAATCTGCATGTCATTTCTTTTATCCAATGATCTTTCATCGTCGTGATTTCGCGCGTGTCATCAACTTTAAGATGATTCGAGATACATACGCGACTAATGGCGAGCGCCTTGAAGAAACCTACAAAAGAACGGTAGGCAACCCTTGTCCATCACATACTCCCACAGTCCTTGGTTTAGGGAAAAGAAAATTGAAAATGAAAGGAAAAATGAAAACTTGTTTTAATGCTTGGCTGATCAAAGAAATAGATAAGGAAAAGAAAAGAAATGTAGTTTAAGTTGACTTAAAACAAAGGAAAACTAATTTATTCACCAAATAGTTAGGAAAACGAAAGAAAAATTTATGGAAATCATTTCTCTCTCATTTTCTTTTTCACCCTATTTTCTTCGAACCAAACTGTAAAGGCTTCAATTTGTCACCTAGGGATTCGATGGAGTAGATAGGCACTCCTCCGTAGACACTGCCATCGCCCAGAACCATGTCCGCCAGAAACTCAAGGTCCAGAGTTGAGGCTCCGATGGTAGTACGACGGCGCGTAGACGGCTGGCGGAGAGGGATATGACATCGATTCCGTCGTCTCTATGGCCTCGACAATGGAGGTGAAGGATATATGAGTCGTACCAACCATTTACCCAGTAGATCATTCAAGATTTGACTGCCACCCATGCTCTTTCCTTGGCGCGTAGCTAAACAGGTTGGCGTTTGCTACCTCTCCGGTCTGGAGCGATCTTTGTTTGAGATTTTAATTTGGGGTTTGTCCCACATCGACTAATTCAAGCTCTTCGAGCCGCTTTATATATAAGAGGTTTTCTCCTCCTTACACCAATTGATTTAGGAAGGACCCCTCTATTTCTAATATGGTATCAGAGCGAGTTCGATTTTTGCTCCCCGTCACCCGATTCATATGTCTACGTGTTGGGTCAGTCATGCCAGGCGTGAGGGGGCGTGTTGAGATAATAATTTGGGTTTTGTCCCACATCGACTATTCAAGCTCTTTGAGCCGCTCTATATATAAGAGGATTTCTCCTCGTATCACCAATTGGTTTTAGGAATGACCCTTCGATTTCTACTACTCTTGAAGAGACGTATAAAATGGCTAAAATTTCTTCAACATTGATATCAAAAACTCATTAGATCATTTACTGCATCTCGTAAGAGCTGATGAAGGAATGGACCACTCACCTTTCGCCAAGAGATCCCGTTTATCTCCGAAGCCGATTGTTCTAGTCGGGGTGAATAGTGATGTTATCAGTTCATGTAGAAACTGATGGATTCTACAACCACAAAGAGCTGTGGGGGAAGGAGTGGTAAAACTGTGAAGTAGTAAGAAATGAATGCTGCAATTTCTTGTTATAGTGAAATATTTACTTACCAGCTCGTGTTTTTTCCATCTTCGTTATGGCGCCAAAAGCGTATTTTAAGATGAATCATTTTTTTAATGAAAATAAAATTAAATATTATATATTGAGAAAATTTTGTGTGTGCCAAAGCATCACAATTTAGGCCCCGATGTTTCGCGTGGAGAAAAACCAAAATGGCCCCCGATGTTTACCACATGTACCAATTTAGTCCCTGATGTTTCGCGTGGAGGCCTCGATGTTGTCGATTTTGAACGAAATTTGTCCTGCTCTTAGATGTGCGTCAATTGGATGGAAAATTGATACGATTCGACGATTAGACTTAAAAAAAAAAAAAGAAAATACTAAAGAAAATGATTGGTTAGACTTAAAATGATTGGTTAGACTTAAAAAATTATACATTAACATTAGAAAAAGAAAAATTCAAATAAAGAGGAAATAATTAAAAAAATATAAATAAAAGAGAGAATAAAAAATTAATTTACATATAATAAATTAAAATAAAATAAAAATAAAGAGAGGTTAAAAAATTAAATTAATAAAATAAATTAATAAAAAAAAAATTGTGGTTGCACAGGAGTCTTTTTGATGGTTTATATTTTTCATTCGATTCAAATACTAATTATATAATCCCTCCGTCCCAAACCATTTTATAAATTTTACTAAATCGGGCGTCCCACATTTTTTGTACATTTCCTTATTTAGCAAAAAACTATCACAAACAATCAATATGATAATATTAAATATTCTTAAAAGACGTGTGAAAATATACACTTTTTTACCTTTTAATTGTATTATATTATTAAAATATTCAATTTCTTAATTCTCGTGCCAACTCCCAAATGTCCAAAAACATTCTGGGACAGAGGGGGTATTACTTTAGTGTTACTCCGTATACCTTTCGTGTGATTCGACTTGTTCAAATTTCTATTATTTTTCTAACAACTCATAGATGGAGAGAGTGATGACGATGGTGATGATGATGGTGACGTATATGTATACAAAGCTTACAATATATATATTTATATAGATATATTAGAGTCAAAAGCCATACTTGAAGATCAGAAGCTTGCCCGAGTTAAGACCCATGGAACTCTCGTTGCCATGCGATCTCTAATGACAGGTTCGGGCCCAAAGCCAAGGCCAGGCCTCGGGTTTCTTCCAACATTATACCCGCCTCCTCTCTACTTTATGGTATTGTGCGGACATTATGTTCGCAGGTGAAGTGATGTGCCATGCAATGCAAGAATCTTACACCACGAGTGTATGACCATAGACACGGAATCTTACAGCCTACAGTGTACTCTACATACCCGTTCCACGCTGGCCTCGCTATCGCATGAAAATCTTGATACTTGGCCGAGTTCAAGCATCGACCCATAGTCAATATGGTGCAATGCATATTTCTATAGCAACCACGTACGCTATTGGTGGCGGATAGGTTTAATACTATTGGTATCGACGATTCTATTTATATGGGGCACCAAAAGGATGCGTTTAGCTTACCGTCGAGGGATTTAATTGGTGATAGCATCGAACTGACCAATTAAAAGCCTCGATTGTTGTTGGGTCCATCCACCTTCTCTAGCCAACTTGTCATATTCAGGGACGGACCTATATTGAGGCTTGGAGGGGCCGTTGACCCCAGCCCAAGGATCACGCACCCCAAAAGCAAATAAGAAAGATCTAGTGAGGGAGAGAGAAAGAGTGAGAGGGTACAAGACTGGTAGATTAGGGTGAGAGAGCAGGTGTAGTTTACTGTGGTAGTTGGGAGTAGTTATGAATACATTATCCGGGTGGATAAGGGGTCTCATGTTTGTGTTTAAACACGAGAATTAAATTTGTACGGTATAATTTTCTCAAATTTAGTAAAATATGTGCTCTCCGTGGAGGTAGGCAGTATTGGCCGAACCACGTAAAAATCTTGTGTTCTTGATCGGTATCATTTTGGCTTTATACTGTCCCGATGAATTTATCGAGGGGTCCAAATCAATCAACCTTCCGTTGGGGCCGAAATATTACCGCTCACGGCAGCAATTGCAAGCTAATAATTCATCCCTCTCACACCCATATAAATATGATTGCTAATTATTAATAGTATTAAACCTAAAACCCCACCAATAGCATACGTGGTTGCTATAGTATATGGGAGGCACGGTAATGGCTAAGGGTCGATGCTTTAACCGGCGAAGCGTCATGGTATATGTTGGAGCTATTGCACTTCTCAAGGAAAAATCTCAAGAAATGTGGAAAAGTTGAAGCGATAGTTATCGGTCTCATTCCGAGATTTGTTTGTAGAAGTAATAATAATAATAATAATAATAATAATAATAATAATAATAATAATAATAATAATAATAATAATAATAATAATAATAATAAAAATGATCTCATTTATGAGGAGGATGGGGCTTTAGTGATGCTTTTGAGCATAAGCACTACCTTTAGTTCGGTTTCAGACTTTCAGTACAGTTCAGGTCAGGTCAGTCTAGTAGAATACCAATTTTGTTTCAGTTCGATTCCCAGTTATTTTCCTCAATAAATTCCCATTCACAAAATCTAACATTATAGTCCATTTTCTATGTCAAACAGTTTTATACGAGGACGTAAGAAGAGTAAAAGATTTCTAGCACAAGATATTATTATCGCAGCAGTATATGAAACTGTTAAATGTACAAGTTTGATTCTTTTGTTCAAGATAGAAAGTGAAGCATAGAAGCGATGTTGTAAAAGAGATCAATGGCGTATGAACATGGAGAGAGATCACATTTGAAGGTAGTATCTATGTAGTTGACCGTCGTAAAGCTAACAGTAGGATCTTGCTAACGTACATAAAATATTTTAAACTGAAGCGTGATAAGTGCCATTAACCTCACTCGTCTGCCCTTTTATTTATTTATTTATTTCTTTTTTTTGCATTGCTAGAGGCACTACATTGTTTTTGTTTGAATATTCTTATCGCTACAAAAATATATTAAATATGTTGGTTGAGATTGGTCGGGACTGGTATATCCATGACACTTTTTCAAAATAAATCGAATTTTAATTCGGATATAAAAAATATTGCCAAAATTGATTGGGTTTCAAAAATAGGTGAACGCGCCACTACGTATGGCGCGTTCTGAACGCGTCACACACCGAGTGGCGCGTTCAAACGTGACTTAGACCCATGAGTTCTTCCCTTCTCCTCCTCTTCTTCTTTCTAATTTCTTTAAACCCCAACCTCTCAAATCGACAGATCGGACTCCAAATCATGTTTGTCAAGCTCAGAATCCTTACAATTTCATTAGGTATGTGCTGATTTGCTTTTATTTTTGGACTTGAACGATTTGGCCGGTCCCTCCGGGCCTCGCAGGCGGGACTCGCCGCCGAAGCGCGGGTCGCCGCCGCACTCGCCGGACGGACGGACCCGGTGTGATCGGCCAAGGTGGTGGGTGCGGATTATTTTGCATAATCGTAGTAATTTTTCCGGCGAATTGGAGGTGGTTGTTGTCGGTGGTCGCCAGCGTTCGTCACCGGTGTGGTCGTTCCACCGGTGGTCGGCATATGTCATCGCCGTTGGTCGTCCACGCGCACGCCTAGTGTCATCACCGGTTGTTGGTGGTGGTCGTCGGCGTTAAACGCCTAATGTCGTCGCCGGTGGTAGTCGGGCTTTCAACGCCGGTGGCCGTCGGCGTTAAGCGTTGAATATCGTATGTGCGTTACATTGTTGGTCTTTACGTAGCGGCGTTACTCGTTGGGCCTTATTAAGTACCTTTTTTTTAAGATGGACGAGACTTCACTTTATGGACCGAGGGATTCATCTTTGTTGAAGAAAAACCAAGCGCACCGTTCGTCGTATATTTTTCGAGATGAGAATTTGCTTGACGCTACACTTCGAACGAGGGGTCCAAAGGTTTCTGTATGGGGTATGGCGGGCAACCTGGGAGAAATTCATATTCACGTACTAAGAGCTGGAGTCGATGGGATTTTACGGCGTATATAGTTGTAAATCTCAAAAGGTGGACCCGCATATCATCACAGCTTTAGTTTAGCGATGGCGTAGCGAGACACACACCTTCTATCTCTCGGTAGGAAAAGCCACCGTGACCTTGCTGGACGTTGGTACTTTATGGCGCTTACCGATCGAGGGAGAAGCTGTTTCTGGAGTTGCTTATGCGAGGAGCAAGTCTCAGTGGTCGGACTATTGTCGTATGATGACGGGATTTGCGCCAGAGGATCGAGATTTCGATAGCTCGTCCAAAATGAGTAATGGCATTGAGTAACTGGTTATTAGAGAATCCAGTTACTGATGACAGTACGGAGGACGTAGTCGATGAAAGGGCACGCGGATATGCGCTTCTGTTGATTGGGTGCGTTTTGTTTCCCGATAAGAGCGGCTCACGGGTTAATGTTAATTACCTACAATTTTTGGAGCGCATCGATGAGGTCCGCGACTACAGCTGGGGAAGTGTTGTGCTTGCGTGTTTGTATCAAGAGTTGTGCGCAGCCTCTCGCGGAAATGTACAGAACATCGACGGACCCATGCGCATATTGCAGGTATGTATCTGTTTTATTTTACATAAATATTTATAAGCAGTATACTTGTTTTAACTTAAGATCTCAATTATGTAGGTGTGGGCTTGGATTCATATCTTGCCTTTGAGGCATGTTATCCGCTCGACTGCAGCAGACCTAGTCGAGACAATACACAATGGCGAAGTTATGCTACCCATGCCCTACAATCACAAAATCGGGGCACGATTGTGAGGTGGAGACATATCACAAACAATAATCGTAATATTCTACGGTATGTTTTCTGGAGCTTTAAACTTTGCAAAGACGGTTTTCAACATTGTCGAAAGGTAGTATGTGTAGACGGAACTCATCTTTACACGAAATATAAGCACCAGATGTTGATTGTTGCGGGCATTGATGCTAACCAGAACGTAGCCTTCTCGATCGTGGATGAAGAAACCCGTGAATCTTGGCACTGGTTTTTGCACTTATTGAATGTTCACGTGTTGAAAAATGAGGAAGTATGTTTAATCTGAGATTGTCATCATGGGATTAAATCTGTTGTAGAATTGCTTTTTCAGATAAATTCATTAGAAGTGTTCATCATTTTTGCCTTCGACATGTCAAATCTAACTTCTATAAGGATTTTAAAGACCATCAGTTAAAGGATCTATGTCGTCGAGCAGGCATGACACATACGGAGTTAAAGTTTAAGCGAACGATGGATCAAATTAAGGAAATCAATAAGAAGGCTTGGAAGTGGCTTGATAAAAACCCAAAGGAGAAGTGGACGTTTGCGTATGATGGGGGTCGTCGGTGCGGTACCATGACGACAATTATATCAGAGGCATTAAATGTAGTCTTAAAAGGAGCTCGGTGTCTGCCCATAACTCCAATTGTCCAGTTTACTTTCCATCGCGTTATCACATATTTTTTTGACAGGTATCAAAGGCATGCCTTGCGATGGAGAATTCAGAAACATGGCCATATTATGTCACAAAAAAGTATCGTGATTGGAGCAACGACTCAAGAAGCCATACGGTGAGAGAATTTGATTATGCGACAAGGTTCGCCGAGGTCTTAACCAGGTATTTAAGTGAAAGGGGATCAAAGTCTACGTGGTAATATTGAGTGAACTCCAGTGCTAATGCGCTAACTGGAGTATGTTAAAAAGACCATGTTCACATGCACAACCAGCTTGTCGTTGTTTTGGGCTTAATAGTGCTCAATATGTTGCCGCGTATTATAACAAAGAAGCTTATTTGAGAACTTATGGGGGTCGCTTTGTTCTTTGGACACGAGCGTTATTGGGATTACGCTGAGTTCCAAGTGTTCCACAATCAGCAACGTCGAAATCGAAGGGGAGCCGGAAGGCACCGAACGACGAGGATTACAAATGAGATAGATAGATCTGAGAGGCGTGCAAGGCGAAGTGGTGGACAAGGCTAAGTAAACTTAATACTGTTTCGAAAGTTGAAATGTCTGTTTTATGTGTGTTTAAGTAATTCTATTTGCAATGAAATATTTGTTTGTGTTTGGTTTGCTTCAAAAAATGTACAATTTATGTGTGTTTAAGTAATTATTTGCAATTTAATGTTTGGTTTGATTCAAAAAATTTCGGATTTTTAACTATTTTATTTACTTATGAAATTTTATTTAGATACAAAACAATAAAAATTATGAGAAAGTACAAACAAAGTTAACTATTTTATTCAAATACTTGCAAAATTTACTTACGAAAAAAAATTCGAGAAAGTAAAAAAATTTCAAAAAATTTCGAATTTTTACCTATTTTATTTACTTAACAAATTTTATTTAAATACAAAACAAAAACAAAAACGCTAAGAAAGAAAAAAAATTTAAGTGGAAAGCGCCACTTGGACTGACACATTTCGAACGCGCCACACGGAGTGGCACGTTCTAAACGCGCCATACCAGGTGGCGCTTTCACCTATTTTTGAAATCATACACGAAGTAAACCAAACACAAACAAATATTTCATTGCAGGAGCGCGACGAGATGGTAGCGCATGAAGCCATGACGGAGACCCTAAAAACTGGCGAAGAAATCAGTCACCAGAAGATCAGGGAACCTAGTGAGGTCAGCCGTAAAGAGATGGAGCGCATTAACAAGGAGAAAGCACGCCAGAAAGAAAAGGAGAAGAATGGATTGAGGCGAGGAACAAACTCGAGACCTATATGAATATCTTGAGAAGCCAGAGCAACGTCAAATATAAGCTTGCTGAAGAACTGAAGACGAACGAGAAGGATGAGATCGCGCCGATCTCCAAGGAGGCCCCGAAGCGGATGGACGATAACCAAAATCTGAAAGAAACAGAAAGCGACGAAAACTGCAGAAAAGTCGCGGAGGAGATGCGCTCGTGAACAACGAGACAGAGCAGTACATGGCCGCCACCATGGAGGAGATGAATGAGAAGAAGCTTGTTAAGGAGTACGAAGGATTCGACAAGCCAGATGCTGGCGATGACCCGACGAGCCTGCTGACGGGCTACGTCACGAGGATGAAGAAAGAAGAGAAAAATATTAATTATATTAGCGATAAGAAGCTGATGATCCCGGGGTTGTTGAGATTCGACAAAAATATATTATTTATGCAGGAGCCGTTCGAAAAGAACACGTTAGAAGAAACTAGCCAAAAGGATCACGCAGGTCCAAGAAGGAAAGTTGACGGTCGAGCAAGATAGAAGAAGCACACAGACAGCGAAAGCACGCATTGACAGTACGAAAGCCAAAGAGGCGTACAACACAGTTCGACAGGTAAGTACTAAAACGAAATGTGTGAAAGCGGTTCGAGACAGCTTGGCTAGCCGCGACGCACAGAAGACGAAAGCGGGTCAAATTTAAAGAGCAAATAAAAGACTCAAACGCTTTGAGATTAAGGGGGAAATTTAGCTGATAATCTCAAAGTTGGACTGATAAGTTGAAAAAACAAAAACAAATAATAAAATAAAAAATAGAAAAACACACGTATGGTTAGTAGCCAGCCAAAGAAGACCAAAAGAGGAAAATAACGAAAAAAGGAGTCAAAAGAAGTATGCTACAGCCGAAAAAAAAGAAACGCACACTCTAGTTAGATATCTCATTTGTTTTCCTTTATCATATATATCTGTATATATGCATGTATATGCATTGTCAAGGGCGGAGCCAGCTCACGCCTAGGGTTGGCACTTGCCTACCCTGAAATTATTATTTTACCTTATATATATATATATATATATATATATATATTCTATGGGTTATTTTAACAAAATATCTATAGCCTACCGTAAATTGTGATCGTGAGAATTGTAATTAGGCCTTTTGAAGTTTGGGCTTGTTGATATTTTTGAGATATTAAATAATGGTCCACTTCATTTGGGCATTTTACTAGATGTGAGTAGTAAATAACCTAAGCCCAATAATGAATATTGTGAAATAATTAATTCGTTGTGGGCAGTGGCCGGTGGCAAAAAGAGAGCACTTATGTTTGATGGCTGTTTTCCCAACTCAAATACATCATCTGATATTTTGAAATAAGAGAAATGATTAGGAAAAGCCCATTTCATTCTGATCATAGTTCATATTGTCGGTTGATTTTTATTACATATTATATTATTATGTCGTCTTAAATTTACTTAATTTTTTTGCACCTCAAATTATCTTCTAGCTCCGCCCCTGTGCATTGTAACGAGTGTGGAAAATTAATAGAGTTAAAAGAGATAAAATTCCACCTCCTCTTATCCTCTCGTCTAGATATGAGAAGCACCAAATGTGCGTGTGAGTGTTCGTAGATACGAGTGATCAAAATTACTAAATTCGTGTGTAGTCAAAATAACATCAGCAACTTTGTAAGTGAATATGCAACTCTAATCTGAGCCATCCGTCATTTGTCCGCCAAGATCAACGCCCCATATGTAAAAGCGTTAGTTCAAACATCAGCCATTAGATCAAGCGCGAATCATCTGACGGCTGCGGTTTAATCTGGGCTTTGAATTAATTTCTTCAGCTTAATTCTTGATCTTCTTTAAGCTGTGATTGCCCATGCACTTTTCTAATCAGCTACAGCCTTGATTATCGAAGTTTTAGGATCATATTTCTCAACATTATTTGACTAGGGATTCGGAAGCCAATTCCACACCACATTGTCAGACACGATTTTTAGAAAAAAAAATTCTTAAATTGCGGTTTCGAAAAATATAATCAAACCTTGGACAGTTTTTTGTTTTTTAACATGTGGAAGTAAAATTCTTATATTTGGATCGACTGATACTACTAGTAGTATTTAAATAAGAATTTAAAAAATGCATACTACTGTATTAACTTCAAAATGACGCGTAATAATCAAATCATATCATGTGGAAAAAATAATTCTTAAAACATAAATAGCGGGTTAGTTTCCATAGATGCATTCCCCATCCTTCATCCACCATGGATATCAATTCTATTGTACATATAGTTGAGCTTACAAGATTCAGATATATATTCATCACTCCCTATAGCTTATGATTGCCAAAGTTGAACAGTTGAAGCATCATACAATACCAACATTATTCTCGGATCGAACATTGTCCGCCTGGGCAGAAACGTTATTAGACAGTTCGAGATCTACATTCGCGACCCTAATCACCTCCTCTCTCGCTTCATCCGACGAAACTGGGACGACCGTGCTCCCTCGAATCGGGCCACCCATGACTCGATCATCTCTAACCGCTCGAAAAGATTTTGGGTCCCTTTGATCGAAATGTCTGCCCAGCGCCCGAACCTTGGACCAAACCGTGGCCTCAGTGTTCCAAACCCTACCGATATAATCCCGATTGTTATACAGATAGCTCGCGAGGAAGGCCTTGAGGCAAGTCCCCGTGATCGCACCAGTGATTGCAAAGAGGACCTTAAAACTACTCAGGCCGATGTTCCTCCACGAAGCGCTCGATGGGTCCGACGACGAATCTTCGTTGCATGTCCTTTCTTTATCCAATGATCTTTCACCTCTGTGATTTTGCCCGCGTCCGTCAACTTTATGATGGCCCGAGAGACATCTGCGACTAATGGTGAGCCTCTTGAAGAAACCTATAAAAGAACGATAAATTGTAGAGGTTATTTTGTCAAACTTCGGGAGTTTAGAAAGTAACCCATTCAGTATGCTGATATGAATGAAAGGTTGCTCCATCTAATGCCAATTAGTTTTAGGCTGAAACCCTAGTTTTTCACCATGTATAATATGATTAAATTTACTTTATACTGAATAAACTGTGGTGCGTTGAACCAATATGGCTTGGGTTGAGCTCGAGATTTCTCGATCATCTACTCACACCACCCGAACGAGTCGAGAAATCAACGACAACTACACCAATAAGGTATTTATTGTATGACTTACGAATGCGAAGCCCTCGGTGAGGTTAGGTGTGCCTATCTTCATGTACTTGTTGCAATACTTGGACAAGAAAAGATCGGCGTAAAGAGTATTCGCGAAAAGGGCCGTTATGCCGCCGTTTTGACTTCCTTTGTACAAAGCGACGTCGAACTCCTCGGGCCTTTCGTATGTCCTTATTTGGGTGCTGTCGAAGCCGAGCCTCTGCAGATAACTGTATATAAAAGAGCCCTTTCTACACCCAACGTAGTCTCCATTTCTTTTTAGCTTGTCCAAGTCCATGTCGGCCTGTTGAAGCTTCCATGTTGTTAGCCTAGCCGAGAGGCTCGCCGTGTAAGTTGAGCTCAGTATTAGGACGACAAATAGCCACACGACTACGACGAGTCGCGACAAATTGCCAACTATTCGTTCTCCTACATGAACGTAACAAGGGAAGACATAATGGATGATTCACATATTCAAACAATGGATGTAATAAAGGAGCTGGTAATATTATTACGCAATAGATGCTTACTATTTGCGAATACTAACGACGTGAAGGGGATGTAGAAAATTAAACCGACGTGCTCGGAGGGAGGGCCTCGAAAGGCACGGTTGAGCCTATGCTCGAGGATCCAAAGAGCAGTCCCTGTGAAGATAAACATTGCAATTGACATTAGCCATAACTGCTTCGTAAAAGGCGACAAGAAAATCCATGTGTCTTTTGTCGGGTCGTTGTATTGTTTCTTTTGAATCATCGTAACTCCTCCTCCTTCGATTGGGAGAGTGAAGTCCACAAATTGGGACCTATAAGCCGTGATGGTAATGTCCCCGACAACTACATCGTACGCCTGAAATCGATCATCGGTCGGTCAGAAGGTTCAAGCGAAGTAAGTAGTAGTATACGAGAAATCTTTGGTTTTTCTTACCCCATTATAAACCTGAAGGCATAAGTCATCGTAGGTCCCCGCGTTGGAACCGTTTGTAGCTTCGAAGGGGATGTAATCGGGTCGAACAGCATAAGGAAGCGCCGACGTCATAACTGACTCAAACAGGTCTATAAAGTATCCAGTGATCTTCAATGCATTAGTCTGGGGATCTCTTTCTACTTTAACAAACTCTGGAAAACCCCCCTTTAGTGGAATTCCAACCCTAAGTTTCTGACCGCTCACGGGAATTTCCCATCCTTTAGGCAAGTAGTTCGACCCTCCCGGCCATGTAATAAACCCTAACTTCGAAAAACTCTGCATCGAAGGTGACCATATCCCAATCTCCTTCTCACTCTCCCCAACCACGTTCAAGATTTGAAATGAAGAAGGTTGTAGTTGCCCCTTCACAAGACGAAATTCACCGCCAAGTCCCTCAAAACTAATTCCCGACAATGCTTCTAGAAGCTTCGGGCCCGTACGGGAAATTACCGTACTGAAAGGGTTCGTAGAATTAAAGGAGCCAACATCACCTGGCTCGGTGAACTGCGCTTTCTCAGCAGCCATAGCTAACGCCCATAGAGTTTCGTAAGCCCACAAGGCGTAAAGACTCATCCTCGTACCTGGTGAAAAGTCGGGATTATAGAGGGTAAACTTCTCGCGCCGCCTGGCATCGGTTTGTCTAAGCCTCGTCGACCTCGGGACGTTGGGTTTTACCCCAATCACTCCTTGCATGGCATCGGTCACTTCCTTGGGAAAGGAATAGAACAAATCCATCATGGAGCTCGTCACGATCCATACGTAACCCTGGCTCATCATCCCGGCTTCTTGAACCTTCTTGAAGATTCTGGAACCGAAAGAGTTGGTGAAGTGGGCGACGAAAACCCTAGTCTGCATGGTTTTCATGGTGTAGAGCTCCTTCATTATGAAGTCGTCAGTCGAACTGAGGGGAATGGCACTCCTATAGGAGATTCGAACGTCGACTTGCTGGAGAGAGTTTGATATGGAGGGTACGATTCCATTACCGTAATCTGAGTCTTCGTAGACGAGAACGGCTTGGTGCCACTGGAAGTGTCTGACAACTGCTGATATGGCGTCGACTTGGTCTGCGTCGCTTAACGCTGTCTGAACGAAGTATGGAGTTTGAGCGTGGAGCGAAGGGTTCGTCGCCGAGAACGAAATGACAGGAACTTTGTCGCCGAGGCCTATGACTAAGCTCGCTTGTGAAGACTTTTGAGGGCCTATCAGTGCATCGACTTGTAAGTTCCTTAACAAGTGTAGAGCTGCAATTGTTACGAAGACTTTTGAATACCAAGACTTAATGAGGACTTTTATCTGTAACGGCTATGTTATCAAAGAATAAATTGTACCCCACAAAAGGAAAAACATTAAAGAATATTATTACATATCTCAAGCAAAACCTTCTCTATATTTTCTTTAACTATTTTTTAGAGAATATCGGTTGTTATTAAACTGTGTCATCTCGCCTATACATACTCATGACAAATTGTGTATAAGAAGAATCGTCAACAATGCCCACAAAAATAAAAAGTCTATATAGAATGAAGTTCAGTCAAGGGGACACGTTAACAGAAATTATAAAATTTAAAAAATAATAAGCTTAAAGAACTCTTTGGTGAAGGTGAAGTAGTTATTGGCGTTGTTAATGCACAAAAAAATAGATAACATCGTTTCATGTGGCAAATGGAGTATTATTTGAATGCGAGACAGATCAAAATGAGATATATCATTACCAGAAGCTGCTGCATTTGTGACGCTGCCGTTTGAATCCCTAACATGAAGAACAATCCTCGTACTGTAATTTTGTTCTGTGAGTAAAAATCAGAGAGGGCTAATGACAAGCTAGTCAAGCCCATGCGTCCCACGAGAGAAGTTGAATCAAGAACAACTCCAACGTTAAAGGTTTTGTTGTTAGAAGAAGACGACGACGTCTGTGCATTTATTATGTAGCAAGAGTGCAAGAAAAGTAGGAAAAAAATTGAAACCGTCGACTCTCGAATTTCCATTCTTGGGGTATGATATGATAGCATTTGCTCGATCGGAAACTACTCCATAGTTATATTGTTTGTTGAGCACAATGGAAGTGTCTCTTGAAAGCTTTTATTGTCAAAGGGCCTTTCATTGGGCAAAAGTCAACTCTTATGAATTGCATTGACGACTGAGAGAATAGGAAGCAAGTGAATTTACACGCATGTGCCAATGTCTTTCTTTTCTTTTCTTTTTTATTTTATTTTTAGATTAAGTAATTGAATCTCAACATTGTCGGCCTCGACTATAACAATACAATCTAAACAGTTCGGTCAGAAATCGGTTTGACTTTGATTTAGATCGAGATCGACTCGGCTCGATAACAATACAGTTTGAGCAGCTTAAGGAGCAGTTCATATCGAGCCGGGAATCGAACCGAGATCAAGCCCATAATAATTTGTTATATTATAATAATATCATGTCCGTCGAGCTTATCGAGCAGTTTAGACAATACAGTTTGATCGATTCGAGATTCTTGAGTTGCGCTCAAATATTTAAGACTATGTTGTTTGATCGAATTCAAGCCTACCTTGTTTTTAGTTTTCGAGCCAAACTCGAGTTGCGCCATATTCGGGCTCGGCTCAGCTCATTTTTACCCCTACGTTGTACAGTCTCAAGTCCAGTACCCTTGACCTCCATTTGGAGATATTAGGAACTGAACACTTAGGCATATCTCTTTTATCCTTTAGGAGTGAAGACTTCGTGGTTTCAAGTCATACTTAATTATTTCCCAGAGCTAATAGAACAAGTAATGTCAACGAAAAGTTTAATGTGAGTTTTGGATAGATTGAGGGGATAGCTATCTTGTTCTCTGGTGTATGTCTGTAAGAGATCATTTGTTACTTATTACATCACGCGATTTCTTTAGTTGTTTTTTTTGGCCGCAGAAGTCATAAGAATGATTGCTATACGATAAGTTTAATTAATCGGAGCACGACGTTTCGGACATTTGACGTTTACGTTTAGTATTCTTTTTATGTAAGTCGAGATTAATATATAAGATCTTCGACATTTGCTTTTTATGGGAACTTATTTAAAATTCAAGCGGACGTCCGTAAACATCCCGGAAATTTCTCCATTCGTACTAAGGGTTTTGATTTATTATTAAACATCCTCATTAGCAAGTGACGATATACTAACTACGTAAAAATTCTCCTAGAGGCTTCTTCACATAATTTAATGGCAATAAAATATACCTCCATCTTGTTAGACTACATACTATAATATACATCAAAATCAATAACACCTATGCTTACATGGTGACCTAGGCCGAGATCAAAATATCTTTATCTCAACTTATGTAGGTTCTCCATGTACTAGTGTAGTCTTTTTTTTTTCCTGATATGAATAACCCTACTCAAATTGTTATTGACACCCCAGACTTTGAACTTGTGTCTCCAACTTAACCAACTGTTTATGTGCTTGGGGACTTATTAGTTCGGTTTTTAAATATGACCAATTTTATTTACCTTTTTTATTTGGGTTAAGGTAGCAATTCAATTTAAAATAGTCCTGACTAAAAACAATTCTAAAGTCTTCCGAAGCGTATCGAACATGAATAGTCACTCGAGCTTACTTGAAAGTATGAGCGTCTATTGCACAATAAGCAATGCCGTGGTGTGTGTTTGTAACGTTCCGTCTGAAAGGCACGAAAAAACTTCAGAGCTGATGATATCGTGGACTTAAAACGATACCATGTGTCTATACCATATGAAATATACAAAAATTTCTTGGAAAGACGACTGAATCGTTCCTTTCAAAAAAATTAAGTTGTTGCAACTTTGATTGTGATCTAAACCATAAACTAACAAGATTCAAGCATTATTGTGATTTCTATTGAAAATTAGGTAGATTTTAGGGAGACCACGACGGCGGCGGCGACGATAATAGTGATAAAAGTAGTAATAATAGTAACAATAATAATATGAATAATCATATACTTATTAAAATTAAAATAGTTGACCTCTCATTGACCCCCCTATAGCCAATCGCTGGGTGACACGTCAGCGCTCAAAAGTTCAATTACCATTTTGGGTCTGAATGTTGTGGGATTTACATTGTGCCATTGAATTCTAAGGTATATGTTTGATTGGAATTAGTAAATGCCATTCACGTTGGAATATCAAAAGACTAAAGACAAACAGTCACCTCCAAAAGTTTTTCTTTCTATTTTCTCTTCTTCGAATCTGCTTGGACTAAAGCGGCCGAAGTTCAAGTTTGAAGATCGGGAGGGACTTAGATCTCGATCAAAGATAAAAGAGAAGACATTTACCAGCTGATGAAGGTGCTCGAAAACCATGAAAAGAGCCATGAGATTTTTCGTTGCTCTGCAAAAAATAAGGTGGCTTGAAGAGGTTCAAAGGAAACGCAGGCGTTGTAGCTGCGATGGGCGGCGTCGCCGGCGGAGAATCGTTTGAACTCCGATTCTCAGTAAAACTTCCGAAACCCAAGCTCAGACCCAAGCCCAAACCCGACCACCCGTCGGAGTCTCTCTCACCCATCTCTCTAAGCTTTAATGTTAAGAGTTTTTGTGTAATAATTAAGAGAAGAGAAGAAGATACACACAATGAGGGGACAGAACAGAAGGAAGAAATATGGGGTGTTCTCTTTTCTTGGCAGAGGAGTTTTACAGCTTTGTATTATTATCAATTTCTTTTAGTTACATTTTTTTTCTTTGAATCGTAGGTAATGACCTAACATGTACTAACCTGTATGTATGTATTGTATTGTATTTTGTATTTTTATAGAGTTCTAAAGTTTTTAAAAACCAGATTGATGCCGAAGGAGATTCTGTTTTGGGTTGTTGAAAGGTTTTGATGTTGATTCAGCGCTAGACCAGGTGTATATTGCAGTTTTCTTCATATTTATATCATCTCTGCTAGAGATTTATGAATTGTTTTGATTTTTATGAAGCTTAGGTGCTGTAAATTCAGAAGTGTACGTTTCAGATGTTGAATTGATTTGATTCTTATGAAGCTTAAGTGCTGGAAATTCAAAAGTGTACGTCTCAGATGCTGTGGTTAATGAAGCAAAGCTATCTGGGACTACAAGTGGGGTGGGAATCAAGACATGGCAGGTTATAATTATAATAACTTTGATCGTTCGATAGTATTATCCTATCACTCTCTGCAAGAGATTTATCGGTTGATTTGAATTTTATGAAGCTTAGGTGTTGGAAATCCAAAAGTGTACGTCTCAAACGTTGATTTGATTCTTATGAAGCTTAGGTTATGGAAATTCAGAAGTGTACGTCTCAGATGTTGTGGTTAATGAAGCAAAACTTGGGACTACGAATGGGGTGAGAATCAAGACATGGCATTATAATAAATTTGATCGTTCGATAGTATTATCTTATCATATGTTCGTCATCTAATTTTCTTCCGTGTGAATAAAGGGAGGATCTGGAAGTGCAAGCAACATCAAGTTTCAGAACATTGATAAGAATCAAGACATGGCAGGTAATAATTAAAATAAATTTGATCGTTCGATAGTATTATCTTATCGTAAGATCGTCATCTCATTTTTAGAACATTGAGATGCAAAATGTGAAGAAGCCTATCATCATCGATCAGAGTTATTGTAATAAAAAAAAGACAATTTTTTTTCTTTTATTATATTTTGAATCAGTTTTAGTATGTATTTATTTTCCTTCAGAGCTCGGTTGTGCATGTGAAGAACGTCGTGTATCAGAACATCAATGGCGAGGGGTGGTTCTAAAGTTCAGATTGGTGCCGAAGGAGATTATGTTTTGGGGTTGTTGAAATGTTCTATGTTGATTCAGCGTTAGCCCATGTTATATTGCAGTTGTCACTTCCGCCGTAGCTGAGCGCGAGCCTTACTGTCATATTTATATCCTCTCTGCAAGAGATTTATGAAATAAAGCAAAGCTGTCTGGGACTACAAATGAGGTCAGAATCAAGACATTGCAGGTATTAATTATAATAAATTTGATAATTCGATAGTATTATCTTATTATAAGATCGTCATCTCATTTTCTTTCGTGTGCATAAAGGGAGGATCTGGAAGTGCAAGCAACATCAAGTTTCATAACATTGACAAGAAGCAAGATATGGCAGGTAATAATTAAAATAAATTTGATCGTTCGATAGCATTATCATCGTTCGATAGTATTATCTTACCATAAGATCGTCATCTCATTTTAGAACATTGAGATGCAAAATGTGAAGAACCCTATAATCATCGATCAGAGTTATTGTGATAAAAAAATAAGTTTTTTTTTTTCTTTTTTTTTTATATTTTGACTCAGTTTAGTATGTTTATTTCTTTCCTTCAGAGCTCGGTTGCGCATGTGAAGAACATCGTGTATCAGAACATCAATGGCGAAGGGTGGTTCTAAAGTTCAGATTGATGCCAAAGGATATTATCTTTTGGGGTTGTTGAAATGTTCTAATGTTGATTCAGCGTTAGCCCAGGTTTATATTGCAGTTTTCACTTCCGTCTTAGCTGAAACGTGAGCCTTACGGTCATATTTGTATCCTCTCTGCAAGAGATTTATGAATTGATTTGATTTTTATGCAGTATCGGAAGCTTAGGTGGTGGAAATTCAGAACTGTACGTCTGAGACGTTGAGGTTAACGAAGGAAAGCTATCTGGGACTAGAAATGGGTGAGAATCAAGACATGGCAAATAATAATTATAATTAATTTGATCATTCGACAGTATTATCTTATCATAAGATTGTCATCTCATTTTCTTTAGTGTGAATAAAGGGAGGATCTAGAAGTGCAAGCAAAATCAAATTTCAGAACATTGAGAGGAATCAAGACACGGCAGGTAATAATTATAATAAATGTGATCGTTCGATAGTATTATCTTATCATAAGATCATCTCATTTTCTTAGGGTGAGGATCTGGAAGTGCAAGCAACATCAAGTTTCAGAACATTGAGATGCAAAATGTGAAGAACCCTATAATCATTGATCAGAGTTATTGTGATGAAATAAGATATGTTTTAATATTTTGAATCAGTTTAATATGATTTTTCTTATTTTCCTTCAGAGCTCGGCTGTGCATGTGAAGAACGTCGTGTATCAGAACATCAATGGCGAAGGGTGGTTCTAAAGTTTCGAAAAATCAGATTGATGCCGAAGGAGATTCTGTTTTGGGGTTGTTGAAAGGTTTTGATGTTGATTCAGCATTAGCCCAGGTTTATATTGCAGTTTTCTTCATATTTATATCCTTTCTGCAAGAGATTTATGAATTGATTTGATTTTTATGAAGCTTAGGTGCTGCAAATTCAGAAGTGTACGTCTCAGATGTTGAATTGATTTGATTATTATGAAGCTTAAGTGCTGGAAATTCAAAAGTGTACGTCTCAGATGCTGTGGTTAATGAAGCAAAGCT
Organism: Craterostigma plantagineum; assembly: GCA_027422505.1. Classification (NCBI taxonomy): domain Eukaryota; kingdom Viridiplantae; phylum Streptophyta; class Magnoliopsida; order Lamiales; family Linderniaceae; genus Craterostigma; species Craterostigma plantagineum. The sequence continues at coordinate 18,113,344 of JAPQWV010000017.1, read as the reverse complement.
ATGTGGGACTACAAATGGGGTGAGAATCAAGAGATGGCAGGTTATAATTATAATAACTTTGATCTTTCGATAGTATTATCCTATCACTCTCTGCAAGAGATTTTTGAGTTGATTTGAATTTATGAAGCTTAGGTGCTGGAAATTCAGAAGTGTACGTCTCAAACGTTGAATTGATTTGATTCTTATGAAGCTTAGGTTCTGAAAATTCATAAGTGTATGTCTCAGATGTTGTGGTTAATGAAGTAAAACTATCTGGGACTACAAATGGGGTGAAAATCAAGACATGACAGGTATTAATTATAATAAATTTGATCGTTCGATAGTATTCTTATCATAAGATCGTCATCTCATTTTCTTTCATGTGAATAAAGGGAGGATCTGGAAGTGCGAGCAACATCAAGTTTTGTGGCTTCACATCTCAGGCTACAAGAAAGCCAAGGTGAGAATCTAATGAGAGTTTTCAATAGGCTTACAATTTAAGTTCACTAGGCATTGAAAATTTTGTTTATCAGCCATTTAAGGAGCCTTGAGAAAAAATCAGTACATGTGACTAATATGTCATATCTCGCAGCATCTTGCAGGGCTTAAATCTTTAAGGGGTTCTCACTTTTTGCATGGTCAGAGTGTTAAGTGAAACAGCTTGCAGAGCTTAAATCCGTGGGTAGCAAGAAAATAAAGGAGGCACCCTCTTCTTTTTATATTGTTCTTACTTTTAATATTTATTGGAAGATAGGTAAATGGCTAATTATCATAATCGTCATTGAAAATATTGACTCATTTTTCTTTATTGGTTTTCTAAAAGGCAGCATCCACGTGGACCAGGGGAAGCGTTGCAAGGCTCAGGGAAGCAGATGAAGTACATGTAAGAGTTTCACAGTTGCAAGACATAAACATCAGAGAACACAATGGGAGTTGAAATTAATTGACTCTCCCTTGTGAGATAGACTCTCCACTCTAATCAGTGCATTAATTGACTTTCCCAAAATGGGTCTGCCCAGTTTGTGCCGCAGTCTATCCTGTCACTTTGCTTTATTCCTTATTTGCGTTAGTTGACCTTGTCTATACTCTGGATCCGCAGCATTGCATTGATTGTCTGAAATTTCCTTTTTGTTTTAGCATGCTTTTATCTTGATTGTCCAATCTGTCATATGTCCGGTATGGCGTATTGTCATGCTTCCTGAATTCTTATTCAAGACTGGTATCTTCAATCGGTATTCTTCATAGTCTTTCGTGCTTGCGTCAGGCCGGTCACATATATACCGCTTTTAATCCTTAGTATAAACGATGCTATAGGTCTCCGGTTTTCACATGATTAGTCAGTTGCGTCAACACCAAAACTGTTAATCCGAATGTTTGAATTTGTATTACTAACAATTTCTCCCTTTTTGGTGATTGACAAAACTTATCAGCAGAAAACCAGTTTTCATTTATATCAAGGAGAGATTGATACAAACAACAACTATTTGTATCCTTTGCTCTTAAATATCCGCTCTACCTCCTTCACCTTGGCATCATCCTTGTATGCATCTTCCTTTATATCATGTAACCTCTTAAGATCGGCTAGCTGTTCCTTTGTCAGGTTGCAGGCTAGATGTCGTAAACTGCTGCCATCATACTGTACTTCAACTGGACCAGTTTCGCTGACTGGTACAGCCGTAGTCTGTCTTTGTAAGACTGCATCCGGAATGAGTGCAGCTTCAATTGCAGCTCGTTTTGGATCTTTGGTTTTGACATAAAGTTTGGATAAAAACTTCTGAGGCTCAGATGAGCTAGAGCTGGGAGGCTGCTGTTTTCTGCTGTCGCTTGCAGTACTTTCCCCCTTTTTGGCAATAATCGGGCTGATTAGCCGAGTCAAGGCAGTCAGTTGTCCTTTGATGACCTCCAGATCGGCACAGACATCAGAGCGGAGATCGGTGATATCTTCCTTGAGAGCTTGAAACTGCTCATTATTATGCTGCCGGTCACCGTTGATAGCCTTGCTGAGAACAGAGACAGTGCGATAAGTCTGCTTGACCAAGGAGATTTCTTTCGTTGAGCCCATAATGTCAACCGGTATTGATGCGATGTTGGGAGACGCAGTCGGTTGCGACTGTAGAGGGGTTGAAGACTGAGTATTCTCCGGCTGCGGGTTGGCGGAGACAACGATGGACTCAGTCACAATGGCAGATACGGGAATCCCCTGTCCCGTCGTTGTGCGAACTTTGGTATCGGTTCCCTGCTTAGATTGGACCTCTACCGGTTGGGGTTCTGCCAAAGTAGCCGAAACAATTTGAATGTTGTCTGGAGAGATGGGAGAGGAAGATCCAGTTTCACCATCAAAGGTGAGAAGTAGAGGTAGTTGATGAGGTATCTGTGTCTGAGGGAGTCCATGAATCGGTAGTGGTAACGGTACAGATTGCCAGGGAAGCGACGGAATAGGTTGCCTGTAGAGCAAACGTTCCTCAGAGACCGGTTCGGATGGGGAATGAAGAACTGGACTTTGCACCAGTTGAGGAGATGTATGATCAGGTAGAACAGAGGACGATGGCATGGGCGTGAGAACCAAAGCTGTTGTCATGAGGGAGACCTCCGGCGACAGATCATATGATGCAGAGACTGAGCCGGTTGGCGCAGCTGATGCAGCAGAGGAGGATGAAACATCCGGCTGAAGTTTTGCCCAGACTTCAGCATAGTAGACCTGCATACTCTGCAGCTCTGCCTCCAGCCTAGTCAGAATTTGGAGCTCATGCACTGCATCTCGTCCTTCTGGCTGAAAGTTATCCCTGCGCTGTTCAATATAACTCGTCAGTTGAGCCATTTGAATACTAACCCGGTACAGCTCTCGTGCGTTCACCAGGCGCTTGATAGATTCTATGCCTAGTGCCTTTATGAGCTTCCCTTCAGTCTGTCTGGCCTGTTTGAGTCGGTCAGAGAGACCTTTGGATTTCCAGATCTTCTGGCTGTACGGGGTGAACCGGAAGTCAACCCAATCATCATAGGCTTGAAGATCGTCCGCAATCTTCTCCTTGATCTCTTCTCTGATGAGAATCTAGGCAGTTTCATCGACTGACTCTTGTCCTTCGGGGACAGCAATGGCTTTGCCCTTTCCTTTGTCAGTCGCGAGAACTCGTGCTGGTTCATGAAACCTCACACCACTTTGTGATGTGGCAGTCCTTACCACCGAACCAGTTGTCTCCGGAGATGGAGTGACAGTGATGGGTGGTGTAGCTGCAGAAATCGACTGGACAGGTTGTGTAGAATGTGTCGGTTTCTTTGAAGGGACTGACCCGGTCTTTAGCTTCTTGTTAGGCATCATGGTCCTTGGCTTGGTAAGCACTTTCCGGAGCGGCTGAGCGTCTTCAGAGGAGGAAGAAGACCCCAAGACCAGTTTCTTCTTGGAGGATTTTGAGGAGACCTGCTTGTCAGTGACAATCTTCTTCTTTTTGAGCACCGAGGATCTTGGTCGTGAATCGGTCTCGTCCCGACCAGTGGTTTTCGTCTTCGACGATCCCAGAGAATGGTCAACAGTAGGCTTCTTAGTGGGCTTGGAAATATTCATATCTTCAGTGGCTTTTCGTTTAGCTGGTTTCTTTGTGAGCGAGGCTGTACTCACCATCTGGCGGATGGTGTCAGCAGAGATGCAGTTTACAAACCCAATCAACTCAACTGGGCCAACATCTGTAATCATGAGAAGGAAGGACAATTGAGGCGCAAAATTCTTGATCTGCCTATCACGAACTGGCAGTATTCCTTTTAGGACCGAGAAGATCACAGAAGACCAGTTGATCTTCATCCCAGTCATGATAGCCACCATGGCCTGAACTTTATCGCTTGTAAGCATATCAAACGAGCCTGCCTTCCCCAAGATTGATTTGGCAACAATATCGTGGAGCAGTCTGTATTCTGGTTTAAGAACAACTCGTTTGTCTGAGTCTTTAAACGTGGCCCCCGTTAAAGACATCGTGGGCTTGAGACATTCCTTAACTTCATCGGAGACGTTGATGACGGTTTCTCCGGAGGTTGGCAGATTGAAAAGGTTTGCAAAGTATTCTCCGTGATATCAAACTGATGTCCGTTGACTAGACACTGGAAGCGGTCTCCCACTATGAGTACGGTGTTGAATAATTGATGCTGAGCCTCTGGGTAGTATTGCGTAGTGCAGTTGAAGAAAGTTTGAAGGCCGGTTTGAATTAGGGCTTCGAGGATGGGAAGAAATTCTTCGTGTTCATTTCCCTTGCAGTTATCAAAGTAGATTTGAAGTGCCGTTCTTGTAAGTTCTTTGTGTACTGGTGCCATTGTTCCAAGAATCGGATAGGGTTTCTGCAAAGAGGTTGAAGAGATTTGGTGGAGAAGATGATGATTTGGCTTAAGAGAGAGGTAATGATGGAATGTCTTTAATTGAATATGAGTACTGAGTCTGTTAGCGGGATAAAGCGTGTATTTCCATTAAATGCATAGGAGGTCTTGTCGCTTAGCTTTCCTCTCTCATAGACTGCGATATCATATGTCTGTCGTGTTGTCAGATTTCCTGCGAAAGTGTATGATAGAATGTGTGCAATTGATGACGTATATTTAATAAGAACGATTTCGGTCAGTCACTGGTCTAGGTAATACTCCGGTATCAATACCGTTTTGTAGAAGGTATCCCGGTTTTTCGAAGAAGGCAGTTTCCCAAAGAAAAATTGTAGATATATTTGTGACGAGGATCAGTTTTGGGCGAAACTGATAGGAATAATGAATTTTGACCAGTATGAAAGAAATGACTGATTTTTATTCTTCTAAAAAAAGAATAAAAGGCTTATTACAATCATCACTTTGCACAATTTGGTGTAGTGTCTAGGTCACCAGTTATACCAATTAATTTTGATATAACAAAGTTGCCCCTGACTCTATGCCTAGGTACTTAGGATAAATCCAATAAACCTAAAGCATTTCGGAAGAAGAGAAAGCTTCTGGTAGTGGTTTGGTTAGGATGTCAGCAACTTGTAGATCGGTTGAGATGTGTTCTAGGCGCACATTTTTCTTCAGCACATGATCTCGTATGAAGTGATGTCTTATTTCGATGTGCTTTGTCCTATAGTGAAATACCGGATTCTGTGTGATTGCGATTGCACTGGTATTGTCACAGAAAATATGAGTGTCTGTTTTTGTATCCAAAGAATCTGTGAGCAACAACTTCCAGCCGCCAAATATTCTGCTTCAGCTGTGGATGTTGCTATAGATGTTTGTTTCTTGCTGAACCAAGAAATAAGTCGGTCACCAAGGAACTGACATGTGCCATTGGTACTTCGTCGGTCGATTTTGCAGCCTGCAAAGTCAGCATCTGTGTATCCATGCAGTGATAAGCTTGAATCTTTGGGATACCATAGACCAACATTTACAGTCCCTTTGAGGTACTTCAAGATACGCTTTGCTGCAGAGAAGTGGCTTTCTTTTGGATCAGACTGGAACCGGGCGTACAAACAGACATTGTACATAATGTCCGGTCTGCTGGCAGTGAGATATAGTAGTGATCCGATCAGCCCCCGATATTTGGTAACTTCAATTGATACTCCATTTTCATCTTTGTCCAATTTGATTGATGAACTCATAGGCATTGTGGCATGTGAACAGTTATCCATACCGAACTTTTTGAGCAACTCCCTTGTATATTTGGCTTGATTTATGAATACGCCGTGCTCCGTTTGTCTTACTTGAAGTCCCAAAAAGAATGTGAGTTCACCCATCATACTCATTTCAAACTGATCTTGCATCATCTTAGAAAAACGCTTACACAACTTAGGATCAGTTGATCCAAAGAAAATGTCATCGACATAGATCTGAACGATCAACAGATGCTCTCCTTTAGTGAACCCGAATAGTGTTTTATCAACACTTCCGATTGTGAACTGATGATCAGTCAAAAACTTCGATAACGTTTCATACCACGCTCTTGGAACTTGCTTTAGTCCATAGAGAGCTTTCTTCAGACGATAGACATGGTTAGGATACTCATGGCTTTCGAAACCGGGTGGTTGAGCAACGTACACTTCCTCAGAAATTGTACCATTCAGAAATGCATTCTTGACATCCATTTGATATACTTTGAAGTCCTTATAAGCTGCATATGCCAAAAAAATCCGTATGGCCTCAAGTCTTGCTACCGGTGCGAATGTCTCATCATAGTCTATTCCTTCTTCTTGTCTGTATCCTTGAGCAACCAGCCTTGCCTTATTTCTAGTGACAAGTCCATCTTCATTAAGCTTGTTCTTGAATACCCATTTCGTACCGATTACAGTCTCCGTTGGCTTTGGAACAAGAGTCCAGACTTGATTACGTTCAAACTGGTTTAATTATTCTTCCATAGCTTCTATCCAGTTGTCATCCTTGAGAGCTTCACCGACCTTTGTTGGTTGTATCTGAGATATGAACGCATGACTGAATAGATTTGGTTCGTCTGTCGCCTTGTTTTCATAGGTGCAGCAGGGTCTCCTTTGATCAATTGCTGAGGATGATTTAGCTTTGTGCGATTCCATTTGATTCGTTCCCCCTCAATTGATTCCTCCGGTGTTTCTTGAGTCTCTGTATAATTTTCACCTTCTGAGCCAGCTTCATGGCCGGTATTGTATGGGCTGATTGTTTCCACATGTTCCATCGGTATTTCGGTGGTCGCACTTTGAATATTAGTTTCTTCTACAATAGTATCTCTGTCAGCTCCAATACTGGTTGGTTCCTTTCTTCATCACTTTCGTCTTCAAAATGAGGTCTCTCTAGTTGATTGCTTAGACGATTGATATTACTGGGGGTTTGGTTATCAGTTTCTGACTCTTCAAAGACTACGTGTGCTGATTCCTCAATAGACAGAGTTTTTGTGTTGAAAACCCGGTAAGCTTTGCTGACTGAAGAGTACCCAAGGAATATTCCCTTTTCAGCCCTTGTATCAAAGGCTGAGAGTTGATTTTTCCCATTGTTGTGGATGAAACATTTGCTTCCAAATGTCTTGAAGTAACTGATTATGGGAACATTTCCGGTCCACACTTCGTAGGGTGTCTTGCCCTGTTTCTTGCAGATCATGGACCGGTTCTGTGTGATTGACCCCTATTTCAAAATAAAACCCATTGTAAGGCTTCCCCTTAGTAATTAAAATAAATGCAATTAACTCCCTGAATTTTCTGTGTAGTAACGTCTAGCTCCCCTGGCAGAAATTTAAAAATCTGTACCACTTAGAGATAAACGTTAGTAATAATGGAGTTAATCAATAATTATTTTTGGCAATTTTATCTTTGAAATATTTGGTCTTGTGTCTAGCTCCTCTATTTGTAGTGTCGACGTCTCGCTCCTTAATTTTGAAGATCTGAAATACTCAGAGGAAAAACGTCAAAAATATTTGGAGCTAATCTACGAGTCTTATACTTGCTCCCCCGCAAATGATGCACAAAAATTGACTAATTATACAAGCATATGAAATCAATTCAAGTCACGAGCACACAAATTTACCAAGTAAGCATGTATACATGGTCCCGAAAACATGTACTTTAAAATATTGTGTGAGGGTAGAAGCAATGAAAAATTTATCGCATTTAAACAATTCAGTACCAATGCAATTTAAAATTGCATTTAGAATGTACGATACACTAAAGAACTTCGCATTTATTCAATTCAAAGCATATGAAACATAACTTTTCATGTCAAAATGTGCGAATTTTATTATTTATTATTTATTTATTATTATATGTATATATATATATATATATATATATATTTGTGTGGTCAGATTATTTTGCTTCGATCAATCGTCACGCCTAAAATTTTACGAGACATTTGAAAGAAGAAAATGCCGTCAAGTCATGTCGTCAAACTAAAGTCCTAAGTTCATAGACTGGTCCATTTCGACAACTCTCACTAGGTTCGCTCTTGCTCTCAATTAGCTATCTTGGGATTTTTATATTTTTATCACTCAAGTCAACACAAGCAATTTTAAGTCAATTTACCTGTGATCGAGGCATTTTTAATCATTTCACCTAAGCGAGAGACCGTCTATTTGGAATCAAAGGGTTGTAAGGGTTATAATTTGGCTAGGACTTAGAAAGGAAGGAATTTAAAGGAAAGTGAGCTTATCTCTTCATCGTCTTCCAATTCTACGTCCGTCTCCTTTTTTTTCTGTCTTTCTTCTTTTCAATCTTTTTCCCCTCCTTTTCTTTTAAGAACTATCCCTTTTTATATTATGCTCAAGCTGAAGCTCCGCTTCTCCATGAGGCTATAGGAGATTATCGTAGGCGAAGTTCTTCTTGTTGGTTCTCGGGCCAATACCGTGCTCCTCTTCTCTTAATCCCTATAGAGGTTTCAGAGATTATCAATTTGGAGAAGTTCTCAGTTATGGAATTCGTACCCGAGGCTGCACTCCTCTTCTTGTTTCCCGATATAAGATCGGATTATCGTTGGAGAAGTTCACTTCGTGGTGCTCCTCTTCCAGCCGTTCTGACGAGCGTACGAGATTATCGTTGGAGAAGTTCACAGCAGGAACCATGCCACTTTCTACAAGGTAGTCGGAAGGCCGGTTCCTTTGGTCTAATGTTTGCGCGTTGAGCAATGCCTTCTTTTGTCATCATTTTACTTTTTCTTTTGTTATCTCCCCCTGGTTGAAGGCTGTGAATGTGTTTCAAATGAAGAAAAAGACATCGGAGAAGGCTCAAAGTGGAATGGGGGAATTTATATAAGGCCGTATGAGGAATATCCTAAACTCCCTTATCATTTTCCTGACGATCTAACGCAAGATGAGTATGATACCAAGAATCACTAGGTAAGACAAGTAATTTATGTTTGACTCACTCGAGAAGTAAATCCAAAGAAAGGAAAAAGGAACAAGGCTTGAATCCTCACGCATGTAGATTGACTTTGTGTCTAGTGGAACAATCAAATGACCTTTTAGACACAAGAATGCGACTTAGACTGACAAATTTTAAGCAATTATATCGATCGCATGTCGGGTTAAAATTCTAAGTGACTTAGGATTTCGTCATACCCCTTTATATTATATATAGAAATATATATTATGTGTTTTTTTAATTTTTATATTATTTTTATCACGCAAGATAAGGACAAATAAGCATTGAAAACACATGGATTAGAGCATGTGATAGCACAGAAGATCAGGTAATTCACATATTACGGAAGATTCAACATGCCTAATTTTCCGACAAGGAATTGAAATCGTTTCTCATCCAAGACCTTGGTGAAAATGTCGGCTAGTTGAAATTCCGTGTTCACAAAGTACATCTCTATCGTGCCTTTTTCTACGTGATCTTTGATAAAATGATATCTAATGTCTATGTGTTTTGTGCGTGAATGATGAACAGGATTACAAGTTATGGCAATTGCACTCTGATTATCACTATATATGGGTATATTATTTAGATTGTACCCATAGTCGCGAAGCTGTGTCCGCATCCACAGCATCTGTGAGCAACAGCTGACGGCAGCTACGTATTCTGCTTCGGCCGTCGAAGTGGACACATAGTTCTGCTTTTTGGATGACCAGCAAACCAGCTTTTTGCCTAAGTTGAGCGCCACCGGACGTGCGTTTCCTATCCATTCGGCAACCTGCATAGTCAGCGTCAGTGTAGCCGATAAGTTTAAAATTCGTACCCTTTGGATACCATAGGCCAAGGGTAGAGGTGCCCTTAAGGTAGCGTAAAATTCTTTTGACCGCGAGCATATGGGATTCTTTGGGATCGGCTTGAAAACGGGCACACAAGCAGGTGGCAAACATGATGTCCGGCCGGCTCGAAGCAGGTGGCAAACATCTATTTTTGCACTAGAGCTCCTAAGTTCTTGTTCGAGACTATCTATCTTCTCCTGAGCTCTCTCAAGTTCGTTCTCAACTTCCTTTATACTTTTCTGCTCACGTTTCATGTTAGCATATTGCTTTTGATATGATTCTAACATGGTCAATAATGTGGAAGGAGTGGCTACCTCATTTGAAGACGTGGATGCGTTGTCGTCGTCCGTACGAGTGGATGTTTCGGCGTCCAATTCCTTGTCGAGACGGGCCATGAGGGCTAAGTTCTCTTCTTCAGAGCTCGACGTGTCCTCGAGCCATTGGTCCTGTTCGGCCATGAGAGCTACTCCAGCTTCTTCCTGTTTTGTCAATTGAAGCTTCCTGGAGTAGTAGTTTGCATCTCTTTTCTTCGGGAGAGTGCACTCTCTGGCGAAGTGACCTGCTTTGCCACAGTTAAAGCATTTGTTAGTCTCTTTGGGATTCTTGACCTCGGAACTCTCCGGAGCACGTTCTTTGTTCTTGGAGCTTGTAGTCCGAAGTCTATTGGCTGAGGTTGAAGACTTCTTCTTGAAGTACTTCTTGCTCATTATTTGTCCAATGAGAGCTAACTGTTTTCCAAGGGCTTTCATGTTCGCCTTCTTGGCCTTTATGTCAACTTCCGTCTTTTGCATCATCCTATGCAGCTCATCCCACATCCCTTTGGCCGATGTAAGGCTGTCGATTTGTCTGTATATATCGTTGGGGATGCCCTGCATAAGGGTATTCATGGCTACTAGATCAGCCTTAGCTCGAGCTCTTTCCTCCAGAGAGTATTCTCTAGGCTCCTTTAGTCGCCTAGAAGCTGGAATTGCTGGAGTAGCTGTTTCGTCCCCGGGTATATGAACCCAGAACTGTGCCGGTCCCTCTTCAAGGGACTTCAGTAGATTTTCGGCTTGATCCTTTAGAGCGATGAAATTCAGAAAGCGGCTTCTCCACACTGTGTATTCGCCTCTTTGCAAGATCGGCGGACGGTTGTCATTTTCGAGTGAGTATGCATCCATGTTTGTATTGTAGTCGAGTTGTTGAAGGATCTTCGTTAATTGTTTTGAAGGTTGAAGATGATGTAATGTGCTTCACAAGTGACAAAATTCGTTAGTAGCGTTTGATTCGAAAATTAGATCGACAATTATTTTCGATTCAATCTTTAAAGTTTGATCGAAATTAATTCCGTCGAGATAGAATGTACTGAGTACTGTTCCTGTCGCGACCCTACTTCCTAATATAATATTTTGGCGGATTTTTTTTCGCAATGTAAGTCGCGGAAGACCCGTCTAACAAAAACCTTATAAAGAAATATTGTACATTTATTATAAAACGACGTCACATAAACACATCGGGTCGAAACCCCAAAAGTCTAACCCGATTACATTATACTACACCACTCCACAAGTCGCGTCCCATGTACCGCTCTGCCCTCAAAAGCCCGTTGAGTCACCGCCGCCAGCCCGCCTACAGCTAACCCTGACACCCATCGGTGTCGGGCGCAGTCTCACCTATAAAAATAAAACCCTGAGCAAAAACGCCCAGTAGGTGGTAGTAAAAACATACAATGCATATGCGTGCGTGCACTCAACCCAATCCCATGTCCTCACACATGAAATCTGCACGCTCGACCTATCACACGTCTCATCACATATCAGGGCCCTAGGCTAGACTCGGCACCCACGTGCGCATGGCAAGGTACGCCATAATCATGCGGTAGCCCACGCCGGCCTCGCCGGGTCGCTCCCTCCGCACACAATCTCATCCCGACGGTGTTACACCTCGGTGTAACACCCCGAGTAGTCTACCACTACCCGGGTAGACAGGAATCTCACATCTGTCTGCCGTCCCTGAGCCAATATAAAATTGGTGGTGTGCACCTCGGGTGGCTCAATCCCGAGTAGATGGGTGTCGCAAACCCCCTCTCCCACCAGGTGCCCTATCGAGTCTAAACCTGACTACCAACATCGGTAACTCTACCCCACTCATCCGTCACCGTAAGGCGTCACCGTATAATTACGGTACATCATCACTCTCACCCGTGCATGTCGTGATATGCACATAAATATCAATCACATGAACACATCACATTTCATAAAATCGTAAATAGTAAAACACGTGAAATATTATACTTTATTAAAATCCGATAATAGGCCGAAGGTTTTAAAATCCCAAAATATTATTTATAATTTAAAATATGGGTTGACTCTAATTATATTTCATAATATGAAAATATTTTATTTTAAACTGGACTTGGACTTAAAATAATTTTATTTAAACTATTTGGGCCAAAAATTGGGCAAAAGCCCAAAATTTAAAACGTCGGTCAACTCACTCTAAAATCGTTCAAAGCCAGAAAAATATTAACTAAATTTCGAAAATATTTTATTTAAAATAATTTGGGCCGAAATAAATTTATTTAAAAATATTGGCAAAGCTTACACAAATTAATTAAGACCCAAATCTTAAATCACTTAATATCTAAAATCGCCCAAATCTATCTGTAGGTCCTAGATTACACCAACAATGCGACTTTGGACGGATTAAACACGCCTAATGATCTAGATTTTTGGGTTAGGGCGTGGGGCTTGGTGGAAGAAAAAGAGGCTCTCTTGATTCTAAAATGTTTCTTTGATTTTCACACACAAGCACACCTAACTATGTGTTAGGGTTTTCCTATTTATACCACAAGTTGGTATATAATAGGTGGGCTTCTTGTGAAGGCCCATTACATGAATAACTAAGAACTAACCCAACTAAGAGCTAGCCCAAAGTTTAATAAAGCTAACCAACAAAGATAATATAATGAAATTGAACACTACAAAATATTTCCTAACAATCTCCCCCTTAGTGTTCAATCTTCAGTTCAGCGCGGGATATCTTTGTTGGGCATATTGGAGATCTCGATTCCTAGCAAACTCCCCCTACATGGGATATCTCCTCTTCTTGCGGAGGCATTGATGGCTCGGCTAGGACTCACTTGTTAAGATTCTCCAATATTCTTCTTCTTGGCGCCGGATTTGTCGTCTTCGAATGGAAGTTGTCTGGTTCAGCCTCGAAAATGACTCGTCTGGCTCCAGAAGAAGGTAGGCGTGGGGCGTAAAGAATGTGCCAAGGCTCCATTGAAATGTGACTTTCAAGAGCAGGGAGCCCGGTCTTCAGAGTGGTCAGCGCAGTAGTGGCGGAATGTGGTGGATGAGATGTGCCGTGGCTCCTTCGAGTGTTCCATTATGAACATAATAGCCTGACACATAAGAATGTGCGCGGAGGTAGTGGAAGCCTCCGGCGGGGCGTAGTTGGTGGAGGTGGTGGAGTAGGTGTTGTGAGAGGTGGCATAGGTGGTGTGAGTGGAGGAGGATGATGGTTGCTGCTGATGCTGCTGTACGATCTTCAACTCATTTCTTCTCCTTTGCTCCCCCTTGAGATGATCTCCGTCTTCGGGATCGTCACGTCGTCCGTGGGACGAGTCTGCCTCTGGCGTTGATGGTGGTGATGGTGATGTGGTGTGGTGTTGAGTGAGGCAATCAAGTGGGATTCTCAGGAGTAGCAGCAATTGATGTTCCTCCGGGTTCAGTTTTGAAACACTGGAGAGACGGAGCAGCATGTGGTGGCGTAGGCGTAGGCGTGGTGGAGTGGTGTCGGTGATGGGACCTTTTCCTTCATAGATCCTTGTTGAGCGCGGCATGGAATGTGTAAGTTCCTCGCTGATTGCTATGAGTCGGGGCTCCATCACGAACGGTGTAACTAACCAGACGGGGGTCACAAAGACGCTCCGTCGTCACAACATCGAAACATGTGTCCGATGTGCCGCCTGTTTGCACAGGACAAAAAGAACCGGAGAGCCACAAAGGCTTTCCGTTCGCACGGACGATGAGACAAGCTCGTATCCGTGGCCCATCGACAGTTGTGCTGAGGGTGGCTGTCGTGGGTCTTCCGCTCTCGGTCACAAGGACGTCATCAAGCGTTCGGGCAAGTTCACAAAGAACCTGCGGTGCGTAAAGAGTGTTTGTGTCCTAGAAAGTTGAAAATTTCGGTGGGTGAGGACACTAGACTCTATGTGGGTGGAAGAGGTGCAGTGAGAGGCGGGGCACTGCATGTTCAACATCAACCGTCTCCAAGTGGGGCGGTGATGGCTAACGTGGTTCCTCTTGTGCGAATGAAACAGCTATCTGTGAAAGGATAGCTGAGTGGTTGGGAGGGGTTAATTGCGCGGTTGGACCAGATGCCGCGACTTCTACTCGGGAAACGAACGAGTCGTCTCCTGTACCTAAGGGCGAGGTCCGGGTTATGGTGAGATATGACAGAGGAGTGCGATCATGTCGTCGTTGGTTCGCAACTCCTGCAAGCGACTTACTTCATCCTCCCGAGATCGTTGATTGGATCTTTGCGTGGAGGAGGATGTCGCGCGACCTAGACCTAGACTAGAGAGGCTAGGGTAGGCTCGTTCCTGGGTTAGGATCAGGGGGGTTTCACTGATCCATGGGAACTATGGTGGCGTGGCGTGATCGCGTTGAAAGGCGACCACGAGTGATGTCGACGAGGGTGGCCCAAAACTGTTGATCAGACACTTCTGAGACTCGTCTGGTGGAAGTGGTGGTGAGGGCGTAAAGAGGATCACGGTGGCTTAGGACGTCTCCATGTAGCGCACCATGGTGGAATGGATGGCAGTGGGTGGACGGTGGAGTCTGGTACATGAGATCCACATCGCCTAAGCATCGAGATTGGATGGTGCGCCCACTGATTGTACAGAAGTCATGATGATTGCTCGCTTCTCTGACATCCCTTCATGCACGTGGAGCAATCCGTGTAACGTGCATGATGGGGTTGGTTGCTCGCAGTGCATACCGGTCATGAATGTGGAGCAACCCTTGTACCATTCATGCCGGGGGGTGGTTGCTCACGTCGTGTACCAGTCATGTATGTGGAGCAACCCGGGTACCATACATGCTGGGATAAAATTAGCTGCCCTCGTCGCATACCAGTCATTAGTGTGGAGCAGCTTTCTTAGTACCTACTCATGCTGGGAATCTGCAAAAACTTTATTGGGACTTTGGTACCCATTTTTGGATGGGTCCTCCCTTGTTAGCAGAAAACAAGTTAAGCACATTTGGTTCAGCTATTGATCCTAAATCATCCTTTAAAGTCCTATCCAATTTGATTTGTGATTTAGGAATCCAAGTTTGGTGAACCTTAGAGGGAAATGACAATTCAGCGCAGGTGAATGTGTGCCTAGGTGTAGAAGACCTAAAGATTTTCTCCCTAGCCAGTCGCATAAGATGCTTTCTAGAATAAATCTGGACTGGGTATTTCAAGTAGGAATATGAGCTTATGGCGCTATATGCGTCATTGGATGATGAGTTGTATTGCCTACAAGAGTTCACATCATTCACTCTATAATGATGAAGGGGTGTAGTTTGAGAAGTTCGCTTGCTTGAGCTTTGAACTTCTTCGCATGCTCTCCTTTTAATAGGAGTCGAAGAGGGGCAATCATTAAAATTTTTGTTCAAGTTTTTCAAAAAGAAAGTCGATTTTCCTCTCTTTATTTTTTCTTTTAATTGTTCCTTTGAAAATTTAAGCGCTTTGCTTTTACTAAACATATCAGTATCAGTCAAAGGTGACTCAGAATTTGTAGAAAAAGCAGTTTTAATTTTTGGAACAAAGATGCTTGACTTTCTTTTCTTTACCTGTTTCGAGGAAGATGTATCTTTTAAAAGATCATTGGAGACAGGTAAAGACGGGGAATTTTTAAGATTTGAAATCTCATTTAAAAATATTTCCTTTTCAGACTCAAACGAATTTTCGAGATTAGAAATCTTCTCTAAAAGCTTTTTCTTTTCCGCGCCAAAACTTATTCTTTCGAATTCCAGAGTTTCTTTCAAATCTTTCAATTTACGAAGAGTCTCCGGGATATCACATGGAATAGGTTTTTCAGAATGTAAATCATTTTCCCCGTTCGAATCTAAGTTTGAAGATGTATTGCGTTCCTCTAAGAGCATTTGATATTGCAAAGAGAGGCAATCTCGCTCACCTTTGCAAATATCTAAGCTTTTAGTTAGATCGCAGACTCTCTTTTCACTCATTGCTACCTTAGATTCCAAGCTAGTCAAAATTGACTTGAAGGATACTAATGTTCCTTTAGCGGAAGCCAAAGCGTCATTAGCTACAGCTAGCTCCGTCAATTTTGTCTCTAACAATGCGTAATTATTAGCATATTGTGCTTCTAATTTCGCGATTGTCCTTGCTTGAGCATCCATTTTTGTTTTCAAAAATATTTTAAATAAAAAAGAAAAAATGGCTTTGGAAAATTTTTACTCCGAAAAGTTTGGTTCGTCGAGAAATATCGCGAAGTTTCGAAAAAACGTGAGTGTCGAAATTTTTGGTGGATACCGAAAAATTTTATAAAATGATTTCGAAAACTCGTGACTATTACCAAAACTTTTTCTATAATATGCCTAAACCGTCCTAGGTCGATCGTTGGGTACGGTGATCGTTGCCGCGTTTTGGATTTGCCTTCAAAAATTTTACAAAAACATCGTCTATACCGAAAATTTTGGCCCAGAAAAAAAAAATTTTTTCGGAAAATTTTTAAAAGTGTAAAATAGACAAAGTCCAATAGGCTTAGAAAATTTTTCTCTATCCAATGATATAATTTTTTTTTTTTTTTTGCTCCTTAAAACCTTATTTAATCCGAGGGGGGGCCAGAATTTTTTTGGTGGTCAAAAACGTTTAAGTGTATTTTTAAAGAGTGATTTTTGCAAGATTTGAAGCTATAAGGTGTGTTTGGATCAAATTTAAAGGTTGGGTGCAAATTTCTCGGGGGGTGCGAAAAATGGTGTGTGAAATGTGCGAAAAATGTTGTCCCGAGAAATTTCGTTGTGAGAGTGAGTTGCGAAAATAAGGAAATTTTGCATTCAGAGGAAAATTTCGCATGTACAGTAAAAGTTTCGCATATCAAGAAGATTGCGCATTCAAAGTAAAATTTCGCATGTATAAAAATTTTCGCAAGTTATAGCACATCGACACGTCGTGAGAAATTTTTGCAGATTGAGTAATATTTCGCAAGTATGGAAAATTTTCGCAAGTGAGAAATCTCGCAAGTTGTCCAAATTTTCGCATGTATTCCAAAAATTTCGCAGAGAAAATTTGTTCTAAAAATGGTATTAAATTTTCGCAGTTAGAAAGAGTTTTCAAGCTGGAAAAAATTTCGCAAGTTTGAATTTTCTCAAGTGATATGGAAGTGAAGTGATGATGCGAAGTAGTGAAGATGCGAAAAAGTGAAGTTGAAATTTTTTGGATCACTGTAGATGCGAAATAGTGAAGATGCGAAAATATGTATGATGAAGTGAAGTGTATGAAAATTTCGCGGGCTTCACATGCTGTAGCAGCGAAATTTCTCGGAAAAATTTCTCGGCCTGCGAAATTTCTCGGCCTGTAGATGCGAAAATTTCTCGGGCAGCGAAAGTTTCTCGGCCTGCGAAATTTCTCGGCTAAGAATTTCTCAGGTAAGAAAATTTCTCGGCCAAGAACACATGTTACTGTTCCATAGCTGCGCGACTTTTACCAGAAAAATGGCTCGTTTTCGCTCAAATCTCACTCAAAATCGACGAAACTTGTTCCAAAACTTCAGAAAAACATTCCTAAACACATAATCAACCTTTGGGATGTCTAAAAACAACAAATCGAGGTCGAAATCGCCCAAAAACAGAAAGTGACGAAAATGGTTTTTCAAGCAATTTTTCACTCAAATCTTGCTCAAAACTCGCAAATCCGGTCGCGTTGGGCTCTGATACCACTTGTAGGTCCTAGATTACACCAACAATGTGACTTTGGACGGATTAAACACGCCTAATGATCTACATTTTTGGGTTAGGGCGTGGGGCTTGGTGGAAGAAAAAGAGGCTCTCTTGATTCTAAAATGTTTCTTTGATTTTCACACACAAGCACACCTAACTATGTGTTAGGGTTTTCCTATTTATACCACAAGTTGGTATATAATAGGTGGGCTTCTTGTGAAGGCCCATTACATGAATAACTAAGAACTAACCCAACTAAGAGCTAGCCCAAAGTTTAATAAAGCTAACCAACAAAGATAATATAATGAAATTGAACACTACAAAATATTTCCTAACACTATCACTCGTCCGAAACTTACCGTTCATCTACTTCTCTTTAAAACTTCATAAATGCTATAGTTACTAAAAATATAGATTTCACATGATCATCACTTAAAAACACATTCGTATCACGTAATCATTCAAGAACCCATATGTTGAGTCCGGATACACATTAAAACACGTCAAGAGCATTACGAAAATGCCAAAAACTCAATAAAATATTTCTTGAACCCGGGAGACCTTTCTTCCGAATCCAAACATTTTTCGGGACTTAAAAATTGTAGGGGTTAAAAACCACCTACCTCACGTCCAAGCTAAATTAACGGGTTGTTGATGGCGTTGAACTAGCCGAAACTCTAAAACTCCTTAATTTTGTGACCTCGGCTAATTCATTAAATCATGTAGAATGTTAGATACATGAACTAATAGGAGAGTTGTATGTTAAATAGGGTTTCTTTTTTTTTATTACCTCCTTAGCTTAGTTTGGATTAGATCTTCTAATTTTCCTTCATGGCTTTTATTTCTTCCATTACCTCCTTGGTTGCCGAAACTCTACGTCTCTTGTTTCGTCCGCCACCTATTTTGCTCTAACTTCCACCAAACCATGTCAAGCACTAAAAAAATAACCTTATAGAATTATTTAGGAGTTTTAAGTAGAATTCTCACCTCTAAGCTCGTTGGAACTTACATCTAGGTTGAAACATGGATCGAATTGCCCAAAACCCTCCTTTGCTCCTTTCGTTGATTGAAGGTTTTGTATATGAGGGTTTTTTTCTTCTTTTGTTTTTCTTTAGGGTTTCGTTGGTTCATGTAGCCAAAATGGGACTTTACATATGGAGCATAGGGGGCATCTTATAATTGATTCTAGTGGCAAGGTGGTGACAAGTTGTCACATGTATTTCCTCCCCACTAAGTGACCTTCTTTTGACTTGACTTTTGTATTCCACTTCCTAACTTTTTTTTTTTATTATTTTTCCTTCCTTCCCTACACGATTTTGTTGTGGTGTGGTCTATTATTGGTGCTTTGTTACTTATGGTTAGGAAATGATAGCTTTCATGTATGGATTTCAAGGTGGATAGATCACTCACATGGCTTTCCTTAGCCATTAAGCAATTCTCATGTCATTTGGGCTTAATTCTCACTTGGGTCATATTTCGTATTCTTGTTCCACTTTATCTCTTGGGCTTTCTAAGCTCTTTGGCCCATACTATTTAACTCTCGAGCCCAATTACTATTTTCGGCCCGAAAAATTCGTTGTCCGAAAATCAACTTCATTAATTTCAAACATTACAAAAATAATCCCGTATTAATTTTACGGGTATTATATCCTCCCCCCTTAAAAGAAATTTCGTCCTCGAAATTTAAGTCGTCTGGAATAACTCGGGATACTTCTCTCTCATTTCATCTTCTCGTTCCCAAGTGGCTTCTTCCAGTGTCTGGTTCCGCCACAAGACCTTCACTAGGGGAATATTTTTATTACGAAGTCGCTTTACCTCGTACATCAAAATCTCTACCGGTCTTTCTTCGTAACTCAAGTCCGGTTTCAATTGTTGATGTAGTGTTTCACTTCGTATCACATGGCTTGGGTCCGAAACGTACTTCCGTAACGTAGACACATGGAAGACGTCATGGACTTGTGCTAATGCTGTCGGTAGTTCCAGCTGGTATGCTACCTCCCCGACCCTTTTCAAAATCTTGAAAGGTCCTATATATCTCGGACTCAACTTTCCCTTCCGTCCAAAACGTTTAACACCCTTCATCGGTGATACCTTTAGGAAGACTTGATCACCTTCCCCAAATTCCAACGGCCTTCGTCTTTTGTCTGCATAACTCTTCTGTTGACTCTGGGCCGTTTGCATTCTATCCCGAATTTTACCAACAACTTCGGTCATTTCCCGAACCATCTCGGGACCTAACAATGCCTTCTCGCCGATTTCATCCCAATGAATTGGGGATCGACATTTACGCCCGTACAAGGCTTCGTATGGCGCTATCTCGATCGTCGCTTGATAGCTGTTGTTATATGAGAATTCAATCAGTGGGAGGTATTTGCTCCAGCTTCCGCCAAAATCCAGAACACACGCCCTCAACATGTCTTCGAGCGTCTGGATCGTTCTTTCCGATTGTCCGTCAGTCTGGGGATGATCGGCTGAGCTAAAAGACAGTTTAGTCCCCAAAGCCTTTTGTAAGCTCACCCAAAACTGGGACAGAAATCTCGAATCTCGATCTGAAACGATCGACATTGGAATCCCATGGAGTCGCACTATTTCTTGAATATACAACTCGGCGAACTTTTCCATGGAATATGTTTGATTAATTGGCAAAAAATGGGCGGACTTAGTCAGTCTGTCAACTACCACCCAAACTGCATCATAGCCCTTTACCGTTTTCTGTAACCCGATGACGAAATCCATTGTTATGTGGTCCCACTTCCACTCGGAACCGTCAAAGGTTGCAACATTCCTGCCGGTCTTTGATGTTCTGCTTTGATCTGTTGACAAGTCAGACACCGGCTTACGAAAGCAGCAACATCTCTCTTCATTCCTGGCCACCAATAATTTATCCGCAAATCTCGATACATCTTCGTTGCACCGGGATGTACCGAGTAAATTGTCGTATGTGCCTCCGTCATTAAGGTTCGACGGATTTCTTCATTTTTAGGCACATATAGGCGGTTCCTGAATCGCAAGCTTCCGTCGTTTCGAAATTCAAACTCTGACAGGACATCTCTATCTCGCTCATCTCGAATCTTCAGATACAACTCATCTTCCTTCTGTGCTTCGAGAATTCGGTCTAGCAGCGTTGGCTTGAGGGTCAACGCTGCTAATTTCGCTTCAATATCCCCAAAGTTGATTACTTCAACTCCGAGATGGCACAATTCGGCATTTACGGCTTTTCGGCTGGTCTGCGACTACATTAGCTTTTCCTGGGTGATAATTTATTACGCAATCATAGTCTTTCACTAATTCGAGCCATCGTCTTTGCCTCATATTCAACTCCTTCTGTGTGAAGAAGTACTTCAAGCTCTTATGATCCGTAAAGATCTCGCATCTCTCTCCGTACAGGTAGTGTCGCCATATTTTGAGAGCAAACACCACGGCAGCGAGTTCAAGATCATGGGTGGGGTAATTTTTCTCGTACGGTTTCAACTGTCGGGAGGCATAAGCGATTACCTTCCCGTTCTGCATTAACACGCACCCCAAGCCATTCTTCGAGGCATCACTATATACCGAAAATCCTTCGGTACCCGAAGGTATTGCTAGAACTGGAGAAGTCGTCAGTCGTTTCTTCAACTCTTTAAAACTTTGTTCACACTCTTCTGTCCATTTGAACGGAACATTTTTCTTCGTCAGGTTTGTGAGCGTTGAGGCAATACTGGAAAAATCTTTGATAAACTTTCTGTAATATCAAGCGAGCCCTAGAAAACTTCTAACTTCAGAGGGAGTGGTCGGTCGTGGCCAATTTTCTATTGCTTCAATCTTGCTAGGGTCCACTGAAATTCCGCTCCCCGAAATGATATGTCCCAGAAAAGCCACTTGTTCCAACCAGAATTCGCATTTCTTGAATTTGGCAAATAGTTGTTTCCCCCGAAGAATTCCAAGGACCGTTCTCAGATGTTCTTCGTGTTCCTCCTTCGTCTTAGAGTATACGAGGATATCGTCAATAAAGACGATAACGAACCGGTCCAAAAATTCCTTAAATACCCGGTTCATCATATCCATGAAGGCAGCTGGGGCGTTCGTTAACCCGAAAGGCATGACCAAGAATTCGTAGTGGCCGTACCTCGTGCTAAACGCTGTTTTGGGAATATCCTTCTCACGGATCTTCAACTGATGGTAACCGAAACGTAGGTCGATCTTCGAGAATACCGTCGCCCCTTGTAGCTGATCGAATAAATCGTCAATTCTAGGCAACGGGTACTTGTTCTTTATCGTGATTTTGTTGAGCTCACGATAATCGATGCACAGTCTCATCGACCCGTCCTTCTTCTTCACGAATAATACCGGGGCTCCCCATGGTGAGAAACTTGGTTGAATAAAGCCCTTCTGCAACAATTCTTCCAATTGCTCTTTCAACTCCCGCAGTTCATTGGGTGCTAATCGATATGGAGCTTTAGAAATTGGAGCTGCTCCAGGCACAAGATCGATTGCAAATTCAATTTCCCGATCTGGGGGTAATCCCTGAAGATCCTCAGGAAACACATCGGGGTATTCTTTCACTATTGGAACCTCGTCAAGTTTTTGTTGAGATTTTTCTTCAGCCTTCACCGCAAAGATCAGATATGACTCGCAACCGGCATTTACGAGTCGCTGAGCTTTCAAAGCAGAAATTCGAGGTATTTGGTTTCTATTCTTCTCGCTAGAAAATTCAAACTCTCCTCCCTCAGGTGATTGAAATCGGACTACCTTCTTCGAGCAGTCAATGATTGCCCCGTATTTGGAGAGCCAATCCATCCCGAATATGATGTCATAATCATTCATCGAGATCACTATTAGATCTACATTCAAGTCCCTACCCTCTATACTAACGGGACAATTTTTTACCACCAGATTTGTCCTAGTTGGATCTCCATGGGGTAAAGAGACTACGTAGCTGCATAAAGAACTGGTGGGGTAGATTCCCGCCCTCGCCACAAAATTAGCCGACACAAATGAATGTGTGGCTCCAGAATCGATAAGGATGGAAGATGGTACGTGAAAGACATTCAACGTACCAGTAACCACGGCTGGGTTCGCCTCCGCCTCTTCATTCGTCAACGTGAAAACTCTTACAGGCACTGGTGGAGGTCGGATCAGATTATGCGGCTGATTCTGTTGTCGAGGTTGACCTATCGTGCAATTCCGTGCGATATGTCCCGTCTCCCCACACCGGAAGCATTGCAGAGTTTGCACTGGACGTGGTCCATAACATACTCCAAAATGATTTCGCCCGCACTGTTGGCACCGAGGCGCTGGATTCAATGGTCGATTTGGGACGTTGGCCGGTCCCTGATTAGCATTCGGGCGCCAATTCTGTTGACCCGGTCAGTTGCCTTTGCTCTTCTGGTCCTTGCCGAAAAATTGACGTTTGACTTCCTCCTCCTTGCTGAGCTTCTCTCTTCCGATTCACTTCCTGAGCTTCCCTTACCACTCCTTCCGCCTGTTCCGCTATTAATGCACGCTCTGTCGCTTGGAGGAAACCCAACTGTCGCACGCCCGCCACACTTAGATCCCGATAAAACTCAGGCTTTAGCCCCCTAAGGAATCTTGTAACCTTTAGTGAATCAGTTGCTACAAGGTGAGGGGCAAAGCGGGACAATTCTTCGAATTTGCGAATGTACTCCGCCACTGTCATGCGCCCTTGCTTCAGATTCATAAATTCATACATCCACTGCTCCCGGTCATGAGCAGTGAAATACTTATCATAAAAGAGCTCCCTGAAGCGTTCCCATGTCATAGTTGCAGGGTCTTCTAACACCTTTACAGTGTTCCACCAAAATCGCGCGCTTCCTCGAAGTAGGGAAACAGCACATAGCACCTTCTCATTCTCCGGCACGCGACTATAAATAAAGAGATCTTCTATCGTGCCGATCCAGTCCTCGGCCACTGCAGGGTTAGAGGCCTCGGCAAAGATTGGGGGATTAAGCTTACGGAATCGCTCACCGATAATCTCCACACGATCCTGCTGCGGGGAGGAACGGTGCTCAGATGAGCTTCGGTGACGGATTAAGTCATTGATCTGATCTGATTGTCGTTGGATTAGCTCTGTAAGACGATGTATTGTGTTGCGCTCCTGAGTCGGGGACTCGGAGTTGCCCCTACGACTAGTTTCTCCTACAAACTCGCTCCTCGGTCGTCCTCTCGGCATTTTCGAATACTACATAATGCACATAAACGAGCATATTTAGGTCACATAATCCCATCAAAACATAACACTTACAGGCGAGGCTGGTTCTCCCGGCTTTTGAGCGGCAGTACATGGACAGTTTTCAGAATCAACTAAACCTACGCTCTGATACCAACTGTCGCGACCCTACTTCCTAATATAATATTTTGGCGGATTTTTTTTCGCAACGTAAGTCGCGGAAGACCCGTCTAACAAAAACCTTATAAAGAAATATTGTACATTTATTATAAAACGACGTCACATAAACACATCGGGTCGAAACCCCAAAAGTCTAACCCGATTACATTATACTACACCACTCTACAGGTCGCGTCCCATGTACCGCTCTGCCCTCAAAAGCCCGTTGAGTCACCGCCGCCAGCCCGCCTACAGCTAACCCTGACACCCATCGGTGTCGGGCGCAGTCTCACCTATAAAAATAAAACCCTGAGCAAAAACGCCCAGTAGGTGGTAGTAAAAACATGCAATGCATATGCGTGCGTGCACTCAACCCAATCCCATGTCCTCACACATGAAATCTGCATGCTCGACCTATCACACGTCTCATCACATATCAGGGCCCTAGGCTAGACTCGGCACCCACGTGCGCATGGCAAGGTACGCCATAATCATGCGGTAGCCCACGCCGGCCTCGCCGGGTCGCTCCCTCCGCACACAATCTCATCCCGACGGTGTTACACCTCGGTGTAACACCCCGATAGTCTACCACTACCCGGGTAGACAGGGATCTCACATCTGTCTGCCGTCCCTGAGCCAATATAAAATTGGTGGTGTGCACCTCGGGTGGCTCAATCCCGAGTAGATGGGTGTCGCAAACCCCCTCTCCCACCAGGTGCCCTATCGAGTCTAAACCTGACTACCAACATCGGTAACTCTACCCCACTCATCCGACACCGTAAGGCGTCACCGTATAATTACGGTACATCATCACTCTCACCCGTGCATGTCGTGATATGCACATAAATATCAATCACATGAACACATCACATTTCATAAAATCGTAAATAGTAAAACACGTGAAATATTATACTTTATTAAAATCCGATAATAGGCCGAAGGTTTTAAAATCCCAAAATATTATTTATAATTTAAAATATGGGTTGACTCTAATTATATTTCATAATATGAAAATATTTTATTTTAAACTGGACTTGGGCTTAAAATAATTTTATTTAAACTATTTGGGCCAAAAATTGGGCAAAAGCCCAAAATTTAAAACGTCAGTCAACTCACTCTAAAATCGTTCAAAGCCAAAAAAATATTAACTAAATTTCGAAAATATTTTATTTAAAATAATTTGGGCCGAAATAAATTTATTTAAAAATATTGGCAAAGCTTACACAAATTAATTAAGACCCAAATCTTAAATCACTTAATATCTAAAATCGCCCAAATCTATCACTCGTCCGAAACTTACCGTTCATCTACTTCTCTTTAAAACTTCATAAATGCTATAGTTACTAAAAATATAGATTTCACATGATCATCACATAAAAACACATTCGTATCACGTAATCATTCAAGAACCCATATGTTGAGTCCGGATACACATTAAAACACGTCAAGAGCATTACGAAAACGCCAAAAACTCAATAAAATATTTCTTGAACCCGGGAGACCTTTCTTCCGAATCCAAACATTTTTCGGGACTTAAAAATTGTAGGGGTTAAAAACCACCTACCTCACGTCCAAGCTAAATTAACGGGTTGTTGATGGCATTGAACTAGCCGAAACTCTAAAACTCCTTAATTTTGTGACCTCGGCTAATTCATTAAATCATGTAGAATGTTAGATACATGAACTAATAGGAGAGTTGTATGTTAAATAGGGTTTCTTTTTTTTATTATTACCTCCTTAGCTTAGTTTGGATTAGATCTTCTAATTTTCCTTCATGGCTTTTATTTCTTCCATTACCTCCTTGGTTGCCGAAACTCTACGTCTCTTGTTTCGTCCGCCACCTATTTTGCTCTAACTTCCACCAAACCATGTCAAGCACTAAAAAAATAACCTTGAATTATTTAGGAGTTTTAAGTAGAATTCTCACCTCTAAGCTCGTTGGAACTTACATCTAGGTTGAAACATGGATCGAATTGCCCAAAACCCTCCTTTGCTCCTTTCGTTGATTGAAGGTTTTGTATATGAGGGTTTTTTCTTCTTTTGTTTTTCTTTAGGGTTTCGTTGGTTCATGTAGTCAAAATGGGACTTTACATATGGAGCATAGGGGGCATCTTATAATTGATTCTAGTGGCAAGGTGGTGACAAGTTGTCACATGTATTTCCTCCCCACTAAGTGACCTTCTTTTGACTTGACTTTTGTATTCCACTTCCTAACTTTTTTTATTATTATTTTTCCTTCCTTCCCTACACGATTTTGTTGTGGTGTGGTCTATTATTGGTGCTTTGTTACTTATGGTTAGGAAATGATAGCTTTCATGTATGGATTTCAAGGTGGATAGATCACTCACATGGCTTTCCTTAGCCATTAAGCAATTCTCATGTCATTTGGGCTTAATTCTCACTTGGGTCATATTTCATATTCTTGTTCCACTTTATCTCTTGGGCTTTCTAAGCTCTTTGGCCCATACTATTTAACTCTCGAGCCCAATTAATATTTTCGGCCCGAAAAATTCGTTGTCCGAAAATCAACTTCATTAATTTCTAACATTACAAAAATAATCCCGTATTAATTTTACGGGTATTACAGTTCCCGTGCGAGAAATTTTGTCAGCGTGATATTTTACGAGCGAGATTAATTGCTCAAAGTCATTCGGTCGAGAAAAATTTCTTGATCGTGAATTTATTCTGTTGACTAGAAAAATTTCTCGCGTGTAAATGATTTTCGCCTGGTCAAACGTTAAAAGGTTTGACTGAAAAAATTTTTCGAGTGAAAGTTTTACGCATGCAAAGTCAAAATAAGTCTCTCTCGAAAAAGTTTTTCGCTGTATAATGCTCGAGAAATATTTCTAACTAAAATCGTTTCTGCTGATGACGATTCTAGCGCTGACTTCGTATTCTGACCGAGAAAAATTCTCGCGCTAAGTTTATCGATCGAGAAACTAATCCGATCGCAAAACTTAGCGAGAAAAATTTGAGCAATCGAGAAAAATTCACAGAATACAATTAACACAAATTCGAGCAAAAATAAAGAATCAGATAGTGAAGTTTGAGGTAATTGCTCGCAATCTAGTACTAATCACGCACGAACAAGCAATTAAACACGTTATGAAGCAAAATATATCAAATTTGATCAAAATCAGAACGTGTTCTTCATGTTCTTCGCAAACAGTAACACGCAGAAGCAATTCAATCCTAAAAATCGATGTTCAAACTGCTACAGAACTGATCGCAATGATGATCTAACACTTAAACAAGCACAGATTCAAGTCAATTAAGCACAGAATTAAGCTATTGGATCGAAAAAGGTTTTCCCGCCAAACCTGTTCTTCGATGAACAGTATCTAGAAAATGATTTTCGATCTAATTCTAACAATTTTCGATTCAAAACAGAACGAATCAGCTCTGATACCAATTGTTAGGTCCTACGATTAACAACTCTACAATCCTAGGCTAGAATTCATAGTACTTCGATCGTTTAGATAAACAATTGAATTCGATCGAAAAATTCAAATGAAGAACAAGAGAGAGAATTTGAGTAGAGTGAGAAAGTTACTGTTGTTTCTCTCTATAGAAATCGAATTGCAAGCCCTTCGGATCAATTCTAAAAACGTTCTCTATTCAGCTCAATTGACTTACATGTATATACCAAACAAACTTGGCTAGTCCTAATTTAAGGACTACTATACAAAACGCCCCAAATTACAATGACAACTAATGAAATCAAGCACAATTACAAATGGTATTCTACAGTTGTTGATTTCGATTATGCCTTCCGACAACGTGGATATATAGCTCGGAGACGTAGAACAAAACTTCGTTTATTTGCATCAACTTTTTGAGGGGCTCATTCATGACTTACTCGAAATATTACTCAACAGAAAATAAGAGCCAACTCTCCATGATTTCATTCTTGACTCATACGTTGCATGATTTTATCCTTTATATGCCATTTGCATTTATTTGCTTGAGGACAAACAAACGCTTAAGTGTGGGGAGATTTGATAAACGTACTTTCTTACATTTATATACGTTATATTTAAGTCGATTGCATGATAAGTGAAGTCGTTTTGATTATTTCTGCACTATAATATGGTTTCACAACAAAATCAAACGTTTTACGGCAGTTTTGCGACAGTTTAGTATTTCTCAATGATCACGGGGTACACGATGTCCGATGGACCTGAAGTTTTAACCATGGATAGAGGACTTGTTAATCTTGATATCCGAAGGGATATTTAATCCGAGGTCTAGATTGGGAGATATGAATTTTTGAACGTACTGCTGTTTTGCAGGAAAATCGTCACGGCCGTGAAGGATTTGTACGAGGCCGTGACGAGCACCAGAGAGCCATTTTCTTGCCCGATTTTGTCACGGCCGTGAGCTCTGACCAACCTAGCCGTGAAGGACCTGTCATGGCCGTGAACGGAGGTGTAGGAGGCCGTGAATGCTGGCAGAAACTCATTTTCTTCGGTGCCAATGTTGTCACGGCCGTGAAGCTTTTTAGAAGAGACCGTGAACGCGTGTGTGAACATGTTTAAAAGTCAAGAACATAAAGAAAGACACAAACTAGACATTTTGCAAGGAATTAAGGAGGACAAAAAAAAAGATGGAACATCAATCAATGAAAAATGAATTAGGCAAAAAGGAGGAGAAGTAGCTCCATGTTTTCAGGTGATGACTCTTTCAAACAGACAAGAAATCAATATTTTGGGGGTCTGCAATAACGACTTGGAGCAAAGAGAGATGTTGATGAATCTCTATTTAAAGGGAAGAACGTGAAGAGGTACGGGGAGAAGAACACAAATTAAGCTCATATACAGACATACACGTTGCCTTTCAAAAATCAAGAACACCTACTTAGTCGCTCACCACGTGTTCGATCAAAGTCCTCAGCGAAGAATGGGATTAACTTTGAAGTCGAATTCAGGGAAGTATGTATGATGTATTCGATGTTGATTACGTGTTTTGTTGTGAGGATAATGAGTAGCTAAATCTATTGTATTTGAGATGAGATGACCCTAGCGCGATCAATCGTATGTTTACGTGTAATTGATGTTTTGCTATTGTTACGACTCGTTTATGAAGCATATGATTTTGATTATTTCTGTGACTAAAATCATCTAGTTAGCTTGATCATGTCTATGTGTTCAAGTTAATGTAGTCCGGGAAATCGTACGCTACGCTCGAGAGAGGGGCGAACGATTAAACCACTCATAAACGAGCGGAATAAACCCATCACTAGAGATAGGTTGGACTATCCTGCCAGATTAGAGTCAAATCTAATAGCGGGATTCACTATGTTATTAACGCAATCTTCGTTTTAAGTAGTTAGGGAAGCTTGTCCGGCTATTTAATTCGTTGATTAGTTGTTTACGATAATTATATGGTAAGGCGCAGTTTCGTCAGTTATATAACTCGTATGCATGTAGTAGGAATTTCCACAGTCTAACGATAGCTTTATCTACGTACACGTGATATTTGTTTTGGTCTAGCTAGGGGAATTCGAAGTCTCAAATACGTTTATTTCCATAAGAGTTTCCTCTCCATATTTTTTATTAAGTTGTATTTTCTAAGTATCGTTATTTACCGTTTCAACGATCGAATATTCGTGTTAGGATTTTAAGCGAAAGGTTTTCTAAGGTACATATCTCTTGGGATTCGATACACGCATATTTCCTACGTCTATGCTATTTCGATAGGTACACTTGCTTGTTGAGCGTAGGGTAGTTTGTTAGTATTCGTTTTATTTTATTACTCGATCCGCTCGATCATCTCTTCAAGGAGTGAATGGTGAAAGGTTGTCAATCTTGACCAGCCATAACCTATTGTCTGTAAATAGGAAGTCTCCATTTTCATTTTCATCGTCTCATTCTAGCCCAGATCATCATTGAAATAAAATATCATTTCTACGTTCTCTCATCATATTTAGTGTATTTAATATACATTCAAAACTGATGAGAGTCTAGAATACAGCAAATGGTATTGCAACTTGGAGGGATCTGAAGTTACGAGATGTTTGCTATTGTATTTTGAAAAAGGTTTGTTGTATTTCGTATGCATCGAAAACGACGCAATATAGCTTCATTAAATAACGTAGGTCAACGCCTCATCCCGTTTATACCTATAATCACCCAACAATTAGAAACTTATATAATTAATCTATATTTAATTATCCTTACACTAGTTCGTTTGGGTGTTTATTGAAGTACTCGACTGGTATATAACAGACTGATATATATAAATCAGTTCTGGAGATAAGTCGCCAGATGTATTTTATTCTAGTGTTAGATTGGTTGGGTTATTGGGCTGTTTATTAATTTAGCCCATTAGTATCAGTATAAAAAGGGGCGTTGCTTTGTACTGTAGCCCTAATTAATTTTTGCGCGAACAGAATAATGTAGAACAGAGTTTTGAATAGAATCGATTTTCGTTTTTCATCTTCTTCAAATTCGATCTCAAGATTTCTTCATGGTATCAGAGCCCTAGGGTAATCGCCGCTCAATGAACGCAATAATGGCAGATGGAGAAAATGCATCTGTCACCGTGAATGCAAGAAATTCAGCTGTAAACTCAGCTCATATTTCAATAGTCGGATGTATATTCATCAATCGGATACACAAAACCTTGATCTGACGACGGGAATTCTGAAAGGATCAGAGAATTATAAAGTCTAGAGTATGAGGATGATGATTGCTCTCGAAGCCAAGAACAAGATAGGATTTATCGATGGTTCTTCTAAATGGCCAGAAAAGGATTCGCCTCTATTGTCTCAGTGGAAGCGCTGCGATGCACTAGTGAAAACTTGGATTCATCGCTCAATTTTAGAAGATCTTATCTCAGGAATCGTTTATTATCAGAATGCATTTGAAATCTGGAACGATTTAAAATAAAGTTTGACAAGATCAACAGGGCGAGGATGTATGGATTGTTCAGAGACATTTACTCAAGCACGCAGGGCGCATCTACTGTCTCTGAATACTACAACAGGTTGAAGCTGATTTGGGATGATTACGACTTAATGATCCCATCACCTGCGAGTGAAGTATCTAAAGAATACGAAGAATTCTGCAATTGGCAAAAGATGACGCAGTTCCTCATAGGCCTTAATGATTGCTATCAGAATGTTAGGTCACAGATCCTCTTAATGCCACTGTTGCCATCACATAGCCAGGTGTATTCAATGGTGATTAATGAGGAGGCACAACGTGGAATTAATCTGCAGATAGTAAACAATGATTCATCCATTGTGCTGATGTCCAATTTTCAACCTAGAGGATTCAATAACACTAACAACCAAGCAGGAAAAGCAGGGTTGTTCTGTGACACTGCAACATCAGTTGACATTCTAGGGAAAATTGCTTCAAGATTCATGGATATCCTCCCAATTTTACACGAGGAGGAAGGTGAGGCTTTGGAGGAAGAAGAGGAGATCAAGGCAGGTATGGAAGTGGCAGAGGCAGGATTAATAATGCCTTATTTCAAGAAATTGGAGCAGAACAAATTAAGGAAGAAAGCCTAAACAACCAGCAAGGGTTCACAAACGATCAATGTTCTCAGATCCTAAATTTGCTCGAAAAGAATGCCAAACTTGAAGATGCTAAAGGTGTTGCAACATCAGCCACTGCAAATGTATCAGGTATCTGTATCACTAACTCTGATATAGAGTCTAACTATAGTAATATGTGGATAATAGATACTAGTGCAAACCACCACATCACATGCAATGATAAACTGTTTGATGCTATTGATGTGGGTGATAGTAGTATTTGTAGTGTGAAAATGCCTAATGATTCATGCAGCAAAGAATCTAAATCTGGAACTGTCACAATTGATTTAAACTTGAGGTTGAGGAATGTCCTATATGTACCTGATTTTAGACATAATCTGCTATCAGTTTCTAAGCTGTTAAAGGATGAGAATATGCACCTAAATTTCTTTCATGATCATTGTATTATATAGGAAATCTCGACTGACAAGATAAAGGGGATTGGTAAGCAAGAGAATGGGTTATACATACTCAGACCAAGCCCTGATATTCTGCCAGTGAGAGATAATGTGATTGCTAGTGGTTTTTCAAGTCATATCAATAAAGAATATGTTTTTTTTAAACATAATAAAGAATATGTTTTTAGACCTAATAAGAATGATGATGTGTCAATGTGGCACTATAGACTTGGTCACATGTCTTTTGAGAGATTCAAATATATGAATGATTTGCAGCTTAATATTGATAATTCCGCTAAATATTGCACCTTGTGTCCATTGGCGAAGCATGCTAGATTTAAGTTTCCTACTAGAGAGATAACTGAGAATTCTATATTTGATCTTATTCATATTGATATCTGGGGTCCTTATAAAGAGATGACTTACAACAATGAGAAATATTTTTTAACTACTGTTGATGATAGCTCAAGAGCTTGTTGGATTTTCTTGCTGAAAGATAAATCAGAATCACTTGAGACATTAAAGACTTTCTTTCAGTATGTTGAAAACCAATTTAGCACTAGAGTTAAGGTCATCAGAAGTGATAATGGAAGTAAATTCTTCTCAAAAGAGTGTCCTTCTCTTTTAACTTCAAAGGGAATTGTTCATCAAAGCTCTTGTGCATACACAGCACAATAGTGTTGTAGAAAGGAAACATAGGCATATCCTTGATGTTGCAAGTGCTTTGAAGTTCCATTCCAATGTCCCAATTAGAATCTGGGGAGAATGTGTTAAAACTGCAGTATATATTAAAAATAGGACTCCTACTCCATTGCTAGGTGGGAAGACACCATTTGAGGTACTCGTTGATAAGAAACCTTCTTATTCTCATTTTAAAGTGGTTGGTTGTCTTTGTTTTGCTAAGATCCTGACACAAAGAGATAAGTTCCAGCATAAATCAAGACCATGTATCTTTATGGGATATTCAGTCACACAAAAATGTTATAGGTTGCTAGATCTTGACTGTAAGAGTTTTATGATATCACGGGATGTGATGTTCTTTGAGAATATTTTTCCCTATACAATCAATTCTACTGATCTTGAAAGGCAGGAGTTCACACCACAAGATATGCACAGTTATTATGATGAATTGATTGCACCTTATCAGTAGCCAAGTACCAATGAGAATGAAGAACAATCCCAGCCTGTTGAACTTGAGGATAGCACACAGCAAGGTACAGAGGAATAGAACATAAAAACTGAGCAAATTAACACAGAAATGACAACAAGTCAACAACCAGCCATAGAGGTAAGAAGTTCAGGTAGAATTTCTAAACCACCTTATTGGCATCTGATTTTGTTTCACCTTATGCATCAGATGCAAATATGGCATGTTCTGCTAGGCATCAACTTTCTAAGGTAATTCAATATGACTGAATAAATCCTGACCATAAGGTATACCTAGTTGTTATTTCGAAGGAACATATTCCTAGGTGATATGATGAAGCAAAGGTAGACAAGAGATGGTTAGAGGCAATGAATTCAGAGATTAAGGCCTTAGAATCAAACAAACTTGGAGATTGGTTGATCTTCCAAAGGGAAAAACAGTTATAGGTTGTAAATGGACGTATACCATAAAATATAAGTCTAATGGTGATATAGAGAGATATAGGGCTAGATTAGTTGCAAAGGGGTATACACAAAAGGAGGGAACAGATTATAATGAAACTTTTTCATCCGTAGTCAAGCATGTGACTATAGGGACAGTTCTTTCTCTTGTTGCAATTTTCAATTGACCTTTATTTCAAATGGATGTGACTAACGCTTTCTTGCAAGGTGATTTGAATGAGGAAGTATATATGATAATTCCTCAAGGTTTCCACATTTCAGAAAGTAGGAAACACAAAGTATGCAAGCTGGAAAAGGCTCTATATGGCTTGAAGCAGGCCTCAAGTCAATGGAACCAAAAATTTGTTCAAGTTATCAGTAAGTTTGGTTTCGTACAATCTAAACATGATTATTCCCTGTTTACAAAACAGAAAGATGGTAAATTTATTATTTGCTGGTATATGTGGATGATATACTCATCACTGGGAATGACTTAATGATAATTGATGAATGTAAGAGCTGTCTTAATGATATTTGTTAGGAAATAATTATAGTGTCCTCTAGTTATTTGTGGTTTGGGTTAAAATTGTGATATTAATGTATTGGAGTAGGTTGGGGAGACAATTAGTACTTTGTAGAAGTTTTGGACTTGGGCTTTAATATACCAAAGAGTATGTGGTATATAAAGCCCGTTTATACCCTTGTTAGGGTTTATCAAAAGAAAAATCCTTGAAGCAGCTCTCGATTAACACACACACAAACACACACTAAAAGGTGCTTCATACGAACTTAATCTTTCTAATAATCTTTTGATCCTTGTTTGGTAACAAGTGGACCTACAAGTGGTATCAGAGCAAAACGTGGATCGATCTCATCAATTTGAATCCAGTTTTGTTAAATTCTGAAAAGATTTGAAAGAACCTCTGCTCAAAATCCATTTTCGATTTTTCATGGATGTGCCTGTTAAATCGTTCTGTTTACCATCTTTTGGAGAAGAAAATTGTTAATGAGTGCATCTCTGTTCTTTCACATAGATTATAGTCAAGTTTGAGTTGTTTTAAAACCCGAAAATCGAGTCTGAAATTATTTTTGGGTCTGTTCTTCACTTTCGGGTAGATTTTTCACATAGTCTTTGAATTTTTGAAGGATTCGATGGAGATGGTTTAATTTCGTAGGAATCGCCCGATTCCTTTCACATAAGGGAAAATCGATCAATTGCACCACAATCGTGCGATTTAAATCTCGGCGATTTCCAGTCTCTAAGACTAAATCGCCCGATTTCTTTCACACAGTGTATGTAGGAATCGCCCGATTTCTATCACATAAGAGAAAAACGATCGATTGCACCACAATCGTCCGATTTAAGCCTCGGCGATTTCCAGTCTCTAAGACTAAATCGCCCGATTTCTTTCCTTCCTGAAGAGGAAATCGTATGATTCCACAGAATCGCCTGATCTCACTGTAACGAACATGAATTCTCTTCAAAACACTAATTGGTAGTTTGAGTCAAATCGCCCGATTTGATGAATCATCCGATTAATATTTACCTCTCACGATTTCGCTCAAATTGTCCGATTGACACATTCTTACCTTACCACAAATCGTCCGATTTATTTTCTTGCAAGAGTCGCTTGAATCAAAAGTTTTGAAGTAAACTCGACTAGTCTTGAGTATTTCTCTTGCTACAATCA
This sequence comes from Craterostigma plantagineum, assembly GCA_027422505.1. Classification (NCBI taxonomy): domain Eukaryota; kingdom Viridiplantae; phylum Streptophyta; class Magnoliopsida; order Lamiales; family Linderniaceae; genus Craterostigma; species Craterostigma plantagineum. The sequence goes on along the minus strand of JAPQWV010000017.1, from coordinate 18,078,247 downwards.
CCATATATTAAATAAATAAAATAAGAACACTAAATATCGTTCTTATTTATTTCAAACTTGACTAAAATTGTTCGAGACTAACGTTTCATTCCGCAGATCACCTCCACGTAACGATCACTACCAAACAACAAATGGATTCATTAGCCATGGGAAGCGACATCCGTGTTCCAGTTCTGAGGCGCGAAGACTTCGGAGTCTGGAGAAGCAGATTCCTGAACTTTCTTGAAATAAAGGACAATGGCGAAGACATTATCGATTCTCTTGAGAATGGACCAAAACAATTCTGGGTCACAGTCCGTGGTGACAACACCGTCACCCCAGCAGTTCAAGAAAGCACAATACTCAAAACTCCAGCACAATACAATGACGCGGAAAAGAAACGAGCTAAAGCAGATCTTCTGGCAAGAAATTATTTGATGCAAGGCTTACCTAATGACATACTGATTCAAGTGGATAGCTTTCCAACCGCTAAAGCCATGTGGGATGAGACTGCAAAATTAATGCAAGGAACAGAGAGTGGACTAAGAGCAAAGAAAGCCAACACCCTTGCAGCATACGATTCATTCAAGGCTAAGCCTGATGAGCAAATCAGCGAGACCTACAACAGGTTCATGGTCCTCGTGAACGAATTAAGGAAGATAAACATCATAAAAACTAACATGGAACTCAATGTCAAATTTCTTACCTCCCTGCCTCCAGAATGGAAGAGAGTCACCACACACTTCAGGCTTAACAAGGACCTAGATCAAATTGATATTCACAGTGTTTACGAAAGTCTGGAGCAGCACAATGACGATGTTTATGAAGCGATCGGAGAGAAGAAAGGTAAAGCAATCATGGACACAGTTGCCCTTGTGACAGATACCGATCTGAAGAAAAGTGCAAAAACTGCAAAGAGTAAAACTGTTAAGACCTCCAGTCCATTAGAAAGTGAAGACTCTGAGTCAGAATCAGAACCTGAATTCAAAGATTTCGAGAAGCACGTGGCTTTTATAACGAAAAGAATGGCAAAACAATATTTCAAAAAATCATCATCATCTGCCAATCGTCAGAGAGTCTCATCAAGCTCCAAACAGCCGCCAAAGCCTTTTCAACAACCTGATACTAGGAATGATTCTGAGCCTAGCAAATGCTTCAATTGTGGAAAGTCTGGGCACTTCGCTAGAGACTGTTACCTTCCCAAGAAAAAGGATGAAGAGTACTACACCAGAAAACTTCAACTGCTCAAGCAGAAGAAATCTGGAACCGCATTGATGGCGGAACAGGATCACTGGCTAGAAGATACATCTGAAAGTGAGACGGAGAAGATAGCCCTGATGGCTCTGGTGAAAGAAGATGACTCTGAGCAAAAGAACATGGAAGCCAATGCTGATACTGAAAACAAGGAGCTGTCTCTCGGAAAGGAGGTCGAAACTCTTGACCTAAAACTGTATTCTGAACTTCAAGAAAAGAACATTATTCTTCAAAATGAACTTAAATACCTTAGGTCAACAGAAGTGAAGTTATCTAACACACTAGAAATCCTAGATACGACCCGTGATGAAGTATGTAGATTAGAAACTTGCTTAGTTGACTTGAGATCTTACCTATCTGAATCTGAATCAAAGGTCAATGACTTACAGGCTCGATTTGACAATAATTATGCATGCCTACTTAAGAAATTACGAGAGAATAGCAACCTAGAATGTCTGCTAGAAGTAGCACAGTCTAAAGTTGATAGTCGTGACTTAGAAATAGAAGGTTTGACAACACAGATTAGTGAGCTAAAAGACAAATTGACAACTTGCAACGATGAGCGAATCAACAAAACATGCGAGTTCGATATTCTAAATAAAGAACGTGCAAAATTGTATGCTAAGATTAAGAAGCTCGAAGACTTACTTATTAGGAGAGGACAATCAGATAGAACGATCTTCATGAATAAGCCTAGAGACATAGAATTCTATGACCCACATGAAGGATTAGGGTTCAACCCAAACTCTATTGTAAAGAGACCACTCCCTCTTTATGATGTTAGTTTCTCCGGGTTAAATCTACCTTATCTAATGCCTTTCACAACCTCATCTGCACATGATGCACTAGAAGAGAAAAAGAGAAATAGGGATGATTGGGCAGAAATCACTATTAACTATGATGAACTGTATGATAGTTACAAGACGAGGGAAATACCATTATCCAATCCTGATGACTACTTACTTATTTATCCGCCTTCGTCTAATGAAGTAAGTATCGAAGAACCAAATATCTCTAATGCATATATACCAACTAAAATCAAAGTAATCTCTGACTTGCAATCAAACCTGGAATCTGAAAGGATAAAGTTCCAGATAGAGAATGGAATACTGCTTAGTATAATTTCCACATTTGAAAAACAAATTGACAGCAGCAGAACTACAGTCTCAACTCTAGAGTCAGAAAGGATGACTCTCCAAGTAGAGAATAAAATTCTACTAAGTATAATTTCCTCTCTAGAGACTCAAGTCGACATCGGCATAGCTTCAGAATCTCTACAAACTCCTTTAACCAAATGTCAAATATCCATCCCCATCGACACTAGGAAGAAAAGAAAGCAGATTGCATCTGACAAATTTAAGCTTACTAACACATCCTTGCATGTGCTCACAGGCAATCCTCTAAATAAGAAAGGGAAGAAGAAAGCCACAGGAGACAGTCTACCAAAGAGCGATGTCGCTTATACCTTTAAAAGAAAGCAACCTGTCGATTTTGAAGCGTCTAGTTCTAATTTTTGTATTAGGCGTCAATTGTGTGCTAATAATTATCCTGCAGAAACTTCGTCTATTCTTCTTAAGCCTGTAACGACTACTAAGAATCGTACCTACTATTCTAGCTATGATGATGCTTTTATCTTAAACGCTAAATACCAATCTACCAATGTCAGTACTTCCAAGGAAACACCACCATCCTCTCTTAAATCAAAGTACAAACCTGACAAAAGACAAAGACAAGCAAACAAAGTCAAAGCTATAGGAATGCGTAGCATATGGGTTACAAAACAACAACTCAGAGCATGGACAAATCACTGTCATCCTCTTGGAATTAGAAAGATATGGGTCCCTAAGCAATCAACGGGAGTTGTAGAAAAATTTAACTCTGACATTAGAAACCGACCCATAAGAAAGACATACACAGACTATAAAAGTAATAAGGGAGGACCCGTCCTTAAATGGGTACCTAAATCTTATTGATTATTTTTTGCAGATCCGTCATGTGTGGATACTTGATTCTGGTTGCTCTACACACATGACTGGAAGAAAAGAGCTTCTGAGCAACTACACCGAACAATTCGGTGGAAATGTGCGCTTTGGAAACAACCACGCGGCTCCTATCTTAGGACATGGCGATCTAATTCATGATAACCTGACGATCAAGGGGGTTTCATATGTTGAGGGTCTCAGTCATAATCTCTTCAGCATTGGTCAATTCTGTGACAGACAACTAAAGGTTCAATTTCATGCTGAAGGTTGCAGTATTACTGATAAGAGTGGTCGAGACCTTCTAACTGGAACGAGGAAGACAAATCTTTATACCATCGATTTGAAAACTACTCGACCCTCGTCCAAACTGTGTCTCATGACGAAGAACTCAATTCAACAAAGTGACCTTTGGCATCAAAGACTATCCCACATCAACATCAAAACGTTGAATAGACTACACACCGACAACCTAGTGAGTGGATTACCAGCCTTGAAATATCACAAGGAACATCTCTGCAGTGCGTGCGAAATGGGGAAAATGAGAAGAGCATCACACAAGGCAAAGCTCATAGCTTCAACGTCCCGACCACTAGAACTACTGCACATGGATCTGTGTGGACCTATGAGAATACAAAGCATCAACGGACGAAAATACGTTCTGGTAATAGTGGATGATTTCTCTCGATATACGTGGACCAGATACCTTAGGATGAAAGATGAGACTCCCGACTTGATCATAGATTTTGTGAGGAAGACTCAGAACTCACTAGATTGCAATGTTCTAGTGATTCGAACTGACAATGGCACTGAATTCAAGAATCAATTGCTTGACAATTTCTATTCATCACTGGGAATCACTCAGCAATTTTCAGCAGTGAAGACACCCCAACAGAATGGGGTTGTGGAAAGAAGAAATCGTAGTCTAGTTGAAGCAGCCCGTACAATGCTAATACAATCGAAACTTCCTCATTTTCTCTGGGCCGAAGCGGTGAACACAGCCTGTTTCACTCAGAACAGAACTAGCATTCATAAAAGATTCGGAAAAACTCCTTACGAGCTCATCAACAAAAGAATACCAAGCATCAAGTTTCTTCGAGTATTTGGCTGCAAATGCTTCGTTCTAAATGATAGAGAAGACCGAGGAAAATTCGATCCTAAAGCAGTCGAAGGGATATTCATTGGATACTCTGCCGAGTCCAAGGCATATAGAGTCTACTTGCCACAAAAACGAACCGTCATGGAAAGTGCAAATGTTACGTTCGATGAAACGCCATCTACTGCTGCTGAACAGATAAGTCCACAGCCTGGAGTCTTAAGGATATTGACTGAAGATCAACATAATCCTTCAACCGAAGAAGGATCATCTACTTCACAGACATTTGATGAAGACGAACTGAATCTCTTATTTGATCAGCTATATATATGCCCTCGCTCACAACTAACAGATACAACAGTTCCGTCTATACACACTTCAACAGAGGCTGATGAAATGACTTCAAGCATTCCACCTCAGCAAATCCACAATGTAGATGGAGGGAATGACCCATCGGATAATTCAGGTAACGAAGATCAAATTCCCATTGAAATCTCTAGTACCATCGAAGCTGAACCTAGTGAGGAACTTGACCATGAGGAATTGAGTCAACCACTTCCTCACACAAGGAAATGGACTAGAGCTCACCCAACGTCTCAAATTATCGGAGATCCAAATCAAGGAATAAGCACACGTTCCTCAACAATAAACGAGAATTTATATGCATGCTTTCTAAGTCAAAGCGAACCAAGTAAGATCGAAGATGCATTAGCTGATCCAGACTGGATACAAGCCATGCAGGAAGAAATCAATCAATTTGAGCGACTCCAAGTGTGGAAATTAGTCCCAAGACCACAAGGCAAGACAATTATAGGAACCAAGTGGGTCTTCAAAAATAAAAGAGATGAAGATGGAATCGTCATTCGGAACAAGGCCCGATTAGTGGCAAAAGGCTACAATCAACAAGAAGGAATTGACTACGACGAAACATTTGCACCAGTTGCTCGAATTGAGGCCATCCGACTATTTATGGCTTATGCTGCTCACAGATACTTCACTGTTTACCAGATGGACGTCAAGACAGCCTTCCTCAACGGGGTACTGAAAGAAGAAGTTTACGTAGCTCAACCTGCAGGCTTTGTGAATGAAACTCATCCTGACCATGTGTACTCTCTAGAGAAAGCTCTATATGGACTAAAACAAGCCCCACGTGCTTGGTACGAGGCACTCTCAGACTTTTTGATTAAATCAGGGTTCACGAAAGGAAAGATTGACACGACACTCTTCATTAAAAGACATAAATCAGGGATTCTCCTCGTTCAAATATATGTTGATGATATTATCTTTGGGTCCCCAAATCCAAAATTGTGCAAAGAATTTGGCGATTTAATGAAGACGAAATTCGAAATGAGCATGATGGGAGAACTCAACTTCTTTCTTGGACTTCAAGTTAAACAACTTTCAGAAGGCATCTTTATTAACCAATCAAAGTACATCCTCGACATACTCAAGAAATACAACTTGGAGAACTCAACTACGAAGAACACCCCAATGTCTCCTTCTTGTAAGCTTGACTCAGACCCAGATGGAAAGCCAGTCAATCCAACCACATATCGGGGAATTATCGGATCACTCATGTATCTCACAGCCAGCAGACCTGACATTGTTTTCGCTACATGTCTATGCGCTCGGTTCCAAGCCAATCCAAAGGAGTCACACATGCTAGCTGTGAAGAGAATAATGAAGTATCTCAAAGGAACCTCAACACTTGGACTATGGTATCCTAAGAACTCAAATTTTCAATTACTTGGTTATACTGACGCGGATTTTGCAGGATGTAAGATGGACAGGAAAAGTACATCAGGAGGACTACAATTCTTAGGCGACAAACTAGTAAGTTGGTCATCTAAGAAGCAAAACTGTGTATCCACATCCACTGCCGAGGCGGAGTATGTAGCTGCGGCGAGTTGCTGCTCTCAAATTCTGTGGTTGCGAACGCAACTACAGGATTACGGGTTTGATTTCAATAATATTCCTATATATAGCGACTCAAAGAGCGCCATAGCCATTACTTGTAACCCTGTTCACCATTCTCGCACAAAGCACATAGATCTTAGGTATCACTTTATAGAAGACCATGTGGAGAAGGGCACAATTGCCATGTACTTCGTGAATACGGAGGTTCAGTTGGCTGACTTATTTACCAAGGCTTTGGATGAAACACGATTCCATTTCCTTGTATCTGAGTTAGGAATGCTGAATCGTGAACCTTAGGTGATGTAACTTCACGACGTCTTTTGTAAGAGTGCACATACTTGTTCCTCTTATTTAAAAAATAAAATAAAAAAAAATAAAATAAAAAAAAAAATATATATATATATAATAATAATAAATAAATAAATAAATAAATAAATAAAATTAAAAAAAAAATTATTATTTGGTTTAAGGACGGCTTAATAATATATGCTTAGTCTGAGGAGGCACTTAATTATTTGCATATATGCTTTGTTTGAGGGGGAGTTTTTGCAGGAATTACTCGAATCTAGGGGGAGCGTTTTTAATGATATACACAGATTGAGGGGGAGTAGTTGACTTCACAAACTATTCTTTAATGATTCATACACCCTTCAATAAGCGAAAATCGCTATTACAACTCAAATACGCAAAACATCTCTAAAATACCAAATCGCTATTACAACTCAAATACGCAAAACATCTTCAAAATACCAAATCACTCCAGCAAGTACGCAAAACATCTTCAAAATACCAAATTACTCCAGCAAGGAAGACTATGAAAATCACTTGAAAGGCGTAACAAGGTCTCAAAAGCCAGTACGGGCTGTTAAAACCCAAAACAGAATCGCCATAAAAACGATGAACAAGCACATAAGAAGTGCAATCTCCAGTACTAACATATCCAAATTGTGATTGAAGCAACGCACTAACTCTGCGTGCTCCCTGCTCTCTTCTTGGTCTCGCTGCTGATTCCAGTTCATCTTTAGGAACTCGATTCGTTCGATTGAATGATTTATGATCTTCCCATGTTTGTTCAATCGGGTCTATTTATAGGCAAAAAAACCCAACAACAAAATCGTTCGTCCAGAGGACCTAATCAATGATACAGATGCACTTTTGACTTGAGGGTTTAGCGCCGCGAACGAAAGCGAAGCTTTCTTTGTCGTTTACCGTATTCTGTCTCACAGAAATCGATCTTGGAAAACTCGGTGATTTGATATTAAATTTTGGTGCCTAGTATCATAGATTAATTGACCAGTTTGATATCCTTGATATTCTTCAAAACTAATTTATAAAAAGCACAAGAATAGTTCGTTCTTCTAAAATTGGCCATTTCGCCCGATTTCTAAATGTTCATTCCGCTACAGTAACCGTCCTTCGTATAAATTTAAAATCGCCCGATTTCTCATTTTTCCCAAATTTACGCGATTAACACTTACAAGATCTCTCTCAAAACCCCCACATATCTACATCGCTCAAGCTCACAAAATCCATCTCTTTGCATCTTTCTGAAGCTTCCGACCTATCTTCGTAAGCGAATCCCTGTCTCTGCAAACTTTGGTTTGATTTTTACTTATTTCTCAGAACTGTCAGTTTAGGGTTTACGCGTTCGTCCATATGTAACCATTACATTGCTCTGAATATGCAAATTTCGATTCTATGTAGTTACTGAGATAATCTTAATATCAATTATCTGCTATGCTTGGCCTGCTGTTATGATTTCTGCTTGCTTCGCCTGATTTTAGGTTCTTAGCTATTTCGGATAAATGTCGTTAATCGCTCGATTTTACGCCCAAATTCAAAATCTAATTCCTTCCTAAATCGCCCGATTTGTTTTAATCGCCCGATTTCGTATGTATTCTTTCTCACAGCTGTCCCACAATCGCCCGAAAATTGATTTTCTACTTTCAAGTTCAATTTCAATTTTAATTTCAATTGCCTGTGTCTACTTACAATCGCCCGATTTGACTCAATCGCCCGATTTACTCAATTGCCCGATTTCACTCAATCGCCCAATTTCACTCAATCGCCTGCTCTATCGCCCGATTTCACTAAATCCCTCAAATTGACCCTCAATGCCCGATTTCAAACTTCAATCTTAAATCGCCCGATTGCATCTTAAATCTTCCTATACTACTCTCAATCGCCCGATTCGACTCAATTGCTCGATTTGACTCTCCATCGACTATAAATTGCCCGATTTCGAACTTCAATCTCGAATCGCCCGATTGCATCTTAAATCTTTCTATACTACTCTCAATCGCCCGATTTCATTCCATCGCCCGATTCTACCAATATATTATTGAAATTGAATTGTCTAAGTCCCGTAAACATACAAAGATTGAAATTATGACTAACGTATTATCCGATTATCATACTGTGCGATTATCATTAAATCATATTGTGCGATTAACATTAAATCGTCCGATTATCACACAAAGACAAAATCTTGAAATTTTCTAAGTCCCGTACACATATTATGCGATGTTTCACCCTAAAGCGATGTAGGTAGAAATCTTCTGAGTATTGATGCGATTTTCTCCTAATGTTTGCATTCTATCTCTACAGATTGATCACTATGGTGCGCGAAATTGACGAAGTTTTCCCATCTAAAGACTGGGCTCAAAGGCTTCCAAATAACGTCCAATTGGATTTTGAAAATACCCAATGCCCCGATCCTATCATCCTCAAAATTCTTCAAAACCATCCCCTCAACAATGCTTTTTGTAAAATTGAGCGCGTCCCCGAAGTCTACGTACAACAATTTTGGTCCTCGCTCCAAAATCCAACCGACAACCCACAACCAACCCGTCTCTCTGCCCAAATTGATAACACCATTGTCGTCCTGACCCCCGCTATAATACGCACCCAACTAAACCTCCCAACCTCACTCATTTATGATAAACATCCGACTTCTGAACATTTGATTGCCGACTTCCTTTTCATGGGATACAAGCCCAATGGCCAGAAATCCATTCATCTCCCAGATTTTTGCGCCAAAGACATACCTGACCCTGGCGGACGCTATTCTTAATCGTCAACAAGTGCCTATCACCTAAGCACACCGGCTCAGACCGCTGCAACCGCCATATCATGTTGATCTTCCACGGCATTGTCTTCAACAAAAACTACGACATCGCCCAACTAATTTGGTCTGACCTTGTTGATCAACTACGAAGACGAAAATACACCTCCACAAGAGTCCTCCCTTACATGAGATGGTTTCCCATCTTGGTTCAACACTTCATCGATCTTCACCCAGAAATCGAACGTCGTCCCCAACTCGAAGGCTATGATATACCCAAGCTCAACAAAATACAATCCACCAAGACAAAGTCGAAATTCGATGAAGAAGCCATGCTATTGGGGGAACACCTCCTTCAACTTCTCGACAAAGCAGATCCCATGCTACAAGCCTACCTGCGAGCCAACAATCTCGAAGATATCCCCACGATTCAACAGAACCCAGTTGGATCTAACCCCGGGACTAGCCAACCTCAACAACCAGTTATAGGTCTAGGACGCTCCGCATCTCCAAAACAAAAACGAAAGAGAAAATCGCAAGGGGATGCCACCAGCAGCAAGAAGGAACGCCGTACTAAACAAAAGCACGATCATTCTCCTTCATCCTCTAGTCAGCAAATAATCCGGACCGATCCCATAGGTTCAGGGGATGACTTTGTCCTCCCCCGAGTAGAAGTCGCGACATCTGGTCCAATCGCGCAAAGTACCCCACCTGTCCACTCAATCGTCTCTCAACAGACGATTGTTTCACTTTCTCACGAGGAACCACGTCAGCCATCTCCTCCTCGCTCTGAGGAGGTCGATGTTGAAATATGCAGTTCTCCGCCTCACACTGCACTTTCATTGTCCACAACGAGTCTAGTAACCTCACCACCTATATTTTCTTCTTTTACTAGGACACATACACCTCCTTTTGCACTGACAGGTCTTGGTGACCTGTCTGGAACGCTCTTCGATGTCTCTGTACTAGCTTCTAGTCTGGAACAGAGCGGAAGTCCCACAGTGGTCAACACCACTCCAGCTGCTGATTTGGGCCATCGATCTGAGCTCGTCTCAGCATCGATGTCAACGATTTGCCTTAGTGGCTTCGGTTCATTTGGTCCTGTGCAAACAGGCGGCACATCAGTACCTTCTACTGATGTTGTGACGACGGAACGTCTTCGTGACTCCGTCCCGTTATTTTCCCCGTTCGTGACGGAGGCCACACTAAATGCTCGCCTAGCTGCCTTCGCAAAAGACCTTCAAGACTCCATAATGACCCAAGTGTACGATGCAATTGGGAGTTCTTCTCGAGACAAGGGCAAAGCCTCCGTCCCCGAACACGCACCACCTCAAGCCGATCCCCTTACTGCCCCTGACGACGGTCCGTGGAATGTCCCTGTGACGGAACTGATTGACGTCGTCATCGCCAGACTCCGCACTGCAACACAACGCAGTGAATATGAAACGGAGGTTCTTCGACGCCTTGAGCTTCCGTTCACGTGTCGAGGTGAGGCTCAGACATCCAATCAGCCGCGTGACGACCCTGAGGGTGACGGTCGTCCCGAGGGGGAGAAGCAGCCAGAGCCACAACCTCAACAACAGCAAGTGACTCGAACTACCAAAACACCTACTCCCTCACAAACTGAAAAATCTACCCGACCTACTACCAAAACAACCCAACAAGCCACATCACCAGACACACACTATCTAAGAAGCCCTCCAATACCTTCCTCATCTCCTACCAATGAGCCTATCCTATCCCTCGAAGAGTTATACAATCCTCACACCACTATTGAAAAATACATCTTCAACGAGGATTGGATAACAAAACCAATGGACCCAGCCATAGCTAAGGGCTTAATGGAGAATGCCAGATATTTTCTGATGAAAGCCAACATAAGCCTTGCCCTTATCGACGATGACGAGCTTGAGGAAGGTGAAGACTACGAAACTGCAATTCCAGAACTTCCCGAGCTTCTCAAACACCACGTCGTTGATGAAGAATGCCCTCCCCCGAAGACAAAGATAAGGGAAGAGCTTAATCTACCATGGGAGAATGCCAAAGTAGTTGCTCCCTATCAAGAAGAGATACGACGGAGAATCTGGAGAAGAGAAGATAGGATTAAGCAGCTGGATGAACTGGAACTCAGAGGGTTAACCCATCTTTCAAGACCAACTGCCATTCGGTACCTGCTTTCTCTTCGTCGAGGACTTATGATGAAAGGGAAAGGAGCTGATGTTGAGAATCTTCGAAGTGAAGAGAAGGAACGAGCCAGAATTAGGGCAATCATCGGAGTACGACGAGCTCGACTCGACTTCTACGAATTTCCCATCTACAAGATAGGGCGAGAAGATGGAACAGTCGAAGAAATGACTGAAGGCGATCTTTCCTACTTAAGAGGTGAGGACATTGTTCGGATGGTTGGAAGCTACAGATTTCTTGGAACGCTTCAGAATCCAGACCTCAACGTTGGATATGTCGCTCTTAAGCGATTCTTGATGCGCCAAGTCAAGTTCAACGCGACGCATGACCTCCAAATGGCAGTGGAAAGCAATATGAAGAGGGTGAACCTGACAAAACCGTCCTTTGAAGTTCCTGACACAGGTCTTGGTGAAGGACACATAATCAATGAAGTTGATGATCCATCAGTCGTTTACGTCAACTACAAAGGAGATAAAAGGCTGATGAAGACATCAGAGATCAACAAGTTCAGCGACGGTACACTTCGAATCATTCGCAACAAGCTTAGAAGTATTCTCAAGCAGCTGAAAGATGAAGAACACGAAGTCCAAGAAAAGTACAAGAAGCTGATCGAGATCATTTCGGAAAGAGTATCATTTCGAAGTGTTTTAAGGTCATATGAACACATCTTAGGACTTCGGAAATCACCATACGAGCTAGCGAGCCCCAAGAAAAGGAAGACGCAGAAGACATCAACTAAAGGACGAGGACACTAAGGGGGAGATTGTTAGGAAATAATTATAGTGTCCTCTAGTTATTTGTGGTTTGGGTTAAAATTGTGATATTAATGTATTGGAGTAGGTTGGGGAGACAATTAGTACTTTGTAGAAGTTTTGGACTTGGGCTTTAATATACCAAAGAGTATGTGGTATATAAAGCCCGTTTATACCCTTGTTAGGGTTTATCAAAAGAAAAATCCTTGAAGCAGCTCTCGATTAACACACACACAAACACACACTAAAAGGTGCTTCATACGAACTTAATCTTTCTAATAATCTTTTGATCCTTGTTTGGTAACAAGTGGACCTACAATATTTTTCTCATAAAAGACTTGGGAGAAATGAAATTCTTCCTTGGAGTTGAGGTAACCAGATCAAAGGAAGGAATTCATTTGAATCAAAGAAAGTATGTTATTGATCTTCTAAGTGAAACAGGAATGATGCCGCAAACCAATCAGCACTCCCATGGAGCAGAACAACAAAGTAATCAGAGAAAAAGCTAGATCTGATGATCATATCCTTGATAATGTTCCTGATTTTCAGAGATTAAGTGAAAATTACTGTATTTATGCATTACGTATGCAGTCCAGGTACTTAGTCAGTATATGCATAAACCTAGGCAAATTCATCTAGATGCCGCATATAGAATCCTAAGGTACTTAATGGAAAACTAGGCTTGGTTTATTGTTTTCAGCTAACAGTCAATTATTTCTTAATGTATTCCGTGATGCGGATTGGGAAGCCTTGTCCCAATACCAAGAGATCTTTTACAGGTTACTTGGTAAAGCTTGGAAAGTCTTCTTTAGCATGGAGATCAAAGAAACACACCATCGTGGCAAGGAGCTCAACTGAAGCAGAGTACAAATCAATGGCACAAGTCACCTCTGAGATGGTATGGCTGCTTGGTCTGTTAAAGGATCTCAGGATTGATAACTTGTGCCTTGTGCAGCTATTGTCAGACAGCAAATCTGCCATCCAACTTGCTGCGAACCCAGTATTCCATGAAAGGAGTAAACACATAGAAGTGGATTGCTACTTCATTAGAGACAAGATCGAAGATGGAACAATCAAGACAGCCTATCTTTCTACCCTCTGATCAACCAGCAGATATGCTGACAAAACCTCTATCCAGAGACCAGTTTGATTACCTTCTGGGCATGTATGGTGTAAGCAATTTGTACGTACACCATGCTTGAGAGGGTATTGAAGTACTCGACTGGTATATAATAGATTGATATATATAAATCAGTTCTAGAGAGAAGGCGCCAGATGTATTTTATTCAAGTGTTAGATTAGTTGGGTTATTGGGCTGTTTATTTGTTCTGGCCCGTCCTTTGAGTTAGCCCATTAGTATCAGTATAAAAAGGGGCGTTGCTTTGTACTGTAGACCTACTTAATTTTGGGAATTACTATTCACCGCCCCCTTTTTACTTGTTACCGCCCACTAAAGGAATGTAAAAAGACGATTTTGCCCTTATGATATTTAAATTAATTAAAAAAGAAAAAACTAAATATATAATTCCGGTACGAAATACTTAAAACTACATACACAAATAAATTCGAACGATCGATCGATACGGAAAAAAAATTTGATCTAACATTTTAGGACCGATCGATCGATATTTTCAGCCCTGCAGTGCACGGGCCTAACGAAATTTTCGGCCGGGCTATGTGCGGGCCGATTGATTTTTTCGGCCTGGACACTGCCTGGCCGAAAAAGTCATTCGGCCCTGCAGTGTACAGGCCGATCGAAATTTTCGGCCCGACAGATCTGGCCGAAAAAATCGATCGGTCGGTACACTGCAGGGCTGAAAATTTCGATCGTCCGCTGCACTGCCTGGCCGAAAATCTCAATCGACCGTTTTTTTTTCTAAGTTTTTCAGGAATATTTATTTGTATTAGTAATGTTTTTGTTTTATAATTTGTGACTATCTTGTATTAGTAATTCGAAACGGAATAAATATGCAAAAAAATAGTCACCTGAGGAGGCCGGTGGCACATAGTCATCGGATGACTGAAACGATGCTGCATCATCCGATACGTCATCATTGCCCGTATGCGGATCGTAATCCGCATATACGGATTGAGAAGCAGCAACTCGCTGCTGCCTCTCCTCCTCCCATTCTCTACCAACGGATGCATCAACGCCGCGCGTTCTCGTGTGGCGCTCTCCAGATCCCTCCAACGGGGGCATCAACTGCTACCTCCGGGTAGGGACTTCCCACCCCTGGTCTGCAATTACATATTTATTAAAAAATAAAACAGGTCGAACAGGATTTTCAGCCGCCTATAGAGGCGGCCGAAAATGATTCTCGGCCGGTGCAGCACCGGCCGATCAGTATTTTCGACCGGCGCAGCACCGGCCGAATAACAATTTCTGCCGTCTCTAACATGGCCGAAAAAAATTTTCGGCCGCCACAGGGCACGGCCGAAAAACATTTTCGGCCGTGCCCTGTGGCGGCCGAAAATCTTTTTCGGCCGTGCCATGCGCCGGCCCAAATATTCGTTCGATGGGGACTTTTTCAAACGATTCCGACCCGTGTTTGATAATTAATCTATGTACGAACGATTTTTACGAGAATTTGCTTACCAGTCGTGCGAATAGACCCTTTCCTTTCCCCTATCCCTGTCGTCGATCCATTGCAATTTGAGTTTTTTTGTTTTGTTTGGGTCTGATTTGGATGTGTGATTGTGATATGAAAAGTGTTGTCTGGAAAAGGACTTCAAATAGGGCAAAATCGTCTTTTAACAGTCCTTTAGGGGGCAGTGACTAGGAAGAAGGAGGCGGTGAATAGTAATCCAGTTAATTTTTTATGATAATAGTATTGGTAGTGATTTTGTAATAAGTATTTTAATATGTGAGATTAGAGACAAGAGATTCTTAGTATGTTATTATATGATGTCAACTAATTCTCTACTACAAGCTTACATGATACATGGACTTATTTATAGTGCTTATAGACCATTCTAGATACAATGACTCATACATTATTGACTGCATTCTTGATTTACTTTACACATCACAAAACCCACGTAAGTTCATTGTAGAAAGTTCCTTTTTAAATTGACTTAAGCTTATTATTTCTAACATCCTCTCCTAAGCTCAATTGTTGCCTTCTCACATACCGAGCATCTTCCTAATCCTTTAGAATGCTTCCAACGGTAGTGGCTTGGTAAATATATCCGCTACTTGTTCCTTGCTTGCTATATGAATCAAGATGACATCACCTTTCTTTATTTGTTCTCGTATGAAATGATATCGCACATCTATATGCTTGCTTCGTTCATGATGTACCTTATTCTTTGCGAGCTCGATTGCTGACTTATTGTCGACCTGTATCTCGGTAGCTGTTGCTGTGTAAATTTCATTTCTTTAAGCAGCTTTCTGATCCATATCGCATGACTGACACAAGTCGATGCTGCGACATATTCAGCTTCACACGTAGACAGTGTCACTATCGGCTGTTTTTTCGACGTCCAACTGAAAATCGTGCCACCTACCTAAAAGACAAAACCTGTAGTGCTCTTTCTTTCGTCCAAGTCACCACTCCAATCACTTTCGGAATAAGCAATAACATCAGGATTGTTAGTGTAGCCATAAAATAATCCGTATGAAATCGTTCCTTTGATATATCGTAAAATCCGCTTTACGGCGTCCCAATGACTTGATCTTGGACTCTCATCAATCGACTCACGAGTCCTACTCCATATGCAATGTCCGGCCTCGTATTTGTGAGATAACGTAAGCTTCCAACAACACTTCTATAACCCTTCGGATCAACCGGCTTCCCTTCACCATGCTTCGTTAACTTAATGCCTCGTTCCACCGGCGTTTTAGCGTAATTGCATTCACTCATATTGAACCTTTCCAACAACGTCTTTGCGTACGTCTGTTGAGATACGAAAATACCTGACTCCTTTTGTTTGACATCCAGCCCCAAAAAATATGACATGAGTTTGAGATCGGTCATGTCGAACTCGTTCTTCATATCTCTCGTTTGAACTCCTCAACCATGGTGTTGTTGTTGCTAGCGAAAATCAGGTCATCAACATATAATGCAACATAAAGTATATCATTACCCCGTACCTTAATGTAAACGGCATGCTCGTAGGGTCATTGTTCAAATCCTCAATCTTTAAAGTATGTATCGATGCGTGCATTCCACGTTCTTGGTGCATGTTTCAACCCGTATAACGCCCTTTTCAGTCTTAAAACTTGATCCTCCTTTCCTTGTTTGAAGCCCGGTGGCTAAAAAATGTAAACTTCTTCTTCGAGCCTTCCGTTCAAAAATGCCGATTTAACGTCCATTTGGTAAATGCTCTATTTTTTTGCTTGCAACCAACGATAGCAATAAATGAACGGTCTCCATTCTTGCTACTGGGGCGAAAACGTCTTCGTAGTCTATGCCGTACTTTGACTGTAGCCCTTTGCGACTAGCCTCGCTTTGTATTTTATTATGTTACCTTTGGAGTTCAGTTTTTTCTTGTGCACCCACTTCACTCCTACCACTTTGTGTCCGGGCGGCAACGAGCTCAACTCCCATGTATTGTTCTTTCCGATTGAATTTATTTCTTCACACATCGCCTCTTTGACAGCTTCTTCAAAGGTGATGTCCTCAACATCCTCCATGAGACATACGAGGTTCATTCGTTCAGTGGAGTTATAGAACTCTCCTAGGCTGCGCGTCCCGATGGTCTCGGGTTCAGATTCACCATCTGTCACAGCAGTTAGGGACTCAGAGGGCTGCAATTCTAATTCGAGCTCTTCACTACTTGGAATGGATATGTCCGCAACATTCGTTCTTTCATCCTCAGGCTTTGGTATCGATTCTCAGTTCGAGCTAGCATCTTCGTCAACTTGTACATCTCGACTCACAACAATTTTCTTTGTGTTAGGATCATACAAATTGTACGCTTTTAGAACGTTCGTCGTACCCAATAAAGATCAATTTTCGACTTTTATCATCTAGCTTAGTACGCCTTTGCTCCGGAATTCGAGCATATGGTATGCTTCCAAAAAACCGTAAATGTGCAACCGATGGTTTTACGCCGCACCATGCTTCTTGTGGCGTGACATTTTTTAGTATTGAGGTTGGACTTCAATTTTGCAAATAGACGGAACACCGAACGACTTCTACCCAAAACTCTTTAGGCATGCGTTTAGTCTTGAGCATACTCCTCGCCATATCAAGCAGCGTTCTGTTTTTCACTCGGCAACGCCGTTCTGTTGCGGTGTGTATGGAGCTGTTAGGTGACGCTTGATGCCATGTTCTTCACAATATGCGATGAAGTCCTTCGATATGAACTCACCACCCCGATCTGAACGTAGTGTCCTGATGCATTCTCCGCTAGTATTTTCCACCAATTGTTTAAATTTCTTGAAAACGGGAAGTGCCTCATTCGTTTCTTGAAGAAAAGATACCCATGTTCTATGTGAGAAATCGTCGATAAAAGTGATAAAGTACCTGTGATTTCCGAATGAGGCCGGAGTGATGGGACCGCATATATCAGTATGAATGAGCTCGAGGACCTTACTCGACCGTGTGAGCGAGCCTTTTGGAAATGATTTTCTTTTGCCCTTTTCCATGATGCATACTTCGCTCATTCGATGTTCGTCCTCGACTTTGTTAAGTCCTCCCATGTTTCGGTCCACTAGTCTTTTCAGACTGTCGTGGTTCAAGTGTCCGAACCGCTGATGCCACAACATTGCGGAGCTCGATATTTCGACGTTTGCGTTTAGGCATCTGTCAGCTGCAATTTTGAGCTTAAACAGACGATTATTGCTCATTTGAACTTGAGTAATAACTTGAGTGTCACGATCTCTTAGAGTCATTATCTGACCCTTCATTAGTACAGTATATCCTCGCTCTAAGAGTTGTCCAAGACTAATAATGTTACTCCTCATACTTGGTACATAAAAAACGTCAGCTATGTAGCGATTTGTACCATCTTTGCATCGAATCAAGATCTTTCCTTTACCTGCTACTTTCATCATAGACGCGTCGCCAAACGTCCCTTTACCTCCCACATCTTCTTCTAAGTACGTGAACAGCTTCCTATCGCCTGACATGTGGTTGCTCGCACCCGTATTCAAGTACCACGTATGTTCATTGCTGCTATCCGACTCTTTGCATGCAAGCAATAAAATCTCTTCTCCTTTTTCAGTTTTCTTCTCGGCGATGTTCACCTTTTCATCCACCTTCTTTTCTGCATAACACTCTCTTGCAAAATGACCATATTTTCCACAATTATAGCATTCGATGCTGTACTTTTTTTTATCGATTGCCTCGTCTCGGCCACCTCTTGCACCTCGTGTGTTGTTGTAGTTTCCTCTTTCTTCTTTTTCGTCTTGTCCACGGCCACGGCCTCTTCCACGACCACGGCCTCTATAGCTTCCTCGACCTCGACCACGTCCTCTTCCACGATCGCTGTAGATTGTTTGTTCTTCCTTAAATGAGACTTTGGCTTGAAGAGCATCCTCCAAAGTTTCCACCCTCTTTCGATTCTTTCGATGCTCGTGGGCTTCCAATGAACTTGTAAGTTCATTCACGGACATTTTTTCGAGATCTCTAGCTTCCTCTATGGCACATACGACATTATCATATTCCTCCGTCAAGGATCTGAGAATCTTCTCGACGACACGATTTTCGGGCACATCCTCACCGTTCCTTTTTAACTGGTTCACAATCACCTCGACCCTTGTGATGTAAGCCGAAACCGTATCTGCGTCTTTCATCTTGATCGTCTCGAATTCACTGCGAAGCATTTGCAAGCGTATTTGCTTAACACGATCTGTGCCTTTGTATGCGTTTTCTAGGATCGTCCAGGCTTCATTAGAATTCTTTGCTCCGGCTATCTTTTCAAAAGCCAACTCGTCAACTGCTTGGTAAAGCATGTACAATGCGGTCTTGTCTTTCCTGCGGCATTCCTTTAGTTCTTTCACTTTATTGTTCGTCAAACCCGCGAGAGTTTCGTGTTCGGTATACCCACTCTCGACAACTTCCCAGGCATCTTGCGATCCTAGTAACGCCTTCATTTGTATGCACCAATTGCCGTAGTTGCCCTTTGAAAGACGCAAGCTTGGTACATGAGGAATTCCTCCGGCCGCTCCTCTGATGTTAGCCATGAGCTTTGATACCACGTGATGATAATAGTATGATTGGTAGTGATTTTGTAATAAGTATTTTAATATTTGAGATTAGAGACAAGAGATTCTTAGTACGTTATTATATGATGTCTACTAATTCTCTACTACAAGCTTACATGATACATGGACTTATTTATTGTGCTTATAGACCATTCTAGATACAATGACTCATACCTTATTGATTGCATTCTTGATTTACTTTACACATCACAAAACTCACGTAAGTTCGTTGTAGAAAGTTCCTTTTTTAATTGGCTTGAGCTTATTATTTCTAACAATTTTCACGCGAACGGAATCATGTAAAATAGAGTTTTGAATAGTATCGATTTTCGTTTTTCATCTTCTTCAAATTCGATCTCAAGATCTCTTCAGTGTTTAGCAACGAAACTATATCAAAATTGGCTTTCGAAGTGCCCATTCTGGGCGGTGCTTTGATATACTTCGTTATACTGTCAATGTATCGGTGGCTCTTTTAGTCGTTCGATGCAGCATATCTTTAAAACCCACTATTCGCAACTTGCATATACTTTGTTATAATGTCTCGTACAAGTTGATTTGCTTCTTGGTAAATGTAGTCAAACCATGTGTTCCGTTGCGGGTTATCATGATACACTTGAGGAAGCAACAATAATTTGTTTCCGAGTCATATATGGAATAGACTTTCATGTATTTTTCCAATCACATTTTGTCCTATATATTGTTCATTCATCACCAGCAATATGACTTTCATGCATACGAGGAATAAACTGAAGAAAGAAGAAAATCCATTATATTTTTGTCCTCCTCAATCAAAACCATGGAAATAATCGTTCTATTCGTGATAATCTTGATATCAGTTAATGTGGGTGATTTAATAATAAACTGGGCAACACTATCTCGTGTTGATTTGCTTATTGGTAAATGTAGTCAACCGTAGCCATATTGCCAATATATAATCAGCAAAGTCAACAATGATATTCGAACGGGTTTCACGCTATGCGCAGATGTCGATAAAATGTTAATCAACCCATGTGTTCGGGTGGGGGTTATTATGATATTCAATTATTCATGAATCATGAGGATGGAACAATAGTTTATTTTCGAGTAATAAGGCGATAGACTTTCATGTATTTTTCTAATCATACTTTGGTCTATATATTGTTCATCACAAACAATAGCATATATGACTTTCCCGTACACGACGAATAAACTAAAAGAAAGAAGAAACCCCTCCTACTCCTAAATCAAAACCATGGAAATCATCGTTCTATTCTTGATAATCTTGATCTCAGTTAAGTTATATCTGAGCTCAAGATCAACCAAGAACCTTCCTCCAGGACCAAAATCCTTTCCAATAATAGGTAATATTCTGCAGCTCGGCAAAGATTCTCACCGTTCCTTCCATAAACTCTCACAGACCTACGGTCCAATTATGTCCCTTTACCTTGGAAATAAACTCGCCATAGTTGTCTCCTCGCCCGAGATCGCAAAAGACCTGATCAGAAACCACGACCATGTTCTTACAAACCGTTACGCAGTAATCGCCTCCGACGCGCATGAACATAATAAGCATGGCATTCTCTTCCGACCTGTAGACAGCGAGTGGCGTAAAATGCGCAAACTGTTAAAAGAACACATGATGTCAACTCACCGCCTCAACGCGAGCGAAGGCCTGAGGCGGGAGATGATGGGGAAGGCTGTGTGATTATCTCAACAGCGTCGAAGGCAGACCAGTTGATATTGGAGAAGTTGCTTTTATTACGACGCTTAATATAACTTCGTCAACCCCTTTTTTGAGTATTTACACCGACTATGAATCTGGAACACGCAAGAGTTCAGAGATATTATCGTGGGCGTGATGAACACCTTTAGCACTCCTAATATAGCTGATATTTTTCCGATTCTTCAACCATTTGAACCGCAGGGTATTAGGAAGCAGGCTGAGATTTATTACGGGAAGCTGCTTTCAATCTTAGACGATTTGATCTTTCAAAGATTGGAGGCACGAAAATGTAATGCTGAAAGGAAGAATGATATGCTCGAAGCACTTCTCGACGTTATGGAGACAAGCAATCGAGAGTTCAGCTTCGAAGACATCAAGCATTTACTTTTGGTGAGTACTTTTCTTCATTACTTTCGTCCACAAAAACTATGTTTGCTGTTGATTTTAATAATGGATTCACCTTCCAGGAGTTATATGTTGCAGGGACTGATACAACTTCTGTAACAGTAGAATGGATAATGACAGAACTATTACGAAACCCTAATGTAGTGTCTAGGGTTCAAGAAGAGATTAAGACGGTCATTGGCAAGAACGAGTCTGTTCGAGAATCAGACATCTCGAAGCTTCCATACCTCAAAGCCATCGTCAAAGAAACCCTAAGATGTCACCCTCCTGCAGCCATTTTTGGTCGTGCTACATGACAAGACATAGAAATCACGTGAAGATATAAATGTGCCTAAGAGGGGGGGTGAATTAAGCCTATAGAAATTTTTGCTTCTTTTCACAAATTCTAAGTGTAGCGACTTGGATATGCCTATTGATGCTTGTGACGTGTATGCCTGATATATCCTAGTTCGTCGGATGTGTTTCGGGTCTGTCTCACTGTGATAAAGAAATAACTGAAAAGTAAATGCGAGACAGGATTTTATAGAGGTTATATCCCCAACCGGGGTTTACTCATCTCCTTGGGGTTTGCTCCCCAAGAATTTAACCAATCACTATAATGCACCGTAGCTGGATACAAAACTAATTGGTTAGCCCAATACACAAGCGAAACAAGTCGAACACTAGCCACTACTAGGTTACCACACACCGAGTTTCGTTCCTCGGAATCTCCTTGATCCCGACAGACACAGCTCGCTACCGAAGGGCCCCCGGACTTGTCCTTCCCTTCACGTGTGCGTAAACGTCGACCTTGCCTCCTTGGTATTGTTCACGTCCGAAGACAACACGTCCGAGGACAGAATATATGGCGTGGGAGGATGGAATAACAGAATGAATCACTTGCTCAGTGATGGATACGCAAGTTAAAGCTCAGGTGGGCAGAAAGCTATCGCAATTGGGAACTCAGGAATCTCTCAGTATGGTTTTGCTTAAGAATCTCCTGTAGGCTTATATACGCAAATTCTAAGTACCTCGAAAGTCTGAGTGCAGCTCATATATAATCCTTTACAAATAGCACTTCACATGGAAAATCATATCAACCAATAATTACCAAATCAAGCATAGTTTCTATGGAATTTTCGAGTCAATCATACCATATAAATCATGCTCTTAATAAATCATCACAACGGTCATATAGCACATTTAAAGCATAATTATTTTCCATATAAAGGCTCAATTTCGTTCTCAAGCTCATTCAACCATTTCGCATATATTTTCCATGTCAGGACTTTCCATAAGTGATTTCCCGCTATCAGTTTCTAGTAACGAGTCAATCCAGATTTACTTTCCAAGTATGGCACACAAGATAGCAATACATCAGCATGTTTTCCATGTACAGCTCATAGCATTTAATCAATATATTTATCATGTTTAGCACACAAGTCAGATCGGAGCATACTTAATTCGATTTATCATAACATGACAGAACTTTCCTTATTTCAGAGATCACATCCGTTTATAGCACATCCCATATAATATAATCTTATCCATAAGATCAATCAAATCAAATCTTCCCTAAATATAATATCCAATCAGTATAAGGAAAGATATCAATTTAATATTACACATTAAATTCAGTGGAGAGCATGCACATAATCGTTTAAGTGATTTTCGTCCAAGAAATAAACTAGTATCAACGGATATATCACTTTCCATATATAAACAGTATATTTTCCATATATAGCTCAACAGGATATCTCATGCGTAATTTCCATATATAGCATAGATCGATATATCCTATCACATGGGCTGTCTATAACATGCGATCACATAGTCTCATCACCATATCACAAACTCATATCCAAATCAAATATTCAACACTTTAATCAATTTTAAAGCTCATTATTAATGCATGGTCGAATATTCATGAACTTAGACGCTATATTAATCACAAATCGAATCGCTTAATTTATAGACCTAACGTTATTACAATTACATCGTTCATCAAAACTCTCTAATATGTATGGACCAAAAAGGTCAACATTCTCCCCCTTTTTGATGATGACATGTAATTGATGCAGCACATAAGCATGTAAGCATATTCGATTTCGCAAGTCCTAGCGCATATGTCTAAGTGTTCCATAATCACAAAGTAGAGCATATGATATATCCTAATCACAGATCATGCATATTTGCTCCCCCTGCCTAAGTGCAGTTATCTATATGACATGTAAAGATATATCATGAAATGATTTTGATCCCCCTGTCTAAGTGCGGATATATCCTGTCATTTTTTATGTTATATCCTGAGTGTAAAATTTTGACTCCCCCTGCCTAAGTGCGCATTTTCCCAAGCATGATTCAAGTGGTCACATAGTCATCACAGCAAGCACTTATCAAGAAATCTCACACAAGTCAATTTGCACAGTTAAGTATCAGAGTATCACTGAGATCAGATTGCGCAGTATAAGATCATCACAGATATATCAAGAGATCATAGCAGAAATATTCAGAACGCATAGAAGCATCAGAGATATATCATAAACGCAAATATTATAAAGATTAGGGTTCAAAAACACTTAGACGCTTAACGCCTAACACTTACCTTACTACTCCCCCTTCATTATCAAAAAGGCGGGAGGGATACCTAAAACTGAACTGACAAAACGGGATATCCTAAGATCAACTAGGAGCAGAAATGGAACATGAGGGACTGCCTACTGGCTCGAGGAGGTGTCAGAACCGGCGGGTTTAGGAAGGGACTTTTTAACTAGCTTGGAGAGCTTGGAGAGTTTCAGCGACAGTTCGGTATACTGTTCTTTGAGCTTACGGAAGCGCTTCTGATTATCAGCCTTGATATCGGATATATCTCGGCGTAACATGGAGATTTCTGTCCTCCCGACACTGAGCTCATCTTCGTAGTCCTCGTCGTCGTCCCTCTTGACCTCTGCCTTTCCCTTCGTAGCAGACCGCTTCTGTGCGCTATCAACTGACCTACCTTCCATTGCCTTGAACCAACCTTGGCTCTTTGTGTAGTGAATACCCATCCGCTTCAAGGTTACTTGGTCCACGATGTGGGCGGATCTGTCTTCCCAGCCCGGCGGTAGAATAATGCCCTCGCACTCAAACAAGTGAGTGAGCAACATGCCATAAGGCAGTGCATTGTCTCTGCTTTCGAAGGCGTGGATCATGTGCTTCATGATGACATATGCTAGGTTGAACTTAAGGTTTTGGATTACCATGTAGACCGCAAAGGTGCTCATGAAGTTCATCGTCGTCGAGTGGCCGCCGCTACCAATTTTGGCACTCTAGAGGGTCCTGTTGAGAAGTTTGTGCAGGAAGAAATAGTCTATAGGGAGCTGGTTCAGTGCTTCACCGTCAGAGAAACGAGGTTTCGTGCGGGTATTCCAGAGTGTATGAAGGACTTTACCGAGATCAAACTCATCAGCCTGGCACCAGTCATTCATGTCATAGTGCCAAAGGCCCTCATCAGCAACTCCCAGCATAGCATACATTTTCTGAGTGGTCCATTCGATCTTATGGCCGAGAACATAGGAACGGATGTTGACATGCCCTTCGAACTCGTCGTAGTCGAAAATGGAATAGAACAGTTTGACTACTTCAGGGTAGTAGGGTGTGTTGAGACTGAGGAATTGCTCCCATCCAAAATCCTTAAGCCAGGTGATTGCGTTCCCAGGGGGCAACTTGTCGAAGGAAACTGCGCGACCGCGAGCGATATCTCTGTTGCTGAAGCTTTTGTAGGTGGTGCGGTTACTTTCTTCCAGAAAAAGCAGTTCAACTGGGATCTCACTAGGTTTGGAAAGATCGATAGGCGGTGTCAGAGGACTTTGAACTTGGTGGAGGAGGTGGCGAGGTTTTTTCAAGTGGTGAGGGTTGTTTTTCAGGAGTTGGGGATCGAGGAGGTGATTTCTGAGTTTCTTCAGGGACTTCTTCAGGAACATCGTGACTCGAAACAGACTTTTCAGGCTCGGGTGATTTTGCGGCGGTTCGAGTGGGTGTGACGCTGGATTTCTTGTCTTTCTTCTTCTTTTTGACAGCTTTAGACGGGGATGGAACATCTTCGACTGCTTTGGCTTTTGAGCGAGTTTTCCGAACAGGGGTGGATAATGTTGAAACTGGTTTGGGAGAATTTGGAGAGGAGTCGGATAAGTCTTCGTCTGACATGGGTTCCTTACGCTTTCGGCTAGAGGATTCCTTGGTGGTTGCTTTGGGTGTAGACGTTTTGGCCATTTTCAGAGATTAGGGTTTGATTTGAGGTTTTGGAGGAGATGAATGAATGATGAAGGTTGAAAGACGGTTCTGCTTTTTTGAAGGAGATGAGTCGGTTTATTTTTGGAAGAGATAAGAATTCAAAATTTGAAATTTGAAATTTCAAAGTAGGAGAGAGTAGGGACTGACAGAAATATCGGATTGATTTGACGGGATCTCATAATTAAGGAAAGGATTTGACTAGGCTGAATAGGAATGAATTTTTAAAAGTACGAGTTCCCGAAAAAACCTGAACGGCTGGAATGATATCTACGAGTTCCTTCCTAAAATAACATGATCACATTCAAAGACAGATCCAGCAGATCGGGCATTCCTAAAATAATCTAGATAATTGAAGAATTGTTTCGGAATGGGATAACTACGAATTTCTTCCTAAAATAGGATAACCTAGAGTAAATGAGAGAATTAGGCAGGTTTACTAACCTTATTTAGCTCGATGATTCCCAATCGATCACGGATGTCGCAGAATCTTGCCTCTATTAGGGGTTTTGTGAAGATATCAGCGAGCTGATCATTTGTTCCTACGAATTCCACACTGATATTCCCCTTCTGAACATGGTCTCGTATAAAATGATGTTTAACCTCAATATGTTTAGTACGAGAATGATGCACGGGATTCTTAGTAATACTAATGGCACTAGTGCTATCACACAGAATAGGAATTTTGTCATAACTTAACCCGAAATCACTAAGGGTTTGTTTCATCCAAAGAATTTGTTGACAACAATTGCCTAAGGCCATATATTCAGCTTCAGTTGTGGAGAGGGCGACAGCATTTTGCTTTCTACTAGACCAAGTTACCAAGGAATTCCCAAGTAATTGGCAAGTTCCACTGGTACTTTTCCTATCTTCCCTACAGCCGGCATAGTCGGCGTCGGAATATCCCATTAATGGGAAGTCATCCGTATAAGAGTACCACAGACCAAAATTGACAGTACCCTTGATATATCTAAGTATCCGCTTGACTGCGGTCAAGCGAGATTCCCTAGGGTCAGACTGATATCTCGAACAGATACCAACAGCAAACATGATATCAGGGCGACTAGCAGTTAAGTAAGAAGGCTTCCGATCATACCTCGATATTGTGTTTGATCAACCGGTGTACCTGACTCATCAATGTCTATTTTGGTGGTCTGATGCATAGGGGTGGAAATCGCTTTGGAATCACTCATCTCGAATTTAGTCAGCAATTCCCTGCTGTATTTCATCTGGGATATGAAGGTTCCATTGTCAAGCTGCTTTATTTGCAACCCAAGGAAGTAGTTCAGCTCACCCATTAAGCTCATCTCAAATACCTTCTGCATAGACTTAGAAAATTCCTCGCAGAGAAGGATATTAGTACTTCCAAATATGATATCATCAACGTAAATTTGGACCAGTATAATGTGATCACCTTCATACTTAATAAACAGCGTGTTATCAATAGTTCTAGTCGAAAATCCTATGTCAATTAGAAACTTACTTAGCCTTTCATACCATGCCCTAGGAGCCTGCTTTAAACCATATAATGCATTATTTAATTTAAAAACATAATTTGGAAAATCTTCCCTAGCAAAGCCCGGTGGTTGTTCTACATAAACCTCCTCATTTATAAACCATTTAAAAATGCACTTTTTAAGTCCATTTGAAAAAATTTAAAACGTTTAAAACATGCATATGCAAGTAAGACACGTATAGACTCTAATCTAGCTACCGGTGCAAAAGTTTCATCGAAATCAATACCTTCCTCCTGGGAATAACCTTTTGCAACTAACCTCGCTTTGTTTCTTGTGACATTACCGTGTTCGTCGAGTTTGTTGCGGAAGACCCATTTGGTTCCTATGATGGATTTATCGTCTGGTCTTTTTACGAGTGTCCACACTTTGCTCTTTTCGAACTGAGATAACTCATCTTCCATGGCAGAGACCCAAGATATATCTTCCAGAGCTTCATGGACTGTCTTTGGTTCCATCATTGAGAGCAGTACATCATGAGATTCCTCCGTATCTTGATTTCGTACAGTTTCTCGAGTTTTGATTCCAGATCTGATATTTCCTATCACTTGATCTGTTGGATGACTGGAAGCATGTTTCCATTTTCTGCATTGCTGCTTATCAGCTTCTGGTTCCAGTGTCTCAATATTTTCGTCTTTTGGAATATCTTCCTCACTGTCTTTAGTTTCCTGCAATTCTGCACACGGAAAATCTATACCTTCCTCATCAGTAGCATCTGCTTTAGGTATCTCATCGAAAGTAACATGTATAGATTCCTGGACAGTCTGTTTCCTCTTATTATAAACACGATATGCCTTAGACTGAAGGCTGTAACCAAGGAATATCCCTTCATCTACCTTAGAGTCAAATTTTCCTCTCTTATCTCTATCATTCAAGATAAAACATTTACATCCAAACACACGAAAATAACATATTTCTGGAGTTCTACCATGCCAAATTTCATAAGATGTTTTCTTTAATATCGGCCTAAGGAATACGCGATTTGACACATAACAAGCTGTGCTAACAGCTTCCACCCAGAACTGTTTAGGAATATCATACTCATGTAACATAGATCTAGCCATTTCCTGTAGTACCCTGTTTTTACGTTCAACTACGCCATTCTGTTGGGGAGTTATAGGGGCAGAGAAGTTATGACTATATCCATACTGATCACAGAATGATGCAAACGACTTACTATCAAATTCCAGCCCGTTATCACTTCGTATCCTACATAAGTTCGTTTCTTTTTCATTTTCAAGTCTCTTTACTAGCGATGCAAAGTTATCTAATGCCTCATTCTTATGTGCAAGGAATATCACCCATGTATACCTGGAGTAATCATCAACGATGACAAAGGCATATCTTTTACTTCGCAGAGACATCGTCTGAACAGGACCAAAAGGTCGAGATGTAGCAGTTCCAGAGGTCTGGATGTGGATATCACATTCTTTGCTTTGAACGATGTCTTTGTCTGCTTGCCCATTTGGCACGCCTTGCATGTTTTGTCCTTGACGAACTTTATGTCGGGAATACCTCGTACAAGTGCATTACTCGTCAGGTGAGACAGTAGTTCCATATCGGCATGTCCTAAGCGTCTGTGCCATAACCAGGTGTTATCCTGTGTCACTGCTAAACACTTGACATTCTGGCCAGTAATATCATCCAGAGTAATACAGTAAATATTTCTATCCCTAGATGCACTAAACAATACCTTTTTTCATTTCTAACAACGCACTTATCGTTTTCAAATGTGATCGTATGACCTTTGTCACATAGTTGACTAATACTAATGAGATTATGTTCTAGATTCTTAACTAACCATACGTCATCTATAGTAGTATGTAAAGTGTTACCGACAGTTCTAACTCCTATAACCTTAGCTTTTGTGTTGTCGGCATAGGAGACATATCCTCCATCATACGCTTTCACCGACACAAACTTACTGATATCACCTGTCATATGGTGGGAACACCCACTGTCGAGGTACCACTTGTTCTTCTTACTGGATTTTCTTCTTTGTACCTGCATGAATCAGTTCTTTTCTGAGGTGCCCAATTTTGATTGGGTCCTAAACGGTTAGCAGCAAAATAATTCCTATTAACACGTGGTATATCATGTATCACAGGCTGTGATCTCTCAGACACAGGCTGGCCAGAGTTAGAGACTTCAGGAACTTTCTTAGGTCTCCAGACATATCTAGATTTATCAGCTTTCTTCAAGAAACAATGGTTAGCATAATGACCAAGACGACCACATGAAAAACATTTAGGTTTCCTAACATTTTGTGGAGGTGCAGCGTGTTCATGTGTCGTGGAATATCCTATTCCTGTTTTCCCGATATGTCCAGGAATACTAAGTAACATATCAAGATTTTGTTGTCCTTCAAGAAGTCTAACATTAGTACGAGAATTTTCTTCTAAGAAATCCTTAAGAGCAGACATGTCTCTAGATATATTCTTTTGCTTCCTAAACTTCTCGCAGTTACACAAAGCTTTTTCTTTCTTAAGAGTCTCTAGCTCGGCTCTCAGGCGCTCATTTTCTAGATCCGTTTGATGCTTCTCTCTAGCTACTTCATCTCGCTGCCTAATTAGACCCTTTACTTGTGAGTTGAGTGACTTAATCCTTCTTTCTGCATTTTGAATTATTTCGAACATCTCTTCTTTTTCATCTACTTCAAGGGCTGAGGAAGCGTTATCATGAGATTCATCTTGCCTAGCATATAATTCATTCAGAAATAATATTTTCTTAATAGTGGATGAATCCGATGCCTGATGATCATCCGCTGCCATGTAGGCGAGATCTTCCTCTTCTTCGCTCCCGACCTCTTTCCAGTTTGTGACCATGGCCTTCTGCTTCTTTATCTTTTTGTCACCATTTTCCATCGGGCAGTTTGAGGCAAAGTGGCCTGGCTTGTTGCACTTGAAGCATTTCCGTACAATGATACCGGATGACGATATTCCCTTGTTCTTACGCTGGAACTTGGAGTTTCCCTTGAATTTTCTTCTTAGCCGAAATTTATCGAATTTCCTGGTTAGCATGGCGATATGTTCCAGCAGGTCTTCCTCAGTTTCTTCTTCTTCGCCCTCAGAATCGTTCTCTTGTTCAGTGTTGAAGGCGATGTTTGGTTGATTTCGGACCGGTGGTTTTTCCTTGATGGAGATCTGAGTCATCTCGTAGGTGGTCAGAGATCCGATCAGTTCTGACACTGAAAGTTCGTCCAAGTCCTTTGCTTCGTAGATGGCAGTCACTTTGGGATTCCATTCTCTAGGAAGAGATCTCAGGATTTTTCGCACCTTCTCACCATCTTCTATTTTCTTTCCCAAAGAGAACATTTGATTAATGATGTTCATAAATCTGGCATACATGTGGCTTATGGTCTCGTTGTCCTCCATCTTGAACAGCTCGTATTGGTGAGTCAAGAGGGCTATCCTTTCTTGCACAACTCGAGTGGTTCCTTCATGTGTGATTTGAAGCATGTCCCACATATTGTTGGCAGATTCGCATGAGCTCACACGATTGTACTCTTCTCTTGCGAGAGCGCAAGCTATCATGTTCTTTGCTTTGGCATTTAGGGAGATTCCTCGCTTGTCTGCTATATTGTAATCAGGGCCTTTCTTTGGAGTTCCATCTTTGTTGTTGGGAATGTAAGGTCCTGTTGCGATGATATCCCACAGGTTGTAGTCTGTAGCGATCAGGAATTCCTTCATGCGATTTTTCCATATGGCGTAGTTTGTCCCGTCGAAGAGTGGTGGCCTGGAATGGGATTGTCCCTCTGCAAAAACATCAAAACTTGAAGAAGCCATTAGATCTTTAACTCAGGCTTGTTAGGCCCGTCGTTTGAGTAACCTGGCTCTGATACCAAATGAAGATATAAATGTGCCTAAGAGGGGGGGTGAATTAGGCCTATAGAAATTTTTGCTTCTTTTCACAAATTCTAAGTGTAGCGACTTGGATATGCCTATTGATGCTTGTGACGTGTATGCATGATATATCCTAGTTCGTCGGATGTGTTTCGGGTCTGTCTCACTGTGATAAAGAAATAACTGAAAAGTAAATGCGAGACATTTTATAGAAATAACTGAGATTTATTACGGGAAGCTGCTTTCAATCTTAGACGATTTGATCTTTCAAAGATTGGAGGCACGAAAATGTAATGCTGAAAGGAAGAATGATATGCTCGAAGCACTTCTCGACGTTATGGAGACAAGCAATCGAGAGTTCAGCTTCGAAGACATCAAGCATTTACTTTTGGTGAGTACTTTTCTCCATTACTTTCGTCCACAAAAACTATGTTTGCTGTTGATTTTAATAATGGATTCACCTTCCAGGAGTTATATGTTGCAGGGACTGATACAACTTCTGTAACAGTAGAATGGATAATGACAGAACTATTACGAAACCCTAATGTAGTGTCTAGGGTTCAAGAAGAGATTAAGACGGTCATTGGCAAGAACGAGTCAGTTCGAGAATCAGACATCTCGAAGCTTCCATACCTCAAAGCCATCGTCAAAGAAACCCTAAGATGTCACCCTCCTGCAGCCATTTTTGGTCGTGCTACATGACAAGACATAGAAATCACGTGAAGATATAAATGTGCCTAAGAGGGGGGGGTGAATTAAGCCTATAGAAATTTTTGCTTCTTTTCACAAATTCTAAGTGTAGCGACTTGGATATGCCTATTGATGCTTGTGACGTGTATGCCTGATATATCCTAGTTCGTCGGATGTGTTTCGGGTCTATCTCACTGTGATAAAGAAATAACTGAAAAGTAAATGCGAGACAGGATTTTATAGAGGTTATATCCCCAACCGGGGTTTACTCATCTCCTTGGGGTTTGCTCCCCAAGAATTTAACCAATCACTATAATGCACCGTAGCTGGATACAAAACTAATTGGTTAGCCCAATACACAAGCGAAACAAGTCGAACACTAGCCACTACTAGGTTACCACACACCGAGTTTCGTTCCTCGGAATCTCCTTGATCCCGACAGACACAGCTCGCTACCGAAGGGCCCCCGGACTTGTCCTTCCCTTCACGTGTGCGTAAACGTCGACCTTGCCTCCTTGGTATTGTTCACGTCCGAAGACAACACGTCCGAAGACAGAATATATGGCGTGGGAGGATGGAATAACAGAATGAATCACTCGACCAGTGATGGATACGCAAGTTAAAGCTCAGGTGGGCAGAAAGCTATCGCAAGTGGGAACTCAGGAATCTCTCAGTATGGTTCTGCTTAAGAATCTCCTGTAGGCTTATATACGCAAATTCTAAGTACCTCGAAAGTCTGAGTGCAGCTCATATATAATCCTTTACAAATAGCACTTCACATGGAAAATCATATCAACCAATAATTACCAAATCAAGCATAGTTTCTATGGAATTTTCGAGTCAATCATACCATATAAATCATGCTCTTAATAAATCATCACAACGGTCATATAGCACATTTAAAGCATAATTATTTTCCATATAAAGGCTCAATTTCGTTCTCAAGCTCATTCAACCATTTCGCATATATTTTCCATGTCAGGACTTTCCATAAGTGATTTCCCGCTATCAGTTTCTAGTAACGAGTCAATCCAGATTTACTTTCCAAGTATGGCACACAAGATAGCAATACATCAGCATGTTTTCCATGTACAGCTCATAGCATTTAATCAATATATTTATCATGTTTAGCACACAAGTCAGATCGGAGCATACTTAATTCGATTTATCATAACATGACAGAACTTTCCTTATTTCAGAGATCACATCCGTTTATAGCACATCCCATATAATAGAATCTTATCCACAAGATCAATCAAATCAAATCTTCCCTAAATATAATATCCAATCAGTATAAGGAAAGATATCAATTTAATATTACACATTAAATTCAGTGGAGAGCATGCACATAATCGTTTAAGTGATTTTCGTCCAAGAAATAAACTAGTATCAACGGATATATCACTTTCCATATATAAACAGCATATTCTCCATATATAGCTCAACAGGATATCTCATGCGTAATTTCCATATATAGCATAGATCGATATATCCTATCACATGGGCTGTCTATAACATGCGATCACATAGTCTCATCACCATATCACAAACTCATATCCAAATCAAATATTCAACACTTTAATCAATTTTAAAGCTCATTATTAATGCATGGTCGAATATTATCATGAACTTAGACGCTATATTGATCACAAATCGAATCGCTTAATTTATAGACCTAACGTCATTACAATTACATCGTTCATCAAAACTCTCTAATATGTATGGACCAAAAAGGTCAACACAACGGTTACGTGATTCCCAAAGGTTCAGAGTTCTTGGTCAACATTTTTTCTATCGGAAGAGATTCGAGTGCATGGGGAAACCCAGATATCTTCGATCCTGAAAGATTCATGGGTGCAAAAAAGATTGATTTCAAGGGTCAAGATTTTGAATATCTTCCATTCGGTACAAGAAGAAGAATATGTCCGGGTATGCCAATTGCTGATCGGATGGTGCATTTAACTGTTGTGACTTTGCTTCATAACTTTGATTGGAAACTTGAACCTGGAATGAAGCCTGATGATTTGGACATCACTGAAAAATCGGCACTAATGTCGCGGAAAAATGTGCCTCTCTTAGCTATTCCAGTAAAAAAGACATAGACACTTCGTGTTTTAATTTCTTTTGTGCGTGTTTCTTGACGTATGTCTTCTTTGATGAAATTTCTAAGCATGATTTCTTGTTTGCCTTTTTTACTGAGGTGAGCAGATCTAATGCACCTGATATGAACTTTAATCTAGAGAGTTAATCTTATTCATCATTGAATTCAGAGCTGTTTGGCCGAGCTGATAACAACATCTGATATGATCTGCTGTGCTGTTTGAGTTCTTACAAAAACTTTGAGAATCATTGATCACTACAAACTTGTAAAAACTGAAAAAGGATGTAGTTTTTGATCGCGCAAATTTATGAACGTATTGTGAGGCATTTGAGTATCGAATATCAATAAACTATGCAATTTAGAAAACGTGTTTAAATATCGTAATGAAAAGGTTGGTTGATCATAGAAAAAGTAAAATAACAATTAATCTAAAACAATGAAATACATACTAAAGACGACTCTTTTAAAACGAGCGTATTTGAGATTCCAAATCCACCTTCCTCGATCAAACTCAATCAAGAAAATCCATGTAGTTTTTACTAGTAATTAGACCGTGGGAATTCCTAACGCACGCAAACGATGTTTATGTAACCACTACAAGAAAACATAGCGTCAGACACGAGAACTAGATACGGAATTCGGTCCGTGTCTAAATTCAAAGTATTAGAAACGGATTCTGACACGGTTTTTTTATTTTTATTTCAAAATTTTTATTCAGATACGGATTAGATATAGGAATAAAAACGGAAATGTCTGTTTCTGAATCCGTGTCTAAATTATGGTACTTGTATACGGATTCGGCAGTTTTTATTTTTATTTTAAATAAAATTAGATACGGATTAGATACGCAAGTAAAAATGGAAATATTCTGTTTCTTAATCTGTGTCAAAATAATTAATAAATTGGTCTTTGAACTTGAAATTGAACCCGGACCTATCGTTGTCTGATTAGTGCTTAAACCCGGCCCATAATTGAGGCCCATAACTGAAGCCGGTTAATAACGAGGATCGTACTAGCTAATTGAGTAGCCTCACTGCACTTTTGTATTTGTTTTTCCCCCTCGCTTCGCAACGTTGTCACCGCCAAGAAGCACAAAGCTGATGTCGAAGACCAAGGTTCCTCTGATTTTGGAAACTAAAGTACCTTTACCTAATGGAGGTATCGAATTGGAATGCTATTTAATTTTTGTTTTTCAGTATATGCGTTCTGTTCTTGTCGATGGTATGCGGATTCTTCCTTCGCAAAAATTGGAAGCATCTCAATGAGTGATTTCACTTGCTGATCGTTTCTGTGTGTTGCAGCTGCTGAGAGGAGTTGATTGGAGAAGTTTTATGCCACTTGCATTCGTGCATCTTATCTTGTTAGGGTTTATTGTTCTGTTTCTCGGATGTAATTAGCTTACGGGATCGAGTTGATATTCAATTTTATCGTCTAATCCGAGCGATTGTTGCGAAATTTGTTTGTTCTTTCACTTCACCCATTGTGTTACGGCAGTGAAATTTCTAGGTCATCAGAGTTCATTGATTTCTATTTGGTTGATTGAAGATGTTTCCATCGTTCAGGTAAGCATGCTTCGATCTTGATATGTGAGTTGTGATTTCTGCCTTTATTTTAAAATTTGTTTTTCATCTATTTCGAAATTTGTCTTCATTTGTGAGGATTGTTGTGTTTTGTATGTGTGTCTGATTGGTGAAATATGAAATTGAGTTATTTATGTTTCTTTTCCCTTTATAATGTTGGATTTTGTTTAGCTCATTAATTGGAATAGAAGAAGATGAAAACATATTACCTTGAATTGGATCATAAAAGTATGCATTAGGTTAATCCCTTTCCCTACATTTGAAGGTATAATCTGTTGCATTACGCTGAGCTCATTAGAATGAAATAGAAAATGATTTCACATTTTCGTTCGTCGTGTAACTAATAGATGCTCTACTGGGAATTCTGTGCACTAAATCACGAGAAGTTTATGCAAAGGACAACTATCATTCCCCAGGTCTCAGCTTTGCCTTTTATCTCTACTAATTAAGATGAATCATATCATCGCTGACAGAAGTTTTCTTTCTGTAATAGATTACTCAGTTAGTTCATGCAGCTCATGGATTTCGATACAATGACGCCTTCTCTCGGCGGATTTCACAAGCAGATTTGAACAGGTGTGTCTTCTTTTCATATTACTTCCACTGTGTTGTTTAAGGTTTCGATACTTCTTTCCTAAATCTATATACATCTTCATGAACTCAGATTTGCGTTAGCCAAAGATCAGCTCGAAAGGAGCATGGAGCTGCCCATTGTGAATGACCTGGGATATCTCAAGCAATTTATTCGGTGTTTACAGGTTTGCTTTCTCCGGTATCTTCCCTATTTATCGAGACAAAATGCCATCGAGTTGTTACACTATCGTGTGAAAAATGTTGCAGATAGCGAAGTTGTCAATAACATGAAAGATCTCATGGATGCATTCAAAAATCGCTGGGACCAATTGGTACTCTTCTGCAAACATAGCCATCCCTAAAAACGATCATACTTCATACCTATCTTTGTGTATCTTATTACATTCTTGTTCGTACAGAAAGCTTGCATGAATTTGTCAGATGCGTAAAAGGGGACACTCCAACTCCAACGAAGGGGAGAAGAGCCAATAATAGGTTTCTTGGTCCTAAGATTCATCAAAAAACAGAAGAAAACAGAGGCGAGCGACACTTCACTTCTGCGTAGCGAGGCACGCAAACAAACCCCTTTCATCGAACAATTGATCGAATCAACACGCCATGAATCTAGCCCGCGGGCCCTATGATCAAAGTGCCCATAAAGCCCTAGTCGAGAAAGTACTCCGCGAAATGGCAGCTGCTAATAGGGCCAAGAATGTCCAAGAAACGCTTCAAAGGGCGAACAACGAAGCATTAGAGCGATATGAATTTCTTACCAGTTTGCCCGAAATGATGAGATGGATGAAGAGATTTGAAGAAGATCATAAAAAGAGAGAAGAATTGTTTCTATCCAGAGAAGAACAACTTCTTCATGCCCTCGAAGACTCTAAGAAACGTGAAGAAAAGCTTGAATTGGTGATAAGAGATTTGCTTCAAGTGTTGGACTTCCAATATCCATATATTTCTGGAAAAACTGAACTTCATGATAGATCTTTTAGGTTAGATTTGTGGTTTTTGATGTCAAAATATTTGGTGAATTCTAGTCTTAAATGCATGTGAAGATTGTGTTGCAATTTAAGTGGTTATGTGTGATTCATATTTGTATGATTCATTAGGCACATAAATTCAATTTTAGAAACAGAAATATCCTTGTTTGATTTTGATATTATTCTTCATTATTAGACACGGATTTGAGATGGAATTATCTGTGACGAAATTTATTTTAGAAACGGAATCTTATCTGTATCTAATTTGCCACGAGAGCAATACCTACCCATTCAGACACGGATAATTCCATGTCTAATGTCTCAGTTGAAACAGAATTTTAGTTTTAGACACGGAATTTTCCGTGTCTAATACTGGATTTTCTAGTAGTGAACTGAACGTAACTTCCCTAAATGGCAGCCCATGCAATATAGTAAGAAAGCAACACAACACACAAGAAGATGATCCGAGATGCTTCGCATGTGTTTTAATTTGAGTTTTGACCGTTAGTTTCTTTTCTCTTAAGTCGGTAGTTAAGGTGTGAGCGGTATATAAAATCTCTCTTGTAACATAAATTATTTATTCACGATACATAATAATATATGTTTTTTTCAACCCAATTGTGAAACACCCAAAACCTTTGATATGGTATCAGTGGTTCAATTCGGTCTTTCTTCTTCGCAATCAAAGAAATTTGACTCTATCACAAGACGCTACAGAAACGCTAATATTTCTGTCAAGATTTCAAGAAGATGGCAGATCGAGAAGACAGCGATACATCGGCCACGACACTTTCATCCACAGAATCACCTTTGGATGATCCACTTCATCCCTTTTATTTGCATCACACGGACAATCCTGGTTTGGTTTTGGTGCATCAACCTCTAACTGGGGATAATTACCAATCTTGGAATAGGGTGATGGCTATAGCCCTCTCATTGAAGAACAAAAATGGTTTTGTCGATGGCACAATTAATAAACCACTATTAACAGATCGGAAGATGTATATGGCGTGGAGAAGGAACAATGATGTGGTGATTGCTTGAATTTTGAATTACGTGTCCAAGGAAATCTATGGGAGCATTTTATACTCAGAGACAGCTAGGGAGATTTGGCTCGATCTAATGGAGCGGTTCCAAGAAAGTAATGGACCAAGGTTTTACCAATTAAGAAGGGAAATTCTCTACCTATCCCAGGGGCAATCGACAGTTGGGCTGTATTTTACAAAATTCAAATCTTTATGGGATGAACTGACAAACTTCAGACCTTCTTGCAATTGTGGGCATTGTTCTTGTGGAGGTGTGCAAGATTTGAAGGATTACTTGGAGAAAGATTATGCGATGACGTTTGCTAATGGGTCATAATGAGTCATATTCATATATACGGGGCCAAATTTTATTGATGGACCCATTGCCCCCAATCAACAAGGTCTTCTCACTGGCTTCAAAGAAGAACATCAAAGATCAATTGTCCAGGTAGTGTAGAGGATTTGGGACAACATATGACCCTGCTAGCCAAGAACAATAATGACGCAGCATCTCTGCATGTTAGAAAGACTGTAGCCACTGAAAGGAAGAAGCGAGTCGGCCCTACTGCACTAATTGTAACAAACAAGGACATACGATTGGAACTTGCTATAGAATCCACTGTTTCCCACCAGGCTATAGACAAAATCTGAAACTCAAAGGGACAAGGATTAACCAGCTCTTGACAAACCAGGTAGAGATTGATTATATTCGATGGGGAACAACGTGATTGGTCAACCCGCTGTTCAGCAATTGAATTCTCATGAGCTTCAGCAATTAAGAGAGTTGATAAATAGGGCAGATGCTTGAACTACTGGACTTCACACAAGCCAATCTGAACCGGGTAAATGTAACAAGAGGGGTATAATCATTTATTTTAATGTTCCAAATCTCAAATCTAATAACATGTGGTTGGTGGACTAAGGTGCTTCAAGACATATTTGTTGTCATCAATCACAATTTCTTGTTTTAAAACCTTTAAAAAATGCGCATGTGACATTACCTAATAACATGTCTCTTAAGGTTGATTTTGCAGGAACTGTAAAATAACATCAGATTTAATCTTAACTGATGTATTTTATGTCCCGCAATTCCATTTTAATTTGCTTTCGGTCAGCGCCTTGCTAGAAAATAGTGATATGGTTTAACCTTTCTTGATGATGGTTTTCTTGTTCAGAATTCAATCAAGGAGTTGATGATTGGCAAGGGTAAGAGATACGAAGGCTTGTACATCTTAGATCCTGACAGTTTCTATTATAAAGTTCTATCTGTTTTGCATAAGGTTTCTAGAAATACTTGGCATAAACGTCTAGGACATCCTTCATTTGATTGTTTAGATATTTTAGCAGCGAGTCTTGATTGTTATGATAGATCTAATAAGGAGAAATTCTGTAAGATTTGTCCACTTGCACAACAGAAAAGATTGTCATTTGATAAAAATAATGAGATGGCTTGCTCAGCTTTTGACTTAGTGCATCGTGACATTTGGGGTCCCTTTTACGTTATATCACACACCTCACACAGGTATTTTGTAACTTCAATAGATGATAGTACTAGATATACTTGGATCTTGTTAAAACAAAAGGCTGGTGCACAAGCAGCAATTACTTTCTTTTTTGACATGGTTGAGAACCAATTCAAAAGTGTAATAAAGGTGTTACGATATGATAATGCCCCGAAGCTTAAAGTGTCAGAGCTTAATGTGAAAGGCAAAATTCGGTTATGGAAAGAAAGCGCCAACATCCCGAGCTTTATTATTCTAGTCAACTCTGCCTCTAAGATTTTGGAATGAGTGTGTACTCACTGCAACGTTTTTATAAATAGAACACCTTCTAGGATTTTAAAGATCAGAACTCCTTATGAACTATTATACAATAAACCTATATATTACAGACTTTTAAAGACTTGGTTGTCTTTGTTATGTGTCAACTTTGTGTTTTTCTTGGATATCCCAATAGAATGAAAGGATATAACGTCTTGGATTTATATTTTTTTACCGTAGTTGTTAGTAGGGATGTTAAATTTTATGAGGAAAACTTTCCACATAAGAAATTGCACAAGGATAACTTGGATATGTTTACATACAAGGACTTGCCTCGATCTTTTGATGATTTTTAAGCACAGGAAACTCAATGAGATGGCGCAGATCAGCCCGGAGATATTGGAATAAACTTTGAACCTATTGTCTCTCCGGGCTAGGGTTGTCAACGGGGCGGGTTCGGGGCGGGGATCTAATCCCCGTCCCCGCCCCGCGAGGCAAATGGGGACGAAATCGTCCCCGTCCCCGTCCCCGCGGGGATCCCCCGCCCCGTCAATATTTTAAAAAAAAAATTCAATTTTTATTAA
Source organism: Craterostigma plantagineum (assembly GCA_027422505.1). Classification (NCBI taxonomy): domain Eukaryota; kingdom Viridiplantae; phylum Streptophyta; class Magnoliopsida; order Lamiales; family Linderniaceae; genus Craterostigma; species Craterostigma plantagineum. Next base: position 18,037,862 of record JAPQWV010000017.1, on the reverse strand, counting down.
TTTAATATTATAACTATATTTTAATATTAAATAAATTATTTAAACTATATTTTAATATTAATTAAATTATTTAAACTATATTTTAATCATATTTATATTATTTTAATATTATTCGAAGTATATTTTCATATTATTTATCTTATAATAATATTAATTGAATATAATAATTATTATTTTAATTTCGGGGACGGGGCGGGGAACGGGGCGGGGAACGGGGCGGGGATATCCGCGGGGAAAAATAGTCCCCCGTCCCCGCCCCACGTGGATAGAATAGCGGGGATTCCCCGTCCTATTCGGGGCGGATCCCGCGGGGACGGGGAATCCCCGCCCCATTGACAACCCTACTCCGGGCATGTCCTCTGTTGAAGAGTCTATAACATCAGATGATGTTCCTAATTTGTAGCCGATTAGAAAATCTTCAAGAGAGTCAAAGATGCCTTCTTATCTGAGGGACTTTCACTGTTATAATACTAAGACATATACTTCATTATATCCTTTATCAAACCAAATATCTTATTGTTGACCATTTTGGTGCATGAGCGTTAGATATTTTTGATGAACTATGTAATTGTAATGACTTAGATCTATAAATATTTGATAATTGTTAAATATAATGTCTAAGTACATGATAATATTCGACCATGCATTATTTATGAGCTATAAATTGGTTAAAGGGTTGGATATTTGATTCACTTGTGACTCTGTGATTTATTCGTAAAACTATGTGATTGCATGTTATAGGCGTCTCATATGATAGGATATATGGTTCTGTGCTATATATGGAAATAAAGTGTGAAATATCCCACTGACTTATATATGGAAAATGTGCTGTCTGAATATGGAAAGTGATATATCCGTTGCAGTTCGTTTATTCCTGAGTGAAACTTGCATTTGCGATTCTGAATGCTTAGTGCTAAATTAATTGTGCGAAATCGTTTTGATATCTTTCCATAAATTGATGAGGATATTATAATTAGGAAAGATCTGATTGATTGACTTAGTGGATAAGATGCAAACATGTGGTATGTGCTAAAAATGGATATGATCTTTAGAAGGTCAACCAATTCGGATATATATGTTCTGATTTGATATATGTGCTAAACATGGTAAATATATTAATCTGATGTTATTTGCTAAACATGGAAAATGTTTGATATGTTGCTATCTCGTGTGCTAAACATGAAAAGTAAATGTAGATTGACTTATTCTATAAACTGGTAGCAGGGAATTACATATTCTTATGGTAAATATAATTCGAAATACTTTAATATGCTTTGAGAACGAATCTGAGCCTTTGTATGGAATAAAATCATGCTTAAATGAGCTTGTGACCGCATTTATTGGGAGCATGACCTACATGGCATATTTACTACTCGAAAATTGCATGGATTATGAGTTTGATTTGGATATTAATATTATGATCTGATTTTCCATGTAAAGTGTTGAGCGAAAGGGACTATATATATGAGCTACACTTCATCATTTCGAGTTACTCAGAATTTGCGAACCTACTACTATGAGAGTTTTGAGCAGAAACATTACTAAGAGATTCCTGAGCGATCATTTGCGATAGCTTTGTACCTACCTGAGCGACCACTTGCGAAGTGCTGAACGTACTGAGTTATTCCAACCTCCCACCATATATTCTATCTTCGGACGTGAGCAATACCAAGGAGGCAAGGTCGACGTTTACGCACATGTGAAGGGAAGGACGAGTTTCGGCGGCCCTTCGGTAGTGAGCTGTATCTGTCGGGATCAGGAGATTCCGAGGAACGAAACTCGGCGTGTGGTAACCTAGTGTGTCTAGTGTTAGACTTGTTTCGGTTGTGTATTGGGCTAATCAATCAGTTTTGTCTCCAGCTATGGTGCATTATAGTGATTGGTTAAAATCTTTGGGAGCAAACCCCAAGGAGATGAGTAAATCCAGTTGGGGATATAATCTCTGTAAAAATCTTGTCTCGCATTTACTTTACAGTTATTTCCTTTTCGCTGTGAGACAGACCCGACATATATCTGACATTACTAGGATATATCAAGTATACACGTCGCAATCATCAGTAGGCATACCTTAGTCACTACATCTTAGGATTTGTGAAAAGAAAAAACATAAATTTTTATAAGCCTAATTCACCCCCTCCCCATCTTAGGCACGTTTTTATCTTCATTTGGTATCAGAGCGGGTTACTCAAACGACGGGCCTAACAAACCTCAGTTAAAGATCTAATGGCTTCTTCGAGTTTTGATGTTTTTGCAGAGGGACAATCCCATTCCAGGCCACCACTCTTCGATGGAACTAACTACGCCATATGGAAAAACCATATGAATGAATTCCTGCTTACTGCTGACTATGATCTATGGGATATCATCACTACTGGACCATACAATCCCAAAAGGCGGATGGAATGCCAAAGAAAGGCGTTGAATACGATGCAATAGATAAGCGATGAATCTCCCTGAATGCCAAAGCAAAGAACATGACTGCCTTCCGTATGTACGGCTTGGAGGGAGATCTTTCATATCTTTCGAGATCCACCCTACAATATGGGGTAAAAAAGCCAAAATTGCGCTTACAAGAGAAGAATACAATCGTGTGAGCTCATGCGAATCTGCTAAAGATGTGTGGGACATGCTTCAGGTCACACATGAGGGAACCACTCGAGTTGTACAAGAAAGAATAGACCTCTTGACTCACCAATATGAGCTTTTTAGAATGGAGGACAACGAGACTATAAGCCACATGTATGCAAGATTCATGAAAATCATCAATCAAATGTTCCCGTTGAGAAGGAAAATACCAGACGGTGAGAAGGTGCGAAAAATCCTGCGATCTCTTCCAAGAGAATGGAATCCCAAAGTAACTGTCATTTACGAAGCAAAGTGTTGGGTTACCCGGTGTCTCCCTGAGATGCCACGTCCCCAGGTACGATGCGGAATAAAAGTTTTCGGGTTCCCCGATTGCCCTCGTTGCTCGGATCAGAATAGTAACACATAGACATGTAATAGGGCGGGTCAAACCCGTAGAGAATTACCAGTTGAAGCGAGTGACAGCTCCTCGTCCTTTTCTTCAAGACTTCGTCGATGGTGGTGGATGGCACTAGATCGTCACGCCGACCTCGCAGTGTACCACGGAATCAGTTCTCAAAAGATGGCTACAGAGAACCGAGCCGTCGCATGGGAGAAAAGTGTGTGCATTCGGTGTGTGTGGTTTGTGCCTTATGTTGATTTCGAAAATCACTTCTTTTCTCTACCTATGGAGCACGAAACTCAGCCTATGTAAAGGCTTAGATTTCGATTTGAGACGTGTGAGTGATTTTTGCCAAATCTTACTCTCTTTTGAATTCCAAATCCAAACTTAAGGAAACTTGCTATTATTAGACAACTAACTTAAATACCAAGTCAAACTAAGTATATTTAAATATGGTATAGAATTCGAAACTTAATCCCAGATTAATTTCGAAATTTAAAGAATAATATTCCAAATATATTATTCCATATTTATTTATATCAAATATGCAAAACTCGAAAATACCCTCAAAGGCATATTTCCAAATTAGCTTAAGGTGAAATCCAATTTTATCCTCAAGCCCATTAAGCATTTGGCCAAGCCTAAGTCTTAAAGTTAGTTTCATGAGAAGTCCAACTTCGATCCAATAAATGGCCCGGAGCCCATTAAGGCGTGGCCTAATGGCCCAAGGCCCGTTAAGGCACAAAACACTTTCTCTCCTTATCAGTACACGTTGATGATCCTTTTCAAGTCCGACTCTCTAGGTTCGACCCAATCGGCAGGGGAGGAATCCAAGAGTCCGGTAGTTACCTAGCCAATCGCGCAGTACCGGACCGTAACCCGATTCGATTGCGAATTTCAACCCAGTCTTTATTCCAGAACCTCACTATAGACAACAGTGCTATGTATAAACCCTTCAGCTGTGTCCCAATTGAGTGAGAGTCATGGTCTATGTCAAACTCAGTGAACTTGATTCTTTGATAAACGGAGACAAGGCAAATTACCAAACTACCCTCCATGTCTCACATGAGTTAGTTTAATACCTTGGCCAAGGATTTTGTAATTTCCCGTTGCCGTCCTCATATTACTTGCGAGACTGTGAATCCGTACTCGGCGGTCTATGCCCGGCAATCACAAATCGTCATCAAGACCGCATCTGGCCTTATGTGCAAAAAATTTATTCTGTTAGGTACCTACATATAAAAAATCCTGACATAGTACTAATTACAAGTTTTTATTCAAATAGGTACTTATTGTAAAGACCACATGAAAAAATGAAGCTTTAGCAGTGGACCAACGTATAGTTGTCATGCTAGTGCACATAGAAACGTATGCATATTCTAATGGGCCTTAATGAATACAGTTTTATTAGAAACTAAATTCTATTATATCAACCGCTTCCAAATGTCCGTCATGCTTACAATTTAATAAGTATATATGGAGGAATCACAATAGTTCAAGTAAAAGAAAATAACAGTTCAATATCCATAAATAAGAATTTTAAATAAATCTTATACTCAGTCCAAATCAGAATCCTATGATTTACGAGTTTTGTGAAATTAAAGGTAACTCAACTGGAAAATGTTACAAACTAAGTGTTTACTCAAATAACAAATAACAGCAGTAACACAAATAACAATAACATTAACAATAACACATATCAATGAAAACTACCCAATTGCGGTAGAATGTCGATAAATTAATACTCGGTTATTTAACAAACTCTCTAAAATAATATTTTTGACCGATCCCCTATTGGGATAGTGTTCTATATTAATGATTCGCTAAAATTATAAGAGTATATATTTTTTTAATAATTTCTATAGACCCGTATAAAATATAATTAATGATTCTTACATACTTACATATTATTATTTGTTGAAGGTAACTTGAAAACTCAAATGTCTTTTATTTTTTAGCTGAAATTAATTTCAAAGTTTAGTATTGATTATGATTTGTGTTATCATATATGATATGATATTTATGAAGAAAAATATATTTTTTAATGTTCACAAAGTAATTCATTGAACCGGAGAATCATAATAAAGTAGAGTTGATGCGTCTCTTCAAATTGGGTTCTCTCATTTGATATACGTAATGGTATGATAATTAAGCGGCAGTCCGAAATGTGTTTTCAATTGGACATTATCATTATATATTAATTAATTATTAATTATTTAAGCAATGTTATATAATTATAGACATGTAAGTGGCTTAAAATGATGCAACGTGTCCAATTTAATTAGTTATAAATTTTAAAACATATAAAAAAATTATATATTCTACGAGCGATTCAGATACGTTGCATTATCGCGTACGATCGCAGGTGATACTCAACTTTGCAAAAATAATAATATACATATGTTTAACCAATTATAAAACATAATGTTTGTGAAATATCTTCTAATTAGTTTCAATATCACAAGATTATACATATTATATTTAGATTTTTTGCTTGTATATTTAATTCATGTAATGTGATTTAGTTAATATCAATAAATTATACATGCTTGAGAATTTTTTATTTTCTACATGCTTTAGGAATTGATAAAGATGATACATAATTGTGGGACATATCTTAAACTCATTCCAAAATTTATTTGTTTTCAACACGTGCAAAAAATCAGATATACAAAAGAACAGTTGTACGAAAAAGTTATTATCCGTCTTCAGAAAGAACTTTTATAATTAATTTAATTTGCAATGAAATTGTTTAACCATATATAAATTGCTATATATAGACTTAAAATTTTTCTAGAAACCTGTAGTCCAGCAACACGTCCATTAATAACATTCAATATTGTCTAATATGCACGCCAATTTTCTCTGATTCTGCCATGGCGAAAAGGAGAAGAGCGGTGACAAAGGGGTGCCGCCGGTCACGGTGGTGACGATGCCGCCCCCTCCTGATGAGATCCTAACTGAGGAAGCTAACTCTACTGCTAGTAATCAAATGCGAGGGAGTTCCGTTTCGAAATCGCGAAACACTGTTCCATTGGTGAATGATGTGATCCATCAATCTGCTCCTTCTGTTGGCAAAATGGACGATGCAAGGGTTAATTTGGGAACGCCACCTCGCGATCACAGCCAACTGCGAGGGATTTTTTCTGGGGAAGTAAGGCGCACTGTCCCATTGGCTCAGTCCCCAAGCCGATTGGAAGCTGATGCACTTATTGGAGAAAAAGTGGCCTAAATTGGGAAATTCTCCTCCTCGTGTAGCAGCACAATCCCCTGAGAATAGTCCGTGGATCAAGTTCAAAGCCGACCTACTCGGTAAGCAGGATAATCGTTTTGGCTATATAGAGCCGATCACTGAGAAAGGGCAAGTAATAGGCCAGGTGGAGATGGAGGAGATCCAGGAGGAAGTAGGCCATTGGGAATCAGCGCTGCTGTGCTATGTACTTGGGGCAAATCCTCCCTATGGAGTCATGTCTGGGTTCTTGAAGCGAAAATGGGAGAAATTAGGGTTACAGAATGTCTGGCAAGTCAGGCAGGGGCTCTTTCTGGTAAAGTTTGGCAGTAAGCCAGCTCGAGACAGGATTGTACAATCTGAGATATTGCACTTTGATCGAAAGCCAGTGATTCTTACCCCATGGACTGAAGACACTCAATTAAGCAAAATAGGGGTAGAAAGTGTGCTTTTCTAGGTGCAACTCCCACAGCTCGAGCTGAAATATTGGGGACTGAGAACATTGAGCAAGCTCTCGAATCTGATTGGGAAACCAATTATGACTGATAATGTCACGAGGAAGAAGGAGAGAATCCATTATGCTCGGGTTCTCGTGGAGATTGACCTTCATCTGCCCCTAAAGGATACTATACATTTCCTAAATGAGAAACGCCAGCTACTAGACCAGAAAGTCACCTATGAATGTAGGCCTGTGCTGTGCAATAACTGCAAGGGCTATGGGCATGAAGAGGTTCAATGTAAGAAAGTGGTTCAGAAAGGCTGGCAGCCTGTTCACCAGCTGAAAACTGCAGATCCTGACCCTGGGGAGACTAGCTGCACTGGTCCTGGCCCAGTGGATCCTAGGCTCACTGAACTACCGGATCAGAATCCTCCAGCAGGAACTCCACTGCCTCAGGCTGGTAAAGTGGGGCAGAAACCAGACACAGGACCTAGGGAATCTTGGGCTGACCTAGTGCTGAGTGAGAAGGTGCCTCGTGGATTGTCAGGGGTCTCAATGGCCCTGCCAAACTGAGAGAGGTGGCTCTCTTCTGTAATAAACATAGAATAAATATCATGTGTCTTTTAGAAACAAAGCTGAAAAGTGATACTATAAATAGCACAATAAGCAAACTCTTTGCAGGATGGGATTTCTGCCATAATCTCAGTTACCACCCGAGTGGTAGGATAGTTGTGGTATGGAAGGGTGGAACTGAACTGGAACTTATGTCAAAATCTGACCAACACATTCACTTCAAGGTCTTGAAGAGCAGAGCCTTTATTACCTATCTAACTGTGGTTTATGGTCACAATGAGCTGTCTGCCAGAGCAAAACTATGGGAAATCGTGATGCAGATTGGAGACACTTTCTGATCCATGGATGGTTTGGGGTGATTTCAACAACATAAGGTGCTTTAAAGAACAGACTGGGGGGGATCAGACATCAATGCTTCAAAATTCAGAGAGTTCAATCAATGCCTTCAGAGTTGTCAACTTCAGGAAATAAAAAGGAGTGGTAGCCGGTTTACCTGGACCAGTACAGAACCATGATAAGAGGATCTGGAGTAGGATAGACTGGGCCTTTGCCAACGCAGCCTGGCTTACTAAATTTTGTGACTACATCATTGTCTTTCTGCAATAGGGGGTCTCGGACCACACCCCAATTGTGCTTATGAACATTGTTCAATCCCCAGCCCCAAGGAGAGCATTCAAGTACTTTAATATGTGGTCTTTGGCCCCTAATTTCCTTAGCTTAGTGAAGGCCCAGTGGTGTTGTATGCCTGGATCACCTATGAGGAATCTGTGTAGGAATTTGTCCAAGCTGCAGTGGACTCTTAGAACATGTCTGCCTTTGCTAACATTGTGTCAAACACTGATCGGGTCAGACAGAAGCTAGAGGCAGTGCAAATAGCCCTTCATGCAGACCCTATGAATCTGGAGCTCCTAGTCAAAGAACATGACTTAAGAGCAGACTTTGGATTCCTAAGTGTAGCAAATGATAAGTTCCTGAGGCAAAAAACTAAAATTAGATGGCTAGCTGAAGGTGACCAGAACTCAGCTTATTTCCATGCCAGGATCAAGCAGAGGAGTTACTCTAACAGAATTGTGGCCATAGAAGACCAAGAAGGTAGATTAATTACAAATAATGGGGCCATGCAGCAGCACTTTGCAGCCTACTTCGAGGAAGTAATGGGTAGAGGGAGGAATACCACTAGCAAACTGGACCAGAGAGTGGCTGAAATGGGGTACCTTCTCACACTGGAAGATCAACTGTGGCTCACCAACCCTTTTGAAAGGGGAGAGGTCTGGGAAGTGATCAAGTCCATTCACTCTGATGTGGCACCAGGGCCTGATGGCTATGGTAGTGACTTTTTCAAACAAGCATGGAGTGTTGTGGGGGATCAAGTTACAAGTGCTATCCTGGAATTTTTTGCCACTTGTAAGATGGTACCTAGTCTGAATAAAACTACGCTTTGCCTCATCCCTCAAGTGCCCCACCCGAGCAAAGCACATGATTTCAGACCTATAGCTTGCTGCAACACACTATAAAAGTACATTGATAAACTGATCTGTGGCAGAATTAAACCTCTTCTCCCTAGGCTCATTCATGCCAATCAACGCGCATTTGTGAAGGTGAGATCAATTGTGCACAATGTCCCATTATGCCAGGACCTGCTCAGACTATATAATAGGAAGAACTCCTCAGCCCGGACCCTTATGAAAGTTGATATTAGAAAAGCATATGATACGTTGGACTGGAGGTTCTTGGAAATCTGGCTCTTTTTGCTCAGGTTTTCTAGAAAGTTCGTGGCATGGATTATGGAGTGTGTGACGACAGTTTCCTACACAGTGTCCATCAATGGAGCGAGTACTGGAACACTTAAAGAGGCTCAGGGTCTAAGACAGGGGGACCATGGCTCCCCTTTGCTCTTTGTCATCTCCATGGAGTACCTCACCAGAATGCTGCAACTGTACTCAAAGGATCCCAGATTTAGGTTCCACCCTATGTGTAAACACATTAACTTGGTGAATCTTTGTTTCGCAGATGACCTTATGATCTTTTGCAAAGGCGGCAATGGAGCAGTTTCAGTGGTTATGGAAGCACTCAAGACCTTTCACCAGGTCTCGGGCCTGGATGCTATCCAGCAAAAGTCCAGCATCTACATTGTTGGTACCTCAAGAGAGGGGGCTGAGCAGATACTTCAGACCACCGGATTCAAGCTAGGGTGCTATCTCATGAGATACCTGGGTGTACCACTTTCCCAAGTTAGGTGGAGTAGAAGTTCTTGCCAATCTCTTGTGGAAAAAATCACAACCAGAATCCAGTGTTGGGCCACTCGCAATCTTTCATATGCTGGCAGAGTATGGCTCATCAATGCAGTTTTGTTAGCTACGCATGGCTACTGGGGCTCTATTTTCTTATTGCCTAAGGCTGTGATTAAAGAGGTTGATAGAGTTTGCAAGGAATTCCTGTGGGGGAGGAAAGCTCATGGTAAATACATTCCTATGGTGAACTGGGAGAGTGTTTGTTTCCCAAAGAAACTCGGAGGACTCAACTTGAGGGATTGTGCTACGTGGAACACTGCTCTGGCAGGAAGCAGTTATGGGATATAACACTGGCAGTAGATTCCCTCTGGGTCAAATGGGTCAATGTAATCTACCTAAAGGGAACCAGTTCTTGCGATTTCACACCGGCGGCTGACTCGAGTTGGCACTGGAGGAAGCTTAACAGACTAAAGGAAAAGTTCAGACTGGGATACCTAGGTTGCAAATGGCTACTTGCGAACAATGGGTTGTACACTGTTCGCAGTGGATATGACTGGCTTCAAGGGAATTCAACCCCCTTTCCTTTCTGTGATGCGGTTTGGAATAGGATTAATCTGCCTAAACATTCCTTCTTGCTATGGTTGGTTGTTCAGAAAAGGCTGTTAACTGTGGACAAATTGAGTAGCTGGGGTATGACCATCCTCAATACAAGATGTAGGCTGTGTGGCATGGATGAGGATTCTCTGGAGCATTTGTTCCTGTCATGCCCATTTAGTCAGCAGGTGATCAAGAGGATCAATGGATGGCTCCAAATTGGAGACACGGTTCAGGCCTTTGAAGACTTACGTAAGTGGCTGGTATGTGTGGGTAGGAAGAGAAATGCAGTCCATCGTATAAGTGTAGCTTGTATGCTTCAACAATTCATCACGTGTGGTGCGACCGCAACAGACGAGTACATGAAGTGGGGAGTTGCAGTGAGGAGCAGATTACATGCATGATCAAGCGAGAAATGGGACTTCGGCTGCATAGTTTTCGACATGTAAAACAGACTGCTAGTTTCTGTTTTAGGTTAGGATAACTGGAATTGCTATGGTTTGATTTATAGTGGTGTGTCTGGGAAGAGCTGTGATGTAACTAACGCTTGGTCACGTGGTAAATGAAAATCTCATTCTACCAAAAAAAAAAAACACATACATTAACAAGCTATTACAAAATAATACAATAATATTTGGTTTCGTTAATTGAAGTAGAACATTTTGTAGTTTCAAATAAATAAAATGAAAAATTGAGGGGGTTAAAGAAAAACTTGAATTGGGCTACATAAAATTAGTACAATATAGAGATATCTAAGTTTACTTTAGGCCCAATTAGAGCCCAAATGAAAGCCCCCAATTCGATTTAGGGTTACTAGTCATCTTCTTCCCCAAATACTCTTGACAATCAAATCCACCGTGAGCTCTATCTCCGTCACTGCGAATTTTTTTTCGGACGTTAGTCTGATATATCGTCCGCTCCGTCCCGACCAGGCCGAGATCTAGCCGCGACAAAACAATAACCGCGCCAACCCGTATCTTTGGCGCGGCCGGCGGCGATCCCGTTACGGAGCGGCCGATACGGCCGAGACAACGCCGCGACGGCGAACCATGAGTTAAAAAGCTTACAAAAATTCCCACAATACAAAAATGAAAACACTAAATCTACAATGCTTATAATTGCTGCTAAATATGGCACAGATGAAACACACAACCTAAGAATGCAGACACATAACAACTAACTAAACAAAAGCCAATTAATCCTCAAGTGAATGGTAACAACAAACTACGAGCAAGTGTTGCAGCTTTTCCAACACGCACAGTAGTAATCGGCAGAACCAATCACGAACACGGAATTCCTCGAACACTCCCCAATGGTGGCCCATCGAGGGCAGTTCTCGTGTTCGTCAGTGCAATCCCCGCCTTCATCGTTATTAGACAGAGAAGATTTCTTTTCGATTTTATATATTTATTTAGGTAAAATGATTTTGTGGCACACCACAGATTATTACCGTATGAAACTGGGCATCTGCTGTGGAAACTGCTACTGTCCGAAGATGCATTAAGATGGCGATTGAAGAATAAGATGGCATTTCCTTTCGCCGGTCTTAAGATGTCGTTGGGCTTTGTGCAGTCTGACAAGATTTTGTTCTGCAGTGAGTTAAAGATGAGTAGTTTAAGTTGGTCCGAAAGATGACGGTAAGAGAAATGGTTGCGTACTCTCGAAAAATCGTACCTTTGATTTGGGAAAAGGTATCTCCCTGCCTTTAGTTACGTTTGATAGGTACAATATAACTGTCGCAATAATTACTCCCTAACTTGGTCAAGAGATTTTTCGCCGAAATAATCGTAATTTTGCTTTGACTCTTCAGGGCCAAAGTGCAAAATCTGCAATGTTTGGCTGTTTTCTGTACGAGGAAGGGAAATGAGAATTATTTGCCAAAATTTGAAAATGGTTTTTGTATGGATGCTAATTCGTTACTTAAGCAAGCACCAAAATGTTACCTTTAGCCTAGGGAGAAAAGTTCATGCGAATATTCTTTCCTCGATCCTTCTAACAATTTCATCCCGTCGAACGTGCAAAAAAAATTTAACGATTGAACAACTATAATAATTTAGCATGTCCAAGGAAACATGGAGATTAGCATGTACAATGTTCTTTTCCGTGTCTTGCAAATCGCCCTGCCAATCGCGACTACTTCCATGGACCTACCATCAAGATATCTTAGCTTGACATATATAGCAAAAGCTGTCGATTTAAAGAGATCTGAGGCGAAATATGAACCTGAAAAATCAGGTAATCACACTCCTCCTCTGTGAGAAAGCCTCTGTACAAGAATAACCTGTCCACAGAAGTAACGGCGCAGCCAGAAATAAAAAATGAAAACATAATAATGGACCCATTCATACATGAATTGAAAGAAGTAGTACATGAATGTCAACAATCAGAGGCGTCAAATGACCTCACTTAGCTCAGCCAATGCACAAAACAATTGTATCATTGTGCGCATCAAATACTAACAGCGACGAACTTCCTACATATATATTGTCAGGTGAATTAATTTCAGTCTGGTCTTCCAACATGTTCATGGTTAGTCTCTTTACTCTTAGTTCTGATAGGTGCATCTTTGTAAATCATGTTCATGATGTATATTACCTGACCTTGGTTGCCAAGGGAGTTGAATGACTTTTGAGCGATTAAAATGATCCAGCCGAATAGATCTGTCTTCATTGCTTCTTAGTTCTTTTTGGCTACTGAAAATAAAAAAAAATATATATAAACATGGTCATGAAAGCTTTCAGGCGATGCTCTCATGCAAAATATATGACCTCAAAACAAATTAGCAGAGCATTGCGATCGGCTCAACCAACGCTTCAATTATGCAACTGCACTGTATCCATTCATCAACCAACAAGGCAACAACATGGTAAATGAGGGAGGGAAGTGGATATATGAGTCAAGAAAGTGCTACCTTAAGAAATAAGAAAATGCATATTATAATACTATTCCTTTCTATGTGATCGCCTTGTTTAGTAATTCATTCATAGCTTGTACAGAGATCGTTGAAATCGCGTCAAATACCCCGAGTAGTTAATGAATGTGTAATTATTTAACCGCAGCTAATGATTACTTCTGACTAACCCACCGAATATCTTGAGAAATTACTCAACATATAACCAACTAAATCACTACATCTCCTGTCCTAATAATTTTCGCAGTCTATTCCTTCCAATCGCTCGAGATCAAAGCATTTGAGCTGAGTATGGAGTGACCACAGTCAGTCTTAGTCGAGTGTCTCCTTAGCGTAAGGGATTCAGAAAAAAGTAAAGGAGAAGGTTTCTTTCCACATGTAAGCTCTTTAAGAAGCTAGGGAGGAATTGAACCTTGCAAAAAAGGCTATCTCTATCCTAATCGTAGTTCGAATCTGATATAGTCTTAACCCTCAGTAAAGCTACGTACCAACCAGAAAACGCGTATGAGTATGTGTATTTGTATGTAACATATGAATAAGAATATGATCGCCCCAGCAATATTTAACGGTAAACATATCTCCAGTTACTAAAAATATCCATTCGGCCTCAAACATTGTACTGATACAACATATAAATAAAAAGAGGCTAATCAACATAGAGTGCAGAATAAACAGAGAACCACGACCCAACTATGTTCTTGTATGACCTAATTCTCCGACAACTCATTGAAAATAAACCAAGAACTTAAGTAGATAAGAATTAAAGGATTCGCCTTACTTTTGAACCCATAACCCATCAACGGAATTGAAAGCAGTACCAGCATATGTGTCGTCCTGAAATCGAATCGAACGCCATTGATGTCTCTGTTAGATATACAAGATTAGGGGGTTTCGGCTTCAACAGTGAACCTTCAGCGTTAACAGCAAAATCTCGTTCCTATTCCTTCAATTACATTGATCATTCCGAAATTTGACCGCCATTGATGGCTAACGTTATTTACTTGAGAAATTGGACATCAAAGCAATATCACAAGATTTTAGATATAAATCTGCAGAGAATTTGGTTAAATCCCTATCATCATATTATGTCAGATACAGATAATACTTACGGATCAAATAAGAGCATTCAGTTAAGGATCAGCCGTATATGATTTTTCTATTTTGTTTTTGCTTTTCTTTAATGAAATCAAATGCTAGAGGTAAATAATAAAATAAAAAAACGAAAACAGAAAGAAAAGAGGAAAATTACAAAGAAAACGGGAAAAAGAAGAAGAAAGAAGAATCTAGCACAAGGTTTCTCGATTTAATCTAGTTCACGTGGTTTTTCTCAATTACGTTCGATACAAGTCTATCTTTAGTTTCCGAAAATTAAATCGAAATAGTTTCATTTTTGTGGGTTTGCTCGATCTATGTTTGATAGGGGTGACCTTCGATCCAGCATTCCTCCTGACCTGACAACTCACAAAGAGCAGAGTAGGAGATCAGGTCTGAAGGAGGCAAGAACTAGGTACGAGGTTCGACAAGGATAATGTACGAAGGTGATATTTGGAGGAGCTCGGGAGATATTCCAGAGAGCTACGGAACAATTCGGAAGGGCCAAAGGAAGTGCTTGGGAGAGCTAAGGATGCGTTCGGGAGACCTGACAAGGGAGAGCAGTACGGAATCCTAGACGCGCCTACGGTATAAATAGGGTCTCCTATCAATTTTAAATGATAAGTCGCATAGCCCACATACACTAACACACCAAGAACACACACACATACTCTCTCTTCCTCTCTAAGTTTTCTCTTTACCTTTTAGGGCTTGGAATAACTTGTAAACACGAGAGAAAGTGAGCTTGAGTGTGTAATTTTATCCCATTACTAGTGAACATCCTTCAGCAGCCCGTGGACGTAGGATTTACCCGAATCCGAATCACGTAAATCATTGTCTCTTATTTTTCCGTCCTTTTTCTTATATTACCACGATTTCATCCGTTTCGGCCCTCACCTTCATTTCTCGGACCATAAATGTTGTTGATCGGGGTCGTACCCGCATCAATTGGCGCTGTCTGTGGGAAACGAGGTTTGGAACGTGATGGAGTCGTGGCTTGGATTCAACGGCTGTTTTTGGAAGTTTTTTGGGCTGCTGTTCTTGGGTTTTCTTCTATGGCATTTCACCGAACACCTGGTGGTCGAGCAAGGTCACATCCACCACAGCCATTGTTTTCACTGTGGCTGCACTGACGTTAATGGCAACCAAGTCCCGCCGTCGTCCGTCCGAGCAGCGGCGAGATCTACAACAGCATCTGCCCTGTCAAGATCCCCGTACCACTGAAAAAAAAATGATGAACAAGGAAGTAAAATCGACAATAACTCTTTAAAATTGAGAGTGCCAAGGGGTAGGAGACGACGCTGAAGACGAAACAGAGAAGAAAATAAATTCCGAGTTCTGAAAAATTTGGGTAATGAGAGAAGCCATAAGGTTCTCAACGAGGGATGATGACTCCACAAACGACTACAAGGGCTCGCTGTTCTTTGGGAAACGCGGCAGCAATGGAAGATGGCGACGTTCGAGACGGTGATGTCGACGCCGCTGCCACCACCATACCAGAATCTCGGAACGAGCTCGAAACCCTCGGCGCCCCTGGGAAATCGTCAATCTCGATTGTTCTTGAGCTCTCGATGTGCTTGAAGACGACCCTCTGAGAAACGAAGAATGGTTGCTGGCTATTGATGCGACACTGAAGAATATAGAGGGTTATTCAGTGGCGATGGTTGTGAAGAAGATGGGAGGAGAACAATTACTGCAAGATTGGATTCAAACTCCGCTGAGCTCTAACCGTCGAAGCCGCGACCGTCATGCCTAGAGGAATAGCCGCCGCGGTCGCTGCTCCGACCACCGGTTGGAAGTTTTCTAACTCTTGAGGTTGTTGAACTGAACTATAGAAATGAGGGGGTTAATTTTGTTATTTCCCTTAGATGGAATTTTGATAATATTTGGGGATCTGTAGTTATTACACCTATGGTTTCTGACGGGCTTGGGCCTTAGGGATTATATTTTGGGCCATATGATTAATTTGTTCTGTGACTTAAATCAATGTCAGGATTAGCTGGGATTAGCTGGGATTATGTACCTCCTTCATACACTACCTTTGACCTCCAGCTTCCCCACTTAACTACTTACCTCCAGCTTTCCTACTTAGTTACCGACCTCCAGCTTTCCTACTCAGCTACTGACCTTCAGCTTTCGCTCTTAGCTACCTTTGACCTCCAGCTCTCCTACTTAGCTAACACATATCTCGAAATCTAACCTTTCTAGATCACCCATATTTAGAATACTGGGCTATGTGCTTGGGATAGGCTTATTTCCGACCTGCCATAACGCACTGTTTCACTATGTAGTTATTAGATGTTATTTTATTATTATTTTTATCTCACGACGCTCATTGCGTCTCGCGCATCGGAGTTGCCTGTGGTTGTGGCTTTGCAGATCTGGTAGGTATGATGCTCCAACTCTCCACTGGCAACAAAAGCCCGTAAGCCCTGGTTTAGATCCAGGCTGAAGGCGAGACCCAGTAAGCCCTGGCTTAGACCCAGGCTGGAAGCGAAACCCCATAAGCCCTGGCTTAGATCCAGGCTGGATACGACGCCTCTAAGCTCCGACCTAGCTTCAAATGGAAAAGGAGGCCATAAGCCCTAGCTCCGGTCCAAAGTGGAAAAAGAATCCCGTAAGCCCTGGCTTAGATCTAGGCTGGAAGCGAAAACCCGTAAGCCCTGGCTTAGACCCAGGCTGGAAGTGAAAGACCATAAGCCATTGCTTCGATCCAGGCTGGATACGATGCCTCTAAGCTCCGACGTAGCTTCAGATGAAAAAGGAGGCGATAAGCCCTAGCTCCGGTCCTAGGTGGAAAAGAACCCCGTAAGCCCTGGCTTAGATCTTGGCTGGAAGCAAAAAACATTAAGCCCTGGCTTAGACCCAGGCTGGAAACAAAAGCCCATAAGCCCTAGCTTAGATCCAGGCTGGATATGACGCCTCTAAGCTCCGACGTAGCTTCAGATGGAAAAGGAGGCCATAAGCCCTAGCTTCGGTCCTAGGCGGGAAAAGAAGCCTCTAAGCCCTGGCTCAGATCCAGGCTGGAAAATACGCCCAAGTCCTGGATTACTCCAGGCTGGAATACGCCCTTGTTGGCTGCGCAAATGTTCCTGCACGAAATGTGTCCAGGCTCCAGGCTACCCTGGATCAATGCCTGCTAAACCCGAACTGGAATACGCCCAAGCCAATGCTTGTTGACTGTGCGAAACGCGCCCGCACGAAACGTGCCCAGGCTACCCTGGATTAATGCCTGCTAAACTCGAACTGGAATACGCCCAAGCTAATGCTTGTTGACTGCACGAAACGTGCCCGTACGAAACGTGCCCCCAGGCTACCCTGGATCAATGCCTGCAAAACCCGCACTGGGATACGCCCAAGCCAATGCTTGCTGACTGCGCGAAACGCGCCTGCACGAAATTTGCCCAGGCTCCAGATTACCCTGAATCAACGCCTGACAAACCCGAACTGGGATAAGCCCAAGCCCCGGATTACTCCGGTTGAATGATTGTTGGCCTCACGGAAAAGCGCCTCTCGGCTCCGGCTATCCTGGGTAAACCTTGCTGGCCCTGGATCTTTCTAGGTACGAAAGAGAGCCCCTAGGCTCCGACTCAAACCCAAACGGAAGATAGAACCAGCCAATGCTGTGCTCGCACAGGGTGGAAAGGTTCACCGGGGTGCTACGGACCTGATAAAAGCCGAAAACAAGGGGTGTCGGACCTAGCATACCTAGGAGCGCCCAGGTACACGTTTCCATTTGCCAACAACTTCTTAGACGGAAATTTGAATGCAAATGCAGTAAGGTGTTGGAAGTAGAGCATGTAGGGGCAGATGCCTCTCCCAAACAAACATCCGAGGCATTGTTGTTTACGAAGAAGGTGTGACACAAACTACCAAGGTGTAACGATGGAAAAAGTGAGGTTGGTAAATTAGGAGGAACACTCTTCATGTACTTCAAATGTGCTAATGAACATCAGCACAATCCGAAGTAGGGGGAGTGGAGAGTGGTGAGTGGTAGCAGTACAGGTCCCCACATAAACAGAAAGGCGGGCCACGGATACTTAAGGGAAAACGTTCCCCTAGATGGAGATAAGCTCCATGTTGAAAGCTTACCTGGTATCCTACAGACTTGGCGATGACGAGCCCCCAATCTTTAGAAATGAACACAAGGGGCACTGGGTTCAGCCTATACAGGCATCTCCCAGGTACATGTTTAAATACGCCAATAACCTTTCAGATGGAAGTTTGTTGAATGCGAATGCAGTAGGATGATGGGAGGAAAGTGTAAGAGGCGAAAATGTCGCCTATAAGTAAACATCTAGGGTACTGCAATCTGCCCAGAAGGACCAGCGTGGGTACTCAAAGTGCAGCGTGTAAGGGAAGGATTGAGGTCAGCCAATAAGGAGGCATACTCTTCACTTACTTCGAATGTGCTGACAAGCATCAGCACAATTCGAAGTAGGGGGAGTGGAGAGTGGTAGTAGTACAGGAGAGTGGTAATAATACAGGTCCGGATTTAGCAGTAAAGCGGGCCCAGAATATTTAAGAAGAAAAACTCATCCGAAGTGAGGTGGAAAGCTTACCTGGTAGCCTACAGACCTGGTGATGACGGGCATGCAGCCCACGGAAATAAAACTGATGGGTGTCAAGTCCGACTTAGGCAGATATCGTTTAGGAGTCGCCTCAGGATCCCATTTAAACGCCAGGAGCTCATAGCCGCCACCGCTACATCCAGAGTGTAGCTGGCTCTCGTCCAATAGTGAAACCCTCCCAAGAAGAAGTGCTGCATAAATTTCGACTAATAAAAGAGGCTGGGAGATATTTTTGGCAGAGTTGTATCCCCTCGAGCCTGCCTACAGAACGCTCTTCCCGGCGCATTGACTCGAGTCGCGTCCGTAATTCTTTCGCTACATTGAAGGCTCGCACCAGAACAGCCTTCATAGTCTTCTCTCTCTCTACCAACAAGTCCTTAGCCTTGTGTTCGAGCAAGGCCTGATGCTCCTCCACGAGCTGGCTCAGATGGGACGCAAGCTCATTCTCCTTGGAAGCAAGAGCGGCTGCACTATGCTTTTCTAACTCCTGGCTAAACCTCAAGCTGGAAACAAGGCCTGTAGGCCCCAGCCTAGCTCTAGGTGGGAACCTCCTTGGTTGATCTACGGACCAGGTGAAGACGAGCCCAAAAACGAAAGCGACGAGCGCCAAGTCCAGCCCAGACGGACATCTCCCAAGTACACGTTTAAATTTGCCAAGAACCATTTGGATGAATGTTCGGACATGATTGCATCAAGATGTCAGAAGGAGAGTGCATGAGAATGGAATGTCACCAAGGCTGGAAACGACTATCATAAGCCCTGGCCTAGCCCAGGCAGAAACTTTCCGGCTTTTAATATAGATCTAGGGATCTGCCGATAACAAGTCTCAAGACTATAAACAGGAGGCAGTAAGCCCTAGCCTATCCAGGCAGTGCTAACTTCCTAGCATTAATATTTCGACTAGCTTTCTGGTGCATGTTTCCAGATCAGCTTTCTGGCATGGACCTCTGGACGACCAATGACAGGTCGCCAGAAGTCGGCACATAACTCCCAGCTTCGCGCTGGCACCAGAATGCCCAACCTACATATTTGGGATACCAAGTCCAGCTCCGGGCTGGCACGTGAATGCCCAACCTAACTGTTGGGATATCTAAGTCCAGCTCGGCGCTGGCACAAGAAGACCCAACCTAACTGTTGGAAAATCTATGTCCAGCTCCGTGCTGGCATAGGAGACCCAACCTAACTGTTGGGATCTAAGTCGAGCTCCGTGCTGGCACAGGAAACCCAACTTAACTGTTGGGATATCTAAGTCCAGCTCCGCGCTGGCACCCGGAAACCCAACCTAACTATTGGGATCTAAGTCGAGCTCCGTGCTGGCACAGGATACCCGATCTGTCTGCTCGGGATATCTAAGTCCAGCTCCGCGATGGCACCAGAAGATCCAACTTATCTGTTGGGATATCTAAGTCCAGCCCCGCGCTGGCACCAGAAGACCCAATCTATCTGTTGGGATATCTAAGGCCAGCTCCGTGCTGGCACTCGGAAACCCAATCTATCTAGATTGGGATATCTAAGTCCAGCTCTGTGCTGGCGCACGAAGGCCTGATAATATGTTTGGGTATCTAAGTCCAATTTTGTTCCAGCATTTAGACCCGACCTACTTCATCGGGATATCTAAGTCCAGCCCCAACCTGGTAGGCAACGCTCGACCCAACGTTCTTGAAGCATCG
Organism: Craterostigma plantagineum; assembly: GCA_027422505.1. NCBI lineage: Eukaryota > Viridiplantae > Streptophyta > Magnoliopsida > Lamiales > Linderniaceae > Craterostigma > Craterostigma plantagineum. The sequence continues at coordinate 18,017,587 of JAPQWV010000017.1, read as the reverse complement.
GACTGACCTGCTCGCTAAAGCTTGGGCACATGAAAGCTGGCTTGAGAAAGCTTCAAGGTTAGCCCAAATAGGAAGGGACCATGGAGAGCTAGAAGTTGGGACAGGATTCCCCCAAACCAAGGCAGATAGTTACGCCGCATTGACTTCACTCATGATGAAATCCAGATCCCTTCGAGCAGTAAAGTCTTTGCGCCTCTTTTCTGACTCTCAGTGCTAACATCCAACTTATCAAGGGAGATAGGCAAGGTCCATAGCATTGTAACCCGGCTCCCACACTAATATACGAAGACCTGGCTCCTGGAGCAGGAGTCCTGCATCAGCCCTCCATCGACAAAGAGACCTGATCTATGCGATCAGGAGTCCATCTTCAAGTTGATGAATGGAGATCTGATCTATCTTGTCAAAACTCATAGGCCAGCCCTTTGGTAGGAGGCCGGACCTATACGATCAGAGGTCCAGCTTCGAAGTGATGAACGAAGACCTGACCTACCTTCACCGGATTTTCAGGATAGTTCTTCGGATTCCAGGTTAGTTCTCACCCACCAGCTTGATCTGCTCGATCCTAATTTACAAGTCTAGCTCTATGCTGGCTAGTGAAGACCCAATCCATCTACTTGGGATTTATGAGCCGGCTCCATGATTGCGTGTAAAAGGCCCCTTCATCTGTTTGAGGTTCCCAAGTCCGACTCCAAGTTGCCCGTTCTCCGCCGACTCATAAAGACCTGATCTATATGATCAGGATTTTTAAGTCCAACTTTCTGCTACTGAAGGGGAGTGCTTGGGAGAGCTAAGGATGTGTTCGGGTGACCTGACGAGGGAGCGCAGTACGGAATTCTAGACGCGCCTGCAGTGTAAATAGGGTCTCTTATCCATTTTACATGATAAGTCGCACAGCTCACACACACTAACACACCAAGAACACACACACATACTCTCTTCTTCTCTTAGTCTTCTCTTTACCTTTTAGGGCTTGGAATAACTTGTAAACATGAGAGAAAGTGAGTTTGAGTGTGTGATCTTATCCCATTAATAGTGAACATCCTTCGGCAGCCCGTGGACGTAGGATTCACCCGAATCCGAACCACGTAAATCATTGTCTCTTTAATTTTCCGTCCTTTCTCTTATATTTCCACCACAATTTCATCCGTTTCGGCTCTCACCTTCATTTCCCAAACCATAAATCTTGTTGATCGGGGTCGTACCCGCGTCAATGTTAATTCAAAAGGTTTGCTTGAAATCGTGGGTTGTCTATCGTTGGTTTGCATGAAATTGTGGATTTGCTTTAACTCAGTCTGAGATTCATGGTTTTACTTGAAATCGCAGGCTATGACATCCACGATTTTTTTAGTATGTAGCTGGTTATTTTTTTACTATAAATTCTCTTACGGGTCCAATTGATTGATTATGCAGTTCTATTGTTGAATATCAAATAGTGGTTATTGAATAAAACTTATCTTCTTCGTTCATCTGGACTTTTCCAGTGGTTTATGTTTTTCTTTTTGGTGAATAAAACGTATATTGTTGAATATTAATAGTGGTTGTTGAATATCAAATAGTGGTTTTTTTCTTTTTGGTGATGTTAGGTTCGATTTTTCTGCTTGGTTTTACATATTTCTTATGTAGTACTATTTTTATGTATATCCTATACCAATTTACTTTTTTTAGTGTACCTATTAGCCAATGGCGGAGACAGACTTTCAATTCAGTGGGGTCAAATTACCCACTCTGTTTAGAAAATTTCAATTGGCCCCATACCCATGTATTTTTAGAAAATTTCACTGGGTCCTCATAGTATAAGTTTCTTTAATTTTCATCCTATAACTAGATAATTTACAGAAAATTATTAAAAAAAAAATTTCCAGCGGGGTCCAGTGACCCCACTTGATGCGGGTACGACCCCGATCAACAAGATTTATGGTCCGGGAAATAAAGGTGAGGGCTGGTTCGGATGAAATCGTGGATGGAATATTAAGAAAGAGGACGGAAAAGTAGGCGATGATTTACGTGGTTTGGATTCGGATGAATCCTACGTCCACGTGCCGCCGGAGAACATTCACTATTAACGGGATAAGATTACACGCTCCAGCTCACCTTCTCTCATGTTTACAAGTGGTTTCAAGCTCTAAACAGTGAAAAGAAGATAAAGAGAGGGAGAGAGAACATGTGTGTGTGTATTCTTGGTGTGTTAGTGTGTGTGGGGCGTGTGGAATATGTTGTAGAATGGATAAGGAGCCCTATTTATACTTATGGGCGCGTCTAGGGTTTGGTACTGCTTCTCCTTGTCAAGTCTCCAGGACGCTTCCTTAGCTCTCCTAACTGCTTCCTTTATCCCCTCTGCATAGCTCGGTAGCTCTCTGGAATATCTCCTTAGCTTCTCCAAATATCATCTTCTTACATCGCTTCTAGTCGAGCCTCGTAACTGGTCCTTGCCTCCTTCAGACTAACCTCCTACTCCGTTCCTTGTAGGTCTTCAGGTCAGGAGGAATGCTGGATAGGTCACCCCTATCATCCAGTCCCCCTACTCTGAGTTGCAATATGCTAAGTATTGCAGCTCAGAGTATTATTAAGAAAGCATTCCTCTTCTCGTGTCCTTAAATTTCTTCTGCCATTTTCTTCCGTTGCCCAAGAAGTCCCCAAATAGCCCAGGACTTCACGTGTCTGCGAGGAGATATACTCAGCAGTCTCGACGAGATGACTTGGATACTCGCCAGCCAATGCCTTGTCGGAACTGCTAACAGAAAGCTGATCCTTGACATCCTAACCAAATAGGTCAGGTCCTCTTCGTTAGTAGAGAGCTGGATTGAAAATCCTGATTACATAGATCAGGACTCTCTGAGTCGGCGGGGAGCTGAATTCAGTCAATCGGACAGGATAGATCAAGATCTGGACTTAAAACGTCCTGACGGCTTATATCAGATCTCCTCTTGCCAGCCTAGGGTCAGACTTGGGAACCTCAAACAGATGACATGGCTTTTTACATGCCAGCATGGAGCTGGCTCAGAAATCCCAAGTAGACGAGTAGGTCTTCTCCGGCCAGCATAGAGCTGGGCTTGTAAATTAGGATCGACCAGATCAAGCTTGTGGGTGAAGACTAACCTGGAATCCTAAGAACTGACCCGGAATTCGAAGAGCTGACCTGGATCCTGGGAATCCTGATGAAATAGACCAGTTCTTCGTTCATCAACTCGAAGCTGGACTCCTGATCGAACATATCAGGTCTCTTTGCCGACGGAGAGCTGAGCTCAGATACCCTGATGAAGTAGGTCGCGTCGTTAGCGCCGGAGCAGAATTGGTCTTAGATACCTGACAGACAAGTCAGGCCTTCGTGTGCCAGTACGGAGCTGGACTTAGATATCCCAATCCAGAGTGACTGGGTCTTCAAGTGCCAGCGCAGAGCTGAACTTATATATTCCAACAGGTAGGCTGGGTCTTCTGGTGCCAGCGCGGAGCTGGACTTAGATATTCCAAACCCATAGTTTGGGTGTTCACGTGCCAGCCCGGAGCTGGACTTAGTTACCCCGATAAGATATATCGGGTCTCCTGTGCCAGCACGAAGCTCGGCATAGGTATCCCAACAAACAGGTTGGGTCGTCCGGTGCCAGCGCGGAGCTGGACTTAGATATCCCCATAGATAGGATGTGTCTTCTGGTGCCAGCGTGGAGCTGGACTTAGATATTCCAATAGTTAGGTTGGATCTTCTGGTGCCAGCGCGGAGCTGGACTTAGATATCCCAACAGTTAGGTTGGGTCTTCTATGCCAGCACGGAGCTGGACTTGGATATCCCAACAGTTAGGTTGGGTCTTCTGGTGCCAGCACGGAGCTGGACTTAGATATCCCAACAGTTAGGTTGGGTCTTCTATGCCAGCACGGAGCTGGACTTAGATATCCAAACAGTTAGGTTGACTTCTATGCCAGCACGAAGCTGGACTTAGATATCCCAACAGTTAGGTTGGCTCTTCTGGTGCAGGCGCGGAGCTGGACTTAGATATCCCAACTGTTAGGTTGGGTCTTCTATGCCAGCACGGAGCTGGACTTAGATATCCCAACAGTTAGGTTGGGTCTTCTATGCCAGCACGGAGCGGGACTTAGATATCCCAACGGTTAGGTTGGGTCTTCTATGCCAGCACGGAGCTGGACTTGGATATCCCAACAGTTAGGTTCGGTCTTCTATGCCAGCACGGAGCTGGACTTGGATATCCCAACAATTAGGTTGGGTGTTCTGGTGCCAGCGCGGAGCTGGACTTAGATATCCCAACGGTTAGGTTGGGTCTTCTGGTGCCAGCGCGTAGCTGGACTTAGATATCCCAACGGTTAGGTTGGGTCTTCTGGTGCCAACACGGAGCTGGACTTAGATATTCCAACAGTTAGGTTGTGTCTTCTATGCCAGCACGGAGCTGGACTTGGATATCCCAACAGTTAGGTTGGATCTTCTGGTGCCATCGCGGAGCTGGACTTAGATATCCCAACAGTTAGGTTGGGTCTTCTATACCAGCACGGAGCTGGACTTAGATATCCCAACAGTTAGGTTGACTTCTATGCCAGCACGAAGCTGGACTTAGATATCCCAACAGTTAGGTTGGGTCTTCTGGTGCAGGCCCGGAGCTGGACTTAGATATCCCAACAGTTAGGTTGGGTCTTCTATGCCTGCACGGAGCTGGACTTAGATATCCCAACAGTTAGGTTGGGTCTTCTATGCCAGCACGGAGCGGGACTTAGATATCCCAACGGTTAGGTTGGGTCTTCTATGCCAGCACGGAGCTGGACTTAGATATCCCAACAGTTAGGTTGGGTCTTCTACGCCAGCACGGAGCTGGACTTGGATATCCCAACAGTTAGGATGGGTCTTCTCGTGCCAGCGCGGAGCTGGACTTAGATATGCCAACAGTTAGGTTGGGTCTTCTATGCCAGCACAGAGCTGGACTTAGATATCCCAACAGTTAGGTAGGGTCTTCTATGCCAGCACAAAGCTGGACTTAGATATCCCAACAGTTAGGTTGGGTTTTCTGGTGCCAGCGCGGAGCTGGACTTAGATATCTCAACAGTTAGGTTGGGTCTTCTATGACAGCACGGAGCTGGACTTAGATATCCCAACAGTTAGGTTGGGTCTTCTATGCTAGCACGGACTGGACTTAGATATCCCAACGGTTAGGTTGGGTCTTCTGGTACCAGCGCGGGGCTGGACTTAGATATTCCAACAGTTAGGTTGGGTCTTCTATGCCAGCACGGAGCTGGACTTAGATATCCCGACAGTTAGGTTGGGTCTTCACGTACCAGAGCGGAGCTGGACTTATCCTAACCGTCAGGTTGGGTCTTCAGGTGCCAGCGCGGAGCTGGACTTAGATATCCCAATAGTTAGGTTGGGTCTTCACGTACCAGCGCAGAGCTGGACTTATCCCAACCGTTAGGTTGGGTCTTCAGGTGCCAGAGCGGAGCTGGACTTAGATATCCCAACGGTTAGGTTGGGTCTTCTGGTGCTAGCGCAGAGCTGGACTTAGATATCCCAACGGTTAGGTTGGTCTACTGGTGCCAGCGCAGACCTGGGAGTTCTGTGCCGGCTTCTGGCGACCTGAACAGGTTAGGGCTTACTGCCTTCCGTTTTAGTCTTGAGACTCGTTATTGGCAGACCCGTAGGTCTATGTTAAACGCCGGAAAGTTTTCGCATGGGCTAGGCCAGGGCTTATGATATTAGCTTCAGCCTGGGTGATATCCCCTCCTCATGCACTCTCCTTCTAACATTCTGATGCACTCACGTCCAAGCATTCATCTGAATGATTATTGGCAGATTTAAACGTGTACCTAGGAGATGTCTGTCTGGGCTGGACTTGGCGCTCATTGCTTTCGTTTCCATGAGTTGGATGCGCGTTATCACAAGGTCCGCAGACTGGGAGCTGAGTTAGGGCTTGAAGGCTTTGTGGCCTGTTTTCTTTGCTTATGGACGACATTTCCGCCTCTTGCACTTCCTCCCAACATCCTACTACATTAACATCCAACACTTTTAAAGATTATTAGAATGTCTAACATGTACCTGGAAAATACTTGTATGGGTTGAACCCAGCGTCCCTTGTTTTCATTTTTATAGGTTGGGGGCTCGTATCGCCAGGTCTGTAGGCTACCAGATTACTTTTCCACCTGAGGCCTATCTTCATCCCAGGGACGTTTTTCCTTAGGTATTTGCGGTCCGCCTCTCTGTCAATGCGGGGACCTATACTACTACCACTCTCCACTCCCCCTACTTCGGATTGTGCTGATGTTCATCAGCACATTCGAAGTACGTGAACAGTGTGCCCCCTAATTCACCAACCTCAACTTTTCCCGTCGTTACTCCTGGGTAGTCTGCGCCAGACCTTCTTCGTAGATCGCAGTATACTGGATGTCCGCTCGTGGGATACGTTTGCTCCCTACTCACTTTCCCCTCAACATCCCACTGTGTTCGCATTCGAAATTTTCATTCAAGAAGTTGTTGGTAAATGAAAACGTGTACCTGGGGAGCTCCTGGATGAGCTGGATTCGACACCCCTCACTTTTTCGTTTTCTATCAGGTCCGTATATTACCAGCATTCTTATTCGTCCTTCATGGGGCAAGCATTGGCTATTTCTATCTTCCGGGTGTGGTTGCGTCGGAGCCTAGAAGCGCTTGACCAGCATCGCCCGGTTCCATGCCCCTTCGGTTTAAATCAGAACCTAGGTGCTCTCGACCAGTCTTGGCTGGTTCGATGCGGCCAGTATTGGCTGGTTCAAATTTGAGCATAAGAGCTCTGCCGGTATTGACCGGTGCTGCCAGCATTGGCTGGTTCGAGATCGAGCTTAGGAGCTCTGCCGGTATTGACCGGTGCTGCCAGTAGGTGTCCTAGTCCGGAGTAATCCGAAACCTGGGTGGCTTTTTCGCAATGGGTGCCAACAGGTGCCCTAGTCCGTAGTAATCCGAAACCTGGGCATTTTTTGTTCCGCGCGCCAACAGGTGTCCTAGTCCGGAGTAATCCGAAACCTGAGCGGCTTTTCCGCGATGGGTTCCAACAGGTGTCCTACTCCGGAGTAATCCGAAACCTGGGCATTTTTTGTTCCGCGCGCCAACAGGTGTCCTAGTCCGGAGTAATCTGAAACCTGGGCGGCTTTTTCGCGATGGGTGCCAACAAGTGTCCTAGTCTGGAGTAATCCAAAACCTGCGCATTTTTTGTTCCGTGCGCCAACAGGTATCCTAGTCCGGAGTAATCCGAAACTTGGGCGGCTTTTTCGCGTTGGGTGCCAACAGGTGTCCTAGTCCGGAGTAATCCGAAACCTGGGCATTTTTTGTTCCGCACGCCAACAGGTGTCCTAGTCCGGAGTAATCCAAAACCTGGGCGGCTCTTTTTTTTTCCAGCCTGGATCAAAGCCAGGGCTTAGAGGCTTCTTTTCCATCTGGAGCTACGTCGGGGCTCATGGGCTTCGTGTCCAGCCTGGGTTTAAGCCAGGGCTTATGGGTTTCTTTCCCAGCCTGGTTTTAAGCCAGGGCTTGCAGGGTTTCGCTTCCAGCCTGGATCTGAACCAGGGCTTACGGGCTTCTGTTGCCAGCGGAGAGCTGGACCGACATACCTGCCAAATCTGTAAAGCCACAACCACAGGGACTCCAATGCACGAGATGCAATGAGAGTCGTGAGATAAAAATGATAATAATATATCACTTAGTAACTGCATAGTGGAGACAATGCGTTATGACAGGTCAGAAGTGAGCCTAGACAAATACATTTCAGCACTTAGCCCAGTATTCCTCCTAATTCGGTGATCGAGAGAGGTCATATTTCAACATATGAGGTGGCTAAACTGGGGGTCAGTAGCTAAGTCGGAAAGATAAATAGGAGATCTGAAAGCTGAAGGTCAGTAGCTAAGTAGGAAATCTGACTAGGAAAGCCGGAGGTCCGTAGCTAAGTGGGAAAGCTGGGGATCAGTAGCTAAGTAGGAAGCTGGAGATCAAAGGTAGCGTACGGAGGAGGTACATATCCCAGCTAATTCTGACACGGGGTGTTGAAAAGGACAGGACTGTTACAGCCGACCAGGGACAAAGAGGGTGTAGACAGGGGAACATTATGATCAAACAGAGGGCATGTCAGTCTGACAGTAGTATGCCTGTCTGTAATTGGCTGTACCATTTGTGAGTACACTGCGTGAGACCAACTGGGCTAGCGGCCCAATGGCAATAATTCTCGCAACCCAATAAATTAATCCAAGCCCATTAGAAATCCTAGGCAAAATAACTACAGTACCCTAAATATTATCAAAATTCCTTTTTGCCCCCCACATTTCAGATCTCGCAGCATTTGATCCCAAGGTAAATAACAGAATTGACCCTCAACTTTTATAATTCAATTTAACACCCCAAAAGTTAGAAAACTTACACCTCGGTCCCGTAAATAATTTCCGGCAGTGGCGTCGCCGGCGACCGGCGAAGTAATCGCGGGGTCATCCTCCAGGTGCGACAACCATGGCCAAGGTGGTTCGGCCTCAAGGGATCCGAGATTGGGACGTGGTTTGACGTTTTCGTTCTCATCGCGTCTTCTTCACCAACGTCATCGTCTTGAAGCCTTCTCTGATCTTGCGAAGGCGCGGCTGGCCGGTGAAGAAATGAAACGGAGGGTCAGCACCTTGGGCACCCTCGATTTTGAGGTCTTGCTCGTCGATTTTGCCATTTTGCCTAAATCGCGTCGTGGGGTTCGTGAGCGTCGACGCGACTTTCACCGGTGATTATGCTCGTTGGGGTTGATATTTGGCTGTGGAAGGCACGCCTATGGATAGAGCGTTTCCTAGCGAGTCCGTTGGTGGACGTAGCCTCGCAGGTGGTCGCCGTTAGGCCGAGATATACCGCGGCAAAAGCGAGCGCGTACACCGATTTCTCCAAAGCCTTTTCTGCCCCGTGAGGGCAGACTTGAATAGGTGGCCACCACTGCCTTGCCGGCGGTGCTTGGGTGGTGTGCCGGTCGCCGACAGTGAGGCCAAGGTGGCCGGTGGCCAAGCTTGGTGAGACAAAGTTTCGCCCGACAAGTGTTCGATGAAATGCTATAGAAGAAAAGTGAAGAACGGCAGCCCAGAAAACCTTCAAAAACAGCCGTTGAATCCAAGCCACGACTCCATATCTCACGTTCCAACCCTCGTTTCCCACAGACGGCGCCATTTGATGCGGGTACGACCCCGATCAACAAGATTTATGGTCCGGAAAATAAAGGTGATGGCCGGTTCGGATGAGACGGAAAGAGGACGGAAAGGTAAAGAGACGGTGATTTACGTGGTTCGGATTCGGATGAATCCTACGTCCACGGGCCGCCGGAGAATATTCACTATTAACGGGATAAGATTACACGCTCAAGCTCACCTTCTCTCATGTTTACAAGTGGTTCCAAGCTCTAAACAGTTAAAGGAAGATAAAGAGAGGGAGAGAGAACATGTGTGTGTGTTCTTGGTGTGTTAGTGTGTGTGGGGCGTGTGCAATATGTTGTAGAATGGATAAGGAGCCCTATTTATACTTATGGGCGCGTCTAGGGTTTGGTACTGCTTCTCCTCGTCAGGTCTCCACGACGCTTCCTTAGCTCTATGACTGCTTCCTTTATCCCCTCTGCATAGCTCGGTAGCTCTCTGGAATATCTCCTTAGCTTCTCCAAATATCATCTTCTTACATCGCTTCTAGTCGAGCCTCGTACCTGGTCCTTGCCTCCTTAAGACTAACCTCCTACTCTGTTCCTTGTAGGTCTTCATGTCAGGAGGAATGCTGGATAGGTCACCCCTATCACCACTGGACCTCACATGGCTCCGCCACTGCTATTAGCTTATTATGGCGTACCTTTATATGATCCGTAGCAGCTTTTGGCGTTGGAGGCAAGAGCATTCACCGTATAGCTGCTGAAGAATAAATTTTGTTTTCTTTTGATTCCCGTTAGTTCTGCTCAAAGTATATTTCCTTTTCGGCCTTATACCAAGATAAGTCTAATTGCAACCTAAATTTACACGATTTTTAGCAGTTGTAGCACTTTGGAGGGAAAGCATATGTTGATTAGCCGCTCAAGAAAAGTAGTTTTTTGTTAAGATTGGTGTGCATGTAGTATTGTCAAAATGGTAGTACCGCCAAAGCCCGCCTCCGGGCAAGCCGGCCTACTGGCGGGCCTGGGAAATGAAGGCCCGCTACCCGCCTATTGGCGGGCTCAGTTTAAAAAAAATAAAATAAGAAAAAATAATAAAAGATAGAAAAAAGTAAGAAAAAATAATAATAAATAGGGAAAAGTAATATACAAATAGGAAGAACAAATTAAAAAAACATGAAGATTTTAAGTTGGAAAATATATTTAATTTAATAACCTTTTTTAATAATAATCTATTTATGTAATTAAGTACCAATTACTCTTGTATATTTGTAATATTGTATTATAAATAATACAATTATATTTTAATTATACTGGGGGGCGGGCGGGGTAGCCCGCCCCGCCCCCGCCAAACCTGCACCCGCTGCGGGCTTACCCGGGCGGACCTAAAAAATCGCAGCCTGCCCAGCCCTTTTGGCGGGGCGGGGCAGGCGGGCCGCGGGCCTAGTTGACAGCTCTATGTGCATGTAGTTTGCAAATTTAATTATTTATCTGTTGTTGCTGGATGTCTTTTGCTCACGAACTTAATTGTTGGAATATTTCTATTGGTGTGGTGTTTGTGGTTATTATGATAGTTTGGTAGAAGTGTTTTCACCGGAATTCGTGTTGTAGTGTTTGCAGAAGTTATGCATAGAAGATGATGAGTTAAAGGACTAGCTCGCTGATCGCTGCTTTATTGCTTTTTAATTCATTAGTTATTAACATGTACATAAGAGCGTTTGGTTTTATAGCTTATTATGTCTAGGGGCAATTTTATAATTTCGCCCAAGTCTTTCTTTGTAGATAAACGCTTGAGTCCACTGTACATCAACACGATTTAGATAGAAATCAAATTCAGATTTCTTTCCTCTAACGATTTTCAGCTACAGACGCAACCGATCATCGATCTCAACAGTGTTTGTGGATGTATCATGATAAAGAAATTTTCAATTTTTATGTCTAAATTATTATTTATGCCTTTAGTTTCTGGTACTGAAATAATGTTAAACTGGCTTTTGTTCAAAAATAATACATTTTTCGAAATTAGGTATAAAAAATAATGCCGTTTCGTATGTAATTTCAAAAATAGGTGAAAGCGCCACTTGGTATGGCGCGTTCAGAACACGTCATGCCAAGGCGCGTCCAACTTAAATTTTTTTTCCCTTTCTTAACGTTTTTTTTTTGTTTTTTTTACTTCCTCAAAATTTTTATTGTTTTATATTTGAATAAAATTTCGTAAATAAATGAAATAGTAAAATCCGAAAGTTTTTGAAGCAAACAAAACATTACATTGCAATTACAATTACTTAAACACACATAAAACTCGGACATTTTCGAAGCAAACCAACATTACATTGCAAATAACATTACTTAAATACACATAACCAGACACTTCAACTTTCAAAATAGTAATAAGTTTACTTAGCCTTGTCCACCTCTTTGTCTTGCACGCCTCTCAGATCTATCCATCTCATTTGTAATCCTCGTCGTTCGGTTTCTTCCGACTCCCCTTCGATTTCTTCGTTGTGGATTGTGGAACAACTCGAACTCGGCATCATTCCAATAACGCTCGTCGTCCAAAGGAACAAAGCGACCTCATAAGTTCTCAAATAAGCTTCTTTATTATAATATGTGGCAACGTATTGAGCACTATTAAGCCCAAAACTACGACAAGTTGCTTGTGCATGTGAACATGGTATTTTGAACATACTCCAGTTAGCGCATAAGCACTGAAGATCACTCAATACCACCACGTACGTCTTAGGTCCCCTTCCTCGGCAGACCTTGTCGCATAATCAAATTCTCTCACCGTATGGCTTCTTGAGTCGTTGCTCCAATCACGATACTTTCTCGTGGCATAAGATGACCACGCTGTTTCTGAATTCTCCAGCGCAAAGGCATGCCTCTTGATACATGTCAAAAAAAATATGTGATAATACGATGGAAAGTAAACTGGACAATTGGAGTTATGGGCAGACATCGAGCTCCTTTTAAGACTCCCTTTAATGCCTCTGATATATTGGTCGTCATGGTACCGCAACGACGACCCCCATCATACGCGAACGTCCACTTCTCCTTCGGGATTTTATCAAGCCACTTCCAAGCCTTCTCATTGATTGCCTTAATTTGATCCATCGTTCGCTTAAACTTCAACTCCGTATGTGCCATACCCGCTCGATGACATAAGTCTTTTAACTGTTGGTCTTTAAAATCCTTATAGAAGCTAGATTTGACATGTCGAAGGCAAAAACGATGAACACCTCTAATTGAATTTCTCTGAAAAAGCAATTCTACAGCAGATTTTATCCCCGTATGACGATCTGAGATTAAAAATACTTCCTCATTTTTCAACACGTGAACATTCAATAAGTGCAAAAACCAGTGCCAAGATTCACGGGTTTCTTCATCCACGATCAAGAAAGCTAGTGGAGAAACATTCTGGTTAGCATCAAGGCCCGCAGCAATCAACATCTTGTGCTTATATTTCGTGTAAAGATGAGTTCCGTCTTCACATACTACCTTTCGACAATGTTGAAAACTGTCCATGCAAGGTCTAAAGCTCCAGAAAACATACCGTGGAATATTCTGATTATTGTTTGTCATGTGTCTCCACCTCACAATCGTGCCCGGATTTTGTGCTCGTAGGGCTGAATTTTGGTAGTTGTTGGACAGAACTCTCCCACGTGCCATATAGGATCCTCATCGCACGCTTTAAACCTCTCCACGCTTGAAGATAAGAAATTTTGTAGCAGTAGCTGTCTTTGACCCTTTGTATCACATCCTTTGGAAGATATTGAGGATTGACCCGAACAACGGAAATCAACATCTCGGCAATAACCTCTGGAGATATGTTGCGATGTGTGTCTGGCAACTCATTCATGAAGCACGTCTGCTCACCAGGATACCTTGTTATCATCCAGTAACCTTTCTTCTTTTTGTGGCATGCACGCAGCCTCCACACGCGGTTTGGACTACGGTTGCAGGTAATATGCCATAATGAGCCGTTACTCTCCAAAACCCGGTATTCTCTTCTTGCATGTTTAAGTGAGTAATCGTTGACTGCACTTTTTAAATGTGATTTGTTCTGGAAGATCATCTTAACGCCAAGGTGACCTTCGTTGTCGTCGTAGAAAGAACCATGTCCTTCGTAGTCATCGTCATTTGATTCTGGAGCCATCTCGTAAGTCTCGTAAAATGGTACAGTTCGATGTAGTTCGCTTTGCATGTGACGAAGTAGGTTGATGTTCGACATTCGGTTCATCATCATTTTCATCATCAACAGGATCCGGTAGATCTTCTAATCCGCCGCCAATGTCATCAGCTTCTGAGTCGCTCACTTCCTGTTCATGCTTCGACTCAATGGGATCGTCAAGGGGAACGATTGTTGATGGACCTGCTTCGTCGAGTTGAGTTTGAGAGGCCGTTTGATAGTATGCAGATGGTCAAATACGGGTTCTTCATATGTGAGGGTCTGATTGAGATCGAAGGAATTCATGTGTTGGACTGACTCAACGAAAATATGCAAACAGTTGAAGCCAAAATCTGGATGAAAGAAGAACTCAACATCTTGATCGGTTTTGACCTCCAGGAGTGTATGAACAACTCTGTTGAAACGCTCGTACTCATACTTCGTATATATTTTAAGAAAGAAAGTATTATAGACGTGCCATAGAAGGAACAAGTCATAGACGTGAATGTCAACGGCGATCTCCATCTAAAACATTCTTATTAGTGAACAATAACACTAAAAAGGAACAAGTCTACTACCGTAATATTATAGACTAACTTACCTAGCCGCGTGCGGTGGCATGGGTAGCACAACTTCGCCATTGTGTATTGTCTCGACTAGGTCCGTTATAGTCGATCGGATAACATGCCTCAAAGGCAAGATATGATTCCAAGCTCACACCTACATAATTGAGATTTTTAAGTTAAAAAAAGTATACTGCTTACAAATATTTTTAATGTAAAATAAAACAGATACATACCTGCAATAGGCGCAGGGGTCCGCCGATGTTCTGTACAGTTCCGCAAGAGGCTGCGCACAACTCTTGATACAAACACGCAAGCACAGCACTTCCCCAGCTGTAGTCGCGGACCTCATCGATGCGCTCCAAAAATTGTAGGTAATTGAGATTCACCCGTGAGCCGCTCTTATCGGGGAACAAAACGCACCCAATCAATAAAAGTGCATATCTGCGTGCCCTTTCATCGACTACGTCCTCCGTACTGTCATCAGTAACTGGATTCTCCAATAACCAGTTACTCAACGCCATTACACTCATCTTAGACAGGCTATCAAAATCTCGATCATCTGGCGCAAATCCCGTCATCATATGACAATAGGCCGACCACTGGGACTTGCTCCTCGCATAAGCAACTCCAGTAACAGCTTCTCCATCAATCGGTAAGCGCCATAAAGTACCAACATCCAGCAAGGTCACGGTGGCTTCTCCTACAGAGAGATGGAAGGTGTGTGTCTCGCTACGCCATCGCTCAACTAAAGCTGTGATGAGATGCGGATCAACCTTCTGCGACTTACAGTTATACACTCCGTAAAACCCCATCGACTCCAGCTTTCTAAGCACGCGAATAATTTCTCTCGGGTTGCCCGCCGTACCCCGTACAGAAACCTCTGGACCCCTCGTTCAAAGTGTGACGTGTAGCAAATTCTCATCTCGAATAAGACGAACGATGCGCCTGCTGTTGCATCAACAAAGACGAATCCCTCGATCCATAAACTGAAGTCTCGTCTTGAAATATAGAAAAACACTACTTAGTAAGGACCAACGAATAACGCCTGGTTAAGACCAATATTTAACGCCAGAAACACCGACGATGACATCCATCGCTAGTTAAGGTATTTATTAAGAAATTATGGATAAGCAACGTATTAATTCTATATTTATTAATATGTTTCATTAATTTGGTATAATTAATGAATTAATAATTATTAAATTAATATATTTTAAATAATATAATATTTAATATATATAATTTAAGAAAACTGTTGGACGGCCGTGGGCTAGCCCGGCCGCCCCGCCAAGCCCCTGGCCAGCGCGGGTTGGCCCGTTCAGGCCCACCCCTTTTCGGGCCTAACAAATCGCAGCCCAACCATCCACTTTGAGGACGGGACGGGCCGGGGCCAGGCATCGGGCCGAATTGATGGCACTAAACGCCGTGACCACCGCCGACGAACACTGGCAACCACCGCCGGCAATGATCACCGTGATGGGCAAATGCCGGACCGCCAGCGATTCGGCCAATTCACTGGAAAAACAAAATGAACTAAATTTACCAAAATCATCCACACCCACAACCACGGTGGTGGTCGTGATGGGCAAATGCCAGACCGCCAGCGATTCGGCCAATTCACTGGAAAAACAAAATGAACTAAATTTACCAAAATCATCCACACCCACAACCAACGGCGGCCACCACCGTGGTCGCACCGTCTTCCACGACGGGAAGCCGCGCCTGCGGACCCTAACACCGGCCAAAAAAAAAAGTTAAAGAAAATTAACATACCTCGTCAAATTGGAATGAGTTAGATTCTATGCTTGAAATCACGGGATTTGGAGAAGGAATGGCGCCTCGAAATCGTTTGGTCCGAGAGGTAGGAAGAAAGGAAGAAAAGAGAAGAAGAAAGGAGAAAGGAGAAGAAGAGGCGGCCTGGTTTTTAGAATGATAGAACGCGCCACTTCGTGTGGTGCGTTCAAAACGCGTCATTTCGTGTGGCGCGTTCAAAACGCATCACACGAGGTGGCGCGTTCACCTATTTCTGAAAAACATTTCAGACCCACATTATTTTTGATACCTAATTTCGAAAAGGTATTATTTTTGAAAAAAAAGCCTGTTAAACTAGGTTTGCAACAAATGTATGTTAAACGCATTAAAATGATACGCAGCATTGATAGTTACAAAAAAGTGGTGAAAACAAATAAAGGACAAATGCTAATAAGTCAGAAACATTTTCAACCGAATCTGACATGTTTGGAATAAATTCTGACATTGCCTGACATCCATAGAAAGTTTCCCACTAGAATTTGAATTATGCCGGCTAATGTCTTTCGTAATTTTGGTATGACAAAATATTTAAATGTGGTACACTATTTCTCCATGGCAAGATACATTCATAAGGTGATATGAACGATATATTTGGTTTAGCTTATTACGGTAAGCATTTTTCACGCAGTTCGGATTAATTGTTTGAAAAACGGGGATTTAACAGAAAAATACCCATTTATATAAAAAATTCGCAAGTCAGACCCCTGTTAGGTTTTTTTTATATGCAGGTACCTGTCAGAATAAAATTTTTGCAGATTGGTACCCGTTCCGCCGCAAGTACGTCATAGAACACATTTAGGTACCATATGGAAACATATTGTGGTACGTTATACAGTGAGAAAATGGTACATCATACTACACATTAAGGTACCATATAGACCGTATATAGGTACCATATGTGGGTACCATATATACACGTGATATGATACTTAATACATATACAGAAAGGTACGTCAAGACTGAAAAATGGTACGCACAATCGAACGGGTACTTATATGAAAATTTTTCTGACAGGGGGTCTGACTTGCAAATTTTTTATATAAATGGGTATTTTTCTGTAGATACCGTTGAAAAACCAAATTTTCATATGTATATTTGTTAGTTTACTTTTTATCAAATTGACGTATTAATTGCTATACTCATGTTTTTATATATAAATCTCATGTTTTCTAAAAGAGGATGAACATTGTTAGAACAACTGTACTACAACATAGTATATATTGTTGTTAAATTCAAAACGTTCAACTTATTATAGATTTTTTTTTGTTTAGTATTATATTTATTAATTGGTTTTTAGGGCTTCACATTTATTATTTGATGCTTTGGACAAGTAAATTTAGATATTTTGTACACCGATAAAATTTGGTTCAATCGGTACTTATTGTGATACGACAAACTACTGAAATGTGGTACAATATATCTCACCATAGGGTACAGTCACAAGTTGTTCACTGTTTAATGCTATATTTGGTACGGCATAATTATTATGGCGAGAGTTTTTGTCGCGGTTATATTATTTTCGATGCAAAAACATTTTAGTATACGTAGATATGCTATAAATGTTATTTTGTAATATAAATAATGGGTTAAACCTTAGAAGTCAAGAAAGTATGTTCAAACTCAAGCTTCAAGTGTAAGATGTTTATTACGAAACTTGGGGTTTAGAATATAAAACCATATGCACAAGGGTTAGGCAATCAAATTTGATATCAACTCAAATATATAAATATATATGTGTATGGTAATAAATATATATGTGTATGGTAAAATAGTTCGCATGGAAATTAATTCGAACGACGAAATATGGGACTGTACCTGAAAGTGGACATATGTCGTATAACATTTAAGTAGTTTATCGTACAAAGATAAATACATAAACCGTACCAAGCTTGTTAATGCTTTTTGTGTGTGACTGAACTTTTTGAGCATCAGAACTTTCTGTAATTGACAGAGTTTGTCTCATATACCGTTACAAATGTCGGCGACCAATATTTTTGACCCTTTTGTATTTTTTTAATCAACTTTTACATGCCATTCCTTAACGGGTTTAGCGTACCATTTAACTAGTGTGTATTGTATCTTGTACACACGATTACCGTGTACCTTGTTTAATATTATTAACGTATCCACCCGAAATTCCAGGTATACAAAACACTTTATACATTATCTGCGTCAGAATGTATCCAACATTACACCAAACAATCACAGAATCTCTCGACATGGGCAATTACAAGTTAAGTCTTGCACAATAATCAACAAACGAAGTCTCCAAACAAATAAACAACATCGAACACATAAGATTACACTTATGGTTGCATCCCTATCCTCCTTTTCCTCAAATATATAAATACTCTTTCGTGACGACTACTCTCCCTCAGCAACAACCTCATCACCTGCATCACGATTCACGCGCTCACTCGTCGTTACCAATCTTTTCAGCATCATCAATCTTTTCGGGAACCCCAAACTCATATCTCTAATACACAATAAAAATAAGAATATAATATCGAATGAAATTATCTACATTAATACTTCAACGAAAAACGACAACTGCAACGTAATCGAATTTATCATTATATTCAGACATACGGTACTAATTCACAGCAGCAGACCGTACAATTATAACGCATATATTGTACTAAATTTGTAATTAATATGTAAAAAGACATACCTAGTGTATCAAAATGAGAACCGCAAATTCTAAAAAGAACCCCAGAAAATGAAACGAAAAGACCCAGTTTAATCCAAAAAAGACCTAATCGAGCAATCACCTAAAAATCTCTAAATTAAGCATAAAATGGGATAATCAAGGTCTAACAACTCAAATTTAGACATAATATCCCTAATCGAGTAAGTAATCGAAAGCTAACCCAAAAACTTACCGATTTGCATCCAGAGATTTGGTTCGGACGATTTGGATCAAACGCTTTGAAACAAAAACGTCACATATTGGGATCGAATGAAAGAGGAGACCGTAAATCGTTCTTTGGAGTGACGTTTTTCATGCGTTTTCGATTTGATCGTTCCTGTTGATTTTTATTTGTATGTTTTTTTTTCGAACTTTAGCTTATTATTACTTATAAAAAACAAGTACAACGAGCTAAATAGCCAACAAAACCCTCTTGTCACACAGGGAAAGACACATCGTAAAGAGGACAATATACTCCTACGAAAGGAGACACAAACACCTCAAAAAGAGGACAGAACACTCCTACGAAAGGAGACAAAGTTGAAAGAAAACCAACTCTCCAAAACTACAACAAGAATAACTAAAGAACCTACTAAAATCAATTTTAAAACTCAATATTAATGAGTATTAAACTCAGGTTTGAAGTGCTCATTATTTTCCTCTGTCTTCATTTTGAAAAACTTGTCTAAATAACCTCCGCGAAAGAGGACGGCAACTCCTACAAGAGGAGACAATTCCCAGCTTGGGAGATTACGGACCCACAAACCGAAAACAAGTCGACAAGAAAGGAAAAAGAAGAGCCAATACATAAAAAAAAAACAACATAGAAATGTTGGAGATAAGAGAGAATGAGAGATAATTTTCAATGCTACGGCACTTGAATGTATTATATTGATTGCTTAGAATTATATTGAACGAGTACAAACCATGCATATATATAGTAACTAAATAGACAAGCTAGCTACACATAATTGACAAACATAGATGTTGCTTTTCCTTTTGGTTTTCTTGTCTAGATCATGTCTTGTCTAGATAATGTTTTTGTTTGGCTTTTGTCTAATTGTCTTGTTCACATGCAATCCTAGTTGCAAATTAGGACTTTAACAAGAAACAACCACACATGCCAACACAAAGCGTGGCAACCACACTAAACGCAACAACGATGACAAATCACATAGCACAACAAACAAAGACACAAAACAGACCAAATAATGCAAACGAAAGAAGACTAAAAACAAACAACACACCCACATAAATAAATGGAACGAGACAACCTCAAACAAAAATATGACAATTGAAATAAATGAATGAGTCCCCCATCGTCAGACCTAAGGATGGGGGAGTAAGAGGCATCAAGAGCTAAAATGACTTCCTCTGATGGCACACTGCTCTCTCAACTACGGATTTAGAAGCTTGGGCCGTGGTGGCTCTTGGAGGTTGCTCGCCGGCCTCTGTTTTGAAGGCCTTGGTTGTGGCAGTTTGAGGCGTGATGTGGTGAAGGAGGAGGATAGCTCTTTTGTCGCGGTAGAAGTCTGTTGTCACGTTTGTATGGGGATGGGGTATGTTTCAGGTCTAGGGTTTCAAAAGGTGGCCAACTTATTCTTCTTCGATTCGGCGAGATGTTTTGTTTTTCCTTGGATTATTTTATTTTTATTTAAATCTAAAATTCCTGGTAAAATCGTAATCATAGAAGTTTAAGAGTTATATTGTCCAATGGGTCCTTATGTGATATAATTGTTTGTAATTGGTCCTTAAGTGATAAAAAATTATGTGATAGAAATGTTTGTAGTTTTTTTTTTTAAAAAAACATGCTCATTTCTTATTGATTGTCAGCAGATAACAAATTCGCCATTTCTTGTGTAGGCGGGGAACAACCCTCCCCGTTATACGCAAGATGCTTGGCTAAATAATGAGTTTAAGAGGTGATGATGAGGTGGTTGCTTGAAAAAAAATATTCTGCTTGGGAAACTTCACGTGGTGTATTGGTGAGAGATTTGAGTGGTGAACAAGTGTGGACAAAAGAGAGTAGTGCTACGGCACTTTCTTTCGTGATATGTGAGGATGAAGCCAATACTATCCTTCAATTGTTTTATTTCTCCAGGGCTCTGATACCAAACTTGTTGGAGATAAGAGAGAATGAGAGATAATTTTCAATGCTACGACACTTGAATGTATTATATTGATTGCTTAGAATTATATTGAACGAGTACAAACCATGCATATATATAGTAACTAAATAGACAAGCTAGCTACACATAATTGACAAACATAGATGTTGCTTTTCCTTTTGGTTTTCTTGTCTAGATCATGTCTTGTCTAGATAATGTTTTTGTTTGGCTTTTGTCTAATTGTCTTGTTCACATGCAATCCTAGTTGCAAATTAGGACTTTAACACTCCCTCTTAATTTGCAATCTTCAGCTCATCTTTGATCTTCTGAAATTTCTCCGTAGGGATAGCTTTTGTAAGAAAATCTGCAGCTTGATCGTTTGTGCCGATGAATTCCAAACTGATCTCTCCTTTGCTCACCGTGTCTCTTACGAAATGATGTCTCATCTCAATATGTTTTGCCCTTGAATGGAACACCGGATTTTTAGTCATAGCAATGGTTGACATATTGTCACAATAGATTATTGTAGGTTGCTCTTGAACTTGCTGTAAATCTGCTAGAAGTCTGCGCAACCATATCGCCTCGCAAGTAGCGTCTGTAGCAGCGATATATTCAGCTTCAGCTGTAGAGAGTGCGACCGTCTTTTGCTTTTTCGAACTCCAAGTAATTATATTAGTGCCCATGCAAAATAAGTATCCCGAGGTACTCTTTCGATCATCTAAAGAACCTGCCCAATCACTGTCAGTAAATCCGATCAGATTATTTTTTTCTCTCTTTTACATACCTGATGCCCTGATTTTTGCTTCCTTGAAGATAACGAAGAACTCTTTTAGCCGCTGAAAAATGAATTTGACTTGGCTCGTTCATGAATCTGGAGATCAAACTAACGGCATGCACAATGTCTGGCCTTGTGTTTGTGAGATAGATCAGAGAGCCAACAAGACTTCGAAAAATTTTACCATCAACCTTCGCAGCTCCATCAGATTTCAAAAATTTATCGTTGACAGACATAGGAGTAGAAACAGGCTTGCAGTTCTCCATACAGAATTTTTTCAAAATATGTTCTATATATTTCTCTTGAGAGATAAAGATTTCACCTTTAGATTGTTTGACCTGAATTCCGAGGAAGTACTTCATCGCTCCTAAATCTGTCATCTCGAACTCGTTCATCATATTCCTTTTAAAAGCTTCGACCTCCGATTCTTTGGTTCCTAAATAGATAAGATCATCAACATATATGCAGACAATCATAAGATTCTCACCATTTTTCTTCACATATAGAGAATGATCGTTTGGACTTTGAGAAAATCCATTTCTTTGAAAATATCCGTCAATTTTCTTGTTCCATGCTCGCCGTGCTTGCTTCAATCCGTATAGCGCTTTCTTGAGTCGATATACTTTATCTTCTTTTCCTTGTACTTCAAACCCTTGAGGTTGTTGCACGTAGATTTCCTCGTCGAGTTCCCCATTTAGGAAGGCTGATTTGACGTCAAGTTGAAATACTTGTAGTTCTAGTTGTGCCGCAAGAGCAAGTACTAGCCGAATAGTTTCCATTCGAACAACAGGTGCAAAAGTCTCGTTGAAGTCCACTCCTGGTTGTTGAGCGAAACCCTTTGCAACGAGTCGAGCCTTATGTTTCTGTATGCTTACATCTTCGAGCAGTTTCGTTTTGAAAATCCATTTGAGACCAATTACATCTTTATGCTCGGCAGGTCCACCAATTCCCAAGTTTTGTTCTTTTCGATCATTGCAATTTCTTCTTCCATAGCCTTTATCCACACGTCTTGTTTTACAGCATCTTCAAAGCTACTTGGCTCAACTGTGGAGAAAGCAACTTCGCAAGTTTCATAAATATTGCTTAAAGATCGAGTTTTTCTTACCGGCGAATCTGAGTTTTCTCCTCCTGAATTTGGTAAAGAAGGTCCGGGACTTTGAGGTGGAGTTGCTACTATATTTTCTTCTTCGCCATTGGTTGGTTCAAAAAATTCATTTGGAGAAAATTGTTGTGAGGAATTTTCTCCCCAACTCCATTGAGCCATTTCATCAAATATTACATCTCTCGAAATAACGAGCTTGCAATTTAGAGGATTATAAAGGCGATAGCCTTTGGACTCATCGCTGTAGCCAATAAATATGAGTTTTTCACCTTTTGTGTCGAGCTTGTCTCGATTTGGAGCTGAGATATGTGAATACGCAATGCTACCAAAAATCTTCAAATGATCAACCACGGGTTTCCTCTTGTGCCAAGCTTCGAAAGGCGTTTTGTTCCGTACAGCTTTCGTCGGACACCTGTTCAAAATATAAATAGAAGTATGAACAGCCTCAACCCAGAAATTTTTAGGTAATCCTTTGCCGATTATCGTGCTCCTTGACATTTCTGCGATTGTGCGATTTTTCCTATCGGCGACTCCTTTCTGTTGAGGACTTCTTCGAACCGTGAGTTGCCTCTGAATACCATTTTCCTTTCCTTGAAAACCTTCTTTGAGAATATCCCATGCTTCTTTGGATTTTTTAATGCCATGAATTCTGGGATAGATGGTTTTGCTTATACCTTGTTGGATGAACCTTAGAGCGCTAGCATCCTTCTTCCGATTTTTGTTGTACTCTTTTTGTTGTGCGTCTGTCCATTCTTCTTCATCGGAGGACTCGCCTTCATCTACTTTGGGTGGTGGCTCGGCATACGTTTCTTCAACAACCTCCCATAGATCTTGCGAGATAAATAACGTTTCCATTTGACTACACCAATAGTCGAAATTTTCTCCGTCAAAGATTGGACCTTGATTCGGAGTGTAAGAAAACATAGTCGCCACTTGATTTGCCACCTCACATAGGGTATGAGTGCTCTATGTTGGGTTACTCACAGTTTTGTGCTCACCCCGCTTCAGACGTCGAGAATACGGATGTGTGCTTGAGCTGCCTTCTTTACAAAGGTGATACTTGATAATTTGTTACGTGAGTTTAAGAGGTGATGATGAGGTGGTTGCTTGAAAAAAAATATTCTGCTTGGGAAACTTCACGTGGTGTATTGGTGAGAGATTTGAGTGGTGAACAAGTGTGGACAAAAGAGAGTAGTGATACGGCACTTTCTTTCGTGATATGTGAGGATGAAGCCAATACTATCCTTCAATTGTTTTATTTCTCCAGGGCTCTGATACCAAACTTGTTGGAGATAAGAGAGAATGAGAGATAATTTTCAATGCTACGACACTTGAATGTATTATATTGATTGCTTAGAATTATATTGAACGAGTACAAACCATGCATATATATAGTAACTAAATAGACAAGCTAGCTACACATAATTGACAAACATAGATGTTGCTTTTCCTTTTGGTTTTCTTGTCTAGATCATGTCTTGTCTAGATAATGTTTTTGTTTGGCTTTTGTCTAATTGTCTTGTTCACATGCAATCCTAGTTGCAAATTAGGACTTTAACAAGAAACAACCACACATGCCAACACAAAGCGTGGCAACCACACTAAACGCAACAACGATGACAAATCACATAGCACAACAAACAAAGACACAAAACAGACCAAATAATGCAACAAACGAAAGAAGACTAAAAACAAACAACACACCCACATAAATAAATGGAACGAGACAACCTCAAACAAAAATATGACAATTGAAATAAATGAATGAGTCCCCCATCGTCAGACCTAAGGATGGGGGAGTAAGAGGCATCAAGAGCTAAAATGACTTCCTCTGATGGCACACTGCTCTCTCAACTACGGATTTAGAAGCTTGGGCCGTGGTGGCTCTTGGAGGTTGCTCGCCGGCCTCTGTTTTGAAGGCCTTGGTTGTGGCAGTTTGAGGCGTGATGTGGTGAAGGAGGAGGATAGCTCTTTTGTCGCGGTAGAAGTCTGTTGTCACGTTTGTATGGGGATGGGGTATGTTTCAGGTCTAGGGTTTCAAAAGGTGGCCAACTTATTCTTCTTCGATTCGGCGAGATGTTTTGTTTTTCCTTGGATTATTTTATTTTTATTTAAATCTAAAATTCCTGGTAAAATCGTAATCATAGAAGTTTAAGAGTTATATTGTCCAATGGGTCCTTATGTGATATAATTGTTTGTAATTGGTCCTTAAGTGATAAAAAATTATGTGATAGAAATGTTTGTAGTTTTTTTTTTAAAAAAACATGCTCATTTCTTATTGATTGTCAGCAGATAACAAATTCGCCATTTCTTGTGTAGGCGGGGAACAACCCTCCCCGTTATACGCAAGATGCTTGGCTAAATAATAAGCAACGACATTTGATCTCCTAGGTACATGTCTAAAGCGAACACAAGTGAACGCTTGAGATAAGGAGTACACATCATATAAAATACTTCCAATTGCTGAGTCGGTTACTTGTCGTTGGTCTTGACAATGGCATTCTTACAATCGCTTTCCACCTCCACATGAGTCCATCTTTTGGCCCGTGCATGAATAAGGGCATCGCGAATAGCAACCGCTTCAATAGCCTCAGGTGGATAGCACCCGAACAACCTTCTCGTAAACCAAAAGACACAATCTCCGGCGCCATCTCTTGCCACACCACCTACCGATGACATGCCCTCAAGCTTGTGCACAGCGTCGTCCGTATTAACCTTCAAGAATCCTTCTTCCGGCTTGGCCCATGATGAGTCCTGATGCGAAGGAATTCCTCGGTCTACATTGCCGTTTGACGGCGGGGATGGGAACATGGCCATCACCTCAGCTATCGCTTGTTCATCCTGCATACGAACTCCTTCCGCAACCCATTTGTTCCTCATTGTCCATATCATCCAACAGAGACCAAGAAAGACATCGAAGTCCTCGTTGTGAAGCTTCCCTCGCATCTCCCGAATCCAAGAATCTGCATTTATCGCTCCCTCCTTAATAATATCGTATGAAAAAATCGTTTTCTTCCAAAACCGTTTCACCACTGGACAGAAAATGAAGGTATGTTCTGCTGTATCAGGAGCGCCGCCGCACCGACTACAGTTAAAGTGGGCAAGGCACCTTCGTCAGTATAGATTATCGGCCGTTGGGAGTGCATTGTTACAAAGACGCCAAACGAAGGTTCGAATGCGTGGTAAGCATTTAGAGTTCCAAATCATGTGCCACGACGGAGGTGATGAAGAGGACGCCAATGGTTTGTACTTCTGTCTTTCTGCTAGATGGTAAGCACTTTTAACCGAAAAGTTTCCATCCTTCGAATAATGCCAGACGAGGCGATCCGATTGGGAACACATCCCAAGCGGGATCGACAAAATGTTATCTGCGTCAAGTGGAAGGAAAATAGAGCGAACCAACTGTGCATCCCATTGCCCTGACCTTTGATTTCGCAGAGATGAGACTGTCAAAGAGGTATCATTCGGTGAAGAGGTCGAAAAAGGTCGGAATTGCTCCTCGCGCGGAATCCAACGGTCGGTCCAAACGTGTATAGTCTCCCCTCGTCCCACTTGCCAACGGAGGCCTTGAGCGAAGATGTCTCGTGCGCGTAAGATGCTTCGCCATGTGAGGGAATGGTGCCGGCCGAGAGTTGCTGTCAAGAAGTCGGAATTAGGAAAGTATCTTCCTTTAAATAAGCGACTCACCAATGCGTCAGGGTGCTGAGTGAAAAGCCACGCCTATTTGGCGAGCATTGCAAGATTGACGAGAGTAAGTCCCGAAATCCCATCCCCCCTTCCTTCTTAGGGCGGCATAATCGATCCCATGCTACCCAATGCACCCCTTTTCCTCTCGCACCCGACCACCAGAAGCGGGCTACCATTCGTTCTATCTCCCGGATGATAGACATTGGAAGTAAGAAACATCCCATGGCATACGTTGGTATTGCTTGAATAATGGATTTGATGAGCACCTCCCGACCCGCTTGCGACAAAAACTTCCCGGACCAACCACTTATTCGTCTCCACACACGTTCCTTAATATAAGCAAATATCTCTTTCTTGTTACGCCCTATCGTGGATGGTAATACCAGATACATCTCACGACTCATCGTTTCCCGTATGCCGAGGTCGCTGCAAAAGAGCTCCCGCAAGGGCCGTCCCACATTGTCGGAGAAAACCACCGACGATTTTCCGTGGTTTACCTGCTGGCCTAGGCTCGCTCGTACACCTCAAGTATGTCCATTATTCGTCTAGCCGCCTTTGTCGATGCTTGATAGAAGATTATGGTGTCGTCAGCAAAGAGGAGATGTGAGACCCGCGGTGCACCCCTTCGAACTGCAATACCCTCAATAGCCTTTGAGATTTCCGCCTCTTGGAGCAAACTTGTAAAAGCTTCAGCACAAAAAAGAAAGAGGTACGGGGATAGAGGATCCCCCTGACGAAGACCTCTTGTAGGCGTTACTCGACCGAAGCATTGTCCGTTTAATAGGAAAGTATATGTCACAGAGGAGAGGCATAACATAATCTAACGGACAAAACTCTCATCAAAACCTAACTTACATAACACCCTTCGCAGAAATGTCCACTTGACGCGATCATATGCTTTACTCATATCCAGCTTAACAGAGGCATAGCCTCTATTACATGTTCGTCGGTTCTTGAGGGTGTGATTAATTTCGTAGGCAATGAGAACATTATCTGTGATAAGCCGACTAGGGATAAAAGCTGATTGGGTAGAAGAAATAAGGGAGTTCATAAAGGGCTTCAGTCGGTTACTTATGCATTTCGATGCCACTCGATAAGTAACGTTACATAAACTAATCGGCCTAAACCGAGTTAGGTTTTCAGGGTTGCGACATTTTGGAATGAGGACAACATTAGTCATGCATAGAAGGTAGCGACATACCATCATTTAGAAAAGCAAGAATAGAGCGAGTGAAATCATTACCCACGATGTCCCAGTATTTCTGAAAGAAGAAAGGCGGGAAGCCATCAGGACCTGGGGACTTCAGCGGGGACATCGAGTCCAACACCTCTTTAATTTCGTCAGCCGTGTATGGGCGGAGAAGCGTTTCGTTCATTACATGGCTCACGCGAGGTGTGATAAACTTAGTCGCTTCTTCAATCTCCTCCGACATTGGGTTAGTAGTTGTGAATATCTCGTGAATTGGTAACAAGCTGTTCAAGAGATGCTTGATCCGAATGCCATACCCCATTTCGATCTTTTAGTTTTTCCACTTGGTTTGTCTTCTTTCTGCTCGAGGCACGGCGATGAAAAAATTTTGTGTTCCTATCCCACTTAGCATCCACTCCGCTTTGCTACGCTGTCTCCAATAAAGTTCATCTTGCTGAGAAATATTATGTAGCATTTGTCGATGTTTAAGTTCCCGTACTCTACATTCAACAGTAATAACACTCCTTGACATGCGTTTCAGTTCCTCCTCTATACTTATTCGTTCTCTGTTCGACCTCTGATATAATCCCGAACTCCAACCACCTAGCTCGTTACGACTGTGTGCCATGAAGTCCCCAAGTCTCGAGATAGGGTTTGCCGAAGCCGTCTCATCCAAGCACCTTCTAACAATCATTTCACATTGAACTTCCGTTGCCCATTTTGCTTCAAACCGGAATTGTCGAGACCGTCTCACATGCAATTTACGGGAGGGGCATGGTTCAACAAGAACTGCATGGTGGTCCGAAAAAATAGTACGAATATTGGTGATCACAGCCTTAGAGAACATTGCGTCCCAAGAAGGTGTTGGACATGCTCGGTCGAGTCTCTCATATATAGTGTTTGGGGAGCATACCCGATCGCTCCATGTATAAGCATCACCCATAAACCCCAGGTCTCGAAGATCACAAAAATCAAGTGCATCCCTGAATTGATTAATTTCAATGGATGCCCGAGTTCTACCACCCGATTTCTCGTTCGGACTTAGGACCTCATTGAAGTCCCCCATACACAGCCAAGTCGGGACACTAGAGTCGTAGAGTCTTCGTAACAAGTTCCAGCTGTGATTTCGTTCCGTCGTTCGAGGATCACCATAAAATCCTGTGACGCGCCAAAGTGCCGCATCGGTGGGTCTTTTAATGTGGACGTCGATATGATGGGGAGAGAATGATCTTAGTGCAACCGTCCACTCTTTACATCATAGCAGAATTAGTCCCCCGCTCCTACCCTTTGCTTCCACGCATAGTCCGTGCATATCAAATTTCCGACGAACCACTTCGAACCTTTTATTGTTGCATTGTCTCCATTAAAAAAATCATTCCCACATTACCCTCTCGGACCATCCGTCCGAGTTCTTGAACTGTCGGGGTTCCCCCTAATCCCCGACAGTTCCAGCTCAAGAGATTCATAATAATCGGCGGGACTGCATAGCAGCCTCCGCCGAAGAACTCGAATCATCCGTAGTATCAACACGCTCAACGAAAAGCTTCTTCGCGTGTGGTAGAGGAGAGTCCGAGATATCGTCGATCTTTCGCTTTCGAGAAGGAGTCTTGGTGTCTGAAGGGACGTCATGTAGGCGTGTAGTAGGAGGTTGCACAGTTCTGGCTAAGGTTCTCAATTTGGGACGTCGTGCGGTCTTGTTTGAGGGGAGATAGGTTCTTTTTTCGGTTGAATCAGTATCGGAGGAGCTAACGGCGTTAAGGTGGATTGCATGACATGTCCGACTGATGAGGTGTGGAGGGTCTGGAGGAGGTTTTCGACCAGCTGCGGTGGCTTATACTCGAATGGGTTTGGTGGTAGGTAAGGTGACAGAGTATGCGAAGGGTAGATGTTTGGTAAGGAAGGCACTAGAATCTTGGGATGTCAACTTTGAAACCGCCACATGAGTATCTTTGGAGACAGGAGGAATGATATCTATTAATTTCTGCTTTCTTAATTTAGCCTCCTCCGAGATAACAGCATTGAACGGAATATCAGTTACCATGTGATCCGTTATCTCCCGTGATTCCCGAGAATCGCCCATAATCACAGATGATTTCGATCCCTGAATCGCGCCTGTAAACTCGCCCAAGAAAAACCAGCCCGCGCCTGCAATCTCGCAGCTGTGATCACGGCCATCGGTTTCCATATTCATTTTCGGGCCGTAATCGGAAGTCGGCCGATCCGTTGAGTGACGACTGCCGGAGCCGTGTGTTTGCTGTGATGCCATCACGCCATGTGGAGCCCCGAGGGATGGTTTATACGGATAATCCGTGCCCGGATCGGCAAAATTTTCATCGTATTGAAGAGAACATGTCGAGGTTGTATGATCTAAGAGACCACAGTAATAGCAGAAATTTGGGAGGCGCTCGTATTTTAGCTCAACCATAGTATGTTCAGATGATTTCCCATGTAACATCATTACCCTGAGTAGTGGTTTCCGTACATCAACCAAGACTTTGATGCAAACGAATGGATTCCATGCTTTCTCCATATGATCTGAGTCGATGAATCTGCCCACCTTGTTTCCAATCCGTTCCATGATTTGTCTAGATCGAGCCTCGGCAGGGATATTATGAATCTGAATGGAGAACTGACACCAGTCCAAGTCAATCTTCAACGGGTCTTCACCCTCATTGAAAGCTTTAAGTACGATCGCCTGTTTCTCAAATGCCCATGGTGAAGAGTTTAGGACCCGCATGCGGTCAATCTGGTGGTTAAAATAGACTATGAACCATTCATCATTCACCAGTTGCATCTGCATTCCTTTCCCCGGATTGAATGCGTTAGCAAGAGTAGTTTTCAGGGCTTTCAAAGTTGAAAGATTTCCTTGCTGAGTATACGGCCTACTACCCGATAATATGTTCCACTCCAAGGTTTTTCCTGCGGACAGTCAGAAATCGATATACCTTCTATCTCCTCTGTCGTTAAACCCCCACTGTCATTGCTCATGGTGACGTCCCTGGCGTTTATCACACTCACGCTTACCTAGCAATGAAGGAATCGACCCCTCGCCACTACACTGCCAAGAAAATTAGAAAAAAGGAATGTAGTTTGGTTATGAAGGAATTAAAGAAAACAACTGTTAAAGGGAGAGGGACAGCAGAGAGGATGTGGTATGTCCTTAGTTGAGTATCACACACGACCGCACCGATTGTCCATTCTTTGGTGAGTGAAGTAAGGAGTAATTTCGAATTCAAAAACACCTAATGAAGGAGAAGGAAAACTGTCATTAAGAGAGAAAGGAACTCCCATTTAGAGAGGATTTTATATAAATGTTTGTAGTTGGTCTTTAAGTGATAAACGCGCATTTGGATGTGCATAAATACTATTAAATACGTCCCTACGATCTGAAACTTAGGACTATGCCCAACTACGATCGGGGGATGCAGATAGCTTAAACAGAAAGATACAAATCCGAGTCATATGTGAATTTTCGATTTTGAATCAATATAATTGATAGTTGTGAAAATAAATTACTAATTTCATATCTAAAACAAATTTAGATCTGAATCATTTTCAGATAAAATAACTCGGAACCTATACAGCGAAGCCAAGTGGATTGTAAATATTGCAGGCCAGCAGACAAATATGAGTTTCCTACCTTTTTTTTTTGGGATTTTAGAGAAAAATACCTGTTAACAACTTTATCTTATGAATCAGTCCCCAGAAGTTTACTTTTGTAGTTAGGTAGTGACATTAAGCAGAAAATTTGTTTCCACTCCCTTATGTGCTAATTACTGATTTAACCTCTCTTCTTTCTTTGAAGGCTGCGTTAAATGGGCAATGGAATTCGACAGTCCAAAGCTTAAAAACACAGAAAAAATAAAAAACCCATGAGAGCATGTCGGTCAGTATATATCGTCTGGCGGGCGGCGATCCTAATTCCTGTACTTGCACTACGCCGGCCATGAGAGCAGAGGACGAAACCCACTTTGAGTCTTCAGTCAATTACCCTCACTTCGCCATCTATTTCTCACACGAAGCCCAAAACAACTCCGCCTGCTAGAGTTGCTTCTCCACATATTAGACGCACCCCACATGTTGATAAATTGGTTAATTATTGAATATCACTTTTCCAGTATTAAATAAATATTATTTGAAGACTATGAAGCTTGATTTCATTTGCCTTTGTGTTTTAATACTTTAGCAACCAAAATTGTTCAGAACTCTTGGCGTGGCATCAACAGCTCTAAGTCTATTCGTGCAGTGCAAGTTCTTTCGATTTGGACCAGACAATTGAATCAAGATACAGTTTTTAGTGTGCTTAGCTTGTGAAATTTTCTGCGACAGGTTATCTACTTTGCCTTTGTAGGAATTAGTTAAGATGTTTGTGGACATTCACGAGAGTTTTAAGATTAATTGTTTCTTTTCCTGTTTATATCTCGTGTCTTCTCTTGTGGAGGTCCGATGGAAGAGAGCTCAATTTGTTTCTATGCAAACAGATTATTTTTTGTGAGACTGTTTCCATCATGTCTGGTGTCTTTATATGTGGGTTTACACTGTGTGATGAGATGTGAAATTTTTATAATTCTGATCGTCGGATTCTTTAGGTGTTTTAATAAGCATATACATAACAAAAGGATATTGATTCTCATTAGCACCACAAAATTAGTTTCCTAGCCACTTCACTTTCGTATAAGAAGTACTTGAATTCAATAATAAAATACCTAAATGAAGGACTAAAGTACTTAATTTCAGGAAATAAATACTGATAGTATTGTAGAAAATACTTGCGAATTGGGGGAGAACATCTAAATGGTTGATTTTATCAAGCATTCTAGATAGTAAGAACATTTATCCTCATCAACACCACAAAATTAGTTTTCTAACCACTTCACTTTCGTATACGGTCAAATACTTGAATTCATTAGTAAAATACCTAAATCAAGCACGAGAGTACTTAATTTCAGGAGACAAATACTGATATTGATGTAGAAATTGCGAATTGGGGAGAACATCTAAGCCTAGAATGGTTGATTTTGTCAAGCATTCTACATAGTAAAGAACATTGATTCTCATCAACACCACAAAATTAGTTTTTTAGCCACTTCATTTTCGTATACGGTCAAGTACTTGAATTCATTAGTAAAATACCTAAATCAAGCACGAAAGTACTTAATTTGAGGAGATAAATACTGATATTCATGTAGAAAATACTTGCGAATTGGGGGAGAACATATAAGCGCAGAATGGTTGGTTTTATCAAGCATTCTACATAGTAAGAACATTGATCCTTATCAACACCATAAAATAGTGTTCTAGCCACAAGAACATTTAAGTATTTGACCGTGAATGAATGTGAAGTTGCTAGCAAACTCATTTTATATTGTTTATGATGAGTAATGTCCTTAATATGTAAGATGTTGATTAAAACCCATCATTTTAGACTTAGATAGCTCGACCATATATACAAGTATTTTATGCATAAAAGTCAGTATTTGCGTCCTTAAATTAGGTATTTTAAGTCTCGATTTAGGTATTTTGTTGGTGAATTTAAGTATTTGACCGTGAATGAATGTGAAGTTGCTAGAAAACTCTTATGTTGTTTATGATGAGTAATGTCCTTAATATGTAAGATGTTGATTAAAACCCATCATTTTAGACTTAGATAGCTCGACCATATATACAAGTATTTTACGCATAAAAGTCATTATTTGTGTCCTTAAATTAGGTACTTTCAGTCTCGATTTAGGTATTTTGTTGGTGAATTCAAATATTTAACCGTGAATGAATGTGAAGTTGCTAGAAAACTCATTTTATGTTGTTTATGATGAGTAATGTCCTTAATATGTAAGATGTTGATTAAAACCCATCATTTTAGACTTAGATAGCTCGACCATATACACAAGTATTTTACGCATAAAAGTCAGTATTTGCGTCCTTAAATTAGGTACTGTCAGTCTCGATTTAGGTATTTTGTTGGTAAATTCAAGTATTTAACCGTGAATGAATGTGAAGTTGCTAGAAAACTCATTTTATGTTGTTTATGATGAGTAATGTCCTTAATATGTAAGATGTTGATTAAAACCCATCATTTTAAACTTAGATAGCTCGACCATAAAAGTCAGTATTTTTGTCCTTAAATTAGGTACTTTCAGTCTCGATTTAGGTTGGTGAATTCAAGTGTGAATGAATGTAAAGTTGCTAGAAAACTCATTTATGTTGTTTATGGTAGTCCTTAATATGTAAGATGTTAGGTCGAGTCATCCAAGTCTAAAATATGCAAATTTTAACTTACAAAACTTTTATGTTGTTAGGAAGTATTTTACCTTGACGACTTAGATACCGGTATTTTATGCGAATTGGGTCAAGTCATCCAAAAATACCTATTTTAAGGCCAAAAAGACCGGTGTTTTAGACTTAGATGACTCGATCCAATACGCAAGTATTTTATGCATAAATATTAGTATTTGTGGCCATAATTTAGGGATTTTACTCTCAATTTAGGTATTTTCTTGCTGAATTCAAGTATTTGGCCTTGTGTGAAAGTGAAGTCGCTAGAAAACCTATTTTGTCAATTTATTTTGTGTTGTTCTAAGTTTCGCTTTAATCGATCTACTGTTCATAGTGATAATCGATCAAATTAGGTGCTTTTGACTTGATATAGGTATATTTTAGTTGAAATCAAGTATTTGACTTAATTGAAGGTGAAGTTGCAAGCAAACTTATTTTGTGGTATTTTCTATTGCTTAATTAGTTTGTATTTTGTGTGTAAATATAAGTATTACTTGCTTAAATTTAGGTACTTTTGTCACGGTTTTAAGTATTAAATGTCCAAATTTAAGTATTATTTGTCCCATGTTGCAGATATTTGAAAAAATAATAATAATACTTATGAATTCCGAAAAATATAAGATATGGATGTCATTTTGATCGGCATGAAATAAAGAATAATATAGATATATTTATTTGTTTCTATCCTATAAATCACATGAAATAAAATTGATTTTATCATTAGATTATGTAATTTAAAAGGGTATTATAGTAACTAAACACTTGGGGAGCTAAAACTAATTTTTAGGTAGTAGATCACAAAATCAAACGTAAAGGGTCTGAATCATAATACTAAACCTTGATTGGGTATTTAACTCTAAATTCCCCTTTTTTTTTATCGAAAATGATAGGACGCCTAAATCTATTCAAACATAGCGAACGACCTATGTACCTTTAATTTTAATTATTATTATTCGTTTTTCAACACAACACTTCTTAAAATTATAACTTCTCACATTCATTGAATCGAATAGCTATTAATAAATATATTTGTGACAATAATTATTTTTAACAATTAAAAGAAGATTGGATTTTTCACTCATGGCCGGTTGGGCTTCATCTGGACAAGTTGTCCAAAGATAAGGGTGCGATCGGCTTTTTTTCGAAACGATAGTTTTTAATTTCACAATAAGAATTTACGTACCGCCGATAACATTATTGATCCGCTAAAGAACAAAGCCTCATGTACGAGCAATAGCAGCCAAAATACAGCAAACGAGGGGGGGGGGGGGGACCCGAAAGAGAAACAAGAAACAAGATCTTCAAACAAAGAACTAAAGAATAGAACTGTCAATGGGCCGGGGCGGGCTGGCCCGCCATGTGGCGGGCCTTCAAAATTGAAGCCCAGCCCGGCCCGCCAGCCGGCCGCGGGCCTGGCGGGGCCCGACTTGATTTTTTTAAAAAAAAAAATTTTATTTAAAGTTTTTAATTAATTAAGTGTATATGAGTGGAATTTAGACGGTTATACCGAAAGACAAATTTATAATATGAACCATAGGATGCTTATGTATAGTACAATTTGCAAAACCAATCTTAATAGTGATAAAGTTGTAGCCAAAATGATCGTCGCTGGCTTTACTGGTCAGTTAAAAGGTTGGTGTGATAAATATTTAACCCAAAGAGAACAAGACGATATTTATCAAACCATAAAAGAAGAAAATGGTGAACAAGTTGAAAACGTTGTTTACACTATATGTAAATATCATTGAACACTTCACAGGCCGATGGTATGATAATTCTGAAAATATCAGAACTCTTCTCCAAAATCTTAGGTGTAGAACTCTTACATCCTTTAGATGGTATAAAGATACTTTCCTTAATAGAGTCATGGAACTCCCTGAGTCAAATAGTACTCACTGGAAATCCAAATTTATACCTTCACTCTTCGCAGAAAGAGTAGGAAATAACCTTAGGAAAGGAGAATCGAGTATCAATTATAATTCCTATACCTACGGTAAACTCATAGAAACCTGTATACAGGAAGGTTTATCTTTATGCAATGAAATAAAATTAAACAAACAAGTCAAGAGACATTCTCTAGATGAAAAGAAATAATTAGGAGAATTCTGTGGCAATTTGGCATGGAATATCCTTCTACGAGCCAATCTCGTAAAGAACACAAAAATAAAAAATATTCTTCTAAACAATAAAGAAAATATCGAAAAACTAAAAGAAGAGAACAAAAATTCTTAAAAGATAATAAAAATTTATCAATACAAAAATAAATTTCCTCCTATTATTTGCTTAAAATGTGGTAAAGTTGGTCAAAAAGCAAAAACTTGCTGGACTAAAAACAAAATTAATAGTTTAGAAATCGATAAAGACCGTTAAACTACACCTCAACCTCTTAATACCCCCACCATGGCTCTGATACTATACGTAAAGGATCTTTAGGATCTTTACAAAATAATAAGACTGTACAAAAGCTTGATAACTGGACCGATAGGTTTAACAACGCCACGTACCATTCATCATGTTTTTGGACAGTCTTATTGTTTCGTAAAGATCCTAAAGATCCTTTCCATATGGTATCAGAGCCATGGTGGGGGTATTAAGATGTTGAGGTGTAGTTTAACGGTCTTTATCAAATGAATTTGATAAGACGAAAAAGATACTGTTAAATACAGTATTGAAGAGGAGTATGATAATCCTCAAGATTTAGACAAATTAAATCGTTGGACAATTCCTATGATAGATTATAAATTAATTTATGAATTAGGAACTTTTGAGAAATTAGGTTTGAAACAAGTAGTCAAAGCTACTGAAGAAACAATTTCTTTAAATAATGAAGAGATGGAATTAGACTTCTAAGTAATAGAGACTTTGAAAAATATAGAATAAATCATAAGTTTATTCATATCGGGTTAGTTCAGGTAGCCTTTAAGCCTTTAACATTAGAAGGTTTACCAGAGAGCTTTATAGCAGCTCTTAGAGACGGTAGATATCTCAACTGGAAACAATCCCTTATGGGAATAATTCAGTCTAGCCTTGCTCATGGACCAGCCCATTTTAACGTTTATCCAAATCTCCAATTATCATTAACTGATTTTAATATATTGAACGCTCTGACGTTAAATCTCAAAACTCACGGATGTAATTACGCTCCAGGATCGGAAGTAATATGTATCTGTTATA
The DNA here is from genome assembly GCA_027422505.1 of Craterostigma plantagineum. Classification (NCBI taxonomy): domain Eukaryota; kingdom Viridiplantae; phylum Streptophyta; class Magnoliopsida; order Lamiales; family Linderniaceae; genus Craterostigma; species Craterostigma plantagineum. Next base: position 17,980,943 of record JAPQWV010000017.1, on the reverse strand, counting down.
GGATTTATTATAAGCCTTTATATACACTTAATCCACAATGCAAAATCGTTGATAAACCCATCAACGAAACTGTTCTTATCGAAATCAATTTTAGTAGATCTAATATTACAACTAGAAGATCTATATAATGGGAAGAAATACAATTTCCAGAAAACTGGATTCGAACGAGCCATGCCTCTTCAGCCCAAAATAAAAAATAATCCTACTCAAATAATACAAACAACCGATGGAACTATTCAAAGTCAATTCGAACAAAATCAAAGATTAATAACTCCTAGGTCAATATGACTAGATCAACCTCTTCTCAATATCATATATCTCCATGCGACTATTTAGTGAGGTCTCCTTCTAGAGCTTTGACCTCTCAAAATAAAGAATCAACTTCTAGTGCTTTTCTGCAAAATAAAGTATAAGAATTAAGAATTAATTCCGATATTATTGTTCACGGAGTTTTTAAAATCAAGACGAGGAAATAAACGAGTCAGAAGTGGATTTTCATGTTTAATGGATTTAAAACCCAAAATTAATTTTAGTCCGGGTTCACCGGCATGAAAGAAAATTCAACAAGAATTTAATCTACCCAAATGGGAACTCTTTCGAAAATGGTTTTTTGAAAGTTACAATAAAGATAAAATTATAATCCAAGAAAATATTTATGATGATTCGTCAGAACAAAATGAATTGTTAACGTTATTCCATGGTTTTTGGTAAAATATTTTAAAAATATGATTTCTGTTCTGGAAAGAAATTATAAGCTTTCAACGGGGAAAAATCTCAACTCAATTTATCCTCCTCAAACTAGTTTCCAAATAGAAAAAGAAAATGAAAGTAGATATTTTAATGCTTTTCAAAATTTATTTGAAAATGATACGCTTACGATAACTATAGGTCATATTAACTGTCTTTTAAAACAACGAAATTATTCAAATATGTGTGTTATAGTTTTGGGAGAACAAATTTCTTTACTTAAGAAAAACATTGAAGAAATTTCGTCTTCAGTTAAAGATATTAAAAATCATCTTCTAAACGATAAAAATGAACTTGGTACAGTTAATAAAGCCTCTCCGAGTGTTCAACCTCCTCCTGAAATTATTGATTTTAAATTAAAATCACTTTCTCATATCGAAAACCTACTTGAAGAAAAGTTTAAGAATCTTAAGCTTAAAACATTGAGTGAAGAATTCGAAGATCAACTTGAAAATTCTGATAATATTAAAAACATATTTAATGAAGAAATTAATAAACTTGAGCATAAGAAATATGCTGATAGGCCAATCCAAAGTAAATATTATTATCCTGCCAACTCCTCAAAACATCTTGTTCGAAGAACAAGAATTTATGCTCAATAATGCATATACTTTGAATTCATTACCGAACCCTTTTCAGAATTCTTAATGAAATTAAGGATTCTATTCTTATTAAAGCAAAAGAAACTCAATTATCTTAAGCATGAAATTAGTATGCTTACGATTGAGGATAAACTCCAGAATACTAAGTTTCAAGAAAAAATTAAATTGTTACATAATTAATTTACGTTGCAGATATGCAACGATCTCCCTAATGCGTTTTGGAATAGAAAAAAGCATATTGTTACTTTACCCTATGAAGAAGACTTTAGTGAGAAAAATATTCCCACTAAAGCTCGTCCATGTCAAATGAATTCTTAATTATTAGAACTATGTAAAAAAATAACTTCTCTTTTACAGAAAGATTTAATAACACATTCAAAATCACCTTGGTCGTGCACTGCATTTTATGTAAATAGAGCACCCAAGTTAGTTATTAATTACAAACCATTAAATAAGGTTTTGAAATGGATTAGGTATCCTATTCCGAATAAAAAAGATCTTTTAGATAGATTATTTAATGCTATTATATTTTCGAAATTTGCAGGTTTTTGGCAAATTCAAATAGCTGAAAAGGATAGATAAAAAACTGCTTTTACTGTAATACCCGAGTCCCGTAAGTAAGCCGGCCAATAAATTTACATACATATCATATGTCTTACGTGACTGCATGGAACATGTTTTACAATAATACGTGTCTACGTGATCTCATATGTGTTTAGTTAATTATGTGCTATTATGAATTCTAACTTAATAATAATAATAATAAAGGGTGTATTAGAATATGAGAAATTTTGGGTAGAAGGACTTACGAGAGATAGAAAAATTAATGTATTTGATATGCAATAAGAATTAGTTAGGAAAAGTTACAAGTCTCGAAATAGATGAATAGATTGCTACAAGAATAAAAGAAAATTTCATAAATTAGGACTTAGAACTTTAAACTATGTACGTCGATAGCTTAGCCATGAGGTAAAGGGGTGTTAATAATAAAATAAGGGTTGTTAGGAGAGAATTCTCGAAGGCTTAGTTATGAGAGAAAATTGAAATAACAATAAAATAAGAAATGTTACCTAAGATAAAGATAAGAATTAAAAGGTGTTGATATCAATTGTATTATACCACACGCAAGCAACAAGTGAATCAAAAGAGAATTTACATATCAATTTACATATCATTAAGGAAGAACCAACGAAACACAAAAAAAAAAAAGAAAGAAGGGAAGCCAACGAGTTGATTAAGTAAGGAGCTCATAGCCAATACAAGACTTCGGATTTTTGGTAAGGAAAACATATTATAATTCTTAAGTATAGGTTAATAATTGTTTTACCTTAATAAACTGATAAAGCTCCTAGAGTTCATGTATACCATAGACAGCAGAGCCACCAGTTAGTAGAGAAGATCTCCAGTTACGTGAATTAGGGTATGCTTAAATTAGGGTTTCCTTAAAAGAAACTAATTTAAGTAGAAGAACGTGTTCTAGGGTAGGAGATTTAACTTTTAGTTAGAACTAGCCCCAGATGAAGAAGTAGGCAGTTTGATAAGAATTCTAAACCTTACTAGTTTGTAGATATGATTTTTCGGGATTAACAATGAGTTAGAAGTCGAAATAAATCTCGAGAGCCTATTATTGAATCTCGATATTTTTGTATATGTTATGTGTTAAAACTTAAAGTTAAAATGTCGAGACATATATATATATATATATATATATATAGAAATTATTAAATTACTGTTAGATATCGAGATTTATGTAAGTTGTCGAGGTTCATATCTAAAGCATGTCGATATTTATCTGAAGAATTATGTAGGTTCAATGTCGAAAGCTTAACACCAAAGCCATATCGAGATTTTCATTTGTACACATATCGAAATCTTATTAGAGATGCAATCGTGAGATGTCGAGATTTGTATTTAAAAACCATGTCGAGAATTTTCACTAATCAACCCCGACATCTTATATTCTACTTCGAAGTTTCCTTTAACCAAGTTCGAGGTTTATATTAATTATAATATCAACAATCTTCTTGACGTCTGATTATAACTACAATTGACCTTTTATTCATAATCTCGACATGTATATCGAGATTCCACTCAAGACCCATTTCATAATATATGTCGATATTAATCCTATATTAAATTCCATTTATGATATTGACTTCGACATATAATATCTCGACATCTTGGTTATAGCATTAAAACATACCTCGAAATTTTATGTGCTATGTCGAGATTTATCATGAAAATGTCTAAGTCATGTCGAGGTTAATTCAAAAATTTGGTTTCGAAATTTATAAGTCAAAACTAGGGTTTTCTAAATTAAGCCAATTTCGTGAAATTATAACTAGACTAACAAACCCTAATTCTATATGTTTCTATATTTAGGATTCGAAGACTAACGATTTACAGTACGCTAAATAAAATAGCTAAGGAGTACCAGGTAAGTGGGAATTTCAACTACAACACATATTTTATTTGTATGTGCTTACGTGACTATGTGCTTGGGTGTTTATATTATTACGTGAATTATTTGACATGCTTCTGCATGGTAAGTGCTTACGATATTAATTCACGTAGCATATCCATGTGCATGCACGAGACAATCGGGTGTGTGAGATGAGCGTGCACAGTACTTATCGCCCGAGGGCGAAGGATATTTGCCGATATAGGCATTTGATGTCGACTCGGAGTTGAGTCAGGGCTACTTCTATGGCACCATGACGGCGTGGTGCGTCGTCGATTATATTATATATTTATTTGGGCTTCTACCCTGTTTATTTTATTTGGGCTGATGCCCTGATAGCGGAGGGATGCGACCTGGGAAGGAGCGACCTAGGGGGGACCCTAGCGTAGGCTAACCAGCGTAGGCTACCAGCGTGGGCTACCGCACGGCAGAGGGGACGACCTGGGAGGGTGCGACCTAGGGAAACCTAGCGTAGGCTACCCAGCGTAGGTCGCTGCCACGTTTATCCATGTTGGATTAGAGCTCTTTATGGTGCATAGCAAGTTAGCCGAGGGCCCTGAGAGATATGAGATTGAGTTTGATTTACGAGGTGTGGGATGCATTGGCGCGGATGCCTTTGCGGGGTTTTCACGTTCACGACATTGCATATTCCTACTTACTGAGCTTTATAGCTTACCCCTTACTTTATGTGTTGTAGGTGCACGCGACCACGGTACGTGATCTCTTTTGATGGCAAGGCTCACCTTTTGAAGCTTCCAGCGACTTTTGGGGGTGGTGTGTACATGGATGCGACCTGTGTGGCCGGGCGTTAGGGTTTCTTTTGCTTCGCACTAATACACTTCCCTTGTATATAGGGTTGGAGCGATATTTTGAGCATGTACATAATGAATTCCTTTATATAAAAGGAAAAATTTAATACGCATTTTCGCGTATTGTTTACTTTATATTATATTTAGTCACGTAAGATAACATTAGAAAGGTTAGTAGATGGCGGGGCGCCACAGGGTGGTATCAGAGCTTCGGTTGTAGGTTCTGTAGACTGTCTATGTACACACACTCAAAAGCGTGGAGGCAGCCTTGCTAGTAAGTTTTTGTTCCTGTGATTTTTGTTTGTGCTGCGTAATTTATTGGCCTTAGGGACATCAGGGTAGGAATATTTATGATGGGTAGAACAAGAAGTGAAGGCAGTGGGAGCTCCGATCGGGGTAAAGAACCCGAAACACCGACTGATAATCGTGACGCTGCTATTCTCCAACTTACGGAGTTAGTGCGTCAGCAATCTGCCCAAATCCAAGAATTAATCCAACAACGAAACACTGAGGGGCAGCAAACCACACCTTCCCAGGCAGAAAGAATCGAGATCGTTGGGGAAAGGTTTCGCAAACTCAATCCGCCTACATTTGAAGACGCCATCGATCCCACGTCTGCTGAGGATTGGTTAAGGACCCTTGAAAGCATGTTTCAGTACAGCCGCATCCCTGAGGAAGAGAAAGTGTTATGTGCTGCATTTCTACTGCGGGGAAGTGCAGGCCATTGGTGGGACACCATCTTGGCAATCGAGGACCCGATCACGATGAGCTGGGATCGTTTCAAAGAACTCTTCAGGAGCAAGTACTTTACCGCTCCAGTTCGAGCCCAGAGAATGAACGAGTTCATTAACCTACGACAAGGGACAATGACTGTGGCTGAGTATATTAGAAAATTTGAACAGTTGTCGAGGTTTGCCACTCACATGGTTAGCACTGATGCCCTGAAGATCGAACGCTTTCTAGAGGGCCTGAAGCCAGAATTGTATCGCGATGTGAATATGGCCGGGCTTCAGGGGGTCACATACGCTCAAGCTGCAGAAAGAGCTTTAATCGCTGAACAGGCTGAGACTCGAATCATTCGAGCTCAAGAGGCGAAGAGAAAATTTGTGCAAGGAACACAGTGGAGTGGAGGAAACCAGAAGAAGCGGTTTTTCTCGAAGGGCGTAAAGCCCAATTTCCAGAATAGACCTGGACCACCTCAACAACCAAATCAGATGCCACCAAGGTTTTCTGCACCGGTACCAAATTGTCCAAGGTGTGGGAGACGACATTTTGGTAACTGTCCTCCACTGACTAATAACTGCTTCAGATGCGGAAGGCCAGGGCATATGCGAAACAATGCCCGGAGAACACTTCTGGAAGTCAAGCTGCAGGCCAGGCGAGACCACCAACTGTACCAGCTCGTGTATATACCATGACGTCCGAGGAAGCAGAGACCGACCCGTCAGTAGTAGCAGGTACCTTATCTATACACCATACCCCGACATGCATATTAATAGACTCAGGAGCCTCGCATTCATTTGCATCATCTAAATACGTGGCGAGACTCGGGATTACACCTCAGCAATCTGAGTGTGAGTATAACGTAACTATTCCACATGAGGCTTCGACCCGAACTAGCCTAATCTTACGAGATTGCCCAGTATTAGTTAGTGATAGAGAACTACCTGTAAACCTCATAATCATTCCGATGAACGATTATGAAGTAATCTTAGGAATGGACTGGCTGTCTAAATATGGAGCTGTGATCGATTGTAACCACAAGACAGTCACGTTCAGCTTAAAAAAAAGTGAACCATTCGTCTTTACTGGAACGGCTAAAGGCAAAGGTATTTCGAAGATTTCGGCATTGAAGGCACCACGTTTGATCAAAGCGGGATGTGAAGCATACCTCATTTTTGCAATAACATCAGAGGAACGTTTCTCCCCAAAATTAGAAGAAATTCCAGTAGTACGAGAATTTCCCGTTGTTTTTCCAGAAGATTTACCAGGACTACCTCCTGATCGTGAAATCCAATTCACGATCGATCTAATACCTGGAGCTGCACCAATTTCGAAGGCTCCTTACCGGTTAGCTCCAACCGAGTTGAAGGAACTGAAAGGGCAGCTAGACGAATTATTACAGAAGGGATTCATTCAGCCAAGCTTTTCACCTTGGGGAGCGCCGGTTCTATTCGTTAAGAAGAAAGATGGATCGATGCGACTCTGCATCGATTACAGGGAGTTGAACAAGATCACAATCAAGAACAAGTACCCTCTACCCAGAATTGATGATCTATTTGATCAATTACAAGGCGCAACCGTCTTTTCAAAGATAGACCTGAGGTCAGGATATCACCAGTTGAAGATTAGAGAAGAGGATGTTCCGAAAACTGCTTTTAGTACCCGCTACGGGCACTATGAGTTTCTAGTCATGCCTTTCGGGCTGACTAATGCGCCAGCAGCATTTATGGACCTGATGAACCGGGTATTCAAGCCATTCCTGGATAAATGTGTCATCGTATTCATCGATGACATTCTTATCTACTCGAAGACTAAGGTGGAGCACGAACAACACTTGAAGATCGTACTGGAAATATTACGAGAAAAGCAGCTGTATGCGTAATTCAAGAAATGCGAGTTCTGGCTCAACCAAGTCGCATTTCTTGGACACGTTATTTCAGGAGCTGGAATTTCTGTCGACCCCAGCAAGATCGAGGCTATTAACAACTGGCCGCAACCGACGAACGTGACAGAAATACGGAGTTTTCTTGGACTAGCCGGATACTACAGAAAATTTATCAAAGATTTCTCCAAAATCGCATCAACCCTGACGAAGCTAACGAAGAAGAATACTCCCTTTCAATGGGACGATGCTTGCGAGCAAAGCTTTCAGGAACTTAAGCGACGACTCACTACGGCTCCGGTGCTAACTATCCCTACAGGCACTGGAGGGTTTTCTGTTTATAGTGATGCGTCCAAGAATGGCCTAGGATGCGTTCTAATGCAGAATGGAAACGTAGTTGCATATGCTTCCCGACAGCTAAAGGATTATGAGAAGAACTACCCAACTCACGACCTAGAGCTTGCCGCTGTAGTCTTTGCTCTCAAGATCTGGAGGCACTACTTATATGGCGAGCGATGCGAGATTTTCACGGATCACAAGAGTCTCAAATACTTCTTCACTCAGAAGGAGTTAAATATGAGACAACGACGGTGGCTTGAGCTAGTCAAGGACTATGACTGTGTAATCAGTTATCACCCGGGAAAGGCGAACGTAGTAGCTGATGCACTAAGCCGCAAGACTGTCAATACAGAGCTACAAAGGCTCGAAGTGGAGTTAATACCTATGGGCGAGATCGAGGCAAGACTAGCAGCGTTAACACTTCGACCCACATTGATGGAGCAAATTACGAAGGCCCAGGAGAATGACGAATTATATCTGAAAATCAAAGAAGCACCAATGGAACAAAGATCAGCAGACTTCACCATACGAGACGACGGGAGTTTATATTATAGAAGACGTCTCTATATTCCTAACAATGCCGAACTACGAAAGACTGTCATGACGGAAGCCCATACTACTGTCTACTCAATCCACCCAGGAGCAACGGAGATGTACAGAGATCTACGAGCCAACTATTGGTGGCCAGGGATGAAACGAGAAATTGCAACATTTGTAAGTCAATGCCTGACGTGCCAGCGAATTAAGGAAGAGCATCAACGACCGGCAGGAACCTTGCAATCCCTACCAGTACCTGAATGGAAGTGGGATCATATTACGATGGACTTCGTTGTTGGCTTGGCTAAGACCGTGAAATGCCACGACGCTATATGGGTCATCGTTGATCGATTGACCAAGTCCGCTCACTTCCTGCCTATCAGTTCAACATTCTCAATGGAACGATACGTGGAACTGTACATTCAAGAAATAGTACGACTGCACGGAGTTCCAATTTCGATCGTTTCCGATCGTGATTCGAGATTCTTATCCAAGTTCTGGATGAGTTTGCAAAAGGCCATGGGAACCAAGCTATCATTCAGTACTGCCTACCATCCTCAGACAGACGGACAGTCTGAACGAACAATTCAGACGTTGGAAGATATGCTAAGAGCCTGTGTGCTCGATTTTAAAGGAAATTGGAGCCGATATCTTCCTTTGATTGAATTTTCATACAACAACAGCTTCCACGCAACAATCGGAATGGCTCCATATGACGCTCTATACGGACGCAAATGCAGATCTCCAATTCACTGGGACGAAGTTGGAGAACGGGCAATATTAGGTCCTGATTTAGTACAAGAAATGACAGAAGCCATTACTCGAATACGAGAAAGGATGAAAACGGCCCAAAGCAGACAGAAAAGCTACGCAGATCAAAAGCGTAGACCACTGGAGTTCCAAGTAGATGACTTCATATTTTTGAAGGTGTCCCCAATGAAAGGCGTTAAGCGGTTTGGGAAAAAGGGCAAGTTAAGCCCGAGGTATATAGGACCGTTCCGAATCCTCAGAAAAGTTGGCGAAGTTGCCTATCAACTGGAACTACCGAATTCGCTAGCACAAGTACATGATGTCTTTCATGTATCGACGTTACGAAAATATATCGCAGATCCAAGCCATGTGCTGAACACTGAGAATCTTCATCAACAGCTTAAGCCAGATTTGAGCTACGAGGAAAAGCCAGTAGAAATCCTTATGTACGACACGAAACGATTACGGAATAAAGAAATTCCATTAGTCAAGGTCTTATGGCAGAATCAGTCCACGGAGGAAGCTACGTGGGAACGAGAAGATGAAATGAGAAACCGCTATCCTGAGCTATTTCTCCCTACCTGATTTCGGGGGCGAAATCCCTTTTAAGGGGGGAGGATGTAATATCCGAGTCCCGTAAGTAAGCCGGCCAATAAATTTACATACATATCATATGTCTTACGTGACTGCATGGAACATGTTTTACGATAATACGTGTCTACGTGATCTCATATGTGTTTAGTTAATTATGTGCTATTATGAATTCTAACTTAATAATAATAATAATAAAAAGGGTGTATTAGAATATGAGAAATTTTGGGTAGAAGGACTTGCGAGAGATAGGAAAATTAATGTATTTGATATGCAATAAGAATTAGTTAGGAAAAGTTGCAAGTCTCGAAATAGATGAATAGATTGCTACAAGAATAAAAGAAAATTTCACAAATTACGACTTAGAACTTTAAACTATGTACGTCGATAGCTTAGCCATGAGGTAAAGGGGTGTTAATAATAAAATAAGGGTTGTTAGGAGAGAATTCCAGAAGGCTTAGTTATGAGAGAAAATTGAAATAACAATAAAATAAGAAATGTTACCTAAGATAAAGATAAGAATCAACAAAAAGGTGTTGATATCAATTGTATTATACCACACGCAAGCAACAAGTGAATCAAAAGAGAATTTACATATCAATTTACATATCATTAAGGAAGAACCAACGAAACACAAAAAAAAAAGAAAGAAGGGAAGCCAACGAGTTGATTAAGTAAGGAGCTCATAGCCAATACAAGACTTCGGATTTTTGGTAAGAAAACACCACTTACGACTATTATAATTCTTAAGTATAGGTTAATAATTGTTTTACCTTAATAAACTGAAAAAGCTCCTAGAGTTCATGTATACCATAGACAGCAGAGCCACCAGTTAGTAGAGAAGATCTCCAGTTACGTGAATTAGGGTATGCTTAAATTAGGGTTTCCTTAAAAGAAATTAATTTAAGTAGAAGAACGTGTTCTAGGGTTGGAGATTTAACTTTTAGTTAGAAACTAGCCCCAGATGAAGAAGTGGGCAGTTTGATAAGAATTCTAAACCTTATTAGTTTATAGATATGATTTTTCGGGATTAACAATGAGTTAGAAGTCGAAATAAATCTCGAAAGCTTATTATTGAATCTCGATATTTTTGTATATGTTATGTGTTAAAACTTAAAGTTAAAATGTCGAGACATATATATATATATATATATATATATATATATATATATAGAAATTATTAAATTACTGTTAGATATCGAGATTTATGTAAGTTGTCGAGGTTCATATCTAAAGCATGTCGATATTTATCTGAAGAATTATGTAGGTTCAATGTCAAAAGCTTAACACCAAAGCCATATCGAGATTTTCATTTGTACACATATCGAAATCTTATTAGAGATGCAATCGTGAGATGTCGAGATTTGTATTTAAAAACCATGTCGAGAATTTTCACTAATCAACCCCGACATCTTATATTCTACTTCGAAGTTTCCTTTAACCAAGTTCGAGGTTTATATTAATTATAATATCAACAATCATCTTGACGTCTGATTATAACTACAATTGACCTTTTATTCATAATCTCGACATGTATATCGAGATTCCACTCAAGACCCATTTCATAATATATGTCGATATTAATCCTATATTAAATTCCATTTATGATATTGACTTCGACATATAATATCTCGACATCTTGGTTATAGCATTAAAACATACCTCGAAATTTTATGTGCTATGTCGAGATTTATCATGAAAATGTCTAAGTCATGTCGAGGTTAATTCAAAAATTTGGTTTCGAAATTTATAAGTCAAAACTAGGGTTTTCTAAATTAAGCCAATTTCGTGAAATTATAACTAGACTAACAAACCCTAATTCTATATGTTTCTATATTTAGGATTCGAAGACTAACGATTTACAGTACGCTAAATAAAATAGCTAAGGAGTACCAGGTAAGTGGGAATTTCAACTACAACACATATTTTATTTGTATGTGCTTACGTGACTATGTGCTTGGGTGTTTATATTATTACGTGAATTATTTGACATGCTTCTGCATGGTAAGTGCTTACGATATTAATTCACGTTGCATATCCATGTGCATGCACGAGACAATCGGGGTTTGTGTGAGATGAGCGTGCACAGTACTTATCGCCCGAGGGCGAAGGATATTTGCCGATATAGGCATTTGATGTCGACTCGCAGTTGAGTCAGGGCTACTTCTATGGCACCATGACGGCGTGGTGCGTCGTCGATTATATTATATATTTATTTGGGCTTTTGCCCTGTTTATTTTATTTGGGCTGATGCCCTGATAGCGGAGGGATGCGACCTGGAGGGTGCGACCTGGGAAGGAGCGACCTAGGGGGGACCCTAGCGTAGGCTAACCAGCGTAAGGTACCAGCGTGGGCTACCGCACTGCAGAGGGGACGACCTGGGAGGGTGCGACCTAGGGAAACCTAGCGTAGGCTACCCAGCGTAGGTCGCTGCCACGTTTATCCATGTTGGATTAGAGCTCTTTATGGTGCATAGCAAGTTAGCCGAGGGCCCTGATATGAGATTGAGTTTGATTTATGAGGTGTGGGATGCATTGGCGCGGATGCCTTTCCGGGGTTTTCATGTTCACGACATTGCATATTCCTACTTACTGAGCTTTATAGCTTACCCCTTACTTTATGTGTTGTAGGTGCACGCGACCACGGTACGTGATCGCTTTTGATGGCAAGGCTCACCTTTTGAAGCTTCCAGCGACTTTTGGGGGTGGTGTGTACATGGATGCGACCTGTGTGGCCGGGCGTTAGGGTTTCTTTTGCTTCGCACTAATACACTTCCCTTGTATATAGGGTTGGAGCGATATTTTGAGCATGTACATAATGAATTCCTTTATATAAAAGGAAAAATTTAATACGCATTTTCGCGTATTGTTTACTTTATATTATATTTAGTCACGTAAGATAACATTAGAAAGGTTAGTAGATGGCGGGGCGCCACATTTACAGTCCCAATTGGACAATTTGAATGGAACGTTATGCCTTTTGATCTTAAAAACGCCCCTTCTGAATTTCAAAATATCATGAACGATATTTTTATTCCTTATAGTAATTTTATTATCGTTTATATTGATGATATTTTAATATTTTCTTATGATATTGAAACCCATTTTAAACATCTTGATATATTTAAGAAAATTATTATTCAAAATGGATTGGTTATATCAAGTCCAAAATGATTTTATTTCAAACTAAAGTTCGATTTTTGGGTCATACAATTGAAAAAGGTAATGTTAATCCTATTAATAGAAGTATTGAGTTTGCATCCGAATTCCAGATCAATTTTTGATAAGACTTAGCTTCAAAAATTTTTAGGGAGTCTTAATTACATTTCTCCTTATTATAAAAATCTTGCAATTGATACGTCTATTTTATACGATAGATTGAAAAAGTTGTCAATGGGCAAGTAGTCACACTGAAGCAATTAAGAAAATTAAGAATAAAGTTAGGCATTTACCATGTCTTATGCTTGCTAACCCTAATTGGCAGAAAATTATTGAGACTGGTGCGTCTGATTTAGGTTTTGGAGGAATCTTAAAACAAGTTTCTCCAGAAGATAACAAAGAATATTTAGTTAGATTCCATTCGAGGAGATGGAATAATGCTCAGAAAAATTATGCTACTATAGCCAGAGAATTACTTGCTATTGTTAAGTGTGTTCTTAAATTCTAGGATGATTTATATAATCAGAAGTTTTAATAAAAACAAATTGTCAAGCTGCAAAATTTATGTTCAGAAAGATTTTAAGCATGATGTCTCTAAACAAATGTTTGCGAGATGGCAGACTCATTTAGCCCCATTTGATTTTGAAATTATTTATAAGAAAAGAAGTGATAATAGTCTTCCTGATTATCTAACTCATGAATATCTTTCATGAATTTTGCAGATATGTCCCAATATGGGAGAAATTTCCCCTCTAATAGAGGTGGAAGAGGTGGCAAGAACGTTATTGCTCAAATGGGCTATAAAAAGCTCGCTAAAGAAAATTTCTCTGCTTCTTCAAGTAATACTTTGAGTGGCGAAGAGTATAAGGAATTCCTTGAATTTAAAAAGCAGAAAGCTAAGTCCTCTAATGAAGAAACTTCTTATGCTAAAGTAATTACGAAGGAAGAAGATGACGTTGACTATGAGAAAATTTCTCATACTGAAGTAATAATATTACTAGAATTCAAAGATTTAAAATTATCAGATGAACCTTGGACTTTAATGTCAAGGTATTTTGATAAAGCATCATATGATGCCACGTTTTATAGAAATCGTGATAATTATGAAAATATTCTTAAATCCACAGGAACGTGTTAATCATTTGCTGCGGGAAATTCCCAAACTGCTTTGAAATAAGGTTATACCTTCAGTAAAATTATTTTCAAGCAAATTATTTCGCCTGAAAATGGGCTATTCACCCTTTAAAGGATAGAGAATATTTTCATCCTGAGTTAAAAACTCTAATTAAATTGAATTATTATGATTATATCAATGCCGTTAATAAAGTCTTTTTATACCAGAATGAAAACAAAAAACATTCTTGGTGGATAAAAATTTGTGCGGATGTTTGTAAGTCCGAAATTCCTAACTGGTTTTATCAATGGTGGCTTTCTTATGGAGCCTCAATTGAAATTCTTAAAGAGCCTTTCTCTGGATTATACCAGGAATGGGTAAAAATTTCTCCGAATCTAATAGAACCAAAGCATAAACGAGAATGTATTGAATGACTTCTTTACACTTTTATATTGAATTTTAGTATTCCTTGGATTTGGAGATGGACACCAGAAGTGGGTTATACCCAACAAAAGATTTCATGTCTTAAACGAAAAAAAATGATAAGAAAAACTGCTACAGGTGAATATGAAAGTCGGCAGACTCTCGATAAAATCAAAGAGAAAATTTCTCAATATAAAGAAATGATTAATAATCATCAACAAAGGGAACCTCCGAGTCCTTTTGAGAAATTAGGTTATCAATCATGCTGAAAAGGAAAGGGGAGCACCCTTTCCACTCAAGATTTAAGAATTTTATGTAAATAATCATGCCGAAAAGGAAAGGGAAGCACACAGGTTAGTTATTAGTTACAAACCATTAAATAAGGTTTTGAAATGGATTAGTCCGAATAACAAAAGATCTTTTAGATAGATTATTTAATGCTATTATATTTTTGAAATTTGATTTAAAATCAGGTTTTTGGCAAATTCAAATAGCTGAAAATGATAGATATAAAGCTTTTACAGTTCCAATTGGACAATTTGAATGGAACATTATGCCTTTTGGTCTTAAAAACGCCCCTTCTGAATTTCAAAATATCATGAACGGTATTTTTATTCCTTATAATAATTTTATTATCGTTTATATTGATGAAATTTTAATATTTTCTTATGATATTGAAACCCATTTTAAACATCTTGATATATTTAAGAAAATTATTATTCAAAATGGATTGGTTATATCAAGTCCAAAAATGATTTTATTTCAAACTAAAGTTGTCCTCCTATTTGACAATTTTGGCATTCATCAGATTCTGACGAGATTTCTTCAATGATATTATTTTTATTATTTGAGGAAGACTCTGATTCACTATCAGATTCTAAAAGAACTTTTTATAATGTTTCTTTTAGGACATTGTCGATTTCTAAACTATTAATTTTCTTTTTAGTCCAGTAAGTTTTTGCTTTGTGATCAACTTTACCACATTTTCGGCAAATAATAGGAGGGAAATTATTTTTGTATTGATAATGTTTATTATCTTTTGAGAATTTTTGTTCTCTTCTTTTAGATTTTCGATATT
Source organism: Craterostigma plantagineum (assembly GCA_027422505.1). NCBI lineage: Eukaryota > Viridiplantae > Streptophyta > Magnoliopsida > Lamiales > Linderniaceae > Craterostigma > Craterostigma plantagineum. The sequence goes on along the minus strand of JAPQWV010000017.1, from coordinate 17,965,729 downwards.
TTTTTTGGTATTGTTTAGAAGAATATTTTTATTTTTGTGTTCTTTACGAGATTAGCTCATATAAGGGTTTTCCATGCCAAATTGTCCATAGAATTCTCCAAATTGTTTCTTTTCATCTAGATAATGTCTCTTGACTTGTTTTTTTTTTTAATTTTATTTCATTGCATAAAGATAAACCTTCCTGTATACAGGTTCCTATGAGTTTACCGTAGGTATATGAATTATAATCGATACTCGATTCTTTCCTAAGGTTATTCCTTACTCTTTCTGCGAAGAGTGAAGGTAGGCCGTCTATAAATTTGGATTTCGAGTGAGTACTATTAGACTCAGGGAGCTCCATGACTCTGCTAAGGAAAGTATCTTTATACCATCTAAATAATGTAAGAGTTTTACACCTAAGATTTTGGAGAAGAGTTCTTATATTTTCAGAATTACCAGACCATCGGCCTGTGAAGTGTTCAATGATATTTACACATAGTGTATAAGCAACGTTTATAACTTGTTCACCATTTTCTTATTTTATGGTTTGATAAATATTATCTTGTTCTCTTTGGGTTAAATAATTATCCCACCAACCTTTTAACTGACCAATAAAACCAGCGACGATCATTTTGGCTACAACTTTATCACTATTATGATTCTCTTTGCAAATTGTATTATACATAAGCATCCTATGGATCATATTAGAAATTTTTCTTTCCGTATAACCGTCTAAGTTTCATTCACATATACTTCTACCACTATATGAATTATTGAGCATAAATTCTTGTTCTTCGAACAAGATGTTTAAGAAGTTGGCCTAGGATAATAATATTTACTTTGGATTGGCCTATCAGCATATTTCTTAAGTTTATTTATTTCTTCATTAAATATGTTTTTAATATTATCAGAATTTTCAAGTTGATCTTCGAATTCTTCACTTAAAGTATTAAGCTTAAGATTCTTAAACTTTTCTTCAAGTAGGTTTTCGATATGAAGAATTGATTTTAATTTAAAATCAATAATTTCAGGAGGAGGTTGAACACTCGGAGGCTTTATTAACTGTTCCAAGTTCAGTTTTATCTTTTAGAAGATGATTTTTAATATCTTTAACTGAAGACGAAATTTCTTCAATGTTTTTATTAAGTAAAGAAATTTGTGCTAGGATATTTATAGATTGTGTCAATAGTTTAAGTCTTGGGTTTTATATTGTAATTATCTTTGTAGCTTGGGCTTTGGACTAGAATGTAATTATTTAAATCTTTAGTGTTTGGGCCTTAATATACCTAGGGTTAATGTGGTATATAAGGTTTTACCAACACAATTTGAAAGGTAATCAAAGATCAAAAGGCTTATCCTATTTTTCACACAATACACACACTTGAAGGTAAGAACCTCTCCCTTTTCATTCCATTAAAGCCTCTTTGATTCCTTGTTTGGTGCAATCGGGACCAACAAGTGGTATCAGAGCAAACTTGGATCGATCTGCATTGATTTGAATCCAGTTTCGTTGGATTCCGAGAAAGATCAAAAGTGTTTTGGGCAAAAATCACTTTCGGGCATTTTGAACTCGTTTTGGGGTTTTAATGCTTCGTTTTTGTGTTTAAAACCTTCCCCCAGATCAATTCTATGCCTAAAATGTTTTTAGAATACTTTTGGATCAGTTTTAACGAGTTTTGAGCAAGATCGAAGCAAAAATTCTTCAGAAAAGGACATCTCGGCCATTCTCTGTTTTTGGTCGATTTGATCTGTTTTTTGTTGTTTTTAGCCAACAAATCAGTCGATTATATGTTTAGGGAAAAATTTTTGAAGTTTAGGATCAAGTTTGAGCGATTTTGGTTGAGATTTGAGCAAGAACTGGACGATTTTCTGGCAAAACGCATGATAGCAATGGAACAGTGAAAGCTCGTTCTTGACCGCGAAAATTTTTGCTTAATCGTTCAAGTCCGCGAAATTTTCACATCTGCGAAGTTTGATTCCGAGAATTTACCTTGAACCGCGAAAATTTCACTTACACTGCATTTTTTTTCTCTTTTTCGCAACGGCCTATCTTCAAATCCGAGAAACTTTATATACGAGAAATTTCTTTCCGAGAATGATCTAAACCGCAAAATTACCTCTGTGTAACTCCATCTTTTCTCAAATCTCGTTTTTAAATTTCTAGAACTTCTCCAAATTTCAAGATATACTTTCCCTTCATACATTATCGACCATCGCACACGCTCACTTAGTTCTAAGAAATTCTTTAAACGATTTTTCACAAACTCTACTCGTTAAACTCATCTTTCTCATCTCGTTCGTCACTAACCTTCTTATCTATTGAAGATCAAAACCACGGACGATTCGACTGCAGCAACCATGTCTGCCACAAACGACATCTCAACAGTGGGCTCCGACACCAGACCCCCGATGCTGCGACAAGGCGATTACAGCATATGGACAAACAGGTTCCTCACGTTCATCAGCAACAAAGGCGCCCCACTCTCTCAATACCTACTGGACTCCATCTTCAACGGTCCAGCACAGTTCTGGACAATCATTCCTGCTCAGCCAAACGCAAACCCTCCCATGGATGAACGTCGCACACTCCAAGAGGTCCCATTAATGAGGATGAAGAGGCTCGCCTTCAGGCCGATGAGACTGCCAAAGGATACCTCTTCCAAGCTATGGGCAACGAAGTCTATGCTCACATCGAGTGCTGCACAACTGCCAAGGAAATATGGGATGAACTCGTAGAAATTATGGCAGGCACAACTGAGAGTGCTCAGGGGAGGAAATCAGCATGTCTCTCGCAGTATGAACATTTCCAGGCCTATGAAGGAGAGGAGCTGCATGACACGTACCTCCGATACTTTAAGGTCATCAATGAACTCAAGAAAGCCAAGATCTCTAGGGACAAGTTCGATATCAACAACCGCTTCCTTGGTAGCCTCAAACCACATTGGGGCAATGCAACCGTGATGATGATTCAGAGTAATGACCTCTCCAACACTTCCATCCATGCCCTCTACGACAGCCTGTCAGCCTATGCTCCTTACGTGCAACCTCAGTCCACCAACACTCGAGTCGACCCGCTAGCCCTCCTCTCGAACAAGACTACCGAACGATCTTCCACCTCTAAGCCCAAACAGAACAAAGGGAAGCTACCAGTTGTTGTATCTGACACCTCTTCAGGATCCGAAGCTGATACAGAATCTGATGAAGATGTTCGTGATCTACGTAAGCAACTGGCAATGCTCACAAAGATGGTCTCAAAGAAGATCGGGAAAAAGTCCTCATCCTCCTCCAATCGTCAAAGAACCTTTAGCGGCACCAAAAAGACTACCCCTACGGAGGAAGCTAAGCCGATAAAGAAAGAGGAGGAATCCGCACCTCAAAAGTCTGTGAAGTGCTTTCAGTGTGGAAAGTTGGGCCACTTTGCCAAGGAATGCCATGCCCCAAGCGTGAAGGATTCTGGCTATTACGACCGTACGGCCAGAATGACCCGCAAAATGGAAAGTGGAAAAGTTCTTCTCACCGAAGAAGCTGAATGGGTGAACGACACTTCAGAAGACGAGGAGCCTAAGGATGAAGATTGCTGCATGGCAAGGCTGGTAGAACATGACGAGGACGAGGAGATGGTCAACACCGGAGAGAATGCCGCTAAGACGCCTACTAACGCCGAGGCTGAGGTACGAATTTCGCAACTCGATGATGTGTTTAATCACCGGCACACCATTAAGAAACCCACCGTAGAAGCTAGGGATTATGATTAACTTAAGCTAAAATTTGAAAACAACTATGCCTTACTTAGTTTAAAAGTAGAAGAGCTCGCCTGTGTAAACGAACGTCTAATGGCCTCTGAAGCGTTAGTCAAACGTCTGCAAAGCAAGAATAAACAAAGTGAGACTAGGGTTAAGGAAACCACACTGGCCATCAGTTCATGCGAAACATCTCGTCTTCTGACGGCATCCCAATACGAACTGCTTACAAAGGAAAGAGTTAGGCTGTACCGAAAGGTGAAAGAACTCGAAGAGCAACTTCACCTTAGAAACGAAAACGCACGCATCTTATGCCTATTGAACCAACCAGTTGATACAGAATTCTACAACGCCCGGGGGGGAATCGGCCTGGCCAGCAATTGCAAACCAACACCACTAACAGTTAAAAGGTATAACATGTGTAACACTGCATTCCTGCAAACAAGAAATGGTGCTCCCTCGCAACTCAGGCCATTTGTGAGATCATCCTCCATTGTTATCTCGGAAGAAAAGAGGGTACAGAACATTCATTGGGTGGAAATCGCGTATGACTACACAAAAATGAATGCTAGTGATAAGACTAAGATACCTTCACTTTCGGAGGATGTCGAAACTCCACTCCCAACCAAAGAACAGGAAATTGCTTTCCAAGAAGCGATCTCTTGCACCTATATCCCAGAGAAACTTCTGCTCATAGCAGAACTAAAACGAACACTAGAATAAGAGCGGAAGACCTTCGCAAAGGAGCGACATGAACTACTTAGCAAAATCTCTACACTAGAACAATTTCACAGTACAAACAATCCCTCTACATCAAGTCAAGTACCCGATTCTCAAACATGTAAATGTAAGAGGACGGCGAAGATGACTCCTGAAGCTGAAACTTGTTCAAACACTAACTCTCGTATTCCTATGGATACAGGGAATGTGTGCTCGACGTCTCCGGAAGGGAGTTCATTTGAAGTAAAGGAGGACCCACTCTTCGATGACAAGAAGAAAAGACCATCCTATATTTGTCTTTCCAATCTATGTACTGATTCCCAACATCTTAAGGACGTAGACAATTATGCTGCCAAAACTTATCTTTCCTTTGCCAAACTAATGTCTATGTGTTGCTGCAATGACTTTATTCTTCCACGCTTTCATGAATATGAGGCACACGAACACGCAGCACCCCGACCAAAAAGGCAAACCTCCTCTACGATGCCCTTGCATTCTCCCAGATCATCTACGGCCACGGTTAAGCGAAAACGCCATCCAACGCTGAATACAAAGTCACCTACTGCTCGTAAACAAAAGACGGCTAATACCGAAGGACAACAACAACAACCAAAACCCTCACGTCAATTCATGAATAAGACAACGTATATGCAAGCGCAAGTTAGGTAAATATGGGTTAGAAAAACCGTAATCCCGCCTCATCAAACAAATCACAAAGGGAAAGCTAAATTAGGTCCAACACAACCTGATTTCGACCCCACATTTCCCGTTAAGCGCATGAAAAGTTTACTTGTATCACAACAAGGTCCCCTTCGTAAACGGGGACCCAACGTTTGCTAATGATTGCAAGTCTGTCATGTGTGGTACCTAGACTCGGGTTGCTCCACACACATGACGGGGAACAAGGAGCTGTTGAGCAACTTCTCCGAGCGCTATCTCGGAAGGGTCTCCTTCGGAAACAGTCAAATGGCACCAATTCTCGGAACTGGTGATCTCGTCCATGACAAACTAACGATTAAGGGCATCTCTTACGTCGAGGGTTTGAGCTACAATCTTTTCAGCATTGGCCGTTTCTGCGACAAAGGATACAAGGTTCTCTTCGAATCTGACATCTGCAGCATTATCGATGCCTCGGGACTACCTCTTCTCTCTGGAACACGCACATCTCACCTCTACGTACTCAATCTTACAACCTCTCGACCAATTTGCCTTCTCTCCCGTGCTGCACCCAAGTTGAACGATCTATGGCACCGGCGTCTTTCACACCTCAATTTCAAGACTATCAACAAACTGCGTCAGAATAAACTCGTCAACGGTCTACCCCAAGTGTCATATCATAAGGAACATCTCTGCTCTGCCTGTGAATTGGGGAAGATGAAGCGATCATCACACATCTCTAAGGAAACACCGTCCTCTAAGCTCATCCGTGAGCTCTTACACATGGATCTATGTGGCCCAATGCCTACGGCTACACTCGGAGGAAGACGGTATATTCTTGTGATTGTCGACGACTTCTCACGCTATACATGGACGAAACTCGTTCGCACAAAGGATGAAGTTCCTGATTTAATCATCGAGTTTGTTGTTACGTCCCAAACTCTTCATCAACAGAAGGTTCTGATTATCAGAACTGACAATGGAACTGAGTTTAAGAACAAGAAGCTCAGTGATTTCTATGCTACTCAGGGCATCACCCAGCAGTTCTCAGCTGTGAAGACACCAGAACAGAATGGTGTCGTTGAGCATAAGAATAGGACACTAGTTGAAGCAGCTAGAACTCTCCTCATCCAATCCGGACTTCCTCACTCTCTTTGGGGCGAAGCTATTCAAACGGCCTGTTACACGCAGAACCGAACTTCCATCCACAAGAGATTCAACCGCACCCCATACGAGATGCTGAATAACCGTCGTATTCGAGATATATCTTATCTAAGGGTCTTCGGTTGCGATGTTTTGTGGCCAATGATCGCCAACATCTTGGGAAGCTTGATCCAAAAGCAATTGAAGGAATCTTTGTTGGATATTCGCTGAACTCGAAGGCATACAGAGTCTATCTTAGGGAGAAACGATCAGTAATAGAGAGCACAAATGTCACATTTGACGAAAGCGAAGGTGACCTCATGGCTTCTGCTCATATCAGTCCAGAACCAGATCTTCTACAGTCGTTGACAAAAGGTCAACCTTCAACGACGGGAACTTCCTCATCTGAGGGCAATTCTGGTGAACTGGAACTCGATCTACTCTTCGAGTACTTCTATCCAGTCCCCAAGACTCCCGTTGCCACCACTCAAACTACCGCTGCACCCACCCCACCTACATCACCAGCTATCGCAATGATGTCGTCCCGCCAAACTTGGATGATCTCAATCTCAACGAAGACGACATTTTACACAACCCTGGGAACATTGCTGATCCTGATGCTGAACCTTCTCAATTTACTACGGTTGAGATCTCTTCTTCGGACACCGGACCCAATCTAATGAGCCTCCAATCGATACAAATGCGGCCAGCTCCTCACAGACCAATATACCACTTTGGGCTCGCTCTCATCCTACCGATCAGATTATTGGGGATCCCACATCCGGTGTTTCGACGCGTTCGGCTACGATGAATGAAAGTCTGTTCGCTTGCTACCTCAGTCAAGCCGAACCATCACGAGTAGCTGAAGCTCGCAATGATCCTGATTGGCTGATTGCAATGCAGGAGGAAATAAATCAGTTTGAACGTTTACAAGTCTGGGAACTCGTACCACGCCCTCACAACAGATCCATTATCGGCACGAAGTGGATCTTCAAGAACAAAAAGGATGAAGACGGTGTTGTCATCCGCAATAAAGCAAGACTTGTGGCTAAGGGGTACAACCAACAAGAAGGCATCGACTACGATGAAACTTTCGCCCCCGTCGCCAGGATCGAAGCAATACGAATTTTTCTCGCCTTTGCTGCTCACAAGAACTTTAAAGTTTACCAAATGGACGTGAAGACTGCATTTCTGAATGGATTTCTCAAAGAAGAAATGTACGTTGATTAACCGGAAGGGTTCTTTAGCGAAGAGTTTCCTCATCACGTATATCGACTCTACAAGGCCCTCTACGGACTAAAACAGGCTCCCCGAGCTTGGTACGACGTCCCTTCAGACTTTCTTGTTCAGTCTGGTTTCAAGAAAGGATCTCTGGATACAACTCTCTTCACAAAGCGGAGTGGGTCGAACATCATGATTGTGCAGATATATGTCGATGACATCATTTTTGGATCGACTAAACCACAACTATGTGAAGAGTTTGCAGAATTGATGAAAGAGAAGTTTGAAATGAGTATGATGGGCGAGCTGAATTTCTTTCTTGGTCTTCAAGTAAAGCAACTCCCCGACGGAATCTTCATCAACCAGTCCAAATACATCCATGACATCCTCGAGAAATATGGAATGAAGGATGCTAAGACTGCTGCTACACCTATGTCTCCCTCTGGCCGACCCGACGCGGACCCATCTGGTGCTCCCGTTGACCAAACCGTCTATCGTGGGATAATAGGATCTCTTCTGTACCTCACTGCTAGTCGACCTGATATCGTTCTCTCGACAGGAATCTGCGCTCGTTTTCACGCTACACCAAAGGATCACATTTCACTGCTGTCAAAAGGATTCTCCGCTATCTCAAAGGAACACCCAATCTGGGTTTGTGGTACCCCACTCAATCGGACTTCAAGCTGGTTGGATTCTCTGACTCGGATTACGCAGGATGCAAGATGGATCGAAAAAGCACCTCTGGAGCTGCACACTTCTTGGGCGGTAAACTCGTGAGTTGGTCTTCTCGAAAACAAAACTGTGTCTCAACTTCGTCGACGGAGGCAGAATATGTCGCCGCCGCTAGTTGTTGTTCACAGCTTTTGTGGATGAGAACCCAACTTCGAGATTTTAATTTTCATGTTAATAAAATTCCCATTTATTGTGACTCGAAGAGTGCGATTGCGATGACGAGTAATCCGGTACATCACTCGAGAACGAAACACATAGATATCCGTCACCACTTCATCAAAGAACATGTCGAACAAGGGACGATTGAATTGCACTACGTCACTACCGAAAATCAACTAGCCGACATTTTCACAAAACCGTTGGATGTCAAACGATTCCAACACCTTGTGACTATGTTGGGCATGTTGAATATTCCGTTGTGTTCAATCGACCCTACATGAACTTTGATAAAGTGTACATATGTCTTTTCACTTCACTTCATTCTCTATGTGTCACTAAATTATGCCTCTCAAGGGGGAGTTTTCGATTAAGGGGGGGTTTCTGATTTTGCTTAAAAAAAAGGGGGGGCTGAAATTTAATTTAAATTTTTGGTCAAATGAAGTCAAAATTGGACCAATTGAATTTTGGGTGGAAATTTTAATTCTTGGTCAAACTGGGTCAAAATTGGACCAATTTAAATTTTGACCAAGCCCGCGAAATTCAGCTCAGGACTCAATTTTGACCAAGCCCGCGAATTTCGGCCATTTACTCTAATTCTCGCATGGACAGTCGCAAAACCCCAAAACACTTAACTCTTTTTCACAATCTTACAAATACCCGAGAAAAATTCAAAACTTTCGCACCCTACTCTTCGAAAATTTCTCAACCTCTTGCGTCGTCGTCGTCTTCAAATCCGTCTTCAAACTCTGTTTATCTGCATTCTCCGTCCTCAAAATCAGCTTTTCGGTATGAATACATCGCAAATAAACTGCTTCTCGTTCGTTTTGCTTTATATATGCACCGTCTGTTATTTTTTTTAGGTTTAAAAGTTTTTTTTCTCGGCTTAAAATCGGATGCATGTTAGGTTTTTGGAGTTTAAAAACCCCAAATCTGTATTGCCCATCCAATTTCGAGTCGATTGAATCCAGATTGATGCATTTTGGTTAAAATTTAGATAGGTCTAAGGCAAAAATCATTGAGTCGTTTCGTACATTTTTCACACAGTGTTCTTCGCCGAGGTTTCAGAAAAAATACTCCAAACGATGGATTTCGCTGCTACAGTGAGTTTCCGCGAAAGTTTTTATCCGAGAAATCTCTTGCGTTAAATTTTCGCTGCTACAGTGACTAAGGTCCCGCGAAAACTTTTATCCGAGAAATTTCATGCGCTATAAAATTCTCGCTGCTACATTGGCTGAAGTCCCGCGAAAGCTTTCATCCGAGAAATTTGTTTTCCTTACGTTAAATTTTTCTCCGCAACAGTGAAGTTATACCCCGCGAAACTTCATACACCTCACGTCATATTACATCTTTTCGCATCTTCACTATTTCGCAACCACAGTGAACCAAAAAAATTCTCAATCCACAAAGCCTTTTTCCCTCCGCGAAACTTTCATGTAACTTGCGAAAAATTTCTCTGCTTGCGAAAAATCTTAATATCTTTTGAGAAAATATTTCAACTGAAAATTTTTGGATATCCTTTGAAATTTCATGACTTGCGAAACTTTTCCTTATATGAAAAATTCCATGGATAGACTGAGTGCGAAATTTCCTTGATATATGCGAAAATGTCTCTCGACTTGTCTATGAATGATAATTAGCGAATTTTCTCATTACATGCGAAAAATTTGGACAACTTGCGAGATTTCTTAACTTGCGAAAATTTTCCATACTTGCGAAATTTTACTCAATCTGCGAAAATGTTCTCTCGACATGGCTTTGTGTGATAATCAGGGAAATTTCTCATAGCATGCGAAAATTTTGGACAACTTGCGAGATGTCTTAACTTGCGAAAATTTTCCATACTTGCGAAATTTTACTCAATCTGCGAAAATGTTCTCTCGACATGGCTTTGTGTGATAATCAGGGAAATTTCTCATAGCATGCGAAAATTTTGGACAACTTGCGAGACTTCTCAACTTGCGAAAATTTTCTCTGCATACGAAATTTTACACAATATGCGAAAACTTTCTCGACATGTCTACGTGTTATAATCTGCGAAATTTTCCAGCGCATACGAAATTTTACACAATATGCGAAAACTTTCTCGACATGTGTACGTGTTATAATCTGCGAAATTTTTCATTACATGCGAAATTTTACACAAAATGCGAAAATTTTCTCGACATGACTATGTGTTATACTTAGCAAATTTTCTCATCACATGCGGAAATTTTTGGACAACTTGAATTTACCTACGCGAAATTCTACACTAAATGTGAAACTTCAATCTTGAAAATTTTCTAAGTGTAGGAAAAATTTCGTATGAATTCCTAAATTGTCTCACATCACATGAATACTTTCAATCCAAAAATTTTCTAAGTATTGGGAAAAGGACTCTAAGTTAGCTTTAATCTTAATTTTATTTTTTCCGGGCACGTTTATGTCTCCTGTTATTGTTTCACCCACATCCCTGTTCTCACAATCTAATCCATACTAATAATGTTATAATTACTGTCAAGTACAGATATGACCAGCAAAAATCAAGAAACAATTGAAGCACTTGAGGCAGCAGCACTCCAAAGGGACATCGCTCGCATAGAACTCAATGCGCTAACCTATGTCCCACCAATCGAGCAGGTCTTCCCAACAAGTCAATGGGCTGCCCTGATACCAAACAACCACATGGTGGACTTAGACAATTTTCGGTGCGATGCTCCCATTATCATAGAGATCCTCAAAGGGCATCCCCTCCGACACACCCTCTCTCATGGCGAGCCAGAAGCTCAAATCTACCTGCAACAGTTCTGGCACACCTTGCAGATAGCTGGACCACTCCACCGTGCTAAAACTGTCCGCCCAAATCGATCAAGAAACTGTGGTCCTCACTCGCAAAATTGTCCAAGAAGTGCTTCAACTACCTGTCTATTCACCATACGACCCACTACCAACTCACGAACAACTCATCGAGGACATAGACAGATTCTATCAACCTGAGAACACGAAGAAGAAAGGTCCACTAGTTCTCAGTGAAGTCACCACTCGCAACCTACCACAACCCTCGCGAACGTTATATCTCCTAATAAACAAGTGCATGTCAGGGAAGTATGCCGGCCAGGACCGTGGGAACCACCAAATCCTCACCATCCTCACCGGCATCGCCCACAACCACAAGTACAACTACGCCGACATAATATGGACGGATCTCGTCTCCATGATTCAACGACGAGATCGGGAAGTCGCCAAGGGAGTCACAAACTGCTTCCCTACATGCGGTGGCTCCCAATGCTCATCAAGCACTTCCGCATTTTCTCCACCAACATCCGCATCCGCCCGGCGAGCGAGCACTTCATCATCCCCATCGAAAAGTTCGCCAAGAAAAACATTCCGGCTAAAGATCGACACGCCATGATAATCCCGGACGCCGTTCTCGCCTATGCAGACCCGACCAATCCACACGTCCGAGAATATCGTGATTCAACAGCCTCTTTCCGCGAAAGCCCACGCCCATTATCCATTGTCCCTACGGAGCAGATTAACCCCCCTGCTCCTAACCCCGAGACTAGCCAAAACCCCACCCCCACTACAAAAAAGTCATCGAGTCGCGCCGCATCCTCTTCCACCCGCGTACCGAAAAAACGAACATGTGAGGATGATGTAAGCCGCCCCACGGAGCGTCGATCGAAACAAAAACACGATCGACCTCCTCAGTCACATACAAGCCGAGCCCAACCCGTAGGTACAGGAGGTGATGTGTTCACCTCTCGAGTAGAAGACGTGGCATTTGGCTCAACCACGCAAACGACCCCACTAATCCACTTATCTTCCTCTCTACTGGAAGATATTTCATCCCACGAGGAGCCACGTATACCATCGACATCCCACTTGGAGATAGTCAATGTTGAAACAAGCAGTCCCTCGCCTCAGACTGCATCCTCTTCATGCACATCGAGTATAGTGCCCTCACACCCCATAATTTCTTACGTTTCTAGGACACTTACACCTTTTACCGCACTACAGAGTCTTCGTGATTCTGTCAGAACGCTCGGTGATGTCTCTGTGCCTGAGAGCGGAAGACCTAGCACGGCCAACATCACAACAACCGTGACCCTAGGCCATCATTCGCTTGAGTCTGTCTCATCGATGATGCCAACGGGAAGTCTGAATGACCCCATCTTTTCCCGTCCTGTGCAAACGGGCGGCCGATCGGCTATCTTCTCCGATTCGGTGACAGTTGGATTTCTTCGTGATTCCAACTTGTTAAACTTACCCCAGTTCGTGACTGAGACCGCGTTAGAGACTCGTCTTCAAGAGTTTGCAAAGACTCTTGAGGCGTCTATCCTCGATAAAGTCTACGCGCGTCTCGATGCGTCCACCATCGACAAAGGCAAATGTGTGGCTCCGGAGACGCCACCACCAACTCAAAATGTGGACGCTGAAGCTGTTCTCTCCTCAATTTCCGCAAAGGAGCTCTTCTACCTCCTACGAGCAAGATTCGAGTCAATGACGGAACTCGACGAGGAGGAACAGCAAATGAAGAAAATAATAACTCAACCCATGACATGCCGCACTCAAGGCGAGTCTAGCGGGATCAGGCGCAACGATCAAGATGATGATCAAGATCGCCGCGAGGGGGAGAGGCAACAAGGCTCACAATCACAAGGACTCGTACAATCGACGCCGCCTTCCTCCTCTGCACCTGAAACAACGCCCGCAACAGAAACCCCACACCCCACTAGCCAAAAATCCCATCCCATTAACCCCGAGTCATTAGCCAAATCACCAACACTACCACCTACTACCGTCTCCGTAACTCTAATCGTCACATCGGCGATAGAGACAACCACCACACCTTTTCCACCCACCGTCTCGGAACCTCTAACTACCACATCGACGTTAGAGGACACCACCACATCTACACCAATCGACGCCCAAATCATCCTAGCCAAAATCATCACCTCATCCGAACCACCAGAATCTCCACCACAACCATCCCCACAATCCTCAAACTCCTCCGACGCAACACCCTCGCCACCACACAGCCATACCCCTCTCAATACCGATTCCAACATGGCTTCCGAGGACGTCTACTGCGCACAGAACGAGATCGAGGCTTACATCTTTAACGATGAATGACTGTACACACCCGCCGATGCAGTAGCAGCCAGGAAGCTGGTGGAAAATGCTCGACGTCTGCTAAAGGAAGCCTCGCTCACTCTAATCAACACTGCAGAAAACGAGAACGGAGAGGAGTACGACGCTGAACCTGCCGAGCTCGAGAACATCCTACAATTTCAAGCGCAGCAAGCTGAGGCTCCTCCTGCTCAACCGGATGTGCCCACGGCGGATATACCAGAAGCACCGTGGGAAAATAAGAAGATCACCGCGCCATTTCAAGAAGAGATCAGGAAGAGGATCTGGCGGCGCAAGGAGCAAATCATCACGACCTTCAACGAATATGAGCTGATGAACATTCAAAATTGGAGCGAGGAAAAGAAGAAGCTCTATCGATGGAGCCTTCTTTGCCACAAGTGCACAAAGAGGACGCTGTCCGATGAAGAAAACATCGCTCTGGAAATGAATCGGGCCCCCATCTGCAAAGTCACGGACCTTCGCCAAGAGTCGAAAGGACGAGTTCACTATCTAGTGTTCACGGTGATGAGGCAGGACGAGAGCTGCTGTGAAGTAAGCGAGGCGGACTTCAAATTTCTGCGCTTAGGTGATCTGTACAACATGCTGGAATCCATGAAGCAGTTCAGACTCGTCCTCAGAAGTTCGGGACATCTCGTATGGGCTGAACCGATCACCATGGGCTACATAGCTCTCAAGCGCCATATGCTCCGACAGGTCAGATTCTTCGCCACCCATGATCTGCAGATGGCGGTGGAGCACAACCTGAAGAAGGTGAACCTAACTCGCCCATCTTTCAAGCGCGGACGACTACCGAGAAGGCGATGTGATCGACGGAGATGATCCGGCGGTCGCCTACTCGAACTACAAGGGAAAGATGAGGCTGCTGCGCTGCTCCGAAGTGGCAAAATTCTCAGATGGGACGCTCACCATCATCCAAGACAAACTCATGAGGATTTGCCGCATCCTTTCGGAAGAAGATCCACACTGGCGATCCAAGTTCGCGAAGTTCATCGACGCTATAGCTGATCGAATAGTCCTTCGAAGGAATCTCCGCGCCTTCGAGTTCAAGCTAGGACTTCGCGAAACACACACTCGCTAATCCACCATCACAACGCCCAAGTTCCGAGACTCCCAACAATTGACACAAAGGGGGAGATTGTTAGGATATTTATAGATTGTGTCAATAGTTTAAGTCTTGGATTTTATATTGTAATTATCTTTGTAGCTTGGGCTTTGGACTAGAATGTAATTATTTAAATTTTTAGTGTTTGGGCCTTAATATACCTAGGGTTAATGTGGTATTTAAGGTTTTACCAACACAATTTGAAAGGTAATCAAAGATCAAAAGGCTTATCCTATTTTCACACAATACACACACTTGAAGGTGAGAACCTCTCCCTTTTCATTCCATTAAAGCCTCTTTGATTCCTTGTTTGGTGCAATTGGGACCAACAATTTGTTCTCCCAAAACTATAACATACATATTTGTATAATTTTGTTGTTTTAGAAGACAGTTAATATGACCTATAGTTATTGTAAGCGTATCATTTTCAAATAATTTTTGAAAAGCATTAAAATATCTAATTTCATTTTCTTTTTCCATTTGGAAACTAGTTTGAGGAGGATAAATTGAGTTCAGATTTTCCCCGTTGAAAAAGCTTATAGTTTCTTTCCAGAACAGAAATCATATTTTTAAAATATTTTGTCAAAAACCATGGAATAAAAGGTAACATTTCATTTTGTTCTGACAAATAACTATAAAATTTTTCTTGGATAATTTTATCTTCTTTATTAAAACTTTCAAAAAACCATTTCCGAAAGACTTCCCATTTGGCTAGATTAAATTCTTGTTAATTTTCTTTCTTGCTGGTGAACCCGAACTAAAATCAATTTTGGGTTTTAAATCCATTAAACATGAAATCCATTTCAGACTCATTTCCTCGTCTTGATTTTTAAAAACTCTGTGAACAATATTATCGGAATTAATAGAAATTGTTATTTAGTAGTTTTGATTACCTGTTTCAAACCTAATTTCTCAAAAGTTCCTAATTCATAAATTAATTAATAATCTATCATAGGAATTGTCCAACGATTTAATTTGTCTAAATCTTGAGGAATATCATACTCCTCTTCAATACTATTTTTAACAGTATCTTTTCGTCTTATCAAATTCATATGATAAAGACCGTTAAACTACACCTCAGGCTTGCCCGCGGCCCGCCTTCTGGCGGTCCTTAAAAATCCCAGCCCAACCCGCCCTATAGGCAGGCCGGGGCGGGCCGGCCCGCAGGTTGCGGGTCATTTTGACAGGTCTACTAATGAACCTAACACAAAAAAGCTATTAAGTCAAATTAATAATACTCTTCATTTTCTTCGATCTTCGGCTCAAGTATCTTGTTTTCCTCGGAAAGACACTCCCAAAAGGAAGAGAAGTCACTCCTACAATGAGGAGATTGAATCTCCCAACACGG
Organism: Craterostigma plantagineum; assembly: GCA_027422505.1. Taxonomy (NCBI): domain Eukaryota; kingdom Viridiplantae; phylum Streptophyta; class Magnoliopsida; order Lamiales; family Linderniaceae; genus Craterostigma; species Craterostigma plantagineum. The sequence goes on along the minus strand of JAPQWV010000017.1, from coordinate 17,949,798 downwards.
AAAACTGACTGACAAACTAAAAAGAGAAAGACACGGAAAAAGAAAAAGATAATTAAGAAGATAGAGCTCCCCCAATGATAGAAACAGAAATTCGGAAATCAACGGATGAAACCGTTGCCCAAGCCCCACTGCTAAACCAATATATTTTTTATTGCATAATCTTCATCCAAACCCTAACTGAGGTTTAAATACACATACTAATGAGCCATACTAATTGGCAAATACTAACTCTTAATAATAATAATAATAATAATAATAATAATAATAATAATAATAATAATAATAATATAAACTAAAGACTAACTCTCCAGCCCACGAACAGTAGGCTCAAGCCAGTCCCCGCCGTCGGTAAACCAATATGGGCCTCGACCCATGCCCCGCTCTCTATCACCTCCATTCCCCTTCGAAACAACCTTGTCCTCAAGGTTGAAAACAGGAAACTGGCTCTGAGAGGTGATCTTACTCATCCGAGTCGCATCAACTCCGGGCTGCGCTATCGCCGAAAATAGTTGCTCATCTTCCACCTCCTTTTTACGTTCCTTCATCCATGCTAGCACCTCCTTGGGTTCCCAGTCCGACCCCATTGTTATCTTCAAACTCTCCGGCAATTCCGCATCCACAGAATGGCTTCCCACCACGTTCGAGCACAACGCGAGATCCCCTCGTAATTCCACTCGGTCACACCCCGCTCAAAACTCATGGTTAGCGTTTCCCAATTCGTGCAAACTTCTCCCAGCGTAGCGAGCCATGCCACTCCCAGAATTACGTCAATCCCGCCCAAAGCGAACACATAACAGTCTACCTTAATAGCACATCCCGAAAACGAGATAGGTAAGCTGCTTACACACCCCTTCTGACTCATGTCTATGCCCGTCTCCTAACTGCACCCTGAATTTGCCCGTCTTATCCGCATTAAGTCGAAGTAAGGAAACCAAGGATGAGGAAATAAAATTGTCGTTTGAGCCACTATCAATCAATATTGTCACCGTGCGTCCTCCCACGATGCCGTGTCACCTCATTTTGCGAGGCCTGGAAATTCCGGTCATGGAATAAATCAGAAGATTGCCACCTTTTGTCATCTGAACCCACTTGGTCTTTTTGAACTTCTTCCTGCCCTGTCACCTTATAATACTCGTACTGTTGGAGATTGAACTCCTCGTCCTCCTCCGCCAACATCACTCTCAGTTGTTTGAACGGATAGTCATGCGTAGGTGTGAACGGTTTCTTACACTTAAAGCACAACCGCTTTGCTCTTAGGTCTTCTAATACACTCGATGGAAGTCCAGTGAATCTAGAGCGGGCAGTGGACTGTCCGGATAGCACAGTCGTTCCTAGGGAATGCGTAGCCAGTTTAGAGAAGCTCCCGGTCGAACCCCATGCACTGCCACCCACTGCTGTCGCATTACTCTCCCTTGGCAGCCTCGAGAATTGCCCGAATGCATCCCCAAACCACTGAAAGTCTAACCCGCTCGCCCTCCACTCTGAAACGATAAATAATTCTCAATATCTCTCGCTAGTTCCATCGCCGTTTCTAAGTTATTTAGGCGAAACAGCCGTAATGAGCTCCGAAACTGCCCTTTCAACCCATTCATGAAATAGCCCAAGTAATGGGCATCCGTCAACCCCGGAACCTGACCCGCCAATTGGATAAACACAGAGATGTATTCCTCCTCTGTTCCGCTCTTCTTTGACTCCGGACATTCGTTCAAACCTACTGCCCTTGAAACGTGTGTCAAAACGAGCCACCATCGCCTGCATGAATTCCTCCCACGACATCCAATGTTTTTGCGCTTCATCCTCGTCCACCAATGCAAAGAGGCCCCGTCCATGGCAACCCCAGCTGCCGGAACCTTCCTTTCCGGTGGAGTACCATTCAGTTCAAACTGTTTTTCAACCCTAGCAATCCACCCGATCGGATCTTCCCCCTCAAACGACAGCAGATGTGAGGGGAAGCACTCATGCGCGTTTGATCTCCCACGGGTGGCGTCACCCCCGGGAGAGACAGACGTCTCCTCCTCTGGCTGTTTCAGAATTGCCTTCGATAGTGCAACCAAGGACGCTGCGATCTCACTTAATTGCACACTGTGTGTCCAATTTCTCCCTCACCTCGGCCTGATCGACCTCCAGCTTATCCAAAATGATCACCTGGTCATACCGGCGGGAATGGGATCCGGCAGGTCGAACCAATTGATAGAAACATAAATCGGAAAATCAACGGATGAAACCGTTGCCCAAGCTCCACGGCTAAACCAATATATTTTTATTGCATAATCTTCGTCCAAACCCTAACTGGGGTTTAAATACACATACTAGCGGGCCGTACTAATTGGCAAATACTTATTCAATAACTCTTAATAATAATAATATAATAATAATATAAAAATATAAACTAAAGACTAACTCTCCAGCCCACGAACAGTAGGCTCAAGGCCGTTTCCGCCGTCGGTAAACCAATATGGCCCTCGGCCCATGCCCCTCTCTCTATCACCCAACCTCCATTAATGGATGGAGGATTTGGAAATTTTGTGTTCGGCAGCCGAGAGAATGAGAGGGAGAGAGGTAGGGTTTTTTAGAGAGAGAATTCTTGAAACATTTTAAAAATTGTTGTAATTAAATTTTCGTTAATATAAAATTACTAATAATTATATTACTAATTATCCAATGCAATTAGTGTGCGAAGTGGTAATTTTATGGTAAAACGAAATAATAATAATTAACATAAAAACGTAAGTAGTTTTGAATAGTGGTTAAAAGTTTACTATTTTTTGTAATTGAATTCATAAAATAACACTTGTGTTGCTCTGTCGTGCTCATATGATTGTTTGGTTTGATTAATATGTGCTACTCTATTTAGGACCAAGGATTGGCAATACACTTACATGGAAAACGAAGGAAAATAATTTTAAGAATAACGGTAAATCTATAATGGGTTTAGAAGTCGTTAAATGATAAAGTATCATAATATTGTCGTCATGAAAGTTGACAAAATGTAGATACGATATGATCCTGCTTTGACATATTACTAAACAAAGAGGGGACATGGCTACCCCATATGTATATATTACCAAGGGAACATGCAAATGCGTACATCGCTATAAATACAGCAACAAATGAAGAGATATTGAGATGCTTTGCAACTGTAGAACATTATACATAATTAATAGTTTGAATTTATTGAATGGTTATGCATCAATGGATGGTGGTGTTACTCATGTGTTGCGTTATCTTCCCTATATAAGTTTATATGTAAAGTATAATATATAGAACGTGTATTGTGTGATGCCAAACTGCTTTTAATGTAGATGTTTGGTTGGACATTAGGTCCTCAAAACAATATTTTCATGCCTATTGTGCTAACCAAATACTAAAATCATTTCCCATGAAACATCAATTGTTTAGTAATAGCACTCTAAATTCGGAGATCGGCATACTTGTTCCATTCAATATAAACTCTCACGTGAGATTTGGATATGAAATTTGCAAAAGAATTTTCACGATTAGAGAAAAATAAATCCGCAATGCATTCTACAGTGATCGAAGATATTACGGAGTTATGAAAATAATGAATGGACATACATGGATTTATAGTTGAATTTACGGAAAGTTATGCACGACTATGATTAATGAACATCTTTTGGCTTAAGAGATGCATCGTTTAATTTTTTAAAGTGAAGAAATGCGACCATCATCTTACCACCATCAATGTCAAGAAGACTTTCGACACAAGACACAAATAACTGGAAATAAGATCTTCTGTACTAAATTCACAAGTTCATTCATATACTATCATGTGTAGATCAATTATGGAGGTAACAGTCCACAAATATCAAGACATAAAGAACATTCAGACAGACATGGAAAAGATTCAGAGAAGTCTTGAGTATGTTTGCTCAGCTCAATCCTCGTTTGGATAAAACAGTTCACAGAAGTCTCAGAAGGATAAATCGCATCCCACTTATAATATCGCGTTTCTCATTAACTGGTGCTCTTCACTTATAAAGACGCAGTTACTAAGGACGTTTTCTACACTTGGAGCCAATAACGGTTATAACCGTTGATGAAGACGCGCGGTGTCATTTTTAATATAAATACTGATTCTTTAAGCATTTGTTAAGCTTAAGTCATTTTCATCACTGTAAAGTTTCTTTTCTGTAATCAATAAAAGAAACCTCTTTCAGCCGTGGACATAAGGTTCAAGAGCTTGAATCTGAACCACGTTACATCTTCGTGTTCAGAAACTACTAGAATCAAATTCTTCATATGGTATTAGAGCGAACACTTGCTTCAGGTGCGATCTCAAAGACTTGAGCTGCGATCTAATTGCTTCTTCTTCTGGAATCGATTCTGCAATCAATCGAATCGCGAATGGCGACAACACCAACGTTGACAAACTCAACTTCGACGGTGCTCATCAACGATCCATACTTCCTCAATAATAATGATACTTCCGGCCAAATTCTGGTTCATGAGATGCTAAATGGCGAGAACTATGCCACATGGAGTAGGGCGATGATGATTTCCTAATTGGAAGAAACAAAGAAGGGTTCATCGATGGAGTTTTGCTGCCACCCGTTGCAGATAGCCAGAATTCAGTCACCTCCCAAAATCAGATTAGTGCTTGGAAACGCAATAACAATGTGGTGATTTCCTGGATTCTAAACTCAGTCTCAAAGGAAATCTCTGCGAGCATATTATACAGCTCCACAGCTCGAGAAGTCTGGCTTGATTTGCAAGAAAGATTCGGCCAAACTAACAAGCCAAGGATCTTTCAATTGAAAAGGGAGTTAATGAATCTGAAGGCTCTGATGGAATTGCGGTTTACTTCACCAAGCTCAAAACCTTGTGGGATGAGCTGTCCAATTACGGGCCAACGTGCACATGTACTTGTGGAGGCATCAAAGAAATGAAGATCCATCTTGATGAAGAATACGTTTTGGCTTTTCTGATGGGGCTCAATGATTCATTCTCAGCCATCAGAGGTCAGATCTTACTTATGGATCCTTTGCCTCAATTAACCGAGTCTTTTCACTGCTGATCCAGGAGGAGAGGCAAAGATGAATGGTTCTTGTGCTACACATGGACTAGAGGATCACAGCAGCAGCTTGGCTGTAATGGCTGCCAGGACAGATCAGGAAACTTACAAGAAAGGAAATTACTACCAGAAAAAGGAGCAAGTGAAACCTTTGTGTACCCACTGCAATAGAAGGGGTCATACTGTGGAAACTTGCTACCAACTCCACGGTTATCCCCCAGGATTTAAAGCAGGCCAGAAGCTGAGAGGTAGTAGGGTGAATCAGTTCCTAACAGATCAAGGACCTAGGCAAGGACAGCAAGTGCTCCAGAATGGTTCCAATAAGGGAGAGTCTTTGGTCCAACTGCAGGTAACGTCCTCACAACTGCAAAGTTAAAGGCCCTGATGACCAGTCAATGACAAACACCCCAGACTTTGCGGAACCACAGAACCAATCTGATAAAGGTAGAGGTTTTTGTCTCTCTTTTGACTTGCCTTTGCTGAGAAATCAGAATGTTTGGGTGTTGGATTCAGGGGCCACAAAACATGTTTGTGGCAACGATAAACTGTTGTCAAACCTGCATACAATAGCAGAATCTAACGTGATATTATCAGACAACTCTGTTATCAGAGTAAACAAAGCAGGGTCTTGCATCATTAATCAATTTATTACCCTGACTGATGTGCTGTTCATACCACAGTTTCACTTCAACTTGCTCTTAGTAGGTCATCTAGCTAGCAGCCTAAATTGCAAATTTATGTTTGAAGCTAACAGTTCTATGATGCAGGACAATTCTCTATAGCAGATTGGCAGGGGTAGGAAACTTGCAGACCTTTACATATTAGAGCAGAACCTGTACCTTCCCAGATAGATTATAAATCTGTATTTCTTAATAAAGTTTCTATAGATACTTGGCATAGGAGGTTAGGACATCCATCAGCTAGAGTTTTGGAACTAGTTAGGACCACTTTAGAACATGATGGCAGTTCCATGAGCTCTTATTGTAAGATATGCCCAATTGTTAAACAAAAAAGGCTTTCATTTCCAGATAATAATAAAACAACATGTGAACCTGTTGATCTTATACATTGTGATGTGTGGGGCCCATTCCATGTTGCTTCACACGTAGGACATCAGTACTTTGTTACTGTGGTTGATGATTATTCTCGGTTTACATGGATCTTTATGATCAAATATAAATCTGAAGTTTTTGTGGTACTTAGTTACTTCCTAGCCCTGGTAGAGACTCATTTTAAGAGTAAGGTTAAGGTGATCAGAACTGATAATGCAAGGGAATTTAATCTAACACAGATTTTTAGAGAGAAAGGGATAATACATCATCTATCATGCGTGCAAACACCTCAGCAAAATTCAGTGGTAGAGAGAAAACATCAACATTTACTTAATTTAGCTATATCACTTTTCTTCAGTCTGGTATACCTATCCAATATTGGTTCGAGTGTGTCCTTACTTCAGCCTTTCTCATTAACAGAACTCCATCCACTAACATAGGAAATAAAATCCCATATCAACTCTTATATCAAAAACCAGTGGACTTTAACATGCTAAGAGTATTTGGCTGTTTGTGTTTTAGTTCCACTCTAACAGCTGGCAGGAAAAAGTTCGATGCAAGAGCGAGGGAGTGTGTCTTCTAGGTTATCCGAATGGTGTCAAATGCTACAAGGTAATGGACATAAAGACAATGGAGATACTGGTGTCCAGGGATGTTCAATTCAAAGAAGATGAATTGCCCTTTAAGTCTCATCAAACTGCCAGCACCACAGCAGATCCACTTCCTGAATGTGTGCTGCCAAGGTCTTACCATTCTGATGCAGCAGCTGAGGATGGGATTCCTTCTCCAGCAGCTGAGGATGGGAATCTTTCCCCACCAGAAAACAATGGACCAACCTTGTCAGAACCTCAATACACAGCTGCTGACATTACTCATACAGGAGTGGAAGAACCTGAGTTTATAGCTACTGATATGACTCATGCGGAAGAGCAGAATCCATCCCAACAGCAGCAACAGAGAAAAATAGAAAGGGAACAGAGAAAGCCTGCTTATCTGAAAGACTACTACTGTAACAAGTTCGTAAGCAACTTATATCCAATCTCAAAATTTTACTCCAGCCAACAGTTTACCAGGGAATACCATACACTCATGGCCAAAATATCAGAGGCAGTCGAGCCTAGGACTTATGCACAGGCCATTGGGAACAAGAAATGGGAGGATGTCATGAATGATGAGTTCAGTGCCCTAGAAGCAAATGGTACGTGGTCACTAGTTCCACTCCCCGAAGGGAAGAGATCAATAGGGAGCGCTGGATTTTTTACCTGAAACATTACTCAGATGGGTAGATTGTGAAACATAAGGCCCATTTGGTGGCAAAGGGATATGATCAGAGGGAAAGGGTCGATTACATAGAGACCTTTGCCCCAATAGCCAAGCCCAATACCATCAAGATTATCCTTACATTGGCAGCAAACTAGAATGGAGTCTGATGCAGCTCGATGTCAGTAATGCATTTCTCAACGGGGACCTAACTGAAGAGGTGTATATGGATCCACCTCAGGGATTCTATAAAACAGTCAAAGAACTGGCTCAAAAAGAATGGTATGCAAGCTACATAAGTCAATATATGGGCTCAAGCGGTCATCAAGGCAATGGAACAAAAAATTCACCGAGGCAGTCAAGATCTTTGGTTTTAGGCAGACCCAATCAGACCATACCCTGTCTGTGAAAGGGAAAGAGGAGGGATTGGTGGTGCTACTGGTCTATGTAGATGAAATAGTGCTTGCTGGACCCTCTGTTAAAGCACTGGAACAGGTTAAAGAATTCCTTCACTCATGCTAGTTAAGGACTTAGGTGAGCTTAAGTACTTCTTGGGCATCGAAGTTGTAAGAAGTAAAGAAGGTATTTACATATCACAGAGACAATACGCACTCAAAGCCTTTGTCTACACCTATGAATCAGGGAGACAGCTTGACAGAATTAGATGGTGATCTGTTGTGTGATCCTTTCAGATATAGGAGGCTAGTTGGCCGGCTCCAGACATTGTGTTTGCAGTCCACAAACTTAGCCAATTCATATCAGCTCCTCGGACAGAACACATGAAGGCTGCACATCATTTACTTAGGTATCTCAAGGCATCACCGGACAAGGAATTCCTTTGATTCAAAACAGAATATGGAGCTAAGAGGGTTCTCTGATGCAGACTGGGGGGGGCTGCAAGGATACCAGAAAATCAGTTTCTTGTTACTGTACCTTCATGGGTGACTCTATGATAACTTGGAAAGCAAAGAGACAAGCAAATGTCTCAAGATCATCTACAGAAGCGAAATACCGAGCCTTGGGATCATTAGTGGCTGAGATTTTATGGATTAAATACTTGTTGTCAGAATTGGCAGTTGGTATGAAACAAGTCCCAGTGGTCTACTGTGACAACCAGTCCGCCCTCAAACTTGCTTCCAATCCTAAATTCCACAGAGATCCAAACATATCGAGATAGATTGCCATTTCATCAGGCATCACTTGTCAAATGGCTCCATTAAGCTGCTCCCGGTGAGATCAGTACATCAGTTGGCAGATGTATTTACAAAGCCTCTTTCAGGTCCAATACTGCAGATTCCTAGTTAAGATGTTTGTTATTAACCTATATCATCCATCTTGTGGGGGGCTATCAAGACAAAAAGAACATTCAGACAGACACGGAAAAGATTCAGAGAAGTTTGAGTATGTTTGCTCAGCTCAATCCTCGTTTGGATAAAACAGTGCACAGAAGTCTCAGAAGGATAAATCGCATCCCACTTATAATATCGCGTTTCTCATTAGCTGGTGCACTTCACTTATAAAGACGCAGTTACTAAGGACGTCGGTTATAACCGTTGATGAAGACGCGCAGTGTCATTTTAATATAAATACTGATTCTTTAAGCATTTGTTAAACTTAAGTCATTTTCATCACTGTAAAGTGTCTTTTCTGTAATCAATAAAAGAAACCTCTTTCAGCCGTGGACGTAAGATTCAAGAGCTTGAATCCGAATCACGTTACATCTTCGTGTTCACAAACTACTACAATCAAATTCTTCATAACAAACTGATATGAATGTCTATTCCGATGTGAAATGGGTCTGAATCGTCCCCTCAAATGTAGGATCACCAAACGAGCAATCCCTTCAAAGATAATCATCTTTTGTCGCTTCCAGTCAACTGGACACGCGACTATACCACAATCAATAATGAATATCACGAAGATTTATATATAAGGCATCAATCATGCCCGTCATATTTAGGTTAGAACCTTGCTCACTGCACCAATTATTGCGGAATAAAATATTCTGAGCACAAACTCTAAAACCAATTGGCAACAGTAAAAGTAACCATACAATGTTATCAACTAGTGTGAATTGTTTTATCTATCCGATGTCAGATTGAGTCTGATACCCGACACAAAGCATATCCTAAATTTTGAGATGATGACATTGCCAGGCTCTTTAATGGCACTCCTTAATTGGGCACTCCTTAATTGAAAGTTAGATGAGAGTTGCACTTGAGAGAGACAGCTAAAGCAAACACTAGATTGAAAAAGACACTTTTTCTCATCTTTTTCAATCTGCCCCCTTCCGACATCAGAGTAACGCATGCGCTGTCTTCAATCTTTCAAACTCTCCCGTTGAAATAAAAAAAAGTAACGTTTTTTCTCTTGATTTGATGTTTTGTATGAAATCAACATCCAGCTAGCTACCTCTTAGGGACTAGCCTTGTTATTTTTAGCCCACCAAGTAAGATCACAACATATATAAAACACACCACATACACACCATAGATTTTCAATATGTAATCACATCATATGGTTAACTGAAGGGAGTTTACTGAATTGATTCTTGAATATGTATATATATTGTCTTGGTGTGAGTGTGATAAATTCCAAAGGGATCGCATTGATCCAACGACGTCTATTAATTGAAAAGGGTTTCATTTTCACTTGTTTGGATCATGCCATCCCTTAGGAATTCTTCACCACACACACTTATTCTTACATCATGCGTAAGAACACACAACTATCAGCTAACTCTCATGAGGTAAGTCCTTAATCTATTCTTGCTTTCTGACACTTTGTATGATGACAATAGGAAGAATTACAATTAGGATTTGTGTGTGTGTTTTGCTCTAGGTGATATATTTTCATAATTTTATGTATTTTTCACTCGTTTCAATTATATATTAAGTGGGCCTGATGTTGTTTTGTGTTAAAAGTTGAAAGCTTTTATGAAAAGTGATGATAATCGTTTGCTATAGATGAGCATCCTTAAAAGTAACACTGTAGGCGAATGGATCATGTTTTAGGACTCCCAATGTACTGTGGTATCTTGTAATAGGTGACTGACTACTCTTTATACACGTCCTAGTTTCGGATTTATCGTAAATGCAGGCGTACAAATAACACAAGTATTTAAGCATACATTCAAGGCTGCATTTGTTTCTGACACCATGTTAAAGATTTAAACATTTAAAGCATTAAAAGATTTTCGGCCGCGAAATATATCAACTATCAGCAGTGTCTCAATTATTCCCAGTAAATTCTTTATTCAATTTGAGAACCTCTATAAAGTAAAGAGGACCAAAGACTTCGTACGTGACTCCAACGGAACAGTATACTATATAGATATATATTATTTACCATTATTCACCGACTAAATGATTGGTTATCATTCACAACGCTCCAAATTTATACAAGGAGATGAGACAAGCATGGTGAAAACATTTGTACGTTACCCCTTTATTTTCTCCTATCCATCCAATTCCTTCTAAACAAATCTATGTTTGTTGCCATTTGTGATTAATTATTAACCATAATCACAACATCTCGTATCATCGTCCATGTAAATTTCCTCTGGTGTTTTTCCAAAAATTTCTCTCTTTTCCTGCAAATCTTCGTTTTTTTTTCCGGTAATCACAAGGCAAACCAAATGGTAATTACTGCATATGTTTGATCGATTGCCTTCGCGAATTTTGGGATCCATCACACAAATATATATTGTGTAAACACATATATAGATGTCACATGTATATATATGAAATCTGGGTAATTATATGTATTGCAGGCGAACGCAGCTTCTGGGATGGCAGTGGAGGACGAGTGCAAGCTGAAATTCTTGGAACTGAAGGCAAAGAGAAACCACCGATACATAATATTTAGGATCGACGACCAACAAGTGGTGATCGATAAGCTAGGCGACCCACAAGACACTTACGAAGATTTCACCGCCTCTCTTCCGAGGGACGAATGTCGCTACGCCGTCTTCGACTTCGACTTCACCACAAACGAAAACGTCCAGAAAAGCAAGATCTTCTTCATCGCTTGGTAAGCGTCGTTGTTATATAATATTATACCGGGCTTAATTATTTTCTCCGTCTTATAAATTAAGGGTCGAGTTATATTGGATGACGAATTATGGGAATGACATTTACGAGCAATAATTTTTTAAATTAAGCAATTTAGGGATGCCTCAAATTCTAGGGTCCCGACGAGTTTGCTAGGTCACGTTATACGAACAATAACTTTCATAAGTAAGCACTTTGTGAAAAAATTTTGTGTTCTTGCATTTACTATCCTAAATTACTTATTTTCAAATTAATGTCGGTCTAACATCACACCTTAAATTTGTTCTTATAATGCCACCCTCTATTATATATATATATATATATATATATATATATATATATATATATATAAAAGCTATTAGCATCGTTTTTATATGATATCCTCATGGATACTAACTGAATGATATATATGTAAGGCTAAACTATTAATGTGCATCTATTTTTTTCCTCATGCCTTCTGGTTGAAAAGCACAAACCATCATCTTTTGTATTATATATCTCTATATCTTTTTTTCTCTGGAAAAAATCATGTGATAGTTCATAACTTCGTAATCGCATCTTGCACGAGAAAGTACTTGACTCAAATAATGTAAAGCAATCGGTTGTGTTGAATCACCTAAAAGCTTTATCTAACCTTAGATGTGGAATGTTCTTGTTATGGGTGGATGGGAACTCGTTGGTCCTAGATCTGATACCATGTTGAATATCAATTTCACCTAATAAAATTTAAGCTTGCAACTACCGTATTAAATTTTAATTTCATATACTTTATTTCCAGCCGTCTAATTCTAACACACGTTTGAGCCAAAATTTCATTTGAATGCATACATTTGATTGAAGATGTTCGAAGTTGTCATGCTCTTATCATTTTCAGGTCGCCGGAAACTTCGAAAGTGAGGAATAAGATGGTTTATGCTAGCTCGAAGGATCGGTTTAAGAGGGAACTCGATGGGATTCAAGTTGATATGCAAGCCACCGATGCTAGCGAACTAAGCCTCGACATCATAAAGGAGCGCGCACTCTAAATTCTATTACAAATTTTATTTGTTCGATCTCTTCCTCGACTTCCATTTTCTGTCAAGGAAAGATGAGAGCTTAAATATTTATTTTCCATGGTTAATTTGGTTTTATGAAGTGATTATTTGATTCTTTAATGTATTGATACTATGTTGTACTTCATGTGATGAAATGTCTTACACTGTGAATCGGTATTGCTTTGATTACATGGTGAGAAACAGAAGAGAAAACAAACTCATGCAAGATTAGGGCTAAGACATGGATATATGTAGGGTGTGCGTGGTGCGGTTTTTGGCGGTTTTCGGCCAATTCCGCACCAAATCACTATATGCGGTTTTTTGAAAAACAATTCTCAAACCGCGGTTTTGAAAAGTAAAACCACACGTACGGTTTCGAGCGGTTTGGTACGGTTTTTAACCGAACAAAGAAGATACTGATGTTTTATTGAATGAAAAAATAGTTTTTAAAAGCGTTAGGCGCAAAAAAAGTGATGAGACATTGTCTTGCTCAAAAACAAAGCGCAAGTCGAGGTATTTGCCTCATATATCGAAGCGTCACCATTGTCCAAAAAAATTAGTATCGTTATCTTATTTTATGTTAGACTTTACTTATATTAGGGGCCAATTTTTTATTCATATATTGGTTTAGCTTTGTGGTCCGATTGGAAGCTCAAAATATAAATAGTAGGTCAATATGTTATTAAATGTTCGAGTCGTATATATTTTAACCCTATATGTTCCGCCGTTTGTTCTTATCGAAACATGTTTAACATAAAAAATAAAATAAGTATGTTAGTAATGATATAACTTTCATATAATCAATAAAATTAGCATATAATTAAAAGACTTATTAGTAAAGAAGACTAATTAAACTAAAAAATAAATTTCACATATGACTAATGCACGATTACCATAAAGAAAAAATTAGTATAATTAGTAAAAAAAACTAGAAAACTAAAGTGCGGTTCAGTGCGGTGCGGTTTGTACCAAAAATTCACACCGCACCCACGGTGCGGTTTTGTAAATAAAATTGAATGGTGGTTTTGGCGGTTAATTGTGTTATACAGTGCGGTGTGGTGCATTTCAGGCGGTTTTCGAAAACAATGGCACACCCCTATGATTAGCTTAATCGCACATATGGAAACATTTGTCTTCAAATCTCAGGGACATGGGCATTTTGTCTAAATCTGAACTGTTTGTTTTGTAAATGATTTTTACTATTACTGAACTTGAATAAAGAACATGGATTTTACTTGGTAAATTCAGTCGTCGATTTTTTTTTTCTAGGAATTTTCGCGGGAATGATGGTGAACTAGGCATCGTCGACTTAGAGTTCCGTCATGAATTATTACTACACAGGAAACCACTCGAATAATTTTTTATCAAAACAATTAATCCAAAAATACACTACAAAAAAAGTCATTTTTATGTGACGATTTTTTCCCTCACAAAAGAGTAAATTTTGCGTCACATAAGTTTAATGTGAGGAAAAATTTTCGTCACCGGGTCGTGACCGAAGGCCCGTGGCATAAGATCAAATCGCGCCTAATGTGACGATATTTTATTTCCTCACATTTGGCATATGTGAGGAATGCAATTTCCTCACATAAAATTCTTATTGTTACGAAATCTTTCTCACAATAGATGTACTATTTTGTCTCATATTTTGAACCTCCTCACATTTAAACATGTTTGGTTGATGGGTTTAGGTATTTTAAACTTGGGTTTAAGATATATTCAAGTGTTTGGTTCGTAGTTATATTTAAACAATGGGTTTATATAATTCAGCTCTCAACCCATACTTATGGGTTTAAATAAACCACACCCCCTCTGATGTGTTTATCTAAACCCACTAACCAAACACAATTTTATTTATACCCATTAATTAGTTTTATATAAACCTAACTAGTTTAAATCCTCCTAAATATAAACCTACTAACCAAACGAGCAATGCAACAAAAAAATTAGTCACTTTAAATATATTTTTCCTCACAATTACCATGATATATACTAGGAAAATATGCCTCACATTAAAATAATTTTCCTCATAATTACTACTATATATACTACGAAAATATTCTTCGCGTTAAACATATTTTTCCTCATAATTACCATGATTTATAATACGGAAATATTCCTCACGTTAAAAGTAGTTTTCCGAATTCACAAACTTTATGTCAACCATAATACAATAATATATATGGAGTCGTACTTAATACAATGCCAACACAACAGAAGCACATTCCTGCGAGACGTTCACAAAAAGTAAGAAAAAGTGTTATAATTCAGCAAAGCAGAGGCCTCTCGTAGGTTGGAGGCAAAGAAGGGCAGTTCTCATTCATGTTGCTGTATGGCTCCAAAGTGTTGTAATATGGCAACTCATCTTATAGTCGCCCAAGATCTGGCAAAATGGAAGCTCATTTTCACCATCATTACACCACTTGGGCAATCTCCTCGTGTTATTCTCAAAAACCTTAAGCATGTATGCATCCCTTATCTGCAAGTAGAAGCACTTAATTACATTTATATGGGATGTGATGAAAAAATCCACCGAATAGTCGAATAGATGGGTATCTTTAGGATGAGCGAACAAATCGATAGGTGCTTACGGTGAATTCAGTTACTTGGATTGAGTTGGGATGGGACCAAATACTCCGGCGGCTTTATACATTGCGAGGATAAAGGCAACGCATGTAGTAGACTTACCGTCAATGTAGTGCCATTCGTCTTGTTCAGGGATTGTGAGTAACTGTTCGAACGTTATGCCTTGTCTTTCAGTCTCAGCTAAGATTTCATGCGAGCCAAGATCCTGTTCGAAAACGAGATGTCAGGGCTTCATTCCACATGTTTGCAGCGTACGCTGGCTGCATCCTAGTCCACATAGACATGACAGAGATGACCTGCACAAAGTTTGACTATAAAAAACCGACGATAAAGATGCAACTCTACAAGTTTGTATGCACACTATCGAGAAGATTTAGAGTGATGATAGCAAGGATTGTGTGACATATACATAATCTCATTGCTGTCTGGCTAAAAAGGAAACAAAACGAATATTTCATTCCTTTTAGCAACCATGTTTTCCTGGCAAACAATCGAAGCATGTTAATAAAGTACCATAAATATATTCAATAATCAAGGGAGTTTCAGTGGCTTACATGAGTAGACTTAGCAGTATCATTAACAAAGAAGCATTTATTAGTATCATTATTGGCATGTGAAAAGTTCGAATATCTTTCTTTAATCGACTGATCCTGCCTGGTCTAGATGACATCTGAAAACATCAACAACAAAATTATGAGACGCTAAATCAATGTACGTTTTTGGAGTTTGCGATGTGAATCGATGTCCACAAATCTAAAAACAGAACTCAAACAAAAGAATTAAGAGCTCCGTACCTAAAAGGATAGCTACGCCTCAATAAGATAAACAAGCCAAAAACCGACCTACTGAATCTAAAATCACACACTTACACTCGAAACGCAGCAGAAATCGAAGAAGGGAGAAGTAGGCATTCATCAATGCTCGCCTGGTAACAAGTGACGATCTGAAAACACCTCAATTCCTGGGTGAAATCGGTCAACCCTATCGTATGATGCAAGATTTGATTCGTTCCGTAATCGTTCGAATTAGGTCCGCCGACGATACAAATCAGCCGATCCACCAAGGGATAGCCAACTGAGTAGCCGTTGAAAGATGATTCCTTCGACCGATATGCCTCTTTTCAAGATCTGAACCCGCTTCGAAAAAGAATAGAAAAGAAAGAAACTGAAGTGGAATTCCGGCAGATTCTCGTTGTACGCGCCGGCGATTGCGTTGATCACGCTCAATCCGCCTACAGTGAACGTCACGACGCACGGTGAAGACGTCCGTGACGCCGATCTGAACGAGGGCTTATAATGAGGAGGGCTTATTTTATTCAGCGAGTTCTCTCGGCAATTTTCCTTTCTTCCACAACTTAATGATTGTGAGAATATTATTATAATTTACTAATTTAACATTAAAAATTTTCATTTTATGTGAGGATTTTTTTGTCACATGAAATTTGTCTATTATTAGGAAATTATTAGTTTTACTTGAGGATTTTATAACATATGATATGACAACATTTCATCACATTATATGTTAGCTTTCGTGAGGAAATGTAGCAATATTATATGACAAAATTAATTTTCCTCACATCTGATATATTCACTTGTGAGGAAAAAACTTTCATCACGTTATATAATAAGTATTGTGAGGAAAAATTATTTCCTCACTGTTATAAAATATTTATATTATATGTATAAAACGACGCCTAATATCAACACATAGAAATAATGAATAATATACTTTATAATATAATGTTCTTTTACAACTAATATTCAATACATCAGCATTACAAAGACGATACAATTTATAAGCAATTTCAATGTACTATTTCACCTAATTTGTACACTAATAAATATGTGGACATCCACATAATAAATTTTATTATTCATAATACTCCCCCTTGGATGTCCACTAAAGAATATGCCTCATTAAAACCTTATTAGGAAAAACCTAGTGGGATAAAAACCTAATGAAGGAAATAGAGTACATCATTCTTTAGATACGCTTTTTAGTTGTTGCCTCATTAAAAACCTTACTAGGAAAACCCTGTGGGAAAAACCATAGTGAAGGAAAAAAGAGTGCAACACGTATTTACTCTCCCTGATGAGAATGTCCTTTGAGATCTCTAAGTTTTCGAACTCCAATTGAATATATCAAATTTTCAAAAATTCTTGGAGGAAGTGCCTTAGTAAATAGATCAGCAAGATTTTCACTTGACCGAACTTGTTGTACATTAATATCACCATTTTTCTGAAGTTCATGCCTAAAGAAAAATTTTTGTGATATGTGTTTTGTTCTATCACCTTTGATGTAACCTTCTTTTAATTGAGCTATTACATGCTGTATTATCTTCAAATAATATTATAGAAGGTAATTTCTCAATAGATAGTCCACAAGTGTCTTGAAGCCATTGAATAATAGATCTTAACCAAACACATTCTCGACTAGCCTGATGAATTACTAATATTTCTGCATGATTTGAAGAAGTAGCAATTAAGGTTTGTTTAACCGATCGCCAAGAAATAGCTTTACCTCCATGTGTAAATAAGTAACCTGTTTGCGATCGTCCGTTATGCGGATCAGATAGAAATCCCGCATCTGCATAGCCAACTAAACGTGATTGTGAATTATTCGAATAGAATAACCCCGCATCTGTAGTTCCTTGAAGATAGCGGAATATTTGTTTAATCTCATTCCAATGTCGTTTAGTTGGTGAAGAACTATATCTTGCTGATAAATTCACTGCAAATGCTATATCGGGTCTAGTATGACTTGTGAGATACATTAATGCTCCAATAGCACTAAGATATGGAACTTCAGCACCAAGTATTTCTTTATTATCATCGCATGGTCTGGACGGATCTTTAGTCACATCACGAGATCGTACGATAATTGGAGTGGTTAATGGACGTGCTTTGTCCATATAAAATCTTTTCAAGATCTTCTTTGTATAAGTCTCATGATGGACAAATATCAAGATCTTCTTTGTATAAGTCTCTTGATGGACAAATATTCAATTGTTTAAATATTCAATTTGTAGTCCGAGACAAAATTTCATTCTTTCGAGATCTTTCATCTCGAATTCTCGTTTTAGACATGTAATTGCTTTAGTTAACTCTTGAGGAGTTCCTATAATATTTAAGTCATCAACATAAACGGCAATGATGACAAATTCATTTCCACTTCTTCTCATGAATATAGGGCATGTTTGATCATTTTATACCCCTCTTTTAGTAAATAATCACTTAAACGATTATACCACATACGCCCTGATGTTTTAAATCGCAGAACGATTTATTCAACTTTATTGAGTACTCATTTCGAGATCCTGAATTTTCAGGCAAACAAAATCCCTCAGGAGTTTCATGTATATGTCACTTCGAGTGATCCATACAAGTACGCAGTGACAGCATCCATAAGATGCATATCGAGCCCTTCATGTACTGCCAGACTAATTAGATAACGAAAAGTTGTTGCATACACCACAGGAGAATAAGTCTCTTCGTATCAATGCCAGGTCTTTGTGAAAAGCCTTGAGCAACAAGTCGTGCTTTGTATCTCACAATTTCATCATTTTAATTTTTCTTTCTAATGAAAATCCATTTATATCCAACTGGCTTTACATTTTCTGGTATACGAACCACGTGTCCAAATCCTTTTCGTTTCTCAAGTGATTTTAATTCTGCCTCGATTGCAGCTTTCCATTTTGGCCAATCACTTCTTTGTCGACATTCATTTACAGATTTTGGTTCATGATCCTCAGTTTCATTAATATCATGTAGCGCTACGTTAAATGAGAAAATATCATCAACGTTGACTTCGTCTCGGTTCCATCTTATTCCATTTATGGGCATAATTTATTGAGATCTCTTCATTTTCAATATTTATTCAATTTTCAGGTACCTGATCAGATTTATTTATGCCCATGGACTCTCTTAGAGTTGACGTATCCTCGATTTGACCATCTATTTTATTTGCTCCTTTCTTTTACGAGGATTCTTGTCTTTGGATCATGAGGGCCTACCACGTTTCAACTGTGGTTTCTGCTCAATATTATTATTAATATTATCAAAAGAAGAATCAATTCTAACATGAGCATTAACAGCTGGTATATGCAATTTAGTCACCCTTTTCTGGTCAGTAAAACTGTCTGGCAATTGATTTGCTAAATTTTGTAAATGAATTATCTTTTGAACTTCAAGTTCACATTCTTTTGTACGAGGATCAAAATGAGCCAATGATAATTCATTCCAACTAAGATCTTTAACCAGCTGTTTATTTTCTTTATCTCCCCCTAATGTTGGAAATTTTGATTCATCAAAATGACAGTCGGTAAATCGAGCTGTAAATAATCTTCTGTCAATGGTTCTAAATATTTTATTATTAACGGATATTCAAATCCGACATATATTCCCAACGTCATTGAGGTCCCATCTTTGTGCGTTGTGGTGGTGCAATTGGAACATATACCGCACATCCAAAAATTCGTAGATGGGAAATATTTGGTTTCCTGACCATAAACAATTTGCAATGGGGAGATATCATGATAACTAATTGGCCTTATGCGAATTAATGTCACTGCATGTAATATAGCATGTCCCCAACAAGACGAGGGAAGTTTGTGCTTCACTAATAATGGCCTTGCAATCAATTAGAGGCATTAACGGTTCTATATGGGTTATTTGGCTTATTCTGTCGTGGGTTTTGATACTTGAAACACCCAGCCACAATTCAAGCCCGAATAACACAACCAAACTATACCATCCGATAAAAGTTCAGGTGATTCGATTTCAGTTTGATAAGAAACCGAATTTCTAATACATAACATAAAGATAAAGTTACATAATCAAAGACACAATATACGATACCAAGTTCGAAATGGAACACATCAAGTTTCAATATTCAAATTAACACAAATCGCATAAATCGTGATATACTCTAAAAAATCAAGTAAATTCGTTCTTAAACTCATTATTTATTCATATTATATATAAGTATAAAATAAAAAGTTATGTTATTCGGGTTGGCCCCGAATTTTCATCCACCCGATAACCGTACTTCCCATTTAATAATTCAGGTGACGGAGTTAACCACCCGTTGATCCGATTAATCGAACCGAATAAGCCGAATTCAATATGATTTGGGCCAGGGAAAATTTGTAGCCCTGTTTATATAGTATTTGGTGGCCCAAATTGAAATAAATAAATATAAATTTAATATTTATCTTATTTTTTTAAGGCACATATTAGTTAGTTATGGAATTTGGGCCATAAAATATTAATTTTAAATACAATTAAATAACTTGGGATCTAAAATTGTGGCCCTAAAAATAGCCCTTAAAATTGGGGCCCTGTGCAACAGGCCTGGTTGCACAGACCCAAATCCGGCCCTGATTTGAGCTGGTTAATTGGGTCCCCATAAAATGAACATACCTAATCCTATCACCCAAATAAACATGCTCCAATCTTCAAAGATCTTAAATAAAAAATAACTGAATAAAAGGACAACTAACTTTGTTTAATGGAAAAGGATTTCATAAGAAATCTTCGAAAAAGACTTGTTCGGTTGGTTATCTTATGCTTTGAATGTTGCATGAAATTAGGGAGATATTGGGGCAGGTCTGAAGCGGATTTGGCAAGACCCGAGACCCGCCCCGATTAACTTATGTTGGCCCAAAACCTGCCGCCACGCGCCCGAACCCGCATGAACCGGGTATGACCCCAGACCCGATTCATGTTTTTTTTTTAAGTTTTTTAAATTCTGATGTTTTTTAATGTAAGAATTAACCCATACATTGCGACGTTTGGGGATCGATCCCATGGTCTATCTACCTTGTTAGACCAACTACTTATCCATTGAATCACATAGCCTTTTAATAATAAATAAAAATAACCTTTCTATATATATATATATATATATATAAATGTAACTAAAAAATAAATTTTATACATAAATATATACTGGGGCGGGTTCGAATCGGGTTCGGGGGGCGGAGTTGACTGGACCTGAGCCCTTTGGGACCCGTAATCGACCCGTTACCCGATAATTGAAAAAATACCCGCCCCATTAGGGGCGGGTTTTGGCGTGTCCAAGTTTGAATCCGCCCCCATTGCCATCCCTACCCTACATGAAATATTTCATCTATTTTTTGAACAGTGATCATACGTAGGGGTGAGCGTGGTGCGGTTAGGGCGGTTTTTAATCGAAATTTTAACCCGACCCGATGTATAGCGGTTATCAAAATATACCCAAATCCGATCATTAAAATTGTAACCCGATAGATTGCAGTTTGCTTGAGTGCGGTTGGGTTGGGGCGGTTTTGCGGTTTTTTTAATATATTTTTTATCATAACGAAAAATTAAATGTAATATTCTTAAGTATAGATCGAGCAAAAATAAATATCAACCTATTTACAAATATAAAAGTTGTATATAAAAATGTTACTCCCTCCGTCCCATTAATTTATGGATATTTGGGTATGACACGTTTTCTAAGAAATTGGAAATTTTAATAATATTGTACAATTCGCAGGTAAAAGGTTGACACGTCTTTTAAGAATATTTAATATTATTACATTGATTGTTTGTGATAGTTTTTGCTAAAAAAGCAAATGTGCAAAAGCTAACGGTGTGACGCCCGGGGCTGATGAGGGCAGGGAGTGATCGCCGGTGCCAGAGAGGTGCACGGACAAAGAGCGGCTCCTGTCAGGCTTCTAGGCGAAGGGATACATGAACGAACCGAGCCGACATCCGAATGAAAGGGCATCCTGAGACTGACAATGTCTGAGCGTGTCAGGCTAAGAATCGTATAATACTACTCATATCACCAAGGTCGACCTACCTTAGGGAGTCCATCTATAGAAACTCCGAAGTTAAGCTTGCTTGCCTGGGGCAATCTACGGATGGGTGACCCCCAGAAAGTTTCTCAGGATGCCTGTGAGTGAGTGCACGAAGCACGTGAAAGATTAAATGGTGATACAGTGAAATCAAATTATGAGTCGGATAGTGGTGGGCCGTGGCCCAACCCCACTAGTCCGGTAGAAACTGTCGCACATTTTTATTTCAACGGGAACACTTCAAAAATTTCTTTCGCTATTTTAATACCACTTGTGTTCAATTTCTACATCCGATTTTGGCATATGAATTTATCATCCGATGATCGAGTTTATCCAAGGAAGGCATATAAAAAGATTGGCCCACAATTAGGAAACAAAAAGATTAATATAAACCAATTTAGAATTGTCAGATTCAGCAATCAGCATATAATCATCATATATTATATACGGCATTTCAACCACTCGCCGTTGACCACCACCGTCCTAGCCGATTCCTCCTCCACCTCAGCCATTATTCGCTGCAACACAAAATCAACGGAGAAAAACACACACCATAACTAACATTACTTGCCCGCTAAACCACAGAATGGAAAAAAAAAAATCTCAAACTTTATTAACTCACAGTAAGATTCACCAACGGACTGTTTCGCCGTTTGAGTGCCCTCGCTCTTACCGAGCCACGCGGCCACCGCATCCTTAACCCTATCCGCCACGGTTTCGCCGGAGCTCTCAACGCCGGACACAAAAGCATCTTTTCCTTCCCTTTTATTCTCCTCAATCGGCCCCAATCGAGCCTTTACCTCATCGGACTCCCTCACCACCCCCAAACGCGGCGGCCCCTCCTCCTCCTCCTTACTGTCCTTCAAGTGGATTCCCTCGGCGGCCTTTTCCAACGTCTCCGTGACGGTTTCGGACAGCGCCTTGGCTTCTTCGCTGGGCTTCAGTTTCTCGGCGATCATCTGTGCGTACTCTGTTACCGTCTCAGTGATGGGTTTGTCTTGGTGGGCCTCGCTTTCGGGCTCGGGCTCCTCGGTGCTAGTGTTTGCGTCATTGGGAATTACATTTTCGGGCTCTACACTTTCTTGGCTTGCATCTGTTTTATTATTACCAGATTCCTTGTTGTCTGAGACCTGTTCGAAGGTGACATGAGCTGTTTTTTCTTGAGGATTTTGATTGCTGTTGTGATCCTTCGAATGATGGTCCATCTCTTTCGCAGAATCTTGGTTAGATTTATCAGTATCGTCGTCTTTTTTGTTGAGTTCTTGATTGATCGTTGCTTCTTCTTGGGGCAAATCCTTGGTTTTGATGACTGTGGACTCGCATGCTTCAAGGGGAAAGAAAAAAAGAAAAGAAGGAAAAAGGCCAAAAAAACCGATGTAAGAACCAACGTTGAAACTGGAAGGAAACTACTACCAAAGAAGAAGAAGAGAGGTTAGAGGAAGAGATGAACTTGGAGCTCCAAGAACTTGATTATGCTTCCCATCTCCTTCACTTGCCAGCCCTAGGCAATTGTTACCATAAATAGCTAGTAAATTAAGTTGGGAACTTCTGTATGTAATAAAATAGCATGAAACTGTTTCATGAGCATAGCACCATCACCTTGGCCATGGCCGTGCTTGGTTATGGTGTTCTTTATCTTTTTGGCCTTCTCTTTAAACTTCTTAAGCACTGATATCTTCCCCTTACCACCTTCTTCCACTAAATCCACAGCAAACGTGGATAGAAATTTCAGACGTAGACAAAATAATTGTATCACATCTCATGATGATGCAAAATAAAACCTGATCGCCTCCCAATAAAATTACCTTGTTGTGGATGATTGTCTTCATGGCTGTGACGGTGCAACTGCGACTCCATTATTATTACAAAAAGTCTTTGTCTTCTTTGTGCAAATAACTGAATGAAAATTGGGAGATCTCTTTGCCTATAAAACTCCTTTTTTACATGTGATATGTGGAAATGGCGAAACGTCCGAAGATAACTAAAAGAAGAGAGAAAATTGATCTGTTGAGTCGAGAGAGACGCACGTGTAACGTAAAGAAGCCACGTTAGTGCCTCACTTTAGATTTTTCTAGAAAGTCCTATCTTTATCCATCGCACTTTTACAATTCTTAAAATTCGAAGTGATCCACTTGAAAAACCTTACCCGTCATCCTATTGGGACACTTGTCTCCATCGTATATATTTCAATCGTAAACTTAGAAGGTATTAATTATACACTAATACTTTTTCGCATTCGCAGCTGATTTAATATATTATGGTGCTCTTAATTTTTAGATTTATTATTTATTGCGGAATTAATGAAATATAATTTATAACTATAGGGGCTCGTTTGATATCAGTGTTTGCGGATTACATGGGTGTAAGTTATTTGTGTATAGCTATACAAAGATTTTGTTGATTGTGTTTTAACATGTTTGATATGTGTGTATTAATTATTTGTGTAATGATATAAATTGTGTTTGATAGATGTGTTTGAGATGTGTATAGGTGTGTATGGATTAGTGATACACACCCATAACCACCTTAGGGTAGGAATGAATATAGAAGGCCTATAACTAAAAACCTTGTAATAGACGTGTATAGCCATACAAGGCATGTATAGATATACACAGATATCAAACACGACACAACTTATTCATACACATCCTATACACACCCATAAACACCCATACGCACGTATCAAACGAGCCCTAGGGGGCTAAATTGCAATTTTTCTTATACATACATTGATACAAAATTGCTTTGACCAAATTTTGGGGGTTTTAATTGAATAATTTAAAAAAATCAACCATAAATAAAATAATCAACTAATGAAAATCATTAATAAAATAGACATTTTCGTAATCCTAAGTTACGAGTTATTAACTAGTATTATTAATACGAGTTACTTGTCCACGTGTGCTGACATGGCATTTCAAGTAACTCATAATCCCAAGTTACGAGTTATTCTTTTTTTTTATTTATTTTAACTTATTTTATATTTACTAATTATATAATCCACCAAATCAGAAAATCATCGTTATCTCATGTGATATACATAATAAAAATCAATAAATGCATCTAATTTGTTGTTTGTTTCGCGACGATTAAAATGATATGCATATCTTATATTTTTCGAATATCAGTAATATTTAATTATTTTTATAAAGTTAGGAATTCTTATCGTTAAGGCAATATCAATCGAAAAAAGGGGTACACAATGGAATTCCTTATCGTTAAATATTTAATAATCGAACTATATAAATATATAATGGATTGAACTATATATTTATTGTGTACCCCTTTTCGATTGATATTGCCTTAACGATAAGAAATCCTAATTTTAGAAAAATAATTAAATATTTCCGATATTCGAAAATATAAGATATGCATGTCATTTTAATAGTCGCGAAACAAACAATAAATTAAATGTGTTTATTGATTTTTATTATGTAAATCACATGAGATAACGATGATTTTATGTTTTGATGGATTATACAATTAATAAATATAAAATAAGTTAAAATAAAAAAAAAATTAAAAAAAAAGAAGAAAAGAGAGTAACTCGTAACTTGGGAGTACGAGTTACTTGAAATGCCATCTCAGCCCACCGTGGATAAGTAGTACTCTAATAATACGAGTTAGCAACTCGTAACTTAGGATTACGAATATGTCTGTTTTATTAATGGTTTTTATTAGTTGTTTATTTTATTAATGGTTGATTTTTTTAATTATTTAATTACAAATCCCGAGAATTTTGTACTTCATTTTTCTAAGTGGTATCCCTAATTACGACGTGCATAAAAATCCTAATTATTGAGCTCAAACTTTTCAATGGGCTGCTTTGGAACTTTGTAAAACCGTTCACTTATGGTTCTTTTACCTGCTCTTTAGGTCAAATGAGGTCTTGCAAAGTTGAGAAATCAAAATGACACGTTTTAAAAATTTGAGCACCAATATGGAGACTTTATTATAGTTTTAAGTACTACTTTTGTAAGAAGGTTCAAATCCAACCCATATGATCACATGTAATAAACTTGTTCTTGAGACGACCTATTGAGTTGGGGCACAGAGATTTAAAAGGAAAGTGTTGTTAACGATACTTGTAAATGAGTGAAAAGAAAGATCTGTTCATATTTTCAAGGGGCAATTTTCATTCAGGCCCCTGTCAGGGCCCGAATTTAGAATTCAGCCCCTCTCAGGAAAAATGAAGTGATACTGCAGAACAATAAAGTGATACTGCAGAACAATGAAGTGGTACTGCAGAACAATGAAGCGGTACTGTAGAAATCGGGTCCTTAAAACTAAATTTTATACTGACAGGGCCTGAATCCAATTTAAAAACCTAAAGGTGGCATGAACGTAATATACCCTATTT
Organism: Craterostigma plantagineum; assembly: GCA_027422505.1. Classification (NCBI taxonomy): domain Eukaryota; kingdom Viridiplantae; phylum Streptophyta; class Magnoliopsida; order Lamiales; family Linderniaceae; genus Craterostigma; species Craterostigma plantagineum. The sequence continues at coordinate 17,923,599 of JAPQWV010000017.1, read as the reverse complement.
TCAATCCCGTTTCTCGTTCTTTGGGATTGGACCATCTTTGTAGATTATTTACCCTTTTTGGTCAGAGTCTTTCGAGTATTTTATATTCCTAATTAAGTGATTATTAACAATTTTAATCTAAGATTTAAAATTTAAAATTGTAAGGTTAATACTGTAAGTAATTACTTATTAAATTAACCGACTAAATTGATAGTTTTAAACACCCTAAGTAATTTTATATACTAGTATATATTATTTCATTGAATTGGAAACGAGATTAGCAAATAAATTACGGAAGAAGAAGATGAAAGACGATTTTTTTCAAATGAGCATCATGGTTTAAATAGAGCTGTAAAAATGCCTGCGGGCCGGTCCGCCCCGCCCGCCAAAGTGGCGGGACGGGCTGTGAAATTATAGGCCCGACAAGGTGGGCCTGGCAGGCTGCGGGCAGGCCCAAAATAATTAAAAAATATTAATATTTTATTAAGTAACATATGTATAAATAAATTATATAGGTTTTTTTTATATTTTTAATTACAATTTTAAGTGGAATTAAGTAATAAATTTTTATTAAAGAGTTAGGATTATATTGCAAATAGTTTCGAACTAAAATTCTTCTTTTTTTCCTTTTTTATAATATTATTCTCTTTTTTTATATTTTTTATGCTTAATAAATTTTTTAGTCCCGTAACTGGAGGTGGTGGCGATTTCGGGACACCTTCAAGGAGCATTTTGACCCAATTTTTTTGGCAACATCCAACTAAACACCACCAAGGTAATAAAAAAAATAAAATGATAAGAAAAAAATCATAATTAAACAATAAAAAACTAAGTAATTAAGCATAATTATTAAATAAAAAAGGGAAATTCTACTTGGTACCCCTGTGTTTAAGGCTTTTCTAATTAATGCCCAACGTTATTTTGAACCCCGATAGGTACCCCTGTATTTAAGACTTGTCAAACTGGTGCCCTACGTATTTATCAATTCCATTTGGTACCCCTGTGTTTAAGGTTTTTCCAATTGGTACTAAACTGTTTTTAAGGTAGGCATCCCTAACATATAATGCCACGATTTTAAATGAGGATTTTATAAGCGTAAGACTCGTCTAATGGAATTCTAAAAATTTCTTACTCCTAATAATCACATTTCTTTAAAAACACGACGTTATACGTTAGAGATACCTACCTTGAGAATACTTTGTATAACATTTCAACGGGATTCCCGCCGAACCTCGATTTTTACTTTTTATTTCTTATTTATATTTTACTGTTTATTATTATTTCTATTTTAGGCATTTCGACGGAATTCCCGTCGAAATTAGTCGATGTGGCAGTCGCTGGGAGCCACCGGCGGCGATCGATTATTACTCGGCGGTCGCGCATCTGTCGGCTGCTTCCGTGGACCACTGAAGCTCTTGACAGTGCTGCTCATGCCGCTCTTCGCCGGCCTCGATAATGGTATTGGAAAAGCATGAAACACATGGGTACCAATCGGAATTGAAAAATTACTATGGCTATCAGTCGGAAAAGTCTTAAACACATGGGTACCTATCGGAGTTGAAAATAACTTTGGACACCAACTGAAAAAGTCTTAAACACAGGGTATCAAGTGGTTCCCAATAAAAAACCTATCAAATGAGGTGAGTGATTACAAGATAAAGCAAATGCATCCAAGTGTCATGATATGATACATGTTTGTCTTCCTTGCGATTATAACTTCTTTGTTCATCGTGTTCACCATCTACATTTTCTTAGTCTCATGTTGCAGCTTTTCTTTCTCATTCTCAATTACATATTGGAGGATCCTTCCATTAAAAAAATCAGATCCATTTCTCTGAAAAAAATGAATTAACATTACAGCCACATACCGAAAAGATGAAGAAAAATTAACTAAAAATTGTTCACCTTGTAATCCCGACAATAATGGAATCGACGACCAGGTTTTCCGACCATGAAGTTCTCAATCTCAAGGGACTGCTACAATGGCAATACAAGCCGCTTTGGATGAAGACATTGAAACCTTGTCCCACGTAAACCTAAAATTATGATGGTAATGAAATGGAGTGGTGAGGAACAAGGATGCACGCTTTACCGCTATGAATGACTCGATTTGTTTGAGTTACATGCTAGATTCCGACAATGTTTTGAAAGAGAATGAGTTCTTCGATTTGGAGAACAAATCTCGACTATCACGTCGTGTTGTTGCTCCTACTTAAAGATAGGTTTTTACTTAATCATTATTGTTAATTACTTAGTTGTTATTATGAAAATATTATTGTGTGTCTTATTCTTATCATTGAAGTTTTTGTCTTTAGGTAGGTGGCGCTTAGTTAGAGAAAAAAATTGGGTCCAAATCATCGATATCGGCGTACACGTGTTAATTTCGGGTTAAATTGTTCTTAAATTGCTCATTTTTTAGATTTACAGGACTAAAAATTATCCGCTTAATTAAGGTATCCCGAAATCGCCATAACCCCAAATTTACATGACAAAACAAATAATAAAGCCATTTTTTTTACCTCTGTCGGGCTAAGCCGGCCAGGCCCGCGGCCCACCTAAGGGGCGGGGCAGGCCTCCCTTTCTCAAGCCCACCAGAATGCAGAGCTACCGGCGTCCGCCCCGCCGGCCTGTTTGATAGCTCTAGATTTAAACGAACTTAGGCCCGTTCAAAACTCGAGTCTCGAGACCTGAATATTGTTGGGGTGGGCCCGATTAATCGAGGCTGGCCCCCGAACAGTGCAATGTGGCGATAACGGAAGCGCGCTTTGAACCGAGCGGCGTAGGGTGACGAATTTTCGATTTTCAACATCTAAACTCGACCTAGCACCCTTCGGCTTCTTCCGAGGGCCGAAGATATTGCTCTGAGCCTCAGAAGACCACGTCTAATTCGAATTTTCCAAATTCGAATTTAATAAAAATTTATTCGAATTGATAATTAAATTCCAAACTAGTTCGAACAAAGCGGCAGCCGACAATGTTTCGACTATTTGGCGACCGAAACGACTTCCAATAGATACCAAATTTTCCAGATTGATTATACACTTCCCGAAGATTGTAACGAGGGGTCTTTCGAATCATTCCGATGTCCTTTGGTATTTTTGGCAAAATCAAATCAGTAGTTCCAAATTATCAATTCGAGCAAAGCGGAAGTCTGCCGTCTTTCGTCAGTTTGATAACCGAAACGATTTCCAATCGATACCAAATTTTCCAGATTGATTCTACACTTCCCGACGATCACAACAAGGGGTTGTTCGAATCATTCCGATATCTTTTGGTATTTTTCGTAAAATCAAATCAGTAGAGTTCGAAACATACCGTCGGTGAACGTAATTGCACCTCGGATGGATGTCGCAACACCTCGTCTGGCTCTCGGGGACTCCGGACTAGATCGTCACGCTGGTATGGCCTTGATCGAACCTCCGAGACTGCTCCCAATGGCTAGACGCAGTTCGGTTCGGGTGTCAGGCTTCGTCAAACGAACCCGTGGCTTGAATAATGTAGCTTAACAAGTACAAACTACACTCTTTCTTTTTCCTTAGCTTTTAGTTATTGAGAGCAAAGTGACCAAGTACTAAGACTTAGAGCTAACTCACGTTGGCCTTTCTCTTCATTTATGCATGTCTCTTTTTAATTTTTAACACCTAAGCACATGAGGTGTCTCATTTTTTCTTATAGTATAATTCCGCTAACATTGTTTATTATTTTCTACACCACTTAAAGTATGAGTCACTTGCCACCTCAACTTATGTGGCATGCTAGGAATTGTCAAATGTCCAAGACCGTCAACATGCATACATTCAATTAAGTCCATGAGGTTTCTAAATTCTCAATTTTAGTCCCTCAATTTTAAGTAATAAAATAATTAAATCTAATTTAATTATTTTAATTACAATTGAGCCTCATTTAGTTAATTAATTAAGCACTTAAGGCAATCTTAAGTCCTAATTATTTCCGTGACCCTCACCGGAACGTAACTAAATCGTCGACACCTCGTATCAACTATGCCACTACTTCAACGAATCTCATTCGTTAGGTTCCAGTGAAAAGCCCGCCGTTTTCGTTCAAGTTCATTACCATTTTTAAGCGCGACTCTCTAGGTCCGTCTCAACTGGCATGGAGGGAATCTAGGAGTCCCGCTATTCACCTAGCCTATCACGCGGTACCGAACAGATCCCAGTTGAGAACGAATTTTGATCTAATCGAAATTCGGGCGAACCGACTATAGTGTATACATTTAAATACATCTTACGCCTTTCACTTGCGTCCCGATTAGGTGAGAGCCATGTAAATGTCAAACTCACTAACCTAACACTATGTTATAATCGAGACCCAACCGATTATTTAAACTCCGCTCCGTATCTAATACGAGCGAGCTTTCCAAGCTTCGGCCGAAGGCTTTACAATCGTCGTTCTCCAATTACGTTATAGGACGTTAACCTATACTAATAATAGGCAGTGAATCCCGATAGCAGTCAAAGCCCGGCAATCACCTCCGTAAAGTCGGATGCGTTTCGCCGCTGGCCCGTGTTCCATTTCCGAACACTTGCGAGCCTAGCCAACTAGCGACAAACCGAAATCGCGAAAGCAAATCCGTCAATTACCCTATCGGTCTGAGGCTGCTATAGTCATTCGTTCAATCATTGGCAACATCCTAGTCATGTGATTGAGAAGAATATGAGCCGAATGTCCGAATACGCGATCTCTCCGATCAGCGATGTCTCCATCACGACCCACAACCTCTCAGGTAATCGGTGACATTACCGATACTACGTGGTCGTCAATGAATAAGTCATATTCAGATATCTAGTCACCCACTTATAATCCTTAGACTTACGGACTTTTTATTTAATGCTGTGATTAAGGACCGTCCGGTGTCTCCTCTCTCGTCCCCACGAGAATCAGACGTCCAACTAAAACATTTGGGTGTTATTTATTTATCGCACCTCCGGATGCCGAGCAGATTTTAAATTCGATAAATAAATAATAATGCCTTTATTATAATGTACATAATATTCACTATTTTATTTTGAAAGTATATACAATAAAACTGTCTAGCGACCTATACATCATCGTGCGCCCTATATTATTCCTAGTCCTCGTATGGCATTCCGAGGGCACACTCCCTAACAAATTATCGTTCAAAATCAAAACATTCGAGTCAGACTGGACTTAGTCGGAGTGTGGAGACTACGGTGGCGTTGTGTGGAATACCTACCTAATCGAAAATGTGACGACCCTCATTTTCTATTTAAGTTTAGTGGCGGATTTTCGCAACGTAAATTGCGGAAGACCGTCTAACAAAAACATTTTTCGTAAATAAAATATATTTCCAACAAACTCGTCTACATTGTCATGACTTTATATGGGCCGTACCCCAAAATACCAAAATATCCAAAACCCTAACATCGCTCCACAGGTCTTCATCCATGTACAACCTCTCCCTCAAAAGTTCGTGGAGCACCGCCGTTAGCCCGCCTCAGCCATCATCAATGTTTCCAATGTCGTTTTTGTCCCCCAATTAATTTAGCTATTAGTTTTGCCAAAATTTACGGACCAAATCAGCCCGAAGTTACGGGCCATTTTGGTCCCACTTTCTTCGGCCCCGCATATATTCTATTTGGCCCAGCACGACTCGTAAATTCATCCAAACTAATGGTTAAATTAACCAAGGAACCAAATCGGTACAAAAAGTATAGTTTGACATATCGAAATATAGGGACCAAAAATACTCTACCCCAAAACATGGGTACCAAAAAGTTATCTTCTCCCGCGTACATTTATGTATACATATTGCATTGTCTTCCCTACCACTTGGGTTTAACTCAAGTCTAACTATAACTTGACATGTGGCATATTTATTAAATGTATAATGATATTATTGGATATTTAAATACGGATGGAGAAGGTATTATGTCTTGATTGAAAGTTGGGAATACCCAAGTGGATAGGAAATTCAGGACCTATATATGTACAGAGAGAGAGACAGAGAGAGGGAGAGAGAGAGAGAGAGAGAGAGAGAGAGAGAGAGAGAGAGAGAGAGAGAGAGTTGCTATATATATGTTTATCATACCAGCTTTGATAGGTTCCGATCAATCCCCTCTCGTAAATGACGCCGAGGGTGTTGACCCGAGCCTCGACGGGGACCACGTTCATCACCCAGAGCGGATCTTCGATCAAATTAGCGGCGAATCCGCCCAAGAAAGCGTTCATGTCGAGGATGTTGCAGTACCTTCCGGGCTGTCCTAACTGGTTGTTTAGTCCGCAACTTGAGGTCCTTCTCGAAAGTTTCGGGGGTAACGCCATTTACGGTGCCCTTAATAATCCTAGGTGGCACCGAGGTTAGCCGCTTGGGCCATTTTTCTAATTTGCCACCCGACGTTTCCACGTCGTCCGATACTTCTGGCAATCGGGTCAAACAAGTCTCTAAGCTCGTGTACCTACGAAACAAGTTAAAAAATATTGATACAATTATCTACTGATTTGGGCTGAAATAGTTTCTCGATGTGGGACAAATAATCTTAGCGTGACTCTGATTTGAGTTTATGTAGAAGAAAAAAAAAATTAGCTAAAAGTGATGCGAAGAAACGAACCAAGCCTTGTCGGGATCTTGTTGGAAGGGCAAAAAGGCGGGTTTTTTACGATCCTTCGTAGATTTTCGCACTTGGCATGATTGAGGGGCTTTTGCCAGATTGCAATATCGTCTTTCTCGACGAGTTTTTTCCAGCATAGGCTTCGAGTGACGTTCTCGATCTGCATCTGGTCTGCGTTCAAGTCCTCCTTCGTTCTTTCCCAACCCTTGTAATACTTCCTCCAACGTATCGGTGGGCCCGAGAGGAACCAATACCCACCCGGCCTCAAAACACGGTCCACCTCAATCAAATACGCGCCATCTAATACATACCGAAAAGAAAAAGTTCAAAATTACTAAGCTTGTTTTAGTTTAATTCTTTTTGAAAATTAACGAAAATTGTAATTTCACGTGATTTCACCGTGTTCGCCCGACAGAATTAGGCAGCGAGAGCAGTGAGCTATGTCGAAGGCCCTCGAAGGGTAAGGAAGTCTTTTCGACGCGATGACGCCTATTAAGGCGGGAACTCCTCTCTCAAGGGCGAACTGAACTTGCGCTTCGTGCGTATCCCTCGGCGCAAAAGACATTGGAAGGATGTTTCTTGATAGAAGATAAGCTCCCCAACTCGCAACCTTTGTTTGAATTCCATATTTAAGAGAATTTATCAGATTTCTTGAAATGAAAAGCCATTGTAATAGAAAAAAAAAAGAAAGTTGTTTATATACTGTATTAAAGTCATGCGTTTCCCGTACAAAACCACAAAATCAAGTGTGTGTTGTGCTCTTACTAAATGTGTAATTAATCAAAAGAGTTCTGACCAACAGCTGTTCTGATCACGTTCTTACCAAATGTGGTTCATTTTGACAATGACCTTATCCCAATCAAGGTTCTGAAACCGGATTTTCGAAGCGGACCGGAAATTTTAGTGGTTTAACCGGTATAAAACCGGAATCAAACCGGAGTGAAACCGGTATCTTAAATATAATAAATATATTTTATATATGAATCAATCAAATAATATGGAAAATATACATACTTTTATGAACTTTTTTCCAAACTATAATTATATAAATTAAGGGGTAAAATTAAATAAAAGTAAATAGGGTGGTTTGTTATAAATTAATAATATGCCAAGTATTAAATCTATGAGTTGAGGTCGAATTTTAATAAAAATAGCTAATAAGTTAATTATAAAATATAAAATTAGGGCGTTGGGTGGATTCGAACCCAAGCCCATAAAGTAAAATATCCACAACTTAATCACTAGACCAAACTAATTTGTTTTTCTATTTTGTATAATTTATTTAAAACCAATTGTTTTATATTTTTAAATTAAAAAAAGACCGGATCGGATTTTTGACCTGTCCGGTCAGAACTGGCCGGTTCAGTCCGGTCTTCAAAACCATGATCCCAACCCAATCACCCAAATAAAGAAAACAATGGCAAATTGTTAGAATCTATTTAAATTTATTGCCTCAAATACATATAATAATCTTTCCACAAAAAGCAGATACCTGCCTGAGCCAAGCCATTACACAGAGAAAAAGACAACGTTAGAAACAAGCTGACCAGAAAGAGGGGAATTGCCCCCAAAAGCTGTGTATGGCATGTTCAATCATTTCTGGCAAACTAAACTAAAAAATCGATTCAAGAAAACCATTTTTCTTCTTTTCTATTATTATTTAAATTTCGAGTGCTTTGCTTGCTCGCATACTTACCCCACAACCAGTGTCGATTGCAGTTCTTACAGAGCCATCTTCGAGGTTGATCAACTTTCCTATGTCGTCGATGTACGCGCCGGAGCGGTGAGGGAACATTGTCCCGCCGCCGGGGAATCTGAAACGGTCGCCGTCAAACCGGATCCAGTTCTGAACCGCTTTCTCCACCGTGAGCTCCTTCTGAGGTACGTTGGCGAACCACGCCACGTCTCTGCTCACCGGCCATTTGAAAGGGCTCTTGTACCTTTATTACAGCCCACTCAAACGTTGTAATAAAATAGAACGGCGATTGCTCGATTGATCGATTTTTAACTAACCATGGTTAGGTTTTCTAACTCATTAACTCACCCGTGGGGCGCAGGGATTCGACATTTGAGGAGCTCACTCGCCGGGCAGTGCCTCTCTCTGTAAATAAGTCGATCTCTTGGGTATTTGAGGGACCTCTTTGGGTCTTCGCAGGGAGTGTACTCATGTTGGTATTTAATATCATAAGAAATAAGAAGGCTAAATAGATATTCAAGATGGGATGATTTAGAATCATTAGTACATAGGCTATTTATACACACTCCACATACTTAATCCACATACATTAACAACACCTAAACCACACACCAAACACACAACACATTAATCCAGTTAACCAAAACAAATATCATACTTACTTTGTAGAATATTGATTAGGTTCAACACTTCCCCTTAATCTTGATTCTGCAAAGTAGTTACGCCAAGCATCGTCCGTAGTTTCACAAAAGCGTCAATCTTCAAAGGTTTGGTAAGAATATCTGCGAGTTGATCTTCACTTCGACAAAACTCTACTTCTATATTTTTCTTCTCAATTAGCTCTCTTAAGAAATGAAAACGAATGTCGATATGCTTACTACGTCCGTGTCCGTGTTCAACTGGATTCTTTGCAAGATTAATTGCAGACTTGTTGTCGATATAGATCTTGATAGATTCTGTAACTGGAATATGTAGTTGGCGGAGCAGATTGGATAACCAAATAGCTTGACAAGCACAATAAGCTGCAGCAATATATTCCGCTTCGCATGTCGACAATGCTACGATAGGTTGCTTCTTCGATGACCATGAGCAAACAGTTTTCCCGAATAGAAAACAATACCCAGACGTACTTTTTCGATCATCCAGATCACCAGCCCAATCACTATCGGAGTATCCTATGAGAGAGCACTTATCACCAGAAGTATAAAATAAACCAAAATCAGAAGTACCTTTGAGGTAACGTAGAATACGCTTAGCAATTTGCAAATGAGACTGATATGGTTCCTGCATGAATCTGCTAACCAAACCAACACCATAAGATATGTCAGGTCTCGTAACTGTAAGATATCTTAAACATCCTGTAATTTGCTTAAAGTAAGTTGGATCAACCCTCGGTCCTTCCCCTTTCTTCGTAAGCTTCGTACCAACTTCAACTGGAGTTTTTGCTGGATTGCAGTCTTTCATCTGAAATCTTTTCAAAAGATCAGCAATATATTTCTTCTGAGATAAGAAAATTCCATCCTCCTTTTGGATTACCTCAATACCAAGAAAACGAGACATAAGACCGAGATCGGTCATGTCGAACTCCTTCATGATGGACTGCTTAAAACTCTCAATCATACGTGAGTAGTTACTTGTAAATAATAAATCATCAACGTATAGACATACCATTAGAATGTCACGAGTATTGCTCACCTTAACATATAGTGAGTGCTCCGAAGGACATCTTCTAAAACCAGCTCGAAGAAAGAACGAATCAATGCACTTGTTCCATGCTCTTGGAGCTTGCTTCAAACCGTACAACGCCTTTTTGAGTCGATAAACTTGTTCCTCAGAACCTTTTTTCGCGAAACCAGGAGGTTGTTTAACATATACCTCTTCCTCCAATGGTCCGTTAAGAAATGCAGATTTTACGTCCATCTGATAGATTTTCCAACGGTTCTGAGCAGCTATAGCAATCATCGTTCTAATGGTTTCCATGCGAGCGACAGGAGCAAAGACTTCTTGGTAGTCAAAACTAGCTCGTTGCTCGAAACCTTTTGCGACGAGCCTTGCTTTATACCTTTCAACAGCTCCGTTGGTCGCCAATTTTGTTTTGAAGATCCACTTCACGTCAATGGCTTTACAACCTCGTGGCAGATCAGTAAGCACCCACGTATTGCTTTTTTCAATTGCTCCGAGTTCTTTGTGCATCGCCTCTATCCATTTAGGATCTTTAAATGCTTCCTCCAAAGTTATTGGCTTAATGTCTGCAAAGAAAGCAAAGTGGACCAGCTCTCCATCGTCATTTACTTGATTATCAGAAGTTACCTCAAATTCCTGAAGATATGATGGTGGTTGTCGGCTACGTTGAGATTTTCGGGTGACTGGAGCATCAGAACTTGTAGAAGCTTTTGTAATGTCATGCGGCATCTCCGTCCTCTTCAAAAGGAAAGATGTTGCTCCTAATCCGAGGAGTTATTCTGATTCCATTCCCATGATTCATCTTCAGCAAAAGTGACGTCCCGACTAACAATGACTTTGTTTGTAGAAGGATTGAATAGCTTGTATCCACCATCTTTATAACCAATTAGAATTGTCTTCTCAGCCCTGTCGTCCAGCTTTGTCCTCGTACCTGCTGGTATGTGAGCATAAGCAACAGAACCAAACACCCTCAAGTGTTTAACGCTTGGTTTATAACCACTCCATGCTTCTTCTGACGTACGATCTTGAACTCCTTTGGTCGGACATCGATTTATAATGTAAACAGCACAGGAGACAGCTTCAGCCCAAAACGAATTTGGCATATTCTTGGTTTTCATCATGCTTCTGGCCATGTCCATGATCGTCCGGTTCTTTCGCCCAGCAACTCCGTTGTGTTGAGGAGTGTACGGAAAAGTAATATCGTGATGGATACCCTCTACTTTATAGTACTCATTAAACTCGTTAGAAGTATACTCACCTCCACCATCAGTTCGTAACTCCCTCAACAGATAACCACTTTGTTGTTCAACGTGTGCTTTAAACTTGAGAAAAATATCAAATACTTCTGACTTTCTTTGTAGAAAAAATACCCATGTTTTACGGGAAAAATCATCAATGAAAGTCAAGAAGTACCTATTATTCCCGTTTGATAAGACATTCATCGGGCCACATACGTCCGAGTAGACGATCGCAAGAGGTTGCGTTGAACGTTGTTCCCTTGCCGTAGCAAACTTTGTGCGGTGATGCTTTCCAACAGTACATGCTTCACAAATTTGTTCTGGGTGTTGAATAGATGGCAAACCCTTCACCAATTTTTCTTGAGAAAGCATCTTAAACTTTGAAAGTTTAGATGTCCAAACCGTAAGTGCCATAACCAAGACTCATTTTTTGTAATAGCACTAAGACATTTATAAGCACCACGAGAAATGTTGATTTGAAACATCCGATTCTTTGTGATAGGGGCTGAAAGAATTAGAGTACCTCTTTTGTCGCACATAGAAAACTTTCCACCACGTAGTGACATATCATACCCCTTTTCAGATAGTTGTCCAATACTCAGTAAGTTCGTCTTTAAACCTGGTACATAGAATACGTCTGATATATACTTCTGATCGCCATTCTTTAGGTTGATGAGGATTTGCCCAATACCTATAACAGGTATGCTCATATCATCTACAAATTTGACACTTGATTTGAAAGATTCGTCAAGCTCTACAAATAACTCCTTTTTACCGCACATATGGTTTGTACACCCGGTATCAAGAAACCACGTGTAATAGTCTGATAATTCCTTGTTGCCTGAAGTGACCATCAAGAGAGCATGGTTTCCTTCTTCATCTTGTTGTGGGCAGTTAGCCCGCTGGTCATTGTCTTTGTATCTACATTCATTTGCATAATGCCCAAATTTAAGACAATTATAACATTCAACGTTAGACTTGTCATACCGTCCTCTACCACATCCACGGCCACGGCCTCTTGTAATTTGATTGCGGTTGGCTTGCTCCTGATTATCACCACGATTGTTACTATAGCCACCGCCGTTACCATATCGGCCACCTTGGGCTCGGCCTCGACCTCGTCCTCGACCACGAGAGTTGGATTGTTGTGTTTTGGAATCACCAGATGGTTGGACTTGTAAAGCTTGCTCAGCAACGTTCTTCGTTTTCTTCTCAACCATACGTTGTTCATGGGCTTGTAGGGTACCGGTCAATGCATCCACAGACATCTTTGACAGGTCATGTGCTTCTTCAATGGCTACCACTATGTGGTCGAATTCGTTTGTTAGTGAACGTAGAATCTTCTCAACGATGGTCTCGTCGTCTAGCTTCCCACCGTACTTCTTCATTTGATTTGTCAAAAGCAGCAGTCGACTTATGTAGGTTGACACTGATTCAGTAGCCTCCATCTGCGAGCTTTCGTATTGTCGCCTTAACGTCTGGAGTTGGACTTTCTTTACCATGTCATCTCCTTGGTATGTTCTCATAAGAATTTCCCAAGTTTTCTTTGACGTTGTTGCTGCTTCGATCTTTTCGAACACCTCATCGGTTGCTCCCTGTTGAATAAGGAACAACGCCTTCTTATCTTTTTTCTTACTTTCACGATAAATAACCTTCTCTGGATCGGTGGCGGTATCCTTGACTTCATCGAAGCCTTTCTCCACGATCTCTAGCAATTCGTGGTTGTCGAAGAGGACTTTCATCTGAGCCGCCCACCTATTGTAATTTTTTCCATCCAATACAGGAACCATAAGCGAGCTGTTCATCGCCATAGCTCTGATACCAATGTTGGTATTTGATACCGTAAGAAATAAGAATGCTAAATAGATATAGAGAAGATGCTTAATTCAAGTGGGATGATTTAGAATCATTAGTACATAGGCTATTTATACACACTCCACATACTTAATCCACATACATTAAGAACACCTAAACCACACACCAAACACACAACACATTAATCCACTTAACCAAAACAAATATCATACTTACTTTGTAGAATATTGATTAGGTTCAACAACTCAGAGTAGTTTATTTCGCAGGGAGGGTACGGCGGTAGCTCCGCCGCGGAGTCGGCGGCGGCGGCGCTCGTCTTGGCGGTGTGGTGAGTGGTGAAGTCCAAGCTAGTTGACGACGTCATGGCGTTGGTGGGGTGGTGGTGGGCGGTCGGGTAACATGGGAGGCCGCCGGCGGCGGAGATGGCGGTGGTGTGGGGTCGGCCGCCGCCGAGCTGCCACGCGCCGAGGAAGTAGGAGAGGGAACCTAGGATTGCGAGGATGGCTATGGAGTAGAGCTTCGGTTTCTTGGCGTTGCTGGGCTTGGAGAGTGGTGCGTAGTGTGTTACGCTTGAGCCCCTCATTGGCCTACTTCGTTGACTGTTATTTGTGAGTGATATTAAGGTGAAGCTTTGCGTAATAATATATACATATATATGTATATATATTATGAGGAAGATTCTTGGAGTTTGCGAAGGGGGCGAGTTGGCAGAAGGAAAATTTGGGCATGTGCGTGGTGCGTGCTTGCTGCCTATCTGTATGTAATTAAGGACATTTAACAGTAATTATACTTTCGTTTGGTGTTATAATACTACTACTATTTAAAGTTAAAAAGCTAGATTGATGATAATTGATGCTTTTTCTGTATTATTGGCACTTTTGCAGATAAGGGTATGCTTTTGTGAACGTCCACGTCAATGGAGGAGTACTCTGCTAAAAGTTATTTAAAAGAATAATGAAATTGTAGCAATTGCAAAAATTTCGTGTTTCTTATAGTCGGTGCTGATTTTACCTATAGAATTACTGAGTTATTGGTGTTGTTCAACCGAATATAAATCTCATTGTCCAATTCGAAATTCCAATGGAATTTATTTTTCGTATTACTTTTCGTAGACATACTACGATTATAAAAATATTAATTTGAAAATGAACCTTTAATACAGGTATACGAAGATCGACCTCTTGGGTCCAGCTCAATTTGCAGCGGAAGGAGGAAACCAAATTCTCCTACCCAATTGGCGATGTATGCACTGACTTCATTTGGGGGGTTTCGGTGCCTATAAAAGTGGCACGATGGTTTCATTGATGATCACCCAACTCCAAGAGAGAGAAGAGAGCGAACGAGAGAGCTGAGAGGGAAAAAGAAAAGAAGAAAGAACCAAAAATCTTATCCGGGTGGATAAAGTTGAGAGCGGTGCAGTTTTTACTAGGTAGTTGGGAGTCAAATACATTACTCGGGTGGGCAAGGGGCTCGGGTTTGAGTTTAAACACGAGCGTTAAATTTGTACGGTGTAATATTCTCAATATATAGTAAAGCTGGTGCTCTCCGTGGAGGTAAGCGGTATTGGCCAAACCACGTAAAAATCTCGTGTCCTCTATTGGCATCATTTCGGCTTTATACTATCCAATAAAATTGTCGCGGGTCCAAAAATCAACCTTCCGCTGGGCCTGAAAAATTACCGCTCAATCCAACAAGTGGTATCAGAGGCAAGTATAATTGATATTCTGAGTATGCTCTGTGTTTGCAGCTTTATCTGATCTTCCACATCAGAAAAGATATCAAGAAGGTTTATCGTTACGGGGGAGCTAGTGTCAGGCGAAGCTGTTGAATCTATGCAAGGATAATGGTGACGGAAAGCCGTTTCAAAGTGCGACAATTTGATGGTACGTGGAGTTACTATGTGGCAGGGACGAGTGAAGGATATACTTGTTCATCAAGACTTGGCTAAAGCTTCGAAAGGGGACACGGCAAAGCCGGAGAAAATGACGAAAGAAGACTCGGAGGATTTAGATCAAGATGTGTCAGCACAATCCGTTTGTACATTGCGGATAACATTATTAATAATGTTGTTGATGAGGATTCTGCACCAGACTTGTGCGCGAAGTTGGAGGAGCTGCATCTCGGGAAATACTTAGCCACAAGGTTAGATCTGAAGCAGGAGCTGTATCGGTTGAAGATGGAGGAAGGTCGAAATCTGATGGCGGTTTTTCTCATGATGAATGGATATTTGATTCGGGGTCGAAGTACCATATTTACTCCGAGAGAAATATTTTGATACGTTCCAGAAGATACGAAGAGGTTCGGTTTCCATGGCTGATGGATATCATCATGTGGTTCGTGGTGTTGGAACTGTGAAAAACAAAATTACTGACGGAGCGGTTCGGGCTTTGGGTGGTGTGATCTTTGTCCCAAAGTTACGGAAGAATTTAATATCTTTGAACCAGCTAGACTCCAAAGGCTATGGGAGTTTCATAGCAGGCACAGTCTGTAAAATCACACGTGGCGAAAAGGTCCTACTGAAGGGAGAAAAGCGTGGAGGTTTGTATCGTCTGGACAGGAGTGTAGTACAAAATATCCTGACTTCGATGGGTTCACGAAAATCGCTCGCGCGTAGTAGAAAGGCAGACGGTGGTGAGAAGGAAAGTCCTGCTGTAGAAGGGGTTGCATCAAAGTCCCTCTTCAGAATCGACAGGTAGAGTCGGTTCGACAGCTGCACATAGGATTGGCGCGGGTGAATCAAGTGGGTAGGACCTGAATTCTTGATTCGAACATGTGTAGCTAGTATAAGGAAGGCCAATAGACGTTCATGGTATTTACGAACGAGTTACTCTCTCATTCTCGGGTTCGCTGAAGTGCTCTCTGGAGAAGATGTTGAATGTCGTTGGAGGGGGAGAATTGTTGGGTCCAACTCAATTTTCAGCGGTTGAAAAGTCAAGGAGGAAACCAAATTCTCCTACCCAATTGATGATGTATGCACTGATGCATTTGGGGGTTTGTTGTGCCTATAAAAGAGGCACGATGGTTTCATTGATAACAACCCAAATCCAAGAGAGAGAAGAGAGCGAGGGAGAGAGAGCTGATAGGGAAAAAAAGAAAGAAAGAAAGAAAAATCTTATCCGGGTGGATAAGGCTGAGAGCGGGTGTAGTTTTTACTAAGTAGTTGGGAGTAGGTACAAACACATTACACGGATGGGTAAGGAGTCTCGGGTTTGGGTCTAAACAGGGACGGACCCAGGATTGGAAGCCTGGAGGGGCAGCCCACAAGAGCCCAGTTTTAGGATTCTATGGGCAGCCCAGCAGCCAAGCCAAATGGCTTTTTTACTGAAAAATATAATATAACCTAGGTGGGATTCGAACCCATGCTCCCGTGAAGGGTGTAGTTTTTACTAGGTAGTTGGGAGTAGGTACAAATACATTACCCGGGTGGGTAAGGGGTCTCGGGTTTGGGTTTAAACAGGGAAGGACCCAGGATTGGAAGCCTGGAGGGGCAGCCCACAAGAGCCCAGTTTTAGGATTGGAGGCGCAGCCCAACAGCCAAGCCAAATGGCTTTTTTACTGAAAAATAATATATGAGCTAGGTGGGATTCGAACCCATGCCCCCGTGAAGGGTGTAGTTTTTACTAGGTAGTTGGGAGTAGGTACAAATACATTATCCGGGTGGGTAAGGGGTCTCGGGTTTGGGTTTAAACAGCGACGGACCCAGGATTGGAAGCCTGGAGGGGCAGCCCAACAGCCAAGCCAAATGGCTACTGAAAAATAATATATAAGCCAGGTGGGATTCGAACCCATTCCCCCGTGAAGGGTAAGATTTTAAGCTACTTAGTTCTACCACTTGAGCCAAGCTATTATGGTAATATCTATGAATGAATATACTACTACGAACGTTGGAGCTGGGGGGCAACTGACCCCCATGCCCCAACGTAGTTCCGTCATTGGGTTCAAAAAACGAGCGTTAAATTTGTACGGTGTAATATTCTCAATAACTGGTGCTCTCCGTGGAGGTAGGCGGTATTGGCCGAACCACGTAAAAATCTCGTTCTCTATCGTATAATTTCGGCTTTATATTATCCCAATAAAATTGTCACGGGTCCAAAAATCAACCTTCCGCTGGGCCCGAAAATTACCGCTCAACCCCAACACCATTTCGAGATTCCTTTGAACTACTATTTTATTTCTTATTCACCTATTAATTTTTATGCGAATATTGTTTATCGCAGTCGCATATACGCGTCTTCAATAATGTTTTGCGAGGAAGGCTACATTCATTCACGAACAACAGTTGAGGAAAGTAATGTGGATAACCAAAAAATACTACAAATGGACGTTAAATAAATGTTAGAGTGATCTTCATTTATGTAATCCGTATAATGACATTTCAAAGACCTATGTCTAACCGATTCGCTTATGCATTGTCACACGACACCAAACTGAGTATTTCTTGATTAATGTGAATTATTCTTTTTCTTTTATACTTTTTAGGCTAAAATGCATATAATCTCCTCGTGGTTTCGCGAAAATGCACATAAACCCCTGTAGCTTTTTATTGTATGGTATTCCTTCGTGGTTTAACTAATGTTGCACCGTACCCCCGGACAGCAGTTTTGCCTGAAGTTGGATTACCGGAGCCACTGCAGGTGGGTCGTTGGACCACGTTATTTATTGTTAACTAATGTTGCGTACTTTCCTTGTCCAATCAAATAGGCAAACGGTCAGCTAAAGTATAGACGACAAACCCATAATAATTTGACCAATGAAATCAAGAAGCGACTGGGAACGGCGCCGACAGAAGGCCGAGGGTTATCACTTGAAAAGAAGGTGAATAGTTGTGGTTATTCTGGTCATTTAACAGTAAATAGCGTGGTCCAAGCTTAACCAACTGCAGTAACAGTGCGAGTTATCCAATTTCGGGCAAAACTGCTGCAAGGGGGTACGGTGCAACATTTTTTAAACCACGAGGGAGTACCGTACAATAAAATAACCACAGGGGTTTATGTGCATTTTCGCGAAACCACGAGGGAGTTACATGCACTTTAGCCTAATTTTTACTAAGAAAACCCGTTTTATCACCAATGAACTATCTAGTTTTAGCTAGACTAACATATCTGGGGAGAGTACTATTTGGAGCCTACATCGAACAGATAATAAGTCAGAAGTTTGGACTTCATTCCACGTTCTTCTGCCATGTACGATAGCCTTACATTGACTTCAGAGATTTAGCGGGTTTCTCTATTTTAGATAATTAATTAGAACGTTACCATTCAGTTTATTTTGACTATTGGCTTTAAAATCAACGAGCGAACTTAATATAAATCAACAAAGTTGTATAATCCGTGTATTAGGTGATATCCATCTCCGATACTGTTATGTGGATCGGAAACAAAGGTAATGAACAGCGTGGTAAATATTAATGAATAAAATATGGGGCTTTTAAGAATCAGCCCCCTTTTAAGTTTCATAATAGAATTCAGTCTCTGTTAGTAATAATTTCAGTATAAAGGACCCGATATCTTTCAAAGTTAGAGAAAAGGACCAAAAACCTGATCTGACCGAAATACCCCTACAAAAGCTGTATAACAAGTGGTATCCAGAATATGTTTTCCATTATCATCGTTAACCACTTTTTTACGATCAAAAAATCTCGTAAATTTCTATTTTCGTTCGAACGATCCTCGACAACGAAACTGATCTATCCATGAGGGTTTATTTTGATATTCAGGTCTCGGAATGTTCGATTTTATAGGTATATTCTTCGAACTCTTTTGATGCAAATAACAAAAACACGATGAAATTGAATCCCGATTCGGTCGAAATTGAAGATATTTTGACAAATTCGAGAGACCCATAACCTAAACCAATCTCTGAAACACACTATTGGCTCTATTGTTCGTCGCTCATAGTTTGCCGAAATTTAAAATCGCCGGATTGTTTCCTGAACAACTGTTCCCGAAACGTGGTATCGATTGTCAGGCATCAGTCACCGTAAAACAGTTAACTGGTATTGGTAAGCTGGCATATGGTGTATATACTGATTAAAAGGTTCGAGTAAGCTGGATTTGGTACCATTTGCCAAATATCTGGTATCACCGTAACAGTGGAAACTCGATCGAAACAATCGATCGTATATATTATTTCCATCTGCCCGACCTGCACCAAACCAAGTTGGGTGTGTCCTAGATGGTTTATCATGTTATTCAGGTCTCGAATGTTCGATTTTACGAGTAAATTTCTCGAATTCTTATGACACAAATAATTAAAACACGGTGAAAATTGAATCCCGATTCGGTCGAAACTGAAGATATTTTGTACAAATTCGAGAGACCCATAGCCTAAATAAATCTCTGAAACACACTATTGGATCTATTGTTCGTCGCTCATGGTTTGCTGAAATTTAAAATCGCCGGATTGTTGCCTAAACAACTGTTCTCGAAACGTGGTATGGATTGTCAGGCATCAGTCACCGTAAAACAGTTAACTGGTAATGGTAAGCTGACATATGGTGTATATACTGATTAAAAGGTTCTAGTAAGCTGGATTTGGTACCCTTTGCCAAATATCTGGTATCACCGTAACAGTGGAAACTCGATCGAAACAATCGATCGTATATATTATTTCCATCTGCACGACCTGCACCAAACCAAGTCGGGTGTGTCCTAGATTGTTTATCATATTATTCAAGTCTCGAATGTTCGATTTTATGAGTAAATTTCTCGAATTCTTTAACGCAAATAATTATAACACGGTTAAAATTGAATCCCGATTCGATCGAAATTGAAGATATTTCGTACAAATTCGAGAGACCCATATCCTGACAAGTCGTTGAAGCACATTATTGGCTCTATTGTTCGTCGCTCATGGTTGCCGAAATTTAAATACAATCGTCGGATTTGCCTAATTCTCCGAAACAAGAAAGTGGTACCAGTAAGTTATTAATTGTTATTCTCTCTGTAACTTGTGTTATCCACTTTAGGCGGGATTTCAATAATTTAGGCGGGATCTCAATAATTTTGGCAGGAATTGTATTATCCGGAATGTTCTATGTTCTCAAGAGATATTACAACATTAATGGCCAATAATACCGAATCTTTAATATAAAAGAACAATACAAATCCAATTTTTAACACTATTGTAGATATTGATACTGCATAATATGTTTTCCGTACCACACTACTAATATCATTAATTTCACTCACAAATCCATTTTTCTTGGATTGTTTAGGGTTTGAGGTCTCGAATTTTGAGTTTATGGTCTATTAAATATTGTTCGTGCTTTAATGTTGACTTTGAATACGTTTGTGATTGAATTCATAACGTTATGTATCATCAAAAAGAGATACTAGTATATTTTGTGAAACAAGAGCTATGTGTTTACATGACTTTTGATCTCAACTTTCACATATTGATATCAACATTCGCATAACATGTCTTTAAGGGAATTTGGTTTGTTAACTTAGTAAAATCACATACTTACATGAACATAATTCTTATATATTCGGGTAAAAGTGAATTTACGAACAAAATAAGTCTAATTAATGATGTTATACTGAAAAGCGTATTATGTGGTATATGTATCAAACAATGTGTCATAAATTTGGTTGGTATAGTTTCTTTATATCAGACATCTGGTATTATTTGCAGGTAATGTGGTAATATTCTAAAACATTTCATTAATTATGCTCAAAAATCCATTTTGCTTCGATTGTTTAGTTTGAGGTCTCGAATGTTGAGTTTATGGTCTATTAAATGTTGTTCGTGCTTTAATATTGAACTTTGAATACGTTTGTGATGGAATTCATAACGTTATGTCGCATCAAAAGAGATACTAGTATATTTTGTGAATGAAGAGCTATGTGTTTACATGAATTTTGATCTCAACTTCCACATATTGATATCAACATTCGCAAAACGTGACTTTTAATGAAATTTTGTGATTTAGCTTCATCATATCATTTATTTCCATGAATGTCAATCTTATACATCCCAACGAAATGAATTTGTGAATGAAATTAATCGAAATAGTAATGTGGTATTTATTAGCTATTTTGTGGTTCTTGTAGCTACAAATGTGTTATAACCTTTGTTTATCTTGTTATTTTTTATCAGACATGTGGTACTATTTGCAGGCAATGTAGTAATATTAAGTTATTGTACTATTAATATCTCTGATAATCTAGAACCTTCTAGAATGTTCTTAGTGATGTGTTATCCAGAATGCATGAGTTGTTACTCAGAAAAAATAAAGTGTTACCAACTAGCTTTTTAATTGACAGACATTCCAATATTTCCAATCAAAATTGAAAATGTTTCGATCTTAGTTCGCAGCAAAATTCGTTGTTATTTCATGTCGATTACTAAGACCCACATCCGAATCGGTGTGAATACTCATTATTCGAGCATAAAGTCGAGATTTCACTCGTTTTTTACCAAAATTTTTGAATTATGTTTGAAGCATTATTCCAACTTAACATCGAAAATTGTCCTTGTTTATGAGGACCATAAGAAATTGAGATCGGTTTACCTTTTTCGATTACTAACGTTGAATATTTGTGTGATTTCAAAGAGTTTTGGGTGTCGTACGAATTTATGATCTTCCTCTTGATGCCCTATTTTGTACCTAGACAAAGTGACGTGTTAACTGAACTGATTTGTTATTAGTGAGGCAACATTTATTCGTCAATGTTAAGAATCTGGTATAGTTTTTTATGGTAGTGTTTCCAAACGAGCATAAAGTGGTACCCAGATCAGGTGATTTGTTGCTGAAATTGAAAATGTTAGGATCTTAGGCCGCGACTAGATTCGTTATAATTTCGTGTCGATTACTAAGACATACATCCGAATTGGTGTGAATCCTCATTATTCGAGCACAAACGTCAAGATTTCCTCGTGTTTGTACCAAAATTTTCGAATTGAGTTTGAAGCATTATTCCAATATAACATTGAAAATTTTCGTTTGTTACGAGGACCCATGAGAAATTGAGCTCGATTTTTGCATTTTCACTCAATAACGTAGAAGATATATGAGATTTCAGGGTGTTTTGGGCGTCGTACGATTTTTGATCTTCCTCTTGACACCCTAGTCCGTACTAGTTGCATGTAGTTATTATAGGAAATAAACTGTTTTTGTTTCTCATTTTTTGTTATATATAATGCAACATTTGTTCCTCTGTGCTAGGTCATCTGTTATTATTTTTGAGGATGTTGTTTCCGAAACAGACGCAAGTGGTACCACGATGACGTGATGTGTTACTGAAACTGAAAATGTTTGGATCTTAGGTCGCGGCAAGATTCGTCGTAATTTCATGTCGATTACTAAGACCCACATCCGAATTGGTGTGAATCCACATTATTCGAGCACAAACGTCAAGATTTCACTCGTGTTTGTACCAAAATTTTTGATTTGAGTTTGAAGCATTATTCCAACATAACATCGAAATTTTCATTGGTTACGAGAACCCATGAGAAATTGAGCTCGAGTTTACCTTTCCCGCTCAATAACGTCGAAGATTTCGGAGATTTCAAGGCGTTTGGGTGTTGAAAGAATCACAGATCTACCATAAACCGTAAGAGAGGGATGATGGCATAGCTTTGTAAATTTTCGCAACAGTTGAGGGCAAGTGGGTCTTTTTAGCACAATTGGGTCCTTAACTCTAAGGCAAACTTGAGATGGGTGTTTTAAACTGAATTTTAAAGCAGTTGGGGCTGAATCTAAATAGAAGTTGTTTAAATGGGGCTGAAACAAAATTAACTCAAAAAATATTTGTACGCTGACATTGCTGTTCCGCTGATTTAAAAATAAAGTATTATAATTACTGATTCCATGTACGATATAAGAAATTCCAGATAATAATACAATTCCTTGTTAAATTGGGAATATAATATACAAATCTCAAATCAAATTTAATGCTTCCTCGATGATAGTTTCGAACTATAAAGACTTAACTTTCAAATCTTGGATTCATACACATAATTAAATAACGAGTTGTCTCATCTTAACATGCGAATGAAATTTGAACTCATTCATATGTATGTATGGTATGTACACATATACTTAAATATAATTGATCCCTTGAAGCCCGGCATGATTTACTGAAATGGGCCTAACTCAGTTTGTAGAAATTATGTCAAAGATGAGGGAGATTTATATGGAATAACGTTTACAGAGGTAATAGAGAACTACGCAATGTATGGACTATGGAGAAACACCACTTGTAGGTTGACTAAAACACCTCTAATTGTTTTTGGCTTTGAAAACGGATATTTATTGATTATATATTTATATTGAAGTCTATTTAATCCTACTTGGTTTCGTTTTCAGTTTTGATACTAACCCAACTAACCCAAAAAAACTCAAAAAAGATACGGTAAAAACATTGTGCAACCCGATCTCAAAATTAGTATTATGTTCTCCCCCATAATTGAACGAGATTAGCATTTGACTTTAAAATGTTTGACGTTTGAAAAATTCCATACAAGCTCTTTCGTTCGTTGTGAGTTATTAAACCAACCATATCAAAAATGAATACTAAATAAAATATAACAAAAATCTGGGTAATCTATGCATTAATAATTATGATTATAAACTTGTCAGCGTTTACTCTTTAATCCGAGTTTTTTTATCTTAACTTTTGTTAGAAATCGTAAATTTAAAGAATTCAGAGTAACAGTTTTGGTGACTGAACTCAACTAAGTATACCGGTTAGACATAAGTGAAACCGGATACCAGTCAGCAGTTCATCAGCGCTGCCCGAAACCGGATCAAGACTGCTACCGGAGCTCATTGAAGACCGAAATGTCGATACCGGATGTGCCACGTGGACTAAAATTCAAATATGCTCAAGGCGCGACAAGTTGAAGACTTCTAACAAGCAATTAATTAAGGACTGCCAACAAGAGTTAAGTTGAAGTCAAGATAAGCCGAAGAAGGAATAAAGCAAATGGCACAGCGCGAACTGCAGCGAAGACCGGATAGAACCATTTTGGGTAAGTCATTAAATGCTCTGTCCGGTATGAAGAGCTATCTCGCAACGGTCTTCAACAACAAGCTCAACTATAAATAGAAGAGAAGCAAGCTGAAGACACTACTTCACCATCTACGATTTTTTTCAAGAGAATTAGCTCAAGCTTTCAAAGCGTTAAGTTCTTTAGCGAGAAAAGAATTAGGTGTTGTCATCACTGCACTAGACCGATTTGGTCGGTGAGTGGGCTTTCTCAAGGGACTGTAAAAAGCTCTTGAAAGAGACGAACTGTAAAAAGCTGTCTAGGTGTGGACGAGGAATTTAGTTAGCTGAGTATAGCCGCGTGGGTTGTACTGTGTGAGTATAGCTAAGGAGGTTGTACAATGGGGGTTGTAAGTCGAGACTTCTAGTGATACATTCGTTGCAGGAAAGAAGAGGAGACGTAGAAGATTTTGCTCCGAACTTCCAGAAACAAATCTGCATCTGTCACTAACACACGCACATCACATCACACATATCCAGTCTTGGTTCATAACCGACCGGTTTGCTTCCGCACAAAGTCGCACTCACGCATATCAGGCACCAATATCTAACCTTAACTGGTTAAGAACCGAAAAACGTCCAAGTGTTTATTCACCCCCTCTAAACATGCAACCGATCCTAACAACTTTTTCTTTTAATTTTTTCCGGGTCAAGTTGAAGGTGGCGTAGTGTAGAAGACAGAAATATACCTTTGAGTATAAGAATGCATTTTAAAGGTTATAGGATCAATACTGTATTGATGTTACGGTTCTGCATTTTTTAGTTTGAAAATGAATATTTCGGCTGGAAATGAAGTTAGAAGTTGCCTAATAATCTACAGCTATTGCAATAGAAATTCAACACAAGGAAACATGTTCTAATCTTAATTTGTCTGAATTTCTTCGACTTTTCAGCAGGTCACGCTAGGTTTTGCTGTATCGCCACATATGTCCTTAAAATATAATGATTTGATTTGATGAACGTATGTAAAAATGCAAATAACGAAGAATAGACGAACACAGTAAAGGAGATAAACCAAAATTGCAAACCAACTTGATCAATGCTCGTGATCAGCACGTGTCAATTTTACGTCTTCATAACTGATTCTATTTAACGACATATGGACTCGATATTTTCGCTTTGGGCGAACTACACTTTTAGTCACCAATGTTTGGGCCACGAGCGTTTTTGGTGTTGGGAATCCCCGAGGGTCCCTAGACCCACGTTCCTAGAACGGCGGAATTTAAAAATTTTACGGGATTTCCCGTCTATCCAAGTCGCTCGGCTACAAACACGAGAACCTAATGACATAAAGAGATAAGGGATCAGCCATGATACCTTGTTGAAATCTCTCGACGATGGCTAGCTTCGAATCCTTCGAATCCCCGAGGCGTAGTGCCCCTCTCCTACGCCAAAAGCACACGAACGGGGATGCCTTCTTTGCACAAGATCATCACGCCGGCACCTCACTAATGTCGCAGCTGTCCTTGCATGTGCGGCTAGGCCAAGAACGAGCTGCTTGCTGCCCCCGAGAGAGAGAGAGGGAGAGAGAGAGAGAGAGAGAGAGAGAGAGAGAGAGAGAGAGAGAGAGAGAGAGAGAGAGAGAGAGAGAGAGAGAGAGAGAGAGAGAGAGAGAGAGAGAGAGAGGAGAGAGAGAGAGAGAGAGAGAGAATGAAGGAGAAAATTCTTAGTTTTTTCTGTGTTGAACTCAAATTCGAAAAGTTTGCTTCTTCCCTTTCTAGGATCTCGAAAATCCCTATTATAATACTATTTAGAAATGGCCAAAAATAGGCTGAGGTGGTGGG
Source organism: Craterostigma plantagineum (assembly GCA_027422505.1). NCBI lineage: Eukaryota > Viridiplantae > Streptophyta > Magnoliopsida > Lamiales > Linderniaceae > Craterostigma > Craterostigma plantagineum. Next base: position 17,897,820 of record JAPQWV010000017.1, on the reverse strand, counting down.
AGAAACATCACCTCCACTTAGTGGCGGAGCCACATGAGAACCATTGGGGTCCTACTGGGAAAAAAATTATTAATAAGGGTAAAAAAATTTATATTAGGACTAAAACTGAAAAATATTATACTAAAAGGACCCCAGTGAAAATCTATAAAAATAGTGGGTATAGGGTCCAATTTCCAGTTTCCTAGTAAATTACCAAATTGACCCCTCTTATTTAACTGTCTGGCGGAGTCCCCTTTTACCAAGTCTTCGTTTTACCAAGTAACGGATTCAAAAAATTAAATTTAATTAATTAAATATCCAATATCTTAATTAATTAAAATAACATATTTAGTATATTTTAAATATATAATATCCAATATAAATATATTTAATAATTTTTGAAATTAAATCTAATAAAATTCAAAGCTTATATATATACATCCGATATATTATTTAATTCCAAATTAAATAATATTATTTCTCTAAGACAATAATAAAGATCTAAATTTAATTTAAATCTATCAAATATTTTATTTCAAAAATATATCGTGAGGTGAAAAGACCATTGTACCCCTCACTTTCGGCCAAGCCCCAAACCCTAATGTCTCAATCTAGGACCTAGCCTTGTCTCTCTCTCTCTCTCTCTCTCTCTCTCTCTCTCTCTGATGATGGCATTGTGTCGGTTGCCCTTTTTAAGCCCGACTCCCTTGGTTCGTCTCAACCGGCCTAGGAGGCTAGGAGTTCGGTATCACCTAGCCAGCCCTGTGGTACCGAACAGATCCCAAGTTGAGTATGAATTTGATCTAATCATAATCCACGAACTGACTGTAGATTTTCGTCATACGTATAAACCATTTACGTTTGTCCTGGTCGAGTGAAAGTCACGCATAGTCAAACTTAAAGAACTCGACTCTATGTCGTTTATGTCGGTGAAAATACCTAAACTGCACTCCACGACTATCGCGAGTCAACTATATGCTCTGGCCAGAGACTTGGATAAATTCCCGCACATTAAACTTGCCATAGGACGTTAACCTCGAATTTATTCGAGACCATAAATCCCGCTCCGCGGTTCAACCGGAAATCGCATCGAAAAGTCATGACCGCATTACGCCTCTGACCCATGCCACCGGCAAGACGGGCCTAGCAAACTAGTGACAAGTCAAGACCTCAAGACCAACCACAAGTTAACCCTTCTGGTCTAAGGTTCACGCATACTACTACAGTCAATCGATCGATCAAGTACAATCCAAGCGTGTGATCGTTCAATTACGAGTCAGTGTCCAAATACAGATAATTCCCTTATTCATCTTGTATCATTGTCATGAGCTCCTACTTCCCAAGTGAACGGTTGGAACAACCGTTTTGGACCCATCGACAAACAAGTCATACTTGTCGATCCAGTCACCCTACTGGAAACTTAGAATTGCGGACTAATTTTAATATTGCAGTATCTTAGCTTACCGGTGCCCCTCTCTGTACAATCAGTAACTGAACTGCCAATATTTGAGTTTTATTAATTTGTCTTATCCACCCAGACTGCAAGGTGAAATCTTTAGACTAATTAATAATTTGCCATTAATTTATTTATCCAATAATTAGATAATGATGAGTAAAATCATTCCATTAATAGAAGTAATCAAATTACATCACTAAACACTACACAATTACCAAATTGCCTTCGTACTCCCAGTCCTCGTACGACATCTAGGGCATATACCTCAACAATCTCTCACTTGTACTAATGCCACGCGCTATGATTTTTTAAGCCCATTGTATCGAGGTGTCGATCAAGCACTGTCCGTGGTAGTGGCTTCATGAACGGGTCCGCTTCATTCTTAGCAGAGGCGATTTTCTTCATGGCTATCGAGCCATTTTCAACAAACCTACGTCATTTTCTCTCTAAATGTTTGGACTTACTGTGAGCACGTGGTTCCTTAGCTTGTGCGATTGCCCCGCTGTTGTCGCACCATAATGACAGCAGGCGATCCACTATGCTAGGTACCACTTGTAGTTCCTCCAAGAACTTGGATATCCAAACACCCTCCTTGCCAGCGTTTGAAGCTGCGATGTACTCCGCCTCAGTGGTGGAATCAGCAGTCGTGCTTTGCTTGGAACTTTTCCAAGACACTGCGCCACCATTGACCGTAAAGACAAAACTCAAAGTAGACTTTCAGTAATCCACATCTGATTGGAAGTCTGAATCTGTATATCCATCTACTTCTAATTCTCTAGGGCCGTTTACCATCAAGTCCTTAGTCCGTCTAATGTACTTCAGGACTGTCTTTACCGCCACCCAATGATCCTTACCAGGGCTAGCCTGAAACCTACTCACTACGCTCACAACGTTGTCCGGTCGCGTGGAAAGCATCGCGTACATCGGGCTACCCATGGCTGAAGCATAGGGGACTCCACTCTTCCGTTGTCTTTGTACCTCATTCTGAGGGGACATAGCCTTTGAGAGATGAATCCCATGCCTTATAAGTAGGAACCCTTTCTTAGAGTTGCCCATCTTAAACCTTTTAAGGACTTTATTTAAGTAAAGGGCCTCGGACAAGCCTATTGACCTTTTCGCCCTATCTCTAAGTAGGCGAATTCCTAGATTATAGGTCGCTTCTCCCATGCCTTTTATAGAGAATTCGGTCGAAAGCCAAGCTTCGATTTCTGAGAGCATCCCAATGTCGTTTCCTATCAAAAGGATATCATCTACGTACAATACTAGAAACGACACCTTACTCCCTTAGTCTTTCTGTAAACACAGGGCTCATCTTCATTCTTTATGAATCCGTAGTTCTTAACCACTTCATTGAACCAAAGATTCCAACTCCTTGAAGCCTGTTTCGGTCGATAAATGGACCGTTCAGCTTGCACACTATTCGAGCATCTGCTTCTGACGTAAAACCTTTGGGCTGCTCCATATAGATCTCCTCCTGGAGGAATCTATTCAGGAAAGCGGTCTTTACGTCCATCTCCCAGATCTCATAGTCAAGGTGTGCTGCTATCGTAAGCATGATTCGAATGGACTTTATTATTGCGACAGGTGAGCAGGTTCATCATAGTCAATTCCCTATTTCTGACTATACCCTTTCGCTACAAGCCTAGCTCTGTACGTCTCCATCTGTCCATCATTCAATCTTTTTCTTCTAGATCCTTTTATTGCCAATTGGTCTAAAACCATAGGCAGGTCTAATAGAGTCCAAACTAGGTTTGTGTACATCGAGTCCATTTCGGCCTGCATAGTCTCAAGCCACTTGAGGGAGTCTGTACCAACAATTGCCTCGTCGTAGGTGACCGGATTGTCCCCGACGCATCCCTCAGTCGCAGCATCCCCATGCGCGACTTAGGTGACGGGACCGTCCCCGATGCATCCCTCACTCGCAGCATCCCATGCTCGACGTGTACCATACCATATCTCTCAGGCATATGAGATATCCTACTGGACCTGCGCAATTGCGGCTGAGTCGAGTTTTCTGGAACGTTGTCTAACGACTCTAGAATAGGAGTCGATTCGTCCTCAAACTCCCTTAGAGTTATTTTTCGTCATTTACCACCTTCGCCTACGAATTCTTCCTCCAAGAAAGTAGCACGCAAAGCGACAAACACCATGTGTTCGTCTAGGACGTAGAAGTAATACCTCATTGAGTCCTCGGGGTATCCGACGAATCTCGCCATTAATGATCTCAGTTCAAGCTTATCTGCCATCAATTTCACAAAGGCGGGGCAACCCCATACCCTCATGTAATTCAAACTCACCTTATGGTTATGCCAAGCCTTGTAAGTAATCCTACCGGCAGAGCGGGAAGGTATCCTATTAAGGATATAGAGCGCTGTCTCTAAGGCATATCCCCACATCGAAAATGGGGAGATTTGTGTAACTCATCATCGACCGAACTATATCTAAAAGCGTTCGGTTTCTCCGTTCGGCCACGCTATTCAATTGCGGCGTACCTGGTGGGGAAAAATGTGTGATGATGACATTTTCTCTAAGAAATGCATCAAACTCAAGGCTCATGTACTCGCCGCCTCGATCTGATCGAACGGCTTTAATGACCTTGCCAGTTTGCATCTCCACTAACGCTTTATACTCTTTGAATATTTCAAGAGCTTCGGACTTCTGTATCATCAAATAGACATTCTCGTAGTGGGAGCTATCGACCGTGAACGTTATGAAATAGCGGCAACTACCTCGGGTCATTACTTTAAATGGTCCACATACGTCAGTGTGGATCAAACCCAACACTTCTATGGCCCTAGTAAAAGTCCCTGTGAAGGGCGACTTGGTCATTTTCTCTAAGATGCAAGAATGACAGGTACGAATCGGGCCTGTTCGCACTGTGCTAATTATACCGTCCTTTTTCCATCTGTTCAATCTTCGCTTCTGCTGCGTGACTGATAAACGTATTTTTAATACGTTTATTGTTACGTTTATCTAGATTATAATATGATATGTTTTGGTTTTTCCATGCATTCTTAGCTCTATTTACACCCATTTAAATATTGTAGGACCTTCGAACGGTTATCGAGCAAAAAGGAACGAAAACGAGGCAAAAACGACGCAAAATGGCCAAGTTTGAAGCTGCAAGGAACCATTCACGGCCGTGAACCATTCACAACTCTCGTGTGTCACGGCCGTGAATACCATGCAATCAGCCTTGAACGGCGACAGAGAGTTGAAGAAGGTGAAGTCACGGCCGAGAACCTGGACGCGGGCAGAGCTTAAATAAAGAAAAGACATTAAGTGTCACGGTCGTGACGCCTCATGCGAGAAGCCGTGAATCGAGGCAGAAAGCTCAACGAGGGAAAAGTCCACTGATTCACGGCCGTGAATATCATTGCCAGTGGTCGTGACTGTGACAGAAGGTCAATATTTAGGGTTTAAGCCGCCGTCACGGCCGTGACTCCTAATGCACGAGGCCGTGAAGGGTTTAAACAAGGCGAAAAGTCAGCCTAAATGCATAGTTCGCGGCCGTGAGGGCCCGTTAAGTTGCCGTGAACATGCCAAATTTCAGGGTTTTGGCCCAAATTCGATGCATAAAAGGGGAGTTCTTCTCAGAACTCAAAGAGAACCCCAAAGGGACGAAAACTTAGAGAGAAGGAGAGGAGGAATAACACTAGAAACAACCCAGTGATTCGGAGAAGCTCAAGGGACGATCCGACAACGCAGTCACGCTCACACGATCGAGGAACGAGAGTTTCACGTTAGAACCGCCATACTCACTTATTAGGGGAGATTTTATGAGTTCTCTATCCTTGTTTCCTTTGAATCTCGTTGTTGCTTTGCCTAATATGAGTAGCTAAATCTCTTGTGTGTTCGGGAATAGATGAACGTTGGTTCATGTCGTAGTTAAGGCGTAGGATAAGCGTGAACACGTGTATTAGACTATTTATCGTTCTATGATATTGCTTCTTTGCCTCATGTCTATGTGTTGACGTGAATGTGTGGTACATCGTTTAGGGCGACAGCTAAATAACGATTAGGCCATTCATAGACGTTAGGATTCGAGTATAGGGCGAAAGCAAATACTCGATCCTCGCCATCTGGTGAATTAATGATCTTAGATTCCCACGAACGTTTAGGGCGACAACAAATCCGTACGTGGGCAGAAAGTTACCGCGATTTAGTCGATATTCACGTAGGAACGATATTCGTAGCTTTAGCCGACAACATCCAGCGGGATTCGAATCTCGAACACATATTTGTCATCTTAAGTCACTCGTATTATTTCTAGTTGTGCTTCCTTAGTTTTCCAATCTTTTAGGTTGCTCTGCTATTTGTCCGTAGTATAAACAAATCCTGCTATTTATTTAGGCCAAATATCGAGTCGGTAGGCCAATACTAGTACTCAATTTATTCCTTGTGTTCGATACTCGGATTTCGCTATAGCTATATTACAAACGATAGGTACACTGCCTATCGCGCGTGGTTCTAGTTATAACATATTCGTTTTAATTATTACTTGACGTATTTGCATGAACCTTTAAAATATTAAAGTACACGCACGCGATCAAGTTTTTGGTGCCGTTGCCGGGGAATAAAATTGATATTAGGAACACCGTAGTTCGGTACTTTAGCCACGTTTATTTGTTAAATTTTTGTGTTAATTATTTGCGTTTTAAGTATTCAAGTGGATTAAGTTAGTTATTCGTCTTTTTTTGTTCACTCGTTGGCGTTTCCAAGTAATTTTTATTAGCTTTATTCCTTCAAATAATCCATCATTCCTTCACTAATTCCGCTTCCACTCATCGAAGGTACTGTTTGATAGTGGATGACCCGAACCCACCCATCAGGTCCCATTGTTGAAGGAGATTCAGATTTCGAGCGAAAGTTACGAAAGCAACTCAGATACAATTCTGAAGGCACGGCTAGCAACTATCAGGAAGCGCTGGTTAGCTACTCAGAGGACAACTCTCAGGAGTCAGCAGAAAATTCTCGAACAGAGACGTCCATAGACAATCGAGAGACAGAAGTCGAGATGGCTGACCGAAGAGTACCCAAGAAGAGAAACAATCTCTACAAGATCTACTCAAGAGCGCCTCTCTAGGCGGTACTGAATCGGCGATTGTTATTCCACCGATCGAGAACAACAATTTCGAGTTGAAGCATGCTTGGCTTCAAATGATCTTTCAGAGCATCAATTTGAGGGGAACCCTGATGATGATCCATACTCCCACCTGAAGGCTTTTCTGACTAACAGACACCATCAAGATTAATGGGGTCCCGAGCGATGCTATCAAGCTGATGTTGTTTCCATTCTCACTCAAATACATGGCGAAGGATTGGTTGGAGATGCTACTGCCCAGATCAATCACTACGTGGAAAGAGCTGCGAGCAGCATTCATCGCCATTACTTCCCATTGGCAAAGGTGTTAAGGTTGAAGACGGAGATCTCCCTTTTTCACCAGAAGGATTCAGAGAATCTTTACGAGGTGTGGGAAAGGTACAAGTCACTGTTGAAGAAATGCCCACAACGGGATGTCGAAGGCCGCCATGATCAATCGATTTCATGAGGACCTCAATGATCAAACCGTTTATATGCTAGACGGAGCCGCGGGAGGAGGCCTCGTGAAGCTCAATGCCACAGACACCTGGAATCTAATCGAAGATTACTCAAGGAACAGCTTCATGACAGGCAATACGAGGATAAAGACTCCATGAGTGTTTGGCGTGAGCGAGTAGACCGCTACGAATGCCAAGTTCGACGCTGCAACAACAGATTGCAACTACTAATTCCCAGCTCCAAACGGTGATCAACACACTACTTCCAAAGGTCGGGAAAACACAGCCCGTACATGCCGTGATGACAACCCCATCACCTCAAAAGCCGTACACACCACAGTGCGAGATTTGTGGCGCAGCTCATGAGACCTTAGAGTGCCAATTAGGGCAGTCATTAGAGCACGTGGACTATATGGGGGATTACCAAGGCCCGAGGAGTTTTCAACCTCGAGCGCATCCAAATCTGGCGTATGGGAACCAAAACCACCATGGCCAAGGACGACCAGGATTCCAACCTAGACCATCTGGTTTCCAAGGAGAAACATCACGTCCGTATCAGAACGCGTCTGCAGGGTCGGGATCCGATGATATGAGGGAGATGAAGGATATGATGAAGACGCTCCTCACAAATTTCAGCAACACCACTCAAGCCCACGAGAGTCGAATGACTAAGATGGAGGAGTACATGGAAGTACGTGCCCAGAACACCGATGCCTCTATCAAGAAATTGGAGCAACAAGTGGGCCAGATGGCGAAGGAGTTGGCTGAGCAAACTCAGGGATCACTTCCAAGTTACACCGAGCCAAACCCTAAGGAATATTGCAATGCAGTGACCCTGAGGAATAGAAGAGAGTTACAAGAGGTATCTTCCAAAAAGAAGTCGACTGAGAAGGCCAGTTTTGAGGGCAATGACAACCCAGAAGTGGAGGAAAGCAAAGGCAACGATGTCGAGAAGAACGAGGCTGAGAAGGAGAAGGTCGAGCCTGAGAAAGGAAAGGCAAAGGAGATCGGGTGACCACCGGTGAAGCCGTACCAGCCAAAGATCCCCTACCCAGCTCGGCTGAAGAAAACAGAGACGAGGCGCAGTTCGGTAAATTTATGAACATGTGTAAAGAATTACATATTAACTTACCGTTTGTTGAAGCTATTACGCAGATGCCCAGCTTTGCCAACTTCTTGAAGGACCTATTGACGAACAGGAGGAAGGTCGAAAATGTTTCCACGGTATGTCTACGAGGGGAATGCTCGGCGATACTTCAGAACAATATACCGAAGAAGCTCAAAGACCCAGGGAGTTTTACGATTCCCTGCCTTATAGGAGATTTAGTTGTTGAACGTGCTTGAGCTGATAGGAGCTAGCATAAAGTTAATGCCAATTCCATGTTTAAGCGCTTAGGACTAGGTGAACAACGACCCACTAGGATGAGCCTTCAATTAGCTGATCGATCGTTAAAATACCCTAGAGGAGTTATTGAGAATGTCCTAGTTAAGGTAGGTAAATTCGTGATTCCCGCCGATTTTGTTATCTTAGATATGGAAGAGGATGATAATGTCCCATTAATATTAGGTAGACCATTCTTAGCTACCGGTGAGACTATGATAGATGTTAGAAATTCGACGTTAACATTGACGGTAGATGGCGAGAAGGTTACGTTCAATATGGCTGAATCGCTGAAGAAGAGTAATGAGCATGACGATAAGTGCTACTACTTAGACGCTTTTGAGCATGATTTTCTTTTTGTGCAAGGTCTATCATAGTTTCCCTACGAGCAAGATACACAGAAAATTTTGGCAATCGACGAGTGTGGGGAGGAAGTCGACAAGCCCATCATAGCTATTGACGAGAGCAGCGAAGAGGACAAGGAAAAGAGCTCGGTCGAGGAGCCACCGGTCCTCGAGTTGAAGCCGCTGCCCGACCACCTCGAGTATGCATTCCTTGGCAGCAACGGAGGGCTAGCAGTCATCATCTCATCGAGCCTAGGCGACGGACAAAAGGGGCAGCTCTTGGATGTGTTGAAAGCGCACAAGAAGGCCTTGGCGTGAAAGATATCCGACATAAGGGGTATCAGTCCGAGCTACTGCACGCATAAGATCCTCATGGAGGATTATTTCAAGCCAGTCGCTCAACGTCAAAGCCGACTCAATCCCAATATGAAGGACGCCATTAAGAAGGAGGTGATTAAATTGCTAGACGCAGGGATGATTTACCCTATTTCAGATAGTGCGTGGGTAAGTCCGGTCCAAGTGGTTCCTAAGAAGGGAGGTATGACGATCGTCACGAACGATAAGAACGAGTTGATTCCAACAAGGACCGTTACTGGTTGGCGTGTGTGCATTGACTACAGAAAATTAAATGACGCCATGAGAAAGGACCATTTTCCCTACCATTTATCAACCAAATGTTAGAAAAACTATCTGGTCATTCATTTTATTGCTTTCTTGATGGTTTATCTGGAGACCTGCAGTTTCCTATTGCGCCTGAGGACCAGGAGAAGACCACATTCACCTGCCCTTTCGATACATTTCCGTATCGAAGGATGCCATTCGGTTTATGCAATGCCCCAGCCACCTTCCAGCGATGTATGATGGCAATATTCGACGAGTTGGTAGGTGAGGTAATGGAGGTGTTTAAGGATGATTTTTCCGTATTTGGATCATCGTTTGATGTGTGCCTTGCTAATCTGAAGCTCGTACTCGCACGTTGCGAGTATACGAACATGGAACTTAATTGGGAAAAGTGCCATTTCATGGTTTGAGAAGGTATAGTTTTAGGACACAAGATTTCCTCTAAAGGAATCGAAGTGGACCGAGCTAAATTAGAAAAAATAGAAAAATTACCTGTCCCCTCGAACGTGAGATCAATTAGGAGTTTTCTAGGACATGCTGGGTTTATCGCTCGACGTCTAGATTACTTGAGAAAGATGCTCCGTTTGAGTTTAACGATGAATGCTTGCATGCCTTTAACTTGCTTAAGTAGCGAGTGATCGCAGCACCTATTATGGTTGCCCCCGATTGGGGGTTGCCCTTTGAACTAATGTGCGATGCTAGTGATTATGCAGTTGGGGCCGTGTTAGGGCAGCGTAAGGACAACAATTTCAGGCCGATCTACTACGCGAGTAACACGTTAGACGCAGCCCAAGCAAATTACACGACCACCGAAAAGGAGCTTTTAGCTGTCGTGTTCGCCTTCGATAAATTCAGGTCATACCTTATTTTATCGAAAGTTATTGTTTTCACTGACCACTCTGCCATTAAGTATTTACTAGCGAAGCTGGACGCCAAGCCTCGGCTAATTAGATGGATCTTACTCCTTCAAGAGTTCGATATAGAGATCCGAGATAAGAAAGGTGTAGAGAATCTGGTGGCGGATCACCTCTCTCGACTAGAGGAGTCCGAAATTTACAACAAGGACGACAAAGAGATTCAAGACACGTTCCCAGACGAGCATTTGTACTACAAGTGGTAAGTGACGATACTCCTTGATTTGCAGATTATGCTAATTATGTTGTCGCGAGGGTCCTTCCAAAAGGGTATACAAGTCAGCAAAAGAAAAAATTCTTTTCTGACCTGAAGTACTACTTTTGGGAAGATCCGTATCTTTTCAGGCGATGCGCAGACCAGGTGATACGACGATACGTTGCTTCCCCTGAGACAACAAGGATTCTCGGACATTGCCATAGTGGACCAACCGGAGGGCTCTATGCAGCCAACCGAACCGCTCAGAAGGTGTTGGAGAGCGGGTTCTATTGTCCTACGTTTTTCAGAGACGCCCAACGGTTCGTTGACATTTGTGATCAGTGTCAGCGCGCAGGTAATATCTCTAGACGTGATGAAATGCCTCAAAATTTTGTTTTAGTTTGTGAGATTTTTGACGTTTGGGGTATAGACTTCATGGGTCCGTTCCCTAGCTCGTATAATAATAAGTACATTCTGGTTGCGGTAGATTATGTGTCCAAGTGGGCTGAAGCGCAAGCATTACCCACAAATGATGCTAGGGTGGTACACACTTCTGCAACACCCAATTTTCACGAATATTAGAACGTTATGGTGTTAGACACAGCTTATCCACCCCGTATCACCCTCAGGCTAGCGGTTAGGGTGAGGTAGTGAACCGCTAGTTAAACGTATCCTAGAGAAAACTATAGACGGGAACCGTAAGGAGTGGGTGAATAAGCTTAATGACGCACTTTGGGCGTATAGGGCTGCGTGTAAGACACCAATAGGCACTACACCATATAGATTGGTCTACGGAAGGCATGCCACCTCCCCGTAGAAATCGAACATAAAGCCTATTGGGCAATCAAGTCATTGGACATGGATTTGGGGATAGCCGGCGAAAAGCAGCAACTCCAAATGAGCTAGACGAGTGGCGTTTATCAGCTTATGATAACGCTAGAATGTATAAGGAGCGTTCAAAAGCCTACGATAACAACAAATTAGGCACAGACGAGAATTCAAGAAGGGGACCAAGTCCTCCTCTTTAATTCTCGACTTAGGCTTTTTTTCTTGTGAAGCTTAGATCACGTTGGTCGGGACCGCTCACTGTCACTCGTGTTTTTTCATACGGTACTGTTGAGATTTCAGGTATGGGACAGGGTACTTTCAAGGTGAACGGACATCGGTTGAAGCATTACCATGGAGGCGAGGAAGGCTTGAGCGACAAGGAAGTATTATACCTCGACTTCCAGCCAGCTTAAGAGCATAGGAGGTACGTCAGGCTGAGACGTTAAAAGAAGCGCTTCTTGGGAGGCAACCCGGGTATTTCCATTTATGTTTTAGGCATTATAAGAAAATTAATAATCTAAAACTATATTGAGGATGGTCACAACACAGAATCTAGGGACGAGGTAGGAACGATAGTTTTACTTCATAAAAGATGGTTACAATACCATTACAACGTGTGAGGGTCCAACACAAAAGCAATTAAAACTGCGAATAACACAAAAGACAGAACAATAGTTTATTCTTCATAAGGGCGGTTACTCACAAGTACACCTTGTGAGAACCCAACACACGAAAGCTAGTAAAACTCCGAACAAACCCAAAAGAAGAGCAAGGTAGAGTGATAGCATATCTAAATTACGACGAATCCTTGCATATTCTTCACTCTAATTCTCACGACCTTGCTGCTGTCCTCAATACATAATGGCTAGCTAACTCAGAAATATCGAAAATAAGATTGCTGAAGACGTGTGATTTATGGTAGATGATGCTATTGTGTTATTCTACCAATGTCTATTTATAGGCATGAAGGGCACAAAAACATCATTATCAAACCCAGCAAATCAAATCAATGATACAGACGAATTTTTGACTTGGATATTTGACGCCGCGTGAGAAAGTGATATTTCATTTGTCGATTATCAGATTCTTCATCGCGCAAATCGTTCTTGGAAAACTCGTCGATTCTTTGTTAATCATAGTGAAAATATATAAAATAATAATAATCATAATACTAATAATAATAAAAAAAAGAGAAGAAAATTTATATTCACGGACAACTCTCTGAGAAGCCACGGCCGTGAATCAGAACAAGGACATCTTCAAAGTCTTCTGCCACGATTCACGGCCACGCTCATCAATCTCACGCCGTGAACAACGATTGTTCGTTAACTGCCGCAATTCACGGCCATGTGATTATTCACTCACGGCCGTGCATGTTACGGCCACAATCCATGTCGCTCACTGCCTCAAGTCACGGCCAGAGGCTTAGCCCTCACGGTCGTGACATTTACGGGAAATAAAAATAAAAAAATAAAAAAATAAAGAAAAAAAATTATTAACTGAAATAATAATAATAATAATAATAATAATAATAATAAAAATATAATAATAATAAAAAAAAAGTCTCACGGTCTGCGATTCATAAGTCACGGCCGTGATTTGTACGAGGCATTGCCACTGCCCGTGTTCACGGCCTATGACCTTCTGAGTCGCGGCCGTGAAGGCTTTACAACACACACTGCCCGATTGACGGCCATGACCTCGACGGGCTACATAAAAAAAAAATTAACCATTTCCTCCCTTCTCTTTTCCCTCTTTCTTTCTCTCATCTCCCTCACGACCTAAAAATTCACCGGCCACATCTGTGATCTGACTACCAAACACACCGCCAAACACACTCCGGCGAAACACCCAAACCCTCCATAACCTACATTCTATTTAAATTTTAAAGGTACGATTACTTTTGCCCTTATTAGTTTGAATGTCGGGATGTCATCGGAGTTTGTTTAATTTGGGTATTACTATGCTTTTTCTGCGATTACATGTTAGTATCATTATGGGCATGCCGAATATGTTGAATTTAACCACGAATTTCGATATTTTTTTTTTTTATGAATCCTAATTTTCGAATTTGAAGATTTTCGAAATTGGGTTGATTTTGGTGTTGTTATTCCTCTCTCGTGGTTAGATACTTGCTTTAAACACGATGGATTTGCTAATTGTGTTCATTTCGTCCATCAATTTTCAATTTGGGACCATAAACCCACCCTAATTGCGTTTCTGGGGGATTTTCGAAATTGTTGGCGAAATTGGTTGCTTTAATGGTTTATTTGCCGTTGATTCATCGTTGCACTCTAAGAATGTGCTTGGTTGATCGATTATTGCAATTAGAAGGAGTATTCTAGCTCATCTATTTTGTGTTCGACAAAATGCCGGTTTGAATTTGTATATGTTCTTGTTTTAGAATTGTCAATTTTGTCGCTACGTTGGTCGAGTCGAGCTGTGTTGATTATCTTCTTCTCGCCAACTAACATTTGGACTTCTAGGTACTATGGGTAAAAGCCGTTCATTGCGGCAGTTTGACGATGAGACGCACCAGGCCAGATATAATCGGCTAAAGGATATGCAGTTCATTCCGACAGATCAGATTGATCACGACACGCTGGAAAAATACCACATCGACCAACAAGTGGCCGGGTACGTGTCCCTCAGCGGATGGCTCGAATTCTTTCACATCGACGAGCCGACGTACAAAGAGCTCACTCTGGAGTTCCTTTCCACCTTTGCCCACGAAGAATTTGGCGTGAACAAGATCACATTTCGGGCATTCAACAAGGAGCACAAGGTGGACATAGGCGACATCTGTCGGGCAATTGGAGCACCGGTGCGATCTTTCGGGAACCGAGATTTGTATTACAAAGACTATATTGAAGGCCCAGAGTTTCGACAAGCCTATTGGGCTGAGATTACACGACCTGGAGAGCCACCATTCAGTGTCAAGACATCGAAGGCCTCGTCGCTCAGGAGTCCAGGATTGCGCTACATTCACCGTCTCCTGACGACCTCGCTCACACCAAGGGGCGACTCGCACGGCGCGATTGGTCTTCGCGACCTGTTCTACTTAGCCAGGATGCAGCGCGGCCAACAGGTGCACTTAGGGATGGCCCTGAAACACGCCTTTGCTGCCCAAGCCAATGTTCGTAGTCACGGGAAGCTCGCAGTGGGGCCATTTGTTACGAAGGTTATCAAGGGGCTTAACCTGTGGCCAACAAATCCACTAGAGATGGCGATAGTGGGTGGGCGAAATCTGGTGAACGAAGAGATGATGTTGAAGATGAAGATGCTGATCAAAGCGCCGAATTGGTCCTGCTCGAACAAGGTTTACGTCTGGCACGAGGTCTATCGTGGGCAGACGGACCTGGGCAACGAAGTCCCCGAACCACTAGCTATCGAGGGCGTGGGGCCATTCCCAGTTCACCCCGACACTGCCGGACCTTTCCATTCCTCCGGCTATCACGAGGGTGAGTCGTGAGGTGTCGCTCCTTACGCGTTAGCCACAGAGCTTCACACATTGCGCCAGGAAATGCTACGCTACAATGAGGAGGCCCTACGACGCGATGAGGAGACACGGCGCTGCCAGGACAAGTATGAGCGTCGAAACGAAGAAGCCCACCGACGCTATCGCGAAGAGCAACACCGATACGAGCTGGCTCTTCAAGCCATGGAGAACGCTATGAAGCATACACAGGAGTCAGTTCGGCTTGCTCAAGAATCGATGGCCCACCTTCGGCCGCGGCCACCATCGCCCCCACCACCATCTTAGTGTCGTTTATTTTTTTATGTTTTTCTATTAGTACTCTTTTGTGTTGGTCTAGTAATCATGTTACTTGTGATGACTATGACTTATTTGTTATCTTTTATTATTTCCTCCATGCGTTTACTTTTCTTTTGAGTGTTTTCAGGAAACGTGACACGAATTCAGACTACGACTCAAAATATTTCAAAATCAGTTGAAACAACCATGTTCAACTACATCAAATGCACGAGGCAGGACCACGCCATTTTTTCTTCAGGGGAGTCACGTTCTTTTCAACTTCTTTTACCTTCCTTTTATTTATTTTACACGTTGAGGACAACGTGCATCTTAAGTGTGGGGAGGGGGAATTTTGTTTGGGAATTTTGTTGAAAATATACGTGAAATTTGTTTTATGATGTGATGTGGCTATTAAATCTATAGAAGTCTGGCATGATTGTTTGCGTTCATCTTGAAGTTGGATTGCATATTAGGGAGTCTAGTGAGCGATAAAGATATGCATCCGTGATTTAATCTTTTCAGCATGAATAGATATAGTGTTACTTTGAGAGATTCACACACATAACCCATGTTCCGTTGTGAGAGTTTGAGCTAACGAGCTTTTGTTCATTTTTCTTGGTTGTGTGAGTAGTGCATAATTTACGTCTCTCTAGAACTTGCTCGTTTGATACACATTGAAATTGCTTTAGAGTGTGTTTTGTATGAATATGACGAAGGCATTAGGAAATAAGTCCATGGCCAAAGTTCCCGACCACGACTGATCACCGTAGTTAGCCACTTTGAGCCTAACCCTTTTTAATTCTTAAACCTCATATTTTCATAAGCAGCTAACCTATTTAAGCCTCCAGAGATCATTTGAACCCGAGTTAAGTAGAAGTGAAGGTCGAATGTCAAAGTCGAAAAGCGTAGTCGGATGACGCCCCAATACAACGCTAAGAGCAGTCAAGAACTCCCTCTTCAACAAGTTTCAACTCACAAGGAGTTGGCGAAAGGGCAGCGCACCGCAATGCGAAGGGGTATTGGGAAAAAAAAGAAAAGAAAAGAAAAGAAAAGAGAGAGCGGAAAAAAAAGAGAGAAATGGTATGGCTGCTGGGAAACTGACGCAAGAAGAGGATAAACTGTTGCGAAAAGAAAGAAAGAACGTTCCCTTCGATAATCTTCCAGTCTCGTGAATTCCACATCATCTCTCATTTTGAGACGTGGGAGAAGAAAGGCTTAGTGGAACGCAGCAGAAATAAGAGAAATATGAAGACGGCGTAACCAGAAAGGCTAATTCTTGGCGCACTTTAGACAATGGCATGAAGACCGATACGACTGCTACTCATATGTGATTCCACTACCACCTCATTACTATCTGATACCATTTAACCCGAAAAGACCTTCTGGTTTATGCTAACTGCTTTAAGTAGTAGATGTGCGATTGACTTGCAAGCATATGGTATAGACTAGATTATTGCATGAATTGAGCGATTCAACAATTTATTAGCCTATACACTGAGTGATTTGAGTGAATCCCTTTGAGGTGTGGATCTCGATTAGTAGTGCTAAGGAAATTCGTGTCGATAAGTGCTGATTATTGTTGCAGTGTCCATAATTGTTTGCTTGATTGCATTTTGTGTTTTCTATCTGCGCTGGTGAATTGTGAATGGTCATGCCACTATCTTGTTACCTTTTCTCGCTTTTAATTTGCTTGAGGACAAGCAAAAGCTTAAGTGTGGGGAGGGTTGATAAACGTATTTTTAATACGTTTATTGTTACGTTTTTCTGGGTTATAATAGGATATTTTTTGGTTTTTCCATGCATTCTTGGCTCTATTTACACCGATTTAAATATTGTAGGACCTTCGAACGGTTATCGAGCGAAAAGGAACGAAAACGAGGCAAAAAACGACGCAAAATGGCCAAGTTTGAAGCTATCAGGAACCATTCACGGCCGTGAACGTGGGCAGTAAGCTTAAGGAGCACAAGTCTCGAGTGTCACGGCCGTGACATACCATGCAATCAGTCGTGAACGGCGACAGAGAGTTGAAGAAGGTGAAGTCACGGCCTTGAAGCTCATGTACGTAGCCATGAACGCGGGCAGAGCTTAAATAAAGAAAAGACATTAAGTGTCACGGCCGTGACGCCTCATGCGAGAAGCCGTGAATCGAGGCAGAAAGCTCAACGAGGGAAAAGTCCACTGATTCACGGCCGTGAATATCATTGCCAGTGGTCGTGACTATGACAGAAGGTCAATATTTAGGGTTTAAGCCGCTGTCACGGCCGTGACTCCTAATGCACGAGGCCGTGAAGGGTTTAAACAAGGCGAAAAGTCAGTCTAAATGCATAGTTCACGGCCGTGAAGGCCCATTAAGTGGTCGTGAACGTACCAAATTTCAGGGTTTTGGCCCAAATTCGATGCATGAAAGGGGAGTTCTTCTCAGAACTCAAATAGAACCCCATAGGGACGAAAACTTAGAGAAAAGGAAAGGAGGATGTTAGGATATTTAATAGATTGTGTCATTAGTTTACGTCTTGGGTTATATATTGTATCCTTTTGGCTTGGGCTTTGGGCTAGATTGTAATTAGATTAAACATTTGTGTTTGGGCCTTAATATACCTAGGTCTAATGTGGTATATAAGGTTTCTCCAGCACTATTTTCGAGGTAATCAAAGATCAAAAGGCAAACCCTACTTTTTACACAATACACACACTTTAAGGTGAGATCCTCTCCCTTTTCATCCCATCCATGCCTCTTTGATTCCTTGTTTGGTGCAATACGGACCAACAAGTGGTATCAAAGCAAACGTGAATCGATCTATATCGATTTGAATCTCGTTTCGTTCGATTCCGAGAAAGATCAAAGGTATTTTGGGCAAAAAATCACATACGGCTATTTTGATTTCGTTTTGGGGTTTTAATGATTCGTTTCTCTGTTTAAAACCTTCCCCCATATTGATTATATACCTAAAATGTTTTTAGAACACCTTTTGGATCAGTTTAACGAGTTTTGAGCAAGATTAAAGCAAAAATCTTCAGAAAAGGGCATCTCGGCCGGTTTCAGTTCTTAGTCGATCTTGACTCGTTTTTTGTTGTTTTAGCCGACAAATCGGTCAATTATGTGTTTAGGGAAGAATTTCTGAAGTTTTGGATCAAGTTTGAGTGATTTTGATTGAGATTTGAGTGAAAACCCGACGATTTTCTGGTAAAACTCGCGACAGCAATGGAACAGTGAATACATGTTCTTGGCTGCAAAATTTTCTATCACATTGTTTAAGTCCGAGAAATTCTATATCCGAGAAATTTCATTCCGAGAATTTATCTAAACCGCAAAAATTTCTCTATTTCACTTCACTTTCTCTCAACTGCTTATTTTCAAAATCCGAGAAATTTTATACTCGAGAAAGTTCATTCCGAGAATTTATCTAACCGCGAAAATTTCCAGAAGCTGAGAAACTTTCCTAAGCCGAGGAACTTTTTAAACCAGAGAAAGTTTTTTTTTAAAACCTGTGAAAACTCTTTGAAACTGAGAAAGTTTGCCAAATCCGAGAAATTTTCAGCCGAAAAAGTTTTTTTTTAAGAAAACAGAGGAAATTTTTCAAAACCACGACTCTTCAAATCCGAGAAACTCTCTAAAACCTCACTTCAACCCGTGAAATTTCTTCCAAACTGAAAATTTTTCCAACCTGAAAAATCTCAAAACTGAGAAACTTTCTCACATGCAAAATTTTAAATCTGAGAAAATAGTTTTCAACTGAGAATTTTTTTGGTCCGAGAATTTCTCTTTAAATACACACAAGCACTAAAATTTCTCAAACAATAATTTCTCGGGTAACTTATTTCGCAATTACGAACCATTTTGAAACGTTTTCTCAAACTACAAATTTTTCTCGTGATATATTTTCTCGAACTTATTCGAGTCTTGATCCTTTACACTTTAGTACCACTCTTCTAGATCATTTTAAGTCTACTTTTCCAAGTTCGTTTTTTTTTCTAGAACTACTCCGAATTTCAAGATATTTCCCATTCATACATTTTCGACCATCACACACGTTCACTAAGTTCTAAGAAATTCATTAAACGATTTTCAATCTCTACTCGTTAAATTCATATTTCTCATCTCGTTCGTCACTAACCTTCTTATCTATACAAGATCAAACACACGGACGATTCGACTGCACCAACCATGTCTACCTCAAATGACATCTCAACGGTGGGCTCCGACACCAGGCCTCCGATGCTGCGACAAGGCGATTGCAGCATATGGACAAACAGGTTCCTCACGTTCGTCAGGAACAAAGGCGCACCACTCTCTCAGTACTTACTGGACTCCATCTTCAACGGACCAACACAGTTCTGGACGATCATCCCTGCTCAACCAAATGCTAACCGTCCTATGGCCGAACGCCGCACTCCAAGAGGTCCCATTAATGAGGAAGAAGAGACTCGCATACAGGCCGATGAGACTACCAAAGGATACCTCTTCCAGGCTATGGGCAACGAAGTCTACGCACATATCGAGTGCTGCTCAACTGCCAAGGAAATATGGGATGAACTCGTGGAAATTATGGCAGGCACAACAGAGAGTGCTCAGGGGAGGAAATCAGCCTGTCTTTCGCAGTATGAACACTTACAGGCGTATGAAGGATAGGAGCTGCGTGACACGTACCTCCGATACTTGAAGGTCATCAATGAACTCAAGAAAGCCAAGATCTCGAGGGAGAAATTCGATATCAACAACTGCTTCCTTGGTAGCCTCAAACCACATGGGGCAATGCGACGGTAATGATGATTCAGAATAAGGACCTCTCCAATACCTCCATCCACGCCCTCTACAACAGCCTGTCTGCCTATGCTCCTTACGTGCAACCGCAGTCTACCAACACTCGAGTTGACCCGCTGGCTCTCCTCTCGAACCAGACTGCTGAACGATCTTCCACCTCTAAGGCCAAACAGAACAAAGGGAAGCAACCAGCTGTTGTATCTGACACCTCTTCAGGATCCGAAGCTGATACGGAATCTGATGAAGATGTTAGTACAAGACTGCTCGCAATGCTCACAAAGATGGTCTCAAAGAAGAGCGGGAAAAAATCCTTATCTTCCTGCAATCGTCAAAGAACCTTTAGCGGCACCAAAAAGACCACTCCTGCGGAGGAAGCTAAGCCGATAAAGAAAGATGAGGAATTCACACCCCAAAAGTCTGTGAAGTGCTTCCGGTGTGGAAAGTCAGGCCACTTTGCCAAGGAATGCCACGCCCCACGCGTGAAGGACTCTGGCTACTACGACCGTAAGGCCAGAATGACCCGTAAAATGGAAAGTAGGAAAGTTCTTTTCAGCGAAGAAGTTGAGTGGGTGACACTTCCAAAGACGAGGAGCCTAATGATGAGGATTGCTGCATGGCAAGGCTGGTCGAAGATGACGAGGGTGAGGAGAACACTGCTAAGACCCCTACCAACGCAGAGTCTGAGGTACGAATTTCACAACTCAATGATGTGTTTAATCACAATCACACCATTAAGAAATCCACCGTAGACGCTAGAATTATGATAAACTTAAACTGAAATTTGAAAACAACTATGCCTTACTTAGTTTAAAAGTAGAAGAGCTCGCTTGCGCAAACGAACGACTAATTGCCTCTGAAGCGTTAGTCAAACGTCTGCAAAACAAGATTCAACAAAGTGAGACTAATGTTAAGGAAACCACACTGGCCATCAGCTCATGTGAAACATCTCGACTCTTGACGGCCTCACAATACGAACTGGTTACTGAGGAAAGAGTTAGGCTGTACCAAAAGGTCAAAGAGCTTGAAGAGCAACTACACCTTAGAAACAAACAAGCACACCTCTTATGCCACTTAAACCAACCGGCTGAAGTAGAATTCTACGACGCCCGGGTGGGAATCGGACTGACTAGCAATTGCAAACCAACGCCGACAATAGTAAAAAGATATAACATGTGTAGCACTACGTTCCTGCAAATGAGGGGTGCTCCCTCACAGCTTATGCCATTTGTGAGATCCTTCTCCGTTGTCCTTTCGGAAGAAAAGAGGGAACAGAGCATTCGTTGGGCGGAAATGCGTATGACAACACAGAATTGAATGCTAGTGATAAGACTAAAAAACCTTCACTCTCTGAGGACATCAAGACTCTACTTCCAACCAAATAACAGGAAATTGCTTTCCGAGAAGCACTTGCTCGCATCTATATCCCAGAGAAACTTCTGGTCATAGCAGAACTATACGAACCCTAGAATTAGAGCGGAAAGCCTTCGCGAAGGAGCGAGATGAGCTAGTTAAAAAATCTTTATCCTAGAGCAATTTGACAATACGAACAAACACTCTACGTCGAGTCAAGTACCCGATTCTCAAACATGTAAATGTAAGAGGACGGCGAAGATGACTCCTGAAGCTGAAACATGTTCAAACACTAACTCTCGTATTCCTGTGGATACAGGGAATATGAGTTCGACGTCTCTGGAAGGGAGTTCATTTGAAATAAAGGAGAACCCGCTCTTCGATGATAAGAAGAAAAGACCATCCTATATTCATCTTTTCTCTTTATGTAATGAATCCCAATATCTTAAGGACGTAGATAATTATGTTGCCAGAACTTATCTTCCTTTTACCAAACTTATGTCTATGTGTTGCTGCAATGACTTTGTTCTCCACGCTTTCATAAATATGAAACACACGAACACGCAACACTCCGACCAAGCAAGCGAACCTCCTCTACGACACCTTTGCATTCTCCCATTTCGTCTAAACCTACGGTTAAGCGAAAACACCTTTCGACGCTAAATACAAAGTCACCTACTGCTCGCAAGCAAAAGACGACTAAAACCGAAGGACGACAACAACAACCAAAACCCCCACACCAACTAATAAATAAGGCAATGTACATGCAAGCACAAGTTAGGCAAATATGGGTTAGAAAAACCATAATCCCGCAACATCAAACAAATCCCAACGAGAAATCCAAATTAGATCCAGCACAACCTGATCTAGATCCCATATTTCCCATTAAGCGCACGAAAATTTTACATGTATCACAAGAAGGTCCCGTCCGTAAAAGGGGACCCAACATTTGTTAATGATTGCAGGTCTGTCATGTGTGGTATCTAGATTCAGGTTGCTCCACAGACATGACGGGGAACAAAGAGCTGTTGAGCAACTTCTCCGAACGCTATCTCGGAAGGGTCTCCTTCAGAAACAGTCAAATGGCGCCAATTCTCGGAACTGGCGATCTCATCCATGACAAACTAACGATCAAGGGCATCTCTTAAGTCGAGGGTTTGAGCTACAATCTCTTCAGCATTGGTCGTTTCTGCGACAAAGGATACAAGGTTCTCTTCGAATCTGACATCTGCAGTATTATCGACGCCTCAGGACTGCCTCTTCTTTCTGGAACTCGCACATCTCACCTCTACGTACTCAATCTTACGACCTCTCGACCAATATATCTTCTCTCTCGTGCTACACTCAAGTTGAACGATCTATGGCACCGACGTCTTTCACATCTTAATTTCAAGACTATCAACAAACTGCGTCAGAATAAACTCGTCAACGGCCTACCCCAGCTGTCCTATAATAAGGAGCATCTCTGCTCTGCCTGTGAATTGGGGAAGATGAAGCGCTCGTCTCATATCTCCAAGGAAACGCCGTCCTCTAAGCTCATCCTCGAGCTCTTGCACATGGATCTTTATGGCCCGATGCCTACGGCTACAATCGGAGGAAGACAGTATATTCTTGTGATTGTCGACGATTTCTCACGCTACACGTGGACGAAACTCGTTCGTACAAAGGATAAAGTTCCTGATGTAA
This sequence comes from Craterostigma plantagineum, assembly GCA_027422505.1. Classification (NCBI taxonomy): domain Eukaryota; kingdom Viridiplantae; phylum Streptophyta; class Magnoliopsida; order Lamiales; family Linderniaceae; genus Craterostigma; species Craterostigma plantagineum. Next base: position 17,875,008 of record JAPQWV010000017.1, on the reverse strand, counting down.
TCATCGAGTTTGTTGTTACGTCCCAAAATCTTCATCAACAGAAGGCTCGAATTATCAGAACTGACAACGGAACTGAGTTTAAGAATCATAAGCTCAGTGTTTTCTACGCCACTCAGGGCATCACCCAGCAGTTCTCAGCTGTGATGACATCGGAACAGAATGGTGTCGTTGAGCGTAAGAATAGGACACTAGTCGAAGCAGCTAGGACTCTCCTCATCCAATCCGGCCTTCCCCACTCTCTTTGGGGAGAAGCTATCCAACCGGCTTGCTACACGCAGAACCGGACCTCTATCCACAAGAGATTCAACCGTACACCATATGAGATACTGAATAACCATCGTATCCCGGATATATCTTATCTAAGGGTCTTCGGTTGCCAATGTTTTGTTGCCAATGATCGCCAACATCTTGGGAAGCTCGATCCGAAAGCACTTGAAGGCATCTTTGTTGGATATTCTCTGAACTCGAAGGCATACCGAGTCTATCTTAAGGAGAAACGATCAGTCATAGAGAGCACAAACGTTACCTTTGACGAAAATGAAGGCGATCACATGACTTCTGCTCATATCAGAATAAAACCCGGACTTCTACAGTCATTGACAAAAGGTCAACTTTCATCGACGGAAACTTCCTCATCTGAAAGCAACAATAGAGAACTGGATTTCAATCTGCTTTTCGAGTACTTCTATCCAGTCCCCAAGGCTCCCCTTACCACCACTCAACCTACCGCTGCACCCACCCAACTACACCACAGGCTATGGGCAATGATGTCGTCCCTCCAAACTTGGATAATCTCAATCTCAACGAAGACGACATTTTACCCAACCATGGGAACATTGCTGATCCTGATGCCGAACCCTCTCAATCTACTACGGTTGAGATCTCTTCTTCGGACATCGGACCCCAATCTAACGAGCCTCTACTCGACACAAATGCGGCTAGCTCTTCACAGACTAATGTACCACTTTGGGCTCGCTCTCATCCTACGGATTAGATTATTGGGGATCCCACATCCGGTGTTTCGACGCGTTCGGCTACAATGAATGAAAGTTTGTTCGCTTGCTATCTCAGCCAAACCGAACCATCACGAGTAGCTGAAGCTCTCAATGATCCTGATTGGCTGATTGCAATGCAGGAGGAAATAAATCAGTTTGAACGTCGACATGTTTGGGAACTCGTGCCACGCCCTCGCAACAGATCCATTATCGGCACGAAGTGGATCTTCAAGAACAAAAAGGATGAAGACGGTGTTGTCATCCGCAATAAAGCAAGACTTGTGGCTAAAGGGTACAATCAACAAGAAGGCATTGACTACGATGAAACCTTCGACCCCGTTGCCAGGATCGAAGCTATACGGATCTTTCTTGCCTTCGCTGCTCACAAGAACTTCAAAGTCTACCAAATGGACGTGAAGACTGCATTTCTGAGTGGATTCTCAAAGAAGAAGTGTATGTTGATCAACCTGAAGGGTTCTTGAGCGAAGAGTTTCCTCATCACGTATATCGACTCTACAAGGCTCTCTACGGACTGAAACAGTGTAACAACCCGACTTTCTAACTACGTATTTTGGCGGATTTTCGCAGCGTAAGCAGCGGAAAGCCCATTTAATTAATTTTTTTAAACACAATTATTCATAGGGCCGAAGCCCAAAAGTCTAAATCCGAACATATAAACTAAATTGACGATTTTACGAAACACACTCTTATTAGTTGAGCCGAAGCCCCAAATGTAAAAATCCAAGTCAATGGGCCGAAGCCCAAAAAATAAAAACCCGAATCGTAAGCTAAGTCTCTCAACAGGTCTCGTCCCATGTACTGCGCCGCCCTCAAAAGTCCGTGGAGGCACCGCCATCAGCTGCCTAGTCGCGACGTGTCTCGACGTTCGACTCGTCAATACCTACACACGTAAACCCTGAGCTATTGCCCAGTAGGTGAAAATATGCATGAATGCACGTGCTCTCACATCCCCATCCCGACACATCTCACAAAATGTACGCTCGACACTTTTCTCGTATCTCGTCTCATGTCATCTCATCTCAACCTATCACAACAGGGCCCTAGGCTAGGACTAAAGGCAACAGGCGCGCAGGGGTCAGTAGCTCGGGAGGCCCCACTCCCCACAATCACAATCACAAGGGTCCGTAGCTCGGGAGGCCCTACTCCCCACATCACAATCACAAGGGTCCGTAGCTCGGGAGGCCCTACTCCCCACATAAATCATATAGTGCGCCTTAGTCCTAACCTCACTACTCTTACAATTCGACGACCATCAATCGGTCACAACTACCCCATCGTCGACACTATACAATGTCACCGTGACTCCGGACGGTCCTCTCTCCCAGAACCACGTGTATGCATATGTCGTGCAAATAAAATGCAACATATCACAGCGTAACAATTATAATGCAACGTATCGGCCCGAGGTATTAGCTCGGCCCGATCTCGAAAAGCCTCACACACCAAATAATTCGGGCCTGGAGCCCCCGTTCCGATTTGATCGGCGCGAAACCTCAACCCCCGAACTCCCCTCTAAATTACACTAAGAGTTCCAAAATTTAATTTCTTTCACTTTAAAAACCCAAATTTCATAATTGGTCCCTAATTTAAATTTGCATTTTAAAACACTAACACCTGAGTTCAAAATATCACTTGAATTCCTTATTTAAAAATATTTTTCCGAACTTCCATTTAAAATCCCAAATTTTAAAATTTCGCTTAAGACCCAAAAACTTTCTCAATTTTACAAATGTGATCCGGGTTAAAAACACTTCCGAAATTTTTCATAATTTTAAATCTGCCCAACAGTGTTGAAATTTCTTTAAAAGTATTTCCCTGCCCAAATTTTACATCTCAGCCCCCAGGTTTTGTAATATTTCTATTAAGTCCCTAAACTTTAGAAAAATTATTTTTATGACCCGAATATTTTTCCGAGGTTTTTAAATCTGCCCCAACAGTGAAATCTCTTCAAAAATATCTCTCTGCCCGAATTTACATCTCGCCCCCCTTTCCCCAGATTTTGTAAAATTTCAACTATGTCCCTAAACTTTAGAAAAATTGCATTTATGACCCAAATGATTTTCTGAGTTTCAAATCCGCCCCAAGAGTTGTAAATTTCTTTAGAAATCTCCTCTATTCCAATTTCACATTTCAGACCCGGGTTTTTAAAACTTTCAATCTAGTCCCCGAATTTTTAAAAATTACACAGAGGACCCCAATTATTTCTTCCGAATTTCAAATCTGCCCCAAAAGCTTAATATTTTTTTATAAATATCTTCCTTGTCGAATTATACAACACAGACTCCCGGGTTTTGTAAAATTTCGATTAAGTCACAAAATTTTTAAAGAAAACTATATTATACGGTTATTTGCGACAGTTTCGTATTTCTCAATAATCACGGGGTAAACGATGTCCGATGGACCTGAAATGTTAACCACAGCTAACTCACCCGCAAATCTTAAATATGTCCAAAGGGATTTTAAATCCGAGTTCTGGATTGTGACATACGAATTTTTGAACCTCTTGGCCGAAATGGATCAAGAAAACCCTAGAAATAAAAAACCCTTAATTCGCAATAATATCTAAATCTTTCCAAATCTAATCAATCTTGTCCTCAAAAACTCCTTATTCTACTTTCTACCCTAACTTCTTAAGTCCCTCAAGAATCCAAATTTACGAAATAAAACATGTAAGTACATGTACGACAATCATGCAATAAACACACATAATACGTATGGATCGAAAAGAAGTCATGCAACACGAAAAATCAAGGACTCAAAAGACGGGTTTACGCGTGAGTTGATCTTCACCTACCTCATTTCCGTAATCCCGAGACCCTAGAGTTTTGATCCCGATCTTTCCGAAGGTTTTTCTCCTCCTCCCTTTCTTTTCTTCTCTTCTTCCCTCCTTTTTCTTTCTTTTTTTCTTTTTCTCCTTTCTTTCCTTCTCCCTCTCTTTTTTTTTTTTTTTTCTCTCTTTTTCTTCTTTCCTCTCTTCTCTCCCTCACGTCTTCTCCCTCTCTCTCGTTGTTTCTTTTCTTTTTCTTTCTTTTTTCCTCACTCTTTCTTTACTTTATTTATTATTATTGTGTCTTTATGAGATGTGTATTAGGTGTAGTCTTTTGTTTTTATTTCATAATGCACATTTGGTTTTTGGTTGTATTAGGTGTTTTCTTGTCCTCTCTTTTCTTCTTTAATTTGTTAGTGGTTATATTTTTTTTATTGTTCTTATTTATTTTTATTCTACCAAACTCACATGGAGGTGTCATTATTATTATTTTTTTATTTTGTTTTCGTCCTCTTTTATTTAATTAATTTTATTATTATTATTATTATTATTATTTTTTATTTATTTTTTATTGGGCAAAATCCCAACCTTTTATTCATCTCATAAACCTAGGCCATTATTTTCTTTATTTGGCCCATAATTAATTTTTCGGTCCATTTATAACTTTATTTATTTACTTATTTAATTTTTTTATTTGGGCTTTCATTTATTTCTTTCGGCCCATTTAAATTTTTCGGGCCCAATTGTAAATTTTGGCCAGATTCGAAAAGAAATCTTTTCTTGTTCGAAACTTGATTTCGCCCATTTTGAATATTTTTTTGAAGTAATCCCGTATAAATTTTGCGGGTATTACAAACAGGCTCCCCGAGCTTGGTATGACGTACTTTCAGACTTCCTCGTTCTTCTGAATTCAAGAAAGGATCTCTGGATACAACTCTCTTCACCAAGCGGAATGGCCCGGACATCATGCTTGTACAGATTTATGTCGATGACATCATTTTTGGATGGACTGAACCACAACTATGTGAAGAATTCGCAGAATTGATGAAGGAGAAATTCGAAATGAGTATGATGGGCGAGCTGAACTTCTTTCTTGGTCTTCAAGTAAAGCAACTCCCCGACGGAATCTTCATCAACTAGTCCAAATACATCCATGACATCCTCGAGAAATGGAACGAAAGATGCTAAGACTGCCGCTGCACCTATGTCTCCCTCTGGTCGACCCGATCCGTCGACCAAACCATCTATCGTGGGATAATAGGCTCTCTTCTGTACCTCACTGCTAGTCGACTGGATATCGTTCTCTCGACAGGAATCTGCGCTCGTTTTCAGGCTACACTTAAGGAATCCCATTTCACTGCTATCAAAAGGATTCTCCGCTATCTCAAAGGAACACCCAATCTGGGTTTGTGGTACCCCACTCAATCTGACTTCAAACTGGTTGGATTCTCTGACTCAGATTATGCAGGATGCAAGATGGATCGGAAAAGCACCTCTGGAGCTGTACACTTCTTGGGCGGTAAACTCGTGAGTTGGTCTTCTCGAAAACAAAACTGCGTCTCAACTTCGTCGACGGAGGCAGAATATGTCGCTGCCGCTAGTTGTTGTTCACAACTTTTGTGGATGAGAACCCAACTACGAGATTTTAATTTTCATGATGATAAAATTCCCATTTATTGTGACTCGAAGAGTGCGATTGCGATGACGAGTAATCCAGTGCATCACTCGCGAACGAAACACATAGATATTCGTCACCACTTCATCAAAGAACATGTCGAACAAGCGACGATTGAATTGCACTACGTCACTACCTAAGATCAACTGGCCGACAATTTCACAAAGCCGTTGGATGTCAAACGATTCCAACACCTTGTGACTATGTTAGGAATGTTGCATCTTCAGTTGTGATCAATCGACCCTACATAAACTTTGATAAAGTGTACAATTTTTCTTCATTTTACTCCATTTTCTATGAGTCGTGTGTAAATTTCGCGAAGTAGCCTGAATTATGTCTCTTGAGGGGGAGGTTTCGATTAAGGGGGTGTTTCTGATTTTTCATATTAAAAAAAAAATGGGTCAAACGGAGTCAAAATTGGGTAGTCAAAATTTTAAATTTTGGGTCAAACGGAGTCAAAATTGGACCAACTGGACCCAATTTTGACCAAGCCCGCGAAATTTGGCCCATTTACTCAATATCTCGCATGAACAGTCACAAAACCCTCAAAATACTTAACTCTTTTCACAAACCCTTTCAACTTCCCGAAAAAATTCAAAAATTTCGCATCCTCCCCATCGAAAATTTCTCAATCTCGCATCGTCGTCTTCTATAATCTGCCTTGATAATCCGTTTTCCTGCACACTCCGTTGTTGCAAATCAGCTTTTCGGTATGAATACACCCCAAATAAACCAATCTCCGTTCGTTTTATTATGATTTTGCCCCCTTTTTTTTGTTAAAAATTTTAGGTTTAAGATTATTTTCTTGGTTTCGATTCGGCCGCGTGATACGATTTTGGTGTATAAAACCCCCAAATATGTATTGCCCGTCCAATTTCGAGTCAATTGAGTCCAGCTTATCGCATTTTGGTTAAGATTTGAGTGGTTCTGAGGCAAAAATCATAGCATCGTTTCGTACGCTTTCGCACTGTGTTCTTCACCGAGAATTTTTTTTCTTCCGAGAAAATATTTTAACGATAGATTTTCGCTGCTACAGTGAGTGAGGTCCCGCGAAAATTTCATCCGAGAAATTTCTCACGTTAAATTTCACTGCTATAGTAAGTGAAGTCCCGCGAAAGTTTTCATCCGAGAAATTTCTCACGTTAAATTTCACTGCTACAATAAGTGAATTCCCGCGAAAGTTTAAATTTTTTTCCTTCCGTTAAAATTTCGCTGCTACAGTGAGTCATGCCCCGCGAAATTTTCATACCCTTCACTTCATATCAATTCATATCACATCTTTTCGCAGCTTCACTATTTCGCGACTACAGTGACTAAATAATTTCTCAAACCATGAACTTCAATTTTTCTCGGATCCGTGCTGATCAAATTCTTTTGCAGCTACAGTGGTTCAGTAATTTCTCAACCCATGCATCATTTTTTTTCGGATCACGCAACTTTCTCAACCTGAGAAAATTGTCAATCCGAGAAATTTTATCACTTGTCAAACTGAGAAATTTCAAACCGAGAAATTTTATCACCTGAGCAAATTTTTCTTCAAAGTCTTCTCACCCCGCGAAACCTTCATACCACTTGAGAAAATTCAAAACCTACGAAATTTTTACCAACTTGGAAATTTCTCTACTTGCGAAACTTTAATACCATTTGAGAAAATGCTTTAACTGCGAAATGTTTGGACAACTTAGGAAATTGTCGTAATTCGCCACCACGTGATCGTCATTCAATCTTAACAATTTTATGTCAAAAGGACTCTAAGCAACATTTAATTTTATTTTTATTTTTCTCTTTACGATTTTGGGCTCTTTTATGTTTCGTTTTATTGTTTTTACTTATATCCATCTTCTCGCAATTTAGTCCGTACTAATCATGCTACAATTACTGTCGAGCACAGATATGACCAACACAAATCAAGAAGCACTTGAAGCACTTGAGGCTGCAGCAATCCAAAGGGACGTCGCTCGCATCGAGCTCAATACACTGACATTTGTTCCACCGATCGAGCAGGTCTTTCCAACAAGCCGATGGGCTGCCTTGATTTCAAACAATCACATGGTGGACTTGGACAACTTTCGGTGCGATGCCCCCATCATCATAGAGATCCTCAAAGGGCATCCCATCCGACACGCCCTCACTCATGGCGAGCCAGAAGCCCAAGTCTATCTCCAACAGTTCTGGCACACATTGTGGATTGCTGGACCACACTACCTCACTTCCAATGTCCGCCGAAATCGATCAAGAAACTGTAGTCCTCACTCGCAAGATTGTCCAAGAAGTACTTCAACTCCCTGTCTACTCACCTTACTAACCACTTCCGACGCACGAACAACTCATCGACGACATCGACAGATTGGGCTATCAACCTGAAAACAAGAAGAAGAAAGGACCACTCGTTCTCAGTGAAGTCACCACACGCAACCTACCTCAACCCTGGCGGACTCTGTACCTCCTACTGAACAAATGCATGTCAGGTAAACATGCTGGCCAGGACCGCGGGAACCACCAAATCCTTACCATCCTAACCGGCATCGCACAATACCACAAGTACAACTACACTGAGATCATCTGGATGGATCTTGTCTCTATGATTCAACGTCGCGATCGGGAAATCGCCAAGGACTTCAAGAACCGCTTCGTCCCGTACATGCGATGGCTCCCAGCACTCATCAAACACTTCCGCATATTCTCCACTCGCATCCGCATCCGCCCGGCGAGTGAACATTTCGTGATCCCCGTTGTCGAGAAGTTTGCCAAGAAAAACACTACGGCGAAAGATCGACACGCTATGATCATCCCGGACGAAGTACTTGCCTATACCGACCTGACAAATCCGCACGTTCGAGAATATCTCGCCTCCACCGCTTCACTTCGCGAGAATCTCCTACCCATTGTCCCTACGGAGCAGACCAACCCCGCTGCTCCTAACCTCGGGACTAGCCAAAACCCCACATCCACTACTAAAAGTCATCGAGTCGCGCCGCATCCTCTTCCACCCGCGTACCGAAAAAACGGTCGTGCGAGGATGACGTAAGCCGCACCATGGAGCGTCGATCAAAATAGAAAAATGATCGACCTCCTCCGTCACAAACAAGCCGAGCCCAACCCATAGGTGCAGGGGGTGATGTGTTCACTTCCCGAGTAGAACACGTGGCACATGGCTCAACCATGCAAACGACCCCACCAATCCACTTATCTTCCTCTCAACAGGAAGATACTTCATTCCACGAGGAGCTACGTATGCCATCGACATTCCACTTGGAGATAGTCGATGTTGGAACAAGCAGTCCTCCGCCTCAGACTGCATCCTCTTCAATCACATCGAGTATAGTGCCCTCACTCTCCATAATTTCAAATATTTCTAGGATACATACACTTTCTACTGCACAACAGAGTCATCGTGATTCATGGGGGAGTGTCTGGGAGATCTGACGAAGAAGGGCAGTATGAAACCCTAGACGCGTGAATAGTATAAATAAGTGGCTCTTAGCCATTCTACATCATCTCCTACACGCCCCACACATACTAACACACCAAGAACACATATAGATACTCTTGTCCATTGCTCGACCCATACTTTTTCTAACCAAGGCTTCGCTCGTTCATTAATTTGCGCAATCTGAGCCATTATGCGATCGAATTATCCAGGCGCAGTACCGGCTCTATGGCATAGATCCTTCAATTGTTGATCATTGAATTTTTGTAGAAGTTTGACTTTACATGACGAAGACAGAAGCGATGCACTCCATTTGGTGGATGAAAGAATTCAGTGGCTTCTACTGTTCCCGTAAGACCTGTACACACCATATACGCCACTAAAAGTAACTGATTTTACGAAAATAACCAGTAAATTACATTATTAATATTAAATACCTGGGTGACGATCCGAAATAAGGCAAACCGATTGATTCTTTAGAACAAATATGTTCAAATTAGTAAGGAACCAAGTCCATGAGTGCGTACTTTCTTCTGTGACAATGGCAAACGCCAAGGGAAAGACGTTTTGGTTGGCGTCCAGCGACGTAGCAATCGGCAATTTGTGTCTATATTTGGAGTATAAATGCGTACCATCGACACAAACAACTTTTCGACAATGTTTGAAGCCATCGATGCTCGGTTTAAAAGCCAAAAAGACATACCCGAGCACGAAGTGTCCATGGCTCCCTGTCTGCAGATTCAGCCACCTCACGATTGTCCCTGGATTGTAATGCTGCAACGCCTTCATAAATGTTGGGAGTTTGGTAACAGAATCTTCCCACGTACCGTAAACATTTTCCATCGCTCTTTTCAGACCATGCCAAGCTAGAATATACGAGATGTCGTAGCCATATTTATCTTTCACGAGTTGTTGGACGTTCTTGGGTAGGAATTGCGGATCGATTTTCACGGTTCCAACCAACAAATCAGCAATAAAATTTCTACCGATATTACGGTGTGTGCTCGCCAGCTCAGTCATATAGCAAGTGTGCGGTCCTTCAAATTTTGTAACAGACCAGTAACCTTTTTGGGCTTGAAGGATGCCCTCAGTCTCCATGAGCAATCAGTCGTATGATTACATTGGACACTCCAACGTGTGTTGCTGCTCTCGTTGACGTGATACTCGCGTCTAGCAACCCTGATCGAAAAATCGTCGACGGCACGTTGTAAATGCTTTTTAGTTTGAAAAATCATACCTCGACAAAACATAGGGTTATCTCTGTCGTAAAACTCCCCGTAACCACCGTAGTCGTCACCACCAGGAGGTGGCATTTGGTACGTTTGGAAAAATGGGACGTACTGAAATAGCATTGGAGCAGCAGAGTCCAGCGGAGTGGTATCATCTGGCGCATCGTCGTCATCGTTCTCGTCGTCCTCGTTGGGATCGGGTAACTCCGACAGTGGATCCTCGTCGTCCGCTTCCGAGTCACTAACATCAACGTCTTCCTCTGGTTCAGGCACGGAATCTAGCTCCGGTTCTGAGCCGGATTCCGGCATATTGAATGGAACACCAACCTTCGGCATCTCCAGAGAAACATTACTGAACCCTGCCGTAACTGAGACTATGTCGGGAAAATTCAGACAGGTATAACTGGAAAAACCAACTTCAAAATTCCGATGAGGCTCTTCGTTCAAATCAAAACTTGAATTTTCAACTAGTTCAACAAAAACCTCAACACAATTGTTCTCCGAATCGGGATGGATGAAAAATTGTAAATCGTTGTGTTGGAGATTTGGAATAACTGATGAAGAGGCGGGAATGTTGAAAGAATTCATTTTTGGCCTGGACAAGTAGCGAAAAACGACTGCTATCAGCACCCGTAATTTCGAACAACAATGACATAAACTCAGAAAAATTGGTGTTGCGGCGAATCCGCCTATACGCAATTGGACGGATACTATAACTGACGACATAATCCTGTGATTGAATTATTTCACCGCCGAAAGATACTATGATTTGTACACGACTAGACACCATTTTTGTGTTGGATTTTTTGTGTTGTGTTTTAAAATTCGAAAGGGTGGGGTATTTATAGAAATATAAGTCGTATGTGGTAAGTACGAGTTACATGCAATAGTGCGCCCAACACACTCGAACGTAACTCGTATGAATTGCATACGAGTTACTTCAACTTTTGCATGCATTATTGCCAACTTGCGAGTAACTCGTATTAATTTTTTACAAATTACGTACTGACACTGCATGGCATGAACGTTGGTCGGCCACGAACATAACTCGTATGTTTTTTATACGAGTTACATTCAAATTTTTTTGGCCACGTCAGGTCAGCGCGCCACCATGTAGTAAATCGTATGTATGTAATGCGAGTTATAACTCGTATAAACTTCATACGAGATACTTGGCAACTTTTAGCCACGTCAGGTCAGCGGGCCACCTCGCAGTAGTAAGTCGTAATCAGTTTGTACGAGTTACTAACTCGTAAAATATGCTTACGAAGTTCTCTATTTTATTAATGCTTTTTGTTATCCGTTTGTTTTGTTATTGTTTAATTTTTTTTGTTTATTTTATTAAAAATGCCCTTGAATAGTTTATTATTTTTTCATTCTAAAACATTTGATAGAATAATAATTTGCATCCGTAAATGTGTGTTATCAGATGTTATTTATCCGAATTTGCTCGAGTATCTAACACTTACGCGCGTATTTCTTGATTTATAGATATTCGAGAAAAATAGTTCAGAAATGAGTTTTTGGACATATTAATAAATACCACACGATGTTATCAAGCCAGCTATATACAGCAATTAAAGAAAGCTAAGGGACCCTCACATGTTGGTTGTGCGTGTTTGCATACCATAGTGCTTTGACAAATAATACTTGGACAATAAAGTAAAGCAGACAAAAGCATCTTGTGCTGAGCGACATTCAAGCAGACATCCAACCAAGAAAATACCTTTGTGGAAAAAGAAAAGGAACGGGAATTCAGCTTCCAATGTTTCGAGTGTGAAGAAAAAAAGATCCAAGACACAACTATGAAGAACTGGAGTTGGTGTTTTACATTCCGTGGGAAGATTCATCTATATATACAAGCGTACACACCTCAACGAAAAAAAGAAGAAAAAAAGACGAACAGAACTTGAAAAAAAAGAGAGAGCTCACTATCATCTCCCAAATATCCAAAAGAGGAGGAGGACGAGCCACATCCAGTACTTCATACACCCCTCCCAGACCGAAGCAGACCAAACCACGGACGAACGCTGCGACGCTTAGCAGATTTGAGCCAAGGTACAGCCGTGACGGAACGGGGCAGAGCTGTGACGGGCAGCCACGTTATATTGGGTTTGGGCTGAAATTATATCACGATGGACTAAACGAGCAAGGACGTGAAGCATACAATTGAACCTTAGTCGCTCACCAGCTGTTCGACGAAAATACCCAACGAAGCATAAGGCTGAAGCTGAGGCGAGGATCATACACGGAGCAACGCTGCTGCAGTTCGTTTACGTTCGTACGGTTGTAAGCTAAGTCGATTCCTATCTATATATAATTATGTTGCTATATGTTTTAATTGGTATGTTGAGTTTATTATAGTTGAAGTATTATTCAAAACCTTGATTTATAATATTGTGAGATTATTGTGCTTATTCGTGGACGCGTGAGTATTCATTTAAACTTGAATTTATTTTAGTTGATGAACTTATTTTGATTAGATAGTTGCAAATGTTTAATTAATCTAGGTGAGTCCATCGTTAATTAGAACAACAAATCCGTAATTGTTTGTATGTTCTAATAAGTAGCAAACAAATTCAACTTCTCTACGTTAGGTAAGTGTAAGTTATATTGTAGTTTACGCGATTTGATTTTAATGGACCAGCTTCGTTTCTCGAGAGAGTGTCGTCCGAGTGAGTTAGTCAATAATCGGGTCTCTTTCATTTTTAATGCTGTCGGAATCTTAAACCTTGCAGGGCGTCCCGGAGGTTATTTTTCGATTAGGGAAGTAATTAAAGAGCGTCTCTTAATTATCGAGAAATTAAGAAGAGATTGGTTGTTAGGCGTTCGTCGACAACTATAACCGATTATGCTTATGTATACAGTTATTTAGGACGCATCGTCTGCCGCCGTCTGCTGCCGGCCCCTCCTCCACCGCCGCCTTCCGCCTGGTGCCACCGGCGGCCGCTGCCGATGTTAGCCACCCGCACTGCACGGCAGTTTGTGTCGGGCGGTGTTTTTCTCCTCGGGGAAGTTTCTTCCTTGGTGGAGGTTCCTCCCCTTCGTAGGTGTTTTTTTCTCCCCTCTGTGGGAGCTTTTCTCCTCCCCTAGTGGGGGTATTTTCCTCCTTCGTGGAGTTCCGTTCGGGGTTATTTCCCCTCTTTGGGGCTTTGAGAACGGATACTGTGCTATCACCGTCATTTACACAATAGAAATAGTCAATTATGTTGTAACATTTTGGTTATTGCTCTATTGTATATTTGTATCCATCTGGATTGATGAAATGAAATCCTTGCTTTCAAAAAAAAAACAAAGAGGAATGGATTGCGTCCGTCTAATCTTTACAATTTTCTCCTTAATTACTATTTATCCATCATTTTCTTTAATTTATGTCAGTTTTATCCGTACATTAAATTTTTTTAAGTAGATAATATAAAATGTTCAAAATATAACATGATTTGATATATTTGCACAAATACTGTATGTGTTTATTTAAATTATTTGAAGTGAGGATTTCATTCATTAATCCAAATGGACACAAGAGTACAATAGAGCAATATTCCAAATATCACAACATATTTGACCATTTCTATTGCGTACAAAACCGGTGATAGGACAATGCCCGTCAAAGCCCCGAAAAAGTGGAAAATAAAAAACCCCAAAGGGGACTCCCACGATGGGGAGAGAAAGGCTCCCACGACGAGACGGCTTGTGAGCTCGACGAGCCTCTCGACAAAAGCTCGGCTCACGCTCGACAAAAGTGAGCTCGAGCTAATTTAAGTCGACCTCGAGCTTGAACCCAAAAATAAGAGCCCGAAAGCTCGCAAACAGGCTCACAAGCTTTTATTTTTTAATTTTATATTTTTGTAATTAATTATTTTTTTATTTATTTATTTTTTTATCTCGAGCTCAAACTCGACGAGCTTCATGAGCTCGAGCAGCTCGAGCTCTGTCCTGAAAAGCTCGACGGCTCGAGCCAGAAAATAGACCGAGCTTGGCTGATTTACAGCCCTACTCGTGCAGCCTGCCAAACTCGACGTCTAACTTTTTATTAAAAAAAATTAGAAAGTACAAAATAAAAAATAAATAACAAGAAAGACTAGTTTGTGAGCCGTCTTGTGAGCTTTCGAGTACCCACGAGTGAGCTCGAGCTCGTCAATTATGTCGAGCTCAAGCTGGCTCATTGAGCTCGGAGCCCGTGATGAGCACAAGTTGGCTCGACGCATCGAGCTCTCAAGCCGTCTCGACCCCATCCTTCACCCTTAGTATTATTATAGTATAATAATAATCGTTTTTATTATTTTTAACAGAAATTTATTACGATTTCGGCTTTGGATTTGAAAAATGGGTCATTAATGGAATTCGTAATCCGATAAAATATGAACGATTAAATTAACATCGGTTATGAAATTGAAATCCAAGTCCCCATGTTTCCTAAACGGGTGAATGAAGCACATTCGAATTCAAATTGACATCCATGTATTCAAACGGAAAATTTTATAATTTGAAGTTATATAATAATATATTACTGTGGGAATATACCCTCGGAATGCCGATATTCGAGGATCAGAGGAGCTATCTATGTAATATTCACAATTTATTTTATATCTCGATTGTATGACACTTCGATTGATGAAGGCATTATTCTTTCTATCATATATTCTTGCAAGGCATTCTGTTCAAGAAGATAAATTGAATAAAACTCAAACGACAGAGTTTAGTTATCGATTCTGCAGGCAGAGAGCGGGCAATGATAGACTATTAGTCACTGAGGTTAAATTAGTCCACATGTTAATATCTCCGATAGGGTGACCGGATCGATCAAGTAAACTTGATATGTCGACGAGTCCAATGGAACTGTGCCAGTCCCTCAGGCGAGTGGGAGCTCGTGCATTGATGCAGGACGAATATGGGATTGTCTGTATTTGGACACTGACTCATAGTTGAATCTTTCGCATGCTGGGAATGTCAAGGATCGAATCAGCTGACTATAGTAGCATACATCCGAAAGGGTCAAAGTGGGTGTTGGCTTCGGGGTCCTGACCTAACACTAGCTTTGCTAGGCCCGCCTTGCTTTTGCATGGGTCGGCGGCAATGTGCGGCCTTGACAACCAGGTGCGACTGTCAGCTTGATCGCTGAGCGGGATTCATGATCTTGAAAGAGATACATGTCCTATGAGAATTTTGGGACGGGAAATTACCAAGTCTTTGGCAAAGCATTGAATTGACTCACTTGGAAGTGGAGGTAGTTTCTTAATTCGCCAGTCACGATTTACCATAGGGTCGAGTCTTGTTAGTTTGACATTACATGGCTATCAGTAAGTCGGGATTTGCGTGAAGGGTTATACGTATGTCAACAATTTATAGTCGTTCGTGAAGTTTGAATTCGGACTCGCTCAACTGGGTACAGATTAGATAGGCGCTTACCGAGCTCTTGGATTCCTCCCAACGCCGAGTTGAGACGAACCAGAGGAGTCGGGCTTAAAAAGGATCACTGAGTACGGGTCATTAAAGAGAGATTGGACTTAGAGTCGTAATGTGTTCGGCCCGATTAAATTAGGGCTTGGCCGAATTTAATATACAATTAGGCTTGGTCGAATTTAATATGTGTGGGAGAATGTAATTATTCGATAGCTAAAACAAATATTTATTTTCGTGGGTATAAATGGTATTATACCGCAACTTACCAAGAGGGGTACATTCGAAAATCAATTATTAGATAAAGTGGGAATTTTCGAAATTTAACTTGGAGTTAATTTGGATTCTTTTTAAAGATGTGGTAAATATTGAAAAGATATGATTTTTCAAATATAAGGAAATGAAATCTCAACCACCCCTATAAATATAGGGAAGGGGTTGACACACAAACACAGACACACACATACACGCGCGCGCGGTGCAAGTGATGGATTTTGGAAAATTCTCTCTCTCTCTCTCTCTCTCTCTCTCTCTCTCTCTCTCTCTCTCTCTCTCTCTCTCTCTCTCTCTCTCTTTAGAACTCGATTGACTTCTCTAGCTAACCACAGAAGTTGATCGAAAGTGTCTCGGAAAGGAATCGGCATGACGAATCTTTCCGCAACCTCGCAGTCGTTCAATTCCATTATTTCTTCATGATTACAAAGTAAGTGTTCGATGAACACCCTTATATCGTTATTACCATTCGTATTAAAAATGAGCAATCCGGGGAACCGGATCGCCAAAAGAATTTTAAATACTCGGGGACAGCATTTCCCAGAAGTGGTATAAGGATTGGCTCGATTCACGGATGGTGCGTAAAACGATCTGGAGATACGATTTGATTGGAAAAGGAACGGGACAATATCGTCCGTGCATGATCGTCCCGCGCGTGCACACGGTGCTGCGTCGTGGCGGCGCCGGCATCACCAGTTCGGTAGTGATGCCGCGCGTGGTGTTTCGGTGGTCGGAGTGACTCAGTCGCTAGGGTTTTCGGGTTTCGTCCGATGGCTTTTCCGGATTCGTTGCACCCCAATTTGCGCTAACGAGCTTAGGATTAGAGCTTGGCCCAATAAGGACCCTATGGGATTGGGCTTGGTCCCGACCCAAGTGAGGGCCAAAATCTCGATTCGTATTTTCGAAAGAAACTTGTCGACAACACGCCTAGGATAATAACGTTATAGATAAAAGATCCTATTTTGGAAATTATAACTAGGTTACAAGCATGTTAGTTTTGCTACGTAACTTTGCATGATTTGTGTAACTAGGTTGCATGCATGATAGGAAAGAGAAACTTATATGATATGGACTAGGTATATGCATGCTAGTCTCTTTCGTGATTACGTGAGCATCCTCCCGTTTGACGATATACTAAGTGTGTAAGGGGATTAAATCTCTGTTTTCTACCAAGTCTGAGAGCCTACGGCAGAGGGGTAGGTCGGGTTTGTTCCGAGTTATCGGCGACCTTGCACTCACCTCTGCTGGGTAGATTCTCAGATGTGCATTGGACTTTGCCGCTCTCCAAACACTTTTGGCCCGATAAAGTGTTATCCTAAGGGCAGAATTAGCAAGTGCGAGAGTCGGATGCTAGATAGGTTGCACCTAGGCAGTCATACCTGATATGCAGGGTTAGCGTGAGGGTTCATGGCTGTAGAAAATTACGTTGAAACATTTATTAGATAAATTCACGTGGGACACGGCTCTGGTCAGTTAAGATGAACAACCAAACTGTTAGGTTGAGCGACGTCTAGTCGATGCCAGGAACTCAACGCAACTATTAGGCTTTCAACGAGGTCTCCGAATATCCATGTGGGAGTCACATGAATGTCAAAATCCTGAATTTGTGTTTGACGGTATTATATGATCTAATTCAATCTTTACAAATTTATGCAGTTTATATTTTCACTCTATATTCAATCATGACAAACCCTTTAATGATGCTGTTGGACAAGCACCAAGTGGTTGGACCAAACTAAACTGACTGGATTCGAAATATGAGGATTGTCTTAAATATGGAAAAACTGGAGTATATCCTTGATAACCTATTTTGCAGCCACCTGCTGATGACGAGGAGGACGAGGAAACGCATCTCACTTTTGCCGAATGTTCGGACAATGAGGAAAAGGTTAAACCATACATGTTTTCTTCGATGAATGCAGAGTTGCAGCGCGCACATGAGAACATGACTATGCGCGAGATCCAGACTCATTTGATAAGTCATTATGGCGAGCAGTCTAGGATAGCCCGATTCGCCATTACTGAGAGGCTCTTTCATACGAATGTCCGAGAGGGAGAAAACATTGGACCTCACGTGCTGAAATTTATTGGATGCTCTCGAGTTTGACATGCACCGTGAGATCAAAGTGGACATCGTGTTGCACTCGCTACCTCCGTCTTTCAAATATTTGTGGTGAATTGCACTTCGAACAATCGACAATATGCTTTGCCTGATCTTATGAATGAGTTGGTCTCTGCCCAGGAGTAGATGCGACTAACCAGTGGCAAACAGGTAGTGTTAGTGGCGACGATTTCTAGGTCAGAGACAGAAGAAAAAGAAATCTAACAAGCATAAACCTCAGGAAGAATTGCCAATAAAGGAAAGGCGAATTGAAGTGCCAGGCAATGGGTTCCGAGGCCTTGGATAAGTGCCTAAATTGCCAGCAGGTAGACCACTGGAAGAGGGACTGCCCTAAATTGAAGTCATGGGCGCTTCAGGTATGTAACTTGTTTCTGAAATGAACTGTTCCTTAACTATGTATTCTACTTCATGGATTTTTGACTCAGGGGCTAGTGCCATCAAATGTGTTTTGAACCAGGGTCTGGAACGAAGTAGAAAAGAGGCAGAGCGAGAGATTCTGATCAAAGTTGGCAGCGGCATAATGTTTCAGCTAGTCATATAGGATGTAGACCTCTTTTATTGTCCTCTAAACATAAGTTATTTCTTGCAGAAATTTTGGTTTTGCCCAAGTGGCTTAAGAATATTATTTCGATTCCTGTTTTGAGTAGACACAGTTACGAGTCTCCTTTTAATAATAATATCTGCACCCTTTATTTTAGAAATGTCGGTGTTGGAATGCCAACTTAATAAATGGTTTTATATTACTTAATCGTCGAGGACAAAATCGAAACTGTGAATGCTGTCACCACAAACTCGCTCGGATCAAATGAACGTCTATTGTGGCATCTTAGACTAGGTCATTCAGGAGACTAGAATGTCGAACAGTTGGAGAAAGACAGATTTATCAAGATGTCTAGATCAGGTCCTTACCCGACGTGTGAATCTGTATTCTAGGAAAAATGACCAAGTCTCCCTTCACCGGGACTTTTCAGAGCCGCATAAGTATTGGGTTTGATCGATACAGATGTTTGTGGGCCGTTTAGCGGAACAACTCGTGGTAACTTCGCCACTAATCACCTTTACTGATGATCATTCTCGCTACAGGAAAGTCTATTTGACGAGACACAAGTCGAGTGCTCTTCAATTGTTCAAAGAATATAAGACTTTAGTGGAAAAGCAAGCTGGGAAACTTGCCAAAGTCGTCCGATCAGATCAAGGTGGCGAGTACATGAGTCTCGAATTCGATGATTTTCTTAGAGAAAATGGAATCATAGCACAGTTCACTCATCCAGGAATGCCACAATTGAATGGCATTGCCGAACGGAGGAATCGAACGCTTTTGGAGAAGGTTCAATGCATGCTGAGTTACACGGACCTCCCCCTTTCACTATAGGGGTCTTTTAAGTCAGCCGCATATATTTCGAATAGAATCCCTTCAAAGTCTGTAGATAAGATCCCGTACGAGATTTGAATGGTCGTAAGGCAAGTTTAAATCACATTAAGGTTTGGGATTGCCCCACTTTTGATAAAAAGTTGCAAACTAACAACTCCAGTGTTACTATCATCGATGGTCGATGAGGTATAGCTAGAGATGCAACCATAATTGTGCAGATCGAGTAGAGTATCTCGCATGCCTGAGAGATAGGGCATTGTACATGTCGAGCACGGGTATGCTGCGACAGACGGGTTCGTCGGGGTCCAACTGCTACTTATGACCAGCAATCGCTGAAATTGACTATGGCACGATGCTATGAAAGCAGATGGACTCAATGTACGCAAACTAGGTTTGGAAATTGGTATACCTTCTTGATGGTTTCAGACCCATAGATTGTAAATGGATCTACAAACAAAAGATTGGATCTGATGGACACGTAGAATGCTAGACTTGTAGCGAAAGGTTATAGTCAGAAAGAGAGAATTGACTATGTGGAAACCTTCTCACCAGTTGCAATGATAAAGTCCATTAGAATCCTACTAGCCATAACAGTATACTACGATTATGAGATCTGGCAGATGGATGTCGAAACTGCTTTCCTAAACGGATTCCTCCAGGAGGAAATCTATATGGAGCAGCTCAAAGGTTTTACATCTCAAGGAGATTCTCATAAGGTGTGCAAGCTTAATCGGTTTATTTATGACTGAAGCCATCATCCAAGAGCTGGAATTTTCGGTTCGATGAAGTGGTTAGGAACCACGGATTCTTAAAGAACGAAGACGAGCCTTGCGTCTACAAGAAGAGTAGTGGGAGCAAAGTGTCATTTCTCGTATTGTATGTGGATGACATCCTCTTGATCGGAAACGACATTAAGATGCTCTCAGAGGTGAAAGCTTTGATTTTGTCCGAATTATCCATAAAAGACTTAGGAGAAGCAGCCTACATTCTGGGAATACGACTGTATAGAGACATGCCGAATCGAATGTTAGGACTCTCCCAAGCCCTTTACTTAGAAAATGTCCTTAAACGGTTTAAGAATGACAAATCTAAGAAAGGCTTCTTATCGCTGCGGCATGGGATTTATCTCTTCAAGTCTATGTCACCTCAGAGTGATGAAGATCGGAAGGAGATGATTGGAATTTTCTATGGCTCCGCAGTTGGTAGCCTGATGTACCCGATGCTTTGCACGCGACCCGACATAGCATATGTTGTGAGCATAGAGAGAAGATTTCAAGCTAACCCCGACAGAGAACATAGGATGGCCGTAAGAATATATTGAAGTACCTTAGACGAACTAAAGACTTGATATTGGTTTACGACATTGGAGAAGTGGATGGATTTACAGACTCGGACTTTCAGCCAGATGTGGATGACCGAAGGAGCATGACTGCTGGTTCCACCAGTGAAGCAGAATACATAGCAGCCTCTGAGGCAGCTAAAGAGGGTGTGTGGATGAAGAAGTTTTTTAAGATCTTAAGTGATCCCTAGCATTGTGGATAAACCGCTGCCATTATGGTGCGACAATAGCGGCGCTATCGCACATGTGACAAGCTCGAATACTAGCAAGTGTACTAGGTCGTGCAAGAAGTATAAAATGGACAAGTCCAAGTATCGATCCACGAGGACAGCTCGATTAATTTTAAAATATTATTCTGAATTTAATTTAGACTAGAGCGAATTTTAATAAGGTGTTTTTATGATTTTTTTTTATATTTAAAAATAATCAAACAAGATAAAAGCGCAAAGAAACAACTAAAGCAAATAGACGATTGGCGAATTAAAATCAATTAACGACAAGGCGTATGCTCGGCATGAATTATTCCTACGTCTTCACGCAATCAACCATAAATTATCAAAACAAGTCTTAGTCAAGGTAGAATTTCCTAAAATAATCGCTACTCGTTTGTCCCGCAATAACGATCCTATCCGATAGAGAATCAATCCCTATATGTCTATATGACTGTAGTTTCTACGCATGCATTTAATATTTATTAATTCCCCGAGTTTAAACGCTTTCGGCGCCTAAGACCTCAGAAACCACACGAATGAAACCGAATTCCGTTTCTGGTCAGTTTTACGTCGTGGTGCTTTATATTTATCGTTCTAACCGGTCTAATTACTTTGTCCGTCTCATAAACCAATCAAATATCGTGCACATGTTGATCAGACACACGCAAGCATTAAACTCAAATATAAAACACATAACTCGACTCATACAATTAAATACGATGCGAATAATGTTAAGACGAACTCATATCCGGCCTCACATGGTCTGAATCACATAATATTTTACGCTAGCGTATTAAAATACGAAACAAGGAAGGTTCAAGCAAACACATTATAAAATAGTAAAAGATAAGATAGAATACACCCTCACAATGCTCGGTCGTCAAGTCTCGCCCTGGTGTCTCCCGTGTCGTGAGCGAGCAACACCTTTCTACTGTCCTCTTGCTGCAAATATTCGTCTGTGGTGGCCTCGTGCCTCTGCTCCGTTCTCAGCCGTGGGAGATATCGAGAGGTGGCTGCTTCGTGGCTTAGTGATTTACGTGAGTAGAGGGCTAAAAGGAGGTGCTTGGTCGTCAGTTGTGCGGTTCAGAGGTTAGATCATAAGATGACCTTGGTGAGGTGATTAAGCCGTGAGGGTTCAACGATATAAGTGGGTGAGAGCTACTATGGATGTTCAGCAATTTGTGAGCAGCTTGCTTAAGAAGAGGCTGCGTGATATATTGCCTGCTCTGCCAAATCCTTCGTCTAAGTGGCCTTTGAGCATCAGCTCTCTCTCTTTATTTTCTTGTAGCGTATTCTCTGTTTTCAGCTCTGTGCCTTTTCTTCACTTTTCGTCACATGGCCTTATAAAGCAGTAGCAAATCATCTGATCTCCATGCACTAGTTGGAATAGATCTTTTATTTTCTGACTTTTCCTTCCTTGAATTGAGGCACATGCTCAGCTCGACTTTTTGTGGCATCTTGTCTTATGATAAGCAAATATAACATAATGGACCCAAGCATGCCGTAAATGAGATCTCCTTTTATCTTTTATGTCTTCTAGTGCCTTTGAGTAATCATGTCATTGGCTTGGAATGTGACTTGTCTCCTGTAGTACTGTAGCATTACTAGTTTTTCTATCTTCAACCGCACAAAAAGCTTTTGTGACTTTTCACTGCATGCTTGTTTGTCTCCTCTCCTTGCCTATATGGGATAGATATTAAAAGCAACGTGTGATCTAACAATTGATTGAACATCCCATTCCAAATACTAATGCTGATTTTCGCTAAGCTCTTTCCATGTCCAAACTTCCCACAGTTTGGTTTATCTTGCAAATAAAATATATATTCTTAGACGGTAAATATTCGAGGCCATTTCGATAAAATAACGAACAATAACACGCTTTTATGGGGTATAATATTTATGTAAAATCATGACTTATCAACAACCCCCAAACTAGCTTTGATCGTCCTCGATCATAAAAGCGGAATAAACTAAATCAAGTTAGGATTTTACGACGTCACTAAATGAATTCTCATGTTTATTCTCAGAAAAGCAAAAGCACAATCGGTCGAAATTGTCATCAACTAATGAATGATCCAGCTAAACACAAGACATGAAATGATAGTTCACAATCATATCATAGCACAAAAACATCTCCAGAATCCTAACACGTATCACTCAACAACTCTCATAGGGGTCGCTCAATTCGCTCGAAGTGTTTAATGGGGTCTGTATAAAAGCGCTCAACTCACAACATAGAATTATATTACTCTAAGCTTGCAAATATGTCACATCATTATCACGTAGTAGTCTCATGCACGAATCAAAATCTTTAAAAATGGTTGTAATGGGGCTCAGGGTAATAAAGGTGTGATATATGGGACGAGTGAGGTAATATGGTCGAGCATATTAGTTACTAAATCGCTTTCCCGTCTATACTCTATAGCACAAAATACGACTCAAAAAATGGAGACTCATACTACTTCAAAAACAAACTCAAAACAAAAATTACTAAGAACTCGAGAAAATAATACTGAAAATCTACTATAACCTTCTTTCTTCTTTTCTTTTTTTTCAAATAAAAATATTTAAATATTTTCTAATATATATTTTTTTTCTCTCTTTTTTTTTCCTTCTCTTTTTCTCGATACTTTTTTTTCTCTTTTTCTCCAAATAAGTAAAATAAATACCGCAACCAGATAAAACTAGCCGTAATCTTCTTTCCTCTAAACTAATAGACTCAATACTCTGAAGCGACTAGTAAGCTAACATGCTGACAATGGATTTGAGGATGAAGGATAAAATAACGGGATAAAGTGGCTAAATATCGTGGCTCCAAATCAAAGAATAAGGCTAATAAGGCTCAAAGGGGCTCACTAATTGATAACTATCGGGTACGGAGATATTTAGGCCAGTGAGTTATCCTAAGTGTCTTTATCATTTTCGTACACAAAAATCCACAAAGTGATATTGACATGCATAACAAAGCAAGTTCGAAAATAATCAGACTATGCGTGCACTTGTCAAAAACACATCGAGCAAGTATCTTGTGTTGCTCTAAATTCTTTTTTACTTTCGGCTCAAAACTCACAATATTTTCTGGCTTTGTGTCTCAAGATACGTACTACTCTTCTGAAGCAATCAATGTGATCAGATAATCATGCTAATATCAAAACACGTAACATGCAAGACTTTCAAACACATTAGTTAAATCTTATCTCGACACCAGAAAAATTTTAAAATTTTCATCATCGACAGGAGATCTCACAAGGACGTTCAAATCATAACATTGATCAGTTAAACCAACTAACAAATCGAAGAGATCGGTATCATATAAAATCTAGCATGTGTCACCCCACCCCCAAACTAATTTGTACATTGTCCTCAATGTATAAAAATTTAAAGCAAAGAGAAGTTTAAGTGACACTCCCCTGAATAATGCGTTGATCGATGCGAAGCGAGTCGTGAGAAGACTTCGGTGCCTTCATATATTGATCTAGCTCTGCGAACAAACCACCCCCAAACTGACTATGAGCCTGCGAGGAAACATAACTAGACGGCACCGTGATTCGAATTGTGAAAATAAATTAAAAAGCAAAACACACTTAAGATACGATGCAAAATATATAAGACTTTAATTTGAAAAATAATAATGCGTAGATAGTACTTGGTTGCCTCCCAAGAAGCGCTCTTTTATAGTCGATACCTCGACTCCTGTTCGTGTAGACGGCCCACGATCCCGCGTGTTCAGTTGCAGCACTGAACATCTCGATTTAAGCTTTTCCGAGAGAAGTTTAATCTCGGAATGGTATATCTTCGTGTGGTCACAATCCTTAAACTCCCTCAACAGGTCGACGTTTGGATCGCAAATAATTTTAAAATTTACGATCATCAACGTCTTAGTAAATTCTTTCGTAAACATACCCTCCGAATGATCCGATACATTAATAGCCGCTCGTATAAACGGATTGTAACTCTCAGGTTCCATCTTTCTCTTATCCACAAAATTGTATGCTGCGAACTCCTCGCTTTTTGTCGCTCGCTCAATATCTTGGTGAACTACGCAGTCAACAACTTTAAACTCTCGTACCATTCGATTTCGACAACAGCCTCATTGGTTGGAAGCATATGCACGACAATTTTTATCAGTAAATGATTGGGTTCTTCCTTAACCTCCACGCGACTAAGAATATCCTCAAGGACTTTCGAAGACTCGGCTTTGTTGGAATGGAATCTACAGTAGCCTCTGCGAGTTGATCGGCTTTTTCTGGCTCGACCTGATCTTCATTTTCATTTAGTTCCAACATTGGTTCTAGAGTTGCTTCACAGCCCAACTGAATGACTTCTGCGTCCTCTTTGGATTTGTCTCTGTGTCGCTCGTGAGTGCGAAAACTGTATCCTTAAGCTTTTCCACTTGGAACGTCAAGCTCTTCATCGTTGCTTCTAAACTCTTAGAACTCATGTTGACAAAGCTGTTAGAATTCCGGTGTCGCTCTTCAGCTTGTCGGCCCTGGTCAGCCAGTCTCTCGAGCGCTTTCTCCCAGGCAGCTTTCAAATTTTGAGGCTATGAATAATCGTTAGCCGAAAAATAATCTGAACAGTTGTCATCGTCTGAGTAGTGCGCATCGTTATAACATGTTTGTGGATAATTCTGGTTGAATTGCGGTACATGGTCTGCAGAATATGATGTTCTCGTATAATCTTCGTACCGATTAATCCCAATATTTTGTGTTGTCAGGTGCTTCAAATTGATTATTCTCCTCTCGCCCGACATACCATCTGAGAGGTTCATACTTGCATTGACTAGTGAGATGCGAACATCCACACCAATCGCGTTCTAGTTCATTATCGGATGTCTCATATGATTCGGGAGAATATTGTAAATATCGTTCCATCTGCGAAACACAAACGAGAAAGATGAGAGTATCACAATAATAGCAATAATAATAATATTAATATTAAAAATAAAATGTCTAAACTAAAATAATCAAAATAAATCTAAAAACTAATAATACCGCTGTCCCCGGCAACGGCGCCAAAACTTGACACGCTCGAATACTAGCAAGTGTACTAGGTCGTGCAAGTAGTATAAAATGGACAAGTCCAAGTATCGATCCACGAGGACAGCTCGATTAATTTTAAAATATTATTCTGAAATTTAATTTAGACTAGAGCGAATTTTTAAATAGGCGTTATTATGATTTTTTTTTATATTTAAAAATAATCAAACAAGATAAAAGCGCAAAGAAACAACTAAAGCAAATAGACGATTGGCGAATTAAAATCAATAAGGACAATGTGATCAAGGTGTATACTCGGCACGAATTACTCCTACGTCTTAACGCAATCAATCATAAATTATCAAAACAAGTCTTAGTCAAGGTACAATTTCCTAAAATAATCGCTACTCGTTTGTCCCGCAATAACGATCCTATGCGATAGAGAACCAATCCCTATATGACTGACGCATGCGTTTAATATTTATGAAATTCCCCGAGTTTAAACGCTTTCGGCGCCTAAGACCTCAGAAACCACACGAACGAAACCGAATTCCGTTTCTGGTCAGTTTTACGTCGTGGTGCTTTATATTTATCGTTCTAACCGGTCTAATTACTTTGTCCGTCTCATAAACCAATCAAATACCATGCACATGTTGATCAGACACACGCAAGCATTAAACTCAAATATAAAACACATAACTCGACTCATACGATAAATACGATGCGGATAACGTTAAGACGAACTTATAATCCGGTTCTCACATGGTCTGAATCACATAATATTTTATGCTAGCGTATTAAAATACGAAACAAGGAAGGTTCAAGCAAACACATTATAAAATAGTAAAAGATTAGATAGAATACACCCTCACAATGCTCGGTCGTCAAGTCTCACCCTGGTGTCTCCCGTGTCGTGAGCGAGCAACACCTTTCTACTGTCCTCTTGCTGTAAATATTCGTCTGTGGTGGCCTCGTGCCTCTGCTCCGTTCTCAGCCGTGGGAGATATCGAGAGGTGGCTGCTTCGTGGCTCAGTGATTTACGTGAGTAGAGGGCTAAAAGGAGGTGCTTGGTCGTCAGTTGTGCGGTTCAGAGGTTAGAGCATAAGATGAGCTTGGTGAGGTGATTAAGCCGTGAGGGTTCAACGATATAAGTGGGTGAGAGCTACTATCGATGTTCAGCAATTGTGAGCAGCTTGCTTAAGAAGAGGCTGCGTGATATATTGCCTGCTCTGCCAAATCCTTCGTCTAAGTGGCCTTTGAGCATCAGCTCTCTCTTTATTTTCTTGTAGCATATTCTCTGTTTTCAGCTCTATGCCTTTTCTTCACTTTTCGTCACATGGCCTTATAAAGCAGTAGCAAATCATCTGATCTCCATGCACTAGTTGGAATAGATCTTTTATTTTCTGACTTATCCTTCCTTGAATTGAGGCGCATGCTCAGCTCGACTTTTTGTGGCATCTTGTCTTATGATAAGCAAATATAACATAATGGACCCAAGCATGCCGTAAATGAGATCTCCTTTTATCTTTTATGTCTTCTAGTGCCTTTGAGTAATCATGTCATTGGCTTGGAATGTGACTTGTCTCCTGTGGGTACTGTAGCATTACTAGTTTTTCTATCTTCAACCGCACAAAAAGCTTTTGTGACCTTTCACTGCATGCTTGTTTGTCTCCTCTCCATGCCTATATGGATAGATATTAAAAGCAACGTGTGATCTAACAATTGATTGAACATCCCATTCCAAATACTAATGCTGATTTTTCTCTAAGCTCTTTCCATGTCCAAACTTCCCACATTTTGGTTTATCTTGCAAATAAAATATATATTCGTAGACGGTAAATATTCGAGGCCATTTCGATAAAATAACGAACAATAACACGCTTTATGGGTATAATATTTATGTAAAATCATGACTTATCACATGCTAAGGGACCTCGAGCTCATAGTCGGTCCGAACACATAGAGAGAAAATACCACGTGGTACGTTGATTCGTTGAGAATGGCTACATAGTCGTGCAGAGAGTCGCATCCGCAGAGAACGTGGCAGACCCATTCACTAAGCCACTATCACAGGCAGTACTTGATAAACACATCGAGAAGATGGGCCTGAAATATCATAGTACGTGGCATTGAGTGCAAGTGGGAGATTGTTGAGAATCTGCTCTCGAAATGCCCATATTCGAGGATTAGATGAATATGGGCTATTTAATCTATGTAATATTCACAATGTTTTATATCTCGATTGTATGACACTTCAAGTGATGAAGGCATGTTGTTCTTTTTATCATACATTCTTGCAAGGCATTCTGTTAAAGAAGAAAAATTGAATAAAATCCCAATGTAAGAGTTTAGTTATGGATTCTGCTAGCAGTAGGGTTGCAAACGAATCAAATCGAGTCGAAAACCACAATATTCTATTTGTATTCGGATGATAATCGAATACGAATACGAATATTCGAATATTTAGTCGAATCTAAACTCGATCATATTCGTATACGGAAATATTCGAAACGAATATTCGAATATGGATTATATTTGAGTATTTATCTCTATATTAATAATAAATATAAATATTATTACCTTTAAATATATTTTTAAACTATATATATTGAATTGTAATATATCATATTTGAGTGCTACTATTTGCACCCCCTTTGAGGGTGAAAAAAATCTTGGAAATGGTACAATTTATTAAATTTTGTTCTCCATCAACAATAATGGAAGTTTTAATTTATTACATTTTATTCATTAATGCAGTTATTCAACGGAAACTATTTACATAGTTTTAAATAAATAATAATTTTGTAATTTATGGTTAATGTTGATTCTACTCTTACCACTTATAAATAAACAAAACTTCTAAATTTATAAATATTATTCTTTGATTTATTTTTGAAAAAAGCTTTCTTATACATGAATAGTTTATATTAACCTACACAAATAGGTTGAAGTAAAATAAAAAACGAGATTAAAAACCTAGACATAACTTATTTAATAAATCCGTATAATTAAGTAATAGTTGTAAGGTGATAATTTAATTGCGTGAAAGAATTTAATAAATAGTTATAAAACTTCAAAATTATCTACAGATAATTAATAAATAATGGAGAGGAGTAATTAGACGTAATAACTAATAATTTTCAGTAATAAGATTGGATTGAAAGAACGGCATCTCTTGATTTTAGAAATTGAAAATTTTACTTTTTGTAATAAATTTAGAGTTATAATTAATTAAGGGGTTTATATAGTAAATTGGGGGTGCGTAGGATTTCCCATCATATATTTAATTTTTGATTTAACAAAATATAATCTTTAAGATAGTTTGTGAATTAAAATATGCTATAAGTAATATATACCGAACGATATATATATTTACATATAAATGGGCTTTTGATTTCTAAGTTTGAGCTATAATATTTACCTTGGTCTCTAACATTCTAAACATTCTTAATGGTTATTAAATTACAAGTATTGATAATATATTAAAATTTATAAATATATATTAATGTATTCGAATAGAATATTGTGATTTCATATTCGTATTCGGACATCTCTCGAATCAAAAAAATATTCTTATTCGGATTCGTATTCTAAATATTCAAATTCGAATCTTAAAATTTCGAATCGAATCGCGAATCGAACCAAAAAAGTTCGATTGGTTTGCAACCCTAGCTGGCAGAGAGCGGGCACCGATAGACTATTACTCTCTGAGGTTAAATTAGTTCACAAGTTAATATCTCCGGTAGGGTTATCGGATCGATCAGATAAACTTGATATGTCGACGAGTCCAATGCGATTGTGCCAGTCACTCACGTAGGGGAGTGGGTGCTCGTGAATTGATACAGGACGAATCTAGGATTTGTCTGTATTTGGACACTGACTCATAGTCGAATCTATCGCATCCTGGGAATGTCAAGGATCGATTCGACTGACTAAAGTAGCATACGTTAACCTTAGACCGAAAGGATCGAAGTGGGAGTTGGCCCAACACTAGCTTTGCTAGGCCTGCCTTGCTTTTGCATGGGTCAGCGGCGACGTGCGGTCTTGACAATGAGGTCTGACTGCAGCTTGATCGCTGAGTGACACGCTCAAATAGTAGCAAGTGTACTAGGTCGTGCAAGTAGTAAAAGGACGAAGTCCGAGTATCGATCCACGAAGACAACTCGATTAATTCTAAGATAATATTCCTAACTCTAATTTAGAAAAAAAAGGAATTTTATAGTTTTAATAATTGATAAAAGTGATAAAAGATGCAAATAATAAACTAAATGCAAATAAAATAAATGAGGATAGAGCAATTAACGACGAACGTGATTAAGACACATGCTCGGCACGAATTCTTCCTACGTCTTCATGCAATCTAATCTATCTAATAAATATGAATCATAGCAGGTAGAATTTCCTAACATACGTACTACTCGTTTGTCCCGCAATAGCAACCCTACGTAAATAGAGAACCAATCAACTATATGTCTATATGACTGTAGTTCCTATACGTGCATTATGAAATTCCTAGAGTTTAGATGCTTTCGGCACCTAAATTATCGAAACCACACATACGAAACCAAATTCCATCTCTGGTCGGTTACGTAGCAGTATTCAATGTTTTGTTGTAATCGGCCTAATCACTTAGTCCGTTTCATAAACCAATCAATAATCATACGCATGGCCGCCATCACACGTATGGGGACCTCTAACTGTCACTGCACACAATGGACACAAATTCTTCTTCACAATAGTAGATGATTATACGAAAATATACATGGATTTTTCTTCTAAAAAAGTCGGATGTGATTGCTATTGTTCCATTTTTCTTCAACATGGTAGAGAAATAGTTTGGCAAGAATATCAAAGTGTTTAGATCAGTAATGCTCAAGAACTTAAGTTTACATAACTTTTAGCTAGCAAAGACATTACAATCAGTTTTTCTGTGTTCTAACACCACAACAAAACCAGTTATGGAGAGAAAACATCAACATTTGTGAATGTTGCTAGAGCACTGTTTTTCAAGTCAAGAATTAGTATGGAATATTGGAATGACTGTGTATGGCAGCCACATATCTTACCAATTGAACTCCTTCGAGGATCTTAATAATAAGTCTCCCTTTATGTTACATTACGAACTTGTAGATATGAACTTTTTGAAGTCATTTGGATGTTTCTGCTATCCACTTTAGCAGCACATAGAACAAAAGTGAACAAGGGGTTAGATCATGTGTCTTCTTGAGTTACCCCAAAATCATATAAAGTTCTTGATTTGGAGACTAAGGAGGTTCTTAAACTAGGGACATAAAATTCTAGAAGAAATTTACACTTTCCATGATCTAGAAAGGGATCAAAGTCATCGTATGTTTCTGATCTTGTCTTTTACCAAAATTCGCTTATGATGCAATGAGACAGGAAACTTCAGATTCAAACTTTAACCATGAAGAATGCTCAAATGATATGACCGACGAGCTGATAACTACACATGGAGCTGCCAGTCCCTTTGCCAACATCACTCAGAGGAAAACACACAGACTGCACAACTTGTGATTCTGATGCTAGTGGTCACACTGTTAAAAGATCTCTTCGGCAATCAAAGTTCCCATATTCATTTGAAAGATTTTTATTGTCATTTTACGCATAAGTTTAAGAACTCATTTCTTATTGTATGTGTTATGACAAATTAACAGATCAGTATAAGACCTTTGTTTTAAACATTTCTACTGATCATGAACCTCGGTACTATCATCAAGCAGTTCATTGCAGAGAGTGGAAGCAAGGTTATGGTAGAAGACCTTGAAGCACTAGAAAATAACCAGGGCTTGGTCAATAGTTCCACTCCCGACTGATAAGAAATTTATAGGTTGCCGGTGGATCTATACGATAAAATGGCATGCTGAGGAACAGTTTAAAGATTCAAGGCTCGCTACGTGGCAAAGGGTTATAATAAAAAAGAGGGTATCAATTTTATTGGCACATTCTCACAGTGGCTAAAACTAGTACAATCAAAGTGGTACTATGTTTAGCAGCAATACACTATTTCACACGGATGTGAATAATACCTTTCTCAATGGAGACTTGCTCGTGGATGTTTACATGGATCTACCACACGGGTAACTCCACAAGAACATCATAAAGGGAGAGGAAACTAGTATGCAAACTGAGGAAGTCAATTACGGCCTTAAGCAGACCTCAAGACAGTGGAACATCAAGCTCTCGAATTCACTGTGATCTTTTGGTTTAGGATGACTGAATCTGATCATACATTATTTGTGAAAGGTTCGGGTCAAAATATTGTCGTAATACTTATATATGTTGATGATTTATAATTGCAGGACCATCAGTGTCCGAAATCAAAGCAACAAAGCAATTTTGCACAGTTATTTCAAACTAAAGGATTTGGGAGTCTTAAGGTATTTCCTAGGTCTGGAAATTGCTCGACGGCAGAAGGAATTTTCGTGTCACAACACTCAAGCTGTTTGGAAGATACAGGGTACCTAGGATGTAAGCCACTAGCACACTATTGGATTCTAAGCTAAAATCATGGCCACGGCTGGTGAAACTTGAAGGAACCAGCTCAGTTATCGACGACTGATTGGAAAGTTGCTATAGCTGACTTTACCGGATCAGATTTGTCTTTGCAATACACAAGCTCAGTCAATACATCAATCATCCTAGGGCTCGTTTGATACGTGTGTATGGGTGTGTATGAGTGTGTATAGGATGTGTATGAATTAAGTGTGTCGTGTTTGAAATCTGTATACCACTATACATGCCTTGTATGGCTATACACGTCTATTATAAGATTTTTAGTTATAGGCCTTGCATATCCATACCCACCTCTAAGGTGGTTATGGGGTGTGTATCAATAATCAATACACACCTATACACATCTCAAACACATCTACAAACACAATTTTACACAAATAATTTATACACACATATCAAACATGTTAAAACACAACATCAACAAAATCTTGTATAGGTATACACAAATAACTTATACCCATGTAATCCCTAACCACTGATATCAACGAGCCCCTAGAAGCCAACATTTGACAGCTCTCCTGCGATATCTTAAATCTATGCTTGGACAAAAGGTCGTTTATGGGCAGATTGAGATTTACAAATCAAAGCCTTTCGAAAACTGGTTTTGTCTCAAGAGGATCTTTAAATAAGTAGCGCTTTATTATTGTTAGCATTTTTGTTATATAGATGGCAAGTATAAAAGATCAGAGACGCCTGTATTTTGTTTTATCATATTAATAAAATTTCTGCTGTGTCTCCTCTCGCTCCTTCTTTTCATCTCTCAATTTCTTGTTTTCTCTACTAGCTGTAGATTGATCTCACTCATATCAGTATCACAGTTTTCATCCATGGTTTTAAAGATCACTAAAAAAAAAAAAAAAACTCAAACGGCGACTACAAATAGCGACTAAAAAACATAGTATAGTAGTGGCCGTTTTTAAAAATAGCAACTAACTTTATTCTTTGGCGACTACAGAAGTGTAGTCGATATTTGTGACTAAAAAACCAGACACTAATAAAGCAGCAGCAGTCACTAAATATTTATACGACTAACATCGGCCTTAGTTTAGCGACTACAGAGGGGTAGTCGCTAATTGAAAACCTAAATTTTACCCGCGAACGTGAAATCCCAGATCATTTTGTCCCAAATCAGAAAATTTTCCCACCATCGAAGAAAACCAACCCGCTGTCTTCCGCCGTTTTCCACCTTCGTCCGACGACCTCCGCCGCAGTTTCTGCCTTCGCCAAATCAGAAAAATCGCCATACACTCGCACTCGCTCGTTTTCCGCCGTCACTCGCCTTCGTCCACCTCTCTTCCAGTCCGCATCACTCCACGTCCACTATCGTTGGGGTACGTCTGATTCTCATTCTATGTATCTTCATTCTACCACAAATATAATCCGTTTTCTGAAATCTCTCACTGTCATGTTTATGTTGAAGGTACCAAAGATAAAGCTAGTGGTTGAAGTTCGTTCATTTCTGAAACTATTTAGGGGCAAAATCGTTAGTTCTGTTCAATTCAATATCGAGGTAAGATTGTTTATGAGGAGTTAGATAATAAATAAACAGGGAGTTAGTTGATAGATGGTTTAGGATGAGCGAGGTTTTTGAAGTTACTCCTAGTTATAATATTTTTCATAAGGTGTATACACTTAAGTACCAAAAGAATAAAACATTATCAGTTCAGTACGCCGTCAGAAAATTTTTTATATATACGTGCCTAGTAGTAGTAGAATAAAGGTTTTACACATAACTACCCGTGTGGTTGTATGTACCATTTTATCATCGTTTACATATCTTTTTATATGTATATTACGAATCATATCTCGTGTTTATGTGGTACTTAATTCACTAATATGATGGTGATACTCTGTAAGATGATGAACTTTACTCCATGTATTGTGTACCAAAATACTTTTTCATATGGTACCTAAATTTCTAATATGGTGTATTTCAGCTAAACGGATACTATGCGTAAAAATTTTATTTTTATTAGGTATCTACACCTAAAAACAATACATGGGGACGGGTTTGATCTTTTTATACGACTAGGTACTTAAGTGTAAACGTAATTTTTATAACATTATATTATATATGTAGTGTTAAACGTGATATGAAATTGAAAAGTAAACACCCTCTGTGGACTCTTTCTCTAATTGGTCACAATCTTGACTTAATGACTCATTATTTAGGACTTTTTCTCTGAAGCAATAGGTCAAGTTTCTTCGTGAAATTAGGCAATGTTGAAAATACGCTAGGTGTTAGTCGGGCATCCGGGAGGGCCTAGAGCCAACGGTCTAGGCAGGACTTATGCGGTTTGTAAGCGTGAATTAAGAAGGTATACATATTTTTATTATTTTTTATATCAAATATGTTAATGTTTTACCAAACTAAGTGTATCAATTATGCAAATATCTAGATAAATAATATCAATCACAAAAATTTGAAAAATAATAGTAGGAAAAATTATGTTTCGGGATGATGTCGGACAAAGTTAATCCATTTTTATTTCAGTTTATGTTTTTTCTATATTTCCAATTATATTTAATTTATATATTTTTATTTCAGTTATATTTTTATATTTCCATTTTCTGTTTATATTTTAGTTTAATATTTCTGTTAATAATTTTTATTTCAATTATATATTCTGTGAAAATATGGAATCGAATAAAAAAAATTGAGTTATTTGCAAGCACATGTGAGGTTAAGTTAGGCTTTGCATTGGGCTACCATTAGAGAATGATATGGTTGTTAATAAAGTCTCATCAGAGTATGTAATTTGATTTAGAGTCATTAACGACCATCTGAAAAGGAAATAAGTGGGAAAATAATATATATATATATATATATTATATAAAAGGGAAGTTCACACTATATACGTAACTATAAGGGGACGTTTCATATCGGCCCCATCGTAACTTTCTGTTTGGGTTCAGGCCCTCCTCACATAAAATATAGGTTTAAGGACCAACATTAAATAAAATTCAGAGTAAAGAACATAAAGACTGATTTGACGAATATGCCCCTTGTAGGCATTATATAAAAGAGGGATGAACGCTACTATTATGGTACCAGATGTTATTCAAATGGTATCAATCGAAAAAAACTATTTGAACGATCGATTTGCCGTAAATGTTCGAGCATACTGGCACAAAACAAGTTTGATGTGTACTCGACGATGTCAATGATATTTACGTCCTCAGATTTAAAATCTATGAGGAATAATTTGTAGAATTTTATTTCGCAATTAAGATAAATCGAGCATGTTTGATCGAAATTAAAGCTAATATGATATAAATTGGAGAGACCCATAGCTTGAAAATTACGTCGCGCCTAGTGGTGATCAATCGTTCCTCCCCAAGATTAACGACCTGAAACTGAAATCGCCAGAAAAAGAAAAGTTTAAATGAGTGTTCGTTGTGTGGTATGAGAATGGCATAAACTGGTATAGAGACCAGAAAGAATCGGTACAATGTAGTCGTAAGTGGTATGAGAATTACTTCTAATATGTCCGGACAATTTTATATGATGAGGTACTAAAACAGTATAAAATGGTAAAGTGGTATATCAACTTCATATGATGCGGTACAAGCGCACAACGAATTTGATATGTTGTTCCCATCCTTAATATATCTCTTGTTATGGACGTATTTTATTTTTGAAGCTTTTGTTGAATTATAATATGTTCTAATTCCGTTCTCGGGGTTATGATGTTGCCAGACATGATTGCTATTGATTTTCAGCTCGTATGCTATTAAGACCTTAATGCTATGTTGAGTATCATAATCTGTTGTAATGTTGTTAATGCTTACGAATTTCTGATCAACTTTCGTATGAATAGTGTTTAGATATGAGACTGAGAGGTGATTATCTGGACGTGTCCGTTGATTATGATACCATTAGAACATTTGTAAGCTAGAGATAGTTACGTGACTAGTGCGATGATATATGATTTTCTGAGTTTAATGCGTTCTACGTGTAGAAATCTTGACAGAGATGTAGGGTTCACATGTTAGAATAGGTTATCGATGCTAGAGATAGATTGATAACTACAACGGAAAAGTCCATCGTCAACATAAGATTAAGTATTCCTTTGAGAACTGAAATCAACAGAAATATTGTCCTCGGTGAAGTCGGAGTCCCCAGATTTATCTTTGATTAAAATCGTTTCGTCGTGCATCGTTATTTATTTGGTCATTTACCTTTAAATCGTGATTTATTATTTATCTGCGCATTTTCCTTTATCTTTTCCTAAACTGCCAACTTGCGATTATTCAAATAAAATTAGAATTAATATAATTTCGGTACTTAGTGACATAGTCGTTTGGGTTCGATATCCGTACTTACGTACACTATTACTTGTTAGAACAATACGTACACTTGCGTGTTTACGAATTTTTTCGCAACATGAGTTATATAATAAAAGCCTCTTCCTCTTAAACACTAGTCTTGATATTACGTTTCTCCCTTCCTATCTGTTAAAGATTCGGCCACCAATAGATTCCCAACTTGATGAAGAACGAATTGTGTATGCTTAACAGATTGAAAGAACGAATCTTGAACGCAATTGAATCTAAAACTTCCCAGAAAGTGAAAAACAGAGACTCGTTCTTTACGTGGTTCGACTCACTTTTGAGTCTACGTCCACGGCCAATAGAAACCCTTTTATTGATAAACGCTCAAAGAGAGTACAAGCTCTCAACTTTCTCTCTCAACTCTATGTTTACAACTGAGCCTAATTCGAACTTATATAGAAGATACAGACGCGTGAAACCATCTACTTGGTCACTGGTAAACTGAAACAGAATACAGCTTCAGGTTTTATTTTAACCACTTCAGCTTTACTGAGTTGTACGCGCAGCTTCTTGATATGTACCTTCATTCCTTCTATTTAAACCAGAAACGCTCAACACTTTTATAAGTGATAAAGCAACTTTCAACTCTGACCATTGATCTCGATCCTACGTTTTAGAACAAAACAACTAACATCCTCATATGTTAGTTTATTCAGCTGGTTTATCGATTATTTCTGTTGTATATCAGATCAGCTCTTGAACTTGTAAGATCATCATCTTTGATATCAGTTGTTGGCTCACAGATATCCCAACACTCTCAAAGTCCTAATTTCCAATAAAGTGGTATCAGAGCTAGAAGATCCTACGGCGATGGTGAGGGACATGGTTCCCTTCCAAGTTCCGACACTCAACAAGAACAACTACGACAATGGGAGTATCAAGATGAAGGCGCTCATTGCATCAGAAGACGTATGGGATATCGTAGAGAAAGGCTACATCGAGCCGAGAGAAAGAAGAAGGACAATCTCAAACTCAAAAGGATAGTTTGAGAGAATTGCGAAATAGGGACAAGAAAACTCTCTTTCTAATCTACCAAGGATTAGATGACGATGCTTTCGAGAAGGTATCGGAAGCAACGTCCGAGGAAGCATGGGAAAAGCTTCAGACCTCGTACAAAGGAGCGGATCCAGTAAA
Source organism: Craterostigma plantagineum (assembly GCA_027422505.1). NCBI lineage: Eukaryota > Viridiplantae > Streptophyta > Magnoliopsida > Lamiales > Linderniaceae > Craterostigma > Craterostigma plantagineum. Next base: position 17,837,191 of record JAPQWV010000017.1, on the reverse strand, counting down.
GAAGGTGCGTCTTCAAACTTTGAGAGCCGAGTTTGAGGCATTGCATATGAAGCATAATGAAGTGTGTCGGACTACTTCTCGAGGGTATTAACAATAACGAATCAACTAAGAAGCAATGGTGAGAATTGACGATGTTAGAATCATGGAGAAAGTTCTTCGCTCGTTAGATCCAAAATTCGAGCATATCGTAGCCATCATAGAAGAAACTAAGGACTTAGAGAAAATGACAATGTAGCAACTTCTGGGCTCATTGCAAGCCCATGAAGAAAAGAAAAGGAAAAGGAAGGGATTGTAGAACAACTACTCAAGCTACAAGTGGACTCTACAAAAAAAAAGGGAAAATGAAGGAAATATCAAGGACGAGGCTACAGACGAGGATATAGAGGAGAACGAGGCGGAGGCCGTAGACACATATACGAACGAGGCTAGAGGCCCAACAACGGCGACCACGATAATCATCAAGGAAATGATTATCGAACAAGAGGATGCTAGAGAGGTAACTCAAGACCAAGGTATGACAAATCGCATATTAAATGTTATCATTGTCAGAAATTCGGACATTACGTTTCCGAGTGTCGAGCCCCTAGAATCAATGAATTCGAAGAGTGAGCTAGCTACATTGAATAGAAAACTCAAGAAAAAGGGATTCTACTACTAGCGCGCAAGGATATTGAAATAGGCGAATGCAATGATGGTACCCGGACACTGGTGGGAGCAATCAAATGAGCGGAAACAGAAGCACGTCCGTGGTGTTTATGAGTTAGTGAGTGACGATGTTGATTTTGGAGAAGAGCATAACATTCCGGTGGAAGGTAACAATAATATTGTTAGTCAAGAGGTGATCCTCGACAATAAGAAGAAGATGATGGTTTATACATCAAAGAAATTAGCATGGAGAAACCAGCGATAGAACAGACAAGAGAAGAGTTCAATACTCAGCTAGTTTTACCCCTTGCGAGATCTGGAGGAGACGAAAACTCAATTGAGGGAGTCTCACACTTCAAGTGCCAACAAGAATTACCCAAGGTAACTAAAAATCAAAACAATCAAACTCTCATTTGTCTTTTTGCAGATGGAGGACCGATGAGGTTTCAAGACGCTAATGACGAGAAAGATATCATGGATGAAAAAATGAAAGACATCGATAAAATTGACATGCGGGAGTTAACTACAGTTCAAGAGAGGCATAAAGGAGAAACTGAAAGAAATACCACAAGCTTGGCATCTGAAAGCTACAATAAAGAAGCATATCACGAGAATAACGAGATAACACACCAAATGCATATGAAGTCGGCTCTAGAACAAGGAGTTCTTGAGAAAGATACGTACATGAAGCAATTACAAGAATATGAAGCATCGAATGAGATGAAGAACGCACTACATGGGTTGAAGAAACCACTAAGAGCTTGGAACTCACGAATCAACAAAAACGCCCACACGGGAATATAAGAATACAACAGAAGGAGCCAAACTTGATTCTCAGGGATGACAAAGCTAAGAATGCAGTCTGCCATGGTCGAAGACAGCGCATTACAAGGAAGGAAGTGAAGCTAGAATATGTGAAGTCTAAGGATCAAGTAGCCGATATTTTCACCAAGCCACCAAAGAAGGAAGACCCTCGACTATAAAGTTTGCTCGAATATCAAATCAAGTTTAAAGGGGGTGTTGAAAAATTAAACTTGATTTCGGCTCATAATTATTAAGAGGTGGATTTAGCAAATTGGGCTTAGGAGGGCCAATATCTAGAATATGTAGGATACTCTAGAGATCTCCATAGAACTTTATAGAACTTAGATATTATTAGGGAAAATTCTAGATTATGATGTGTTGGCTAAATCTTAGCCACACATTGAGGTGGAATTACTATAAATTGGGGTGAACCCCTTAGCATTTTGTATCACGATCAATAGAAAGATTGTTAAGCTATATTGTAAGAAGTGAGTTATATAATAAGTATCTTCCTTTAAACAATAGCATTGATATTTAAGTTTCTCCCTGCCTATCAAGTCCTAATTTCCAACAAAAACAACGCAGTCAAACTCAGTGACGCAATGAAACTTTTCACCGCCACTAATGTAGTATAACTTAGAAGAGAACGCAAGCGTTAAGAAACATACCAGCTAAAAGTAAATACGGAAGTACGCTTTCCAAGTCCAAGTTAAAATCTGGAGAAACACAACGAAAAAGAAGAGCTAATTATGAGCGATTAGGTTAGATGGTGTTGTAACAGCCATCACTAAATACAGAGATTATGGACTCACATAACCACAGCCACGGCTTCCATTTTGAACCTGCATTTTTCAATTGAAAGCAGTGACAAATTACTTTAGTAAGTTGATTCAAATAAGAGAGAGAGAGAGAGAGATCACTGTACAGAAAATCTTTCGAAAACTTGTCGTTCAGAAAAAAAAAGGTTAGCCTATTTGTGGTACTTACAATGGATGAAACCACGACCATTACCATAACTCCGAAAACTTCCGCAAACAATATTGTAGTTTTCGAAATAACAGTAGACACATGCCGTAGTCGTATCCCAATAATACTCAGCCCCATAAGCCAAGCCATCAAAAATGTTTGCCAAAGAAGAAGAAGAAGAAGAATCATTTCCTCTTGTTAGAGGAGCCTTAGCCGAGACTCGGACAACCTTGTCAACAGCACACGTGTCTTCCATATCCGCTACTCTTAATTCTTGTTCAACGAGGAGCACATAGTTGACAATCTCGGAAGAATTTGACAAGACTTTGCTTCTGTTACCGCAAAACGGAGCACTGATTACTTTAAATTTCTTGGAGGAGTCAGATAGTGTACAAAGATAACCTGAAATTCACTATTAGAATACCAATAGTTATATGGCCAACCATCAAGATCGAATGGATTTGCCGGGCAAGAAGATAGATTTTTCATGCTTATGCTCGCATCGGCAAGCCTTATTAATTTGTTTTCATAGTTGATATCTTTCACGAGATATTGGGCTGACTCTGTTTTAAAGATGGTCAGATTGTTCTGGCAATCGAGAACAAATCCGTTGTCGACGTTATACCCACATGATATGGGATCGTCGGTTCTTAATCTAAAGGGAAAGTTTATGCTTTTGATCTCACCACAAGACGAAGAAGCATCACAGATTGAAGAAGAATAAGCACCAAGTACTTTGAAGAAGAAGACCACGACGTAAAACAACTGGAGGAAATGATAGACTCTTGACATTATTGTGTGGTTGGAGTACCTATTTTAAAGATGGTTATGTTTTTATCACAACCGTATCAATTTTGCAAACTGTTACTTTCATTTAGCCAACTTTTATGACTTTTTCATCGAGAAGTAATTTTCTATGGTGTATCTATACTTAAATATCCCGAAGACTAGAAAATTATCTATTTCACATATAGTAATAGTTTTTACACATAACTACCCCGTTTGGTTATTACTGACATTTTATATCGTTTACGTATAGTTTGATATGTATATTATGTATCATATCACGTGTTTATGTGTGCTTGATATCCCTATAAGCATGATGTACCCAATATATAATGTACCAAAATACATTTTCCTATGGTTACTAAATTACTAATATGATGCACCTTTATCCACGGGTACCTATTGTATACATAAAAAAAAAAAAAAACTAGCGACAGTGGAATGATTTGATTTTCTATTGTAATAGTTACGTATATAGTGTGAACTTCCCTTTTATATATATATTTTCCCACTTATTTCCTTTTCAGATGGTCGTTAACGACTCTAGATCAAATTACATTACTCTGATGAGACTTTATAACAACCATATCATCTCTAATGGTAGCCCAATGCAAAGCCTAACTTAATCTCACATGTATCATCTCTAATGGTAGCCCAATGCAAAGCCTAACTTAACCTCACATGTGCTTGCAAATAACTCAATTTTTTTATTCGATTCCATATTTTAACAGAATATATAATTGAAATAAAAATATTAACAGAAATATTAAACTAAAATATAAACAGAAAATGGAAATATAAAAATATAACTGAAATAAAATATATAAATTGAAATATAATTGGAAATATAGAAAAAACATAAACTGAAATAAAAATGGAAACTTTGTCCGACATCATGCCTAAACATAATTTTTTTACTACTACTATTTTTCAAATTGTTGTGATTGATATTAGGATTATTTAAAAAAATGGCCTTTGACAACGTCAACGTTAAAAAAATAGCCTCCTAAATGATAAAAGACCAATGTACCCTTACTTACTCTGCGTTAAAGACTATTATACCCTTTTTTAATGGCAATCAACGACAGTTAACGAAAATTACAGATTTTGTCAGAGGTTTACTGTAGAATCTGAAAAAGTAAAAGTAAATAAGAAAGAACCCTTTCACTTCACGGGCCCTTTGCAAAATCGATCAAGCTTTCTCCTTTTCTTCTTCTTCACAGTCGAATTTGAAGCTCAGAATCCATGGCAGTTCAGGCGAGACCCCAAACAGTGAAGGTAATTTCAATTATTTTTCAAAGACCCCGTCCTATACAATCGCACGGGACCCTAAATTTAGGCCGCAGGGTACCCGTGCTTGCACAGGCAGGGGCCCCGTGTCTTGAATCTCAGGGATCCGTGTGAAAGCGCAGGGGTCCTCCCCAATAAACCGCGCTGTGAAAACTACGGACCCGTGCTTGCTAGCGCTGGGGACCCGTGCGTGACAGCGCGGGGACCCTGCGACATAGCACGGGGCCCGTGCTTGCTAGCGCAGGGACCCGTGCTCATGTGCGCTGGAGGCCCTAGCTATGCCGCGCTGGGGACCCGTGCGTGCCAGCGCGGGGACCCTGCGACATAGCACGGGGCCCGTGCTTGCTAGCGCAGGGACCAGTGCTCATGTGCGCTGGAGACCCTTGCTATGGCACGCTGGGGACGCGCGCACATGAGCACGGGTCCCGGCGCTAGCAAGCACGGGCCCCGTTCTATGTCGCAGGGTTCCCGCGCTGGCACGCACGGGTCCTCAGCGCGACATAGCTAGGACCTCCAGCGCACATGAGCACGGGTCCCCGCGCTAGCAAGCACGGGTCCCGTGCTATGTCGCAGGGTCCCCGCGCTGGCGCGCACGGGTCCCCAGCGCGGCATAGCAAGGTCTCCGCGCAGCATGGCAGGGGACTGTGCGCGGCGGCCTATCTCACCATAAGCAATTTTCCCGCAGCATTAGTAATTAATTTTCTATTGATTTGTAGGTTCAATTGAAGAAGCAAATTGCCGGAGGCGACGATGAGAAAGATTACCGGTTACATATCACGTCACGATACTGCGAAGTGAGCGAGGAGATCGTTGGTTGGCTAAACGAGGATGAGCTGACAGTTTTTACGGAAGGGAGTCCGTTCGGTAGGCTCGTCAACGCTGCCGCGAATTTCAATTTGTCGGCGCAGCTGTTGTGGTATCTCATCAAGTGCCAGACGCAGCTTCACAATCGTGACGAGCTTTGGATGATCATCGGGAAGAAACCGCTCCGTTTTTCAAAAACGGAGTATTGCCTAATCACGGGGCTGAAGTTCGCAGCCGAACCGGCGGTGAACCAAACGGATGAATTCGTCCGTCGTCATTTCCCGAGGAAAACGGCATCGACGCTTAAATTGTCGCACGTTAAGCAGCGGTTGGAGGAGTTGGCTGGCAACCGCACGGTGCGCGTCAATGACGAGAAGTTGAAGTTGGCCAACCTGTATTTTGCGGGGTACGTCTTGCTGCCCCGACCTTCCAAGAAGGATACCACCCTTCCTTCTTGGATCGTTTATTTAGTCGAGGACTCAGAGGACTTCGAGCGTTACCCTTGGGGGACCGTGGCTTTCAGAGCGGCACTACGGTCGCTGAAACAAGATTTTGACGATAACAAGGATAGTAAGCTGATCAGTGGATTCGTACATCCACTTCAGGTTAGGGTTTTATATTTGAATGACTTTGTGAGTTTAGGGTTTCGTGTGTTTGCTAAGATTAATTTATTTCTTTGTCTTCAGATATTAGCATATGAATGCATACCGGCCATCGCTGATAAATATGCTGAACTTAGAGAGCGGGAGCGTGCGAGGCCGCGTATATGCCGGTGGGTCACGAGGAATTGGCCCCGGAAGGGATGTCCGAAGTTGGTGGATGCTGCGAAGACGGTGGCTGGGTCTGATGTACGAGGTCTACTAGTGCCGATTGGAGAAGAGACGCAGGCCGATTATTTTCGGTACAGCGACTTCGAGGTCACCGCGCCACACGACGACGTGTACGATAGGGTGGCGAGCCTACTGATGCAAGGGGTGGAAGTTAGGTGCAGTCGTCGTGCGGTACGAGGACATCTTGGCCGGCGGACGGCAATCGAACCCAATTACGAAGCAGAGTCCGTCCCTCAGCTCTCTATCAGATCACGGCAAGACGAAGAGAGGGGCATGGGCTCTAACTACGAGCCGCCGAGGTCGCCGTCCATGCATGGAGGCAACTTCCATACGCCGCCGAGGTCGCCGCCAATGCCAGGGCCATCGTATGACGAATTTGCGCGCCACGTGGACCGGCGATTCGATGAATTTGGCAATCGCCTCGACACGTTTAGCAGCGGCTTCGACGCACTTAGCGGTCGGTTCGAGCATCTCGAGAACGAGTTTTCGCAATTCCGTGACGGCTTTGCGCAATTCCGAGACAATTACGATCGACGCTCCGACTTCTATGAGGAGCGGTTCAACTCGATGCAAGGTCTGGGTGATAGCATCGGCGGCGTTGCGTCTCAGTTGCAAGAGCTTCGGGACGATTGGAAGAATTTATTCGGTCCATGTACACATACCGACGACGTGCCTCGTTACGGTAACTACGTTTACCCCTAATTCAAATTTAATACACGCCGTAACTTACAATTTAATATGTATCGTAGACGACGAGGCGACTTCGACTGGGTGGACGCAATTTGCGAGGCAGGATCCACCCAGTGCAAGCGGATGGGGATGGCCGGCAAATGAATATCCATGGAATTATTACGTTCCATCGCAGCAATTGGACGATGGATACGGCGCGCAGAGCGAGACATATTATGAGGTCGACCCATCTACTTGGAGGGGCCTCGACTGGGATCAGTCGATGCTGCAAACTTCGGCTCGTGCGGATCAGTCGACCGTGGCTGATAGGGGTAAAGGTGTGGCCGACGTGACCCCGGAAGGGCGGCAGAGGAATCCATCCCAGTGGCTGCAGTCGCCGTTCACTGAGCCTCCGTCCACCGGTCAAATGAAAGCGGGTCTATCGACCGTAGACGTCCATATTTCTAAGAAGATCCTGGTGTGGGGGGCCATAGAGAGGGAAATACAGGACATGGCTAACGACGAGTACAAGGAGTGCTTGGTCGATAAGCATAGACGTGGATGGTTTGAGGATCTATACACGCCAACAAGGTGGCTCGATGACATGGTATGCTCCGTTGAACTATTAATTTTGCAATGAACTATAATTGTAAAGCCTAAGTTGTTTTGGTTTTTCAGCATATGAACGAAGCAATGAGAGGGTTCCTGGACATGCAGAAGACCCATGCATTTGCGTCGAAGAATGTTGCATACATGTCTTACGCATTCAAGACATGTATCGAACTCGATGGCTTCGTAGAAGGAGAAGTCGTAAATGGGATGCTTTCGTTATGGTCCCATTACGCAAGAGGACTTCAGGATGGATGGCCATCGATCTCATGGATGGACGCAGATTGCATCGTCTTCCCCGTGCAAACGATAGCACATTGGGTGCTATGCGTCGCTGATTGGAGGAAGAAGACGATGACGATATACGACTCCGACGAGTCTTGCGACAAGGACATGCGCAACCTTAACAAAGCATTGGTGCCACTGCAAGTAATCATCCCGGCGATATTGGTCTTCATGGGATGTATCAAGACGCGATTTAAGAAATGGAAAGTTGAGCGTCATCCGAGATTCGCCAAACAGCAAGGAAGGTAAGTTTCATTCGTTATTATTTCATTTAATTTTTTTACGACGATTTCTGTATAAGTGTGTAACGTTTCAGGGGAGAATGCGGCGTACATGTGTTGCGAGCGGCAATGAGCCTCATGTTTCGAGGTGACGACGTCTCCAATCTGACACAGCAGGAAATCGTAGATTTTAGGAAATTTCTTACAATTTGTATTTTGCGTAAGGACTGGGCTTCTTGGTTTGGTCCAAAATAGTTGAATGTAATTTTTTATTTTATTCACAGTAGTTTAAATAATTTCTTACTATTTTTTTTATTTAAATAATTTTTATGAAAAACCTCGCACGTTGTTGGTTACGTTTGTGTAAATTAAAGAATCTGAATTGACATTAGTGATGACATGACAAGCACTGTTAGATGACATGACAAGCAATTTTATTGCTAATCGCATCAAATCGACTGTTATGACACTGACAATATAACGAAAAAAGTAACAGACCACTAATTCACAAATGATTGTTGACTATTCAACGCACATAAGCATGAGACCAAGCATTTGAGCACGGGTCCCTTGCTTCAAAACTAGGGACCCCTGCAGTAGTCATTGAGCAAGGGTCCTGCGATTTGATTACACAATTTGATTAAATATTTCTTTTTCGTTACACTGACAAGGCATTGATTACACTGACATTCGCAGAAAATAATAATTTGACAATGATTGTTGACTAGTCAATTAAAATCCGCACGGGTCCGGTATGCTGCGTATGGTCCCAAACTGTAGTGCACGGTCCCTCGCGCATAAGCATGGGTCCGCGCACACAAGCACGGGTCCCCTGCGTGAGTTCACGGGTCCCTCGCGTAATCGCAGGGGCCCCGCGTGTAATCGCTGGTGTCCCGCGCATTAGCTTGCGCGGGTCCATGGGCATGGGCCCCGGACCACAACACTCATGTGCGGGGACCCTGCGATTATTTTCGCGATTTTACACCATATTAAATAATTTCGAAGTTCGATTCAGCCTCCATACGAATATAATACGTCATATAATATCATAGCCAACAAAAGTATGGTCTTTTTGCATGTATAAAAATACGAGTTTTCGATTGTTACATCATAACCAAGACCAGCATAAGGCAAGTTGTTGTTATGTAAATTAGCTCAATTATTGTCACATTCACCCAGTTCACCAAATTCACATCGAAAACAGTCACCAAATCGTTTAATTTTTGTTCTGAACATTAACAACATAAGTGAAATTTTTTGGTCAAGATTAATATTTTTTTCGACAATTTCGTTATGGTTAATTATTTTTGTAAAGATGTACCAAAAAATATATGTATTTAATTACTGAAATTCTTTTAAACCCGTGCAGTACTTTTTCTTCTCACACATCGAAAAGGACACCAGACTTGACAAGGCATTGATTACGCCTGCACTCAAAGCTGACATGTATCAGACAAATAGTTGACTGACCAATAATTCAATAATAACTTTGTCTGCAAAAGAAGACCAATAATTGACTACAATTAGGGTTTACACAATTTCCGCACGGGACCGAACTTATGCGCAGGGACCAAGCAAATAAGTACGGGTCCCCGCACATGAGCATGGGTCCCGTGCTTGAAATCAAGGGTCCTTCGCGCAAATAAGCACGGGTCCCCGCACATGAGCATTGGTCCCGTGCTTGAAATCAAGGGTCCTTCGCACAAATGCACGGGTCCCGCACATCCATTAAAACCCTAACTTTAAAATCCTAATTTTACATACCTCAAACACTATCACATCATAACTCTTACATTATAAAACCATCATTACGCTAATCTAAACAAACTTTCATTCCATAACAATATAATTAGGTTCTATTACATTACAAAACCCTAAATTTAGAGGTTTTACCTCCTACTAAATTCGCCAACAGAAGGCAACCTATTTTTCTGTGGTCTTCCACGTTGTTTCTCGCGAGGAGGTGGCAGCATTTCAACACTTCTTTCAATGTGTTCAGACACCGGCCATATAGTACCTTCGTAAGCTAACTTCCAACATCCCAAGCTGTAGTAAGGGTCGACCAGTGAACCCACATCGACGTTGGCATAACCACAAGCAGCAATAGCGTGTGGGCAAGGAATTCGGTCGATGTCAAGCATCTTACAGCTGCACGTACGCAACTCTAGATCGACGACCTCGTTCGAGTTGTGCCCGTATACATTATACGTTAGACGCCCAACTTCCGATACGTGAAATCTTTGCGACCCAATGAAATTCTCGCGGAGGATCGACTCGACCTTCGGCGTAAACGACGTCGAATTCGAAGCGATAGAAGCTTCGCATGCTCTTCGATGCTTACTGAACCAAGATGATGTTAATCGGTGAATTGAGCCCAACAATCCTATAATTGGAAGTTCTCTATCCGCGCGTAGAGCCGCATTTATCGACTCCGATCCATTGGTCGTCATGATGTTATATCTCGACTTGGGACAATATGCCCTCGTCCACCGTTCCATGTCAATCTCGTCAAGATATCGACCCGCCGACTTGAATGTTTTACCTAGAGCTTTGTAATGTGCATCGCACTCGGCCTTGGTGTAGGCACTGGCCACCCGCCAGAAAATGGGGCATGCACCCTTGTCCGCCGTTTTCGTCTTCACATTTTGCTGAATGTGCCATGCGCAGAAACCATGAAATGAATTCGGAAACACAGCAGGGACGGCATTCTTTATACCGTGGTTTCGGTCAGAAATAATGACGAGTTCATTACTATCTGGTACGAAACGACTCAATCTAGTGAGAAACCACGTCCAAGATTCGGTTCCCTCCGAGTCAGCAAGACCCCATGCGAGCGGGTATTGATGGTAATCACCATCTTGCGCTGTAGCAATGAGCAAAACTCCTTTATATTTTCCCTTCAAAAAAGTTGCATCGATAGATACGACTTTCCTCATGTATGCAAATCCCCTAACGCATGCGCCGTATGCTAAGAACATATATTTGAACCTCATTTGTTCGTCCATCTCCCAATCTGTGATGTTGTCAACATTTGCTTGCCTCAACGCATCCAAGTAGGCCGGAAGTAAACCGTAACAATCGTCCCTGTTACCGACTAATTCGTCCGACGCTAGTTGTTTGCCTTTCCAAGCCTTGTAGTACGAGACATCTACTCCCCTGTTCTGCATCATCGACATGATTGACTTGGGTGGCGGAATGTCTTTAGGACCGGTGAAATGTTCCAACAGAACTTGTGATACAACTGACGAACTTCCTTGGCGATGTCTACGGCGACGATGAGAAACCCGCAGGTGTGCTTGCCGCAATACGTTCGGATTGAGAAAAAAGGGGAGTCCTTATTCTGTGCAGCTCGTACTCGCCATGTGCATCCTTCGGTTGCGCATTTCGCTACGTACATGGTTTTATTTGACCGGACCAATTTGAACTCGAAACACGTATCAAGGGCGACTTTAGTGATCACGTCCTTGACTTCCTTCTTGTCCCGAAATTCCTGACCAACAAACATGCTTGAACCATCCCCAAATCCATACGTGCCGTCGTCAGCATGTGGAGAGTTATGCTCCGCCATTGTGACATCGTCATTATCACTTTCCGAAGCATAATGTTCCTCGGGTTGTTCGAACATATCATCTTCATTCTCATTTTGATTCTCGCACGGTCCGGTTTGATCTTCTTGAAAACCCTCGTATTCAGAAAGATGGTAAGAGTTGTAGTTAGATGTGTCGCCCATGTAACCCTCCACGGGATGGATTTCCTCATTTGCATCGCACTGCTCTATTAGACCAACGTTGAAATTCGATTCATCATTAAGATGAGCTTGTGGTGGTGTGGCACTGACAAAGGACGCAACCTCAACATGGAGCACGGGTCTAGACTGTGGACCACCAAAACAAAGGTATGCACGTATACCGTAGTCATTCTCGATGTAGATGGGTCGTGGGAAATCGTAAACTACGCTAGGCATGTAGCTTAACGTGAGTTTAGAATTCTCGCTGCATAGCGACAACACCTTCACAATCTCATTCTTCACGTCATATAACGTGCATGTTTCCTCGTCGACCAAGATTGATTGCCATCTATGAGTAGGAAGAGGACACCACTTCGAGGTATTGTCCTCGCCAATTATCCACTGACCCTCTACTTGGAACACAATGTTAGTGATCGTCATGATTACCCCCTGCAATAAAAGTAAAATATATTAGAACCATAGCCCTACTTGCGAAACCAATACAACTTGCGAAACCCTAGTTTGCGAAAACAATAGGTTGCAAAAACCCTAGTTGTCGAAATTGTTATTTCGGATGCTGTGTCTGCTAACGTGATTTCTAGGCATAGTTAAAGCCCTAACAGCTTCCACACCCCTAACAGCTATCGAAAATCCTAACAGCTATCGAAAACCCTAACAGCTATCGAAAACCCTAACATATAAGCACGGGACCACTGCACCAGCGCATGGGACCCAAGCTCTAGAGCGCGAGACCCATGACTTAGTGTTCGGGACCCATGCCCTGGGACTGCCCATGCACTGATGCGCGGGACCCCTGCACCAGCGCCTGGGGTCCTTGAACTGATGCCTGGGTCCCGTGCACTAGCGCGCGGACCCGTGCTCCATTGCGCGCGCGCCCTGCACTGATGTGCGGGACCACAGCGCATGGGGACCCTGAATTGATGCCCGGGTCCGTGCACTAGCTCGCGCGGACCCGTGCTCCATTGCGCGCGCGCGCTGTACTGATGTGCGGGACCCCAGCGCCAGCGTCTGGGGCCCTTGAACTGATGCCCGGGTCCCGTGCTCTAGCGCGCGGACCCGTGCACCAGTGCGCGCGGCCCATGCACCAGCGTGCGGGGACCGTGTAAACATGCGCGGGGCCCCAGATCTACTGCATGGGGCCCTTGTGAATATATGTGCGGATTCCATGAAGCATGACCACGAGTTTCGTCTTTCCGACTGGAAATTCAAAATTCTCGTTGCCAAACATCACGTAATGACAAACTCACGTAATTTGGAGGGTAAAAATTCGCAATTCAAAAAGAAAAAACTTACTGTAAAGAGTTAGAGCTGGGTTTTTCCTTCCAGACTTGTTTCGCAGACTTCGAGTTCGACTTAGTGACGAAAATGAGGCTGTGTTTTTCTTTAGAAACGATGAAGAAGAAAGGATGGATCAATCTGGGTTGGTATTAGTAATTGTTACGTGCTGCTGTGCATTTAAATGGAGTTTCGTTTCTTTTATATATATACAGATTGTGTATGTATATTTATTTTTCTTTTTCTTTTATTTCTAGTTAATTAATCAAGGGTTTAAAGAAGATGGTTAACGGTTAATTAAAATGAAGGCCATTGACAAAAAAAAAACGTCAACAAGGCTATTTATTTAATATTGACTGAGTCAAGGGCCATTTTTTTAAAAGACCCTTGATATTATTTATCTAGATATTTTGCATAATTGATACACTTAGTTTGGTAAAACATTAACATATTTGATATAAAAATAAATAATATTTAATTCATGCTTACAAACCGCCTAAGTCCTGCCTAGACCGTTGGTTCTAGGCCCTCCCGGATGCCCGACTAACGCCTAGCGTATTTTACAACATTGCCTAATTTCACGAAGAAACTTGACCTATTGCTTCAGAGAAAAAGTCTTAAATAATGAGTCATTAAGTCAAGATTGTGACCAATTAGAGAAAGAAGTCCCGAGAGGGTGTTTACTTTTCAAATTTCAATATCACGTATTAACACTACATATAATATAATGTTATAAAAATTACGTTTACACTTAAGTACCTAGTCGTATAAAAAGATCAAACCCGTCCCCATGTATCTGTTTTTTAGGTGTAGATACCTAATAAAAATAAAATTTTTACGCATAGTATCCGTTTAGCTGAATGTACACCATATTAGAAATTTAGGTACCATATGAAAAAGTATTTTGATACACAATACATGGAGTAAAGTTCATCATGCTTATAGAGTATCACACATCATATTAGTGAATTAAGTACCACATAAACACGAGATATGATTCGTAATATACATATAAAAGATATGTAAACGATGATAAAATGGTACATACAACCACACGGGTAGTTATGTGTAAAACCTTTATTCTACTAGGCACATATATATAAAAAATTTTCTGACGGCGTACTGAACTGATAATGTTTTATTCTTTTTGGTACTTAAGTTTAGATACACCTTATAAAAATATTATAACTAGGAGTAACTTCAAAAACATCCCTCATCCTAAACCATCTATCAACTAACTCATTCCCATTTATTTATTATCTAACTCCTCATAAACAATCTTACACCTCGATACCGAATTGACAGAACTAACGATTTTGCCCCTAGAATAGTTTCAGAAATGAACGAACTTCAACCACTAGCTTTATCTTTGGTACCTTCAACATAAACATGACAGTGAGAGATTTCAGAAAACGGATTATATTTGTGGTAGAATGAAGATACATAGAATGACCAGAATCAGACGTACCCCAACGATAGTGGACGTGATGCGGACTGCGAAGAGAGGTGGACGAAGGCGAGTGACGACGGAAAACGAGCGAGTGTATGGCGATTTTTCTGATTTGGCGAAGGCAGAACTGCGGCGGAGGTCTTCGGACGAAGGCGGAAAACGACGGAAGACAGCGGGTTGGTTTCTTCGATGGTGGGAAAATTTTCTGATTTGGGACAAAATAATCTGGGATTTCACGTTCGCGGGTAAAATTTAGGTTTCAATTAGCGACTACACCTCTGTAGTCACTAAACTAAGGCCGATGTAGTCGTATAAAATATTTAGTGACTGCTGTTGCTTTATTATCGTCTGGTTTTTTAGTCACAAATAGCGACTACACTTCTGTAGTCGCCAAAGAATAAAGTTAGTTGCTATTTTTAAAAACGGCGACTACTATACTATGTTTTTAGTCGCTATTTGTAGTCGCCATTTGAGTTTTTTTTTGTAGTGATCTTTAAAACCATGGAATGAAAACTGTGATATCTGAGTGAGATCAATCTACAGCTATGTAGAGAAAACAAGAAATTGAGAGATGAAAAGAACGAGTGAGAGGGAGACAAAGCAGAAATTTTATTAATATGATAAAACAAAATACAGGCGTCTCTGATCTTTTATACTTGCCAGCTATATAACAAAAAAAGCTAACAATAATAAAAGCGTTACTTATTTAAAGATCCTCTTGAGACAAAACAGTTTTCGAAAGGCTTTGATTTGTAAATCTCAATCTGCCCATAAACAGACCTTTGTCCAAGCATAGATTTAAGATATCGCAGGAGAGCTGTCAAATGTTGGCTTCTAGGGGCTCGTTGATATCAGTGGTTAGGGATTACATGGGTATAAGTTATTTGTGTATACCTATACAAAGATTTTGTTGATGTTGTGTTTTAACATGTTTGATATGTGTATTAATTATTTGTGTAATGATATAAATTGTGTTTGATAGATGTACTTGAGATGTGTATAGGTGTGTATGGATTATTGATACACACCCCATAACCACCTTAGAGGTGGATATGGATATGCAAGGCCTATAACTAAAAACCTTGTAATAGACGTGTATAGCCATACAAGGCATGTATAGTTGTATACAGATTTCAAACACGACAAAACTTATTCATACACATCCTATACACACTCATACACACCCATACACACGTATCAAACGAGACCTAGGATGATTGATGTATTGACTGAGCTTGTGTATTGCAAAAGACAAATCTGATCCGGTAAAGGTCAGATATAGCAACTTCCAATCAGTCGTCAATACTGAGCTGGTTCCTTCAAGGTTCACCAGCCGTGGCCATGAGTTTTAGCTTAGAATCCAATAGTGTGGCCAGTGGCTTACATCCTAGGTACCCTGTATCTTCCAACAGCTTGAGTGTTGTGACACGAAATTCCTTCTGCCGTCGAGCAATTTCCAGACCTAGGAAATATCTTAAGACTCCCAAATCCTTTAGTTTGAAATAACTGTGCAAAATTGCTTTGTTGCTTTGATTTCGGACACTGATGGTCCTGCAATTATAAATCATCAACATATATAAGTATTACGACAATATTTTGACCCGAACATCTCACAAATAATGTATGATCAGATTCAGTCATCCTAAAACCAAAAGATCACAGTGAATTCGAGAGCTTGTTGTTTCACTGTCTTGAGGTCTGCTTAAGGCCGTAAATTGACTTCCTCAGTTTGCATACTAGTTTTCCTCTCCCTTTATGATGTTCTTGTGGAGTATACCCATGTGGTAGATCCATGTAAACATCCTCGAGCAAGTCTCCATTGAGAAAGGTATTATTCACATCGTGTGAAATAGTGTACTGCTGCTAAACATAGTGCCACTTTGATTGTACTAGTTTTAGCACCGGTGAGAATGTGCCAATAAAATTGATACCCTCTTTTTTATTATAACCCTTTGCCACGTACCGAGCCTTGAATCTTTAAACTGTTCCATCAGCATGCCTATAAATTTCTTATCAGTCGGGAGTGGAACTATTGACCAAGCCTGGTTATTTTCAAGTGCTTCAAGGTCTTCTACCATACCTTGCTTCCACTGTCTGCAATGAACTGCTTGATGATAGTACCGAGGTTCATGTCAGTAGAAATGTTTAAAACAAAGGTCTTATACTGATCTATTAATTTGTCATAACACATACAATAAGAAATGAGTTCATTAAACTTATGCATAAAATGACAAAAAAAATCTTTCAAATGAATGGGAACCTTTGATTACCGAAGAGATCTTTTAACAGTGTGAGCACTAGCATCAGAATCACAAGTTTGTGCAGTCTGTGTGTTTTCCTCTGAGTGATGTTGGCAAAGGGACTGTCAGCTCCATGTGTAGTTTATCAGCTCGTCGGTCATATCATTTGAGCATTCTTCATGGTTAAAGTTTGAATTTGAAGTTTCCTGTCTCATTGCATCATAAGCGAATTTTGGTAAAAGACAAGATCAGAAAACATACGATGACTTTGTTCCCTTTCTAGATCATGGAAAGTGTAAATTTCTTTTAGAATTTTGTGTCCCTAGTTATAAGAACCTCCTTAGTCTCCAAATCAAGAACTTTATATGCTTTTTGGGGTAACCCAAGAAGACACATGATCTAACCCCTTGTTCACTTTTGTTCTATGTGCTGCTAAAATGGATAGCAGAAACATCCAAATGACTTCAAAAGTTCATAATACAAGTTCGTACTGTAACATAAAGGGAGACTTCTTATATAAGATCCTCGAAGGAGTTCAATTGGTAAGATATGTGGCTGTCATAACACAGTCATTCCAATATTCCATACTAATTCTTGACTTGAAAAACTGTTAGGATATTTATAGATGTGTAAGTTTAAGTCTTGGGTTTTATATTGTAATTATCTTTGTAGCTTGGGCTTTGGACTAGAATGTAATTATTTAAATTTTTAGTGTTTGGGCCTTAATATACCTAGGTTAATGTGGTATATAAGGTTTTACCAACACAATTTGAAAGGTAATCAAAGATCAAAAGGCTTATCCTATTTTTCACACAATACACACACTTGAAGGTGAGAACCTCTCCCTTTTCATTCCATTTAAGCCTCTTTGATTCCTTGTTTGGTGCAATCGGGACCAACAGGTATCAGAGCAAACGTGGATCGATCTGCATTGATTTGAATCCAGTTTCGTTCGAATCGGAGAAAGATCAAAGGTGTTTTGGGCAAAAATCACTTTCGGGCATTTTGAACTCGTTTTGGGGTTTTAATGCTTCGTTTTTGTGTTTAAAACCTTCCCCATATCGGTTCTATGCCTAAAATGTTTTTAGAACACTTTTGGATCATTTTTAACGAGTTTTGAGCAAGATCGAAGCAAATATTATTCAGAAAAGGACATCTCGGCCATTCTCTGTTTTTGGTCGATTTGATCTGTTTTTTGTTGTTTTTAGCCCACAAATCGGTCGATTATATGTTTAGGGAAGAATTTCTGAAGTTTAGGATCAAGTTTGAGCGATTTTGGTTGAGATTTGAGCAAGAACTGGACGATTTTCTGGCAAAACGCATGATAGCAATGGAACAGTGAAAGCTCGTTCTTGACCGCGAAAATTTTTGCTTAATCGTTCAAGTCCGCGAAATTTTCACATCTGCGAAGTTTGATTCCGAGAATTACCTTGAACCGCGAAAATTTCACTTTCACTGCATTTTTTTTTTCTTTTCGCAACGGCCTATCTTCAAATCCGAGAAACTTTATATACGAGAAATTTCTTTCCGAGGATGATCTAAACCACGAAATTACCTCTGTGTAACTTCATCTTTTCTCAACTGCTCACTTTCAAAACCTGAGAAATATTACTAAGTCGAGAAATTTTCAGCCAAGAACTTTTCGAAATTCTTTATCCGAGAAAGTTTCAGACAAGGAAGTTTCTTTCCTACGAGAAATTTTTTAAATCACGATTTTCAAATCCGAGAAACTTTCTCAAATCACACTCCGACCCGCGATACTTCTTCCAACATGAAGATTTCTTCTCAAACCTGAAAATTCTCAAAACTAAGAATCTTTCTCACATGCGAAATTTTAAAATCCGAGAAATTTTCAACTGAGAATTTTTCTTCCGAGAATTTCTCTTTAAAACTCACAAACACCGAAATTTCTCAACACATAATTTCTCGGATAATTCTTCATATAATCACGTCCCTTCAAACTGCAAATTTTCCTCCCTGACGTGTTAAGTTCTTTTTTTTCTTTCGTGTTAAAAATTTTTCTCGGGGTAAATATTTCTCAAACTTATTGAGATTTGATCCTTACACTTTAGTCCTATCACCCTAGACCACTTTTGACATAATTTTTTTCTTTCTCGCCTCAAATCTCGTTTTTAAATTTCTAGAACTTCTCCAAATTTCAAGATATACTTTCCCTTCATACATTATCGACCATCACACACGCTCACTTAGTTCTAAGAAATTCTTTAAACGATTTTTCACAAACTCTACTCGTTAAACTCATCTTTCTCATCTCGTTCGTCACTAACCTTCTTATCTATTGAAGATCAAAACCACGGACGATTCGACTGCACCAACCATGTCTGCCACAAACGACACCAGACCCCGATGCTGCGACAAGGCGATTACAGCATATGGACAAACAGGTTCCTCACGTTCATCAGGAACAAAGGCGCCCCACTCTCTCAATACCTACTGGACTCCATCTTCAACAGTCCAGCACAGTTCTGGACAATCATTCCTGCTCAACCAAACGCAAACCCTCCCATGGATGAACGTCGCACTCCAAGAGGCCCCATTAATGAGGATGAAGAGGCTCGCCTTCAGGCCGATGAGACTGCCAAAGGATACCTCTTCCAGGCTATGGGCAACGAAGTCTATGCTCACATCGAGTGCTGCACAACTGCCAAAGGAAATATGGGATGAACTCGTAGAAATTATGGCAGGCACAACTGAGAGTGCTCAGGGGAGGAAATCAGCATGTCTCTCGCAGTATGAACATTTCCAGGCCTATGAAGGAGAGGAGCTGCGTGACACGTACCTCCGATACTTGAAGGCCATCAATGAACTCAAGAAAGCCAAGATCTCTAGGGACAAGTTCGATATCAACAACCGCTTCCTTGGTAGCCTCAAACCACATTGGGGCAATGCAACCGTGATGACGATTCAGAGTAAGGACCTCTCCAACTTCCATCCATGATCGATCTTCCACCACTAAGACCAAACAGAACAAAGGAAAGCTACCAGCTGTTGTATCTGACACTTCTTCAGGATCCGAAGCTGATACAGAATCAGACGAAGATGTTCGAGATATACGCAAGCAACTGGCAATGCTCACTAAGTTGGTCTCAAAGAAGATCGGGAAAAAATCCTCATCCTCTTCCAATCGCCAAAGAACCTATAGCGGCACCAGAAAGACCACTCCCACAGGGGAAGCCAAGCCAACAAAGAAAGAAGAGGACTCCACACCTCAAAAGTCTGTGAAGTGCTTTCGGTGTGGAAAGATAGGCCACTTTGCCAAAGAATGCCACGCCCCACGCGTGAAGGACTCCGGCTACTACGACCGTAAGGCCAGAATGACCCGCAAGGTGGAAAGTGGGAAAGCTCTACTCACCGAGGAGGCTGAATGGGTGAATGACACTTCAGAAGACGAGGAGCCTAAGGATGAAGATTGCTGCATGGCGAGGCTGGTCGAACACGACGAGGACGAGGAGATGGGTCACACCGGTGAAAACACAGCTAATACTCCTACCAACGCTGAGTCTGAGGTACGAACCTCACACCTCGATGATGTGTTTACTCACCGACACGCCATTAAGAAACCCACCGTAGACGCTAGGGATTATGATGAACTTAAGCTAAAATTTGAAAACAACTATGCCTTACTTAGTCTAAAAGTAGAAGAACTTGCCTGTGCAAACGAACGTCTAATAGCCTCTGAAGCGTTAGTCAAACGTCTGCAAAGCAAGAATAAACAAAGTGAGACTAGGGTTAAGGAAACCACACTGGCCATCAGTTCATGCGAAACATCTCGTCTTCTGACGGCATCCCAATACGAACTGCTTACAAAGGAAAGAGTTAGGCTGTACCGAAAGGTGAAAGAACTCGAAGAGCAACTTCACCTTAGAAACGAAAACGCACGCATCTTATGCCTATTGAACCAACTAGTTGATACAGAATTCTACAACGCCCGGGGGGGAATCGGCCTGGCCAGCAATTGCAAACCAACACCACTAACAGTTAAAAGGTATAACATGTGTAACACTGCATTCCTGCAAACAAGAAATGGTGCTCCCTCGCAACTCAGGCCATTTGTGAGATCATCCTCCATTGTTATCTCGGAAGAAAAGAGGGTACATAACATTCATTGGGCGAAAATCGCGTATGACTACACAGAAATGAATGCTAGTGATAAGACTAAGATACCTTCACTTTCGGAGGATGTCGAAACTCCACTCCCAACCAATGAACAGGAAATTGCTTTCCAAGAAGCGATCTCTCGCACCTATATCCAAGAGAAACTTCTGCTCATAGCAGAACTAGAACGAACACTAGAATTAGAGCGGAAGACCTTCGCAAAGGAGCGAGATGAACTACTTAGCAAGATCTCTACACTAGAACAATTTCACAGTACAAACAATCCCTCTACATCAAGTCAAGTACCCGATTCTCAAACATGTAAATGTAAGAGGACGGCGAAGATGACTCCTGAAGCTGAAACTTGTTCAAACACTAACTCTCGTATTCCTATGGATACAGGGAATGTGAGTTCGACGTCTCCGGAAGGGAGTTCATTTGAAGTAAAGGAGGACCCGCTCTTCGATGACAAGAAGAAAAGACCATCCTATAGTTGTCTTTCCAATCTATGTACTGATTCCCAACATCTTAAGGACGTAGACAATTATGCTGCCAAAACTTATCTTTCCTTTGCCAAACTACTGTCTATGTGTTGCTGCAATGACTTTATTCTTCCACGCTTTCATGAATATGAGGCACACGAACACGGAGCACCCCGACCAAAAAGGCAAACCTCCTCTACGACGCCCTTGCATTCTCCCAGATCATCTACGCCCACGGTTAAGCGAAAAGGCCATCCAACGCTGAATACAAAGTCACCTACTGCTCGTAAACAAAAGACGGCTAATACCGAAGGACAACAACAACAACCAAAACCCTCACAACAATTCATGAATAAGACAACGTATATGCAAGCGCAAGTTAGGCAAATATGGGTTAGAAAAACCGTAATCCCGCCTCATCAAACAAATCACAAAGGGAAAGCTAAATTAGGTCCAACACAACCTGATTTCAACCCCACATTTCCCGTTAAGCGCATGAATTTTACTTGTATCACAAGAAGGTCCCGTTCGTAAATGGGGACCCAACGTTTGCTGATGATTGCAGGTCTGTCATGTGTGGTATCTAGACTCGGGTTGCTCCACACACATCACGGGGAACGAGGAGCTGTTGAGCAACTTCTTCGAGCGCTATCTCGGAAGAGTCTCCTTCGGAAACAGTCAAATGGCACCAATTCTCGGAACTGGTGATCTCGTCCATGACAAACGATTAAGGTCATCTCTTACGTCGAGGGTTTGAGCTACAATCTTTTCAGCATTGGCCGTTTCTGCGACAAAGGATACAAGGTTCTCTTCGAATCTGACATCTGCAGCATTATCGATGCCTCGGGACTACCTCTTCTCTCTGGAACACGCACATCTCACCTCTACGTACTCAATCTTACGACCTCTCGACCAATTTGCCTTCTCTCCCGTGCTGTACCCAAGTTGAACGATCTATGGCACCGGCGTCTTTCACACCTCAATTTCAAGACTATCAACAAACTGCGTCAGAATAAACTCGTCAACGGTCTACCCCAACTGTCATATCATAAGGAACACCTCTGCTCTGCCTGTGAATTGGGGAAGATGAAGCGATCATCACACATCTCTAAGGAAACACCGTCCTCTAAGCTCATCCTTGAGCTCTTACACATGGATTTATGTGGCCCAATGCCTACGGCTACACTCGGAGGAAGACGGTATATTCTTGTGATTGTCGACGACTTCTCACGCTATACATGGACGAAACTCGTTCGCACAAAGGATGAAGTTCCTGATTTAATCATCGAGTTTGTTGTTACGTCCCAAACTCTTCATCAACAGAATGTTCGGATTATCAGAACTGACAATGGAACTGAGTTTAAGAACAAGAAGCTCAGTGATTTCTATGCTACTCAGGGCATCACCCAGCAGTTCTCAGCTGTGAAGACACCAGAACATAATGGTGTCGTTGAGTGTAAGAATAGGACACTAGTTGACGCAGCTAGAACTCTCCTCATCCAATCCGGACTTCCTCACTCTCTTTGGGGCGAAGCTATTCAAACGGCCTGTTACACGCAGAACCGGGCTTCCATGCACAAGAGACTCAACCGCACCCCATACGAGATGCTGAATAACCGTCGTATTCCAGATATATCTTATCTAAGGGTCTTCGGTTGCCGATGTTTTCTGGCCAATGATCGCCAACATCTTGGGAAGCTTGATCCAAAAGCAATTGAAGGAATCTTTGTTGGATATTCGCTGAACTCGAAGGCATACAGAGTCTATCTTAGGGAGAAACGATCAGTAATAGAGAGCACAAATGTCACATTTGACGAAAGCGAAGGCGACCTCGTGGCTTCTGCTCATATCAGTCCAGAACCAGGTCTTCTACAGTCGTTGACAAAAGGTCAACCTTCAACGACGGGAACTTCCTCATCTGAGGGCAATTCTGGTGAACTGGAACTCGATCTACTCTTCGAGTACTTCTATCCAGTCCCCAAGACTCCCGTCGCCACCACTCAAACTACTGCTGCACCCACCCACATCACCAGCTATCAGCAATGATGTCGTCCCGCCAAACTTGGATGATCTCAATCTCAACGAAGACGACATTTTACCCAACCCTGCGAACATTGCTGATCCTGATGCTGAACCTTCTCAATCTACTACAGTTGAGATTTCTTCTTCGGACACCGGACCCCAATCTAATGAGCCTCCAATCGATACAAATGCGGCCAGCTCCTCACAGACCAATATACCACTTTGGGCTCGCTCTCATCCTACCGATCAGATTATTGGGGATCCCACATCCGGTGTTTCGACGCGTTCGGCTACGATGAATGAAAGTCTGTTCGCTTGCTACCTCAGTCAAGCCGAACCATCACGAGTAGCTGAAGCTCTCAATGATCCTGATTGGCTGATTGCAATGCAGGAGAAAATAAATCAGTTTGAACGTTTACAAGTCTGGGAACTCGTACCACGCCCTCATAACAGATCCATTATCGGCACGAAGTGGATCTTCAAGAACAAAAAGGATGAAGACGGTGTTGTCATCCGCAATAAAGCAAGACTTGTGGCTAAGGGGTACAACCAACAAGAAGGCATTGACTACGATGAAACATTCGCCCCCGTCGCCAGGATCGAAGCAATACGAATTTTTCTTGCCTTTGCTGCTCACAAGAACTTTAAAGTTTACCAAATGGACGTGAAGACTGCATTCCTGAATGGATTTCTCAAAGAAGAAGTGTACGTTGATCAACCGGAAGGGTTCTTGAGCGAAGAGTTTCCTCATCACGTATATGACTCTACAAGGCCCTCTACGGACTAAAACAGGCTCCCCGAGCTTGGTACGACGTCCTTTCAGACTTCCTTGTTCAGTCTGGTTTCAAGAAAGGATCTCTTGATACAACTCTCTTCACAAAGCGGAGTGGGCCGGACATCATGATTGTGCAGATATATGTCGATGACATCATTTTTGGATCGACTAAACCACAACTATGTGAAGAGTTTGCAGAATTGATGAAAGAAAAGTTTGAAATGAGTATGATGAGCGAGCTGAATTTCTTTTTTGGTCTTCAAGTAAAGCAACTCCCCGACGGAATCTTCATCAACCAGTCCAAATACATCCATGACATCCTTGAGAAATATGGAATGAAGGATGCTAAGACTGCTGCTACACCTATGTCTCCCTCTGGCCGACCCGACGCGGACCCATCTGGTGCTCCCGTTGACCAAACCGTCTATCGTGGGATAATAGGATCTCTTCTGTACCTCACTGCTAGTCGACCTGATATCGTTCTCTCGACAGGAATCTGCGCTCGTTTTCAGGCTACACCGAAGGAATCACATTTCATTGCTGTCAAAAGGATTCTCCGCTATCTCAAAGGAACACCCAATCTGGGTTTGTGGTACCCCACTCAATCGGACTTCAAGCTGGTTGGATTCTCTGACTCGGATTACGCAGGATGCAAGATGGATCGAAAAAGCACCTCTGGAGCTTCACACTTCTTGGGCGGTAAACTCGTGAGTTGGTATTCTCGAAAACAAAACTGTGTCTCAACTTCGTCGACGGAGGCAGAATATGTCGCCGCCGCTAGTTGTTGTTCACAGCTTTTGTGGATGAGAACCCAACTTCGAGATTTTAATTTTCATGATAATAAAATTCCCATTTATTGTGACTCGAAGAGTACGATTGCGATGACGAGTAATCCGGTACATCACTCGAGAACGAAACACATAGATATCCATCACCACTTCATCAAAGAACATGTCGAACAAGGGACGATTGAATTGCACTACGTCACTAACGAAGATCAACTAGCCGACATTTTCACAAAACCGTTGGATGTCAAACGATTCCAACTCCTTGTGACTATGTTGGGCATGTTGAATATTCCGTTGTGATCAATCGACCCTACATGAACTTTGATAAAGAGTACATATGTCTTTTCACTTCACTTCATTCTCTATGTGTCTCTAAATTATGTCTCTCAAGGGGGAGTTTCTGATTTTGCCTATTTAAAAAAAGGGCTAAAATTTAATTTAAGTTTTTGGTCAAATGAAGTCAAAATTGGACCAATTGAATTTTGGGTTGAAATTTTAATTCTTGGTCAAACTGGGTCAAAATTGGACCAATTTAAATCCAATTGAACTAAATTTTGACCAAGCCCGCGAATTTCGGCCCATTTACTCTAATTCTCGCATGAACAGTCACAAAACCCCAAAACACTTAACTCTTTTTCACAATCTTACAAATACCCGAGAAAAATTCAAAACTTCCGCACCCTACTCTTCGAAAATTTCTCAACCTCTTGCGTCGTCGTCGTCTTCAAATCCGTCTTCAAACTCTGTTTATCTGCATTCTCCGTCCTCAAAATCAGCTTTTCGGTATGAATACATCGCAAATAAACTGCTTCTCGTTCGTTTTGCTTTATATATGCACCGTTCTGTTATTTTTTTAGGTTTAAAAGTTTTTTTCTCGGCTTAAAATCGGATGCATGTTAGGTTTGTGGAGTTTAAAAACCCCAAATCTGTATTGCCCATCCAATTTCGAGTCGATTGAGTTCAGATTGATGCATTTTGGTTAAAATTTAGATAGTCTAAGGCAAAAATCATTGAGTCGTTTCGTACGTTTTTCACACAGTGTTCTTCGCCGAGAAAATTTTTTCAGAAAAAATACTCCAAACGATGGATTTTCGCTGCTACAGTGAGTGAGATTCCGCGAAAGTTTTTATCCGAGAAATCTCTTGCGTTAAATTTTCGCTGCTACAGTGACTAAGGTCCCGCGAAAACTTTTATCCGAGAAATTTCTTGCGCTATAAAATTCTCGCTGCTACATTGGCTGAAGTCCCGCAAAAGCTTTCATCCGAGAAATTTGTTTTCCTTACGTTAAATTTTTCTCCGCAACAGTGAAGTTATACCCCGCGAAACTTCATACACCTCACGTCATATTACATCTTTTTGCATCTTCACTATTTCGCAACCACAGTGAACCAAAAAATTTCTCAATCCACAAACCTTTTTTCCCTCCGCGAAACTTTCATATAACTTGCGAAAAATTTCTCTGCTTGCGAAAAATCTTAATATCTTTTGAGAAAATATTTCAATCGAAAATTTTTGGATATCCTTTGAAACTTCATGACTTGCGAAACTTTTCCTTATATGAAAAATTTCATGGATAGACTGAGTGCGAAATTTCCTTGATATATGCGAAAATGTCTCTCGACTTGTCTATGAATGATAATTAGCGATTTTTCTCATTACATGCGAAAAATTTGGACAACTTGCGAGATTTCTTAACTTGCGAAAATTTTCCATACTTGCGAAATTTTACTCAATCTGCGAAAATGTTCTCTCGACATGGCTTTGTGTGATAATCAGGGAAATTTCTCATAGCATGCGAAAATTTTGGACAACTTGCGAGATTTCTTAACTGCGAAAATTTTCCATACTTGCGAAATTTTACTCAATCTGCGAAAATGTTCTCTCGACATGGCTTTGTGTGATAATCAAGGAAATTTCTCATAGCATGCGAAAATTTTGGACAACTTGCGAGACTTCTCAACTTGCGAAAATTTTCCCTGCATACGAAATTTTACAGAATATGCGAAAACTTTCTCGACATGTCTACGTGTTATAATATGCGAAATTTTCCATTGCATACGAAATTTTACACAATATGCGAAAACTTTCTCGACACGTCTACGTGTTATAATCTGCGAAATTTTTCATTACATGCGAAATTTTACACAAAATGCGAAAATTTTCTCGACATGACTATGTGTTATACTTAGCAAATTTTCTCATCACATGCGGAAATTTTTGGACAACTTGAATTTACCTACGCGAAACTCTACACTGAATGTGAAACTTCAATCTTGAAAATTTTCTAAGTGTAGGAAAAATTTCGTATGAATTCCTAAATTGTCTCACATCACATGAATACTTTCAATCCAAATATTTTCTAAGTATTGGGAAAAGGACTCTATGTTAGCTTTAATCTTAATTTTATTTTTCCGGGCACGTTTATGTCTCCTGTAATTGTTTCACCCACATCCCTGTTCTCACAATCTAATCCATACTAATAATGTTATAATTACTGTCAAGTACAGATATGACCAGCAAATATCAAGAAACAATTGAAGCACTTGAGGCAGCAGCACTCCAAAGGGACATCGCTCGCATAGAACTCAATACGCTAACCTATGTCCCACCAATCGAGCAGGTCTTCCCAACAAGTCAATGGGCTGCCCTGATACCAAACAACCACATGGTGGACTTAGACAATTTTCGGTGCGATACTCCCATTATCATAGAGATCCTCAAAGGGCATCCCCTCCGACACGCCCTCTCTCATGGCGAGCCAGAAGCTCAAGTCTACCTGCAACAGTTCTGGCACACCTTGCAGATAGCTGGACCACTCCACCGTGCTAAAACACTGTCCGCCCAAATCGATCAAGAAACTGTGGTCCTCACTCGCAATATTGTCGAAGAAGTGCTTCAACTACCTGTCTATTCACCATACGACCCACTACCAACTCACGAACAACTCATCGAGGACATAGACAGATTAGGCATCAACCTGAGAACACGAAGAAGAAAGGTCCACTAGTTCTCAGTGAAGTCACCACTCGCAACCTACCACAACCCTGGCGAACGTTATATCTCCTAATAAACAAGTGCATGTCAGGGAAGCATGCCGGCCAGGACCGTGGGAACCACCAAATCCTCACCATCCTCACCGGCATCGCCCACAACCACAAGTACAACTACGCCGACATAATATGGACGGATCTCGTCTCCATGATTCAGCGACGAGATCGGGAAGTCGCCAAGGGAGTCACAAACCGCTTCATACCCTACATGCGGTGGCTCCCAATGCTCATCAAGCACTTCCGCATTTTCTCCACCAACATCCGCATCCGCCCGGCGAGCGAGCACTTCATCATCCCCACTGTCGAAAAGTTCGCCAAGAAAAACACTCCGGCTAAAGATCGACACGCCATGATAATCCCGGACGCCGTTCTCGCCTATGCAGACCCGACCAATCCACACGTCCGAGAATATCGTGCTTCAACAGCCTCTTTCCGCGAAAGCCCACGCCCATTATCCATTGTCCCTACGGAGCAGATTAACCCCCCTGCTCCTAACCCCGGGACTAGCCAAAACCCCACCCTCACCACAAAAAGTCGTCGAGTCGCGCCGCATCCTCTTCCACCCGCGTACCGAAAAAACGAACACGTAAGGATGACGTAAGCCGCCCCATGGAGCGTCGATCGAAACAAAAACGCGATCGACCTCCTCAGTCACATACAAGCCGAGCCCAACCCGTAGGTACAGGAGGTGATGTGTTCACCTCCCGAGTAGAAGACGTGGCATTTGGCTCAACCACGCAAACGACCCCACCAATCCACTTATCTTCCTCTCTACAGGAAGATATTTCATCCCACGAGGAGCCACGTATACCATCGACATCCCACTTGGAGATAGTCGATGTTGAAACAAGCAGTCCCTCGCCTCAGACTGCATCCTCTTCATGCACATCGAGTATAGTGCCCTCACTCCCCATAATTTCTTACGTTTCTAGGACACATACACCTTTTACCGCACTACAGAGTCTTTGTGATTCCGTCAGAACGCTTGGTGATGTCTCTGTGACTGAGAGCGGAAGACCTAGCACGGCCAACATCACAACAACCGTGAGCCTAGGCCATCATTCGCTTGAGTCTGTCTCATCGATGATGCCAACGGAAAGTCTGAATGACCCCGTCTTTTCCCGTCCTGTGCAAACGGGCGCCCAATCGACTATCTTCTCCGATTCGGTGACAGTTGGATTTCTTCGTGATTCCAACTTGTTAAACTTGCCCCAGTTCGCGACTGAGACCGCGTTAGAGACTCGTCTTCAAGAGTTTGCAAAGACTCTTGAGGCGTCTATCCTCGATAAAGTCTACGCGTCTCGATGCGTCCACCATCGACAAAGGCAAAGGTGTGGCCCCGGAGACGCCACCACCAACTCAAAATGTGGACGCTGAAGCTGTTCTCTCCTCAATTTCCGCAAAGGAGCTCTTCTACCTCCTACGAGCAAGATTCGAGTCAATGACGGAACTCGACGAGGAGGAACAGCAAATGAAGAAAATAATAACTCAACCCATGACATGCCGCACTCAAGGCGAGTCTAGCGGGATCAGGCGCGACGATCAAGATGATGATCAAGATCGCCGCGAGGGGGAGAGGCAACAAGGCTCACAATCACAAGGACTCGTACAATCGACGCCGCCTTCCTCCTCTGCACCTGAAACAACGCCCGCAACAGAAACCTCACACCCCACTAGCCAAAAATCCCATCCCATTAACCCCGAGTCATTAGCCAAATCACCAACACTACCACCTACTACCATCTCCGTAACTCTAATCGTCACATCGGCGATAGAGACCACCACCACACCTTCTCCACCCACCGTCTCGGAACCTCTAACTACCACATCGACGTTAGAGGACACCACCACATCTACACCAACCGACGCCCAAATCATCCTAGCCAAAACCATCACCTCATCCGAACCACCAGAATCTCCACCACAACCATCCCCACAATCCTCAAACTCCTCCGACGCAACACCCTCGCCACCACACAGCCATACCCCTCTCAATACCGATTCCAACATGGCTTCCGAGGACGTCTACTGCGCACAGAACGAGATCGAGGCCTACATCTTTAACGATGAATGGCTGTACACACCCGCCGATGCAGTAGCAGCCAGGAAGCTGGTGGAAAATGCTCGACGTCTGCTAAAGGAAGCCTCTCTCACTCTAATCAACACTGCAGAAGACGAGAACGGAGAGGAGTACGACGCTGAACCTGTCGAGCTCGAGAACGTCCTACAATTTCAAGCGCAGCAAGCTGAGGCTCCTGCTGCTCAACCGGATGTGTCCACGGCGGATATACCAGAAGCACCGTGGGAAAATAAGAAGATCACCGTGCCATTTCAAGAAGAGATCAGGAAGAGGATCTGGCGGCTCAAGGAGCAAATCATCACGACCTTCAACGAATATGAGCTGATGAACATTCAAAATTGGAGCGAGGAAAAGAAGAAGCTCTATCGATGGAGCCTTCTTTGCCACAAGTGCACAAAGAGGACGCCGTCCGATGAAGAAAACATCGCTCTGGAAATGAATCGGGCCCATATCTGCAAAGTCACGGACCTTCGCCAAGAGTCGAAAGGAAGTGTTCACTATCCAGTGTTCACGGTGATGAGGCAGGACGAGACCTGCTGTGAAGTAAGCGAGGCGGACTTCAAATTTCTACGCTTAGGTGATCTGTACAACATGCTGGAATCCATGAAGCAGTTCAGACTCATCCTCAGAAGTTCGGGACATCTCGTACGGGGTGAACCGGTCACCATGGGCTACATAGCTCTCAAGAGCCATATGCTCCGACAGGTCAGATTCTTCGCCACCCATGATCTGCAGATGGCGGTGGAGCACAACCTGAAGAAGGTGAACCAAACTCGCCCATCTTTCAAGAACGCTGACGACTACCGAGAAGGCGATGTGATCGACGGAGATGATCCGGCGGTCGCCTACTCGAACTACGAGGGAAAGATGAGTCTGCTCCGCTGCTCCGAAGTGGCAAAATTCTCAGATGGGACGCTCACCATCATCCAAGACAAACTCATGACGTTTGCCGCATCCTTTCGGAAGAAGATCCACACTGCCGATCCAAGTTCGCGAAGTTCATCGACGCTATAACTGATCGAATAGTCCTTCGAAGGAATCTCCGCGCCTTCGAGTTCAAGCTAGGACTTCGCGAAACACACACTCGCTAATCCACCATCGCAACGCCCAAGTTCCAAGACTCCCAACAGTTGACACAAAGGGGGAGATTGTTAGGATATTTATAGATTGTGTCAATAGTTTAAGTCTTGGGTTTTATAATGTAATTATCTTTGTAGCTTGGGCTTTGGACTAGAATGTAATTATTTAAATTTTTAATGTTTGGGCCTTAATATACCTAGGGCTAATGTGGTATATAAGGTTTTACCAACACAATTTGAAAGGTAATCAAAGATCAAAAGGCTTATCCTATTTTTCACACAATACACACACTTGAAGGTGAGAGCCTCTCCCTTTTCATTCCATTAAAGCCTCTTTGATTCCTTGTTTGGTGCAATCGGGACCAACAAAAACAGTGCTCTAGCAACATTCACAAATGTTGATTTTTCTCTCCATAACTGAGTTTTGTTGTGGTGTTTGAACACAGGAAAACTGATGTAGTGTCCTTTGCTAGCTAAAGTTCTGTAAACTTAAGTTCTTGAGCATTACCTGATCTAAACACTTTGATATTCTTGCCAAACTATTTCTCTACCATGTTGAAGAAAAATGGAACAATAGCAATCACATCCGACTTATTTTAGAAGAAAAATCCATGTATATTTTCGTATAATCATCTACTATTGTGAAGAAGAATTTGTGTCCATTGTGTGCAGTGACAGTTAGAGGTCCCCATACGTGTGATTGGCAGCCATGCGTATGATTATTGATTGGTTTATGAAACGGACTAAGTGATTAGGCCGATTACAACAAAACATTGAATACTGCTACGTAAAACCGACCAGAGATGGAATTTGGTTTCGTATGTGTGGTTTCCGATAATTTAGGCGCCGAAAGCATCTAAACTCTAGGAATTTCATAATGCACATATAGGAACTACAGTCATATAGACATATAGTTGATTGGTTCTCTATTTACGTAGGGTTGCTATTGCGGGACAAACGAGTAGTACGTATGTTAGGAAATTCTACCTTGACTATGATTCATATTTATTAGATAGATTAGATTGCATGAAGACGTAGGAAGAATTCGTGCCGAGCATGTGTCTTAATTACGTTCGTCGTTAATTCCTCTATCCTCATTTATTTTATTTGCGTTTAGTTTATTATTTGCATCTTTTATCACTTTTATCAATTATTAAAACTATAAAAATTCCTTTTTTTTCTAAATTAGAGTTAGGGATATTATCTTAGAATTAATCGAGTTGTCTTCGTAGATCGATACTCGGACTTCCTCCTTTTACTACTTGCACGACCTAGAATACGAATCCGAATAAGAATATTTTTTTATTCGAGAGATGTCCGAATACGAATATGAAATCACAATATTCGATTCGAATATATTAATATATATTTATAAATTTTGATATATTATCAATACTTGTAATGTAATAACCATTAAGAATGTTTAGAATATTAGAGCCCAAGATAAATATGATAGCCCAAACTTAGAAATCAAAAGCCCATTTATATTTAAATATAATATATCGTTCGGTATATATTACTTATAGCATATTTTAATTCACAAACTATCTTAAAGATTATATTTTGTTAAATCAAAAATTAAATATATGATGGGAAATCCTACGCACCCCCCAAGTTACTATATAAACCCCTTATTTAATTATAACTCTAAATTTATTACAAAAAGTAAAATTTTCAATAACAAATGCCGTTCTTTCAATCCAATCTTATTACTGAAAATTATTAGTTATTATGTCTAATTATTCCTCTCCATTATTTATTAATTATCTGTAGATAATTTTGAAGTTTTATAACTATTTACTATATTCTTTCACGCAATTAAATTATCACCTTACACCAATTACTTAATTATACGGATTTATTAAATAAGTTGTGTCTAGGTTTTTAATCTTGTTTTTTATTTTACTTCAACCTATTTGTGTAGGTTAATATGAACTATTAATGGTATAAGAAAGCTTTTTGAAAAAATAAATCAAAGAATAATATTTATAAATTTAGAAGTTTTGTTTATTTATAAGTGGTAAGAGTAGAATCAACATTAACCATAAATTACAAAATTATTATTTATTTAAAACTGTGTAAATAGTTTCCGTTGAATAACTGCATTAATGAAATAAAATGTAATAAATTAAAACTTCCATTATTATTGATGGAGAACAAAATTTAATAAATTGTACCATTTCCAAGATTTTTTTCACCCTCAAAGGGGGTGCAAATAGTAGCACTCATGATATATTACAATTGAATATATACAGTTTAAAAAATATATTTTAAAGGTAATAATATTTATATTTATTATTAATATAGAGATAAGTACTCAAATATAATCCATATTCGAATATTCGATTCGAATATTTCCGAATACGAATATGAATCGAGTTTATTATTCCATTAAATATTCAAATATTTGTATTCGTATTCGATTATCTTCCGAATACAAATAGAATATTGTGGTTTTCGACTCGATTTGATTCGTTCGCAACCCTACTGCTAGCAGAATCCATAACTAAACTCTTACATTTGGATTTTATTCAATTTTTCTTCTTTAACAGAATGCCTTGCAAGAATGTATGATAAAAAGAACAACATGCCTTCATCAATTGAAGTGTCATACAATCGAGATATAAAACATTGTGAATATTACATAGATTAAATAGCCCATATTCATCCAATCCTCGAATATGGGCATTTCGAGAGCAGATTCTCAACAATCTCCCACTTGCACTCAATGCCACGTACTATGATATTTCAGGCCCATCTTCTCGATGTGTTTATCAAGTACTGCCTGTGATAGTGGCTTAGTGAATGGGTCCGCCACGTTCTCTGCGGACGCGACTCTCTGCACGACTATGTAGCGATTCTCAACGAATCAACGTACCACGTGGTATTTTCTCTCTGTGTTTGGACCGACTATGAGCTCGGGGTCCCTTAGCATGTTGATAAGTCATGATTTTACATAAATATTATACCACATAAAAGCGTGTTATTGTTCGTTATTTTATCGAAATGGCCTCGAATATTTACCGTCTAAGAATATATATTTTATTGGCAAGATAAACCAAAATGTGGGAAGTTTGGACATGGAAAGAGCTTAGAGAAAAATCAGCATTTGTATTTGGAATGGGATGTTCAATCAATTGTTAGATCACACGTTGCTTTTAATATCTATCCCATATAGACAAGGAGAGGAGACAAACAAGCATGCAGTGAACAGTCACAAAAACTTTTTGTGCGGTTGAAGATAGAAAAACTAGTAATGCTACAGTATCACTGGAGACAAGTCACATTCCAAGCCAATGACATGATTACTCAAAGGCACTAGAAGACATAAAAGATAAAAGGAGATCTCATTTACGGCATGCTTGGGTGCATTATGTTATATTTGCTTATCATAAGACAAGATGCCACAAAAAGTCGAGCTGAACATGCGCCTCAATTCAAGTAAGGGAAAGTTAGAAAGTAAAAGATCTATTCCAACTAGTGCATGGAGATCAGAATCTCAGATGATTTGCTACTGCTTTATAAGGCCATGTGACGAAAAGTGAAGAAAAGGCACAGAGCTGAAGAGAATACGCTACAAGAAAATAAAGAGAGAGAGGTGATGCTCAAAGGCCACTTAGGCGAGGGATTTGGCAGAGCAGGCAATATATCACGCAGCCTCTTCTTAAGCAAGTTGCTCACAAATTGCTGAACATCCATAGTAGCTCTCACCCACTTATATCGTTGAACCCTCACGGCTTAAACACCTCACCGAGCTCATCTTATGCTCTAACCTCTGAACCGCACAACTGACGACCAAGCACCTCCTTTTAGCCCTCTACTCACGTAAATCACTAAGCCACGAAGCAGCCACCTCTCGATATCTCCCACGGCTGAGAACGGAGCAGAGGCACGAGGCCACCACAGACGAATATTTGCAGCAAGAGGACAGTAGAAATGTGTTGCTCGCTCATGACACGGGAGACACCAGGGCGAGACTTGACGACCGAGCATTGTGAGGGTGTATTCTATCTTATCTTTTACTATTTTATAATGTGTTTGCTTGAACCTTGGTTGTTTTCGTATTTTAATATGATAGCGTAAAAAATTATGTGATTCAGACCATGTGAGGCCGAATTATAAGTTCGTCTTAACATTATTCGCATCGTATTTAATCGTATGAGTCGAGTTATGTGTTTTATATTTGAGTTTATTGCTTGCATGTGTCTGATGAACATGTGCACGATATTTGATTGGTTTATGAGACGGACAAAGTAATTAGACCGGTTAGAACGATAAATATAAAGCACCACGACGTAAAACTGACCAGAAACGGAATTCAGTTTCGTTCGTGTGGTTTCTGAGGTCTTAGGCGCCGAAAGCGTTTAAACTCGGGGAATTTCATAATTATTAAATGCATGCGTAGAAACTTCAGTCATATAGACATATAGGGATTGGTTCTCTATCGCATAGGATCGTTATTGCGGGACAAACGAGTAGCGATTATTTTAGGAAATTCTACCTTGACTAAGACTTGTTTTGATAATTTATGATTGATTGCGTGAAGACGTAGGAATAATTCGTGCCGAGCATACGCCTTGATCACATTGTCGTTAATTGATTTTAATTCGCCAATCGTCTATTTGTTTTAGTTGTTTCTTTGCGCTTTTATCTTGTTTGATTATTTTTAAATATAAAAAAAAATCATAAAAACACCTTATTTGAAATTCGCTCTAGTCTAAATTAAATTTCAGAATAATATTTTAAAATTAGTCGAGCTGTCCTCGTGGATCGATACTTGGACTTGTCCATTTTATACTACTTGCACGACCTAGTACACTTGATAGTATTCGAGCGTTTCAAATTTTTGGCGCCGTTGCCAGGGACAGCGTATTATTAGTTTTAATATTTATTTTGATTATTTTAGTTTAGACATTTTTATTTTTAATATTAATATCATCATTATTATTATTATTGTTGTTATTATTGTGATACTCTCATCTTTCTCGTTTGTGTTTCGCAGATGGAACTGTATTTACAATATTCTCCCGAATCATATGAGACATCCGATAATGAACAAGAATGCGATTGGTGTGGATGTTCGCATCTCACTAGTCAATGCAAGTATGCGGATGGTATGAAAGGCGAGGGGAGAATAATCAATTTGAAGCACCTGACAACACAAAATATTGGGATTATCGGTACGAAAATTATAAGAGAGCATCATATTCCGCAGACCATGTACCACAATTCAACCAGAATTATCCACAAACATGTTATAACGACGCGCATTACTCAGACGATGGCAACTGTTCAGATTATTTTTCGGCTAACGATTATTCATAGCCTCAAAAAGAGAAAGCTTCCTGGGAGAAAGCGCTCGAGAGACTGGCTGACCAGGGCTGACAAGCTGAAGAGCGACACCGGAATTCTAACAGCTTTGTCAACATGAGTTCTAGAGTTTAGAAGCAACGATGAAGAGCTTGACGTTCCAAGTGGAAAAGCTTAAGGATGCAGTTTTCGCACTCACGAGCGACACAGAGACAAATCCAAAAGAGGACGCAGAAGTCATTCAGTTGGGCTGTGAAGCAACTCTAGAACCATGTTGGAACTAAATGAAAATGAAGATCAGGTCGAGCCAGAAAAAGCCGATCAACCCACAGAGGCTACTGTAGATTCCATTCCAACAAAGCCGAGTCTTCCGAAAGTCCTTGAGGATATTCTTAGTCGCGTGGAGGTTAAGGAAGAACCCGAATCATTTACTGATAAGAAAATTGTCGAGCATATGCTTCCAACCAATGAGGCTGTTGTCGAAATCGAATGGTGCGAGAGTTTAAAGTTGTTTACTGCGTAGTTCACCAAGATATTGAGCGAGCGACAAAAAGCGAGGAGTTAGCAGCATACAATTTTGTGGATAAGAGAAAGATGGAACCTGAGAGTTACAATCCGTTTCTACGAGCGGCTATTAATGTATCGGATCATTCGGAGGGTATGTTTACGAAAGAATTTACTAAGACGTTGATGATCGTAAATTTTAAAATTATTTGGGATCCAAACGTCGACCTGTTGAGGGAGTTTAAGGATTGTGACCACACGAAGATATACCATTCCGAGATTAAACTTCTCTCGAAAAAAGCTTAAATCGAGATGTTCAGTGCTTCAACTGAACACGCGGGATCGTGGACCGTCTACACAAACAGGAGTCGAGCTATCGACTATAAAAGGAGCGCTTCTTGGGAGGCAACCAAGTACTATCTACGCATTATTATTTTTCGAATTAAAGTCTTATATATATTGCATCGTATCTTAAGTGTGTTTTGCTTTTTAATTTTATTTTCACAATTCGAATCACGGTGCCGTCTAGTTATGTTTCCTCGCAGGCTCATAGTCAGTTTGGGGGTGGTTTGTTCGCAGAGCTAGATCAATATATGAAGGAACCGAAGTCTTCTCACGACTCGCTTCGCATCGATCAACGCATTATTCAGGGCAGTGTCACCTAAACTCTCTATTTGCTTTAAATTTTTATACATTGAGGACAATGTACAAATTAGTTTGGGGGTGGGGTGACACATGCTAGATTTTATATGATACCGATCTCTTCGACTTGTTAGTTGGTTTAACTGATCAATGTTATGATTTGAACGTCCTTGTGAGATCTCCTGTCGATGATGAAAATTTTAAAATTTTTCTGGTGTCGAGATAAGATTTAACTAATTGTGTGTGAAAGTCTTGCATGTTACGTATTTTGATATTAGCATGATTATCTGATCACATTGATTGCTTCAGAAGAGTAGTACGTATCTTGAGACACAAAGCCAGAAAATATTGTGAGTTTTGAGCCGAAAGTAAAAAAGAATTTTGAGCAACACAAGATACTTGCTCGATGTGTTTTTCACGAGTGCACGCATAGTTTGATTATTTTCGAACATGCTTTGTTATGCATGTCAATATCACTTTGTGGATTTTTGTGTACGAAAATGATAAAGACACTTAGGATAACTCACTGGCCTAAATATCTCCGTACCCGATAGTTATCAATTAGTGAGCCCCTTTGAGCCTTATTAGCCTTATTCTTTGATTTGGAGACACGATATTAGCCACTTTATCCCGTTATTTTATCCTTCATCCTCAAACCCATTGTCAGCATGTTAGCTTACTAGTCGCTTCAGAGTATTGAGTCTATTAGTTTAGATGAAAGAAGATTACGGCTAGTTTTATCTGGTTGTGGTATTTATTTTACTTATTTGGAGAAAAAGAGAAAAAAAGTATCGAGAAAAAAAGAAGGAAAAAAAAAGAGAGAAAAAAATATATATTAGAAAATATTTAAGTATTTTTATTTGAAAAAAAAAGAAAAAAGAAGAAAGAAGGTTATAGTAGATTTCCAGTATTATTTTCTCGAGTTCTTAGTAATTTTTGTTTTGAGTTTGTTTTTATAGTAGTATGAGTCTCCATTGTTTGAGTCGTATTTTGTGCTATAGAGTATAGACGGGGAAAGCGATTTAGTAACGAATATGCTCGACCATATTACCTCACTCGTCCCATATATCACACCTTTATTACCCTGAGCCCCATTACAACCATTTTTAAAGATCTTTTGATTCGTGCATGAGACTACTACGTGATAATGATGTGACATATTTGCAAGCTTAGAGTAATATCATTCTATGTTGTGAGTTGAGCGCTTTTATACAGACCCCATTAAACACTTCGAGCGAATTGAGCAACCCCTATGAGAGTTGTTGAGTGATACGTGTTAGGATTCTGGAGATGTTTTTGTGCTATGATATGATTGCGAACTATCATTTCATGTCATGTGTTTAGCTGGATCATTCATTAGTTGATGACGATTTCGACCGATTGTGCTTTTACTTTTCTGAGAATAAACATGAGAATTCATTTAGTGAAGTCGTAAAATCCTAACTTGATTGAGTTTATTCCGCTTTTATGATCAAGGACGATCAAAGCTAGTTTGGGGGTTATTGATAAGTCATGATTTTACATAAATATTATACCCCATAAAAGCGTGTTATTGTTCGTTATTTTATCGAAATGGCCTCAAATATTTCCCGTCTAAGAATATATATTTTATTTGCAAGATAAACCAAAATGTGGGAAGTTTGGACATGGAAAGAGCTTAGAGAAAAATCAGCATTAGTATTTGGAATGGGATGTTCAATCAATTGTTAGATCACACGTTGCTTTTAATATCTATCCCATATAGGCAAGGAGAGGAGACAAACAAGCATGCAGTGAAAAGTCACAAAAGCTTTTTGTGCGGTTGAAGATAGAAAAACTAGTAATGCTACAGTACCACAGGAGACAAGTCACATTCCAAGCCAATGACATGATTACTCAAAGGCACTAGAAGACATAAAAGATAAAAGGAGATCTCATTTACGGCATGCTTGGGTCCATTATGTTATATTTGCTTATCATAAGACAAGATGCCACAAAAAGTAGAGCTGAGCATGCGCCTCAATTCAAGGAAGGAAAAGTCAGAAAATAAAAGATCTATTCCAACTAGTGCATGGAGATCAGATGATTTGCTACTGCTTTATAAGGCCATGTGACGAAAAGTGAAGAAAAGGCACAGAGCTGAAAACAGAGAATACGCTACAAGAAAATAAAGACAGAGCTGATGCTCAAAGGCCACTTAAGACGAAGGATTTGGCAGAGCAGGCAATATATCACGCAGCCTCTTCTTAAGCAAGTTGCTCACAAATTGCTGAACATCCATAGTAGCTCTCACCCACTTATATCGTTGAACCCTAACGGCTTAAACACCTCACCAAGCTCATCTTATGCTCTAACCTCTGAACCGCACAACTGACGACCAAGCACCTCCTTTTAGCCCTCTACTCACGTAAATCACTAATCCACGAAGCAGCCACCTCTCGATATCTCCCACGGCTGAGAATGGAGCAGAGGCACAAGGCCACCACCGACGAATATTTGCAGCAAGAGGACGGTAGAAAGGTGTTGCTCGCTCACGACACGGGAGACACCAGGGCGAGACTTGACGACCGAGCATTGTGAGGGAGTATTCTATCTTATCTTTTACTATTTTATAATGTGTTTGCTTGAACCTTCCTTGTTTCGTATTTTAATTTGCTAGCGTAAAATTTTTTGTGATTCAGACCATGTGAGGCCGGATATGAGTTCGTCTTAACGTTATTCGCATCGTATTTAATCGTATGAGTAGAGTTATGTGTTTTATATTTGAGTTTAATGCTTGCATGTGTCTGATCAACATGTGCACGATATTTGATTGGTTTATGAGACGGACAAAGTAATTAGACCGGTTAGAACGATAAATATAAAGCACCACAACGTAAAACTGACCAGAAACGAAATTCGGTTTCGTTCGTGTGGTTTCCGAGGTCTTAGGCGCCGAAAGCGTTTAAACTCGGGGAATTCATAAATATTAAATGCATGCGTAGAAACTACAGTCATATAGACGTATAGGGATTGGTTCTCTATTGCATAGGATCGTTATTGCGGGACAAACGAGTAGCGATTATTTAGGAAATTCTACCTTGACTAAGACTTGTTTTGATAATTTATGATTGCGTGAAGACGTAGGAATAATTCGTGCCGATCATACGCCTTGATCACATTGTCGTTAATTGATTTTAATTAGCCAATCGTCTATTTGCTTTAGTTGTTTCATTGCACTTTTATCTTGTTTGATTATTTTTAAATATAAAAAAATCATAAAAATACCTTATTTAAAATTTGCTCTAGTCTAAATTAAATTTCAGAATAATATTTTAAAATTAATCGAGCTGTCCTCGTGGATCGATACTTGGACTTGTCCATTTTATACTACTTGCACGACCTAGTACACTTGCTAGTATTCGAGCATGTCACATGTGCGATAGCACCGCTATTGTCGCACCATAATGGCAACGGTCTATCCACAATGCTAAGGATCACTTAAAGATCTTAAAAAACTTCTTCATCCACACACCCTCTTTAGCTGCCTCAGAGGCTGCTATGTATTCTGCTTGTGGAACCAGCAGTCATGCTCTTTCGATCATCCACATCTGGCTGGAAGTCCGAGTCTGTAAATCCATCCACTTCTCCAATGTCGTAAACCAGTATCAAGTCTTTAGTTCGTCTAAGGTACTTCAATATATTCTTTAAGGCCATCCAATGTTCTCTGTCGGGGTTAGCTTGAAATCTACTCTCTGTGCTCACAACATATGCTATGTCGGTCGCATGCAAAGCATCGGGTACATCAGGCTACCGACTGCGGAGCCATAGAAAATTCCAATCATCTCCTTCCGATCTTCACCACTCTGAGGTGACATAGACTTGAATTGATAAATCCCATGCCGCAGCGACAAGAAGCCTTTCTTAGATTTCTCCATCTTAAACCGTTTAAGGACCTTTTCTAAGTAAAGGGCTTGGGAGAGTCCTAACGTTCGATTCGGCATGTCTTTATACAGTCGTATTCCCAGAATGTAGGCTGCTTCTCCTAAGTCTTTTATGGAGAATTCGGACAAAATCAAAGCTTTCACCTCTGAGAGCATCTTA
Source organism: Craterostigma plantagineum (assembly GCA_027422505.1). Classification (NCBI taxonomy): domain Eukaryota; kingdom Viridiplantae; phylum Streptophyta; class Magnoliopsida; order Lamiales; family Linderniaceae; genus Craterostigma; species Craterostigma plantagineum. Next base: position 17,795,659 of record JAPQWV010000017.1, on the reverse strand, counting down.
ATGTCGTTTCCGATCAAGAGGATGTCATCCACATACAATACGAGAAATGACACTTTGCTCCCACTACTCTTCTTGTAGACGCAAGGCTCGTCTTCGTTCTTTAAGAATCCGTGGTTCCTAACCACTTCATCGAACCGAAAATTCCAGCTCTTGGATGATGGCTTTTGTCCATAAATAAACCGATTAAGCTTGCACACCTTATGAGAATCTCCTTGAGATGTAAAACCTTTGAGCTGCTCCATATAGATTTCCTCCTGGAGGTATCTGTTTAGGAAAGCAGTTTCGACATCCATCTGTCAGATCTCATAATCGTAGTATATCGTCATGGCTAGTAGGATTCTAATGGACTTTATCATTGCAACTCGTTAGAAGGTTTCCACATAGTCAATGCTCTCTTTCTGACTATAACCTTTCGCTACAAGTCTAGCATTGTACGTGTCCATCAGATCCAATCTTTCGTTTGTAGATCCATTTACAATCTATGGGTCTGAAACCGTCAAGAAGGTATACCAATTTCCAAACATAGTCTGCGTACATTGAGTCCATCTGCTTTCATAGCATCGTGCCATAGTCAATTTCAGCGATTGCTTGGTCGTATGTAGCAGTTGGACCCCGACGAACCCGTCTGTCGCAGCATACCCGTGCTCGACATGTACAATGCCCTATCTCTCAGGCATGCGAGATACTCTACTCGATCTGCACAATTCTGGTTGCATCTCAAGCTATACCTCATCGACCATCGATGATAGTAACACTGGAGTTGTCAGTTTGCAACTTTTTCACAAAAGTGGGGCAACCCCAAACCTTAATGTGATTTAAGCTTGCCTTACGACCATTTCAAATCTCGTACGGGATCTTATCTACAGACTTTGAAAGGATTCTATTCGAAATATATGCGGCTGACTTAAAAGACCCCTATAGTGAAAGGGGGAGGTCCGTGTAACTCAGCATGCATTGAACCTTCTCCAAAAGCGTTCGATTCCTCCGTTCGGCAATGCGATTCAATTGTGGCGTTCCTGGATGAGTGAACTGTGCTATGATTCCATTTTCTCTAAGAAAATCATCGAACTCGAGACTCATGTACTCGCCACCTTGATCTGATCGGACGACTTTGGCAAGTTTCCCAGCTTGCTTTTCCACTAAAGTCTTATACTCTTTGAACAATTGAAGAGCACTCGAATTGTGTCTCGTCAAATAGACTTTCCTGTAGCGAGAATGATCATCAGTAAAGGAGATTAGTGGCGAAGTTACCACGAGTTGTTCCGCTAAACGGCCCACAAACATCTGTATCGATCAAACCCAATACTTATGCAGCTCTGAAAAGTCCCGATGAAGGGAGACTTGGTCATTTTTCCTAGAATACAGATTCACACGTCGGGTAAGGACCTGATCCAGACATCTTGATAAATCAGTCTTTCTCCAACTGTTCGACATTCTAGTCTCCTGAATGACCTAGTCTAAGATGCCACAATAGACGTTTATTCGATCCGAGCGAGTGTGTGGTGACAGCATTCACAGTTTCGATTTTGTCCTCGACGATTAAGTAATATAAACCATTTATTAAGTTGGCATTTCCAACACTGACATTTCTAAAATAAATGGTGCAGATAGTATTATTAAAAAGGAGAGTCGTAACTGTGTCTACTCAAAACAGGAATCGAAATATTATTCTTAAGCCACTTGGGCAAAACCAAAATTTCTGCAAGAAATAACTTATGTCCAGAGGACAATAAAAGAGGTCTAGATCCTATATGACTAGCTGAAACATTATGCCGCTGCCAACTTTGATCAAAATCTCTCGCTCTGCCTCTTTTCTACTTCGTTCCAGACCCTGGTTCAAAACACATTTGATGGCACTAGCCCCTGAGTCAAAAATCCATGAAGTAGAATACATAGTTAAGGAACAGTTCATTTCAGAAACAAGTTACATACCTGAAGCGCCCCACGACTTCAATTTGGGGCAGTCCTCTTCCAGTGGTCTAGCTGCTGGCAATTTAGGCACTTATCCGAAAGCCTCGGAACCCATTGCCTGGCACTTCAATTCGCCTTTCCTTTATTGGCAATTCTTCCCTGAGGTTTATGCTTGTTAGATTTCTTTTTCTTCTGTCTCTGACCTAGAAATCGTCGCCACTAACACTACCTGTTTGCCACTGGTTAATCGCATCTACTCCTGGGCAGAGACCAACTCATTCATAAGATCAGGGAAAGCATATTGTCGATTGTTCAAAGTGCAATTTACCACAAATATTTGAACGACGGAGGTAGCGAGTGCAACACGATGTCCACTTTGATCTCACGGTGCATGTCAAACTCGAGAGCATCCAATAAATTTCAGCACATGAGGTCCAATGTTTTCTCCCTCTCGGACCTTCGTATGAAAGAGCCTCTCAGTAATGGCAAATCGGGCTATCCTACACTGCTCGCCATAATGACTTATCAAATGAGTCTGGATCTCGCGTATAGTCATGTTCTCATGTGCGCGCTGCAACTCTACATTCATCGAAGAAAGCATGTATGCTTTAACCTTTTCCTCATTGTCCGACCGTTCGGCAAAAGTGAGATGCGTTTCCTCGTCCTCCTCGTCATCAGCAGGTGGCTGCAAAACAGGTTATCAAGGATATACTCCAGTTTTTCCATCTTTAAGACAATCCTCATATTTCGAAAGATTCAACTATGAGTCAGTGTCCAAATACAGACAATCCCATATTCGTCCTGCATCAATGTCACGAGCTCCCACTCGCCTGAGGGACTGGCACAGTTACATTGGACTCGTCGACATATCAAGTTTATTTGATCGATTCGGTCACCCTATCCGAGATATTAACATGTGGACTAATTTAACCTCAGTGACTAATAGTCTATCATTGCCCGCTCTCTGCCAGCAGAATCGATAACTATACTCTGTCGTTTGAGTTTTATTCAATTTATCTTCCTCAACAGAATGCCTTGCAAGAATATATGATAGAAAGAATAATGCCTTCATCAATCGAAGTGTTATACAATCGAGATATAAAATAAATTGTGAATATTACATAGTAGCTCCTCTGATCCTCAAATATCGGCATTCCGAGGGTCTATTCCCAACAGTAATATATTATTATATAACTTCACATTAAAATTTTCCGTTTGAGTACATGGATGTCAATTTGAATTCGAATGTGCTTCATTCACCCGTTTAGGAAACATGGGGACTTGGATTTCAAATTCAGAACCGATGTTAATTTAATCGTTCATATTTTATCGGATTGCGAATTCCATTAATGACCCATTATTCAAATCCAAAGCCGAAATCGTAATAAATTTCTGTCAAAAATAATAACAACAATTATTATTATACTATAATAAAGGGTGACGGATGGGGTCGAGACTGCTTGAGAGCTCGATGCGTCGAGCCAACTGCTTCATCACGGGCTCCCGAGCTCAATGAGCCAGCTTGAGCTCGACATAATTGACGAGCTCGAGCTCACTCGTGGGGACTCGAAAGCTCACAAGACGGCTCACAAACTAGTCTTTCTTGTTATTTATTTTTTATTTTGTACTTTCTAATTTTTTTTAATAAAAAGTTAGAGGTCGAGCTTGGCAGGCTGCACGAGTAGGGCTGTAAATCAGCCAAGCTCGGTCTATTTTCTGGCTCGAGCCGTCGAGCTTTTCAGGACAGAGCTCGAGCTACTCGAGCTCATGAAGCTCGTCGAGTTTGAGCTCGAGATAAAATAAATAAATAAAAAAATAATTAATTACAAAAATATAAAATTAAAAAATAAAAGCTTGTGAGCCTGTTTGCGAGCTTTCGGGCTCTTATTTTTGGGTTCAAGCTCGAGGTCGACTTAAATTAGCTCGAGCTCACTTTTGTCGAGCGTGAGCCGAGCTTTTGTCGAGAGGCTCGTCGAGCATTGTCCTATCACCGGTTTTGTACGCATCGTCGTGGGAGCCTTTCTCGTCGCACCGGACTTGTGAGCCGTCTCGTCGTGGGAGCCTTTCTCTCCGCATCGGGAGTCCCCTTTGGGGTTTTTTCTTTTCCCCTTTTTCGGGGCTTTGACGAGCATTGTCTTATCACCGGTTTTGTACGCAATAGAAATGGTCAAATATGTTGTGATATTTGGAATATTGCTCTATTGTACTCTTGTGTCCATTTGGATTAATGAATGAAATCCTCACTTCAAAAAATTTAAAATAAACACATACAGTATGTGTGCAAATATATCAAATCATGTTTTATTTTGAACATATCTACTTAAAAAAATTAATGTAAGGATAAAACTGACATAAATTAAAAGAAAATGATGGATAAATAGTAATTAAGGAGAAAATTGTAAAGATTAGACGGACGCAATCCATTCCTCTTTGTTTTTTTTTAAAGCAAGGATTTCATTTCATCAATCAAGATGGATACAAATATACAATAGAGCAATAACCAAAATGTTACAACATAATTGACTATTTCTATTGCGTAAATGACCGGTGATAGCACAATATCCGTTCTCAAAGCCCCAAAGAAGGGGAAATAACCCCGAACGGAACTTCACGAAGGAGGAAAATACCCCCACTAGGGGAGGAGAAAAGCTCCCACAGAGGGGAGAAAAAACACCTACATAGGGGAGGAACCTCCACCAAGGAAGTAACTTCCCGAAGAGAAAACTCCGCCCGACACAAACTGCCGTGCAGTGCGGGTGGCTAACGTCGGCAGCGACCGCCGGTGGCAGCAGGCGGAAGGCGGCGGTGGAGGAGGGGCCGGCAGCAGACGGCGGCAGACGATGGCGTCCTAAATAACGTGTACACATAAGCATAATCGGTTATAGTTGTCGACGAACGCCTAACAACCAATCTCTTCTTAATTTCTCGATAATTAAGAGACGCTCTTTAATTACTTCCCTAATCGAAAAATAACCTCCGGGACGCCCTGCAAGGTTTAAGATTCCGACAGCATTACAAATGAAAGAGACCCGATTATTGACTAACTCACTCGGACGATGCTCTCTCGAGAAACGAAGGTGGTCCATTAAAATCAAATCGCGTAAACTACAATATAACTTACACTTACCTAACGTAGAGAAGTTGAATTTGTTTGCTACTTATTAGAACATACAAACAATTACGGATTTGTTGTTCTAGTTAACGATGGACTCACCTAGATTAATTAAACATTTGCAACTATCTAATCAAAATAAGTTCATCAACTAAAATAAATTCAAGTTTAAATGAATACTCACGCGTCCACGAATAAGCACAATAATCTCACAATATTATAAATCAAGGTTTTGAATAATACTTCAACTATAATAAACTTAATATACCAATTAAAACATATAGCAACATAATTATATATAGATAGGAATCGACTTAGCTTACAACCGTACGAACGTAAACGAACTGCAGCAGCGTTGCTCCGTGTATGATCCTCGCCTCAGCTTCAGCCTTATGCTTCGTTGGGTATTTTCGTCGAACAGCTGTTGAGCGACTAGGTTCAATTGTATGCTTCACGTCCTTGCTCGTCCGTCGTGATATAATTTCAGCCCAAACCCAATATAACGTGGCTGCCCGTCACAGCTCTGCCCCGTTCCGTCACGGCTGTACCTTGGCTCAAATCTGCTAAGCGTCGCAGCTTTCGTCCGTGGTTTGGTCTGCTTCGGTCTGGGGGGTGAATGAAGTACTGGATGTGGCTCGTCCTCCTCCTCTTTTGGATATTTGGGAGATGATAGTGAGCTCTCTCTTTTTTTCTTTTTTTTTTTGTTGAGGTGTGTATGCTTGTATATATAGATGAACCTTCCCACGGAATGTAAACACCAACTCCAGTTCTTCATAGTTGTGTCTTGGATCGATCTTTTTTTCTTTCACACTCGAAACATGGGAAGCTGAATTCCCGTTCCTTTTCTTTTTCCACAAAGGTATTTTCTTGGTTGGATGTCAGCTTGAATGTCGCTCAGCACAAAGATGCTTTTGTCTGCTTTACTTTATTGCCAAGTATTATTGTCAAAGCACTATGGTATGCAAACACGCACAATCGACATGTGAGGGTCCCTTAGCTTTCTTTAATTGATGTATATAGCTGGCTTGATAACATCGTGTGGTATCTATTAATATGTCCAAAAACTCATTTCTGAACTATTTTCCTCGAATATCTATAAATCAAGAAATACGCGCGTAAGTGTTAGATACTCGAGCAAATTTGGATAAATAACATCTGATAACACACATTTACGGATGCAAATTATTATTCTATCAAATGTTTTTAGAATGAAAAAATAATAAACTATTCAAGGGCATTTTAAATAAAATAAACAAAAGAAAATTAAACAATAACGAAACAAACGGATAACAAAAAGCATTAATAAAATAGAGAACTTCGTAAGCATAATTTACGAGTTAGTAACTCCTACAAACTGATTACGACTTACTACTGCGAGGTGGCCCGCTGACCTGACGTGGCTAAAAGTTGCCAAGTATCTCGTATGAAGTTTATACGAGTTATAACTCGCATTACATACATACGATTTACTACACGGTGGCGCGCTGACCTGACGTGGCCAAAGAAATTTGAACGTAACTCGTATAAAAAACATACGAGTTACTAACTCGTATAAAAAACATACGAGTTATGTTCGTGGCCGACAAACGTTCATGCCATGCAGTGTCAGTACGTAATGCGCGTAACTCGTAAAAAATTAATACGAGTTACGTTCGAGTGTGTTGGGCGCAATATTGCATGTAACTCGTACTTACCACATACGACTTATATTTCTATAAATACCCCCACCCTTTCGATTTTAAAATACAACACAAAAATCCAACACAAAAATGGTGTCTAGTCGTGTACAAATCATAGTATATTTCGGCGGTGAAATAATTCAATCATCCGATTATGTCGTCAGTTATAGTATCCGTCCTATTGCGTATAGGCGGATTCGCCGCAACACCTATTTTTCTGAGTTTATCTCATTGTTGGGTGCTAATAGCAGTCGTTTCTCGCTACTTGTCCAGGCCAAAAATGAATTCTTTCAACATTCCCGCCTCTTTCATCAGTTATTCCGAATCTCCAATGACAACGATTTACAATTTTTCATCCATCCCGATGCGGAGAACAATTGTGTTGAGGTTTTTGTTGAACTAGTTGAAAATTCAAGTTTTGATTTGAACGAAGAGCCTCATCGGAATTTTGAAGTTGGTTCTTCGAGTTATACCTGTCCGAATTTTCCCAACATAGTCTCAGTTACGGCAGGGTTCAGTAATGTTTCTCTGGAGATGCCGAAGGTTGGTGTTCCATTCAATTTGCCGGAATCCGGCTCAGAACCGGAGCCAGATTCCGTGCCTGAACCAGAGGAAGACGTTGATGTTAGTGACTCGGAAGCGGACGACGAGGATCCACTGTCGGAGTTACCCGATCCTAACGAGGACGACGAGAATGATGACGACGATGCGCCAGATGATACCACTCCGCTGGACTCTGCTGCTCCAACGCTATCTCAGTCCGTCCCATTTTTCCAAACGTACCAAATGCCACCTCCTAGTGGTGACGACTACGGTGGTTACGGGGAGTTTTACGACAGAGATAACCCTATGTTTTGTCGAGGTATGATTTTTGAAACTAATAAGCATTTACAACGTGCCGTCGACGATTTTTCGATCAGGGTTGCTAGACGCGAGGATCACGTCAACGAGAGCAGCAACACACGTTGGAGTATCCAATGTAATCATACGACTGATTACCAATGGAGACTGAGGGCATCCTTCAAGCCCACAAAAGGTTACTAGTCTGTTACAAAATTTGAAGGACCGCACACTTGCTATATGACTGAGCTGGCGAGCACACACCGTAATATCGGTAGAAATTTTATTGCTTATTTGTTGGTTGGAACCGTGAAAATCGATCCGCAATTCCTACCCAAGAACGTCCAACAACTCGTGAAAGATAAATATGGCTACGATCTCGTATATTCTAGCTTGGCATGGTCTGAAAAGAGCGATGGAAAATGTTTACGGTACGTGGGAAGATTCTGTTACCAAACTCCCAACATTTATGAAGGCATTGCAGCATTACAATCCAGGGACAATCGTGATGTGGCTGAATCTGCAGACAGGGAGCCATGGACACTTTGTGCTCGGGTATGTCTTTTGGGCTTTTAACCGAGCATCGATGGCTTCAAACATTGTCGAAAAGTTGTTTGTGTCGATATTACGCATTTATACTCCAAATATAGACACAAATTACTGATTGCTACGTCGCTGGACGCCAACCAAAACGTCTTTCCCCTGGCGTTTGCCATTGTCACGGAAGAAAGTACGCACTCATGGACTTGGTTCCTTACTAATTTGAACATATTTGTTCTAAAGAATCAATCGGTTTGCCTTATTTCGGATCGTCACCCAGGTATTTAATATTAATAATGTAATTTACTGGTTATTTTCGTAAAATCAGTTACTTTTAGTGGCGTATATGGTGTGTACAGGTCTTACGGGAACAGTAGAAGCCACTGAATTCTTTCGTCCACCAAATGAAGTGCATCGCTTCTGTCTTCGCCATGTAAAGTCAAACTTCTACAAAAAATTCAAGGATCAATGTAGGACCCGAGACCCGCAAATTAGGTCGGCCAATAAATTACGTGTGTGCTTTACGTAATTTCATGATAATTGCGTATAGGTTGAATGTCTATGTGACGCATGAATTTTATGCTCGTGAATTATACATGAATTTCACGCAATTAAGTGCCAACGATTTCGTGTTCATCATGACCCTAACTTAGGAAGGGTGATTCTCGGAAATGCCAAAGGAAGGCTAATGATAAGTTGGGTTGGGGATTTAGTTACTAATGGGCTAGAACTTAGCAATTGGGCCCAATGTGTGAGAGAGGACAAATAGGAGACATAAACCCCTAATTTAAGGGAAAGCCACGCCACCCATGTCCTATTCAATAAAAATGCAAGAAAATATCTAACAAGATTTTCCCAAACCGCAAAACCTCACCTAAGAACTAACGAAAAGCAAGAAGGAAAGGAGAAAGAGCTGAGACGAATTTTCGAACCAAAAAGCACCCAAGTAGGTTGAAGATCGAAGCTAGTAAGTGAAGCACTCCCCTTACAACTCTTATAATATCGTAATTTAAGCTACTTAAGCATTTAGTCTCGAAAATATATGGGAGAACCCAGAAATTAGGGTGTAAGATTTACGGGAAAAACCTTAGTTGAGGAGTAAATAAGTATTTAAGGGTTTCTTAGAGATCTTGGTAGATTAACGTATCCTGAGAACTTAGAAATTCTGGGTAGATTTAGAGATGAATGTGATTTCGGGTAGAAATGATCGAAGGATCGACAGAATCGGGGAAATTACGTGACAAATCGGGTAAATCGCTGCATGAGACGGATCGATCGAAACCAGCCACAAGAGATCAAATCGGGCGAAATAAACAGAAACTTCACGTGGCATTAGGAGAACAAATCGTCGAAACTTAGATTAACAAGCACCAAATCGGGCGATCTACCAAAGGGATCGAAGGACTCGGCGATTTGAGGGACGAGGTGTTAAGAAATTGGGCGAAATCATAATTGAAGCATGCGAAGATCAGGCGATTTAGAGTACAGAAAAACACGGGGATTTGTAGCGCCTCAAAACCCTGAAATCGGGCGATTCCATGCAAAGCTTAAATCGGACAAGCTGCACACTTGAAGAACTCGGCGATTTCTACCCTTTGAAGACCCCAAATCGGACACATGAAGACGACGTCATAGGGACGAAAAGGCGCGGCGATTTACAAATCGGCCGATGGAACTCCTTGCAATCAAATCGGGCCATTTCACATGCAAAGGAATCGGGCGAAACCAATTTAAGTGAGCACAAATCGGACGAATTAGACAGATGTTACACGTGGCATGGACAGAACAAATCGCTGAACTTGAAGTTATCGAAACAATAATCGGGTAAAGCCTTGCTTGAGATGTGAAAAAAAAAATCGGGCGATTGGGAGATCCTGAAATCGAGCAAATCGGACAACGAAATTTACTCACTTCACTTAGGAATTAATTGGGCAGGGGACTTAGCCTAGACTTGAAACTAGCGACTTATAGTCCAGCTAAATTAATAAGTAAGATAACTTAGTTCGATCTAATCAATTTATAAAGGCACAACACTAACACATAATATATATGTCTAAAGGTGGTACGTTGGGAGCGAACGAGTAGAATACTAATTACGCCGGACGACAGGTAAGTAGAAATTCAACTACGACACGTAACTTGCCTGCGTACAATTATGTGAACTACGTGCTCGTGAATTTTGTATGAAATGTGTACGTATGATACGATTAAATTATGTGCATGATGGCATGATTAGAATACGTACATGAGCATAGCATGAGCATTTGCACGCATGCGTAGTGTATAAGACGCGAGGTATAAGCGTGCGTAAGATCGCCTGTGTGCGATGTATACTCACCGATATTGGCGTTTGTGTCGACTCGAATGAAGAGTCACGGCTTCCCCTATGCAGCCAGTAAGGCGAATGAAGCTATAAGGCCTGTATAAGAGGCTAGGGGAAATACCCCGTATGCGGGAGACGCAACCTGGAGGATGCGGCCCGGGGCACACGCTGAGTAATGGAAAATTCCTTCGGGTGACCTTCTAGCGTGTAAAGCACTACCCGGAGGAAAGATTCCTTCGGGTGACCTCCGTGGTTAGTGGCCTCAGTGTTGGCTACCAGTGAGAAGCGCTCGCGTGGAGGCCACACTGAGTAAGGGAAGATTCCTTCGGGTGACCTTCTTGTGTGTGAACCTCCACACTTGAGATCTCTATAAGATGGCGTATAGTGGGATTTTAAGCCGAGGGCCCGTATGAAGTAAGAGTATGAGAAAAAGAGTATGAGCGTTAGAAAACGACGGCGTGGATTGTCGTTCGTTAGGACACGTGCATACATGCATAATTTCTGCTTACTGAGCCTCGGTGGCTCATTGTTTATGTTACGTGTTGTAGGTACCGACGATCATGGTACGTGATCCGACTTTTATGCAAGGCCGATCTTTTGAAGCTATCCGGCTGCTTTCGAGGTGGGAGTGTGTGTATGGATGACGACTTGCGAAGGCCGGGCGCATAGGAAGCTTTTGGCTGCACACACACACACACACACACACTTGTCTTCTGTATAGACATGACTACGATGAATTGTAGAACGATTTGCGAGCATTCTTTTAATATGTGTATAAGACTTCCGCACGTAGTTTTAAAAGGAAAAATTTTATTCGCATTTTTACTCTTTTGCGCGATAATAAAGCATTAGATACTTAGGATTAGAATGGAATACGAGGGCGGCCGCTGGGTCCTGACAGAGTGGTATCAGAGCTTCGGTCACAGGTCCTGCAGACTGTCCATACACACACACACTCAAAAGCACGGAAGCGGCCTTGCTTGTAAGTACCATGTTATGTGAATTTCTTGAATGGTTTGATTTATTGGCCTTAGGAATGGTCAGGATATGTTTGGAAAATGGTAAGACTTAGGGGAGAAGGAAGCAGGGAATCCGATCAGGGTAGGGATACTAAAAACCCTCCTGATAGCCGGGATGCTACCATCCTGCAACTAACGGAACTGGTCCGGCAACAGTCGGCCCAGATTCAGCAGCTGATCCAGCAGCAAAATGCTGGTGGGCAATCAGCCAACCTACCTCCCCCGTCCGAACGAATTGAGATGATCGGGGAGAGGTTCAGAAAGCTTAATCCTCCACTGTTCGAGGATGCTGTAGACCCCACATCCGCCGAGGATTGGCTGAGGACGCTGGAGAACATGTTCCAGCACAGCCGCACCCCTGAGGCGGAGAAGGTCATGTGCGCTGCCTACCTGCTGAGGGGGAGCGCTGGACATTGGTGGGACACCGTCTCAGCCATCGAAAACCCACTAACAATGAGCTGGGATCGGTTTAAGGAGATTTTCAGAGGAAAGTACTACACCGCCCCTGTCAGAGCCCAGCGGATGAATGAGTTCATCAACCTCCGCCAAGGGGCAATGACAGTGGCGGAGTACATCAGGAAGTTCGAGCAGCTTTCAAGGTTTGCTGCTCATATGCTTAGCACGGACGCGCTCAAGATCGAGCGGTTCATGGAAGGGTTGAAGCCCGAGCTGTACCGGGATGTAAGTATGACGGGAGTACAAGGGGCCACGTATGCACAAGTGGCTGAGAGAGCACTTGTGGCGGAGCAGGCAGAAGCCAGGATTTCTCGCGCCCAAGAAGCAAAGCGCAAATTCGTACAAGGGCCACAAGGGAGCGGGGGCAATCCGAAGCGGCAATTCATTGCCAAGGAAGGGAAACAGGGACTCCAGAATCGACCTGGACCACCCCCACAGTTCAATCCCAACCAGGGTAGACCCCAGCTGGATCTACCCGTATGCCCGAAGTGCGCACGGAGACACCCGGGAGTCTGCAACTCCCAGAATGCTGTCTGCTTCAAATGTGGCAAGACAGGCCATTACCTGAGGGCATGTCCGGAAGGGGGATCCGGGAGCCAAGAGGGAAACCAAGCAGCACCACCAAGGGTATCGGCTCGGGTCTACACTATAACCTCCGAGGAAGCGGAGAATAACCCGGTCGTGGTAACAGGTACCCTCCTCGTCTATGAAACCCCCACATGCATCCTAGTCGACTCAGGAGCGACACACTCGTTCGCGTCTACTAAGTATGTCAAGAGGATAGGAGTAACGCCTCACCGAGCTGAGTGCGAGTTTAGGATAACAGTTCCGAACGGGAATCCCACCCAAACTAATCAAGTTTTACGAGATTGCCCAATAGTAATCGGGGATAAGGAACTGCCCATAGACCTCATAATTATTCCCATGAATGATTATGAGGTGATCCTTGGAATGGATTGGCTATCGAAGTACGGAGCTGTCATAGACTGCCACCGCAAGATAGTCACGCTCAATACGGACGGGGATGAACCCCTTAAGTTTGTAGGGACTAGTAAAGGGACCATGATCTCTAGGATATCAGCGTTGAAAGCCCAACGACTGATCAGATCAGGGTGCGAAGCCTATCTTGTATTCGCTATCAAATCGGAAGAGAACGCCTCCCCGAAATTCGAGGAAGTGCCGATAGTCAAGGACTTCCCCGACGTATTTCCCGAGGAGTTACCGGGACTACCACCCGAAAGGGAAATAGAGTTTGCTATAGATTTGGTACCTGGAGCGGCACCAGTATCCAAAACCCCATATCGGCTAGCACCGACAGAAATGAAGGAGTTATAGGATCAACTCGACAAACTCATGCAGAAGGAGTTCATACAGCCGAGTTTCTCTCCCTGGGGAGCGCCGGTGCTATTCGTGAAGAAGAAGAATGGATCCATGCGGTTATGCATAGACTACAGGGAGTTGAACAAGTTGACGATCAAGAACAAGTACCCACTCCCTAGGATAGACGATCTGTTCGATCAACTGCAAGGTGCAACGGTTTTCTCTAAGATTGACTTAAGATCGGGCTATCATCAGTTAAGGATTCGGAAGGAAGACGTCCCGAAGACGGCCTTTAGTACCCGTTATGGCCACTACGAGTTTCTGGTGATGCCATTCGGGTTAACTAATGCGCCCGCAGCTTTTATGGATTTAATGAACCGGGTGTTCAAACCCTACCTAGATAGGTTTGTCATCGTCTTCATAGATGACATCCTAATCTACTCGAAGACGAAGAAAGAGCACGAAGAACACTTGAGGATAGTTCTGAGTATATTACGGGACAAGCAACTATACGCCAAGTTCAAGAAGTGCGAATTCTAGCTCGACCAAGTTGCCTTCTTGGGGCATATAGTATCAAGAGAAGGGATTTCTGTAGACCCGAAGAAGATAGAAGCCATTAGCAACTGGCCCAGGCCGACCAACGTAGCGGAAGTACGAAGCTTCCTTAGTCTGGCAGGTTACGACAGGAAGTTCATCAAGGATTTCTCAAAGATAGCGTCTACGCTAACGAAGCTGACCAGGAAGAATACGCCATTTCAGTGGACCGCAGAATGCGAACAGAGCTTCCAGGAGCTGAAGGAACGGCTTACAACGACACCACTTCTCACAATACCTTCGGGAACTGGAGGATTTACGGTATATAGTGATGCTTCGAAGAACGGGTTAGGGTGCGTACTAATGCAGCACGGGAACATAGTAGCGTATGCTTCTCGTCAACTAAAGGAGTATGAGAAGAATTACCCGACGCACGACTTAGAATTGGCAGCAGTGGTCTTTGCTCTCAAGATTTGGAGGCACTACCTCTATGGAGAGCAGTGTGAGATTTACACTGACCACAAGAGCCTCAAGTACTTCTTTACGCAAAAGGAGCTAAATATGAGGCAAAGGAGGTGGTTAGAACTAGTCAAGAACTACGATTGTGTAATCAACTACCACCCAGGCAAGGCGAACATAGTAGCCGATGCCTTAAGCCGAAAAGCAGTGAGCACGGAACTGCAGCTACTGGAAGTTGAGGTCGTACGACTAGGCGAAGTCGAGGCGCAAATAGCAGCTTTGACCCTGCAGCCTACGCTGTTAGAGCGAATTAAGACAGTGCAAGCCGCCGACGAGCTTTATATGAAGATCAAAGAAGTGCAACAGGAACAACCGGCGGGAGATCTCATAATACGGGAAGACGGACGGATGTACTTCAAGAACCGGTTGTACATGCCAGACGACGCCGAACTAAGAGGGACTATAATGACGGAAGCACACGCCACGGCGTACTCTGTACATCCAGGAGCAACGAAGATGTACAGAGGCTTAAAGGAAAACTATTGGTGGCCAGGAGTGAAGAAGGATATAGCAACATTCGTGAGCCAATGCCTGACGTGACAGCAGATAAAAGCCGATCATCAAAGGCCGGCGGGAACTCTGCAACCGTTACCCATTCCGGAATGGAAATGGGATAACATTACCATGGACTTCGTAGTAGGACTGCCAAGGAATACGAAAGGGCACGACGCAATTTGGGTTATCGTCGACAGACTAACGAAGTCTGCCCATTTCCTACCAACTAGCATGACGTACTCCATGGAACGATACGCGGAGCTTTATCTTCAGGAGATAGTGCGACTGCACGGCGTTCCATCATCGATAGTCTCGGATCGCGACTCCAGATTTCTATCGAAATTCTGGACGAGCTTGCAAAAAGCGATGGGAACGAAGTTGTCCTTTAGTACCGCCTACCATCCGCAGACGGACGATCAATCCGAGCGGACAATACAGACGTTGGAGGACATGCTCCGAGCATGCGTACTCGATTTCAAAAGGAATTGGAGTAGGTACCTCCCACTAATCGAGTTCTCGTACAACAATAGCTACCACGTCACCATTGGGATGGCACCGTACGAAGCGCTATACGGGCGTAGATGCAGATCCCCAGTACATTGGGACGAGGTTGGTGAACGAGCAATGTTAGGCCCGGACATCGTACGAGAAATGACAGAGGCTATTGCTACAATACGCGAACGTATGCGAACTGCACAGAGCCGACAGAAAAGCTACGCAGATCGAAGGCGTCGACCACTAGAATTCGAAGAAGGCGATATGGTGTTCGTAAAAGTATCGCCGATGAAGGGCGTAAAAAGATTCAGGAGGAAAGGGAAAGCCCTAGGTACATTGGTCCTTTTCGAATAGTAAAACGGGTTGGTGAGGTAGCCTATCAACTAGAGCTGCCAGCATTGCTATCGCAAGTACATGACGTGTTCCACGTCTCGACACTACGAAAGTACTTAGCCGACCCGGATCATGTTCTAGGAAATGAGCTCCTACATCAACAATTGAAACCGGACCTCAGTTACGAAGAGACTCCGGTGGAGATATTGATGTACGAGACCAAAAGACTTAGGAATAAAGACATCCCTTTAGTGAAAGTGTTGTGGCGGAACCAATCTACGGAAGAAGCCACCTGGGAACGGGAGGACGAAATGAGAATTACGTGTGTGCTTTACGTAATTTCATGATAATTGCGTATAGGTTGAATGTCTATGTGACGCATGAATTTTATGCTCGTGAATTATACATGAATTAAGTGCCAACGATTTCGTGTTCATCATGACCCTAACTTAGGAAGGGTGATTCTCGGAAATGCCAAAGGAAATGGCTAATGATAAGTTGGGTTGGGGATTTAGTTACTAATGGGCTAGAACTTAGCAATTGGGCCCAATGTGTGAGAGAGGACAAATAGGAGACATAAACCCCTAATTTAAGGGAAAGCCACGCCACCCATGTCCTATCCAATAAAAATGCAAGAAAATATCTAACAAGATTTTCCCAAACCCCAAAACCTCACCTAAGAACTAACGAAAAGCAAGAAGGAAAGGAGAAAGAGCTGAGACGAATTTTCGAACCAAAAAGCACCCAAGTAGGTTGAAGATCGAAGCTAGTAAGTGAAGCACTCCCCTTACAACTCTTATAATCTCGTAATTTAAGCTACTTAAGCATTTAGTCTCGAAAATATATGGGAGAACCAGAAATTAGGGTGTAAGATTTACGGGAAAAACCTTAGTTGAGGAGTAAATAAGTATTTAAGGGTTTCTTAGAGATCTTGGTAGATTAACGCATCCTGAGAACTTAGAAATTCTGGGTAGATTTAGAGATGAATGTGATTTCGGGTAGAAATGATCGAAGGCTCGACAGAATCGGGGAAATTAAGTGACAAATCGGGTAAATCGCTGCATGAGACGGATCGATCGAAACCAGCCACAAGAGATCAAATCGGGCGAAATAAACAGAAACTCCACGTGGCATTAGGAGAACAAATCGCCGAAACTTAGATTAACAAGCACCAAATCGGGCGATCTACCAAAGGGATCGAAGGACACGGCGGTTTGAGGGACGAGGTGTTAAGAAATTGGGCGAAATCATAATTGAAGCATGCGCAGATCGGGCGATTTAGAGTACAGAAAAACACGGCGATTTGTAGCGCCTCAAAACCCTGAAATCGGGCGATTCCATGCAAAGCTTAAATCGGACAAGCTGCACACTTGAAGAACTCGGCGATTTCTACCCTTTGAAGACCCCAAATCGGACACATGAAGACGACGTCATAGGGACGAAAAGGCGCAACGATTTACAAATCGGCCGATGGATCGGGCCATTTCACATGCAAAGGAATCGGGCGAAACCAATTTAAGTGAGCACAAATCGGACGAATTAGACAGATGTTACACGTGGCATGGACAGAACAAATCGCTGAACTTGAAGTTATCGAAACAATAATCGGGTAAAGCCTTGCTTGAGATGTGAAAAAAAAATCGGGCGATTGGGAGATCCTGAAATCGAGCAAATCGGACAACGAAATTTACTCACTTCACTTAGGAATTAATTGGGCAGGGGACTTAGCCTAGACTTGAAACTAGCGACTTATAGTCCAGCTAAATTAATAAGTAAGATAACTTAGTTCGATCTAATCAATTTATAAAGGCACAACACTAACACATAATATATATGTCTAAAGGTGGTACGTTGGGAGCGAACGAGTAGAATACTAATTACGCCGGACGACAGGTAAGTAGAAATTCAACTACGACACGTAATTTGCCTGCGTACAATTATGTGAACTACGTGCTCGTGAATTTTGTATGAAATGTGTACGTATGATACGATTAAATTATGTGCATGATGGCATGATTAGAATACGTACATGAGCATAGCATGAGCATTTGCACGCATGCGTAGTGTATAAGACGCGAGGTATAAGCGTGCGTAAGATCGCCTGTGTGCGATGTATACTCGCCGATATTGGCGTTTGTGTCGACTCAAATGAAGAGTCACGGCTTCCCCTATGCAGCCAGTAAGGCGAGTGAAGCTATAAGGCCTGTATAAGAGGCTAGGGGAAATACCCCGTATGCGGGAGACGCAACCTGGAGGATGCGGCCCGGGGCACACGCTGAGTAAGGGAAGATTCCTTCGGGTGACCTTCTAGCGTGTAAAGCACTACCCGGAGGAAAGATTCCTTCAGGTGACCTCCGTGGTTAGTGTAACGACCCGTCCCATACCGGGTGTCACTATAGCATCGATCCCTACCGGGACTAGTGGGGTTGGGCCCACCACACTCCGACTGATAGTCTGGCCCCACTGTACCACCATTTAACCTTTTAGCGTGCTTCGTGCACTCGCTCACACGCACCCTGAGAAACTTCCCAGGGGGTCACCCATCCCTAGATTGCCCCAAGTCAAGCACGCTTAACTTCGGAGTTTCTATAGATGGACTCCCGAAAAGGTAGGTCGACCTTGGTGATATGAGTAGTACTATCAATCCTTTTATACGATTCTTAGCCTGACACGCCCATACATTGTCAGTCTCAGGATCCCCTCTCATTCGGGTGTCGGATCGATTCGTTCACGCACCCCTTCGCCTAGAAGCCTGCCAGAAACCGCTCCTTGTCCGTGCACCTCTCTAGCACCGGCGATCACTCCCCGCCCTCATCGGCCCCGGGCGTCACATGCCCACCAGCTTCCGCCTGGTTCGTCCCCGAACCAGCACCGTACTGTGAGAGGTTGTGCTCTGATACCACCTGTAACGACCCGTCCCATACCGGGTGTCCCTATAGCATCGATCCCTACCGGGACTAATGGGGTTGGGCCCACCACACTCCGACTGATAGTCTGGCCCCACTGTACCACCATTTAACCTTTTGGCGTGCTTCGTGCACTCGCTCACACGCACCCTGAGAAACTTCCCAGGGGGTCACCCATCCCTAGATTGCCCCAAGTCAAGCACGCTTAACTTCGGAGTTTCTATAGATGGACTCCCGAAAAGGTAGGTCGACCTTGGTGATATGAGTAGTACTATCAATCCTTTTATACGATTCTTAGCCTGACACGCCTATACATTGTCAGTCTCAGGATCCCCTCTCATTCGGGTGTCGGATCGGTTCGTTCGCGCACCCCTTCGCCTAGAAGCCTGCCAGGAACCGCTCCTTGTCCGTGCACCTCTCTAGCACCGGCGATCACTCCCCGCCCTCATCGGCCCCGGGCGTCACAGTTAGTGGCCTCAGTGTTGGCTACCAGTGAGAAGTGCTCGCGTGGAGGCCACACTGAGTAAGGGAAGATTCCTTCGGGTAACCTTCTAGTGTGTGAACCTCCACACTTGAGATCTCTATAAGATGGCGTATAGTAGGATTTAAAGCAGAGGGCCCGTATGAAGTAAGAGTATGAGAAAAAGAGTATGAGCGTTAGAAAACGACGGCGTGGATTGTCGTTCGTTAGGACACGTGCATACATGCATAATTTCTGCTTACTGAGCCTCAGTGGCTCATTGTTTATGTTACGTGTTGTAGGTACCGACGATCACGGTACGTTATCTGACTTTTATGCGAGGCCGATCTTTTGAAGCTATCCGGCTGCTTTTGAGGTGGGAGTGTGTGTATAGATGACGACCTGTGAAGGCCGGGCGCATAGGAAGCTTTTGGCTGCACACACACACACACTTGTCTTCTGTATAGACATGACTACGATGAATTTTGTAGAACGATTTGCGAGCATTCTTTTGACATGTGTATAAGACTTCCGCACGTAGTTTTAAAAGGAAAAATTTTATTCGCATTTTTACTCTTTTGCGCGATAATAAAGCATTAGATACTTAGGATTTGAATGGATACGAGGGCGGACGCTGGGTCCTTACAATCAACAATTGAAGGATCTATGCCATAGAGCCGGTACTGCGCCGACATTGTATAAATTCGATCGCATAATGGCTCAGATTGCGCAAATTAATGAGCGAGCGAAGCCTTGGTTAGAAAAAGTTGGGGTCGAGCAATGGACACTCGCACACGACGGTGGTTATCGATGTGGTGTCATGACGACTAATATTTCAGAAGGGCTAAACGGGGTATTAAAAGGTGCTCGGATGCTACCCGCAAGAGCAATCGTCGGTTTCACTTTTCATAGGTAAGCACGACCTTAGTTTTCTATTTTAATTTTTTTGTTATGACTTCTTCTTTTATTCCTTAAAATTCACAGGTGCGTACAGTATTTTCGTGATCGCTTTCAAGAAGCATCGTCCCTAATGGCGAATAATGAAACGGATTGGTCACGTTATGCAACGAGATTGTTTCAAGGTTGGACGGCAGAATCTTGGGATCACGTTGTATACCGTTTTGAAGTCCGACAACATACAGCAGAAGTCATAATCTCTGGAATTCATCAGCGCACGTATGTGGTAAGGATCAATGATAGAACATGCACGTGTGGAATTTGGAGCAGGTATAACATCCCATGTTCTCACGCACAAGCGGCTTGTCGTCAATGGCAAATTCACTCCGGTAATCTAGTGGCGCAATATTACAGTAAGGTGGAGTATTTGAAGACATATGAAGGTACCTTTGAACCATTGCACGATGAACGTTACTGTACGCCGGAAGATTGGACTCTTATTCATAACGAATCTCGTCGAGAGATAACTGGGCCCGGAAGATATAGTCGAAATCGCATCAGAAATGAGATGGATAGAGGTGAAACTCGTGCTAGACAACGCGGGCGGCGTTGAATATAATATACAATGTTGTTTTCACCGTTTTGGTCTTATAATAATAATAAGATTAAGCTCGGGTAATAATAATAATAATAATAATGATAATAATAATAATAATAGTAATAATAATAATGATAATAATATTAATAATAATAATAGTAATAATAATGAGCTAAATGATAATAATGATTTGAACGCGTTTAATAGTCATTACAGCGCAAAAAATAACATTTCACATAACTATCTATCGGCCATGATGAGCCAAATGACCGCCGGTCCCACAACGAGCTGGCCTACGAACTCTATTTCCTCGACGGTTATCTTGCTCCGCATCGTCAGCGGGACTTCGAGGTCGTCGCGGCCGTGTGAAGGTGTCGTAAACGCCTAAAATTAGCCACCAAATTTTAATTTTGGTAAATAATTTAAGGGCTTCCAATTTAAATTAATTTAATATACTGATGGTCCATATACTCCGCCTGTGAGCTGTGTTGGGCTGCAGATGACTGGAAGAAGGGCGAAAAATCGTCAAAGAAGGACGGGTTAACAGCTTCGTGCACGTGAGATGTTCCGGCCTCATGCACGTGAGATGTTCCTGCCTCATGTACGTGAGAAGGTCCGGCCTCAGTACTCCGTCGAACTCCAGCAATTGGATCGACTGGTCATAGTTGCCACTCCTTGCGTAACATAGGCTGTCGTAAACCCCGCGTTCCTGAAAATGAATTGCGCAAATTATCCGGGAGGAAGTGCGACAATCTCCGGGAGCGTCATGATGTACGCCTCCCATACAAATGCGCCCGCAGGCGATCAAGGCACTCGCGGATGGTGCGTAGGTTCGAATTTGTTGATGTCGTATGATCGTATAACGCGTTCCACCTGTCATATATTTACACAATATTTATAAATGTAACAAGGAAAAATTAACAACTTTATGAACGACCATACCTCGCAGCATGTGGCGGGATCGGTAACTCTATCCCGTCGACTATACTGGGCTCCATGGAGATACGATGAATCTCACGATGTGGCTGAAATGGCAGGATTCTCACATATGCCCATGCCTAAAACAAATCACATGTTTTAAATAAATTTTAAAATAACTCAGAAATTAATCAAAGTTTCTATATAATTACCTGCAATAGCCGTAGGGGTCCGTCTATATTAAGCTTTTTCGACTCGCATGCCGAACAAAGCTCTCTGTACAGGAACGCTAGGACCGCACCACCCCAACTAAACGTGGCCACCTCATCAATATCCTCCAACAGCTGAAGGTAGGTCAACGAAACGGTGCTCGTGCTACTGTCCGGGAACATCACCGCACCAAAGAGCAGCATCGCATAACCCCGTGCTGAACACTCAACTTCTTTCTCGTCAATATCATCCGAAATCGGATGGGCCAACAACCAACTCGCTAACTGATAAACGTATATTAATACGTTTATTGTTATGTTTATTGGGTTATAATAGGAAACTTTTGATCATTCCATGCATTTATTGGCTCTATTTACACTCATTTAAATATTGTAGGACCTTCGAATGATTATCGAGAAAAGAGGAACGAAAACGAGGCGAAAACGACGCGAAAACGGCAAAGTTTGAAGCTGCCAGTAACAAGTCACGGCCGTGAACGCTCTTGCAAGAGGCCGTGAACGAGGGCAGTAAGCTCAAGGAGAAAAAGTTCCAACAGTCACGGCCGTGAATCACTTTGCACAAGGCCATGAACGTGGGCAGAGAGCTCAAGATCCAGTGTCGCGGCCGTGAACGATCATGTAAGAAGCCGTGAACGTGGACAGTGAGTTTTAAGGAACGCGTCACGGCCGTGAATACTCATGTCAAAGGCCGTGACTCGCGGCAGAGACTGAGCAAACGCTATGCTATTCACTGTCACGGCCGTGAACCTGTATGCAAGAGGCCGTGACCCTCTCCAGAGAGTCAATATTTAGGGTTTAAGCCGCCGTCACGGCCGTGAAGATCGGTGCACGAGGCCGTGACTCGTGCCAGGAAGTCAAGAAATAGGGTTTTTAGCCGCCTTCACGGCCGTGAAGGCCCGTTAAGAGGCCGTGAACATGCCTAATTTCAGGGTTTTAGCCCATTTTCGAAGCATAAAAGGAGGGCTTTCCTTAGAACTAAAGAGGAGCTTGGATAGAGACGAAAATTGAGAGAAAAGGAAGAAGGAAGAACACTAGAAGCAGTCCCGTGATTCGGAGAAGCTCAAGGGGCGATCCAGCAACGAAGCTACGCTCATACGATCGAGGAACGAGAGCTCCACCTCGGAAACGCCATATTCACTTCTTAGGGAAGTTTTTATGAGTTCTCTATCCTCGTTTTCCTTAAATCTCGTTGTTGTGACGTTCAATATGAGTAGCTAATCTTTTTGTGTGTTTGGGAATAGATGAACGTTGGGTTACGTTGTAGTTAAGGCGTAGGATAATCGTGAACACGTGTATTCGACTATTTATCGTTCTATGATGTTGTTTCTTCGTATCAATATGTCTATGTGTTGATATGCATGTGGGGTATATCGTTTAGGGCGACAGCTAAATAACGATTAGGCCGTTCGTAGACGTTAGGATTCGAGTATAGGGCGACAGCAAATACTCGATCCTCGCCGTCTAGTAAGCGCTGAATTTAGATCCCCACGAATGTTTAGGGCGACAGTAAATCCGTGAGTGGGTAGGAAATTACTGCGAGTTAGTCGATAATCACGTAGGAGCGATATTCCGTAAGCCTTAGCCAATAAAACTCAGCGGGATTCGAATCCCGGACACATATTTGTCATCTTAAGTCACTCTTATTACTTCTAGTTGTGTTCCTTAGTCTTTCGATCCTTTAAATTGCTCTGTTAAGTTAGTTCGTAATATAAACAAATCCTGTTATTTTATTTAGGTTAAATATCGAGTCGATAGGTTAATACTAGTACTTAATTTATTCCTCGTGTTCGATACTCGGATATTCGCTATAGCTATATTACAAACGATAGGTACACTGCCTATCGCGCGTGATTCTAGTTATAATATATTCGTTTTAATTATTACTTGACGTACTCGCACGATCTTTTTATTTAAACACACACGCAAGCGATCAAGTTTTTGGCGCCGTTGCCGGGGAGTAGATTGATATTAGGAACACCGTAGTTCGGTAATTTAGCCATTTTATTTTACATTTTCTCAGTTTGTCATAAATTGCGTTATTTGTTTCTTACATCAATATTAGTCTCGTTACCTTTTCGACGTATTTATTTAGTTCTTCGCTAAATTTCGCTTTCACTCATTGAAGGTACTGTTTGACAGTGGATGACCCGAAGCCACCCATCAGGTCCCATTGTTGAAGGAGATCCAGATTTCGAGCGAAAGTTACGAAGGCAGCTCAGATATACTTCAGAAGGTACGGCTAGTAATTATCAGGAAGCGCTGGTTAGCTACTCGGAGGACAACTCTCAGGAGGAGTCGGCAGACAATTCTCGAACAGAGACGTCCAAAGACAATCGAGAGACAGAAGTCGATATGGCTGAACGCAGAGTACCGGTCCACCAGGACCAAGAAGAGGAACAATCCCTACAGGACCTACTCAAGAGCGCCTCCCTCGGCGGAACTGAATCGGCAATCGTTATTCCACCGATCGAGAATAATAATTTCGAGCTGAAGCATGCTTGGCTTCAGATGATCTTTCAGACGGCCCAATTTGAGGGGAACCCTGATGATGATCCATACTCCCACCTGAAGGCTTTCCTGACAGTAACAGACACCATCAAGATTAATGGGGTCCCGAGCGATGCTATCAAGCTGATGTTGTTCCCATTCTCACTCAAATACAGGGCGAAGGATTGGTTGGAGATGTTACCGCCCAGATCAATCACTACGTGGGAAGAGCTGCGAGCAGCATTCATCGGCCATTACTTCCCATTGTCAAAGGTATTACGATTGAAGACGGAGATCTCTCTGTTTCACCAGAAGGATTCAGAGAATCTTTACGAGGTGTGGGAGAGGTACAAGTCACTGTTGAAGAAATGCCCACAACACGGGATGTCGAAGGCCGCCATGATAAATCGATTTCACGAGGGGCTCAATGACCAAACCGTTCATATGCTAGACGGAGCCGCGGGAGGAGGTCTCGTGAAGCTCAATGCCACAGACGCCTGGAATCTTATCGAAGACTACTCAAGGAATAGCTTCATGAGAGGAAATACGAGGATAAAGACTCCAGGAGTATTTGGGGTGAGCGAGGAGACTGCTACACATGCCAAGATTGAGGCGTTGCAACAGCAGATTGCAACTACCAATTCCCAGCTCCAAACAGTGATCAACACACTACTCCCAAAGGCCGGGCAAACACAACCAATACATGCCGTGATGACAAGCCCATCGCCTCAGAAGCCATATACACCACAATGCGAAATCTGTGGTGCAGCTCATGAGACCTCGGAGTGCCAAGTCGGACAATCACTGGAACACGTGGACTATATGGGGAATTACCAAGGCCAGCGAAGTTTTCAACCTCGCGCGCATCCAAATCTATCATATGGGAACCAAAACCACAATGCCCAAGGACCACCGGGATTCCAACCTAGATCTTCTGGTTTCCAAGGAGGAACATCACGTCCGTATCAGAATACATCTGCAGGGTCGGGGTCCGACGACATTAGGGAAATGAAGGATATGATGAAGACGCTCATCACCAATTTTAGCAACACCACACAAGCCCACGAGAGTCGGATGAATAAAATGGAGGAGTACATAGAAGTACGTGCCCAGAATACCGACGCTTCTATCAAGAAATTGGAGCAGCAAGTGGGCCAAATGGCGAAGCAGTTGGCTGAGCGAACTCAAGGATCACTCCCAAGTTATACCGAACCAAATCCCAAGGAGTATTGCAAGGCGGTCACCCTGAGAAACGGAAGAGAGTTGCAAGAGGTACCTCCCAAGAAGAAATCAAATGATAAAGTTGAGGTCGAGGTCCACGACGAGCCAGAAATGGAGATGGGCAAAGGCGACAATGTTGAGAAAGCTGAAGCTGAAAAGGAAAACGCCGAAGCTGAGAAGGAGAAAGTCGAGCCTGAGAAAGAAAATGCGAAGGAGATCGAGCGGCCACCGGTGAAGCCATATCAGCCAAAAATTCCTTACCCAGCCCGACTAAAGAAGGATAAAGACGAGGCACAATTTGGTAAATTTATGAGTATGTGTAAGGAATTGCATATTAACCTACCTTTTGTTGAAGCTATTACGCAGATGCCTAGCTTCGCTAAGTTCTTGAAGGACCTACTGACGAACAGAAGGAAGCTCGAACATGTCTCCACCGTATGCCTGCGAGGAGAGTGCTCGGCGATACTCCAAAGCAAGATCCCTAAGAAGCTTAAGGACCCAGGGAGTTTTACTATTCCCTGTCTTATAGGAGACTTAGTTGTTGAGCGTGCGTTAGCTGACCTAGGTGCTAGCATTAATTTAATGCCATATTCAATGTTTAAGCGCTTAGGATTAGGTGAGCCACGACCCACTAGGATGAGCTTGCAGTTAGCCGATAGATCGTTGAAGTATCCTCGAGGTGTTATCGAGGACGTCCTAGTTAAAGTGGACAAGTTCGTAATTCCTGCTGATTTCGTTATTTTAGACATGGAGGAGGATGATAATGTCCCGTTGATATTAGGCAGACCGTTCCTAGCCACAGGAGAAACCATGATAGACGTTAGGAATGGTACATTGACGTTGACAGTAGATGGAGAAAAGGTTACATTTAGTATGGCAGATTCGATGAAAAAGAGTAATGAGCAAGACGATAAATGCTATTTTTTAGACGTGTTTGAGCACGATTTTCTCTTTCCCGTGCAAGGTCTGTCACAGGTCGGCGAGCAGGACATGCATGCACTTATGGCAATCGACGAGTGTGGGGAGGAGGTCGACGAGCCTATCATAGCCATCGACGAGAGCAGCGAAGAGGACAAAGAAAAGAGCTCGGTTGAGGAGCCACCGGTCCTACAGTTGAAGCCGCTGCCCGACCACCTCGAGTACGCGTTCCTTAGCAGCAATGGAGGGCTACCAGTCATCATCTCGTCGAGCCTAGACAACGGACAGAAGGGCCAGCTCTTGGATGTGTTGAAAGCACACAAGAAGGCCTTGGCGTGGAAAATATCTGACATAAGGGGTATCAGCCCGAGCTACTGCACACATAAGATCCTCATGGAGGACGATTTCAAGCCGGTCGCTCAACGCCAAAGGCGGCTCAACCCCAATATGAAGGATGTGGTAAAGAAGAAAGTGATCAAACTGCTAGACGCAGGGATGATCTATCCCATTTCAGACAGCGCATGGGTCAGCCCGGTCCAAGTAGTCCCAAAGAAGGGAGGCATGACGGTCGTCACCAATGACAAGAACGAGCTGATTCCGACGAGGACGGTGACTGGATGGCGCGTCTGCATCGACTACAGGAAATTAAACGACGCCACGAGAAAGGACCATTTCCCCTTACCATTTATTGATCAAATGCTAGAAAAATTATCTGGTCATTCATTTTATTGCTTTCTTGATGGTCTTTCAGGATATCTGCAGATTCCCATTGCACCTGAGGACCAGGAGAAGACCACATTCACTTGTCCCTTCGGTACGTTTGCGTATCGAAGGATGCCATTCGGTCTATGCAACGCTCCGGCCACCTTCCAGCGATGTATGATGGCAATATTCGACAAGTTGGTAGGTGAGGTAATGGAGGTGTTTATGGATGATTTTTCGATATTTGGGTCGTCGTTTGATGTGTGCCTTGCTAATCTGAAGCTTGTACTCGCACGCTGCGAAGAAACGAACTTGGCACTTAATTGGGAGAAGTGTCATTTCATGGTTCGAGAGGGTATAGTTCTGGGCCATAAGATTTCCTCTAAAGGAATCGAAGTGGACCGAGCTAAATTAGAGACAATAGAAAAATTACCTGTCCCCTCGAACGTGAGATCAATTAGGAGTTTTCTAGGACATGCTGGCTTCTATCGTAGGTTCATTAAGGATTTTTCTAAAATTGCTCGACCCATGTCTAGATTACTTGAGAAAGATGCTCCGTTTGATTTTAACGATGAATGTTTGCATGCCTTTAATTTGCTTAAGGAGCGATTGATTGCAGCACCTATCATGGTTGCCCCCGATTGGGGGTTGCCCTTTGAACTAATGTGCGATGCAAGTGATTACGCAGTGGGAGCCGTGCTAGGGCAGCGTAAGGATAATCATTTCAGGCCAATTTACTACGCCAGTAAGACGTTAGACACAGCCCAGGCAAACTATACGACCACGGAAAAGGAGCTCTTAGCTGTCGTGTTCGCCTTCGATAAATTCAGGTCATACCTTATTTTATCGAAAGTTATTGTTTTTACTGATCACTCCGCCCTTAAGTATTTACTAGCGAAGCCGGACGCCAAGCCTCGGCTAATTAGATGGGTCTTACTCCTTCAAGAGTTCGATATAGAGATCCGAGATAAAAAGGGGGCAGAGAATTTGGCGGCGGATCACCTCTCTCGATTAGAGGAGTCCGAAATTTACAACAAGGACGGCAAAGAAATTCATGACACATTCCCAGACGAGCACTTGTATGCAATACAAGTGGTAAGTGACGATATTCCTTGGTTTGCAGATTTCGCTAATTATCTTGTTGCAAGGGTTTTACCAAAGGGATACACAAGTCAGCAAAAGAAGAAATTCTTTTCTGACTTGAAGTATTACTTTTGGGAAGATCCATATCTGTTCAGGCAATGTGCAGACCAGGTGATACGACGATGTGTTGCTTCCCCTGAGACGACGAAGATTCTAGGGCATTGCCATAGCGGACCAACTGGAGGGCATTATGCAGCCAATCGAACAGCTCAGAAGGTACTGGAAAGCGGGTTTTATTGGCCAACGATTTTCAAGGACGCCCAACGGTATGTTGATATTTGTGATCAATGTCAGCGCACAGGTAATATCTCAAAACGTGATGAAATGCCTCAAAATTTTATTCTAGTTTCTGAGATTTTCGATGTTTGGGGTATAGATTTCATGGGCCCGTTTCCTAGTTCGTATAATAATAAGTACATTCTGGTTGCTGTAGACTATGTGTCTAAGTGGGCCGAGGCGCAAGCTTTACCCACGAACGATGCTAGGGTTGTTGTGCGATTTTTACGAGCATTATTTTCACGATTTGGGGCACCTAGATGCATCATTAGCGATAGAGGCACCCATTTCTGTAACACCCAATTTGCACGTACCTTAGATCGATATGGTGTTAAACATAGCATGTCCACCCCTTATCACCCTCAGGCTAGCGGTCAGGTAGAAGTCGTGAACCGCGAGTTAAAACGTATTCTTGAGAAAACTATAGCTGGGAACCGTAAGGAGTGGGCTAATAAGCTTAATGACGCACTTTGGGCGTATAGAACCGCGTATAAAACACCAATAGGTACTACACCGTATAGATTGGTTTACGGGAAGGCATGCCACCTCCCCGTAGAAATCGAACATAAAGCCTATTGGGCAATTAAGTCATTGGATATGGATTTGGGGAAAGCCGGTGAAAAGCGGCAACTCCAAATTAATGAGCTTGACGAGTGGCGTTTATCAGCTTATGATAACGCCAGAATGTATAAGGAGCGTTCAAAAGCCTACCATGATAACAAAATTAGGCACAGACGAGAATTTCAGGAAGGGGACCAAGTCCTCCTCTTTAATTCTCGACTTAGGCTTTTTCCTGGTAAGCTTAGGTCACGGTGGTCAGGACCGTTCACTGTTACTCGTGTTCTCTCATACGGTACTGTTGAGATTTCAGGTATGGGACAGGGTACTTTCAAGGTGAACGGGCATCGATTGAAGCATTATTATGGAGGCGAGGAAGATTTAAGCGATAAGGAGGTATTATACCTCGATTTCAAGCTAGCATAAGAGCCTAGGAAGGACGTCAGGCTGAGACGTTAAAAGAAGCGCTCCTTGGGAGGCAACCCAGGTATTTTTATTTTATGTTTTAGGTATATATATATATATATATATATTATATATATATATATAAAATCTAAAACTATATATATATTAAATTAAATAAACAATAATAACAACAATAATAATAATAACAGTAATAGTTAATTAATAATAAGTTTATTACAAACATTGAAGATGGGTACAACGCAGAGTCTAGAGACGAGATAGGAACGATAGTTTTACTTCATAAACGATGGTTACAATACCATTACAACGTGTGAAAGACCAACACAAAAGCAAATTAAAACATCGAATAACGCCAAAGACAGAACAATAGTTTATTTTGCTTCATAAGGGCGGGTTACACACAAGTGCACCTTGTGATAACCCAACACACGAAAGCAAGTAAAACTCCAAACAAGCCCAAAAGAAGAGCAAGGTAGAGTGATACCATATCTAAATTACGACGAATCCTTGCATACTCCTCACTCTCATCCTCACGACCTTGCTGCTGTCCCCAATTCATAGTGGCTAGATAAGTCTTTCGTAAATAAGATTGTTAAAGACGT
Source organism: Craterostigma plantagineum (assembly GCA_027422505.1). Classification (NCBI taxonomy): domain Eukaryota; kingdom Viridiplantae; phylum Streptophyta; class Magnoliopsida; order Lamiales; family Linderniaceae; genus Craterostigma; species Craterostigma plantagineum. The sequence continues at coordinate 17,765,741 of JAPQWV010000017.1, read as the reverse complement.
GGGTTTATGGTAGATGATGCTATTGTGTTGTTCTACCACTGTCTATTTATAGGCATGAAAGGCACAAAAATATCATTATCATACCCGGCAATCCATTAAATGATACAGACAAATTTTTGACTTGGAAGATTTGACGCCGCGTGAGAAAGTGATATTTCTCTTGTCGATTACAAGATTTTCCTTCGCGCAAATCATTCTCGAAAAAATTTGTCGATTGCGTGTCAATCATAGTTAAAATATATATTAAATAATAAAAAGTATCACAAAATTTAAAAAAAAAAAAAAAAAAAAAGCAGTCACGGCCAATGATTCGGTAGTCACGGCCGCGACTAGGGCCAACTACAGCCACTGCCTTCATTCACGGCCTGTGACCTACTGAGTCGCGGCCGTGAACTAAGGATTACTCATACACTGCCCTTAGTCACGGCTTGTGGATAAAAACTCACGGCCGTGACTCCGACGGTTTATATAAAAAAAAAAAAAATATGTAAATAAATAAAAAAAATATATATATATATATATATATATATAATAAACAAAAAAAAATTAATAAAATAAATAAATAAATAAATAAATAAAAATATATATATATATGTATATATAATAATAATAAAATTAAAAAAAAAAATCAAAACAAAATAAAAAAGGAAAAAGGGTGTCACGGCCCGTGTCTTGTTACTCACGGCCGTGACTTATGCGGTCTCATTCACTGCCCGGATTCACGGCCCTGGTCATGCCAGTTACGGCCGTGAATCGGGCGAAAGGAACTCTCTGCTACGCTTCACGGCTTGTGGGATTGCCAGTCACGGCCGTGAATCGTTCGGTTTTAACCTAAATCAACGTCTTTCTTCGTCTATTTCACCACTCAAGCCCACACAATCCATACAATCTCGTCTAATCACCCCAAAAACGAAATTTCCGACCACGTCGCCGCCGCATAACCGCCTACCGTCGGACTAATTCCGGGAACATCAACGAACAACACCGATTCTCACTCTTAATTCGGTAAAATCAAAAGGTATGGACTTTCACCACCCTAACTTTCGGTTTAAAGACGAGCTTCGAGATTGAGGTTGATTTTCGTGTTTAGATTGCTCTTTCATTACTAGATTTATGCTATAAACATGTTGGGGTTGACAGATTTGCCATTTTCGTGTATAAATTTCGATTTTGGGCGATGAACCCTAATTTTCAAAATTGGGGCTTTTACAATTTGGGTCAAATGTGGTGTTTGTATTGCTCTTTATGGTTAGATATATGTTGTGAATGCCTTGGGTGTGATCAATTTCATGATTTCGTCCGTAAATTTTCAATTTGGGACCTTAACCCTAATTGCATGATTTGGGGATTTTCGAAAATTATTGACGAAGTTGGTTGCTTTACTGTTCCATTAGCATAGTTTCATCGTTTAACGTCGAAGGGTGTGCTTGGTTAATCGATTATTGCAATTTGAAGGAGTATTTTACCACGTCTTATATGTGTTCGACAAAATGCCGCCTTGAAATTGTATATGTTCTTGTTTTAAGAATTGTGAATTTTTTAGCTACGTTGGTCGAGTCGAGCTGTGTTGATTATCTTTTTCTCGCCAACTAACATTTGGACTTCTAGGTACTATGGGTCGAAGCCGCTCATCTGCATCAACGAGTCGTCAACGTCGAGGCCCAAGCACGAGCCGCACACCGTCACTACTAGAGGCTATGGGGCAGTTTGACGATGAGACACATCAGGCCCGTTACAACAGGCTAAAGAACACGGAATTCATCCTGACTGATCAGATTGATCATGAGACGCTGGAGAAGTACAACATTGACCAGCAGGTGGCCGGATACCTGTCACTGAGTGGGTGGGTCGAGTTCTTTCATATCGACGAGCCGGGATATAAGGAGCTGACACTGGAGTTCCTGTCCACCTTCGCCCACGAAGAATTTGGCCGGAACAAAATCACATTCCGGGCGTTTAACACGGAGGAGGTGGTTACTATTAAAGACTTCTGCCGTGCAATTGGAACACCGGAGCTACCTTACGGGCATCAAGGACTACAAGACTTATACTACAAGAATTATCTGGAAAACCCGGATGTCCGACAGGCCGGTTGGGCAGAGATTACGAGACCCGGCGAGCCCCCCTTCAGCGTCAAAACGTCGAAGGCCTCGTCGCTCAGGAGCCCCGGCCTGCGATATATCCACCGGCTCCTGACGACTTCACTCACACCTAGGGGCGATTCACACGGCGCGATAGGCCTTCGCGACCTCTTCTATTTACTCAAGATGCAGCGCGGGGAACACGTACACCTAGGAATGGCCCTGAAGCACGCCTTCGCGGCACAGGCCGACGTTCGTAGCCACGGGAAGATCGCAGTAGCGCCATTTGTTACTAGGATCATCAAAGGCCTTAACCTATGGCCAGAAAACCCACCGGAGATGGAGATTGTGGGCGGGCGTAATCCGGTCAACGAGGATATGATGGTGAAGATGAAAATGTTGATCAAGGCTCCCACCTGGTCTCGCTCGAACAAGGTTTACGTCTGGCATGAGGTCTACCATGGGCAGACAGACCTGGGCGACTACCCAGAGCCACTACAAATTGAGGGCGTGGGGCCATTCCCAGTTCACTCCGACACTGCCGGCCCTTCCCATTCCTCTGGTTATCACGAGGGCGAATCATCAGGGGTTGCTCGTTTTGCCTCAGTCGCCGACCTTCACACACTGCGCGAGGACATGCTACGCTACAACGAGGAGGCCATTCGACGCGATGAGGAGACACGACGGCGCCAGGAAGAGTATGAGCGTCGAAACGAGGAAGCCCACCGACGCTACCGCGAGGAGCAACAGCGATATGAGCAGGCCCTTCAAGCCATGAGCGACGCGGTCAGGCGATCACAGGAGTCGCTGGCGTTCCTTCGCCCTCGGCAGCCCTCACCACCACCACCTTAGTTCCGACTTCAGTTGGAATTTTCTTTTCTAAAACACTTTGTGTGTTTGGTTTAGTCATCACGACACTTTTGATGATTATGACTCGTTTTGCTATTACTTTTTATTTCCATCGTACGTTTAATTTTCTTATTAAGTGCTTACAGGAAACGTGACACGAATTCAGACTACGAACCAAAATATTCACAATCAGTGAAGCAACCATGTTCAAACTACATCAAATGATAGAGGCAGGGCCACGCCAATTTTTCAGGGGAGTCACGTTCTTTTCAACTTCTTTTACCTACCTGTTATTTCTTTTACACGTTGAGGACAACGTGAATCTTAAGTGTGGGGAGGGGGAATTTTGTTAAGAAATTTTGTTGAAAAGTTACGTGAAAATTTTTTATGACGTGTTTTGGGTTTTTTTAATTTATAAAAGTTTGGCATGATTATTTACATTCATCTCAATGAGGATTGCATATTAGGGAGTCTAGTGAGCGATAAAGACATGCATCAGTGATCTAATCTTTTCAGCATGAATAGATATAGTGTTACTTTGAGAGATTCACACACATAACCCATGTTCCGTTGTGAGAGTTTGAGCTGACGAGCTTTTGCTCATTTTTTCTTGGTTGTGTGAGTAGTGCATAATTTACGTCTCTCTAGAACTTGCTTGTTTGATACGCATTGAAATTGCTTATAGTATGTTTTGTATGAATATGACGAAGGCATTAGGAAATAAGTCCACGGCCAAAGTTCCCGACCACGATTGATCTCCGTAGTTAGCCACTTTGTGCCTAAGCCTATTTATTCCTTACACCTCGTATATCATAACCCTCTGACCTAAATAAGCCTCCAGAGATTATTTGAACCCGAGTTAAGCGGAAGTGAAAGTCAAATGTCAAAGTCGGAAAGCGCAGAGATGACGGCCCGCCGGAAGTGAACAGTTTGTTGAAAAAAAAAAGAAAAAAAAAAGAAAAAAAAAAGAAAAAAAGAAAAGAAGAAGAAGAAGAAGAAGAAAAAAAAAGAAAAGAACCTTTCCTCTGATAATCTTCCGGTCTCGTGTTTTCCACATCATCCCCTAATTTTTAGACTTGGAAGAAGAAAGGCATAGTGGAACGCAGCAAAAATAAGAATATGAAGACGGCGTAATCAGAAAGGCGAATTGTTGACGTGCTTTAGACAATGACATGAAGATCGACACGACTGCTACTCATATGTTATTCTATTACCACTTCAATACTATCTGAACCCATTTAACCCGAAAAAGACCTTCTGATTCATGCTAACTGCTTTAAGTAGTAGACGTGCGATTGACTTGCAAGCATATGGTTTAGACTAGATTATTGCATGAATTGAGTGATTCACCGATTTTTTAGCCTATACACTGAGTGATTTGAGTGAATCCCTGCGAGGTGTGGATCTCGATTAGTAGTGCTAAGGAAATTCGTGTCGATTAGTGCTGATTATTTTGTGCAGTGTCCATAATTGCTTGCTTGATTCCATTTTATGTTTTCCATCTGCGTTGGTGAATTGTGAATGGTCGTGCCGTTATCTTGATAACCTTTTCTTGCTTTTTAATTTGCTTGAGGACAAGCAAAACCTTAAGTGTGGGGAGGTTTGATAAACGTATATTAATACGTTTATTGTTATGTTTATTTGGGTTATAATAGGAAACTTTTGATCATTCCATGCATTTATTGGCTCTATTTACACTCATTTAAATATTGTAGGACCTTCGAATGATTATCGAGAAAAGAGGAACGAAAACGAGGCGAAAACGACGCGAAAACGGCAAAGTTTGAAGCTGCCAGTAACAAGTCACGGCCGTGAACGCTCTTGCAAGAGGCCGTGAACGAGGGCAGTAAGCTCAAGGAGAAAAAGTTCCAACAGTCACGGCCGTGAATCACTTTGCACAAGGCCATGAACGTGGGCAGAGAGCTCAAGATCCAGTGTCGCGGCCGTGAACGATCATGTAAGAAGCCGTGAACGTGGATAGTGAGTTTTAAGGAACGCGTCACGGCCGTGAATACTCATGTCAAAGGCCGTGACTCGCGGCAGAGACTGAGCAAACGCTATGCTATTCACTGTCACGGCCGTGAACCTGTATGCAAGAGGCCGTGACCCTCTCCAGAGAGTCAATATTTAGGGTTTAAGCCGCCGTCACGGCCGTGAAGATCGGTGCACGAGGCCGTGACTCGTGCCAGGAAGTCAAGAAATAGGGTTTTTAGCCGCCTTCACGGCCGTGAAGGCCCGTTAAGAGGCCGTGAACATGCCTAATTTCAGGGTTTTAGCCCATTTTCGAAGCATAAAAGGAGGGCTTTCCTTAGAACTAAAGAGGAGCTTGGATAGAGACGAAAATTGAGAGAAAAGGAAGAAGGAAGAACACTAGAAGCAGTCCCGTGATTCGGAGAAGCTCAAGGGGCGATCCAGCAACGAAGCTACGCTCATACGATCGAGGAACGAGAGCTCCACCTCGGAAACGCCATATTCACTTCTTAGGGAAGTTTTTATGAGTTCTCTATCCTCGTTTTCCTTAAATCTCGTTGTTGTGACGTTCAATATGAGTAGCTAATCTTTTTGTGTGTTTGGGAATAGATGAACGTTGGGTTACGTTGTAGTTAAGGCGTAGGATAATCGTGAACACGTGTATTCGACTATTTATCGTTCTATGATGTTGTTTCTTCGTATCAATATGTCTATGTGTTGATATGCATGTGGGGTATATCGTTTAGGGCGACAGCTAAATAACGATTAGGCCGTTCGTAGACGTTAGGATTCGAGTATAGGGCGACAGCAAATACTCGATCCTCGCCGTCTAGTAAGCGCTGAATTTAGATCCCCACGAACGTTTAGGGCGACAGCAAATCCGTGAGTGGGTAGGAAATTACTGCGAGTTAGTCGATAATCACGTAGGAGCGATATTCCGTAAGCCTTAGCCAATAAAACTCAGCGGGATTCGAATTCCGGACACATATTTGTCATCTTAAGTCACTCTTATTACTTCTAGTTGTGTTCCTTAGTCTTTCGATCCTTTAAATTGCTCTGTTAAGTTAGTTCGTAATATAAACAAATCCTGTTATTTTATTTAGGTTAAATATCGAGTCGATAGGTTAATACTAGTACTTAATTTATTCCTCGTGTTCGATACTCGGATATTCGCTATAGCTATATTACAAACGATAGGTACACTGCCTATCGCGCGTGATTCTAGTTATAATATATTCGTTTTAATTATTACTTGACGTACTCGCACGATCTTTTTATTTAAACACACACGCAAGCGATCACTAACGACTTCATCGAAAGCGATGACCCCTTAATTTTCTCAGCAGGCGGTCTAAAACCTAGCAACCGCTCTGACTCGTCCATCCACTGTGTGACCGTCCTCGGTTGGATCACACCGGACACACAACTACCGTCTACAGCAAACCCCACAAAATTCCTACGTCCTCTAAAGTGACGGTTGCCTCCCCAACAAAAAAATGAAACGTATGGGTCTCCTTCCTCCAACGCTCTACTAATGCTGTAATCAAATGAGGGTCAACCCTCTGCGACATACAGCTGTAGACGCTGTATAGACTCATATCGTTCAACTTATCTAACAAGCGACCGTGTAGAACATTCGGTGCTTCTCTCGTACCCTATACAACATTCTCTAAGGACCTAATTTTAATAGTCCTATCTATCGCAGCCTCGTCTAACAATAAATCACTACTACGGTGGTTTGACTGCATCGTCAACACCGAACTATCAAAAGGCCGGTAAGGGGAATCCAAATTCATTCTACAGTAAAAAAATGAAACCAAACAAATCAGCAATAAAATAAAAAATAATGTAACAAACAGGCGTATTTCGGATCGTCAAATCGGTACCTAACCCGAGGCGTATTTCGGATCGTCGCGCGGCGGAGTGTCGCTACGGAGTTGGTCGTCGAGGCGGCGGCGTCGAGGAGCCGGGCAGCAGCGGGTGATGGCGGCAGCTTCCAGGCGGCGGCTTGGAGGAGGCGGCAGCGGCGTCGAACAGATGATGATGGCGGCGGCGTCGAGGCAGGCGACGTCAAGGAAGTCGGCGTCAAGGCGGGCTGCGGCGAGGCGGGCGGCGTCGAGCAGCGGGTGATGGCGGCAGCTTCCAGGCGGCGGCTAGGAGGAGGAGGCGGCGGCGTCGAAGGTGGGCGGCGTCAAGGAAGTCGGCGTCGAGGCGGGCTGCGGCGAGGCGGGCGGCGTCAAGCAGAAGATGGCGACGACGTCGAGGCGGCGGCGGCGTCGAGGCGGCAGCGTTGAGGAGGCAGCTGCGACGGCGTCGAGGAGCGGCGGTGTCAAGGGCGACTCTTCGTCTTCTTCGTCTGCGTCGTCGTCGTCGGTTAGATCTGGTTTATTATAAACCAGATCTAACTCGTATGTATATCTTACGAGTTACGAGTTCTAACTCGTAATAAATTACTACGAGTTACGCCAGCTCAAGCGAATGCCAGCGAGGCAACGTAACTCGTACCTATTTGACGAGTTACATAACTCGAGTAATATACATACAAAGTTTTCTATTTTAATAATACTTTTCATTTTACGTTTATTTCGTTAATGTTTATTTTTTTTGTTTATTTTATTAAAAAATCCCTATTGAAGACTAGTGTAGTTCAAATGCAAACCCTGTATTAGATGCAGATCAAGTATTAAAAATCCCTCACCACACAGTTTGACAGTGACGGGAAACAATCAACAGATAAAACTGTTTAGTGAGTTACCTCAAAAGTCGGCAAAAATCTATGTTTCTCCACAGCGCCAGTTTAAAGCATTCATCTGTCGTAAATCTGTTCTAATCTAACTGATCACAGGTCAATAGACAAGGCATAAGTAAGGCAAATAACCATCAGAAGATTCAGCGGTCAAGAAAAAGAAGTGTACAAACCGCAACCTTTTTCCCCCTCTTCATCGATTATAGAATGATAGGGAGACAGAATGTTGTGACAAACTTACAAAAAAGTTGTATCACTCATGAAGCTACTGGTACAACTCAGCGAAGCAGGAAGTTGAGTTTCTATTCTTATATCAGAACTCAGAGTTCAAGTAGCGATCTTCAAGAAAGTGTGAGTGCAGGCTTTGAGTGAGTTGTAAACTAGAGAACTTATAATCCCATTTCAAAGAGAGCTTTGTTGTTCAGTGGATGTAGGCTTGAAAACCAAGCCGAACCACATGAAAGTATTGTCATGTTTCGTTTTCAGTATGGTAAATTCACATCGTTTGTGATAAAGACCATTGTTCTTAGATATGTTTCACAATCAAACACGATATAGTACACTCAGCCCTGAACCTAAAGGGGGTCGAATTTCCAAGCATATAAACTTCGGCTTACTCAATTATTCATATCATACACATCAATAACTAACGGAAGTATATATTATAAGCACAGTTTCTCAATACACGCATACCCGAGGTTTTCTGCGGACATAGAAAGATAATCTTGTCTTAATTATTGTCGTGGCGTGCAATTTCTTCAGTTCGCATTCCGTCACTTCGAGCATCTCAACAACTTTGTTCATCGGAGGCCGATCGCATGGCTTCATCTGAATGCACCAAAGAGCGACAATTATTATCCTCTTCACCATTCTTTTCTCCTCTTCGCTCGCATCCACCACCTCAATCTCCCTACCACAAGATATCTGATCGTAGACCCACGAAGGATAATAAACCCGACCCAAATCTTCTTCAAGGGTTCGTATTTTTCCTCCGACCCGCCATTTCCAACAACAACATCCCAAAGCTATATATGTCTGCTTTGTACAAAACCCTTCCAATATTTCCGTAAAAAATCTCGGGAGCCATGTATCCCATCGTGCCCCTCGCATCCGTAATAACATTGCTATTGAGAGAACTTCCATTCGCGGGATCGTAAAGCTTAGCCAGCCCGAAATCTGAGATCTTAGGGTTGAATTTCTCATCGAGGAGTACGTTGTGAGGCTTAATGTCGAAGTGCAATATCTGCATGGCGCAACCCTGGTGCAAGTATTCTATCCCGCGAGCCACTCCGAGGGCAATTTCGTAAAGCTTCTCGTACTTCAGTGCGAGCCCGTCTAATAGTTTATCGCCGAAAATGTACCTATCGAATGAGCCGTTGGGGAGATATTCGTAGACCAAAGCGCAGTTCGATTTGCGCATGCAGAAGCCTATGAGTTGCACAACGTTGCAATGGTGGATTCGGCCTATGAAACTTCGCTTATGAATCCTAGTTCGTTGGATGTCGATCGTAAGTCCATCAGCTTTACTGCCACGTAAGGGCCGCTACAAATCTTTCCTTTGTATACGGTTCCATAGCCTCCTTTGCCAAGCTTCTGTCGAAGTTGTTTGTCATTTCCTTGATCTCTGAGTAGGCGTAGTTTATTGGGGTGAGGTTGTTTTGGGTTCGGAGAAACTCTTCGATGCGTTCGTCAATGGATAAGTGTCTTCTCCGCCATTTTTGAACGATGACAGCGACTAGTATTGGTAAGCCAACTATTACGAACCTTAGAGCTAATATTAGTCCAACTACAATATATATATCGAGCAAATAATATGATGTAATTAGGTTAGTCGGTGAGGTAAACGACTGATAAATGATAATTTTCCTTATTTTTTTCCTTTTCCACTGTTACGAATGCGATCGTTAAGAAACTTACCAATGAAGCACAAAGGCACTGGCGCGAAAACAGTAAAATCTGGAAAAAAGAAAGCAAATCTAGTCAATCTCGAAAGGAAAAAAACGAAAGATGCCATAACGATTACTAAAAAGAGAGATTTTGCACACTCACAAATCATCAGCCAAGAAGGATCTGCAATTTTAAAATGATAACGGAGCGGAATATTACATCAATGCTGAAGAAAAGAAAAGAAGTGAACTTTGTATTATGCAAAAAAACAAGTAAAGGAATGATTAGTTTCTTACACCAAAAAAACTCAGCCCCATAAGCCAATCCATCATAAACGTTAGCCAGAGAATAAGAAGATGAAGAATTTCCTTTATGTAAGCCCATAGCCGAGATTGGAACAACCTTGTCGACAGCGCACATGTCTTCTATTTCGGACACTCTTAATTCATTTTCAACGACGAGCACATAGCTGATAAAAATCTCCGAAGAATTCGACAAGAATCTGCTTCTTGTGTTACCGCAAAAAACTGTAGCTCTGATGTACTTGGGATTTGTTGGAGTAGCAAGACAGTATATAAAGATGACCTGAAAGTCAGGATTAAAAATGCCGCTGTAGTAATAATATGGCCAATCACCGAAGGAATGAGCTGGGCAGGAAGATAGGTTGTCCCTGCTTATACTTGGGTCGACAAGCCTTATTGATTTTTTGCCATAATTGATATTGTAGACAATTAAAATTTAATTGTCTATTTATATTATTGGGATTTAAGAAATAATTCCAAGAAATAAAATAAAGTCTCTTATTGAATTACTATTTATTGATATATATAAAATAAATAATAAATAGTTAATTTAATTAATAAACTATTACCATGTCCATAAATGTTGATAATGTATTCCTTTAATACAAAAATCAACATAAGGAAAGCCTTGTAGAGATTTGCTAAATAAGTAAGAAAATCAAATAAAATATCATGAAATCGGAAAATATTGAAAGAATCAGGCCAAATATGGAATCAATCAAATCAAATCAAAATCAAACATATATGGATAAAATCAACATAAATATGGACGAAATCATCCCAAAAAGATTATATTTCCATTATTGAGAATTCTCTACGCCTATAAGTATGGGGCTTCAGAATTCAGAAATCACAAGTCAGAGAGCAAAGAGAATACTAAACTTCGAGAGAATTAGAAGTAAGTCTTTGATAGCATTCGGAAATTCTCTCAACGAAGTTCTTCGTGTTCAAGTTAAAATTCGAAGACGTTCATCAAGACCCGTGTGAGTTTCTCATAATCGCACGGTTGCAACGAGGAAAGCCCGTGCGAGTTTCTCGGAAGCGCGCGGTTCAACGCTCAAGACCCATGCGAGTTTCTCATAATCGCACGGCTGCAACGATGAAAGCCCGTGCGAGTTTCTCATAATCGCACGGTCAAGGCTCAAGACCCGTGTGAGTTTCTCATAATCGCACGGTTCAACGCTCAAGATTCGTGCGAGTTTCTCATAATCGCGCGTACAACGCTTAAGACCGTTTTTTTGATAACAGCAAGTCCAAGTCAGCTTCGTGATCAAGTCTAAAAGCCCACGAAGAAGCATTCACTAAGATTCGTGTCCAGCGAATGAATTACGAGAAAGGGGGCAAAGCTTTTACGAAAGTTCAAATTAAAGAGTCTATGGCGGTAAATGTCACACCACTCAAGCTTCGAGGAAGAGAAAAGGGCAAAAGGGCCATGGTTGAATATACTCAGCCGAAGCTAAAAGACAGAAAATTGACACTTAAAGAGCTTCAAGCAAAAGAATACACATTCCTAGATTCAGAAGTATCAGGGATCTTTGATGAGCTAGTACAAGCGAATCTCATCGATCTCCCTGAAATGAAGCGGCAGGATGAAGCGGGACAAACCAACGATCCCAACTATTGCAAATATCATCGTCTGGTGGGACATCCAATTCACAATTGCTTTGTCTTTAAGGAGAAGGTAATGCAATTGGATAGACAAGGAAAGATATCGTTAGACATTAAGTCGGCAGACTCAAATTATATCTTGGTTGGCAATGAAGATTTTGGAAGTGCAAATGAGGATTGTGACGCCTGTTATATGACCCAAGAAAGTAATGATCACCAAGTTGAAGCTAAAACCACCAGCATTGCCAGCATGTGCATGTCTGTTATAGCGTTCACTGACGAAGATTTACTCTTAGGCTCTAAACTGCACAACCGTCCTTTGTTTGTATCTGGTTATACTCACGAGAAGATGGTAAAAAGAATACTGAATGACGGGGCTCGCTGAACATTTTGACTCTTCGGATGTTAAAAGAACTTGAAATTCCAACAGAAGAACTCTCTAAGAGTCGCCTAATGATCCAAGGTTTTAATCATGAAGGCCAACGAGCAATCGGTATGATCATGTTGGAATTAATAATGGAGAAAATGACGTCAACAGCGTTGTTCCATGTAATTGATGCAAAAACATCCTACAACATGCTTCTGGGTCGTCCATGGCTACACGAAAACATTGTCGTGCCATCACCTTTGCATTCAGTGTTTCAAGTATTATGACAATGGCATCGTAAAGAAGGTACTTGGAGATACAAATCCATTCGCCGACGCAAAAATTTTACCTTGAGCGTGAAAAGGGAGCAAGTGAAGATACGATGCGCGAGAAAGGAAAGGCACATGCAATTGAAGATCATATACCCATGCAAAAGGATGTCGAAGGGATAACGAAATCATTAAAGGAGCTTACATTGCCTTTAACTCAGATTAGTTCTAAGAAACTGCAAAGCTCGCCGATTAAAGTCAAAGGATTTACTCGTCCAGGTCAAGGGTCCAAAATCGAGCACAACGAATCTTCAAAAATACAAATGGGTGGAGTATACGGCCCGAAAGCTTATGAACTCCTGACTAAAGTAGGATATGATGCAAATGAAGGACCAATATTAGGAGAATTGGGTCACCTCAACGAATGTGGACATCGTCTAAGTTCAGTCATAAAACAAAAGGTGGGTGACCGTTTCGGTATGAAGGTATCTTATCCTCAACATGTTGCTCGAATTCGAATTGGGTCATCTCAACGAATGTCTGCGTGAGGACGTTTTTTGACAAGAAACGGTTGAAGTACATGAACTGAAAACGTCAAAGTGGGGGGCATTTCGTGATATTTTTGGAAGCAAACGACAAATACTTCAAGTTTATCTCCTCCAAAAGTTCGTCAACAAGACTTGAAGTGGGGGCATTTGTAGACAATTAAAATTTAATTGTCTATTTATATTATTGGGATTTAAGAAATAATTCCAAGAAATAAAATAAAGTCTCTTATTGAATTACTATTTATTGAGATATATAAAAAAATTTCAAATTGATAAATAGTTAATCTAATTAATAAACTATTACCATGTCCATAAATGTCGATAATGTATTCCTTTAATACAAAACTCAACATAAGGAAAGCCTTGTAGAGATTTGCTAAATAAGTAAGAAAATCAAATAAAATATCATGAAATTGGAAAATATTGAAAGAATCAGGTCAAATATGGAATAAATCAAATCAAATCAAGATCAAACATATATGGATAAAATCAACATAAATATGGACGAAATCATCCCAAAAAGATTATATTTTCCATTATTGAGAATTCTCTACGCCTATAAATATGGGGCTTCAGAATTCAGAAATCACAAGTCAGAGAGCAAAGGGAATACGAAACTTCGAGAGAATTAGAAGTAAGTCTTTGATAGCATTCGGAAATTCTCTCAACGAAGTTCTTCGTGTTCAAGTTAAAATTCGAAGACGTTCATCAAGACGCGTGTGAGTTTCTCATAATCGCACGGTTGCAACGAGGAAAGCCCGTGCGAGTTTCTCGGAAGCGCGCGGTTCAACGCTCAAGACCCATGCGAGTTTCTCATAATCGCACGGTCAAGGCTCAAGACCCGTGTGCGTTTCTAATAATCGCACGGTTCAACGCTCAAGATTCGTGCGAGTTTCTCATAATCGCGCGTTCAACGCTCAAGACCGTTCGTTTGATAACATCAAGTGCAAGTCAGCTTCGTGATCAAGTCCAAAAGCCCACGAATAAGCATTCACTAAGATTCGTGATCAAGCCCAAAAGCCCACGAAGAAGCATTCACTAAGATTCGTGATCAAGCATAAAAGCCCACGAAGAAACAATTCGAGAAACCCTCTTCAACGACTATCAAGTCCAAGTGTTAGCTCGTGATCAAGCCCAAAAGCCCACGAAGCAACGTCCATATTTCAAAAACGTCCTCCAAGTCCAAGTATTAAGTTCGTGATCAAGCCCAAAGGCCCACGAATGGACTTAACGAAGGCCCAAATCAAGGAAGATCAAGGTCAAGAATTTTCCAAAGTCCTTCAGAAGTTATAAAATGAAGAATCAGAGGAACAAGTAGAGATAGAGCTCATTAAATTTCATTAAATTTCATTTGTACTATTTTTCTGATTATTTTATATTCGAATAAACTTGGATGAAAACTGTGAGCTGGGCTGGGCTTGCTTGGTATGTTATTATTAAATTAAGCGTTGTCAGCGAAGACCTTAGCCTATGAACTTGGCTATGCTTGACGTGGAAAACAGAGCATCATTTCATTACACCTTCGATTGAAATTTCTATTAGCCTTCTCCTATGATCGACAATGGCAGTAAGTAGTAAGGAGCATATATAATGTATACATTGTACATTTGCTGAATTTCTATAGACTGGCAAGTTGCTTAGGTTGAAGATGATAAGAAGAAAAGAAAAGAAAAGAAAAAATAGAAAATTGTGGTGTAGGTGTTGGAGATCTGGACCTTTCCTCTGTGTGATGGAACTCATGTGAAGCACAACAAAGCTACTGGAGATAACGTTGGGCCATTGCTTTTGAAGAAGCCAAAGTAGATTTCAGACCAAATTTCATCTGTTTTTGTCTGTCTTTGCCTTGTGGGGAAAAAAAATAAAAAGTTCTCTGTTTTTGAGAATTTTCTCTACCATTCTATTCAAGTACTCAAACTGCAGAAACCATATATTGCATCACTTCTTTATTTCTGTTGGTTGGTATTTCTATCAACACATATTCACTTCTGAAGCGTCGGATTAGTTGTGTCCGAAGCAATTCCTAGAATCAAAATTCAGGTATAATCGACTTGTAAGAAAACCATACCTGAAATTTTGTACGTGAAATCTGCGTACTTTTCAAGGCCATAATTGGTGTTGATTGCACGGCGATGATGGTACAAAACGGTCAAGGTGCGTGCTCGCTTTCTTAAGGGCATACTCGGTGTACGTTTCGGTTATGATTAAAGACATCGATGAAAATCGTGTTGATGAATCCATTTACAAGAATTCGCAACACAACAGGCTCAAATTTCGTAATAGAGCAGTCTAAATTCAAAGATTAGAGAGCTTAATACATGTCTTTTAAACTTACGTAAGTTTTGAATGAGTAATCTTATGGTGCTCACCTTACGTGGCGCCGCTTGCCTGTTACAAAAATTGTGAAAATTGTGAAAAAAAAATTAGCCTCCCCCGCGAGGGAGGGCGATGGCCGGAGAAGGGCGGCGACGACGAGAGATGGGTGACTAACTTTTTATTTTTTACTGTAGACTAATTTAGGTTTAGGCTTAAATATATTCTATGGACAATATGTTTGGGTTTTCTCGTTATAGGGTCCTTAACTTCAGAGGATTTAAAATACGGATCCATTGTTCTGTTGAACAACAAAAATAAAAACAACACGCCCAAAATCAAGCTTTTCAACTTCAAAGCCTCTAACATCACAGTCCGACCTATGACCTAAACAAAAATTAACTAAGAAAAGATGCCAAAACCAACTTCAGTGCTCCCCTTATAATCTCGACACGAATGAAATCGACGTCCGGGGTTCTTTTAAGTCCATGGCGTTCTTAAGCAAGCCGGTCGTGAGCAATGACAGTACGAACCACTTTGTATTGAAGACATTATGATTGTTCCCTCAAAAACCCTAAATTTATGCAACCCCAAATTTGTCTTCTGATTTAAGAGAGAGAGAGAGAGAGAGACTGTGCAAGGAAATGAGAGAATGAGAGAGATCGACTGTGCAAGGAAATGAGAGAATGAGAAAGACAAACGTTATTAAGAATGAGGGAAATTTTTTATTATTATTTTAATAAAAAAACTGACGTGGGTGAGAGTGGTGAGAATCAAACGGGCCACGTAAGCAGCCGGCGAGACACACATCAGCTTTTCGGGGTAAAAGTTGAACACGCGCGACTCACGTGACCTCTAAAAGGGTCAAATACATTGACAAATCGTTTACTGTCCACAAAATGTAACATTTTCGAAAGTTAGTGTCCGTATCTTAAATCCTCTGAAATTACCGACCCTATAACGAGAAAAGCCAAACATAGTGTCCATACAATATATTAAAGCCTTTAGGTTTATTACTACCTCCGTCCCAAACGATTTTGGACATCTGGGATATGACACGGTTTTTAAGAAATTGAATATTTTAATAATATAGTACCATTAAAAGGTGAAAAAGTGTATATTTTGACACGTCTTTTAAGAATATTTAATAGTATTATATTGATTGTTTGTGGTAGTTTTTTGCTATAAAAGGAAATGTCAAAATGGTTTTGGACGCCCGATATGGTAAAATGTCCAAAACGGTTTGGGACGGAGGGAGTATAAAATTAATGATATGGAAAATAAAAGAATTATAACAGCTGGTCTTCGATTAATTTTATCGCTAATTTAGACGGAATTTAATATGTGAGACCACATTTCTCCTTCTTGACTTAAAACCTCATAACCGATTTTCTTCGTCGATTTAAACGCACATGAACATCATTATACATCAATTTTAGAGAATGATTGACAACCTTGAAAATGAGTTAGATGTGATACTTAATGACGTCACGTGCGTTTTAGTTGAAGAAGATAATGAGTCATGAGGTGTTAAGTCAAGTTAAAGGAGATCATACGCTCTCATGTGTTGAATTCCATCTAAATTAATGATTACGTTAAACGACCCAAAATCGGTACGATTGGGAACTAAAAGATGCGCCCCAGAACATGGAGGACAAAAAACGCCTATGTCACAAAAATCAAGGACTAAAAATGTCGTTCTCACTTCTCCCGCGTAGAAGTGTCCTGTTTGATTTTCAGTCTGGTAAAGTCGATTTGTTTGCCATCAACATTATTGTTCTTGATCCTCTTTAACACTCACCCAAGTTAGCACAGACTATCCGAACCTAAAGGCGGCCGAATTTCCCAGCATATGAACTTCGGTTACTCAATTATTCATATCATACGCATCAACAACTAACGAAACTATATCATAACCACAGTTTTCAAAGGAACGATCATCCCTACTATGATTCTATGTGGAGAAGTTCATACGATTCGTAATACCATACCCCACCACAGCGTAGTACCATACCTATGTTACTTGTAGTATCTTTTTCGTACCACGTTTCTAACAATCGAAATTCCCACCCCAAATTTGTAGTACCAATATACATATATTTGTAGTTCCAATATATAGATGTTTGCGGTACCATAACATAAGCTAGTGTAGTACTACGAGTAGGTTACTCGTATTATCTTTTCCGTACTACGTTTTTAATTATCGAAAACGCGTAGATTATTGTGCAAATAAGGCATGTGAACTTCCAAATTACAGTACATAATAAAATTAAACACACTGTAACACGAAATATAGACACTAGCTTTCAATCGACGAAAAATCATGACTATGGAGTAAGATGTTCTTACTAGTATCATAATAAGTAGAACGAAAGTTGGTGTTTCAACGTAATAATACCTAATTCTAAATATTAACCACCAATTGATACCAGATCATCAGTAAAGTATTTATAACTATGGTAACATAATCAAGGACCAAAAATAACTCGGACGACATCGAAAAATTCCTACCCAAATTTGTAGTAGCAATATACATATGTTTGTAGTTCCAATATATAAATGTTCGTAGTACCATACCCCACCATAACGTAGTACCATACGTATGTTACTTGTAGTATCTTTTTTGTATCACGTTTCTAACAATCGAAATTCCTACCCCAAATTTGTAGTACCAATATACATATATTTGTAGTTCCAATAATAGATGTTTGAGGTACCACGACATAAGCTAGTGTAGTACCACGAGTAGGTTACTTGTAGTATCTTTTCCGTACCACGTTTCTAGCAATTGAAATTCCTAGCCAAATTTGTAGTACTAATATACATAAGTTTGTAGTTCCAATATATAAACGTTCGAAGTACCATACCCTACGATAGTGTAGTACCACACATATGTTACTTGTAGTATCTTTTTCGTACCACGTTTCTAGCAATCTAAATTCCTACCCAAATTTGTAGTACCAATATACATATGTTTGTCGTTCCAATATATAGATGTTCGTGGTATCCTACCCTACCATAGTGTAGTACCATACGTATGTTACTTGTAGTATCTTTTTTCATACCACGTTTCTAGCAATCGAAATTCCTACCCAAATTTGTAGTACAATATGAATATGTTTGTGGTTCCAATATATAGATGTTCGTAGTATCATAACCTACCATAGTGTAGTACCATACGTATGTTACTTGTGGTATCTTTTTCGTACCATGTTTCTAGCAATCGGAATTCCACCCAAATTTGTAGTACTAATATACATATATTTGTAGTTCTAATATATAGCTGTTCGTAGTACCATGCCCTATCATAGTGTAGTACCATACATATGTTACTTGTAGTATCTTTTTCGTACCACGTTTCTAGCAATCGAAATTTCTGCCCAAATTTGTAGTACCAATATACATATGTTTGTAGTTCCAATATATAGATGTCAATAGTACCATACCCTACGATAGTGTAGTACCATATGTATGTTACTTGTAGTATATTTTTCGTACCACGTTTCTAACAATCTAAATTCCTGCCCCAATTTATAGTATCAATATACAGATGTTTGTCGTATCATATATAGATGTTTGTAGTACCATTTCTTATGATAATGTAGTACCGTGGGCAGGTTACTTGTAGTACCGCGTTTCTAGCAATCGAAAACACGTAGATTATTGTGCAAATAAGGCATTAGAACTTTCAGCAAACAATTTTATTGGAGCACCATTAATAATACGACATCAGTATTAATATTATTCATCCAACAATAGTATTGAATCAATATATCTACAATTTTAATATGATTCATCCACCAACAATAGTAATATCGAACATATCGACAATATTAATATCATTTACCCATCAACATCATATCAAAAACATATCGTCGTAAGAATGTATGATAACATATCGGCAACATACCAACAAAAAGAATGCTCCATAACCTATCGTTTCATTGGTCAAACAATAAATATGTGCTCTTCTTATATTCCACATGCAAACAACGTGAGCCCACCAAAGACATTTGTAGACAACATATCTTCGTATTATGTTACCTGTTAAAAGTAAAAATAACAAACGATTACCATATGATACTGCTAGAAACCTTCAAAAGGTACTTCATAAAAGAAATGGAGGTACTGTAATTCAATATACTTTGGTACTGCATATAATAAATTGCTTTAACAGATAAATTAGCCAAAACTTAAGCAAATACTAACCTCTCTTGACACCCACAGTATGCTAACAGTAGAAAACAGGAGAAGAACTCAGCTTTTTACACCTCGATGCCCAAATCGCAACACCCACGGCTCGACACCCAAATCGCGACACCCACAACCCGATACCCAATTTATGTCCATGCTACTGCCACAAACATTCATTGTACACCTCATCAGAGTGTTCTCTAACTCAATTTCGTTCGCTCGAGGTCAAGAAGCTCGAAGGATAACCCACAGTGAAAAAAACAACAAAAACCTACCTCATCTTACTTGGACCGAGAAATCCACGATGAATTAGGAAGCTCGGAGCTTTCCGGTGCGGGGAGAGGCTTTTCCGTCGTCGGCGGGAGCTTTTCTAGTTGGGAGATGATGCCTGAAATTAAAAGCTACGTGTGTGTTGATTTGGGGAAGAAATGATTTAAAAATAAAAACTTGGGGCTAAAATCGTCATTTCGGGTAAATAGGTAGTGATGTGTAAGAATGTGTTGATTTAGGGAGTTTGATAATAAGTAAATTGAAAGGGGGAGTTAGTTGATAAAATGTTTGGAAATGGGGATCTAATTGATGTTATCCCTACTTTTATTGGGAAAATGGAATAATGATGCCACTCCTGTGAAGAGTTATTTAAAAAGAAAAGAAAAGAAAATAAAAATCGACTCCGATCCATAGAAAACCCTAGGCACTGCTTCTTTTGAAAAAGTTTTCGAGTTCCTCACTTGGATTGTTGTTTACCTTCCCCGGCAATGGATGCTCAGAGGGCTTTGCTTGACGAACTCATGGGCTCAGGTTAGTAACTGTCCAATCGCTTTCGGCCTAATTAGGAATATAAATCATAGGCCTTCGTTTATGCGTAGAGCATCGATTAGTACAATTTTCGATTTTTATGGCGCTAGTTTGTAGCATATTACAGCTTAGAGAAAACCTAGAGCTGGCTTATGTACGTTAATCGTTAACTTTAGCTATATGTGGTGCTTATCTCTGGAGTTTTGGGACTACCATAATGCTTTTAGTTTATGATGAGGAGGTCACAGTTTCTGTTGAACGCAATGTTTGTTATCCACTACTTGGTACCATTTATCTACTGTTATTCGGATGCCTGAATTCTCTGGTTGTTTTGTGGATGTAGGAACTAGGAAACTGAACCCAAGGTTGTTTCCTTATCTCTCAGCCTTTGCCCAAATTGGCACACATAATTAGTTCTTAAGTGTGCTCGTTTTAGTGAATATGGGACTCTGCTGCGGGCTGAAAAGTATACTGGATAGACATGCATAGTTTTGCACAAACTTTATAAATCTAAAACCACTCTTCTGAGTTATGACTCATTATCATTTCTATTTTCGACCCGAATGTCCACATGGCACTCGAGTGCAGCTGTCCTCATGCTGTTTCAGGGTCTTCAGTTACCTCACTAATCTTTATTAAATTTCTATCTGGGGGAGCTCTCAAACTAACCCTGTTGTTCACAAATATTTTTGTTATGTTTTCTGCAGCTCGGAATTTAACCGAAGAAGAGAGAAAGGGGCACCGTGAAGTTAAATGGGATGATAAGGAGGTTTGTGGTTGCTACATGATTCGATTCTGTCCCCATGATTTGTTTGTCAACACGCGGAGTGATCTAGGTGATTTCTCAATTCATTCGTATTCAGAGGATTGATTATTTTGATGTTGTGGTTTGCTTTTATACTTAGAAAACACATTAGGTGTAGACAAATGTTACTTTAATCACCCACAAAAAGCTTTCAATCTGTAGCGTCTTCACCTAACTATATTTTTGGTTTTGCCTGCTATTAACTTATGAATGTTGTTTCTCTTCATGCCAATGTACTCAGGTGTCTGTCCTAAAATTCATGATCCGAAATTGAAGGAGAGGTATTGTCCTTTATGATTGATTTATTTATTCATTTATATTTTGTAGGTGCATTTCATAGTTTCAGTACTACAGTTTTAAGTTTAACTCGGTTAATATGAACATGGCTTCTCAGAATATTGGTCAGATCGGGAAGCCAATATGATGATATTTATTCAACTCATTGTGCATTCATCCAACCTTCGGACCTCTTCTGATTTATGATTTAGTTAGACTGATTTGATTATATTTTATCCCGTTTTTGTGCTTTAGCTTCGAGAATTCACCTAGGCATGATTCTTATGTTCCTAAATTTGAAGCCGAGCTGGCTCACTTCTGTGAGAGGCTGGTAAGTTCATTTTTTGTAATCACTCATCCTTGGTAGTTTCTTTATATCAATAAGCTCCCAATACCTTGTTCCAGGTTTCAGATTTAGATCGCAAAATCAGGCGTGGTCGTGAACGCCTTGCACAAGAAATTGAAATACCAACCCCACCTCCACTTTCACCTGAAAAGGCCGAACAATTGTCTGCGCTTGAAGAAAAGATAAAACACCTTTTGGAACAAGTTGAGACACTTGGTGAAGCAGGAAAGGTTGACGAAGCCGAGGCACTTATGAAAAAGGTAAACTCAGCATACCCAAATTTGCTGTTCTAAATCTTTTATGGCTGAAACTGACAAAGTCATTACAATGTTCCTCAGGTGGAAATCCTTAACCTCGAAAAGTCAACCCTAACGAAGCAGCCACAGCAGGATAAACTGCTGATGGTTGCCCAAGAGAAGAAAATGGCACTGTGCAAAATATGCGGTTCATTTCTAGTATCCAATGATGCCGCAGAGCGAACTCAGTCGCATGTTACTGGCAAGCAACATATAGGTTATGGAATGGTCCGTGATTTTCTTGCAGCACACAAGGTAATAACTATCCTAATTGACACCTTACTTTTGGTCTTACCTTACGATAGGTAGGCCGAACTCATATACTGCCATACCTTTCTCGGGTTTTCTTAGCCCAAATTGTTTTTGTTGATTAAGTCTTGTTTTTTCTTTTCTACGATCACCAGGAAGCTAAAGAGAAAGCTAGAGAAGAAGAAAGGCTTGCTAGGGAGAAAGAAGCCGAAGAGCGAAAGAAAATGAGAGAAAAGGATCAGTATGAAAGGAGACGAACAAGCTTGTCAAGTGATAGAGATAGGCGCCGGGATCGATACAGAGATGGAGATCGCGAATGTGAGAGGTCCCATGAAAGAAACGTAAGAGGTAACAAAGAAAAAAGCAGAGTATCAGATAGAACAAACGGTAATACCAGGTACAGGGAAAGAGAGAGAAGCCGATCAAGGTCTCCCTTGAGACACAGTCATAGGAGGCCATAGAGGAAATCTGAGTTGGGCCTGCCCTTGTTTGATCGTCGTCCTTGACAACATATCTGGGTACGAGGCTGCTCGAATTTGAAGAGGTAGTAACAACCTTAAGATAAGAAACCGTGTGTATGTATTATTTTGGAGTCTTCTGTCTTGTCATCATGAGTTAAAAACCTTTTCTGTCCTCGCAGCGATTAAGTTCCGTCTCCCTATCATCCTTTGATCGATATAGAGACGAAAAAGGTTGAGGTAGGTACACATTTCTTATCAAGACTATGCATAATCTTTCGTATCTTATTTAATCTGCCTTGTCTATTGACCTGCTTTGCTATCAGTTACATTTAGAACAGATTTATGACATAGATGAATGCTTTAAACTGGTGCTGTGGAGAAACATAGGTTTTTGCCTACTTTTGAGGTAACTCACTAAACAGCTTCCTCAGTTACATTGTTGGTTGGCTTGATTTAATGAAAGATTCTTCCTCTTTTTGGTAACTGGTAAGGGATTTAATAGTGGATCCTGCATCTAATGCAGGGTTTGCACATGTCTTTTTAGTTCACTACTCTTGAATAGTATATTCTTTTTTTTTAAATTCTAAAAAAATATAACATTTCAACACAGAAGAATTGATTGTTACTCTGGGATGTCTTCGTCTAATCCTCGCAATATCATTAAAAGTAGGGCAAACGTCTTTGACCGCTCAAGTTTTAGTAGGACTTTTTTTCTTTTAATTCTTTCATCATATTGCTTCTGTAAAGCTGTATATTTGTTACGGGTTGGACCATGTACAGTTGGGTCGTTTGATACATGGGTATGGGGTGTGTATGAATAGTTATGTCGTGTTTGATATCTGTGTATAGTCATACATGCCTTGTATGGATATACACGTCTATTACAAAGATTTTAGTTATAGGGCGTATATATGCATATCCACCTCTAATATGGTTATGGGGTGTGTATCAGTAATTCATACACACTTATATACACCTCAAACACATCTATCAAATACAATTTATATTTTTACACAAATAATTAATATACACATAGCAAACATATTAAAGTACAATATCAACAAAATTCTTGTATCGCCATACACAAATAACTTACCTATGTAATTCATAAACAATTATATCAAACGAGCCCTATGGGTTAGTTGTATTGTATTGTACATATATAAACAATAGTTCTCATCATTTATAACTCTCATTTTTACTGGATGATTCTACTAATTTTACTTTATTTTTGGACAGAAACACAATTTATTAGTTCTGGAAAAGTCCAAGACACGTGCCATCCTCACTGCACACGTGTTCTCTGTCTCTCTCCCATCGAAGCAGCGGCTGAATAATGCCTCGCAGGCTATCGTGGCTCCAACCCATAACCCCATTCTTCACTACATATACGAGAGCCTTAAGAAGTGAAGCTAACAATCACACCATAAGCTTTACAAACACTTCTAAATCAAAGCAATATAACTAGTTTGTGTAATAAAATCCACTATTCATGCTTCGAGCAAGAAAGATCTAAGCTTGACGCTAGGGCAAAGCAAGGAGAGACCGTTGTACCTGGCGGCACTGGTGGCAAAACCCTAGAGGCTCAAGAACACCTCGCTGAAGGTAGTATATATACATTTAATGATGCATATGTAGCTTTTGAGTTATATAAATCAAATCTGCATGAGATGTAGTCAAGTGTGTATAATAAAATAGGGAGGAGCCGAGGTGGTCAGACTAGGAAAGAGCAGCTCGGCACAGAAGGTTACCAGGAGATGGGCCGTAACGGTGGTCTTAGCACCGGCGACAAAGTCCGGCGGCGAACGCGCCGAGGAAGAAGGCATTGAGATTGACGAGTCAAAGTTCAAGACCTCCTCGACGACTTAGTTAGAGCTACCTATATATGCAGTTGTGTAATATATGTCGTAGACCTCGTAAGAGTTGGTAGACCTAAGCATGCAGTTGTATAATATATGTAGTCGTCTACTCTCGACTTTTGTTGGTGAACTCCTTATGGTTGTATATAGTAGATAAAAAAAACAATGTTCAGATACGTGTTCTACGGTGTTGTTCATGTTTTCATAAATAATAGTATTGTAGTCCCACCAATAGGTGATTCAATTTGTTAAATATGTACATGATAGATAAACGGATCGGATCGGGCGTTTGGAACCCGCTATCCGACTCGGTTAATCTTGAAGGAACTACTATAGTACGTTAGGGGAGCAAATGAGACAATCTTTACAGTGACATATTTCGTCATTTCGAGGGGTCAAAAAGGAAAATGAGAGAACTGAAAACGACGCAAAATCTGGTTCTAGTCCTTCAGTTTGACTTTAGATGAGAATCTTGACTTTGTGACCCATTAATTCAGTTTTAGGCCCCACACGGTTTCTTTCTGAAAATTACTAGAGAATTGGTTCACATAGATCACAGATACATCGGCGCAGTTAAGTCCAAATAATTTCATCAACATTAGTATTAGTGGAGCAGAATTAGTCATAGACACTGGTTGTTTATTATTTCTTTTCTCGATTGGGCAAGAACGTTAGTTGTATACAACAATACTTTGGTATTGTTTGGTTTAAGGAAATCTCAAATCTCATGTCCTACGAAATCTACGAACTCACGATTTAGTTAAGACTGAATCTCTCCCTACATTGCATTTGAAAGACTACTTTAATAATTGGGTTCATTCGAAATCAGACCCCATTAAGCGTTTTATTTCGAATCCGGTCCTATTTGAGAATTTTTTAGATTACAGGATCGATTTTGTGTGGTGTAAAAAAGTGGCGTAAAAGATATATTAACTGGTATAAAATGATCGTTTTGTGTTACAAACTTTTAACATACTAGTATGTCAGAGCAATAAAGTGGTACTGAAGAAAATGAACTGGTATCAAATAATCATAAATTGGTACCGGATTATGATTTTGTGTTATAAAATTTCAACATACTGGTATGTCAGAGCAATGAAGTGGTACTGCAGAAAATGAGCCTTTAAAACTAAATTTTTTGCCAAGAGGGTCTGAATCGATACTTATGTGGAGTCTGAAAAAAAAATGCCCCATAATAGGGTCAATTCGAAAATGCCCCTTAATAATACTACCAAAAGGAAAGTTTACCATTAAATAGCCCAAGTATAGAAAGAAAATGTCAAATCAAGTCCTTCTTGCTGTTTTTTAAATGTACAGAATAAAATTTTTACATATAAATACATGCTTCAATGAAGTTAAATCATATAAGAAATTTTAGGTTCAAAGAGTAACGTATTGCGGATATATCATATAAGATACTTTGGAATTAGGTATCACACAAACACGTACTACGGTACGTAATATAATATTATATATATATATAAAGATTACTTAAATGATGATAAAATGGTATTCTAAACCAAATACGTATCTATATTTACAAACTTCATTCTACTATGTAACAATATATAAAATTTATCGTTATAGAAATGACCGATAATTTTTTGTATTTTTCGTCGTGGGATATTTAAGCATGGATACACCATTTCAAACACACTCCAAAGATTAAAAGAAAAAAAAAGAAGAAAATGAGAAAAACTAGGAATTGATGTGACTCAATTGGTGCAAAGTGAGTTTCCAATCTTCATCTCGTGCACAAGGAATAAATAAAATGCAGAAGATAGATCATCGTAATACTCCATCCAGCCATAATAATCATGTCAAGAATCCATCTTTATTACGTCATCATCTTCTTCTTCTTCTTTCTTCTTCTTCTTCTTCTTCTTCTTCTTCTTCTTCTTCTTCTTCTTCTTCTTCTTCTTCAAAGTACATATTTCAACTTCTTCATCTTGCGCTTCATCTTCTTGCGGTGAGGTCAAAAGCATAAGATATCCCTTCAGATTACGAGAAAGCCCCCCAAAATGTGGATATAACGGTCCACGAAATAACCGCACTGAATTCGTTTTAGATTGCCAGAACAATCTGACTATACTCAACATATGGTCAACCCAATATATCGTGAAAGATATCAATTATGGAAACACATCATCAATAAGGCTTGTCGACCCAAGTATAAACAGGGACAACCTATCTTCTTGCCCAGCTCATTCCTTCGGTGATTGGCCATATTATTACTACAGCGGCATTTCTGATAGAAATAACTTTCAGGTCGTCTTTATACACTGTCTTACTCCTCCAACAAATACCAATTGCATCAGAGCAACGGCTTTTTGCGGTAACAAAAGAAGCAGATTCTTGTCGATTTCTTCGGAGATTTTATTCAGCTATGTGCTCGTCGTTGAAAATGAATTAAGAGTGTCCGAAATAGAAGACATGTGCGCTGTCGACAAGGTTGTTCCAATCTCGGCTATGGGCTTACATAAAGGAAATTCTTCATCTTCTTATTCTCCGGCTAACATTTATGATGGATTGGCTTATGGGGTTGTGCTTTATTGGTGTAAGAAACTAATCCTTCCTTTACTTGTTTTTTTGCATAATACAAAGTTCACTTCTTTTCTTTTCTTCAGCATTGATGTAATATTCCGCTCCGCTTTCATTTTAAAATTGCAGATCCTTCCTGGCTGATGATTTGTGAGTGCGCAAAATCTCTCTTTTTAGTAATCGTTATGGCATCGTTCGTTTTTTTTCCTTTCGAGATTGACTATGATTTGCTTTCTTTTCTCCAGATTTTACTGATTTCGCGCTAGTGCTTTTGTGCTTCATTGGTAAGTGTCTTAACGATCGCATTCGTAACTGTGGAAAAAGAAAAAAATAAGGAACATTATCATTTATTAGTCATTTACTTCACTCACTAACCTAATTACATCATCTTATTTGCTCGATATATATATATATATATATATATATATATATATATATATATATATATTGCAGTTGGACTAATATTAGCTCTGAGGTTCGTAATTGTTGGCTTACCAATACTAGTCGCTGTCATCGTTCAAAAATGGCTGAGAAGACACTTATCCATTGACGAACACATCGAAGAGTTTCTCCGAAGCCAAAACAACCTCACCCCAATAAGCTACGCCTACTCAGAGATCAAGAAAATGACAAACAACTTCGGTCAGAAGCTTGGCGAAGGAGGCTATGGAACCCTATACAAAGGAAAAGCGGCCCTTACGTGGCAGTAAAGCTGATGGACTTACGATCGACATCCAACGAACAAGAATTCATAAGCGAAGTTTCGTCCATAGGCCGAATTCACCATTGCAACGTTGACCAGCTCATAGGCTTCTGCGTGCGCAAATCGAACTGCGCTTTGGTCTACGAATATCTCCCCAACGGCTCACTCGATAGGTACATTTTCGGCGAAAAACTATTAGACGGGCTCGCACTGAAGTATGAGAAACTTTACGAAATTGCCCTCGGAGTGGCTCGTGGGATAGAATACTTGCACCAGGGTTGCGCCATGCAGATATTGCACTTCGACATTAAGCCTCACAACGGACTCCTCGACGAGAAATTCAACCCTAAGATCTCAGATTTTGGGCTGGCGAAGCTTTACGATCCGGCGAATGGAAGCTCCCTCAATAGAAACGTTATTACGGATGCGAGGGGCACGATGGGATACATGGCTCCCGAGATATTTTACAGAAATGTTGGAAGGGTTTCGTACAAAGCAGTCATATATAGCTTTGGGATGTTGTTGTTGGAAATGGCGGGTCCGAGGAAAAATACGAACCCGTTTGAAGAGGATTTGGGTCGGGTTTATTATCCTTCGTGGGTCTACAATCAGATATCTCGTGGTAGGGAGATTGAGGTGGTCAATGCGAGCGAAGAGGAGAAGAAAATGGTGAAGAGGATAATAATTGTCGCTCTTTGGTGCATTCAGATGAAGCCATGCGATCGGCCTCCGATGAACAAAGTTGTTGAGATGCTCGAAGTGATGGATTGTGAACTGAAGATTCCGCCGAAGCCTTTTATTGCTCCAAGGGAAATTGCACGCCACGACAATAATTAGAACTCGGAATTTCTATATATTGGAACAAACATACGTAGATTGGAACTACAAATTTGGCTAGGAATTTCGATTGCTAGAAACGTGGTACGAAAAAGAAATACTACAAGAAACATACATATGGTACTACACTATGGTAGGGTATGGTACTACGAACATCTAGATATTGGAACTACAAATATATGTATATTAGTACTACAAATTTGGGTAGCAATTTTTCGACACCGTCTGAGTTATTTTTGGTCATTGACTATGTTACCATAGTTATAAATACTTTACTGGTGATTTGGTATCAACATTGGTGGGTGAATATTTAGCATTAGGGATTATTACGTTGAAACCCCAACTTTCTTTCTACTTATTATGATACTAGTAAGGACATCTTACTACATAGTCAAGATTTTTGATCGACTGAAAGTTAGTGTTTATGTTTTATGCTACCGTGTGTTTAATTTTATCATATGCCGTATTTTGGAAGTTCTCATGCCTTGTTTGGACAATAATTTACGCGTTTTTGATAATTAAAAACGTGGTACGGAAAAAGATACTGCAAGTAACCTACTCATGGTACTGCACTAGCTTATGTTATGGTACCGCAAACATCTATATATTGGAACTACACATATATGTATATCGGTACTACAAATTTGGGGTAGGAATTTCAATTATTAGAAACGTGGTACGAAAAAGATACTACAAGTAACATACGTATGGTACTACGCTATGGTGGGTATGGTATTACGAACATCTATATATTGGAACAACAAACGTATGTATATTGGTACTAAAAATTTGGCTAGGAATTTCGATTGCTAGAAACGTGGTGCAAAAAAGAAATACTACAAGAAACATACATATGGTACTACACTATGGTAGGGTATGGTACTACGAACATCTAGATATTGGAACTACAAATATATGTATATTAGTACTACAAATTTGGGTAGTAATGTTTCGACGCCGTCCGAGTTATTTTTGGTCATTGACTATGTTACCATAGTTATAAATACTTAACTGATGATTTGGTATCAATATGTGGGTGAATATTTAGAATTAGGGATTATTACGTTGAAAATCCCAATTTTTTTTCTACTTATTATGATACTAATAAGAACATCTTACTACATAGTCAAGATTTTTGATCCATTGAAAGTTACTGTTTATATTTTATGCTACCGTGTGTTTAATTTTATCATATGCCGTATTTTGGAAGTTTTCATGCCTTGTTTGGACAATAATCTACGCATTTTCGATAATTAAAAACGTGGTACGGAAGAAGACACTGAAAGTAACCTACTCATGGTACCACACTAGCTTATGTTGTGGTACCACAAACATCTACATATTTCGAAGCCGCTAGCACGGTACGTAAAAGATACTACAAACAACCAACTATGGTACTACAAAAGCATGTAGTTTGGTACTGCAACTATCCACATATAGGTACTACAAACGTCTTTATATCGGTACCACAAATTAGAGTGCGTATTTCAAAGCCGCTAGCACGGCACGTAAAAGATACTACAAACAACCTAATTTTGGTACCACAAAAGCATATACTATGGTACTGCACTTGTCCACATGTAGGTACTACAAACGTCTTTATATTGGTACCACACGTTAGAGTCGGCGTATTTCCAGGCCGCTCGCACGGTACGTAAAAGGTACTACAAACAACCTATTTATGGTACTACAGAAACATATAACATGGTACTGCAATTGTCCATATGTAAGTACTACAAATGTCTTTATATTGGTACCACAAATTAGAATCGGCGTATTTTGACTCCGTGCACACAGTACGTAAAAGATACTACAAATAACCTTATGGTACTACAAAGCATATAATATGATACCGCAACTGTCCACATGTAGGTACTACAAAAGTCTTTATATTGGTACCACAAATTAGAGTCGGCGTATTTCGAAGCTGCTCTCATGGTACGTAAAAGATACTACAAATGACCTACGTATGATACTATAGTAAAGAAACCGTTGGTACTGCAAGCTATCAATATTGGTACTACATATCTGTTTGTTCAGGTACTACAAAACTACCTGGAACAGAAACATAAACAAGTCACAAAACTATGAGGATCAACAACATACCAGTCTCCAAATACAGATAAATATCACTCAACAAGTGGAGCATGCAACTAAGATCGTCCGTAAGTATTGTGGCATCCATGAAGACACGATACAATTCGACGTCAACTTCGTCAAGATACCTCCCCGAGCCATCGGTCCAACGATGTATCGATCCATGAACATTGCAGAATGTACGCCGCAATCCATGCCATCTGGACTCTGCTCCCTCGTGGACTCAGACTCTGACATGATTGACTTGGGCTTATAGTCCCACCTCCAAGTCCAATAGGTCGACAGAAAACGACCCTGTAACAATATTACAAGTTAAGAACATGATAAAGCGTTTAATTTAATAAAATTCAAACTCACAAATGATCTTGTCGCCCATTTCATGTGATTGTGCTTCAGCAAATCTCGTAGGTAAAATCGTCTTTACGGTACCAATTAACTATGTAATACGGTACCAAAAAAACATATACAAGCACCAATTCAATTATCGTACCCAAAAACAACCAAGATTCGTACCAATACAATAAAAATGCAGTACATTTACATCGAGCAGGGAATTTAGAAGCTAACAACCCTAATTTGAATGATACCAAGTTCCCAATTCGAAAAATGAAATAATTAAACCCTAATTTTGCCATAAACCCCAAATTCAAGCCGTAATCACAAAATTAAACATAGCCCGACATGAAATCCTTCAAGAAATGCACCTATGAAAGCCCTAGTCTCTATATTAACCCAAAATGCCACAAAAAATGAAAAGTTAGTCGAAAAATGAAGGTGTCAAGCGGCCTTGAGATGATGCCAAGTCCAATAAAGGTGTGTCCTAATCTCTCGTTCGGTGCTCATTGTGGACGTGAAGCTGGGAATCGGCCGACTTTTCTGTACTCGTTTTCTTTCTTCTGCTTTTCGTTGTCTGCATTTTGTTCGTCGTCGTTCTCTCTGTAATGAATTCACTAGGTTATTTTGGAATATTTATGTTCTACAGGGTATATTTGTCCATTAGGTAGCTATGTGATATAGAAGTTTGAAAGGGGGAGTTTGGTGATAACTGAATTGGAAGGGGGAGTAAGTTGATGTATAGTTTGGGGTAGGGGGATTTGTGTAGATTGCTCATAAAAGTATATTCAATAATATATATATATATATATATATATATATATTATATAAAGGAATTTTACGGTGCTCACCTTATATGGGCACATGTTGATGTGGCACCGATTCGTGTTATTTCAACATTCCGCATCGACATCTAAGGTTATGTCGTCTTAGTTAACACCTTCTAGGTGTCATTAGTCGTCATTTCGGATTCGGATGTGGCATATTGACGCCTTATATAACATTTTACGTGTCAATGAAATATATCGCGTCAATATGCCACATCGGAATCCGAAATGCCGACTAATGACACCTAGAAGGTGTTAATCAAGACGACATTACCTTAGATGTCGATAAGGGATGTTGAAATGGCACGAATCGGTGCCACATCAACAGGTGTTGCCCACATAAGGTGCTCACATAAGGTGAGCACCGTAAAATTCCTCATATTATATATATATATATATATATATATATTTATATATGTGTAATATATATATATATATATATATATATATATATATATATTCTAAAAAAATATTGGTATGGGACGGTAACCGTCACGTTTGGTCGTCTAGTTATTTGCAATTTATTCCTACCATTTATTATTTATTTAATTGTTGTTGGTGCGATTGTATGGATATGCCTCGTGGAAAAAAAATCGAAAACAATTATTGTGGTGATCGAAACTGAATTTTATATTTAGTTATTACTATAGCATGTATGTAAATTAATTCTAATTATTAGGTGTTCAAACTTTTATGTGCCGTTTTGGTTCCTGAACTTTGCAAAAATGTTCCATTTTGGTTCTTTCACATGTTCTTTAGTTCAAGGAACCAGAAATAACAGGTTTTGCAAAGTTTATGAACCAAAACGGCACATTGAAAAGTTTGAGCACGAAGAGTAAAACTGTGGTATAGTTCAAACACCATTTTTGCCGTTTACTCTTATTTAATCGCATTATCTTCACAACACTTCTAGTTTTTTTTTATATATTATACTTATTCCCTTATACATTATTTTTCTTTTATAAATTTAAAAATAATATTTCATCTTAAATATAACTATATATCTCAAAATTGAAATATTAAATATAATTATATTTTACGCGCACGCATAGAGTGAAAAAAAAAAATCTATACATAAAAGGGATAAAATTTGATTATATACTTTTTTTTGGAAAGTATAGTTTAATGAATATTAGCTAAATACGCAATAAAGTCCTCAATACGATTTTATCTGAATAAAATTTTACCTATCAAATAACAAAAAAGATATGTATTAGAGTGTCGAAAGAAACAAAGAACACTTCTGCAAAATGAGTTCGAAATTCTACCACAATTAAGACTCCACTCCACACTTTTTTTTTTTCGTCTTGGACTTAAACATCTTAAACATCCATTCTATGAAGGAAGGAACCAAATCTACGAGAGCGACAAAAGTTCCCACGAAGGAAAAAACGAGAAGAAAAGCAAACACATCACCAATCCCAAATTTTTCGGTTTGCTGTAATAAACACGGCAGTAATCCATCCATTACTCAATCAAAGGCAATTACATATATGCTTTTCGCCAAAATATATGAAATATATCAGTGAATGGACATCAAATTCTTCTCCTGGAAATGATCATATGATGATACATATTTTTTAGAAATTCCCGTGGGGTGTTATCCCATTACTATTGTCGGGTGAATTTGTGATGTAATCAGCTGGCCCTAGAGATTAGTCTCACCTCTGGAGTGCGTGGAGCATTTGCTACGTCCGTAGTATAGCTCTAATTTTGGGCCCAAGCCCATGGGCCGGGCCAGGACCAAAATATGATCGGGCTGTTTGGATCGGCCCGTCAGGCCCGCTTGGCTGATGGGCTGCGGGCCGAAAACGTAAGAACTGGAAGAGCTGGAGGTCATGATTCATTTTGTTAAATGCGACGGGCCACGGGCCAAATTGGGCCCGCCATTTTATTAGTTTTCTTTTATTTTTCTGTATAATATTTATCAAATTCAATTTTACAAGAAAAAATAATATCTTTTGATGCATTGTGAGATATAACTGTATATTTGCAATATCGTGATAATAATAGTATAAAATATAATTTATAATAAGAGTAATTTAGTCCCCTTATAATAAATAAATCAAAGATTTTGAAATTAATGAATTACAAAAAAATTAAAAATATTGGCCCATTAGCCCGACGGGCTGGCCCATCCCATCACGTTATGGGTTTGGGCCTAAGAATATTAGACCCGAATTCTTTAGGGCCATCCCGACCCGGCCCACTAGCATCCGGGCAGCCCGCTCAGACCGGCCCGCCCCGCCCAAACTTTCAGTTCTAGTCTGTAGTGTGTGGACCCCACCCTGATCGTTAGGGGTTAGCCCATAGCAAGGTTGAATAGAGATTCCTCGGGACATTAAAAGCTAAAAAAGGAAAAAACATGATACATATTAATCGAGTCTGGCATACTCCTTCTAAATGGAGATGGAGATTTATTAATCAAGTCACAAGTGCTCCGTTCTAGTTAGTACCATTAGGCTGCGTTTAGTTTTGTATATAAGACAATGTCACATAAATTTATCTATTTAGTTTCCAATGCAACAAAACGTTTATCTTTGTATTATTGGTTAAATTACAAATAGCCTTTATTTCATCATTACATAATTTACAAAATAAATATACTAATGCATATTGAAAAATATAAGACGTGCATATCAATTTGATCACCATGAAACAAGGAATAGTTTAGTGTCATTTATTTATTTTTACCATAAACATCACATGAAATAAATAGGATTTTATAATTTAGTTGAGTATGGATGTTTTAGTCATTTCTGAATAATTATCAGGCTTGGATAAATAAACCCGGCCCTGCCATGAGTTTATTTATCTTGGACAGACCAGTTTATAATAACGGGCTTTCATTTATTGCGGACTCTAAAGAAAAAAAAAGATTTACAAAGAGAACAAGACTAAACCAGATAAAACCATTCTTATATGGGCTTATAGCATCATGAACTAAACGCAACCTTGTTGTTTATTAATCGCGTTACCCTTACTAAGGGGGTGTTTGTTTTGAGGTGATCCTCCAAAACATCACTGTGATCTTCACATTACCTTCTCATCACTGTGTTTGTTTTTCGTAGGTGATGAGTCATCACCGTAATGAAGATCACCTAGGTGATCAAAGGGGGGGGGGGTGATATTTCAACTTTTAGATCACCTCCAAAAAGCTAGGTGATCCAACATTACGGTGATGAAGTGATATTTGGAATTTTTATTTGGACAATATTACCCACGATATTTTAACATTTATTCCTTATATAACCTTATTCATATTTTAAATTATATAACTAAAATTTTTAAATCTTAAAAACACATTTAATAAATTAAAAATATAAAATAATATTGATAATTATATAATAGACTTATAATTAATGCTTAAAAAAGTTAAACTCGATACTAAAACATTGACATTATTACGTAAAATATCATCTCAACATAAAAATATTAATTATATATTATCCAGCCCTTGTTGTTCTAGATGTGGCTTTGGGGTGGAGGATGCTAGACATATCTTTGTCGACTGCCCGGACACTAAGCTTTTTTGGAGGATGTCCCAGCTCCCGAAGCATGTCATCAACCAATGGTCTAGCTCTACTGAAGAATGGCTCCGTAATGCGGCCTCTATCTTGACGAAGGAAGAGTTTACACGCTTTATTGCTACGTGCTGGGAAATTTGGGGTGCCCGAAATAAGTGGATCTTTGAGGGAGTAGCGTGTGCGCTAGGAACTTCGCTTAGAGCCTTCACTTGCAAGGATTCTGATCCTTTTGCGGGGAAAGTGGTTCCAAAGGATAAACCATTAAACGGGGAAAGGTGGCTACGCCCAACTGATGCGGAGCTAAAGATTAATTCGATGTGGCGATTCACCATGATAGGGCAGGGGCATCTCTTGGTATTATCGTGCGGGATAGCATGGGGACTTGCAGGAGGTGGCGAACCCGTCTCATCCATGGTATTCATGAGCCAGTGGTCATTGAAGCCTTAGCCGTTCGAGAAGCTTTATGCTTGGTTCGTATGAAAAGCTGGGATAGAGTGGTAATTGAGAGTGCTGTGAAGAGGTTATCTTGGCCCTTCAAAACCGTAGCTCGGACTCTTCTAAAATCGGAAGCATCCTTCGAGAATGTCTGTGCATGATCTAGTCGCTTCATAACGTTGGACTCTCTTTTGTTAGACGAGTTGGTAATAGGGCTGCTCATTTTCTTGCTAAGAATATGGGTTGGAATGCTGAGGGTCGTACTCCTCCTGTTCACTCACTCGCATGTATTCTGTTCGATGATATTTCTTAATGAAATTTCAGTCTTTATTAAAAAAAAAACATAAAAATATTAATTCACATTACATATATGATATACGTAGGGTTAAGTATGTCATTTATGCAATATCACCCCACACATCACCGTGATTAATCAAACATAATATTCCAATATCACCTTGATACGCTAAATGAAATATCACCCCAAAACAAACGCAATGATGATATATCACCTTGATCCACATCACGGTGATACTCACATTACGGTGATGTGAGTATCACCGTGATGCTGGATCACCAGAAACTAACACCCCCTAAAAGTAATCGTAAGCTTGCTGCAAAAATTAGTTTCTTCAAATGACGTATTTTCCTCTAAATGATAAAGAAATACTACACTGGAAAAAAGATACAGTTCTCTTAATTAGAGCAGCAACAAAGTAGCCCGAGATTAGACATACATGCATAAGCTCTCTTCATCCTCATGATATACTTTCACATGTATCTCGACGAATATGCGACATAACTAAATATATATAGGCTAACATACAAAATAGATAAATACGTATATCAAAGCCTATTGTGATTTCTTATAATTCTTCCACGGCCATGCAACGTTGTATAAGACCAAGCCAAGAACAAGAATCAAAGAGCCCATGTGGAAAAACGGGCTCAAGCTTACTCCGTGAGGAAGGTACGGCAATGGCAAAGAGAGAACGTAAATCGCAATTGGAACTGCAAAACAAAGAGAGGTAGAAGAATAAGAAAATTATATATATATATATATATATAGAGAGAGAGAGAGAGAGGAGAGAGAGAGGAGAGAGAGAGATAGTAAAAGTTACAGACCTGAAGCTCTCACTGCTAGGGAAGCAATAATGGCGTCGGAGACCTTCAAGAGGTTGAGTATGGAGACGTTGAAGAAGAGGTTAGAGAGTATGTAGAGGAATGGTAACAATGGGGCTCCATGGCATCCTGAAAAAGACACCGAAAAGATCGTTGCGGTTAGTATTAGTATATTACATATTCTCTTTCGTTAAGACGTATTTGTAAGAAATTCGATTCATGGCTTAAGATATGTCACCTATCAAGCTTGTCCCAACGTTCAAGAAGCATCCTGCACCGCTTTTAAAATAGGAGAGTATTTGAGAGAAAGGTATCCCTTGCAAGTTTGTGAGTAGGGGCAAGAACATCAGTATGAAGAGCGCCTGTAATAATATTATATATAAAGAGGACGAAGAGCTCGGTAGGTGAGTTATTTAACCGAGAAAAAGGCGTAAGACAGATTGTTGTTAGATTGAGGATTACCTGAAATCCCGACCCAAAGGCGTTGACGACGAAGACGTCCAACGATTTTCCCTGTTTCGAGGAAAAAAAAAAGACTCGTCAAGGCGCGTCGTCAGATGGAGGGAAACGA
The DNA here is from genome assembly GCA_027422505.1 of Craterostigma plantagineum. NCBI lineage: Eukaryota > Viridiplantae > Streptophyta > Magnoliopsida > Lamiales > Linderniaceae > Craterostigma > Craterostigma plantagineum. The sequence goes on along the minus strand of JAPQWV010000017.1, from coordinate 17,728,526 downwards.
ATTGCCTCAATACTGTAGGATTACTGGATTAGTTGAAGCATTTTGAGTACATTAAGGCTCCGTTTGGTTTACGGATTTTGACGTGGAAAATAAAAGAAAATGGGGAATGGTACGACACGTGAAGTGTAATGTATAATAATTAAATGCGTATACCACACTTTTCTTTTCTTTTCCACGTTGAAATCCGCGGACCAAATGCACCCTAAGTTCAGATTTCTTGGAGTAAATTGTCCTCGAATTGTTTCAATTTTGAAATTTACGGCAATAAGATTGCAACCTTTAGTTTGGCATCCTCAAATTGCTTCAATTTTAAAGCTTATTGTCCTAAAATTGCAACCCTTTAATTTGACATCCTAATATACAGGCAAAATAAATACGAAACCCAATAAATTTGCGTACCTTCATGTTCTTCGCCGCATTGACGAATACGGATTCCTACACGACATAAAAGTAAGTTTGTTCTTTTAAGATTCTTCAGTCGCAGTTTGGCTAATAACGATAATTTGGATTACGTTTACCGAAAATTACCTTAACGATAGACGCGGCGGCCTGAAAAGCGCTCGAACCGATCATGAGCGCGGGCCATAGGAGCCCGATTCCCGACAACATTCTAGCATTGCCCGATCCACTGCATTATGGGCACACATGAACTAAGAACGAAATGAATAATAAAGGACTGAAAAGAAATTTTCCAAATCAGAAGGGACTTCTAAAGAAATTACCTCGTGACGGCGACCACAACGCCAGCCCCGACGAGGAGGCAACCTAGGATTTGGTTCAGAGAGTACTTTCTCCCCAATAGGAGGCTAGAAATAAGCAGCTGCCACACCAAGAATGTCTGATGGAGAAGAGCAAAGAAGACAATACTCAGAAAACATTGCATTAATTAACAAGTCGCAATGTTAAAATCCCTCATTCCTTTTGCAATAATTTACTGGTTAAAAGCTCATGTTTTTTACCTGGTTTAGCAAAGGTATGGCTGGCCCCGGAAGCATTGCTGCAAAAGGAATGAATACACACATATGAATGCATTCATCGATAAAATTCGTTTTTTTTCCTATGAATTACTCTCCGTGTGTGTAGGAGTGTGTGTGTACTACGTACCGCCGGCGTACATCCCAGAAACGACGGCAACAGCTTCGAGAAGGCCGATGATCATGAAGGGCAATTTGGGAATTGCCAACATCTCATCCGTTGTTATACCGACACGGTGCCTTACGTTGAGGATCGAAAAGTATACAGATATCAACCTATTCGCAAATAAAGGGTCATTACACTGTTTCAAGAATCTTTAGTCACAGCACATTTATTGCAAAAGAAATTAGCACGTAAAGAAAGAGCATACGCAAAGCTGTTGAGCTGAGCGAGAAACAGGGGATGACCCTTCATTGGAACAAGGGCGAGTTTCTGAAGCACTCTGTTAGCGACTGCTAAGGAAAGGGTTATCGCTGACCATATTATTACAGCAGCCCTTTTGTCGCCAATTTGTTGGCTTGGCAATGGAATATCAGGCGAAGAAGATGAAGCTATTGCAGAGGGAATTAAATGCCCAAATCTCGAGGTCGCCATCTTTCCGTCTCGAATCGGTTTCGGGCCGTTATTCGAAATCGAACGCCGGACATTGCTTGGATTCTTCGTAAAGGGATGAAATTGAAACCTGGGAAGAGTCGAAAACGGTCTGAAATCGAAGCCAGCCCTATTGACGAGGCAGTGAGCGGAGGATTTGGGGCTGATGCTTCTTGGGGTGAGTACTAACTTCATTTTTTATGCGATGAACACCTTAAACGCGAAAAAATCAAACACGAATTTCGACCAATTCAGAGTGGGTTGGTTGGTACAAAGTAATAGTAGTAGTAGTGAGTTTGCTGCGTGATTTCGAGCGCCGAGATTTGAAGAACTAACGTGGTTCATGCTCTAGCTAGTTAGTCCAAGGGTTTTTTATTGCAGAACTGAGCAAAGGAAATATTTTAGTATTGTTCTTTCTTCTTAGATGGGCGGCTGAAGTAGTTTGACTCAATTCTGGTCAGGTCTGAGATGCTGACTGCCGCCACATTTGATTTAATATTGACGCACGATGGCCAACTTTTCAAGTTATTTTTTGATATTATTAATTTCGCGTTGGTCGTCCAAGTGATAAGCGGCTTTATTCTTAAATTAAGAGAGGGTGTGTTTGATGGAATAAGCTGCTGATTAATCACAAGGGTTTCTTGTTCGATTGGAGCAGCTGGTGATTTGATTTGAATTGATGTTGCATAATCTTGAAATTATGTGCGCCATTGAAATCTTTACACTTATTGAGCTTTGACTTGCTAGGATAGCGGATGAACTCAACTTGATGTTAGTTCAGTTAAGCATGCCATCTTCGAGTTCAATTATTGACTAATATCTTCTCCGCTAAAGCACGCTGAAGTCTCCCACGTGGAGTTCGCTTCTCCCGACCATTGGGTCGGGAGCTCTTTTCTCCCTTTGTGGAGCCATTTCACCCCTTTTGGGAGCCCCTTCCGATGAAGACGAGGGCCTCGATTGTTGGACAAAGAAATTGTAGAGTATTGTGGATTCGGCTTAATAGCCTTTTTTGTGGCAAGTTCTATAGCTCTTTGGCCAAAGTTTGAGATTTTTTCGTTTTCTGTCGGCTTTTTTGTCACTTTTGCTGGGTGTGTTTGTGCTCCTATGTGAGCTTTTGTTCTCTACCGGATAATGATGTCACCGGAGAGACCCATTGAGCTATTTAGTCCATGTGCTTTGTTTATCAATACAAGCTATCGTTTGAAAATAAATAAAGCACGCTGAAGTCATATGTGCATTGCGGGTGACGATCTTATTTTTAATCCCTACATGTACACATATAACAAAAATGCAAAGCGTAGAATAAAATAAACAAAATACATTTAACAATTTGTTGACCCTACGGTAGACGTGGGTAATGGGCCGGGACTACAAGAAGGAAGCAACAACCGCGTGGTTGGCGGTCTAAGGTATGAAATTTTTTCGACTTAGAAATGAATAAAGATAATCCCGCAGTAACAACTGCTTATTGTAAATTGTGTCGTCATCCCTATCAATTTATGTCCGGCCCGAATCAAGGTGGGACGGGCTCCATGAAAAAAAGATCTTGAGAGGGTGCATAATTTTGGGCCGGATCTAGAGCCAGTAGGAACCGAACCTAGACAACAACAAATAAATGTTAGTACGAGTAGGAATTTTGTTATTACTAGGGAAATTTTTAGGAAAGCGTTAGTTAAATTCGTAGTAATGTGCGAAGAACCCTTTTGCATTGCGGAAAGTGAAGGGTTTATCGCATTCACGAGTACGATACAACTAGGAAATATGTCTTAGGATGTTTAAAGAATATCAGTCTAGCTTAATTAGTCATTTAGCCAACATATCATGTAGGATTAGTTTGACTATCGATATTTGGACAAACGTAACTCTCGTCGCAATCTTATTTAGTGGTGACCGCCCATTGGATAGATGAAACATGGACTATACAAAAACGTATTCTTTCGCTAGATCCCCTAGTTTCACAACATACAGGAACCACAATTTCGAACTATGTCATGAACGTCGTTAGCAAATATCAAATTCAAGATAAGCTTATGTCTATCACTTAGAAAATGCTAGTTCGAACACAATAGTGATAGAGATCCTTCGTAAACACCTTAGGTTACCCTTAGACGGCCGACTACTTCATGTTAGGTGCACTTGCCACATAATTAACTTGTGTGTGCAATGCGCTTTCGATGAAATCTTGGGAGATATCATCGATAAATTTAAGGTGATAGAAAAGTTACTACGTGAACTCCGATACGGGCAGTCGTGGAAGAAAACCGTGCAAGCCGCCGGACTTTCATACAATAAGTTCCCTTTGCCAGTCCCGACTAGGTGGAACTCGTTATACCACCTCCTCAGCAGTTTCATGCGCTACAAGGACTTGGTGACACCATTTTGGAACCAATTCGCAGTCCGCAACAACTCCAGGTATGAGTTATGAGACGTCGATTGGGATATTGCAGGTGTCGATGCTTGAAGTATTCAATGAGGCAACGGAAAAATTTTCGGGGGTTCATTACCCGACGTCCCTATTGTTTATAGCGAACCTCTTCGCCATGTGTTACAAGTTCGTTGAATATTGGAGTTCGGGGAGTTTAATCCAAAACATGGGAAAGAAGTTCGGGGAGTATTGGGAAAAAATCCCAATAGTCCACGGTTTGACTGCTTTACTCGACCCTAGTTGCGCTTTGGACACGTTTGATATTTTTTTCGGTTATTACGCTCAGTTTCTTGGAAAGAACGTTGATGACCAAAAGACATCAATTCACGATTCTCTCCAAGAAATTTTTTCTTTTTATGCAGCTGAGCAGGGACATACGAGTGAGCCGCCCATACGAGTGAGTGAAGTCGGATCATCGGAAGGACTTGGCGGCGCAATGGGACTACTACGAAGATTGAAGGCACAAAACACGAAAAGTAAAACGCGTGGGTCGGGGTCGAACACAAACGAGATCCAACTCTAATTGAGCCACAACTTCCAGACTCCTGAAGACTTCGATGTTTTGGGATGGTGGAAGTCGAACACGATACTTTATCCGACCCTATCCGCTATCGTTCGAGATGTTTTAGCCGTGCAAGCGTCTAGTGTTGCCTCGGAATCCGCCTTCTCTACATCCGGCCGAATTATCAGAGATCGGCGCACGAGCCTTAGCCCGACTTCGCTCGCAATGCTAACATTATTGAATGATTGGTATTTGGCCGAATCGAAGAACCGAAGGGAGAACGCCATCGACGAGTTATGTTCTTCCAGTTCACACGAAGACGAGGAGGTCTCGGACATAATTTTAATTAATAGTCAAGTCGAATAATTGTAATTTTTTTTTTTTTTCTATAATTTCGAATAATTGTTTTTGTAATTTTTTTCTTTGTAAGTTTTGAGAAGTTTGTTTTTATTTTTTGTAACTTTTTTCTTTTTTTTGTAATTTTTTTTCTTGGAATAAAATTTTCGGAATTTTTTTAAGTCCAAAAAAATTTGAAAATTGTTTCTAAGTTAAAAAAATAAATATGCCGAATCAGAATCGGACCATTTGCGCCCCGTGGTTCAGCTCGGCGGTTCCGGTCCGATCCCGAGAAAATGGTCCCGGAATTGGAACCGGAACCGGAGCGGAACCGGTTGAACCGGAACCAGCCCACCCAGCCCATTACCCACGTCTACCCTACAGTTGTAGCTAGTGGTTGGGAGGATGGAATTCTATTCTCTTGATCACAAGTTTAAATCACGTGACTGTCGTGTTTGTAGGATCTTGGAGTGGGTCCCATGAACTCGGAGGATTTTAGTCTCATTGGAAGCTGACATTGATGCTCTGATTCTATTCCGACAGAACTTAGTCGGAGTTTTGAAACAAGGATGGCGTTAGGGATACATACAGATGAAAAAAAAACAAAAGAATTCGTTGTGGAATTTGATGCCACGTTTCTTAAACTTCAAGACTCCTTTCACTATTTTAGCTAAGTGACTATTAAGAACTATTTATTGTTGGCATAATAAAATAATCACATAGCACATAGTTTCTCACATAGCACATGGTTTCTCAAAACAAGCTACGTGGTATGTTTATTTTATTATGGACCGCTAATTAGAAGCCATAGTGGGTGATGGAAACAATGACGTTTAATGTCGTTTGCGGGTCTTTTTAAAAAATAGCCTTTGACTCGGTCAACTTTAAAAAAATAGCCCCTTCGATTCTACCTTTTGAAAAATAGCCTTCAATTTAAGGGTATTTTCGTCTTTTACAGTGTGTAAAAACCATTATGTTAAATTGGGGCCGCACTAGGGTGGGCGGTGTGGTGTAGTCCAGTGGTTGTGTAGTCAGACGTTCAGTAGTAGTCGAGGGTTCAAATCCCCAACACATATTTTTTATTATATATATATGGCTGCCCAAATGCATTGGGACCTTTGCTAGCATGGGCGGGGCCCCTGCTATATAGCACGGGTCCCCTGCCCAGCATGGGCGGGGTCCCGTGCTGTGTTGTGCCTACTGCAGCACGGGACCCCGCCCATGCTGGGCAGGGGACCCGTGCTATATAGCAGGGGCCCCGCCCATGCTAGCAGAGGTCCCGTCATTTGCTGCACAGCAGGGGCGGGTCTCCTGCTAGCATGGGCGGGGCCCCTGCTATATAGCACGGGTCCCCTGCCAAGCATGGGCGGGGTCCCGTGCTGTGTTGTGCCTACTGCAGCACGGGACCCCGCCCATGCTGGGCAGGGGACCCGTGCTATATAGCAGGGGCCCCGCCCATGCTAGCAGAGGTCCCGCCATTTGCTGCACAGCAGGGGCGGGTCTCGTGCTAGCATGGGCGGGTGCTATGTAACAAGGGACCCCGCATTTTCTGGGAGCCGATTAGTAAGGGCGTTAAAGTCATTTTACATTTGGAGGCTATTTTTTTAACGTTGACCACGTCAAAGGCTATTTACTTAAAAATCCCGTCGTTTGCATTGTCTATACAAAGGGTGTGTTACGTCTTTCGTAGTACACACCTCAGAAGAAAGATATCCAACATAATAAGTATTAGAGAGAAGAAAAGAGAGGCGGAGAGAAAATAAAATAGAAGGTTTGTTTGATATTTGCTCCGACTAGAGAGATAATGAGTGTTTTCTCCTTTATATATTGAGAGGTTGTAACCCCTGTTATTACCTCAGTAATAAAATTCTACTTCGCCCATGGTTTTTTACCCCGATCAAAAAAGCGCTTTTCACGTAAATTCCCGTGTCCATTTTATCATCACAATTATTTCCAATATTATTACGCAGTCGATTTCACAACAAGTGGTATTAGAGCCTGTCCTGATTAATATTCTGATTATGTTCTGTGATTGCAGCTTTATCTGATCTTCCACATCAGAAAATATACCAAAATGGTTTATCGTTACGGAAGAGTTTTTTGGCAAGTCGTGACAATAAACTGTGTAAGTAAGTTCTGTCTAGGTGACTGGTGCCAACGGGACCATTATGACCCCACCAGAAAAAATATTTAAGCGTGAGCTTTGGGTGAATATTAAGACTTTTTTTAGATATTGGGCTTAATTTGTTTTTCTACCAAAAATAATATTAAGCCTTTATTTGATATTGGGCTTAATTTTATTTACTAATAATAATATTAAGCCATTATTAGATATTGTGCTTAATATATTTATTTGCCAACTTATAACACAAGGGTAAAAATGGTATTTTATTTTTGAATTTTCTAAATTAAAAAAAAATATTTATCTCATGATTCATGTGAAATGCAAAATGCCAAAGTGTTGTTTTCTCTTCTTTAAATTTTTGTATTAAAAATATTTTTAAGCTAAATTAAGCTTTAGTGAATTTTTTTCAAAGGTAGGCCATTATGGTTCGACATAATTACTTTGTATTTTAGAAATCATTTTGAAAGGTTGAAAATATCTATCTGGGTACTTAGAAGGGTAATTTTGTCTAGAAATCCGGTCGCTACGCTTTCTGCAAATTATCTGATCAATGCTATTTGGCCAGACTGTTGAATTTTTCCGACGATAGCGAGGGGGGAAAATAGCAGCTAAAAAATGATATTGAGAAATTCAACGAAAGAAACTACTCACTGTGGAAAATGAGAATTATTGCAATTTTACTCAAAGAAAATTTTCGGGAGGCAATTACTGACAGACCAACAACAATTACAAGTGATCCCAAATCGAAGAAGATACACGGGAGGCCCATCACCAATATTCATCTGACATTAGCAGATGACATATTATCAAGCGTCGAAGAGAAAACTAGTGCGAAAGCAATCTGAGACTATCTTGAGAAGTTGTATCAAGTCAAGTCACTCCACAGCCGAATTTTCCTGAAATGAAAATTACACCATCTACGAATGGACGAATCTTCTTCAGTGACCGAGCAAATCAACAAGTTGAATACTCTGTTCTCTCAACTTAAAGACTTTGACTACAAAATAGAGCCAAGTGATGCTGAGCTTTTACTGCAAAGCCTGCCAGACTCCTACGATCAACTCATCATCAATCTAAGCAACGACCAAGTTGCGGGAAGACTTAGGTTCTTGAGAAGAAAGTCGGTGCAATAACAATGAAGACAATTTGATAATGTCCCAACAGGCAGAGGCATTGACAGTGACGAGGGCAAGATCAGGAGCTCGTGGTCCAAACATGAGCAAAAAACGGACAAGACCCGGAGAGTGTCCAACTGGGATATAAAACGACAAAGCCTTGTTACAACAAATAAGAAGGCTATAAAATGTTACCACTGTTGCAAGAAAGTTCATCTAAAGAAAGATTATTGGGCTCTAAATAAAAATCCCAATGCCCAAGGAACTGCCGCCAATACTGCCGACTATGGAATTGCCTTGGTGTGTGAAGCCGCAACCACTATTGGTGAAAAAAAAGATTCAATGACGTATGACTCATTGACTCAGGAGCTACTTTTCACATGACTTCTTAAAAGGAATTGTTTCATCAATACGAGCCAATCTTTGGAGGCTATGTCTACAACTGCAATGACCAAGTGCTGAAGATTTTCGGGGTGGGTACGGTCCAAATAACTGCGCGTACCATTCGTGCTGTGCGACATGTGGAGGGCATGAATAAAAATCTGTTGTCCGTGGGGCAACTTGATGATCTTGGTTTCAAAATTGAATTGGAGAACAAGATCATGAAGGTTTTCAAAGGAGTTGTGGTGGTGATGAAGGGAGAAAAGATAGCTGTAAATTTATGCATAGTGAAGGGAGAGACTCTGCAAGAAGGGCAAGCATACGTTGCTACGACAAGTTCAAGCCAAAAAGTCTTCAATGACTTGGCATGAAACTTGGTCATAAGTCTAAATAAGGCATGCAAATTCTTGCTCAAATGAATCTACTTCTTGGTCTCACGACTGTGACGCTACCATTCTGCGAGCATTGTATTATGAGCAAGCAGCATCGCCTGAAGTTCTCCCAATCGAATTCTAGAAACAAAGAAATTCTAGAATTGATCCACTCTGATGTATGGCAAGCACCGATCCCATCTCTGTGAGGAACCAACTAATTCGTATCGTTCATGACTACTCTAAGAGATGATGGATGTACCCAATCAAGAAGGACGACGTATTTCCTATCTTCAAAGCATACAAAGCACGAGTTGAACTTGCGGTAGAAACATCAAGTGTCTCTGGTCAGATAATGGAGGAGAACTAGCAACAAATTCACTAAATTTTGCAAAGAAGCAGGTATCAAAAGACAATTCACCAAGGCATACACTCCACAACAGAATGGAGTGGCAGAGCGATTGAATAGGACCCTATTGGAAAGAACAAGTGCTATGTTAAGAACTTCTGGGTTGGAGAAAAAATTTTGGACGGAAGCGGTCTGTACTGCATGCTATGTGGTAAATCGGGCCCCATGTACTGCTATAGAGATGCGAACAGCGGTGGAAATGTGGATAGGTCCACCTGCAGACTATTCAAACCTCCATATATTTGGAAGTTCAACGTACGCGATGTACCACAACCGAGAAACGACGAAGTTGGATATAAAGTCCAAGAAATGCCTATTCTTAGGGTGCAGATGGAGTAAAGGGGTATCGCTTGTGTTGTGGGATCTCACTGACCACAAAGTGATTATCAGTAGAGATGTTATCTTCCTAGAAGATAGCGATGAGGAGCAAGTTGAAAATGATAGCAGTTCAAAAGGCGTGACAAAGACTACATCGATGAAAAGAAAATTGGAGCAATATAATTCTTCTGAAGCTGAATCGACACACGAAGAGCTCAACCCAGTCAAATCTGAAGTACCGGGTCTCTGGCAGTCATCACGCTAGCGTAAGCCGCCCAGTTGGCACTCGGATTACGAGATAGAAAGCAATCTTGCATATTGTTTTCTAACTGAGAATGGAGAGCCAATCACTTTCTAAGACCACTGAATAATTCAGATACGAGTCAGTGGATTTCAGCAATGCAAGAGGAAATGGAAGCTCTCTATAAAAATAAGACATGGGAGTTGCTGCAAGGAAGAAAACCGATTAGCAATAAATGTGTGTACAAAATCAAACGGAATGGTGATGACCAGGTAGAGCGCTATGCTAGAGTGGTTGCAAGGGATATGCTCAGAAAGAAGGGATTGACTTCAACGAAATTTTCTCACCGGTTGTTCGACTTACAACAGTCAGGGTGGTCTTGTCAATGTGTGCTACATTTGACTTGCATCTTGAGCAGATGGACGTTAAAACAGTTTTTCTCCATGATGACCTGGATGAAGAAATATATATGCTTCAACCAGAAGATTTCGAGGAACATGGAAAAGAAGATCTGGCTTGTAAGTTGATCAAATTTCTCTACGGGCTCAAACAAGTACCTCGATGCTGGTACAAAAAAAATTGACTCCTCCATAATGCAGATTATGCAGGTGAACTTGATAAAAGCAGATCCACAACAGGATATGTGTTAAATCTTGCTGGCGAGCCGTAAGATGGGTTCCAAAATTGCAGTCCGTTATTGTAACGTCAACAACAGAAGCAGAATATGTCGCAGCTACGCAAGCCAGTAAAGAGGCAATTGAAGATGTTGCTGGAAGAACTCGGCCACAAACATTAGAATAATGTTCTCTATTGCGATAGCCAGCGTACGTTGCATCTTGCAAGAAATCCAGCATATCATTTAAGAACCAAACACATCCGTGTTCAATACAACTTTGTTCGTGAACAAGTGGAAGAGGGATAGTGGACATGCAAAAGTTCACACTACGGATAATTTGGCAGACTACATGACCAAGGCAATTATTGTAGACTAATGTGGTGTCGTTCACCTGTGGATTGACCGAACATAAGTAACATGCAACGCGAGCTAGAAGAATGTTGTGAAGATCTGATTGGACTTCAATCAAGTCTTCAAGTGGAAGATTGTTGGCATAATAAAATAATCATATAGCACCTGTTTTTTCACATAGCACATGGTTTCTCAAAACATATGGTATGTTTGTTTTTTTATTATGGATAGTTAATTAGAAGCCATACGTGGGTGATGAAAGCAATGACGTTTAATGTCATTTGCATTGCCTTTGTAAATGGGGTGTTACTTCATTCGTAGTACACACCTAAGAAGAAAGATAACACACATAATAAGTATTAGAGAGAAGAAAAAGAGAGGTAGCGAGAAAATAAAATAGAGGGTTTATTTGGTTTGCTCCGACTATAAAGAGAGATGGTGTGGTTTTCTCCTTTATAGATTGAGAGGTTGTAACCCCTGTTTTTACTCCAGTAATGAAATTTCTACCTCGTCCGTGCTTTTTTTACCCCGATCAAAAAGGAGTTTTCAACGTTGTCCATTTATCATCACAGTTGTTTCCAATATTATTACACTGTCCATTTCACAACATTTATCACTATATTATTTGAGCACCCGTAAAACTACAAGTTACAAATTTAGAATATCAAGATGATGATAAGCTTAAGGGAGATACTTATTAGAGTAATAAAGTATCAACTTTATTTCATGGTGAAATATTATTACTATAGTTTCGTTTGAACATAGATGTCTCTTATTTGCCTGTCCTCAAACTTAGTGAAACAATACCATCTTCGGACTTCTGTTGACTAAAAGAGGTAAACTACGTTTTGACATAAACGTTAAACCTATATAAGTAATCCCTTATACTACTTCAAAGTTCCGTGCATCTATCGAGTTACAAATATAGTACAATATTATTATTTCTTTAATTTCAACTACGAGGAATAATCACAAGTATCTAATATGCAGTTGACTTTGACCAATTACACCAGACAGAAAGATGAAGCAGCTAACCGCAGAGATAAAGTACGAAGTGTTGACAATGAAGTGAGCCAAAAGCTCAAGGAAGATGTGATGATGATCTGAGCTAGAGTAGAAATTATTGAAGCAAAGGCTGAATAATGGGTTGAAGAGCTTCGTTGTGAAGCATTCATATTAACACTTGAGGTGTCAGTTCAAATACGATCCCATTAGATCTAGCGGGTTCAAGAAACAAAGGGAGATATTTATAAAAAATGGCCTTTGACATAGTCATTAAAAAAATAGCCTCGTAAATGATAAAAGACCAATGTACCCTTACTTACTCTGCATAAAAAACTATTTTACCCTGCTTCAATGGCACACTTAACGAAATTACAGCTTTTCACAGAGGTTTACCGTAAAATCTGAAAAAGCAAAACTAACTAAATAAAGCACCAATTTCAGGCCGAATTCACAGTCGAATCCAAGCTCCGAATCCATGGCAGTTCACGCGAGATCCAAAAAAGTGAAGGTAATTTTTTTAGTTTATGAAGAACTCGTTATCTACATCGTAGGGGACCCTAATTTCAGGCCGCAGGGTACCCTAATACGAAGCAGGGTAACCGTGCTTGCAACGTTAGGGGACCCATGCTTTGAAGCTCATGGATGCATGCGTGGAAGTGCATGGGACTCGTGGCGCAAGCGCAGGGATCCACGGCATTCGACCCGTGCTTTGTCTCGCTTGGGACCCTCGAAGCACAGCAGGGGACCCGTGCTTGCTAGCACAGAGACCAGTGCTAAGCTGTGTGCGAGACTGGTGCATGCTAGCGCGGGGATCCGTGCGTGCTAGCAGGGGATCCTCGCAATATAGTACGAGATCCGTGCTTGCTAGTGCAGAGACCCGTGCTTGCTAGTGCTAGGGATCCCTGCGTGCAAGTGCTGTGGTCCCGCACATAAGAGCAGAGGTCCCGCGCAGCACGCACGGGTCCCCAGTGCATCGTAGCGATGAGTCCCGTGCTTGTTAGCGCAGAGACCAGTGCTTGCTAATGCTGGGGACCCTTGCGTACAAGTGCTGTGGTCCTGCATATAACAGCAGAGGTCCCGCGCAGCACAACAAGGATCCGTGCGTGGAAGTAGCATAACAAAGATTCCCACTTGGTGGCGCGGGGGACCCGTGCGTGCAACCGCACGGAACCCGCAGTAAGCTTAGGGTCCCTGCACAGCATAGTAGGGATCCGTGCGTGGAAGCAGATCGAATTATGAGAAATTTGCCCGCAACAAAATCCGTTCGATCTAATTAGCTTACAATTTCTTATTTTTAGGTTATATTGAAAAAGCAAATTGCCCGAGGCGATGAAGACTTTGAGTGCCGGTTACATCTCACGTCACGCTACGGCGAAGTGAGCCAGAAGATCGTCAATTGGCCAAACGAGGATGAGCTGGCAATGAGGCTATCTCATAAAGAGACAGACGGAGCTTCATGATCGTGAGGAGCTTTGGATGATCCTCTGGAAGAGACTACTTTTTTCAAGATTGTAGTATTGCCTAATCACGGAGGTGAAGCTCGCATCCAACGAACCGGATGTGAACGTCAGGGAGGAATTCATCGATCGACCCCGGTCGATCGACATTGAGCAGCGGTTGGGGGAGTTGGCTGGTCAAGGATACGGTGCACGTCGACGACGAGAAGTTGAAGTTGGCGAACCTCTACTTTGCGGTCGCCGTCGTGCTGCCCCGACATTCCAAGAAGGATACCCTCGTTCCTTCTTGGACCCTTTATTTAGTCGAAGACTCGGGGCCTTCGCCCGTCACCCTTGGGGCAGCGTCCATTCACGGAGGCGAGTTCCACACGCCACCAACATCGCCGCCACCGGCGGGGCCATCGCACGGTAGGTATCCGTCGTCAGAGCAATTCGACAAATTTTTACGCCGCGTGGCACTTTGACACGCTTAGCAGTCGGTTCGACCAACTCAGAAATGACTTTGCGCAATTTCGAGACAATTACGATCGACGTTCCGAAACGTACGAGGAGCGGTTCAACTCGATGCAAGGGTGGGGCAAAAGCATGAGGGGAGTTGCGCAATCGTTGCAAGAGCTACGGTACGACTGGAAAAATTTATTCGATCCACGAGTTGACACCGACGCACCGTGGACCGGGTGGGATGAAGTTTTTAGAGCGGATCCACCCAGTTCGAGCACGTGGGGATGTCCAGGCCGTAAGTACGACTGGAGATCTTACCTTCCAGCACAATGGGACGGTGACGTCGACGCATAGAGTGAGCATTATGAGGTGGACCCATCTTCTTGGAGGGGCATCGACTTCGATGTTGGCGGCAGGGTATCAGCGCATGAGTTGACGGTGTCAATTTCGGCGGTGGCGGATCAGACGACGGGGCCAGTTTCGGTGGTGGCGGATCGGTCGACGGTGACAGTCAAGGGAAAAGATATGGTCGAGGCGACCCTGCAGGAGCGGTCAAAGAAGCCATCGAAGTACCAGCTGTCGTCGTTCACAGAATTCCCGCCGACCACTACAGTCCACCCTCCAAAGCTTTCGACGTTCGAGCGACATATCCAATTTAAGATAGACCAATTTTGGCCCGCGGTCGAAGCACATTTGTTAGCACTTATTCCGGTATGGGGTATAGAATTCGAGGGCCAGCTACAAAACCACGACCCTCGGTGGCTCCTAAACCTTGCGACTGAGGGTATTCCGCTCGATGACATGGTACGTATGAATTTACCAAATGCTTTTGCGCTTGCTTAAATATTTTCAGTAACGTCTATACTTTTTTGCAGCACGTCGATGAATCCATCTTTGGGGTCATCGCAATGTAGAGAAGTAGCAAGTCGTGCACGATGAGCGTGGCGTACATGCCCCACAACTTTAAGAAGCGAGTTGATGAGCAAGGGGAAAGTATCAAAGGGAAGGCGCACCCGAAATGGCTCAAGCAATGGATCCCGTAAACTAAGGGAGACGATGAAACGTGGAAGAACACGTCGTGGGATATAGCGTCCCGCATTGCCATCCCGGTCCGTACGCAAACCCATTGGGTGTTGTGCGTGATTGATACCACATCGCGAACGTTCACGATTTACAACACGGATCCACCTGCTGATGGCGACATGTGCTATCTCGAACGTGAGGTCCGTAGTCTGTTGATCGTGGTCCTGGAGATTTTCAGAAATTTGAACCTAATAAAGCGCATGTACAAGGGCAAGGGCTGGCCAGCTAGGTGGAGTCACGACTTCAGAAGACAAAATTCGTAAGTTTTCATGAATGTTGCGTTTTATTTGTCGTTCGTATTTTCGTGAAAAAAAAACATATAATGTTGGATATGATTTTCAGTGGAGAAGATGGTGTGACATTGTTGCGGGGCGACAATGTCGCTTATGGTGCCGAAGGACGTCTCTCGCTTGAGAAAACCTCGCCATTTGTATGTTCAATAATGATTGCAGCACTTTTTAAGAGTTGTTTTATTGTATTTTTAGTATCGAATATATACGATTTTCGTGAATGAGAATCTGTGATACGGATTTTCGGGTAGAAAATGATTTTCGCGGGCCGACTTTCACGCGCAGTACCTTGCATTCACGCACGGGTTCCCGAACATGAGCATGGGACCCGTGCGTGAAATCAAGGGACACCTGCGATGATGCATGGGTCCTGAGCATCTAATGCGCATCATGTGCGGGGGTCCACGGCTCATGAGCCCTGGTCCTCAGCGCTCGTGTATGCACATTTTATGATTAAATCTTTTCCACAAAATTATATATATAACTACTACTCAAAATCTTTTAAAAACCGTGAGTTGCTTTTTCACACATCAAAATCACATTAGATATGACATTACTGTTATGACACTGACAATATCACAGAAAAAGTAACGGACCAATGATTGACCAATGATTGTTGACTAGTCAATATAATTTCCGCACGGGCCCGGTCTGATGCTCACGGGACCAAGCACTTAAGCACGACTCCCCGCACATGAGCATGGGACCCATGCGTGAACTCAAGGGTTCCTCACATGGTCGCAGAGGTCCCGCACATCCGACGCGCATCGGCTAGCGCAGATCCACTGAACATGAGCCACGGGCCTCAGCGCTCATGCGCGGATACGTCATATAATGTCATAGCCCACAAAATTACGGTCTTTTGCAATAACTAGATACGCTTTTTCGATTGAGACATCCTAACCAAGTCACCAACATAAGGAAGTTGGTCTTAGGTAAATTTGCTCAATTATTATAACATCCAACTAATTCACCAACATCACATTCAAAACAATAACCAAATAGTGTAATTTTTTTCTTTTTGCATGCATTAACGACTTTAGAGTAATTTTTTGTCAAAGTTAATTTTTTTAGACTAATTTTTCATTATGATTAATTTTGTTAAAGTTTTAATATGTACAAAATTATAATTACTCAAATTATTTTTAAAACATGTGAGCAGTTTTTCCACACATCGAAAAGCACATCAGATTTGACAAGGCATTATGACACCGACATTAAAGCTGACATGTTTCAGACAAATAATTGACCAATAATTCAAAAGTAATTGTCTGCAAAGGAAGACCAATAATTGATTAAAATTAGGGTTTTAAATTTTTAAATGCACAAGACTCGCTTTATACAGCGCACGGGTTGCGAAAACTCTAACAGCTTGCAAAAACCTTAACAGCTTGCGAAAATCCTAACAGGTTGCGAAAACCATAACAGCTTGTGAAACTCGATTTTCGTAAATGTTATTTTCAGATGCAATGTGTTTCATGATGTGATTTCGAAACATAATTGAAGCCGTCCTAACAGCTTGCAAAATCCTAAGAGCTTCGAAAATCCTAACAGCTCTCTAAAACCCTAACACCTCGCGAAATCCTTAACATATTCGGGACCCCTGAAGTATTGAGCAATACCCCTGCTCTAGTGCGCGCACTGATGCGCGCTCATGTGCGCGGAACACCAGCACTAGCGCTCCGGGCCCCTGCACTGATGCGCGGGAACCCAGCACTAGCGCGCGGCCCCTGCACTGATGCACGGGATCCCAGCGCCAGCGCTCGGGGCCCCAGCACTGATGCACGGAAACATGCTCTAGTGCACGGGACCCGTGCTCTAGTCTCGGCCCCAGTGATGCGCGGGACCCCAGCACCAGCGCTCGGGGCCCATGTAAAGATGCGCAGGGCGGCTTCAGTTATGCGCGGGGCCACTACTCTAATGCATGGGGACCCTTAAATATGTGCGGGTACCATGTAGCATATATGCAATGACCACAGTGTCCTTCCAACTGGAAGGAAATTCGACACTCTCATGGTCACACATGATTGACACAATCACGTAATCTCTGGAGTTAAAATTCATAATCCGAACCAAAAAAACTTACGTTAAAGAGTGTTAGAGCTGGGTATTTATTTGAAGACTTCTTTCGAAGACTTGGTGCTCGACTTAGTGACAAAAATGAGGTTGTTTTTCTCTTAGAGACGATGAAGAAGAAAGAATGGATCGATATGGGTCGTTGTAATATTTATTACGTGCTGCTGTGCGTTCATCCAAATATATCTGTGCTACAAATTTTGTTGTCTAGATCCAACAACATAGCAAAGAATCTTTGGATGTTTCACATACGTGACACCCATGTAGTAATTCAAGGACCAGATCTACTACACTGCCTGGATAAGAATGCCCTTCACTGAAACTGAGTGGAGCACACGGACAAAAACGATCTATCATCGATTAAAATCTAAAGCCATACGGGATATTACAAAAAAATTAGCGATAATAGTCAAGTACGTTCGATAGACAACTTCGTAATACGACAAAATACGACGTAATTGACAGCTTTGCGCTTTATGTCGAATTAAATTATTTTATTTTACCTGGGTTGTAACGCAGACTGGTTATAGTGAGTGTACGCAAGCTGAACGTCGTCGCCTATGCGTACGCACATCGCCGATGAGTTTGAGTTGACGAACCTCGACAGAAGCTTCTTCGACGTCAACTTAGGCGACGGAGTTCTGCTTCTGGCGGCGACCAGCTCGAACCGACGGCGAAATAATCGAGCTGCTGAACACTCCCAACATGTTTCTTCGATCGATAGAGTGTTACCGAAACAATCGCAGAAAAGGAGAGAGAGGAAAGCAAACGAACGAGGTGATTGGATTTATAGAAAGTGATGGATAGGGGTTAGTTTGTAATTTACTCGTCATCTATGGTTTATTACTTTTGGATGTTTCTGATATGTGACACCCATGCATGTAATTCCTTTTCTTTATACATTATCAGCAACAGAGAATCCACAAAACCAGAAAAAGAATTCATATCTATCATTCCAAATCTTCAGCAACAGAGAATCCACAAACCCAGGAAAAGAAATCATATATATCATTCCAAATCACCGACTCCTAACTCAGAGGTCATATTTGGAATTATATGAAAAGGAAAAAAAGAAGAGGGAATCGAAACATGCCGTTTGACTTTGACGGCTCACATAGCGCGTGTTATAGCAACACTGAAAGTGCGGCTGGCGAAGTGAAAATGAAAGCGCAGCGTATCACCAATCTTCAATGCGTGGTGACGCCGGAACTCCACCCATCCGGCGGAAAAGCAAGGACGGCCTTTGTCATATAGGAATTGCAGACGAAATGTTAGGTTGTCCGGCCCGTGACGTCCACAATTTCGTCAGCGACAAAATTTGCAGCACGATAAAGGCGATGGGTATTGGCTTGAACAAAACGAATGCAAAATATATCAAATATTATGAATATGTCACTTATGAATAAGTAAAAAAGAAGAAAGCAATGCCCAGTGTGTCCTTGCAAAAACGGGAGAAATGATATACTTGCATCGCACCAATTCATCTTCCATGAGACGCTCCAACCAACTTCAACTGCTCGACAATCCACTGAGGAATGTTTCCATTTAGATCCATAGTAACCTGCGCCTTCTTATTCAGCTTCAGCACCTTTCTAAAGTGTTCATCTTGCACATAACTTGGAAAGACAAAGACGCGAGGATACTTAGCAGAGTCCGCATAGATTCGCCTCTAGCAATCTAGATATACGTCGAGACAATTGGACTTGAGAATATCTCCGAAAAGCAACATGTAAAAGCATTGTGCATCCACGTTATTTCGCAAAGGTTATCACTGCATAAGAAAATTAGAACGTGTTTATGTAAGACAAATGAATTCCATATCGAAAGAAATAATGTACCTAAAATTTTAGCGCTTGAAGGTATTTTTCAATGAGCATGCAATCATCGTCATGGATATATTGACGCCCGGAGAAGTCCAATCGCCCTAGGTACTTCTTGCTCCATTTCTCATGTCTATCCGCATTCGAATCCTCATCACTCAGATTGACAGTTTCTTTGGTCGGTTTGCCTTTTGGAACCTTTTTACGTTGTGTGGAGCTATCCAGTGTGGTAAAGTCCAAGTCCTCTTCTTCTTTCGATCGCGTCTTATTCGAACTCCTTGGGCAATCGATTAAAACAACAGAATATGGAGCCTTAACCACTGTCACAAGTGTCGGAAATCTACAACCGGTAGAATCGATAAACCCACCAAGGCTTCACCCACCACATCGTCATCCGCGGCCATATCATCCCTAAAGCCACATCATCCACAGCTTCTCCTTCATCCCTTGCAGCCACATCATCCATAGTTGCCCCATCATCCTCTGCAGCCACATCATCCATCGCTGCCACATCATCCTCCGCAGCTACATCATACCTCGCAACCACGTCATCCATAGATATCGCATCATCTTTCGTAGCATCATCCTCCATTCCACATCATTCCCTGCCGCCAGATCATCCAAAGCTACCACATCATCCTTCGTTGCATCATCCTCCATTGCCTCATAATCCCTTGCTGTCACATCCTCATCACCCTCATTATGCTTCACCCCAACATCTTCCTTATTCACACACGACATCAAATCGTTAATAATATCATCCTTAGCCCTCACTGCCACTTCCAACTGCTCAATACGAGCGATCAACATGGATTAAAAACACCTTCAGTAACCTTAAGCATGGAAAACAACGTTTAATAAATAAAAATTTTCAAATTGTGTTAAATATAAATAATAAAGCAATTTAATTACCTCTACAATATTAATGGGCTGCATTAACGGCATCTCATTCCTTCGTACGTGGAAGGGTGTCACACGTTCCACCAACAAAAATTCTTTCTCCGCCATTGCGACATCGTTAGCCACCCTTTTCTCCTCCCAATTGAATAACCGAGGGAATGTGCAACGCCCGCTTCTTTGCTAACAAAGGTACGCACTCGTAAGCTGTATTACCCGTAAAATTTAATACCGGATTAGCTTATAATTAGCGGGTGAATATTTTGTAGTGTTCGAAATTAATGGAGTTAATTTTCGAACAAACCCGGTTTTTTGAAATCGAACCGAAAATAATGATTGGGCCCGAGAGTGAATAAATTAAGTGGGCCGAAAATGCTTAGAAAGTCCCAAACAATAATGTAGATCAAATAATGATAGAGCCCAAAGGAGTTAGTGAAGGCCCAACTTGAAGTGATTAATTAATAAAGGAAATGGCCCAAATAAATTAATAAAGGCCCAAATGACTTGAGATAGGGATGAGATTACGTAATGGCTAGGGGAAAACACGTTGGTATCACGTCACCCCTTAATACTTAGCCAGAAACAATCATTTCTAACCAAATAAGAAACGCGAGAACATAAAGGGGAGAAAACAAAACCAATGAAAGAAAGAATAAGGTCGTTAGGAAGCAGAGAAGAGTTTAGACAAGCTCCATCCGATTTCCAACCTAGGAAATTAATTCAAACAGCTAAGGAGGTTAGGTAGGTGGTTTTTAACTCTACAACCCGTATTATTTTCCTAAAATGGTTCGAAATTCGGATGAAAGGTCATCAGAATTTAAAAGAGTTCATTTTATGGTTTTTCGAAATTTTATGATATGTTTTGATGTGCTATTATGTGCTTTTCGAACTCGGTATATGATGGATATTACTGCTGTGCTTATGTGTTTCGCGGTGATGATTATGCAAAAATTTCTCGAAAAATTAGGGTTTTTTTAGCATGAAAAATTGTTTTTCGAATGAACAGTCGGGCGATTGTTACATTCGGTCGATCTTATGTCTCGCGGGCTAGAGCTTTTCGCAAGCTCTGAGATAGCGTCGGACTGATTTCAAGTTTCGCGGGCCGATCGACTTTCGCGGGGTGATTTCTGTGAGAGCCGTTGGGCTTCTCGCGGGCTGGAACGGGCTTCGCGCGTTCGGTCGGGCGATTTGCGAACTCGGCGAAAACTTTCGCGAACTAGGGTGTTGACCCAAGCGTTTCGCGGGTTGACCATCATTTGAAATGTGGGATCAGCCGAATCTGGGTTTGGGCTTTGATCTAATTTCGTATGAGTTGACCAACGGTTTAAATTTTGCACTTTTGCCATATTCAGGCCTTATTATTTTAAATAAAATTATTATCGGCCCAAATCATCTTAACTAGAATATCTTAATTTGACTAGGAATTCCGGGTCAACCCATATTTTAATATTTAAAGATTATTTTTAGATTTAAAATGTTCGACCTATTTTGATAGTTGTACGAGTTATGTAATTTCGGTGTATTTGTTACATGTGATTGATTCTGTGTGCATTTCACGACATACACGTGAGAGATTGATGCACCGTATTTGTACGGTGATGCCTTACGGTGTCGAATGAGTGGGGTAGAGTTGTCGAGTTTGGCAGTCAGGTTTAGACTCGATTGGGCACCTAGTGGGAGATAGGGTTAGCGACACCTGTCTAATCGGGATTGAGCCACCCGAGGTGTACACCACCGGATATGTGATTTGGCTCAGTGACGGCAGACAGGCGTGGAGAGACCTGTCTACTCGGGTATATTGGTACACTACACGTGGTGTAAAATCGTCATGATGAGATTGTGATTTGCGGAAGAAGCGACCTAGCGCGGCCGGTGTGGGCTACCGCATAATTATGGCGTACTTTGTAAGTGCGTGCGGGTGTCGAGTCTAGCCGAGGGCCATATTATATGTTGAGATGTGACGTAGGATCGAGCGTGCATTTTATTATGATGTGGGGATTTGGGATTGGGTTGAGTGAACGCACGCATCGCTTGTTTTTACTACCACCTACTAGGTAATTGCTCAGAGTTTATTTTTGTAGGTGATACTAAGCCCGACACCGATGTGTCAGGGTTAGTTGTAGGCTGGCTGGCGGTGGTGACTCCACGGGCTTTTGAGGCCGGCGCAGTACATGTGACGCGACCTGTGGAGCGATGTAGGGTATTCGGGTTTAGATTTTTGGGGTTGTGGCCCGATGTATTGCTATGACACTTTTTGCAAACTCGATACTATGTTATATATGTATATTATTTCCTTAGAAAGTTTTTGGTAGATCGGGTCGTCCGCGACTTTCGTTGCGGAAACCCGCCGAATTAAGTAATTAAGAAGGGTCGCCAAATAAGCCCACATCTGTAAATAAAAAAGAATTAACTTACAACATTTCAGAACTTTCAATCATGGTTCTGAAATCGGGTTTTCGAACCGAACCAGATATTTTAGTGGTTTAAGGTTTAGTGGTTTAACCGGTATAAAACCGGAATCAAACCGGAGTCAAACCGATACGTTTATATATGATTATATATATTTTTATGATTGAATCAACCAAATAACATTAGATTGTATACATGTTTATTTAGTAATTGTTTCTATAGTGGAATTTAATAAAATTGTGGGTCAAAATTAAATAAGTAAATTGTGTTGGTAGTTAAAAATTAATTATTCAGTGGGCTACAGAAATTAAAACTATAAAATTTGGGGTCAAAACGAAATAAAATTAAAATACATGGTTCAAGAGTTAATTATAAAAAAACAATAAAAATGACGGATAGTAGAATCGAACCCAGCCTTCTTATGTTACAAGCCCATTACCTGACCACTGGACCACATAAAAATATCTGCAAAGTACTCGTTTTAATAAATTATATTGTAATTTGCGTTTTTTGTTTTTTTATTAAAAATTAAACCAGACCGGAATCGGACCGGATTTCCGACCGGTTCGCCGGTTTCCGGCCGGAACCGGCCGGTCCGGTCCGGTTTTCAAAACCTTGCTTTTCAATACGAATAAATGAGTTAAATTACCATTAACCCGATGGTACACCCATTCATCATCGCTTTCTCCGATTCGTTACGAAAGGCACCGGCTAGATTCATCTTGGAGACTAAGAAATCGTGAGCTAATGTTCCCTCGCATACTCCCCAATCGAATCCAACTCATCAACATATGCATTCACAGATGCGTTTTTGGAATTACCCATAGGGAATAACAAATAATTAAACAAAAAGAGCACAAATAACCAAGCAAAATCATTTACGTTTTCATTCCTGCACTTCCTAAACTCCAGCAACAACTTTGTATGCTCTTTCGGCCCCAAAAAGTCGCTTCACTATATCTGAGGGGATTATCTCTTTGGGATTCACATACTTACCAACCGAGTGAAGCCCCATAACCACACTAAACTCTTCTCAGGCAAAGACTACATCCATATTGTTCCCAAGACTAAAAGAATTCGTAGATGCATTGTAACGACGTAACAATAAAGGCCGCCCGCCACTGGCTGGACGGGCGCGGGCAATCTCGTGGCTGTCCTGATAAATGAAGGCCCGCCCCCTGCAGGTGGACTTAGCCCGCCCATTTTTAAAAATAGTAGGAAAATAGATCTAATTTAATCAACTTCTTTAATATTAATTATTTATGTTATTAAAGTATAAATCATTGCTCAAAAACAATAAAATTCAATATAATTTACTTATATATCTATATTTAATATAATTATTTGTTTTTTTCACTTTTTGGCATCCCAGCCTGCAGCCCGCCGAGCCAAACCACTAAAGCATGCGCCTACCCGGCCATGCCCACTTCCTGGCGGGCCTAAAATTTTACAGCCCTCGAGCCACAGACACTTTGACAATTTTATATATATGTCGTGTCAAACGTCGCCCAATATTAATTTGTTATGGGAAATGTAGGTTTTTTTTATTTGTGACGTCACAAACTGGATTTGTGGCATGGTTTTGAGAACCGGACCAGACCGGCCGATTCAAGCAGGAAACCGGAGAATCGGCCAGAAATCCAATCTGATTCCGATACAGTTCAGAATTAATTAAACGAAAACAAAATTCGGATTAATTTACAAAATAGAGTTAAATGTTGTATAAAAGGTGCAGACAAGTGGTTTATGTGAGAGTTTGTATTTAAAGGTCATGGGTTCAAATCTTCCTATGGACATTACTTAAATTATTTTTGGTACTTTATTTTACAATCAATTTCTTATTTTCCTTCCTATTTTATGTTTATTTAATTTTTGGCCCCCTACTGTATCAATTAATTGATGGCATTTCACTTTATAACTAGTTTTTGATCCTCCAATATTTTTTATTTGATTGATAACATAATATTATATATTTAGGAGCAGCAGTTTGACTCGGGTTTGATTGCAATTTTATACCGTTAAAGCACTAAAATTTCTAATATTGTTCGGAAGCCCAGTTTTAAAACCAGATTTGTGGTCAGATTGGAATGGTAAAATACTGGTCAATCTTTCTTCCCATCTATTTTGCCACGAGGAATGTTTTTTGTATTGTGATGTCACAGATTGTGATTTGTGGTTAGATTGGAATGATACTGGTCAAACTTTTCTTCCCATCTATTCTGCCTCGAGGAATGTTTTTTATACAGATGAAGTTTCTGGTTGGACACGTGTCTTCTTTATTATTATCACTTTTAATATATAAATATATATATATATAATATATCTCTATTCTCTACTATGCATTAATAATTTCATTTATAAATAAAGTGAACCATCTTTTCTCGTCTATACTATCACTACCTTACCGACCATACCAACAGCCAACAAATCATCATCAGTAAACTCGCCGCTCTCCAAACACCGCTTAATGGAGGCATTGCTGTGGACAAACCCCGGCGAACCGACGGTCCCAGTAGGCGACTCAGAAAGCTCGCCGATGACTCTATGGAAGACCCACCCAATTCCTCGGGTCGAATCGCCGACGTCGGTCCGTGTTCGTATCCGCGCCGCGAGCGTGAATTTCGGTACCTTAACGGTGATTCGAGGGGATCAAGAGGAGGCGATGCCGTCCCTAGGGAAGATTCCGGCGTCGGATTACTCCGGCACCGTCGATGTTGTGGGGCCCAGCGTGACCAAATTCAAGGTTGGGGATAGGGTTTGTTCGTACGCTACTGCTGGGGCTTTTGCCGAGTTCATCGTCGCCGATGAGTCCGAGCTGTAAGGACTTTTTAAACTTTTCACTCCTTTTCTCTTGGGTTAGCTTCTTATATTGGGAAAGAAATAGAAGAAAAAATCTGTCGATGGGTTACTTAGCACATGAATGGTAGATGAATTAAATATCGTATCAGAAATTTGAGATGATGAACAGTGAATGCATAGTGTTTTATCAAGAGCTTGGCTAAAAGAAGTGGTAAAAAAAAGGAATCGCTAATTTATAGCACTATGTGTGTCAATTAGAGGAGATTAAGAACGTCTGAAGCCCAAGTCGAATAACTGCTCTGCTATAGCACTATGTGTATCAATTTCGTTTCTGACCCTTAGATCGAAAACGACACAGATTTCTTGTGCCCAATGGGGTTGACATGGTTGCCGCTGGTGCACTAACTGCTGTCTATGGAACATCACACATTGCACTTGTTCATAGAGCACAATTGCGTGCTCGTCAGGTATTATTATATGATAGAAAAAAGAGAAAAGAAGATCTACTTTTGAGTTACTATATGATAGAAAAGAAAAGAGAACTCAAAAAGTAATGAACGATTAGGTACTATTGGTTCTTGGAGCGGCTGGAGGAGTAGGAACAGCTGCTGCACAAATTGGGAAAATCCGTGGCGCCATTGTTATTGCAGTCGTAAGGTCATTAAGTGGTCGATCCTTTATTTTCTATTTGCTAGATTTATGGACTAGCAATAAGCCTTTGTAGCTTTCAATGAAGGACGTGTTTTTGATGTTGTGGGCTGTTGTTAATTAACTTGACAGAGGAGATGAGAAGGTGAAGTACATGGAGTCGATTGGCGTGGACCATGTGGTCGACACTAGCAAAGAGAACATTCTAGAAGGTGTTAAGAAGTTTCTAGAATCGAAAAGCCTCGAAGGAGTTGATGTCCTCTTCGACCCCGTCGGTGGAAAAGTCTGCGAAGATTGCTTACCTTTGCTTAATCGTGGCGCCAGCATATGCATCATAGGGTTCGCCAGTGGTCAAGAACCCGTTATATCTGCGAAATATGCCCTTGCTCAGGTATGATCCTTTGTTTTTTTTTTATATTTAATCTTTCTATATGACCCATATTTTTTTTTCTGATTTAGAATTGGACGATACACGGAATATTCTTTGGAAGCTACAAGACGTATTGGCCTCGAGCGCTTGAAGATTCGATGGAGGAGTTGCTGTCTTGGCTGTCGAAGGGATTGATCACTATCAATATTTCGAAAACGTACAAACTCTCGCAGGTCAGAAGAAATAGAATGCTTATTAAATACGATGTTTTGTTTGCTCTTATGTTTGAATATTTCTGGTGATTTTGAAGGATTTGTTGTTTTGAAACCTTTACAGGCTCATCTTGCTTTTAGTGCTCTAAAGGATAGGAAGGTTATGGGGAAGGTTGTGATCGTGTTTGATGATGGTGATAATGGCATATGAGGCGTATGGATATCTATAGATGTAAAATAAGATATATTATTGTTAGGGGTCGTTTTACTTCTAGTGTTGTCCAGTTGTTGATTAGGTTGTGTATCAAATTTGCCTATTTGTCTAGTAAATCTTAGAGGTTGGACTCATGTGCATCTCATTGTGTGGTTTTATTTATGTAATTTAGTCCTGATGTTTGGGGTTATGAGCGTTCTGATTCTCTATGTTCTGATGCGTGTCACTTATAATTGCAAATGTTATCGTTTTTTGGGTTAATTTTTGTCCTTCGATTAATTTAATCACTAATATAGAGATCATTTAAACCTCATAATCAACTCTCTTCTTAGATTAAAGACCTTTGTGCATCATCACACCCACATTTGAAAACAAACAAAGCATCACCATTCGGATCAGTCTCTAATCAACATACATCCACAAACATGTGTTTGCAATTTGTAAGACAATCTCCAACTTAAAAGCGCATTCTGAAATCCAAACGCATTCTCAAACTCGAAATGTAATTATTCTCCGACCGATAAACCAATTCGCAAACTTAAAAGACTATCATTGTAATATTCTCTTCTATCCGATTTTTTAATATTACCAGAAATTTACAACTTTACATAGGGAGAAAAGGCTTGAATCTAACATTATCAAAGGCACCCACAAAATAAAGCTCAACACGAGATTGGGGAGATGAAGCCAGGGAGACAAGGCTTGAATATTACATTATCAAAGGCACCCACAAAATTGTCAGACGTAACATTTCTTACCTTTTTGGGGTTTATTTCTCTCTTTTTTTGTGAGTTTTGTTCAAACTTGGGGGTATTGGTTGTTTTAGCTGTGGCTGATTGTCGATATCAGTCTTGGCTGATTGGATTGGCCCTTCTTCAATGGCAGACTGACTTTGCTGAAGTCCACGCGAAATTCTTTGATTTCTATATCAAATCCTCTTCGTCGAGGGTCATGATCAGGCCTCGCATTCTTGATGAACTGGAGTACGTTGTTGACGGTGAGTTATTCTTGATCTCTTCTTGAACATCACAATGGAGGATAGCGAGATTGGGTTCGGCTTTGGGGGATGCGGCGAGAATGGTGGAGGAGTGCTTCTGTATCTTGCACTTCTCGATAATAGAGGCTACATGGACTTTTTCTGCTCGTGGTGGGCGAGAGAAGTTAGCAAAATGTACAGATGTTTGTCTAATTTATTTTATATGAAGATGCGTGCCTTGTTAATCTTTTTTCAGAGTTGGAGGCGTTATTGCTTGCTTTCTCTTTTCTGATAATAAATATTGGGATGATGAAAAGGACTTTTGCGTGTTTGCCGGAGAAAGATAGCAAAAACTTGATGCGGAGACCATCCTAGGCAGATGTATAACTATTTAAATAAGGGTAAAATTGTAAATTCCACTTGAGTCAACGTAATACTATCTAAATCCACCTACCAAACATAGTGGACATCATTAGTTAATGCCGCCAACCAAACACCTCGAAAAACCCATATCCCCCATTATATAAATCCGTCTTAAACTAGTACCCTCTAAACCCATCCCTCCAATCAAACGGGCCCTTAGTATATATATTTTGGGTTTTTGGGTATCGGTTGGAGATGATCTAATCAACATCAAATGGCGACGTAGATGCAAAAAAAATTCAATTATAATTTCAACCTGATAAACCCTAGCATCATTAGACGCCTCGATCGCCAGGAAAAACTTTGCAACGCTTAGAGTTGAATCTAGGTTCGGTGTCACTGTTGCATAAATAAATGTAAACACTACAAATTACTTACCATTTCCTAATCAATATACATCCACCCATACCCGATGTAGAACATGTGTTCGCAATTTGTAATCAACACCAAATGGTTGCTGTCAAACTGCCGGCGGAGCGGTAACCCGCCATATAAAAAAATGTTAAGAGATAAAAAAAAATAGAAAAAGAGGAAATTTAAAAAAATAATAAGATTTTTAGTTCGAAAGTATTTGTAGGTATTTGTAATTTAATGATAACGATTTAATAATAATTTATTTATTTTATTAAACTTTATTCCACTTAAAATTATAATTAAAAATATAAAAAACCTATATAAGTTATTTATACATATATTATTTAACATAAAAATATTTATTTAATTAAGGCGGGCCTGCCCGCGGCTCGCTCCGACAATAACAAATCATTAATAACTGACTAGCTTTGGCATGGAGACATTGTTGTGGACAAAGCCCGGCGACCCTTCGGTCCGTTGGGGAGCTCACTGCTGACTCTGTCAAAGACTCACCCAATTCCTCGGGTCGAACCTTCGCGTCGGTCGTATTCATATTCGAGCCACGAGCGTGAACTTCAGTATGTTGACGGTAATTCGAGGGGTTCATAAGGAGCGATGCCATACCTCGGGTCAATTTTGGGATGTGATTACTCTAGGACCGTCGATGTTGTGGGCCCAGAGTGACCAAGTTTAAGGTCGGGGAAAGGGTTTGTTCGTACGCTTTTGCTGGGGCTTTTGCTGAGTTCGTTGTGCCCGATTAGTCCGAACTTTACGAAAGAACTAACACCATATTAGTTTTTTGAACACTAAGTACCAAAATCCATTTGATTGTATAAAATGTAAAACACCGTGGTGGTATATTTAATCATGCGCTCCTCTCATTTTGCACCAGCTGATTGAGGGTTAAAGTGGTAAATTTAGACACCATTAGGAGTACGTTGTTGAGTGTAGACAATATCGGTAAATACGATACTAAGTTCAGAATCAGATCGGGACAAGTGTGTTTCATCTAAAATGTTGTTAGTAACGTGCATTTCAGTAAATCCGTGTGGTCTATAGTGAATTTTGCGGAAGCAAGTTCAACGAATTTTGCAAAAATGAAGGAATTGCTCGACATCACACTGTTCGAATGACGCCTCAACAAAATGGTGTTGCCGAGCGCATGAACCGAACGCTTTTAGAGAGAGTTCGATGTATGATCTCCAACGTTGGGTTATCAAATAATTTTTGGGCTGAAGCTATTGCGGCAGCATGTTATATTGTCAACCGCTCATCGTGTTCACTGATCAATTTCAAGACTACAGTCAATCGATCGATCAAGGACAATCCAAGCGTGTGATCGTTCGATTACGAGTCAGTGTACAAATACAGATAATCCCCTAATTCATCTTGTATCATTGTTACGGGCTCCCACTTCCCAAGTGAACAGTTGGCATAACCGTTTTGGACCCATCGACAAACAAGTTATACTTGTCGATCCAGTCACCCAACTGGAGACTTAGATTTGCGGACTAATTTTAATATTGCATTATCTCAGCTTACTGGTGCCACTATCTGTCCCCACAGAATCAGTTACTGAACTGCCAATATTTGGATTTTATTAATTTGTTTTATCCACCCAGACTGCAACGTGAAATTTTTAGACTAATTAATAATTTGCCTTTTAATTTATTTATCCAATAATTAGTTAATGATGAATAAATCATTCCATTAATAGAAGTAATCAAATTACATCACTAAACACTACACAATTACTAAATTGCCCTCGTACTCCTAGTCCTCGTACGACATCTAGGGCATATACCTCAACAGAAGTATGGCCAGGTACTCCTGCTGATTACTCCAACTTAAGAATATTTGGGTGCCCAGTTATATGCACGTGAACGAGGAAAAGTTAGAGCCTAGAGCTAAGAAGTGTATTTTTCTCGATTACGCCTCAGGGGTGAAAGGATATAGATTATTTAATTCTTATTCCAAGTCACCCAAACTTATAATTAGCAGAGATGTTACATTTGGCGATCTTCTATGTTACATCATTCAAAAGAGTCTACTAATCCTTCTACTAAAAAAAAATAATGATAGTGTCCAGAACGAGGTGGAGCTCGAGATCAACAGATCAAGATGAGCCACAACCAAAACCTGATTCAGATCATGTTGAAGATGAAAGCACCGAGCATGAATATTCTATAGCTAGAGATAGACATAGACGGGAGATTCGACTACCACAACGGTACATTAATTTAGTTTCGTACGCTTTATAAGTTGAAACAGCCCGCTCACGGGACCTGTGGAATTGGGCCCACTGCACTCATTGATTGTCCGGCCCCACTGCATCACCACTAGCCTTCCAGCGTGCTTTGCACTGCACGCACCCTGAGCTACTTCCCAGGGGATCACCCATCCCAGTGCTACTACAAGTCAAGCACGCTTAACTTTGAAGTTCTTATGGATGGACTCCCGAAAAGAAAGGTGCACATTTGGTGATATGAGTTGCGCAATCAATTCTCTTATACCATTCCTCAACTTGACAAGCCCATACATTATCAGTCTCGGGAATCCTCTCATTCGGGTCTGGAATCTTCATGTATCCATCAGCCGAGAAGCCCCGCCAGGAGCTGCTCCATTTCCGTGCCCCTCTCTGGCACTGGCGATCACTCCCCGCCCTCATCGGCCTCGGGTGTTACATCAGTGGCACAAGAAAAAGTGGAGACGGAGAACCTTCTACCTATTCGGAGGCAATAAAAGATGTCAATTCTTGTAGCCCTGCACAAGAATGGTACTTGGATTCTTGTGCCGCCACCGAAGAAAAAGAAAATAATCGGATGCAAGTGGGTCTTCAAGAAGAATGAAGGTTTATCTGGTTCTGACGATGCAAGGTATAAGGCACAATTAGTCGCGAAATGCTATAGTTTGGTACAAAGAGTTGATTTTAATGACGTATTCTCACATGTAGTTACACATAGCTCTATTGTGTATTACTTACATTCGTTGCCATGTATGATTTGGAGTTAGAACAGCTTGACGTAAAGACGCGTTCTTACATGGCGATTTAGACGAACAGATTTACATGAAGCAACTTGAAGGCTTCATAGTCGAAGGAAAAGAAGACCAACTATGTTTGTTGAAGATATCCTTATATGGATTAAAGAAGTCTCCAAGACAGTGGTATAAACGGTTTGCTTCTTTCATTTTTGGTCATGGATTCTCCAGGAGCAAATATGATAGTTGTCTTTACTTCTGGAAGTTAAATGACAGTTCGTTCATTTATCGATTGTTATATGTTGATGACATGCTTATTGCGGCTAAGAATCTTGCAGAAATTCACCAATTGAAGAGCTTATTGAACGGTGAATTTGAGATGAAAAATTTGGAAGCAGCTAAGATGATTCATGGTATGGAGTGAATAGCAACAAAATCTCGACCCGCGGGGTATGGTCTCTGTTCGTTACAGACTTATCTATATTAGTATATCCCAGATTTTATTTACCAACTAACGCTTAAAGTGTTCGTTACAGGGCATATAAATAACAAATGTGTTAGGTCAGTTGTTCCACGAGAGTATCATAAAGAAGAATCAGTTCACTGTTTTTCTGTGACGCAACAGTATGGAAGGCAGAATCAACCAATAACAAAGTACGGACGGGGAATTGTTCCTTTTCTATTTGCTGCAGTCAGGGCAGAGTCAAATTGCCACCCTTGAGGCATGCGCCGCAATATCTATTGAATATGTTTTCTGAGCAGTCTTTTCGACAAAACATCAGAATTCATAACTATATCCTTGCCTTTACGTCAATGGGTGCAAAAATTGACACTTCAGTTAAGCAACGAACGGGTGCTTATGTTTACAGAATTCATGGTCAGAATTACCATAATATTGGATCACTGCTTCCAGTAGATGGCGATCGCCCCAAGTTTGCTCAGCTGTATCTATGATACTGCAAATGAAGTTAGTAACAGGATTAGTACGATATCAAGAGAGGTTCCGGGAAATCTGGATGCATCCGTAGTTGCAGAGCTCGTAAAAATTATGGATAGAAACAACGAACTTGCGAAGGTCTTTAGAATGGCTCGAGACAGGTACGAATCAGGCCTAACAGAGGAATTTTCAATAAGGTTGGTGGGTCGTAGTCGCCGTGACAAACAGTATGACTTACCTGCCACAAACGAAATTGCCGGACTGATAGTTGGTGACTTTTCCATGATAGATGGTCAGAGGGATATAATTGTCTAGACGAAAACAGGACAACTTCAGAGAATAAGTGAATTACATCCGTCTTTCATGTCCATGCAGTATCCCATCTTATTTCCGTTTGGAGAGTCTGGTTTCCACGACCAGATTCCTTACCGCAACGCGAATAATTCTACGCTGAAGAGGAAATTCTTAACAATGCGAGAATTCTATGCGTATCAGTTGCAGACGAGGTTGTCTGAAGGCAAGGCTATCATAAGAGGCGGCAGACCGCTTCATCAGTATGTTGTGGATGCATATATGGCCATAGAGCAGGAACGATTACATTGGATTAGAAACAACCAGCAAACGCTTAGACCAGATATTTATAATAACATATATGATGCAGTATCTAGGGGAGAGACCAATGCCAGGTTGCTTGGCAAAAAAATAATTCTCCCATTGTCGTTTACAGGATCTCCAAGTATATGGTTGAAAATTATCACGATGCACTTGCAGTTTGTAGGTGGTATGGCAATCCACAGTTATTCATAACCATTTCAGCAAATCCAAACTGGGAAGAAATTGGTTGCCATCTTAGAACATATGGAAACGACTTTTCAAATAACAGGCCAGACCTGCAATGCAGATTGTTCAAGGTGAAATACGAAGTGGTCTTTTCTTTAAGAGTTGTAGAGCAGGTATGTTTTCAGAATTTATTTGCGATGTGTTTCCGTGTAGAATATGTATTTCATCAACAGTTTTGACTCATATTTTCGTTTATCTTGCAGTCTTATATACAATAGAATTTCAGAAGCGTGGTCTGCTACATGCACACATTTTGGTATGGCTAAATGGATTTTCTGCTGAGCCCACGCCAACCCAAGTTGATGAAGTTATTTGTGCAGAAATTCCTGACAGAGAACGTGATAAGAAGGGTATAAATTGGTCGAACAGTTTATGATGCATGGACCTTGTGGGCTTGATGGATCAAGTTCGCCGTGCATGGAAAATAACAGATGTGTGAAGAAATTTCCACGACAGTTCAATGAGATAACTGCTGTGGATGAATCCGGCCACGTTCGTTACTGCAAGAGAAAAAATGAAAGATACATTATCAAAAAAAATATCGTGATGGATAACGGATTTGTAATCCCACATAATTTACAGATGCTGAAGAAATACCAGGCGCATATAAATGTGGAATGGTGCAACACGACGAGGGCAATAAAATACCTATTTAAATATATCACGAAGGGTGTCGACAAGGCAACAATGATAATCGAAGACAGAGTATCTTCCAGCCAACGTTCTGGTAGGATGGCTACAACAAACGACGACAAAATAAGGTATTTGGACAGCAGATATTTATCTGCCTGTGATGCAATGTGGAGGATTTTTTCCTTCGACGTCCACTACAGAAAACCGGCTGTGCAACGATTACCATTGCACTTAGAAGGGCAGCAAAGTTTGATGTACAACGATATTGTTGACCTAAAAAATATGATGTCGAGAGAGGGTTTACAGAAGTCTATGTTCACAGAATGGATGGAGTCTAACAAGCGTAGAAGAGGCAAGGCTTGACTTACATTCAGTTTCCTTCAAAATTTGTTCAGGAATTCTTCTAAAAAAGCCTGGACACCGCGTAAGAATGGGTTTGTTATTGGTAGGGTAGTGAACATACATCCAACAGCAGGTGATTTATATTATATGAGAATGTTGCTGACGATCGATAAGGGTCCTATGTCTTACAAAGACATACGGACGGTTGGAGGAGAAATCTGCCCAACGTTCAAAGAAGCTTGCAATCGAAGGGGATTATTGGATGGAGACTCGGAGTGGTATGAAGCTATTAATGAATCATCTCACTGGGCTTCTCCCAAACAGCTTCGTCAACTATTTGTCACGCTTTTGATTTTTTGTGAGGTCAGCAATCCATTGAACTTGTGGAACAGTTTTTGGAAATTCCTCTCTGAACATAGTTCTAAGGCAGAAGAGACTGTTTGGGTTTCCAGATTTACATCTCAACGACAAACAAATAAAAAACTACACGCTTGCAGAAATTGAGAAACTTTTGATGCAGAGCTCGAAGACTCTGTCAGATTTCCCACAGATGCCGTTGCCGCCTAAAAACATGCTGAAAGAACTTAATAATAGAATGTTGATGGAAGAAAGATGCTACAGCGTCGAGGAGAGTGAAGTTGAATTTCAACATCTGATTGAGACGTTGAATCAGGATCAGCAACGAGTGTTTGACGATGTTATTGCATCAGTCCACAACAACTTAGGACATATGTTCTTTCTCTACGATCCTGGAGGCACCGGCAAAACCCACGTGTACAGAACTATAATTTCAAGATTGCGATCTGAATCTCTGGTAGTCCTACCCGTGGCATCCTCTGGTATAGCAGCGCTGCTTCTGCCCGGTGGGAGAACGGCTCATTCGAGGCTTAAAATTCCTATAAATATTCAAGAAAATTCTATGTGCAATATAAAGCATGGAACAATGCTAGCCGAGCTGATTATGCAAACGAGTTTGATAATATGGGATGAGGCTCCTATGGCTAACCGATTTGCATTCGAAGCTTTGGACAGAACAATGAGGGATTTGTTGTCTAATTTGGATATGATGGCTGATAAAAAACTTTTGGAGGAAAGACGGTCTTATTAGGCGGAGACTTTAGACAGATTCTTCCCGTAATACCAAAGGGCAGCAGACAAGATACTGTTGAGTCGGCCATTAACCGTTCATACTTGTGCGATGACTCTCGAGTGTACAGCCTAACACAGAATATGAGGCTTCATGCGTCTGAAATCGAATTTTCAAACTGGATTTTGCAAGTTGGAAATGGAAGTCCTCAAGAGTCGGTTCTTAAAAGCGCAGAAACAATAAAGATTCCGAAGGAATGTACATCAGTTCTCAGGGTGATAATGTGCGTGATATATCGAACTATGTATATTCTGAATTTGAAGAATGCATGTCAAGACATGAGTACCTCAGAGAAGGGCAATACTCACTCCTCAAAATCAGACAGTTGACGAGATAAATGACTTTATGTTGACGGTAGTGCCAGGACATGAAACTGAATACCTAAGTTCAGACAGTGTGCAGTTAGTAACAGAATTGGAAATGAGCTCAAGTGCATTATATCCAGTAGAGTTGCTGAACATGCTTGAATTTCCTGGTATTCCGAACCACAAGCTACAACTGAAAACAGGCATTCCTGTAATGTTGTTGCGTAATATAAATCAGAAAGACGGTCTATGCAATGGAACAAGGCTCATCATATTGCGTCTTGGGAAGAATATTGTAGAAGCAGAAGTTCTGACAGGCACGCATGTTGGCACAAAGGTTCTCATACCAAGGATAATTCTTTCTCCATCGGACACGACGTGGCCATTCAAGCTGCGTCGGCTACAGTTCCCCCTGAAGGTTTGCTATGCAATGGCGATAAATAAAAGTCAAGGTCAAAGTCTTAAAAGTATCGGAGTTTATCTCCCAAAGCCGTTTTTCACGCATGGTCAGTTATACGTTGCATTGTCTAGGGTAACATCATCGACTGGAATCAAGATAATTAGTGTCAACGAAGATGGTTCATCCGATGACGAAACTGTAAATGTAGTTATCCATGAAATATTCAACGATATTTAGAATATTGATGTTTATTGTCATGTGAAGTCCGTTTTACAATCTTGTGAATTAGCTTCTGGAATACTCGAATAGAGCACGGTCTACACACAATTTATGTCGAAAATTTTTATATGGTTTAGTTTTAATGAAACCGTAATACATCAGCAAACGTTATCGGAAAATTGGAGACTGGCCCATCAGTCGTACAATTGATTTCTTGGTTCATATTAAAAGCCATCGTGTTAACAGATTCTCATATCGAACGAATAAACATTAAGGTTTTTGTTATCATAATGCCGTGTATTTTTATGTAGTAATTAGTTGCCTTAGGAGCACTCTTATGTAAATATAGGGGGGATTTAGGAAGTTTGTATGCAAGTCTGTAGTATATAGCATTAATAGTATATTTATCATCTTTTAATAAATGAATTTAGAAATTACCGTGCTCATTTTACAATGAAAATACGCAAACTGTATTACGAGAACGTAATGTGCAAATTTATAGTGTCCATAACATTAAACTCTAATTAAATTATTGTAGTGAATACATGTATGACTATTACAAATATAAACAATCAAATGACATCCCTCCCACTCCCAAAAAAAGGAAAGTCGATGCACAAGATATCTCTCTTTATTATGCATTGTATCTCCTAATACGTATCAGTTCGCATCAACTGGAGTCTGAATCATTAACGTGAATCACATGAATGGTCGCTCCATTAAGTTCTATTCTTCATACCTTATTGGAGTTGGTCTTCATTCCGTTTGCTAATACTCCTGAATAGACGTACCGTTATCCAGACGAAACGTTTGGTTGTTTAATTCTTAGACGAATCGACATTACGTGCGCCGTGCCAAATGGTACTTATGGCGACATTTATTAACTATATCTTGCTATTTATATGAGCTTATCGCGTTAGTTTCTCGCATATTTTGTTTAAAACTTCGAAACATTTCCAGTCGTACGTAAATCTTGCAGGGAAAAAAATGATGGCTGAAGTGCGAGGTTGTTTGAACGAGGCTGTAGCTGAGGTCCGGGTTTCCGTCGCTCATCTAGTTGAACAAATAGAAGCCCGGATCGACGGGTACGCAGAACGCTCGATTCAACGGATCAACGAACTGCACTCGCGTTTTAATGTGCAGATGGATGTACTGAACGCCTTAACAAATAGTATCAGCGGACATTATATTCAAATAAGCGAACGACTATCCATGATTGAGCAGAACACGGTGAGAATAATTTTTTTGTCTTTAAATTTTTCTCGATCCAGTCTTCTATTATCAGCGTTATGAGATATTACGATTATGTTATCAGGAGATGTTTCGAATCCAACTGTCCAACCAGATGTCAGTCGTACTGTGTTCAGCACCAATCTTGGAACCGGGCGTGTCTCAAAATGCAAACAGCCGTGGGTTTCAGTCAATATCTCAGGAGATGAATCACAAAAACGACGTAGAGATCCAAACAAGAGTGCTTCTATGGTGGCTGATGTACCTGAAAAACAACAATCT
Organism: Craterostigma plantagineum; assembly: GCA_027422505.1. Taxonomy (NCBI): domain Eukaryota; kingdom Viridiplantae; phylum Streptophyta; class Magnoliopsida; order Lamiales; family Linderniaceae; genus Craterostigma; species Craterostigma plantagineum. The sequence continues at coordinate 17,690,982 of JAPQWV010000017.1, read as the reverse complement.
TCAGACATCGCCCTTGACACCGATTTGAAGAATACTTTGAAAATGCTACCGCGTGTATCTAAATTATTGAGGATATGGGAGAGAATGACTGCATCAGAACCACTTTGGACGAACAAAGAAATAAAAAATTCTTCAGGGAACTAATGACAAAGGGGAGTTGGCTTCACAATTAGGTAATTAAATACTTTTATGTCAGTTAGGCTTGCATATTGACAAATGATTAATATGATTGTTTGTGTCAGCACATTGACGAGTGTGTCGGAGGATTAATCGAAAAACAGGGGCAGCGATTGTCATCCTCCCGTATTGCATTCATGAACACAGAGTTTAATCAAATCGTCGCCACTGAATATCGAGCTGATGGACAAATAGACTTGACGCATGTTAAGCCTTATGCGCAAGGTACGGTAGAGAACTGGCCATCTCTCCCATGGAAACAAGCAGACCTTATCGTTGTCCCAATAAAAGTCAACAAATGTCACTGGATTATGTGTATCATCGATCAGAAAAGGCGTTCTATAATCGTCCATGACTCTGAACCTTCTGTGGATAGGGACATGCGATTCTTCGCCAAATCCTTTAGGAACACACAACTTACAATTCCATACATACTTATGGATCTGGGCATGTCAGACTCAATATTCGAGTTTACAATCGTGAGGGATGTTGAATTCCCTATACAACCAAAGAGGTATTGCGATTACCTGGATATGTATTGTTTTAGACATCCATTTCATAAGTCCTCACGAGATTACGTTGTAGTGGTTGCGAATGTGGGGTGTACATGCTCAGGTCGGCCATGCCACTGATGTTTGCAGAGGATGACATAAGGAAATTACTGCTAAGACATAGAGCAATATAGACGCTATCTCGTTGTTTCTGTTTTTTTGAACAAATGGTAATTTGTAATAAACTGATCCGCTTGGCATATGTTTTGATCATACTTCATACGTTGTGCCCGACTACTATAGTACCGAAAATTACACGTGTGACAATGCAGTCGTCCAAAGGCTAACAAACCAGTTCGTGGAAAACATTATCTAAACATACGACGGATTCTTTCTTCAACTCTGAAAACCGTAGTACGCTCAAATACAAAATACTGATGCATGCACTGTCCACCTGTATAAACAACGTACATATTGTGCTTATTTGCATTGCTTTATATAATTAGCATAAAAAAGAGAGAGAGAAACACCGCGAAATTAACACTCGAATAGTGGCCCGCAATAAGAGTATGGAATGTCTTGAGTATAATTTAATTTTAATGAGACCATTATATCGCAACGGTAATTCTCAGAGATCTGGACAATGGATAACTAACGCGCTGGTGATATATCGGAAGTCTGGTACGTAAAATAGTCACTGTGCCTATAAAGAGCAGTCTTACTCGGTCGTGTAATTCTAAAAACATATTAGCACGCAGTCTTATTCCATCGATGTACAGTGTGCACACTCAATTTGCGAACTTGACAGTAATATTTGACCAAACGTGGCGTAATAGGACCCAATCGCTTCCACTTTGTGTGATGAGCAGTCTTGCAATTAATTTGAGTTCTTTTTTTTTTCCTACATACGTTGTATTCATTTGGTGTATAAATGAAAGGGCACGTTTATATTAATCATGGCACAAAGGACGAGGAGGCACCTCTTATCCTTGATCACCTTAATCACCAATCGAAGCATGCACGTTTACCGAACTTTTACGCAGTCTCTCCTTCCATATAAGGTTTCTAATGAGTAATGCTTAGAATTTTTGTTAGATGATTTTGTGCCTATATTTACTGTAGAACAGCCTTCTGTATCTTTGCAAGTGTTGTATTTGGGAAATATTATAAGATGATTAATTATAATCGTGCATATTCGAGCATAAATTAACATAGGAAGATCAATATAAAATTATTAATTTGTACAATAAAAATATGTAAAATATGAGTATGCATGTATGAATACCCACTGATTGGTGCGTGCCGAAAGTCGGCTACAACTGCGTCTCTTCGTTTTCCTTCGAGAACGGTACACATAATTTGCAGATTAACAGTGTAGATGAATTTAAAGGCATATTAAATTATTGTAGTTGAATTTACGTAAAAAACTTTATTGTTGATGAAGATTTATGTAGCATTAAACGATAGGACTGTTTCAATTCTTACGCATCGAACTCATAACATGGGTATACATGTATCCATATCCACTAACGACTGAACTCGGAGAGTCGCGACCAAAATTCTTGCGTCCATAGCACATTAATAGGTGCATAACAAAGGTCGCCTACAAATTATGTCTCTTCGTTACCTTCGACTTTGACTATAAAAAGATAAACTTTACAAACGAGGCAGACAAAAGTGCCAAATATAAAAAGGAAATACGTAAGGAATCGGCATTATCAAATACGATGACTACGAGGATAGTTAATGTGCAATTCAGTGATAAGATCATCGTAACAACCGTTTACCAGCGACTCCGCCGCTGTAACTGAATGGCTTCGAGAAGTTGACGTCTCCATCCCGACGTTGGTTGGCCTTGACGTCGAGTGCAGACCAGTCTGGACTTGCGGCGTAGTCAACAAAGCAGCCACTCTGTAGTTGTGCATCGACCGTAGATGTATCATTATCCAGCTCGCTTATCTCGACAAAATCAGTAAAGCACTCAGGGATTTCATGTTGAACCCAAACATCACCTTCGTCGGCGTTGCTGTCGGGGAAGACATGGCGAAGCTCATCCGTGACAACGGATTGTTTAATTGCGGGAATTTTGTCGACGTGGCGTCTGTCGCAAAAGCACCTTGGCCGCTCGGGCATTTCCGCGGTCCAGGATTAAAAGAACCGGCCCAGGTACTCTGTGGCATGGTGATGACTAAGCCCAAATGCGGGTCTATGAGCAATTGGGAGAATAGATATCTTAACTTCGATCAAATCGAGTATGCTTGCATCGATGCATTCGTTTCTTACAATGTCGGGTATCACCTTGTCAAAGAATAACGAATAAATAGGAATCAGAGTGGCGCCTTCGGTCTTACTATCTCGCAACCTTATGTCTTTATGGTTTGCCTACTTATATTTGTAATCCCATTGTTGCATCCGTACACGGCCTTACAATTCTAAAGTTCATTAGCAGTCTTACACGGTCTTACAATTCTAAATACGTATTAACGATCTTACGCAGTGTATGTGCCCGTTCCAATTGGAATATTCGTAATTTCCGCTGGAACTCTGGTATGTAAAATAGTCAATAACCACCTTTATAGAGCAGTCTTACTCAGTCGTGTAATTGTCAAATCATTTTACAAGCCTTGCGCAGCCCTACTCCATCAAGCTACAGTGAGCGCACTCGGACCGCAAATTTGATAATTCTCGACCCCACTTTATGTTCCCCTCACTCGAGTTATTTTTCTTGAATAAAATAAGAATTTGTGAGTTAAAGAAGAACACGTATGGAACGAGGTTGACACGTAGTAACCCATTAAGTTCAACACAGCTGACCAAACGTGGCGTGGTAGGACTCAATCTTTCCCTTCTCGATGATGTACATTCTTACAATAGATTTCATTTCGTTTTATTCCTGCATACGTTGTATACGTTTGTTGTAGAAATGAAAAGGCACATCTATATTAATAAAGGCACCAAAAATGAAGAGACACCTTTTATCCTTGATAAATTTTTTTGTTTTGGTAGAATGATTATTCATTTACCACAAAGCTCACATTTTACATTGACCATACAACTTACAATCAGGCTAGCTTAATTGACAGTAAAAGAACAAACACGATTATACAAAGCATCACTCCTCGCAGACTGAGAGGTGCACACAGCTCTAATTCTACTCTGCATCTCGTTCACAATCTCATGGGTAATTTGGTCCACTGAGTGAGCCCCCAATTCGTGCATTCTACTGTTGCGTTCCCTCCAAATATGGTATACCATCGAAGCACAACAAGCTATACTGATACGAAAATGGGTCTTCTTCTTTCCCCCCACAGCCAAAAGCCACTTGGACAGATCCTCAAAGTTTAAAAGGGTTACAGACAGATTTAACCAACCAGAAATTCTGAGAACTAGTTGTTGACTGAATTGACATGCCAATAATATGTGCTCAATAGATTCTTCAGCTTCACCACACAATCGACAGAGGTTGTTGACTATCACTAAACCCCAGGACGCTAGTCTGTTTAAGGTAAGCAATCGTTTTTGCATCAAAAGCCACAGCAGAAAGGAATGTTTAGGCACATTCACTCTGTTCCAAATGGCTTTGCTTAGTTGAAAGGTGGGCAGTTCACCTTTAAGCCAATTATAGCCTGATCTGACCGAGTACTTCCCATCCTCAGCTGGAGTCCAGTTTCTCCCCAAATAGCCCTCACGGAATCTCCCCTTAATCCTATGCAGCTTCTTCCAGTGCCAATTAGAATCTGCCCCAGGTTGGAAATCCCAAAAGCTAGCACCTTTCAAGTAAATAGCATTTATCCATTTGATCCACAATGAATCAGACTCCAATGTGATATCCCATATCTGTTTACCAGCTAAAGCAAGATTCCAAGTCACACAATCTCTAATATTTAATCCCCCTTTATTTTTTGGCCGGCAGACAAGGTCCCAACTAACAAGAGAGTTGTATTTACCACAGCTTTTATGCCTCCACAGAAACTCCCTACAAATTCTGTCTATTTCTTTAGAGACAGATTTGGGAAGAAGAAATATGGCTCCCCAATAGCCGTGGATGGCTAAAAGGACAGAATTTATCAGACAAACTTTCCCAGCATAAGAGAGATTCCGAGAGGACCAACATCTAATTCTAGCTGTTATTTTCTCAACCAATGATTGACAGGTGCTCCTACTCCATTTATTGGGTGAAATAGGCACACCTAAATACCTCATAGGATAGCTGCCTTCTTGGAAACCAGTGGCCTGCAGTATTTGAGCTCTCTTACTGGGAGATATACCAGCAAGAAAAATGCTGGATTTCTGGTTATTTGCCTCTAGACCAGTAGCTAGACGAAATTGCTCCAAAACCTCTTTGATCACGCATACAGTTCCAAGTTTACCTTTGCAAAATATCATTAAATCATCCGCAAAGCACAAATTCACCAAATTGATTTGTTTACACAGAGGGTGAAATCTGAACTGAGGGTCTTGGATTGACAGCAGCAGCTTTCTAGTAAGATATTCCATGGAGATTACAAACAGTAAAGGGGAGACTGGATCCCCTTGCCTGAGACCACGGGCTGCTTTGAAATAACCAGTCTGAGAACCATTAATGGCAATGCAGTAGGATACAGATTGGACACATTCCATAATCCAAGAAATAAACTTTGTAGGGAACTTCAACAAGTCAAGCCAGCCCCTGAGGAAGTCCCAATCCAAAGTATCATAAGCCTTTCTAATATCAACTTTCATAAGGGCTCGTGCTGAGGCATTTTTCCTGTTGTAAAGTCGAAGTAGATCTTGACAGAGCAAAATGTTGTGCACAATGGATCTCCCTTCCACAAACGCACTTTGGTTGGCATGAATGAGTTTGGGCAAAAGAGGTTTAAGTCGAGCACACAATAGCTTCGAAATGCATTTGTAAACCGTGTTGCAACAAGCAATAGGTCGAAAATCCTGAGCCGTATTAGGATTGGTATTCTTTGGAATGAGACAAAGCACAGTTCTGTTAATGTGGGGAAGTAGCTTACCTGTGTTGAAAAATTCCAAGATAGCCTCTGTAACTTGCTCTCCAACTACCCTCCAAGCATGCTTGAAAAAGCCACTATTGTAACCATCAGGCCCTGGCGCCACGTCTTCATGTATAGACTGCATCACTGCTTGAATGTCTTTTCTGTCAAAAGGTCGAGTAAGGGACAGCTGATCTTCAATACTCAGAGTATACCCCTCTGCCACAGTTGACTGATCAATTGGCTGTACCCCAGATCTTTTCCTCCCAAGCATGTCCCTATAGTAATCCAAAAAGTGCCTCTGAGTTCCCTCATTCTCCACAATAGTAGCTCCATTCTGATCCGTAATAGAGTATACTCTGTTTCTGTAAGTTCTCAACTTGATTACAGAGTGGAAATAAGCCGAATTCTGATCACCCTTGTCCAGCCAGCGAGCCTTAGCTTTCTGTCTTAAGAACTTGCCATTTGCTTCACTCAGGAATTTATATTCCAACCTGATACTTTCCTCCAGCTCAATCAAGTCTGAATTCATAGGATCTGAGTGAAGAGCTGCTTGACAGTCCAGTAGCTTGCTTTTAATAGAATCTGTTCTGATAACTATATTGGCAAAAGTAGCACTATTTAAGGCTTTGAGAGGGCCTCGAATAGACCTCAGGTTGCTACACAAATTCTTCATCTTCGAACCTGGCTGACTATGCCAATGCATTGCCACAGTCTCCAGAAATGCAGGGGCCATGCACCACATGTTAAAGAACTTAAAGGACTTTTTCTGCACAGCAGGGTTCCCCATGTCTCTCAGCAATATAGGAGTGTGGTGAGACACACCTTCTTGCAGAAAGGAAGCCACATAGTCACTGAATTTGGAGATCCAATCCAAATTAGCTAGAGCCCAATCAATTCTACTCCAAATCCTTCTCTCTTGGCACTGTTTATTAGACCACGTGAATTGGCAACCATTTCGCCTAATTTCCTCCAACTGACATTGTTGAATACAGTGATTAAAGCCATCAAATTCAGAGGAATGAATGGGTGCACCTCCCAGCCTATCGTCAAATCCTCTGATGTTATTAAAGTCTCCCCATACCAACCAAGGGCCTGTTAGGGATGCTCCAATTTGATTGACATTATCCCAAAGACTTGCTCGAGCAGAAGGCTCATTATGCCCATATACACAGGTGATGTAAGAAATCAGTGATTGATTCTGCATCAGTCTGAAATGCATATATTGGTCGAATTTGGACAGTAGTTCCATTTCAATCCCGCCTCTCCACAGAACCACAATCCGACCATTGGAATGATGACTCAAATTATGGCAGTGTTCCCAGCCGCAGAATATCCTATTTAATACTCCTTCCATGTGACCTTCCTTGAGCTTAGTTTCCAGTAAACAAATCAAATTGATACTATACTTATTGCAGAAGAGGGAAACCTCTCGCTGCTTTACAGGGCCATTGAGGCCCCTAACATTCCATATAGCCGATTTATCCATGATCTCGGCCATGGACCCTCTGCTTGGAAGGGGACCCCCATGGACCAAATTTCTTGCCAGTCTCCTCTAATTGGACCATATCTGACCAGGAACTGTCAGCAAAATTCCTACCCCCACCCTGACCACGGGGTAATTGGGACTTGGACACCTCTGGTGGCTCATCCAATATCTTCTCCCCTACCTGAACAGGGGGAGATTTGATCTGAGTCACCACTGGAATAGCCTTAGAAGGAGATTGAAGCTGAGCCACTGCTTTAGTAGCCAAAGGGACACTTAAGGTAGGTTGCATTGAGGTAACTTCAGCAGGGGCAGGTTTCTGTACAGGTTGCCATGACTGTTTAGTCCCCTGCCTACATACTGATCCCTCATGTCCATATTGCCCACATTTAGAGCAAAGCACCGGCTTCCACTCATAGGTGACTCTCTGCTCCATGAGCTGACCTTTTTCATTCACAAACTGAATGCTATCTTTTAGAGGCTTACTAAGATTCACCTCCACGAGGACCCGAGCATAATGGATTCTCTCCTTCTTTCTGGTACGCTATCAGTCATAATAGGCTTGCCTATTAAAATGGACAGCTTGCTTAAAGTTTTGATACCCCAGTATTTCAATTCCAGTTGAGGCAGCTGGATCCACACTGGAACAGATTCGACCCCAACCTTGTTGAGTTGCGTATTTTCAGTCCAGGGAGCAAGGACTACAGGCTTCTTATCAAAGTGTAAAATCTGCGTTTGCAGAATATTATCCCTGACCGCCACACTAGCAAATCTGGCCAGGAAAAGCCCCTGTCGAACCTGCCAAATATTCACCAACCCTAGTTTATCCCATTTGCGCTTCAGAAATCCTGCCATTACACTATAAGGTGGATTAGACCCAAGCACATAGCACAACACAGCTGAGTTCCAATGCTCCACTTCAGCCTTAATCTCATCCCCATCAACCCTTCCGATTGCTATACCACCCTCTGTAGTAGGCTCAATATACTCAAGGCAATTGTCCTGATTTTGAAGCAATTCCGCACTGAATTCACCCATTGATTAATCGGCGACAACTGCTTGATTGGATTAGCTGATCTCCCCACCGATTCCTCCAGTGTCGGCCACACCTCTGCTAATGATTCAAAATCCCCCAAAGTGCTCGGAGATTGATTTGCAGATACGCGTGCCAATGGAACAGTACCTAAGGGAGATTTCTCAATAGCAGTTTGCGGTTTCAAATCACCACAAGTATTCACAGCATCTTCATCACTGATAACTCCGATGGTAGGGGGCGGCGTCGTCTCCACGACCAGCACAACCCTCTGTTTGGTCGTTCGTCTCTTCTTCGCCATAGCAGAGAAAGAGATTCGAAAAACCGAACAATAATACAACGTGAGCTTTTTAGTTCCTTATTCCTTGATAAATTTTAAATGAAATAAAAAGGCATAATTTTAATTGGCCCACGTTTCGTACAAATGGACCTGGCTGACGAATACGATGCTCTGCGTATCAATATTAGAACAAAATAATATAAAGGGAACTTATCATTGGTTATTCGTGGAAAGGGGAACTTCCATGTTTGTTACAAAATAATATAAAGGGAGCTGTGTCCCGGAAAAATAATTCGAAACTCATATATAAAGTTTAACATTTTAATACTCCCTCTGTCCCTATAATATATGGACATTTGGGATTGGATTCGGTTTTTAAGAAATATAATATTTTAATAGTATAGAGGAAGAAAATTGTATGGATGTGACACGTCTTTTAAGAAAATTTAATGGTATTATATTGATTGTGTGTGATAGTTTTTTACTAAATATGGAAATGTATAAAAGATAGTGGGACGCCCGATTTGGTAAAATGAACAAAAGTTACCGGGACGGAGGTAGTAGTTTTTAAGGCCCACGTTTGTTAGTTGGGTAATATGGGCCGGGAATAATAATTTTTAAATAAAATAAAGAGGCATAATTTCAATTGGCCCATGGAATAATTGGCCTAGGTAAAAATTTCCGGGATTTCAGCAATTTATTCTGGCCATATACTATAAATGGTAAAGACGAACATATGGCCTGTATTTATTGGGCTGCATATGTGCCTTTATGCTGTACGCCTACCACACAGGCCTAAATCAACCCAGGTAATCACGCAGTCTATACTAAATTACCACCATTATTATTATCTTTATTAAATTGTAGTTTTCAGTATAATAAAACATTTTATTATATACACTCCATAGATATTCGTAAGTTGGGCCATGTATACATGTACATGCATCGTTAATGGTGGTGCAAATTATAAATCTAACTGATGTAATACATATAAAATAAATTGAGAACCATTGCGTGACACTGTTATTTCAAAAACGATAAACGGTCTTCGTAAGTATCGGATATTAGATCAAGAGTATTATTCATCATTCTTATTAGAAACATCGCATGAATTGAAGTAAATGGTACCCTTTGGGCAGTCAGTTAATGCATTCGTCGTCCACCTCTTTTATCAATCCATTTATCTAATAAAACGTTGCAACCATTATAAACCCACAAATTCTTAACCATTTCTCTAACGATGGCCTAAAAAATCGAAGCTTTCAACCCCTAGTAGGTAGTTGGAAGTGGACTTTCCCGGAACAGAGAATGTTCATCTTCTTAACAGTGCAGACAGTGATATTAGTTTCCTACTTTTAGTACATCTATTTGTAGAAATCTTTTGGTATTGGGGCATATATGTTTGATGTTGACACTTCTTGAATGAGTTCATGGTAAGGAATTCGGAGCACGTAAAACAGAACTCGTTTTCTAACACATTAGAGGTAACAACTTCAGAACAAAAATGGCTCTACTAAGAGCAGTAGCGGCAACTGGTTTGTCGGAAGACGTTGCGCAGAAGATTACGTTCGAAGAATGTGTCAATGAGTACAACGTGACCCATCTGCATAGATTTCCGGACCTAAGACTGGATAATCATCAAAATGAGTGGCTGAGCTTGGTTTACCAGAAGAAATCGCGCGGAAGATTACATTCGAAGAGCGCGTAGATGCGCACAACATGGACATCTCCAGAGTTGTTAGACATGAAGCGTTGCCCAACGCTATTCTATCTAACACAATAAACACCCTTGGTAAGGCGACTCTTTTGGCGCTGTACCAGGCTGACATATTCTTACAGATGACGCTAGAAAGGTAAAGTGTACATTTTGGGAAGTCAGTTAATACATTCATAACATATTGACCTTTTTGATCAGTCCATCCATCTAATAAAATGGTGCAACCATTATCAGCCCACGAACTCTTGACCATTTCGACGTAAAGATTCATTTCTCTAACGATGGCCTTAGAAAACCGAAGTTTTATATTCCTTTTGTGGTAGTTGATTGGAAGTGGAATTTCCCAAACAGAGAATGGGACAAACGGCATCATTAAAATCATGCCCGTCTTCGATTAGGTATCTACATATAGATTTCTTGACTTCTCATGATGAGGAATTTTGAGTGGCAAACATATCTAATTTCCCAATGCATTAAAGCTAGCAACTTCGTGACAAGAATGGTTCTACTAAGAGAATGCGTAAGGCAGTACAACACGGCCCATACGCACAAATTGGTGGACATGACACTGGAGGATCATATAAATGAGTGACTGAGAATAGTTTACTGGAAGAAATCACGCGGCAAGTAGGTTGTCGGAAGACGTTGCACAGAATATTACATTCAAAGAATGTGTCAATGAGTACAATATGGCCCATCTGCACAGATTTCTGAACCTGACACTGGAGAATCATAAAAAAGAGTGGCTAAGGTTGGTTTACAGAAATCGCGCAGAAGATTACATTCGATGAGCGCATAAATGCGCACAACATGGCCTACTCCAAGATTGTTAGACGTCAAACGTTGCCCGAAGCTATTCTTTCTAACACAACAAACACCGTTGGTAAGGCGACTCTTTTGGCGTTGTATCAGGCTGACGAATTTCTAGAAATGACACTGAAGATCTTTTTGATCACTCCATTCATCTAATAAAACGGTGCAACCATTATCAACTTATGTGGCGGGTAATTAGCCATTTTATTTCTTTTTGGTATGATATTCAGAACCAGTCGTCTCCCTAATAAATGCAACTCCAGCTAAACAGTCGACTTCAAGTTCCGTCCTTTCGCGGCGTAGCATCAAGCCGACTGCGTCTCATAAGCAACGCCGCCCTTGCCGACGACTGCACCCACGAAATTCGCCGTGTAAAACTGCATCCCATACGCATCCGTCCACAGATTCAAAGTCCTCAAACTCTTGGGATCCCTTAGCTTAGCCGCGCGCTTCAGCCCTTCCTTCGATTCCCCACAATCAAGCACGTAGTTGTTGTCGTAGCCTATTCCAACGTCCTTAATGCGCTCGCCGATCCTATTCTCTGTAGTGAAGTCGAAAGGCGGTCTTAAAAAAACGAAGTTTTCAATTCCTTTACGGTAGGTGATGGAAGACGACTTTTCCCGAACAGAGAATGGTAATCTTCTTGAAGTTGGTAGAAGCGGCATCGTTAAAGTCATGTCCGTCTTCGATTAGGTATCTACAGATAGATTTCTTGACTTCCCATGATGAGGAATGCTGCATGACGAACAGAGCTAATTTGCTAATGCATTAAAGCGAACAACTTCGTAACAAGAATGGCTCTACTAAGAGAATACGTAAGTGAGTACAACATGGCCCATGCGCACAAATTGGTGGACATGACACTGGAGGATCATATAAATGAGTGGATGAGAATGGTTGACCGGAAGAAAACACGCGGAAGATTACGTGCAAGGAGCGTGTAGATGAGCATAGCATGTCCATCTCCAGAATTGATGGACATGAGGCTTCGGTAAGACGACTTTTTCGACGTTGCCACGAGGTTTTTCATGTCGCGTATATCCATGACAGCTCTTTGCGAGCTAAGGACGGTAGTGGCTTAAGGCCATCCAATGCATGGGGCTGACAATCTCCAAAAAGGCTCCATAGTAGAGAATGCGTAAGTGAGTACAACATGGCCCATATGCACAAATTGGAGGACATCACACTGGATGAACATATAAACGAGTGGATGAGAATGGTCTACCGGAAGAAATCACGCTGAAGATTACGTGCGAGGAGCGCGTAGATGAGCACGGCATGTACATCTCCAGAATTGGTGGACATGAGGCTTTGGTAGGACGACTCTTTCGACGTTGTATCGCCCTGAGGTTTTTCAAGTCGCGTATATCCAGGACATCTCTTTGGGAGCTAAGGACGGTAGTGGCTTAAGGCTAGAGGTGTCAAAACGGGCCGAGCCCGTCGGGTTGGCCCGCCCCGCCATGAAAAATAGGTGGGTTGGGCCAACCAATTCCTGGCTCGTTTAAAGGCAGGCCGAAATGGGCGAGCCCGTTTGGGTTGCGGGTTGAGGCGGGTCGGGGCGGGCTGGCCCGCCATTAATTTTTATTTTTTATTTTATTTATTATGTATATATTATAAACATTTTTAATGCTAAATATTAATAAATAATATTTATTAGTGCTTAATTATAATTAATTTAGTTAAGAACTTAATTTATAAATGATTTATTCGTTAATTATTCCAAAAAATATTATTAATTTAAGCATTATTTGCAAAAAAACAAAAATTTAAAAAATAAAAAAATAAATAAAAAAAATATAGCGGGCTGGCCCGCCAACCCGCGGCGGGGCGGTATACTAGTTTAGTAGCCGTTATGTTGGCGGGCTGGCCCACCCCGCCCCATTTAATGGCGGGAGGCGGGGCGGGGCGGTTCGGGGCCGGCCGGCCCGTTTGACAGCTCTACTTAAGGCCATCCAATGCATGGGGCTCACGATCTCCAAGAAGGTTCCATTTGCCTTCTTCAAGTATATGTGTCATATATGGAATAGGCAATGCTTGGAGTAGAAAGTCTGATAGCTTTACGATTGCCACTGAAAGTACTATCGACTAATATTACTTTACTACTTCTAAATTTCAAGCACATCAGACGGCCTAGGCTCAGCACCTTTTTCAGCTCATTGATGTGGTCAGGATGGTATACAGTAGTTGGCAGCTACACGTAGAAGAAATGCCGACAGGCTCAGCACCTTCTTCAGCTCACTAATGTGGTCAGGATGGTATATAGGAGTCGCCAGCTCCATATTCCAAAAATGCCACAATACTCGCTTTTGCTAGTATCACGCCCCAATACCACTAGGAGTTTCCATGTCAAATTACTGCGACGTGTCAAGGTTTTGGAGCATTCTTCGAAATTATTGCATGAGAATTAGGGACATCATCGACTGGGACAGATTCTATCCTGACGGTATGCGAGATGTGAGCGAAGCATTTGGTGTCGACGCTGGGTGGAATCTGAGATAATCCCAATCATCGTCATCTACACTATTGACTGGCTGAGGTGCGGTCTTGGTTCAGTCACTTCGTGAAACCCAGGTGTCGGGAGCCTTTGGTGGCTCGCCCACGTCAAAACCCCAAGCACTGCCAAATGCAAAGTTGACGGACGTTTTACTCCAAACATTGCCAATTCCATATAAAGTAGTACATTTGACTGGCTTGCCGGAAGACATTGCACAGAAGATTACATTCGAGTAATACGTAAGTACAACATTGTCCATCTGAAAAAACTGGTGGACCTGACGCTGGACATATAAAAGTAGTGGTTGTCCACTAGCGTCGTGAGCCCACGTTGTCATCGGCCTTTGGTGATTCGCCCACGTCATAATCCCAAGCACTGCCAACTGCAAAGTTATCCAAACTTTGCCCCGAGCACTGCCAACTCCATCAGAGAAACTAAACTTGAAGAAGGTGCGTGCTGCCTTCTTGGAGATTGTTAGCCCTGGCATCGAACGGCCGTGAGCCACTACTACTCCTTATTCCCTCAATAACTATCGTGAACATATTTGGCATGAAGAAATACGCCCCGGGCATTGCAAGTGATGTTCACATCAACCACCAAGGCGTGACTTGAAAAGGTGACAACTCTGTTTATAAGGAGGGGATCTAGATTACCATGCATTGGACGCCGTTTGCTACTACTGTCATATATATAAAAGTTGAATAGGGCCTTCCCCCAATCGCGGGCTTCGACGACCTAAGAACGATTCTTCTTACCCTATTAATGAAAAAACTTTTGGTCTGATTGGACTCTTCGCTTTATGAACATAGTCTAATAAGCTCATTATAGCGTGAGCGAGTGAACATTATTAGGCACTTCGCCTGCTTCTGAAAGCAAAAAGTGAATGAAATCATTTATGGGTTGCCACATCAGCAAATCTGTTCACATGCCAATAAAATGCAACGAATTTGGCAGCACAGTAGAGACCCTATTCAACTTTATTGTGGCTAGGTTCATTGTGCTATTGTTGCACATTGCTCCAACCCTTGGTTTGTTGCTGTCATGTCGTGCTAAGACACAATCGTCTCACTTTGGATAGCATTCTCCGTATCTACTTATTTTGTTCATCCGTTTTTGCATGCCCAACATTCGCACGTTAACAATACTAACGAAAAATACTCTTTAGCCAACATCGATCATGCTATTTATTTGTATACATGCCGTCTATATACTTGGGATGAAAAAACCCGTGCATCGCACGGGTCTAAACCTAGTATACGATAATGGAGAAATAGAATTGAACTAATTGAAGTCTTTTTAGTAAGGTGTGATGAGAGAAGGTATTTGGAGCTGTGGTGAGATGTAGCTTCTTCACCAACTTGTTCTATTTTCCATTTTAGGCCGTCTTTAATGTGCTATGACTATTGTACTATATTTCATTAACACATTATAGTATTTAAAGTCATTAAGGAGTCAATTTTAAGTTCTTTTCCTATTTGTCTAACGAGAATTTGAATCTCGGTATCGGCTGAGTGATTCCGAGCGGAACTAATCTGTTTAGTTAGACGTGCTCAAACGGGTGATTAAATAAAGACTTCAAAATACCTATAAACGCGTCCACAAATACAATATGGTACGTTGCAATCTAATTTGGTCGTTTATCTGAACTGTACCCAAAGAGCTCAAGTCATGAAAAAACGCATGGCATTTACAAGTTGGTAAGTTTCATACAAAAGTCACTGTCAATAATCCCCCACAAAAAAAAACCCACTATGATCTAATGGAAATGAGGAAAATCGTCGCCGTCCAAAGCTAGCAGCTCATCCCAGTCAATATTATAGTCGGCTGAAGATAAAACGTTGTGCTCCAATCCTTTAAAGACGACGCTAGTATTCTCATCTTCCATAGACGAAAAATCGTCATTAGTCGCAAATAATGGGCCAATCTGTTCATCGTTGGTCATCCGTGGTGGTTCTTGAAGCATCATCGAGGCGTCATTGGAAGGAAAAAAAGGCACAAGAACAATCCACGAGCGCTGGAAAATTGTCGTAATTATCGTACGAATAATAATCTTGAAAATTGGGCACAAAAGCGACCATGTCCATGGGATTATTGAGCTGCTGATTGAGTTGGCTATTTATCCAGTTCGCCGCCGCCGGCGTTATAGGCAATAAGTCGCTGGCCAGTCTTTGTTGTTGTTGTTGTTGTTTCTCAATGATCAGCTTTTTCAGAGTTAAACGGTACTTCTGTGCATTGGCCCAATTCGGCGTCGAAAAGGACAAAAAAACAGAAGGGTTTAACTTTCGAAAAGAAAAAAACGAGAAAAACAAATACGAAGAAAGAAGACTATCCTACTTGGAGGTGGCTAGCGACGTTCTCTCTCGTAAGTCCCGGCGAACCCATTTTCTCGAGGATCTTCTTAGGCGCAGCTTCTGCAAATTCATCGTAACGATTAAAGAGTTAGAACATATCTATATATAAAAAAAGGAGATGATAAGACATATCATATAAAAGCCATGCATGCATACTTTTGATCCCAAGTTCCGTAACAGCATTGACGAATTTACTGTGGAGATCGACGGTCCACACGATTCGCGGCTTCTTATTCGCCGAGGACGTACAACTTCCATTTTCTTCGCTCCTCATAGAATTGACCTCCAAATCCTTTACGCTTTTATTATTATTATTATTATTAGGATTATTATTCGAAGATGAACAATAATATTTTTCGAGCGACGATTCCTTCCTTCTAAGCACATGCTGGCATATGTTCTTTAGAACTTCGATTCGAATTGGCTTTATTAGATAGTCGCACTCCCCGAGCCTAACGCTGTTCACCACAACGTTAGTACCATTGCCAGACATCACTGCTCGGGCGGGCACAAAGCAGAGAAAGAAAAAGACATCGATTAATTAATATGATGCAATGATAATAATAACCGGAAGGAAATATATAGAACGAATATAATAATATCTCACTGATAACGGGGAGATGGGCCATTTCTTGGCTGACCCTTTCGAGGAAGGCGAGACCATCCATGGCGCTGCCTGGGAAGTGTACGTCTGTAATAACGATGTCGAATGCATTTCTGTTTCCTCTGAGCAATGTAAGGGCAGCTTCGGCGTGACTGCACTCGGTCACTGATATTAATTGCAAGCAAAAAAAAAGAATTGGAATTAGGGTTTCGTTATTGATCTCATCGATGGAATATTTGTTCTCCACGCATGAGATAGATATGGAAACATTAAATGTTGCGAGTTTTGTACCAAGAAAAAAAGGAACAAGAAAGGATAAACCTTTCGGAGTTTTCTTGAAGGAGAATTAGTAGGGAGATCAAAACAAAAACCCTAGCGACAGAGTCAACACAGACAAGAGATTGGTGTTTATAATGTGATTCGTTGACCTAAACAATTAATTACCTACGTAACGGCAGTTTTTGAGCATCTTCACCAAAATTCTTAGACAAGGACGATCGTCATCAACGACGAGTACTCTCAGACCGACTGGGAATTTGTGAAAGAAAACATCCACTGATGAAGTGGGGTTTGGGAGAGACGACGACATTATGTTGTCGATTATTGCGTGGAAGAAACAACCAATCTAATGTACGCGTTAGGAAATATCGAAGGAGTAGATAACGAAAGGAAAATAAAAGGGTATTATATGATGAGATGGATTGAATTTTGAGTAGCTTATATAGACGAACAAACAAGCTGAATAATTGGACCGTTATGAAATACAACCGAGAATTAATGGAAAAGTGTCTAGTTGTTCTACCTTTGAGGGTTTTCTTTCCTTACTAATAAAACCCATTCTTTTACTTACAGTAAATTGTCATAGTTCAAGTGTTTATTAATCAAGAAAATTGGTTATTTCCATTAAATGCGGATATGTTTAAATTTGGTAATAGTATATAATTCTTGAATGAAGATGCCATTGCCATATTGCAGTGAAATTCTAACTGGAATCTTCTGCGTGTACTTTATATTTGTTAGAGTTGATTTTGCAATCTACAAAATATAATATATAAAGCAATACAACGACTTCCTCGCGTCCAACAAACGACACAAATCGCGAAAGTAAAAAGTGGAAAATTACATTGATCCTCCACAATGAAAAGTATCGTTGTCGGAAATGAGATTATGTAATAGCAAAGGGTGCAAAGTAGAATGTAAAATTACATACGACCTTCTGAAAATTTTCAGCGAACAAAATTTCAAGGGTCGAATCTAGGGGTGAAAACGAGCCGAGCTGCTCGCGAGCCGCTCGCGAGCAGCTCAGTCAAAGCTCGGCTCGAACTCGGTCAACGTAGAGCTCGAGCCGAGCTCGAGCCGGCTCGATAATTATTCTAGCCGAGCTCGAGCTAAATTTATATGGGCTCGATAGCTCGTCGAGCTTATCGAGCCCATATTTATTTTTTTATATATTATTATATCGTAACTAAAAAGACCAAAATACCCCAAACAAACCCTAAATCATGTATTATATTTAATCTTCTATTTTCATTTTTCACCCACCAGTACAACTCACAGCCGCAGAAATGGTTTTTGCCTCACACACCAGAAGTACAGTTCCCCACCACAGGTACAGTACAACACATACTTCATCTTCTCCTAACTGCAGAAATGGTTGGACTGCGAACACGATGCTCGAGCGCCTGGGAAGAAGCACTTTGTGGTCGCTGTTCGAGCAAGAGCGGAGAACAAAAGGAGCAATCTTGATGGGATTTTTGCAAAGTACGACAAAGCTTATGAATATTAACCCCATTGTTGAGGAACTGAAAGCTTGGGCGGCGAGGATTTCGTCCCACCGTGTAATGACGAGGAAAACAATGACGTCGTTAAGAAAATTAGGCCCGTGAGTGAGAGACTAATTTGGGGATTTCAGCTGGCGAATTAGGGTCCAACAAGAACAGAGCAGCGGAATCGTTTATGGTTTACTTTCATACTAAGGCCGGATCTAAGAGATAGCACTGCTTGTGCAATCGTCTCGTTAGTTGCTTGAAGATTCGAGCTTCTTGAGCTCAAGTATTTCGAACCGCATCATCTGTGTGATTCGAGCCTCTTGAGCCGAGCTCGAGCAGCTCGATAACCCGTCGAGCCGAGCTCGAGCCTCGAAATTTTAAGCTCGATCGAGCTCGAGCTTATTAATTCTTTATCGAGCCGAGCTCGAGCTTGACCATGTTCGGGCTCGGCTCGGCTCGTTTTCACCCCTAGTCCAATCGATCTAGGAAACAAAATTGAAGGGCCCAATTGTAACTAAGAATGAGGAACAAACGGACTATCTTCACAAGCAAAGCAATGGGCTATTTTAAAAAATAAAATTACTTTTGGTTTCTTTTTAAAAAAAGGGAACTTGACCGAGTCAATTAAAAAAAGAGGAACATGTTTCCTTAATTAACTAAACTCCTAATTAATACCTAAATAAAAAAAAGAAATATATATATAAAATAAAAAAAGAAAACGCACCAACCTCATTGATTAATGCACCCACGAAGCACCAAAACGAGATCTTGAAGGAAAAACGAGTTGAAGCATCCGCCGAAATCGAAACACCCAAGCTCCAAGAATCCCAATTTCGTTCTTGAACGCATATACAGTAAGTTTCGTTCATGTTAACGCCGGTTACAAGTATATATTATCGGGCATTGTAATTTCCGTTCATGTTAATGACATTTACATTTCGAGCATCGGGTATTAGATTTTCGAAGGTTTGGGTAGTTATGGGTAGCATTTTAACCTTAGATCTGTGCGAATTTGCAGAAAATTTTCGTTTTCCGATTATTCGAGTCTGTTATTCGAGTTTACGTTGACTCGAAAAGTCACTCGGATAAGTTGTTTTGGCAACATACGAATCGTACATCAAACTCGAATAAACTCGGAAACTTTACTCGATTAATACAACTGTTTATGAAATTTTACACTTACATATTATTCGGATATGTTATTCGAGTTAAACGTACACTCGAATGTCTTACTCGAATAATTTTGTTTCCGAATATTTTATTTACTCGAATAACTCGTTTGCAATAAAAGTTGATTTATTCCATTTATTTCTTCGATAACAACTTATCGAGTGTCTTCAAAATCTTAACACTCGAAGACTCTATTCGAGTTGTTTTACTACTCGAATGGTTTACTCGATTAATTTCAACTTTTCGAATATTGAAATTATTCGAATAATGCATATTGCAATGAAATTTTATTAACAATGATTTGTTTCCAGGTTATGCCGACCAGCATCATGATTGATTACGATGGAGAATGGATAATTGGGAATGATAATAAATGGACATGGGTTCCAAGGATGGGAACAAATATGAAGCCCATTGGGTTCGATGTCGATTGTTGTTTGCTGGACGATCTGCGGAACGAAATATACGAGACTATTGGCGTAAGCAGGAGGCCGGAGTTAAAACTAAGTTATCAGCCATCTATGAGAGGTATGGAAGGGTGTGCTCCGTTGTATATGAAGAATGATCGAGAGTTGAAGGGTTATATATACTTAGGGGGTCCAATGGATAGACCGATTCTCCGTGTGGAGATTGGACTCCCTACGACCCTCCACCGTCAAACTCTCGCGGATGATGAAGTTGGTCCCGTTCCAATTGAGGTTCGTAGCGATGGCGGTGGTTACATCGATGATTATTTTGACCGTATCATCGACTTTGGCGGATGCGAAGATGTGAATTATGGGGGTGAAGGTCACAATGAGGCGAACGACCGTGATGAGAATGTTGCATCACGGCAGAACGTGCACGTCAATTTTGATGGCGTAGACGGAGAAAATGCGGACGGGAATGATGAGGAGGAGGAGGAAGAGGAAAATGCAACTATTCCTAGCGATCGGTATTCTTTTACCGACTGTTCCACCATGAAGGTCGGTGATGAATTCGAGGATAAGAAGGCCGTCAAGAATAGGATCCAAAGAGTTGCTATAGAGGCATGCTTCGAGGTCAAGATTATAAAATCTTCCCGATCGTACTATGGCGTGAGATGCAAAGAGGATGGATGTACTTGGAGGATATGGACGGCGAAGATTAAGGATACATCCGTATTCTCGATTCGTACGTATTGCAACACACATACGTGCGACCTTGCAAATCGGAACGCAAGACTCACTCAAGCATCGTCAACCTCCGTGAGTGATATGCTGCTTGAATCTTTTCAGGGTTCAACAAGTACACCGGCCCTAAACTCATTCAAACAATGATGAGAAATCGTGGGATTGAAGTTTCGTACTTCAAAGCATGGAAAGGAGGCATTTTAGCACAAAATGCAATGAAGGGTGACCTCGATGAGAGTTACAAGCTGTTGCCGTCGTACCTGTCGACGTTGAGAAGAGTGAATCCGGGAACCATAGCAAGTGTATATCTGGACGACGAGCGGAGATTTAAGCACGCATTCCTATCCCTTGGTGCTTGTATTGCGGGATACCGTCACATGAGGAAGGTTGTTTGCATAGACGGTACTTGGTTGAAAGGAAAGTATGGGGGTACGTTGCTCATTGCATCAGCGGAGGATGGCGACCGCCATCAGTTTCCTTTAGCTTGGGGCATAATCGACAATAACGAGTGCATAGAAGCTTGGTCGTGGTTCTTGAACGAGCTCTTGCAAGTCGTGCCCAACGAGGACGATCTTGTCATCGTATCCGACAGATCTCCTTCTATCAAAGCCGCCGTTGCAGCCGTCTACGGTCGTGCGCACCACGGTCATTGTATTTGGCACCTGTCACAAAATATGAAAAGCAGGTGTAAGAAGCAGGGTGCGACCGAGACGTTCATACACATTGCTAAAATATACAAGCAATGCGACTTTGATTCACAATATGGTGATTTTGAGAATAGGTTTCCCATCGCATACGCGTATTTGCAACAGACTGATACTAAGGAACGATGGAGTCGAGCCTATTCTCCGACGTCTCGCTATAACATCATGACTACGAACGGGGTGGAATCGATTAATGCAAGACTCCACGAAGAAAGAAAGCTACCGATCATTGCGCTTCTGGAATCGATACAGAGGCTGACGGGGGATTGGTTTGCTAGATACAGACAGCAATCTGGACAAGCAACCACGCGGTTTACCCCGACGGTGGAAATGAAGCTCCGTGAGAGGTATGAGCTAAGTCAAGGGTATGAAGTACATGAAATCGCTCCGCATGAGTACGATGTCCGATCTCCGGGGGGTCGTGCCATTGTTAACTTGCGGTCGAAGACTTGTACGTGCCGCCAATTCGACATCGACAGGATTCCTTGTCCACATGCAATCGCGGCGAGTCTACGAGCGAACATGAGTTTCTACCCGTTGTGTTCGGAATATTATTCTGTCCTAACGTGGCAGTCTGCTTATCACGGACGAGTTTCGCCGGTTCCGGATCAAGCCGAGTGGGATACCTCGGATCAATTGGTGTTGCCGCCTCCGTTCGTAGCAAGGCGTGGTCGGAGAGGCGTGGTCGGAGAAAAGAAAGGAGGTTTCCGTCCGTCGGTGAGTTTGGTCGTAGACATTAAGTAAATCTTGATGTATGAGTTTGTATGAGTTTGATGTATGAGGTTGTATGAGTTTGATGTATGAGGTTGTATGAGATTGATGGATTATTGTGAGTTTGGCTTGATTGTAGCTTATTTCACTGTTATTCGAGTAAAATGCACAACTCGAATATTATTAGAATATGTCACTCGAATAACGTAACAATAAAAAGTCGAAAACGAAAACCTGAACTTATTCGAGTAAACGAATAAACTCGAATAATTTACAAAACAATCGAATACCGTACTCGAATAATATCTTGTAATTCGAGTGTTCTTTTCAGAGTTTTTGAATTTTAATTATCTCGATACATAGATGTATAAATATCAATATTTCGATGTTATAGGGCCTTCATGATGTTAATAAGTCGCTTTATGAAGATTACAATGTTTAATAAAAGTCGTTGCATAACATACAATGAAATACATTGGTAGATAGGACTTTAGTATCTACATTCCCATCAACAATATATATAACATGTATCGAAATATCAACTTGATTTTCTTTTTTTTAAAGAATCTCTATAATATCTTATTACTTAGAAAGAAAATGTTATTAAACATGAAATGATATTTAACATGAAATGTTTTCATGTTATTTAACATTTCATGCTCATGATATAAAAACAATATTTTCGATTTTTAATTTATTCGAGTTATGTATTATACTCGAATAGGCTCGAATACGAAACTCGATAAAATTAGCATTATCCGAACAAGCTCTTTCACTCGAATAACAGTGAAGTTCGACAGAAACAACTAATCCAGTGAAGTTTATTCGAGTGCTGTTTGATACTCGGATTGAGCTCGAATAGCTTACTCGTTTAACTGCCATTATTCGAACAAGATCTTTGACTCGGACAACAGTGAAGTCCGATAAAATCAACTGATCCAGTGAAGCTTATTCGAGTGCTATGAGGTACTCGAATTAAGATCGATTAACTTACTCGAATAGTAATCATTATTCGAGCAAGCTCTTTCACTCGAATAACAGTGAAATTTGGAAAAAAACAACACTGAACCTTGAACACTCTGAACAACCTCAACAGCAACTCAACCAACCATAACACAAAACAATTCCAAATCAAAAAATCTATACAAATATATCTAAAACCGTTCATACAATATCTCAATTGTTAAAATAAATACATATAGTCAAAAACTTTCTAAACAAGGCAACTTTAGTATCGTCCAAAGCGTAGAGATCATCTCTGTGACCGATCAACAGAGACATCGCGGCCCTAAGCATGTACATACCGCACTCTCCGCTGTTCGAGAAATATAACAATTTCAGGTTTAAGAAAATAAGAAAATAAGAAAGTGAGAAAATAAAAAAATTACCTGAGACGTTGTTGAGGGAAATTGGGGCACCGCACCCAAGAAAACTTCTCCCCGGATTCTTGCTCCACACCTACGTGTTGAAGCATCAGCGGTATCACTTCGGCCAAAGGATCGAGGAACGGCTTCATTGCCCTCAAGTCCGAATCGCTGCTGCAGTCGGAATCCAAAACGAGGATGTTCCTCTCCTTGAACCGAGCGACGAGGAGCACCCAATGCGAGTTAAATGCCAATGGGATGACGGCCACATCCGCTTGGCTCCAGTGAAGTGACGGCTTGCCGCCGTATATCGCATTGATCTCTCCCGTGGCGAATAGGTCGAACGAGGACACGTTCCACGGTCGCGGTTTGGCGGACTCCATCCTGACTGCATGTGCGAAGTTGGCGTTCACGTACGCGATTCGCTCCGCATGCACGCACTTTTCTTGCATCGCCATGAACCCGCTGAATGCCTCGTTGACGTGCTGCAATAATAGCATATAATGTTATTAAACGAAATAATTAGAACATATTTAACAAAAAACACACATACCTCATCCGAAAGCCACACTCTCCTCCGCCGCCCTCTCCGCCGCGGCCCTCTCCTCCGCCGCCCTCTCCGCCGCGGCCCTCTCCGCCGCCGCCCTATCCGCCGCGGCCGCCTCCGCCGCGGCCCTCTCCTCCGCCGCCCTCTCCGCCGCGGCCCTCTCCGCCGCCACGGCCGCGGCCTCCATCTCGGCCTCCATCTCGGCCGCAGCCCTCTCCGCCGCCGCCTGCACCGTTCTCGGCGTCAGGCTCTCAAGGGCTACAAAATTAGAGTATTACGTTAGATTTACGTAATATCAATATAATCTTATAAAATAAACATTAAGTAAGACATACCTTGGACCACGATCGAGCGCAGCTCCCTAATCTCCGTCCGCAAATCCCGTACATCGCCTTCCAGCCTGTCCATTCTTCTATCGAAATGGGCGATGATTGAGCCGGAAGGAGGAGGAGACGGCCTCGGAGGAGAAGACCTCGGAGGAGACGGCCTCGGAGGAGGAGACGGCCGAGGAGGAGACGGAGCAAGCCGATGCTCGGTGCAGTAGACCGGCAGCCCATTTAGGAGATGCTCCACTATCCTCTGGGCCACGGCATCATTCCGGCTGCCACAAAATCCGGCGACCGTGCGGAAGTGCCTTGAATCGGCTTCAGCATCGGTCGGTGTAAGGCAACACCGCACGTCCTGTGTATTTGTACAATTTAGAAAACGCAATCTAAATAAATCCATATTATAAATAAATAAATATACTTACATCCATCGCCACGGCACCGAATGCACGCTCGACCGCTTGCCATCCCGGAGCAGAGCTCTTGCCGTAAAATGTCGTCTTCCAATGGCACATACGGGGTAGCGGGAGCCCTTCGCCGGCTCTTCTCACAGTAAATTCTTGGCCGACGGTCGGCCAGCACTCGTATGCCAGAACCTGATAAAAGAGAGTAGAAGTAAGTTAAAATAAATATAATATGTCTTAAATAATAATACAAAACTAATTTATTTACCTGAAGCGGCATTACGAAGCCGCTGATATCGAAGATTGTTTGGGTTCTTCCATTCGATGCCATCTCCATCGCCCTCCCCAAGAGGTCTTTGTTCAGACCATAAATGACCTCCTCGAACGATATCCTTCCCCAAGGATATTCGTTGAAGCGGTCGAAGTCCTCCACCAGACGGAGCCACTCCTCCTTGACCTTCAAGTCCTTCTTTACCCTCCGCTCCCCTAGCACCCCGACGGCAAAATAAAGGGTCGCGATCTTCAATTTGCTCATCCACCCGGATACGAACAGGCGCGGAAGGCTCCGATGATCTCGTTTTTCTTTTCGCCATTTGATTATGCTTGGGCTTGTGTAAGATTTTTCGAGTGATTTGTATTCGAAGAGAGAGCGCGAGGGATTTAAGGTTTTCGAGTGATTTGTGTCTAATTTTCTTTCCGAGCTTTTTAAAACACTGCTTATTCGAGTATATTATTCGAGTTCTTTATTCGAGTTTTGACTCGAAAAGAACTCTCGATAAGATACTCGAATAATGTAGCTTACTCGTTTAAATTTTCTGCACATTATTCGAGTCACCTTATCTCTTCGATTTATTATTAGAGTAAGTCATTCGAGTCTTGCTTTTACTCGAATAAATCCGAATAATTTTTCGCTTTTAATAAATCAAAAATGCATTTATCCGAGTCGATTATTCGAGTATTGTGTCACTCGAATAAAACTCGAATAACTTTTCACTGTTAAAAAAACGAATTAGCCTCCTTAACCAGTTTTTTAGTAAGGGTATTTCAGTCATTTGAGAACCCGTTCCTCTTTTTTTAAAACGAAATAGAATCGTTCCTCTTTTTTAAAATTCTCCCAAAGCAATCAATCAAATCTTCAGTCATGGCTCTACGAACCCTAATCGCTCGCCAAGCCTTAACGCGGCCCAAATTTGGGTTCCGTTCGCTTCAGACATTTTCTCTCCCCGATCTCCCTTACGATTATGGCGCTCTCGAGCCCGCCATTAGCGGCGAGATCATGAAGCTTCACCACCAGAAGCATCATCAGACCTACGTCACAAATTACAATGCTGCACTTGAAAAGTTAGACGCTGCGGTGGCTAAAGGAGATTCCTCCATCGTTTTGAAGCTGCAGGCCGCAATCAAATTCAACGGAGGAGGTATTGGTTTTTTGTAGTTGATGGATCGATCTGATTTTTGTAATTTAGTCGATATGACAAATGGAATCTTGCGAGTGTTAGCTGTTGGCTTTGTGTGGTTAGTTGGTTGGCATTGGCACTTTCGGTTTTGATTGTTTGAGGTTGTTTCTGCTTGGTGGTGCTGGTGTCTGGCTAACTTTTTCTCAGGTTTATTTATATATAAGTTTGAATTTAGTGTTTTGAAATGACTGAATGTAGTTTTTACTTTTTGGATGTTGGTATTGCATCGGATCAATAAATTTGTATTCTGGTTATAGTTCTAATCCAATAAGCCGGAAAGGGTCTAAATGATTATGTCGATTATTCAACTAAGGGGCAACCTTATTTGGAGTTAATGATGAGTATGCTGCTTCATCGAATGTAATTTTTATCGATTAAGATTCCAGTTAGTTGGAAAGGGTCTGACTGATTATTGATTTTATATTTTCTTTATCGATTAGTCGACTAAGGAGGCAGCTTATTGTGGATTAGTTATCATTTTATGATCTGATCAACATCTGTGATAATTGATATTTGTTTTGTGGCTGGAAAAGGTAACTGAGATTTACACATTTCGCAGGGCATATCAATCACTCGATTTTCTGGAAGAATCTGGCTCCTGCTCATGTAAATCTATACCCATGTTGAAGCTTGAATGAATCTTTTCTTAATATTTATGTATATGATCTTTTAGAAGTTTTGAACAATGCTACAGGAAGGTGGTGGGGAGCCTCCCAAAGGCTCCTTGGGTTGGGCAATCGACAACCATTTTGGCTCATTGGATGTTCTTGTACAGAAAATGAAGGCAGAAGGTGCTGCACTACAGGGCTCTGGATGGGTGGTAAGTGTATTTGTAATAAGCTGGCGTTCATAGGTGAAGCTTTAGCTTTACGAATAATAGCTAGCGGTAAAAATAGTAATTGATGGACTTTTGTATGATTACCAAAATCCCCAGTGGCTTGGTTTGGACAAAGAACTAAAGCGTTTGGTGGTAGAGACCACTGCAAATCAGGTAAATTTTTTTCTTTTCAATACCCCTTTGTTTCATGGGGTTTTACTTCCTTTAAGCTTTCTTAAGCCTGCTTGCTTCCCCAGTCTGAGATTTCATTATGCAACAATTTAAGCACTTGTTTTTATAGTCAAATTTTCACACGTGAATAAGCTCACTACATTATGCCCTTTGTTGATTCTGCTCTATTCTTTTACAATTGCAGGATCCTCTCGTTACTAAAGGAGGAAGCTTGGTTCCTTTGCTGGGCATTGATGTTTGGGAGCATGCTTACTATTTGCAGGTAGTTCTTTTTGCCTATTGCAGTAACAAGTTTTTAACCAAAGGTGACAAAAATAGAAATTAGATGCGAAATCAGTCATCTCATGGCTTGTTGTTGTCACGTTTATGCAAAATCAGTCATCTCATCTATAAAATTTGTGTTTTGGCATTTTACTTGCATGTCTTTTAATTGTTTTTTGTGTGTCTTGGATGTTCTTTCTGATATGGTTTCTTTCTATGCTCTTTGAACTCCAGTACAAAAATGTTAGGCCAGACTACCTTAAGAACATATGGAAGGTCATCAACTGGAAACATGCCGGTGAAATTTATGACAAAGAGTCCATTTAATCCGTATTGCTGTTTCTTGTTGCATTGTTGGCTCGCTTCATCTTCGTTGTTATCCATGAGAGAAATCAATATCTGTACGAATAAATAAAAACCATGGCGGGCACTTTATTTAGATGCTATCGACTTCGATTCTTTTGTGCTCTTTCAACTTTATCTTCCTCAGCTAAGAGCAAAACTATTAAGCTAAGAGCATATTATCATGCGATGCCATTTTTAGCAATTTTAAGAACTTGGATCACCCACCCATATGAAGTAATTATGTAGCTCCGTGTAGTCTTAAGATTTCGAGCTTGATGCTCTCTCATGGTGGCATTTTCTGTTAATTACGCCTTGAAAAATTGAAATTTTTCGAAATAAAAACTAAAAAGGAATTAGAAGAAACTCGCTGCTGAATGAAGCAAGTGAAGGGAAATATATTGTTAGGACTGATACGTGTGTTTACAGGCCGCGTTTGGTGGTATTGTGTTTGAGGGGATTATTGTTGGATATCAAAACCCAATCCCAACGTCATATAAGGATAACAGATAGACCAATTTAGTTATCGATATTTTGCGTGGACCAATATAGTCCATGACGTTGTCGATTTTGGATCAACTTGATCATGTTGTTAGATTGGCGACAACTTAGATGGAAAATTGACACATGACAACATACGATTGGTTAGACGTAAAAAATCATAAATTAACATTAAAAAAAGAAAATTTCAAATAAAAGAGAAACAAATTAATAAAGGTAAAAGAACTAAAAATTAAATAAAATAAAAAGAGGAATAAAAAAATAAAATTTAATTAAAATCAAGTAAAACTTCTAAAATTTAAAAATAAAAGAGAAAATAAAAATATGTTAAAAATAAGAGAGAGAGAGAGAGAGAGAGAGAGAGAGAGAGAGAGAGAGAGAGGGAGGGAGAGAGAGAGAGAGAGAGAGAGAGAGAGAGAGAGAGAGAGAGAGAGAGAGAGAGAGAGAGAGAGAGAGAGAGAGAGAGAGAGAGAGAGAGAGAGAGAGAGAGAGAGGAGATTAACTAATAAGAAAGTTTGAAAAATAAGAAAAAAACATAAAAAGTTTATGAAAATCCATAACTCATATCCCTTGCAAGTTAACTCGAACACAATCGTCCCATCTCGGATTTTTCAACAAAAACACTGAGACGAATGTCTTCATCAACTTGACAGGGACGAGGTTGGGGATTATCGTAAACCTTCAATGACGTTTTTATAGTTAATTTCTTTTTTCACTTATTTTTTGTTTTTCATAAATAAATATAATTTTATTTACTTCTTTCTTATTTATTTTAACCTATTCTCCTTTTATAATTTAATTTTTTGGTGCTTTATTTTCTTTTTTACTTTAATTTATATTTTTAATATATTTTTATTCTCTCTTTATTTTTATTTTATAAAATATTTTTTATTTTTTAACTTTTCTTTTGTCTTTTTGGAATTTTTTCCCTTTTGAATGTTAATTTACGATATTTTTTAAGTTTGACCAATCGCATCTCGACGGAGTCAGTTTTCCATTCAAATTGACGTAACTGCATGACCAATATGGTTCAAAATCGACAACATCAAGGACTAACTTGTCCACACGAAACATCGAGGACTAAATTGGTTCATGTAGTAAACGTGGGGGATCATTATGATACTTATTAATAAATTATGGATAAACATGCCGTTAATTATATATTCATTAAATAAATAATGAATATTAACTATTAATTTAATATATTCTCAATATAATAATATATATAATTGAACATATAGCTGGCGGGCCTGAGAAATTGCAGCCCGTCCCACCCCTTTGGCGGGGCGGGATGGGTCACTGGATGAATTCACAGCTCTTGTTAGAGTGATACCCGACATGGACTTGTATATAATGCTCATGGTTTTGACTTAAACGACAACTTATATCCTAATAATATTTTTGTAATCAAAGGGGTTATTTTATCAATGTCCACGAAATATAGCTTACTTGAAAGAATATGGAGGAAAACCTACGGTGTTAAATAAAGGTTTTTGATAAACACAATATACTATACGAACCAGAAATAAATGAGGTGAGAGATATAAGATGGAGACACAAGAAAGGTAGAAAGCATAATAAATTTTTATTTGTTTCATATAATCTTTTTACATCATCATTTACTCTTGCAAACACATTTGCCTCCTTGGAACAAACATGAGGGAAGCAAATTCTGTTTGTTCTTCCCTTACAGTCTTTGTCGGAGAAGCACTCCCTCTGAAAAGGACCGCAAACGCAATTTAGTCTAACGCAGAAACTCGTCTTCGATGGGCACTTAGCTGCTTTGCTTTTGCAGTTGTCATCGTTTCGGCATTCATAACCATATTCACTCGACGCTGTTATAAATATATATATCATTACTAATAATTAAAGCACGTATCAAATAATAAAATAGATATATGAATATTGGAGTATTAACCGAGGGAGATCAGCATGAAGACCACGACCAACATCAGAACCACAGTTTTCTTTAGAGCCGCCGCCATTATTGTTTTTGTGTGTGTTTGTAAGTATATTTTCTGAATGTAATGCATTTCAGAGGGGTTTTGTATCCCCTTTATATATAAGGTTTGTTTTGATATGGTCTTGTAATATCTTTGTAATAATGAAAATCAGGTTTGCTATAAAGTACAAGAATCGAATTATGTTTTCAAATATATATTATATCTTTTAGGTGTGTAATTGCGTGAATATATTTTTGTGACATATTAGTATAACAATGAGATTTGATTGTTACGAATTTCAATCATTCACATCAATTCTGTTATTTTGAAATATATATTGATTTTATAATAAAATATTAATTGGACGAAACCTATTGTTGAATTTCAATATGGTGAAATTATAAACTAGGGTTATCCCAAATTGATAGTCAGCCTATATTAAGAGACAGCTCCACCTATTATCAAGTGGTTTTATGATGGAAATTAAAGCCGGTTTTTTATGCACGTTATGACGCTTGTTTAATTTACCGTTATTATATTTATGTGTTAGACCTTCAGTCGTGCCACACCTGGGGACATCTAAATCGGTATAGGATGCAACCCTCAATATATCAATACAATCACAATTAATATCTTCATTTTATATATTCACGACACATTCCAATAGTAACATGGATTGAAGAGCGGATTTGGATCCAGCTTCGAGTAGTCTTAAGTCGATGAGAGCTTGATGCTCTTTGGTGGTCGGATTTTCCTTGAGTTTCTCGATGTCGAAGAAACAGAAAATAAAGTATGGACGACGAAAAGGAAAAAACTCTAGTATACCAAGCATGTGAAAGCAAACTAGCCTCTGTAACCAAACATATTGTTAGGATCGATCTGCATATTTATATGGATTATGAGGTGAGCAAACACTTGGTCTATACTCTTTTGGGTTGGGTTTTGAGTCCAAATGGGCCTTGGGCCCAAGTGTGGGTATAACCCACTAAGAGAAGAGCTGAAACGATTTTATTAAAACGAGAAGTCGTCGGTCGCCGAAACGAAAAATCGTTGAAAGATTACGAATCTACGTTTCGAGACGAATCTAACGAAGATTAATTAGCTCAAAACCGATATCGGATGAATGAGAAAATTAGTAAAGCCATCCCAAATAAAATAAAAAATAAAAATGTATATAAAAAATAATAAAAAAATAAAAGAATGATGACGTGGTGGGCTGATGACGTGTCACTGACACGTGGGCTGGCGAGGACGACGTGGCGGTGATTTGGCGCTGACATGGCATGGTGATGTGGCGCAGGGGTATTGGGTATCAGTCCAAGAGTTATGACTATTCCCAGATTGACCCATGGCCAAAGGTTACATCTATTTACAGATTCGGCCCTGTCCAAGGAGGTCAACTGAAAAGTTATAACTTTTCGCGAATTGACCCCTGCAGCTTTTCAGAAACTATAAATAGGTCCCCTGACAGAATGTAAATTCATTCAATTCACTCCCAGCATTTCATTAAAAGTTGACAGCATCTCCTAAGGCATAATAAAGCAATAGTAGAGCAATAAAGGCTCGAGTCTTTAGTAGATTCGCCCGATAATTTTGTTATGGTGTGCGACGTTTCAAAATTTCTGAAGTCGTTGTATCTTCGGGACGTATTGCGACAACCCGAAGCACTGACGTACGGGGCATAACGTTTTATGGAAAAGCCAAAATTCTGTCCGAGTTTTACGAGCGCCATCGATAAGATGCCCAGCACAGGAACCAACAATCGTAACACGTTATTCTGTCTGATAAATGGCGACAATAGCGAATATTCCCACCGCCGTTTCGCTGATGGGAACTAGCCATGCCAAAAGGCCGGCGAAATTCAACGGAGCCGATTCAAACGATGGCAACAAAAGATGTTGTTTTATCTCACGACTCTAAACCTGGTGCGCTTTTTGAAAGAACTCCTGCCCCATGTGAACGCCAATGACGCCGCACCCGAAGAGGACGAACAACAACAGGCGGCGTTGGACGCTTGGAATCATAATGGTTTCATGGGTCGTAATTACATTTTGAACGCCTTGGGACTCCCTATGCAACGTCTATGCAGTTGCTAAAACTGCTAAAGAGTTGTGGGACTCGTTGGACAAAAAGTACAAAACCGATGATGCCGGACTAAGAAAATTCATTGTCGGCAGGTTTTTGGACTATAAGATGACCGGCTCCAAATCAGTGTTGGACTAGGTCCGTGATCTGCAGCTGATAATCCACGATATACACGCGGAGAATATGCAGATCAACGAATCCTTTCAGGTAGCTGCTATAATAGAGAAGCTGCCACCCCTGTGGAAGGACTTAAAAAACTATCTCAAGCACAAGCGTAAGGAAATAGGGCTTGAGGACCTGATTGTGAGACAAAGTAGACAATGGAAGGATTTAGGCCAAGAATAAAAGGGGCACTGTGGAGGTACGTGCGAACCTGGATGAGTCTAGCACCGGCAAAAAGCGCAAAAGGCCTAATACGACACCACAGAAGCCGAACAAAATAAGGGGCAACTGCTACAACTGCGACAAACCTGGGCATATGGCCAAGGACTGTCGGCTGAAGAAAAAGAGCAAAAAGAACCAAGCTCACTTGACCAAGGGGAAGCTGCGGACAGATCTGACAGAGATGGACCTAGCCGCACTCATATAAGAGGCCAACGTCTGCTCTGACAAGGAGATGTTTTCGATCTACATTCCTATTTCAGGCAGGAAGCTATTTATGGGTAACTCAGCCACTTCTGACATCGTCGGATTAGGAAGTGTAGTGCTCAAGATGACCTCGGGCAAGGAGCTCACTTTTAAAGACGTGCTGCAAGTGCTAGACATCCGCAAGAATTTGGTGTCCAGCTCCTTGTTGAGCAAATATGGATTTAGGCAGGTGTTTGAAAGTGACAAATATGTACTGACAAAAAACGGTCATTTCGTAGGAAAGGGCTACCTCTAGAAGGGGCTATTTAAGATGAATGTAATGCCTGTAATACGCGAGATTGAGCTTGCTAGTAATAATAAAGAATGTTCATCTTACTTGGTTGAGTGTTCCAATTTATGGCATTATAGATTAGGACACGTTGGTTTAAACAAAATGAAGAGGTTAATAAGTTTAAACCTGCTTTCACAAATGGAAGTCGACTCACAACAAAAATGTGAAGTCTGTGTCGAGGCAAAAATGTCCAAGTCACCGTTCTTCTCTGTTGAGAGAAGTAGTGCGCCTCTAGAACTGATCCATACTGATGAATTCTAAAATATGCCTAAGAGGGGGGGGGGGGGTGAATTAGGCTATAAAAAATATTGGCTCGTTCTTTTATGAAAAATACTTTTCTTTAAGAAGATATTTGCAGAGCATGTCCGTAGAAAGCAATACGAGTATCAATATTATATCCCTAACCTTTTTACAAAAGCTGTTTCAAAGATATCGCGTAGTTTTCTGAAAACGTTTCAAAGATATTACCTGGTTATTTGAAAGCGTTCCGGGTCTGTCTCACAGGAAAGTAAATAGCAGAAAGTAGAGTGAGACGGGATTTTTATACAAATTATATCCCCAACTAGGGTTTAATCCTGTCCTTGGGGTTTGTTCTTCCCCAAGAGTCCCAATCAATCACTAAGTATTACCGGTTATGGTTACAAAATCATCGACCCTTACACAATCGAAGCACTATGAAAACTAGACTTCCACCTAGGCTGCCGCACACCAAGTTTCGTTCCACGTCGTTTTTCAAGGAAACCAATTCCACGACATAGCTTGCTACCGATGGACCACCGAATCCACCAAATTCGTCCCTTCACGTGCGGAAGACTCCACTCGTGCTACTTTGTGCGCTCAACACGTCTGAAGACAAATCACGTCCGAAGACAAGGATTTTAGGGTAAGGTGTTGCTAAAGATCGCTCAAAGGGTACAAATTTCGCAAATTTAAGCTCAACACAAACTACGAATTTTTCGCAAATCAAAGCTCAAACACTCTAAGGAATTCATTTGCTTGTGTGTTTGTTTCGTACCCTTCAACGTGAAGTGTGTATCATAGATCCACGAATAGGTTCTACGCTTCACAAGGAAAGTTAAGCACAGAATGCAAGAGAAAGCTCAATAATCACGTGCAATAACTCAAGGAATCATGCCAAGAATAAACCAATTAAGCTCAACGGTCATGCGTGATTTCATACCATAAATACCACAATCTTACTTTCCTTCCGTGGTAATCTCATCCGTTGTCACCGCATTCCATGTATAGATTCAATCAACATATTACCACATATAAGTATAATCAATTAATCACTTTCCAAAATATAAATCCTAAGTCGCATAAGGAAAGATAGATAATTGATTCACTGATTTTAAAAGTCAATTAATATTGCACTCAACGGATATCTCATAATATTCCTAAAATAGATCAATCACATGTAAGCACTTAATCAGAATATCTTTTCCATAAATAGCATAGTCATTCATATCCGGAAGATCACAGTGATATTCTTTCCTAAAATATCTCAATCACGTGTACAGCTCACATATCACTTAACAGAATACATTTTCCATATATAGCACACAGTGAGATTCCATTCAAACGAAAGCATTCATATCCAAGTGATCACATCAATATTCCAGTTAAGCATAAGATCACATATATTCAATTTTCTTAACGATTTAAATCACATTGAAGCACACCATCGAATATTTTCACATGCTTAAATATAATAAATCATACATATCGAGTTTTCTAAATTGTACCCCCATGATACATAATTACTTGGAATAATCAAAACTCTCATAATCAATGGATCAAAAAGGTCTACAATCTCCCCCTTTTTGATGATGACAAGTAATTAATGCCTATCTTAAGCATATGAGTACACTCGATATGAAACAATTTTAGCACACAGCATGTTTAAGTATCAAGGCATGTGACATGTGATTAGAGCAAATAAATTTATCAAGTTTCATAGCATGCTCCCCCTGTCTAATTGTTAATCTTCCTATGTAAAGCACAACAACAAAAACTTTTACAGACCATATCATATGGAATGTCACAAGTCACCATGGAATGTCGCAAATTATCAGATCATATCAGTTTGCTCTCCCTGCCTATGTGCGGAATTCCTTAATCCTTAGCAAATCACAAACTCAAGCACGAAGAGATTAAGACATAAGCATATAAAAGCAAGCCGATAATATCATAGCATTCCAAGATAACAAAGGACCAAAAGTGAACGACCCAACACCATACCAAAATATGGTCGACACTAACCAAAGCACGCAAAACACGGCATTAATTGCCCAAATTCTCCCCCTTCAGCATCAAAAAGGAGGGACCCAAAACACCACCAACTTACCAAAAACCTGCTACCAACCACGACCTATCAACCCAAAAACCAGCAAACTAAAAGACTTAGTACTAGGCATACGAGAACTAGGCATACTAGAGCTAGGAGATCACTAGGGATCGAAGTTCTAAGGACTGGAATCACTATCAGACGAGGTAGATGAGGATTCAGCGATATTCAGAGCCGTGGAGATATCTTTCATAAACTTTTTAATCCTTATAAGGTGCCGTGAGATCTCATCGAACTTCTTCCCGTTGTCATCCTTGATGCCCTTGATACTCCATTTCAGATCAGCTATGTTCCCTGCTTGTCGTCGTTTTCCTGATCCTTTTTCTTCCTACGCGGACTTTTTGACGATGCCTTAGGTTTCGTCATGGTTGAGATCGAAAAGTGAAATAATGAAGTGAAGGAGTTAAGGTTGAATAGATTCAAGAAGGAAGAGAGTGGGTGGTTACATAAAGGTCGAAAGCTTCTTGGATAAGAATGAAAAGAAATTATGGAGAGATGTAATATCGACTAGAAGTGAGGTAGATAAGGAAACGATTTCAAATTTTGAATTTTAAAAATCATTGGTAAAAGGAGAAACTACCCGTTAGATGAAATTAAATGAAAATCATAGGATATCTCGCGGAGATTAAGGAAGGAAATAAGGACTAAGATCAGAGTTAAAAAATAAGAAGGAATTTTCGGCTGAAAATAGATTTTAATATAAATCTCAAAGAAAATCTAGTTAGAGAGATAATTTGAAAAAAAAATTCTCCCCATAAACGGAAAGAAATAAGATAGATAAGGAAGGTAGAATCAAGAAAAATACCAATAGAATCAGGGATAAGATCGAAGAGATACTAAGGACTAACTTATCTAGTCACTTTTCCTATTTGAGCTCAATAATTCCTAATCTATCTCTAGAATACTATTTGTAATTGTGCTTGATTTCATTAGTTGTCCTTGTAATTAGGGGCGTTTTGTATAGTAATCCTTAGATTAGGACTAGATTGATATTTATACCAAGTTTGTTTGGTATAAATACTTGTAAATCAATTGAGCTTAATAGAGAGAAAGTTTTAGAATTGATCCGAAAGGCTTGCAATTCGATTTCTAGAGAGAGAAACAACAGTAACTTTCTCATTCTACTCGAATTCTCTCTCTTGTTCTTCATTAGAGTTTTTCGATCGAATTCAATTGGTTTTCTAAACGATCGAATTACTATGAATTCTAGCCTAGGATCGTAGAGTTGTTAATCGTAGGACCTAACAATTGGTATTAGAGCATATTCGTTCTGTTTTGAATCGTAAATTGTTAGAATTGGAATCATTTCCTGGATACTGTTCATCGAAGAACAGTTTGGCGCGAAAACCTTTTTCGATCCAATAGCTTAATTCTGTGCTTAATTGACTTGAATTTGGTGTTTCTGTGCTTGTTTAAGTGATAGATCATCATTGTGATCAGTTCTGTAGCAGTTTAAACTTCGATTTCTAGGATTGAATTGCTTTTGCGTGTTACTATTTGCGAAGAACATGAAGAACACGTTCTGATTTTGATCAAATTCGATATATTTTGCTTCATAACGTGTTTAACTGCTTGTTCGTGCGTGATTAGTACTTAATTGCGAGCAACTGCCTCAAATTTCACTATCTGATTCTTTGTTTTTGTTCGAATTAGTGATAATCGTATTCTGTTAATTTATCTCGATTGCTCAAATTTTCTCGCTAAGTTTTGCGATCGGATTAGTTTCTCGATCGATAAACTTAGCGCCAGGATTTATCTCGGTCAGAATACGTAGTCAGCGCTAGAATAGTCATCAGTAGAAACGATTTTAGTTAAAAAATATTTCTCGAGCATTATACAGCGAAAAACTTTTTCGAGGAAGACTTATTTTGACTTTGCATGCGTAAAAACTTTCACTCGAAAAACTTTTTCAGTCAAACCTTTTAACGTTTGACCAGGCGAAAATCATTTATACGCGAGAAACTTTTCTAGTCAACGGATTTATTTTGACTTGTCGAGAAACTTACTAACGTACTGTTTCTTTACGATCGAAATAAATTCACGATCACGAAATTTTTCTCGACCGAATGATTTTGAGCAATTTATCTCGCTCGTAAAATTTTCCACTGACAAAATTTCTCGCACGAGAACAGTACCCAGTACATTCTATCCCAACGGAATTAATTTCGATCAAACTTTAAAGATTGTATCGAAAATAATTCTCGATCTAATTTTCGAATCAAACGCTACTAACGAATTTCTTCACTTGTGAAGCACATTACATCATCTTCAACCTTCAAAACAATTAACGAAGATCCTTCAACAACTCGACTGCAATACAAACATGGATGCGTACTGACTCGGAAATGACAACCGTCTGCCGATCTTGCAAAGAGGCGAATACACAGCGTGGAGAAGCCGCTTTCTGAATTGCATTGCTCTAAAGGATCAAGCCGAAAATCTACTAAGTCCCTTGAAGAGGGACCGACACAGTTCTAGGTCCATGTACCCGGAGACGAAACAGCTACTCCAGCAATTCCAGCTTCTAGGCGACTAAAGGAGCCTAGAGAATACTCTCTGGAGGAAAGAGCTCGAGCTAAGGCTGATCTAGTAGCCATGAATACCCTTATGCAGGGCATCGCCAACGATATATACAGACAAATCGACAGCCTTACATCGGCCATAGGGATGTGGGATGAGCTGCATAGGATGATGCAAAGGACGGAAGTTGGTATAAAGGCCAAGAAAGCTAACATTCTCACCGCTTACGACTCATTCAAAGCAAAGCCGGATGAGAGTCTAAACGAGATCTACCAACGATACCTCACTCTTCTCAATGAGATGAGGAAGATAAAAATAACAAAGACAAACATGGAGACAAACATAAGATTTCTATCTTCTCTGCCCACGGAATGGAAGAAAATATCCACTCAAATACGACAAAACAAAGATTTAGAGGAGCTGGATGTCCATGCCGTGTTCGACAATCTCGCCCATCATGAGGAGGATATCCGCGAGATCACCAAAGAACAGAAAGGCAAACAAACCGATGACACGGTTGCCTTAGTCTCGGAGAAGAGGAGCACAAGATCAAGAAATGATAAGATCGTTAGGCCACCTTCATCATCAGAGTCGGAAGAGGAATTGGAGCCCGACATAGAGCCGAACATGAAAGCCCTTGGAAAACAGCTAGCTCTCATTGGACAAATGATGAGCAAGAAGTACTTCAAGAAGAAGTCGTCAACCTCAGCCAATAGACTTCGGACTACAAGCTCCAAGAACAAAGAACGTGCTCCGGAGAATTCCGAGGTCAAGAATCCCAAAGAGACTAATAAATGTTTTAATTGTGGCAAAGCAGGTCACTTCGCCAGAGAGTGCACTCTCCCGAAGAAAAGAGATGCAAACTACTACACCAGGAAGCTTCAATTGACAAAACAGAAAGAGGCTGGAGTAGCTCTCATGGCCAAACAGGACCAATGGCTCGAGGACACGTCGAGTTCCGAAGAAGAGAACTTAGCCCTTATGGCCCGTCTCGACAACGAATTGGACGCCGAAACATCCACTCGTACGGACGACGACAATGCATCCACGTCTTCAAATGAGGTAGTCACACCTTCCACATTATTGACCATGTTAGAATCATATCAAAAGCAATATGCTAACATGAAACGTGAGCAGAAATGTATAAAGGAAGTAGAGAACGAACTTGAGAGAGCTCAGGAGAAGATAGATAGTCTCGAACAAGAACTTAGGAGCTCTAGTGCAAAAATAGATGAACTTACCAAGAGCCTCCATTCTAGAGAGACTAGTCAACCTCAACTAGGACAACAGAGCGAAAAGATTAAGGAATTAGAAGATAGGCTAGCAAATAACTACAATTGCTTGGTTAGAAATCTCAACGAGAAAGCCATTTTAAATTGTAGGATAACCGAAGCTACCTCTAAGATCACTAACTTAGAAGCTCAATTAGAAACATCGAATGCCAAGATTAGTGAGCTTAGTAAGGATTTCGATGCCTGTCAAGCCGCGAAACTAACCGTGGAAAATAATTACGCTCTCCTAGGTGAGGAACGCAAGAAACTATATGCCAAAGTAAAGAAATTAGATGATATAGTTACGCGCAGGGGACAGTCCGAACAGACGATATTTTTGAACAAGCCAAGGATATAGAGTTCTATAATACTATAGAAGGCATAGGTTTCACTAACCCATGTGTTTTACAAAAGAAAAAAACATATGATGTTAAACACATGCGCTTAGGAATAACCTCTCTCAGAAATTTTACTGAATCGTCTTATGAAAATACTTTCGATTCATCCATTAGACAAGGTCCATGTGGTCCAGAAATTCCCTTTGACTACACAGAACTAAATGAAAGGGACAAAAATAGGAAAGAAACTCTAACACCTGTCTGCAATTTAGTTCAAATTCTACCTCCTGATTCTCGAACACACCACGAGGAAGTTAAAACCATCAATTATAAAAATTCTCTCTACAAACCCCCTATCATAAAACAGATAGAGGAGTCACATGCAAAGTTAGAAAAAGAACGAGAGAATTTCGAAGCTGAAAAGAAAAAATTCTTTAAGGAGATGGAAAATCTCAAGGCTTCCTCGTCCTCCGAAGCTACCTCTCACGCTATTACAAAAAGCGTGAAAAATGAAAATCGCCTTTGAAAGATAAATATTGTAAAGATAATTTTGTTAAAAGTGCTATGACTAATTTCACTTTACCTACGTCTACAGGGAGCGTAGTGTCAGCACTAAAAACAAAGGCGAGAGTGTCTAGCACTAAGATAAAGAAGGAGCCATTAGATTTAAATGTTTCTGAGCATGCTACTCCTTCTGTTACAATAAAAGACATTCGTAGAAATAAAAGAGCTATTTCCACTTTTAAGATAGTTGCTTCTACTTATTCACTTCAGCCGATTACTTTTAGAAGCACCAACTCCGAAATAGGCTCTACGTCAAAAATTAATCATTCTGAAACAAATGCCACAAGAAAGACACATAGGAAACAAGATCCAGTCATAAAGAAAGCTTATGGCGCTATACATGAATGTGCTCACCTAAGGTATCCCGTAGAAATTAAATCCCCCAAGCACCTTAGGAGACTATCACAAGAAAAGATCTTTTCCTCAGTCAAACCCTCCACAGCATTTGTACGTGCTGAAATTAACATTCCCTGTAAGGTTCAACCCAAACGGGTTCCTAAATCTCTGCCTAGGACGACAAAAGCCAAAAGAGTCAAGTCTCCTATAGAGGCAAAACCCAAACCCACTTTTTCACAAGTGCAATGGGTTATTAAGACTCTTCCAAAAATAGATTTAGGAGTCATATCTGAACCCAAAACTAAATCTGCTAATCCGAGAGGACCCATGTTTAAGTGGGTACCTAAAGCTCTCTAAATTGTTTTTGCAGATCCATCATGTGTGGTACCCCGACTCTGGTTGCTCCACACACATGACTGGTAGTCAAGAGCTGCTGAGCAACTACAAAGACCGACCCAATGGCAAAGTCAGATTTGGGAACAACGATTCAGCCCTGATCATAGGACTTGGGGATATCATTCTGAAGAATCTGACCATCAAAGATGTCTCGTACGTTGAAGGCCTCCGCCATAACTTGTTCAACACAGGCCAATTCTGTGACAAAGGCTTCCAGGTGGTCTTCCATGCTGACCGGTGCAGAATTTTGGATAGTCAGGACACAGAACTCCTTCAAGGACTTCGGAGATCCAATCTTTACACGATCAACCTGACATCTGTGCGGCCCTCGACAGCTGTATGCCTTATTTCTCAGACTGATTTACAGAGGAACAGCTTATGGCATCAACGACTGTCTCATCTGAATATGAAAGCTCTCCAACGTCTTTCTAGGAAAAAGTTGGTTCATGGTCTTCCAACTATACAACTACAAAGGGAGCATCACTGTTCGGCATGTCAATTAGGAAAAATAAAGCGAGAATCCCATCACGTCAAGCAAATCGCGTCTACTTCTCGGCCATTGGAACTAATTCACATGGATCTCTGTGGTCCGATGCAGACTCAGAGTATCAATGGAAGAAAGTATGTCCTAGTGATTGTAGATGACTATTCTCGCTACACGTGGACTAAGTTCCTCCGAACGAAAGATGAGACCGGTGACTTGATTATCAATTTTGTGAACACAACTCAAAATCTGCTACAACAGACTATTCAAGTCGTTCGAACAGAAAACGGCACTGAGTTCAAGAACAATCACTTCAGTGAGTTTTATCAGAAACTTGGAATAAGTCAACAATTTTTAGCCGCCAAAACACCTCAACAAAACGGGGTCGTTGAAAGGAAAAATCGAACACTAGTGGAAGCCACTCGTACAATGCTGATCCAATCGGGACTTCCACACTTTCTATGGGCTGAAG
This sequence comes from Craterostigma plantagineum, assembly GCA_027422505.1. Classification (NCBI taxonomy): domain Eukaryota; kingdom Viridiplantae; phylum Streptophyta; class Magnoliopsida; order Lamiales; family Linderniaceae; genus Craterostigma; species Craterostigma plantagineum. The sequence continues at coordinate 17,649,166 of JAPQWV010000017.1, read as the reverse complement.
CAGTCAATACCGCTTGTGTTACTCAAAACAGGACGGTGGTTCACAAACGGTTCAACAAGACTCGATATGAGATCGTGAACAATAGAGTGCCCAACATCTCTTTCCTTAAAGTCTTCGGGTGCAAGTGCTTTGTGGCGAACGACCGAGAGCAACGTGCAAAGTTCGACCCTAAAGCATTCGAAGCCACATTTGTCGGGTATTCTTCAACATCAAAAGCATACTGAGTATACATCAAGTCCAACCGAACTATTAAGATAAGCTATAATGTCACTTTCCACGAAGTGGCAGAAATGGTTCCTGCTCAATTCAGTTCAGGACCCGTTCTCAACCCGTTGGCTTCTGAAGACAACATTTCAGAACCCTTAATCACTGGTGTGTTGGCACAAAACCAACAGAAGATGGCAACAACTTCAGGATCAGTGTCAGACGAAGCAACAAGACTTGCAATAGACGACTTGGATTCTCTCTTCGAACCGGTATATCGGTCATACACGACGACACCAACAATGGATTCTCTACCAAACGAGACCGACGTACCAAGTTCATCTCACACCTCTACCCCACCCGATTCAGAATTGCCACAGAACACTGAAGAACCTACAGTGGTCGTCGAGGAAGTATCATCTGAGACTATCAATCCAAGTGCAGTATTGGAACTTCCTCAGACAAATGATCAATCTGAGACTATAGGCAATCTAGATCCACAGATGGCTGACGCATTGACTTCAGCTTACCTCATGAGCGCAAGTGAACGAGAGGTCACTCGGTTGATCAGATAATTGGCGATCCTTCGGTTGGTGTGAGGACACGTCGTCAACACAGTCTTTTCAGTTGCTTCCTGAGCCAAAACGAGCCTACCAAAGTAGCAGACGCACTTCGAGACTCGGATTGGACAATTGCAATGCAAGAGGAGATCAATCAATTCGAACGTCTTCAAGTGTGGACCTTGGTACCCCGTCTACATGCGAAAACAGTGGTCGGAACTAAATGGGTTTTCAAGAATAAGAAAAATGAAGATGGTGAAGTGATCCGGAACAAAGCTAGGTTAGTTGCTAAGGGATACAATCAACAGGAAGGCATCGACTGCGACGAGACTTGTGCTCCTGTTGCTCGTATCGAAGCTATCCGCCTCCTGCTGGCTTATGCGGCCCACAAAGACTTCAAAGTCTATCAGATGGATGTTAAAACCGCCTTGCTCAACGGCGTGTTAAAAGAAGAAGTCTACGTTGCTCAGCCGGAAGGTTTCGTTGATCAAGAACATTCCGATCATGTCTATCGCTTGGACAAAGCTCTCTATGGACTAAAACAAGCCCCTCGTGCTTGGTACGATGTCCTGAGTGATTTCCTTGTGAAGTCTGGATTCATACGAGGAACGATAGACTCAACCCTCTTCATTAAATGGCATGACAAAGATCTGATGGTCGTCCAAGTATACGTCGACGACATTGTAATTCCAGATTATCCAAGAACACTTCAACAGATTAAACCTTCGTAGAATGTGAATAGTGTACTTTAGAGGTTTAATGTTGAATACGTGAGATTTTTCAAATGGAAACTTGAATTAATTAGTGTTAGGGTTTAGGCTTAAATACCTTGTGAGGTATTTAAGCCCATTGGGCCCCTAACAAGCCCATTACAAATACAACCCAATAACATAAAGTAAAACATCTATAAAATACATTGTAACGAAATTACAAGACTTAGAATAAATATTTTGGACACTTCTAAAATATTCCTAACATTCTCCCCCTAAGTGTCCAAATTACAGTCGAGCTTATTAACTAAGTCTTCATTTCTTTTTCTTCGAGCGAGGAGGAGGTGGTGGTTCTCTATGGGCCAAGTAGGTCTTCCTGAATCCTAGGGCAGTCTCGAACTGCCTGATGTCGTTCCGAAGAACGATTCGACATCTGATCTTCTCGACGAGTTTCCGTAGAACATCTTTCTCTACCAGTTCTGTTCCTTCTAGCTTGTCATCTTCGGAAACTGTCTTCTTCTTAGCCCGAAGTTGATTAAGGATAATCTTCAATGTCCCATCTGAGAATTTGGAGATCTGACAGAAGTAGCACCTGCTTCTCTTTCTTCTGAGCTTGTAGGTAAGTGACCCCAGGTTGTGGTTCAAGGAAGATAAATCCCTCTTCATACTTTTCGAGATCCTTATATCTGTTGTTTGGACGTGTCAGGTTGACCTTGCTCATATTGCTTTCCAAGGCCATTTGGAAGTCATGAGCAGCGAAATACTTGACCTGCCTCAGCATACACTCTTTGATAGCCCGGTAACCATCTCGTATTGTGTGAGTGTCGAGGGGAAACTTATTGCGATAAATGTTGTAGAGCTTGTTGAGTTCGCCCAGTGGAAGGTAGGGAAGATCTGCTTCTGAATATTTTACAATTTTCCTGTCATAACGATCAATAACAAAGACAGGGCCTACATATCTTCCTACCGCCCATTCGACATCCACAATATCACAGATGGCCGATTGATCTCTCATGTACTTACTGTATTGATCCCTACTCATTCCTTTCCTGGCCGTGACTTCGCAGAGCATAATCTGATGGCTAAGTCCCCTATACGTCCCTCTTAGATGCTCAAGGCCTCGAAGATTCAGCTCGTTGACTCCCTTTATTTCTTCTTCCTTCCTCCAGATCTTTGGATAAAGATCCTCAAGAAACGGTGCCTTGATCTTCGCATTTCTCCAACGAGTTTCTATGAACTCGTAGCCTGGCGTCGGTTCCTCGGGCACCTGATGTTGAAGGAGTTCTGGAAGTTCTGGAAGATCTGCCTAAGGATTTTGTCAATGTAGTCTTGAGGATCCTTTGGACGAGGGGTTGTAGTTGCTTGGACTGGTTGAGTGGAGATCCTCGAGGGAGCAGACTCGACTTCACCAAGGGAAGTTGTCTGGTTTGGGTGGTCGTGAAGAACTGCCTCCACGCGTCTGAACTCCGCGTCCTCTACCTCTTCCGCCGCGAATAACTGGAGACTTGGTTCTCGATCTCTTGCTACTCTCCCCCTCAGGACGATCCTGGTCGTCTGGATCGTCATGACGGCGTTTCTTACTCGGTCCTGCTTGGCGGCATGTGTCAGTCGGTATGCTCGCATCAGGAGGTGGGATGACGCCACCTGCGACCACCTTCCGGTATAGGTCTTCTTCTTCAATGCTTCGGTAGCTGTCGAGATCAATTATGCGGGCAATACCAACGTCAAAGAGCTCAAGCAGAGGCACGGTGTACAAGTTTTGCGTGGTGGCAGGGTGAGAAGACGGGGAAGTACCGGCTGTTGAGGAGGAGGTTGGTCAGATATGGGAGCCTTCCCTTTGTCGGTGGAAGTTGCTTGGACCGCCTCCTTAATAAGTCCTTTGACCCGTGGTAGGGTTACGGTTTCGAAGAACTCGAACAGCCGATTCTCCAAGTAGGCAGTCGTCACCTGGGTTGGAATAGATCCGGAGCCACTAGAGGTAGCCGTTGGCACACCTTCAGAACGAGGTTCTGTACGGTGGCCCTCGTCACCCGAAGTTCGTGGAACTTCGGGGTCCTTGGGTCTTCCGACCTCTCCTTGCGACACATCTCTCGGAGATGGTGCTCGGGTCGTTGTGGCCACGTCAGTGTGACGGGCTTGGGTGGAGCTATCGCCGGGATCGCCAAGGCGTCCCGTTAGCACGCGTCCAGAATTAGGTTGTACGGTGGCTCGCGGATGGTGAGCTGCTGAAATCATCAACATCCGAGAGACTTCCGTCCAATCCATGAAGAGCCTCTATTTGGGGCTCTTCTATGAACGTTGAGACCTGAATATCAGGCGGAGGCTCGGCCTGTGTTACGGAAATGGGTATTTCCCGAATTGGTTCAGACACAGGAATCGAGCTGCTGGAGGTTTGGGGTGGTTCGTGTTGTGTTGAGACACTTGTCTGTTGGGAGACAAGTGAATGGTCAGGTGGGGTTCGCTCATGCGTCGTTGGGTCGATTACGACGTCTTCTATCCTAGGGATGGACCCGTCTTTTTCTGACTGAGCTAGTGCAGTCCTGATCGTCTAGGGAACATCTATTAGTGGTTGTTCGAGTCGTTCGGCATATGGTTGTTCCTCGAGCGGTTGTTCAGGTATTGTTTGTTCAGAGGATGGTGGTGGTTGGTTAGGGATTGCTTCTTGAGATGTAGTCTGTGGTGCGTGTGGGATAAATTCGGTTTCTGTGGTTTCTCTCAGGATCTCACTCTTTCTTTCTCTCTCGCTCATTTCAGCTCTCTCAGTCTCACTAACCCCTGGTTAGACTCAGGTGGGCTATCCTGTGTCGTGGGGTGGGGAACTTTGTATTTTTGGCAGTAGGCATCGATGTGGTCGGGGTTTGCAAGAATGAGTAACTCGAGAGGGATTGGCATTGCGGTGCGCGAGTATTTCTCATCAGTCTTTCCTTTTTGAAGGTAGCGCAGTTTGGGTGGGGTGAAGTTTTCTTCTACGGGTCGTGATGGTATCTCGGTGTTGTGGTCAGAAAATGATGGATGATAAGTGAGAACCACCGGGGATATGGCAGATTCTGTGGCTTTTTGGACTTTGTTCGTTGGTGAAGTTGGTCGTCGAGATCAGTGATGATAAGCTTGACAAAGTCGTAATTTCTTCGAAACACGATCCCATGGAAGATGCGAAGAATTGTGATATTGCATCTATCCCATCCTGAGTGCTTGGGTGAGAAGCACTTATTGACAAATGCAAAGAGTGTTCGCCAAGGATGCGGGATCATGGAGTTCTGAAATTGGGAGACAAACTTGATTGGCGTGTAATATCCCATCTTCATCATGTCCTCTAGAAGCTCATTCTCGGAAGCCTTAGGTTCGTAGTGAGGTTGACTTGGCAATCTGAGAATGCTCCGAACGAGATCTCTTGTGATGCTGACAGTCTCATTTGCGATTTGGGCCTCGTAGTATATACTGTTATCCTGAGCAATTTTGGTCTTCATCGTCCCCCAGAATTGTTGAAGGTAGACTGTAGGGACTTGAACCGAGGCCGAAAAAGCATACCCAAAGTGGTGGTTTCTCAGAATGGATAATATAATTTCTTCGTTGCACTTGAATGTGTGAAGGTCAAGTTGGAAATTATTGTCCTTGATCGTTATCCATTTTGAGGTTGGGTAAACCATATCCGTAGGTGTCGTCATTTTTTTTTTAACACCGGGAAGTGCTGCTGAAACTGCAACACAGAAGATAAACGTGATTAGATATGCCATGATAGTTGTTATGAGTAGTGATGGGTTGGGAAAAAGAAATTCGTTTTAGAAAAAAAATCTTGGCCCAATACTTTGGCCCATTTGAGAAAATTTTGTCGAAACTTTCCTAAGTATGATTTGCGGGTTCACTTTAAAGTACTTAGTTTCATCTTGGCAAATCGTATTTTGCGAACTTAAAGGTTTGCGGGTTTATTAAAAAGAACTTTGTGAAGTTTATCTTGCAATTTGAGAGGTTTGCGGGTTGGTTGAAAATAACTTTGCGTATTCTGTATCGCAAACTCAGGATTCGCAAATTGACCAGGTCAATCAAGGAATCGCAAAGCACCAATTCGTAGAATCAAATTTGTGAATCCCAAGATAAGCGATCTTCGAATTCGCGAAGTAGGCAGTCAGACGGTCAAAGCCGCAAAGTGAAGGACCCGCAAAGTGAGTGATTTGCGAGTTTGAGAAAAATAAACACTTTTGGACCCGCAATGTTCCATTATGAAGAATCAAAATGTACCCCTTTTTTTTTAAAAAAAATTTCGAACCCAATTTGAAATCCATCGTTTTGAAAAACCAGATTTGAGAAGATAAACTCGATTTCAGTACATAAATCAAACAGATAAGCTCGTGTTATCACTAAAAACAACAAAATTTCTACAGGATTCAACTGCAAAACACCTGTTCTTCGAGAAAGCACTCCTGTAATTTAAGAAATCAATCGTTAAAATAAAATAATAGAAAAAAAAAACAGGAAAAGTTAGAGCAACTTTTCATCCATACCACAGAGAAGACGCTGAGTATGTGACGGTAACGATTTAAGCAAGCAAACCACAGAATATTCAAGCGACGATGGAAGATTTGATGAACGGGATTCGCAAAGGAGGGTTTTATGATTTAGGATTTTTTTTTGTTTTGCGAGTTCAGTTTGTGGATTGGTTAACATAAAAACTTCGTGGGCCTAAAGTATGAACCCTAGTTTAGAGCTGGGCTGTAACCTTTTGAGATAAAGGCCCACTTAAGATTGCAAAGTCACGTTAGTTTGCGAATCGATCAGTTTGCGATTTGAGAGCTGTGAGTTCGCAATTTTACTCATTGACTGGTCAAAATTGGAGATGGTTTGCGAATAACAGTTGTCAAAATGAGTTTTAGTTTGCGAATTCTAAGCTGAAAGAGAGAACTTTGCGAGCTTGTTGTTTTCAACCGCATAGTAAATTTTTAGTTTGACAATTTCACGAATTGTTCACTAAGAGTTTAGCGAATTATGATTTCGCGAATTGAGCTTTTGATTCGCAAACGAGTATAGTTTCCGAATCTCAATTCTAATAATTGATTTGCAATGGAATTTTAGAAATTGACCTAGGAAGAAACAATGAATGTACGAGATTTTCAACTTACCAACGATATCAAGTAATCTAGTAATGACCCGAATACTACCAATTTGACGCAATCAATCACAAGGATAACATCAAATCTATGGGTTTTCCAAGATCGATTTTCATGATACGATATCCTTATTGGAGAAGAAAATCGTCGCCTTATTCAAAAATTCGTCTTAATGTCGGGACAATAAATGACTTAAGTTTCTGTCATCTAGTTTATAAATAGATATGTCTCAAGTCTGATTGAAGTACCTTACATCTAAGAACTAACTTATTTCTTATTTTCTCGTTTACAAATGAATTGGCAGAAGCAGGAAGAAGAGAAGAAGCTCAAGGAACAGGCAGAGTTAAGACGTGACTTTGAGCATAACTTGAATATGCTGGTTTTTGAAATTTTTCTTTTTTTGAGCTTATTCGTTGCTTTACTTGCTATTCTGCTTTGGGTCTTAATAGGGCATACGAGTTTTTGAGAGTTATCTGCGTATTATGAATGTTTTACGTGTTTGAGAGAGTTGTTGTTTCTTGAATAAGTATTTGTTGAAAAACTCCCCCTAGATACAATGCCTATCGAGTATCTAAAAAAATGATTGAATGAATTCACTAACTCCCCCTCGATGCATGGATATAGTATTTTTCTCCCCTCGATGTAGGGCCATCAGCATTGGCGCTACATCGACTTATTGAACACAGATAAATTTATTGAAAGACAGAAAGTAAGTAAAAAGGAGAAAAAAATTGAGATCTAATTAACTAATTAACATAATAAACACGCACAAAATAAGTGAGAAGGAGAAACATAACAAATAGATAAATAGTGAACTGTAGGAAGGCATAATCGAAATTAAAAATTGAGGTTCAACATTCCCAACTTTGCAACTAAGAATTGGAAGCGTTTTTCATCCAATGCTTTTGTAAGCAAATTGGCTAGTTGAATCTCTGTATTGACAAAATACATTTTTATTATGCCTCTTTCTACGTGGTCCTTTATGAAGTGATATCGAAGATCTATGTGCTTAGTGCGTGAGTGATGAACAGGGTTACATGTAATTGCGATAGCACTCTTGGAATCACAGTAAATAGGAACTCTATTTAGATCAAACCCGTAGTCCCGTAGTTGAGTTCTGATCCAAAAAATTTGGGAGCAGCAACTTGCTGCAACAACGTATTCTGCTTCCGCCGTGGAAGTTGACACACAATTTTGTTTCTTCGAGGCCCAACATACAAGCTTGTCACCTAGGAATTGGATGTGTCCAGAAGTGCTTTTTCTGCTAGTCTGCAACCTGCAAAGTCTGCGTCAGAATACTCTATTAGTTTCATATTTGAGTTCTTAGGATACCACAGTCCAAGGTCTGGTGTTCCTTTCAGATATTTCAAGATTCTTTTGACAGCATGAAGATGCGACTCCTTGGGGTTAGCTTGAAATCGAGCGCAGAGGCATGTAGAGAATAAGATGTCTGGTCGACTAGCTGTAAGGTAGAGCAGTGATCCAATGATCACTCTGTAATGAGTAACATCGATAGGTTCACCTAAGTGATCTGCATCGAGGGAGCATGAGGTGGACATTGGAGTGCTTGATGATTTGCTCTTGTCGATCCCATATTTTCTGAGAATATCGTGGATGTACTTTGATTGATTGATAAAAATCCCATCCTGAAGTTGTTTGATTTGTAATCCGAGGAAGAATGACATTTCTCCCATCATACTCATTTCAAATTGTGATTGCATCAGAATGCTAAATTCTTCACAAAGTTTCGGATTAGTAGAGCCAAAAATAATATCATCCACGTAGATTTGCACAAGCATGATATCAGAACCATCTTTCTTTATGAACAAAGTAGTGTCAATTTTCCCTTTCGTGAAACCTGAGGAGATAAGAAAGTCGGACAGCACCTCATACCAGGCCTTGGAGCTTGTTTAAGTCCGTACAGTGATTTGTCGAGTTTGTAAACAAAGTCGGGATGGTCAGCATTGAGAAATCCGTCTGGCTGTGACACATACACTTCTTCTTTCAGAATTCCGTTCAAGAAGGCTGTTTTTACGTCCATTTGATAGACAATAAAGTCTTTGTGTGCTGCGTATGCAAGAAATAATCTAATAGCTTCGATTCTGGCTACAGGGGCAAACGTTTCATCGTAATCAATTCCTTCCTGTTGATTATATCCCTTAGCAACGAGCCTGGCTTTGTTTCGAACTACAATACCATCTTCATCCTTTTTGTTTTTAAATACCCACTTTGTTCCGATCACAGTCTTCCCTTTTGGACGAGGAACTAAGTTCCATACTTTGAGACGTTCGAATTGATTAATCTCTTCTTGCATAGACATTATCCAGTTAGGATCCCGTAGTGCGTCAACTACTCGTTTAGGTTCTGTTTGGCTCAAGAAACATGTGAAATTACACTCATTTGAATGTGATCTTCCAGTCGTTACTCCTGTATTGGGATCTCCTATTATTTGATCTGTAGGATGATGTCGGACCCATTTCATTACGTGGGGTAATGTCGTTTCGTCTATTGGGATTCCTCACTTAGTGGATAGTCGATTGCAGACGCGGTAGTGTTGCTTGCTGAAGTTGAAGAGGAGGCCTCTGTCTGCGTTGTCGTCAAAGTTGCTGGGGTCGAGGCTTCTGCATCTGAGGGAGGAATTGTCTCGTTAGGAATAGGTTCAGGATCACGAGTTGATGAACTAGGACTGGATTCAGTATTCGGAAAAGGATCGGTGGATGGTCTTCTCTGATTTTGAGAGATATATATATGTTCAAAAAGGAGATCCAGATCCAGTTCCTCTTGAGCTCGTTGGGTGAAGCACGTGGGGTTGCTTTGTCTAGAATTGTCAGTTGCTTGTTGATCTGGCTTCAAACTTTCTTTGTCCGATCCCGGTTCTGAAGAATTCCGTTCAGAGGCATCTCTCGAACACTCTCCTTCTTCTGTATGAGAGTGAATAAGGTGTGGTGTTCTAGATGCTTGTCTCAAACTGCTATGCTCAGTAGAAAATTCCAGTCCTTCATCAAAGGTGACATTTATGCTTTCAATGATCATCATTCTGTCTCTGAGAAGTATCCTGTACGCCTTAGACAGTGCAGAGTAGCCTACGAAGATTCCTTCAGTTGCTTTTGGATCAAGCTTGGACTTGTCTTCGCGGTCGTTGGCGACGAAGCACTTGCATCCAAAAATTCGAAAAATGGGCAATGTTGGGCAGTCTTCCGTTTATAAGTTCATAGGGCGTCTTACCAAATCTTAGATGAATGTTTGTGCGATTCTGCCTATAGCAAGCAGTATTCATTGCCTCAGCCCAAAGGAAATGAGGTAGTGATGATTGGATGATCATTGTTCGGGCAGCCTCTACGAGTGTTCGATTTCGCCTTTCGACAACCCCATTTTGTTGAGGTGTGTAGATAGCAGAAAACTGTTGAGTAATTCCAATGGATTCGTAGAAGTCACTGAGCTGTTGATTCTTGAATTATGTTCCATTGTCTGATCTAACTATTTTAACACTACTCTGGAGTAGGTTCTGTGTTGTTCTGATTAGATTTGGAATATGTTCGACTGTCTCTGATTTAGTTCGTAAGAAGCGTACCCAAGTATATCTGGAAAAGTCGTCGACGATAACCAGCATATACCGCTTTCCACTTATGCTTTCAGTTCGCATCGGGCCACACAGATCCATGTGTAAGAGCTCTAGAGGATGTTGAGTGGATGCTGTGTGTTTTGTAGGATGTGAAGCTCTCTTCATTTTTCCTTTCTCACAAGCAGAGCACATATGCTCTTTTTGGTACTTCAGTGATGGTAGTCCAATAGCCAAGTTGTTGGTTGACAGCTTGTTAAGGGTCTTGAAGTTAAGATGAGATAACCGCTGGTGCCATAAGTCATTTTGAGTTGAATTTGCTTTGGAGATTAGGCAGATATCAGTCTTTGGTTTGACAGTTCTAATATCGATGGTGTAAAGATTTGTCTTGCGAGTTCCAGTAAGAAGTTCTTCGCCATTGGCATTGAGAATTTTGCAAGTTTTCTTTAGAAACACAACTTGGAGTCCAAAATCACTGAACAGTCCTATTGATAAGAGGTTGTGTGTCAATCCTTCAACATACGAGACTTGTTTAATTGTGAGTCGATTGCATATGAGATCGCCATAACCAAGGATTCTGGCTCCATTGCTATTACCAAAGCGTACCAGTCCTCCTGGTCTATCAACGTAGTTGCTCAATAGTCCCTTTGTCCCAGTCATGTGTGTGGAGCAACCAGAATCTAAGTACCACACATGAAGGGCCTGCAAAATAAAACTAGAGGGTTTTAGGTACCCATTGAAATATGGGTCCACCTATGTTTATTAGTCCGTTTAGATTCCCTTGATTTTCCATTGTTAGTGGATGACACAGAGTCACTAATTGTTTCTAGGGTTGGGGTTTGTTGTTTTCCTGCAGTCCAAAGCTTAGGAACCCATTTGTGCTCTATTAAGGGTCTCTTTGTCTTAAGTTTAGACATGATTTTTTTTGTTTTAGCAGGTTTGACAGGTTCTTTGATAGCTTTTGGTTTTGATTCGTCTCTTGGCTTTGTAATATTGTTTTTAGGAATTGTTTTGTGAGTTTGCTTGGTGACATGATCATGCACGGAAAACTTTGAAGATAGTTTTTTCGGTACATGGTGAAATAAAGAAGGTATAAAAGTTTTGGAAGGAAAATACTCAATGACAAAAGGTGTATTGAGATCACTATTCTCCTTCAAGATATCTTCCTTTTTAACCCATACGTGCCCCTTCAATGGCTCTTTTGTGGGTCCTGAAAATTTCAATGTATTAGTGCAGGAAATTTTGTTATGCGAAACTAAGGTGTATGAAATTGTGTGTAATCTTAATTTTTCTTTAAGTGAAGATATTTCCTGAAGAAGTTTCTGCATTTCTTTATCAAATGACTTCCTCTCGCTTTCGATAGTGGAGTGAAGGTCACTGATTTTCTTTATGCAATCAGGCATATATCCTGTTGCATGTGTAACCATCGGTGCCATACTTTCCGATACACCTGAGGTTTCTCCTTCATTTGGACGAGAAATATCTGACTCAAATTCGGTTATTGCTGGACAACTTCTCTCCTTATAACTATCATTTAGTTCTGTGTAGTTAAAAGATGTTTGAGTTTTACTGTGTGTTGATGTCTCATTTTCACTAACAAAAGGCATGAGATTAGCGAGGCAACCTGTCTGCATAAATTTGAGATCATATAGATATGGTGAACTTGATATGCCTTGTTTTAACTTATATGGGTTTTCAAAACCTAGTCCTTTATAGGGATTATAAAAATCAACGTTAGCAGGTTTGTTCAAGAAGATCGTTTGTTCTGACTGATCTCGTCGGGTTAAAAGGTCCTCCAATTTTTTTATTTTGGTGTACAGTTTTTCCCGTTCTTTACTTAGTAAGTCATATTTAATTGCAGCGTCCATTGCCTGATCTCTATGAGATTTCATTTCCTTTTCTAAATCCTTGGCTTTAGCTTCGGATTTTTGCACTTGTATTTCTAGATTAACAATTTTTTCATTTGCTACAATTACACGATTCTTCTCACATGCATAATCATATCTAAACTTATCTAATACTACTAAATTCTTCTCTAAGTTAGCTTCTAGTTCCTTGATTTTCCTTTTCCCCAATTTGTTAGATTTATATAAGGATAAAAATTCATTTATCATCTTAAGTAAAGAATCATAATCTGCTTCACTTACCTCCACCATGTCTGAATTGTTAGAGGTTTCCCTGTCTGACTCACTTCCTTCAGCTCCAGCTCCATCTTCTTCGTCATCCAGCTTGGCCATCAGTGCCACGTTCTCATTCTCGATGTCTGAGGTATCTTCAAGCCAATGGTCCTCTTCTGCCATTAAGACCAGTCCTTTTTCTTTTTGTTCAGCCAATTGAACTTTTCGGCGGTAATAGTTAACATCCTTTTTCTTGGGCATTCTGCACTCTCTAGCAAAGTGTCCATTCTTTCCGCAGTTGAAGCATTTGCCGCCTTGATGAGGAGTTTCAGAGTTGTTTTCCTCATCTTGAGTCTTTCCTTTAGAATTGGAGGAGGTTCTTTGACGATTGGAGGAGGATCCAGTCTTCTTATAATACTTCTTCTGACAAAATTCGAGACAAGAGCGAGTTGCTTAGCAAGATCCTTGAGGGTAATCTCCTGGTTTCCATGTTTAGTAAGATCCTTGGATTCGTCATCAGCAGAGTCTCCTCCCTCCTTAACTTGTGATGACTGGATAATTTCTTTGTCCTTGGATTGTTTTCTTGATGATCGTTCAGTCATAAGAGCCAGTGAGTCGCTTCCTATTGATTTGATTTCCTCCCTTCGTTTCTCCACGTGATTGGAATGTTGATTGAGGTAGTCAAATAATGTATGAATGCTAACTTTGGTTATGTCGTTCATTTGTCTAATCATAATTGCAGTACCCTCCCATTCTGGATGAAGTGATCCTAAGAATTTGATATTGATCTCCATTATGCTTTTTGTGACTCCATTCATCTTTAGCTCGTTTAGAAGAACAAGAAATCGATGAAAGGTTTCTTGGAGAGTTTCTCCTTTGTTAGCATGAAAGCGGTCATATGAGATGAGTGTGTTCGCCATTCTTGCCATTGTATTGACTTCTGTCCCCTGCATCATAATTCGAAGAGTATCCCACATTTCTTTGCGCTATCACCACATTCGAGTTGCATCAAAATGTGATTGGGAATGACTTGCATCATGTATGATTTCGCCACTTTGTCTGCCTTTAGTCGCAGGTTTTCTTCATCACTGCATTGGTCAGCAGTTTTCAAGATCCTATGTTCCTCTCTTGCAGGAGTGGTGTCAGTAGTGGCAGGAATTATGGTCCAATACTGTGTAGGTCCATTGTAAATAGATTCCAGCAGGTTCTCAGAATTGTCCTTGCTTTCTATGAAGTTGATGAATCTTCTCTTCCAGACTGCGTATTCTCCATGTCGGATGATGGGAGGTCTAACATCATTTCCCATGCTGAAAGAGTCCATTGCTTGTGTTTTGGATATGATCGTTAACGTGTAATGTGAGGAAGGTTGGAATTGAATTGTGAATTTTGGTCCAAATCAAATTTAGAATTGATTTTGAAATATATGGGTATGTTTCACAAGAGTGGATAGTACTAAGAGTTTGCGAATTGAGGAAGTGATTTGTTACTTTGCGAATTGATGTGTGAGTTCGAAAAATTATCGCTTCACGGGTTAATGAGAAGATTCGCAAACTATCTTGATTCGCGAAGTGAGCAGAGTTCGCAAAGTGCTATTTGAGTTCGCAAATTGACCTGAATCCGCGAAGTAGTAGAAAGTTCGCAATGAGTCAAGAGGTCGCAAAGTGTTTCGGATTCGCGAAGTAGACAAGAGTTCGCAAAGTGCTATCTGAGTTCGCAAATTGACCTGAATCCGCGAAGTAGTAGCAAGTTCGCAATGAGTTAAGAGGTCGCAAAGTGTTTCGGATTCGCGAAGTAGACAAGAGTTCGCAAAGTGCTATCTGAGTTCGCAAATTGACCTGAATCCGTGAAGTGACGAATAACCTGAGACGTTGATCTTCGAAAATCTGTCGGCTTGGTAACGTCGAACCCGCAAAGTAGAACTTTGCGAAGTGTCGATGCACAAACTTGAAAACCAGCAAACCAAGTATGGGTACTTAGAATCGCAAAGTAGTCTTGTAAGATGAATGAGCCGCGAAATCAAAAGGAATCCTTGAGTTCGCAAACCTAGTTCCCAAAAAAAAATTCTGTTCGCAAACTCAAGAACAGACTGAAGGACAGGGCTGTTCTTCAAATGTTTTAGACAGAAATTCAACAAATCTGATACAACCTCCACGAAGACCAATTTGATGACTCAGAACTGATAGCTACACAAACCTGCCTTAACAAATAGAGTATCTCCGAGAATGGCTTATACACATGAGTCTGAGCTTTGTGACCGAGGATGACTACCACGCAAGAGCTCAAACTGCTTAATACTAAAAAGCTTGAAATGAAGTTTCCTCACCTACACGCTTGCCCTGATACCACTTGTAATTCCAGATTATCCAAGAACACTTCAACAGATTAAACCTTCGTAGAATGTGAATTGTGTACTTTAGAGGTTTAATGTTGAATACGTGAGATTTTGCAAATGGAAACTTGAATTAATTAGTGTTAGGGTTTAGGCTTAAATACCTTGTGAGGTATTTAAGCCCATTGGGCCCCTAACAAGCCCATTACAAATACAACCCAATAACATAACGTAAAACATCTATAAAATACATTGTAACGAAATTACAAGACTTAGAATAAATATTTTGGACACTTCTAAAATATTCCTAACAGACATCATCTTCGGATCAACAAATCCTCGGCTCAGCAAGAAGTTTGGAGATCTCATGAAGAACAAATTCGAGATGAGTCACATGGGAGAGATGCAGTTTTTCCTAGGACTCCAAGTCAGGCAGCTCGATGATGGAATTTTCATCAGTCAGACAAAATACATCAAGGATATTCTGAAGAAATTTCATCAAGACCAGAGCAAGCCTCTCAGCACTCCTATGTCACCAAGCTGCAAGTTGGATGTCGATCCCTCTGGCAAGTCGGTCGACATCACACTGTATCGCAGTATCATTGGATCTCTTCTCTACCTTACTTCGAGCCGGCCGGACATCATGTTTGCCACATGCTTGTGTGCCCGTTTTCAAGCCGATCTCAAAGAATCCCATATGCTCGCGGTCAAAAGAATTTTACGCTACCTTAAGGGCACCTCTACCCTTGGCCTATGGTATCCAAAGGGTACGAATTTAAAACTCATCGGCTACACTGACGCTGACTATGCAGGTTGCTGAATGGACAGGAAAAGCACGTGCGGTGGCGCTCAATTTTTAGGCGAAAAGCTGGTTTGCTGGTCATCCAAAAAGCAGAACTGCGTGTCAACTTCGACGGCCGAAGCAGAATACATAGCTGCCTCCAGCTGTTGCTCACAGATGCTGTGGATGCGGACACAGCTTCGCGACTATGGGTACAATCTAAATAATATACCCATATATAGTGATAGTCAGAGTGCAATCGCCATTACTTGCAATCCTGTTCATCATTCACGAAACACATAGACATTATATATCATTTCATCAAAGATCACGTAGAAAAAGGCACGATAGAGATGTACTTTGTGAACACTGAGTTTCAACTAGCCGACATTTTCACCAAGGCATTGGATGAGAAACGGTTTCAATTCCTTGTCGGAAAATTAGGCATGTTGAATCTTCCGCAATATGTGCATTACCTGATCTTCTGTGCTATCACATGCTCTATTCTATGTGTTTTCTACTTATCTTGCGTGATAAAAATAAATACAAATATGATAATAATAATAATAATATATATGTTTCTATATATAATATAAAGGGGTATGACGAAATCCTTTGGGATGCTTTGATCTAAAGTCACTTAGAATTTTACCCCGACATGCGATTGATTTAATTGCTTAATTTTGTCAGTCTAAGTCGCATTCTTGTGTCTAAAGGTCATTAGGTTGCTCCACTAGACACAAAGCCACTATAAATGTGAGGATTCAAGCCTGGTTATAATTTTCTTTCTTTGGATCTATTTCTCGAGTGAGTCACACATCAATTGCTTGTCTTAACTCGTGATACTTGGCTTCGTACTCATCTTGCGTTAGATCATTAGGAAAATGATAAGGGAGCTTAGGTTATCCCTCAGTTGGCCTTATATAAATTTCCCCAAGTTAGCCCTTAGTCATCCACTTTGAGCCTTCTCCGACGTCATTTTCTTCATTTAAAACCCATTCCCAGCCTTCAACCGAACTTTATACTCTTCGAATGGTTGTTCAAACGAGAAAAGAAGGGGGAGATAACAAAAGAAAAAGTAAAATGATGACAAAAGAAGGCATTGCTCAACGTGCAACAAACAGACCAAAGGAACCGGCCTTCCGACTACCTTGTAGAAAGTGGCATGGATCCTGCTGTGAACTTCTCCAACAATAATCTCATACGCTCGTCAGAACGACTGGAAGAGGAGCACCACGAAGTGAACTTCTCCAACGATAATCCGGTCTTATATCGGGAAACGAGAAGAGGAGTGCAGCCTCGGGTACGAATTCCATAACCGATAACTTCTCCAAATTGAGAATCTCTGAAACCTCAATAGGGATTAAGAGAAGAGGAGCTCAGTATCGGCCCGAGAACCAACAAGAAGAACTTCGCCTACGATAATCTCCTAGAGCCTCATGGAGAAGCGGAGCTTCAGCTTGAGCATAACATAAAAAAGGGATAGTTCTCAAAAGAAAAAGAGGGAGAAAAGATTGAAAAGAAGAAAGACGCCGAAAAAAAAGGAGACGGACGTAGGATTGGAAGACGGTGAAGAGATAAGCTCATTTTCCTTTAAATTCTTTCCGTTCTAAGTCCTAGCCAAATTATAACCCTTACAACCCTTTGATTCCACATAGACGGTCTCTCGCTTAGGTGAAATGATTAAAAATGCCTCGATCACAGGTAAATTGACATAAAATTACTCGTGTTGACTTGAGTGATAAAAATATTAAAATCCCAAGATAGCTAATTGAGAGCAAGAGCGAACCTGGTGAGAGTTGTCGACATGGACCAGTCTATGAACTTAGGACTTTAGTTTGACGACATGACTTGACGGTATTTTCTTCTTTCAAATGTCTCGTAAAATTTTAGGCGTGACGATTGATCGAAGCAAAATAATCTGACCCCATATATATATATATATAAAATATAAATTTTATACATATATATAATAATAAATAAACAATAAATAATAAAATTCGCACATTTTGACATGAAATATTATGTTTCATATGCGTTGAATTGAATAAATGCGGATTTCTTTAGGGTATCGCACATTCTAAATGCAATTTTAGATTGCATTGGTACTGAATTGTTTAAATGTGGTAAATTTTTCACTGCTTCTACCCTCACACAATATTTTTAAAGTACATGTTTTCGGGGACCATGTACACATGCTTACTTGGTAAATTTGTGTGCTCGTGACTTGAATTGATTTCATATGCTTGCATAATTAATCAATTCGTGTGCATCATTTGAGGGGGAGCAAGTATAGGACTTGTAGATTAGCTCCAAATATTTTTGACGTTTTTCTATGAGTATTTCAGATCTTTCAAACTTAAGGAGCGAGACGTCGACACTACAAAGAGAGGAGCTAGACACAAGAACAAATATTTCAAAAATAAAACTGCCAAAAATAATTGTTGATTAACTTCATTATTACTAACGCTTATCTCTAAGTGGTACAGATTTTTAAATTTCTGCCAGGGGAGCTAGACGTTACTACACGGAAAATACAGGGAGTTAATTGCATTTATTTTAAATACTAAGGGGGAGTCTTACAAAGGGTTTTATTTTGAAGTAGGGGTCAATCTGAAAATTTTAGAAGTACTTACTATCGAGAAACTAGATAGAAGACTTAATTCACGATCATAAGTTTCTAGATCGTAAACAGTGTTGGGAACAATTTTGATTGACCGCGATAATTTGAGATCGAAAAATTTGAATTGAGAGGAAATTTTATTTGTCGAGCGCAAATAGTAATGGGCCTGATCCATTTAATCGCAAAACGTCTAATCGCAAACCCAATATTTGACTTAATGATAGTTAATAAAAGTTTAACTTTTGTCAGTCGAAAAACTTTTTCTCACGCAACCCTAAATCGCAAAAATTTCTCTCGCGAAAAACTTTCACAGACAGTTCAAATTTCTCAAAAATCTTTCGATCTTCAACACGAAATTGTCTGTTTAAGGTAGAAATGAGAATCTGTTGCCATTTGCGTGTGATTTGACTTTGTTAGCATCTGCATTTTGTAGTTCTTCGCATGATTTATGTTAGTTTCTCGACTGTTCTTCAAAACTGAGTAAATCGCATACTATTTCATAGTGTTTTAGGCTTGATTTTGAACTTTATCTGAGTTTAATGCCTGCACCTAAGATAGTTTCGATATTCTCTATGAATCTGATAGAATGCATCATCGGAAAATCTGCATCTTCGACTGTAATCTGAGTTTTGATGATCTGGGTATTTGAGTTTTTAAAGCCATCGAAGAACTTTGTCGATCGCAAACAGTCTTAATTGAATTCCGATTTAATTGATATACTGTTTGTGTAGAATTAGTTTTTCGATCGGTAAAATTCTGATTTAGTCGCCATGATAGAAGATTTTGACCGAAAAATTTACTTACCATCGTGAAATTTAATTAGGATTTTTATGAGTGAAAAACTTACGCACTGATTAGACAATTTAGATGCTAATTTTATCGAGCGTAAAACTTACTACCGCAAAATAGAAATTTTCGATTCAATTTCAATTTGATCGCAAAAATTTAGCAGTGAGAAATTAATTTTCAACACTTAATTTTTCGATCGCAAAATTCGCCGCCTGAGATCTAATTGATTGAAAATTCGACGATTGACTTAGTCTTTCGTTGACTAATTTCTCGATAAAATTATATCGCAGCGAAAATTATTTACTTACAATCGAAAATCACATCCCGCTCGACAAATTTCAAATCGAAAATTTTATTCAATCGAGGAAAATTTCTCGATAGTAAATTTACCTGAGAAATAATTTCTCGATCGTAAATTTACGCGGAATTTTTCTCGATCGAAAAATAGGTCGACTACAGTCTCGATTTCAACTTCAATACATAGAAAATTTTACTAAGTTTTTTACTCTGTAGGGGACCATTGCGAATAAAATTTTCTCGATCGAAAAATCGAACTGAGTCATTACAATTGAAATCAATGCATAGGAAATCATTTTCAAAATCAATTTTATCGAGCGAAAATTTTCTCGGCATGACCAGTGTCCTTTTTCACGATTCAACACTTCGAAAAATTTCGAACTATTTTTCACGCGATTTATACTTCATTCGAAATTACATTCATGCCATTACGATTTTTCAAAATTGAGCATATACTATGCATTCGATATGATTTCAATTCAAAATTCATCGAACATGCTATTACTTGCAATATTACTGTAGTTTGATGAAATTTATTCATAATTCGACTGAAAATAAAATTATAAACTTTTATGTATCTTATTTTTTCAGATGGATAGCTATCCAAGACACAATCACATATACGACCACAATCTGTATCTGAAGTTCCAGGATACAAATTTTCAGCTCGATCTGAGCACCTTTCGATGCCCGGACGAGATTATTGTCTCTACCCTGAGAGGTCACCCCATCTAGCATTCCTTAACGGCAACCGCATCAGTGCCGATGGTATATCTCCAGCAGTTCTGGGGCTGCATACAAGGAGAAGTGGACAATGGAACTTTCAGGTTCTCAACAAGGATCGGGACGCGGCACATCAGCATGGACAAGAACCAGTTCGGCATGTTACTGGACTTGCCCCACAACACTAATTACGACCCGCTCCCATCCGAGGCCGAGATGATTCAAGGCTTTTTGCACATGGGATACCAACCGCCGCTCACAAGATTAGCTCAGGTCCAGATCAGCGGAATCCCACACCCGTGGAAGACACTATTCGGAATAGTGAATAAGTGCCTGTCGCCCAAGCAAGCATGATTTGATAAGGGCAACAGCAACATTTTGAGGATCTTCCATGGCATCGCCTTCGCAAGAAATTACGACTACACTAAGCTGATCTGGAACGACCTCGCGGACCAGATTCGGTAAAAGGAAAATCGGCGATCGAAGGACGTGCCTTATGCTCGGTGGTTCAGCATCATCATCAGGTAGATCATGGCGCTGCACCAGACCATCCCTACTCTGCCTCCTGGCGGAAATTACCAACCACCAAGGCTCAAGTTCTTCCACAACCCACGGCTCACGGACCTGGACCCACCGTCGATGCCGATCCCATTCGAGCTCCTTCGTCTCGTGGACCCTAACGAAGACGTACACGCTATACTGTCTGGACAGAAATCTCACCGAGGAAATGATTCGAGGGCCCCCGACAGTGCTTGGAGCTAGCCCTCACCAACAGCAACAACAGCTAAGTCCTGAGGACGCGATGATTGATGATGTCGCTCAGGAAGCTAGCTCAGGAGCCACCATTAGTCGAAGAGCCAATGCCCGACGTCGATGATACGCTGATAGACGTCGTGGCTACGGAGATGGAACTCGGGGCTCCTGACCTCGAATTGCAAGTGGAAGAGCCCGTACATGTAGGCGTGCTCGAAGATACCTTTGAGGAGGTTCTTCTACAAGAAGCACAGCCCGAGACAGAAATTGGGCAAAGCTCGCTTCCACTGGTGCCGGATCAGGCTCTAAGGGATGTTGAACGTGATCCAACTCCTCACACAGCTACACCATCCGACACGGAGTCAGATGAGGAGATTAGCCTGATAAGACGGACTCCCAGACGACTTAGTATACAAATGGAGTCCCTCTTCCCAGCCGTCACCGATGCACCAGATACCCCGCTGACCACAACGACAAGGGTTGCCGGCACTTCTTCGCTCAATCTTGAGCCGCAACCTACTCCTGTAGTATCTGGTTCGCAGGCGCAACCCGAGCCTGCAACAACACCCATAGAGACGAATCCTCAGGATTCGACTCGAGGATTGGGTGGAAGTCTCATACAGTCACAACCTCAAGTGACTGTGAGCCAATCCACAGAGTCGGTGCTACTCACGGGTTGATAGCAGGCGACGTCAGTCGTCCTGGTCCATCTAAAGAGGCATCCGCACCCTTCGTGACGACCGAACAGTTCCAGGCCGCTCTCTCTGCCGCTGTACAATCAACGGAAGAAAAGATCACAGAGAGAGTACTCCAAGCACTCGACGCATCCCGAAGAGATACCGGGAAAGCCCCTGCCTCTGAAGGCTCGTCGTCACGAACCAACCCCACACCTCCACAACCCACACCCACTGACCCTCTAGCCACTTCCTCCATCCTCATCAACCCATACACAATCCCCATCACCGAGCTCCATGACATTCTCCTAGCCCGTCTGATAGGCCTTTCCATCCGATCGCCGCAAGAAGAATTCCCTTATAGGCGATTGGTGGACCATCCTGAGCCACCGACTGACACCTGCCGAGGCCAAAGCTCCCACTCACGGTGCAGACATGACGATCCTGACGATCAGGACCCTCATGAGGAGGAGAAGAGGCCAAGGACATCAACAAGTGGCCAAGGACAAGGCTCGGGCGCTACGCAGACAAGCGCTGGAGCTGGTGAAACCCAAACAACCCAAATACAAATCCACCGTACCCAAACACAAACCACCCACCAAACACAAACCAGCTAAACTACCTACACCACGCACCGCATTGCCCATATCGAACCACCAACCTTTCACCTGAGGACGCATCCGTCCAGCCCACGATCTACTCAAGCCCCTTGCTTCCGGAAGAAGAAGCAAGTGCTGCGATGCTTGTAGCTCTAGCAGCTACCCAAGCCACTCCCTCAGCCGCTCCAGACCAACCGGGACCCTCTGGACATGGTGTCAATCCACACGAGGCCCTAGACAAGTACATATTCGAAGGACAGTGGATGACCCACTCCATGCCCGAGGAGCATCAAAGACAACGGCTTCACGAAGTCCGGCGCTTTCTACAACAAGCGTCCATTGATCTCGTAATCATAGAAGACGACGAGCTTCAAGAAGGTGAAGACTACGAGCAAGTTATCCCAAGACTACTAGAGTTAATAGCTCAACAGGCGGTTCCCTCTCCAAGGCTAACGCCAGGGACCGTCCGGATCGACACGCAATGGGAAAACATTCAAATTGAAATTCCCTTCCTCGAAGAAGTTCGTAAGAATATTTGGAGGTCTCCGGACAGAGTGATGAAGCCGAACGAGTTCGAGTTGAGAGGGATCTCTCATTGGGATCAGCAGAAGAGGATGACCTACCTCTGGATGCTAACCAAACTAGGACCTGATATTAGGCTGGGGATGACTAAGACACAAGCGAAGAGCCATTATAAGAGTCTCTCCCCAATAAGCCAACTACTTAGCGTCTACTGTGACAAAGGAGGACTTCCAACACCTCACTACATCATCGAACGAGTGGACAGGACCCGAGAGGAACTGACGAGAGCGACCTGCCGTACCTCCCCGCCGATGAAGTGTACCGTCTTTATCAGTTATACGTGGAGAAGTACAAAGGTCCTCAGGGCTTCTTCAAGACAGAAGGCCTCGAAGGGCTCTACCGGTTCATGTTGTGCCAGGTCAAGTACTATGCCGCACACGACCTTCAGATGGCTCTGGAGAGCAATATGAAGAAGGTCAACATGACCGCTCCACTCAACAAAGGACCTGAGATCGAAGGGCTTCCCAAAAATCACGTGCACATCAGATCAGTCCTAGGCATCACCTACCACAATCCAATAACAAAGAAGAATAGGTTGATGCTGAAGACTGAGATTCATAAGTTTTGCGATGGGACGCTCAAGGTCGTCAGGAAAAAACATCGAGCAGAGGTTGGAAGAAATCAATAGAGACACTATGCTGAGGATCCACAGGTTCGTGAGAGAACAGCCGCTCCTAATGGAATTGCTCGAAGATATTGAGGAGCGACTGGAGCTTAGGATCACTCTGAGGAACTACGAGCATGCGCTGGGCTTGCACAGATCGTATTATGCCCAACGAGGACAAACGGCGCGGAGACGCAATCAAGCACAAAGGGTGAGATTGTAGAATACTATTTGTAATTGTGCTTGATTTCATTAGTTGTCCTTGTAATTAGGGGCGTTTTGTATTGTAGTCCTTAGATTAGGACTAGATTGATATTTATACCAAGTTTGTTTGGTATAAATACTTGTAAATCAATTGAGCTTAATAAAAAAAGTTTTAGAATTGATCCGAAAGGCTTGCAATTCGATTTCTAGCGAGAGAAACAACAGTAACTTTCTCACTCTACTCGAATTCTCTCTCTTTTTCTTCATTAGAGTTTCGAATTCAATTGCTTATCTAAACGATCGAATTACTATGAATTCTAGCCTAGGATCGTAGAGTTGTTAATCGTAGGACCTAACACTATCACGAATGTCACAGAATGTACGCTCAATGAGGGGTTTCGTAAAGATATCAGACAGCTGATCATTAGTTCCTACGAAGTTCACGCTGATATTCTCTTTCTGAACATGATCTCGAATAAAATGATGTTTAACCTCTATATGCTTAGTTCGAGAGTGGTGTACGGGATTCTTAGTGATACTAATGGCACTAGTACTATCCAGTGTTGTAAAATACGCTAGGCGCTAGTCGGGCGCCCGAGGGGTGACTAGCTCCTAGGCGGCAATGAGACGGTTCACCTATTTTTCACCAGTATTTAAAAAAATTTGAACACTTGAAATATCACATTGCTTCAAAGCTCAATCATAGATGGAAATATATAGAAACTAACTCATTACAAGTTCAACATCAAGAGGAACGCTCAAATATCATATTACACCATGTTCGCAAGCATCTAACTAATACCAAATGCATACATACGATCAAATAGTCCTCAAATGTTTCATACTACAAACAACATCAAATAAACTCCAGATTTTCACTTGTCCAACCAACATTTCACCTGCAATTTATAGTGAGAAATCGAAAACTAGTTGATTAATCAATAAACAACAATGATATTTAATAAATTATGTTTTAATAGATTAGATCAAATCTAATTATTTGCACTTACCTCCTACTTAATCATCGGTCACCTCATCTTCAGATTCGAAATCATCATCATACAATTCCCTTATAGTTCGATACTTCACACTTCTGAACTTATCTACTCCGTCATCCTCTTCATCCGCTACATCATCATCACTAACTTCAATTCCATCGACAATCCATTCTTGTACAGTAGATGCATCATAGGAAGATAACACATCTACATCTCTTCTATCTTTCTCTCTTTTTGTTTACTCAACAACCTTGCATTAAATTGGATAAATACAAGATTTATTCGGGTTAGTTCCTGCTCATCTACAAAGGCTATGTGGGATATGCTCCAAGTTACTCATGAAGGAACCCAACAAGTTGTACAAGAAAGCCTGGCCCTTCTCACTCATCAGTACGTTCTCAATGGAATCTGATGAAACCATAAGCCAGATGTATTCTAAATTCATGGGAATCATCAACCAAATGTTCTCTCTCGGAAAGAAGGTTCCCGACAGTGAACAAGTCAGAAAGATACTGAGATCACTTCCAAAAGAATGGAATGCCAAGGTTAATACCATCTACGAAGCAAAGGATCTGAAAGCACTGAGCATCTCTGAATTGATTGGCTCTCCCATCTTTTACAAAATGATTCAAACGTCAATGAACGAGAAGTCGGAGCACAAAAATCAGAAGTCCATTGTGTTCAGATCCAACCAAGAAGAATCTGATTCTGACAACGAAGAAGAAGGCTTGATAAACGACCTAGCCATGCTTACAAAGAGATTCGAAAGATTCGAACAGAAAAAGAGATTAAAAGGGAACTTAAACAAATTCCAAAACAAGAGCAAGGGAATATCCACATCTGGGAAGAAAGGTCAAAGGTGTTTTCGATGCAACAAACCAGGCCACTTTGCACATGAATGCCCAACAATCAACAATGAGAAACCAAGGAAGCAGAAAGCCATGGTGACTGAATCTAACGGCTCTAAAATGAAACAAAGCGAGGACGAGGATCACGCTTATATGGCTGACGAGGATCAGGTATCTCGTTCTTCCTTCATTGAGAAAATTCATATCCTAAACAGTTTATATAACAATGATTATGAAAGTGACTCATCTGTTTCTGATATAGAAGAAAGTAAGGACGAATTGTGTGAATTACTTCAAAAAGCAGAGTAAGATTAAGTCACTAAATTCCTTGAATAAGGAACTGATAAAGCAGCGAGATGACCTAGCTAAGGAAAAACATGAGGCAGATCTAGAGATTTCACGTTTGAAAGGAGAGTTAGTTACTGCTGAGAAAGAGAAAATTCCATGTGACTGTGAGAAATTAGAAAAGAAAAATAGTGACTTATTTAGAGATACTGTAGAATTAGGAATTTCTTAGATAGAGAAAAACAGAAGGTTGATAGACTCCTTGAGGTTAAGCAAAACCTCGATATGCTGTTAAGTACTCCTAGGAACATTGGTATGTCAGGGATAGGTTATTCCCTGAAGGAAAACATGCTAAACATTCTATGCCTAAGCTTAAGTGTTTCTGTTGTGGTAGAAATGGTCGTTATGCATACAACTGTCCTTTAAAGAAAGTTGATAAAGTTAAGTATGTTTGGAGACCTAAGAAGTCACATGTAAATGCCACTGCTGTATCAAATTGTAACAAGAGATCACCGTCCATGAAGAATGATATCTCATATGATAACAGAAGTTATTTCTCCGCTAACATGTTAGGACCCAACAGAATTTGGGTACCTCAGAAGAGTACTTCTTTCTACAAGTACGAAGAAAGAATTCCAACAAGAAAAGCAGGTGGTATCTCGATAGCGGGAGCTCCCGCCCGCCACATGACAGGTGATATTGAAAATTTTGTGTCGTTAAAGGCTTGTGATGGAGGATATGTTTCGTACGCTAATGATCCAAAAGCCAAAATCGTTGGAGTTGGTACTATCGGTAACAATTTAAATATCACTACAGATAACGTATGTTTGTTAGGAATTTAGAACATAATTTAATTAGCTAATAGCCAACTATGTGATGATGGACCTTTGCTAAAGATAAGTGCTTTATCAAAAAGGATGATGAGGTTGTGTTTAGTGCATCTAGACATGGTAATATCTACTGCATCACTCTTAATGATATTGCTACACAGAATGTCAAGTGTCTAGCAATTACGCAGGATATCACATGGTTATGGCACAGGCGTTTGGGACATGCTAACATGGAACTTGTGTCTCACATATCATGCAATGAATTGGTGAGAGATATTCCAGATATGAAAGCTACCAAGGATAGATTTGCAAAGCGTGCCAAATGGGGAAACAGACCAAGACGTCCTTCAAACTTAAGAATGTGATATCCACCTCGAGACCACTAAACTGCTGCATCTTGACCTTTTTGGTCCGGCACAGGTTATGTCATTGAGAGGTAAATGATATGCCTTTGTTATCGTAGATGACTATACTAGGTACACATGGGTCTTGTTTCTTGCGCACAAAAGTGGCATTGGATAACTTCGCACCATTGATCAAGAAGCTTGAAAATGATAAAGAAATGAAAGTCCGTAACATTAGGAGTGATAACGGTCGAGAATTTGATAGTAAATCTTTTGAATCGTTTTGTGATGAGAATGGTTATAATCATAATTTTTCTGCTCCTATTACGCCACTACAGAACGGAGTGGTCGAGAGGAAAAATAGAGTATTACAAGAAATGGCTAGGACTATGCTGAGCGAATATAACACTCCAAAATATTTTTGGGATGAAGCTGTGTACGACTTGTTATGTCTCAAATAGGATTTTCCTTATACCGATTATTAAGAGAACTCCCTATGAACTTTGGAACGATAAAACCCCTAACATAGAATATTTCCATGTGTTTGGCTGCAAATGCTTTATTTTGAATGATAGGGATGAATGATAGGGATAAGAGAGGAAAATTCGATTCCAAAGTAGATGAAGGGATATTCCTAGGTTACAGCCTTCATTCCAAAGCTTTTCGAGTGTTTAATAATAAGAAGAAGACTGTCCAAGAATCTGTGCATGTTACATTTGATGAATTTCCTAACGCAGATGCTACTGAGGAAGGTATAGTTGTGTCTCATGCAGGTATACAGGTTACTGACAAAGAGGTGAATGCAATTCCATTGAAACTAGATACTGAGTCAGAGGAACCTAGGGCTTCAGATGAATAACAGCGCAGAAAATTCAAACATGCCTCCAGCCATCGCATTGAATAGGGAATATCACTTCAGGGATCAAAAAGAGGGCAACTGCACGAAATGATACTGCTGAGGAATCACATGACGTGCTGTTGTCAACCATGGAACCTAAGATAGTGAATGAAGCTCTTGACGACGAATCGTGGGTGATTTCCATGGAAGAAGAGCTAGCACAATTCGAAAATAGCCAAGTGTGGACTCTTGTGGAAAGACCTAACGACAAGTCAATAATAGGCATGAAGTGGGTGTTTCCCAACAAGTTGGACGAAAACGGTAATGTAACACGGAATAAAGCCAGATTAGTTGCTAAAGGTTATTCCCAAGAAGAAGGTATAGATTTTCAAGAAACCTTTGCACCCATAGCTAGGCTTGAGTCAATACGCATTTTACTTGCATATGCATCCTTTAAAAGATTCAAGCTTTTTCAAATGGACGTCAAAAGTGCATTTATAAATGGTTTTATAAGTGAGGAAGTTTATGTCGAGCAACCTCCGAAAAGAAGAATTTTCAAATCACATCTTCAAATTAAACAAAGCTTTATATGGTTTAAAAGAGGCCCCTAGGGCAAGGTATGAAGTAGATTTTTACTAGACATGGGCTTTACAACAGGAACAATAGATAACATTCTGTTTATAAAATGCGAAGGGAATCCATATTGCACCAAACAAGGAATCAAAGAGGCTTAAATGGAATGAATAAGGGAGAGGTTCTCACCTTCAAGTGTGTGTATTGTGTGAAAAATAGGATAAGCCTTTTGATCTTTGATTACCTTTCAAATGGTGTTGGTAATACCTTATATACCACATTAACCCTAGGTATATTAAGGCCCAAACACCAAAAATTAAATAATTACATTCTAGTCCAAAGCCCAAAACCAAGGGATAATTACAATCTTAATCACAAGACTTAAACTATTGACACAATCTATAAATATCCTAACAATCTCCCCCTTTGTGTCAATTGTTGGGAGTCTTGGATCTTGGGCGTTGTGGTGGTGGATCAGCGAGTGTGTGTTTCGCGAAGTCCTAACTTGAACTCGAAGGCACGGAGATTCCTTCGAAGCACGATTCGATCAGCTATGGCGTCAATAAACTTCGCGAACTTGGAGCGGCAGTGTGGGTCTTCTTCCGAAAGTATGCGGCAAATTCTCATGAGCTTGTCTTGAATGATGGTGAGTGTTCCATCCGAGAATTTTGCCACTTCGGAGCAGCGTAGTAGCCTCATCTTTCCCTTGTAGTTCGAGTAGGCGACCGCTGGATCATCTCCGTCGATCACATCACCCTCTCGGTAGTCGTCTGCGTTTTTGAAAGATGGGCGAGTCAGGTTCACCTTCTTCAGGTTGTGCTCTACCGCCATCTGCAGGTCGTGGGTGGCGTAGAATCTGACTTGTCGGAGCATGTGGCGCTTGAGAGCCACATAACCCATGGTGACCGGTTCAGCCCGTACGAGATGTCCCGAACTTCTGAGGACGAGTCTGGACTGCTTCATAGATTCCAGCATGTTGTACAGATCACCTAAGCGCAGATATTTGAAGTCCGCCTCGCTTACTTCACAACAGCTCTCGTCCTGCCTCATCACCGTGAACACTGGATAGTGAACACGTCCTTTCGATTCTTGGCGAAGGTCAGTGACTTTGCAGATGGGGGCCCGACTCATTTCCAGAGCGAGGTTTTATTCATCGGACATCGTCCTCTTTGTGCACTTGTGGCAAAGAAGGCTCCATCGATAGAGCTTCTTCTTTTCCTCGCTCCAGTTTTGAATGTTCATCAGCTCATATTCGTTGAAGGTCCTGATGATTTGCTCCTTGCGCCGCCAGATCCTCTTCCTGATCTCCTCTTGAAATGGCGCGGTGATCTTCTTATTTTCCCACGGTGCTTCCGGTATATCCACTGTGGGCACATCCGTTTGAGCAGTAGGAGCCTCAGTTTGCTACGCTTGGAATTGTAGGATGTTCTCGAGCTCGGCAGGTTCAGCGTCGTACTCCTCTCCGTTCTCGTCGTCTGCTGTGTTGATCAGCGTGATCGACGCTTTCTTTACCAGACGTCGAGCGTTTTCCACCAACTTCCTGGCTGCTACTGCATCGGCAGGTGTGTACAACCATTCATCGTTGAAGATGTAGGCCTCGATCTCGTTTTGTGCGCAGTAGACGTCCTCGGAAGCCAGGTTGGAATCGATATCGAGAGGGGTATGGCTATGTGGTGGCGAGGGTGTTGCGTCGGAGGAGTTTGTGGATTGTGGGGATGGTTGAGGTGGAGATTCTGGTGGTTCGGTTGAGGTGATGGTTTTGGCGAGGATGATTTGGGTGGCGGGTGGTGTAGATATGGTGGTGGCCTCTAACGTCGATGTGAAAGTTAGAGGTTCCGAGATTGTGGGTGGAGACAGTGTGGAGGTGGTCTCTAATGCCGATGTGACGATTAGAGTTTGGAGACGGTAGTGGGTGGTGGTGAGGGTGATTTGGCTAGTGGCTTAGGGTAAATAAGGTGGGATTTTTGGCTAGTGGGGTGTGAGGTTTCTGTTGCGGGCGTCGTTTCAGGTCCAGAGGAGGAGGGCGGCGTCGATTGCATGAGTCCTTGGGATTGTGAGCCCAGCTGCCTATTCTCCCCCTCGCGGCGATCTTGATCATCGTCTTGATCGTCGCGCCTGATTCCGCTGGATTCGTCTTGAGCACGGCAGGTCATCGATTGAGTCATAATGGCCTTCATTTGCCGTTCCTCCTCGTCAAGTTCCGTCATGGATTCGAATCGGGCTCTGAGGATGTAGAAGAGCTCCTTGGCAGAAATGGAGGAAAGAACGGATCCGGCGTCCATATTTGGCCTTGGTAGTGGCGTCTCCGGGGCCACACCTTTGCCTTTATCGATGGTGGACGCATCGAGACGCGCGTAGACTTTATCGAGAATTGACGCCTCAAGAGTCTTTGCAAACTCTTGAAGACGTGTCTCTAGCGCGGTCTCGGTGATGAATTTGGGTAAATTTAACAAGTTGGAATCACGAAGAAATCCAACTGACACCGAATCGGAAAAAATAGCCGATCGGCCGCCCGTTTGCACAGGACGGGAAAAGACGCGGTCACGCAGACTTCCCGTTGGCATCATCGATGAGACAGACTCAATCGAATGATGGCCTAGGCTCACGGTTGTTGTGATGTTGGCCGTGCTAGGTCTTCCGCTCTCAGTCACAGAGACATCACCGAGCGTTCTGACAGAGTCACGACGGTTCTGTAGTGCGGTAGAAGGTGTATGTGTCCTAGAAACGTATGAAACTATGGGGAGTGAGGGCACTATACTCGATGTGCATGAAGAGGATGCAGTCTGAGGCGAGGGACTGCTTGTTTCAACATCTATCATCTCCAAGTGGGATGTCGATGGTATACGTGGCTCCTCGTGGAATGAAATATCTTCCTGTAGAGAGGAAGATAAGTGGGATGGTGGGGTCGTTTGCGTGGTTGAGCCAGATGCCACGACTTCTACTCGGGAGGTGAACACATCACCTCCTGTACCTATTGGTTCGGCTCGGCTTATCTGTGGCTGAGGAAGGCGATCGTGTTTTTGTTTTGATCGATGCTCCGTGGGACGGCTTACGTCATCCTTACGCGACCGTTTTTTCGGAACGCGGGTGGAAGAGGATGCGGCGTGACTCGATGACCTTTTGGAGGTGGTGGTGGGGTTTTGGCTAGTCCCGGGGTTAGGAGCAGGAGGGTTGGTCTGCTCCGTAGGGACAGTGGATAGTGGGTGAGGGCTTTCACGGAAGGATGCGGTGAAGGCACGGTTTGGACGTGCAGGTTGGTCGGGTCGGCGTAGGCGAGCACGTCGTCCGGGATTATCATGGCGTGTCGATCTTTCGCCGGAGTGTTTTTCTTGGCGAACTTCTCGACAGTGGAGATGAGGAAGTGTTCTGCTGCCGGCCGGATGCGAATGTTGGTGGAGTGCAAGCGGAAGTGTTTGATGAAGGCTGGGAGCCACCGCATGTAAGGGACGAAGCGGTTTGTAACTCCCTTGGCGACTTCCCGGTCGCGACGTTGGATCATGGCGACGAGATCCATCCAGATGATGTCGGCGTAGTTGTACTTGCGGTTGTGGGCGATGCCGGTTAGGATGGTGAGGATTTGAAGGTTTCCGCGATCCTGACCAGCATGCTTTCCTGACATGCATTTGTTTACCAGCAGGTACAATGTTCGCCAGGGTTGAGGTAGATTGCGAGTGGTGACTTCACCGAGGACAAGTGGGCCTTTCTTCTTCTTGTTATCTGGTTGATAGCCCAGTCTGTCAATGTCTTCAATGAGTTGCTCGTGCGTCGGTAGTGGATCGTGGGGTGAGTAGACTGGGAGTTGAAGCACTTCTTGGACTATCTTGCGAGTGAGGACCACCGTTTCTTGATCGATATTGGCGGATAAGTTTTTTGCAAGGTGGAGTGGTCCAGCTATCTGCAGCGTATGCTAGAATTGTTGAACATACACTTGTGCTGGCTCGCCATGAGTGAGGGCGTGGCGAAGTGGGTGCCCTTTGAGGATTTCTATAATGACGGGGGCATCGCACCGAAAGGTGTCCAAGTCCACCATGTAGTTATTGGGAATTAGGGCCGCCCATTGACTTAGTGGGAAGATCTCCTCGGGTGGTGGGACATAGAGACGCGTGTTGAGTTCGATGCGAGCAACGTCCCTTTGGATGGCAGCCGCCTCAAGCGCTTCAATTGTTCCTTGATCTTTGTTGGTCATATCTGTGTTTGACAGTAATTGTAATATGATTGGTACGGATTAAATCGCGAGAATATGGACATAAATAAGTCGATGGTGAA
The DNA here is from genome assembly GCA_027422505.1 of Craterostigma plantagineum. NCBI lineage: Eukaryota > Viridiplantae > Streptophyta > Magnoliopsida > Lamiales > Linderniaceae > Craterostigma > Craterostigma plantagineum. Next base: position 17,616,974 of record JAPQWV010000017.1, on the reverse strand, counting down.
ATAATGGAAGTGGCCTCAAATAGTAGACGAAGACATCGACAATGTTTTTAAACTAGTACTTAGAAAATTTCGGAATTGAAGCCGTTCATATGAGATGAGAAAATTCGCTAAGTATAACACATAGACATGTTGAGAAAATTTTCGCATTTTTGTGTAAAATTTCGTATGTAATGGAAAATTCGCTAAGTGTAACACGTAGAAATTTTCGCACGTAATGTTATTTTTCGCATATCAAGGAAATTTCGCAGATAGAGAAAATTTTGCATGCATTAGGAAATTGTCGCAAGTGATAGCACATAGACATATCGTGAGAAATTTTTCGCAGATTGTGTAATGGAAAATTCGCATATCAAGGAAAAGTTTCGCAGATAGAGAAAATTTTCGCAAGTGATAGCACATAAACATGTTCGTGAGAAATTTTCGCAGACTGAGTAAAATTTCGCAAGTATGGAAAATTTTCGCAAGTTTAAGAAATCTCGCAAGTTGTCCAAAATTTTTGCATGTAATGAAAATTTTCGCACGTTCAAGTGTTTTCGTATTCAGAGTGAATTTTCGCATATAAGGAAAATTTTCGCAAGTTATATGAAAGTTTCGCGGAAGGAAAAAGCTTTATGCATTGAGAATTTTTCGTGATACCACTTGGTTGCGAAATAGTGAAGATGCGAAAATATGTAATATGAAGTGATGTGTTATGAGATTTTCGCGGGGTGACACTCACTGTAGCAGAAAAAAGTTTTGGCGTGAGGAAGAAAAATTTTTCTCAGATAAACTTTCGCGGGACTTCACATACTGTATCAGCGAAAAAAAATTTTAACTCATGTAAATTCTCGAATGAAAGTTTCGCATTTCCTTAGTCACTGTAGCAGCGAAAATTTTAACGTTAGAAATTTCTCGGATAAAATTTCGCGGGACTTCACTCACTGTAGTGCAAGAAATTTCTCGGATGAAATAAAAGTTTCGCGGGTCTTAGCTTACTGTAGCAGCGAAATTTATCGTTTAAAGCAATTTTTCTGGGAATTTTTCTCGGTGAAGAACACAGTGCAAAAACTTGCGAATTTTTGCCTTAGACTTACTCAAATCTCAACCAAAATGCAACAATCTGGATTCAATCGACTCGTAATTGGATGGGCTATGCATATTTGGGAGTTTTAAACATAAAAAACCTAACATGCGTTCGATTCAGAGCCGAGAAAAATTAATTCTAACCTAACAGATTTATCAAAACGGGGCAAAAATAGGATAAAATTGATTTATTTGAGGTGTATTCATACCGAAAAGCTGATTTGCGACAATGGAGTTAGCAGGAAACAGATTTTGAAAGCAGATTTGATGATGACGACGATGCGAGGAGTTGCGAAATTTTTGAAATAGGGTTGCGAAATTTTTGAATTTTCTTGGGAATTTTAGGATTGTGAACAACGTTAAGGGTTTTGGGGTTTTAGGGTTTTTTAGTCACTGTTCATGCGAAATTTTGTGTAAATGGGCCGAAGTTCGTGGGCTTGGTCAAAGCTGGGTCCAGATCTGATTTTCGCGGGCTTGGTCAAAATTGGACCAATTGAACTTCAATTGGTCCAATTTTGACCTAGTTTCACCAGAATATTCAACGTGCCCAACATAGTCACTAGGTGTTGGAATCGTTTGACATCCAACGGTTTTGTGAAAATGTCGGCCAGTTGATCTTCGGTTGTGACGTTGTGCAATTCAATCGTCCCTTGTTCGACATGTTCTTTGATGAAGTGGTGACGAATATCTATGTGTTTCGTTCTCGAGTGATGTACCGGATTACTCGTCATCGCAATAGCACATTTAGAGTCACAATAAATGGGAATTTTATCAACATGAAAATTAAAATCTCGTAGCTGGGTTCTCATCCACAAAAGCTGTGAACAGCAACTAGCGGCGGCGACATATTCTGCCTCCGTCGACGAAGTTGAGACACAGTTTTGTTTTCGAGACGACCAACTTACGAGTTTACCGCCCATCTTGCATCCTGCGTAATCCGAGTCAGAGAATCCAACCAGCTTGAAGTCCGATCGAGTGGGGTACCACAAACCCAGATTGGGTGTTCCTTTGAGATAGCGGAGAATCCTTTTGACAGCAGTGAAATGGGATTCCTTCGGTGTTGCCTGAAACCGAGCGCAGATTCCTGTCGAGAGAACGATATCCGGTCGACTAGCAGTGAGGTACAAAAGAGAGCCTATTATCCCTCGATAGACGGTTTGGTCAACGGGAGCACCAGATGGGTCCGCATCGGGTCGGCCAGAGGGTGACATAGGTGTAGCCGCTGTCTTAGCATCCTTCATTCCATATTTCTCGAGGATGTCATGGATGTATTTTGACTGATTGATGAAGATTCCGTCGGGGAGTTGCTTTACTTGAAGACCAAGAAAGAAATTCAGCTCGCCCATCATACTCATTTCGAATTTCTCCTTCATCAATTCTGCGAACTCTTCACATAGTTGTGGTTCAGTCGATCCAAAAATGATGTCATCGACATAAATCTGTACAATCATGATGTCCGGGCCATTCCGCTTGGTGAAGAGAGTTGTATCCAGAGAACCTTTCTTAAATCCAGACTGTACAAGGAAGTCTGAAAGGACGTCATACCAAGCTCGGGGAGCCTGTTTTAGTCCGTAGAGGGCCTTGTAGAGTCGATATACATGATGAGGAAACTCTTCGCTCAAGAACCCTTCAGGTTGATCAACGTACACTTCTTCTTTGAGAAATCCATTCAGAAATGCGGTCATCACGTCCATTTGGTAGACTTTAATGTTCTTGTGAGCAGTAAAGGCAAGAAAAATTCGTATGGCTTCGATCCTGGCGACTGGAGCGAAAGTTTCATCGTAGTCGATGCCTTCTTGTTGGTTGTATCCCTTAGCCACAAGTCTTGCTTTATTGCGGATAACAACACCGTCTTCATCCTTTTTGTTCTTGAAGATCCATTTTGTGCCGATAATGGATCTATTGTGAGGTCGTGGTACGAGTTCCCAAACTTGTAAACGTTCAAACTGATTTATTTCCTCCTGCATTGCAATCAGCCAATCAGGATCGTTGAGAGCTTCAGCTACTCGTGATGGTTCGACTTGACTGAGATAGCAAGCAAACAGACTTTCATTCATCGTAGCCGAACGTGTTGAGACACCAGAAGTGGGATCCCCAATAATCTGATCTGTATGATGAGATCGAGCCCAAAGTGGTACATTGGTCTGAGAGGATCTGGCCGCATTTGTATCGGTTGGAGGTTCATTGGATTGGGGCCCGGTGTCCGAGGAAGAGATCTCAACCGTAGTAGATTGAGAGGGTTCAGCATCAGGATCAGCAACGTTCCCAGGGTTGGGTAAAATGTCGTCTTCGTTGAGATTGAGCGCATCCAAGTTTGGAGGGACGACGTCATTGCCGATAACCGGTGGTGTAGATGGAGTGGGTGCAGCGGTAGGTTGAGTGGTGGCGGCGGGAGTCTTGGTGACTGGATAGAAGTACTCGAAAAGCAGGTCGAGGTCCAGTTCACCAGTATTGCCCTCAGATGAGGAAGTTCCCGCCGTTGAAGGTTGACCTTTTGTCAACGACTGTAGAAGACCGGGTTCTGGTCTGTTATGAGCAGAAGCCTTGAGATCGCCTTCGCTTTCGTCAAAGGTGACATTTGTGCTCTCTATTATTGATCGTCTCTCCCTAAGATAGACTCTGTATGCCTTCGAGTTCAGCGAATATCCAACAAAGATGCCTTCAAGTGCTTTTGGATCAAGCTTCCCAAGATGTTGGCGATCATTGGCCACAAAACATCGGCAACCGAAGACCCTTAGATAGGATATATCGGGGATACGACGGTTATTCAGCATCTCGTATGGGGTGCGGTTGAATCTCTTGTGGATGGAAGCCCGGTTCTGTGTGTAACAAGCCGTTTGAATAGCTTCGCCCCTAAAGAGAATGAGGAAGTCCGGATTGGATGAGAAGAGTCCTGGCTGCTTCAACTAGTGTCCTGTTCTTACGCTCAACGACACCATTCTGTTCCGGTGTCTTCACAGCTGAGAACTGCTGAGTGATGCCCTGAGTGGCATAGAAATCACTGAGCTTCTTGTTCTTAAACTCAGTTTCGTTGTCAGTTCTGATAATCCGAACCTTCTGTTGATGAAGAGTTTGGGACGTGACAACAAACTCGATGATTATATCAGGAACTTCATCCTTTGTACGAATGAGTTTCGTCCACGTGTAGCGTGAGAAATCGTCGACAATCACAAGAATATACCGTCTTCCTCCGAGTGTGGCCGTAGGCATTGGGCCACATAGATCCATGTGCAAGAGCTCGAGGATGAGCTTAGAGGACGGTGTTTCCTTGGAGACGTGAGATGATCGCTTCATCTTCCCCAATTCACAGGCAGAGCAGAGGTGTTCCTTATGATATGTCAGTTGGGGTAGACCGCTGGCGAGTTTGTTTTGACGCAGTTTGTTGATGGTCTTGAAATTGAGATGTGAAAGACGCCGGTGCCATAGATCGTTCAACTTGGGTGCAGCTCGAGATAGAAGGCATATTGGTCGAGAAGTCTTAAGCTTGAGTACGTAAAGGTGAGACGTGCGCGTTCCAGAGAGAAGAGGTTGTCCCGAGGCATCTATAATGCTGCAGATGTCAGATTCGAAGAGAACCTTGTATCCTTTGTCGCAGAAACGACCAATGCTGAAGAGATTGTAGCTCAAACCCTCGACGTAAGAGATGCCCTTAAACGTCAGTTTGTCGTGGAAGAGATGCCCTTCCGAAATAGCGCTCGGAGAAGTTGCTCAACAGCTCCTTATTCCCCGTCATGTGTGTGGAGCAACCCGAGTCTAGATACCACACATGACAGACCTGCAATTATCAGTAAACGTTGGGTCCCCGTTTACGGACGGGGCCTTCTTGTGATACAAGTAAAATTTTCATGCGCTTAATGGGAAATGTGGTTTCTAAATCAGATTGTGTCGGTTCTAATTTAGCTTTCCCTTTGTCATTTGTTTGATGAGGCGGGATTATGGTTTTTCTAACCCATATTTTCCTATCTCGTGCTTGCATGTATGGCGCCTTATACATGAATTGGCGTGGGGGATGTGGTTGTCGTTTTCGTGCTTCGGTTTTGGTCGCCTTTGGCTTGCAAGCAGTCGGTGAGTTTGCGTTTGACGACGAGAGACGTTTACGCTTAACCTTTGGTTTAGGCGAGATGGGAGAATTCAAAGACGTCGTAGAGGAGGTTCGCTTGCGTGGTCGGAGTTGCGTGTTCATGTGTGTCATATTCATGAAAGCGTGGGAGAACAAAGTCATTGCAGCAGCACATAGACATAAGCTTGGTAAAAGAAAGATAAGTTTTAGCAACATAATTGTCTACGACCTTAGGATATTGGGATTTAGTACATAGAGAGGAAAGACGAATATAGGATGGTCTTTTCTTCTTGTCATCGAAGAGCGGATTCTCCTTTATTTCATACGAACTCCCTTCCAGAAACGTCGAACTCACATTCCCTGTATCCATAAGAATACAAGAGTTAGTGTTAGAACATATGTCAGCTTCAGGAGACATCTTCGCCGTCCTCTTACATTTACATGTTCGAGAATCGGGTACTTGACTCGACGTAGAGGGATTGTTTGTACTGTGAAATTGTTCTAGTGTAGAGATTTTGCTAAGTAGTTCATCTCGCTCCTTTGCGAAGGTCTTCCGCTCTAATTCTAGTGTTCGTTCTAGTTCTGCTATGAGCAGAAGTTTCTCTAGGATATAGGTGCGAGAGATCGCTTCTTGGAAAGCAATTTCCTGTTCTTTGGTTGGGAGTGGAGTTTCGACATCCTCCGAAAGTGAAGGTATCTTAGTCTTATCCCTAGCATTCATTTCTGTGTAGTCATACGCGATTTCCGCCCAATGAATGTTCTGTACTCTTTTTTCTTCCGAGATGACAGCGGAGGATGATCTCACAAATGGCTTAAGTTGCGGGGGAGCACCATTTTTTGTTTGCAGGAACGTAGTGTTACACATGTCATACCTTTTAACTGTTAGCGGTGTTGGATTGCAATTGCTGGTCAGGCCAATTCCCTCCCGGGCGTTGTAGAATTCTGTTTCAACTGGTTGGTAGGATGCGTGTGTTTTCGTTTCTAAGGTGAAGTTGCTCTTCAAGCTCTTTCAGCTTTCGGTACAGCCTAACCCTTTCCTTTGTAAGCAGTTCGTATTGGGATGCCGTCAGAAGACGAGATGTTTCGGATGAACTGATGGCCAGTGTGGTTTCCTTCACCTTATTCTCACTTTGCTTGTTCTTGCTTTGCAGACGTTTGACTAACGCTTCAGAGGCCATTAGACGTTCATTTGCACAAGCGAGCTCTTCTACTTTTAAGCTAAGTAATGTATAGTTGTCTTCAAATTTTAGCTTAAGTTCTTCATACTCCCTAGCGTCTACGGTGGGTTTCTTAATGGTGTGACGGTGATTGAACACATCACCGAGTTGCGAAATTCGTACCTCAGACTCGGCGTTGGTAGGAGTCTTAGCTGTGTTCTCTTCGGTGTTGGCCATCTCCTCGTCCTCACCATGTTCGACCAGCCTTGCCATGCAGCAATCTTCATCCTGAGGCTCCTCGTCTTTTGAAGTGTCATTCACCCATTCAGCTTCTTCGGTAAGTAGAACTTTCCCACTTCCATTTTGCGGGTCATTCTGGCCTTACGGTCGTAGTAGCCAGAGTCCTTCATACGTGGGGCGTGGCATTCCTTGGCAAAATGACCTGTCTTTCCACACCGAAAGCACTTCACAGACTTTTGAGGTGCTGAGTCCTCCTCTTTCTTTATCGGCTTAGATTCTTCCGTGGGAGTGGTCTTTTTGGTGTCGCTAAAGGTTCTTTGGCGATTGGAGGAGGATGAGGATTTTTTCCCGATCTTCTTTGTGACCATCTTTGTGAGCATTGCCAGTTGCTTGCGTAGATCACGAATATCTTCATCAGATTCTGTATCATCTTCGGATCCTGAAGAGGCGTCAGATACAACAGCTGGCAGCTTCCATTTGTTTTGTTTGGCCTTAGCGATGGAAGATCGTTCGGTAGTTTTGTTTGAGAGGAGAGCCAGTGGGTCGACTCGAGTGTTGGTGGACTGAGGTTGCACGTAAGGAGCATATGCAGACAGGCTGTCGTATAGAGCATGGATGGAGGTGTTGGAGAGGTCCTTACTCTGAATCGTCATCACAGTTGCATTTCCCCAATGTGGTTTGAGGCTACCAAGGAAGCGGTTGTTGATGTCAAACTTGTCCCTCATGATCTTGGCTTTCTTGAGTTCATTGATGACCTTCAAGTATCGGAGGTATGTGTCACGCAACTCCTCTCCTTCATAGGCTTGGAAGTGTTCATACTGCGAGAGACATGCTGATTTCCTCCCCTGAGCACTTTCAGTTGTGCCTGCCATGATTTCCACGAGCTCATCCCATATTTCCTTAGCAGTTGTGCAGCACTCGATGTGAGCGTAGACTTCGTTGCCCATAGCCTGGAAGAGGTATCCTTTGGCAGTCTCGTCGGCCTGTACGCGAGCCTCTTCATCCTCATTGAAGGGACCTCTTGGAGTGCGGCGTTCATCCATGGGAGGGTTGGCGTTTGGCTGTGCAGGGATGATCGTCCAGAACTGTGCTGGACCATTGAAGACGGAGTCCAGAAGGTATTGAGAGAGTGGTGCGCCTTTGTTCCTGATGAACGTGAGGAATCGGTTTGTCCATATGCTGTAGTCGCCTTGTCGCAGCATCGGTGGCCTGGTGTCGGAGCCCACCGTTGAGATGTCATTCGTGGTAGACATGGTTGGTGCAGTCGAATCGTCCGTGGTTTTGATCTTGTATAGATAAGAAAGTTAGTAACGAATGAGAAATATAAGTTTTGAGAAAAAAAATCGTTGAAAGAATTTTTTAGAACTAAGTGAGCGTGTGTGATGGTCGATAATGTATGAAGGGAAAATATATCTTGAAATTAGGAGAAGTTCTAGAAATTTTAAAAACGAGATTTGAGGCGAAAAAAAATTTTATGTCAAAAGTGGTCTAGGGTGATATGACTAAAGTGTAAGGATCAAATCTTAAATAAGTTTGAGAAAAAATTTACCCCGAGAAAATTTTACCACGAGAAAAAATTTAACACGTCAGAAAAGAAAAATTCGCAGGTGGAGACGTGATTGTATGAAGGATTATCCGAGAAATTATGTGTTGAGAAATTTCGGTGTTTGTGAGTTTTAAAGAGAAATTCTCGGAGGAAACATTCTCAGTTGAAAAATTTCTCGGATTTTGAAGTTTCGCATGTGAAAATGATTCTTAGTTGAGAATTTTAAAGCTTCGCAAGAAAATTTCGCAAGTTATAAAGATTTTCGCAAGTTGAGAATTTTATAGCTTCGAAAAAAAATTTCGCAAGTTACAAAAATTTTCGCAAGTTGAGAATTTTAAAGCTTCGCAAGAAAATTTCGCAAGTTATAAAAATTTCGCGGTTTAAATAAATTCTTGAAATGAAATTTCTCGCATATAAAGTTTCTCGGATTTGAAAAAGGTGTCGCGTGTTGTAATGTGATTTGAGAAAGTTTCTTGGAGAAAAAAAAAATTCGCGGCTTAGAAAAATTCGCGGAATAAGTTTTCTCGGATATGGAATTTCCCGGATTATGAAGAGTGAGCAAATTTCGCAGATGAAGGTTTCTGAGTAAGCAAATTTCGCGTGTTAGAAAAATTCTCGGAATCAAATTTCTCGTATATGAAATTTCTCGTATTTTAAAGGGTACGTGGTTGAGAAAAATGAAGCGACAGTGAGGTAAAAACAGAGAAATTTTCGCGGATTAAGTATTCTCGGATTTTGAAAGTCGATAGTTGCGAAAAAATGCAGTATTGGTGAAAGTTTCGCGGTTTAAAAATTCTCGGGATCAACTTTCGCGGACATGGAAATTTCGCGGACTTGGACGATCAAGCACAAAATTTCGCGGTCAAGAACGAGTTAGTACTGTTCCATTGCTTTTTCGCGTTTTGCCAGAAAATCGTCCCGTTCTTGCTCAAATCTCAACCAAAATCGCTCAAACTTGATCCTAAACTTCAGAAATTCTTCCCTAAACACATAGTCGACCGATTTGTGAGCTAAAAACAACAAGAAATAGGTCAAATCGACCAAAAACAGAGAATGGCCGAGATGTCCTTTTCTGAAAAGTTTTTGCTTCTATCTTGCTCAAAACTCGTTAAAACTGATCCAAAAGTGTTTTAAAAACATCTTAGGCATAGAATCGATCTGGGGGAAGGTTTTAAACACAAAACAAAGCATAAACACCCCCAAGACGAGCTCAAAATGCCCGAAAGTGATTTTTATCCAAAAGCACCTTTGATCTTTCTTGGAATCGAACGAAACTGGATTCAAATCTATGCAGATCGATCCACTTTTGCTCTGATACCACTTGTTGGTCCCTATTGCACCAAACAAGGAATCAAAGAGGCTTAGATGGAATGAATAAGGGAGAGGTTCTCACCTTCAAGTGTGTGTATTGTGTGAAAAATAGGATAAGCCTTTTGATCTTTGATTACCTTTCAAATGGTGTTGGTAATACCTTATATACCACATTAACCCTAGGTATATTAAGGCCCAAACACCAAAAATTAACTAATTACATTCTAGTCCAAAGCCCAAAACTAAGGGATAATTACAATCTTAATCACAAGACTTAAACTATTGACACAATCTATAAATATCCTAACACTATGCAACATGAATTTGAGATGAGCCTAATGAGAGAACTCACGTACTTCCTTGGATTGCAAATCAAGCAATTGGACACGGGAACATTCATATCTCAAACGAAGCACACGAAGGAATTACTTGAAAAATTCGGAATGGCTGATTCCAAGGTACTTCCCACACCTATGCATCAGACTGCCAAAATTGATAGTGATGAACAAGGTACACCCTTTGACCAAACTAAATATAGATGTATGATCGGAAGTTTGCTCTACCTTACGGCAAGTAGACCCGATATTATTTTTGCTATTGGTCTATGTTCTATATATCAATCGAGTCATACCATTGATATCGACACATCTGAGATCGTCAACTGTTCTAGAGTTGCTCTATTCAATCCTTTTGCTTCTTCTTGTTGTTGGATATCTCGTTCGTACACATCTTCTCTTTGTTTCCCGGGCCTCTAGTGAGTTACAGACAGAGTTCGAAAAGGTCAAATCTTTGATGAGGGAATCACACTTGAGAACAGTCAAGCAGATACTTAGATATTTGAAATGAACAATCAATTTTGAAATCTGGTTTACAAATTCCAAAGAATTCCCATTAATGGGATACTCGGACGCTGATTATGCGGGTTCTAGAGAGATAGGAAAAGCACTAGTGGCACTTGCCAATTACTAGAGAATTCCCTTGTAACTTGGTCCAATCGGAAACAAAATGTCGTCGCCCTGTCCACAACCGAAGCAGAATATATGGCCTTAGGAAGTTGTTCTCAGCAAATCCTTTGGATGAAACAGACGTTGAGTTATTACGGTTTAAGGTACGACCAAATTCCTATTTCCTGTGATAGTACTAGTGCCATTAGTACCACTAAGAATCCCGTACACCACTCTCGAACAAAGCACATAGAGGTGAACATCATTTTATTTGAGATCATGTTCAGAAATGGAATATCAGCATGAACTTTGTAGGAACTAATAATCAGCTGGCTGATATCTTCACGAAACCCCTTATCGAGAGTAGATTTTGTGATATTCGCGACCGATTAGGAATTATTGAGCTCAAATAGGAAAAGTGACTATATAAGTTAGTCCTTAGTATTTCTTTGATCTTATCCATTAGGATCTCCTCGATTTTATCCCTTGATTCTATTAATGTTTTTCATGATTCTATCTTCCTTATCTATCCAAATCCTTTCCATTCATATGGTGATTTTTTTCCCTCAATAGACTTTCTTCGAGGTATATGTCAAAATCTATTTTAAGCCGAAAATTCCTTCTTATTTTTAAATTCTGATCTTAGTCCTTATTTCCTTCCTCAATCTCCGCGAGATATCTTCTTATCCTTATTTAATTCCATCTAATGGGCAGTTTCCTTCTCTATCTTTGATTTTTTTGAAAGTTCAAATTTTGAAATATTTTCCCTAACTGTCAAACGTCTTGCTCACATCTCTCTTTACCTTCCTTCCATCCTTATCCAAGATAGTCTCTGCCTTTATAAATCGTCCCTATTTTTTTATTCATCCAAACCCTAAGTTCCTCACTTCATAACTTCCTTCTTCAATCTTTCAATCTTAACCATGGCTAAAACTAAAGGTGCCGGATCTGAGTCCGACAGGAAGCGAAAGGCTACCCTGACCGAAACCCCACTCTCTCCAAAAGCCACCCGTTCGAAGTCAGGAAGCAGTCCTAAATCCATGAAATCTCCTATGAAACCGAAGAAGAAGAAGAAGAAGAAGAAGAAGAAGAAGAAGAAGAAGAAGAAGAAGAAGAAGAAGAAGAAGAAGAAGAAGAAGAAGAAGAAGAAGAAGAAGAAGAAGAAGAAGAAGAAGAAGAAGAAGAAGAAGAAGAAGAAGAAGAAGAAGAAGAAGAAGAAGAAGAAGAAGGATGTGATCGCTAAATCCCAATTCCATCTCCTGCTTCTTCCCATGATCGGTCTGCCCATCTCGAGAAATCTGCCTCTCCAGAAAAATCTATTTCTACTCCAATCGAGTCACCTCCAAGAGATACCAGCCGTGATACTGAAAGGCAAATGCTGTTCAACCCTGAAAATCTGGATGAAATCACCGACGAGGTTAAATTTCTAACTGAGAGTGCCAAGGAACCCTATGAAAAACTTCAAAAGCGGCAAGTTGCACGAGAAAGGTTCGTCAACTTTGACGAGCTGGTTGAGAGCCAAGTGGCAACATGGCTGACTGAGTACGGATGGGAAAATTTTCTGAGGATTGACAAATATGTGTATGTGGAGGCAGTGAAGCTGTTTTACGCCAATCTCACTGTTGAAGACGAAACTTAGATTACAGTGAAGTCGCATGTGCTCGGAAAGAACATTGAATGGAATAGCACTAAGATGAACGAGATGTTGGGAGTAGAGCACGAAGGGCTCCGTTACTTCGATTTTGCCTGCTGGTGTACCTCTGAGGTAGCTCTGCGCGACTGTGTGAAAGTCCTATGGAATTCCCCCTATAAGCCTAAGTTCTCTGAAAGAGAAGCATTAAACAAACTTCCCGTCGATCTGTTCTTTCTATACAAAGTTCTGCATTTTACGCTGTGGAGCTCCTGCATTGGCAGTGACCATTCCACTACAATGAACAACATGAGCATGCTGACTCTCTGTTTGGTGTCCCAAAATAGGCCGCTGAATCTATGATACTTTGTTCTTAAGTACATGGTCTATGCCATTAAGAGCTCAGACAAGGAACTTCCATATGGAATGCTGCTTACGCATATGTTTGAATTCGAGGGAATCTCCTTGCTGAAAGCTTGGGAAGATAGATCAAAGCATGCCGTAGATCTGGTCACACTGAAGCGTGTTGGTGTACGCTATGATGAGCGGCGATGATGGTTCAAGACAAGGGATCTGAAGGCCTCTTCAAAAAGTTTGACCAAGAAGAAAAAGGATGATGAAAGCGACGACGATCATGGAACCATCGCTGATTTGAAACGGAACATCAAAGGCATTAAGGATGACAACAGAAAGAAGTTCAAAGAGATCTCACGGCACTTCAAAAGAGTTAAAAAATATCAGAAGGAGATCTCCGCAGCTCTGGATATGGTTGAATCCTATCTGCCTCATCTAATAGCGATTCCAGTTCTTAGAACTTCAATAATTCCTAGCGATCTCCTAGTTTTAGTATGCCTAGTTCCCGTATGTGTCTAGTACTTAGTGTCTTTACTTTGCTGGTTTCTGGGTTAGAAGGTCGCGTCAGTAGCAGGTTTAGGTAAGTTGGTGGTGGTTGGGTCCCTCCGTTTTGATGTTGAAGGGGGAGAAGTTTAGGCAATTAATGCCATATTCTGGAATATTATCGGATTGCTTTTATATGCTTATGTCTTGCTTGAGTTTGATGATTTGTTAATGATTAATGAATTCCGCACATAGGCAGGGGGTAGCAAACTGATGTGATGTGATAACTTGGGAAATTCCATGGTAACTTGTGACATTCCATATGATATGATCTAGTAATTGCTAAATCTTTGCTACTGTGCTTTACAGAGGAATATTAGCAATTAGACAGGGGGAACATGCTTTGAAAATTGATAAATTTATTTGCTCTGATCATATATCACTTGCTTTGATACTTAAACATGCTACGTGCATAAATGGCTTCATATCGACTGTACTCATATGCTTAAGATATGCATTAATTACTTGTCATCATCAAAAAGGGGGTAGACCTTTTTGGTCCAAATGATTATGAGAGCTTTTATTATTCCAAGTAATTAAGTATTATGGGGGTACAATTTAGAAAACTCGATATGTATGATTTATGATGTTTAAGTATGTATAGATATTCGGTTAAGTGCTTAAATGTGAATAAGTTGTTAAGATAATCGAATTTGTGTGATCTTGTGCTTAACTGGAATACTGTTGTCATCACTTGGGTATGAACGTTTTTGTTTGAATGGAATATCACTGTGTGTTATATATGGAAAATATATTATGTTAAGTGATATGTGAGCCGTACACGTTTGAGTTATTTTAGGAAGAACGTCACTGTGATCACCCGGATATGAATGATTATGCTATTTATGGAAAAGATATTCCGATTAAGTACTTACATGTGATTGATTTATTTTAGGAAAGAATATTATGAGATATCCGTTGAGTGCAATGTTATTTGACTTTTAAATCAGTGAATCAATTATCTATCTTTCCTTATGCGACTTAGGATTTATATTTTGGAAAATGATTAATTGATTATACTTATATATGGTAATATGCTGATTGAATCTATACATGGAATGCAGTGACAACGGATGAGATTACCACGGAAGGAAAGTAAGACTGTGGTATTTATGGTATGAAATCATGCATGACCGTTGAGCTTAATTGGTTTATTCTTGGCATGATTCCTTGAGTTAATGCACGTGATTATTGAGCTTTCTCTTGCATATTCTGTGCTTAACTTTTCTTGTGAAGTGTAAAAGCTATTCGTGGGTCTATATAGAAGATAAACACTTCACGTTGAAGGGTACGAAACGAACACACAAGCAAACGAATTCCTTAGAGTGACTGAGCGTTAATTTGCGATTGATTCGTAGTTTGTGTTGAGCTTAACCTTTCGATTCTGAGTGGGCGTGCGACTAAGTTCCAAAGAGAAGATCCTGTCTAAGGATAAGGTTTTCAATGAGAACGAAGGAAAGGGGAATCTTTATCGTCCAAGTCGCGGATGAGTTATATAATAGGCGAGTCAAGGATTGCGAAAAACCCCTAATTGGACGCCTCATTCTTGCGAAGGGTGATAATCCCTGGACTTTTGAAGGCTTGAAAACACGCTTGCAGCATCTTTGGTCCCCAACCGCGGAGTGGCATATCCTCAAGTGCGAGTTTCGTAAGGTCTGAAATGTTGTTTAATATTTATTAGCCAATAAGATAAGGCTTAAAAAACCGAGATAAAGTATGATCCTTGCCTCTTCCTCCCAAGCTAGTAATAAAGCCAGTTACAGGTGGGGTCACTCCATTTGAAAGAGATATTGAGTTCCCGCAGTAGTAGTGCCTTTTCTTGCCGAAGGAGGAGTTGATAGCCCTGGGCTCGCTTTGAAGGCGGAATACAAGGAGTACTCCTAGGTAAATCCATATATTCTATTATTAGATAGTTAGCCAATCTTATGTAAAGCCCTACCATTGTGGAAATCTATTGCCCTCAAAAAGAAAGATATAGATTTATACATATTGGGGATTTAGACTTCAAGGGATTAGCTTACCACTGCAACTTCAATCTATTGCAAAATCTGTACCCTTTGAGTGATCTTTAGCAACCCCGTACCCTAAAACCCTTGTCTTCGAACGTGATTTGTCTTCGGACGTGTTGAGCGCACAAAGGAGCACGAGTGGAGTCTTTCGCACGTGGAGGGATGAATTTGGTGGATTCGATGGCCCTTCGGTAGCAAGCTGTGTCCAGTCGGGGAATGGTTTCCTGGGTAAACGACGTGGAACAAAACTTGGCGTGCGACAGCCTAGAACGAGGTCTAATATCCATAGTGCTTCGGTTGTGTAAGAGTCGATCAATCTATAACCATAACTGGTAATACTCAGTGATTGATTGGAACTCTTGGGGAGATCAGACCCCAAGGACAGGATTAAACACCAGTTGGGGATATAACCTGTATAAAATCCCGTCTCACTTTACTTTCAGTTATTTACTTTTCTGTGAGACAAACCCGAAAAGCCTGCAAATAACTAGATAATATCGTTGAAACGCTTTCTGAAAATAACGTGGTATTTTGTGAAACAGAGTTAAGGAGATAAAGTTGATACTCTTACTGCTTTCCGGGAAATAACACACTCTGCAAATATCTTCTTAAATAAAGTATTTTTCAGAACAAGCCAATAATTTTTATGGCCTAATTCACCCCCCCTGTTAGGCATATTTTACACTTCAAAAATAATTCGAAGTGATAGAGGAGGAGAATACATGGCGCCGTTTGAAGAATTTTGCCAAGAGCACGGCATTATTCATCAAACAACTGCGCCTTATTCACCTCAGTCAAACGGCGTTGCTGAACGCAAGGTCTCTTAAGGAGATGATGAATGCTATGTTGATCAGTTCTGGGCAACCTCAGAACTTGTGGGGGAAGCAATCGTCTTGGCAAACCGTATTCTAAATATGGTGCCAAACAAAAAGAAAGAGAAGACTCCGTACGATCTATGGAAAGGTAGGGCTCCGTTCTACAGTTACCTGAAAGTGTGGGGGTGCCTAGCAAAGGTCGAAGTACCTAAACCTAAATAGGTTAAGATAGGACCCAAGACTGTTGATTGCATTTTTATCGGATATGCTAATAACAGTAGTGCATATTGATTTCTAGTGCACAAATAAAAAAACCATGAAATGAACAAAGGGATGATATTTGAATCGATGAATGCAGTATTCTTTGCGAATATTTTTTCAAATAAGGAAAAGAAAGAAATAAGCTACAATAAACGAACTTATGATATCGTGGAGAGTTCACCTCAAGAAAATGAGGAACCACGGCAAAGCAACGTAAAAAGGTGGCCAAATCATTTGGGACTGACTTCCTAACGTATATGTAATGATGAACCTCAGACTGTGCAAGAGGCATTGTCTATAGAAAGTTGACAGCATCTCCTTAGGCATAATAAAGCAATAGTAAAGCAAGAAAGGCTCGAGTCTTTAGTTTCGCCCGATAATTTCATTACGGTGTGCGACGTTTCGAAATTCCTGAAGTCGTTGTATCTTCGGGACGTATCGTGACAACCCGAGGTACTGAAAATATGCTACTTCTGAGTTTGATGACCTTGAAGACATGGAAGATTGATGCGTAAAGTGTGTGCATATTTAGTGTGGTTCCTCATGTACTTATACTCGAGGCTCGAAATATGATAATCACTGTTGAATAATCTCAACGTGGATCCCTCCAATAATTGCATAAGGAAACAAAAGAAAAGAAAGTCAGCTCTGCCGAATACTTTGCACGCCAATGAAGAATAAAACAGCTAATCAAGATCGGAACAAAGAAAAATATAAAGCAACTTAGACTTTTTTGGTTTGTCTTGCAGTGATTGTTTAGCATTATAAGCATATACGTGCATGTGTGTTATGTAGAACATATAGAAAAGCTACAACAAGTTATCGTTCCTTAAATCTTTTAGCCACACACACATATACACCGTTCATATTATTTTTTGCGCTCCAAGCACTCACGCGCACATCACGAACCAGTCAATAACAATCACTTCGATGAAGACTTCTAATATCCACGACGACTTCTGAACTAACATTAAATGCGATTACTCAAAAATGGCTCGGCTGAGTTCCTTTTGTCTATCCTCCGGTGTTTATAGCATGATATAGTCCAAGCTGAACAACTCCTTAAGTTGTGGCTTTTTCTCGGATCAATTAAAATTCTGATAGTCTAATTAAGAACAAAGTCCTAGAATCAATATCTGTTTGTGGTCTAATTATCTTATCTTAATCAGACAAACAAAACTCTATCTTCATACATGTTTAGTCTGCCTTCATTTGGTCATGATCATTCGTCTATCTTGTGATTGCTCTATTTTGATATCAGCCTCAGTTGGTCTTTTTAAGTTATGTTTGCTCAATCACCGAAACTATTATAGTTTAAATTCTTGAATTTTAACAATTTTCATTGTTAGGTTATTGACAAAACTTTAGAAAAAAGTACACATTTTCCAAAATTTATATTTTTATTTCTTGATGAAATATCAATATAAATTGTTACAAAGTAAATTGTCAGTCACCGAAACTATTATTATTCACGTAGTGGAATTTATCTCTAGGTCTCCCTTATAAATTTAATTTTCTCAGTTTACATTTGTCGGGTGATGTGGCATACTCGAAAACCTATATAATTTAAACGTGGACGGGTTTGGCAGCGAAATATAATTGGTTTTGTTAACAAATAAAAAGAGGGTTTCTTAGAGCGTCGCTCGCTTATTGCGGTTTAATGATCATTTTATAATCTGATCAACATCTGTGATAAATGACATTCGTTTTGTGGCTGGAAAAGTTAACTGAGATTTACACATTTCGCAGGGCATATCAATCACTCGATTTCTGGAAGAATCTGGCTCCTGCTCATGTAAATCTATACCCAAGTTGAAGTTTGAATGAATCTTTTCTTAATATTATGTGTATTTTCTCTTAGAACTTTTTAACAATGCTACAGGAAGGTGGTGGAGAGCCTCCCAAAGGCTCCTTGGGTCGCGCCACCGACAACCATTTTGGCTCATTGGATGTTCTTGTACAGAAAATGAATGCAGAAGGTGCTGCTCTACAGGGCTCTTGGTGGGTGTAACTGTAATTGCACCTAATTTGACGTTCCTTGGTGATGCTGAAGCTTTACGAATACTAGCGTGTAAGTAATGGACATTGTTTGATTATCAAATATCTCCAGTGGTTTGGTTTGGACAAAGAACTAAAGCCTGGTGGTAGAGACTGTTAATGTTGACTAGCTCAGCTTTGACAATGTTGGGCTAACATTTCAGCCAACATTGTTGTCTGTCAACATTCGATTTTATCTTTCATGCCCAAAACCGTTTAACCTTTTTTGTAGCTTTATTTACTGATATGCAGGACGTGGTAAAGTGCTGAAATGGGTCCAAACCGTGTGGAAAGCGTGTGGAGTTGCTTGAACGAATTTAGGAAGTGCAATTACTATAAATAGAAGATTTGAAGATCAAGAGAGATCAAGTCAAGCAATTACCGTAATTAGAAGATCTGAATATCAAGGAGAATCAGTCAATCAGTTTACCATAAATAGAAGATAAGAGATCGACCAATGAGATGAGAAGATCGAACTAAATATATACTATATTTAGGGAGTTCTTCGAAGAGATATTTGAAGAGATATTCAAGGGATCTTTTACCAATTCAAGATGGAGCCAAGACCTTTAAATAAGAGTTATTTTCGAGCTGCAAAGTACGACTTTCGAGAGAGCTTGGAGTAACTTTGAGCGACATATTGAGCGAAAACTATGAGCGAAACACATATCGAGTTTGAGCGAGTTTTACATATTGCGAGAGTTGTCTTTTAGTCTAGCTTTTCAAAGGTCTAAAGATCTTGTAGTTTGCAGAATCCTTTTTGATTCGTAGGTTTTGCTAGACGTGTTTTTTTACTATCCTTTTTGATAGTTTGTAATCCATCTTTATAGTGGAGTTTTGCGCCTTGAGGCACGCAGCAAGTTTTTTGACTTGCTGCACAGATTTACATCTCGTGTTCGTTTAAGTTTCGTCACTAAGTAATTATATTCCGCTGTGCACCTGAATGTTAGGTTGAGTGTTACCCCGACATTTTACCCAACATCTAGTCTATACTTAGTGTTTTACATCCATATCGAACGGGACCACTTCAAAGTGGTATCAGAGCCTACGCTTGACGTTACTAAGCGCTAAAGATCATCTACAATGGATGTTTCAAGTTTAAATTTCATCGGCAAAGTCCCTGTGCTAGACGGCTCCAACTACGCCTATTGGAAGGTTCGTGTTCGGCAGTGCATCAAGTCGATAGATGTGCGAGCGTGGGAGTCCGTGCTCCATGGTTATTCTACACCAAAAACTGCCCCGGACGAAGATGGTGAAGTCTATGAAAAAACGGTCACTGAATGGAGTCTTCAAGAGAGAAACGCAGCCGAGTTCAATGATAAAGCCCTCAATGCCATCTTCTCTTCGATGGACATTTTCATGTTCAAGATCATACAAAACAGTATTACGGCAAACGATGCATGGGATTTACTACAGAGGTACTGTGAAGGCGATGCGAGTGTAAAGCAGACACGTCTAAGGCTACTCCTCAATCAATTCGAAAATCTCAGAATGAAGGACGATGAGGATGTTACCACATACTTCGGCAAAATTCTGACGATTTCAAGCGAGTGCGCCAGTCTTGGAGAGCCAATCGCGAATAAGGTATTAATTTCTAAAGCAATTCGTACGCTAAATCCAAAGTTTAATGTGAAGGTAGCTGCGGTCGATGACATGGCCCCAATGATGAGGATGACATGGCCATGATAGTGAAGAAATTCACAAAGTTTCTACAGAAGAAGAATGTTGGGCAGAATGTTGGTCCAACATTCAGGAAGGGTCAGAATGTCAAAGGAGAACCTACGTCTGCTCCTCCATTCATCAAACGCAAACCAGATGGTAAGATGAAGAATATCAGTTATGACTCGGTTAGATGCTATGAATGTTAAGGATGGGGCCATTTTGCCAACGAATGTGCAAACACACTTCGGAAACGCGGGAAATCGCTTTGGGTGGACCTATCCGATGATGAAGATGAAGAGCAGTCCCCAACACAGCACATGCAATCATCAGTGACGATCCAGTCATTCTCTGAGGGTGAAGACGATGAGGATCAACAAATCGGCTTCACTGCGGTAACAGATGTTGAGCCAACATCTGACTCAACATCTGAAAAACATATTATTTTTTATTATGATGACTCGAACTGTTTTGATGGGTATTTGAGTTCCGATGATGCAGATACAGGATGTCGCGAAGAAGTTCAAATGAAAGAAGCCTTTCAGTTGATGTCCGCACAATACGAAACTGGGCCAATTGCTACCTAGTCGGCGACAAATCCAGTGTGAAGGACGTGTGCCAACTCTCTAAGGCCGGGGATGATGTGATCCTATGGCACTACAAACTGGGCCACGTCAACTACAGAACTTTGGAGCAACTTATCAAGCATGACGCAATCAGAGGCATTCCGAAGTTTAAGGAGTTTGGTAAGGTTATTTGTGAGTCGTGTTTGAAGGGTAAGCAAACACATGTTAGTCATAATGTTGACCAACAAGCTGGCCAACATTTTAAAACCGCTCACTGTTTTCAATTGATTCACATGGATTTGATGGGTCCGATGGAAGTAGATAGTATAGGAGGCAGGAAATACGCTTATGTGATCGTGGATGACTTTTCTAGATATGCATGGATAGTTTTTCTTAGGAAAAAATCAGAATCGTTCGATTTCTTTAAGAATTTTTGTGCGATGATTAGGAAAAATTTCAGTGCATCTATCTTTCGTATTAGGTCTGATCATGGTAGAGAGTATGAAAATCAGTACTTTGATGAGTTTTGTGATAAGAAAGGCATTGTGCATGAGTATTCATCTCCTAAGACACCCCAACAAAATGGGGTGGCCGAAAGGAAGAATAGGACTCTACAAGAAATGGCTCGTGTTATGTTACTTTCTAGGAATATTTCTAAGCGTTTTTGGGCTGAAGCATTGCATACTGCTTGTCACATATCGAATCGAGTGTTCTTTAGGCATGGTACTAAGAAAACGTCGTATGAGTTGTTGAATGGGAACAAGCCTACGGTCAAATACTTTCATGTCTTTGGGTGTTTCTGCTACATGTTGAATGATCGTGAGTATTTGACCAAGTTTGATTCGAAAAGTGATAAGTGTATTTTTCTAGGATACTCGTCTAATAGTCGTGCTTATCGTGTTTATAACTTGCGTTTGAAGTCTGTTCAAGAGTCCATTAATATTGTGTTTGATGATACTAATGACGCTAGCAGAGATGCTCCTCAAGTTGATATTACAGATCAATTCAAAGCTGTTCATGAAACAGAGGAGCTAGCAGAGGCGGCTGAGGACAATGTTGAGCCAACATCTGACTCAACATCTGTGCCGGAACAGAACATTGAGGCTGGACCCAGTGAAATGCGACGAGATCCGCCAGCTAAGATTCAGAAAGATCATCCCACTGACCTTGTTATTGGAGTCGTGAATGAAGGAAGGAAAACCAGAGACAAACCACGCAAAGATTATAAGTCTATGGTAAGAAACGTATGCATGAACACAGTATACGCTGAGGTACGTTATAATTGTTTTGTTTCTGAGATAGAACCTAAGAATGTCCTTGAAGCTCTCAAGGATAATTTCTGGATAAATGCGATGCAAGAGGAACTCTTGCAGTTTGAGAAAAACCAAGTATGGACCTTAGTCCCACGGCCGAAGGACATTAATGTCATAGGCACGAAGTGGATCTTTAAGAATAAATCTGATGAACTTGGTAGAGTTGTTAGGAACAAAGCACGTTTAGTAGCTCAGGGTTATACGCAAGTTGAGGGCATAGATTTTGATGAGACTTTCGCTCCCGTTGCTAGGTTAGAATCAATTAGGTTGTTATTAGCTATTGCATGTTGGCTTAACATCACGTTACACCAAATGGATGTTAAGGGTGCGTTTTTATATGGGTATATTGATAAAGATATCTATGTCGAACAGGGGTTTGAGGATCCACATTATCCTAACCATGTTTTTAAGCTGCAGAAAGCTTTGTATGGGTTGAAGCAAGCTCCTCGAGCTTTGTATGCGAGGTTAACCACGTTTTTACTTGAATTTGGGTTCGTACGAGGTGAGGCCGACCGCACACTTTTTGTAAAAAGGGTCGGTTCGGATATTTTGATAGCGCAAGTTTATGTTGATGATATTGTGTTTGGCTCAACCTCACAATCTGTGCTAGATCAATTTTGCAGGCGATGAATACTACGTTCGAGATGAGCATGATTGGGGAACTAACCTTTTTCTTAGAGTTACAGATTAAGCAAAGTAGTGACGGTATATTCATGTCTCAGGAGAAGTACGCGAAGAACATGGTGAAAAAGTTCGGACTCGACACAGCTAAGGTAATGAAAACTCCCATGGGGTCCTCACAAAAGGTTAGTAAAGACAATGTTGGACAGAATATTGACCCAACATTATATCGATCCATGATAGGCAGTTTGCTTTATCTTTCAGCGAGTATACCCGATATTATGTATAGCGTATGTGTATGTGCTAGATATCAGTGAGCCTAAAGTTTCCCATCTTAATGCTGTGAAGCGTATTCTTCGATATGTGAGTGGATCGTGTAGCCTAGGGTTATGGTTCTCTAAAGATACTAATATGAGTCTTGTAGGCTACAGCGATGCTGATTGGGCAGGTGACGAGGATGATCGCAAGAGCACAAGTGGCGGCTGTTTCTTCTTAGGTAACAATTTAGTTGCATGGTACAGTAAGAAACAAAAATGTGTGTCTTTATCTACTGCTGAGTCTGAGTATGTTGCTGCGGGTAGTTGTTGTACGCAATTAATATGGTTGAATAGCATGTTGTGTGACTATGGTTTAGAGTGTGAGTCAGTCCTCATGTATTGTGATAACCTTAGTGCCATCAATATATCTAAGAACCCTATCCAGCATTCACGCACGAAGCATATAGATATAAGGCATCATTTTCTGAGAGATATGGTCGAAAAAGAGTTAGTCCGCATTGAGCATATAGACACTAAGCATCAGTTAGCAGACATTTTCACGAAAGCATTGGATTTTGAAAGGTTCTCGGACCTGAAGAAATCCATAGGATTGCACATGTCAGGTTAAACATTGGTCCAACATTTGGATCAACATAGCATATGTCAAATTTGATGGTTACTGCTTAAATGTTTGATTAAATATTCTGTTCTGTTTTCTTGTGAAATGACTTGATTCTATTCGATTGGTCCCTAAATGAACCCAATCCCTCTTTAAAGGCTCTTGGTAATACGTCCCTAGGTACACGGCATTCGCTGTGACGATGTACTTATTGCGACAAAAAGCCAATCCTTATTGTGTATAAGCATGCTCATAAACTCTCGGCTATCTTTAGGTATTTGGTAATAAGTTTCCTTAGGTACACGGAATTCGCGGTGACGATGTATACTATGCGACAAAAAAACCGAACCACGAAGCTGAGGGTATAAGGGCAGTGCAAAAATTTGGTTTGTTATATGAGGTGAAAGGGTAATAAAGGGAACTGGTTAAGCAGAAAAGTCTAGGATTACGGATTCAGGATGTTGAGTCAAATGTTAGGGCAACATGTGTGACTATCAGTTTGATATTGCTACATTTTATGCTTTCGTTTTATTTGTGTCTGTCTTTAGTACTGCATTTGTTAGACATATGTGTCTATTTTAGAAATTGCATTAGAACTCTCGAAGAACAGCTTGTTACATTTGTCTCCAGTGCTCATCATCGTCGCTCAAACGGTTAGTCTTGCTTGATTCTATCTTGACTTTTGACTTTGTGTCTTTGGGTTGAATCATGATCTGATGTGCTCATATTTGCTCGCATGACTAATACGTCCACATACTATATTTTAGCTCCATGTTTACTTAGACAGTTGTGACCTGATTCGACCTTATCCTCTAAACTGTCTAAATTGTATTTGAGTGGCTCGCTGACATTACTCTCTTCCCCTACGTTTCTGATATAATTCACGGGTTATACATTATGTGCTCATATCATTTTTTTGGATTTATCTTTGATTTCTTTAAGGCGAACTAACTTGTTTCTGAGTCTCAAAATGTTGGGCCAGATGTTACCTCAACATATGCAAGTTGGCTAACAGAGAAGTTCTCTGAGACTTTTCTTTCTTCCCAAAAAGGGGGAGAAGGTTGTGCAGATAAAAAGGGGGAGATAAGGAAATTCAGGGGGAGCTGACCAAGAAGGAGAAGCAGTCGAGAAAGCATCAGAAGGAAACTCCATACTCCATTGAGAGTGAAGCTCTGATTCTTTCTCTTTTGCATGCATACCTGAATTTTTCTCTGACTTTTACTATATGCATGCTGATTTGTTTCTCCGATATGTCTACATGATTGCCTAAAGATCTGTTTCTTTTTACATACGTGACTTTATGGTTATTTTGTGCATGCTGATCTGGTTAATTCTGAGTGTGTGACTATGTGGTTTGCCGGCATGCGTATGAATAGTTTACATTGTGCAGATGTTTAACTTAAGACCTCTTTATGGCTATGTACTATTTTCGTAGTACTTTGAATAGTTTAATCGCTATTCTGTTTGCGTCTACTCTAACCATCTTTTAATGTTTTTGTGGTTGAATAGATTTTGCCTTCAGGGGGAGTTTTGGAACTTTTAAATCTGCACGGGTTTTGGGAAGAAAGATAAAAAGGGGGAGATTGTTAATGTTGACTAGCTCAGCTTTGACAATGTTGGGCTAACATTTCACCCAACATTGTTGTCTGTCAACATTCGATTATATCTTTCATGCCCAAAATCGTTTAACCTTTTTTGTAGCTTTATTTACTGATGTGCAGGACGTGGTAAAGTGCTGAAATGGGTTCAAACCGTGTGGAACGCGTGTGGAGTTGCTTGAACGAATTTAGGAAGTGCAATTACTATAAATAGAAGATTTGAAGATCAAAGGAGATCAAGTCAAGCAATTACCATAATTAGAAGATCTGAATATCAAGGAGAATCAGTCAATCAGTTTACCATAAATAGAAGATAAGAGATCGACCAATGAGATGAGAAGATCGAACTAAATATATACTATATTTAGGGAGATCTTCGAAGAGATATTTGAAGCGATATTCAAGGGATCTTTTTACCAATTCAAGATGGAGCCAAGACCTTTAAATAAGTGTTATTTTCGAGCTGCAAAGTACGACTTTCGAGAGAGCTTTCAAGGAGTAACTTTGAGCGACATATTGAGCGAAAACGATGAGCGAAACACATATCAAGTTTGAGTGAGTTTTACATATTGCGATAGTTGTCTTTTAGTCTAGCTTTTCAAAGGTCGAAAGATCTTGTAGTTTGCAGAATCCTTTTTTATTCGTAGGTTTTGCTAGACGTGTTTTTTGACTATCCTTTTTGATAGTTTGTAATCCATCTTTATAGTGGAGTTTTGCGCCTTGAGGCACGCAGCAAGTTTTTTGACTTGCTGCACAGATTTACATCTCGTGTTCGTTTACGTTTCGTCACTAAGTAATTATATTCCGCTGTGCACCTGAATGTTAGGTTGAGTGTTACCCCGACAGTTTACCCAACATCTAGTCTATACTTAGTGTTTTACATCCATATCGAACGGGACCACTTCAGAGACCACCGCAGATCAAGTAATTAGTTTCTTTTACCCGTGTTTCTTTAATCTGAGATTTCATTGTGCAATAATTTAAGCACTTGCTTTTATTGGCATTTTTCGCGCGTGGGACTAATATGTCATTCCTCTGTTGTTTCTGCTTTATTTTCACCTTCAGGATCCTCTTGTTACTAAAGGAGGAAGCTTGGTTCCTTGGCTGGGCATTGAGGTTTGGGAGCATGCTTACTATTTGCAGGTATTCTTTTGGCCTATTGCTGTAGCAATTTTTTTCTTAACGTGACAAAAAATAGAATTAGATGCAAAATTCAGTCATCGATGTTGCGGTAATGTCTAAGAAGACAAAAGGATCTCGATGTATCTATAAACTCTCTGTTTTGCCATTTTACTTAATGGGCTTCGTATATCGGGTATTTTTGCTAAATGACCTTTGAGTGAATAAGTATTGGCAAAATGATCTCGTTGACATTTAAGTTTTGGTCAAACGACTCCCTTTAAATAACTTAGTTAGCTCATCTTATCTTAACACTAATCCTCGATTAATATATAGAAAAAAACTAAATAATAAAAAACATTAAAAAAAAAAAAAGAAGACCCAGCGACATTAACTGTTATTTACACCACAACCACCACCACCAATGAAATGCAAGAACTCATCATTTATGGCACCAACAACCATGATTGGCGAAACAATATTTAGAAAGCACAAGGTTTGCTGAAGTCGCGTCGTTCAACCAAGAAATTTGCCACATTGTTCGTGAAAGTAAGTCATTTTTTCGGGTTTTCGCTGTTGACGTTATAAAAATGGAATTTTAGTCCGTCAACTATAACTTTGAGTGGGTTTGCTATTTGTTGAGTTAATTTAAACGAAGTCATTGCCTTCTTGATGAATTTCATAGTCAAAGTCCGGTTAGTTTTGGGTTCTTTACTGTTACTTTCACTGAGAACCAGAGTGTTGGGTTCTCATTCGTGGGTGTTAAGAGTAGAGAAACCGTTTTTCATCGTCGGATATGATGCGATGAACCAAAATTGTAGTGATTTGTCGTGGTAGGGATACCGCCTTCGTCAATACAGGTTCTCAATTTTATTACGAATACCCAGCTATGAAACGATTCCTTAGTACCCATTATATATCCGGGAACCTCTAGGTTTGCAGCTGTATAATTCTAGAGTTTTGTGGTTTAATTGTTTTTGGTTATTTCTAGTGTTTTTTGGTTTCCAGGGTTTTCAGGGTTTAGGGTTTTTAATTGTAGCTATTTCTTGTAGTTAAGGTTTTTGTGTACTTTAGGTTTTGTAATGTTCTAGGGCTTTTTTATAATTTCTAGGGTGTTGTGGTTTAATGTATTTTGGTTATTAATTTATAGGGTTTTTAGGGGTTTGCAGGGTTTCTAGGGGTTAGGGTATCTAGGAATTTTATATGATTGTCTTTTCACGTAATTTTCAGGTAATCCCCATGGCATTAACAAACATTGTGTTTCAATTCGGTGGGCAATAGACAATTAGCGATGTAATACTTCCAAATGGTGTCCGACACCGGATTGTCGATGGCAAAACATCCGAGTGGATGAGGATAGCGCGGACTGGAACAAGTGAAAAGTCAAATACTAGAAGTGCTATCGTCTAGAGACGTTAATACGTAAGTAAATTTAACCTACATGCCGGATGTCATGTACACATTTCCACGGCCTATTATATCGACATCGGTATTGGGTTACATTCATATATCGGGCTTGGTTGTACAAGATCAAGACAAGTGCTTCATATAGAGGTTGAGTATCGTGAAGCACAACATGAAGTCATCGGACAACCTGAAGCTAATGAATTTGGAAGCGATAATTGTCTTATCGCAGATTGTGATCGGAATGAAGAAATTCAGCCTATCATGAGTCTTATCATATGCGGAGCTCATGGGCACTCTATTTCAACTCTATCGCGACCACAACATGAGGATCCTGGTTGTGTGGAAAATTACACTGCTCGTGAGGACCAACGTTGCGTCGAGGGTCGTGGTAATGGAGAAGAGAATTTTGAGGAAAAGGAAGAATATGCTCAAATCCGTAGAGATTACCCTGATTGTTTCGACGATCAGCGCATGGAGGACGATCAGCGCATGGAGGTTGATGACGGGATCAATGACTTTGCTGAGGATGGTACATTTGCTTTTACCGACGGTTCAAACTTTATGGCAGGAATTCTCCAACACGGAAGCCGTGAAGAACGAATTGATAGATGCCGCTCTTAATGGATCGTTTGAATACTCATCAGTAAAGTCAACCACAACCCTTTACGTAGTCCGTTGCGTAAACAACCTGTGTAGTTGGCGTGTACGGGTTGCGAAGGACAAAGGCTCGTCAACTTTTTCCATCAGAAAGTATTGTAACACACTCACACACACACACACACACACACACACCTGTGATGTGTCTAGTGGTATGCTGATGGAGAATTTCCATGAATTTACAGAAATTCCAAGACCAAAGGAATCGTTTCGATGATGCAGAAAAGATGGTATCACCATCAGTTTCGTTGCTCATAGCTGGGACACAAGATGGTATCACCATCAGTTTATATTGCATGGGGTGTTGCCGACACCGAGTCAACGGAATCTTGGTCATGATCTTGTTATAATTTCAGATAGAAATCCCAGTATAAAGAACGCCATGGAGGCAATATTCGAGAATGCATTCCATGGTTATTGTGTAAGGTCAATGAAAGAAAATATTAAATAGAAAAGCGGCAAGATGAATAAAGGCGCTTCATATATGTTCTGGAAAGTGGCAAATACATATACGACGTTTGCGTTTGCCCAATTATATGCTATTTTGGGTGAGAGACACGAGGAAATTGAAGTTGTTGGCCGCTACGCATTAAAATGAATCCTTTTCTCGACCGTGGTCCACTCATTCAATCTATCTTTTATTAAATTGGAAACAAATGTAGAGTTTCCGCTTCTTGGTTTGTCGTTGGTGGCGGGGTCGTGTACGGATGAGACTTATACTTGGACGGTCTCGTTTGCCGAGGTCGGACATTAGGCGTTCTCGCCTTGGATTTTCCTTTGTCTCGTGGGGGATGGTCTGGCATCTCCAGTGGCTCCACTTGCATCTACACCCCTCGCGAGGGCTCCTCCGGCATCTCTTCTTCTCTTATTTGCTCCTCCGCCACGGCTTTTCCTTGCGGGCCATCCCCCGGCCATTCGCTCGTATCATGTCCCCAAGGTTGGGATTGATCATTCGCGGCTATAGCCATAACGAAAAAGTATTACTGAAAAATAATGTAATAAGTTATGCAAGACAATGTTTGCGAACCTCCAAAGCCGTGGAATTTTGCTAAATGTCTTGCCGCAACAGATCACTGCGGTCCAAGACGGTACTGTTTCCACTGCCAAGATGTTCATTTCTGAATGTATCGATCTTGCTACAGATGCCTTCTTTAAGCTTTTGTAACTTGCTACCAACCTCTTCTTGAAACATGCAAAACCACACGGGCGGGGACTGTTGCATGTGGTCACTAGCCTCGTATTGCTGACGGCGACAACGTCTCGATGGTCGAATGCAGTAATCACCAAAATAATCATGAGGTCCTTCTGGGGGTGGTTGCGATGACAACTCTGAGACACATGTCAGAGTCCTTCCTTGCTCGAGTAAGGAGATGACGTGGTCAAGCACTTCATCGGCGTTTTGATTGCCAAACTCCATGCCGGCGTAGTATTCAGTCTGCATCTCTTCGGTGTAGGAACCAATATTCCAACAATGCTTCTGATTGAAGTGCGTCAGCGGTAATGATCGATAACTTTGGATCTTTTTTGGTGCTCCACCGCGATGTATTCCAGAGACGTATAAGTGGGATTATCGGCTCATCCTCATCTATGCGACTGGCAAAACGAGGCACAATCTCAGATATGCATTCGTAGGCTAGAATCTGATCAAAGTTAGTCAATTCTTTAGGGTTTGTTGAAAATTTACAAGATACTAGCTAGTGTTTGTTGAAATTAATTCCATATTACCTGAAGCTGATGTACGAATCCGCTCACGCAGAAACTAGTGTAGTCGCTGCCACCTCCACCCAATTTGGTCTCAAACACACTCTATCTACAAGATCACTTTTCAACGAGGTAATGACCTCATCGAAAGCCACTGTTTCCCATGGATATTGGTTCCATGAAGTCAAGTCTTCCAACAATGAAAGAGCCCAGGTTGGCACGGAGAGATCCTTTTTCGTTCGACGAGGAAGGAAGACGGATATGGCAAAGTATAGAAGAGCCAACTTCAACTTCTCAACGTTAACCAACTCTGTAGCATCTTCACCAAACAATTCTACCATTCGGCTCTCCAAGAAGGATTGTCTGATTGTATACATCCCGAGAAAGTGGCGATCACGGAACCCCGTCATCTCGTTCACGTCCGGAATATTGGAAGAGCAGTTGAGGCCTGTGATCAAGCAGTACTCCTTAATAGAAAAGCAGACTGGGGTTTGATTGATGATCATCCATGTTTTTCTGATTGTTGATGGAAATCTGCCTCTTCATTAGAAACCAAATTAATTGGTTCGAAAGATTCTTGAATCATGGCCCAGCACAGATTACATAGCCAAATTTGTGATGCCAGTATTTCCCGAAGCTCGGCTTGGTTCAGGAAATGGATTATATGCTCACAGACCTTCACGTAATCCGCAGTGATGATGACTTTGCAGTCGAAGTCATCATCATGAGAAAGTTGTGGTTTCAACAAGCCTATATAAATTCATAAGAAAATCATATTTAGTCGAGTAAAGGTTTTAAACTGTTGTTCTCAAATAGTGTGTGTTGGGTTCTCAAACTTTATACGGGTCCTTGGAAGTGGGCACCAATCTGAGGACCCATACAAAATCTGGGAACCCATCACATTGTGAAGCTAGGTTCTCAGACCATGAACGGGTTCTCAGATCTACACGGGTCCTCAGACGTGGGCTCAAATCGGAGAACCCGCCTAACATCTGGAATCTTTTCTCTTCTAATCGAACTAATTTCTGAGAACCATTTCTAGTCACGATTTAAACTCTGACAACCCTATCTCAAACGCAGCCTTCATCAACGGGTTACAAATCAACCCTATATGGCCGGCTGCGTGAATCTGTTAGGCTGTGTGAGTATCGACGAAAACTATAACCATCAAACACCCAAATAAAAGAGAAAATACTCGACAATGTGCGAAACAACTGAAGAAATAAAATAACAATTACAATTTAAGACGCCATTGCATGAGTTCTTAGTGTTGTAATGTTGAAAATCTTCATAAGGGGTGCTCACTGTGAATCGTCGCTGTTGTCTTACTTTTTTCCTTTTATCTTTTTTTCTCGTTTTTTAACACTTTTTATCATTTAATTGTTGTTGATGTCCCCAACTTCTCTTTAAGTAAGGGTATTATAGTACTTTCTCTTTAGTCAGTAAGGGTACAAGTGTCTATTCAAAAAATGAAGGTCAGTCGGCTAAAGTGAATGTGAGAAGAGGTTATCTAGCTAAAATATCCGTTATCTTTGATGTTCTTTCTTATATGGTTTCTTTCTATGCTCTTTGAACTCTAAGTACAAAAAAGTTAGGCCAGACACCTTAAGAACAATGGAAGGCCATCATTGGAAACATGCAAGTGAAATTTATGATAAAGAATCCATTTAATCTGCATTGCTGTTTCTTTTTGCATTGTTGGCTTTCTTCATCTTTGTTGTTATCCATGAGCGAAATAAATATCTGTACGAATAAATAGAACAATGGGCGAGCACTATGTTTAGTTGTTATTGACTTCGATTCAACTATATTTCCTCAGCTAATATCAAAACTATTAAGCTCGGGTTGTAAAAATTCTTCCTCAAACTTGGAAGAAAGGTTTCCTAAACAAATCAAAATCTATACCATTCAATTGTATCCCAGAATCAAAGTCCTCGACGGAAGAAGTTGCGGCGCACAAGGGTATGAGTTGTCATTTTGGTCTAATGGTTTGTAGAAATTATCATCCAATGTCAATTTTTTAGCAATTAATTTAAGAACTTGGATTACCCATATGAAGTAATTATGTAGCTTCGAGGAGTCTTAAGACGTCGAGAGCTTGTCTCATGGTGGAATTTTCTTTTACTCATTTGGAAAATTGAAATTTCAAAATAACTAAAAAAGGAATCAGCAGAAACTCACTGCTAAATGAAGCAAGTGAAGGGAAATCTATTGTAAGGATTGATATGTGTCATTAGATGCAGCTGAGGGGATTATTGTTGGGTATCAAACTCAATTCCACGTCATATAAGGATAACATATGAGCTATATGGAAGTTTGAGCATCTCGCTTTATTACAAATTGGTATAGCGAAACTTGTATGTAACGCTCATGGGTTTGAGTTAAATGAGAAGTTATATCCTAAGAATTATTTTTGTAATCAAAGGGTTATTTGCTCAATGTCACGTAATATATAGCTTACTTAAATATGTACGAAAGTTATTGTGTTAAAAAAATGTTTTTGGTAAACACAATAGACTATGAATCAGAAATAAACGAGGGGGCTTTTTATTAAGATTATGGAATTTAATTTATGAAATTAATAAAATAGAGTGCTTTTGTCAAAATTTAACAAAATCGAGCATATTACGACCATCAAATGCGTCGTCGTGCCCATTAGAGGAGACGTCGCATTTAATAGAAGCGACACTGTTATCGAGCCACTTTGAAAATATTTTTTCATGGGATTGGGCTAATTGGGCTGTCATCGCGTCTAAGGGACACATGAGTGTGACGATGGGACAACACATTCACGTGCCCTCTATTCAGAATCGATTTAGAACGATGTGACATCACATTCACGTGTTTTCTGTAATAAAGTTATCGTCGCGGAAAATGGACGCGACGTCGTATTTATTAAGCGCGACGAATTCCGTTATTTAAATTCTCCATCTTATTGTTATATTTCATAAACTCGTAGATATTCAATAATCAATATGGTTTCCAGAAAAATTCAGTTACTTGTCTATTTTGCGGTGAAATCATACACGAATCAAACACCATTCAATATAGTCTTCAACCCATCGGTTATTTTTCGATCAATTTCTTAGCATGTTGTACGACATGACTTCCGTCGACAGCACTTCTTTCTCTTTAATCGTTTGGGTGAAGAACGAATATTATCAACACACTCGACTGCATCAGAAGCTCTTACGAATGTCTAACGATGTTGAGCTCGCATACTTCTTGGATCCCAATGCCGAACTTGGTTATATTGAGGTCTTTGTTGAGGCAACTGAGAACTTTCAATTCAATCTCAACGAAGATGTTCGCAACGAGTACAAAAATCCCGTGTCGACGATATACCTTCGAGTAGTCGTGTTCCCATTAGTTCGACGGTGGTGCAACCTCAGATCGTTCATGAAGTCGAGCAAGACAGTGACGTCAGCGATTCTGAAGCTGATGACGAAGGTGGTGCACTAGACGATCTTCTAGATCCCGCAAAAGACGACGTTGTAATTATGATGGACCAACTAATGACATGCCAATAGAACAAAAATAGACCCGAGCATTATACCAGATAGAGTCGTTTAATTCCACTCTCGAATCCCACGCAAATTCGAATTAGGCGATGTTGTATGATTCAACAACGCATTCCACATGAAATAATTAGATAATAAAATAAAAGTATAAAATTTCATGAACTACATAATATTAAATAATAGCAAATTAAGTACCTCCCAGCATGTGGCGGAATGGGCAACCCATCTCCATCGACAACAGTGGCCATAATGGGACTCGAGGACAGATAATAATGGGCGGCACCGGTAATATGCGCATCCAAGCCCATACGTACACAAGATTCAAATAATTGAATTAGTATGTTTACGCCTCAAAAATAATTTAACTACCCAAAGAACTCACCGGAAGCAACCGCATAGCTCCACCAATGTTCATCTTCTGACAGTAGCATGAGGTACATAGCTCTTTGTACAGAAAAGCTAGAACAGCACTGCCCCAACTATAAGTGTGCACGGCATCGATGTCTTCGAGCATGAAAGATAAGTCATCGACGTAATTGAGAAAATAACCAAACCCATGAGTAATAGCGCATATGCACGTGCGAGCTGATCTACCTCAGCATCATCGCTGTCATCCTCGATTGGATTGCCTTAACCAGCCCACAAACTTCCTCAGAGAAACCTTGGTCCTGTTGTACGCACCTACAGCAGGCTTATAACCAGTCAACACCTCCAGATAATCAATCCACTGATCTTGTATCTTATTGAGGATCACATTGCAGACCGAAATACCATTGTTTGAGAGTCCCCACAGAACACCAACGTCCTCTAGTGTAACTGTCGCCTCCTACACATGCATGTGGAACGTATGCGTCTCCTTCCTCCACCTCTCTATAAGAGCCGTAATCAAGTGTGGATATATCTTCTGTGATCCACAATTGTATACGCCGTAAAATGATACAACTTCTCCATAATACGACCGCGCAACCGCACCGGTCGTGAAAGCTTACAACATACAACGCTTTCGAAACCCCTAACGGTCAAAGGAGTTTCTATGGCACCATCCAAATTGGATACTACATCGTTACAAAGATGACTATTCTGAAATATCAACAACGATCGATCGATCGGAACGTAAAGTTCGTTATCTACATCCTAAATCGAACTTTTACAACTCATATAACTACGAATGAAACAAACAAACCTAATGTCAATGCATAAATTGAAACATGGGCTGGATGTGATCTTGTGTCACGTCTATTACACACGGTGCTGCGTCTATTAGAAACCATGTCGTAGCTATTAATAGCGTTTTACTCGATTTTGTTAATATTTGGCTCAATTACCTATTTTATTAATATCGAAATTAAATTCCATTATTTTAATATAAAGCCATAAATTAGGAGAGAGATAATAGATGGAGACACAAAAAAGTAGATATAATAATTTTTTCATCTATTTCCTTCTATCTTATTACATCATCGTTTCCTCTTGCAAGCACATTTGCCATGGGAACAAAAACGAGGGAAGCAAATTCCGTCGGTTCTTCCAAACAGTCTTTGTGGGAGCAGCACCCCTCTGAAAAGGACCACAAACTATGCGGAAACTCGTATCCGATGGGCACCTAGCTGCTTTACTTTTGCAATAGCCGTCGTTCGGCATTCATAACCATATTCTGTCGATATCAAATATATCATTAGTAATAATTAAAACAGCATATCAAATAATATAGATGTTTGTATCTTGGAGTATACCAAGTAAGATCAACATGAAGACCATGACCAACACCAGAACCACAGTTTTCTTTAGAGACGCCGACATTATTGTCTATGTGCGTGTGTGTGCTCGTAAATAAGTATAATTTCTGCAACGTAATGTGATGCGTTCCATGAAATATGTTCCCTCCGCGCTCCTTGGTAAAGCCCTCGGGGCAACATAATGCATTATATGGGGATTTTGTATCAACTTTATGTTACATTTGGGCTTAGTGGGCCTATAGGGCCCGAAGGCCAAATTTGATCGGGTTGAAATTAATCGAGGTGCCATCATTCATCAAAACCTGAAATGATGAAATATTCATGAAGAGCGTTTCAAGGTGATTATAAAGAATATTAATTTGCTCAAAACCAATATCGGGTGAATAAGAAATGTTTTTTTTTCGTTTTTAATGGTCTTTTATGAGGCCCATGTAGGAATCCTTGTCCCACGTCGGCTAGACCAAACATAAATCATCATCTTATATATGGATATTTAATATGTCAAATGGGCTTGCCTAATGAATGGGCTCAAGTGGGCTTATTGCGACCAATGTGATTTTGGCCCAAATGATAGCCCGGGTGGGAGGAGGTGCCCGAGCCTGAGGCCGAGGCCGCGGCCGAGCCGAGTCGTGCCGTGCCAAAGTACGTAATGGGCACTTTGTAGACGCACTTTGCAATTCACACGCCGCATCGTCACTAGGAGCTATTAGTTGCCAAAATCTATGCTCTGGTGATGACGTGGCGGTGGTCGGTGACATGGCAGTTCGGATGGATGTGACGATGTGTCGGTGATGATGAGGTGCACTGACTGGCAACTGAGGTGGCATGACTCGTTGGGTCGATGGAGCGCATCGAACCGTTGGACTGAACTCGAGAAGCTTCCATTTGATGAAGCAGTCCAAAGGTTTAATACCTTTAGCGTTCTGATCCTTGGACTGAAAAGTTAAAATGTCAGAGCAATCCAAAAGATTTCATGAACCTAAAATAAGTCTCTGCGAATCCTGGAGCTTATAAATAGGCGCCCATATGAGTTGGAAAATCATTCATTCCAACCCAAGCAATCTGCATTACTCACTCTCACACTCCCCAGTTGCCAGAAGTAAAAAAAAACTCGATTTCGAGTACGATTCGCCAGATAACTCGAGTCGTTGTGCTGCGATATCGAATTATGTTTTCAATTTTATATATATATATATATATATATATATATATATATATATATATATATATATACACACATATAATGTGTGTTTTGATATGGTCTTGTAATATCATTGTAATAATGAAATCTGGTTTGCTACAAAGTACAAGAATCGAATTATGTTTTCAATTATATATATAAGATCGTTTAGGTGTGTAATTATGTGAATATAGTTTCATGATATATTACAATATAATAATGAGATTTGATTGTTATGAATTTCAATCATCAGACTTCAATTTTATTATTGTTATGAAATATATATGTATATATATATATATATATATATATTCATTTTATAATAAAATAATAATTGTCCAAAACCTATTGTTGTATTTCAATTTGTGAGATTATAAAGTAGGTGCTATCCCACATTGAAAAATTAAAATTATCAAGCTCAATATATGACTAGTATTTTTAGCACATCCAACGTATGTGCAATATATTTTATATTTGAATGTTCATTTTTTATTAAGTTATATTAAAAAATAAAATTTTCAAATAAAGATAAAATTGTAATGAATTAAATATTAAGGGTAAAATGATAAAATATTTGACAGACGAACTGACAGTTTTTAGACCCCTTACGCTCTTTATATAAGAGTATATATAAAACACAATTGTACCTATAACCAATTGGTTTTGTGATGCAGCTTTACATTCTATTATGATATCAAAGCCGGTTTTTATGCACGTTATGATGCTTGTTTAATTTACATCTAACTTACATGTTTATCATTAGACCTTCAATCATGCCACACCTGAGCTGAGAAGCATGTCGAGAATATAAACTAGTTATCCCACATTGAAAAATTATTGACATGTTCAATAATATTACAAGACAAGAGAGAACGTCATCTATTGTCAATTGGTATTAGGATGCAACCCTCAATATATCGATACAATAACAAGTTATTCATTTCATATTATATTCATGACATATTCCAATAGTAACATTTGGATTAAACTCAGAGCTGATTTGGATCCATCACGAGTAGCCTCAAGTCGATGAGAGCTTGATGCTCTTTGATGGTGGGATTTCTTTTAATTACTCGTTGTCGAAGAAACTGAATATTAAAAAGTATGGAAGGCAAAAAGAAAAACTCTAGTTAACGAAGCATGTGAAGGCGAATAAACTAGCCACTGTAACCAAACATATTGTTAGGATTGATCCGCATATTTACGTGTTGGGACCACTCCAGCCAAGCAAATGCAACGAAGTCAAGCCAACTACATCAAATGACGTGTGGGTTGACGTATTGATATTTGGATTTTGGTCATGGTTTTGCTTATAAATAACGAGGCATTTGGAGCTTGAAAGAACATCCCAAATAGCAAGTCTAGTTCGAGTAAGTGAGAGAGAGAAGAGTGAGAGTGAGGAAAATTTATCCGGGTGGATAAGGGTGAGAGCGGGTGTAGTTTTACTGGGGTAGTTGGGAGTAGGTACAAATAATTACCCGGGTGGGTAAGGGGTCTCGAGTTTGGGTTTAAACACGAGCGTTATTTTGTACGGTGTAATATTCTCAAAGATATTAAAACTTTTGTCTCTCCGTGGATGTAGGCAGTATTGACCGAACCACATAAAAACCTCGTGTTCTCTATCGACGTAATTTCGGTTTTATATTGTCCAATCAAAATTGTCGT
This sequence comes from Craterostigma plantagineum, assembly GCA_027422505.1. Lineage (NCBI taxonomy): Eukaryota > Viridiplantae > Streptophyta > Magnoliopsida > Lamiales > Linderniaceae > Craterostigma > Craterostigma plantagineum. The sequence goes on along the minus strand of JAPQWV010000017.1, from coordinate 17,579,386 downwards.
GGATCGAAATAATCTTCCGCTGGGCCCAAAAACTACCGCTCAACCCCAACAAGTGGTATCAGAGCCAAGCCTAATTGATATTCTGAGTATGCTCTGTGGTTGCAGCTTTCTCTGATCTTTCACTTTAGAAAAGATATCAAGAAGGTTTATCGTTACGGGAGAGCTAGTGTCGGGCGAAGCTGTTTAATCTCTGCAAGGATAACGGCGACAGAAAGTAGTTTCAAAATGCGGCAATTTGATGGTACGGGGAGTTTCACACTGTGGCAGAGACGAGTGAAGGATATGCTTGTTCATCAAGGTTTGGCTAAGGCTTTGAAATGGGACACGGCAAAGCCGGAGAAAATGACGAAAGAAGACTGAGAGGATTTGGGATCAAGATGTGTCAGCACAATCCGTTTGCACATTGCGGATAACATTATTAATAATGTTGTTAACGAGGATTCTGCACCGGACTTGTGGGTGAAGTTGGAGGAGCTGCACCTCGGGAAAAACTTAACCACAAAGTTAGACCTGAAGCAGGAGTTATACCGGCTAAAGATGGAGGAAGGTGGGAATCCCATGGATCACATTAGCGTGTTCAACGGACTCGTGGATCAACTTGTAAAAGTTGATGTAAAGTTAGAGGAAGAAGATAAGGCCCTTTTACTTCTTATCTCGCTTCCTCATTCTTACGATAATTTGGTCACAACCATCTTGTACGGAAAGACGACAGTGAAGATGGTGGATGTGCAGTAAACTCTTTTAGCGCATGAAAAGAGGAGACGATTAAATTATGGAGATAGCCAAAATTCAGTGTTGGCTATTCATGGGGAGAATCGTAGAGGAAGGTTCCACGCCAGGGAATTTGGAGGTAGCAGCAGTTCCAAATCAAAGAATGGCAGGAAGGGTTCGTGTGCTACAAGTGTGGTGAGTCGGGACACATCACGAGGAATTGTCCGACTTGGAGGTTGGACAAGAACGGCGAGAAAAATTCCACAACCATGATAGCACAGGATACGGATGGTTGTAGACGTTCTCACAGTCTACAATGATGGTGTTTTTTCTCAGGATGAATGGATATTTGATTCAGGGTCGAAGTACCATATTTGCTCCGAAAGAAAATAGTTTGATACGTTCCAAAAGATACGAAGAGGTTCGGTTTCCATAGCTGATGGATACCGTCATGTGGTTCGTGGTGTTGGAACTGTGAAGATCAAAATGACTGACGGAGCGGTGCGAGCTTTGGGTGGTGTGATCTTTGTCCCAAAGTTATAGAAGAATTTAATATCCTTGAACCAGTTAGATTCCAAGGGCTATGAGAGTTTCATAGCAGGGCGAGTCTGTAAAATCACACGTGGCGAAAAAGTCCTACTGAAGGGAGAAGATTGTGGAGGTTTGTATCGTCTAGACGGGAGTGTGGTACAAACCACTCTGACTTCGATGGGTTCATGAAAATCGCGCGCGCGTGGTAGAAAGGCAAACGATGGTGAGAAGGAAAGTCCTGCTGGAGGGGTTGCGTCGAAGTCCCTCTTCATAATCGACGGGTAGAGTCTGTTCGACAGCTATACATAGGATTGGCCGCGGATGAATCAAGTGGGTAGGACCTGAATACTTGATTCGAATATGTGTAGCTTGTACAAAGAAGGCCGATGGATGTTCGTGGTATTTACGAATGGGTAACCCTCAAGATCAAACTCGCTAAGAGGAGCGCTTGGTCATGTTAAATGCGGCTGGAGAGGGGAGATTTGTTGGGACCACTCCAGCCAAGCAAATGCAACAAAGTCAAGCCAACTACATCAAATGACGTGTGGGATGACATATTGATGTTTGGATTTTGCTCATGGTTTTGCTAAATAATGAGGCATTTGGAGCTTGAAAGAACATCCCAAATAGCAAGTCTAGTTCGAGTAAGTGAGAGATAGAGAGAGAGAAGAGTGAGAGTGAGGAAAATTTATCCGGGTGGATAAGGGTGAGAGCGGGTGTAGTTTTACTGGGATAGTTGGAAGTAGGTACAAATAATTACCCGGGTGGGTAAGGGGTCTCGATTTTGTTACTTCTACGTCATTTTGATTTATTATCCAAACAAAATTGTCGTGGATCGAAATCAACATTCCTCTGGGCCCAAAAATTACCGCTCAACCCCAACAACACGAAGTGAATAAACACTTGGTCTATACTCTTTTGTGTGTTTGTTGGTGTGGGTGGGCGGTGAGTGAAGACTGATTTGCTTGTCGGCAAAAGACTTGTTTCTGGAAGTTCGGAGGATAACTCTCCGTATGTCTCCCCTTCGTCCTGGTAAGGAAGGTATTTCTAGAAGACTTTGGCTAACAAACTACGTTAATATAGCCGCTTACCCAGATACTTTTAGCTATACTCATAAGAACTACTCAATGCTAGCTGGTTCAGTTGGTTGCTTCCATAGTAATCTCTTAATTTCTCTAAGAATTTGCTACTTCTCAGTTTGATGACCTTGAAGACATCGAAGATTGATGCATAAAAAGTGTGCAATTAGTGTGGTTCCTCATGTATTTATACTCGAGGATCTAGTTGTGGTCATAAAGACTTTTAATATCCACAACGACTTCTGAACTAGCATTAAATGCGGTTACTCAAAATGGCTCGGCTGATTTACTTGTGTCTATCCCCCGATATTTGTTATCCATAGCATGATATATCCAAGCTGAACAACTCCATAAGTTGTGGCTTTAAAGTTGAACATCTCCAGACGCTGCATTCCTTTTTCACGGATCAAATTAATATTTCAACTGTCTAATTCAGCACAAAACCCTATAATCAATCTCTATTTTTGGTCTAATTATCCTATCTTAATCAGTCAAACTAACTAACTAGACTCGATCTTCATACAAGTTTTAGTGTGCCTGCATTCGGTCATGATCATTCGTCTACTTGTGATTGCTCTATCTTGACATCAGCCTCAGTTTGTCGTTTTAAGTTTTGTTTGTCAATTACCGAAACTATTATTCTCCGAATTAACTAGTTTTAGTTCTTGAATTTTAATAATTTTCCTTATTTGGTGATTGACAAAAGACTTCAGAAAAAAAAAAAGTACATTTGCCAAAATTTATATTTTTATTTCGTGATGAAATATCAATAGAAATTGTTACAAAATAAATTGTAAGTCACTGAAACCCTTATCAATTTACTTTTCTCAAGTTTACAATTGTTGGTCGATGTGGCATACTCGAAAATCTATGCAATTTAAAGGTGGACGGGTTCGGCATGGAAATATAATTGGTTTTATTAACCGGGTGGGTTGGGCTGCTAAATAAATAAAAACATGGGTTTCATAGAGCGTCGGTCGTTTAAGGGTAAAGGCCCAACAAGATTGTCTTGTCGCTTAGGGTTCTTAAACGCACCTATAAAAATGTCAGAACTACTTGTGTCATTGACATTGGGTGGATTAATCCTGTTTGGTAGAGGTCACGACTTGCGTTACGTCTTGGCGAAAACTAAACAAGACACATTCATATTCGGTCTCCTACTCAGTTCACGGAACAGGTTCGCTTTGATATTTTTTGGAGTTGTATCTTTAGGGTTTGTTCTTCAAACCTTTTTTCCTTCATACAAAAGAGTGAGTCGTATAATTGATCCTATGGTTTTCCGAACAAACTTTAGATCCATTAGTACCACCATTTAATTCTTCAAGTTTGTCTGGCGATAGTCGGTGTGCGACTTTTTTATTAGGGTTCCGGAGAGATATGACGGTACACGATTTTTTTGCCTGAATTTCCCTTATCAAATGTTTTACTGGTCTTTGTTGTAGAGGTTTGCGGCAAGAATTATAACCGCTTTGTTGGATTGCGAACGTTTCATAAATCCGACTATCATAACCCCACAAATATCCAGTGTAGAAGGTATGAACATTGATTTATCTTTGAAAATATCTTATAAACCGCGACCAATATCTTTTCAATTTAATTTGTTATCTTACAAAATCAGATTTTATTTAGCTTTACTTCAATATTTTTGTTAAATTAGGGACTTCTTTACAGTGTATATAATAAAAGGGTAAAATGGGAATTCTGAAGGTAAACTTTAGGCATGAAGCTGAAGTTAGGGCAAAAAACATCCCTATTGGGGTGGGTCTGACTTTCAACAAGGGTCTTAGTTTCAAACTCTCGTACTCATACCCAAACCCAAACAAAGGATTAGGTCATAAAAAGTTATTATTTTGGTGACGGTATGAGTTTCAATACGAGTACGAAACTCATACACAAACTCATATTAAAACTCATAACTTAACTCACAAACCATTGCAGACCCTAAGTTAAGTTGGAGAAGAGTGTTTACGTCCAGCTTACCATAATGTCATTTATTACGGTGAATAGACATCACCTTGGTTAGAGGAATATCATGGACAACGTTAAGCTTTATAAGTGGCTACTTGTGTGGTTTTGGAAACATTCCGTCAAAGGAAACACCTTTGAAGAAATATTACGCTTACTTATGGCTTCATTTACCCATTTACAGTTCAAGAACCATCGTCGAAAATCCATATGCAACATTTCACGTGCACAAATTGAGAATCAAGAAGTCAGCTCTTGAGCAAGAGCAAATAACATGGAAAACATGTATGAGTAAGTTGACAGTCTCTTGATTTTGATATAAATTTGCAAGTTCTGCGATGTGCCATCTTTTTACTCATTTATTCTCTTTCACTTGAAAATGTCGTTAGTTGGTTGGATGTTTCAAGATTTACGCCTATCGCCTAAGGTTTTTTATTTTGGTCAACTCATAGGCTAAAACTGTATGTGGGTGCTGCGTCTTTATTAGTTCATTGTGTGAGATTAAGCTCAATTCATGGTTTTGATCTCGTCGTGTCTTTTTTCGTATTGTGGGACTCCTGTTTATTGTTGTTAGTGTTTCATGAAGAAAACAACATGAATACATTATATTTTTTTCAATTCATTAGAAGGGAATTACATATTACTTAACGAATGATATGTGTATTAATTTCTTCTTTATATGTATCAACTCCATCTTTACATCTGTAAGTTTAGTCAACCTTGATACTTATTATATGCCCATATGCTATGTTTTCCTCAACATGGATTCTTTATGTGCGTTTATATGCTGTACTTGCCTCAAATTTGAGATGTTGCCAGCAGATCGATTCGAGACTCGAGGAGTTCTGCTAGGAAGAACTCGAATTTTCCTGTCAAGATGCAAAAGGTAATGTCATTGTGTTACGCTTTGACTATAAACTTATAAAGGTCATGATTAAGTTCATCAACGCCTAATCAATCATAGGTCCCCAAATCATCATTTCAATCTACACATGGGTCAACACTATTTGCCCCTGACAAAATCCGGTAAGATGTGAAATTTCTTTTGATTTTCTGAGCATTTATATAACCTAGAGATGATGGATCCTGTTTAAGTCATAGCTGCGATGAAGAGTACTTGTCTGTGGATATTAAGAGAAAACCTTGTGCTAAGGCGGAGCTTAGTGCTCGTGTTGATAATTTCAGAAAGGCAAGTTATGTTCTTTATATTCCTTTGTTCTTGTTCCATTGCATTAGTAGTGTCAATGTGTGCTTTGGTTACTTCTAAAGCCATGTTTATGTTCATCTCTGCCATGATCAATCACAGATTCCCAAATATTCGTCTTTACCTACACATGAGTCAACATTATTTCCTCGAGACAAGATACGGTAAGATCTGGAGAAATCCTTTGTTTTGTTGAGCATTTATTTTACTATAATGAGCTAATGAATGTTGTAATACCCGAAGTAAGCCGCCCAATAAATATGCATACATATTATGTGACTTGCATGACTACATGGAATATATTTTTATGATTTTAATCGTCAACGTGACTTTAAAATTAGGTGCTATTAGGGTTACTAACCAAGTAGAAGAATTAATTGAATTTAGGTTAGTTATTGATTTTAGGGTTCCTAGTACATGACATGCTAACCTAGAAAATTTAATTTAGTATAATTAGGTGCTAATACCACATTTTAAGGAATAGGAATTATTAAGAATAGAATTACGACTATAATTAAATTGGACTAAATATGAATTGGGCTTGGCTTACACATAAAGCCCAAGTATTTGAAGATAATTATTGATTCCTTAGTGTGGAGGAAAAATAACGTCACTAGGTGTCCCATCAAACAAGTTTCGATGGTTTAATAGTTATCAAGAATCCTATTCATAATATTAGATCATTTGAACACTACAGAATACGTTAAAACCATCATCCATTCTAAGGAGCTTAAGCAATAAACCATTTGAGGGCCCGGAAGGTATAATCCCTTTTATACTAAGCACGTGATTTTTTTCTCTTATTATTAGTAGGTTAAAATACGCTTAGGTATAAGACCATAAATTTAAGAATTTAGGGTTTTTGAGTTTTTACTTTTCTTGTCAGGAATAGTTTTGAAGGAATATCGATAGTTGATGTTAGGGTTTTAATCGTAAGTTTGATGATATAGTTTCCAGGGTAATAAAGTTCGAAACTCTGTTAGGTTTTGCAGGCATGATTTCGGCTCAACAATGAAAAGAGAAAAATATCGAAAGTCTGTTGTATGAAATTGAGCTCGAGATTTATCGTCAGAAAATGTCGAAATTAGGTGAGTATTTAGTCCAAATCTCAAAATCATTGTATGTCTTATATCGAGATTTTATTGCGCTGCCAAGCTCGAGATCTTTGTGTAGTGTAAATATCGAAATCCTTAGTGTAATATCGAGATCTATTTGATGTCGAAATAATTGTGCAATTTAAATGTCAAACGTTAGTATGTATATCGAAATTTTAGGTATAAAACTCGAGACAATCTCGAGATGAAACTCGAGGTACATATCGAGTATGTTATATGGTTAAACTTTGAAATTCATTCTAAAATCACATATCGAGATTGTCTGTTACTTAGTTAAACCTCAATTCAATTTAGGGTCGAGATCTACCTTTTTGTTGAATTTAGCTTATGTTGAGATTATGTTGAAAATTAGTTTTATGTATCGAAATCTTTATGCACCTCGACATCTATCTTCTTATGATATCGACATTTTGTTAAAACAACCTCTCGACATCTTAAGTATGATATCAATATATATTTCGACATTAGTATATTATAGGTAATCTCGAAACCATATACCGAGATCTATGTTTAACATATGTCGAAATTATTCCATATTTTATGTCGAGATCTATTTCTGAAATTATATTTCTCAAGTTCTAAACTTTAGGGTTTTGAAATTACAGAAGTCGAAACTAGGGTTTCAAATTAAGCCAATTTCGGGAAATTATAACTAGACTAACAAATCCTAATTTTATATGTTTCTATATTTAGGGTTCGACGATTTACGATTTACAGTACGCTAAATAAAATAGCTAAGGAGTACCAGGTAAGTGGGAATTTCAACTACAACACATAAATTGTTTGTACTAACATGAGTTACGTGGCTATCTGCTTATATGAGATTATGTGAATTATTTGCTATATATGATGATATGGCATGCATTTCAGTATTGTTTACATGAGCATGAACACATGCATACACGGCATGCACGAGAATTGGGAGATGAGAGTACGCATGATATAATGTCGCTTGAAAGCGATGGATATTTGCCGATATAGGCATCTGATGTCGACTCACAGTTGAGTCAGGACTGCTTCTATGACACCATGACGACCCGATACGTCGTCGGATATATTTTCATTATTTGGGCAGAATGCCCTGAATTGCGGTAGGTGCGACCTGGAGGAGGCGATTCGAGGGTGGCAGCGACACCGAGGGTATCTCTGGTGTCGACGACCCCGAAGTGGGCTACCAGCGTGAGCGTCCGCGGAACGGCAAGTACCCATTGGGCCAAATGGCGGGCCGTCATGCATCCCAGTGCGAATTGGGCCGAAATGCGTGACTGGTATTTTATGGTTCGTCACGCTTTGTGGATTGCTGGACCATTGTCCTTATTGGAATTGAGCTCTGAAAATGGTGCATAGTAAGTCAGTCGAGGGCCCTGAGAGATATAAGATTAAGTTTGATCCTATTAGGGTCTGAATGCATTGGCGCGGATGCCTTTGCAAATGGGACACGTGCACGACATGCATTATTCCTACTTACTGAGCTTTATAGCTTATCCCATGTTTTATGTGTTGTAGGTACGCGCGACCACGGTATGTGATCGCTTATGACGGCAAGGCTATCTTTTGAAGCTTCCAACGACTTTGAGGGTGGTGTGTACATGAATGCGACCCGTGGGGCAGGAGATAGAGTTTCTTTTGTTGGAATTATGAAACCATCCTATGTAAATAGGTTGAGAGCGATATTTTGACTTGTACAGAACGAATTCCTTTATATAAAAGGAAAAATTTTACCCACATTTTCGCGTATTAATTATTTTATATTGACATTAGCCACGTAAGTTAGCGTTAAAATTGATAAGTAGGTGGCGGGACGCCACAAAATGTTGTTGAAGTTATAGTCCCGATGAAGAGTACGTGTCTATGGGAATCAAGAGAAAACATTGTGATAAGGCAGAGATTAGTGCTCGTGTCGGTTCTTCGAACAAGGCAAGTTTTGTTCTTCGACATACTTATTTCTAGTTACGTATGCTTGGGCTGTGACATTTTAAGAACACCTAAATAAGGGTGGCAGTTTTAGGGCGATAAATTTCGAAATTTAATAAATTTCACGATACTAAATTAAATGTTGCAATTTTAAGTTTGAGGAAAATAAAGCAACGTGAAGACAATAATTTTCAACGTTTAGGCGTCATCCAACTGCTTAACTTTGAAACTTTAAAGTTTAAAAATTTTATTTAAATGTCTTCCAATTACTTCAAATATAGACTTTATTGTTCTACAATTTCAACCCTTTAAATTTCGGTGTCTACAACACCAATAATATACAAAGATTAAAATAATTGAGCCTTCCATACTCGTTCTTATTGCATTAGTGATGATCCAAATTTTTTAGTATCATGATTCCTATACCATGTGTGTGGTCTCACAGTCACAGAAGCACAAAGACGATGGACGTAGGATGCTACAAAAGGCCGGCACTAACCCAGATATTAGTGTTGGAAACTCATCTTCGGTGGAATCGAAGAACGATCGATTTCAAAGAGCCAGAACCACAATTCAGGCTCCTGCCAAAAGGTATTCGCACTGCCAAGCATCATACTTTTGGGTTTAGTCTCTTTGTTGTTTAACGCGCGTATGAACATTTTATGGTGAGGTTGAGAAAGGTAGAACAACTCTTTTGATTTTGATATACATTGCAAGTTCTGCATTCGTTTCTTCTATTCACCTGAAACGATCTTGTTTCGATGATCGGGTGCTTTCAAGGTCATATTTTTTTATTTTGATTATGCTCAACTCGTGGTTTTTGTTCTCATCTTTTTTTTTTTGTGTATCTTGGGGCTATTGTTTTAGTTTCGTGAAGAAAACATGACATAGTTGTACTATTTTTTTTTATCAAAAATTGATGCTTTATATGTGTCAATATGCTATGGTTTTCCTCAACATGGATTCTATAGTTTCCTCAAATTTGAGATGTTACTAGCAGATTGCCAAGAGACTCAATAATTTCGGCTAGCAAGTGGTCCAATTTACCCGCTCATATGCGAAAGGTAATGTCATTGTGTTATACTTTGATTATCAACTTCTAAAGGTCGTTTTTAAGTTTATCGCCGCCTCCTGATCAATCACAGGTTCCCAAATCTTCATCATCTTCATCTGTACCTACTCATGGGTCATTTTCCCCGAGACATGATCCGGTAAGATTTAGAAAGTTCTTGACTTTCTGAGAAAGAACGTCGTAGATGAACTGTTTTTCAACATAGCATAGGAAGTTGTTTGTTTCTCTATCGTCGATGGTTACTGGTCGAAGTTACGCCTTTCGTTCTCTGTATTGGGAGTGCGCTGATATTTTATTTTCCTCAACGAATGCAAGAGTTTCTCCATGGACTAATCAAAACCCTAGGTCACCTTATTCCTACGTCGTGCAATGCATTGTCACCGACAATGATCGGTCAAAAGTCGAGAACACCTTGACGCATTATAAAGCGGCATATGAAAAACTTAGGAGTGACAAAATGCCACAAAGGAGTGAAGTGGGTAGGGTTGGAAAACCAAAGGCATCGCTGCAGGGAGTCGACATGAAAGCAGCGACCATCATAAGCGATAACGACATGTCTGTAAATCAGGATAAAAGGATAGGACATGTCCCCGGGGTTGCGCTAGGGGATCAGTTTCGCTACAGGGCGGAGATGCGAGTAATCGGCCTGCACAGAGAATTTTATGCCGGCATAGAATCAATGATTTGTGCCGGCAAAAGAATTGCTGTTAGCCTCGTTGATAGCAGAAGCTATCACGACAACGTCTCAATCTCCGAAGATCTCCTAATATATCATGGAGGAGGCAGCGGGGCCTATGGGAGGAATATTGGTGATCAGGAGATGGACGGAGGAAATATGGCACTGCGGCAAAATATTGATACTAAGTCTCTGTTCGACTCATACGAAAACGTCGGGCGACGAACATCAAGGGTCCAAGCCTTATGATCTCTCGGGATGACCCAGTTTATGTCTATGAAGGACTCTTTCTTGTCACGGGGCATCAGAGTATAATCAATGGAGATGGAACTAAAGTTTTTAATTACTATCTTGAAAGGATCGAAGGGCAGGATCCAAAATCCTCCAATATGACAGCACCGAAAGACTGTTCCCGTATAGGCAAGAATAAATTGCACTAGAGCATATGGTATTGGGTTGTGTATCATTTGATGTTTGTTGTCTGAATGTTTGTTTGATCTGTACATGTCGGGTATGGAGAACGAATTAAGTGTTCGGTTTAGCATGATATATGTATGCCTGGGAATTACTTTGGATTTTGATAACATAATGTTGTTTATTTGAATTATGTTATGACGCTTTTGAACTCGCGCACTGAATTATGATTGATATAGTTTTGATAATCAATTACCTAGTATTTAATCAGGACTAGTATGTCCTGCACACCCTAACGTGGAAACAAGACCAGATATAATTTGTTCATTATGAACAAATCCAAAATCTTTGTAGACCGAACCAATCATTAGTTCCCAACCGTGGGGCGAATGAAATCCGATACACAAATCGGTTAATAAAAGAATCAAAAAAGCTTTTACTGTATCACTAAAATTATATATGAATTCCTGAGCCCAAGAGTTAAGAATAACAAGTTCTTCATTACCTAAAATAGAATAACCACTTAGAATAACAAAACAAACTATATTTGTGTGTGCAAAAAATATATTTAATGTTTTTGTTGAATTGAGCTTTGTAACTACTGTTAGTGGGTGGTTATTTTAAGTAATTCCCTTTAATTAAGGTTAGTGGGTGGTTATTTTAAGTAATTCCATTTAATTAAGTATTTATACAGACCAAATTAAGTATAAATTAAGGCCGTTTAACCAAGGCTCGAGAATAGATTTGCAGTTACACTTACATGTTAAAATGGAATAATAAAAACCCTAATGTCAATTCCTCAAGGCCGCGATGACGCTGCCGCCCTTCAGCTGGAAATACCTGAGGAGCATCAACACAAATATATACAATAATAGAAAGGAATGTAATAAATTAAGCCTCTTGAAAGTTGCAGTAGTAATGTTACGGTTTACGGTATTGTTTAGCTATGCGCCTGTAGGGATTCAATCTAGTTCTTCATGTTTCTGTCAATTGATTTTTTTTTTGTTATTCTACGACTTTTTTAATGATCCCCTAATCGAGTATTTCGTGACACAGAAACTACAGTGAAAAGACGATTACAAATTAAATTTTGGGGGGGGGGGGGGGGGGGGCAATTGAATAGCCTAATCTCACATAACATAACAAAAAGAAAAAAATGACAATGACCAAGCAAGGCAAGATCGTTTCAAGTCCATTTAGTCCAGTTTAAGTTTTGTTTTAAACAATCACGCTCAACTATTATTCGTCCGAATTAATCAGTTCGTAAACTTCAACAACAATATCTACTGATCTTTTCAACGTCTTTGTATAGGTCTGCCTATTCTCTTTTGTGGCCAATCTCGTTAATTATAATACGCCTCCTTCGGTCTGGCCGGAGTTTCGTTTCCTTTGTTTCGTCAGATATAAAGAATTATCGGCAGTAAGGAAGATTCTTACCAGTGAAAAACGTTTGAACCTATAACACATTTTACACAATTCACATATAGTGTTGGAGCTAGGCATAGTTTAGGACAAATACATTTCTATTCCTATCGTCGATGATGTGCTACTTTAAAAATAAAATGCGATGTGTTGATCCCAATGACAAAGATTTACTAGACGGACGTCTGATTTTCAATAGATGTTTTCTCTTTTATTTAGACGGACGGAAGTAAAACGATAAATTAACAATGTGGAAAAATGACCGACCGAGAACTTTTATCTAAAAGTAGAATAGTCGGTTTTTTTAGAGGTAATTACATGTCAGGCCCTACTAATAGATTTGCTTTTGATTCAGGCCCTATTTTTATTTCATATAGATAGAAATACCTAAATTTAAGTTTCATTTAGAAATAAGGACCCAATCCATTTTAAAAGGCATATTTGCCCATAATAAAATAAAAAGAATTACGAACATTGCCATCGTCTTCTTCAAACGAGCAAAGCAACCATGAAGTGGTATACAGTGTACATGAAGTGGTACTGTATATCCATGAAGTGGTACTGGTGAACAGTGAAGTGGTACTGTAGACCATGAAGTGGTACAGCAGAACCCTCAAGTGTTTTTGCAGAAATCGGGTAAATATTTTGTCGCGATCCAAAATTGAAACGTTTGAGAATTAACAAATTTTTCTGGATAACGATTTATGCATATCGAGTAACAATTTCTACAGTGTCTTTAACGAATGTTGCCAAAAAAATAACACTTAATTCAAACGAATTAACATGTTCCTGTGAAATAGCAAAAGTGTTATCCAGAATTAAGGAAGTGTTATCCAGAAAGGATGAAGTGTTACCCAGCAAGCTTCTAACTCAACTATACCAAATAGAGAACAACAGGTAACACTTAAAACTGTTTCGATACCCTTCTTTAAAAAATATAGTTCTACCTGTTTCACATGAGATACCTCTTATTTGTTTCGCAATGACAAATGATTTGAAATTCGTACCACTTTAAGAAACATTTATTTTTATGCCAAAATTTTCCAGTGATTTCATTTTCAGCTCCATTAACCTTGAACAACGAACGATGGATCTGACCTGGTGGCGCGATGTAATATCCAAGCTATGAGTCTCTCAAATTTATACATATTAGCTGCAATTTTAGCCGAAAACATGGATCGATTTACTTTTTTTTCGTATTTGCGTCAATTAGATTTGAAGTATACCCTCGCAAATATTATATTTGACGACGTTATATCAAAATAAACTCTTATATTTGCAGCAGATGCTTATTGCGATTGTCAAAACTCATTTTATTTTGTTATAACACTTATTAGCCATATAATAACATAATATTTGTGGTGAGTAACACTTCCTTTTATGTGATAACTGATAACAATATACTGCAATTTGATAACAAAATAGGGGCGCTGGATACCACTTCATAATTACTCTTTTATAAGGGTATTTCGTCAGACAACCTTTATTCTAAGTTAAATTCAGAAATGGGTCCCTAATACTATACTTTTTCTGACATGGGCCTGGACCCTATTTTAAAAATTACATGGGGCCTGACTACCAATCGCCCCTTTTTTTACGCTATGTTTACACACTTTTTAAAGTCTCAGACATTCAACGCTGCCATGTGCTTTTTATGTTGGATAAGCTCAATATAGGTCCACTGAAATAAAAATAATAAATTTCCGAGACATACATGGCAGCTAAATATGACCAAGAGTGAAGAAAAAAAAGGGAAGTCTAAGATACGGATGCTATAGCCGAAATGAAAGATACACGCGTGATTTGTTTTGTCTGCATTTATTTCATGTTTCTCTTATCAATATGATATATATATTATATATATATATATGTGTGTGTGTGTGTGTGTGTGTGCATGTGTATTTGTAACCATAGAACTGAGAGAACAGAGAGAACAAAGAGTTTGCAAGTTATAATATTTCCTCCAAATACGCCTCACAACATTCAAGCTATTTTTCTTCTCATTTGGATTCGTACCCGAAAATAAAATAACAAAATGGTATCAGAGTCGATGGTGTCAATGGAGCTAATGGTGTGCTCAGAGCCGATGGTGATGGTGAAAATACCATTGGAATGCCACTCCCGCCAAAACTCACCGAAAGTAATTACGTACGGTGGCGCGCTGAAACGAAAGCTTTGCTGAAATCGCAAGGTATATGGAAAATCGTCAAAGACGGATATGCCCTACCTGATACGACAGGATATACAAGATCGCAATGGAAGACGTTGCGAGCCTCCACCATACAAAATGGTCTCGCGCTCCTTGTCATCCGCAATGCGGTAGGATTTACCGGTTCCAAAGAGATAGGCGGAACCAGAAACGCCAAGGAAGCCTGTGAACTATTGGAGAAAGGGTATAAAGACGTTTGATAGTACCAACCAAGTCAGCAGAAAAAAGGGCGAACTTGAGACGTTGAATGAGGACGAGAAGAACGTTGAGGACGAACCCGTACGAGAAGAGGTAGCTCATGACGTGAAGAGGAAGCTTGATAAAGATCACGCTGAATCTGTGGTGGAAAAGAAAAAAGATGAACCACCAATAAAACCCGATAGGGGAAAAGAAGAAGGGAAGCATCAGAGATGAAAGCCGATGACGAGGAAGATGAGGTAAAATATTATTATTATTATTATTGTTGTTGTTGTTATTATTATTATTGTTATTATTATTATTTTTTTTTCATTATTATTATTTCTTATGATACTATATTATTGTTATGCTATTATAATAATTATTATTATTATCAGTTACGATTGCCCGCTTTGAATAGGTGCCGTGAACTAGAGTAGGTGTTGCGTATTTAGGATAACGAAGAGGCATAGTTTTTATTGTTTATCTAGACTAGTACTTTTATCACGCCATATGTGTGTTCAAAAATTTAAAATTAATTATTAATGGATGACTTTATAAATTATATACTAAAAATAGAAGGAGATGGTTATTATGAGTTTTACTTTTAAAGCTACGTGGTTTAATAAGTTTATTTTTAATAATTGATTGACGTGGTTATTATGGTTTAATAGGTTTTTTGTATTTTTTAATAATAAATTAAACTAGAAAATATTTGATTGGTCAATTTTGACAGACCAATTTATAGTTTTTATCCCCCTATGCTCTTTATATAAGAGAATAGATAAGTCTCTAGTCATGTATAAATGAGTCATGAGCGAGAAGTAACCATGTAGATTTATTGGACAAAGTACAAAAAATAAGTTCTCTCTGCTTTAGTTCTTTGTTCTCATACAAAGCAAACAACTAATTATACGAAATACTATACATTTATCACCTTGGTATCAGAGCTATGTCAATGACGAGTAGCCAAATGCCAGTTCCGTGGCTCACAAAAGACAACTATGAAAAGTGGAGTATCCACATGAAGGTGCTTCTCGGCTCACAAGATGCATGCGAAGTGGTTGAAACCGGGTACCGAACCCAAGAATACTAATGGATATTCAGCTGCTCAACTAAAGACGTTAACACTCTGTTTGGTTTGTGGATTTGATGAGGAAATTACTGCTGCTACAACATCGAAAGATGCTTGGGAAACATTGGAGAAGGCATACAAAGGCGCTAATAGTGTGAAGTAAGTTCGGTTACAAGATTGCAGGCAGTTGTAAATCAATTGAACAGAAACAGATAAACTCTAGCACGAGTGTGTTGGCACAGCGCATGAGAAAGAGCTGCTGCTCTTTTAATTTTATTGATGATAATAATATTTCTCTCTTGATAATACAAGAGTACACATACGGTAACTTATATTAAGCTAACATGACTCTCAAACTTGCTAATATAAATATTTACTAAGAAAACTAGATATAGACTTGACTAAGTAGTTTGACCATTTAGAAATGACTCTTATATTACTAATTAATTTCGACAGAGTGATGAAGAAAATCTTACGATCCTTGACAAACGACTTCTAAAATGTGGTCCGTGCGATCGAAGAATCAAAAGATTTGGAAAAATGACGATCAACGAACTCTCCAGCTCTCTCTAGCGCACGAGTAAAGGAAGAAGCAAAAAAAACAAGAACAACCAGAGAAGCACTACAAACGAAGGCCAGTAAGGAAGAGCAAACAAACTACGGTTATCGGGAAGAGGACATGGTCGAAGTTGAGGAAGCTATAGAGGTCGTGGTCGTGGAAGAGGCAGTGGTCGTGGACAAGGCGAAAAGGAAGAGAGAGGGAACTACCACAATACACGAGACGACATCTTGTTGCCTGCTTGTAAAAAGTCTGACAACAACAAAAGTACATGGTATTTGGACAAGGGCGCAAGCAATCATATGCCCGGAGACAGGAAGCTGTTCGCGGACCTGAAAGAAAACGTGGGAGGTAAAGTGACATTTAGAGATGTCTCTACGGTAAATGTTAATGGTCGAGGTAAGATTTTGATTCAATGCAAAGATGGAACTTGTTGCTACATATCTGATGTTTTCTACGTGCCTAGCATGAAGAGTAATATTCTCAGCCTCGGACAAGTCTTGGAGCGAGGTTATACCATACAATAAAGGGGTGGATCATGATTCTAACAGACCGTGATAGTCGTGTTATTGCTCAGTCGTGATGAGCAATTAAGCTCAACATCGCAACAATGACCAATAGATGCTTGAAAATAAACGTTGAAACGAAAAATTCAGTGAAGATGTGGCACCAGCGGTTCGGACATCTCAACTACGGCAGTTTGAAAAAGCTAACAGACTGGAACGTAGTTGGATGACTTAGTAAAGTCGAAGGCGAACACTGGCTGTGCGAAGTTTGCGTAATGGAAAAGGCAACAAGAAAAGCATTTCCAAAAGGTTCGGCCACATGATCGATCAAGTAGAATTCTAGAGCTCATGCACACTGATATATGTGGTCCCATCACTCCGGCCTCACTCGGAAATTGCAGGTATTTTATTACATTTTATCGATGATTTCTCGCGTAGAACCTGGGTCTATTTTCTTCAAGAAAAGAACGAGCTAGTTGTTTTCAAAAAATTTAAACTACTGGTGGAAAATACAAGTGGAGAACGAATCAAAGACTAAGTTCAGACCGGGGAGGTGAGTTATATCGAATGATTTTATGGCATATTGTGAAGAGCAGGGTATTAAGTGTCACTTGACAGCCCCATACACACCGCAACAGAATGGCGTTGTCGAGCAAAAAAATAGAATTTTTCTCAATATGGAGAGGAGCTACATGCCGAAAGACTTTCGGGCAGAAGCTGTTTGATGTTCTGTATATTTGAACCGAAGTCCAACCTCAGCTCTGGAAGACATCACACCACAAGAAGCATGATGCGGGGTGAAACCATCTGTTGCTCACCCACGAGTTTTTGGAAGTATAGCGTACGCCCGAGTTCCTGAGCAGAAACGATTCAAGCTTGATGACAAGAGCGAAAGGCTGGTTTTCAACAAGTATGACGAACGTTCTAAGGCAACAACTTATATAACCCTATCACCAAGAAAATACTTGTTAGCAGGGACATTTGCTTCGATGAAAATGCCAATTGGAACTGGGATTATGATATGATGGAAGGTGCACACAACAACAGCCAAGCTGCCATAATGCTCCCCTCAAGGCTAGGGGTGTTCGTTCGGGACATACCGTATCGAACCGAACCGAAATTTCGGTACACCCCTAGTAGATACCGAATACCGAACCGAATTTCTTGGTTCCGTATTCGGTTTTTACCAAAATTTTTTCTGTAAATTCAGTACCGAAATTTAAATAATAATAATAAAAATTTCGGTAATAATTAAATTAATCGTATATTAATATAATTATAATTTTATTTTCGATATTAATATAATAAAATATATTTTAACTTTTAAAATTTCGGTAATTTGGTATACCGAATTTACCGAAATTCAAAATCTGTACCGAACCGAATTTACCGAATTACCGAAATGTTTTTTGAAGAACCGAATACCAAACCGATTTTTTCGGTTCGGTTCGGTTGTACCGAAATTTCGGTATTTCGGTTTGTTCGGTCGGTCTACCGAACAACGAACACCCCTACTCAAGGCTGAATCTCCAAATGCTCAAATTGAAGCGGTGAGAACGATGAAAATAGGACAGTGCGAACTTGGAGTATTCGAGATACCTATGGTTCAACGGAGTGTCTTAATTTGGTATGTTTAATGGTAGATGCGGAAGACATAAGCTATGAAGAAGCCGTGTCGAATTGGCGTAAAGCTATGCTGGAGGAGATAAAATCAATAGAGAAGACTCAAACTTGGAAATTAACAACATTGCTGCTGGGACATAAAACCATAGGCGTGAAATGGGTATTTAAGAAGAAGCTTGATGCGTCTGAAAACATCAACAAATACAAGGCGAGGTTGGTTGTGACGAACCTCATGTTCTAATTATTATTAATGGAGGATTTTCGGAACGTAAGTCGCAGAAGACCCATTTTACAAAATCTTTTCTGTAAATATAATACATTTTGACGAACATTGTCTACATAGTCATAACTTTACATGGGTCGTATCCCCAAAATATCAAAAATATCAAAAATCCTAACGTCGCTCCACAGGTTTTCATCCATGTACAGCCTCGCCCTCAAAAGTCCGTGGAGTCACCGCCACCAGCACGCCTAGTGGCGACGCACCTCGACGTCAGACTCAGTACCTACAACACGTACACTCTGAGCTATTGCTCAGTAGGTGAAATAATGCATGCCATGCAACATGCACTCCACCCTGACTCAGCCCCGATACAGACACTTTGATATCTCCTATGAAAGTGGTCTCACCTCACTATGCAATGCAGGCTCATCCTATACTTAGATCTCATCTCAACCTCACGTCTCACATCAACCACAGGTCTCACCCAATCACTGGGCGCCTAGGCTAGTCTAGGCACCTCATACAACACATTTAGTAAAGGGGTCAAGAAGCAGTTCTCGGGTAGCATACGTTGTCTCACAGGTCCTTTCTGAAACGTCTTCTTGCCCCGGCGGTGCCCATGTGGTAGCGATCTCCCTGAACTAACTATACCAGGTTGCATCTTCCGACAAACAGACCCTATCATATCTCGTACGAAAGTGACCTTGACAATAATACAATTGTCAGGTGCACTTGAACAACCTCGTACAACCCTTCAGACTCCATTACGAGTCGACAACCGAAATCGGTCACATCTACCCCACTCATCGACACTTTAAGGTGTCACCGTTTAACACGGTCATCCGCCCTCACACTAATATGTCGTGCACATGCTATGCAGTGCAAATAAAAATTCCATATCGTAAATAAATAAATTCCTTAAAAAAATATTCCAGCTCTCCCCAAAATTCACTAAAGGTAATTCCTCAAAGTCTCTAAAAAATATATCTCTAAATTCACTAAAATAATCCTCCGAAAATTCTAAATCTGCCTGAAGTATTAATCTTCCTGCCCGAGAATTTATTTAAACAGTGAAAGCCCCAAAATAATTACCCAAAATTCCATAGATGTAATTCCCTAAGAAATCGTAGTCCTGTCCGAAATTCACAAACACTGAAAACATATAATGCCGAAAACCCTTTGGGTCCACAAATAATTAATACCGAGAACTTGCCAAAACCCGAAAAGATATAAAATGCCGAATCCTTATTTGTACCGAAAACTCTTTATGCATTGCCCTCGCCGAAAACTTTCTCATAGATGCCGAAAACTTTTGTTGCATGAACCGAAAACTTTCCTCGCATACTGAAAACTTTCTTATATGATGATGAAAACTTTGGTTCAATACTGAAAACTTCTAGGTAATTCTGGTAATGCCGAAAACTTTCTTTTATATGCACTGTACCGAAAACTTTGGCTTGAAGATGATTTGTCGAAAACTTTACAATACCGAAATCTTTGATATAAAATACCGAAAACTTTACTAAGATCGAAAACTTTAAGGGCATGCCGTAAACTTCCATGTGACTATGCCGAAAACTTGAGCAATAAAAAGCAATTGCCGAAAACCATCTCATATGCCGAAAAATAATGGAATACCGAAAACTTTAACATGAATGGCGAGAACTTTGTGAAATTACCGAAAGCATGCAAGCTTGCCGAAAACTTTGTGGTATTAAAAATCTAGGTCACCGAAAACTTTCAAACCATTAAACTCTAAGTACCGTAGATCCCAATATTACCTAAAACTTTAATTACCAAATCTTAGGGTGTGTTGAAAACCTAAAAAGAACGAAAACTTGAGATTTGCCGTAAACTTCCTAAAATCACAATTTCTTAATCACCCGATGCTATTCAGGATTCAAAAGTGTAAGTCTATTGAAAACTCTAAAACACCGTCTCAATATTAAAAGTGTTCATACACCGAAAACTTTTTAATACCTACGCAATAATAACAAGAGCATCACTACAAGAAAACATAGCATCAGACACGAAATATAGATACGAAATTTGTTCCGTGTCTAAATTATGAGTATTAGAAAAACGGATTCTGACACGGTTTTCAATTTTTTATTTCAAATAATATTAAGTTATCAAGTGAAGAGGAGCTGAATAAGATCGCCACTGAAGATATAGCAGAATGAAGGTCAATAGCTGAAGTATGTAAAGCAGCTGAAGTCTCTGTTTAAAGGAGCAGAATACTAATGGAGAACTCGCTGCTGTTATAGACGTTTTTGCAGTTGCTAGTTATAGATATTAAAAACGGGTTTACACTTGAAGGGTTTATTGGTTATATCTCTGTATAAATAAGTTAACCTCTCTCTGTATTTTTACTCACTCGATTAATTAAAAATTTCTTCTCTGCTATATACAAGATTCTTCATAAATAAATCAATATTTTTATTTTGACACGGATTATATACGGAAATAAAAACGGAAATGTTCTGTTTCAGAGTCCGTGTCAAAATTATGAGAATTATGAATCGCTTCCGAGACAGTCTCTATTTTTATTCAACACAAAGTTTAATATTTTTATTTAGACACAGATTAGATACAGAAATATTCTGTTTCTGAATCCGTGTCAAAATTATGAGAATTAGTAACCACTTTCGAGACCGCTTCTATTTTTATTTCAAAATAAAATTAATTTAGACCCCAGCAGCCGATGATGAGGACACCGGTGTGCAGGTTGCTCCGATTGTTCAGCTTCAAGAAAGTTGCGGTTACTACGGGCGAGGAAAACGGGGATGCTCTGCTCGATTTTTGAATTAGTTGTTTACGGATTGATTGGATCTATAAATTGTATCCATCGTATTTCAGAGATCTGATAAAATTAGAGTTGTTATATTTTCCGGATGTGATTTGAGGCGTTTTGAAGTCGCGAGTTGTCGCAGTAGTATCTGAGTTCGTTCACTTTGACGATGAAAAATCATCTGGCATGTTTCGCAACCCTTTTGATTGTGTCTGGACATAGTTCGCAACCTTTTGATTTTTCATTTATCAACTTGTTGAATTTCTGTTTTTTAGGAAGTGCAAGTTATACAGATTCGACAAAGAAGGTAGCCAGTGGAAGGAGAGGGGAGTTGGGACGGTGAAGCTGCTTAAGCACAAAGAGTGGAAAAGTTAGACTTGTTCTTGTTGAAAACAGGCCGAGCAAACTCGGCTAAAGCATTGATGTTCCAGGAATTGCTTGATGAAGAAAATAGAAGTGAAGAAGCATTGAGCGATTTACAAAACGCGGGAAGCTTCAAAACGCAGCATCACTTACAGAGTCGCCGGTGGAAGGAACGTTTTCTCAAGGCTGAATGCGTTTGTTAGTTAAATTAGTTGGCGCGCTCTTTTAAGTGCTTCTTCTTCAGTAGTTCATTTATTCATTCAGTACGTGTGCGTTCTTTGTGTGTAAAGAGATTTCTTCTCTCTGTAAATAGTGTAAAAGAGCAAATCAATAAGAAGATAAAAGCTCCGTGGACGTAGGATCGATTGTATCCGAACCACGTAAATCCGCATTCTCAAGCTTTCGATTTTTATGGTATCAGAGCAATCATCGCTTAATTGAGCTGCGATCGACTAGTTTCTTGGACGAATCAAGGATGGAAGACAGTTCATCTGCGCCGTCGCGGCCACCTCCATCGCAGCCGCCTCCATCCTCCCAACAGACTGTGCCGTCGCTAACAGATAATTCATTAGTCCCTCAGTTCTTGAACAATCCCTACTTTTTAAATGCAGGAGATACCTCTGGACAATTGCTCGTACACGAACAACTGACTGGCGACAATTATGCCACGTGGAGCAGGGCGATGCTTATTGCTTTAATTGGTCGAAATAAGGAAGGTTTTGTGAATGGTGACATCGTCTTGCCACCGACGGCTGATCAGGGAACAATCACAGCATGGAAGCGGAATAACAATATAGTTATATCTTGGATTCTCAACTCTGTGTCCAAGGACATTTCAGCTAGTGTTCTTTACAGTTCCACGGCGCGAGACGTGTGGATTGACTTGCAAGAAAGGTTCGGCCAGACGAACAAACCTAGAATTTTTCAGATCAAGAAGGAATTGATCAATCTTGCTCAAGGGGCACAGAATGTGGCAGCCTACTTTACTAAGCTCAAAACCCTATGGGATGAATTGATGAGCTACAAACCAGTTGGGAAATGCACCTGTGGAGGTTTGAGTGAGCTGAAAACCTACCAAAATGAGGAGTATGTTATGATGTTTCTGATGGGATTGAATGAATCCTATGCGCAAGTGATGGGCCAAATTCTCCTTATGGATCCTTTGCCATCCATAAACAGAGTGTTCTCACTGCTAGTACAGGAGAAGGAGCAGAGGTCTATGGTTGCTGGGCATACACGAGTTGGTGAAGAATATCACAACAGTATGGCAATGGTTGCAGCAAGATCTTTTATCCCGAGAATCTGCTTCAAATTCTCAAACGTACTTGTTGGTAAGGGCTTCGTGAAAATATCTGCAATCTGGTCCAGAGTCGCTACGTGCACCATCTTCACTTCTCCATTTTTTACATGCCCTCTAATAAAATGGAACCGGGTATCACTATGCTTTTGCTTCTCTCATGATGAACTGAATTTTTCGCCAACTCGATCGCTGACTTAGTTTCTCTCCAATTTCGGCTGGCTCGACTTGTCGAAGATTCAACTCGAGCAATAAATTTCTTAGCGATATTGCGTGACTGACACACCACGATGCTGCCACATATTCCGCTTCGCACGTTGATAGAGTCATGATCGGTTGCTTCTTCGATAGCCACGTAAAAGTTGTGTTTCCTAGATAAAATACACATCCGCTAGTGCTTCTTCGATCATCGATATCTCCACACCAGTCACTGTCCGAATATCCTATCAGTTTGTCGTCACTCGCCTTTGAGTAAAATAGACAAAGTGATTCTGTTCCTCGGATGTATCGAAGAATTCTCTTCATCGCTTTTAGATGTGACTGCCTGGTTCTTCCATGTAACGGCTAACGATGCACGACTACTTAACAGGAGGATTCACTGCAAATACCAGCTTGGCTCATTATTGCCGATATAATGGCCTACTTCTTCACATTCACCGTGCAATGCATGCAGTTATTGATAGACAGAAGAATCATGGTATGCACTTCCGTGTACTAGCTAAGGCTTTACGTATGTCTGGTGGAGATCATATTCACATTGGTACCGTAGTAGGTAAACTTGAAGGAGAAAGAGAGATCACTTTGGGCTTTGTTGATTTACTGCGTGATGATTTTATTGAAAAAGATAGAAGTCTTGGTATTTATTTCACTCAAGATTGGGTCTCTCTACCAAGTGTTATCCCCGTGGCTTCGGGTGGTATTCACGTCTGGCATATGCCAGCTCTGACCGAGATCTTTGGAGATGATTCCGTACTACAGTTCGGTGGAGGATGCTATAAGCGATGTCGGGCCTCGTGCAAGTTAAGTATCGGAAACTTCCCACGAGACTTCGACAATCGATTGCATTTACTCCTTGTCCTCCTTCAAACTTTGATAATTTTGTTCCAAGTTCCATCGGTGTAGCTACCGCCTTGCTTTCCTCCATTTTATTTTTCTTTAGTATGTCATTCGCATATGCTTCTTGTGACACGAAGATTCCCGTGCTTCTTCGATCGACCTCGAGACCAAAAAAATATTTTATCAGTCTCAAGTCCGTCATCTCGAACTCTTTTCGTCATCGCCTTCTTGAACCCTTTGATAATTTTCTCGCTGCACCCATGAAAAGAATATCATCAACATAGAGCGATGATGATCATTTCACGTCCTTTTTTGACGTATAATGCATGCTCGAATGGACATTGCTCGAACTTATTCCTTTTGAAGTACCCATCAATCCCAGTATTCCATGCTCGAGGTGCTTGTTTCAGCCCATAGAGCGCTTTCTTTAACGTCAACACTTTGCCTTCTTCTCCCGATTTTGAGTATCCCGGGGGTATTTTTCTCCACATAGATTTCCTTCTCAAGCTCCCCATTCAGATAAGCGAACTTCACGTCCATTTGATAGATCGACCAACTAAGTTGTGCAGCTTGGGCAAGGAGCAAGCGGATTGTTTCCATTCTTGCAACAGGAGCAAAGACTTCATCGTAGTCTATTCCTGCTCGTTTTCGGTAGCCCTTCGCCACCAATCTTGCCTTCTAGCATTCGATTTTTCCTCGAGCCTTCATTTTCTCTTTATAAACCCATTTTACTCCTATGGGGTTCTATCTATGTGGCAACTCCACTAGCTTCCATGTTTCATTTTTTCAATCGTCTTGATCTCCGTGCCCATTGCCATTCTCCATCTCTTGTCTCTAACGACTTCTTCAAATCTAATTTGTTCCAAATCGCCCATCAAGCAGACTAGGTGAACCTGTTCGGTTGTTTCATATAGATCCTGCATGCTTCGTATCCTCGACTGTCACGGTTCGTCCTCCTCGTTATTTACTTAAGATGAAACCAAGATAGGTATTGGTGCAACACTCAAGGGTTCTCCATGCGTTGTGTTTTCTTCATCCTTCCAGTCCCATGAGTTTTCTTCATCTACTCGAACATCTCGAATTACTATCACCTTTTTCTTTTCTGCATTATATTGCCGGTGCGCCATAGTCTTCTCACCCTACCCAATAAAAACAAGTTTTCTGCTTTTGTCGTCGACATTGGTTTTGTTCTGGTCGGACACATGTGTATACGCCACATTTTCAAAAATTTTGAAGTGCGCTACTCTCGGCTTTTGGCCACTCCATGCTTTTTGGCATTTTCGATTCTCGAGATTATGATGCGGACAACGATTTTGAATGTATACGGCACATTGTACTGCCTCAAGCCATAACTCATTTGGCATTTGTTTCCTTTTCAACGTTGAGCAAAGTATGGTTCGATTTTCCTTTCTGCCGTGCCGTTTTGTTTTGGCGAATACGATGCAGTGAGGAATCTCCTGACGCCTTGTTCCTCGCAAAAAGCTATGAAAGCACTCCACATGTATTCTCCACCTCGATCTGAACAGAGCGTCTTGATGCTTGAACTTGTCACCTTGAGCATAGCTTTGAATTTTTAAACGTCTCCATCGCTTCTGATTTTTCCTTCAAGAGATACACCCAAGTCTTTCTCGAGTAATCGTCGATGAACGTGATGAAGTATCTTTTTCGCAGAATGATCCTGGCATGATAGGTCCGCATATATCAGTGTATATCAATTCGAGCGGTTTGCTTGCTCGAAATCATGCATGCTTCTGAAATGACGTCCTCGCCTGTTTTCCAATCACCCAACTTTCGCAAAGCTTCTTTCCTCCCTCTATCATTGGCATTCAGTGCACATGCCGCGCTTGGAGAGCTCTTTCAAGCCTCCGTAGTAAAGATGTCAGAATTGCGTATGCCACATATGACCTTTGTCGTCTAAGTCAACTTGCAGGCATTTTTCTTGAATTGTCATCAGGCTGAGTTTGAACATTCGGTTCCTTTCCATCTCGACCCGTGCTATTATTCGACCATCTTTGTTTCGTAGTTGTAATGAGCGGTCTTTCGTGAACACAAAGCATCCCTTTCAAGCAACTTCCCCATGCTTAAGATGTTGGCTTTTAAATAGGTACGAAGTAAACGTCTTCGACCGATCCTTGTTTCCCATCCTTTTGAGAGAAACATATTTTTCCTCGGCCTTTGACTTCTATATTTGATGCATCTCCGAAAGACACATGTCTGTCATCGATCTTCTTCAAATCGGTGAAGATCTGTTTGTGCCCGCTCATGTGATTGGTAGCGCCGGTGTCAAGATACCACACCATGTCGCTACCCGGATTTTTATCCTCGAGCGCCATTAAGAGGACGCCATCGTCTTATGGCTCTTCTTGTGCGACTAGGTTTGTATTTTCTTCCACCTTCTTGTTGGACCAACACTCCTTCGCAAAATGCCTGAACTTTCCACAATTGTAGCATTCAACGCTCAGCTGATTTGAGTGACAGCCTCGTCCTCGTGCTCGACCTCATCCTCTCATATTTTGGTTGCTCATTTGTCCTTCTTTTTCATGATTGTAACCTCGTCCTCGGCCTCCAAAACCTTGTCCTTGTTGGCCACGTCCTCTTCCTCGACCGTGGTGCGTATACAACGCTGTGTCATCTTTAAGCGGTCGTCTGTAGAGCTTCGTCTAAAGACGCATGGTTCTTCTTTTTCTTTCGTTGCTCGTGAGATTTGAGCTAACCAGAGACTTCATCGACCATCATTTTCTCAAGGTCTTTAGATTCTTCAATTGCACACGCCACTTTCTTGTACTCATTTGTCAGGTACTGCAAAATTTTCTCGACGACTCGGGCATCACTTAAGGCCTCGCCGTTTCTCTTCAATTGTTTCACGATGGTTTGCACTATCGTTATATATTCGGACGCGCCTTCGCCTTCCTTCATCTTGTCATTTCGAACTCGCCACGAAGAGCCTGCAACCGTACTTGCTTTACTCGGTCAGCACCTTTATACGCTTTTTCCAGCATCTGCATCCTTCGATGTTTTGGCCTCGGATATTTTTTCGAAACCGGCCTCATTACAGATTGGTAGATGATATAAAGTGCGATCTTATCTTGTTTGTGGTATTCTTTCAGCGTCTTTAGTTGGGCTGCAGTGTACCCGTATGTATTTTCGGGTTCAGTGTATCCGTTCACAACTATCTCCCACGAGTCCTGAAACTGGAGCAACGCATTCATCTGAATGCTCCACTTGTCGTAGATGAATTTGGTGAGCTTCGGGATCAGCATTTGCCCAGCGGTTGCTCCCATTTGTCGTCGTAGCTCTTATGGCAATTTATTTTTTTATATGCTATAAATGACGGGGAGCGAGTACTTGTAATATCTTAGGTTGGCGAGAGTGTTTGGTCGTGGAGTGTGCGAGTGATTTTTTTTTTTCAGAGGAACAAAGCTCTTAGCTCTCTATTGCTGAAGATACATGCACACGCAACTCACTATCTATATTCTCTCTTACATGCAAACATATATATAATAGATAGTAGATAAGATAAGGAAATGCATGTCACGCTTGTGGCTGCGCAACATTTTCATTGTCTGCATAGCCCTTTTTTTTCTCTTTTGCTTATTTTGTTTCGTTTTCTTCTTGGACCCCACATTGAGATTACCCATCAGACAGTCCCCCTCGAATTTGCAGTCATACCCTCGCTGTGCAACCTCGATGGAAAATTGAGCCGCCATAGCTTCAATTGTGTCAGGCTAAAAACCCCCGTGAAAGAATTTCGACCACCACCGAGTGCAATGACCCTCAAAGTCACGAACGACGACTGACGCTCCCTTCCTCGCCTTGTTAAGAGCACCACCCAAGTTCAATTTAATAAAATTATGATTATGCTTTGACCATTGAGTTCGGACGGTGAGCCTGTCGCGCTTTGGTCATCAGTTCGATCTTCTCGAAATAGCATCGCATTGGGTCTTGATGAAGCTTGTTCCACCATAAGCGCTTCGTTCCCATCGTATATATGTTACGCGTATCCCAAAGCGCTCAACAATGGCTCACAAAGAGAGCAAACACCGAACTCGTCATATCCTCGTGTATGGCACCGGCGATCGCACTCAAAATGCTTTTCGAGTACGGACTATTCAGAAGCACATGGCGGTATCCTGCTCGAAGAACTTCTCATGCCGAGATTCACCTCAACGACATCTTGATCCGGGTGGTACTTATCCTTAAAGATTCTTGAGAACTAGGCTGTCGGGTCGCGTCAAAAATCACTGCACCTGCTTGGCCAACATCACCAAGTTGAAGGTTTTTATATCGCAAAAACCCAGCCCTAATGGCCTTGACTCGCACAATCTGTCCCATCATGCCAAATGGATATTATGCTTGTTCGCAGCTAACAACCAGATCTCGCTATCATACTTTGAACATCGTGAATAAATGTTAATAGCATATGTCCGGATGGCTTGAAGAACCGCCTTTATAAAAACCTCCCAGCCCACCTGTGATAGCATCTTTTCGGACCGTCATTGACTCGCTCCAATCCTATCCCGTATGGATGCAATAATCTCTTTCCTGTTGTGACCCACTGACATGCTCGAATACTAGCAAGATTACTAGGTCGTGCAAGTTGTATGATATGAACGTAAGTCCAAAATTATCGATACGTGAAGACAATTGCGTTAATTTTATGATTTCAAAATTTAATTTACCGTAAGAGATTTTTAAATAAGGTGTTTTTCATAATTTTTGAGATTTTTTTAAAAAAAAAAATCAAACAAGATAAAAACGTAAAGAAGCAACGTAAAACAAATAATGATTACGAAAATCAATTGCCGGCAATGAGATCAAGGTAGAATTTCCTAAAATAATGGCTACTCTTTGTCCCGCAATAGCAATCATACGCCAAAGAGAACCAATCCCTATATGTCTATATGACAGTAGTTTCTATGCAGGTATTTAATCTTTTTCTATGCACGCATTTAATCTTCATGAAATTCTCCGAGTTTAAACGCCTTCAGCGCCTAAGTTCTCAAAAACCAAATGTACGAAATCGAATTTCATCTCTGGTCGGTTTTACGTCATGATGCTCTTATGTTCATCGTTCGACCCGTCCATAGACTATTAAAAATAATGCACATGTTGATCAGACACGTGCAAGCATTTATCTTAAACAGAGGACACATAACTCAATTTATACGATCAAAAATGATAGAAATAACTGAGGAAGTCATTATCCGCCCTCACATGGCCTCAATCACATACTATTTTATGCTAGAATATTAGCAGATGAAAACAAAACAAATTCAAAGGAAAGCAACGTTGCGACATCTAAATAAAAGTACAAAATTCCTCCTTTATGATACACGAGTAGTTACCCGTTGCCCTAGTGTCTCCCGTCGTGTGTGAGAGTAACGTCTTTCTACCGTCATGTTGGCCGCAAAAGTCATCTACGAGGGTCTCGATTCTCTGTTCCATTCTCAGTCGTGGGATTGTGAAAACTGACAGCTTCGTGGGTTGTTGGAGTGTAATTGAAGGTATTAGGATAAAGAGCTACTTGCTTGGTTTTGCTTGGTATGCGTTGTAGGAGATGAGAGGGTTTATGCTTCATATATCTTGTATGGTTTATATGTGGTGTGTGATTTTAAGTGAGATCCTACTTTAATTGTTTATGGCCTTTGCTCTCCCCCTCCCTGCTGTTTGTGCGAGCCGTATGCTTTATACATAATGATATCTGAGTGTTTTTTCTTCGACGTGGGTACAACAACCATACTTAATATCATGCGTGTGTTGAAAATTAGGACTTATATAGGAAGGGAGGAACTTGATATCAAAGAGATGAAGAGACTTTTATTGATAACTCCCTTTTTACAATATAGCTTAATCTTTTTCTTCTTGATCTTGATACAAAATGCTAAGGGGTTCCCCCCAATTTAGTAGTTATAATAGTTCCACCTCCTTAACATGTGACTAGAGTTAAGCCACATATCACTAGCTTAGAATATTCCCAATAAATATCTATGTTCTATAATATTCCATATAGTTCTATGGATAATTCTAGGTTACATAATCTAGATGTTGGCCCAATATATCTCCTAAGCCCAATTGCTAAATTCTTTAACTTAATTATCTTGGGCCAAAATGATGACTTTCAACACCCTCCTTAAACTTGATTTTCCATTCCTAGTACACTTCGTAGTCGTACGAAGTATTCCTTCTTGAGTGGCTTGGTGAAAATATCGGTTACTTGATCTTTGGACTTCATGTAGTCCATTTCAACATCCTTCCTTGTGATGCACTCTCTTATATAGTGGTAACGCATGTCGTGTGCTTGCTCTGATCATGGAAGACTGGGTTCTTGGCTAATGCTATTACTGACTTATTATCCACAAGAATCTTAGTTGGATCGCCTTGTGGAATTCCCACCTCTTTCAGCAGATTTCGAAGCCAAATCGCACGACGTACACATGAGGTAGTCGGCACATACTCCGGTTCACATGTAGAGAGGGTAACGATCGGTTGCTTATTTTACATCCATGTGAAGGCAGTGTCTCCCATGTAGAACACGAAGCCACTTGTGCTTTAGTGATCATTGATATCTCCTCCCCAGTCGCTATCACTATATCCAACGAGCTTGAACTCATTAGAACTTGTATAGTACAAGCCATAGTTAGTCGTACCTTTGATGTATCGGATAATTCTCTTAGCCGTCTTCAAGTGAGTCGTTGTTGGGTTTTCCATATGTCGACTAACGACTCCAACCGTATATAAGATACCGGGTCTTGTGCACGTAAATACCTTAGACTTCCAACTAAGCTCTTAAAGAATGTCATGTCCACTTTTCCACCTTCTTCATGCTTGGTTACTTAGAACTGCTTTCCATTGGTGTGTCGACGGGATTTGAATCATCCATCTTGAATTTCTTGAGTATCTCCTTAGCATAACATTTTTGAATTATGAGAATCCCGTTGTCACCTTGCTTCACTTTGATTCCAAGATAGTACGCCATAAGCCCGATGTCGGTCATCTCGAACTCTTTGGCCATCTCTCTTTTAAAGTCCTTGTAAACGCTTGGGTTATTGCCTGTGAAGATTAAGTCGTCCACATACAATCATACAATTAAGATATCGTTACCTTGTACTTTGATGTAGAGCGCATGCTCGTATGGACACTGGATGAAGTTTCTTCCTTTAAGGTACTTGTCAATCTGTGGGTTCCAAGCTCTCGGTGCTTACTTCAACCCGTAAAGAGCCTCCGTCAATCGTAAAGCCTTGTCTTCTTGTCTAGCTACTTTATATCCTTGCGGTTGCTCTATATAAACTTGCTCCTCAAGTACTCGGCGGACTTCACATCCATTTGATGAATTTTCCAATTGTTCTGAGCTGCCAAATATATTATTAGTCGAACATTTTCGAGTCCAGCGACTAGAGCAAATACCTCGTCATAATCGATCCCCAATCTTTGACTGTAGTCTTTAGCCACCAACCTTGCCTTGTATCTTTCAACTTCTCCTTTGGCGTTTTCTTTGCTTTATACACCCACTTTACGCCAATCGCTTTATGCCCCTTTGGAAGTGTTGTTAGCTCCCATTTGTCTTTTTCTCGATCGCATTAATTTCCTCATCTATGATGTCTTTCAAGTTCTTATTTCTCATGGCTTCTTGAAAGCTCATCGTCTCACTGTCCGCAAAGAGAAAGGGTCAGGTTATCTTGATGTTTTAGTACTCCACATATCTCTTTTAGGCTTTTGTGGGGTTCTCTCGCTTGAGCTTTCTTCTTCTAATCGTAGTCGATTATGTTATTGGAGTACTGGCTCATCTTCTGCTGCTCCATTATTGGTTGTTCTTTGTTATTTTCTTCAAAGAATGGAGTAAATTGTACTCACCTCTGCATGTGTTCCAATCTCATTCTCCTTCTTCGTCGAATATTACGTCTCGACTGATGATCTTCTTCTTTTTCTTCGGATGCTTGTATCCCTTGGTGTTGTAATCATAACCTATGAAGATGTGCTTCTCACTTCGTCCTATTTACTCCTTTTCTCGTTGGGAATACGCACATAAGCTATGCTTTCGAAGACTCTCAGATCGGATATGCCGAGTTCCCAACCATTCCATTCTTCTTGAAGCGTCTTTCCCCACACACTCCTTGTTGGAGATCGATTCGAGAGGTAGACTGGACATGCTACTGGTTCCGTCCAAAGCTCCTTCGGTAACTCCTTACTCTTGAGAATGCTTCTATCCATGTCAAGGATTTTTCTGTTCTTGGTGCCGTCAGGGGTCGCCTAATTCAGTGCTCCTCACAACACGGAAATTCCGTCGAAGTGAATTCTCCTCCACGATCAGATCTCATTGCTTGTATCTTGAGGCCACCTTGTTTCTTAACGAGGCTTTTGAACTTCTTGAAGTTCTCGAATACTTTCGTTTTTTACTTTAAGAAGTATGCCCATGGCATTCTTGAAAAGTCATCGATGAAGAGAAGGAAGTAGTTACTCTTACCAAGTGAGCTCGGCTTGATCGGTCCGCACACGTCAGTATGAATTAGCTCCAACGTTCTTTTAGCTCTCGACCTCAACTCATTTGGAAAACTTTTCTTGAACTGCTTTCGTACCAGGCATCCTTCACAAACTTGATTGGGGTGGTTGATGGATGGAAATCTTTTCACCATGTCCTTATCGATAGCAGTTCTAGTCCACCGAAGTTTATATGCCCATACCGAAGATGCCAAATCCACGATGGATCTCTATAGCATGTCTTGAGGCATTTTGCATGATGTTGAGGACGAACATTCAATTCCTTTGCATTGGCACCTTAGCGATTAATTTATTTGAACCGTCTCTTATAGAAAGGTTATCGTCTCTTAGGCGAATGTCATTACCTTTCTCTACGAGTTGCCCAAGACTTAATAAGATGCTCTTCATCTTCGGCACGTAGTAGACATTGGAGATGAATTGATGCCCACCATTCTTTAAGTGAATAAGAATGTTACCTTTACCTTTCACCGCGACCTTTGATTCGTCCCCGAATGCAACATTACCACTCACTGATTCATCAAGCACATGTGAATGCTTGGGCCGGTGTCTAGGTACCAGTTGTTGCTCTCGCTTCTTTCATCATCCTTATGGGCTAGTAGTATAATATCTTCTTCGCTTTTCTCTTCGACGTAGTTGGCCTTATCCAATTCTTTATGGTTAGTAACTCTACATTCAGAAAAATAGTGCCCAAACCTCTCGGAATTGTAACTTTTAACTTTCGATTATCATACCTGGATCTTGGGTTACCTCTCCCACGACCTCTCGTTAAGTTATCTCTTCTTTGATGATTGTTGTTGTTGTTGTCATCGTTGGGCCTCCAACTTCGTCCATAACCGTGTCCACGACCTCCTGTCTGTTTTCGTCTTTGACCTCGCCCGTGGCCTCGTCCTTGAGGTTTTTTGTCATTATCGCTTTCTTTAGTAGAATCAACTTGTAGCTTTAGTAGTTGTTCTACTATCTATTCCTTCTACTTTTCTTTTCTTCATGGGCTTGCAATGAGCCCAATAGTTGATCCACTGCTATTTTCTCTAAATCCTTAGTTGCTTCTATGATGGCAACGATATGCTCAAAATTTGCGTCTAACGAGCGAAGAATTTTTTTATGATTCTACCATCATCAAGTTTCTCATTATTTCTCTTTAGTTGATTAATTTACCCTCGAGAAGTAATCCGACACAACCTCATCATGCTTCATATGCAATGCTTTAAACTTAGTTCTTAAAGTTTGAAGATGTACTTATTTACAGGATCCGCTCCCTTATACGAGGTCCGAAGCTTCTCCCATGCATTTTTAGTGGTATTTGCTTCCAAAATCTTATCGGCATCGTTGTCTAATCTTGATAGATTAGGTAGAGAGCTTTCTTGTCTTCTCAATTCTCCCAGACTATCCTTTTGCATTTGAGATTGACCTCTTCCTTTTTTGGTTCGATATAGCCTTTCTCTACGATATCTCATGCATCTTGTGATCCAAGGAGCGCCTTCATCTTGATACTCCAATTATCGTAGCTGCTTTTGTTGAGTGTCGGAACTTGGAAAAGAACCATGTCGCTTGCCATCGCCGTAGGATCTTGTAGCTCTGATACCACTTTGTTGGAAATTATGACTTATATAGGAAGGGAGGAACTTGATATCAAAGGCTATTGTTTAGATGAAGATGTTTTATTGACAACTCACTTCTTACAATATAGCTTAATCTTTTTCTTGATCTTGATACAAAATGCTAAGGGGTTCACCCCTATTTATAGTGGTCCACCTCCTTAACATGTGGCTAGAATTAAGCCACATATCACTACCCTAGAATATTCCCAATAAATATCTATGTTCTATAATATTCCATAGAGTACTATGAATAATTCTAGGTTATCCTACATGTTCAAGATGTTGGGCCAATATATATCCTAAGCCCAATTGCTAAATTCAGCAACTTAATTATCTTGGGCCGAAATCAAGTTTACTTTCAACATCATTTAAAATCTTTTGTCTCACCGACAAGCGCAAAGTGCAGCCATAAGATAGATCTTGCAGCCGTCACAATAGACCTCTGATGTTTTTCTCTTCCATGACCAGCATGCATGTAGTCGCTTTCTTGAGCTGACAGCTTCGATGTCTTGGCTGCAATTGTTGTTTCAATGCGTAAGTGTAAATGTCCTTTATGCTTATTAACACTTATTTCTTGTCTATATTATAATAATTCAAGCACTAAACTCTTCATCTTGCTATTGAGGCCAACATTACTATTGGCCTTTTTTTTGATATATATATATATATATATATATATATACACACACACACATACTTTCAGTGATAAGGAAAGGCAATGTCTATTTTGTCCATGTATGAATGGTAACCCAAGAATGACAAGTGCTTTAATAAACGAGCAGATACATGCTTCCCGGTTTTGGTTTATTTCACTCTGATATCTGTCAGATCTGAAAGATAAAAACTACGATATTAGAGGTGATTCCGATGGGTAAAGCCTGATAACACACGTTTATGGGGTAAAATAACGTCCAATCCTAGCTTATCACGCACCACCTATGGCAACCCCAATACATCTCGAGTTTAGGTGAGAAAGACGAGGATGATCTGTCGAAGTTGACTATCTGGTCCGATCTTTTCATATTCACTTCGGATGCGCTTGATCGAAGTCATATCCTCTACAGTCGATCTCGTGAATATAAGGGTGTCATTGGCAAATAAAAGATGGGTGCTCCATAGTGAACAGCGGCACATATGATGTTTCACGACATGTCTTATTTTGTCTTTATTGACTGATGAAATTAAAGAAAAAAAGCGGGAAATATATATTAAGTCGAATAGTCGCATTATCTATGTTACGTTTTCATAAAACCCTAGTAGAATCCTATCAGTCTTTATAAACTCTAAGTTTCAATGCCGCCGCTATATATTCTTTTATTCTCCCCAAAGGCTATTTTCTATCTATCTTTGTTTCTCTGAAGTTCTCGCGGTCTACATCCCCCACTTAGATCTTACAATCGCATACTTGGTTTGATTCCACATCCTCAACTAGTAGAGTGCTAAAATTGAACGCTCATGGTTTTGGGCTATAGAGCAATCATTTTCCCCGTTTAAATAATATCTTGCGGATTTCATATCTACATCCATGGTATATATTTTCATCCTTCTGTGTATTTATTTCCTGTTTATCATTGCTTTTTTTTACGAGCTTTGTTGCCCTTATCTGTAATTCCTTATGTTAATTTCATTCCATGTTTTTCTTCTATGCTATTTATTGACCTGTTTGGTCCACGAGCATAAGAGTTTTGATGAACTATGTAATTGTAATGACGTTAGGTCTATAAATTAAGCAATTCGATGAGTGATCAATATAATGTCTGAGTACATGTTAATATTCAGCCATGCATAATTTATGAGCTATAAATTGGTTAAAATGTTGTATATTTGATTCGCTTGTGATTCTATGATTATTGGTGAAGCTATGTGATTGCATGTTATACATGTCTCACATGTTAACGAAAGTCACATCTGTGATATCTTTCCTTATACTGATCAAAATATTATATTTAGAAAAGATATTATTTGATTGACTTTATGGATAAGGTGCTATTATATGGTAATGTGCTAAAAATGGATGTGGTTTCTGAAATATGGAAAGTTGTGGCATGACACGTTAATTCGTGATAGCTGTGATCTGATCTGATATTATGTGCTAAACATGGTAAATATATTAATCTGATACTATGTGCTAAATATGGAAAATGTATTGATATGCTGCCATCTCGTGTGCTAAACATTGAAAGTAAATCTTGATTGATTTATCATATAATCCGATAGCAGAAAATCACATATGAAAAGTTCTATTATGGTGAATATAATTCGAATTAATTGAAATGCCTTGAGAATGAATCTGAGCTTTTATATGGAATATAATTATGCTTTAATGAGCTTATGACCGTTGTAATGATTTGTGATAAGCATGATTTACGTGGCCTGTTGACTACTCGAAAATTGCATAGACTATGTGCTTGATTTGGTGATTAATATCTTGATCTTATTTTCCATGTAAAGTGTTGAGTGAAAAGGTTTATATATGAGCAACACTTCATAATTTCGAGGTACTTAGAATTTGCAAACCCACGATTTCAAGCGTTTTGAGTAGAAACAATATTGAGAGATTCATGAGCGATCATTTGCGATAGCTTTCTGCCTACCTGAGCGATCACTTGCGCAGTACTGAACGTACTAAGTTATTCCAACCTCCCACTATATATTCTGTCTTCGGACGTGAGCAATACCAATGAGGCAAGGTCGACGTTTACGCACACGTGAAGGGAAGGACGAGTTCCGGGAGCCCTTCGGTAGCGACCTGTGTCTGTCGGGATCAGAAGATTCCGAGGAACGAAACTCGGCGTGTGGTAACCTAGTGTGTCTAGTGTTCGACTTGTTTCGGTTGTGTATTGGGCAAATCAATCAGTTTTGTATCCAGCTACGGTGCATTATAGTGATTGGTAAACTCTTGGGGAGCAAACCCCAAGGAAATGAGTAAGGGATATAACCTCTATAAAAATCATGTCTCGCATTTACTTCACAGTTATTTCCTCTTCGCTGTGAGACACACCCGACACACATCCGACGCTACTAGGATATATCAGGCATACTCGTCGCAAGCATCAGTAGGCATATCTTAGTCACTACATCTTAGGATTTGTGAAAAGAAGAAGCATAATATTTTTATAAGTCTAATTCACCCCCTCCCTCTTAGGCACGTTTTTATCTTCACTATTGATAGTAGAGAGAAGTGTAATTTTTTCGTTACTTTTTTTTCCTGGTATATATGTTTATATTGATTGTACATTTAGTGACCAATTTATAAATTACAAATCTACGGAAAGTGCACTCTATATTGTTGCTCGGCTACTCTGTAAAACATATTATATACATATTTTTAAGCTTTAAATATCTCCCGCAAATGGTGCGCTCTAAAATTTTATACGCTTTGAGACTTCTTGTATCATATTTGGCAAATACTCGGGGGATCAATTTCCTTACGGGATAGAGATGAAGGAACTCTTTCTTGTCTAAACTGATGATCTCTCAGGCTGACCCAATTTATGTCTACGAAGGACTCTTTCTTGGCACCGGGCATCACATTGTAACCAATGAAGATGGAAAAATAAAGTCCACACTAGTACAAAATATAGGCGACAGCACTATACGCGGCGGTTCCATAAAAACCGACGCCTATACTACATGCGGGGCTTTTTGAAATATTTTTCAAGTATGTAACACTATAGGCAACGGTTGTTATAGTGTTAATACTATTGGCGACGGTTGTAGGTACCAACAATACGTCCAAAGGCGATTCGACGGCAAAAACGATGACGACCTACGACGACCGAGGAAGACGATGAAATCGAGGATGGCTATCAACAGAATACCTTTTTTGGTAAGAACGTCGTTCTATTTCAAGATTAAAATGTCCCGTGAGTTGGGGTTTTGATATTTTTGTGTCTTTTTTCGATATTTTAGTGTAATTGATTGCTAGGTTTGGCGATTTTGAAGTTGTCAGAGGGTGTTATTCGCGATTTAGGGATTGTTCGTGGTGTTATTTGCCGGCATGGTTTTTGGCAGTGAAATCGAAATGCAAGACGCGATTCAACGATGGGTGTTGCCTTTTTTGCACTATCTCGAAAGGTTTCTATTTTCCTTAACTCATATCAATTATTAAGGTCTCGTTCCTAATCCGAGCTTTGTTGCCCTTATCTGTAACTCCTGTGACTTTTTTTGAGATATGTTGCCCTTATCTGTAATTCCTTCGTGATTTTGCCCATGTATTTTGCCTGCTATTTTTAAGAATTAGAGAAATTCTTTAATTTAATTAACCTTTCTGTTCTGGTCATATGTGCAGTATATGTATATTTTGATGGTATATTCTAACTACTAGAAAACACAGTATTAGACACAGAAATTTCGGTGTCTAAAACTAAAATTTTGTATCTATTGAGTAGTTAGACACGGAATTTTTCGTGTCTGAATGTGTAGGTATTGCTCTCGTGGCAAATTTGACACGGATAAGATCCCGTTTCTAAAACAAATTTTGTCACAGAGAATTCTGTCTCAAATCCGTGACTAATTAGGATAGCAACAACAATATTAATATTACTCGAGGATTATTACAAGCAAAAGCATTTTCTGTACAAAATTCTAGTGTAAGAAATCTTTGAGAAAAACATGGATGGAGAATAAATGATTAACAGGTCTAAGACCTTTCTTTCCTACTGTTGCTTACTTCAAAGTCTCATTTTTTTCATCTTCTGAGATGTATCATTCCATCGAACGCCAATCTTCCTTCAAGATCTCCTATGATTCTCGATAATCGAACTTCGAGGCCTCTTTGAACTTCGCGCAACAATATACGAATGTTGTCAGCAAATCTCTTCACATCGAAGCTACCGGGCTTTTCGATATGTTCTTCATCTCCGTCGACAAATGCAGTTGCTATCTTAGCTTGCACTTCACATATTTCCTATTGTTGTTGTCTCAATGTGTAGGTATTGCTATTCTCCATATGCTTCAGTAGCCTCTGTACAGTTAAGCAGTTAGACTCTTGGCATTTCCCTTCCCGTGCAGGACAACTACGGGAATGTCCAAATAGTATAACAAAAAATGTTATCTCAATTAAAAGAATGATGTAATAACGAACACTTTCGTGTCATGTATATTTATTAAAGATCTAGCTTCTAAGCTACTACAAACCTAATCTGCTGAGTTCGATGCTTTAGAGATCACTGCATACGTCTGTGCTATGCGTTTCAGAGACGAGATAGCTGAGAAACGCTAACGAAAAAGAACCGTTTTTTGCTTACCGCAGGTTTAACAAGGACATATACGACTCCAAACGAGGCACTGAGATAAGGCACCTGCTCATGCATGTTAAGAAGAGCTTTAGGATATAAACTGATAGTATTCTGTATTTTGTTGATTTTGTGTTTTCTTTTTTCACATTACCCACGTGCCCAAGCCAGGCCATAAGCACTCCCGGCATTATTACATAGATATAACCTTCTTCAGTGTGGGGGAAATTATGTTAATGATGTGTTTGAATATCTTCTGAAAGAGCACTTACATATCCTACAGATGCAAGCAAAGCTGCACAGAGTATAAGTTTCTCCCCCACTATTGGATAAGCCAGAGGAAGCACCAGCATCTTCAGGCATCGAATCAAAAGTATAAACGCTTCGATGTAATGAAGGATTGTAGTTTTCTTTTTATTTTGAAAGTATTAAAAAGTATGGCCTTTCTAATCCCATTGATTTCAAGTACCTGAGAAAGAATGGAGCCTACTCCAACCATCATCAAGATTTCTGATATCTGGTTCTTGTTGAGTCCGAAGGTCGATTTCAGATAATACTGAAAATGGAGGAAGCATTGGAAATAAGAAATTCAGATATTTCAGCTTCAAAGCATCTGCAATGTAAGAAATATACTTACCAGCAAGACACTGCTAATGCCCGACATGCCCAGCTCATAGAAGAAAGAAATCAGAGATATTCGCTTCAGCGTAGTGCTGAATCAGACACACACAAAACTGAACTACTCGTTAGGCACTGTATAACATAGGAGTATTGCTTCCTTGGGATTTATTCATATATGATGCTTAATCTTTACCTTCTCCTAACGACATTTATGGAGCAAGCCATTGTGTTATTCTGTTCTTTAAAAACGTTAAAACAGCTTACCTGAGCGTTGAAAACAGCTTCCAATCAACCAAATAGATATCAGTGAACTCCGATGACCTAGAAAATAGATTAATAAAATTGCCGAATCAAAGTGAGCTGGTGAAATGGAAAAGAATAGAAATGAGCTCGTGATGATTCGCAGTGTCGATTTGGGATTGGAATAATTACCTTGTCGATTTGATCAACGCCCGAACAGACCTCTACCTCCATGTTATGATCCGAGTATGTAACGGAGAAGATAGCTAGCATTGAAGATCGATCATGAGATTGATAGAGAATCGAGAGAGAGATTGAGAGGTTTCGAACGAGAAAGAGAGAATTACAGGGACTCTGAGAGAGATGTTTGATTAGAGAAGCAGAGGATGATATATATATATATATATATAGAGAGAGAGAGAGAGAGAGAGAATCCGAGATAGAATAATTATGTGAAGATTAGAATTGTATTCATTTGCTTAATGGTTTCCGATACAGTACTTATACTAAACGTGTACTATTAGTATGGGCTCAAGATAAGATAAACAAAGCCCAATCCATATAGCAAAGGCCAGTCCATGTGTTGTGTCGAAAGTGGTTCCTAATTCTCATAATTTTAACACGGATTCAGAAACAGAATATTTCTGTTTTTATTTCCGCTTAATTTGAAATAAAATAGAAGCTGTGTCCAAAGTGGTTCCTAATTCTCATAATTTTGACACGGATTCTGAAACAGAATATTTCTGTTTTTATTTCCATATCTAATCCGTGTCTAAATAAAAATATTAATTTTGTTTCGAAAAAAAATAAAAACTGTGTCGAACGGTTCTAAATTCTCACAATTTTGACACGGATTCAGAAACAGAACATTTTCATTTTTATTTCCGTATCTAATCAGAGTCTAAATAAAAATATTGATTTATTTTGAAATAAAAAACATAATTTAGATACAAAACGAATTTTGTATCTATATTCCGTGTCTGATGCTACGTTTTCTTGTAGTGGATCTATGAATTTACCAATTTCTATTTTATTTCAAATTATAATTGTATGGCAGGTGCGCCTATGTTGCTGATATAAAGCTTTGTTAAACATATTGTATACATGTATCTATGCTCTAACTATCTCCCCCAACTCGTGTGCTCTAAATTTGACACTATCTGAATATTTGGCAAGTGCGAGAATGGAAGGAAGGATATGAGAGTACTCAGTCTTCACAAAGAAGGAGGCAGCACGGTAGAAGTGCTCTTACACCTACATTCAACAATTTCTCCACAAGTATAGTTTCTTACTACTTCATACACAATATCCTCAAGGAAAAAGCAACAAGAGCATCCAAAAGAAGTGAGGTTGTATAATGTAACTGCCATGCAATACGGTGCCGCATGGGCTCGTCGTCGTAGGTATGGAGAATTCTTTCGTCCAAAGACGTTCGCCACGATCACCCCCCTCGTTCTTTAGAACGCATAAATCCACACAGTAAGAAAACCCCGTCCCTTGGTAGTTATGGCTCAAGCAGAGAGCTTGCCCCGAGAACTTGAGGACAAGGAAATTAATGCGCAAAATGAGAAAGAAGCGTTTCACCTTTCGAAGAACGAGAGGGTTCGATGCTTGAATTAGTTTTGCGCTGATGGAAAGATAAAGAGAATGGCTCGCGAAGGGTGGATAGCTAGAATAATAATCGTATACATAAAATAATCAATTATTGCATCATTGGTACTTGAATCAATGTAACCTCAGTTTGATTTGTTAATTATTTTATCAATGATTAAGGTCATGTTCAACCAACCTGATTCGAGCTATTTTTAAGAAAAGAGAAATTGTTTAATTTTTAATTATCTTTTCTGGTCATTATGTGCTGTATATATATACATATATCTATATGCTCTAGTCTAGAATATCCCCCCAAATGGTGTGCTCTAAACTTGAGACTTTGAATATTTGGCAAGGGAAAGAGTTGAAGGAAGGATATGAGAGTCGCTGGGCACGCCTCCAACTCCACGAGGCGGATCTATGTTGTGCCCCCCCCCCCCCCCCCCCCCCGGCGCGGGAATTTTCGAAATTTTCAGTATTATATAGCAAAAATTATTGGTCCAACTTGTTACTACAATATGACTAGTAGTATAGTGGTAAAAGAGCTGTAAGTATACCAGTTTGTCAAGGGTTCCATTTTGGGCCTAGTACTATTACTGTAAATAATTGTAAATAATAGATATCCATTTTTTTGTTCTTTTTGTTTTGTTTTTAATAAAAACGCATGATGCAAGCGTCGTGTGGCTTTTAGCATTTTTAGGTGTTTTTTAAAGTTAACATAATTTAATATTTAATACTTATATATTTAATTTAATTATCCTTTAGTTATCTAATTTCTTTACCTTTATACTATTCGATAAGATTCTAATTATTTAACCACATAGTTGATAATAATAAAAAATAAATCTCATATATACATAATTTTTAGATGTTTGTCATGGTGTATATTAATTTTGTCCTAAAATTGACATTTTTTTATAATATAGATTAAATATTATTCATCTTTTTTTTTAGGATCCATCAATGACTATCATTTTAAAAATTATGATTTCAAAGTAAAAGTTTTTATTATGAACTTATTGTATAAACGTCAGTTGTAAAAAATATATTTCCAATTTATTAATTTAATGAGCCTTGAAAAAATTAAAACAATCATTTTTTAAGTAAAAAACACATCATCAAATAAAAAAGAAAAAATAAATACTACAATGTCTCGAAAAATCTCGAACAATATACTTGTTTTCACCCGACATGTGACTTGTGCAAAAAAGAGCAAATGAAACTTTAGCTTTTATCACCGTCGCCAATATACAAATTTTTATACTACGGCCCCCACGGTCAAAATTTTCTGGATCCGCCCCTGAGTCCCCGACCAGACACGCCTTTTGGTCGTGAATAAGTCGCACACGTTCCTGTGCGACGCGCCAAAGCTCGAGCTCGTCAATGAAGGGTGTGGAATCGAAGTGCAAGACGCGATTCAACGAAGGGAGTTGCCTTTTTTGTACTAGTGTCAGTCCTATCTCGAAAGGTTTCTATTTTCCATAACTCATATGATTAAAGGTCTCGTTCAACCTTAATCGAGCTATTTTGCCATTATCTGTAATTCCTTCCATAATTTTTTTGCCATATCTTGCCCTTGTCTGTAATTCCTTCTGTGATTTTTTCCCCATGTTTTTCGTCTATGCTATTTTTAGTAAAGAGAACTTGTTTAACTTTTAATTATATTTTTTGGTTATCTGTGTTATATATGTAATATTGATGGTATATTCTATGCATTTACCAAGTTTGTATTTTTCTTCAAATTAGAATTGGCAGGTGCGCTCTATATTGATGATAAGAAGCTTTGTTAAACATATTTATACATATATATATATATATATATATATATATTTATTTATGCTCTAAATATCTCCTCCTAAAGGTGTGCTCTAAACTTGAGAGTTGAGACTATCTGTATATTTGGCAAGGCAAGAGTTGAAAGAAGGAACAAAGCTCCGTGTAAACACGACGGCCGCGAGACGCCTATTCTTCCCTTCGAGATCGATAATCCCGAGGCTGATCTTCTTCTCAATCGATCAGCACCTTCC
Source organism: Craterostigma plantagineum (assembly GCA_027422505.1). Lineage (NCBI taxonomy): Eukaryota > Viridiplantae > Streptophyta > Magnoliopsida > Lamiales > Linderniaceae > Craterostigma > Craterostigma plantagineum. The sequence goes on along the minus strand of JAPQWV010000017.1, from coordinate 17,535,592 downwards.
CGTTGCTACCTGCAGCGGCCTGAACATGCCGTGCAATGCAGTGCCACGTGGGCTCGTCGTCGTATGTATGGAGAGTTCTTTCGTCCAAAGATGTTCGCCACCATCACCTCCCTCGTTCTTTAAGATCCATAAATCCACAAGTAAAAAATCGATGCGCAAATGAGATAAGAACTATGCAACAATTTTTTTTATATATATATATATATATAGGTAAATTGTGTTTTTTTACTTTTTACTTGGATATATATCTTTTGTGTTGGGGAAATGGACACCTCTCGATGAGGATTCAATGTATTATCAGTTTATGCAAGTGTTTCAGATCGAATTGAGCACAGACGAGCTCAATCGAAGCTTGAAATCGCAACACACACACACTTGATAAAAACAGGATTTACGTGGTTCGGCTGAACTTCAGCCTACGTCCACGGATCAACCGAGCCTCCTTTCTTATTGATCACAACACGAAAGTTACATTGTGCCGTGCCTCTACACTTTTCGTGTTTACACCTCACTGTCATTCTCACTCTATAAGAAACTACGGACTCGCAAAGATGCTAGGTCGAAACATGCAATCTGATATTTAAAGACTGAAATCATACATAACACATGATTCGCGACTGATCTGAGCCATCGCTTTTGATCCGATCGAGCGCTCCACAGCTTGCCACGTGCCCATTGCTCTTTCACGTGATGTTGCAAGTAAAGCATGCGATTTCATAAGTGAAATAACACCTTTATTGAGAGCCGTCCGATCTTCCATCCAACGGTCCAGATCCGTTATCCGCATCAACTCATCTGTTCTAATCTGTGCCGTCGATCAGTTCGCGCCTTATCCACGCACAACATTTAATCTCCAGCTTTGAATATCAGTCCTCCGATCTGGCGCCAAGATGATCCTACGGTCCCTGTGCGTCGCGGCTTTCAATAGCAGATTTGCATCTTCTTCAGCTCAGCTCCACACCAGCTTCGAGCGGCGACTTCTCCAGGCATTTCCGGCGACCTCCGGCGAGGTGATGGCTCGCCTATCTCGACATTTTGTTAGGCGCATATCATTCATGCTTGTATCAGTTTTTGCGCAGATCGAGAGATAAAGAGATTGGCTCGCGAAGGGTGGTGAGCTAGAATAATAATAATTGTACATAAATAATCAATTATTACATCATTGGTACTTGAAGTCGAAGTAACCTCAGTTTGCTTTGTGAATTTCTTTTATCGTGAACGAGTCCCACGCGTCCTTATACGACGCGCCAAAGCACGAGATCGTAAAAAGGTGTGCCCCATCATCTGCGCAAAAACTGGTGTACAACAGAATGCGCCAAACACACAACTGCATTGCTGCATAGTTCTTACACAGCGTCATAATATAATTCAAATAGCACAACAATGTTGTTATCAAAACCCAAAGTAATTCCCTGGCATATATATATATGCATGCTAAACCGAACACTTAATTCATTCTTCATACCCCACATATACATATCAAACAAACATGATGCACAACCCATTACCATTATTCTCTAGTGCAATTTCTTGTCGCCTACGCGGAACACTCTTTCGGTGTCGTCGTGTTCGAGGATTTTGGATCCTGCCCTTGGACCCTTTTGAGATTGTAATTAAAGACTTTATTTCCATCTTCATTTTATTTACACTCTCATACCCGGTGACAAGAAAGAGCCCTTCATAGAAGTCTTGCTCCTTACTTCAACTCTTGCTCTTTGTATGTATAGAAGTCTTAAACCATATAAAATTTAGAGCACGCCATTTAAAGGAGATACTTAGAGCATAAAAGTTATGTATATAATATGTTAAAATAAAGTTTCTGATCAGCAATATAGAGCGCACTTTCCATATAATTCTAATTTGAAATAAAATATAAAATTGGTCATAAAATATGCCATCAATACATACATGTATGTGTAGCGCATACCAGAAAAAAGAATAACGAAAAATAAACATTTCTCTTTACAATCAACAGCATGGAAGAAACACGTGGAAAGAAAATAACATAAGGAACTACAGATAAGGGCAACAAAGCTCGAATCAGGTTGAACGAGAGAACTTAATCATTGATACGACGAGTTATTGATGAGAAATAGAAACCTTTCACGATACATATCACAATGGATAGTTAGTCTCACAACCTGAAAGGATTCATGGTGCCATTTAGCGTAGAAAAGGTAAGAGTATGATAGATATAACAAGAGCAATAAGACAAGTATAAAGACACTATAATGAAATAGCTCAATATCATTAAAACTTACAAAACAACACAGCATACATTCCCCTACCGAGGCTCCTTGTTATCTTGATTCCTGCCTCATAAAAAATAAATTATCTCTCGTTGAATTCGAGCATAAACCTTCTATCATCACCGCGGCTGTTAAGGTGGCAAAGACGATGTACCCCCCTATCAAAAGAAAGTTTAAGCATTATTTCACTGGATTAAAGAAAAAATAAAATTCAGATTGTCCTAAGTCCACACAGGATCATAGCTGAACTTTGTAGTCTGATATAAAGCTTTCCGATTCAGCCCTTTTGTAAAATAAGTATAAAGGTTACAATTTCATTTCATTATGATACTTGTGCCCTAATTCTGTTAAAATATTAATATATTGTAATATTTTCTTAATGCGATGATGGCGCTGTTTAGTATACTATCTTTTGTGAAGTCATGGATAAACATGCTTTGAAGTGTGTTAACTTTTGTCTTTTAAAGTTGACAATGTAGCTTTATAAGTTAGGCAACGTGTGGTGTATTTCTATGCATGTATGAATATATGAAAATGATATTCTAAGGAGAATTCACTACAAAAAAAGTTCGGATAGCCGGGGGCGGAGCCAGAAAAATATATGAGGGTAGGCAAGAAAAATAAATAAATAAAATAAGCAATGACAAAATTGATAATATAAAAAAAATAAAGTAAATCTTATGGATATTACATTGTTCTTTTTCAGTCTTCATAGTTTGATTTTTCTTGTATGATCTCAATATGACAACAGTATAGGTAGGTGTACGTTTTAAATGTAATGAATATTAGTTTTTTTGTATGTCTACTTGGTTATTAGAGCTAGGAATGATTACTTGTCTATTTAGTCGTTTACACTGGTTGATTAAGACATAAGGTACAAATTTTATGAAAAAGGTATTTTTTCCTAATTGATTATAAGCCAAAAAAGTAGATAATTTAATTAACTAGGCTAGATATCATAATTCAAGTTTATAATTTACTCAGTTCTCCGAATTTTTTATTTTATCTTAAACCCAAGAAAATTAATGGGTTCATAAAAGTACCTATTGTTATGAAATATTGATATACATATGTGGATGTATATTATTAGAATGGTGGTTAAGTAAGATATTGGTGGTTAAGCATGGGGACTGAAAAGTTAGATGTGATTATTTTATTGATTAGGATTGGTAGATATGATTATTGTGTGATTAATGTAATATTTTATTTTGTGAATGTAACTTGAGAGATTTGTGTATAAATAGGTGATTTGGTTTGTGTAAAAATGTATGGAGAAGTATTGAATAGAGAATTTATAATCTATCTAGTTATCTCTCTAATATTATAATCAGTAAAATACTTAATTGTTTTAATATTTTTAATAAAACCTATAAAAATTATGTTGTATAGTGGCCCACACGTGATAGATTATTAAAAATAACTTTATATATTAGATAGGAATTCACTATTGTTTCCTAACGTCTGACACGCACATATTCATAGACATATAATAATATATTTTCACCTTAGGCAACATAACATATACATAACATATACATATATAGATAGGGGTACTTTTTTTTTTTTTTCAGGTAGGCACTAATGAAGCTCCGCCCATGCGTAGCGACAACGCCAACCATGGCATTTCCGTCGCTAACAAGCCTTTTGCGACGGAATTGCAATGGATTGCCACCGTCGCTAAAAGGCCCGTTGGAAAAAAAACTGGTCGCTAACAGCCTTTGCAATATTTTTTGCGACGACGAGAATCCGTCGCAACATTTTTTGCGACTAGCGAATTTCCGTCGCAAAAACTGGGTAACAAATTTTAAAGAAAAAGCCTGCTGGTGAACCGGCAAGCCACCATCGACGAAATCTGGCATCCAGCTCGTCGTCTCCGCCACTCGTCGCCGCCGTCGCCTCGTCGTCGTTGCAGCTCGTCCCCAGCTCGTCATCGCTGCCAGCTCGTCGTCGCCGCGGCCTCATCGTCTCCGCCGCTGGTCGTCGCCACCAGCTCGTAGTCGCCGCGGCTAGTCCCGCCCCAGAAAGATCTGCCATCCACCTGATCTACTCGTCAACCTTCCCTCGCTGCCAGATCCGCCGCCACAACATCCGGCGGACTCCAAATCCGCCAGATCTGAGCAGCTGAGGAAAAAAGAAAAGAGAAGAATGAAGGCAAAGAGAAGAGAGAGAAGACTGGGGAGAGAAATGAGAATGAAAAGAAAATTCCAGACAATTGTTTTTCCTTTGCGACGGTGATAACGTCGCAAATATCCGTCGCAAAAAGTTGCGACAGAAACCCTGTTGAAAAATCACGGCGGGTTTTGCCGACGACTTTTCCGTCGCAAATTTGAGACGGAAAAGTGGTCGCAAAAATTTGCGACTGATTTGGCACGAATATTCCGTCTCTATACTTTTGCGACGGATTGTCCGTCGAAAATTACCGTCGTTAAAATTTGCGACGGAATTTTTGTCGCGGCTTCCATCGCTATTCCATCTTTTTTTGTTGTGATTGCAGCAAGTATCTCTTGTCTCTCATCTATGTTGTTTCCTTTTGCATTCAATCTATCTTATGTTCATCATGTCTAACACGGTAGCAGAGCTTTCTTCTTGAGGGGTCTTGAGGGGCTTGTGAGTGAAAAATCTATAGCGAAGTATGCTTCCAACTCTCTAAACATGGGACCTCCAGTTTTCAATGGCGAAAAACAATCATATATGGGCGATCAGGATGAAAGCATACTTGGAAGCACTATGGGATGTGGTTGAATATGATCAAGAACCATCGGCCTTACGAGAAAATCCAACTATTGCTCAAATGAAGAAGCATGAAGAATATATGGCAAAAAAACCAAGAGCTCTTACATGTTTACACTCGGCTCTTTCGGATACAATCTTCACAAGAATTATGGCTTCCGAAAATCGGAAAGAAGCATGGGATAAGTTGAAGGAAGAGGTTGAAGAAGTGAGAGGGTGAAAAAAAAAACCAGCAAACCAACACAACGCCATTATAGTTCTAATTCCAAAGGTATTTCTCTCTGCAATTTTCTCATCAACTTACCCGTTGAAAGCTGCAAAAACCAACATACCAAACTTTGGGTGATATTACCACGCCCTCCAACTGTTCGATAAAAGCCCAAGTAAGAAACCAACTGATCTCCGGTGTACGACCGCGTACCCTCCATCGCCGAGATCAGACGGCGATGGAAGGATTTTAATCCTTCGGTTTTTATCTTTTTCACTCGTTTCTTTGATTTCGCTATTGGTTTGATCGCGATATGGATGATCTTATTGCTGGATCGTCGATTAACTACGGCTCTATACGCGCTATTATCCCGGAGTTTGATGAGCGCTTTGACGTGGCTGCGTTTGAATCTTTGATTGGACAAATTGGTGGCGCTCCGACTGTAATCGCGAAGGAATCTCTAGCACAGGATTATCAGCTTGTTACTACGGGACCGTCGATCTCTACGTCTCTTCAGCCGCAGGATCTCTCGGACAGATCCTCTGATAGCCCGGCCTTCACGGAGAATCCCGGCGATTGTTTACCGCGTGGTCGCGCTGGATCGGGGAGGAATCTGCACCACGCGGATCCAACTAGGTCGGCCACTTATCGCCGTCCTCGCCGTAACCTATTCAGTGACCGGATTAGTAGCATTTTCCCGACTCGATATGACTCAACGGTGACGGCTGCATCGACGGGTGAGGGTGGCGCACGTGCAGACCTAGTAAACCCTGACGGGCCTGAGAAATTGCGTGAGGAGGTTCGACGGGATCTCGGGCTGTCCCCTACGCTCACGACGGCCGTTCCTGAGAGTGGCGAATCGGGGCTGGAATTTTCCCATGCAAACCATAATGGGCCGTCAGCGAATTGTGGGCCCATCTCCGACCTTACGATCTTGCCAAGGCAGACTGAACCGGTTACGGCGGCAAATAACGGTCAGGGTTGCGGTTCGCTAGGCGGGAAGACACACGAATCGGCTTTCAACCGCCTAGGCCCGCGAATTAACAATGGTCAATCGTTTGCGTCGGTGGTGGCAGACGCGAATAACTCTAGACACTCGGTTGGAACACGCTCGTTACCGGCGCGAGTTCCCCTATCGTTCACGGCGCCGGAGATCATTGATGGTGTTGCCGTCGTTTCCCCTTCGTGGGAGACGGCTAGTAAGGGGTTCAACCGAGGCGATTTGGAATGACTTGGTTGAAGTTCGTGCTACTACAAATGGCTTCTTCAAATTCAGATTCCTATCGGCTGAGGCGGTGACTATTGTTTTGGAGGGAGGTCCCTGGCTCTTGCAAGGGCAGCCTATTTTCCTCGAAGTTTGGAAACCTGGGATGACATTTCAGGGGAAGTGCCTTTATGGGTCAAACTTTGGAACGTGCCGGGCGAGTTTTGGACACAAGAGGTTTAGGCGTTATTGGGAGCGCGGTGGGGAAGCCCCTATTTGCGGATACGGTGACGATTCTTGGGGAAAGGATGGATTACGCTCGGGTGTGCGTCGCGAAGCAACTTGATGAACCCTTCGTTGAGCGCTTCAACATCAAGCTGCCGCAACATACCGGTGGCTCGGCTACTTCCGTTGCTGTACGGGTGGAGTATGAATGAAGGCCTAAGAAGTGCAACACTTGCGATACGTGGACCCATGGACCCTCGGCTTGCCCTAGGGCCCGTACTACGGCTAATCAGCCCAATCATCCGTCTCGGCATGCTGTACATCGCACGCCACGACAGCCTTGTCCGGAACGACCTGCGGGCACGCGCGACACACGAGCACAACCCCGTACGCGACCTCGGCAGGAATGGCTGCAGATCAAGGATAAAGGGAAGGAAAAAGCGGTTGTGGAGGCAATGACGGTGGGAAACATTGTTGAGCACCGAAGTGAACCGCTGGAGCGGGGACCTACTGAAAAAGGGGCTGATCTGGAGCATCTCTTGGATAGCTTTTCTGACACCTTTACACGCCGGACTGATAGGACGCATGCCGACCTTGCCTCCTCTAGTGCGGGTCCTGTTACCGGGGTAAGGAATTCTTTCGATGTACTTGCCGATCTTGTGGAGGACATCGATTTTACTAAGGGTCAAGCAGCCCTTTCCGGCGGTGATCCATGATCCCGTTCGCCTCTTGGAACGTACGTGGTCTAAACAGGTTAGACCACAAGTGGGGGGGTGAGGGAGCTGATTATGAAGTACGAGGTTAAGCTTATTGGTCTTATTGAGACGCGGGTGGCTGAACAGAACGCCTCTTCAGTGGCTGATTCTGTTGGGCAATGGAGCTGGTTCTATGACTATGATGATGGCCCAGGCTCTCGTATCTGGGTCGGATGGGACTCTCGATTTGTTGCGGTCACCGTCGAGTCTTTTTCGAGTCAGGCTATTCACTGTAAGGTTAGTGATCTAGCTGCTCGCCAGGATTTCTTTATTTCCTTTGTGTATGGATCTAACCAGGTGGGCGTTCGACGGGATCTATGGGCTGATATTGTGAGAGTTTCGAGTACTCGGGTGGACTCTCCTTGGGTGGTGATGGGGATTTCAACGCTATACTTTGTGGAAACGAAGCTCGGGGAGGCACGGCTTCTGGTTGTCCTGATTTTGCTGCCTGCTTGACCGCTTCGGACCTTCGGCATCTGCCGCGATTGGGTTCCTTCTTCACATGGTATAATCAGCAAAGTGGTCCGTCTGGTGTTTGGCGTCGACTGGACAGAGTTGTGGGGAACCCTTCGTGGTTCTCCCTGTTTGGGGATCGGCCATATCGATGCGGTCTTCCGGCTACCTCGGATCATTCTCCCCTTATCTTGGAGGCGGTTACTCCTTCGCGACCCAAGGTGACACTTTTCGATTCGATAATTTTCTAGTTCATGACCCCAGGTTTACGTCTTTGGTGGCGGAGGCTTGGCATCGGGAGGTTGCGGGATACACCATGTTTGCGGTTATGACGAGGCTTCGCGGAATCAAGCGTGCGATGAAGCGCCTCCGACGTCTTAAGGGTGACCTCAACCGCAATGTCCTCGAGGCGCAGCGGTTCCTGGAGATTGTGCAGGAGCTTTCTATTACTCATCCTACCGAGCCGGATCTCCTTCTCCTTGAGAAGCGATGCCGATATGCATATGCCAAGGCTGTTGAGGTTGAGTACATTTCCGGTGCGCAACGGGCGAAGTTGGCTTGGCTTAAGGACGGGGATCAGTGCACGGCCTTCTTTTTCAAGAAGGTAGAGACGCGTCGAGTAGCCAATCGCATCTTCTCTTTAGAGGATACTTCTGGGGCTGTTTATGAGGGTGAGGAGCGTGTACGGGATGAGATTCTTCGTTATTACACTGAGATTCTGGGCTGCTCGGCTCACACGTCTCCTGTGGATGTTTCTATGGTCACGCCGTTTATCCCTCGGACTCTCGGCGATGAGGACGCGGCTACGATGATTGTCCCGATTACAGATGCGGAGATCAAGCTGGCCTTATCTTCTATTGGGGACAATAAGGCCCCGGGTCCCGATGGTTTTACGGCTGCTTTCTTTAAGCATGCTTGGCCAACTATTGGAGGTGATGTCTCTTTTGCGATTCGGGAATTCTTTCGTACGGGACATCTTTTCGGGGAGCTGAATTCGACACTCATTACCCTCATCCCTAAGCGCCTCAACCCACGGATGGCAAAGGATTTCAGACCGATTTCCTGCTGCAATGTACTTTACAAGATCATCTCGAAGATCATTGCTAATCGATTGCGGGGCTGTTTGGGCGACTTAGTGCATGCTACGCAGACGGCGTTCATCCCGGGACGCCGTATATCGGACAACATCCTCTTGGCGCAGGAAATTTGCCACGGTTATGGTAGTGCAGGGCTGCCCGAACGCGTTGCGTTCAAGGTGGACCTTGCGAAGGCCTATGATATGGTAGAGTGGGACTTCATTCTCGCTACGCTGGAGGCTCTTCGTTTCCACCCTACCTTTGTCGGCTGGATCCGCTCTTGTCTCACGACGACGCGCTTCTCTATCAGCATCAACGGACGGTCGGAGGGTTTTTCAGAGGACGTCGCAGATTACGTCAAGGTGATCCTATATCGCCTTACCTTTTCACTTTAGTGATTGAGGTGTTGCATGGTATTATTCAGGAGCATATTGATCGCCGGGGATGTTTTCGTTATCATTGGAGATGTGACGTGACTTCTCTTTTTATGCTCACTTTTGCCGACGATCTTCTACTTTTCTCGCACGCGAACATTGAGTCAGTGGCCATCTTTAAGGAGAGTCTGGAGTGCTTTGCCATGCTTTCTGGACTTAGAGCCAATCATGACAAGAGTGAGTTGTTCCTGTCCAGAAGTGCGGATCGGCTGAAAGATGCTATTCAGGGTACCATGGGTTTCCCTTTGGGTAATTTACCCGTTCGCTACCTGGGTGTCCCATTGATCACCTCGCGATTGAGCATTTCTGATTGTGCCCCACTCATCGCGTCGTTTGATCGACGTTTGGGATCTTGGACACATCAGTCTCTCTCCTACGCTGGCCGACTTCAGCTGATCAAGTCGGTCCTACTGAGTTTCCACACGTATTGGGCGGGTGTATTCTTACTCCCCAAGGGAGTCTTACGTTGCATTGAGACTCGCATTCGGACTTTTCTATGGAGAGGGTCGGGAGCTAAGGTTGCTTGGGCTGATATCTGCCTACCGAGGGAGGAAGGTGGACTGGGGCTGCGTTCGATTGAGGTAGATAACAAGGCACTGCTTATGCACCTTCTCTGGACCCTGCTGAGTGATGATGATACTTCGATTTGGGCGACCTGGATTAGGCGGACCAGACTCCAACGCAAGTCTCTCTGGTCGGTTCAGGCGTCGGCCCGATCTTCTTGGAGTTGGAAGAAACTTCTTAAGCTTCGTCCTCTCTTCCGACCTTCGGTGGATTTTCACATCGGGAGCGGTAGGTCTTTACGCCTATGGACTGATCCGTGGTTACTTACGGGACCACTTGTGGAGTATTTTCCGTGGGGACCACAGGTGATGGGTCTCCCGATTGATTCTCGTCTGAGCATGGTGATAGGCGAGGACGAATGGAGGTGGCCAGCCCGCTCGAGGAGGGAGTACCTCGATATAGCGCCCCTTCTTCCCCCTGTGCGCCCCGGGGAAGCTGATTTTGTTCGTTGGAATGTTTCGAGTGATGGTCGCTTCACCACCTACTCAGCGAGGAACAACATGCGGTTACGGAGGCCGATAGCTCCTTGGCACACGTTACTTGGCGGCCCGATGTCGATCCCTCGGCACGACTTCATCCTATGGCTGGCCATTCGTGATAGATTGGCTACACGGGATAAGCCATGGATTGCTAGTGCGGCTGGTGCCTCGACGTGTCTCCTGTGCGATACCCTTTCTGTCGAGACTACCACGCATTTATTTTTCGGGTGCCCATTCTCTGGTCGGTGCCTCGAGCTGTTACAGGAAAAGTTACGTTTCGATTGGCCACACGCGAATTGGGGTACGGATATCCTTTGGGCAGCTCGTCGTTGGAAAGTCGCCATCTATCTCAGCTGGTTTTTCGGCATACACTCTCTTCATTGGTCTACCACATATGGATGGAGCGTAACACGAGATGGCGGGAGGGTCGTCAGAAGGCACCTGAGCAACTTGTTGAGGCGATCGAAATACTTCTTTGCTTGCGTCTTTCCACGCTGTCGGAAAAGTACCAGCTGCAGGCATGCGCCATGCGGCGTGTGTGGCGTATAGCTTGGTAGTCGTCTACTGTCTTGTTTCTTTCGCTTGTTAGCTTGTTACCAGTTGGGTTGCGGCATGCCGCTAACACTGTACCACTCTTTTTATTTAGTGAACATTACCCTCGAGGGGGTCAACCAAAAAAAAAAAAAAGAGAGTTTGAGATGTTGAGAATGAAGGATAACGAATCGATAAAAGAGTATTCATCCAAACTCTTAGACCTTGTTAACAAAATAAGGTTGATGGAAAAAGACTTCAACGATGCAAAGGTGGTGAAGAAGATGATGATAAGTCTACCTTCGAAGTTTGAAGCGAAAATTTCCGCTATCGAAGAATCGTGTGATCTCAAAGCTCTATCGGTTGCCGAACTCACTAGCAAGCTTCAAACTCAAGAGCAAAGAGTAAATATGAGAGACAAAAGTGCAACAGAAGGAGCTTTGCTGGCCATTAAAGTGAAGTCCAACGGGAAAATGCAAGAAAATGAAGGTAAACCCCAAGCTGACGACAACGATGCGAAAAATGCAGTTGAAATTACAAGTACAAAGCAAAGACGACGCAACCATGCAAGTTTTCTTTCAAAACAATCACGTTGAGAGTGATTGTTGGTACAAAGAAAAAGGCGCAATCCGATGCAACCACTGTAACAAATGAGGCATATTTAAAGTAATTGTAGGCTAAAAAAACAAGCACATGTTCAACCACAACAAGCCAACTTTTCCAATGATAAAGAAGTTGCAATGAATGGCTTTTGTGGCGATAACGGAAGCGAAAAATGAACAAGCTTGGCTCATTGATAGTGGTTGCACAAGCCACATGTGTAAAGATCAAATGATGTTTTCGAGCTCGAACAAATCCATCAAGAGCAAGGTTCGATTAGGAGATGACAAAGTTACTCAAGCCGAAGGAAAAGTATCGATATCGATCAATACTAAGCGAGGTACAAAAAGTATATTACCTATATTCTCTTTGTTCTTTGAGCGTTGCAAGAATGGTTGAGAGATGATACTCTCTTTTATTCAAAGACAATGCATGTGTTGTCTATGATCCTAATGATGTGATGCTGGCGAAGGTGGCTATGATTGAAAAATGCTGCTCTTTGAAGTTCAATGAGAAACAGGAAAGTGCTTGCTATGTTTCGAATGATGATGGTAACTCAACTCCCATCTTACCTATGTCGAAGACGAAGCCTATGACGAGGATGGATCAAAATGCATGTATCCTATGTTGGAAACTTCCTCTTTAAAAGAAGTAACGGAGTATGATGAATGGAGACATGCGATGAAGAAGAAGATGGCGATGGTCGGAAAGAATAAGCTTTGAGATTTATTTACCGGACCGTCGAAGAGGCCTAAAATGAGGTGGAGCAAGCCAAAATCAAAACCCCTCGTTCCCGATGAGAAACGACTAAATAATGTAATGGCAAAGAACCCGCTGCAAATGGACGAACGGAAAATGTTGAGATCAAGTTCGAAGTCGTTCGACAAGCTAAAAAGGATGATAAGGTAAACTTTGGTTAGTGTCGTTCCCATGCCAATATGATGATGAAGCCATTGCCCAAAGGAAGACTCAAATATCTAAGAGTCATTAAGAAAAGACTAAGGAGGGGTGTTAAAATATTAATATATTGTAATATTTTCTTAACGCTATGATGATGTTTAGCACTATCCTTTGTCCAGTCATGGATAAACATGCTTTGAACTGTATTAGGTTAGTCAAAGCATCGCTATGGTTGAAACTTTTGTCTTTTAAGTTGACAAAATGTAGTCTTTATAAGTTAGGCTACGTGATGTATTTCTATGTGTATATGTGAAAATGATATTCTAAGGACAAGTGAAAAAAAGGCTTCCAAACCATTGACCTGGCTAGGTGCTCCTGAATATTGGGGTGGGCCACACACTCCAGAGATAGGACTAATCCCGCGGCAAGATGAATGCGTCCCAAATTCGTGTGACAACAATAGTCATGTGACCCCTTGAGGCAATGATAAGATGAATGAAAGATATGAGATTCGACGAGAGAAAAACATAATCAACACCATTAGTAGGGTTGCAAAAGAATCGAATATTTCCGATTCGCGCGACTCGGTTCGGAATATTGGTATTCGAATTCGAATATTATCGAATACGAATAGTTTTTTCGATTCGAATAGTTATCGAATACGAATACGAATATACGTTATTCGATTCGTAAATTCGATTCGTTTTGAATTATATAGAATAATATATTATATACAGGTATTATGCATAATTACATGAATATGTTGTTGATTCGTAAAACTCGATTCGCTTGGAATTATATAGAATAAATATCGATTCGTTTAGAATTATGCATAATTAACAGGTATGTTTTTGAAATAAAAAATAAAAAAATTCGAATATTCGAATATTCGCGAATCATTTCGAAATATCATTAGCGAATCGAATCGAATCGATTTTATGATTCGTCACGAATCAAATACCGAATATGAATATCAGATCAAATTAACGAATTCGAAACAAATGCAAATATTCGATTCGGTTTGTTAGCAACCTAACCATTAGGATACAAGTCAACACCTTTAATACTAATGATAACCATAAGATTTAAAAACGAAAAGGATAAGAAAAGAATACACCAACAATGATGGCATAGATCATCGCTGCCGATCTGAAATTGGTTGAAAAAAGCATGATCGATAAGCCTTAAACAGATTCCAACAAGATGTTATCGTGATGCCAAATCAAGAATCCCTTCTTCACTCTCTGCATAAATGTTAGAAACCATTCATAAGTCCAAAAACAATGATAAATAAGAAATGAATCCAAAAGACGATGAAAATATATACCATGGATGTAGATCTAAAAATCCGCAAGCTATAAGGATAAAACGATTTAAACGGAGAAAATGATTGCCCGAAAACCATGAGCGTTCAATTTTTGTGATTAGCACTCTACTAGTTGAAGACAAGGAACGAAACCAAGTATGCGATTGTAAGATCTAAGTGGTGGATATAGACGGCGAGAAATCCATAAAAAAAGATGGATAGAGAAGAGCCTTTGGGGGAGAAATTGCGGCGGCATTGAAACTGAGAGTTTATAACGATTTTGATAGGATGTCACTAGGGTTTTGTGAAAACGCAATGTAGAAAACGCGACTTTTTGACTTAATATATTTCACGCGTTTTTGTTATTAAATTTTGTCGGTCTAAATAAACAGAAAAGGTGACATGTCGTTAAATATCATATATGTCGTGGTTCACTAAGGAGCTCCCATATTTTATTTTCCAATGTCACCCTAATATTCACAAGATCGACTGTGGAGGATGTGATTACGATCAAGAGCATCCTAAGTGAATATGAAAGTCGTCGGGTCAGATAGTCAACCTCGACAAATCATCCTTGGCTTTCTCACCTAATGTTCGAAGCGAGGACAGAGAGCTATGATGCAACACCATATGTATCCAAGTAGGAGTGAAAGATGAGTCGAGCCAGCTCGACAAAAGCTCAGCTGAAGCTCGCATAAATGAGTTGTTGAGCTCGAGTTCGAGCTGATATATGTCCAGCTCGAGTTTGCGCTCAGACATAAGAGTTTAAAAGCTCCTGAACAGGCTCGCGAGCTCTTTATGTAGTTTCTTTTTAATTTACAAAATTTTTATAATACTTTTATCAGAAAGCTCAAGCTCGACGAGCTCACTAGGAGTCAAATGAGCTCGAGCTCATTTATAGCCCTATATCGAAGCCAATAATAAATACGAGATGTATTTGCATTTGCCATTGGTGGTAGGTCGGAGTAGGAAAGTGATTATTGCATTCATACGGGAAAAGATTTCGAAGCTAGTCAATGGATGGTCCAAAAAGATGCTATTGTTGGTTCTGGTGTTGGGCGTCTGGTCGGTGGCGCTCGTAAAACTCGAACAGAGTTTCGGCTTACTACGTCGAAGTCGAGGCACGTACGTCGTACGCTTTCCGTAAGACGTTATTGCCCCATATTTCAGTGCCTCGGTCGTCGCAATACGTCCCGAAGATACAACGACTTCAGGAATTTCGAAACGTCGCACGCCGTAACGAAATTATCGGGCCTTTCTTGCGTTTTTTATGCTTTATTATGCCTAAGGGACGTGCTGTCAACTTTTTCTAAAGTGCTGGGAGTGGATTGAATGAAAATGTATTCTGCCAGGGGACCTATTTATACTGTCGGAAAAGCTGCAGGGTCAATTCGTGAAAAGTCATAACTTTTCAGGTTGACCTCCTTTGACTGGGCCGAATCTGTAAATAGGTGTAACTTTTGGCAGGGGTCAATCTGGGAATAGTCACAACTCTTGGACTGATACCCAATACCCCCTCAATCAGCCACATCACCATGCCCAATCAGCGCCAGATTAGCGCCTCGTTGTCCTCGTCAGTCCACGTGTCAGTGACACATCATCAGCCCACCACGTCATCTTTTTTTTTTAAATACTTTTTTTATTGTTTTAATTTGGGCTAACTTTAATAATTAATTTCCCATTCACCCGATATCGGTTTTGAGCAAATTAATATTCGTTAGATTCGTCTCGAAATGTAGATTCGTAATCTTTCAACGATTTCTCGTTTCGGCGACCGACGTCTTCTCGATTTAATAAAATCGTTTCATCTCTTCTCTTAGTGGGCGAATTACCCACACTTGGGCCCAAGGCCCATTGGGCTTAAAACCCAATAATCCCCCACATGAATGGAAATTAATGTAAATGCAATGCTGCTGACTCTTGCAAGAAAGTCCCGACGACCCATCACTGCATCATGATAGGTAGCTCGTTGCTTTGAACCTTCCCTAGTGAAATACTATCGGATTTACTCGCTGCTCAGTGAACGTGATGTCTTGAACTGACGGCTTTTTGTGTAAACCAAGACAACAGTATACACACAGTGATGAATCTGATCTCGTTTCGATTCTCACGTTGTGTTCGTTTCGGCCATGGACCATATCTCTGATTCATAAGTGTTTTCCATTGAAGCGGCCCCACTTCACACTTATATAGGTGACCGACTATTAGAACTTAATCCTGGAGTAGCCCGAAATACTCCACCAATTTGGTATAGTCATCATTAAAAGCATATGTGCTTACCCTAACCACACGTCATCGGGAAATTACTTGGGCAGCTGTCGAGAATGGACTTCATTAGTTTTCAAGTATACTACTGAACTAATCACAGCTTAGTTGTCTCATTGAACCAAGTTCGTGGGATCTCCACTCATCGAGGTTGAGTTACCACTGTTTTTGTTCTCTGCTGTGTGGATTTTAGTCCCATTCCCTTTACTGCGTACTGATCTCTAGCTATACCTCTTGTGAGCGGATCCGTAATATTTTCCTTTGACTTTACATAGTCGGTGGAAATTATTCCGCTAGAGATAAGCTGTCTTACGGTGTTATGTCTCCGACGAATGTGCCGAGACTTACCGTTATACATACAGTTATGTGCCCTGTCGATAGCCGCCATACTATCGCAGTGAATCGTAATTGCTGGCACAGGTTTACTCCAACACTGAATATCCTCCAGAAAGTTTCGACGCCATTCTGCTTCTTCGCCGGCTTTATCTAGTGCGATGAACTCCGACTCCATCGTGGATCGAGCTATGCACGTTTGTTTGGAGGACTTCCAAGAAACTGCCCCTCCACCGATGGTAAATATATAACCACTCGTGGATTTGGAGTCTATACTATCAGATATCCAATTCGCATCGCAATACCCTTCTAGCACCACGGAATATCTCGTGTATAGTATGCCGCGATTAATAGTGTGCTTCAAATATCTTAGCACTCTTCTTAGTGCTACCCAGTGGCTACTACCCGGGTTACTCGTAAACCTACTTAGTTTACTAATTGAGTACGCTATGTCAGGTCGAGTGCAGTTAGACAAATACATCAGAGTGCCAATCACCCGAGCATATTCGAGTTGTGATACGGGCTCTCCTCTATTTTTGGCTAAGTGTACATTAGTGTCCACAGGTGTCTTAGCCGGAGGATCATCGAAGGCGTTAAATAATTTTCATGATTATTCTGTGACTGCTTCTCATGATTAACATGTCGTCTACGTAAAGACAAACTATCACAAACTCATCGGGTGTGCCTTTTATATAAACGCATTTATCACACTCCTTAATCTTAAACCCACTCGACAACATCGTCATGTTGGACTTCTCGTGCCACTGTTTTGGCGCTTGCTTAAGCCCGTAAAGTGACTTCACGAGTCGGCACACTTTATTTTCCTGTCCGGGTGCGATAAATCCTTCGGGCTGCTTCATATATATTTCTTCCTCGAGTTCCCCGTTTAGAAAGGCCGTTTTTACGTCCATCTGGTGTATCTCGAGGTCATACAATGCTGCTATAGCGATCAAGACCCGTATGGATGAAATTCTTGTCACGGGTGAGTAGGTATCGAAAAAATCGTACCCCTCATTTTGGTTAAAGCCTTTAGCTACCAAACGAGCTTTGTATTTTTCGATTGATCCATCGGTCTTAAGCTTTCTTTTAAGGACCCATTTGCATCCTAAAGGCTTGCACCCCTTTGGGAGGTCTACCAGCTCCCACGTATGGTTTTGCATTATGGACTCAATCTCGCTATTCACAGTTTCTTTCCAGAACGGAGACTCTGGACTAGACAATGCCTCTTGCAAAGTCCGTGGTTCATCATCTAACATATAAGTTAGGAAATAAGGTCCAGATTTGGCCACCTTTCTACGTTTGCTTTGTCGTGGTTCCTCGTTTTCTTGAGGTGAACTCTCCACGGCATCGTAAGTTCGCTTATTGTAACTTATTTTTTTCTTTTTCTTATTTGGAAAAATATTATCGAAGAATACTGCGTTCCTCGACTCAAATATCATCCCTGCGTTCATTTCAGTGTTTTCTGATTTGTGCATTAGAAATCTATATGCACTACTGTATTAGCATATCCGATGAAAATGCAATCAACAGTATTGAGTCCTATCTTAACCTGTTTAGGTTTAGGTACTTCGACCTTTGCTAGGCACCCCCACACTTTCAGGTAACTGTAGGACGGAGCCCTACCTTTCCATAATTCATATGGAGACTTTTCTTTCTTTTTGTGTGGCACCATATTCAGAATACGATTTGCCGAGAGGATTGCTTCCCCCCACAAGTTCTGAGGTTGCGCAGAACTGATCAAGATAGCATTCATCATCTCTTCAAGAGACTTATTTTTGCGTTCAGCAATGCCGTTCGACTGAGGTGAATAAGGCGCAGTTGTTTGATGAATAATGCCGTGCTCTTGGCAAAATTCTTCGAACGGCGCCACGTTATCTCCTCCTCTATCACTTCGAATTATTTTTATTCGTGAGTTTAGTTGATTTTCAACTTCACTCTTATATCTTTTGAAGGTGTCAAGAGCCTCGTCCTTGCCTCTTAACAAATATACGTAGCAAAATCTCGTGCAAACATCGATAAAAGTAATAAAGTACTTTTTTCCACCTCTAGTCCGCACGAACTTCAGATCACATATATCAGTATGGATCAATTCTAGAGGTGCACTACTTCTCTCAACAGAGAAGAAGGGTGCCTTGGCCATTTTTGCCTCGACACAGACTTCACATTTTTGTTGTGAGTCGACTTCCATTTGTGGAAGCAGGTTTAAACTTATTAGCTTTTTTATTTTATTTAAACCCACATGTCCTAATCTATGATGCCATAAATTGGAACACTCAACCAAGTAAGATGAACTTTCTTTATTATTATTAGCGAGCTCAATCTCGCGTATTACAGGCATTAAATTCATCTTAAAGAGCCCCTTTCGTGGTAGCCCTTCCCTATGAAATGACCGTTTTTTGTCAGTACATATTTGTCACTCTCAAACACCTGTCTAAATCCGGCTTTACTCAACAGGGGCCGGACACCAAGTTCTTGCGGATGTCTGGCACATGCAGCACGTCCACAAGAGTGAGTTCCTTGCCCGAGGTCATCTTCAGCACTACCCTACCTAATCCGACAATGTCAGAGGTGGCTGCGTTGTCCATAAATAGTCTCCTGCCTGAGATAGGGATGTAGGTTGAAAACATCTCCTTATTAGAGCAGATGTGGCGAGTCGCTCCAGAGTCGATATACCACGACCTAGGATTGTCCACCACGTTGGCCTCGTATACGACGGCGGCTAAGTCCATCTCTGTCAGATCCGTTCCCGGCATTGCCTCGGTCAAGTGAGCTTGTTTCTTTTTGCTCTTTTTCTTCATCCGACAGTCCTTGGCCATATGCCCTGGTTTGTCGCAGTTGTAGCAGTTGCCCTTTATTTTGTTCGGCTTCTGCTGCGTCGTATTAGGCCTCTTGCGCTTTTTGCCGGTGTTAGACTCGGCCAGGTTCGCACGTACCTCAATGCTGCCCCTTTTGTTTTTGGCCTCGATCCTTCGATTATCTTCTTCGATTCGGAGCCTCACAATCAGGTCCTAAAGCCTCATTTCATTGCGCTTGTGCTTGAGGTAGTTCTTGAAGTCCTTCCATAGGGGCGGCGGCTTCTCTATTATAGCAGCTACTTGGAAGGATTCGCTGATATGCATATTCTCCGCGTGTATATCGTGGATTATCAGTTGCAGATCACGGACCTGGTCCAACACTGTTTGGGGTCGGTCTTCTTATAGTCCAAAAACCTGCCGACGATGAATTTCTTCAGTCTGGCGTCATCGGTTTTGTACTTTTTATCTAACGAGTCCCACAACTCTTTAGCAGTTTTAGCGACTGCGTAGACGTTGTATAGGGAGTCGTCTAGGGCGTTCAAAATATAGTTACGACACATGAAATCATTATGATTCCACGTGTCTAATGCCACCTGTTGTTGTCCGTCAACTTCGGGTGCGTCGTGGTCTACGGTGCCGTCGGCGTTCACCTGGGATGGGAGCTCTTTCAGAAAGCACACCAGGTTCAAAGTCGTTAGGTAAAATAGCATTTTTTGTTGCCATCTCTTGAAACCGGCTCCGTTGAATTTCGCCGGCCTTTCGGCGTGATTACTACCCGTCAGCGGTACAGCGGTAGGAATATTCAATTGTCGCCATCGATCAAACAGATTAACGTCTTACGATTGCTGGTTCCGGTGTTGGGCGTCTGGTCGGTGGCGCTCGTAAAACTTGGCCAGAGTTTCGACTTATTACGTCGAAGTCGAGGCATGTACGTCGTACGCTTTCCGTAAGACGTTATTGCCCCGTATTTCAGTGCCTCGGGTTGTCGCAACACGTCCGAAGATACAACGACTTCAGGAATTTCGAAAGTCGAACACCGTAACAAAATTATCGGGCGAATCTACTAAAGACTCGAGCCTTTCTTGTGTTTTTTATACTTTATTATGCCTAAGGGATGTGCTGTCAACTTTTTCTAGTGTTGGAAGTGGATTGAATGAAAATGTATTCTGCCAGGGGACCTATTTATACTGTCTGAAATGCTGCAGGGGTCAATTCGTGAAAAGTCATAACTTTTCAGGTTGACCTCCTTTGACTGTGTCGAATCTGTAAATAGGTATAACTTTTGGCCAGGGGTCAATCTGGGAATAGTCACAACTCTTGGACTGATATCCAGTACCCCTCAATCAGCCACATCACATGCCCAGTCAGCGCCAGATCTGCGCCACGTCGTCCTCGTCAGTCCACGTGCCAGTGACACGTCATTAGCCCGCCACGTCATCATTTTTTTTTAAATAATTTTTTTTATTGTTTTAATTTGGGCTGACTTTAATAATTAATTTCCCATTCACCCGATATCGGTTTTGAGCAAATTAATATTCGTTAGATTCGTCTCGAAACATAGATTCGTAATCTTTCAATGATTTCTCGTTTCGGTGACCGACGTCTTCTCGATTTAATAAAATCGTTTCAGCTCGTCTCTTAGTGGGTCAATTACCCACACTTGGGCCCAAGGCCCATTGGGCTTAAAACCCAATAGCTATCAAGACGGTTCTTCAAGCCATCCTGCATTCAAACGGGGGACTGCCGAATGGTGATTCAAAGATCGAAAAAAACTAGTGCATCACTTTGTTCTCCACGATTGCATTTTCTATGTATCGTCTTTTTGTTCTGTTAACTTCTCTTTTGTTAAGTAATATATAGCTCAATATTTAGTCAAGACATTGGAGTTAGATGGCGGAGGCTCTTCCCGCCGGACCACGTTCCGACAAATCTCTTATGTTCAGATATCAGGTGAATAAATAAAACATTTTTTTCCTTTTCAAAAAATAGAAATAATTGCGCTGAATTAATGTAGAAAGCAAACTGAGATTAAGTACCAATGATGTAAAAATTGATTATTTTATGTATGTTGGCGGTGGAGGCACTAGTGAATATACATGGCCCTCAAAACATTTATACTCTAGCTCTCCCTCTTTATGCGCAAAAACTGATACAAGCAATGAAGAATATGCGCCAAATAAAGATATATAACGAAGTACAAATAAGAAAAAACCTAACTGCTTTTTGCATCGTTCTTACCATCGCGCTACGTAAGGAGGAAGGAGATACTTCTTACTCATCTTCGTTACCCATCCCCGCGTGAAGACCTATTTGAACCCCCTCTTTCTTCGAAAGGCGAAAAGCCAACAGAGCCAAACCCTCTTCTTTCTCAATTTGCGCATCCATATTATAAATATACAATATGTTTAAGAAGGGGCTAAAAAATTCTATATGACTTGCGTTCTTTCTTCCTATCTATAATCTCTTTTCATGCGCAAGTTAAACAACAAAGAGACTAGAAGCATGAAAGTGTGATTCTGACTTGCGTTCTTAATTCGCAATCAAATGGAGTCTATGCCGACATGTTCGATCCTTTTATCCTGATTTACAGATGGGGCAAACCCAATCAACAGAATTTATATGTGTGGGGAAGGGAAATTTATATAGCCGGAGAATGAATATTGGAAGTTTTTAAGGGCGTAAGGTGCTGTCTTTATGATGGGGACGTAATGGGGACCTGTTTGGGGCATTGGGGACCTGTGGGACGTTTGTGGGACATTGGGGCGTATTGGGGGACCTGTTTGGGACATTGGGGATCTGACTGGGAGCATATTTGGTACGCTGGGGACCTGTTTGGACGCGTTGGGAACATGGGTGGACCTGTTTGAATGTGTTTGGAATGCGGGGGACCTGCTTGAAGACGTAAACGAAATAACACAAGGATTTACGTGGTTCGGATCTTTGCAAATCCTACGTCCACGGGGGCACTAAAACTGGTTTTCACTATACCTGGGAGAGTTACATGCTCACAACTCACTTTCGCTCATATAGGTTAAAGATCTAGTGGAAAAGAACTATTACAGTGAGAAAGAGAGATTTCTAGGTGTTTTTTTGTGTGTGAGAAAGTGTTAGAATAAGAATCGTTGTTGTGAGAAATGGCCAAGTCTCTCCTTTTATAGCAGCTCCCAACGGCCTTCCCAAGTAATATCCCAGGATTTCCGGGGGACGTACCACCTAGGGTGCTTAGGAAATATGACTGATTGCTTGATGGAATGACCTCTGTGACAGTTACAGTGAGGTGCTCAGTGATATCTCCCTGTTATAAAGCGACACGCGTCCCTGCAACTGCCTTTCTTCCTTTTCACTTTTCCTGCGCCTTTATACACAACTGTTCTTCCTCTTTTATCCGGTCAAGACTTGTGCCCGTCAGGTCCCTGTAGGTTCTTCTTCCTAGGCTCGTACTCACTATGGGCCCTTCTTCTTCCTGGGCTTTATTGGGCCTTTCCTTATTTTTTGTTTTCTCGGCCCATCTTAGTTGAGTCCACATCAACCACTCCCCTACTCTAATTTGTCTTTTGGGACAAAAGTGAATTAGAGTAAAATATAAAGATGGGCCTTACCTCCTTATTATGGACCTGCCGTAATTATTTCTTGAAGGGACACGCCTTTGCGGGTGGTTTAAGGTCCGGGTAGTGTCTTGGGTTCCTGGCACATGTATGACGTCCTCATGGTATGTCTGCTGGCCAGTGTGGAGAAGGGAACCAGTTCCCCAGTTCCTCAACGTACCCTCTGTAGCTCCCTTGCTCCTTCGCGTCATGGTGGCTAAGGATATCCACGAGGAGATTCCTCCCTCCGTAGGAACGTAGGATGTTTCTTTAGTTCCTTCTCCTGTTATGGGAGCTCAAGAAGTTCCTATTACCGCCCTGCCTCGGGTGTCAAAAGAAAAACAACTTTATCAAAAAGTTTAGAAAGAAAAAGCAAAATAAAGGGGGATTCCTTTACTCCATTCCCAGGAGGCGAAGTGCTGAGCCTCTTTTGGGGATCTGTAGGGACTTTAGCAGCCGAGCTGTTGGCAGCAAACGGAAGTAGCCTGGGAATTGAATCCGGGTTGCAAAAAGGTGGAGGTGGGACGTGCCAAGTTAGTGGAGTAGCGCGAGGGGGAACTGCGGAGCTCCTAGGGACAAAGAAAGGCAGGAGCACACACTGCTCGTGGAATAGTGCGAAGAGGAGCTGCGAAACTCCTTCGCTAAGGAGAAGAAGAGTGGGTTGCCTAGTTGGTGGGGGAAGAGGCTCAAGGCACCTGCTTCTCTCAACAGCATCTTGCACCTTTAACGCGACATTATATTAGGGGACGATACAGAGTCGGAGCCATGTCTGCTCGTCGGAACCTTCTTTCTCTCGAATGCTTCTCGGGGATCTGCAGGTTCCCTTGAACCCTTAGCTCCAGCTCCCTGCGGTGCCGATATCTCCGAACTGATTTATTTCTTCGGAGAGACCTGATCCTGTAATGTTTTAGGGAGCACAACTCCCCTGTGTTTAGTGTCTCGTTGGAGCCCCTTTTTCCTTATGTTTTATAGTCGCCGTTTCGTCCGTCGTCCTTGGGGACTGGAGGGACCTGCTAGGGACCTGATGGCGGAGCTCCTCTATGAGCCTTGGAGGAGATCCTCAGGTCCTACTGCACATTGCTTCTAGCTCCCTGGGGCCTCCTCTTTTTGAAGGACTTCGTATTTCTTCGATTGTTTTGAATGAGATCATCAAGCTCTTGAGGATTCTCGTCGTGAGGGAGCATGTAGAGGTCCTACGGCATTATAGGAATGAGCTGCGGAGCTCCCCTGAGAAAGAAAAGTAGGAGAGCGCCACACTCATGGAACATCGTGAAAAGGAGCTATAGAGCTTCTTTGCCAATGAAATGGAGGAATGGAATACTATTTATGACTGCATGGTGAAAGACGTAGTTTCCCACTTGTAGGACGTGAAGGCTGAAACTTCGTGATTTTACCAGAAGCGCCATCTGTCCACCACCGTTGGGTGGAAGTTCCTGACTGAGTATTGGCACCAGCGCACTCGGAAGGTCCCTTTTTCCTTGAGGGACTTCGTGCTTTTAGTCACGCGAGGATCCTCACTTTCGAATTCCAACTGTCGAG
This sequence comes from Craterostigma plantagineum, assembly GCA_027422505.1. Lineage (NCBI taxonomy): Eukaryota > Viridiplantae > Streptophyta > Magnoliopsida > Lamiales > Linderniaceae > Craterostigma > Craterostigma plantagineum. The sequence continues at coordinate 17,511,362 of JAPQWV010000017.1, read as the reverse complement.
AATCGCGTAAAGGTCATGGACCATGCTGCTATCTCGTCATTCCGAGTTCCTCAGGAAACTCTGCTTCCTGCAATGCTTCGGGGGAGCTTAATTACCTTGGCGGGGACCTAATGGCGGAGTTCCTCTACAAGCATTGGAGGAGATCCTCAGGTCCCGTTGTTATGGCTTCTAGCTCCCTGGGGCATCCTCTTTCTCTGCCTTTTTCAGGGTGGTTATAGCCTGTAAGAAATTCTATGGCATTTTTTCCTTTCGAGATACGATGGTAAGGACTTGGGGATCTTAACTCTCCATGTTCGTAAGTTTCGTCGGATTTCCCTTCCTCCTCGTATTATATTTTTCTCACGGGACATGGCGGATGTTTCTGAGAACATTATTATCATGGCATGGTTATAGCGCCAGCTCGCTTATCAATTCGTAAGCCAAGTACGAATTCATGCCCTCGGTTGCAATGACCGTCTCATTGTCCTCGGGTGTCGCTTTGCGCTAGGCTCTCTTTGTCCTTAGCGAATTTAGTAACATAGGCCCGAAGATCCTAAAAAGTGGGGATCTCCCCCACCGTTTTACCCCGGTTCTAGCGCCAGCTACGCTGAGGTACCTATACATGTCGCAGGCCTTACTGAGGACCTTTGATGTCCTGTACGCCACAGCCCGTCAGCGGTGGTATCTTGTACGCCCTCATAGGCATCTTTCACGTCGCAGACCTGTGGCCTTTGATGTCGGGTACACCGCCGACCCGTCGGTCTTTGGCATCACTTCACGTCGCAGGCTATCAGCTTTTGATGTCGGGTACGCCGCCGACCCGTCGGTCTTTGGCATTGAGTATTTTTACAAGTGCACTGTTTATTATATCAGAGACTGTATATATTCCGACAAGGCGGTATTATCTTAAGGACATAATTAGTTTACCCTGGTTATAGCGCCAGCTTCGCTTCAACGCATGGTTATAGCACCCGCTTGCTTAATATCGGGCTCCTTACTAGAGTCATGAATTTTGAAAGTAATGAAGAAGTGGTGCTCCTTTGTCCTCGGTTAGTGATGAGGTCCCTGGCTCAGATCTCCGAAGGTTTAGACCTTCGACTGCTCAAGTGTACTATTTCGGGCTCTGCTGGAAATTGGAATTCCACTGCCCTGGGGCTTCTATTATGATAGGGATGTGAGCCCTAAATGGAGCTGGCCCTTATCTGGAGGAGGTGGGGTTTTCTGCCTCCGACTGGCACAGATCCCCCAGACTCCTTCTTGGTTACCTCCCAACCTTGCTTGATGACACGATCAATGAACTTCCTCAGTTGTTCCAGTAGGGAGGAACCTTCAATTTTATCAATTCCAGCTAAGAGCCTTATCAGTGCGGTATGCCTCTGCGTGTTAGCATGGAGCTGTCTCGCAGGTCCCGCGGATATTACTAACGAGGAGCTGGGCTTTGGGATCATGCGGATGTTCGTCAGAGTGGATCTGGGAACTGTCCTCCAGCAGAGCTTTATGTGGCAGCATGAAGCTCATGTTTTATCTCCCTCAATTTTTCAGGCGTTGTGGCCCTTTGGATCAGGCGCGTAGCTAGGGCTATCGATTTGGAACATATGAATACGCTCTTCTTGTATCCGCACGGAAACGCTCACAGATCCCATGAGGCGGGATGATAATATGTCGTGTGGAACTGCCTTACTCGCCCTCGAAAATCAGATCAAGCTGTCCGCTATCTTATACTTATTGAATCTTCGGACCTTTATAGGGGATCATGTCCCGGACGTCGGCGGAACTCCTGCCGTCAGGTGGGGCTGTGGCCCCTTCAATTTCTCCCGTGGTTCACCATTAGTTTTCTCACAGAACAACCCTTGGGTTTGAATTCGAGGTCCGTGATTATGGCAGCACAGAGATAGTTCGCCCTTATCGTTGTTCTCGTCAGGGACTTATATCCCACATGCTAACTTGCGCATCCCTTCTTGCCTTTCGATTACGTGCCCTTCAGGACCTTCGGGACAAGGTCCTCTAATTGTCATCTCCTTCCATGCTTCCCACAACTTCTCTATCTCCTTCTTATCTACCGTGAAATTGTCGATGCGATCCTCACGGATGGTCAAAACCCGGCTCGTCATTTTGGCCAAGTAGTCAATTCTACTACTTTCTTTTCTCGGGACCGGTTATGAATCTATGAATCAAACGTCATCCCATGCTCCTGTCTTCTTCGCAATCCTCCGAAAGTTAAGGCTTTGTATCATTCTTGGGAGCAGGGGATTTGAAGGTAGTGACGAAACGGAGCTCCTCTCCTATTGGGCTAATGATAAGGACCTCTGCTACAGATCTATAGGAGGTCGTAGATCCATATGTGTGCACCTCCCATCGCTGCTTCTGTGGCCCTTTGGTGATTAGAGGATCTGAGTTTTTTGGCGGTCGTCCATTGTCTGAATTCCCCGTTGCACTCCCCTAACTTGATGGTGCATTTCACCATTCTCCCGGGTAGATCTGACTGACTTATCGTCTGGTTTCATCCTCTGAAAGCACCTTGCTTCATAAAGTAGGTCGGCTTTGGGAGGTTCCTTTCTTTCTTTAGTAAGACGAAGTTACTGCTTCCAGGGAGAAATACGTCGCCAGCTTCGTCCCCTATTAGATGTTTTGTTGGGAGAGGTGTATTGTGGAGGTATTCCTTCAATTCTTCAAGGGTCTGTTCGCATTCTTTAGCCTACTCGTGCTCTTCGCTCTTTCGTATCACATTTGAAGAATAGGAGACTCTTCTTGGTTGAGAGCCACTAACCTCCTCATTGGTCTCTGGACCTCCCAAATCCCCTGGTAGGCATCTATGGCGCTGGGGACCCGCACCCAGAGGTGAAGTCCACCAGCTGGTTCACTCGGGGTGATGGAGAATAATCCCTGGGACACGCGTTGCCCAGGTCCCTACTTGGAAAAGCTTGTCTACTTTCTCCTTCAGGATCTGGGCTCTTTCAGTCTAGCACGGCTGGAGCTTCTATGTGATGGATCATCGTCTTGGTATGATAATGTGTGGTGATATCCGGGCGAACTCCGGTCATATACTTTGGATAAAATGCGAATAGGTCCGCATTTTTTTGTAGACATCCCCCAGCTCCTTGTCGGGATCTTCTTTATTTGGTCTTCCCTCCATGATGAGAGTAAAGGCTCTGGGGAGAATGGATGTGGCCTAATTTGGAGGAAGTGGGGGTTGTCTGCCCTTAATAGGTACAGATCCCCCTACTTCTTTTTTCGGCGAGTTTGGAGTCATGTTTGCCCTCGCGGCCAACAATCTCACAGGATCTGCTGAGCTCGAGACTTTTGCCTGCTCAGTTGCACGATTTTGGGGCTCTGTTGGAGGTGGGATCCACCTTGCCTCTGCTCCTATTATGCTAGGTATGTGAGCCCTAATCAGCATTGGCCCTTAGAAGTGACAGGGGTTGTCCGCCCTTAGTCGGCACAAATCCTCCGAACTTCTTCTCTGCCACCTTCAGACGTTGGTCGAGGCCATGATCTACGAACTTCCTTCGATATTCTGGTAGGATGGGCCCTTCAATTTCATCCTTCATATGATGGTAATCGTTAGTATGATGCATGTATTTAATATGGTGTCAAGAATGTAAATGAAAATGAGATTTAGATGGTCTCAGAGTTTTGGCTAAGAGCCTTCTTATCACGGGATGTCTCCCGGATAATGTTTGGATTTCCACCATGTGGTTGCGTAACGGTGGGGGGTTCCGTAGGACCTAAGGAGATATCTCGACATAGGGGCCTCTCAGATCCTTCATGGAGCTGATTTGGTAGACCTCTGACAGGAGGATTGGTGTTTTGCCATCACAGTGGAGCTGGTTCAGAGATCCCCCAAAAGCAAATCTCCGCGTGCAACCGAGGCACAAGACTTGGAGATTTCGGACTCATGACTCGCGTCTTTGTTTCCAGGCAGCTGGTCTTTGATAAATCCCCTGGTGGTTTTTCTATGCTCGTGGAGAGCAAGGGTCATAGGTCCGATCTGACAGGTAGGTCCTTCTTACGTATTTTCTTCGTTACTGATGCGGAGCTAGTCTTTGGAGATCCCCATTAGATGATTGAATCTTTCCATGCCAGCGAGGAACATGGCTTATAAACTCCGAACGGAGAAATCGAGCCTTCGTACGTTAGTGCGGAGTCGAGCTTAGGTCGGGTCTTTGACTGATTTAAAGTTCCTAAGCATCAATGATCTGTTTCGGAAACCATGCCTCAGCTTTCAGATGATGGCGGGGCTGTTGCGCCTTTGCCTAGAGAGAATGGGGGTCGTCTGCCTTTATACAGCATAGATGCCCAATACTCCTTGTTGATCACCTTCAAATCATGCTTGCTACCGTGACTGCCACCACTTTAAGGTGTTCCGTCATGACGAGCCACTTGATCATATCCTTTAAATAACAACAATTGTTAGTGTGGTGCATATATTTATCATGATAAAATAATATATAATAGAGAATAAGATCTAGGGGGCTAGGGTCCAGGCTAAGAGCCTTAAGTGCGGGATGTCTTCCATGGATTTTCGTGTGCCCACGTAGAATGGGCTTTTTGTCTCCCGTGGATCTTCGGCCGTCAGCGTGGAGCTTGGCTTGTAACTCCCACGTACCGTTGGACCTCAGCATGGAGCATGACTTCTAGGTCCCCACGGACCTCCGTGTGCAAGGTGAGGAGCTTGACTTGTATCTCCTGCGGATCTTCAGATGTCGATGTGGAGTCGGACTTCTTTGCAAATACGGAGTCGGTCTTTGTAAACCTCAGTGGGCCTCCACCAAGGAGTTGAGTTTTACGGATCAACTTGGAGCTTGGCTCTTAGATTCCAAATATAGGGGCTCAGGCCTTCATGGAGCTGGGCTTTTTAAGACTTCTGCTGGTGCGGAGCTAGACTTTCGGGCTTCCGCCAGTGCGGAGCTGGGAGGTCCCAGATGCGGAGCTTCGGGCTTCCTGCCAGCGCAGAGCTGGGAGGTCCCGAATGTGGAGTTTCGGGTCTTTGGCAAGCGCGGAGCTGCGTTTTAACTCTTTCGATTCAGGCGTCGGAGCTGTATCTTAGGTCCCTCAGACCTTCGCATGCTGGCGTGGAGCTGTGCTTCTTTGCTTTTATTCCAGCGCGGAGCTGGGTTTCAGCTGATTCGGAGATCCCCCGTAGCGGACTTCACGTGCTGGCGAGGAGCTCGGCACGGAAATCTCAAACACATAGATCCTATCTTTATTTCCAGCCGAAGTTTGTCTTCGTAATTCTCCAGTGGTTCTTCACAAAGGGGTCAGGCTTTGCGCGTAGAGCTTGGCTCTTAGATCCCACATATAAGAGCTCAGGTCTTGGTGCCAGCACGGAGCTGGGGAGATCCAGAATGCAAAGCTTCGATATTCTTGCCAGCGCGGAGCTGGGCTTTTAGGTCTCGAAGAGGGAGCTTCGAATCTTCTTGCCAGCGTGGAGCTGGGCTTTTAGATCCTGAAGGGGGAGCTTTAGGTCTTCTAGCCAGCGCAGAGCTGGGAGGTCCCGAGCTTCGAGTCTTCGTGCCACCCCGGAGCTAGGAGATCCCGAATGCGGAGCTTCGGGTCTTCGTGCCAGCGCGGAGCTGGGAGGTCCCGAATACGGAGCTTCGGGTCTTCATGCCAGCGCGGAGCTGGGATTTGAGGTCCCTTCTGACCTTTGTACACCATTGTGGAGCTGGACCTCCAAGTCCTTCAGATGCTCAGGTGCATGATTCGGGCTCTGTTGGCCATTGAGGTTCCCAGTGTCTCGCACTCCTACTATGACAGGGACATGAGTCCTGACTGAAACTGGCCCCCATATGGAAGAGGTGGACGTCGTTTGCCTTTAGTTTGCCCAGTTCCTACAGACTTCTCCTCACCCACCTTCGGATCTTGCTCTGGGCCATGGTCAGTGACCTTCCTCAGTTTGCCGCCAAAATGAGTCATTCAATTTTATCCTTCAAGAGACATCAATTGTTAGAATTGAGGTCATATTATCACATGGTATATAAATGAAAATAAAATTTAAAGGATCCTGGAGTTTCGGCTAAGGGTCCCTTCATCAAGAAAGGTCTCCAGGCTGGTGTCAGTATGTCTTCTGGATCCTCATAGTGGTGTGAATCTCCATGAGATTCTTGGCGGAGACTCCCAGGGTTCCTGGGGGTGAGGCCGTGGCGTTGGAGGTCCGCCTGGGTGTTCTGAGATTCCTTTAAGATTCATCTGTATCTTCTTGCTCGTCTTCATCATCTCAGGCCTGTGTCTCAGGTCCTGGCCGCTCCTCAACATGTTTGGCAGTTTCTGGAGGTCCTCCCTCCCATATTACGGGTCTAGGTTATTCGATATGGGCAGATTTTCCTCCATTGACGTCACGCGTGTTTCGTTTTGCCCCAGCAGAACAGAGGAGGACAAAAAGCAGTAAATCCTCAGCACAACTTCGCACAGTCACAGTAAAAATTACTCACGCCTTCAACTCGAATTTCCCACAGACGGCGCCATTTGATATGGGGCAAACCCAATCAACAGAATTTATATGTGTGGGGAAGGGAAATTTATATAGCCGGAGAATGAATATTGGAAGTTTTTAAGGGCGTAAGGTGCTGTCTTTATGATGGGGACGTAATGGGGACCTGTTTGGGGCATTGGGGACCTGTGGGACGTTTGTGGGACATTGGGGCGTATTGGGGGAACTGTTTGGGACATTGGGGATCTGTCTGGGAGCATATTTGGTACGCTGGGGACCTATTTGGACGCGTTGGGAACATGGGTGGACCTGTTTGAATGTGTTTGGAATGCGGGGGACCTACTTGAAGACGTAAACGAAATAACACAAGGATTTACGTGGTTCGGATCTTTGCAGATCCTACGTCCACGGGGCACTAAAACTGGTTTTCACTATACCCGGGAGAGTTACATGCTCACAACTCACTTTCGCTCATATAGGTTAAAGATCTAGTGGAAAAGAACTATTACCGTGAGAAAGAGAGATTTCTAGGTGTTTTTTTGTGTGTGAGAAAGTGTTAGAATAAGAATCGTTGTTGTGAGAAATGGCCAAGTCTCTCCTTTTATAGCAGCTCCCAACGGCCTTCCCAAGTATATTCCAGGATTTCCGGGGGACGTACCACCTAGGGTGCTTAGGAAATATGACTGATTGCTTGATGGAATGACCTCTGTGACAGTTACAGTGAGGTGCTCAGTGATATCTCCCTGTTATAAAGCGACACGCGTCCCTGCAACTGCCTTTCTTCCTTTTCGCTTTTCCTGCGCCTTTATACACAACGGTTCTTCCTCTTTTATCCGGTCAAGACTTGTGCTCGTCAGGTCCCTGCAGGTCCTTCTTCCTAGGCTCGTACTCACTATGGGCCCTTCTTCTTCCTGGGCTTTATTGGGCCTTTCCTTATTTTTTGTTTTATCGGCCCATCTTAGTTGATTCCACATCAATGTCGTTATCAGAAGAACACACCTACAGAAGTACAGATAAGGGCAACATATTAGCTCAAATCAGGTTAAACGAGAACTTATTCATCGGTCGAGTTATTGATGAAAAATAGAAACCCCTAATATAAATATCGCAATGGATAGTTAGTCTCACAACCTAAAAGGACTCATGGTGTGCCATTGATCACAAGAGCAAGAAGACCATTAAAAACGTAGTAACAAAACTCGGGCTTCAAACCCTGAGTTTCACTTAAGACTGTAATGAAATAACTCAATATCATTAAAAACAACACAACATTCACTCCCTACTGAGGCATCCTTCTTATCTTGATAGGTACCTCATATGGAATTTGACTTTAAATCATTGTCATCACCGCAGGTATTATGGTGGCAAAGATTCCCTACCGGTATATTTCCCATGTCCTGAACTAAGTAAGAAAAAATTTATGCACTATTCAACGGGTTAAACAAAAAAAAGAGGAAAGAAAGAAATTCAAACAAGTTTAACCAACGTTCAGTGACAAGTAAGTCCACACGCGATCGTTACCCGAACTTCGTAATCTGTTATAAAGCTTCGGATTAAGCCCTTATACGTATAAAGTTTACATTTCATTTCATTCTGGTACTTTTCCCGCAAATAGTAAGACCCATATCTTGAAGAAACATTTCCTGTGAAAGCTCTAGACATGAAAGAAAACAATATAAGGGTAGTACCTCTTAATCTTCGATATATCAACGTAAGCAATCGAGAATATTAATATTCTGATTAACTTAAAAAGTTTCTGTGAATAACTCAACTTAAACTGATTAGAAGTTAAACGATAATCAACCGAAAATGGCAAACCGACATCAAACTACATGTCTCATACCTGAAGAATATAGATACCGACAGTGCCAAATGATGAGACCAAGCGATAAGGCCAGAACCGGAGATTATCTAAAAGACAAGATCGGTTGAAGTATGAAGTCATTAATTGATTTCAACCAAGGACAAACCCATCCAGAATCTAAGTTTGAAATTCGAATATATTTTCAAATCAGTTTTAGGTACAACGACATTAAAGACAAATGCAGAGCATGAAATTCTGTTGGATTTTAATAAATCAAATGGGTTTTGGGCCCAAATGGGTATTAACCCATTAATAAAATCAGTTCCAGTTTTAATTAAATCGGGAAGCCATCGAATGTCGAAACGAGAAATCGTTGAAAGATTACGAATATATGTTTCACGGGGAATCTAACGAATATTAATAGGTCAAAACCGAATTCGGGTGAATGAGAAATTAATTTTCGAAGTTGGCCCAATAATGATTAAAAATGGTTGATAGTGTTTAAGTGGGGGATTAAGTGTCCCACATTGGTTAGACACTAAGAAAATCTTCACCATATATATAAAAACCCATGTGGGTTTATTCCAAAGGGCTTGCCATGTGGATGGATTTAAATGGGCTTAAATGGGTTTAAATGGGCTTAAGTGGGCTTAGTGGGCTTGAGAAACTTAACGGAGCACCGACGAGCACCGAGCCCGTGCCCGAGGCCGAGCCGTGCCGTGCCAAAGTGCGCAATGGGCGCTTTGAGGCGCGCACTTTGCACTTTGCACTTCGCATCGGAGCGAGGAGCATTGAGGAGCTACTTAAATTTTTCCTCCGGTGGGCGGCGACGGTGCCGGTGACGTGGTAGTTGCGGTGAAGATGAGGTGGCACTGCGTCAGCACTGATTGGGCAGTCCAGATGAGGTGGCGTGATCCAATGGATCGTCTGGGCCGCAGTGGGCTGTTGAGCTGATCCGGCCCAACTAGAGGTGTCGGTCGGCCCCACAAGAGGTGTCGGTCGAGCCGCCAGTGGGTCAGGTCAGAGAATCGGGCCGCCGCCGGTGGGACACGCCTGAGATTCGGGCTGTCGGCCCGAGAATCGGGCCTGTAAATAAACCGACAGTCCAATAAGTTTTAAATATTGCATTTAGGCCCCAGGGAAATTATAAAAGCAGTCCAGGAAGTTCTTGAAATTGCAATTAAGCCCCTGCGCGAGAAAATCTATAAATAGACCCTCATGAATTGAAAATATTAATTCACTTCAACCCGAAAATTTGCATATTTCACTCCCAAACACCCCTATTTCCCGAAGTAAGAAAAACTCAATTTGGAGTACGATTCGTCGAAAAATTCTAGTTTGTGCCGCGATTAAGAATTAAGAAAATGTCGTTGTATCTTGGGGACGATCGCTGTTAACTGAAAGCACTGTATATCGGGGCGATTTCGTCTTACGGACAGTGTGTTCAACACACGCCTCGACTACGTCGACGGTCATGGATAGTCTTCATCAACTCCAGGCCTATTTATTCTTCATGTTGTGTATAATAGTTATCACCTATGTGCTCATCATCATCTGGGTACTCACGAACTGTACCTGCGTTTGAAGACACTCCATCTTCCGACTATCTACTGCCGAAGTGTATCTATTGCCAAAGCTCTCTGCCGCCGACCAGACGCAACCGAAAAAACAACAATCGTAAGACGAATTCTGTTCTTGATCTGATCGATGGCAACCAACGCATCAACGATTCCTGCCAGCAGTCACGCCGAACGTCCTGCCAAGTTCAACGGGACGGAGTTCAAACGTTGGCAGCAAAAGATGATGTTCTACCTGACGACGCTCCACCTTGTCCGATTCCTAAAGGAGTACGCTCCTACGGTGACAGAAGTCGCCCCACCAGCTGAGGGTGAAAACCCTAACGACGCAGACTATGCTGCTCGTGTCGCTCAATCTGAGCAAGAAAAGGTTACGTTAGACGCATGGAATCATAATGATTTCATGTGCCGCAAGTATATTTTGAACGCCCTAGACGATTCCCTATACAACGTCTATGCAGTGGCTATGACTGCGAAAGAGTTGTGGGATTCGTTGGACAAGAAGTATAAGACTGAAGATGCCGGACTGAAAAAATTTATCGTCGGCAAATTCCTGGATTACAAGATGACCGACTCTAAGCCGGTGTTGGACCAAGTCCGTGATCTGCAGCTGATTATCCATGATATTCATGTCGAAAATATGCAGATCAGCGAAACCTTCGAGGTAGCTGCGATTATCGAGAAGCTGCCGCCTCTGTGGAAGGATTTCAAGAATTACCTCAAGCACAAACGAAAGGAGATGGGGCTTGAGGACCTGATTGTGTGGCTTCGGATCGAGGAAGATAACCGAAAGAGCGAAGCCAAGAACAAGAGGGGCAATATGGAGGCGGGAGCAAACTTGGCCGAGCCGAGCTATGGAAACAAGCGTAAATGGCCAGGTCCGCCGCAAAAGAAGCAAGACCCGAATTCCAAAAGAATTAAGGGCAATTGTTATAACTGCGATAAACCAGGGCATATGGCCAAAGATTATCGTAAAAAGAAGAGAGTTAATAAGACTCGGGCGCATCTCATTGAAGAGAAGCAGCTGGCGACAGACATGTCGGAGCTAGATCTGACTGCAATCGTGTACGAGGCAAACGTCGTGGAATATCCAAACTACTGGTACATCGACCTCGGAGCAACGCGCCACATCTGCTCCGACAAAGAAATGTTCTCCACCTACACGGCTATTTCGGGTAGGACTCTCTATATGGGGAACGCGGCGACGTCCAACATCGTAGGATTGGGACGGGTGGTGCTGAAGATGACCTCAGGCAAGGAAGTGACGCTTGTGGACGTGCTGCATGTCCCAGACATCCGCAAGAATCTGGTGTCCGGCGCTCTACTTAGTAACGCTGGATTTAGACAAGTGTTTGAAGCTGGAAATTCGTTCTGACCAAGAATGGTCATTTTATTGGCAAAGGTTACCTCGAGAAGGGCCTTTTCAAGTTATCTGTAATGCCTGTAAAACGCGATATTAAGATCGCTGATATTAATAAAGCCAGTTCTTCTTACTTGGTTGAGTTGTCTAATTTATGGCATGGTAGATTAGGACACGTGAGTTTAAACAAACTGAAAAGGTTAATAAGTTTAAACTTACTTCCACAAATGGAGATTGATTCACAACACAAGTGTGAAATCTGCATAGAAGCAAAAATGGCCAAGGCACCATTTGTATCTGTCGAAGGAAACAGTTCACCACTAGAATTGATACATACTGATATATGCGATCTGAAATTCGTGCAAACTAGAGGTGGAAAGAAATACTTTATTACGTTTATCGACGATTGCACGAAGTACGGTCACGTATATCTTTTAAGTGGTAAAGACGAAGCTCTTGATACCTTCAAAAGATATAAGAATGAAGTTGAGAATCAACTTAATTCTAAGATCAAAATAATAAGAAGTGACAGAGGAGGAGAATACGTGGCACCGTTTGTGGAATTTTGCCGAGAACATGGTATTATTCATCAGACGACGGCACCATATTCACCTCAATCAAATGGCGTTGCTGAACGCAAAAACAGACTCTTAAGGAGATGATGAATGCGATGCTAATAAGTTCAGGGCTACCTCAAAATTTGTGGGGGGAAGCCATACTGTCATCAAATCGCATTCTAAATATGTTGCCACACAAGAAACGGGATAAAACACCATACGAATTGTGGAAAGGTAGACAACCTTCCTACGGATATTTTAAAGTGTGGGGGTTCCTAGCAAAGGTCGTAGTACCTAAACCAAAACAGGTCAAGATAGGACCAAAAACGGTTGACTGCATTTTCATTGGATATGCAGAAAATAGTAATGCATACAGATTTCTGGTGCATAAATCATAAATTCCCGACATGAATTCTGGGATGATTATTGAATCGAGAAATGCTGTTTTCTTTGAGAACATCTTTCCAATGAAGGAGAGAAAAGAAATAAGTTGTAAAAGAAATTATGAAGCCGTTGAAGTTTCGCCTCCAGAAGTTGAGGAACCACGGCAAAGTAAGCGTAAAAAAGTGGCCAAATCATTTGGGCCTGATTTCCTAACATATATGTTAGACGATGAACCTAGGACAGTGCAAGAAGCTCTGTCGACTCCAGAAGCTCCGTTCTGGAAAGAAGCTGTAAACAGTGAAATTGAATCCATCATGCAGAATCACACTTGGGAGTTAGTAGATCTCCCTAAGGGGTGTAAACCTTTAGGATGCAAATGGGTCCTTAAAAGGAAATATAAAACTGATGGATCAATTGAGAAATATAAGGCTCGTTTAGTAGCCAAGGGATATTCCCAAAAGGAAGGGTATGATTTCTTCGATACATATTCACCCGTAACGAGAATTACGTCAATACGGGTTCTATTTGCTATTGCAGCATTGCATGATCTCGAGATACATCAAATGGATGTAAAAACGGCATTCCTAAATGGAGATCTCGAAGAAGAAATCTAGATGAATCAGCCTGAAGGGTTTGTAATACCTGGACAGGAAAACAAAGTGTGCTGACTCGTGAAGTCGCTTTACGGGCTTAAACAAGCACCAAAGCAATGGCACGAAAAATTCGATATGACTATGCTATCGAATGGGTTCAAAATCAATGAGTGTGACAAATGTGTTTACATTAAGGGCACACCCGATGAATTCGTGATTGTCTGTTTTATGTAGACGACATGTTAATCACGGGAAGCAATCATAAAATGATTGTAAATACGAAGATTATGCTGAAAAATAATTTCAGTATGAAGGATATGGGTTTGGCTAATGTCATAGTAGGGATAAATGTCTATAAGACTCCCGAAGGAATTATGCTGACGCAATCTCATTATATTGAGAAAGTGTTGAAGAAATTTAATGCTTTCGATGATCCTCTGGCTAACACGCCTGTAGATCTAAATCTACATCTGGCCAAAAACAGAGGAGAACCCGTATCACAGCAAGAATATGCTCGAGTGATTGGCAATCTAATGTACCTAACTAACTGCACTCGACCTGATATAGCATATTCAATTAGTAAACTTAGCAGGTTTACAAGTAATCCTGGGAGTAGTCATTGGATAGCCTTGAGAAGGGTGCTAAGATATCTGAAGCACACGATTAATCATGGCATACTCTATACGAGATATCCAGCAGTTCTTGAAGGATACTGCGATGCCAACTGGAAATCTTATAGCAAAGACTCCAAGTCCACGAGTGGTTATGTATTTACCATTGGTGGTGGAGCAATTTCTTGGAAATCCTCCAAGCAAACGTGCATAGCTCGATCTACGATGGAATCGGAGTTTATTGCACTAGACAAAGCCGGCGAAGAGGCAGAATGGCTTCGAAATTTTTTGGAGGATATTCCTTGTTGGAATAAGCCTGTACCGCCTATTATGATACATTGCGACAGCGTGGCTGCAATTGGTAGGGCACAGAATAGTATGTATAACGGTAAGTCTCGGCACATACGTCGAAGACATAATACCGTACGACAACTGATCTCTAGTGGAATAATCTCTATTGACAATGTAAAGTCTAAAGATAATATAGCAGATCCTTTGACTAAAGGCATTGCTAGAGATCAGCACTATAACGCAGTAAGGGGAATGGGGCTTAAAAACCACACACCCAAGAACGAGCTTGGTGGTAACTCAACCAATATGAGTGGAGATCCCACAAATTTGGTTCAATGAGACAACTAAGGTGGGTGTAGTTCAGTAGCTTACTTGGATTTTTAATAAGCTCATTCTCATAAGCTGCCCAAGTAATTATCCGAAGACGTGTGGTAAAGGGTAAGCAATTTTGCTTTTAATGATGGCTATACCTGATGGTGGAGTATTTCGGGATACTCTAGGATTAAAGTCATAATAGTCGATCACCTATATAAGTGAGAAGTGGGGCCGCTTCAATATAACACTTATGAAACCAAGATATGGTCCAAGGCCGAAATGGACACAACGTGGAAATTAGATTCGTCACTGTGTGTACGCTGTTGTCTTAATTTACACAAAAGCTGTCAGTTCAAGACATCATGTTCACTGAACAGCGAGTAAATTCGATTGCGTTTCACTAGGGAAGGTTCAAAGCCACAAGCTACCTATCCCGATGCGGTGACGGGTCGTCGAGTTTTACCTACAAGAGTCAGCATGCATAGCATTTGCATTAATTTCCATTCATGTGGGGGATTGTTGGATTTTATTAAATCAAATGGGTTTTGGGCCCAAATGGGTATTAACCCATTAATAAAATCAGTTCCGGTTTTAATAAAATCGAGAAGCCATCGAATGTCGAAACGAGAAATCGTTGAAAGATTACGAATATATGTTTCACGGGGAATCTAACGAATATTAATAGGTCAAAACCGAATTCGGGTGAATGAGAAATTAATTTTCGAAGTTGGCCCAATAATGATTAAAAATGGTTGATAGTGTTTAAGTGGGGGATTAAGTGTCCCACATTGGTTAGACACTAAGAAAATCTTCATCATATATATAAAAACCCATGTGGGTTTATTCCAAAGGGCTTGCCATGTGGATGGATTTAAATGGGCTTAAATGGGTTTAAATGGGCTTAAGTGGGCTTAGTGGGCTTGAGAAACTTAACGGAGTTTTGGCCCAAATAACAGCCCGGTGCGAGTCGGTGCCTCGCACGACGAGCACCGAGCCCGAGCCCGTGCCCGTGCCCGAGGCCGAGTCGTGCCGTGCCGTGCCAAAGTGAATGGGCGCTTTGAGGCGCGCACTTTGCACTTCGCACGACGCATCGGAGCGAGGAGCATTGAGGAGCTAATTAAATTTTTCCTCCGGTGGGCGGCGACGGCGACGGTGCCGGTGACGTGGTAGTTGAGGTGAAGATGAGGTGGCGCTGCGTCAGCACTGATTGGGCAGTCCAGATGAGGTGGCGTGATCCAATGAATCGTCTGGGCCGCAGTGGGCTCTTGAGCTGATCCGGCCCAACTAGAGGTGTCGGTCGGCCCAACAAGAGGTGTCGGTCGAGCCGCCGGTGGGTCAGGTCAGAGAATCGGGCCGCCGCCGGTGGGACACGCCTGAGATTCGGGCAGTAAATAAACCGACAGTCCAATAAGTTTGAAATATTGCATTTAGACCCCTGGGAAATTATAAAAGAAGTCCAGGAAGTTCTTGAAATTGCAATTAAGCCCCTGCGCGAGAAAATCTATAAATAGACCCCTCATGAATTGAAAATATTAATTCACTTCAACCCGAAAATTTGCATATTTCACTCCCAAACACCCCTATTTCCCGAAGTAAGAAAAACTCAGTTTCGAGTACGATTCGTCGAAAAATTCTAGTCCTTGTGCTGCGATTATGAATTAAGAAAATGTCGTTGTATCTTGGGGACAATCGCTGTTAACCGAAAGTACTGTATATCGGGGCAATTTCGTCTTACGGACAGTGTGTTCAACACACGCCTCGACTACGTCTACGGTCATGGATAGTCTTCATCAACTCCAGGCCTATTTATTCTTCATGTTGTGTATAATAGTTATCACCTATGCGCTCGTCATCATCTGGGTACTCACGAACTGTACCTGAGTTTGAAGACACTCTATCTTCCGACTATCTCCTGCCGAAGTGTATCTATTGCCAAAGCTCTCTGCCGCCGACCAGACGCAACCGAAAAAACAACAAATTCAAGGCTGCACAAAGAATTGCAGATCAGTTGGCTTAACTATTTTGGTGATAGCGCGTTTCAGACCAACCAATATTCAGAAATAGAAAACAGACCCATTTTGGGTAAAATACATTAAATGCGGTTACTGAGCAGAGTCTTCTCAGAGGAACGAATACATTTTCAAGACTGAAGAATAAATAACTTTCGAACTAATTTTCAAGGAACTCAAATATTCAAGCGATCGACGTGAATCGAAAGTGCACTTAACTAGAACGAGAGAAAATATTCATTCAAGTGAAATTGAGAGATTTCCATACCAACGGAATGTAAAAAGCTGTCGGAGTATATGGATTGTTTTCATACGACTGTTTTAAGTGAGTCACCAGAATAGCTAAGTAGGTCTTAACTAGTAGGTTACACGAGTGTACGATGTTAACTGAATTTCTACTGAAATCCTACCTTAAAATGAGAAGAGAAGTAGGAGGTTTGCTCCGAACTTACACAAACATATCACTGTTATCAATCAGTCACACACACAAACAACTCAGTTCATCAACCGGTTGCACTCATATTCCGCAAACTCGGTTATGCTATCAGTCAACGGAACTATCGAATCATAAACCGAAAATAGGAAGTGTTTATTCACCCCCTCTAAGCACGTTAATCGATCCTAATACAAAGGTTGAATACCATCCTAAAATTGAAAATCGATGAGAACAAAACCTAATCGGCAGACGGCACCATTAGGATACAAGTCAAGAACTTATTCCTTACGTTCCTTTAGAATATTAAGATTGGTTGTACAGAAAACTAAAACAATAACAATAGTAATGTATAGAAAATATATTATATCAATGAAAACATATTTTTTATGGATGTTAATCACACTAGTAGAGAATAAGCAATAGGCGACGGCACTATGGGCGACGGTTGTGCAAAATCCGTCGCCCATAATAGAAGCGGTGGCATTATGGCATTATGGTAATTTTTTGAAGAGGAAGAAGCATAGTCACCGAACAATGATTACGTGAAACAAGCCTCTGAAACAAAGTATAAAAATCATACTACTGCATAGATAATAAAGAATGTTAAACCATATAAAAAAGATAATGACGAGTATAGATAGATGAAACTATATACTAGATGTAGATCTGAAAACCTGAAGAAAACCTTAATCCTTAGCCATTGATAACTGCAAAAAGCTTCTACACGAGACCGTCAACAATCTGTCGTCTGTTATGTTGCTGCATAAATATTAAATGTTATCATGATATATCAAAAAGAAAATGATGATGCAATCGTATAATATTGTTGATCTGAAATTGGTGTAAAGAGTCTACATTTCTATTCCTTAAATAATTGAAAAACAAAACATTTGAAAACATAGCTATGGATATATAAAACCAAGCATCTCTAACTTTTTGCTGCATATTTAAAAGATGAGGAGGTTTGCTATGGTGCCCACGCTGATTTCGTAATTACAGCTCATTTTCTCCCACTCCGGCGATGGCATCACCTCTGTCGCCCCTCTTAGCTTCCTCATAACCTCCGTTGTCCATCTTCCACGCACTCATTTATCAGAAATTCATATTATACTGCAATTTTCTCGTACATAGCTGAGATGATGAATTTCTGATAAATGAGTGCATGGAAGATGGACAACGGATGTTATGAGGAAGCTAAGAGGGGCGACGGAGGTGATGGCATCGGCGGAGTGAGAGAAAATGAGCTGTAATTGCGAAATCAGCTATGGTGCTCACGGTAGGTGGGCACCATAGCAAACCTATGTAAAAGCTACAATCATAAATAAAAGAGGAGTGCACAAATGAGGCATAAACCATCCATGTAGATCTGAAAATGATGCAAAAAGTGAATGATTGATAAGCCTTTATCAAGTGAAAAAGATTCCAATACAGTGTTATCATGATGTAAAATAAAGAATCCCTTCCTTCACCCACTGCATAAATATTAGAAACATCATCAATAAAAAAAAGAAACAACAAATAAGAAATGAATGTACAAAACCATGAAAAATATATACCATTGATGTAGATCTGAAAATCCGCGAGCAAATCTAAGGAGAAATAGAGCCCTTTGTCGACTTTAAACGGAGAAAATGATTTGCTCAACTGCCCAAAACCAAGAGCATTCAATATTCGCGAAAAACAATCTACTAGTCGAAGTAGAGGAAGGTATCAAGCATTGGTGTAAGATCTAAGTGGTGGATATAGACGGCGAGAAATTCAGAGAAACAAAGATAGATAGAAAAGAACCTTTGGCGGAGAATAGAAAAATAATACCACGGAGGCATTGAAACTGAGAGTTTATAAAGACTTTGATAGGATGCCGCTAGGGTTATGTGAAAGCGCAATGTAGAAAACACGACTATTCGACTTAATTGCAACTCAACTTCGCCCTGTATTTCACGCTTTTTATTTATTTACTTTCGTCGGTCTATATAAAGACTTCAAGTAGCACATTTGACAGTAGGTACAAAATGTATTTCGTCCTCAATCATATCTTCCTCAATTCGTATAATGCTTGTATGAAATGTATAACAATATCCAACCTGTTTTCGCTGATTGAATTTCAATTTTTCATAGAGAACAATTGATAGTTTCGAAAATTAGTAATATATAATAGGTAGTGAATTTCGAAATATAGTAGTAAGAAGTTTGAAACCTAAGGGAAGTGGTTCATTTCGAAATTCGGGAGGAGCCCATGGGAGAATTTCAAAACTTAGGTGTAATTTTGGAAATTATGGGTAACTTCGAAATACAAGCATAGTTTCGAAATTTCTTTAATCTGGGAGAAGAAATTCGAAACAAGTAGCCAAGAAAAGTTCAAAACTAGCTTACTAAGGAGAAATTCGAAACCTAGGTGTTGCATTTCGAAATTCTTATGGGAGAAGTTCGAAACCTAGTAGAAGTTCGAAATAGTGTACGAAAATTCTTATGAGGGATTCGAAATTCCCCAAGTTTATTTGGAAATTCTCTTGTAAAGGGTTAACACTAAAGAAATGTTAAAATAAGAGAAATTCGAAACTCAAGTAATAGAATTTCGAAATTCGTGGTGAAGTTCGAAACTAGAGGAATTTCGAACTATCTTTCGAAATTTCCTTCAAGAGTTTCCAAATTCCCTAATAAGGGATTTCGAAATTCTTAGGAAATTAATTATTACTAAAGAATGACTAATACAAGGCTTAAAATATTAACATTTGGCTTGTGAGGTAAGTGTCATGATTCTTTAGAAACTAGCTAGTACACGATAAGTATGGGAGGATGAGTATTTGAAATCAAAAGTCAAGTTAGAAAGCAACCTAAAGCTAAAGTAATAACAATAATTGAAAGCTTTATGATGAGAACATAGAAAGAAAGGAGTCATTAGGCGAAATCTTCAAAGAACAAGGTTAGAAAGGAGGCGAAGAACTCAAATAGTAACCATAACGCAGCTTGGATTAGGTAAGGGTTCTTTGTATAATTTTTATATTTATAATTAGGGTTGGGCTTGTCTAAGTTATTAAGCATGGAAATCACATAAGCTCATGTTCTTTAGGGTATTTGATTTTTGAAAAGGATGAACATAGTTTAGAGTTCATATGATATTCATCTTGTTCTTGATAAATCATGTTTGATCGAAAGTCTTAACAAGTTTGAAACTCAAATAGTGTTTTTATATGGTTTCGAAAGCTAGGTTCTTATAAGTATGATTTTCGAAAGATTGGTGTTGAATTAAGAGAGTTTCGAAATTGGGATTGTGTTAGCACTTGAGAATTTCAAAATTTAAGTTGTTTTTGGCACATGAAATTCGAAATAAAGTTCGAAACACAATTTTGAAATGAGTTTGGAGAATTTCGAAACTCATTTCGAAAATGAGTTTCGAATTTCTCATTTAGGGGCTAATTTCTAATTAGGGTTTTTGAGGGCTTAAAATTAATTTAGAGCCCAAGGAGAATTTCGAAACTAGAATTTCGAAACCGACCATGGTTTCGAAATTAACTTTCGAAAAACATCACTTTCGAAATTTGGTAAGATTTCTTTTCCAATTTGGTCAAAGTTCGAAACTTGTATCAATTTTGAAGTGTAATAAATTTCGAAACTTATCTTAAGTAAGTCTTTCGAAATATTTTTATAACTAATAAGGATTTCGAAATTATTACAACTTTCAAAATTAGGGATTTTGAAATTTATAAAAATCGAAACTGGGATTTTCAAACTATGATAATTTCGAAACTAGTCCAAGTTCTAAACAACTTTCGAAAAACCCTAATTATATAATTAAACCAACATATATTAACCTTATAACATTTCTATAAGGTTCGAGGGTTAGGCAACTTACGTTAAGCTAAGTAACTAAGAATACCAGGTAAGTGGGAACCTCAACTACAAAACATAAATTACTTGTTTGCGTTTAATTTATGTGATTATCTGCTTCAGTGATTTTATGTGCTGTGAATTATTTGCAACTTACCACTGCATGTAGTAAAGCAATTTATTTTATTATTCGCATGGCATAATCATATGCACACATGTTTCATTTGGGGGATTTCTAGGTGTGAACGTGCACGGTATTTATCGCCTGAGAGCGAATGATATTTGCCAATATAGGCATCTGATGTCGACTCACAGTTGAGTCAGGGCTACTTCTATGGCACCATGGCGGCGAGGTGCGTCGTCGGATTTATGTATGTATATGAGTTTGGGCAAATGAATGCCCTGTATGCGGTAAGGTATGTTTGTGTATGAATTCGGGTGAATGAATGCCCTGTTTGCGGTAAGATGCTACCTGGAGGGTGCGGCCTGAGGAAACGACACATGGGGTAACCTTGATGTAAGCTACCTCGGCATAGGCTACCAACGTGAGCAAACGCATGGCAACGACTTGGGACGGGGCGACCTAGAGAAACCTGGCGTAGGCACCCAACGTGGGTCGCTGTCATATTTATTCATATTGGATCTGAGCTCCTGTATGGTGCATAGTAAGATCAGCCGAGGGCCCTTAGTGAAATAAAAACGATGTTATTATGGTAATTAGAAAACATTGGCACGGATGCCTTTGCGAGTTTGGCACGTGCATATCATGCATATTTCCACTTACTGAGCTTTATAGCTCATCCCATGTTTTATGTGTTGTAGATGCGAGCGAACACGGTAATGTGAACGCTTAGATGGCGAGGCTGAAACATTTGGAACTTCTAGCGACTTTTGAGGGTGGTGTGTACATGGATGCGACCTGTGTGGCGGGTGCTACGTTTTATTATGCTTTGTAAAATAAGTTTGTAATATATTTTACTTTTGCATTAGTCACGTGAATTAGCGTAAGAAAAGAGTGGTAGATGGCGGGGCGCCACACACGATCGAAGACATGTTTATTTATAGCCGTGTACCAGAAGACGAGAAAGTCCTTTCTGCGGTTTCCATGCCCAGGGGAAACACCAGATTCTGGTGGGACACAGTGAAGGTTTTGGAGGACCCGGTGACAATGTCATGGGACCGATTCAGAGAACATTCCACGGAAATATTTCACTACCCACGAACATGAGCGAATAATGCAAGAATTTATAAGCTCGAAACAAGGAGGAATGTCAGTCGCTCAATACATTCGAACATTCGAAGAATTATCTCGTTTTGCCCCTCATATGGTGGCAACCAATTTCCTAAAGATGATGAGGTTAATTACGGGTCTCAAACCTAAAATTTATCGAGATCTGAGCATCGCGGGAGCCCGGCGAATGGAATTTACCCAAGTTACGGAACGGACGATGATTGTCGAGCAAGCGGAGGCTCAGATAGTCGAGGCCCAGGAAGTGAAAAGAAGGAGAGAGAGTCAACAAATGAGGTGAACGTAAACGTCAGTTCATTGGCAAATGTCCAAGTAACCAGGGACACACTAATGTTCCAAATAGACCCTCAAATCCAACGCCTCTATGTCAGCAATACGGACGCTACCACTTTGGAACATGTATCAGACCCGAACCAAATCCCAACCCTCAATGCTTTAGATGGTATCAGAGAACAACCTCTCACAGTACGGTGTGGTTCGGGGAAGAAAGAAGCTGGTGGGCATGTAACACCCCGGGCCGATGAGGGCGGGGAGTGACCGTCAGTGCCAGAGAGAGGCACGAATAAGAAGCGGCTCATGGCGAGGCTTCTAGGCGGAGGGATACATGAATGAACCGATTCCACACCGAATGAAAAGGATCCTAAGATTGACAATGTATAGACTTGTCAAGTTAAGGAATGGTATAAGAGAATTGATTGAGCTACTCATATCACCAAAGGTGCACCTTCCTTTCTGTGAGTCCATCCGTAAGAACTTCAAAATTAAGTGTGCTTGCGTGGAGTAGCACTGGGATGGATGACCCCTTGGAAAGTAGCTCAGGATGCGTGCAGTGCAAAGCACGCTGGAATGCTAGTGGTGGTAGAGTGGGGCCAGACAATCAATGAAGTGTAGTGGGCCCAACACGACAGGTCCCGAGAGCGGGCTGTTTCACAGATCATTTCAGAAGTTCAACACAGTCTTCAGCCAAGATCCATAATAATCAACATAAACACGATATACTTGTATTCAAATATATCAACTTCAACTAATCATCAGTAACTAAAAAATAAAAACCGAGCAGATCTGCACAAAAAATACTAATTCAGCAACAAAACAGCTTAACGATTACACAGTTTTTACAACTACACGGAACCACATCATGACAACACAACCTAACAACGATCAAAGAGCTAAAAAAAATGGTTTAAAGGGATGACTCTTAAATTTAAGAGTCCATCTTAGGTATGAATATTCTATGATGGCAATTCAAGATGAATATAACGAACATAATCCCTTTCAAGGGCTTGATCCTATTATTGACACATTGATGTTGCATTACCTTTCCTAATCAGAATGTGTTGTGCACAAGAATGCTCGCTCCTTCAGAGTTGTTGCTAATCCTTGCCTGCATATATTAAAAGAATTGAAAGCGACTTTTGAGGGGATGTACTTAGGCTAGTATCACAATATACATGACTACAAAAAACAATGTTTTGGAGCATGTAGTTTGCCAATGCAAGAGCAACTTGGTGAGTATAGTTGGCCATGAAAAGCATATGGCATGTTGTCTGTTTCTATGAGCATATAAGCAATGTTGTTGGACGCTAGTCGGCGCCCGAGGGGGGCTAGGCAGAGCTTAGGTGGTTTTTAGGCGAAAATTATTCAGAGATGGCAATTTACGTGACAGCGGATCTAAGAGGATCGACGGAGGTGATGTCGCGTGGACGATTGAATAAAAGCACAAAATCGATAAATTTGCTTACGGTTCGTTTGAATTCTGGAATTCGATTTAAATTCGAATGTCCGCCAAATTTTCCATTTGACAATAGAACGAATTTGGATAATCCAAATACAGTGGTAACTTAAATGTTCACTATTTGTCGGATTTTGAAATTCGACGACAAGTGGTCTTTTTTCGAAATCCAAAGTACATCCCTCGTTATCATAAATAAAATAATAATAACAATAACAATCACAAGAATACTAATAATAAAAATAATAATTAGGGGTGAACTATGAGTCGCGCCGACTCGCAAACTTGCTGAGTCGACTCGATCTGAAGCTCACGCGTGGGCGCTCGAAAGCTCACGACCTTTTTTATTTTATTATTCATCATTTTTATCATATTGTTTTAACTTAATAATAATAGCTTGAGGCTCGAGCTCTATTTCGAAATCCGAATTTCACAATCTTAACATTTGCCAAACAATGTATTTGGAATTGAAATTCAGATTTTAAACTTCATGATTTAGAAACTCACCATTCTGTTCAAATACACTAACCCAAGCGCATCCGTACGGTGCACATGGTGGTTGACTAACTTCATTAAGTTCATTCCACTCTATTCCACCAATAATAAGTAATTAATCTAAAGAAAAAGGAAAAAAATTTGGAGTAATAAAAAGGATAAATTGTTATGATGTTTTCAGTTCCTCTTTATCATTAATCATGAAGCATGCATAATTGCTCGTCTTATTGCTACGCTAAAAGAACAAGGGGCTTTTACAATTCAGGCCCTCTTTAAGTTTCAAAATATAGTTCAGGCC
This sequence comes from Craterostigma plantagineum, assembly GCA_027422505.1. Lineage (NCBI taxonomy): Eukaryota > Viridiplantae > Streptophyta > Magnoliopsida > Lamiales > Linderniaceae > Craterostigma > Craterostigma plantagineum. The sequence goes on along the minus strand of JAPQWV010000017.1, from coordinate 17,487,414 downwards.
CTGTCAGTAGGAATTTCGTTATTAAGGACCCAATATCTTTCAGTTTTAGAGAAAAGGACCAAATACATGATCTTACCAAAATACCCCTACAAAGATGTATAATAAGTGGTATCCAGAACCAGTTTTCTGTTACCATCGTTAACCATATTATTAAGTACTCCCTCCGTCCCGTTAACTTTATCACATTTTTCCATTTCGGGCGTCCCACTAACTTTATCACATTTCCTTTTTGGGTAAAAAACTATCACAAACAATCAATATAATAATATTAAATATTCTTAAAAGACGTGTCAAAATATACATTTTTTTACATTTTCATTGTACTATATTATTATAATAATAGAACCTTAATATCCGTGCCGACCAAGAAATGTGATAAAAATCATGGGACGGAGGGAGTAAATAATTTTTTCTTTTCGATCAAATGGTGCACAGATTTCTGTATACGTTGCGAATGATACTCGGAAACGAAACTCGATCAATCCACGATGGTTTATTTCGATATTCAGGTCTCGAAATCTACGATTTTACGGGTATATTTTTCGAACTCTTTTGACGCAAATAATAAAAACACGATGAAATCGAACCTCGATTCGGTCGAAATTGAAGATATTTTGTACCAATTCGAGAGACCCATAACATGAGAAAATCTTTGAAACACAGTATTGGCTCTATTGTTCGTCGCTCATGGTTTGCCGAAATTTAACATCGCCGAATCGTTGCCTAAACAACTGTTCCTGAAATGTGGTATGGATGGTCATTCATCTGTCAGTGTAAAATAGTTAACCGGTACAGGTAGGCTATCATCTGGTATCCATATACTGATATAAAGGTTCGAGTAAGCTTGATTTGGTACTGAATGCCAGATATCTGGTATAATTGTAACAGTGGAAACTCGATCGAAACAATCGATCGTACGTATTATTTTCATCTGCACGACCTGCACCAAACCAACTTGGGTGTGTCCTAGACGGTTTATCATGTTATTCAGGTGTTGAGTGTACGATTTATGGGTAAAATTTTTCGAATTCTTTTGACGCAAATAATTAAAACACGGTGAAAATCAAATCCCGATTCGGTCGAAATTGAAGATATTTCGTACAAATTCGAGAGACTCATATCCTGAACAAATCACGGAAGCACAATATTTGCTCTATTGTTCGCCGCTCATGGTTTGCCGAAATTTAAAATCGCCGGAATGTTGCCTAAACAACTGTTCCTGAAATGTGGTATGGATGGTCATTCATCTGTCACTTTAAAATAGTTAACCGGTACAGATGATGATAACAATATTAGGGCGGGAGGATTGGTTATCACTGTTGAGAGCCATAGTTTGGTGTCTAATTTCGATTGTGAGGCTAATTACAGATGATGATAACATTATTAGGGCGGGAGGATTGGTTATCCCGCCTAATTTTACGACAAAATGAAGTGGTACTAGTAGATCATTAATTGTTATTGGATATTCAACTTCTGTTATCCAGTTTAGGCGGGATTTCAATAATTTGGGCGGGATTTTGATAATTTAGGTGGGATTTCAATAATTTAGGCGGGAAATCCTAAATTAGGCGGGATTTCAATAACTTGGTATTGTCCTCTAGTTAAAAGGTATAAGAAGTGGCTTATCCGGTATCAGGTCACTCGTTTCAAATTACGTTTTAGACGTAAGGGTTTAGGTTTAAGGTTTTAACGTCAATGGCTCCTAGGTATTTCGCGGAGGAAATGGTGATAATATTAACGTCTTAATGTTCGTATACAATGGATCTTGATTAACAACATAAGGATGGAGTGTAGTATATACATTCCAATGGAGTTGTTCTTGAGTACATTACTAGTGATATAAACACGAGAATCCTAAGTAGAAGGTTGTTAGGAATATTTTAGAAGTGTCCAAAATATTGTTCTAAGTCTTGTAATTTATTTACCACGTAGTATTTTATGTAATTGGGTTGTGTTTGTAATGGGCTTGTTAGAGGCCCAATAAGCTTAAATACCTCTCAAGGTATTTAAGCTTAAACCCTAACAATCATTAATGTAGTTTTTCATTTGCAAAACTCTCACGTATTCAACACTAAACCTCAAAAGCACACTATTCACATATTACGAAGGTTTAATCTGTTGAAGTGTTCTTGGATAATCTGGAATTACAAGTGGTATCAGAGCAAGCGTGTAGGTGAGGAAACTTCATTTCAAACCTTAAAGAATTTAGCAGGTTGAGTTCTTGTGTGGTAGTTCATCCTCTGTCGCAAAGCTCAGACTCATGTATATCAACTATTCTCGGAGATATTCTGTTTTTGTTAAGGCAAGATTGTGTAGCTATCAGTTCTGAGCTATCAAATTGGTTTCAGTGGAGGCTGTGTCAGATTTGTTGGATTTCTGTCTAAAACATTTGAAGAACAGCCCTGTTCCTCAGTCTGTTCTTAAGTTTGCGCACGGAATTTTTTTTGGAACTAGGTTTGCGAACTCAAGGATTTCTTTCGTTTCGCGGCTCAGTCATTTCACAAGGCTTCTTTGCAATTCTAAGTTCACGCATCGACACACTTCGCAAAGTTCCACTTTGCGGGTTCTAAGTTCCCGAACCGTTAGATTTTCGAAGATCAACGCCTCAGGTTCTTTTCTCACTTCACGAATCCAGTTATCAATTCGCAAAATCAGAACTTTGCGAACTCTTGACTACATTGCGAACTTGGACCACTTTGCGAACTCATTCGAACTAGATCACTTCGCGAACTCAGACTACTTTGCTCACTTTGCTCACTTTGCGAACTCCAGTTTACTTCGCGAATTCGAGACACTTTGCGACCTCTTGACTCTTTGCGAACTCACAACTGCTTTGCGAATCCAGGACAATTTGCGAACTCATTTATCCTCGTTTTGGTCACTTTGCGAATCAAAACACTTTTCGAATTCTATCATAAAACCATGAAGCAATAATTTTACGAACTCAAACATATCTATTCGCAAAGTAACACGTCACTTTTCAATTCGCGAACTAGATCAATTTTTCAATTCGCAATTCAATTCCAACTTTCCTCACATTACACGTCAACGATCATATCCAAAACACAAGCAATGGACTCTTTTAGCATGGGAAATGATGTTAGACCTCCCATCATCCGACATGGAGAGTACGCAGTCTGGAAGAGAAGATTCATCAACTTCATAGAAAGCAAGGACAATTATGAGAATCTACTAGAATCTATTTAGAATGGACCTACACAGCATTGGACCATAATTCCCGCCACTACTGACACCACCCCTGCAAGAGAGGAACAGAGGATCTTGAAAACTACTGACCAATGCAGTGATGAAGAAAAACTGCGACTAAAGGCAGGCAAAGTGGCAAAATCATACATGATGCAAGCTATTCCCAATGACATTTTGATGCAATTCGAATGTGGTGATAGCGCAAAAGAAATGTGGGATGCTCTTCGAATTATGATGCAGGGGACAGAAGTCAATACAATGGCAAGAATGGCAAACACACTCATATCTTATGACCGCTTTCATGCTAACAAAGGGGAAACACTCCAAGAAACCTTCCATCGATTTCTTGTTCTTCTAAATGAACTAAAGATGAATGGAGTCACAAAAAGTGTAATGGAGATCAATATCAAATTCTTAGGATCACTTCATCCAGAATGGGAGGCTACTGCAATTATGATAAGGCAAATGAACGACCTAACCAAAGTTAGCATTCATACATTATTCGACTACCTCAATCAACATTCCAATCATGTGGAGAAATGAAGGGAGGAAATCAAACCAATAGGAAGCGACTCACTTGCCCTTATGACTGAACGATCATCAAGAAAACAATTCAAGGACAAAGAAATTATTCAGTCATCACAAGTTAAGGAGGGAGAAGACTCTGATTCTAATGACGAATCCAAGGATCTTACGAAACATGGAGACCAGGAAATCACTCTCAAAGATCTTGCTAAGCAACTCGCTCTGGTCTCGAATTTCGTGCAGAGGAAATATTATAAGAAGACTGGTTCCTCCTCCAATCGTCAAAGAACTTCCTCCAACTCTAAAGGAAAGACTCAGGATGAGGACAACAACTCTGAAACTCCTCTTCAAGGCAGCAAATGCTTCAACTGCGGTAAGAATTGACATTTTGCCAGAGAGTGCAGAATACCCAAGAAAAAGGACGTTAACTATTATCGCCGAAAAGTTCAATTAGCTGAACAAAAAGAAAAGGGACTGGTCTTAATGGCAGAAGAGGATCATTGGCTTGAAGATACCTCAGAAAGCGAGAATGAGAACGTGGCACTGATGGCCAAACTAGATGACGAAGAAGATGGAGCTGGAACTGAAGGTAGCGAGTCAGACAGGGAAACCTCTAACAGTTCCGACATAGTGGAGGTAAGTGAAGCAGATTATGATTCCTTACTTAAGATGAAGAATGAATTGTTATCCTTATATAAATCTAATAAATTGGGGAAAAGGAAAATCAAAGAACTTGAAGCTAACTTAGAGAAGAATTTAGTAGTACTAGATAAGTTTAGATATGATTATGCATGTGAGAAGAATCGTGTAATTGTAGCAAATGAAAAAATTGCTAAGCTAGAAATACTAGTGCAAAAATCCGAAGCTAAAGCCAAGGATTTAGAAAAGGAAATGAAATCTCATAGAGAGCAGGCAATGGATGCTACAATTAAATATGACTTACTAAGTAAAGAACGGGAAAGACTGTACTCCAAAATAAAAAAATTGGAGGACGTTTTAACCCGACGAGATCAGTCAGAACAAACCATCTTCTTAAACAAACCAGCTAACGTTGATTTTTATAATCCCCATAAAGGACTAGGTTTTGAAAACCCATGTAAGTTAAAGCTAGGCATATCAAGTTCACCTTATCTATATGATCTCAAATTCATGCAGACAGGTTGCCTGGCAAATCTCATGCCTTTTGTCAGTGAAAATGAGACATCAACACACAGTAAAACTCAAACATCATTTAACTACACAGAATTAAATGATAGTTATAAAGTAAGAAATTGTCCAGCAATAACAGAATTTGAGTCAGATATCCCACGTCCAAATGAAGGAGAAACCTGAGGTGGTTCGGAAAATACGGCACCAATAGTTACATATGCAACAGGATATATGCCTGATTGCATAAAGAAAATCAGTGATCTTCACTCCACTATCGAAAGCGAGAGAAAGTCATTCGGTGAAGAAAGGCAGAAACTTCTTCAGGAAATATCTTCACTTAAAGGAAAATTAAAATTACACACAATTTCATACACCTTAGTTTCGCATGACAAAATTTCCTGCACTAATACATTGAAATTTTCAGGATCCACAAAAGAGCCATTGAAGGGGCAAGTATGGGTTAAAAAGGAAGATATATTGAAGGAGTCTTGTGATCTCAATACACCTTTTGTCATTGAGTTTTTTCCTCCCAAAACTTTTGTACCTTCTTTATGTCGCAATGTATCGAAAAAATTGTCTTCTAAGTCAAAAACAAAGCTTTCCATGCATGATCATGTCACCAAGCAAACGCACAAAACAATTCCTAAACATAAAAATACAAAGTTAAGACACAAATCAAAACCAAAAGCTATCCAAAAACCTGTGCACAAATGGGTTCCAAAACTTCAGACTGCAGGAACACAAATCCCAAGCCTAGAAATAACTAGTGACTCTGTGTCATCCACCAACAAAGGAAAATCTAGGGAATCTAAACGGACTAATAAATATAATAGAGGTGGACCCATATTTCAATGGGTACCTAAAACCCTCTAGTCTTATTTTGCAGGCCTTTCATGTGTGGTACTTAGATTCTGGTTGCTCCACACACATGACTGGGATAAAGGAACTGTTGAGCAACTACGTTGATAGACCAGGAGGACTGGTACGCTTTGGAAATAGCAATGGAGCCAGAATCCTTGGTTATGGCGATCTCATATGCAATCGACTCACAATTAAACAAGTCTCTCATGTTGAAGGACTGACACACAACCTCTTATCAATAGGATAGTTCAGTGATTTTGGACTCCAAGTTGTGTTTCTAAAGAAAACTTGCAAAATTCTCAATGCCAATGGTGAAGAACTTCTCACTGGAACTCGCAAGACAAATCTTTACACCATTGATATTAGAACTGTCAAACCAAAGACTGATATCTGCCTAATCTCCAAAGCAACTCCAACTCAAAATGACTTATGGCACCAGCGATTATCTCATCTTAACTTCAAGACCCTCAACAAGCTATCAACCAACAAACTAGCTATTGGACTACCACCACTTAAGTACCAAAAAGAGCATATGTGCTCTGCTTGTGAGAAAGGAAAAATGAAGAGAGCTTCACATCCTACAAAGCACACAGCATCCACTCAACATCCTCTAGAGCTCTTACACATGGATCTGTGTGGCCCGATGCGAACTGAAAGCATAAGTGGAAAGCGGTATATGCTGGTTATCGTCGATGACTTTTCCCGATATACTTGGATACGCTTCTTACGAACTAAATCAGAGACAGTCGAACATATTCCAAATCTAATCAGAACAACACAGAACCTACTCCAGAGGAGTGTTAAAATAGTTAGATCAGACAATGGAACAGAATTCAAGAATCAACAGCTCAGTGACTTCTACGAATCCATAGGGATTACTCAACAGTTTTCTGTCATCTACACACCTCAACAAAATGGGGTTGTTGAAAGGCGAAATCGAACACTCGTAGAGGCTGCCCGAACAATGATCATCCAATCATCACTACCTCATTTCCTTTTGGGCTGAAGCAATGAATACTGCTTGCTATACACAGAATCGCACAAACATTCATCTAAGATTTGGTAAGACGCCCTATGAACTTATAAATGGGAGACTGCCCAGTATTGCCCATTTTCGAATTTTTGGATGCAAGTGCTTCGTCGCCAACGACCGCGAAGACAAGTCCAAGCTTGATCCAAAAGCAACTGAAGGAATCTTCGTTGGCTACTCTGCACAATCTAAGGCGTACAGGATATTTCTCAGAGACAGAAGGATGATCATTGAAAGTATAAATGTCACCTTTGATGAAGGACTCGAACTTTCTACTGGACATAGAAGTTTGGGACGAATATCTAGAACACCACACCTTATTCACTCTCATACAGAAGAAGGAGAGTGTTCGAGAGATGCCTCTGAACGGAACTCTTCAGAACAGGGTTCAGGCAAAGGAAGTTTGAAGCCAGATCAACAAGCAACTGACTATTCTAGACAAAACAATCCCACATGCTTCACTCACCAAACTCAAGAGGAACTAGATCTGGATCTACTTTTTGAACATATTTATATCTCTCAAAATCAGACAAGACCATCCACCGATTCCTTTCCAAATACTGAATCAAGCCTTGGTTCGTCAACTCATGATTCAGAACCTACTCCTGACCAGACAATTCCTCCCTCAGATGCAGAAGCCTCAATCCCAACAACCTTGACAACAACGCAGACAGATGCCTCTTCTTCAACTTCACCAGGCAACACTACCGCATCTGCAATCGACTATCCACTAAGTGAGGAATCCCAAACAGACGAAACAACATTACCCCATGAAAAGAAATGGGTCCGACATCATCCTGCAGATCAAATAATAGGAGATCCCAATACAGGAGTAGTGACTAGAAGATCACATTCAAATGAATGTAATTTCACCTGTTTCTTGAGCCAAACGGAACCTAAACGAGTAGTTGATGCACTACGGGATCCCAACTGGATAGTGGCTATGCAAGAGAAGATTAATCAATTCGAACGTCTCAGAGTATGGAACTTAGTTCCTCGTCCAAAAGGGAAGACTGTGATAGGAACAAAGTGGGTTTTTAAAAACAAAAAGGATGAAGATGGTGTTGTAATTCGAAACAAAGCCAGGCTCGTTGCTAAGGGATATAATCAACAGGAAGGAATTGATTACAATGAAACGTTTGCCCCTGTTGCCAGAATCGAAGCTATTAGGTTATTCCTTGCATATGCCGCACACAAAGACTTTACAGTCTATCAAATGGACGTAAAAACAGCCTTCTTGAACGGAATTCTGAAAGAAGTGTATGTGTCACAGCTAGACGGATTTCTCAATGCTGATCATCCCGACTTTGTTTACAAACTGGACAAATCACTGTATGGACTTAAACAAGCTCCAAGGGCCTGGTATGATGTGCTCTCCGACTTTCTTATCTCTTCAGGTTTCACGAAAGGGAAAATTGACACTACGTTGTTCGTAAAGAAAGATGGTTCTGATATCATGCTTGTGCAAATCTACGTGGATGATATCATTTTTGGCTCCACTAATCCTAAACTTTGTGAAGAATTTAGCATTCTAATGCAATCGCAATTTGAAATGAGTATGATGGGAGAAATGTCATTCTTCCTCGGATTACAAATCAAACAACTTCAGGATGGGATTTTTATCAATCAGTCAAAGTACATTCACGATATACTCAGAAAATATGGGATCGACAAGAGCAAATCATCGATCACACCGATGTCCACCTCATGCTCACTAGATGCGGATCACCTAGGTGAACCTGTAGATGTTACTCATTACAGAGGGATCATTGGATCACTGCTCTACCTCACTGCCAGTCGACCAGATATATTATTCTCTACATGCCTTTGTGCTCGATTTCAAGCTAACCCCAAGGAGTCGCATCTTCATGCTGTCAAAAGAATCTTGAAGTATTTGAAAGGAACACCAGACCTTGGGCTGTGGTATCCTAAGAACTCAAATATGAAACTAATAGGTATTCTGACGCAGATTTTGCAGGCTGCAGACTGGATAGGAAAAGCACTTCTGGACACATCCAATTCCTAGGCGATAAACTTGTCTGTTGGGCCTCGAAGAAACAAAATTGTGTGTCAACCTCCACTGCGGAAGCAGAATATGTTGCTGCAGCAAGTTGTTGCTCACAAATTTTGTGGATCAGAACTCAGCTACGGGACTACGGGTTTGATCTAAATAAAATTCCTATTTACTGTGATTCCAAGAGTGCTATAGCAATTACATGTAACCCTGTTCATCACTCACGCACTAAGCACATAGATCTTCGATATCACTTCATAAAGGACCATGTAGAAAGAGGCATAATAGAAATGTACTTTGTCAATACAGAGATTCAACTAGCGGATTTGCTTACAAAAGCATTGGATGAAAAACGCTTCCAATTCTTAGTTGCAAGGTTGGGAATGTTGAATCTCAATTTTTAATTTCGATTATGCCTCTCACAGTTCAATATTTATCCATTTGTTATGGTTCACTTTTCTCTCATTCTGTGTGCGTTTATTATATTACTCATTTAATTAGGACTCTAGTTTTTAAGTTTTACCTTTTCCTTTTCAATAAATTGTTTCTTGTTTCCAATAAGTCGATGTAGCGCCAATGCTGATGGCGTTACATCGAGGGGGAGAAATGCTATATCCATGCATCGAGGGGGAGTAAGTGAATTCATCAATCATTTTATTTTTAAGATACTCGATAGGCATCATAAATCATTCATCAATCATTTTATTTTTAAGATACTCGATAGGCATCATAAATCATTTAATTTTTACGATAATTGATGGGCATTGCATCTAGGGGGAGTTTTTCAACAAATACATAAAACTCTTCAAAACACGAACAAGGGGGAGTTTTTCAACAAATACATAATCTTCAAAACACGAACAACTCTCTCAAACACATAATACGCAGATAACTCTTAAAAACTCGTATGCCCGATTAAGACCCAAAGCAGAATAGCAAGTAAAACAGCGAATAAGCTCAAAAGAAGGAAAATCTCAATAACCAGCATATCCAAATTATGCTCAAAGTTACGTCTTAACTCTTCATGTTCCTCGAGCTTCTTCTCTTCTTCCTTCTTCTGCCAATTCATCTGTAAACGAGAAAAATAAGAGATGACTTAGTTCTTAGATGTAAGGTACTTCAATGAGATTTGAGACATATCTATTTATAAACATGAAGGAAACTTACGTCAGTTTTTGTCCCGACATTAAGACGAATTTTTGACTAAGGCAACGATTTTTCTTCTCCAAAAAGGATATCGTATCATGAAAATCGATCTTGAAAAACCCATAGATTTGATGTTATCCTTGTGATCGATCGCGTCAAATTGGTAGTATTTGAGTCATTATTAGATTACCTGATATCGTTGGTTAGTTAAAAATCTCGTACATTCATTTTTTCTCTTTTCCTAGGTCAATTTCAAAAAATTCCATTACAAATCAATTATTAGAATTTAGATTAGCAAAACTAAAATTAATTTAGACAACTGTTATTCGCAAACCCTCTTCAATTTTGACCAGTCAATGAATCAAGTTGCGAACTCACAGCTCTCAAATCGCAAACTGATCGATTCGCAAACTACCGATTCGCGAATCTAAAGTGGGCCTTTCTCAAAAGTTTACAGCCCAACTCAAAACTAGGGTTCACACTTTAGGCCCGCAAAGTTGTTTTTTAAGAAACCGATTCGCAAACTGAACCCGCAAAACAAAAATCCCAAATCATAAACCTACTCTGCGAATCCCGTTCATTAAACCTTCCATCGTCGCTTGCATAATCTGTGGTTTGCTTGCTCAAATAGTTACCGTCACTCCCTCGCGAACATCTCTGTGCGTTAACTTTTACTGTATGTTTTTTAACGATTGATTTTTTTGCAGGAGTGATTTCTCGAAGAACAGGTGTTTTGCAGTTGATTCCTGTAGAAATTTCGTTGCTTTTCAGTGATAATACGAGCTTTGTTTAATTTTTGTACTAAATCGAATTCATCTTCTCAAAACTGGTGTTTTTCAAATCGATGGATATTTTTTCTTGATTCGAAATCGTTTAAGGTACCTTTTTGATTCTTCAGAATTAAGCTTTGCGGGTCCAAAAGTGTTTCTTTTCTTTAACTCGCGAATCACTCACTTTGCGGCTTTGACCGTCTGACTGCTTACTTTGCGAATTCGAGGATTGCGAATCTTGGGATTCGCAAATTTCATTTTGCGAATTGATGCTTTGCGATTCCCTGATTGACCTGGTCAATTTGCGAATCCTGAGGCCGCAATATAGAATACGCAAAGTTCGTTTCAATTTACCCGCAAACCTCTCAATTCGCAAGATAACTTCACAAAGTCCTTTTTACTTCACCCGCAAACCTTTGAGTTCGCAAACTACGATTCGTCAAGATGAAGCTAAGTACTTTGAAGTGAACCCGCAAACCATACTTAGAAAATTTTCGACAAAATTTTCTCAAATGGGCCAAAAGTGTTGGGCCACGATTATTTTTTTTATAAAACGAAATTTTACTCCAACCCATCACTATTCATAACAAGCAAGTCCTCATATCATGGCATATCTAATCATATTTATCCTCTGTTGCAGTTTCAGCAGGAACTCCCGTTGCAAAAAAAAAATGACGACACCCACGGATCTTGTCTACCCAACCTCAAAATGGATAACGACCAAGGACAATAATTTCCAGCTTGACCTTCATACATTCAAGTGCAAGGAAGAAATTATATTATCCATTCTGAGAAATCACCACCTTGGGTATGCTTTTTCGGCCTCGGTCCAAGTCCCTACAGTTTACCTTCAACAATTCTGGGGGACAATGAAGACCAAAATTGCTCATGATAATAGCATCTACTACGAGGCCCAAATAGCAACTGAGACTGTCACCATCACAAAGGAACTCATTCGAAGTATTCTAAGAATGCCAAGTCAACCTCAATACGAACCTGAGGCTTCCGAAAATGAGCTCCTGGAGGACATGATGAGGATGGGATACTACACGCCGATCAAGTTTGTCTCCCATTTTCAGAACTCCATGATCCCGCATCCATGGCGAACCCACTTTGCATTTGTCAATAAGTGCTTCTCACCCAAGCACTCAGGATGGGACAGATGCAATATCACAATTCTTCGGATCTTCCATGGGATCGTGTTTCGAAGAAATTACGACTTTGCCAAGCTTATCACCACAGATCTCGACGACCAACTTTACCAACGAACTAAGTCCAAAAAGCCACAGAATTTGCCATATCTCCGGTGGTTCTCACTTATCATCCACCATTTTCTGACCACAACAACAGGAATACCATCACGACCTGTGGAAGAAAACTTCACTCCACCCAAACTGCGCTACCTTCATAAAGGAAAGTTTGATGAGAAATACTCGCGCACCGCAATGCCAATCCCTCACGAGTTACTCATTCTTGCAAACCCTGACCATATCGATGCCTACTGCAAAGATTACAAAATTCCCTACCCCACGACACAGGATAGCCCACCTGAGTCTAACCTAGGGGTTAGTGAGACTGAGAGAGCTGACACGAGCGAGAGAGAAAGAGAGAGTGAGATGCTGAGAGACACCACAGAAACTGAAATTATCCCACACACACAACAGACTACATCTCAACAAGCAATCCCTGACCAACCATCACCGTCCCCTCAACAAACCATACCTGAACAATCTCTCGAGGAACAATCACATGCCGAACGACTGGAACAACCACTAATAGATGTTCCCGAGACAACTACGACTGCACCAGCTCAGTCAGAAAAAACCGGGTCAACCCCTAGGATAGAAGACGTCGTACTTGACCTAACGACGCATGAGCGAACCCCACCTGACCATTCACTTGTCTCCCAACAGACAAGTGTCTCAACGCAACACGAACCACCCCAAGCCTCCAGCAGCTCGGTTCCTGTGTCTGAACCAACTCAAGAAATACCCATTTTCGTGACACGGGCCGAACCTCAGCCTAATCTTCAGGCCTCAACGTTCATAGAAGAGCCCCAAATAGAGGCTCTTCAAGGATTGGACGGAAGTCTCTCGGATGTTGATGATTTCAGCAGCTCACCATCTGCGAGCCACCGTACAGAACCCAGTTCTGGACGTGTGCTAACGAGACGCCTTGGCGATCTCGGTGACAGCTCAACCCAAGCCCGTCACACTGACATGGCCACAACGACCCGAGCACCATCTCCAAAAGATGTGTCGCAAGGAGAGGTCGGAAGACCCGTGGAAACTGAAGTCCAACCGACTTCGGTTGACAAGGGCCACCGTACAAAACCTAGTTCTGAACGTGTGATAACGGCAACTCCTAGTGATGCCGGTGCACCAACACCAACTCCCCTAACCGTGACGACGGCCTATCTGGAAAGTCGCCTTTTTGAGTTCTTCGAATCCGTGACCTTACCACGGGTTCGAGGACTCATTAAGGATGCCATGCAATCAGCCTCCTCAGACAAAGGCAAGGCACCCTTGGTAGCCCAATCGTCATAGCCTCGCCTCATCTCACTACCACCACCACGAGCACCGACTGATCCCAGCCCATACAGCATGCCTCTACTTGAGCTCTTCGATGTAGGCATTTCTCGCATTATCTCCCTCGACAATCAGCGGACTCCGAAAGAAGAAGATTTCTACAAAAAGCTGATTAAAGGTGGAACCGTACCTAACCCCACCACCTGTCGTCAAGCAGGCTCAAATCAGAAGCGTCGTCATGACGATCCTGATGACCAAGATCGCCCTGAGGGGGAGAAGAGACCAAGAGTCATGCATCCGGTCACTCGCGGTGGACGAGGGCGCGGGGTCCTAACTCGTGGAGGCGGTTCTTCTCGACAACCCAACCCACCACCAAAGTCCTCTAGGGGCAGACAAGCTACGCCAGGGCCAAACAAGACAATTTCCCTTGATGAAGTCGAATCTGGCTCCTTGAGGATTTCCACCCAATCAGTCCAAACAACCACAACCCCACATCTCACAAGCCAGATAAGTCCCCAAACTTCCATCCCATCCCTTCAGATCGACAATCCAGACACCTCAGTCGAAGAACTTTACAATCCACATGATGTTGTGGAGAGGTACATCTTTGGCGAGGAATGGAGAACTCATCCTGTTAATCCGACTATGGCCAGAAACCTTATGGACAATGCTAGATATTTTCTCTCGAAAGCTAACATTAGTCTAATTCGTCTGGAAGATGAGGAGCTCGAGGAAGGAGAAGACTACGAAGCAGAGATACCAGAACTTCCAGAACTTCTAAAACACACGGTCATAGACGAGGATTGCCCTCCAGATACACACAAAGGAATTGACGAGTTGCAACTTCCATGGAAAAATGTGAAGGTTAATGCTCCTTATCAAGAAGAGATACGAAGAAAAACCTGGAGGAGGGAAGACAGGATCTTGAAGGTGGATGAACTTGACCTCAGAGGTTTAACCCATTTCCCACGACCAAAAGCCATTCAGTACCTGCTGTCTATCCGTCGATCACTGATGTTTAGAGGAAAAGAAACAAACGTCGATGAACTCCGAAGACTTGAGGCAAAACGACCCAGAATCAAACAGATTCTGACCGTTCGAAAGGAGCGATTTGCAGAAATTGATTTCCCTATTTACATTGTACGACGTGAAGATAATTCAGCTGAAGAACTGAATGAAGGGGATCTCTCCTATCTCAGAGGTGAAGACATTGACCAATTAGTAGGAGATTATAGGAGGCTTGGAGTACTCAGCACTCCAGAATTAAGGATGGGCTATGCTTCATTAAAAAGGTTTATAATGCGTCAAGTAAAGTTCAACTCTACACATGATCTCCAAATGGCAATTGAAAGCAACATAAAAAGAGTGAATCTCACGAAGCCTTCCTTTGAAGCACCTGAGTCAGAGAGCTACGGAGAAGGCCATATCTTTGGTGGAGAAGACCCTTCGGTAATCTTACAAGGGAGAGAAGAGACTAAAGAGAAAATCAGAAATTCACAAGTTCTGTGATGGAACTCTCCGTATTATTCTTGCTAAGCTCAAGAGGATCATAGATGAAATGAGAGAAGTGGAATCTGAAGTACAAGAGAAGTATCATAAGATGATCGAAATCATCTCCGACAAAATCGTTTCGTAGAAGATTGAGATCATATGAATTAAAACTTGGACTCAAAAGATCAGCCTACGAACTTCTGGAACCTCGGCCTCCTCCCCGCTCGAAGAAGAAGAAGACCTGAAGACTTAGATATGTTTATCTGTAATTTGGACACTTAGGGGGAGAATGTTAGGAATATTTTAGAAGTGTCCAAAATATTGTTCTAAGTCTTGTAATTTATTTACCACGTAGTATTTTATGTAATTGGGTTGTGTTTGTAATGGGCTTGTTAGAGGCCCAATAAGCTTAAATACCTCTCAAGGTATTTAAGCTTAAACCCTAACAATCATTAATGTAGTTTTTCATTTGCAAAACTCTCACGTATTCAACACTAAACCTCAAAAGTACACTATTCACATATTACGAAGGTTTAATCTGTTGAAGTGTTCTTGGATAATCTGGAATTACAAAGGTTCGCGTAACGTGACTACTTCTGTGAATTATGTAGTTAAGCTTCATCCAATCATGTTTTCTTAATGGAAGTTTATCTCACACACCGTACTATAAGTCCATTAATGACCAAAATAGCCAAATTAATTAAGTGGTATGTATAATATATTATCCGGTATTTTTGTGTACACTTCTGTTACTAGTTATGCGTTGTTTCTTAGTTTTCAACTATTATTTAGTATCGTCGTATCTCAATGTGGTATTATGTTTATTGCGATACAATATTTATATTAACGTGTATATAAAAGTTATTTATGATCAAATATTTATGATATCTTGTATATTATATTGCTCTTTGTAGTTTAATGTTGCATTTTCATGACGGATTTCAGAATGTTACATTTTAACTTGTAGAAAGACTTGTTCACCAACGAAGGTGATCTTGATTACAAGACAATTGGCTTCAACATCACTGCCTCCTTCCTCAATGTTTGTACAACTGGATTTTCCAATGAATTAGTTAGTTTAACTTCAACAAAGAATGTATTTGTTCAATGAATTGTGTAATTTTCGATGACTTCGTTAGTTTAACTTCACTTAATTCTCGTAATATCTCGAATTAGCGAAGTGGTACAAGGAAGGTATTATGTGGTATAGTCATAGTAAAATCTGTCAAAATATTTGTTTGTTTTGTTACCTACCGCCAATCATTTAGTATTTTATCGTCTTAATGTGGTAACACAACGACAGAATCATGGTAATACAAATTGACCATCTAGAAACATCATGAACTTTCTAGAATCTTGTTACTTATCTGTTACGGCGTTAGTATACTCTGTTACAACATTACGTACTTGTAGTATTCCAACTTTCAACATAATTTTTTTGCGGAAATAATAGCTTTTACTAATAAAACACGGGCATAAAACCTAGATTAGCATCATTGTCTTACATCAAACCACCCACATTAAGATAATAACGCATGAAATCTCCAAAATTAATGTTCCATAGGAGATCAAAACACCAACATCCTTCAATGGTTCCAACTTACCTGGAAAATCGTTATTGTTTTGTATTCTCTGTTATGCGGATAGCAATAATTATTCCGAACTGTCGCGCATTTGCTTTGCTGTATTAGTTCATAAACCCGATGAAAATGGTACAGATTTAGAAATATATGTTAATGAAACTGGAAAAAAATTAAAATCGTTATTGTCTTGTATTATATTATCTGTTATGCGGATGCAATAATTATTCCGAACTGTCACGTATTTGTTATCACAGTCCTAAACCCGATGAAAATGGTACAGATTTAGAAATATATATTAATGAAACTGGAAACGGTTCGATCTTAGGTCGCATCAAAATTCGTCGTTATTCCCTGACTAGCATCGATAATTATTGTCGATTCTCCTATGACCCACATCCGAATTGGTGTGAATACTCATTATTCGACCATAAAAGTCGATATTTCACACGTTTTTACCAAAATATTTTAATTGAGTTTGAATCATTTTTCCAACATATCGAAAATTTTCCTTGTTTATGAGGACCCATGAGAAATTGAGATCGGTTTTACCTTTTTCTACTACTAACGTTTAATATTTCTGCAATTTCAGGGAATTTTGGGTATCGTACGAATTTTTTTATCTTCCTCTTGACACACTAATTCGTACTAGTAGCGTGTAATTATAGGAAACAAACCGCTACTGATTTCTTCATTATTTGTTATAAATTACGCAACTTTTGTTACTATATGACATTAATCTGTTATGTATCTTGACGTTAGAGTTTCGGAATATGCATAAACGGATACCATTTTACTGTGAAGTGTTACTGAAATTGAAAAACGTTTAGATCTTAATTCGCAGCAAAATTCGTTGTTATTTCGTGTCGATTACTAAGACCCACATTTGAATTGGTGTGAATACTCATTATTCGAGCATAGAAGTCGAGATTTCACTCGCTTTTATCAAAATTCTCGAATTGAGTTTGAAGCATTACTCCAACTTAACATCGAAAATTTTCATTGTTTGTGAGCATAATTTAACTCGTTGAAGATTTCTGCGATTTCAGAGAGTTTTGGGTGTCGTACCAATTTTTTATCTTCCTGTAAATACCCTAGTCCTACTAGTTTCATGTATTTATTATAGGAAATAAACTGTTTTTGTTTTCTCACTGTTTGTTATAGGTAAGGCAACATTTGTTCCTCAACCTTTGTCATCTGTTACTATTGTTGAGGATGGGGTTTCCACAGTAGCAGAAGGTGGTACCTCGACGAAGTTATTTGTTACTGAAATTTTTTATCTTGCGACACATTATTATTTTCTAATTATTGGTTATGACTGAGGCAACATATATTCCTCGATGTTAAGAATCCGGTATTGCTTTTTATGGTAGAGTTTTCGTGTCAGCAGAAATTGGTACCCAGATAAAGTGATTTGTTACTGAAACTAAAAATGTTTGGATCTTATGTCGCGGCAAGATCCGTTGTTATTTCGTGTCGATTACTAAGACCCACACCCGAATTGGTGTGAATCAACATTAAGTCAAGATTTCACTCGTATTTGTACCAAAATTTTCGAATTGTGTTTGAAGTATTTTTCCAATATAACATCGAAAATTTTCTTTGGTTACGAGGACCCATGATAAATTGAGCTCGCTTTTACCTTTCTTGCTCAATAACGTCGAAGATATCTGAGATTTCCGAGCCTTTTGGGTGTTGGAAGAATCGTAGATGGCATAACCTAAACGTGAGGATGATGGATAGATATGTAATTTTTTACAATAGTTGAGGGCAAATGGGTCTTTTACCACGAATAGGTCACTAAATCTAATACAAACTTGAGATGGGTCTTTTAAACTGAAATTTAAAGCAATGAGGCCTGAATTCAAATGAAAGTTGATTAAGAGGGCCTGAAACGTAATTTACTCTAAACAAAAATAGTCTTTCCAAGAGGCAACTTGCTAAATGAGTCCAACTTGCACCGAGTAATCCTCCAAACCTTCATTCCTTTTTGCCGAATAGATTTATTCACCTTCTTATTACGAACCACCTTTTGCATTTGAAGGGGCAAATTGGACTTCTTGCTAGCAGAAACTAGTGAGTCTATGCTATCTCTTTACGGGGGTATGTAATTAGACTTCTCTGATTTCTAATCCTAATTTATAATTTTTTAAGTGTAGCCAATCATACGTTGACACGTCGTACCATTAAAATTAGCACTAACGAAGGACTAACTTGATTTAAAATTGACAACATTATGAACTAAATTGGTCAACCGGACTAATATTGGTCAACACAAACTTTGGGGACTAAATTGGTCCGTAGAGTAAACATGGTAATTATTTTGAGTTTTCTCGTATTTAAATTCAACAAATTAGATTCGTCGGTGGCTCCACTAGTAGCTATGAAATTAGGCTAGTAGCTGAACAATCGTTGGATGAAAATAACACACGCGAACACACACGCACACACGAACGCATGAAGAAGTGTACCATCCAAGCTTGCTTGCCAGAATCAGCGTGACCTCATACTATACACACAGCACAGTGCTTCTTCCTCTTCCATCGCGCGCTCATTCCAATTCGCGCCAAGTATAAATCATCCATTCGTATGCATATCGCTGGCAGCTTTCCACTCAATGCAGAGGAGCACGAAAAACGCAATGAGTTCTAAGAAGAGGAAAGTTTTATCGGATCTCACTAACGCACAGTACAATTTGATCCCAGCCTCGACTCTCCGCAAGCTCGTTTACAATCCAAAACCATCGTCTTCGGTGCTGCACGACCCTAATCCCAGGCCCGACCATTCGAGTCGATCGTTGACCAGCGTCGGTTCGACTAATGTCGCTTCGAGTACCGTAGCCCTGAGCCCAATTGATTCTACGGGTAATTTGTGGTTTCCGTGAGTTGATTGGTTTTTTCTGTTTCTCTAATTTAGGTTTGTTTCTCGGAGTTATGCTTTTTTTTTCGTTTTTTGTGATATGAGTTTTGTGATTTGGGGGTTTCCGAAGATTAGGGTTTTTGAGGTTTCGTGGAGGGTAATCAACGAAACTTGAATGTTTTATGTTGGAATTTTGTCATGTGACTTGATTGGTTATGTTCTCCCATAGAGTTAATTGGGAAACGGAGAGAAGCTCATTGTGAATTTCTACAAGTGTTTCTGTGATTATTGTAGGTAGTAAGGAGTCTTTAGCAAAATTAATGGAAGTTATCATATCTTATATCTTTGCTGTGATTATTATAGGTAATAAGCGAAGTAAGAATGCAGAACACAGCAGGCGGAAACAGAAGCTGGATAATTCTAACAAGGAAAATGAAACTCCTAATGTGAATGCTGCTCAGAAGCGAGATGATAAAGGAAAGGCCATTGTTGAAGGACCGAATACACCAAATGAAAGAGTAAATCGGAAAGAGAGAGAAACTTCTGATCATTGGAAGGGGATTGTGGATCCTTTTAAAGTTGATGTAGCAAGCATTCATGATCGGTTATTTGCTGACCTGGGGATCAATCGAGCATCCTCGAGTAACAAACATTTGGCGACAAAGAACGTGGGAGATACTGTAGCCTACAGTAGTCTCGCGAAATCTAGGACCAAGAATGAGTAATCTCTCTCTCTCTCTCTCTCTCTCTCTCTCTCTCTCTCTCTCTCTCTCTCTCTCTCTCTCTCTCTCTCTCTCTCTCTCTCTCTCTCTCTCTCTCTCTCTCTCTGTGATAATTCTTGAAATCTATTTTTTATTTCCGTAGTAAGATTTTCAGGTCTTATGATTCTTACATTCTCAGGAACAGTGAAAAAGTAGCTGCATCTGCTACTCCATTAAAGTCATGGGCGGAGCCTCTCCATAGTCGTAGCAAAATAATGGAGTCTTCTCATGTGATTACCGCTAAGAATAGAGATGATAAAGACAAGGCCATTGATGAATCATTGAGTTTACCACCCGAAAAAGTAAACTGGAAACAAAGACAAACTCGCAATCGTTTTAAGGGGATTTATGATCCTTTTAACGTTGATTTAGCAACCATACAAGAAGGGTTATCTGTTGATCTGAGGAGCAACCGAGCGCGTCCAAGTAAAAAACCTGCATTGACTAAGAACGCCGATGTTGTAGTCTATAGTTGTCCTGCAAAAGCTAGGACCAGAAACAAGTACTCTCTCTCCCTCTCTCTCTCTCTCTGACTCATGTGATAGTTTTCTCCACTATTACTTGTTTTGATAGTCATATTTCAGCTCAAGGTTTCTTACTTTCTCAGGAAAAGTAAAACTGAAGCTGCATCGGCGGTAAAGTCGTGGACAGAGCCTCGCCCTAATCCTAGGAAGGTTTGCACTCTTTCCTTTTCTGGATAAATTATTCAGTCGAAAACTGGCTTTTTTTCTATCCTTAAACTGCGCAAAATGATATCTATGCACGCATGTATCCTTGTTCTGCTGTCCCGAGATACGCTTCATCGTTTCCTGCCCGATGTTTTATGTGTTTTGCAGAAGAACCATGCAGAATTTACTGATGAACTGCCTCGAGATTTCGTCGAAAAGCAGAGAGCGTACTTTAAGGAGGTGGACGAGTTCGAATTACTAGAAGAGGAAGCGAATGAATACGAGCTAGATTAGTTCTAGTTGTAGGTTGAATACGTCCATCAAATTACTGAACCTTGAGCTATCTGTAATTACTGTGTCATGAGGAAGAGAAGATGAATGTTTCATTTCTATTGTAATAAGTCTTCATATTGTTCATTTGAAGGGCCTCTATTAGCCCATTATTTATTTTGGGCCGTAATAATTTAAAGCCCCAACGTCAACGGCGTGCGCCTTATTTCTGCTATCGCCACACCGAACTTTAATTATTCTATTGTCTCTTTTTTCTACCTGAAAAAGCAAAACCCAGCGATTTCCATTTCTTCTGATCTGAGCTGACAAAGGAGTTGTTGAAGGGACAAAGAGACAGAGAAAAGGCAATGAGTGACCACTTAGCCCGTGGAGAGGATTTCGAGAGGAGAGCAGAGAAGAAACTAAGCGGATGGGGTTTGTTTGGCTCCAAATACGAGGACGCCGCGGATTTATTCGAGAAAGCTGCGAATTGCTTCAAGCTAGCTAAATCATGTAACATCCAATTTGTTTGATCGAACGATCGGTTTATGATTCTGCGATTTTTTTCCTCTAAATTTCTTGGACTTCGTTGATTGAGTATTTTGTTCTATATTTCGTGAGGAAGTCTTCGAATCCTAGTGATAGCAGTTGATTATAAACACGGTTTTTGTTATGATACTGTTTTCGGATCTGGATTTCCATATAGAATCAATTTCGGGATCAACTATAACAACGAAATGAACTAGAGGAGTAAATAGGTTTTTTATGTGGCTTGTTGGGGCTTGCTTCAATTGAAAGTCTCGGTTTTAGCATCATCTGTCGAAAGTTTTCTACTGTATCTTATGGGGTTTCTATTGTCATCGTCTGATAATTATAAGTAGAGATTGATGCAATGCATCTTTTCCTCAGAGTTCAGTTTAAGACGAGCATCAAAGCCTGCCTATATAATTGACACCTTTGTAGACTCTGCATTTTTTTTTTTGGTTTGATAAGTCTTAAATTGTCATTTTTACATATACATCTAATCCTTGTAGGTACTTCGTTGTACATGATTCCATTGGCACCTGAAGTCTTTGATGGTTTGAAATTGTTGCTGTTGCTTTAAACCTAATTGTTTCGTGCTGTCTTTTTTACTAGGGGATCAAGCTGGAGCAGTATATGTTAAATTGGCAAATGTTCACGTGAAGGTAATTTTTAATTGAGATCCATTACTTGCTTCCTTTTGTTTTCTAACTATTCATATTTTTATTTGGCAGTTGGATAGCAAGCATGAAGCTGCGAATGCATACGCTGATGCTGCTCATTGCTACAAAAAGACAAATACGAGAGGTATTGTTGATAACATCATAATGAAGTGGTTTATTGAATTTTTTTAGCTATCAAATTCGGATTTCAATACGTTCAACATTTTCAGGTGCATAAATGTCTTTAGTTTTTATGTTATGATGTATGTGCGTAGTTCACTGATTATGTGTTTTTTCAGAGGCTATATCATGTCTAGAGCAATCTACAAATTTGTTTCTGGAAATTGGAAGACTTAATATGTCTGCCAGATATTACAAGGTAAGACTTCTGTGATCTTGTACATCGATTTCGTCCTGGGAGAATCTCATATCTGTCGACATTGATCGGGTCTTTATATATAACCCCCAAGGATGATTTAGCTTTATATCTGTTTCTCTCTGCTTGTATGAAACTTTGATTCCCCCAATAAGGATCTTAGATGGAACAGTAGTTATGCTAGTTCTATTTTAACATATTCCAAGAAATGGCTTGTATGTGATGTCGGAGCATTGGGAATGTGGATTTAAAGCTTTAGTCATTATTTGTTGTAAGAATGACTTGAAATTACAAGCCACTGCAAAGCCTAGAATTGATTTATGTTCCTTCCTTTTATGTTTTATCTGATGCTTTAACCACCGCATGAAGGGAAAAGATATTTTATTGCTTTCCAACCCTTCACTAGTGTTAGCATATGCATTGTAAAATACCTGACGCTTGCTTGCTTGTAAACATAAATGAGGCATACTAAGTCAAGTCACCTGACGTGATGTTTTTTGTAGGAAATAGCTGAATTATATGAGCAAGAGCAGAATTTGGAGCAGGCCATTGCTTACTACGAGAGAGCTGCTGATCTCTTCCAAAGTGAAGAAGCAACAACATCTGCTAATCAGTGCAAGCAAAAAATTGCTCAGTTCGCTGCTCAACTGGAACAGTTAAGTTTCAGAGGTTCTGTTTTTTCTGTGCATGCATTAGTTTTTTCTTGTATCTTCTATCCAACTCCCCACGGATGCTTTATCAAGGATGATTGTCTTATTTCATGACTTATTTCATACTAACTTTTAAACATATCAGTCTTCTAAATGCATCCCGCATGTTCCAGGTACCCAAAGGCTATCGAGATTTATGAGGAGATTGCTCGACAATCTCTCAACAATAACTTGTTGAAATATGGAGTGAAAGGTCACCTGCTTAATGCTGGTATTTGTCAGCTCTGTAAGGACGATGTTGTGGCAATCAATAATGCATTGGAACGGTACCAGGTACTTGTTGTTTATACTATTGGTTAACAACTCCAAAATCTTTTCTGGTATACAATGGTGAAAGTACTTAAGCTCTTTCATCATCTTGGTACTTTTAGGATTTGGATCCTACATTTTCTGGAACCCGAGAATGCAAATTGTTAAGGGTATGTTATTACATCCTCTTAATAATTGTATAGTTTTTAAATACAACTTTTTACGTCTAATTACATTCTTCATTGCTATCTGTAAATAATCTTTAACAGGAGTTGGCTGCTGCAATCGACGAGGAAGATGTTGCCAAGTTTACCGATGCTGTCAAGGAATACGATAGTATGACCCAGCTGGTAATCAATCACTAGTTCGTTATCTTCTTATTTATTGCTGCTCTCTTGATTTTCATCCACAAATTGTGATTTATAATTCTATTGTTTGACTTGGATAAATTCGTGGTCATTAGGATGCATGGAAGACAACACTTCTGCTGAGAGCAAAGGAGGCTTTGAAGGCTAAAGAGCTCGACGACGAGGACGATCTTACCTAAATCTGATTTACGGTAAGATGGCTTTGTCTTCCAATAATCGGTTTGTTGTGCCTCGCTTGTGTTATTCTTCATTGATATATCTCCTTGTTTTCTATGGAACATATGAGAACACTTTTGCAAAGTTATGGATTGTTTTCTGTGTTCGTACGTCCGTGTAACTATACTTGCGTGTGGTGTCGTTGTGTCCGATGATTGCTGTGACAAATTGTGAAACTTAAATTGATGCAATAATAATAATTGTCTGTATTGATTGCAAAATGCATAGATCCGTGTTGATTCCTGTACTGTAGGAACGACAGAGTAAACCATACCCTGAAAATGAAATGTCACATTTGAGTAACAAATAGAAAAATATCGTACGGGTTCTGCCTTGATCCCTTTGTTCTTAGGGTTCGAACGTACGCTTTTTACGTAGTTGTTTAATTTGAAGAATGATTTTCTTTCGGCATCCTCGGGAACTTTGGCCTTTGGATTGGTAAATCCCGAGGGCTATTGCAATAGTCGGTAAGCTATGCAAACCACTGTATTTCATAATAGAAGAAGTCCATGTTTTAATACACTAACTCGATGTGTTGGAACGTGAGCCGTCATTGTCATCCTGAGTCTCATCTGTGAGCTTTTTCTTAGAGGTATGCAGATTCAGGCATTCAGCCCATGGCTGTGGGATGAATTATCTATTTTTAATTGTACAAAGTTATATTGCAGTTTTGCAGCATATTGTGCTTAGTGATGAGAAGAACACAACCCATTTCTTGAAAAAAAATAAAAATACGTAAATTCACTCGACCAAGCAAGACCAGAA
This sequence comes from Craterostigma plantagineum, assembly GCA_027422505.1. Taxonomy (NCBI): domain Eukaryota; kingdom Viridiplantae; phylum Streptophyta; class Magnoliopsida; order Lamiales; family Linderniaceae; genus Craterostigma; species Craterostigma plantagineum. The sequence goes on along the minus strand of JAPQWV010000017.1, from coordinate 17,462,687 downwards.
AATTAATTGCGGGTAAATTAATTTACACGCGGCGTAACCATGTCAAGGCTTTATAGGAGCATTATGATCAGATCTAACCAATGTGTGTTCACAGAAGCTTTGAACGCCGTATGCAAGTCCAGAAAGCTGTTGAAGCGGCACTAAACAGCATAGGATTTTGATACGCTCTGCATATAAAATAGATACACGTATGACTGTTAGGGTCTAAGAAGAGGTAAGTATTTTGCTCTATTTTTCGGGAAATCCACAAGGAAGGTGATAACTTATGAGCTCACCCGATAGCTGTAGCGCCCCAAGACGCTACGTTGTAAACAACTTTGGTTCCATCCCATGCTTTACGGAGCTTTCCCTTCTTCATCGAGAATGTTTTGCTAAGAGCTGTAACAAAAAGTAAAAAAGATAACTTTGAGCCTTCATCCTTTCCCCATATTGAATGGATCATCGGAAATAAGAAAGAAGGGACAATGAAGAGCCCTTCAAGGGGAAAAGGAAATTGTTCTCCACGCAAATTGTCAACAATTGGACTTTGCAAGATGATTGAATTTGTGAGGTATATGTCGGGGAAAATGGAAAAAAAGATCACCTTCTTGAAGCTTGTTGGGAGCCAAGTCCTGTGAAATAGAGCAAAGATTAAAACACGCACTACCATATGGTAACTGTCTTAAAAAAAAAAAGAAAATAATGCATCTTCCGATAACTAGGTATCCACCAGTCAACCACATAATGTCAATTTCTATATAGCCATCAGACCTTAGATTGTTCAAGAGACAGTAGATATGTAGCCATGAATGCTGCAATACCCTCAGCTATATCTTCTTGCCTGACAAGAACGTAATCTTCTGATTGCAACTGATTGTCTTCGGCATCCCAGAGATCGTTTCTCGTCACCATGTCCCAAGAGCTGCAGCTTTCCTCTGGGTAACAAAATATGTTTATATATATATATATATATATATATATATATATATATATATATATATATATATATATAGAGAGAGAGAGAGAGAGAGAGAGAAAGCACCTATAGTCCAGCTGAATGTATTGTGGTAAAATGAAATACGTTGATGGTGAAAAATCCAGAAAAGTAACAAAGGTACGTTGCATCCATATATTTATATGCAAATTACGAGTAAGTAAGCGCTGCAGAAACCTTACCGGCCACTTTCTGAGAAATGGATGCCTGAACGCTTTCGAGCTTCTTGAGAAAATCAGCAGACTCCACCCGAGATTGCAAGAGGCCATAGAACTGCGTAGCACAGAGCATATTCTTATAAATTGTACTCTTTCCACAAAGTTTTAGATCCTCGGGAGAAAGAAAGAAAGAAAAAATTGATCCATATTAGTTGGTTGGTTCTTGATATTCGCAGAAACATAATTGCCAACTCAGTAAGAAACAAGGGTGCCAAGAGGACTGCCAAGATGTGATTTGCATAAAAAGCAACAACAGATGGAGACTTTTTTACAAGAAGGCAATAGAATCGCAGATGGCGCATGTACAAATATGAAAGTGCACTGTAAAAATCATTCGATACTAAAGAAAGAAAGAGAAAAAAGTTCACCTCATCATTGTCAATATCAGATATCATTGGGATAGAAGTCTCTGTAGATTCTTCATGAACGTCAACTTTAACACCGTTAATATCATCAGAACTACCGTCATCATCACAACCATGGGCGAATTGCTTCAGTGCTAATTGGCACTGCTCGATAACGGCCTCTAGGTTTTTCTGTTTACACGAACCTTTTCTTGATGTGCACAGTTTAAATTCATTATTTCTTACGACTACTCGTGAATCGTGACAAAAGATAGAAAGACAAAGGAATCTCTCTTCTATCACTATGTAGACACCTCGATGATTCAAGGCTCACGAATATTACCAGATGATGAGCTGTTTGTGCATATGACAATGAACTGTAGATTTCTGCTCGAAAAAAATAAATCAATAAAAGTTCAGCACATATTCAAACGGTTCATCAACATAAATAGGATACTCCAACGGTGTTTACACAATGGAAAACAGATCGGGCATTAGGTTGAAGGAAAGAAAAACCTCGCTAGATTCACTCATCACATAAAATAGGTTAACCTATTAATAAGAAAGAGCGAGAAACGCCAATCATGACAAACAACGAAAGCAATTAAAACCTAATCGGGAACCCCATAACAGAGTTATCAACGGTCATCGTTCGATAAACCAAATCAGCATTACAAACATCTTTATTCACATCAAGAAATCGACAGGGGAGAAAAACAAGCATCTTTGATATTGCTCTCAGGCAGAGGCAACTGATATTAATGGCATCCACTCATTGACACAGCATACACATGTTTCTCAACAAAACGGAAAGAACAAAAAGTCCGAATTATTGCTCGTATTACCTTGATTCAGCAATGAAGTCAACAAACCATGTCCTCGAATTCAAAAGAAATTGAAATCCCAGCTAATATCGCTGCTCTGTTGTAAGATCCCGGTGGATTTGGTTACGCACTCTGCTCTGTAGAACGCGGCTTGCGATCGAGCTAGAAGAAATCGATTAGAAGAAATCGATCAACAGAGGGAAGAAGAATTGAAGATTGAAAGGAAGAAGCGATTGTGAGAGAAATGCTCAGAGAGAGATCGAGCTAGATTGAGAGAGACGTGAAGAAGACGATAGAGAGAGATTAGTTAATTCATTTTCGCTTAGTTCCCCGAGAACAACCATTACAGCTTATATATATTCCTAACTATAAACTAAATGGGCTTAAGGCCTTAATGTACTAAAATGTAAAATTAATAAAACCAAACCCATAAATCTCAGCAGCCCAATAAAAGTCCAATAATCTTTTTCATCGTCTCCACCCGAGTCCTAACATTATCCCTCCGTTGAAGACATCCTCGTCCTCGAGGATGTGAGAGCAAACTCCCAACATGGGAACCATGTCCGACGAATGAACCACGTCCATTGCATGCTACTATCGGTGAACCTTTTCCACGATCGAAAGGCCAATACTTTCGTGCTAGACCTTGAGCAATTAGGGTGCTGCGTCGCTGCAGATTTTCTTCAGTTGATCGACCTACTTTGGCTCTTTCAACAACGCATTGATATAGATGGCACTTGGCTCTTTCTAAAGTACACCGACGTCCTCGGTCAAATGGAAAATTTTGCACAACAGTTCTTCTCTTTAAGTTCCCGTCTGATATGTAAGCCAACATTGCTCCAATACTATCAGCATAGTAGGGAAAATGTTCTTCAAAAACAGCATTCCCATTTTGCAGCAGCGCAACGTACCACCGTCCTCGGTCGAACGGCAAGTCAGTGCCCTTCTTAACGTGCAACTGCTCGATATTCACCCGCCTGCGGTCTGCTACAGTTTCTTCTCTAATATGAGTCCATTCTTCAGTTGAACTTTGTCGTGTACCATCCGCTTTCTCCCAGTTAATTGATGCATCAACGTTGCGTTTTCCTCGATCGAATGGTAAACTCAAGTTCGTGCCGACAAGCAGCCGCTTACCATACCACCTCCCGCGATCGAAAGGCACATAATGACCTGGACTTTTCAGCTCATCAGAAACTACATTAACGCCATCCGTTGTCAGTTCGACCTCAATGGACGATTCATCACTCCTTCCACGATCGAAGGGTAGACTTGACGTCATTTTTCCGACGACACATCCACCACTTCGAACAACTACAGCTGCTGCTCTTTTACACAATTCATCAACCATATAGTAAGCAACATAATCACCTAATCCCATGTGATCCGCAACCAATATCAGAATGCCATCATCACCCAAAGTTTCGTCAACCAAAGTCTCGTCCTCAACATCAGAAAATGCCAATCCATCTGTTGCCTTCACAAGATCATCAACGACTGGCATCGCTTCTTCAACAGCAACAACAGTTTCAACAAGCACTGATGAATTTACGTCAACCAACGCCAATTTACTCCCAATTAATACCATTTCATCCAAACATGTTTCGACCACAGAATGACCCCGCGCACTATGAACATTGCTCAATACCAACGAATCCTTCTCAGTCGACAATGAATCATCAACAACCATGACCTTATCCAATGTCAGAACTGCATCACTATCACATATCATTTGTTCCATCTCAACCAACACCGAGGTATCTTCTATCAATACCGAATCGACCTCAAACAACACAGATTCATTAGTAATTAACTCATCCGCCTCAGTCTCTTCAACCACAACCTCATCATTAACCAACAGAGAATCATTTCCAATGAACAGTGAATCAACCTCCGGCTTCGAAGACGTCGAGAACTGTTCGTTCATGTTCCTACTCTCGAGTTCGCGGAGTATTAACTGTAAGGTGTTTTGTATATTCCGGCACGAGGCCATCGTAGCTTCGTGATTGTATGAATAATCTGCCATATTTGAAGCAAAATCCGAGAATCGTCGGCTCTGATACCAATCTGTAAGATCCCGGTGGATTTGGTTACGCACTCTGCTCTGTAGAACGCGGCTTGCGATCGAGCTAGAAGAAATCGATTAGAAGAAATCGATCAACAGAGGGAAGAAGAATTGAAGATTGAAAGGAAGAAGCGATTGTGAGAGAAATGCTCAGAGAGAGATCGAGCTAGATTGAGAGAGACGTGAAGAAGACGATAGAGAGAGATTAGTTAATTCATTTTTGCTTAGTTCCCCCAGAACAACCATTACAGCTTATATATATTCCTAACTATAAACTAAATGGGCTTAAGGCCTTAATGTACTAAAATGTAAAATTAATAAAACCAAACCCATAAATCTCAGCAGCCCAATAAACCTAACATTATCCCTCCGTTGACGACATCCTCGTCCTCGAGGATGTGAGAGCAAACTCCCAACATGGGAACCATGTCCGACGAATAAACCACGTCCATTGCATGCTACTATCGGTGAACCTTTTCCACGATCGAAAGGCCAATACTTTCGTGCTAGACCTTGAGCAATTAGGGTGCTGCGTCGCTGCAGATTTTCTTCAGTTGATCGACCTACTTTGGCTCTTTCAACAACGCATTGATATAGATGGCACTTGGCTCTTTCTAAAGTACACCGACGTCCTCGGTCAAATGGAAAATTTTGCACAACAGTTCTTCTCTTTAAGTTCCCGTCTGATATGTAAGCCAACATTGCTCCAATACTATCAGCATAGTAGGGAAAATGTTCTTCAAAAACAGCATTCCCATTTTGCAGCAGCGCAACGTACCACCGTCCTCGGTCGAACGGCAAGTCAGTGCCCTTCTTAACGTGCAACTGCTCGATATTCACCCGCCTGCGGTCTGCTACAGTTTCTTCTCTAATATGAGTCCATTCTTCAGTTGAACTTTGTCGTGTACCATCCGCTTTCTCCCAGTTAATTGATGCATCAACATTGCGTTTTCCTCGATCGAATGGTAAACTCAAGTTCGTGCCGACAAGCAGCCGCTTACCATACCACCTCCCGCGATCGAAAGGCACATAATGACCTGGACTTTTCAGCTCATCAGAAACTACATTAACGCCATCCGTTGTCAGTTCGACCTCAATGGACGATTCATCACTCCTTCCACGATCGAAGGGTAGACTTGACGTCATTTTCCGACGACACATCCACCACTTCGAACAACTACAGCTGCTGCTCTTTCTTTCTTTTTGACAATGTACTTTTATCGAACAGCTTTCCGACGACACATCCCGGCCCGTTATCAGTCGATCTCTGACGTGTACTTTTATCGAACAGCTTATATGCACTTGGCGTGCTTGCGAGTGTGTTATTTAGGATGATATTTAGATAGAAGAGAAGAACCCAGAGATTTGGGAACGAAGAAGCTCGAGAAACGGAGAGAGATAGAGAGATCGATAGAGATAGAGAGATTAGAGGTAGATGAAGAAGACGATAGAGAGAGATTAGTTAATTCATTTTTGCTTAGTTCCCCCAGAACAACCATTACAGCTTATATATATTCCTAACTATAAACTAAATGGGCTTAAGGCCTTAATGTACTAAAATGTAAAATTAATAAAACCAAACCCATAAATCTCAGCAGCCCAATAAAAGTCCAATAATCTTTTTCATCGTCTCCACCCGAGTCCTAACATCTGTCCTACGAATTTCCCAACATAATCTGTCGTTAATTGAACCCTTCGCACCAAACTGATTGAGTCAATTGCCTCAAAATTATGAAAAATTGAAACAATTACTTCTGTGTTGTTGTTTCGGTGTCTTTAAGAAAAAGGACAAAGGTCAAATTACATCACCACCTGAAACCTATAAGTGATTTATAAGCTTGTAGGCTCACTCTCTCTATTGCCAATTAGTTTTAGAGAGGAACCACACAAGCTTATACGAACCTGAATTTAGGATGGAATTGGGTCGATAAAAATCCTACATGGTGCGGTGAGCGTGGACGAACACGTGAAGGTGCCTTCAGATGGAGAAATTCTAGCCCGAATACGATGTGGGTGGTGTGTCCCCGGCCCTTGTAAGACGATTGGTGAACTGCGATGAAAAAAGCGTTCGGTGCAGTGATTGCGGGGAAGCGCTTGGCGCAGATAATCGTCGTAAGGGAGACTCGTTATGTGGTCTTGAGTTTGAGGGGGGATTGTTGGGTGTGCAATCTCAAAGTCCCACACCGATGTATTAGGAAAAATATAAGTGCTTTATAAGCTTGTGGGCTCACTCCCTCTATTGCCAATTAGTTTTAGAGAGGAACCCCACAAGCTTATACGGGCCTGAGCTTGGGCTGCAATTGGGTCGATAAAAATTCCTACATCGGTGTGGGATGTGGGTTTGAGGGGAGGATTGTTGGGTGTGCAATCTCAAAATCCCACACCGATGGATTAGGAAAAATATAAGTGCTTTATAAGCTTGTGGGCTCACTCCCTCTATTGCCAATTGGTTTAAAGAGGAACCCCACAAGCTTATACGGGCTTGAGCTTGGGCTGGAATTGAGCCTAAAAAAATCCATACATGGTGTGAGCGTGGACGAACACGTGAAGGTGCCTTCAGATGGAGAAATTCTAGCCCGAATATGGTGAGGGTGATGTGTCCCCGACCCTTGTAAGACGATTGGTGAACTGCGATGAAAAAAAAGCGCTTGATGCAGTGATTGCGGGGAAGCGCTTGGCGCAGATAGTCGTCGTAAGGGAGGCCCGTTGTGTGGTCTTGAGTTTGAGGGGAGGATTGTTGGGTGTGCAATCTCAAAGTCCCACACCGATGGATTAGGAATATAAGTGCTTTATAAGCTTGTGGGCTCACTCCATCTATTGTCAATTGGTTTTAAAGAGGAACCCCACAAGCTTATACGGACTTGAGCTTGGATTGGAATAAAGCCTGAAAAAAATCCCTACATATTTCCTGTTGCGTGACTATTCATTCCATTCCTCCTCCGCGACTGATATTGACTCATATTCATAAACAAAACTAATTAATTATATTTAAGGGTTAATTAAGTTTCAGGTCCATTTAGCATATTTTCAATAGGAATCAGGCCCTTTTCAGAAAAACTATAGTTTCAAGGACCCAAGTAATATTTCCTTTAGAGAAAAGGACCCCTTCGCATTAAAAAGACATATTTACCATTGTAGTGCAAAAATTACGAGGCATTGTCATCGTCTTCTCCAAACAATCGAAGCAAACATTTCATGCATAAACCCGTTTCAATGTCGAGATTAGTGACCGAATAAGATTAAATCGAGATCAATTTCTCATGGGTCCTCATAACCAAGGAAATTTTTTGATGTTATGTTGGAAAAATTCTTCAAATTCAATTCGAATTTTTCGGTGAAAAAAATCCCAATTTCAATGCTCGAATAATGTTGATTGAACTTAGTTTGGATATGAGTCTTAATAATCGACAAGAATTATCGATACTAGTCACAGAATAACGATGAATTTTGATGCGACCTGAGATTAAAACGTTTTCCATTTCAGTAACACATCATGCTACCTGGGTAACACATCATACTACGTGGGTAACACTTTCTGCAATCAATAGTAACAAATAGTTTACATTCAGTAACTCATATGTCAAAATAAATAACAAATATATCACTAAAAATAATAGATCAGGAAAATGTTATTTTAACGTCATTCACTGATAGCGAAAAACAAAAAAAGCTGAAAGTCATAGAAATGTCAACATTATTGGCCGAATTAGGTTAATATGACATTAATTTCTCATGGGTCTTAACAATAAAGGAAATTTATTGATGTTTATACTGAAATATTACTTCAAAACCCAATTCGAAAATCTAGTGGTGGAATCTCAGCTTAATTGTAGAAAATTGAGAAATAAACTCAGTTTGATAATCTATCTTAATAATTAACGAAAATTTTGATAATCAACGATAGCTAGAATGTTACATAAATCGCCAACGACCCTAAAAAACAGCTGAGAGCCGCTGAAATCTCGACGTTATTGGCCGAATTAGGTTAAATCGAAGAGGAGAAAAAACAGAAGTCGATATGTAGGTAAACCCTATGTTGTTTACTGATTTCCTGCATTAACAGTTTAACAGTAATCAGCAACAATTGAAAAGGAGAAAAAACAGAAGTCGATATGTAGGTAACAAGGCAATACAACACGAGTAACAGAATACATAGTCACAATAACAATTTAATATGTAATTAGTTTAGTTTACGGTTTTCAAATTTTATATTGTAAACACGCTACATTCACTAAAATATATGAATTTACGAAGTTTTATATAAAAATATATTAGTTTAGGTTATGATTTTCGTGGAGGTTATGTTGGAATTGAAGAAGTTGAAAGTATATAGTATGGAAACAAGTAGATTTCTTCTCGAAAGGATGATCATGCTTCTACGAATTTGATTCTACTTACACAAAACGTTGTGGATATGAATTATTAGTTGTTTATTACAATCCAGATGGTCGACCTAACATAAATGATTCAATAATATTAATGACATCTTCAATTAATCTTAAACGTAAACCCTACGTTGTTTACTGATTTCCTGCAGTAACAGTTTAACAACAATCGGCAACAATTGAATAGGATGAAAAACAGAAGTTGATATTCAGGTAACATGGCAATACATACGAGTAACAGAATACATAATCACAATAACAATTTAATATGTAATTATTTTAGTTTATGATTTTCAAATTTTATATTGTAAACACGCTACATTCACTAAATATATGAATTTACGAAGTTTTAGATAAAAATATATTAGTTTAGGTTATGATTTTCGTGGATGTTATGTTGGAATTGAAGGAGTTGAAGTATATAGTATGGAAAACAAGTTGCACTCTTCTTGAAAGGATGATCATTCTTCTACGAAATTGATTCTACTTACACAAAACGTTGTGCATATGAACTATTAGCTGTTTATTACAATCCATATGGTCGACCTAACATAAATGATTCAACAAAATTAATGACATCTTCAATTAATCTTAAACGTAAACCCTATGTTGTTTACCGATTTCCTGCAGAACAGTTTAACAAACTATAATAATTCTGGTAACATATAAACCTATAATTAGTAACAGATACACATATAGCTGATAACAGATTATCTATGCTTGATTTTATTTGAACTCTTCCACCCAAAATTCATCTCATTCTGGTTTCCCGTCCGAAATTTCACGACCATTTAGCAACATATCGAGGCAAAATAGTAACAGAAAAGCGTAAGCTAGTAACAGATCCTGGAAATTTTACAAATCCCGCCAAAACGAAAAAAAAAATACACCCCACTTCCCTCTTTCAGCATATTCCTTCTTCATTTAATTATAATTTAGTAACGTTTTTATACTCCAAATAGCGGTTAGTCGTTACACAGTAACAATACCAATTTATTATCGATATACCACAATTAGTCAAACTATACTCAGGTAGTATCGCTAAAGCCAGACATAGTAACAAACGTTTTTAATTTAGTAACAGTTGTTCATCACCTCAATCCACGAACATCTGGATCAATTCACGAACATCTGAATTTCTACTTGTTTCGATGTCTTTCATACCACATGCATTACACCACTTACGGTTTGGGAGTTAACAATTGACACATAATTTCGAATCTAATGGCGTAGTAAAAAAATACCCAAATTATTGGGATCGATAACATTTTAGTGCATAATAGTAACATATAATTGATGGAAAATAACAGTTCACTTTATGAGTATAACAATATAATCTAACTGCGTAACTGTTAGGTCCTCGATTATCAACTCCTATGATCCTAGACTTCAATCCTAAGTACTTCGACTAGAATGGTTGACATTGAGATTCGATCGAAAAACTAAGTTGAAGTTCACTATAGAGAATTTTGATTAGTGAGAGAAAATACTTGCTGTTTCTCTCTCTAGAAATTGGATTGGCAGCCCTTCGGATGAATTGACTAATTTTCTCTATTAAACACAATGTTTACATTAGTATTTATACCAAACAAGCTTGGTATAAATACAAATTAAGTCCTAATCTAAGGACAAATACAAATAAAGCCCCTAATTACAAGGACAGCTAATAAAGTCAAAGCACAACTAAAACTGATATTCTACAGTAACTGAAAGTGGCCGTAAAATAACTCTTATTATATTATGTTAAGAAGAGTATTTTCTTCAATTCATATTTTTAACCCTTAACTCTACCATTTACGAAAAGTTGGTCCTTAAAAGTAATATAAATTCTGACAGGGCCTGAATGGTGTAGGAAATTACTGACAAGGGCCTGAACTAAAATCGTCCCTATATTTAATTACATCAATAATAATGATGATTACGGTGGGAACATAGACAGACATCGAAGTTCGGAATAAAAACGAAGTAATGATTTAAGGTTTAATTGTTGGACACATAAGTACCTAACAATATAAAAAAGATTTAAATTAGTCCCCTATGTGCTTTTTTTATCGGTACCTAATATAATAAAAAAATTTACACATAGATACCTATTTGGCTGAAAGTACATCATCATACTAGAAATTTAGGTATCATATGAAATGTAAGTTTGGTACATAATTCATTGAAAAATCGGACGTTACGGTTAAAGAGATATCACACAATATCTTTGTGAATTAGGTACAACAGAAGCATGTGGGATGATACATAAATACATATAAAAAGATATGTAAGCGATAGTAAAATGGTACTAACAACCAAATATGTAACTGTGTAAAACTTTATTCTACTATGTACCTAATATAAAATTTTTCTCACGGGGTAGTGAACTGGCAATTTTTTTATACTTTTGAGTATTTAGGTGTAGATACACATTATAGTCGGGAGAAAACCTAAAATGGTCCCCGATGCCTATCATCATGAACTTCTCAGAGTCATGAATGGCCGGTATAACTAGTTAAGCTAGAGAGCACATATCCTATTTCCTCTAGTCTGGAAAAGGCTCGACCGAAGGAATTTATCCCAAGGCGAGAGGAACTTAGTAAATGGAGTCCGGCTCTATGAGCTCCTGGGCAAAGGTGATTCGAAAAACTAATAAGTTTCGCGCGGACGATTTTAGTCCCCGATGTTTTCGAATTTAAACCAAATTGGTCCTGTCGTTAGATCTCCGAATTTGGATGTAAACTGGACACGTGCCTACATGCAATTGGTCTGACTTTAAAATCATAAATTAACATTAAAAAGGTAAAAAACAAAAAAAAGGAAAAATTCAAATAAAATGATTCAAAAAAGACAATACTGATAAATTAACTAAAAATAAAGAGAGAATAAAAAATAAAATTTAAATGTAATAAATTAAAGAGAAAATAAAAATACATTGAAAATAATTGAAAAGAGAGAGAGGAGACTAAAAATAAAAACTAAAATTAAAAAATAAAAATATATCTATCTATTAAAAACAAAAAACAAAATAAGGATCTAAAAAGTTTACGAAAATTCCTGACCACATCCCTGCCAAGTTAACGAGGATATTTATCCTTAATCTTTATCTTCTCTTTGAAAAGAGATTCTCGTAAACTTCCAGTGACGTTTTTATCCTTAATCTTTATCTTCTCTTTGATTTTATTTTATTTTATTTATGATTTTTAATATACTTTACTTTATCTTATTTGAATTTAATTTATAATTTTTAATTTAATTTTTTAATCCTTCTTTATTTTTTATTTCAATTTATTAGATTTTTCGTATTTTTTATTTTTGTTCCTTTTTATTGAATTTTTTTACTTTTGTGATATTAATTTATGATTTTTAAAGTAAGACCAGCCGCATGTCGACACGTGTCCAGTTTTCATCCAAATTGACGGAAATCTAACGGCAGAACCAATTTAGTACAAATTCGACAACATCCGGGATTAAATTGGTCAACGGGAAATATTGGGGACTAAATTGATACATGTGTTAAACATTGGAGACCATTTTGAGTTTTCTCCCCCTTATAGTCGCAACAAAATTGAAATAAATTCAATTTGGAAATAATTTGAAACTGGTTCATGTTGCGTTTGGATTGGCGTATTTGAACACGTGATTTGAAATTATGAATTTCACAATTTTAATTTTAAATCCTATCCATTGTCGAACTTGACTTCTGTTTTTTTCTTAAAAACTTAAAAAGTATAAAAGCTCGAATACCCACGAGTGATCTCTCGACAAGAGCTCGTCGAGCTATAGTCGGCTCATTCTCAAGCCCGTAACAAGCTCGAGCCGGCTCATTGAGCTCACGAGTCATCTCGACTCATCATTTACCCCTCGCTTTTATTATTTATTGTTATTATTTATTATTAAAACTACTACTACTACTACTATTATTATTATTATTTACAAAAAAATCATTACGGGCTCAAGTTTGAATTTCGAAAATACACCATTTGACATGGAATTTCAAATTCGACAAATTGCAAACGTTTAGATTTATACTCGAATTTGAACGAGATCGAAATCCAAATCCGCTCGATTGCGAAACGGAAGATTTGGGCGAAATTCGGATTTCAAATCGAAATTCGGAATCCAAACTGGCCATCAACGATTATCCGGAATTTTGATAGAGAGAATCGTGGGTAGACAGACAAATTGGGTAGGTTAAACTGGTTCAAACTGCATCACTTATTCTTTTGGACAATTAACAAATTTGGGTAGGTTAAACAAAAGCCAATACTAGTAAGGGTGAATAATTGAATCATCATGGGTAGACAGACAAGTAAGGGTCATTTTGAAAAATAGTCTTGGACCTAGTCAACGTTAAAAAAAACAGCCTCTTGATTTCATTTTTTTTTACAAAATAGTCTTCAAATTAATGTTATTTTCGACATTTTACAGGGATCTCATTTCTATAGGAGTCCCGCGCTATAGGTGATCGCCGATGTATCATGGTTTATGTGATGTGTGGTAGGGGACCTCTTTCTTATACCACTTAGGAGTTAGGAGCCGTGTGAGATCGATGTTGTGCAGGAGGGACAGGGGACGTTCTATATAGCAGGGGACCCGTGTTATACAACACGGGTCCCCTGCTATATAGCGCAGAGACTACTATATAGAAGAGGCCTTGGGTCTGTTGCGTCCGACCACCCTTTTATATTATATATATATATATATATATATATATATATATATATATATATCGTGAGCACCATAAGCAAATCTCTTAATTTTTTGCGTTTTTTCGATTCTCAACGCCGCCAAACCTCCGTAGACCCTCTCATATCAATTGTTAACCTAAATCAGCATCTCCAACACGTTAATTTTTAAGAAAATCATCACCTCGGTATGTCGTCCACATGTGAATAATAAATAATGAATTTTCTTAAAGATTAACGTGTTGGAGACGCTGTTTTAGGGTTAGCAATGGATATGAGAGGGTCTACGGAGGTTTTAGCGGCGTTGAGAATCGAAAAAAACGCAAAAAATTGAGAGATTTGCTTATGGTGCTCACGATGGTTGCTCACAGTAGGTGAGCACCATAGCAAATCTATATATATATATATATATATATATATATATATATTATAATTTGTTTTCGATTTGAACCCAATATCTATTACATCACGTCCCACTACACAACTACTTCAACTACAAACCACTCATCTGCCCTTTAGCATCCTATTTAACCGATTGATTTTTGAACGTGGACACAAATAATAAGAGCATTGGTCATTGGACATTTGAGGACATCTTTTTTAATGTTGTTCATGTCAAATGTCATTTTCTTAATTTTTTCGACAAGTAACATAGCTCCATAAATTTCACTAAAAGCAAACACAATATATTACATTACATTCCAACAAAAAGCCCAAAACATGCAACTAAGGCTGTGTGCTATAAATCAAGACAGCAAAATCAGTTCAATGTGCTTGTTTCTTTCGAGGATCTTTCTTTCTTATTTTGCCACTGCAAACCTTTCAATGTAATAAATACAGCATTTGTTCCTTACTGTAACTCTCCAACAGGTGCTTCATTAAGCCACAAGAAATGAATGAAGTCGTATAGCTTTGCACTCACACTAACCTGCCCACATTTTAATCCCACATTTTAATCAACTGTAAAACTCATATATATATTTGTTCTTTTAATTGTGCTTATTCTTCCCTCCAATAATTTCGAAAAAAAATACCTTGTAAGGTGTTGGGTTCAATCGTCTCATGTGATCGGGTCGCATTTGTTCCAGTTGCTCGATGCACCGTTCTCGAATCGATTTGAGCGGCGGCAATTCTTCTCTATTTTTTCCTGCCAATAACGAAAAATAAATAAAAATTTTGCAAAGTATAATTTGAAAACCAATTTGGAAATACAATATTAAACAGTCACAAACCTGATTTACCAGGCCAGTAACACTTCAACAGCTCCTCGACACGCTGTGGCACAACGTATGCTCTTTTGGATTCATTGAAAGGATGCCTACACAATAGCCTTTCGCCCACCTGACATAAGTTGACGGACGCGTAATTTAATGCTTCGATTTTTTAATAGTAAATTCAGATGATTGTTTGTGGTGCATATTTTCACGCACCTTTGGAGAGGGTTCATTTTCCCCAGTCATAATGTCCACGAGGGGATAACCTTCCTTACCATATAACCGATAGCATCTTTTCTTGCACGGAATTGAGACCTGAAAACCAAAATGACACATTACGAAAGATTAAGAATTTGATACAAGGAAATAAAAGACCTACCTTTGAAACATCTTCTGAAAGCTTGATTCGAGGCTGATTATTTATCTCGACTAGTTTGAAAACTACACCTAGAGCTGGTTGAGCATAACATGTAACCAAATGGGTCCCAATTCCATATGCGTCAATCTCATGTCCCTAGATAGTGAAGCAATTAAGGAATAACCATGGCACATAAACATGTTCATCCAGATACTTTCAGATTCATTCAAACTATTATTAATGTTGATGAATAGCACCAAAATCTATCAAAAAGATATCACCTGTTTGTTTAACGCATCGACGGTTTCTTCGTTGAGGTCATTACTAGCTGTAATGTTCGTCTTTCCGAAATTTGGCACTCCAAATTCTTTCTCAATATCCTGAAAGAACTTTCGAGACTCACACGACAAGTAGGCGAGATCCCCTGAGTCTAGTCTGATACCCACTGCTCTATACCTGTCAAAATTCAAAATATAAAATTGGTAGGACTAGAGTGACAAAGCTGTAAAATCTAGGTAGTCATGTGCCAGTCATACGGTTGAGGTGAGGCCTGTAATTTGGGTGATTTTTTAAGCGATTACGTCATGAGCTTAAAGACTTATTTAACGCACCCCAAATCATTGAGCGCAAGAGCAACTGCACAAAAATTCGGAACGCCGCTTTTCATAACCTGTTTGCATTGGTTCAGAAAGAAACACTATGTCAGTGACTACAGCAAACCCATGTAAGAAAAGTTTACTTTCCTTTTTTTAAAAAGAACTTCTTGGGAGGAGAGTAACTTCCAGTGAATTTTTATTAACTTACATCATATGTGTCGACAAGGGCCAAAAAGTTGCTCGGAAATGCAAGAGCATACGAAGTAAAAGCAGCCAACTCACTCTGATTTGTTTCACCAAAAGCTCTACCCAGTGACTGGGACCACTGAACCAGGAACAGATATCAGAATAACTAATTATTGCATCAAATATGAATTCCCAATGTGACGAATTTGACGAAACATTGATGATTTCCCAATTTCCAAACCTTTAATTTATTTAACCATTCATGAACCAAGCTAACAAAATCCTCACAAGCATTCGAACCATTGCTACACTTAAGTGACTTCTCATTGATCTCATCAGGGCTCTGAAAAATCAGTTGAGCAAGTTACAAACACACATTTATACAAAGATCGAGCTTTCGGTTATGGTTGAGAAACTTAATTTGTCTCGGAAGAAAAACATATGACGAAGCCTACCATAAATGAGCTCACAAAGGCATGAGAATGTGTTCCCCTCAGCGGAATTCCAAATAATTTCCCAGCAGCAACATTGCTGTGAGAAAGGGAAAAAGAGACGAGATTGAGAATATCCAATCTAATTATTACAATAACCAAAAGAAAAAGCAAGCCAGAAAAAAAAGAAGGAAACCCAATAAAATAGTTCCCACCCACTTTGATTACAGCTTGCAGCTCCAAGTACAAAATAATATTTTTAAACAGCCACGGAGATTAGAATTTAAAATGAACATCACTCGGCGAAGAAATATCTAGCTAATGTAGAGGCTCATTTCAATAGAGAAGAATCCCCAAAGGTATCAGATACCATTAACTTCTGTACAGGTCAATATACGTTGCCACCTAAAATTCAAAATAGTCATAGTAAACCTGAGAAAGTCCTTTCACGCAACTTTTGGAACTAATCTTAATAATGTGCAATGAAGCACTGAAACACCTTTGGTTCCTCTTCTACAAACGCTGATATAATTAATATCATTGAATATCCTTGCCATTTACCTTGTTGCATCAAACCCACCCATATAGCAATATTTTGACGCTCCAATACCCCCATCAGGACCCTGTTCAAAGGATAGATACACAGCACTAACTTACCAGTCTTGCGAAAAGAATTTTGTAACTTATATAGCAGAAGGGAGTAATTATTACATGTGCACGTCGAAGCCCAAATTCAAGAAGAAGCTTTGATTTCCCAGCAACAAAGCGATGTCTAGCAGCATTAGTGGCAACCAACGATGCATAATTTACAAGATTTACGATTGGAGTTTCAAGAAGTTGCACAACCTACAACCAAAAAACCGCATAATTCATAGGAAACTGAAAATGATCATGACCAATTTAGTTAGTGCTGAAATAAATACAAAATGATACGACTATAACAATTTGACTTTTCCTAAGAGGTGATCATTCAGCATAATATCGAAATAAGCCATGACGAGGTCATCAACGCTTGAATCCCCAGGACCGACGATTGAAAATATAAAAGAAATTATATATGTTTAAGTCATTAAATAATTACACAGAGAGGAATTGTTGAAATTAATATATAATGAGGCATCTTTCTATTAATTTTAAGATGTTTTGAAGTGCTAGACATAAATAGTTTGTTCAACCATCACTCGAAATGAAAGGTAAAAATAAACAAGTATCGAAAATGTACTTACAGCCACTGGCCCTTCAATTATCATTAATGGCATCTTTGGAAATACAACGGATCCTTCAGAAATTGCATATATCTCCACATCAGAACAATTTAATGCTCGAAGGTAGTCGTAAAACCCAATCTAAGACCATAAGACACAATAGTTGAGATCAATGTAACTGACTTATCAGTATATTTGGAGAGAAAAAAAAAAACATCTATCTCCCCTTTGATAGAATTGCTTGTTTCTTATAGGAATGTAAGTGATTTGTAGTGAGTGTAATTATTACTAAAACACAAACCTTCTTGATTGAACAATTCGTCAATCCAAATGGACAGTCGACCGTATCATTGTTTCCTAACAAAATTTATACATTCCCAAAGCCTCGCCTATGATCGTCTTAAATCAAGCACGGATACAATTTGAAACAAAAAACAAATGCACGTATTCTACCAATAAAAGTGTTAATTATACCTCGCATGATTGAGGAAGAGTAGCTTGGATAAACTCTATATCTTCTTCAGTAAACTTAAAGCTCGCAATTAACTTTATACACTCTTCCAGACCAGCAAAGACAGTATATTCCCCACCAAAAGGGTTCTTACGGAAATACAAGTCAAACCTGGAAGTCAGTATCATACTATCGATGAGATTTGAGAAGCTATTCAGTTATAAAGAGAGCAAGAAAATCACCCAATTCAGCTCATGAATACAGACAAAAGATTGGTCTTGATTTCAACACTTGAAAAGAAAAAGGACTTCCATGATGCGTTATCCCCAAATAGAAAACACGAAATCAAACAAACCACCAAGAGGCTACTTACTCAATCGACAGCAGATTGGATTTAGAATGAATCCTCAAATTTAACATAAGCAACCACAGCAGTGCTTTTGGTAATATAAGATGCTTCTATATGTTTCTACTTCTTTTGAGTCCTTACCCTTGGCAGTTCGGGAATACTTATTTCCACTATTAGCATAGAACCGGAAATGTAACTAATAAAACACCGTTAATTCCCAAAAGAGAAAATCCATTTCAAACACTATCACATCAATCTTAACTTTGCAACGCCGAAAGCAGTGTAATCGACACAATGTGATCAAAAGATAAACACAGATGCCCAGTAGACAAGCTACAAGGCTATAACCAAACACATTCATAGAACATGAAAATCATCCCGGACGATTATCATATCATTGAATTCTAGTTTCACAATCCCTAGTTTTACCACTAATACATGATTTCAGTCTCTGTATAAAACTAAGATCAATAAAAGCCATATCTTCCTCATAAATATACTACAGTAAGTCAGACAAAACGCAACAGTGGACTCGTAACAGCCGACTTTCAGAAATCGGCATGAGCTCATCACCACACAAACATACAGCGCAATAATAGGAACAAACGCATACCAAAAGAAACATCCAGTGAAAACAAAATTAACCGCAAATCATGTATAAAAGAAACAAAATCATCAATCAAAGCAATAAAAACGTAATTACACGGCTCGCTCGTTGTGTTTTCCTGCTTTCCAATAAGCGTAGGCCATCGTAAACTGGTAGAGATCCGTAAGCAGAGGTGTCACCATTGGATTTGTCGGGCCACCTACGCCGGCCTCCACCTTATCGCCACCGTTCACCACTAGCGAAGCCATGTTAATTTTGTTTTGTTGCCCGAACCAATGCCTTTGTCTATTTATAATTTTATTATATTATTACAACATTAAATTTGTCCGAATCAATTGTCATTTCCAAGGAATGTTTTGTTTTTGGGCAATAAGTCCCAATTGAGTTTTAAACTTGTACACCGCCAAAATTTCTTCCGACCAATCTGCGAAAAATTGTGTGTTTAATACCTTCAAACTGTGAACTGACGAAATTACCCTTTTTCAAATCAAAACTGGGCAATGTACCAACTGTTTTGATTATTACATCAATTCTGTTAGCGTTATTATACCAACAAAATTGAACACAGTATAATAACGATAACAGTTGGTATATGATAGAATAATATTTTACATAATATTGGAGTTTATATTATGTTGATTTATAACATATATTGTGCTAAATTATTATTTTACTGAATGCTTAGGTTAAATATGGGGTCAGAGAAACAGTACCAATTATAAGTAGACGTGTTCAAACGGTTCACGGTTACGGTTCACGGTTATAATCGCCGGTTCACGGTTAGTGAAAATCTATAACGGTAACCGAACCGCGGTAATCGCGGTTACGGTTACGGTTTGAACCTTCGGTTTACGGTTTTAAATTTTTTTTTATTTTATTTAAAAAACCAAGAAGATGACTTCAATAAACTATTAATTAATTTTATTTAACAATGTTGGAAATTTCATTCCACTAAGAAAAAACACAATTACACCTTAAAGTTTATAAAAAAATTTACGATCGCTCAATCTTCCTTCCGTTAATGTTCGACGAACACTCGTCATAGCCATCTCCTTCGTCTGTGTTGCTAAAGTTAGGTTCTTGTGCTCTTGCCTTGTCCAATCATCGAGCAAACATTGGTTCTCTAGATTTTCAACGGTTAATCTCGATCGCCTTGAAGCCAATGTATATCCTCCAACGCTAGACGCTTGCTCAACGGAAACCGTTGAGGCGGGCACGCTAATATTTCTCTTGCGATTATTTATACTTCAAATGGGACTGATAAGGAATTAGCCCATTTTTTTCGGCCTGTTTACTGAAAATATAATATTTTAAATTAATCAATCATGATAGTAACTACAATCAATATTTTATAACATTTATACGATCATCATTTGACTCATTTATCAAAACGAGCTTGTATCCAAGATAAATATAATTTCAAAGAATTTGTCTACTCCTTCCACTCGAACGCAAAGCAGAATATGGTTGATGCATTCAAGTCTATTCATCTTCTGGAATCATGACAATGAAGGCAATATACGGGCTGAAGTAGAATCAACTCAGAAGGAAAAGGTGATAAGTTGAGTACCTCAGTGACTAGCTGTATTGCTGTTCTATTGCATGGAAAGGGCTGGACTGGCCATGGATTAGGACAAGAGCGGCTGAAAGATATCTAAGGCGACATAGGGAAATTCTTAAGAAATTCGGAAGCTTAATAGCAACAAGGGATATAATCGTGGGAAAGGAGCATCAAAGATAGTAGTCGTGGTTTCATTGCGGGAACACTACTCACTCGTTACATATTGCAGTCTGAACAATCCCAGGAAAAACAATCACAAACGACAGCAAACACACATTCATATCAAATCATTTCTTGATTCTCCTACCACCAACAGATCTCTCACCGTTGACCATCATCGAAGAGGGCAAAGGGATCATCGAAGGCTTACCATTCTTACAATCCTTGCTGTGACTCCTCAAGGAATACCTCAAAGAAGAGGAAGGAGGACAAGCCTGAAGCTGAACCTCCCTTCTTGGAGTAGAAGCAGCCACCTTAACACCAATAGAACTCACCAATTTGCTGCTCGCCTCCTTCTTCTTGCACGAATCAGCCCTCACACCAAGGCCATAGCAGCCATCAGTAGACTGACGCCTCTTCCTCTCCAGCCTCTCATTTCTTCTAGCCGAATACTCGTCGTACAGCCTTCCCCTCTCGAACAAAAGTCCCGCCGCGCCGAGATCTACGCCGGCGGCCGCGGCCTGACGATCCTCGGCGGCGCCGAACTCCTGGCGGACCATCTTCGCGAGGGCGACCAATTCGCAGGAGATGGATTGGTACTCGGGACGAATAACGCCCGATTTCCCCAAATCCTGGCGGCACGGCGTCTGAGATGATTTCCCGAGCGATGCGTTGTTGTTGTTTGGGGGATCGGCGATGGGATGGAGTGGCTTGCGCCGGGAACGGAGCATGATCGGCGATCTCGCCGGTAGAGGAGGCTTGTTGCTTGACCTAAGCGTCACCATTTGGTCGTCGTCTGAGAAATGCAGAGATTTGGGGAAGATGATGGCATATAAAGGGGAAAGCGGGGAATATATCGAGAGAATCGCCGTTCTTTATTATTGCACCGTTTTGTATATGGAATGTTTTCTCAAATTGCAGGAATTTAGGGTTTGATTGAATTTTCAAACGAGGAGAGGAGCGTGCTAACGGTAATAAGATTCTTTTTCAATTAATAAATGGGCCAATTGGAAATTATGGGACCGTTTTAGGCCCACTCTTTTAATGAACAACCATCGCTACCGCAAATTATATATCACTTACTACGATAATGCAATTACTAGTATTTTTTTCACGGTACGGCTATATAAATATATAATATTAACTTATACTAGAATAAATATGATTTAAAGGATATAATTAGGATAAATTTAAATGGTAGAATATTAATTTTGATGGCAGGCGCAACAATCAATTTGAGAACAGTTGTTATAAGGCTCTTATTGTTTTGTGTGTGGATTCTGATTGCGGAACGATGTATGTGTTTCCTCGTGAATGGTAAATATGGCTGGCATGTTCAGATACTCGTAATTCGGTTTGAAATACCTTTTTCTTTAAAATCATCCGTTTGGAATTGAACGAATTTCGATTCTGATTTCATCCCAATCATAGGATAACTCAAACCTTTTTTACCTGTTTAAGTTTGGAATTCGATGACAAATGGTCTGTTCTAGAAATCCAAACCCTAACCTTTAATAAGTTTCGATAAAGATGATGATGATGATAATAATAATACTAATAATAATAATAAAAATAACAATTAAAGAAAACACGTTGCAAAATTGATCACAAATGTGGATTTCGAAATGCTAATGCTTATCAAACAATGAAATTTGTATTTGATATTCAATTTTGAAATTCAGAATTTAGAATTACGAGATTATGTTCAAACGCCAAATCCAAACGCATTTTAAGAGGTTTGCAACTAGTGCTGATACGATGATTTGTGTTTCTATTCAATAGAAGCTGCTTTTTGTATGCTTGATTTTTCTCCCATTGCTTGCTTTTGATTTAGAAGTTGATATCTTTTATTTTCTTCATCTGCAATTTGAGCAACGAATGTCATTTATAAAAGTGTGCGTTCATGGTACATCAATTTTCATTAATTTCATGTTAGTGTCACTAAAGAATGAATCTTGATCAAGTTACGTAATGTCGTTAGATGTTGATAGATTAGCCACATCCGCTTAACTTTCCAATTTTCATTTTTTTATAAGTTTAATAATGATATTGTCCATTTTTAGATCATATTAATCATAATTTCATTTTCTACCGGCAGGTTAACCACTCTATTGTATACTTTTCTGTTTGATGATTTTAGGTCAATTAACTTTATTGTAACAATCTCTATCATATCATATCTGATCATCGACCCTTATTAATGCTTTCCCCAATAAAATTGAGAAACATGCCTATAAATTACTTTGTTGAGTAATCTTAAATTTCCAAATTATTGCATTAGTTACTAAACTATCCAATTTCCCTCGTTATTCGCATGTGCGTTTCTTTCTGTCAGATTACATCTAATTACACCTAACGTCTAAAGTGTGTCAAAAGAAATCCCAATCAGTGTCACGCAATATCGCATAACTAACCCCTTACTATTATTGCCCAATTCTTTTCACACTCTAAACTCATTATATTTAATCCCATTTTCGAAAATTTCATTTAGGGTGCAAAACTCCCATTTTTGAACAAAGGCTAGAGATAGTTAAAGATGAAATCACGACTGAAAAAAGTTTTAATATATGTTCTCCCGTCTCCTTCCGACATGACCTCATTTGAATCAATAGTAACTATTAGTTGTCTAGTTATATTTATCAAATAAATACGATAACACACAATGTAATGTAACATTGAAGAAACAAATATGAAATATCGTACTTTTTCATAATAACAGTAATATTTCATTATCATTTTTTGCCTTTCATTATGTTTTCTTTTTCCTAAAAATTTCAAGTTTAAGGGTTCTTTTGAAATAAAACTTATGGAAGGATAACAATGGAAATATTCCTATACGAAGTGAACGAACCATAATTTTACCACCACCAATTTTTCACACGCTCTCGGCAATACAAAATCCCTAAACTACCCTCAACCAGAAATCTCGTCCTGCATCACCAATCCAATCATCGCTAGATCTCCTCTTTCGTTTCTGAGTATTTTCCATTTATTTCCTTTTGAAAAAGAAAATAAAAAGGAAAGATTTAAAAAATAACAAATAAAAAAAATGGAAAAGGTAGCAGCAACCCGACGGTAAGCTAACTGTCAGATATTCTTCAGCTCGAAGCAAAAGCTCTCGATTTAAACCACTGCACCTAATAAATCTTCGAAACTACTTCAACGAAGACGATTAAGAGGAAAACCGATGAAGCAGCTGACGGCGTTACAGCGGCGGAGCAACAGCTTCCGCAACGCCGGAGACGGCGCCGCCGACGGTGCCGGCAAGTCGCCTTCAACTCTGTTCTGGCTGGCGATCCACGGCTTGTGCTGCTTGATAAGCTTGGTGCTCGGATTCCGATTCTCGCGGTTAGTCTTCTTCCTTCTGTTCTCGCCGTCGTCGACCACAATATACACGACCTCGATCCAAACATCGACGGCTAGTACGGCTAATTTACCGAATCCGCCGGCGACGAACACCACGAGCAGAGTCGTGGTTGGGAGGCACGGAATCCTGATTCGTCCGTGGCCTCATCCCGATCCTAAGGAGGTGATGAAGGCTCACTGGATAATCGAAAGGGTTCAGAAGGAGCAGAGAGCTCAGTTTGGGGTTAAGAACCCTAGGACTGTGATTTCTGTGACGCCGACCTATGCGAGGACGTTTCAGGCCTTGCACTTGACTGGCGTGATGCATACGCTGATGAATTTGGACTTCGATGTGGTGTGGGTAGTCGTGGAGGCTAACGGTGTGAGCAATGAGACGGCATCGATTTTGGCTAAGTCGGGGCTGAAAGTAGTTCACGTTGGATTCGAAGGGAAGATGCCAGTTTCTTGGGAGGAACGGCATAGCTTCGAGTCGAGGATGAGGATTCGTGGTTTGAGGTATAATTCATTAAACAGAATTCTTCTTAATTATTGGGTCGATTATGTCTTGGTTACGGAATTGTATGGCTGGTTTGAACTTTGATTGAATGTTGTCCATTGATACCAATTGTTAACATCAATTCAAGAATTATGTTTTCATGTGGCTGATTGATTGATTACATAGGGAGATAAGAGAAAAAAGGATGGAAGGCATTGTGGTGTTCATGGACGATAGCAACATGCACGCCCTCGAATTATTCGACGAAATCCAAAACGTGAGGTGGATTGGCGCAGTTTCAGTGGGAATCCTCGCACACTTTGGAGGTGCTGAGGAGGCCGAGCTTTCAAACTCAGGACATGACAAGACTTACAGCGAAGAGAGGGAACAGAAGAAATCACAAGTGCCCATTCAAGGCCCGGCCTGCAACTCATCGAATCAACTCGTGGGCTGGCACACCTTCGACACTGCGCCCTTCGCCGGCCAAAGCGCTAGGCTCATAGGCGATCGAGGCATCGTTTTGCCTAGGAAGTTTGAGTGGTCGGGTTTTGTATTGAATTCGAGGTTGGTTTGGGCTGATGCAGCGGATAGGCCCGTGTGGGCTCAGGATTTGGACGAAGTCGACGGAGATGGAAATCAATTTCAGAGCCCACTGTCTTTGGTGAAGGAAAACTCCGTCGTCGAGCCGCTCGGTGGCTGCGGGCGGAAGGTTATGCTTTGGTGGCTGCGTGTCGAGGCCAGGGCTGACAGCAAATTCCCTCCCAGGTTAGTAACCTTCATCATTCATGGCTGTGTTTTGATTAAACATTTGGGTGTGCATTTTCAGTTAGGCTTAATTCCTTTCTTAATCATGTATATTTGGGAAATGGCATTTCAAGGATGCTTGACAAAATTAGGACCATAACTTTCGAAATTGAAGCAATTTGGGTAATTCTGAATTAGATGTTGCGATTTAAGGACAGTAAGTTTCGAAATGAAGTAAATGAAAGATAATAAGTTTCGAAACTGCAATTTAAGGATATTAAGTTTCACAATTTTGGCATTCATTGTCCTAAAACTACTTCAGTGTTGAAACTTACTTTCCTAAAAGTGCAATTTTTAATTAGGTGTTCACAGATTGCTTCCACTTGGAAACTTAACCAAAATTGGCGCCCCTAATTTAGGTGTCTTTAAACCACTTGAGGTATTACACAGTTTCTTGAAATATAAGTTGGCAGTAATTTCTAACTTTCTTTCTTTCTGATCAGATGGATCATTGACCCTCCATTGGACATCACCGTGCCTGCGAAACGCACGCCGTGGCCCGACGCTCCGCCTGAGCTCTCGATGGCTTCTTCTTCTTCTTCTGATAAAAAGGCGATTAACGTCCAAGAAACTGCGGCGGAGAGGCATTCCTCAGCCAAGGTGGGCTCGAGAAAGAAGCGCAGCTCTCGCGGAAAAAAGAAGCGTACTTCGAATAAAGTACAACAACTCGATCGTGTTTCAATACAACAACGTAGTAGCGATGTGAACTGAAGAACAAACTTGTTAAGGTTATCTTCTTCTTCTTCTTCGAGTTTTGAATGGTGGCAGAACACTCTCCTATAATATTCTTTCTCTTTGTTATATACCACTTTTGTGAATTTCGTACCGAGAGCTGTTTGACTATTATACAGGATAATCTTTGTTGATATATACGCACACCCACGATGGGTAGATTTACTGTCTTATAGATTGAAATAGGTTGAAAGAAGAAAAGAAAACATCGTTGAAATTAACTGAAGATTGTCCAGCCTTGACCGTTGAAAGTTTTGTCACTCTCACGGCCTGCATTTTATCTAGGGATGGCAACCGAGCGGGGCGGGAATTTAATATTTTATATATTATTTGTATTAATTTAATATTATTTAATCTATATTTGATATTATTTTACTATTATTTAAATTATAATTTAATATTATATATATTAAAATATAAAGGGGGTTCAGGGACGGGGCGGGGATCCCACGGGGAAAAATCATTCCCCATCCCCCCGCGGGGATAAAATCTCTGGAATTCCCCGCCCCGTCCCCGCCCGACTGCCAACCCTAATTTTATCCATCCAAAACATAACTAGAGGGTAAATTGTGTTATATTCCAGGTTATACAAAAATTCACATTACTACCTTTTATTTTTTTAATTACAAAAACTCCCTTTGGTGTATAAAATGTTAGCATCCTATCCTAAATTAGAGAATAAATGATAAGTTCCACAGTTCGTTCCGTTGTTGACCCTATCTATGAAATAATGATGGTCCAAAAACACGCTCATTCTTCAGCCATAGAGAGACTTTTGAATTGACATGTCAAAACTGGCCCACGGGGCGGGCCAGCCTATAGCCCGCCTTTTGGCGGGGAGGGGTGGGCCTGTATATTTGAGGACCGGCCGCACTAGGGGGTTGTCCGGTATACCGTATCAAAACTGTGATACTATATATCTACCGAAATTTCTGTATCGAAAAAAATATCAATACCATACCAAAATTTTGGTATACCTTAAATTTCGACACGGTAACATACCGAAATTTCGATATGGTATCGGTATCATACCTTCTATACCATTCACATGGAGGATGTCTTTTACCTTGCGTGTCTCGTAACTCGTTAATTCGATGTTTTCGAATTTTTAGTCAATTCAAACTCCTTAGGCCCTAATAAGATGGATTATTAATACCAAAATTCTCAAAATAAAAAGATTTTTAATTCATAAAAAACCTTAAATAATTTACATATTTTAGTCAGTCTCCTTAGTAAGACAAAGAACTTTACATAACCACAAATACAACTTTATATACAGAATAATTAAAACGAAACGACTTTTTAAAAACATTAGTGAAGATTAATAAAAAGTAATTGGTAGTAAAATATGGGGGGCCTCAATAATCTTAGGAAGTTGGATATGATTAATAATTTATGGGCTAAATAAATTTATGAAAATCCTTATAATATTTTTATCAATTTTATACTTTTTTTGAAATAATATAATATATGTAAGTGTGTAAATATATATATATATAAAATATTAAAAATTTTAGTAATTCGGTAATTCGGTATAATCGGTATACCTTAAATTTTCATACCATTATCGTACCGAAAATTTCCAGTACGGTATCATTAGGCTTGTCAATGGGGCGGGGATTCTCCGTCCCCGCGGGGATCCGCCCCGAACGGGGCGGGGAATCCCCGAATTTTAATCCCCGCGGGGCGGGGTGGAATTTTTTGTCCCCGTAGGCGGGGACGGGGCGGGGATGGAGATCATAGTCCCCGCCCCGCGGGGATCCCCGCCCCGTCCCCGCCATTAATAATATTTAAATAAAATATTTTATATCTTAAATTAATATCTAAATAATATTTTTTGTACATAGTTTATATAATTATAGTTTAAAATAATATTTTTTGTACTTTTTTTATAATTATAATATAAATATTATTTAAAAATAATATAAATAATATTTCCAATTTATATTATAATAAAAATACAATTTTTTTTAAAAAAAATCATGGGGACGGGGAATCCCCGCGGGGGCGGGGACGGGGATGGGGACGAATTTTTTCCCGTTAAGTTCGCGGGGACGGAGATGGGGATTCTCCGTCGACACGGGGATGGGGGCCTAATCCCCGGCCCCGCCCCGCCCCGTTGACATCCCTAGGTAACATACCTTACCAAAAACTTTGGTATACTAAAATTTTCGATGTCGGTACGTTTCGATACGATAAGGACGGTATATTGGTATTACGGTATATTTCCCCAGCCCTAGCCCGCCCCGCCAGCGGGCCGCGGGCCAGACGGGCCAGTTTTATATATAAAAGAAAATAAAAATAAAATTTGGCAGAAGATCATATCAGTGAATGTCAATCAACTTTTGTGCAAGGTCGACAAATTACCGATAACGTTGTTATTGCTCATGAATGTTTGCATTACCTTAATAATCATAGAAAAGGTAAAAAAGGGTTTATGGCACTTAAGCTAGATATGGCAAAAGCTTTTGATAGAGTCGAATGGGGTTTCCTAGGCAACGTTCTCAGAAAAATGGGATATGTGAGGTTTTTGTTGAGTGGATCCTTGCTTGTATCAGATCATCTTCTTTCTCTTTCAATATCGACGGTCAAGCATGTGGATATGTGACACCTTCTAGGGGGATACGGCAAGGAGATCCATTGTCGCCTTACTTGTACCTAATTATTTCTGAGGCTCTATCTAACATGATCAAACAAGCTTGCCAACAAGGGAGCTATGTTGGTATGAAAACTTGCAGGAATGGACCCATGGTTTCCCACTTGCTCTTTGCCGACGATTCAGTGATGTTTTGTGAAGCTTCAGAGAGACAAGCGTTGCATTTTCGGGAGCTCCTTGACCAATTCTGTCTTGCCTCTGGCCAAGAGGTGAATTATGAAGTCTTCGGTTTTTTTCAGTTTCAATACATCAGTCGATACAAGGAGAGTCATCTGCCACATTCTTGGAGGTCTTAATGAGCAAAGAAGCTCCAAGTACTTGGGACTGCCTCTTGCCATAGGCAAATCAAAAAGAGAGATTTTTAATTACATCACTGATGTTGCCAAGAGCAGAAATGCTAGCTGGAAGAATTCATTTCTTAGTTTGGCAGGGAGAGAGGTTTTGATTAAAGCTGTCATTAACTCTTTTCCTACATATGTTATGTCATGCTTCAAGATCCCTGTTGGAATTTGCAAAGACATTTGCAAAATTTCAGCAGACTTTTGGTGGGGGTCTAAAGGAGGAGCCCAAAAAATCCACGGGCAAAGCTGGAACAAACTCACGAGAAATAAAGAATTGGGGGGCATGGGATTCCTTGATCTTCAGTGTTTTAACGAGCCTCTACTTACTAAGCAACTTTGGAGAATTCTCATCAATCCAAATTTGTTGGTTAGTAGACTACTCAAGGCCAAATATTTCCCAGTCTGTGATCTATTTTCAGCAAAAATACCATCCACTTCTTCATGGTTGTGGAGGTGTTGGGCAAGGGCTATTCCTGCGCTTAAGATGGGAGCTTGTTTCCAAGTTGGTGACGGCAAAAATATAAAGATTTGGGGAACTCCATGGATTCCGAAGTGTCCTAACTCTCTACCACAGCCTCCAAGCCATTCACATCATTCAATGACTTGGGTTTGTGAACTTCTCAACCCCGACGGCATTTCATGGAATCTAGAGCTCTTGAAGGACATTTTTTATGTTGACACCACCGAGATTATTTCAAAGCTCCCGATTAACTCATCAGGAAATGGCGACATGTTGCTATGGCAATTAGGGAAAAATGGTGCTTTCTCTGTTTCATCAACTTATCGGCATCTTCTGGAGGTCAAACATTGCCTTGAAGACAAACCTGAAGCTAGCCATAGGGGAGTAAGAATGCTTCAAATCTGGAGACATTTATGGAAACTCAAAATCAAGCAAAAATGCAAGCATTTCCTTTGGAGAATCCTGAACAATATTCTGCCCACTAAAGTTCAGCTACTAAGGAAAGGAGTCGACAACATTTGTAGTATGTGTGGTGAAAAAGAGGAGGACCTTGAAAACATTTTCTTTAGCTGCTCTAGAGCTCAAATGATTTGGCATATAGCTCTGATTGTCTGGAACGATCGCATGAAAGAACCTCGGAGCTTCAACGACTTGTGGCTTTGGATTTGTTCTGGCCCTAAAATTCAAGTTTACCAAGAAAGGATCCAATTGTCGGTTTATATATTATGGTGGTTATGGAAAACAAGAAACATTATGGATCTTCAAAAAGGTCAAAACACCAATTAAAGATACTGTAGATGGAGCTATTTCGGAATGGCTGGAATTTAGACATTCTGGATGATTGCAGTACTCGATCAGCCCACTTTTTGTACGTCTTGAGCATTTTGAGAATACATGTTGAAGGTAGGTCTTTCTAGTGATTGGGACAGTGCCTGAGCATGATATTTTGAACAAACGTTTGCTTTGATTGAGGATGGCTGGAGTTGAGGATCTTCCCTTTGGCATCGTTGGTTCAGTTGTCTTTGATTTGTTTGAACTTTTCGTGCTTTCACAATGTGTAGTATTAATATGTTCATTTGGGGGTCCTTTTTTGTCACTGTAGGTTGTTAAATTTTACTTTTCATTTTGCCTCTTTCTTTGGGTCTTTCTGCCCACCTGATTGTTTGTTTCAGTCGGTGGGAATCGTATGGTAGAACATTTCTCTTGTAGATTTTTTAGTTTACTTAATGAAAGTTATTGCCTTTGAAAAAAAGAAGAAGAGCATATCAGTCATAAACCTTTCAATGAACCCAAACAAAGTAACTAAGCATCAATCTGAACAAATTCCAACTGGAACAAGCAAATCACACAAAACTATTCCAAATGGAACAAGCAAGTCACAAAAAGCTACGAGCTACAATCCAAAGAAAAACCCACACGCGTTCATCGGAATTAAGGTTCATCAACCATTACATCATTAAGGACTACCACCTGAGGAGTGAGGGGTTGCGAAATGCGGCTGGCGACTGTGAAAAAAAAAAAGGCTGCAGACTGCTAAAGAAAAGGCGCGACGACTGTTGAACACTAAGAAGAAGCAGCAAATGGAAGAGGGCAAGAAAATAGGAGGAAATCAGGCGGCGATGAGCAGATGCTACATTTGGGAAGATGAAGAAGCTATGTTTCATATGCGATTGGGAATTATTGTTTGTTATTACATTTGGGCTGGACTTGAAATAGGGAAAAGATTGTTTTCTGGGCTGGGCTACTAAATATAAGGGCTGGCATAGCGGTCTAGCCCGCCTCGCCTAACCCGCGGCCCGCGCGGGCCAGCCTGTTTCGGCCCACCTTCTGGCAGGCCTTAAAAATTGCAGCCCAACCCGCCCCTTAGGCAGGGCAGGGCGGGCCGGCCCGCGGGCTGCGGGTCATTCTGACGGCTCTCCTTTTGAATTGCGAGGTACTATTTCATGATTAGACAAAGTACGAGGAGTTCGTACGCATTTTTCAAACTATATGGGTTTTCGATGAATTTTGATTAAATCACGTTGGAGTTGTACATCTTAGCCAAAAATAAATAAAAATAAAGAAAAAGAACAAATAGTTTTTGGATCTCGCTCGTACGCATTGTAAAGCCCGCTGCAGAGACTCGCCAGCTCGAAAAATTGAGATCAGATCAGACCACAAATTCGTTTGGATCATCAAGCGAGCCTCGCAAAATCTCCAATCTTTTTCCATTAGTGGAGTAAGCTGTGAAGATCGTGCGGGCTACAATTTCGGCTGAAAAATACCAAGTGGAGGTTCGTCAAATCTATATCAATTGCTCGGAAATGCTTTTATGTGTTGTATTATTCGTCAACATGTGCTGTGCTACATTTCCTTTCCTCGAGTTTTTTTCCCTAGTATAATAAAAGTGCGATATAGCGGGATTTTGCATGCATCTTTGACCTCGTTTTCAAAAGATGTCGCTTCGATATGATGTGGTTATGCGCGATGA
Organism: Craterostigma plantagineum; assembly: GCA_027422505.1. NCBI lineage: Eukaryota > Viridiplantae > Streptophyta > Magnoliopsida > Lamiales > Linderniaceae > Craterostigma > Craterostigma plantagineum. The sequence goes on along the minus strand of JAPQWV010000017.1, from coordinate 17,430,790 downwards.
ATCTGATGATCGACCGAATTTGAAGAAATACTTTATGGCCTTGCATTGTCCGGCGTTGTAAAGTAATCGCGTCATTGAATATCATTTTTTGTGCAAATTAATAGCGTTTGTGAGAGCTTTGTGTTGAAGATGGATTGTATCTGCCTGCAAAATTGGATTTTTCTGTTATCGGTTCCTTTCGATCAATTCCCGGCTGAGTTAGAAAGGACTCTTGAAAATCAATTTCTTTTTTTTTTGCAATTACTTCAGATGGACTCTGAAACTTCCAATTCTCCCCTCGATAAAGATTGGGATGTTGCATCCTCATCTTCACTTGCATCGGAGAAAGAGACTTCTACGGCTGATTTGTCTTCAACGTCTGCATCAGCAATTTCTTCTTGGGCGAAAAGCATGAAACTACCACAAATCTCACAGAGTTCCCAAACTGCGAATACAGCGAAGTTCAACTTTTCACGTCTGGCTAGTGGACTTGGCCTCCAACTTCCATCAAAGGCGTCTGTATATATGGATGATGCTAAGAAAAGCTCGGACACGACACAAGCTCAATCAGGTTTAATAGAGTCCCTTACGAAAGGGATTGTTGACTCTTCTCTCAGTGCTGTAAAGGCTGTGCAGGTAAAGGCGAGACATGTTGTTTCACAGAATAAGCGAAGATACCAGGTAAATTATCTTTCAATATATTCAACATTGTGAAAAATCATTTCAATTCAAGATAATATTCCCCACAAATCATGGGGCATTTGATTGTTCTGATGAAGAGAATTAAAACGTTAAAAGATATTACTAATCACATTGGCCTCAATCATACCAGCCCTCCAATATGCATATTAATGTTTGATGACAGGAGGGCGGTTTCGACTTGGACATGACATATATTACCGAGAATGTTATCGCGATGGGATTCCCAGCCGGAGACCTTAGTTCTGGTTTTTTCGGATATTTCGAGGTAAGATTTCATTAACTCTTCGGGACATCATTTGATTTGTATTCAGTCTATTTACATATCTTGAACTTGCTGAAAGGGGTTCTATCGGAATCATATGGAGGAAGTGATCAAGTTTTTTGAGACTCATCACAAGGTATAATTTGCTGACGATTTATTTAAAAGCGTCGAAAATAGCTTCTGCCATATCAAGAAGCCTTGTATTGGTTTGTGCTAAAATGTATTTTATCTGGGAAGCTTTAGTAAGGGCCTTCAACATTTTAAGCGACTTCTTTATCAAATTCATACGATCATGTTCCATGGCGTAATGAATCGCTGATGTAACAATAGATTTAAGGACAAGTATGTTCCTATCGAATGTGTACATTTGAAAATTATGGAAGTGGTTTCAGTTGTACATATTTTTCTACGGCACAGGCTAGTGTTTTGGTACAAATTTTTTTATTACCATGTTTTGCAATCTTTTCATTTACATTCATCTACTTCTCTAATGCTTGTTCCATCGCAGGGGGGATACAAAGTATACAATCTTTGTTCTGAAAGGCTATATGACGCTTCACTATTTGAAGGAAAGGTATACCTTGATGAGCTTTTTAAATTTTGAGCTGAAGAGAAATTCTTGGAAAGTTATGGAAAGTTACAATAGCTGTACTGATACATTTATTTTCCATCGTTAGCTTAGACAGACTAAGCATCTCGTTTTCTTACAGCTTGCATCTTTTCCATTTGAGGACCACAACTGTCCTCCTATTAATCTTATTGCATCATTTTGCCAAAGTGCTTACTCATGGCTGAAGGAGGACATATTAAATGTGGTTGTGGTTCATTGTAAAGCCGGAAAAGCGAGGACTGGGTTGATGATATGCTGTCTCCTACTTTTTCTGAAGGTGAAAAACACACAAATCCGTTGAAGGCCTTCCATTTTTCGTAAATGTCAGATAGCTGATCTTCATTTTGTTTTTGTGCCTTCTTAGTTCTTCCCAACCGCCGAAGAATGTATTGATTACTACAACCAGAAAAGATGTGTAGATGCGAAGGGCCTTATACGACCAAGCCAAATTGTTAGTCTAAATATTCTTCACATGATACATTTGCAGTTGATGTAAAACCACATATAAAATTGACCAATAGTTAGCTGTCTGTGATTGAAATCAGAGGTACGTGAAGTACTTTGAGAAGATCTTGAAGGAGTACAATGGCGAAACCCCTCAGGGTCGTAGGTACTTTCCCGTAAAAACTTGCATTTTGTCAGATGCATTGGTTTCTCTTTCTAAGTTATCCGACGAATAATGTCACAGGTGCATGCTAAGAGGATTCAAACTTCACAATTGTCCCTATTGGGTTAGGCCCTCAATAACTATATCAAATCATAACGGTATGTGTGATGACATTGTGTTACTTTGGTATTTTACTCGTGATGTTGAGCAGATCACATCTTATTTACTTGTTTGTCGATTGATTAACAGATGTTGCACTTATTTTGTGCTCCTCTTTTTATTCTCCGATAGACTTGAACCATGATGATTCATTATAAATAACTTTATCTTAATAACTCTCAGTTTTAGGCTGATGATACTAAAATAATTTCGCTGCAGGAATTTTGTTTTCGACGAAAAAGCACCCGAAGACCAAGGATCTCATGGTAGGAGTCTATAACCGATGTGTGGTGAAATTGAATCAGATTTTTCAACTAATTTCTCTCTCTTAATTGTTTGGTGTACTTTATTTCAGAAAGAAAGATATGGTACCAAAGCATGAAATTTTCAGCTAACATTTTGCAGCCCGAAGATTTCTGGTTCCGGTCGGCCAAAAAGGGTATAGTAGTCTTTGCTCTGCCCCGAGAAGTTGGTGTCGCAGAAGTCGTGGGAGACTTCAAAGTCCATTTTCATGATCGTCAAGGAGACTTCTACTGGTAACTGTTTTCTGTTATCATTTCTCCATTTTTCACTTCATCCTTTAAAACACATTATTACATGAATTTTCATTCGTCTCCACTTTTCAGAAGGGAATAAAATCTTATTTCACCCCTTTTCTACCTCAATCTCAAATCTGCTGAAATCAACGTCAATTGATTTTGTATTTTTTCTCTCCTAAAACTCTCAGCTGGATGAACACGACAATGATTGAAAACCGAGTAACTTTAGACGGCTCAGATTTCGACGATTTCGATAACGTAAGCTCCTTCTTCATTCGTCGCCCTCCCTCCCTTATTTTAAACTACGCATGATGAGCAATTGTGTGTTTGATTTGAACAGAGAAAACTACCCACACCAGGGTTTCAAGTGGAGTTGGTTATGGTAGATTACGACGGTACATTCCCATCGAAGAACAAAATAAATTCGGCGAATGAAAATGCACAGGCCAATTCTCCTTCGACTAGCGAAGGTAGAATCAGCAATCGCAAAAAAACGAAAACGAAAAACGAGGACGACGATGTATTTTCTGATAGCGACGGGGAAGAAAGTTTAACTAAGGCAGATAAGGTCCCGAGCTCTTCGAATCAAAACGAGCGTATTTGTGTTGGTCGAGAGCCTCACGAACCGAAGGGGGGAGTAAGCAGCACGGCTTTGAACTGGGAATCGACTGATATTAAGTCTATTGCGGCCGATGCTTCGGTTTTTAGCTTCGGAGATGATGAGGATTATGAATCTGACTAGTAATGTGTCTTTGTGTGTTTATGTATACTGCTGTCAACCTCCAAAGAATATGCTTTTGTAATGTTGTTTTGCTTCAGGTAACACTAGGGTTGCAAACGAATCGAACTTTTTTGGTTCGATTCGTGATTCGATTCGAAATTTTAAGATTCGAATTCGAATATTTAGAATATGAATCCGAATAAGAATTATCTTTTTGATTCGAGAAATATCCGAATTCGAATATGAAATCACAATATTCGGTTCGAATATTACTAGAATTATTCAATTTGAATAATTTTATATATTTATAAATTTTAATATGAAATGGTATGAAAAAGATTTTTAATAATAAATCAAAGAATAATATTTATAAATTTAGAAGTTTTGTTTATTTCTAATGGTAAAATGTAGAATTAACTCCACCATAAATAAAAAAATTAATATTTATGTGTTAATAATTTCCTTTGAATAACTGCATTCATGAAATAAAATGTCATAAATTAAAACTTATATTATTATTGATGGAGAACAAAATTTTAAGAAATTGTACAATTTATAAGTTTTTTTCACCCTCAAAGAGGGGGGGGGTGCCAATACATAATATTACAATTCAATATATATTTTAATATATTTTTAATATAATATTAGTTATATTTTAATATTGTTATTAAATGTGAAGATAAATACTCAAATATAATTCATATTGGAGTATTCGAATATTGGATTCGAATATTTCCGAATGCGAATAAGAATTATTTTATGATTCGATTAAATATTCGAATATTCGTATTCGGATTCGATTGTCATCCAAACACGAATAGAATATTGTGATATTCGACTCATTCGTTTGCAACCCTAATTACAATGACGTATAACTAAGCTATATGCCACGCAATCAAATTCAACTGCAAATTCCAAGTAATCCTTAAGAATGCTCGCCGTCAATGTGAACGCGGTGGTACGTTGTTTGAGCTTCAGGGCCTTCAAGCTCGATATTACGCCACTTATTCATAAGTGCTTCTAATATTTCGAAGCTCCATTTTTGGGATTTATGAATCACCCCCCATCAAAGTTAAACGTTACCACGAGGTTTGTACAAATAACATGAAAATGTCATTGTTAAATTGAAAATATAATTGCTTTGAACAAATGATTTAACCATTGCATAGTCGAAACAATTGAAGCCGAATATTACACACAACTAATGATTTGAATGGAAAGGCCATACCATGTAATCTATTTTACTTCCAACATATTATTATATATCCCCACTTGCATATTTTAATATCTGCACCTCAAATTCTAACAAGCAAGGTTGCGATTGCGAATAACATCACGTGCCTTGCACATGGCCTCTAAAGGCACAACCTTTGGCATAGACACGCCTTTCCCTTCCCTCATATCCACCAATTCCTCGCCAACACGTCGCCAATCAAAGCACTGCACCAAAGACCCAATCGTCAGACCCACGACCCGATTCGCCAAACCCTGACCCGGACAAGACCTCCGACCCATTCCGAAGCTCAAAATCTTCCTCGCCTCACCTTCGACGGCGAACCTCTCCGGCCTGAAACTCTCAGGCTCCTCCCACGCCGTCGGATCCCTGTGCATGGCCCACGCGTTAACCATCAGGATCGCGCCACGTGGCACGTCGTACCCCCCAATCTTGCAGTCCTCCGCCGCCTCGTGCGGCAACAGCAGCGGCGCCGCCGGGTACAACCTCAGCGTCTCCCATACGATGCTTTGGAGGTAAGGAAGCTCCGGCAAGTCTTCCTCGGAGATCAGCCGCCGGCGGGGACCCACCACGGCGTCGATTTCCGACCGGGCTTTTTGGATCTTTTCGGGATGGTTGAGGAGGGCCGACATGGCCCACTCCATGGTGACCGCTGACGTGTCGGTTCCGGCGAGTATCATGACCAATAGGAGCCCTTTTATAATCTCGTCGGTGTACTCCGTGGGATGGGATTCTTGCAAGGAAAGCAAGTGATCGATCGTAGTGTTACTGTTATTCGAGTTCTTGCGATTTCCTCGATGCTCGTTGATCAAGGACTGTAAGAAGGCGTCCATTTTCGACGATACCCTCTTCATATTCTTTTCGATGCCCTTGAAGTCGACCAACCTCATAAGGGGCAAGAAATCTGCGGGATTCGAGACGCCTCCTATCGAAAAAACTTCCTCGATGAGGTCGTGAAATCGTAAGCCCTCTTCGCTGTCTTCGTCGAAGTACCTCCTCCCTGCGATCATCCTCATTACGACGTTGAACGTCATGCAGGAGAACGGGTGCCTGAGCTCAACCCTAGCATAATCTTCGTTTGATGCCGTGGTCGCATTCTGTTAAAATAACGAAACAAAATGAGAAATTTACCCATATACATATGAAATTAATAATAAAGTTTTCGAAATATATAAAAGATTAAATTGATGAAGTGATCATTCAACATCGTATGAAAACGGAGCTCAGGGTCCAAATAAAATCAGCCGTGATGGCGTGTTCAAAATATAATATACAATTAAAATATGATAGATTTCATTCAAGTTTGAGCTTTTAGGTGGATGTTCATTTAACATGGTATCAGAGCAGAGCTCGGGGACCAGAGTGCCTATGGTACATATGCTCACGACCGTTCACTCAATCAAAAATTACCCGTCTAAGCATAGGCAACGATTAAAGCAGGCTATATGTGGTTGGAAATCCGTTAAAATTAAAGCATAATACCCTCCCTTCAAGCTTAAGCTTTTAGAGGAAGTGATCATTCAACCATAAAGAAAAACATTTTAGAAACATAACCCTTTTGTGAATTTTATTCACCTTGAGCTTCCTCAGCAGCAGCATGACCTCGTCCCGTCTGATGGACCGAAACATGTTGAGGCGCGTCGTCGAGAGCATCTCAACGGTGGCGATGCGCCTTAGGTTTCGCCAGTGGTCTCCGTAATTCGATCCCGAGAGGGTCGTGTGGTTGTAACCGAGGTATTTCCCGATCATCAGGTGGACCCGGTTGGCAAGGGCTACGTCGTTCTTCGTGAAGCATTCCTCGACGAGGGTCGGGGAAGAGACGATGACGGCTAGGCGGGTCCCAAGGCGGAGGGACATGATTGGTCCGAGGTTTTGGGAGAGTTTGTGATAAGTACGATGAAGGGGGAATTTGAGGAGGTGAAGGTGGCCTATGAAGGGGATTAGAGATGGTTTCGGGCTTGGTGGGAGTTTTAGGGTATTCGTTTTCTTGGTTGAGATGTATGTGATTAGGGTTGTTATGGCAATTGAGATGAGAGCGTACAGTAGCCATGTTGTTGTTGATGATGGTGGTGAGTCCATAGTTTGATGTGTTTAATTTCTTGGATAATTTGTATGGTATGTTTTAGTTTTGTGATGCTTAGAATGTTATAAGACATGGTATATATATGGATATAGGTAAATCCATGGCGGTCTATATATGTTGGAACTTGGACTTTTCCCATCCTTTTTCCATCCCCATGGTCATTCTCCATGTAGACTTTTCAGAATTATTAATCTTTGTTGAAGCTGGAAATTATTATTAATTTTTTCGTTTATGTAGCAAAGACACGATAGTCGTCACAACTTTTGGTCGTCTTATTCATGTTGCTGCTATATTATATTTTATGGTGACTGTGTCGTAGTGGTACTAATATTTCTACATTGTATGTTATCATAATTTGTCTTTCATCGTTGATATTTTTTTCCATGGGTATTTCGGCATTGGCTTCGAAACTCAGATTCTCGAATTTCGTATTTGCAATGTCTTCTTCCGTGCTCTGACTGGGCCGACTTACTTTCTAGAATTATCGTTCTCTTTGTTGATATTTATGGTATTATTATTCCACGGATATATGGTCAAAATCCTATTGAACATTCTTGATCTTTAGTGGAAGACAATTAAGACACGAAATCAACACGAACGCGCTATGACAATCAAACACAATAATTAGAGAAGTCAAAACGGGCCGCAGCCGGGCCAGCCGTAGCCGGCAAAGCTCGCCATCTAGCGGGCCTGGAAAATGAAGGGAAAAATAAAAAACCTATATAATGTGCGCCATGCGGGTAGTGCGCCTGACGCACGCGGCCGCTCCAAATAAAAATAAAATAAAAAGAAAAGAATTTATTAAAAAAGGAATAAAACAGTAAAATAAAATATTTACGATGAATTACTTCTAATCAAATTTAAATTCATTAATAAAAATTTATTTATGTAATTAAACTTGATCAAATTAAAAATTGGATCTAAAAAAATAAAAAAACCTATATAATTCATTTATATATTAATTTTTAATAAAAAGAAAAATTTATGAGCCCGCAAGGCCCGCTCCGCTAAAGCCCGCGAAAAAAATTATGATACAGCCCGTCAGGCCAGCCCTGGGTAAGCCCGTGTCGGGCACACTTGACAGTACTATGAAGAATAAACTGTGCTTAACAGGTATACATTACTGCTTATAAAAATTTGGTGTCATTTTCTATTCAAATTTGGTTGATGTTTGCTTTAAAAGCCGTCAAAGCCAAAACAGACTATAACATAGGCTTGTCAATGCGGCGGGGATTCCCCATCCCCGCGGGGAGCCGCCCCGAACAGGATGGGGAATCCCCGAATTTTAATCCCCGCGAGGCGAGGATGGGGGAAGATCTTTCCCCGTTGGCGGGGACGGGGCAAGGACTAGGATCATAGTCCCCGCCCCGTTCCCCACCATTAATTTCATTTAAATAAAATGTTTTATACCTAAATTAATACTGAAATGCTATTTTTTATAATTATACTATTGCCAATGACCCCTTGCCCAATGGTTGAGGGGGAGCCTTAAAGGTCTTGTGGCTAGGAGGTCCTGAGATCGAATACGGGAATTAGTCCCACCTCGGAGTATGTGGCGGTTAACCCATAGCCAGGCTGTGTGGGGATACCTCAGGACAGTAAAAAAAACATAATTATTCTATTATAGTCTAAAATAATATATTTTACCCATTTTTATTGTTAAAATATTTAAAATATACATTAAGTAATACATTCATTGTTCTAAGGTGCCACTTTTAGTCCCCAATGTTATCGATTTTGGGCCGTTTTGGTCCCTCGATTAATTTAATCGCTAATTTAGACGTGATTTAACACGTGAGAGCACATGTTCTCCTTTTACTCGACTTGAAATCTCATAACACGTCTTCTTTTTCGGCGTAAATGAAAATGAACATTATTACACATCCTCACATTTAGAGAACGACCGATGACCTTGAAGTTGAGTTAAATGTGATGGTAATGATGCTCACGGGCATTTTAGTCTAAGAAGATGATGAGTTATGAGATGTTAAGTCGAGTAAAAGGAGATCATGTGCTATCACGTGTTAAACTCCGTTTAATTAGTGATTAAGTTAACCGGGTGACCAAAACGGTTCAAAATTGGTGACACTGAGGACTAAAAGTGGCACCTCGGAACATGGGTGGATCGAAACGCCCATGCCCCAAACATCGGGGACTAAAAATGTCGTTCTCTCTTTTGAAAAATGTTTTTAAAGGTATCTCTAGAAATCCTAGAAAACATTTCAAAGGTATCTCTTGAAATCCTAGAAAACGTTTGTTGCGCTAATTGATTATGACGGGCTTGAAAGAAATATTTGAATGAGAAATTGCTTTGGGCTGACTTCGGAATAAATAAAAAGGGAAGAAACTTGTCTCAAAATCAATCAAACAAGTGTCTTCGCCTCCTTTTATATAGTCACGAATATGCCGGACCAAAATCCATGGGCCTACTCAACCTGTCTTTTTGCATCCCGGGTTAAAATTTTTCTTTCCGGCAAAAAATTGTTCAAATTTGAAAAGCCAGCAGACAAATTTTAGTTTAAGCAACCACCTTGTCCAAACAACGGTTGTCTGTTCGAACACCTGAAACGCATGTATGACTATTCAAATTATTGTATCTTTCGAACGAGAAGCGACCGTTCGAATAAGAAGAGGATGTGCGAAAGGGTGCCTCCCTCTTCGAAGCTGTTTCCTGTTTTCTAAAGTCATTTGCACTAGGAAAATTCATTCTGAACTCAAACTTCCGAGCCTAATATGCAATAGTAAACTTCACGTACTTTGTTCGAATTCGCCGGTGCAAATCGAGCTCACACCTTTTTCGAAATATCCTTTGGATGGAAAATTTCTTCGCGCTTGCTTGGCCGGAATGGGAATGGGAATGGGGACGGGATTTAGATTGGAACTTGCCCCATGAGCAGCCTACTATTACCACACTTATTAGAAATAGAAATATCTTCTTCCTTGGTTTGACTAGTCTAAATTATTCTATGTAAATGTTGTCACATCCGTTTGAGCTTTATTGATTGGAAGACGGCAAATAAGACAAAATCAACAAGACAATCGCGTTATGAGTTCGAACAGAAGTAGGACAACTTAGAGTTTAAGATTCCTTTGGTTTTATGCTTACAAGAAGCGACACGTGTCGAAAGAAATGGCACATAATGGGCTATTTAAGTATAGGTAGCAATGTTTTAAAACGCGTGACGCGCAATGGGATGCGTTTTGGCTCCTGAAGCGCGTAGCGTAAATAGCGTAGCGCATTGCGTGAGTATTTCGAACAAGCAATTTACAATGCAGGAAAACGTAATATATAACATAAATTTGTTATATTATAGCTTATATCTCCAATAATATATTTAACTCACTTCATTCTAATTTTTTGCTTTCCATTGCCTCCTCTATTTTTTTATAAAACAAAAGAAAAGATAAATAGAATAAAAATTTTATCAACTAAAGATAAAAAATTGAAAAACCATTAAATAAAAAGACAAATAAGATAAAGATACCTCAATTACATTATTCCATATATATATATATATAATGTTTTGAGTAGTGTATTACTTTAGTTGAGAACTTTCGTCCACAAACACTGGTAAAGGCCACGTGTTATGTCCACAAGGAATAAAGTCTGTCAAATCGGGCGCTTGTACCCAAAAATATAATAAAATAAATAGAAAACTAAAAACAAAAAGAACGCTAATTAACGCCTTGTAGCGTTTTCAGGAAAATGCACGCGTATGCGCGCTACAAAGCGCGCGACCAAACGCTTTTGAAAACACTGATAGGTAGACATTATTATTAATATTACTAGCTTAAGCCCGTGTGTCGCACGGGTTACTTTTAAGAGATCTTTTAGTTATTAGATCTATTGTTATCGGAATGACCCGCGATCGGGCCATCTATTTTATAGTGGACCCGATACTTGCCTATTTATTTTATAGTGGACCCGAGTCCCGCCTCAAAACAAAACTGCCCCGCATTTATAATTTTTTTCTATATAATTTTTTCTATAGTACGTCATCATGTAGCCAACTTCCCTTCGTCATAAGGTTTTTGAAGAATTCTTTGCTGCGTTCTTAAGAATTCTTTGCTGCGTTCTTCTGATAATAGCGTACCAATAGAATCTGTATCGTTCATTGTTTCTATTGTCGCCGATACACGCGGGAAGAATTTTGACATCTTGTTGACATGCATCGCAAGAGTTTTGTCTACAGGGACATTTTTTGAAAAACGTTGTCCGTCGAACGTGGCTGCATTGTTCTTAGATCGTTTTTGTAATGGATCGTCTCTTGGCTGACTGGAAATATTAATGTGCTTTCTTTTTGCCTGCAGTTTCGTCTCCTTTGTTGAAGGGATGTTAGTTGTGAATGTTCCCTTCCGTTCTCCGTCAGGTGTAGGGCTTCTCTTTCCTGTAAATAAATCGGACATGGATTTATAAGTAGTAACAATGTGTTCAATTTTGCTAAATACTGTTTGACATACCAAGTGTTTGTTCTATACGCGATAGCCTCAAATCGATTTCTGAGTAATTTTCGTTGATCTTCACTGTCAGATCGTCGAACCTTTCAGTAACATATTGGACATAGCCATCTATTTTACGTTCTATACGATCAACAAATTCTCTAGCTTTCTGATGAAGACCGGCGACAATGACGTCTAAATAATCTCTTATTTGATTCATCATTTTATGAAACCTTTCTTTTGTTTTTTTTGTGTGTAATGGTAGTGAAATTATGAAAATGATTTGATTTATATAGAGTCTAAGTCGATGTTAAGGAACGGAAAAGACACCACTCTCCACTCGTAACTTCTCAGTAGAATGTATCGGCTTGCTTTGTTTAAATGAGTTCTATGATTAAATGTATTTAGTGTTTACTCATCACTGTCTTAATTGTTTGGATAATATTTCGATGTGTCTTTTCATTTCAACGGTCATCATAATTACGCAGTGAGTGGTTATATTGTTTATGTAATAGATCGATGCGTCTTTTGAGTGCCATGGTTATCATGATTACAGAGTAATTATTGAACAGTTATATTAATCCACTCTGTTGTGTTAAATTTCGTAGTGTCTAGACGGTAATTAATGTAGTTATGTCTAGATTAAGTGTAACAGTAATATAGTGAGTCTTGTAATGTAATTATGTCTAGGTGAAGTGTAACAATAGTATAGGTACATTAATGAATTTTCTGAAATCGTGCGACTGGACAGATTTTTGCACTACTGTACTGCAGTTGTCGATAGCATACTTTTCGTTTACACTACTGTATATCAGCCGTGCAGCGTAGGCCATCTCTTGTAATTACATGACTGTTTGATTCGCAGTCGTGCAAAATATAGCATAGCATCTTATTACACTGCACCCAATCGTAGCTTGACGCGTCAACAATATTTACAACTTTTTTCCTATTCGAATAAAATATTTGAGGTCAGTAGTGTGAAAGTCGGTGGTGCATTATGCAAAAGTTAAAAGTTATTCAGTTTAGTTTGATGTGCAACTGTTTCTGACATGCTTATCAATTTACACACTTATGAAGATTAGCCGCAACATTTATTCAGTTGACAATATTTTCGATATTTCTCCAACTTCAAACATTAACATTTGAAAAATAAGATGGTCAGTAGTGTGGAAGTCGGTAGTGAAGTTTTGAGATGTTAAGCTTAGCACTTGAGGATGACGTGTAACTGTTCTTGAGTAATTAGAAATGAGTTGCTGTAATATGTTGTACTCTTTTCATAATATATGTAGTAATACATGTACATTAACGATAAAAGGGACAACCACAATAAAATGATCATTAGTGTGCAATTCGGTAGTGCATTATGCAAAAGTTAAACTTTTTCAGTTATGTTCGTTCAGTAGTGTAAAATATAGGCCGATTCCCTTTTTGGATCGCATTTGAAAAATAAAAAACGGTAATCTATCCGATCGCTCTCATAGTAGTGTGTAATTTGATAGGGCATCATGGAGAAGTATGAAATGAGATGTAATATATGTACATGTTTTCAATTGCAACAATAATTCTCCCATGCTTTACAACGTTTTTCCTATTTCGGACAGTATCTTTTGAAAAATGAAAAAGGGTAACTTGTCCGATCGTTTATGTTAATGCATTTTCCAATGTTACGTAAACAGGGTATTTCTGGTCCTTTATAGAGAAAATAGATGAAGTCCAAACTATTCAAGTGTATAATTCGGTAGTGTGTAATTCAGTAGTGCATTACGGCTAACATTTATTCAATTAACAATATTTGCAACGTTTTCCCAATTTCGAACATTTATTCAAGTGTAAAACAGTAATTTGTCCGATCACAGGAATAACTAATATCTGTTTTAATTCGTAAGAAAATGGATAGTAGTGTGCAATTCGGTAGTGCATTATGGAGAAGTAACTCGTAAGGCTTGAAACTGCAAGAGCGAGACCACACGCGTCCAATTCGCAGAAAGGCACGCATGCAACATCATTAAAATAACGTCTTATCTTGCAGGATTCTAAATGATAACATTTAACGAACATCACTACAATGGCATCCAATCTAAAAACTACTTGAACTTCTCAATCTTTTCCTCCTTTATCTTCTTACTTCTGACATGTGGAATGCGATCGGCGTCAACACGCTTAGGTTTTTTTAACGTTGACAGAACCATATCGAAATCATCAGGGGTGTTTTCTGTTAAAATGAGATCTTTTGGACCAACAACAGACTCCACAACGCTTTTACAAACAACATCCTTAGGGGGCGGGTCTCAGTGCACATTCTGGCTAGGGTTGGCAAAATCCGCACCCGCCCCGAACCAAGCTGGGTTTTGATGGGTTCGAGTCTAGACCCGTCCCAGTCCCATTGACATCCCTAATTGTTATGTCGTTTTATCAGTATTTAATGTAATAGTTTATAAACTTTGATCTTTTGTTATAATTAAACAGATAAAAAACTTATGAAGTATTATGTCATTTTACTTTTACGTATGGTTATGATGTTCCAAATTTAGCTTTGAAAATGTAATCAGAAAATACTTGTTGAAAAAAGAATCACGTACAGATGGGAATAACCTGAAAATATCTTTGGATTGATATTCGTCACAATGACCACAATAGCGTCCCCAAAAGTTCCTTTCAACCTCTTATAAAACACAAGCGCTTTATCATCCCAAGCTGTAATAGTTGCATGGTGCCCAAACCGTTTAAAATTTTGATCCAGGAATTCAGAGAGTTCCTCACCGTAGCAGTGTTTTTCAATATTTGGTCTTAGCTATTTCTTTTCAATATTTGGTCTTAGCTACTTTGATGTTAAATAAGTTATTACTGCTGCATTGAATAGTAATTCTGTTTTTTAATCACATATTTTTTCACATAACATTCACAACTAACATCCCATCAACTAAGATGACGAAATTGCTGGCAAAAAGAAAGAACTCTAATATTTCCATTAGAAAAATAGACACGTTGGAGGGACACTGTTTGATTTCAAAAAACGTCGCGGTGGAGAAAACTCTTGCGATGCATGTACAACTTTTCGTAAAAAATTTAAACTATTTACCATAATCTGACAATTTAAACCATTTAAAATCGAAGAATCCCTTAAGTCGTTTCTGTGAGCAGTCATACATTGAAAGTTTCACCTCTGTAGTGCAAACACCGGCATTGCAAAATCTAAGGTGACATGTTGGGATCGCAACATCTTCATCGGCATCAAATCTATTTCTGAGTAGTGAAGTCCACGATTGAGTCAGTAATGCGCAAATCTAGAAGAATATATGGGATAATAAGTCGTGTTTTTTGAAATACATCTTCAAAGAATCTCATATACCTATCAACCAAGGGTTCAGTATTGACTGTTTCTTATAGTCAATAATGCACAGTATCCAGTGACATTGATTTATGTTGACTGGGATAACTATAAGATCTGTTTCCTCCCAAGGAACATAGAATTTTTTCATTTCGATTTATTATTACCATTTATGTTTTGGTATTTGTTCTGATGATTTTGACTGGGGTAAATCGCATAAGTATATCATATCTCGCAGTTGCGACTGATACCTAGACAATAGTATTATCAATCGATGAGACTTAATTTGTACTACTAATAACATTAGTGTAAGTAACGACTTTTGCTCTACTGATAACAGTAGTGTAAGTAATGACTTAAATTGCACTACTGATAACAGTAGTGCAAGTAATTACTTAAATTGCACTACTGATAATAGTAGTGTAAGTAACTTGTTACGCATAATACACTACCGAGGTGCACTATTATTGATTGTTTTCTATAATCAACAATGCATAGTATCGATCGACGTTCATTAATATTCGTTGGAATAACTATAAGATCCGATTCTTGACATGGAACAGATGGTCAATACTCCACAATACCCTGTGCATATTGGCGACCCATATGTAATTATACGACTAATAATTGTCGGAATGTTATGACCATCAGATTTGTAAGATTGTTCGTAAATGATTTTTGTGATTGATTATTATATGACTACCATCAACTTTGTAAGACTGCTTAATTGAATTCATGTCATAATATATAGTAAGACTCTTGGTAGTGTCCTTATATTTTTCTATTGGTGGCACGGTTGTACAACATTGAGATTGAAAATAATGTTGCAATATTACCTCATCAATTTTGCAGACACATATTTAAGTGTTAGTAATACGAATTCAAACATTCGGATTAACAGTTTTGGTGTTGACGCAACTGACTAATCATGTGAAAACCGGAGACCTATAGCATCGTTTATACTAAGGATTAAAAGCGGTATATATGTGACCGGACTGACGCAAGCACGAAAGACTATGAAGAATACCGATTGAAGATACCGATCTTGAATAAGAATTCAGGAAGCATGACAGTACGCTATACCGAACATATGACAGATTGGACAATCAAGATAAAAGCATGCTAAAACAAAAAGGAAATTTCAGACAATCAATGCAATGCTGCGGATCCAGAGTATAGACAAGGTCAACTAACGCAAATAAGGAATAAAGCAAAGTGACAGGATAGACTGCGGCACAAACTGGGCAGACCCATTTTGGGAAAGTCAATTAATGCACTGATTAGAGTGGAGAGTCTATCTCACAACGGTTTGAATTTCAAACCTCAAGCATAAAAGGAGAGATGCAAGAAGAAGACACACACTTCACTGAACTCTCACGATTTTACGACTTTGAAATCTCATCCTCAAAAAGACAACAATCGATCTAATCTCAAGTACTGTGAGGAGAGCATAAAAGCAAGAGTGAAGTCCAAAGACACTTTTCTGATCTTAGTTTATGTTTTCATTTCCAACGGACTGTAAAAAGCTGTTGAAGTAGGTGGATTGTTGTAAACAACTGCCTAGGGAACTCACTAGATTTGAGCTGAGATTCAGCTGGGTAGGTTGTACAAGGTTGTATAACTGAAGATCTAGTGAACCTTCCTTGCGAGGAAGAAGGGGAGACGTAGGAGATTTTAACTCCGAACTTCCAGAAACAAACCGGTCTCACACATACATATACACACACTTACTCATTCACATATCGTTTTCAACCGCTCAGTATCATTTTCCGCACTTATACTTACTGGTTACTGATTGAGTACTTGTCCTCGAATAGACAAACCGAAAAAGAGATAATCATTTATTCACCCCCCTCTAAACGCATAAACGGATCCTAACAAGTGGTATCAGAGAGGGTTTACTCAATCATCAAACCGATAAAGATGAATACATCAAGCAAGCTGCCGATGTTCTCCCGTGAAAACTTCATGGAATGGAAAGTTCGCATGATTACCCATCTAGCTGCCCAGAACGAAGATATGTGGGATGTCATCACAGATGGACCTCCAAAGCTAGAAAAGATCAATACACTACATGCACAAGATAACACACAGCCGCAAATGATTGCAAAAGTAAAAAGTGATTGGACAGAGACTGAGAAGAAACTGATGAATCTAGATAACGTCGCCAAGGACATTTTGTTCAAAACACTGGATAGCGGAACATTCAGACAAGTAATGCTATGCAAAACAGCAAAGGAGGTCTGGACAAAACTTTGTCAAATCTGTGAAGGAAACGAGTCTACAAGGGAAAACAAACTCATTGTTGCCATACAAAAGTACGACAGCGCAAAAATGAAGCCGAGAGAATCAATGGATGATTTCGAGAGCCGATTCATGAATTTCATCAACGACCTCACAGCTCTTGGAAGAACGTTAGAAAACCGAGATGTTGCCATCAAAATCATGAAGGCCCTTCCTCGTGAATGGGATGTTAAGACCATGGCTATGAGAGAATCAAAGGATCTGAGCAAGATACAAGTTCATGACCTATTTGCTGATCTCAAAGCCTATGAGTTCGAACTACAAACGAGGATGGAAGAATCAGTTACAGAACAACCTGTCAAGGCACCCGTAGCACCAGAAACTTCAACTTCAAAAACATCAGAGGAACTGACTGATGAAGTCATGGCGCTCTTCGTAAAGAGATTCGGGAAGTTCATGAAGAAAAACCGAAACAACAGTTCGGAAGGTAAGAACTTTTCAAAGAATAAAACAAAAAGAACTGATGTCTCGTGTTTTAAATGTGGCAGGAAAGGACACTATGCGATCGACTGTCGCGTCTCAAAGAAAGAGAAGGAGAAAACCGGTGCCAAGTCAAAGAAGTATCAAAAGGCATTGGTAGCCAAAAGTGGAAAAACCTGGGATGATTCTGACTCCGAAGAATCAGACAGCGATGAGTCAGATACCGGTAGTGATCAGGAATCTCATGAATGTCTTATGGCCAATATGACCGACAATGAGGTATGTGATTCTGTACCAGATGATTTTACTAAGGAAGAACTTCTTCAAGCTCTTCAAGAAATGGCTGATGAATATCAGAAACTTTCTACTAGAATTAAACAAAGAGGGAAAATCACATCAGTTGAACAAACTGTTAGTGATAACAAGAGTTTTGAATGAGGAAGTTAGAGAACTTAGAAACGAGATAGTACAGTTAATGACTGAAAATGATAAGCTAAATTCGATCTTGAAGACTTGGAGCCAGTCCAAGAAGACAGTAGAAAATATCCAGAGTAATCTGAATGTTAGCAATGATAAAACTGGACTAGGGTTTAGGGAAACCGAATCAAGCGAACCGCCAGCAAGAGAAAATAATACCGGCTGGATTAAGTTTATCTCAGCTAGCTCTTCGCAAGCTAATAATACCGGCAACATACCTAATTCCCAGTTAGGATAGAGGAAGGATTTCAACATAATAGGAGATTACCGAAGACAGCGCCCTTTCGAAACACATCAATGTCAAGCGGGCATGAACATAGGGGGAATCAGAGGTATGACTATGGGTATAGAAACCGGGATAGACAACACCAAAGATCTAGATTTGGAATGACTAGGACTGGAAACGTTAAATATCTCATAGACCCTCAAACTGGTCGGACTGTTAAAGTCTTTCAGATTTGGGTTCCTAAGAATCTAATCTATACTGGACCCAAGTAAGACTGGGTACCAATGTATATATATATATATATATATATATATTATGTTTTTCAGGAATACATTGAGGAACTGAACCGATCAGTATGGTATCTGGACAGTGGATGCTGTCAGCACATGACTGGAAACGGAAGACTACTAAAGGAGCTTAGGGCACACACCGGACCGACAATCACCTTCGGAGATAACGGTAAAGGTAAAACAATAGGGATGAGTGATTACTCACAAGAATCTTACCCTAAAAGATGTACACCTAGTACAAAACCTTCATTATAACCTAATAAGTGTAAGTCAGCTATGTAGAAACAACTACCTAATATCTTTTGAAAAGGATAAAGAGAAACGCATACTGATAACCGGTCATAGGGTCGGGGGTACGTATAGAGTCCACTGGGGAGATCAATCGGCATCCACCCAAACTTGTCTAATAGCTCATAACTCCAAAAGTTGGCTGTGGCACAAACGTCTCAGTCACCTAAACTTTAAGACTACAATAGCCCTTAGGGAAAACAATCTGGTTAGAGGTCTACCTAATCTAAGGTTTTCAAAAGATAAACACTGCACAGCGTGCCAGTTAGGTAAACAAATCAGGTCAACTTTTAAGAATAAAGGGAATATAGAGTCAAACCGGTGTTTAGACTTACTTCACATGGATTTATTTGGACCTATACCGGTAGTCAGTCTTGGTGGCGCTAAATACACACTCGTAGTTGTAGATGACTTCTCTAGGTACACCTGGGTAGTATTTTTGAAATCCAAGGATCAAACACCAGTCAATTTAATAAAACTCTTCAGAAGAATAGAAAATGAACAAAATGGTAACATAAACCGGATCCGTAGTGACCGGGGTACTGAATTTGTGAATATAACGATAACCGAATTTCTTGAGAACCATGGTATACGCCATGAGTTATCTGCTGCTAGGACACCACAGCAGAATGGAGTTGCTGAAAGGAGAAACAGAACTCTCAAGTAAGCAGCCAAAACAATGTTGGCAGATGCAGACATTTCTCATAATTCTGGGCAGAAGCCATCAATACTGCATCCTTCTGAAATTCTTTAGAAGAACTTACTATCGAGAAACTGGATACTAGAATTAATTCGCAATCTAAAGTTTCTCGATCGTAAACAGTGTCGGGATCGATTTTGATTAACCGCGATAATTTGCGATCGAAAATTTTGAATTTTTCGTGTGCAAATAGTAATGGGCATGATCCATTAAATCGCAAATGTCAAATCACAAGCCCGAAAACAAATCAATGCTAGTTAATAAAAGTTTAACTTTTGTCAGTCGAAAAACTTTTTCTCACGCAAAACCTAATCGAAAAAAAACAACACTCTCTCGCAAAACTTTCTCAGACGATACAAAATCCTTCAAAAACTTTCAATTTTTCACTCCAAATCGTCTGATTAAGGTAGAAATTCGATTCGGTTAACGATTGCGAATGATATAACTTGATTTGCATTTACATTCTGTAGTTTTTCGCATGATTAGTTAAAAGTTTTCGACTGTTCTTCAAAAACTAGTTAAACGTATACTGTTTCACTAAAATTGTGGCATGCTTCTTGGATTTTCTGAGTTAAATGCCCGTTTTTTGGATAGATTTGATGTTCTTGAAGAAACAGATAGTTTAAATCTTCGAAAAAATCTGCATCTGTGACGTTAAAATGAGTTTAGATGAAACTGGGTGTTGAAGTTTTGAAGCTGTCGAAGAACTTTGTCGATCGCAAATAATCCTAATTGAATTCCAATTCAATTGAGATACTATTTGTGTCGATTTAGTTTTCGATCGCAAAATTTTGATTTAGTCGTCACGATAAAAGATTTTAACCGTTACACTTACCATCGAAAAATCCAATTATAATTTTCTGCAAGCGAAAAACTTATGCACTGGCTAGACAATTTAGATGCAAATTTTATCGAGCGTAAAACTTACTATCGCAAAATAGAATTTTCGATTTAATTTCAATATTGGTCGCAAAAAGTTAGCAGCGAAAAATTAATTTTTCAACGCTTAATTTTTCGATCGTAAAAATTCCACGCTTAGGACTTAATTGATCGGAAAATTTCTCGACGTTTGACTTAGTCTTTCGTTGACTAATTTCTCGATAGATATATATCGCAGCGAAAAACTTCTACTTTCAATCGAAAATCACATTCCGCTCGACAAATTTCGAATCGAAAATTTTATTCAATCGAATAAAATTTTTCGATAGTAAATTTACCTGAGACGTAATTTCTCGATCGTAAATTTACACGGAATTTTTCTCGATCGTAAAATTGATCGACTACAGTCACGCTTTCAACTTCAGCACTTAGGAAATTTTTCTAAGTCTTTTACACTGTAGCTAACAATAGCGGATAAAATTCTTCGATCGCAAAATTTAGACAGAATTCTTTCAATTGAAATCAATATATAGGAAATCAAATTGCAATTCAATTTTCTCGACCGAAAATTTTCTCGGCATGAACAGTGACTTACTGATTTAATACTTAGCGAAATTTCGAACTATTTTTCACGCGACATATATTTCATTCGAAATTACATTCATGCCATCACGATTTTTGAAATTGAACTTACACTATGCATTTGATATGATTTTGATTCACAATTCATCGAACATGCTATTACTTGCGATATTACTATAGTTTGATGAAATTTATTCATATTTCGAGTGAAAATAAAATTGAACTAATAAACTTTTATATATCTTATTTTTCAGATGGATCGCTACCCGAAATACAACCACATCTACTATCACAACCTTTATCTAAAGGTTCACTATACGAACTTCCAGCTCGATCTGAGCACGTTTAGGTGTCCAGGCGAGATCATCGTATCGATCCTACAAGGCCACCCCCTCTGGCATGCCTTAACGGCCACTGCATCAGTGCCGATGGTCTATCTCCAGCAGTTCTGGGGCTGCATACAAGGAGAAGTGGACAATGGAGCCTTCAGATTTGTAACAAGGATAGGGACGCGACATATCAGCATGGACAAGAACCAGTTCGGCATGGTACTGGACTTGCCCCACAGTGATAATTACGACCCGCTCCCATCGGATGCCGAGATGATTCAGGACTTCTTGCACATGGGATACCAACCACCGCTCACGAGATTAGCTCAGGTCCAGAGCAGCGGAATTCCACACCTGTGGAAGACACTATTCGGAATAGTGAATAAGTGTCTGTCGTCCAAGCACGCAGGATTCGATAATGACAACAGCAATATTTTGAGGATCTTCCACGGCATCGCCTTCTCAAGAAATTATGACTACGCTCAGCTGATCTGGAACGACCTCGCGGACCAGATTCGGCAGAAGGAGAATCGGCGATCAAAGAACATGCCTTATGCTCGGTGGTTCAGCACATCATCAGGGAGATCATGGCGCTGCACCAGACAATCCCTACTCTGCCTCCTGGCGAAAATTACCAACCACCAAGGCTTAAGTTCTTCCACAACCCACGGCTCACGGACCTGGACCAACCGTCGATGCCAATCTCGTTCGAGCTCCTTCGTCTCGCACACCCCAACGGAGACGTCTACAAGCTATACTGTCGGGACAGGAATCTCACCGAGGAAATGATTCGAGGGCCCCCGACAGTGCTTGGAGCTAGCCCTCAACAACAACAACAGCTAAGCCCTGAGGACGCGATAATTGATGATGTCGCTCAGGAGCTAGCTCAGGAGCCAATATTGGTCGAAGAACCAATGCCCGACGTAGGTGATATCCTGATAGACGTCGTGGCTACAGAGATGGAGCTCGAGGCTCCTGCACTCGAATTACAAGTGGAAGAGCCTGTACATGTTGGCGTGATCGAAGATATGTTTGAGGAAGTTCTTCAACAAGAAGCACAGCCCGAAACGGAAATGGGGCACACTTCACCTTCCACCGGTGACGGGTCAGGCACTGGAGGACGTCCATCGAGACCTCACTCCTCACACGGCCACCTCGTCTGACACGGAGTGTGACGAGGAAATAAGTCTGATAAGGAGGACTCCCAGGAGACTTAGCATTCAACTGGAGTCCCTCTTCCCAGCCGTCACCAACGCACCAGATACTACGCTGACCACAACGACAAGTGTTGCCGGTACTTCTTCGCTCAATCTTGAGCCGCAACCAACCAACGTGGTGTCTGGTTCGCAGGCGCAACCTGAGCCTGCCTTAACACCCATAGAGACGAATCATCCAGATTCGACTCGAGGATTGGGTGGAAGTCTCATACAGTCACAACCTCAAGTGACTGTGAGCCAACCCACAGAGTCAGTGTCTACTCAAGGGTTGATAGCAGGCGACATCAGTCGTCCTGATCCATCTCAGGAGGCGTCCGCACCCTTCGTGACGAACGAGCAGTTCCAGGCCGCTCTCTCTGCCGCTGTACAGTCTATGGAAGACAAAATCACGGAGAGAGTACTCCAAGCACTCGAGGCATCCCGAAGAGATACCGGTAAAACACCTGCCTCTGAAGGCCCTTCGTCACAAATCAACCCCACACCTCCACAACCCACACCCACCGACCCTCTAGCCACTTCCTCCATCCTCATCAATCCATACACAATCCCCATCACCGAGCTCCACGACATTCTCCTCGCCCGTCTGATAGGCCTTTCCATCCGATCGCCGCAAGAAGAATCCCTCTATAGGCGATTGGTGGACCATCCTGAGCCACCGACTGACACCTGCCGAGGCCAAAGCTCCCACTCACGGCGTAGACATGACGATCCTGACGATCAGGACCCTCATGAGGGGGAGAAGAGGCCAAGGACATCAACAAGTGGCCAAGGACAAGGCTCGGGCGCCATGCAGACAAGCGCAGGAGCTGGTGAAACCCAAACACAAACCCACCAAACACAAACCACCCAACTACCTACACCACGCACCGCACCGCCCACATCGACCCACCAACCTTTCACCTCAGGACGCCTCCGTCCACACCACCGATCTACTCAAGCCCCTTGCTTCCGGAAGAAGAAGCAAGTGCTGCGATGCTTGTAGCTCTAGAAGCTACCCAAGCCACTCCCTCAGTCGCTCAAGACCAACAGGGACCCTCTGGACATGGCGTCAATCCACACGAGGCCCTAGACAAGTACATCTTCGAAGGACAGTGGATGACCCATTCCATGCCCGAGGAGCATCAAAGACGACGGCTTCACGATGTTCGGCGTTTTCTACAACAAGCGTCTATAGACCTCGTAATCATAGAAGACGACGAGCTTCAGGAAGGTGAAGACTACGAGCGAGATATCTCACTACCATAGTTAATCGCTCAACAGGAGGTCCCCTCTCGAAGGCTAACGCCAGGGACCGTTCGGATCGACACGCAATGGGAAAACATCCAAATAGAAATTCCCTTCCTAGAAGAAGTTCGTGAGAATATTTGGAGGTCTCCGGACAGAGTGAAGAAGCCGAACGATGTTCGAGCTTAGAGGGATCTCTCATTGGGATCAGCAGAAGAGGATGACCTACCTCTGGATGCTGACCAAACTAGGACCTGATGATAGGCTGGGGATGACTAAGACACAAGCCAAGAGCCATTATAAGAGTCTCTCTCCAATAAGCCAACTACTCAGCGTATACTGTGACAAAGGAGGACTTCCAACACCTCACTACATCATCGATCGAGTGGACAGGACCCGAGAGGAACTGAGCGAGAGCGACCTGCCGTACCTCCCCGCCGATGAAGTGTACCGTCTTTATCAGCTATACGTGGAGAAGTACAAAGGTCCTCAGGACTTCATCAAGAAAGAAGGCCTCGAAGGGCTCTACCGGTTCATGATGCGACAAGTCAAGTACTTCGCTGCTCACGACCTTCAAATGGCGCTTGAGAGCAGTATGAAGAAGGTCAACATGACCGCTCCGCTCAACAAAGGACCTGAGATCGAAGGGCTTCCCAACAATCACGTGCACATCAGCTCAGTCCTAGGCATCACCTACCACAATCCAATAGCAAAGAAGAATAGGTTGATGCTGAAGACTGAGATCCATAAGTTTTGCGATGGGACGCTCAAGGTCGTCAGGAAAAATATCGAGCAGAGGTTGGAAGAAATAAATAGAGACACTATGCTGAGGATCCACAGGTTCGTGAGAGAACAGCCGCTCCTAATGGAATTGCTTGTAGATATCAAGGAGCGACTGGAGCTGAGGATCAGGTTGAGGAACTACGAGCATGCGCTGGGCTTGCGCAGATCGTATAACGCCCGACGAGACGGTGCGGAGACGCAATCAAGCACAAAGAGGGAGATTGTAGAATATCATTTGTAATTGTGCTTGATTTCATTAGTTGTCCTTGTAATTTGGGGCGTTTTGTATAGTAGTCTTTAGTTTGATATTTATACCAATTTTGTTTGGTATAAATACATGTAAGTCAATTGAGGTGAATAGAGAAAGTTTTTAGAATTGATCCGAAGGGCTTGCAATTCGATTTCTAGAGAGAGAAACAACAGTAACTTTCTCACTCTACTCAAATTCTCTCTCTTGTTCTTCATTTGAGTTTTTCGATCGAATTCAATTGTTTATCTAAACGATCGAATTACTATGAATTCTAGCTTAGGATTGTAAGTTGTTAATCGTAGGACCTAACAACAACTAAACACATGACTTCCTTAGAAATACCTATCAAGATCTGCACCTCACAAAGATTCACTCAAATCACTAAGTGTATGTGTTAAGATGTCGGTGATATCTCTAGGGTCATGCACTAATCTAATCTCTACCATAAGCTTGCAAATGATTCGTAGATCTACCACTTTCAATGTTCAAGCGTGAATCGGAAGGTCTTTACAGGGTTATAATATGGCTAAGATATGTAAGATATGCAAGGAATAAGCTTAAAAAGGATATGAGTCGTAGTCGTGTCAGAATCATGCCATCATCTCGAATGCGCACAAATCCGCCGTTCTTGTCCGTCACCTCCATTCTTTTGCATTCGTCGTTTTTCACCAAGCCCTCCTTCTTTCAACTTCTCGATCTAGGAAATAGATAATACGCTTTCGAAGTGAAAGATTATCGGAAGAAGGGTTCTTAGTCATATATTTTTTTCGTCTCCTTTTTTATCCCTTCTATTATTTTTTCTCTCTTTTTTTCCGTTTTCTCTCTTTTTTTTTGACATCATCTCGGAAATTCAGTACGGGTTGTGCTTCTTGAGTCCGGCGTTCAACCTCCACTTCCACTGTCGCTCCGATGGGTTTATGTCTGAAGGCTTAATCAGGGTCCACAATTTATAAACCGATTTTCACAAATAAAAGGCTGAGGCTCAAAGTGGCTAACTACGGGGGCCAGTCGTGGTTGGATACTTTGGCTATGGACTTAATTCCTAGTGCCTTCCTTATTTTCACGCAATCACACTTTAAGTAGTTTCAAAACGTAATACACAAGCAAGTTCTGAAGAGAAATAAATTAAGCATGATTCACACAACCAAAGAAATGGCAAAAAGCTCGTACGCTCAAAAATCTCACAAAAATAGGGTTATGTGTACGAATCTATCAGGTATCGCTAAGTTCATCTTGTAAGAAAGAAGTAGACTATGCAATGTATCCTAATTACTCACAAAATCCCTAACCTAAAGTCATCCCCTTTCATGATAAGAAACATAATTTTCGAAAAAAAATCATGCCAAATTTTCGAATATTTTTTTTTCAAAAATCAAGACATGCACATATATAACATTTTCGCATTAATTTCGCAGAAATTCCCCTCCCCACACTTAAGATTTATGTTGTCCTCAACATATAAATAATGTAACATACGGAAAAGGAAAAAGATAGATAAGTGAACTTCCCTGTCCGATGTGCATGTTTTGTATGGCTCCTCCCCACACTTGAGGTTTTGAATTCCCTGCGATCATTGAAAAACAGAATTATAAAGACTAAAAATGCGCATAGAAATAAAGGAAAAACATAAGATAGGCTTGGGGTGCCTCCCAAGTAGCGCTTTCTTTAATGTCTTTTAGCTAGACATAATTCAGTTGTTCAGCTCTGGGTGGTGTTGAGGAGGTGAATCGTTTCCTTCCCGAGTGCCTCGATGTCACCGCCATAGTAATGCTTGAGACGCTGCCTGTTCACCTTGAAAGTTTCTTTTTCTGGGTGTGTGATCTCGACAGTTCCGTAGGGTAACACTTGGGTCACCGTGAATGGACCCGACCACCTCGATTTCAGTTTTCCCGGGAATAAACCCAACCGCGAATTGTACAGCAAGACTTGGTCGCCTTCTCGGAATTCCCGCTTTATTATGTTAGATCATGGTAAAGCTTCGTACGCTCCTTGTAGAGACGGGTATTTTCATAAGCCATTTGCCTCCACTGGTCGAGCTCATCGATCTGCAAGTTTCGCTTTTCACCTGCAAGATTCAAATCAAAATTCAGTTTTTTTAGAGCCCAATATGCTTTATGTCTCGACGGGTAAATGACAAGATTTCCCGTAAACAAGTCTATAGGGCGTGGATCCGATAGGCGTCTTGTAAGCTGTCCGGTATGCCCATAAAGCATTGTTCAGTTTGTTTGGCCAATCTCGCCTATGATGCTCCACGGTCTTTTCGAGTATGCGCTTTAGCTCCCTCTTTACGACTTATGCTTGATCGCTCGCATGAGGATGGTACGCAGTGGTAACACTATGTTTTACGCCGTATTTCTCGAGCGTTCTCACAAATTGCGTGTTACAGAAATGCGTATATTTGTCGCTAATAATGCAGCGGGGTGAACCAAATCGTGAAAATAAATATTTCAAAAATTTGACGACTACCCTAGCATCATTCGTAGGTAGAGCTTGTGCTTCTACCCATTTGGAAACATAATCAACCGCAACTAGGATATTTCGATTCTTGAAAGAGGTAGGAAACAGACCCATAAAATCAATGTCCCAGACGTTAAATATTTCACACACAAGAAAAAAATTCTGAGGCATTTCGTTTCGCTTAGAAATATTACCTGTCCGTTGGCACCTATCACATTCCTCTACGTATTTTTGAGTCTTTGAAAATTGTAGGCCAATAAAAACTGCATTTGAGTACCTTTTGTGCAGTTCGATTACCTCCGTAATATCCTCCACATGGCCCGGAATGACAATGGCTCAAGATTTTAACCGTCTCGGGAAAGGACACGCATCGCCGGATTATCTTGTCTGCGCAAACCCTAAACAAATACGGATCATCCCAAAAATAATACTTCAATTCTGGGAAGAATTTCTTCCTCTGATGACTTGTGTATTCCTTTGGCATGATCCTAGCGACAAAATAATTAGCAAAATCGGCATGACATCATAGTTGTAAAATTCGGTCTAGGCCCGCCTAGGCGCTAGTCGGCCACCTACCGCCGAGAAATGGCCTACTCGGCCAACTAGTCGCCGACATGAATAATCGGCCGACTAAACGTATTAATCGGCCAAAAATCGCACTAGTCGGCCCATTAATCGACCAATAAAGCCAGTTAAAGCCCAACAAAAAAAGTTAAACTTTAAATGACCTATTAGAAGCCCAATTTTGGGCTAGGCCGTGAAGTAGTATGACCTTGCTATGCAATATACATATATATAGACTACCTACTTTAGCTGCAACTGACATCTAATCGGTGTGGGACAGTGGTATTCAAATCAGTAAAGTGGCGAGCTTCAGCCTTCACACAGCATATTTAATATTAAATTATTATATCAACAGCTCATTTGGTAAAAAAATAAAAAAGAAATAACTGAGCATTCATTAAAAACTTAACAAAGATAACGTTATCTATTAAAACATATAAATATTTCTAAAAATATTTCTTATTTAACTAAGAAAGTTTGTTATATGTGGCAAAAATATTAAATAGTGTATATAAACTAAAAAATTAGGATAACTTCGTCCAATTCATTTAAAAAAACTATTTTTATACTATGTTTTTGTTGTATTGTTGTGAATGACATCATTTTTAGAAAATAGATATGATTTACATTTACTTGGGTACATTTTTTTTCATATTTGATATATAAAATTAAAAAAAAATTAAAAAATAAAGAACGCCTAATTCCCGCCTAGGCCCCGCCTAGGCGGTCTAGGCGGCTAGGGCCCCCTCGGGGACCAACTAGCGCCTAGCGATTTTTACAACATTGCATACCATGGGTTTCATCGAATACCTCACGTATAGCATATATATGCTTGTCGGGAAAGTGGTCTCGGATGACTTCGTCGTTGGTAACCTTGTGGGCTGCATCTTCAAGTCTTGACAAGTGATCAGCTGCGCAATTCTCGCTACCTTTTTGGTCACGAAACTCCACGTCGAACTCTTGGAGTAGTAGAATCCATCGGATCAGCCTCGGCTTTGCATCCGGCTTCACAAAGAGATGCTTAATGGTTGAATGATCCGTGTAGATGATGACCTTCGATAGGATAAGATATTGACGGAACTTGTCGATTGCAAACACGACTGCAAGCAATTCCTTCTCTGTGGTAGTATAATTCGATTGCGCCTCATTTAAAGTCTTGCTTGCGTAGTGTATTTGCTGGAAATATTTTTCCCGTCGCTACCCCAAAACTGCACCTACTGCAAAATCACTAGCATCGCACATTAGTTCGAATGGTAGCCTCCAATCCGAGGCCACCATGACAGGAGCATTAATAAGATTATCCTTGAGTATAGTAAAAGCATTCATACAGTCGGTCATAAACTCATAAGTTACATCTTTTTCTAGCAAGCGTGTTAAAGGTCTAGCAATTTTGGAAAAATCTTTAATCTACGATAAAAACATGTCCTAAGAAACTTCTAATTGCTTTTACCGACGAGGGTGGAGGCAGTCGTTCAATAGTTTCTGTTTTTGCTCTATCTACCTCCATTCCTCTAGCCGATATCTTATGACCTAAAACAGTACATTCTCTAACCATAAAATGACATTTTTCCCAGTTTAGCACAAGGTTCGTTTCCTCACATTGTTTAAGTACCGCCTTAAGATTGGAAAGACATGCTTCAAATGAGTCACCAAAAATCGAAAAGTCATCCATGAATACCTCCATTCCTTTTCTGATTAGTTTGTCGAAATGGCCATCATGCACCGTTGTAAGGTAGCCGGGCCATTACACAGTCCGAAAGGCATCCGCCGATATGCAAAGGTTCCGAATGGACACGTAAAAGTCGTTTTCTCTTGATCTTCTGGTGCGATCGGGATCTGCAAGTAACCTGAAAGACCATCACGAAAACAATAAAATTCATGACCTGATAAACGCTCAAGCATTTGATCAATGAACGGTAAATGAAAGTGATCTTTTCGCGTCGCGTCATTTAATTTCCAGTAATCAATGCACACTCGCCACCATGTAATGGTCCTCGTCGGAATGATGGGATAACACAGTGAATCCCGCTATTAGATTTGACTCTAATCTGGCGATAGTCCAACCTATCTCTAGTGATGGGTTTATTCCGCTCGTTTATGAGTGGTTTAATCGTTCGCCCCTCTCTCGAGCGTAGCGTACGATTTTCCGGACTACGTTAACTTGAACACATAGACATGATCAAGCTAACTAGATGATTTTAGTCACATAGACATATTCAAAATCATATGCTTCATAAACGAGTCGTAACAATAGCAAACATCAATTACACGTAAACATACGATTGATCGCGCTAGGGTTCATCTCATCTGAAATACAATAGATTTAGCTACTCATTTTCCTCACAACAAAATACGTAATCAACATCGAATACATCATAAATACTTCCCTGAATTTGACTTCGAAGTTAATCCCGTTTTTCGCTGAGGACTTTGATCGAACACGTGGTGAGCGACTAAGTAGGTGTTCTTGATTTCTGAAAGATAACGTGTATGTTTGTATATGAGCTTAATTTGTGTTCTTCTCCCCGTACCTCTTCACGTTCTTCCCTTTAAATAGAGATTCATCAACATCTCTCTTTGCTCCAAGTCGTTATTGCAGACCCCCAAAATATGGATTTCTTGTCCATTTGAAAGAGTCATCACCTGAAAACATGGAGCTACTTCTCCTCCTTTTTGCCTAATTCATGTTTCAAGGATTGATGTTCCATCTTTTCTTTTTTTTTCTCCTTAATTCCTTGCAAAATGTCTCGTTTGTGTTTTCTTTATGTTCTTGACTTTTAAACATGTTGACAGACGCGTTCACGGTCTCTTCTAAAAAGCTTCACGACCGTGACAACATTGGCACCGAAGAAAATGAGTTTCTGCCCGCATTCACGGCCTCCTACACCTCCGTTCACGGCCATGACAGGTCCTTCACGGCTAGGTTGGTCAGAGCTCACGGCCGTGACACAATCAGGCAAGAAAATGGCTCTCTGGTGCTCGTCGCGGCCTCGTACAAATCCTTCACGGCCGTGACGATTTTCCTGCAAAACAGCAGTACGTTCAAAACTGTCGCAAACATGCCGCAAAACGTTTGATTTTGTTGTGAAACCATATTATAGTGCAGAAATAATCAAAACGACTTCACTTGTCATGCAAACGACTTAAATATAGCATATATAAACGTAAGAAAATACGCTTATCAAGAGACGATAATCCCTTGACTACATAGATTAAATAATTTTATGAAGTGTTCCTTCCTCAAACCTTTTCAAGCGAAAGTTGCAACAATTACATTTTATAATTTTTCCAACAATAATTGCTAAAATAGATAGATCAGTTAGAGATGTCTGTACCTCTTAGATCATCCACTCAAAGTTATGAACCAAAGTTACAACTATTAACTGCACCATCCTATCAGCAAATGGAATTCCTGGACACATTTTTCTTCCAGTTCCGGAAGGAAGAAATTCGAAATCTTGACCCTTGAAATCGATATTTTTTGCACCCGTGAATCTTTCAAGGTCAAAGATATCTAGGTATTCCCATGCACATGGACTTGCGACAGAAAACAACACTCATAAGTATCACGGAATCCTTTGTAATCACATAACCATTGATTTCTGTGTCTTGTGGTGGCCTACGACCAAAAATGGCTGCAGGAGGGTGACTTCTTAGGGTTTCTTTGATGATGGCTTTGAAGTATGGAAGCTTCGAGATTCTGATTCTTGAACTGACTCGTTCTTTCCAATTACCGCCTTAATCTTCTTCTTGAACCCTAGACATTACATTAGGGTTTCGTAATAGTTCTATTATTATCCATTCTACTATTACAGAGCTTGTGTCAGTTCCTCCAACGCATAACTCCAACACATATTTTGAGTACGAAAGAAAAGAAAAAATTATTTCGAATTCATGAATCACCAAAAATCAATGCTTGGTGTCTTCGCAGCTGAACTCTCCATCGCTTGTCTCCATAACGTCGAAAAACTGCTTCGAGCATATCCTTCTTCCTTCCGCATTAGATTTTCGTGCCTCTAATATTTGACAGATCAAACCGTCCAAGATTGAAAGCAACTTCCCATAATACAGCTCAGCCTTCTTCCTAATACCCTGTGGATCAAATTGATTAAGAATCGGAAAAATATCAGCTATGTTAGGAGTGCAGAAGGTGTTCATCACACCCTCAATAGCCTCTCTGAACTCTTGAACGTCCCACGTTCATAGTCGGTGTAAATAGTTGAAAAATGGTCGAAGAAGTTAGATTAAGCGTTGTAATAAAAGCACCTTATCCAACATCAACTGATCTGCCTTCAGCGCTATTGAGATAATCGCACAACCTTTCCATCATCTCACGCCTCAGACCATCGCTCGCGTCGAGGCAGTGAGTTGACAACATGTGTTCGTTCAACAGTTTGTGCAGTTTCCTCCACTCGTTGTCTACTGGTCGGAAGAGAATGCCATGCTTATCATGGTCGTGGGCTTCAGAGGCAAGTTTACGGTCTGTAAGAACATGGTCGTGGTTTCTGATCATCGATTTTGCGATCACAGGCGAGGAGACAACTATGGCAAGTTTGTTTTCAACACAAAGGGACACAATGGGACCGTAGGTCTGTGAGAGTTCATGGAAGGAACCGGTAGAATCTTTGCCGAGCTGCAGAATATTACCTATGATTGGAAAGGGTTTTGGTCCTGTAGGAAGGGTCTTGGTTGATCTTGAGCTAAGATATTTAACTACGATCAAGATTACCAAGATATTTTGATTGAGGAGGAGTAGGAGGGATTTCTTCTTTCTTTTATTCCTCGAATAAATGAAGGTCGTATACTATTGCTGGTAACAATATATAGGACAAAATATGATGAGAAAATAAGTACAAAAGATATTTTTAATCCCTATTTTTTTGGTTCTGGATATGGGTGTTTCTTTTTGTTTCAAACAAAAGCTTGCTATCTCATTCAAATGATTACACAGGTTAAACAACCCCAAGGGTCTTTCGGCAACAAGGATCAAGCCGATATGGACAAAGGCTCATAAAAGAGCAACAGACAAACAAACAAGTCAAAGTCTAACCGCAGGCAATAGCACAAATTATAGGACTACTCAACAAACCAATAGTAAGAGCTTGGGCTTCTATCATCAAAATGAACTTAAAACTCCGTTGCTAAGACGGCTATTAAATCCACCTCAGTAATAGACTACACGCTTTCACCAAAAGCAGAAGTGATCATGACTAGTACTATCTGGCTGAGAGTGTGCCTCTTTGATCAGATCCAAAGCATTTCGAAAACCAGTTCTTGAAGAAACTCCAAAAAACTCTCCACCACATTGAACAAAACGCCACTACACTCTCTCGCAAGGTCCAATCGTCCCTCAGCATCAGCAATCACCAAACTCATCACAAGAAAAAGAAAAAATTAACGTTGCACATCACCTCTGTTGGTGAATTTAGTTGCGCAGAACTGCAGTCTTGCGTAATAAGATGCAGCTGTGCTATTATAGAAATGGAATATTAGTTTGAGGTTGCTATGGCATACCGAATATATTTCTGATTTTACTTCATAATGATAGGATCAATTACATGCACTATACCTGCAAATCCGATGTCCACTCCGCCTCATATTGTGCCGGAATGGTATTTCCTACCTGCTTAAGAATCTCTCGTAGGCTTATATACGCAAATTCTATGTGCCTCGAAAGTCTGAAGTGCATCTCATATATAATCCTTTACAACATGGAAAATCATATCAACCAATAATTACCAAATCAAGCATAGTTTCCATGCAATTTTCGAGTCAATCATACCATATAAATCATGCTCTTAATAAATCATCACAACGGTCATATAGCACATTTAAAGCATAATTATTTTCCATATAAAGACTCAATTTCGTTCTCAAGCTCATTCAACCATTTCGCATATATTTACCATATCAGAACTTTCCATAAGTGATTCCCTGCTATCAGTTTCTAGTAACGAGTCAATCCAGATTTACTTTCCAAGTATGGCACACAAGATAGCAATACATCAGCATGTTTTCCATGTACGGCTCATAGCATTTAATCAATATATTTACCATGTTTAGCACACAAATCAGATCGGAGCATACTTAATTCGATTTATCATAACATGGCAGAACTTTCCTTATTTCAGAGATCACATCCGTTATAGCACATACCATATAAGAGCACCTTATCCATAAGGTTAATCAAATCGAATCTTTCCTAATTATAATATTCAAATCAGCATAATGAAATATATCAATTCAATATATCGCATTTAATTCAGTGCAAAGCAAGCAATGATTATACATATGATTTTTGTCCAGGAATAAACTATTATCAACGGATATATCACTTTCCTTATATAAACAGCATATTTTCCATATATAGATCAGTAGGATATCTCATGCATTATCTCCATATATAGCACAGAACGATATATCCTATCTCATGGAATGTCTATAACATGCGATCACCTAGTTCCATCAAATCATCACAGAATCACACGCAATTCAAATATTCAACCCTTAATCGATTTATAGCTCATAAACAATGCATGGTTGAATATTATCATGAACTTAGACATTTTATTTGTCCCAAATCGAATTGCTTATTTTATAGACCTATTACAATTACATCGTTCATCGAAACTCTCTAACATATATGGACCAAAAAGGTCAACATTCTCCCCCTTTTTGATGATGACATGTAATTGATGCAACACATAAACATGTAAGCATATTCGATTTCGCAAGTCCTAGCGCATATGTCTAAGTGTTCCATAATCACAA
This sequence comes from Craterostigma plantagineum, assembly GCA_027422505.1. Lineage (NCBI taxonomy): Eukaryota > Viridiplantae > Streptophyta > Magnoliopsida > Lamiales > Linderniaceae > Craterostigma > Craterostigma plantagineum. The sequence continues at coordinate 17,396,365 of JAPQWV010000017.1, read as the reverse complement.
AGAAGAGCATATGATATATCCTAATCACAGATCATGCATATTAGCTCTCCCTGCCTAAGTGCAGTTATCTATATGACATGTAAAGATATATCATGAAATGATTTTGCTCCCCCTGTCTAAGTGCGGATATATCCTGTCATTTTCTATGTTATATCCTGAGTGTAAAATTTTGAAATTACCCGTGAGGTGCTCCCCCTGCCTAAGTGCGCATTTTCCAAGCATGAGTCAAGCAACACATAGTCATCAGCAGGCACTTATCACTTATCAAGAAATCTCACAAACATTAGATAAGTATCAGAGCATCACTGTAACAGAGCATAAGATCACGCATCGCAGTATAAAGGCATCACAGATATATCAAAAGTGCAGCTATTCCATTCGTGAGTGCACATATTCCATATCACATATGCAGATATACCATGTAAGGCGTTTAAGCACCAGAGTAAAATATTATTGATGTTCAGAAATTCTACCAAGCTACATCGGTTTGCTCCCCCTATCTATATGAGGTTATTCCAAATGTCCATAGCATAAATTCAAATTTCCACTTAGAGCATAGATAGAAATCAAAAAGTCAGAATTCACATACCATTATGCTCCCTTTGTATACAGATATATAAAAAATGCAGCTATTTTTCATGCAAATTCAGCAGCACACACAAGCACTAAGATATATCGTAGGCGCATAAAAAGGAATATCGCACACAAATTATTTCGAATATCAAGGACATTTCTTAGACCCCTTATATCATTAATTACTCAGATTTCTCCCCCTTCAGCATCAAAAAGGGATATACTAAGGCTTTAAGGCTGAAAACTTAGCGTAAAATAACTAAGAAGAATGAGAAGGAAGGAAGGAATAACTTATCAGAAAACGTTTTCAAGGCTGGAATCACATTAGATCTGGCAGATATAACGGACTTGTTCAGCTCCCTGTGATCTGATCAGAACTCTTAAAAGCTGGAGTATAACTTAGATGATTTTCAAGAAGAGAAACCGTGAAGTTCGAATTTTGAGGTAAGGAAGGAAGAAGTATCGAGTGATCTTATTTAAAAAATGGGCAATTATCCAAGAGATATAGTTTTCCAAAGATGAGATAGGATAAACTTGGCGTAAATAGAATTAAGAAGATATGGTTTTCAAACCGAATTTTGGATTTCAAAAAGAAAGTGAAAACTGTCAATCAGTGCGCCAGGGATCTCAGAGTGAATGGACGGGATCTCATAAATAAGGAAAAGATTGATTAGGGCTAAATAAGAAGGATCCAAATTTCCTGAAATAACTTAGCGGCTGAAAAGAGATCTACGAATATCTTCCAAAAATAACTTAATCACATTTTAAGATAAGATCTAAAGGATCCGAAATTCCTAAAATAACTGCGCGGCTGGAATGATATCTCTATGAAGTTCTTCCAAAAATGTCGCAGTCAGATCCTAAGGTGAGATTTGGAGATTCAAGATTCCTAAAATAGCATTGGTGACTAAAAGAAAAACCTTATGCTGGAATTCACTATGAATCTTTTCCTAAAATACTAAAGCGACACTTAATGATAAGGACAATAAGATCCGAAAATAGTCGACGGCCGAAAGAATGTCCTGGATTAAGATAACTACGAATTTCTACCTAAAATAGAATGATCTAGAGCAAATAGCATAATTAGGCAGATTTACTAACCTTATTTAGCTCGATGATTCTCAATCGATCACGGATGTCGCAAAATCTTGCCTCTATTAGGGGTTTAGTGAAGATATCAGCGAGCTGATCATTTGTTCCTACGAATTCCACACTAATATTCCCCTTCTGAACATGGTCTCGTATAAAATGATGTTTAACCTCAATATGCTTAGTACGAGAATGATGCACGGGATTCTTAGTAATACTAATGGCACTAGTGCTATCACACAGAATAGGAATTTTATCAAAACTTAACCCGGAATCACTAAGGGCTTGTTTCATCCAAAGAACTTGTTGACAACAATTTCCTAAGGCCATATATTCAGCTTCGGTTGTGGAGAGGGCGACAACATTTTGCTTTCTACTAGACCAAGTTACCAAGGAATTCCCAAGTAATTGGCAAGTTCCACTGATACTTTTCCTATCTTCCCTACAGCCGGCATAGTCAGCGTCGGAATATCCCATTAATGGGAAGTCATCCGTATAAGAGTACCACAGACCAAAATTGACAGTACCCTTGATATATCTAAGTATCCGCTTGACTGCGGTCAAGTGAGATTCCCTAGGGTCAGACTGATATCTCGAAAACATACCAACAGCAAACATGATATCAGGGCGACTAGCAGTTAAGTAAAGAAGGCTTCCGATCATACCTCGATATTGTGTTTGATCAACCGGTGTACCTGACTCATCAATGTCTATTTTGGTGGTCTGATGCATAGAGGTGGAAATCGCTTTGGAATCACTCATCCCGAATTTAGTCAGCAATTCCCTGCTGTGTTTCGTCTGGGATACGAAGGTTCCATTGTCAAGCTGTTTTATTTGCAACCCGAGGAAGTAGTTCAGCTCACCCATTAAGCTCATCTCAAATTCCTTCTGCATAGAGTTAGAAAATTCCTCGCAGAGAAGGATATTAGTACTTCCAAATATGATATCATCAACGTAAATTTGGACCAGTATCATGTGATCACCTTCATACTTAATAAACAGCGTGTTATCAATAGTTCCAGTCGAAAATCCTATGTCAATCAGAAACTTACTTAGCCTTTCATACCATGCTCTAGGAGCCTGCTTTAAGCCATATAATGCTTTATTTAATTTAAAAACATTATTTGGAAAATCTTCCCTAGCAAAGCCCGATGGTTGTTCTACATAAACCTCCTCATTTATAAAACCATTTAAAAATGCACTTTTTACGTCCATTTGAAAGAGTTTAAAGCGTTTAAAGCATGCATATGCAAGTAATACACGTATAGACTCTAATCTAGCTACCGGAGCAAAAGTTTCATCGAAATCAATACCTTCCTCCTGGGAATAACCTTTTGCAACTAACCTCGCTTTGTTTCAACATTTTCATCTTTAGGAATATCTTCCTCATTTTCTTTAATATCCTGCAATTCTGCACAAGGCAAATCTATACCTTCCTCATCAGTAGCATCTGCGTTAGGCATCTCATCAAAAGTAACATGTATGGATTCCTGAACAGTCAGCTTTCTTTTATTGTAAACACGATATGCCTTAGACGTAAGACTGTAACCAAGGAATATCCCTTCATCAACCTTAGAGTCAAATTTTCCTCTCTTATATATATCGCTCAAGATAAAGCATTTACATCCGAACACATGAAAGTAACCTATATTTGGAGTTCTACCATGCCAGATTTCATAAGAAGTCTTCTTTAATATCGGCCTAAGGAAGATACGGTTAGACACGTAACAAGCTGTACTAACGGCTTCCGCCCAGAACTGTTTAGGAATATCATACTCATGTAACATAGATCTAGCCATTTCCAGTAATACCATGTTTTTACGTTCAACTACACCATTCTGTTGGGGAGTTATAGGAGCAGAGAAATTATGACTATATCCATACTGATCACAGAATGATGCAAACGACTTACTATCAAATTCCAGCCCGTTATCACTTCGTATCCTACATAAGTTCGTTTCTTTTTCATTTTCAAGTCTCTTTACTAGCGATGCAAAGTTATCTAATGCCTCATTCTTATGTGCAAGGAATATCACCCATGTATACCTGGAGTAATCATCAACGATGACAAAGGCATATCTTTTACCTCGTAGAGACATCGTCTGAACAGGACCAAAAAGGTCGAGATGTAGTAGTTCCAGAGGTCTGGATGTGGATATCACATTCTTTGCTTTGAACGATGTCTTGGTCTGCTTGCCCATTTGGCACGCCTTGCATGTTTTGTCCTTGACGAACTTTATGTCGGGAATACCTCGTACCAGTGCATTACTCGTCAGGTGAGACAGTAGTTCCATATTGGCATGTCCTAAGCGTCTGTGCCATATCCAGGTGTTATCCTGTGTCACTGCTAAGCACTTGACATTCTGGTTAGTAATATCATCCAGAGTAATACAATAAATATTTCTATCCCTAGATGCACTAAACAATACCTTATTTTCATTTCTAACAACGCACTTATCGTTTTCAAACGTGACCGTATGACCTTTATCACATAGTTGACTAATAATAATGAGATTATGTTCTAGATTCTTAACTAACCATACGTCATCTATAGTAGTATGTAAAGTGTTACCGACAGTTCCAACACCTATAACCTTAGCTTTTGTGTTGTCGGCATAGGAGACATATCCTCCGTCATACGCTTTCACCGACACAAACTTACTGATATCACCTGTCATATGGTGGGAACACCCACTGTCGAGGTACCACTTGTTCTTCTTACTGGATTTTCTTCTTTATACCTGCATGAATCAGTTCTTTTCTGAGGTGCCCAATTTTGATTGGGTCCTAAACGGTTAGCAGCGAAATAATTCCTGTTAACACGTGGAATATCATGTATCACAGGCTGTGATCTCTCAGACACAGGCTGGCCAGAGTTAGGGACTTCAGGAACTTTCTTAGGTCTCCAGACATATCTAGATTTATCAGCTTTCTTCAAGAAACAATGGTTAGCATAATGACCAAGACGACCACATGAAAAATATTTAGGTTTCCTAACATTTTGTGGAGGTGCAGCGTGTTCATGTGTCATGGAATATCCTAATCCTGTTTTCCCGATATGTGCAGGAATACTAAGTAACATGTCAAGATTTTGTTGTCCTTCAAGAAGTCTAACATTAGTACGAGATTTTTCTTCCAAGAAATCCTTAAGAACAGACTTGTCTCTAGATATATTCTTTTGCTTCCTAAACTTTTCGCAATTACACAAAGCCTTTTCTTTTTTAAGAGTTTCTAGCTCGGCTCTCAGGTGCTCATTTTCTAGATCCGTTTGATACTTTTCTCTAGCTACTTCATCTCGCTGCCTAATTAGACCCTTTACTTGTGAGTTGAGTGACTTAATCCTTCTTTCTGCATTTTGAATTATTTCGAACATCTCTTCTTTTTCATCTACTTCAAGGGCTGAGGAAGCTTTATCATGAGATTCATCTTGCCTAGCATATAATTCATTCAGAAATAATATTTTCTTAATAGTGGATGAATCCGATACCTGATCATCATCCGCGGCCATGTAGGCGAGATCTTTCTCCTCTTCGCTCCCGGCCTCTTCCCAATTTGTGACCATGGCCTTCTGCTTCTTTATCTTTTTGTCACCATTTTCCATCGGGCAGTTTGAGGCAAAGTGGCCTGGCTTGTTGCACTTGAAGCATTTATGTACATTGTTGCCGGATGACGATATTCCCTTGTTCCTAGGCTGGAACTTGGAGTTTCCCTTGAATTTTCTTCTTAGCAGAAATTTATCGAATTTCCTGGTTAGCATGGCGATCTGTTCCAGCAGGTCTTCCTCAGTTTCTTCTTCTTCGCCCTCAGAATCGTTGTCGTGTTCAGTGTTGAAGGCGATGTTTGGTTGATTTCGGACCGGTGGTTTTTCCTTGATGGAGATCTGAGTCATCTCGTAGGTGGTCAGAGATCCGATCAGTTCTGACACTGAAAGTTCGTCCAAGTCCTTTGCTTCGTAGATGGCAGTCACTTTGGGATTCCATTCTCTAGGGAGAGATCTCAGGATTTTTCGCACCTTCTCACCATCTTCTATTTTCTTTCCCAAGGAGAACATTTGATTAATGATGTTCATAAATCTGGCATACATGTGGCTTATGGTCTCGTTGTCCGCCTTCTTGAACAGCTCGTATTGGTGAGTCAAGAGAGCTATCCTTTCTTGCACAACTCGAGTGGTTCCTTCATGTGTGACTTGAAGCATGTCCCACATATTTTTGGCAGATTCGCATGAGCTCACACGATTGTACTCTTCTCTTGTGAGAGCGCAAGCTATCATGTTCTTTGCTTTGGCATTTAGGGAGATTCCTCGCTTGTCTGCAATATTGTAATCAAGGCATTTCTTTGAAGTTCCATCTTCGTTTTTGGGAATGTAAGGTCCTGTTGCGATGATATCCCACAGGTCGTAGTCTGTAGCGATCAGGAATTCCTTCATGCGATTTTTCCATATGGCGTAGTTTGTCCCGTCGAAGAGTGGTGGCTTGGAATGAGATTGTCCCTCTGCAAAAACATCAAAACTCGAAGAAGCCATTAGATCTTTAACTCAGGCTTGTTAGCCGTCGTTTGAGTAGCCTGGCTCTGATACCAAATGAAGATAAAAATGTGCCTAAGAGGAGGGGTGAATTGGGCTTATAAAAATTTTATGCTTCTTTTCACAAATGCTAAGTGTGGTGACTTAGATATGCCTACTGATGTTTGTGACGAGTATGCCTGATATATCCTAGTAACGTCGGATGTGCGTCGGGTCTGTCTCACAGCAATAAAGAAATAACTGAAAAGTAAATGCGAGACAGGATTTTTATAGAGGTTATATCCCCAACTGGGGTTTACTCCTCTGCTTGGGATTTGCTTCCCAAGAGTTTAACCAATCACTATTATGCACCGTAGCTGGATACAAAACTGATTGATTAGCCCAATACACAACCGAAACAAGTCGAACACTAGACACTACTAGGTTACCACACGCCGAGTTTCGTTCTTCGGAATCTCCTTGATCCCGACAGACACAGCTCGCTACCGAAGGGCCCCCGGACTTGTCCTTCCCTTCACGTGTGCGTAAACGTCGACCTTGCCTCCTTGGTATTGCTCACGTCCGAAGACAATACGTCCGAAGACAGAATATATGGCGTGGGAGGATGGAATAACAGAATGAGTCGCTCGCTCAGTGATGGATACGCAAGTTAAAGCTCAGGTGGGCAGAAAGCTATCGCAAGTGGAAACTCAGGAATCTCTCAGTATGTTTCTGCTTAAGAATCTCTCGTAAGCTTATATACGCAAATTGTATGTGCCTCGAAAGTCTGAAGTGCAGCTCATATATAATCCTTTACAAATAGCACTTCACATGGAAAATCATATCAACCAATAATTACCAAATCAAGCATAGTTTCCATGCAATTTTCGAGTCAATCATACCATATAAATCATGCTCTTAATAAATCATCACAACGGTCATATAGCACATTTAAAGCATATATAAAGACTCAATTTCGTTCTCAAGCTCATTCAACCATTTCGCATATACTTACCATATCAGAACTTTCCATAAGTGATTCACTGCTATCAGTTTCTAGTAACGAGTCAATCCAGATTTACTTTCCAAGTATGGCACACAAGATAGCAATACATCAGCATGTTTTCCATGTACGGCTCATAGCATTTAATCAATATATTTACCATGTTTAGCACACAAATCAGATCGGAGCATACTTAATTCGATTTATCATAACATGGCAGAACTTTCCTTATTTCAGAGATCCCATCCGTTATAGCACATACCATATAAAAGCACCTTATCCATAAGGTTAATCAAATCGAATCTTTCCTAATTATAATATTCAAATCAGCATAATGAAATATATCAATTCAATATATCGCATTTAATTCAGTGGAAAGCAAGCAAGGATCATACATATGATTTTTGTCCAGGAATAAACTATTATCAATGGATATATCACTTTCCTTATATAAACAGCATATTTTCCATATATAGCTCAGTAGGATATCTCATGCATTATTTCCATATATAGCACAGAACGATATATCATATCTCATGGAATGTCTATAACATGCGATCACCTAGTTCCATCAAATCATCACAGAATCGCACGCAATTCAAATATTCAACACTTAATCGATTTATAGCTCATAAACAATGCATGGTTGAATATTATCATGAACTTAGACATTTTATTTGTCCCAAATCGAATTGCTTATTTTATAGACCTAATGTCATTACAATTACATCGTTCATCAAAACTCTCTAACATATATGGACCAAAAAGGTCAACAGTTTTTATAAGAGACGCTCCTTACACCTCTCAAGAACACGCACACACGCACCCCACGTTCAATTCTTCCATATTTAAATTGTGGTACAATCATTCTTCGTTAGTTTAGTTGGATATTCGAGGACCTACAAGTGGTATCATAGCAAAACACGTACGGATTTGAACGATTTCTGAAATTTTTGGGTATTTTTTTTTTTGTCCGAATTTCTGCCATTTCTTGAGTTTTTGAGTTGATTTTACTGATTTTGCGAGCTCAAGAGGTAATTAGGTGTTTTCGAGTGATTTGAAGTGATTACCCAACACTCTTCTGTTGATTTGGGTGAGTTTTGGGCAAATATCGGATATGTTTTTGTCAGTTTTCAGTACCAATTCTGCTACAGTACCCAAACTGCAACAGTGATCGCGCGATTCTGCTAAAGTGCCAAAATTGCTACAGTAATCGCCGACTCTGCTACAGTACCAATAGTGCTACAACAATCGTCCGATTCGCTACAGTACCCAAATTGCTACAGTGATCGCCTGAAGCTACAGTATCCGATTTGCTACAGTACCCGATGAAAAAGATTCCTAAATTCTTTTCTTACATCATTTGATAGAGAAGAATTTTCTGATTCTAACGGACCCAACCATTTTTTTAGCGTTTGTTTTCAAAATTTTTCGAAATAAATTTTTCGGGTCCAAAATTTTCGGTGTAGACGACGTTTTCGAATATAAAAAAAAAACAAAAATTTAAAGCAAATCCACAAACGTGTCAACGATCACATATCCAACGATCTACTTAGGACATTCCAGGCATATTATATCTATATATATATATATATATATATATATATATAAACTTGCCATTTTCTCGAAGTTTTTGGAATCATCACAAAACTTTTCGGTGTACACCAAAGGTTGTTGAAGCTTAAATCCTCGAAACTTCACTCACACACGTAAGGATCCACACACATCAATCAATGACACACTTCCACAAGTCCCATAGTAAGAAAAACTCCGAGCCAATCAAATGTTATAATTGCGGCAAACTTGGGCACACGGCTATAGACTGCTACCTACCCAAAAAGAAGGCTGAGGAGTACTACTCCAGAAAATTACGTCGGATCAAGCAAACAAAAGCTGGAGTAGCTTTGATGGCAGGACAAGGCAGCTGGCTCGATAAAACATCTGAAAGCGAGCATGAAAATGTAGCCAAAATAGCCCTAGTGAAAGGAGCTAAATCGGAGCAAAAGGACATGGAGGTAGACGATGGTGGTAAAAACGAGGAAGCATATTCAGAAAGGGAGGTAGAATCTTTAGACCCCATTTTGTATTTAGAATTCCAAGAAAAATTCACAGCTCTTCATAGTAATTTTAGGTCAATAGAAAAGGAACTAGCTAAGACTATAGCGATCTAGATATGACACGTGAAAACGTAGATAGATTAGAAACTAGTTTAGCTAATTCCGAAGCCAATTTAGCTGAATCAGCGTCAAAAGTCGTTGACTTAACTAACAAAGTCTCAAACTACGAGCAAACAACAAGCAAATGTGTAGATCACGAGAGGACAATCAACGACTTGCAAGCTCGGTTTGATAACAATTATCAATGTTTGCTCAGGAAGCTTCAAGAGATCAGTAATCTTGATTGCCTGCTGGAAGTAGCGCAATCAAAATTGACAGTCGCGACGCTGAAATAGTAAAGTTGAAGACACAGGTTAGCGAGCTAAACGCTAAATTGACAACTTGCGACGACGAGCGAATCAATAAAACATGTGAGTTCGATTTTTTAAATAAAGAGAGCGTAAAATTGTACGCTAGGATTAAAAAGCTAGAGGACCTCCTAACAAAAAGAGGACAAACAGATCGAACGAACTTCTAGAACCAGCCTAAGGACACAGAATTCTACGATCCACGTGCAGGTCTAGGCTTTTTTCCAAACCCTACCCCAGCTGTGAGGAAATCCCTAAACCCATATGATCCGTATGATATTACCTATTTAGGGATTAACATGCCTAAATTAATGGCCTTCACATCAGAAATTGATGCCATAGAGGAGACTAAGGGAGATAAGAAGACAGGAGTTGAAATACCACTAGACTATGAAGCATTGAATAATAGCTACAAGACAAGGGGCTCTTATTCCCCCTTCAACACCAATCACAGTCGACAACACGTCCCGTGACTTAGCACAATCCAGCCCCTCTAGTGCATATATCCCAGCAGTTATTAAGGAAATCTATGACTTGCTCTCGACCCTAGAGTCCGAAAAGATTGTTTTTAGGTAGAAAATGACGTGCTATTGACAATAATTTCCTCACTCGAAAAACAAATCAATAACATTATAGCTTCAGCGTCTCCACAAATGTCTCTAGCAGAGTCTAAAATAGAAACTCTAACCAAGCATAGGACATTAAGGAAGCAGAATGCATCGAGAAAATCAATGCGTACCAACTTATCCTCGCACGCACCTACAGGTAAAATTTTAAATAGAATGAAAGGAAAGGAGATAGCCACATGAGACGACCTATTATTTGAAAATTGTGCCCCTTCTTTTAAAAAGAATGAGGCAATTAAATTTGGAGCATCAAGTTCAAATTCACATAGTGGGCATCTATCACAAGCTAAATCTAACATTGCCACATCTCCATCCATGATTTCATTTTCTGAACCTGTACGAACATCCATGCTCTCTAATTTCCACTATTCTTATGATGATGCACTTGCTTAAATTCTCGTTTTAGATTAGCCAATGCACGTACAATCAAGAACGACGAATGCTTCTTTGCTAAGTTAGGCTCACTAACTTAAAAGGAGAAGACTCAAACAAACAGAAAGACAAAGTCTGCACATTCGTCTCCCAAGTCCAGTTCTAAATTTGACAAACGAGAAGATCACAAAAGCATCCGGTCAAAGCACTCTAAGACTGAAGCTAAAGCTAAAGTTTTGGGAATTAAGAAAATCTGGATTACAAAACAAGAACTTAGGGCAAGCACTACCTTCTGTTATCCCTTAGGAATTAGATAGATTTGGGTTTCTAAATCAACCATTGAAGCTATAGATAAATCTAAAGTTGACTTAGGACATAAATCTATGAAAGATGCACGCATAAACTCTAGATCTAAAACGCAAGGACCCATTCTTAGATGGGTACCAAAATCTGCTTGAGATGTTTTGCAGTTTCCAGCATGGGTGGGTACGTAGAGATGGTTACTCCACACCTATGACTGGTCGGCGATGCGAGTAACCACGATTTTTCCTCACGTATGTTACCTGAAGCAGCCCACGTGATCAAGGGAGGGGATGCTGACAGCTAAAACCAACTGACAAATTTGGTAAATTCTAAATATGCATAAAATTACATGTTCGTAGTTCACTTTTCAATATGCATATGTCCTCAAATGAATAACATACCTACTATGTTAGTAAAATCTTGGAAGAACTGCATTTTATTCTGATAAACATTTTCCATCGTAGTATACATGATTAAGCAAGGTTCCCCGAAATTCGTAAAATGCTTATATTTAGGGAAGCTTTATTTGTAAACTTAAGGGGAGAAATTTTACAAGTGGAATTAAAATTGCCAAAATTATTTAATTTTTGTGAAATAACTTTTACAAAATCAAACAATTTGGGGAGTTTTTGAAATATTTCGTCAATTTTACCTTCAAAAAAAAAATTTGAACTGAAATTTCAAATTAATATATGTTTCTCTCTGCGAACTGAGAATCGCACGAAACTGCTTTGGATTTTTTTAATTAATTGACCGAACCTATGAATCGCCCGAAACTGATCATCGCTCGAAACTGCCTTTGCAACTTTTGAATCGCCCGAACTTAAGAATCAGGAAAATATTTATTTCATTAAAATATTTCTTTGCCTTAGGTTTTTATTTTTGAGGTTCAAATTCCCAAAACTTCAAATATTGAGGGGGGGGGGGGGTAGCTGTTTTTCGCGAACTAATCTTTAAACGATCCGTACATCCTTTCAAATGCAAAAACAAAAAAAAAACACTCTTACAACTCAAATACGCAAAACCCTTCAAAATGCGAAAACCACTTTCACAACGCGAACTAGGAAAATTACATTATCAAAGTACCCAAAACAGCCTCAAAAACCAGTACGCAACACAGAACAGTCATTAAAACAACGAACAAGCACATGAGAAGCGAAATCTCGAGTGCTAACATAACCAAATTGCGGTTAAAACGACGCCTTTAACTCGGCATGCTCCTCGTTCTCTTCATGATCTTGCTACTAATTCCAATTCATCTGTGTGAGCTCGATTCTTTTTGAGTATGAGTGATTAATGGTATGACCGCGTTCTTCGAATCATGTCTTTAGGCATGAATCGAATAACGAAATCATTATTGTCCCGACAAACATGATAAATGATACCGCGAATCTTTGACTTGAGGGTTCAGTGCCGCGAAGGAAAGCGATGCTTTCTTCGTCGACCGGATTTTGTGTCACACGAATCGATTTTGAAAAACTCAGTTGATTCGATATTTATTTGGGACCAAATTTTGAACTCTGGGTTATAACTTTGTTGAAAATTTCGCATGTCAGTTTAGGGCGATTCTCTTCATAATATTCATTAAGAATTTTGGGTCAAAATTCTCAAGTCAGAAATCGCCCGATTCCACATTCACTAAGCGATTCTATGAATCGTCCGATTATGGAATCGATCGAACCTAGGTCCTTATTATGAGTTGTCTCGACGATTCCTGCAATCGCCCGTCAATCAAAAGGGCTACAGTACATCATTTTCTCGGCGATCTTCCAATCGCCTGATTCCTCAATCTAACGAACGTGCTACAGTGCATCTTATATATATATATATACCAAATCGCCCGATTTTCATCACTTTACCCAAAATCGTATACACGAATCAGTCTCATGAGGTCATCAAGTTTCTCGGGTCAGCTTAAGAACTAGAGTTCGCGAATTCAGTTCTCGTGTCATTGAAACTCAAATTTCGCGAACCCTCTCCAGTTTCGCGAACAACTTCGAATTCGCGGATCATTCAGTTGTCAAACCACAACTTAATTCGCGGTCCAAGTCAAATTCCAATTTGCAACTCAAGGACTTCAAATTCTTTTGAAGACATACATCTTTCAAGAAAAAACATTTTCGCATACAGGATTTCGGCACAACACTTTGAAATATTTGAAACTAACAGCACCACACATCATCGAACCCCTCATTGTATAAACTCAATTCATTCTACTTTAAAAATTCTTCAAAAACACCTAGTGAACGCCACACCTGCTAGCATGCATGGTATCTCGGGTCGCTCCACATGCACGACTGGTAAGAGATGCGACCAACCACACGTCCCAGCATGCATGGGATCTCAGGTCGCTCCACATGCATGACTGGTAAGAGATGCGAGCGACCACACCTCCCAGCGTGTATGTTATCTCGCGATGCGCCACAGGCACGACTGGTTAGCGATGCGAGCAACCAAACGTATGTAAATTCTATATGCATCCTTTTGTAATTTTTGCATGCCTATCAAGTTGTAACTTCGATTTGCCTACCTTGAAAACAATAGGGTACATTGTAGTTACGCATGCTTCAAGAAGACTTTAACATTCCAAATTTTCGCATGCAAACATGAGCTGAAATGCATAAATACCCTATTATAAGTATCTTTTCATTATGCATGCAACTTATAGAATTTTCAAGCTTAACTTTTACGTATGCATATAAGCTGAATTGATAAATGCATATATCTTTTAAATGGTACATTTTGAATATGCATGTTCACTTGCAAGATTTTGATATAGACAACAGATTGTGGTCAACTGATAAATACCATTTTTTAATTCAGCTAAATTTGGCTTTTTATTTTTAAAGATAAGCAACTCCTATAATTGTGTTAAAGGGAGAGACATTTAAATTATTTTGGGGAGCGAACTTAATACGTGACTTAGGGAAAGAGATTCAAAAGATAAATTTGATCCGTATTTGCATCAATTGAGGGGGAGTAATTCAGTTCTAAGAAGCATGACTTGAGGGGGAGGAACAAAATATATATATACACACATAAATATACGTAGTATAATATATAGTACACTACTACATTATTAATACGATAATATATATATATATAAAAGGGTAACAAAGAAAGAAAATGCCCCCTCAAGCACTTCGACCTTCAAGACGGACTCCAACAAAAAACAAGCAAATCTAGAGAGCTCAAGAATTCCAAAAGACGACGGTGGCTTCTAGTGCTAACTCGGCAATGACCTCAACAGACCTGCTCCGAACTGCTGACCAAAATCAAGCAACACGCATCACTTCGTACCGGATGTATGGATTTCAAGGTCCCGTGATTCAGTCAGACCAAACTGAACCTAACCCCGGAACACAGCCGAGTGTTACTGACGATCTCCATATTTGCAAAAATCTTGACAAGACCGAAGAGCGGAAGATACAAAACTCCCTTAGCTCACAAATTACACGGACCAACCCCAATAGGTACCGGTGCTAATTTTATTAGCTCACGGGTAGCAGTCGCCTCATTTGGTCCAACGCGCATGCACAACCGAGACTTACCCACTCATCGATCTCCCAATATACCGATGTTTCATCAAATCACGGGAAGCCACGTAATATATCACTACTTCACTTGGAAGCAGGAAATATTGAACTAAGTGGTAGCCAGGCCCACACCAGTGAACTTTCTTGAACACATAGAGTCTAGATGTCCTTACTACCTAAATGTTTTATATTATTTTTAGGATACATACACCTTTTCTTATCTGGACTTCATGACCAGATCAGAGCTTCCGTAGACATGTCATTCTAAGACATGCTTCGATGATCGGAAGGAAGTCCTGCCGTTGCAACATCAAAACAACAACGGTTCAGGCCATCGTCTTCGAGCTAGTCTCAAGAACAATGTTAACGGGCTGCCTATGTAGCCCCGGTTCATCAAGTCCTGTTCTCACAGGCCACGTCTCAGAGTTCGTCTCTGAAGCCTTGTTGACGGATCGCCTTAGTGGCTTCGTCTGGTTGTTACCCTAACCGACATGTCGTGTGTGTCCTTCTTAGCCTTTTATACAAGCATGCCGATCTCGTTTACACGAATCGCCATGAGGGGGAGAAGGGGATACGTACAAATAAACAGGTCGGACCACCCACAAAATTTCCACCGAGCGTACCACTCTGAAACCGAGCTCTACGACATTTGAATGGAACATTCCAAAGGAGCATCGGTACAACTTAAAACACACCCCACGTACACCTTCTTCGGGAGCCATACGAGCTTCGCCGAGGCCGAACCAGACAACTTCCTTCGGCGATGACGAGTCTGGAGCCATGAAGAAGAAGATTCACCATGTTACAACTCCAGTGAAGGAGAAGACTAACCTGAGTATCCACCACTGCCGCGCCAACCATTATGAAGATGGGCTCTCATGCACTTGAATGAATAATCATAAGGAGCCCAAACACATTTTCGGAAAATACGCCCTACGTCTACCACTTTCGGAGCCAGATAAGCTTCTTCGAGGCCGAACGAGACAACTTCCTCCGAAGATGACGAATCTGACACCGAGAAGTAGAGTAATCGTGACGACCAATCAACTCTATTATCTTGTCCCGACAACGCAACCTTCTTGCCAAAGATGATGTCCCATTTTGACCCATCGCATGACGATCTCCCCAGCTCGATCTTGAGGGGGAGGGGTACCAAAGCAAAATGGGAGCAACACCACGACGAAAGTGCAATACCGATCAAAAAATGCCAAATGTCAAGCGTCTTTAAAGAATTAAGCGAAGACCGTAGAGTCCAATGATTGAAGTTGACGCCTCAAGTACGACTCTCCGATTTTAAAAGGAACACCCCAATCATAATGCAAGGTTGAAGTAGGGGGAGTTGTGCTACAGTCCAACGAAGAGATCGGACTGTAATGACAAGATACGACCAACAACTTCAGCATGGACTTCAAGAATCAAAGCTGCCAACTCGTGTACAGCTCTTCGAGTTTAAAGAAAACTCCAAATCCCAATACAAGGTTGAACAAATGTAGGGGGAGTTGCCACAAGTGAAAGGAGAGCTGGAACACCTAAAGAGAAGATTCGACTACTTGTTAGGTCCAAATTTATCCAACACAGATCGAATCAATTGATAATCTTTAGAAATTCAGATTTAAGATCGAAGATTACCTAGTTGAAAGCTTACGAGAAAAGAAACGTTGAAAGCAAGGGTTTGGCGCTAATTCTTCTCTCCAAAATTCTCGATTCTAATTTTTTGATCTCAAAACCATACAAAGCGCACTCCTAATTTTCTTAGGAGTTCACTTATATATACCACCTATTGTGGTATATTTGCACAAGTAGTCCTATAATATGACTAATTACAATTCAGTGCAAGACTACTATTTGCATAGCAAGGCACGATAATTATATTAATTGAATACAATAAAATAGTTCCAACAATCTCCCCCTTTGTATTCAATTTCCAATATAGCGTGGGTTATCTTCGTCTTGCAAATGGAAAGAGTCCGCGAGACCTCGAAATCTCCTCTTGAATGTCTTCAAGCTAACCTGGTCTTCTTGGCATCGGCTTTTTCTTCGAATCAAGTTCTTCTCCTAAATGCCGTAAGATGTACGAAGTATTCTTTTCGGATTTAGAAAGTTCGCATTCCATCTCTCCCGTTGAAAGCACACGAAACTTGAAACTCCCCCTATTTGGGTCACCCTTTTGTTGAGATCGGGGAGTCCGATGTGAGGTTTGGAGAGGTAGACACGGTTGGCAACTTCGATCGTTGATGTAGTGGACACGGTTGGCAACTGCGGTCCTTGATGCAGTGGACACGGGTGGCAACTTCGGTCCTTAATGATGCTTGAATCATGTGGCGTTCAGTCCTCGGTCCTTGCTTCTTCTTCCGGAAGCAAGGGGATTGTGAAAGTCGAGGAGAGGGCTCGGGTTTAGCCATCTTCTCCGTTTTGCCAGATTCGTCTTCTCTGAATGGAAGTTGTCTGGTTCGTCCTCGAAGAAGTGCCAGAAGAAGGTAGGCCGTCTTTTTCTTTGATTGTTTTAAGTTGTATCGAGCCTCCTTTGAATGTGGCGTTGTGAGAGAGCCCGGTTTCAAAGTGGTATGCGCGGCGGAATTTGGTGGGTGGACCGACTTGTTTTTCATTTGCAAAATCTTCAAGGGTAAGATTCTGAGAAGTGGTTGGAAAATCTTCTTGAAATGCATCCACTTCATATACCTGAAAATCATTATAAGGCTCGAGGATTTAGTCGTTTATGCTTTTGCATACTAAATGAGAGTAGTGAGTCAAGAGTAACCGTTAAAGTAAAATTTAGACATGAATTACAAAAGAAAAAAAATTACTCCCCCATAAAAGCATATTACTCCCCCTCAGATAATGCTCAGCAGAAATTTACAAAAGGAGTAATTTTAAAATAATAGAGTAATTTTTCATTATCCCCCTTAATTCATGTTTTCACACCTAAGAATCTTGACTCCCCCTCAAAAAGTGCGCATATAGTGTTTAACAATTTCGAAAAGATATACATACACCAAGATATGCATATGAGAATGTAACACATATGACACTAGAAACGCATATAATCATTTCAGCATGTATGCATGAACTCCTAAGCATGCGTATGAAAATTTGCGTAACCTATAAGCAAGAAATATTTCACTGTTAAACAAGTCTGTGCCAATGCATGTGCAAATGCATTTGAAAATGTGCGAAATTTTTCATGCATAAGAAAAAATGCAAGTAAAATAATGCAAAAATAAAAAAATGCATGAAGAATATGCAAAAACAATATGCAAAGAACAATAGAAGTAAAGAAAAATTTGAAACAAGACTATACGATTTTTATATTTATTATTCTTTTTATTTTTCCTTTTTTTTATTTTGGTGTTAGATTACGTCACTTTGATCATGTCCACGCAAAAATTTCACAAGACACATAGAATAATAATTTGCCGTCAAGTCATGCCGTCAAATTAAAGTCCTAAGTTCATAGAGTGATCCATTTCGACAACTCTCACGAGGTTCGCTCTAGCGCTCAATTATTTTTATCATGGGATTTATATACTAGATATATCACTCCACAAGCAAAATTATATCAATTAACCTACTATCAAGGCACTTTTAATCATTTCATCGAGCGAGAGACCGTCGATTCGGAATCAAATGGACTTAGGGATTTAGTATTTTGGTTCTGACTTAGAAGGGAAGGAAATTATTTAGGAATTGTGGAAAGATCTTCTTCCTTTTTTTCGTCGTCCTCTTCACTGGTATTTTCTTTTCCATCCTTAAACTTTTTCATATTATTCTACACTTGCTCAAGCTGAAGCTCCGCTTCTCTACGAGGCTGAGAGATTATCTAAGGCGAAGTTCTTCTTGTTGGTTCTCGGGTTGATACCCTGCTCCTCTTCTTTTAATCCCTAGAGAGGTTTCAAAGATTATCGATTTGGAGAAGTTCACAGTTATGGAATTCGAACCCAAGGTCGTGCTCCTCTTCTCGTTTTCTCGATATAAGACCGGATTATCGTTGGAGAAGTTCACTTCGTGGTGCTCCTCTTCCACCCGTTCTGATGAGTATACGAGATTATCGAATGAGAAGTTCACAGCAAGATCCATGCCCTCTTCTTATGATTTCTAGAAGATTTCAGTAATTGGGAAGGCAGGTTTTTTTAGACTATTTATTGTGCGTTGAACATTCCTCGTATGCGTTTTCCACCTCCTTTTGTCATCATTTTCTTCTTTTTCTTTCGTCGCCTTTTTCTCCCCCTCCTTTTCTCGTTTATGCAACCCTCCGAAATTTATGAATTATGGTTGAAGGGTTGATCGGGATACAAATGAAGAAAAGGATATCGAAGTAGGCTCAAAAGGGATGACTAGAGGAATAAATTTCAAGGATGATATTTTGATTTTGGCCAAGTGAGGAATTTTCCTACGTGCCCTAATCTTTTTCCTAACAATCTAACGCAAGGCGAGTATGAGGCCAAGAAGTACAAGTTAAGACAAGCATTTGATGTGTGACTCGCTCAAGGATAAATTCCAGAAAAAATAATAAGGCTCAAAATCTCACATATATGATGTGGCTTTGTGTCTAGTGGAACAAACGGGTGACCTTTAGACAAAAAAATGCGACGAGACAGACAATATTAAGCAAATAACCAGTCATATATCAAGGAAAGATTTTTGTGAACAAATCAATGTAGATCGATCGTCACTCCCCATTTTTTTCGTTGTTTTTGTTTAATTTATTTTAAAATAATGCATGAAAAAAAAGTTGTATGTGTTTTATATAATTTTTGTTGTTATTTATTATTCTATATATTTTTTTATTTTCAAAAAAAATGAAGATGCGTGAGAATAAAAAGAGAAAAAAAAATGCATGAAGAGAGTTTTTTTTATATATATAGTTATATGCGGAAAATGTGTAAGAAAGTTTGGCATTTAACATTTCAGCTCAGATGCATAATGTACCAAATTGTGATCCCTAGAAAATTAATAGCGACTCATCCTTGCATTTAAAAGAAATGTGTAAGGAATTTCGTCACCGAGTTTGTCGCTTAGGTAGGGAATTGTTGTAGTTGCTCTGCCGCTCGCTCGCCCTTCATCATGTATGCGGAGCAACTATCATCGAAGTACCATACATGAGGGAAAATCTACAAAATTAGCGGGACTTTGGTACCCATTGTAATGTGGGTCCTCCCTTATTAGTAGATACCGATTTAAACATACAATGTGTCAAATTTAAATTTTGTCCTAAACATCCATGAGAGAATCTTTAGGTACCCAAATTTGTTTGGGATTACTTAAATTTCGTGGAGAGATAGGAACCCATGTAGGAGCGATTTGACTCTGATACCAATTGTTAGGTCCAAATTTATCCAACACAGATCGAATTGATTGATAATCTTTAGAAATTCAGATTTAAGATCGAAGATTACCTAGTTGAAAGCGTACGAGAGAAGAAACGTTGAAAGCAAGGGTTTGGCGCTAATTCTTCTCTCCAAAATTCTCGATTCTAATTTTTTCTGATCTGAAAACCATACAAAGCGCACTCCTAATTTTCTTAGGACTTCACTTATATATACTACTTATTGTGGTATATTTACACAAGTAGTCCTATAATATGACTAATTACAATTCAGTCCACGACTACTAATTTGCATAGCAAGACACGATAACTATATTATATGAATACAATAATATAGTTCCAACACTAGTCTACGTCTCTCCAAATTTAAAGAGAACTCCCCAATTCCAACAAAAGATTGAACAAACGTAGGGGAGTGGTGACTTCCAAGTGAGAGATCGGACACAAAAAGAGACGATCCATCGAGCAGCTTTGAACACTTAAGACAAGAGAAGTTCATGAGCTTGAAGATCTTTTAAAGAAGAGGTCACAAGACAAGATAACGGAGGATGTGATTGAAGAACACACATGCAAACACTTTCGCATATGCAAATCTGATACGTGTTCTTTGAGGACTCCGGACGATTACAAGACAATGATAACCATCGCTGAATTGCAAATTGAACACAAAGGGGGGATTGTCAGGAATTATTTATTGTGTTCAATTAATTATTTTATCTTCGCTTTGTAATTTTATTTAAGTGAGCTGGGCTTTTATTTGTAAAGCCCAATGAGCTTATTTGTAATGGGCTTTCAAGAAGCCCAAGCACTATTTACCAATACATGTGGTATAAGTACTAAAAACCCTAACACGTTAGGGTTGACTTGTGTGTGTAAGAAATACAGAGAAATGGTTTAAGAGACGCTCCTTACACCTATCAAGAAAACGCACACACGCACCCCACGCATTTCAATTCTTCCATATTTAAATCGTGGTAAAATAGTTCTACGTTAGTTTAGTTGGATATTCTAGGACCTACATTCCTTTGCAAAATTTCAAACGTACTTGTCGGTAATGGCTTTGTAAAAAATCTGCAGCTTGGTCCAGACTCGCAACGTGCACCATTTTCACTTCACCACTTTTAACGTGTTCTCTAATAAAATGGAACCGAGTATCAATGTGCTTGCTTCTCTCACGAGGAACCGGATTTTTAGCCAGCTCAATCTCCGATTTATTATCTACTCGAATTTCGGTTGACTCGACTTGTCGAAGATTCAACTTGAGCAGTAAGTTCCTCAGCCAGATAGTGAGGCAGACACACCACGATGCTGCCACATATTCTGCTTCGCAGGTTGATAGAGTCACGATCGGTTGCTTTTTCGATAACCAGGTGAAAATACGTAGCCGTCAGTGCTTCTTCGATCATCGATACCTCCGCACAAATCGCTGTCAGAATATCCGACTAATTTGCAGTCGCTCGCCTTTGGATAAAATAGTCCAAGCGATTGTATTCCTCGGATGTATCGTAAAATCTTCTTGATTGCTTTGAGATGTGACTGTCTCGGTTCTTCCATATAGCGGCTAACGCATCCAACGCTATAAGCGATATCGGGTCTCGTGCAGGTCAATTATCGTAGACTGCCACGAGACTTCGATAATCGATCGCATTCACTCCTTGTCCTCCCTCAAACTTGGACAGTTTTGTTCCAAGTTCCATCGGTGTCGCTACCGGGTTGCTCTCCTCGATTTTATTTTTCCTCAATATATTCTTCGCATACGCTTCTTGCGACACAAAAAATTCTCGTGCTTCTTTGCTCGTCTTCGAGACCGAGAGAATATTCCATCAGTCCCAAGTTCGTCATCTCGAATTCCTTCGCCATCGCCTTCTTGAAGTCGTTGACTATTTTCTCACTGCTTCCCATGAAAATAAGGTCATTGACATAGAGTGCGACGATAATCATTTCCTTTCCTTCTCGTTTGACATAGAGGGCGTGCTTGAGCGGACATTGCTCGAACTTATTCTTTTTGAAATATCCGTCAATCCGGGTGTTCCATGCTCGAGGCTGTGATGTGGGCATCGATTTTGAATATATACGGCACGTTGTACCGCCTCGGCCCAGAACTCCTTTGGCACCTCTTTGCTTTTCAACATTGATCGAACCATGTCGAGTATGGTCCGGTTTTTCCTTTCAGCCACGCCGTTTTGTTGAGGCGAATACGGCACGGTGAGGAATCTTCTGACGCCCTATTCTTCGCAAAAAGCTACGAAAGCACCCGACATATATTCTCCACCTCGGTCTGAACGGAGCGCTTTCATGCTTGAACTTGTCGCCTTATCGACCATAGTTTTGAATTTTTTAAACGTCTGCAGCGCTTCGGATTTATCTTTCAATAAATATAATCAAGTCTTTCTCGAGTAATCGTCGATCAACGTGATGAAGTATCTTTTTTTGCTAAATGATGCTGGCGTGATAGGTCCGCATATATCGGAGTGTATCAGCTCGAACGGTTTGCTTGCTCGAAATCCTGCTTGCTTCTAAAACACTGTTTGCGCCTGTTTGCCAATCACGCAACTTTCGCAAAGATTCTTTTCTCCCTCTATCATCGGCATCCCGTGCACCATGCCTTTCTTGGAGAGCTCCTTCAGTCCTCCGTAGGGTAAATGCCCAAAACGCATATGCCACAAATGATCTTTGTCCGGCAAGTCAACTTGCAGACATTTTTCTTGTATCGTCTTCAGGTTGAGTTCGAACATTCGGTTCCTTTCCATCTCGACCCGTGCGATCAATTTGCCATCTTTATTCCTTAGTTGTAGCGACCGGTCCTTCATGAACACCGAACATCCTTTTTCAAGCAAATGCCCCATGCTTAAGATGTTCGTCTTCAAGTCTGGTATGAAATAAACGTCCTCGACTGATCCTTGTTTGCCGTGGGAAAAACATATTATCCCACGGCCTTTGACGTTGATTTTTGATGCGCCGCCAAAAGAAACATGTTTGTCATCGATATTCTTTAAATCGATGACGAGATGTTTGTGCCCGCTTGTGATTTCTAGCACCGGTGTCGAGATACCACACCTAGGGTTGGTTCGGTACGGTATACCGTACCAAACCTGTGATACCGTATACCGTACCGAAATTTCGGTATCCAAAAAAATCATACCAATACCATACCAAAATTTCGGTATACCTTAAATTTCGATACGGTATCATACCGAAATTTCGGTATGGTATCGGTATCATACCTTCTATACCATTCATACAGAGGGTTTTTTACCATGCATGTCTCGTGACTCGTTAATTCGTTGTTTTGGAATTTTTAATCAATTCAAACTCCTTAGGCCCCATTACCAAATTTTTCAAAATACAAAGATTTTTTAACCTTTAACAATTTACATATTTTAGCTAGTCTCCTTAGTAAGACAAAAAACTTTACATAACCACAAAATACAACTTTATATACAGATTAATTAGAACGAAGCGGCTATATTTAAAAAATTAGTGAAGATTAACAAAAAGTAATTGCATTGCATCTTCACGCTTCAGAAATCATGAAAAAAAAACACCAAAAAGGCAAAAATTAAACGTTACTTGAGTTACATAAGTAAAATATGATGGACCTAATATTAGAAAGTTGTGTATAAGTTAATAATTTATGGGCTAAATAAGTTTATGAAGATCCTTATTTTTCATTTTATATTTTTTGAAATAATATAATATATAGGTGTGTGTGTGTGTGTGTATATATATATATATATATATATTGAAAATTTTAGAATTTCGGTATTCGGTATAATCGGTATACCTAATTTTAAAAACTTTCATACCATTACCGTACCGAAAATTTTCGGTTCGGTATCATACCTTACCAAAAACTTCGGTATACCAAAATTTTCGATATTTTCGATACGATTCGATACGATAAGGACGGTATTTCGATATTTCGGTATTTTCCCCAGCCCTAACCACACCATGTCGATGCTCGGATTTTTATCCTCGAGCGCCATTAAGAGAACGCAATCGTCTTTTGGCTCTTCTTGTGCGACTAGGTTTGCATTTTCTTCCACTTCTTGTTGGACCAACAGTCCTTCCCGAACTTTCCGCAATTGTAGCATTCAACGCTCGTTCGATTTGACCGGCCGCCACGTCCTCATCCTCTCCAATTTTGGTTGTTGTTTTGTCCTTCTTTTTCGTGATTGTAGCCTCGTCCTCGGCATGTGCTTTGACAGAAACCACATCCTCGTTGGCCACGTCCTCTTCCTCGACTGTGGTGTGAATACAACAACTTGTCGTCATTAATGGACAATTTCGTCTGTATGGCCTCATCTGAAGACTCATGTTTCTTCTTTTTTTTTTCGCTGCTCGTGAGCTTCAAGCGAACCAGAAAGTTCATTGTTCGTCATTTTTTCAAGATATTTGGATTGTTCAATTGCACACACCACGTTCTCGTACTCGTTCGTCAGAGATCGCAAGATTTTATCGACAACTCGGGCATCAGTTAGGACCTCGCCATTTCTCTTCAGCTGGTTCGCGATGGTTTACACTCTCGTTATATACTCTGACACGCCTTTGCCCTCCTTTATTTTCATCATTTCGAACTCGCCACGAAGAGTCTGCAACCGTACTCGCTTTACTCGATCGGCGCCTTTGTATTGTTTTACAAGCGTCTCCCATGCATTCTTCGATGTTTTAGCCTCGACTATTTTTTCAAAGCCGGCCTCGTCTAAAGATTGGTGATGGTATAAAGTACGGACTTATCTTGTTTTCTGGATTCCTTCAGCGTCTTTAGTTGGGCTGTTATGTACCCGTCCGTATTTTCGGGTTCAGTGTATCCGTTCGCGACGATCTCCCACGTATCTTGAGATTGGAGTAGCACTTTCATTTGAATACTCCACTTGTCGTAGTTGAATTTGGTGAGCTTCATGATCGGCATTTCAGATCCTACGAGCCCGAGAGCTCGCTACCGTGGATAGATGCTCAACCCGACGAGTCAGTGATGTTGGTCGACCTCGGAAACCTTGAAACAATGGAGGGCGATCGGTTAGAAGAACTGAAGAGAGGGCTCAAAAAATGCGGTTTTAACTACCTTTGGCTTATCAAAGGAGATCATATCACACCCAAGATCATCGAGTCGTGGAAAAATCGTCGGAGGAAGGTTGGACCAATGGAGGGTTCTATCACATCGAGCCGTCGGGGGATTCATAAGACATTGCGAGTGGGACTCCGTCATGCACGTGGCCTACCATGGCGTGGCCGTTTTGGCTTGGCCAGGGCACGGCAATCAGATGATGAGCGTTGATCTCGTCGAAGAGATGGGTTTAGGGTTTCGAGTCGAGGATTTGCTATTGGTTGAAAGGGAAGAGATTTGCGGGCTTGTGGAGCGATTGATGGAAGATTATGATGTTAGGAAGAAGGCCAAGTTCATGAGAGACAATGCGAGGGGCTCGGCTTGTTGTGAGAGTATACTGTTGCAACTTATTGAAGCGTTGAGAAGCGAAAAGGGCTGAACATTAATCTATTTCTTGCCATTGATGATTAGTTCATACAATGGTGATTGTCTGTCCTTAATGGATATCATCTATTTTTATCCGTGTCTTTAGTACATTGATGTAAATATACTTTTGAAAAAAAAGAAAAACAAAAAATGGCTCCGAACGTTTACCATGGGACCAATATGTCTATTGCGTCACGATTAACTTCAATTTTAACAGGAATTTTGCACGTGACCCGTAATAAATTATGTCTGCATCGAATTTTGGAACTTATGCAGGATTCGGGTGTTCGTATCGTGTTCTTATACTGTTGTTGGAGCTCGAGCAAGCAAACGATTTAGAGTTCATGTTCGAACTTTGGAGGAAAAAATTTCAGTTTCGTGTCCTAACTTCACATGATATAGTGGTTTTTTACAAAGAAGGAGACCACGTGCGGGAACGTGCGAGATTCCATTGAAACATCGTGGCAGAAGAATCAAATTGGTCCAAAATTGGTAACATCGAGGACTAATTAATTTAGGAGAAATCAGCGAATAATTTGGTCCACAGGTAAATATTGGAGACCATATACGTTTAGCCCCTAATATACTTCAATTAGTTCAAGACAATGGTGTGTACTCACATCTCGTTTGAAATTAATCTGTTGGGTGCACTTGGTATGCATAGTTCAATGCCAAAAAATAAAACGAATAGTGTATTGGTACGACACACGAAGCGTAACGTGTAATGGTTCAATACGTACCATTTACACATGTTCTTTTCTTTTTTCGCATTGAATTTCGCATACCAAATGCACTGTTACTTGGGGATAAAATTTAAAGCATCGCGTCCTGACTTACCTACCCACTAGGGTACAACCCAAATCCGATTATAATTTGACGTGTGGCTGCACATTGTATAAAAACTAACCAAGTCGTTCGCGTAGACGTGTACCATGATAGGTAGGCGAATGGTAAAGCTGTCTCATATGTCAAACTATGATGATAATTGGATTATAGCTAATTTGGTAGTTGTGTAGAATAAACCAAAATTTAATTTGAGAATGGGGAGGCCACCCAGGTCCCCATCCCTAAGCCTGTATTGGTTTTTAACACATGCTTTGTTGTTATGACCGCCCATCGTAAGTTATACAAATGAGATGCCCGAAGGACAAACGAAACAAACGACGAGCTATAAAATCTACTCCCCAAACATTATTACAGTAGCAAATTGTCAAATAGCACAAAAAAACGAGAATTTGTTTTACAAAATATACAGCAGCCATCTGGTATTCGCAATGGTATAACATTCAGGTAGGTAAAGGAAGAAAAGCACTTTTCTTGAGATGCTGACTCAATCCGTTAATCGCTTCGTATATTCCCTCAGATTTAGGGTGCTTGGTGTCCATCACGGTGAACTCGTGAAATCCATCGTTCAACTCAACCGAACTAACCCCACAAGAACATTTGTCACCGCCTTTCCTCATCGACATTCGTGCATTCGCAACACTTCTCCAATCCCCCGACGAAGCGTAGATATTAGACAAGATAGAAAAATTCCCGCGATTGGTCTGCTCTAACTCAGCCAATCGATCTTGCACTTCTTGTGCTAGTTCGGGAGCATTATGCATCCTACAAGCTCCCAAAAGGGAGGTCCAAATCACAACATTTGGCTCGAAAGGCATGCTTCTCAACACGCTAAAGGCTTCGTTGAGCTGCCCACTACGGCCTAAGAGATCGATCATACAGCCAAAATGCTCAATCTCTCGCGCAATGTTGTAATCTTTCTTCATGCTCTCGAAGTAATAAATCCCTTCTTTGATCATGCCCGAGTGACTGCAAGCAGACAAGACGGCGATGAAGGTTACTTTATCGGGCGAAAATCCTTCCTGCTTCATTCTGTTAAAGACTTCAAGAGCTCTCTTTCCATTCCCATTGATAGCCAATCCGTGGATCATAACATTCCAGGAAATCAAGTCCTTCGATTTCATCAGGTTGAAGATTCTCCACGCCTTGTTGAGGTTCCCACACTTTGCGTACATGTCGATTAGAGAGTTGTTCACCAACACCCCACATCTATATCCGTTCCTAAGTATGCAATGATGGACTCTCTTGCCTAAAGTTATGGAACCAGACTCTGCACTTGCTGATAAAATGCTGACAAATACCCCATCATCGTGAAGCAGTCGAGCATCCACCATCTGATCGAATAGAGCAATTGCTTCCTTTTGAAACCCATTTTCAGCAAATCCCGAGACCATTATTGTCCATGTAACCAAGTTTTTATCGGGCATTTTATCGAACAGCATTCGAGCTATCTCAACATCACCAGCCCTCAAATAACCTGATATGACGGTCGACCACGCGACCACATCCCTCGACGGCATCTTCTGGAAGAACTCAAACGCAAGGCTCAGCTCACCAGCCTTCACATACCCGTCCAAAATTGTGTTCCAGCTCACTCTATCTCTGTCGGGCATCTCGTCGAACAGATTCTTTGCTGTATCCAACTCCCCAACCTTCACGAGACCACTGATTAGCGTGTTGTAAGTAACCACATCTTTCTCCACCATCACCTCAAACACCCTCTTGGCGGAACCAACACCCTCGACGCCACACTTCATATACGCATCAATCAACGAGTTTGGCACAAATAGATCGCTATAAAGATTGAATTTTTCCACCTGCGCATGGATCATCTCCACGACTCTCAGCCCAGAACATGCCTTTATCAGAAAAAGATACGTATGGCCGTCAGGCAACAACCCAGACCTCCTCATACGGCAGAAAACCTCAAAAGCCCTCAAGGGGTCGTCGTTTCTTGCGTAGCACTTGATCAGCGTGTTGTAAAGATGAGCATTTGGGCAAGGCATTTGATCGAACACGTTGAGTGCCAAACCCATTTGGCCACATACAGATAAGGCCGATATCAGCTTAGGCGCCACGAAAGGGTCATTTTGAAGGTTGGACTTGTAGATGAGTGCGTGGATTTGTTTTACCTGTTTCAAGTCTGTGCATTTCTGTAGGTCTGCGAGCTTTTGCTCGAAGAGCCTCCGCCGAGAGAAGAACGTTGGGACCCGAATTGGCGCGGGCAACTGCATCTTTTAGTATGAATAGGGATGAACAGCTGAGGGGTTGAAAATAAGAGGGTTCAGCAGTTCAAGCTCTCTTCCCATTTCCAATTATATGTATCAACAAGGAAATTAACGTTACAAATCATGTAGTTAGTAATCTGGATTACTATTCACCGCCCTTTTTTTCTAGTCACCGCCCCGTAAAGGACTGTAAAAATACGATTTTGCCCTTATGATATTTAAATTAATTTAAAAAGAAAAAACTAACTAAATATATAATTCCGGTACGAAATACTGAAAACTACATACACAAATAAATTCGAACGATTGATCGATACGGAAAAAAAATTCGATTTAACATTTTAGGACCGATTGATCGATATAGAAAATTTCGTTCGGCCCTGCAGTGTACGGGCCGAAAGATTTTTTCGGCCCTGACAGGTCTACTGGCCGAAAATTTCGACCGGAGCAAAACGGGGGTTGATCAGGCCCACTGTTTTCGGTCCGGCATTCGTGTGCGCGTGTCGTGCGCTCGCACACAAGTCGGCCTGATTCGCACCCCCTACGCGCGCACGCGAGCGACTTACATGTGGCATAATATTAGCTATTTAATTTAAACTAATACAATCAACATCTATATATAAGGTGGGTGAAACCATGTTGTTTTTCCAATGTGGGACAACAATGGGCTAATATTTAAAGTGAAGAGTTGTTGTCCCACATTGGAAAAACAACATGGTTTCACCCACCTTATATATAGATGTTGATTTTATTAGTTTAAATTAAATAGCTAATATTATGCAACATGTAAGTCGCTCGCGTGCGCTCAGGGAGGGTGCAAATCAGGCCGATTTGTGTGCGAGCACGCGACCCGCGCACACGGATGTCGGACCGAAAATAGTGGGCCTGATCAACCCCGTTTTGCTCCGTTTTTAACTTTTACTCCTCCCGGTATTTAAATTCCCAAAAAACTTAGAAAGAAAATAAACATACGGTCGATCGATATTTTCTGCCCGTGCACGGGCCGATCGAAATTTTCGGCCAGACCTGTCATGACCGAAAAAATCGTTCGGCCCGTACACTGTAGGCCGAACGAAATTTTCGGCCAGGCAGTGTCCAGGCCGAAAATTTCGATCGCCCGCACACAGCCCGGCTGAAAATTTCGTTCGGCCCGTGCACTGCAGGGCCGAAAATATCGATCGATCGGTCCTAAAATGTTAAATTGAATTTCCGTATCGATCGATCGTTCGAATTTATTTGTGTATGTAGTTTTCAGTATTTTGTACCGGAATTATATATTTAGTTAGTTTTTTCTTTTTAAATTAACTAGGAAAATCGTCTTTTACAGTCCTTTAGGGGGCGGTGACTAGGAAAAAGGGGGCGGTGAATAGTAATTCCCGTATGTAATTGAATTATGTATTCTATTTTATTGACTTCGATTAAATTGGTTTAATTTGGTCTGTATGAATACTTAATATGGTGCCCCTGACTTCCACCACACATTCTTACTACTATTTTATGTGACTGTATTAATGTAAAGGAATAATACATACGAAAATGAGTACAACATTTTTCCTTTTATATAAAGGAGTCATATTGTACAATACAAAATTAACTTAGGATCCTAAATACAAGGTAGAGTGCGCATGCATAACAAAAGAATTCATATAGGCCCGCCACTCAGGTCGCATCCATGTACACACTTCGACCTCAAAAGCCCTCTAGAAGCTTCAAAGTAAGGCCTTGCCATCATAAAGATCACGTATCGTGATCCCGTGAACCAACAACACATAAATACGTGGAATGAGCTTATAAAGCTCAGTAAGTAAAAGTTATGCATGACATGCACGTGCCCTAAATTCGCAGAGGCATACGCGCCAATGCTCCTTAGACCTCATATTTTTTCTTTTATTGTCTTATCATGTAGGGCCCTCGGCTATCTTGCTATGCACCATCATGGAGTTCGAGTCCAAAAGGGATATAAATATATAAGTGACAATACCCACTCATGAGAGGTTAACCCTAGGGCGTCTTTTCTGTCCCAAGGTGGTTTCATACGTCACACGGACGCTTCACACTGGTAGCCTATTCTGAGGTAGTCAACACCAGAGATACCCTCGGTGCCACTTACTCCCTCAGCTCGCATCCTCCAGGTTTCACGTTCCGCCATGAGGGCATTCACCCTAATTATCATATCTTGTCTTGAACATGTCATGTCTTGAAAGCGGCGACATAAAAGTCACCATGGTAGCATAGAAGAGCCGTGACTTTTACACCCCTACAAATCGGTCGATTCGACTCCATTTAACCTAGTTTCGCCGTGCTCTTCACTCCCCACAAAGTCGCCCAATTCCATGCTTTGTAAACTTCGCTTTCGATCGATTTGTTTCATTCCATCATCTCAGTTTCGCCGTGTGCTTGCGTCATCTTTCAATCGCCCGATTTGTGTTGTTCATCACTCGGTTTCGCCGGGAGTCTATCAAGTCACCAAATTGCCCGATCTTCTTATCATTTCCATTCGCCCGATTGTTCATGTAACTTATTTCATTCGATCGAAAGTCACTTTGAAGCTGCCTTCTTCTCCAAAAATTTAATCCCTAACTTACCAACATTCTCAAACGTAACATACATACTTCTAAGCACCTATTTTGGTATGGTCTACACCAAAAACCTTAAAATCGCTAGCTTCAACCAAAATTTGTTATATAGTAGGGTTATAAGCCCTTAAGATATGTTATGCCATCCGAGTTATACTTTGATCTAAATAAATATGTTAACATGCTTTACAATCTAGACTAGTAAATCTGCCGTCTAGGGTACAGGTAATTTCTATTAGTGTCCTTGATTTATAGAAATATAGCATCTAAGCACTATGTATTACGAAAGTCACAAAGGTTGCCAAAGAAATATTTTTCTTACCAAGAATCCGAAACTAAGTTGCTATGATTCCTTAATTGGCCAGTTCCTTTCGCCCTCTTCTTTATAAATATATATTATCACATATATATATTTGTATAAATTTTCGATTTACCTATTATTTTTCATAATTTATTAAATATGGTGGATATTGGTAAACGTATTTTTATATGTTTATATTTATGATAATAAGTCATTTGCGGGCTAAATTAAGTCGTCTTGATACGTTTTTAAAAGCTTTAATTAGTTTACATATTTTATGGATTTCAAGACGACAGTTGGAGTGAATGTTGATGAAAAAACTGTTTTTCTCCAGGAGGAATTACACTACGAAATTTATATGGTTGCGATAGTCTGTGAGTCTAGTTTGCGCCAATGTTGCGCAGTCTGCCAGAAAACTTCGGGTGAACTCGACCTATCTCCTAAATCAACAGTCCATTTTATTGTACGAACAAAGCAGCCCAACCTATCTTGTATTCGGCCCATATTAACATACAATCAAGTATATTATATTATTGGGAATGATGGGACCTCAAGGAGCAATATCACCAGACAACTTGTGGTATGAGTGTTTGGAGGTTTGGTATTATTGACCAAAAAAGACCGAGCACACGTTGAAGCTGTTAGGTTGTGACTATTCGACTACGTACTTCTGGCACGATTAACATTCGGACATGTAGATGTACATGTATTGCAGTATTAGTCGTATGCCAAATATTGTAATTAAGTTATATGACCCATTCAGTGATCAATCAAATTTAATGGGGTCTGTCGCAATTAAATAAGATGTGTGGAGTTAATTAATAATTATGTAGAATTTCTGGGGTTAGACCGTAAATATCTGATGGGTTTATTAACGGCCGACCCATTATGACATCTATATATATGAGTGTGGTCTCTAAGTGCTGTATAACGAAACACACAGCCGTCACTCTCGTCAAACCCTAGAGATTGCCGTCTAAAGATCTTTGGAGTACCCATCTTCCCCGAGCTAAAGGTTTCACGTACGCGTACTTGGAAGATCTACATAACCGGTTCTCAATAAGAACGTTATGGAATTCTCAGGTACGTTTTCTATTTCCACTGTATTTGGTTTATCGCCTTAATTAATCCAATCAAGATTATAGTCTTTTCGGATCCATACGGTCACGGATCCCAACAAGTGGTATCAGAGCCCACTTCCTTTGATTAATTAGGGTTTAAGAATTTGGGAATTTTGCACCGTGAGGGCTGCGTAGGCGCGGTTGCAGCGCCGTTGGGCGCGACTTCGGAAAATTACAAACCGGCGCTGTTGGGCATGTGTAACGCTGCTTGGCTGTGAAAGTCACGGCACGGCAGCGCCATTGGGCGCTGTGTTTTGGTGCTCCGAAACAAAGCTGCCGGTCGACGAGCGGAACAGCGCTGTTGGGCGCTGCTTCCCTCAAAATTCGGCAGCGTGGCTGGGATCGTTCTTTACGCTGCTTCGGGGCTGTGCGTTGGGGCTGCCTGGCAGCGCCTCTGGCGCCATGTGCGGCTGTACGGAGGCGACATGGTGGCGGCTGTACAGGCGTCGTCGTCGGGCGCCGCCAGGCTGTGCGAGCGGCCGCGCAGTGATAGCCGTGTGGCTGTCCGAACCGTTAAGGAGGTGGCTGCCCTGCCTTGGGTGGCGTGACGGCTGCACTATTTGGGGATTTCTTTCAGCCATTTGGTGCTAAATTCATTAGGGTTTTCACAGGTTTAGTAAATGGACCTATTAGAACCTTTGGGCTGTCTAGGGCATGAGGGCTGTTTATTGGCTGTAAAGGAAAAGCAGCCCTAAGGTTAATAATGGACTCAATTTTCGGCCCACTTAAATTTCTTTTGGACCAACTTCGGGTTTTATAGGGTAGCTGCCGCATTAGTTGTTGGGCGTTTCAGGTCCCTACGTTAGTTTTTGTTTGAATTCAGGCCCTACTCATATAAAATATAGTTTTAAGGACATAGTTTTCATAAAAATCATAGTAAAGGGACATAAAATATAATTTGATGAAAAATGCCCTTGTAGGTGTTATATAAAGAGACATTATCTTTTGGTATTCATTTTAGACAATGCGGTACAAAAAAGGAGTAAAGTGGTATAATTACAATTGAATCGTTAACAAAACCGGTACTAGAAAGGACTAAAGTGGTACAATTACCATATGAATTGTTTATCGACTGGTATGATATTAATTATTCTCTTGTGGTATTTATTTCAAATGATTCAGTATCAGAAAAGCATAAAGTGGTATAACTACCATATGGATTGTTAATCAACAGGTACGAGGTATTACTTATTCTCATGTGGTATTTATTTCAAATGATTCGGTACCAGAAAGGCGTAAAGTGGTATAATTACCATATGAATTGTTAATCAACTGGTACGAGATATTACTTATTCTCATGTGGTATTTATTTCCAATGATTCGCTACCGGAAAGGCGTAAAGTGATATTACCATATGAATTGTTAATCAACAGGTACGAGATATTACTGATTCTCCTGTGATATTTATTTCAAATGATTCGGTACCAGAAAGGCATAAAGTGGTATAATTACCATATGAATTGTTAATCAACAGGCACGAGATATTACTTATTCTCATGTGGTATTTATTTCAAATGATTCGGTAACAGAAAGGCATAAAGGGGTATAATTACCATCAGGTACGAGATATTACTTATTCACATGTGATATTTATTTCAAATAATTCGGAACCAGAAAGGCATAAAGTGGTATAATTACCATATGAATTGTTACTCGGCTGGTACGAGATAGTACTTATTCTCATGTGGTATTTATTTCAAATAATTCGTTACCAGAAAGGCATAAAGTGGTATAATTACCATATGAATTGTTACCAAAAAAACTGGTACGAGATATTACTTTTCTCATTTGGTATTAGTTTTAGAAGATGTGGTATTAGAATGGAGTAAAGTGGTACATTTGGTATTTAATATTAGTAGATGCGGTACTAAAAAGGAGTAAAGCGGTATAATTATCATAAGAAGTGTTACCCAAATTGGAATAATAAAATATACCAAAATAATGTGGTACCAGATTGCGATGAAGTGGTACCGAATAAACAAGTCAGTGTTTTGGCCGGGAAAGCTGAATAAACAAGGGTAAAAATGTCTTTTTGCATCATTGGGGGCCTGAACTCTAATAAAACCTTAAATTGGGTCCTTCTCTTTAGCCCAAACATTAATGGGGCCTGATTTCTAACCAAACTTGCTAATAGGGCCCGGCATTTAAATAGCCCTTAATTCTTATTAAGTAGCTGTCTAGGAATTCGTGCGTTACTTTCCATTTACTGGCATGTTACGCTAGGCCTGTAACATGACGCATGCGGATATTTCGACCGACCCTCGAAAGGTGATTATCTGGCAGTGGCTTGTGTACGTCTGTGACGGTAAGCTGAAGTACCTGAAGGTTTTTTCATTGCGAGTAGTTGATCGGCCCTACGGAAGTCGACTACTTGGCTGGAATAGGTACGAACGCTTGATCGTTGCACCATTTTGATCACTCGTGGATTGACTACCTAACCTCCGCTAGGCTCTTTTGCACAACGATTAAGCTGAAGATGGGTTGATATTATTTAATGTTTAATCATAATTAAAGCTAAAAATTGTGAGTTAGTTCAATCATCGTTCTCTTCTCAGCTGATATCGTCGGTGTTATGGCGACGAACTCTGTCGTGAATATAATATCAACAACTAATGGTACAATATTTGATGCTTGGAAAAATAAAGTACCTAAGTAAACTGCGGTTAAACAGAAGAAGCCTAAGGGCTCTGACAAAGAGCATAAAAAAAAATTAATTCAACGCTTCTTCTGCAAGAAAACTTCTCATATAAAGAATGATTGTGCCAAATATCATGCTTGGCGCCTAAAGAACAATTGATTTTGTAAGCGCATGAAATCAATTGATTTCCGTATAGAGACATACTTGGTGGGATGATTCTGGTGCTACAACTCGTATAAGTATGTCTATGAAGGACTGCCTAAACTGGCGAAAGCCCAGTGATGCCGAAAGATTCATCTATATGGTGGCTGGAGAAGCAGTTGAAGTTCAAGGCGTGGGGACATTTATTAGTGTTGAGTTCTGGGTTCTTTTTTTATCTGAATAACACTTTTGTCGTCCGTCGTTTAGACGGAATTTGATTTCGCTTTCTGTTTTGGACAAGGAAGGTTATATTTGTTCATTTGGTAACAGAAAGTGTGTTATTTATTTTAAATCTTCGGCTATGGGAACAGGTAACTTATCTGAACATGAAAATCTGTATTTACATGATACAGTTAACTATGGAGAGTCCCATAATGTGGAAACTAGAGGAATTAAGCGCAAGTTTCCATCCGAGAATTCATTTGGTCTATGGCATAAGCGTCTGGATCATATATCCGAAAGGAGAATTGATAAGCTTGTGTCTGATGGAATTCTGAAAGGGTAAAACAACAAATAAAAGAAAAATAAATGCTGAGAGAGGTAACGATGTCTAAGAACTGATTCATACGGATGTGTGTGGTCCATTCCCTACGGCTTCTTGGAATGGACAACGCTATTTTATCATGTTCATCGATGATTACTCCGTTACGGGTATTTGTACCTAATTCATGTGAAGTCTGAAGCACTTGACGTTTTTAAGGCGTTTAAAGCCGAAGTCGAAAATCGACACGGCAAAACGGAAGGCTGTTAGACCGACCGTGGTGGAGAATACTACGGGAGGTATGACGGATCAGGTGAACAACGTCCATCTGTTTGCTAAGTTTCTAGAGGAGTGTGGGATCGTCCCTCAGTACACCATGCCAGGAAGTCCAAATATGAACGGTGTTGCTGAGAGACGAAACAGAACCCTTCAGGATATGGTGAAAAGTATGATTGCTAGTACGACTTTACCTCACTCTCTCTGGGGCGACGTATTAAGAACCGCAGCCTACATTCTTAACAGAGTCCCTACTTAAGCTACGAACAATACCCCTTACGAGTTATAGACGGGTAAAAGGCCCGTCCTTAGGCATTTACGAGTTTGGGGATGTCCTACTGAGGCACGGCCTTACAGGCCAGACGAGAAGAAATTCGACTCAAGGACTGTTAGTAGCTACTTCGTAGGTTATCCGGAAAAATTACGAGGCTATAAATTTTATGATCCCACATTAAGAACATTTTTCGAGACAGGAAATGTAGGTTCTTCGAGGATCTTGAGTTTGGGGAGGATAAGGATAATCGAAACGATTTTCTATTCGAAGAAGAGGGTTCAGAAATTCCTCTTCATACAGCTCAGGTTGGTCAGGACGAGATTTTTGTCCCTGTGGTTATCCGACCTCGAGATATGGATGAAGATGAAATCGTTCCACCAACGGATCAGCATACTTCACCTGTAGTTGTTCATCATGATCAGCCTTATGAAGGTGAAGCTGAAGCTGATCATCAAGTACAAACTCATGCACCTCAGATGGAACCAGCGCCTCTACGGAGGTCAACGCGAGAAAGGAGAAATGCAATTCCGAATGATTACATTGTATTTCTTCACGAGCATGAGGATACCATTGATTTAGTGGGAGATGATCCCTTTACTTACCAAGAGGCAATGGAAAGCTCTAAGTTTCGCGAATGGATATTTAAAACCGAACGGGATTCACTGGGTGACATTGAGTGATATAAAGCTCGTCTTGTCGTGAAAGGATTTACCTAGAGGGAAGGCATAGATTATAAAGAAACTTCTCTCCAGTTTCATCGAAAGACTCTTTTAGAATTATCATGGCAATTGTGGCACATTTTGACCTTGAGTTGCATCAAATGGACGTAAAGACAGTTTTCCTCAATGGAGATCTCAAGGAAACTATATATGTTGCAGCCAGAGGGCTTAGCTTCACACAAATCTAGCCCACTGGTCTGTAACTAAAGAAATCCATCTACGGACTCAGCAGGCTTCTCGTCAGTGGTACCAAAAGTTTCACCACACTATCACCTCTTTCGGTTTTGAGGCTAACTCTGCTGAAGACTGTGTGTATCACAAATTCAGTTGAAGCAGGTTTATCTTTTGGTCTTGTACGCAGACGACATTTTACTAGCTAGCAGCGATGTTTATTTACTTCGGACACCAAGAGATTCTTTCGGAAGTCACTTTGACATGAAAGATCTTGGGGAAGCTTCTTTTGTATTGGGGATCCATATTCACCGTGATCTCTCACGGGGAACTCTTAGATTATCACAAAAGAGCTACATCGAAAACGTACTGCAAAGGTTTAGCATGGAAAAATTGTCGTCCACACGACACTCCTATCTCAAAAGGTGATAATTTCAGCCTCAAACAGCGTCCGGATAACATTTTGGAATCCAAGCACATGAAGGATATACCAGATTAATCGGCAGTGGGAAGTTTAATGTACGCACAGGTTTGCTCCAGACCATATTTGGCGTTCATCGTAGGAATGCTTGGTCGATACCAAAGCAATACGGGTAGAGAACATTGGGTAGCAGCCTAAAGGGTCTTTCGATATCTTCAAAAGATATACAGAAAGTCAGAGTATTTGGAGATCATTGGGTATTGTGACTCTGATTTTGCGGATGGCTGGACAGCCGCAAATCGACATCTAGTTACGTTTTTATGCTGGCTGGTGGAGCGATTTCTTGGAAAAGTGTCAAACAGACACTTATCGCTTCATCTACGATGGAGGCAGAATTTGTAGTTTGCTACGAGGCCTCCAACCAGGCTGTTTGGCTGCGCAATTTAGTGACAGAATTTACAGTTGTCAATTCTGTTGAACGACCAATAAAGCTATTCTGTGACAACAATTCGGCGGTCATGTATTCCAATAACAACAGGAGCTCTTGCAGGTCTAAGCACATAGACATTAAGTTCCTAATTGTGAAAGAACGAGTTCAGAGTGGATATATAATTCATTGAGCATAAAGAACAGATTTTATGATTGCAAATACACTTACTAAAGCGTTAGCGCCCGCTATATTTCATGAGCATGTTGCTCGTATTGGTGTGACGAATTAAGTTTATGTCTTATTGTGGATTCTGTAATTATGTGTTTAATGACTTTTTAATACAGTTTCTTTAATACATGTTTATGACATGACATTTGGGTTTTTCAGATATCCATTAGTTTATCTCGGAATTCTGAGCATGTAATTTCCATGCTACACGTCCACGCTTGATCTATGTCATTCGATGGAGTTGGTGTTCGTGATTACTGTGGGTTAAGTTATGATATATGTATACGACAACCCCTTTAGTTCTTGCATCGACAATATTGATGGACATGATTGGTTTCATATGCGACACTTCGGTTATAGCTATATTCGGTACGCTATTTAGTATACGACGAACGGTGCTTATTGGATAAATACGACTCTTATAGTCCTGTGGGAGATTGTTAGGTTGTGACTATTCGAATACGTGTTTCTAGCATGATTAATGTTTGGACATGTAGACGTACATGTATTGCGGTATTAGTCGTATGCCAAATATTGTAATTAAGTTAAACAACCATTCGGTGATCAATCAAATCTAATGGGGGTCTGTTGCAATTAAATAAGATGTGCGGAGTTAATTAATAATTGTGTAAAATTTCTGGGGGCTGGAACGTAAATATCTGATGGGCTTATTAACCGGCCGACCCATTGTGACATCTATATTATGGGTTGGTCCCTAAGTGATGTATAACGAAACACACAGCCGTCACTCTCGTCAAACCCTAGACACTGCCGTCTAAAGATCTTTGGCATACCCATCTTCCCCGAGCTAAAGGTTTCACGTACGCGTACTTGGAAGATCCACATACTCGGTTCTCAATAAGAACGTTACGGAATTCTCAGGTACGTTTTCTATTTCCGCTGTATTTGGTTTATCGCCTTAATTAATCCAATCAATGTTAAAGTCTTTTCGGATCCATACGGTCACGGATCCCAACAAAAGCCTCCACTACCTAAGTTATTGCTGAAAATGGGGAGTTTTAATAGCCGAAAAGAATTCATGTTTTATGCAGAAAATCAGTCACATGTCTTCTATGGTTCTACCATGTGAACTCATTAAAAGAATGGCCAATCTTGGAGAAGAGCGGCGATCGAACTTCACCATCTTGCAACCACCTCTCCACTCAAACTCACATCAACGTATGCCCCAACCATCAAGCATCCATCTCTCAACCACCGCTCCAACACACACCAAGCCCATCTGAAGCATACACCTCTCAGGCACCCATCTCAAAGCACGCAGCTCTCAAGGAACTCATCGAGCACTTCACAGCTGGGAGAAATTGAAGCTCGCAGCTGTCGGTTCAGATTCGCACTCCAAGTTCACCGCTGCCACGTCGAACTCCCGCAGCCTCCTCTGAGCTAATTGAAGCATTTACGAGCATACACGGCTGAAAAAGAAACGAGTTCGCTGCTTCGGGGGCAGCTCGCGCTGAGGGACAACAGGAGTTGAAACGGCAGCCATCTTCAGTCGCTCACCACCCGCTCGACGAAATCATTCAACGACGTACGCACGTAGGGCAGCGGGCAACTGAAGCTCACGCAGCACACACACGCAGTGGAGGGCAGCGGTACGCATACGGGCTGAGAAGAGACGTGAGGCAGAACCTATTCACGAACGGGAGAATTGACGGATGCGACGTGATACGAGCCAAATATCAGGGAAGAAACTATGTCTTCATCTTTGATATTTACGTATTCTTTTTTTTTCTTTTTTTTGGTAACCGGGTGTAATACCCGTAAACTTAATACGAGATTGTTTTTATAATGCTCGAAATTATGAAGTTGATTTCGGACCGAATGGAATATTTCGGAATTAAGTTGAAAATGTTAAGTAGGCCGGTGACTTAAAATACTAAGATGGGCCGAAATACTTAGAAAGCCCAAACCATAAATAGGGACTAAAAACATGTAGAGAGGCCAAAGGAAGTAATATGCCGCAAATCGATTTTAACCTTGGCCCAAGTATGTTAGAAGGTGAGAATCTTGTTTATACCTATAAAACATCTTTTAAACTCATAAGTTTAATGCTTTATGTAGTTGGGTTAAGGAACTGAGGTTTAGAACAGTATTAGGTGACTAACGAAACACAAGGAGCCGTGAAGGGGGTTCGGCCAAATCGATTTGCAACAAACACAGTTGATTTTTCAACCTAGGAAATTAATTAAACACAGCTTGGACGTGAGGTAGGTGGTTTATAACCCCTACAAACCCTTTTAAAACGTATTATTTCCCGTAAAGGTGTTAGAATTCGATTGGAAGGCCATTGGAATTCATATCTTTAAGTTTTATGATTTTTATAAATTTACGTGGTATGCTACTATGTGTTTGTGGCGTGATTTTGAACTAATATAGTTCTTGAGTTGATAATTGAATGTGACGTGTTTGTGGATGAAG
The DNA here is from genome assembly GCA_027422505.1 of Craterostigma plantagineum. Taxonomy (NCBI): domain Eukaryota; kingdom Viridiplantae; phylum Streptophyta; class Magnoliopsida; order Lamiales; family Linderniaceae; genus Craterostigma; species Craterostigma plantagineum. The sequence goes on along the minus strand of JAPQWV010000017.1, from coordinate 17,355,758 downwards.
AACATGTTAAATTTCTGGAAAACTTGGGTCTGTTCATTATTCGCGAAGTATGTTGTAGGAACCGTGGAAATGTTGTGTTTTGCGAGTTGATTTCGCGAATTAGGAGATTGGCGAATCGAGTGATAATTTGTTTCGCGGGTTGAATTAGTTTGCGAATTAGGTCGATTTTATTTGGCGAATTGTGAGAGTTAAAAAGAGTTTCGCGGGTCTAGTTTTTATTTGCGAATCGAGTGAGAGTTAAAAGGATTTTGCGGGCCATTTCTTAGTTCGCGAATTGAGTGAAATGATTTTTAAAATAAATAGAAATTGGCCGAAATGAGTTTCGGGTTGCGAAATTTTGTCGCGGGCTCAAATGTTGGCGAAGTGTGAGTGAAAATGATTTTCGCGGGCCAGCATTCGGGTTTCGCGGGCTGAAGCTGTTTCGCAAAGTTGTGAGATAAGTCGCCGGCCGACTTTGAGTTTCGGGGCCGACATAATTTCGCGGGGTGATTCCTTTGAGTGACGTCGGGCTTGTGCGGGCTTAAATTGGGTTTCGCGGGCCTGATCAATCGATCAGCGAACTCGGCGAAAGTGTCGCGAATTCGAACGTTGACTCGAAGTTTTACGGGTTGACCAGCTATTAAATGTGGGTTTCGGGCGATACGATTTGGGCTTTGACCAGAGTTGACCACGAATTTATTTTGGGCTTTTGCCCTATTTCATGCCCAATACATTTAATAAAATTATTTTCAGCCCAAATCAATTTTAAAATAAAATATTTTCGTACTATAACTTATATTCGGTCAACCCATATTTTAAATTATAAATATGATTTTGGATTTTTAAAACATTCGGCCTAGGTGATATTTATACAAGTTATGTGGTTTCGGTGTATATGTTACATGCGATTGATTATATGTGCATTTCACAACGTGCATGTGAGAGTTGATGAGATACCGTATTTGTACGGTGACACCTTATTGTCGGATGAGTGGGGTAGAGTGACCGTTACTGGCCGTCAGGGTTAGACTCGCGTAGCACCTGGTGGGAGAGGGTTTGCGACACCCATCTACTCCGGATTGAGCCACCCGAGGTGTATAAACCGGATATTATTTGGCTCAGAGACGGCTGGCAGATGTGAGATTCCTGTCTACCCGGGTTAGTGGTATACTACTCGGGGAATATCGTCGGTTTGAGATTGAGTGCTGAAGGAGCGACCCGGCACGGCCGGCGTGGGCTACCGCATGGTTTATGGCGTACCTTGCCATTGCGCGCGTGGGTGCTGAGTCTAGCCGAGGGCCCTGTTTGTATTGAGATGTGACGTAGGTTGAGCGTGCATTTTCATGTTGTGAGGTTTTGGGAAGGGAATGAGTGCACGCACGCATTTGCATATTTTTACTGCCACCTACTGGGCAATTTTGCTCAGGGTTTTATTTTTGTAGGTAAGACTGAGCCCGACACCGATGCGTGTCGGGTGAGCTGTAGGCTGGCTGGCGGCGGTGACCCACGGGCTTTTGAGGGCGGAGCGGTACATGGGACACGACCTGTGGAGAGGCGTAGGATAGTCGGGTTTAGATTTTTGGGACTTCGGCCCGATGTATTATATCGATGTATTTTTGTAGACCCGACTTAGTACATATATGTATATTATTTTCATTAAAAATTTTTTGATAAATCGGATCCTCCGCGACTTTCGTTGCGGAAATCCGCCATTAACCTAATTAGGAAGTAGGGTCGCCACAGGTGGTATCAGAGCGTAGTCTTTAGTTCTGAAGACTGTCCATGTACTGCCGCTCAGAAGCCGGGAAACCAGCCTTGCCTGTAAGTATATATGCTAACGTGATTATGTGTTCTTATGTGCTCGTTTGTGTATTATATAGTAGTTTGGAAATGTCGCGAGGACGACCGAGACGAGAGTTTTAGGAGTAACGAGTCGGCAGGACGAACCTGAGTCCTCGACTCAGGAGCGCGATACTATCCATCGTCTGACTGAATTAATCCAACGACAGTCAGACCAGATCAATGATCTGATCAATCATCGGAGCTCATCTGAACACCGTTCTTCCCCCGCAGTCTGATCGTGTTGAAATTATTGGGGAGAGATTCCGCAAACTTAATCCCCCAACCTTCGCCGAGGTCGCTAACCCTGCAGTGGCCGAGGATTGGATCGGCACAATAGAAGATCTCTTTGTCTATAGCCGCGTGCTGAATAACGAGAAGGTGCTGTATGCCGTTTCCCTACTTCGGGAAGCGCGCGTTTCTGGTGGAACACCGTGAAGGGTGTTAGAAGAGCGGATGTTATGATGTGGGAGCGATTTAGAGAGCTTTTCTTCGATAAGAGTTTATTGCCCACGATCAAGAGCAGCGGATGTATGAGTTCATGAACTTGAAGCAAGGACGTATGCCAGTTGCGGAATATATCCGCCGATTTGAGGAATTGTCTCGTTTTGCCCCGCATCTCGTTGCGACCAACACGTTGAAGGTGACGAGATTCCTCAGAGGCTGAAACCTGAATTCTATCGGGACTTGAGCGTGGCTGGCGTACGACAGTTAGAATTTCGCCAAGCAATAGATCGTGCACTAATAGCGGAGAAGGCGGAAGGAGTGGTGAGGGAAGCACAAGAAGCAAGTCGAAAGGGGGAAGGCCAGCAAGTAGGAGGGAGCCAAAAGCGTCAGTTCTTCGGCAAGGGCCCGAAGAATAAAGGTAATCGACCGGGTCAGTAGATATGGCGCCCGAACTTTAGCCAGGGATCAACCAATGTTCCTAATCGACCACCGGTGTCAGCGCCCCCAATGCCAGCAATGCGGGTGGAATCAATTTTTGCATCTGCTATGGACCCACGACCACTGTAGTCTCTACAGTGCTTCCGATGCGGTGGGACAGGGCATGTAGCACGGATTGTACGAGAGCTCAGCCACAACCACAGAATCACAGCAGAGCTGATTCGACACCCACCTGTGCCTGCACGTGTTTTCACACTGACAAACGAGGATCCGGAGGCGAACCCAGCTGTGGTGACTGGTACGTTGAATATCTTTCACGTACCGTCTTCAATTCTGATTGATTCCGGAGCCACACATTCATTTGTGTCGGCCAATTTCGTGACTAGGGCGGGAATCTATCCACCCATTCTTCATGCAATTTCGTAGTATCCCTACCACACGGAGATCCGACTCGGACGAATTTAGTGGTAGAAAATTGTCCTATTAGTATAGAGGGAGAGAGTTAGAGTAGACTTAATAGTAATCCCGATGATGATTATGACATCATATTCGGGATGGATTGGCTCTCGAAATACGGGGCCAACACTGACTGTTCAAAGAGGGTAGTTAGGTTCCGATCACCCGAGGGAGAGAAATTTGAATTTTCGGGAAAGAAGAAGGGTAAAATAATCTCTCGGATATCTGCTCTGAAGCTCAGCGACTCGTAAACACGGGTTTGCGAATCATTCTTAGTTTTTGCAGTGAAAGCTGAGGAATCTTCTCAGCCAAAACTTGAGGAGGTCCCATAGTGATGAATATCCTGATGTATTTCCCGAGGATCTTCCGGGATTACCCCCGGATCGGGAAATCGAATTTGTTATAGACCTTGTACCTGGAGCTGCCCCGATCTCTAAATCCCAGTATCAGTTAGCACCGAAAACTACGAGAACTAAAGAAACAATTGGAAGATTTGTTACAAAGGGTTATATTCAACCCAGTTTCTCGCCATGGGGAGCCCAGTACTATTCGTTAAGAAGAAAGACGGGTCGAGAGAATGTGTATAGATTATCGTGAGCTTAATAAAGTCACGATTAAGAATACATACCCGCTCCAAGAATGGATGATTTATGTGATCAACTTCAAGGGGCGACGGTATTCTCGAAGATCCACTTACGGTTCGGTTACCTCAATTGAAAATCCGTGAGACGGATGTTCCTAAAACTGCGTTCAGCACGAGGTACGGCCACTATGAATTCTTGGTCATGCCGTTCGGGCTAACGAACGCCCAGCTGCTTTCATGGATTTGATGAACTGGGTGTTTAAGGAATTTCTGAACCGATTCGTTATCGTCTTTATTGACGATATCCTCATCTACTCTAAGACGAAGGAAGAACACGAGGACATCTGAGAACGGTCCTTGAAATTCTCCGAGAGAGCAATTATTCGCTAAATTCAAGAAGTACGAATTCTGGTTGGAACAAGTGGCTTTCTGGGGCATATTTTTCGGGAAGCGGATTTCAGTAGACCCCAGTAAAATTGAAGCAATAGATAAATGGCCACGACCGACTACTCCCACGGAAGTCAGAAGTTTTCTAGGCTTGCTGGGTATTATCGAAAGTTCATTACGGACTTTTCCAGCATAGCCTCGACACTTAATAGAATTTGACGAAGAAGAATGCCCTTTCAAGTGGACCGGTGAATGCGAGCGGAGCTTCCATGAACTGAATAAAAGATTGACGCAGCTCAGTTCTATCAATACCTTCGGTACCGAAGGATCTCAGTATATAGTGATGCCTCGAAAAATGGTTTGGGGTTATTGATGCAGAACGGGAGGTAATTGCATATGCCTCCCGAAAATTGAAACCATACGAGAAGAATTACCACACCCATGATCTTGAACTCGCTGCCGTAGTGTTTGCCCTCAAGATCTGGCGACACTATCTGTACGGAGAAAGGTGCGAGATCCTTACGGATCATAAGAGCCCGAAGTACTTCTTCACACAGAAGGAGTTGAATATGAGGCAAAGAAGATGGCTCGAACTAGTGAAAGACTACGACTGCGTGATAAGTTATCACCCAGGAAAAGCTAACGTGGTCGCAGACGCGTTGAGTCGGAAAGCCATAAGTACCGAATTGTGTCAACTCGGAATTGAGGTAATCAACTTTGGGGAGATTGAAGCGAGATTAGCAGCGTTAACACTTAAGCCAACGCTGTTAGATCGAATCATCAAGGCAAAAAAACAAGATGAATTGTATCTGAAGATTCAAAACGAACAAGATACTGATGTTCCGTCAGATTTTGAATTTCGAGACGACGGAACTTACGATTCAGAGGTCGCCTGTATGTGCCGAAGGATGAAGAAATCTGCCGAACTTTAATGACCGAAGCGCATACGACAATATCTACTCTCGGTGCATCCTGGTGCAACGAAGATGTATCGGGACTTGCGAACGAACTACTGGTGGCCAGGCATGAAAAGAGATGTCGCTGCTTTCGTAAACCGATGCCTAACCTGTCAACAGATCAAAGCAGAGCATCAAGGCCGGCAGGAATGTTACAACCCTTGACGACACCCTAGTGGAAGTGGGACCACATAACAATGGATTTCGTCGTCGAGTTACCGAAGACTTTAAAAGGTCATGATGCAATTTGGGTGATTGCCGACCGATTGACTAAGTCCGCCCATTTCTGCAATCAATCAAACCTATTCCATGGAGAAGTACGCAAGTTGTACATCAAAAAAATAGTGCGACTTTCATGGAATCCGATGTCGATCGTTTCAGATCGAGATTCAAGGTTTTTGTTCCAGTTTTGGATGAGTTTACAGAAAGCTAGGGACTAAATTGTCCTTCAGCTCAGAATATCATCCTCAGACTGACGGACAATCAGAAAGAACGATCCAGACGCTCGAAGACATGTTGAGGGCATGTGTCCTGGATTTTCGAGGAAGAAGTTGGAGCAAATATCTCCTTTGCTCGAATTTTCATACAACAACAGCTATCAAGCTACGATTGGGATGGCGCCTTACGAAGCCTTGTATGGACGTAAATGTCGATCCCAGTTCACTGGGATAATCGGCGAGAAGGCGCTGTTAGGTCCCGAAATGGTTCGTGAAATGACCCAAAGTCGTCAGAAAAGTTACGCAGACAAAAGACGAAGGCCGTTAGAATTTGAAGAAGGAGATCAAGCCTTCTTGAAGATATCTCCTATGAAGGGCGTTAAGCGTTTCGGACGAAAAGGAAAGTTGAGTCCGAGATATATAGGACCCTTCAAGATTTTTAAAAGAGTCGGTGAAGTAGCGTGTCAGGTAGAACTACCGACATCCCTAGCACAGGTTCATGACGTCTTCTACGTATCTACGTTACGGAAGTACGTTTCGGATCCGAATCACGTGCTACGAAGTGAGACGCTTCATCAGCAGTTGAAACCGGACTTGAGTTACGAAGAAAGGCCGGTAGAGATTTTAACGTATGAGGTGAAGCGACTTAGGAACAAGAATATTCCCCTAGTGAAAGTCTTGTGGCGAAACCAGACAATAGAGGAAGCCACATGGGAACGAGAAGACGAAATGAGAGAGAAATTCCCCGAGTGTTTCTCGATGACCTAAATTTCGGGGACGAAATTTCTTTTAAGGGGGGGGGATGTAATACCCGTAAACTTAATACGAGATTGTTTTATAATGCTCGAAATTATGAAGTTGATTTCGGACCGAATGGAATTTTTCGGAATTAAGTTGAAAATGTTAAGTAGGCCCGTGACTTAAAATACTAAGATGGGCCGAAATACTTAGAAAGCCCAAACCATATATAGGGACTAAAAACATGTAGAGAGGCCAAAGGAAGTAATATGGCCCAAATCGATTTTTAACCTTGGCCCAAGTATGTTAGAGATAAGCATGCACTTTGCTTAAACCTCAAGGCAAAACACGTTAAAGCATCATCACCACATTATCATCTCTTTGTAAAACTTGTAATACCAATTATTTACAAACTAAGAAAAACAAAACGTTGGGAAGTAGAGAAGGTAACGAACAAAGAGGAGAAAGTCTTGGCAGAACTGAACTTTCGAACTTAGAAGGTGAGAATCTTGTTTATACCTATAAAACATATTTATAAACTCATGAGTTTAATGCTTTATGTAGTTGGGTTAAGGAACTGAGGTTTAGAACAATTAGGTGACTAACGAAACACAAGGAGCCGTGAAGGGGGTTCGCCAAATCGATTTGCAACAAACACAGTTGATTTTTCAACCTAGGAAATTAATTAAAACACAGCTTGGACGTGAGGTAGGTGGTTTATAACCCTACAAACCCTTTAAAAACGTATTATTTTCCGTAAAGGGTGTTAGAATTCGATTGGAAGGCCATTGGAATTCATATCTTTAAGTTTTATGATTTTTATAAATTTACGTGGTATGCTATTATGTGTTTATGGCGTGATTTGAACTCAATATATGAGTTCTTGAGTTGATAATTGAATGTGATGTGTTTGTGGGATAAGAACCTGTTAATTTCTGGAAAACTTGGGTCTGTTCATTATTCGCGAAGTATGTTGTAGGAACCGTGGAAATGTTGTGTTTTGCGAGTTGATTTCGCGAATTAGGAGATGGCGAATCGAGTGATAATTTGTTTCGGGGTTGAATAGTTTGCGAATTAGGTCGATTTTATTTGGCGAATTGTGAGAGTTAAAAGAGTTTCGCGGGATTTATTTGCGAATCGAGTGAGAGTTAAAGGATTTTGCGGGCCGTTTCTTAGTTCGCGAATTGAGTGAAATGATTTTTAAAATAAATAGAAATTGGCGGGCTCAAATGTTGGCGAAGTGTGAGTGAAAATGATTTTTCACGGGCCAGCATTCGGGTCAACCATATATTTAAATTATAAATATGATTTTGTATTTTAAAACATTCGGCCTAGGTGATATTTATACAAGTTATATGGTTTCGGTGTATAACATGCGATTGATTATATGTGCATTTCACAACATGCACGTGAGAGGTTGATGAGATACCGTATTTGTACGGTGACACCTTATGGTGTCGGATGAGTGGGGTAGAGTGACCGTTACTGGTCGTCAGGGTTAGACTCGCGTAGCACCTGGTGGGAGAGGGGGTTTGCGACACCCATCTACTCGGATTGAGCCACCCGAGTGTATACCACGGATATTACTTGGCTCAGAGACGGCTGGCACATGTGAGATTCCTGTCTACCCGGTTAGTGGTATACTACTCGGGAATACCGACGGGTTGAGATTGAGTGCGAAGGAGCGACCCGGCACGGCCGGCGTGGGCTACCGCATGGTTTATGCGTACCTTGCCATTGCGCGCGTGGATGCTGAGTCTACCGAGGGCCTGTTTGTATTGAGATGTGATGTAGGTTGAGAGTGCATTTCATGTTGTGAAGCTTTGGGAAGGGAATGAGTGCACGCACGCATTTGCATATTTTTACTGCACCTACTGGGTATTTTGCTCAGGGTTTATTTTTGTAGGTAAGACTGAGCCCGACACCGATGCGTGTCCGGGTGAGCTGTAGGCTGGCTGGCGGCGGTGACTCCACGAGCTTTTGAGGGCGGAGCGGTACATGGAACGCGAGCTGTGGAGAGGCGTAGGATAGCCGGGTTTAGATTTTTGGGACTTCTGCCCGATGTATTATATCGACGTATTTTTGTAGACCCGACTTAGTACATATATGTATATTATTTTCATTAAAAAGTTTTTGATAAATCGGGTCCTCCGCGACTTTCGTTGCGGAAATCCGCCAATTAACCTAATTAGGAACTAGGGTCGCCACACGGGAAAAGCCGATGGTGAAACACCGGGGCCGACCTACTACCTGCTAAGCAGGCCCACCAAGTCAATCGCACATGTCTGGGCCCATGTGGGCAGGCCTAGGAAAATGTCACAGGTATAAGATCCGAACGCAGGACCTCTTCCAACATGACCCTAAACGCCTTAGCTTGAACAGTAGAGCCAAGCCTCATCGGCACGTATTCTCTTGTTTCCATCATAAATCGTGTGCTTGGGATGAGATGAACGCTAGGTAGAAATTATTGGACGTAAAATACTCGTGAACATGAATGTTGGCTATTTTCATTTATGATTTTGTTCTTCAATTCAGTATGTCTATATGCTGGATTGAATATCACTTCGATATGTCTATGTGTTGATGTGATTTCGTGGTAATATCGTTTTAGGGGCGACAGCTAGAAAAACGAAAAAACGATTAGGCATTTCATAAAATGATAGGAGTTCGATTATAGGGCGACAACAAATATCGATCCTCACTATTTTCATAACCGTCTAGGGTGACAGCAAATTCGGGCTTGAGTATGAATTACCGCGACTTAGTCATTATTTTGTATTAATGATAATTTACGGCCTCGTTAATGATACCTAGCGGGATTTGAAATCCCAAGCACATTTGGTTTATGTAAAAAGTTATTTTATATTTAAGTTGTGTTCAAGCTTTTGGTTTGTTAGAATTTATTTTATAATCAAAATACAACAAAAAATATTTATTTAGGCTAAATATCAAATTGATAGGTTATTACTAGTCCTCAATTTAGTCCTCGTGTTCGATACTCGGATACTTGCTATGGCTATTCTACAAACGACGGTACACTGCCTATCGCGCGTGGTGCTAGTTATAACATATTCGTTTTAAATATTACTTGACCTACTGGCATGAATCTTTATTTAATATCTTAAAGTACACGCTTGCGGTCAGATATTTTATTAATATAAGACATATAATAATTATCAGACCATCGGCCTGTGAAATGTTCTATAATATTTAGCATATGTGGCCAATTTGGCATGGAAAATCCTTCTACGGGTAAAACTCGTAAAGAACACAAAACTAAAAAATATTCTTCTAAACAATACGAAAGAAGAAAAATCAAAAATTAAAGAAGAGAACAAAAATTCTCAAAAGATAATAAAAATTATCATTACAAAAATAAATTTCCTCCTATTGTTGCCGAAAATGCGGTAAAATTGGTCATAAAGCAAGTACTTGCTGGACAAAAAGAAAATTAATAGTTTAGAAATTGATAATGAATTAAAAGAAACATTATCAAAAATCCTTTTAGAATCTGATAATGAATCAGAATCTTCCTCAAACGATGAAAGTAATAATGTCATCGAAGAAATCACGACATCAGAATCCGATGAATGTCAAATTGTCAAAAGGACAACCCTGCTCTAAGAATTTAGATAGTTCAGAATCTGAATTAGAAGATAATAATTTATATGAAATTTTATCTCGGTTTCAAGAAATAAATGTTCTTGACAATAATCTTCTCGAAATATTAAAAGAAACAGATGATCCAGATTAAAAAAATCTGATTATTAAAAGAATAATTCAGAAAGAAGAAGAAACTTCTAAGAAGTTATTCCTAAATCTGAACCCTATGGAATGTCCGAAGTAATGAAATTACTTCATAACGAAAATAAATTAATAAAAGTGAATTTCCTACTAATATTAGAGATTTAACCTCAGAAATTTCAAATCTTAAAATTGAAATTAAAAATTTAAAATTAAGTCATATAGACTTAGAAGAAGATTTTCTAAATTAGAAAAGGAAAGAACTGTGAAGAAGATTTACTAACGAAGAATTTGCTAGGAGTTCAAAAATTGTTGAAAATGATAATCATCTTTCAACTTTAGAAGTTATCACTTCTCAAAAATGGTTAGTAAAAATATCATTACTAATTGATGGAAACTTTCAGAAAATCTGATTGCACTAATGATAGTGGAGCAGATTTAAATTGCATTCAAGAAGGAATAATTCCTACCCAATATTTTCATAAAAACAACTCATTCTCTTAGCTCTGCAAGCGGAGAAAAGTTGCAAAATAATTACAAAATTCCTAATGCCTTTATTTGTAAAAATAAGGTCTGGATTCCTACATCATTCTTACTATTTAAGAATATTACGAATCAAGTAATTCTTGCTACTCCATGGAAAATATTTCCTATTAGAAATATTGATGAATACGGATTTAAAGGAAGCTTCGAAAATAAAGAAGTATACTTTGAATTCATTACAGAACCTTTTTCTAGGATTCTTAATGAAATTAAGGATTCTATTCTTATTAAAGAAAGAAAACAGGTAAATTACCTTAACCAAGAAATTAATATACTTACAATTGAGGACAAACTCCAAAATCCTAAGTTACAAGAAAAAATTAATTATTACATAATGAATTTACTACAAGAAAAAATTAAATTATTACATAATGAATTTACGTTGCAAATATGTAACGATCTTCCTAATGCTTTCTGGAATAGAAAAAAGATATAGTTTCTTTACCTTATAAAGATGATTTTAGTGAGAAAAATATTCCTACTAAAGCTCGTCCCTGCCAAATGAATTCTGAATTATTAAAATTGTGCAAAAAGGAAATAACCTCTTTGTTACAGAAAGGTTTAATAAAACCTTCGAAATCACCTTGGTCATGCACTGCTTTTTATGTTAATAATCATGCCGAAAGGAAAAGGGAGCACCCAGGTTAGTAATTAATTATAAACCCTTAAAATAAGTTTTGAAGTGGATTAGGTATCCTATTCCAAATAAAAAAGATCTTTTAGATAGATTATTTAATGCCATTATAGTTTCAAAATTGATTTAAAATCAGGATTTTGGCAAATTCAAGTTGCTGAAAAAGACAGATATAAAACTGCTTTTACAGTCCCAATTGGACAATTTGAATGGATGCCTTTGGTTTAAAAATGCTCCTTCTGAATTTCAAAATATTCTGAACGATATTTTTTAATCCTTATAGTAATTTTATTATCGTTTATATTGATGACATTTTAATTTTTCTAAAGATATCGAAACTCATTTAAACATCTTGATATTTTTTAAGAAAATTGTTATTCAAAATGGATTGGTTATATCAAGCCCAAAAATGGTTGTATTTCAAACCAAAGTTCGATTTTTAGGACATACCATTGAAAAAGGTAATGTTAATCCTATTAATAGGAGTATCGAGTTTGCGTCTAAATTTTCAGACCAAATCCTTGATGAAACTCAACTTCAAAGATTTTTAGGGAGTCTTAATTACATTTCTCCTTATTATTTAAATCTTGCGAGTGACACATCTATTTTATATGATAGATAAAAAAGATTCCTTGTCAGTGGACTAATAGTCATACTGAAGCTATTAGAAAAGTAAGAATAAAGTCACGCATTTGCCATGTCTTATGCTTGCTAATCCTGATTGGCAAAAAATTATAGAGACGGATGCGTCTGACTTAGGTTTTGGAGGAATCTTAAAACAAGTTTCTCCAGAAGATATAAAAGAATATTTAGTGAGATTCCATTTGGGGAAATGGAATAATGCTCAGAAAAATTATGCTACTATACCTAGAGAAGTACTTGCTATTGTTATGTGCGTCTTAAATTTCAAGATGATTTATATAATCAGAAGTTTTTAATAAAACTGATTGTCAAGCTGCAAAAGTTATGTTTCTGAAAGATTTTAAACATGACGTCTCTAAACAAATGTTTGCGAGATGGCAGGCTCATTTAGCCCCATTTGATTTTAAAATAATTTATAAGAAAGGGAGTGATTAGCCTTCCTGATTATCTAACTCATGAATATCTTTCATGAATTTTGCAGATATGTCCCAATATGGGAGAAATTTCCCCTCTAATAGAGGCGGAAGAGGTGGCAAAAACGTGATTGCTCAAATGGGCAATAAAAAGCTCGTTAAAGAGAATCTCTCAGCTTCCTCAAGTAATACTTTGAGTGGCGAAGAATACAAGGAATTCCTTGAATTTAAGAAGCAGAAAGCTAGTCTTCTAATGAAGGCACTTCTTACGCAAAAGTTATTGCGGAAGAAGACGATGACGTTGACTATGAGAAATTGCTCATACTGAGGTAATAATATTACTTGAATTTAAAGATTTAAAATGGTCTAATGAACCTTGGACTATAATGTCAAGGTACTTAGAAAGAGCATCATATGCTGCCACGTTTTATAGAAATCGTGATATATATGAAAAATATTCTTAAATCCACAGGAACGTGTGATTTTGATCATTTTAACGCGGGAAATTCCCAAACTGCTTTGAAAAAAGTTATACCTTCAGTAAAATTATTTTTCAAGCAAATTATTTCGCCTGAAAATGGGCTATTCGCACATTAAAGGATAGAGAATATTCCATCGTGAGTTAAAACTATAATTAGATTTAATTATTATGATTATATCGATGTCTTTTATAAAGTGTTTTTATACCAGAATGAGAATAAAAAATATTCTTGGTGGATTAAGATTTGTACGGATGTTTATAAATCCGAAATCCCTAATTGGTTTTATCAAGAATGGGTTTAAAATTTCTCCAAATTTAATTGAAGCGGAACATAAACACGAGTGTATTGAAGGAATGACTTCTTTACATTTTTATACTGAATTTAGTATTCCATGGATTTGGAGATGGACTCCAGAAGTGGGTTATATCCAACAAAAGATTCCATGTCTTAAACGAAATTTTTATATAAAATTTTGAAAAAAAATGATAAGAAAGACTGCTACTGGTGAATATGAAAGCCATCAGACGATTGTTAAATCGAAGAGAAAATTTCTCAGTATAAGGAAATGATTAATAATCATCAACAGAGAGAACCTCCGAGTCCTTTTGAAATAATTTCAAGAAGGATGAATATTCAAAAGGGAAAAATGAAGACTGAAGAAATTGTTCAGGCTTATTTGACCTAATGAAAAAGGATATCCACAAAAATCTGGTATTGAAGCTTCGGTGGATTTCTCAATGGAGATTTCGTCAAAAGATGAAGAATTTTGTCTTGGTGGAGAAGGACAAGATCCGAAAGATCCGGATATATTATGGTGGATGATGCAATCGATCTCCTCAAGGATACGATCATCAAGAAAGTCCAAGAAAAGGATAAAAAAAGGTGATGCCTTACTTTGTCCACTTTCTAAAATAAGGATAATTACGAAGACTTTCGAAGTAAAGTTGATGACTTTAATAAAGCAACGGTCCACATTCAAAGATGATGGACAGCTCATAAGGCAAGAGTCGAAGAAAATTATTCGTCGAATTATTAATGTTTACTATGTATTTTACTTTTATTTCTGTCTATAAAATGCCTCGCGTCATTTACGCACTCTCTTTCTCTCCTTCCCTTCACTGTATTCCCTCTATGCTGTAAAATATTTCAAGAAATAAAAGTTGAAGTTTCTTGTACAATTTCTCTTACAAGTAGTTTTTAATTTTTGTTTTATATATTTATCTTTTTATTCGCTAGCCTTAATGGAAGGCTAATTTCCACGTTAAACTACACCAAGATGCCTTAATATTTTAATCATGGTTTATATCATATTATAGAAAATTTCAAGATGATTAAAATGGTTTCTATATCTTTAGAAAATATTAGAATATCGTCAATAAAACATAATAAATTACTATAAGGAATAAAATATGTTCATAATATTTTGAAATTCAGGGGGAGCGTTTTTCTAAACCAAAAGGAATAAGTTCCCACTCAAATTGTCAATTGTGACTAAAAAAAGTTTTATATCTATCTTTAGTCGGCAATTTGAATTTGCCAAAACCTGATTTTAAATCAAATTAAGGGCATCAAATAATCGATCTAAAGGTCTTTATATTCGGAATAGGATACCTAATTCATTTCAAAAACTTTATTTAAGGTATATAATTAATAACTAACATGTGTGCTGCCCTTTCCTTTTCCGCATGGGTATTAACATATAATGCAGTGCCGACCAAGGAGATTTTCGAAGATTTATTTTAACCTTCTGTGTAAAAGAGAAGCTATTTCTTTATCACATTAATTCTAATAATCAGAATTATTTGACCAAGGGCGAGCTTTGGTGGGAATATTTTTCTCACTAAAATCTTATTCGTATAGTAAAGAAACAATATGTTTCTTTCTGTCCCAAAATGCATTGGAAGATCGTTACATATTTTCAACGTAAATTGGTTATGTATAATTTAGTCTTTTCTTGTAACTTAGGATTTGGAGTTATCCTCAATCGTAAGTTTACTGGTTTTTGTTTCAGGTAATTTATCTGGTTTTCTTTTGCTTTAATAAGAATAGAATCCTTAATTTCATTAAGAATTCTTGAAAAAGGTTCAGTAATAAATTCAAAGTATACTTCTTTATTTCGAAGGTTCCTTTAAATCCATATTCATCAATATTTTTAATAGGAAATATTCTCCTAAGAAATGGAGTACCGATAATTACTTGATTCATAATATTCTTGACTAGCAAGAATGACGTAGAAATACATACCTTATTTTTTGCAAATAAAAGCCTTAGGTATTTTGTAATTAATTTGTAACCTTTTCCGCTTGCAAAGCTAAGAGAATGGGTTGTTTCTATGGAAATATTGGGTAGGAATAATACCCTCTTGGATGCAGTTTAAATCTGCTCCACTATCAATTAATGCAAATAAAGTTTTTTGAAAATTCCCATCAATTAGCAGTGATATTTCACTAACCATTTTGGAAAAACTCTAATGTTTGAAAGAAATTATCATTTTCGACATTTTCAGAGTACTAGCAAATTCTTCATAAGATTTTGAAAATTCATCAGAAATTTCTTTACTTTTTTCTAACCTAGAAAATCTTCTTTCCAAGTCAATAGGACTTAATTTTAAGTCTTAAATTTCAGTTTTAAGATTAATGATAAATCTTTGATATAACTGGAGATTCAAGTTTATTAAATTTATTTTATTATGAAGAAATTTCATTACTTTGGTCATACTATATGATTCAGACTTAGGACTAACTTCTTTAGAAGTCTCTTCCTCTTTGGAATTATTCTTTCTATGATCAGATTTTTTTAAATCTGGATCATCTATTTCTTTTAATATTTCAAAATGATTATTGTCAAGAACGTTGACTTCTTGAAATTGGGATATAATTTGATATAAATTATTATATTCTAGTTCAGATTCTGAAACTATCGGATTTTTTGGAACAGGGCTGTCCTATCCGAAAATTTCGACGTTCATCAGAATCTGATGAAATATCTTCGATGATGTTGTTTTCATGATTCAAAGAGTATTCCTATTCACTATCAGATTCGAGGAGGATTTTTATAGTGATTCTTTCAGATCGCTATCGATATTTAAACTATTTGATCTTCTTTTTGGTCAGCAAGTTTGTGACCAATTACTGCATTTTCGGCAAACAATTGGAGGAATTTTTTTATTT
Source organism: Craterostigma plantagineum (assembly GCA_027422505.1). Lineage (NCBI taxonomy): Eukaryota > Viridiplantae > Streptophyta > Magnoliopsida > Lamiales > Linderniaceae > Craterostigma > Craterostigma plantagineum. The sequence goes on along the minus strand of JAPQWV010000017.1, from coordinate 17,339,870 downwards.
TGGTAATTGTATTTACAGAAATTTGTTCTCTTCTTTTAATTTTTCGATTTTTCTTCTTTCATATTATTTAGAAGAATATTTTTTGTTTTATGTTCTTTACGAGATAGTCTCGTATAAAAAATTGGCCACAGAATTCTCCTATTGTTTCTTTTCATCAAGAGAATATCTATTGACTTGTTTGTTCAGCTTTATTGCATTACATAAAGCTAATATTCTTGTACACAAGTACCTATAAGTTTCCGTAGGTATAGGAGTTGTAATCAATGCTTGATTCTCCTTTCTTAAGGTTATTCCTTTTCTTCCTGCAAAGAGTGAAGGTAGGCCATCTGTAAATTTAGTTTTTCCAGTGAGTGCTATTTGACTCAAGGAGTTCCATGACTCGGATAAGAAATGTATCTTTATACTATCTAAAAGATGTAAGAGTTTTACACCTAAGATTTTGGAGAAGAGTTATGATATTTTTCGAACTATCAGACCATCGGCCTGTAAAGTGTTCAATGATATTTACACATAATGTATAAACAAGATTATCCACATGTTTGACCGTTTCTTCTTTACGGTTTGCTAAATATCATCTTTTTCATATTGAGATAAATAATTATCCCACAATTATTTTAACTGACCATAAAGCCAGCACGATCATTTGCAACAGCTTTTTCATTATTTTGATTAGCTTTGCAAATCGTGCTATACATGAGCATCCTATGAATCGTGTTATAGATTTGTCTTTCGGTATACCGTCTAAATGTCATTCGTATATGCTTCTTCCGCTATACGAATTGTTGAGCATAAATACTTGTTCTTCGAACAATATTTCTTGAGGAGTTGCCTAAGGTAGTAATATTTACTTTGAATTGGCTTATCTGCATATTTTGCATGTTTAAGCTTATTAACTTCTTCGTTTAAATATTTGAATATCATTAGAATTTTCTAATTGATCTTCAAACTCTTCACTTAAAGTGTTAAGCTTCAGACAATTAAATTTTTCTTCAAGTAATTTTCGATATGCGAAATCGATTTAGATTTAAATCAATAGTCTCAGGAGGATGTTGAATACTTGGAGAAAGCAGTGTAAACTGTTCCAAATTCGGTAAACGATTATTTTTAATATCCTTTATTGAAGACGAAATTTCTTCATATTTTCCTAAGTAAAGAATTCGTTATCCTAGAACAATAACATACATATTAGTATTTTTGTTGTTTTAAAAGATAATTATTATGATTTATAGCCACGATAAGTGTATCATTTTCAAATATTTTTGAAAGCATTATAATATCTAATTTCGTTTTTCTTTTTCCATTTGAAAACTAGTTTGAGGAGGATAAACTGAAGTAATGTTTTCCCCGTTAAAAGCTTATAATTGCTTTCAAGGACATAAATCATAATTTTAAATATTTTGTTAAAAACCAGGGAATAAAAGGTAACATTTCATTCCCGTTTCGACAAATCAGTATAAAATTTTTCTTGATAATAATTTTATCCTCTTTATTAAAGCTTTCAAAAACCAAAAAAGGTTTCCATTTGGGTAAATTAAATTCTTGTTGAAAATTTCTTTCTTGCCGGTGAACCGAACTAAATCAATTTGGGTTTAAATCCATTAAACATGAAAATCATTTCAGACTCAGTTATTTCCTCTTCTTGATTTTGAAGAACTCATTAACAATATTATCAGAATTAAACTTAATTCTTCTACTTTATTTTGCAGATAATCACTAGAGGTTGATTCTCTTAATTGAGAAGTCGAGGCTCTAGAGGAGATTTTATCATACAATCACATGGTGATAGATAGTGGGATGAGGCTGATCTAGAAATTCTAGACCTAGGGAATTTGACTTCGATATATCTTCGATTTTGTTCAAAGTGTATTAAAAATTTCATCGGTTGTCTGTATAATTTGAGTATGACTGTTCTTAGTTTTGGGCTGAAGAGGCATAGCTCTCGATTATCCAATTTTCTGGGAATTGGATTTCTTCCCATTTTATAGATCTTCGAGTTGTAATATTAGATCTACTAAAACTGGTTTCTATAAGAATAGTTTCGTTTACAGGCTTTATCCACAAATTTATACTATGGATTAAGCGTATATAACGGCTTATAATAAATCCTATAACAGATACACAAACTTCCAATCCTGGAGCGTAGTTGTATCCGTGAGTTTTGACATTTGATGTCAAGGCATCCAATATATGACATAGGGTAATTATAATTCGAGATTTGGGTATACATTAAAGTATACTGGGCCATGCACTAAACTAGACTGAATTATTCCCATAAGGATTATTCCAGTCAATAATTCTACCGTCTCTAGAGCTGCTGTAAAACTCTCAGATAAACCTTCTAAAGTCAAAGGTTAAAAGCAACTTGAAGTAACCCAATATGGATAAACTTATGGTTCTTCTATATTTTTCTAATTCTCTATTACTTAGCCTAATAACCATCTCTTCGTTGTTTAAAGAGATAGTTTCTTCGGTAGTTTTGAACTACCTGTTTCAAACCTAATTTATCGAAGGTTCTTAGTTATTTTACAATATATCTTAGGAACTGTCCAACGATTTAATTGTCTAAATCTTGAGGAATATCATATTCATCTTCAATACTGTTTTTAACAGTATCTTGTGTCGCATCAAATTCATATGAATTGGACGCTAAACTACACCTTAACTTCTTAATACATCAGCCATTGGCTTGATACCATCTGGACAGATCTTTATGAAAAACTTTACAAAAATAAATGATTAACGGTACGTGGCGTTGTTAACCTATCAAACGGTTTTTCAAAAAGAAAATATTATATATACAAAAACCTGATTGAATCAAGGATACAAAATCCTCGGATGGAGCAAGATTTGAAAAACTTGATCGCTCTCGGATTGAGGCACGATTTTGAAAATTTTGATTGAATCAAGGATACAAAGCCCTCGGATTGAAGCACGATTTGAAGACTGATTTAATCAAGGATACAAAGCCCTCGGATTGAGGCACGATTTTGAAGACCTTGGTTGAATTGAGGATACAAAAGTCCTCGATAAATGAGGCGAGAAAATCCCGAGGGCATGGCTGAAGGAAAGAGTGCCCGAGCAGTCCTAGGAAAAAGGCTAGAAAGAGAGCCGAGCCGCCCGATGGCGTGGCGGCTGCCGAGTGAGCGTCATCCCGACTCTTCCCATTCTGGAAGTTACCCGAGCAAGACCATTAGCCACTCACTTGACTAAGTGGGGATAGAACGTGGAAGAGGTGGAGGTCCAAAATAATCAGGACGACGCACAACGAATGAGATGCATGGCGGGAACATGGAATATGGAGCAACGTGATAAGTGGGCGAAACGTGTTGGGAGAGGCCGAAAAACCCGGAGAGAACAAGTAATGTCTCTAACTTATGGGTTGCCCACTTTCATCGTTGTAACTCTACACCTTTCTTTTCATTTCTACCGAATTCTGCAAACCAAACGCACCATTAAATTTCGTTATGTTTTCCATCAACATCATATAGTACCTATATATGCTATTATATTTATGTACAAATTTGTAATCTCCTTTCTCTAGCAATGCAGTAATGTGGAATGATTTTGCTGCTGCTGAAAAAGTAATTCTCAATCAGAAATTGGAGGAACACTTAAGATATAATGAATACTAAACATCTCAATGATTCAGAAATGCATATAGAAACGCGGAACTTACCTATTTATAGCTTTTTATATGACAAGTGTTGTGTTATTACTACTGATACGTGAAGCATGTTGTTTACATGTATACCTTCTCAGTGGAACACGATGTTGGTGTTGATTCAAAGTGTAGTTTCTCGACAAATCCTCAGTGCTGAATAAGCATCTAAGAACTATAATGAAAGCAGGTAATTCTTGGAAGCAAATCTCCATTCGACAGCTCTAACCGTATAAGAAATGGTACAAATGTATTTTTCTTTCTCATGTAATAGAAGAAATACTGGCAAATGGCATATCCTCAAGGGATATCCAATCTATGATGAATCAGAGGCCATTTTGCATAAAGATATATGTGTGTTTTGCAGCTCGAAAATCTCTCCACTCATATCCATAAACAACATCTATGGAGACATCAAGAATATGCTTCTTCATGATTCTTTTGAACCATTCCCTCTTCTGATATAATACCTCAAACTTAAGTGTTTTTCTAACCAATCCACATTGCATCGCATAATCATTCTCTTACAAGCTAACAGCTTCATAAATTAAAACCAAGTTTTTATATCTTTACCTCTATGGACATGTTTCACTTGCCTTAATTATTTATAAGCTATGTTTTTCATGCAATTTTTATATCGGTGATGCAAACATTCATCGAGGTTGCGAAAATTTCGACGGTTTCTGCGTCGGAGAGGAGGAATCACACAGCGTCCGTTTCACTAGTGTGTATTAGATTTTGATTCATATTTTTTTTTTTTATTTTCTCATTATTAAACACAAATATTCCAGGTAACTAGAGCCCTTTGCTCATCCAAACCTAACCCCTCATAAGTCATATAGCATATATAGAATATCAAATAGGAATCTTTTTCAGACAAAACCCTACTTTGATATTTCAATTCACTCATAGTTATCACAACCAGGAGTTAATAATTACATAGATGGACGCATTAAGAAACCATTTTCTGTCATGGTCAACCATCACTCGATCATGTTAGTAGAGTCAATCATCAAATTGTAAATCAAACATGTCACACGATTGAAGCGAAAATAAAAAAAAAAGGACTAGAAACTGTGGTCGATGTTGAAATCCTCCTCCTTCTTCGACGTAGAAATCGTTGAGCTTTTCAGCCACGTCATCTCGTCCAAATGGCTGCTGTTTTTCGAACTTGATTTAATTGTTTTCTATCCGATCAACATGAACTTTTTAATGCAGATGAAAATTGTAAGGGATGAGCTGGGAAGAGAATCAAGCACGGTGAGAATCTTAAAGAAAAGGGTTAAGATAATTTCAATTTACTTGGATGTAATTATCTATAAAACTAAATAAATTCTGTCTTAAAGTTAAGAAGAAAAGAAATGGCCATTGGTAGAACTTGTATGTTCGTTAACGTGATTTTATGCCAGTTCAATTGTAGTTTTCTGGAAAGGTGGGCTTGGGAAAATGAATCTAAATTAGTGAAGTGGTGGAAAAACCTTCTTAGCAAAATTAAATTGTGGAATTATTGCACGTTGGAAGTAGTTTCCAGAGTATTTTTAATCATCATTGTAAAATAATACAATATATATACCATTCACTTTCCCACAGCATAACCTTGAGCACGACTAATTAAATAGTGCCAGGAAGGATAATTCTCTAAAATTGTCGACTAACTAATATCTCCACGAATTTCTGTTTGATTCATGCGCGTTAGAAATTTTAAATGGTTTATTACATGTTGATTCGTTTTGTAAATAGGTTAAAAACACGAATTTATTTATAACATCTAAACAAATTTACATAGTTTAGATTAACGCGCTTCTCAAAGTGAATTATTATAAACAAACAAGCTATAAGTAGAAAGTGGTTTGGAGAAACGACGAAATGCTGCGAAGCAGAACGTGTGCTGATTAATGTTTATAAAGGCCACGGAAACGTCCTTTGAATAGTGAATTGGATAAGCTTCAGCGATGATGAGACATACTGAACAATATTTCATTGTTTTCTGGTAAAGAATGAGATACGCCATCAGTTGCAAAAATCGTAAAAGTTGGGTGGTGAAATTAGAAAGATTGAAAAAAAAGCACAAGTGAGGGGGCAGTTTGTATATCATCTTGTTTATCTCACCAATACAAATCGATGTACTTGGATCCTTGGAATGTGTGATCTGTCCTGTTTGGTTGCTGTTTAAGTCGAATCTTGTTGTGGTCATCAATGCTGAGATTGTTTAAGCTAGGTTAACTCAAGTATAAAATAATAGACTACCATATATTTAAATTATCTAAGATCTACTCAACCCTAGTGAATAAAAGAAATGCATAGAGTTTGTTTGCTAAAAGCAAAAGATATTGAATTGAGTATGCTGTGAACGAATCAGCACGTTTTTCTCAACGGTGTTTAATGTTGATTTTGTCTTTAATACCTAAAAACCGTTTGACCTTTTTGGAATTTAATAATTGCCAAAAATAGAAGGTATAGATCATCAAGAAGGTCAGAAGATATGGAGATCAACCAAGAAGATAAGAAGATATGGAGATCAACCGAAAAGATGGAAAGATATTGAGATCAGCCGAGAAGATATGAAGATATCCGAGCAACTATAAGTAGAAGATGCCGATCTTAAAGACGAAATACAGACAACACGAACGAGACACACGGACGAGAAAGAAAAGAGAGAGAGCGCTCACCGAATTTCACTGTCTTTTTGCCTAGAGCTTTACATTTACGTAATGTAAAGATTAGGAGAGTCGTGATATTCTTTCTAGGCTAGTTACTATCTTTGATAGTTCGGGTTCTGTATAAATCCATTCAAGTAATGGAATTTGCCCTGAAGGCGCGTAGAAAGTTATAAAACTTGCTGCGTATTTTTAAAAGCGTGTCTGCTTCTTTTTACTGCTAAGTTTAATTTTTCCGTGGTGCAAAACTTTCTGATCCCGAGTGTGTTTCAACATTAGGGTCAAGATTTCCATGTTTCCTTTTAAACTTAGTCGGCATCCGTATTCGAACCACTTTAAGGTGTATCAGAGCCTCCGTTTGATACACTAAGCATTTTAATCCTTTTGATATGAATGCTTAAGCTCAAAGTTATTTTGGTAAGTTCCCATGTTAGACGGATCGAACTATGCCTACAGAAAATACGTATGCGCCAATGCATAAAGTCTATTGACTCTCGTGGATGTAAATGGTGCATTTTTATATGGCTATGTTGATAATGATATTTATGTTGAGCAGCCTAAGGGTTTTGAAGATCGCACCATTCTGATAATGTGTTTATATTGCAAAAGACTCTTTATGGTCTTAAGCAGCTCCTCGCGCATGGTATGCTAGACTTACTTCATTTTATTTGACTGGATTTGTCCGAGGTGAAGCCGATAGAACACTTTTTGTGAAAGAGTTGGTAACAATATTTTAACATCTCAGATCTATGTTGATGATATAATTTTGGATCTACTTCTCGGTCTATGTTTGCCAGTTTATCCAAGCTATGAATTCCACTTTGAGATGAGTATCGGCTAACGTTTTTCTTAGGCTAGAGTTAAGCAAAGCAAAGACATCTTTATGTCCCAGGAAAAGTATGCAAAGAAACTGTGAAGAAATTTGGGTTAGACAACGCCAAGGTAATGAAAACTCCTATGGGATCTTCACCGAATGTAAGTAGAAATAACGTTTGAGAAAACGTTGATTTAATATTATATTGTTCCATGATAGGTAGCAGGGGCGGATCTAGCATAGGACCCGAGGGGCCACCCCCCCCCCCCCCCCCCCCCCGGAATTTTCAAATTTTTAGTACTATATATGTATTATATAGTATTAATGCATACAACCGTTTTATATATGTACGAAAATATTAAGTAGCATGATGGCGAGGGTGCTTATTTTCAACCAAGTGGTCAAGTGTTCGTTCGTTTCTAGTACCACTATTTGTTCTTTTCTTTTATTTATATTACTTTTGCTTCGTTTTTTTTTGTTTCTTTTTTGTCCTTAGCGATTTAACTTTTTAGTTTTCTTTTTCTTTATAATCCTCATCTTTATATTCTATTTTATATGGTTTTTCATATGTTTTGCTAGAAAATTTTAGCTTCCTTTCTCATTTTTGTCTTTATTTTCTAATATTCACCATATGATTAAGGAAAAATAAAAATAAGATTATTTTTTGTAGAACTCTAAATATAAAGACTATATTTATTTTGCAAAAATAATAGACATATCCATATTATTGAAGCCATATTACTTTAAAAAGATAAAATGAATATTATATGTCCGACCTTCTCGATAAGAAAAATTCTAATTCCGTCGTAGACTACCAAATTTTAGTTGGATGAGCCTTTATTAAAATTAAAACAATTATTTGCCTAAAAACACAAAGTCTCAAATAAAAAAGCTCAAATAATTATTGAAGTTACCTACACACAACGCATGATTAATGTTATTTTCTCCTATACTTTTTTTAATTCACGTTATAAAGAATATATAACGCTGACGAATGAAAAAAAGGTTTCCAAGCCCAAAAAGCCATAAAAATTGTTGGCGCTTTGCAATAGATCATGATGCACAGACCAACATCCGATCCTGTATATACTAATTTTACGGCCCCCGATAAAAAACCTGGATCTGCCCCTGGTAGGTAGCTTATTATATCCTTATGAGAGTAGACCAGACACTATGTATAGTGTTTGCGTATGTACGAGATATCAAGTTGAGCCAAATGTTTCTCATTTAAATGCTATCAAAAGAATTTGAAGTATAGTAGTTGTTCATGTAGTCTTGGTTTATGGTTTTCAAAAGATACTAACACTAATCTGGTTGGGTTCAGTGATGCTGATTGGGCAGCTGACGAAGATGATCGCAATAGCACGAGTGGTGACCGTTTCTTCTTAGGGAACAATCTAGTGTCTTGGTATAGTAAGAAACAAAGTTGTGTTTCTCTTCTACGGCCGACTCTGAATATGTGGCCGCGGGTAGTTGCTGTACTCAGCTTATTTGGTTGAATAGCATCTTAGGTGATTATTGCTTAGAGAGTGATTATGTTCTTATGTATTGTGATAATCTAATTGCCATAAATATTTTGAAAAATCCTATTCAACATTCTAGGACCAGGCATAAAGATATAAGACATCATTTACTGGAGATATGGTACAAAAAGAGTTGACTAGAATAGAGCATATAGATATAAATCAGTTAGCTGATATTTTTAGTAAAGCCTTAGATTTTGAAAGGTTCTCAAGCCTTAAGAAATCTATAGGTCTGTGTCAGTGTCTGTAAATGTTGATCCAGTATTTGGATCAACATAGCATATGTCAAATACTATTGTCCGAAGATCTCCAGATTCAAATATTATTCTTCGGGGTTTACTTTCTTCCAAAAGGGGAAAGGTGGTGCAATTCTGCAGGGGGAGCAGAAGAGGAAGCCTCAGATGACTCTCTTGAAAGTCTTAAGATTTTCTGATTTTAATTATTGCGTTGTGCTAAAACTTTCCGATCCCAAGTGTTGTTTCAAAATTAGGGTCAGCATTTCCGTGTTTACTTTTAAACTTAGTCGGCACCCGTATCCGGACCACTTAAGAAGGGATATATATACAGCATGATAGTGCTGTACTGATGTGGTGTCGAGTGAAATGACAATCAGTTTCCATGTGGTTTGTGTATTCATGAAAGAATGAGTAGTCGATGATCTAGATCTTGTCACAATACGGAGTCGGATTGCAATTAGATACTCTTGAAAGGAGGAAAATAAAATTGAAAGACTGGGAGGCATGAAGTGCTTCTTTCGGACTTGAACTCATAGAAAGATATAAACTTTGATTGATCCCGATACTTCGAATCCTATGAAGGATGAACCCTCTCCCTACTCAAATTTGCACTTAACATACGATTAAACCACCACATTTCCATAGAGTTTTCTTGCAGATGGACTTACAAGTGTTGATCGTCAAAGGCCATTGCCACAAAGTTCACCACAGATGCGTGATTTAAGGTAAAATTAGGAACTAACAAGCATCGAAAAGAGATAATGAGATGTTCAGACAGACCCTTGTTAAGACTATGATCAACACCCTCCACAACCGGTCATGAGAATAAAAATATTAATTTTTCTTTCATCAACATACACAACAAATACCTCAACTCAACCTTAATAGTTTCCATACTTGATCAACAACTCAAAACAACTCATAATATTTATTTATTTTCTTATTAATAAATATATTTTGTATTCTACAATTAATTTTTATTATTATTGAAAATGTGTGCAAATATATTAAATTCTATTAAAAGCTCTTAATTATTAAGAAAATATGATACACTCACAAATAAGCTAGAATCTCAATTACAAAACTAAAATTACAAGAAAAGAAAAACAAAATTTTTAAATAATTATGAGATATTACAGGGGAATATTTATTTGAAAATTGTGAATCAAAATGTATCAATGTTAGTCGCTATTTATGGAGAAAAAAATATCATGGATTTTGGTGAAAATAAAAAAAAATTAAGAGATAATAGAAAATATCATAAAAATCTCAAAAGATCGCACAAACCAATCACATTTTGACAAATGCATTACTGGATAATGTTAGACATTCAGATTTGTGCACAACCATGTCAAGTTCAAGCTGGTGTACCAACTGGTTGTGATAAGTTGTTTTATTTTTTCATTTTATTATTTGTTTTTTTGTCTTTAGTGCAAGAACGGTAGTCTGGGTTGTTAATAAACATAGTCTAATGGCATAAGAGTGCCATCATGCTTATAGACTGGATAGGTAGGACGTAATGATGTAAAAGTTGTTATTTTTTTTTTAAGATCGAATGACGAGAATAAAAACTTGGCAACTCTTTCGTATTTCTTTCTTCTACACGTATAACACTTCACGTTTTTTAGCTCATTCACAACTCACATAGCATGGCACTTTGTGCCTTCTATTCTTTTCTTCTGGCCCCCTCGTTCTCTACTACACACATGCATATATTTATAGTACATAGTAGATGAGAAAGATATCACGGCATTGAATACTATGCATGCGCATATCTTCATTTGTTTAAGATAAGATATCTTATATGACTTTTCTTTGTTGTGATTTTCAAACTTGATCTCTTTTTATTTCTTCCATTTATTATTTTTCTCTTGGTCCCGCTTTGAGATTATTAGCTAACAAATTCCCCCCTTAATCTCAAAGCATTTGGGTCTTCATCGTTCTTTAATTTGACCCGCCTTCGTCTGTCGTATGTTGCGGCTCTCCATGTTTGCCATCTTATTGTACTCGTCTGTCACTAGTTTTCCTTCTTGGACCGCCTTTTCCCTTCGGTTCGGTTCTTTGGCGATGTAATAAATATCCTCGTATTTTTTTTTGATCCCTGATGTAGTCCTTCAAGCTCGTCACCTCGTAGTTAAAAATTGGATTGCCGGCTTCTTCTTCGCGCTTCTTACAGAGCTCCTCATCCGCGATTTTTCTGTGGGTTTTTGTCATACTCAATGTTCTTCGGTATAGTGTCCAGATATTTCGCCTCCGGTGGTTTGGCCTTCGCCAGCATCTCGAAGGTCTCCTTCATGTCAGTCGCCTCTTCTTCCTTCGTAATCGAGCTATCTTTCACCAGCTCGACTGTCGTCGCGATCTCGTCCTTCTTCAATTTTTCGGCGAGCTCATACTTGTTGTTGTTCGGCTCCTCAAGATATTCATGTAGGCCTCAAGGTTGTTTTCTCGCCTTAATCCACTGCTTCATCTCCATGTCTTTCTGAAGCGCTTTTTCCTTCTTAATGCGCTCCATCTCTTTTGGGTTGACCTCATTAGGTTCCCCAATCTTCTGTTTATTGACTTCTTTCGCCAGTCTTTCGCAGGACCTCCGTCATGGCTTCATGTGCGACCATCTTGTCACGCTCCATGCGTCTCTCCTCGCTTAGCTTTTCAGTATGCTGGGAGTTGGCTTCTTTATCGTCTCTTCATCGGCATAATCGTCTTTCTTTGACACCATCTCGTATGTCTCTATAGATTTGACGTTCTCCTTGTAGGCATTATCTTTAGCCTTCTCCGACAATGCATGCATGGTGTCATCGACCTTGCTTTTCACATCATCGGCATTTTCCGATGTCCTCACGTCGATCTCCTCGACTTTCTCAGGTGGTTGTCGTGGCGGCGTTTCTTCATACGCCTCCTCTTTCTCGAGCTTTGAGGGCTCCTCCTCGTAGGGAGGTTCCGTTGGTGGAGTGGCGGTGGATACTTCACGAGTAATATTTTCTTTTATCACTTCAACGGCTGCTTCAGCCATTTTCTCTTCTTTCACGCCTATTCGCCTTTGGAGATGTTTTCTCCTTTTCTGTGGCTTCACCGGCGTCTTTCTTTGACGCTCCGCCTTCTTTTTCCTTCTCGGCTATAACCGGTGGTCTTTGCACCCACCGGTTTAGGCTCATCAGCGTAGTCTCTGTCACTCTTTTTCTCTACGCCGCGAGGTACGTCTTCTCGTACAGGTTCGTCCTAAATGTTCTTCTCGTCCTCCTTCATCGTCTCAAGTTCGCCCTGTTTTGTGGCTGAACTTGGTTGGTGTAATCAGCGTCTTTGTACGCTTTTCTCCAACAGATCTCAGGCTTCCTTGGCTTTTCTCGTTGCGCCTATCACTCTGAAACCGAAAAATCTAATGCTTCGCAGATGAAGAGGAGCGCGAGGCCATTTTCTTTGACGGCGGCTCCCAGCGTCTTCCGTCGCGACCTTGTATACCCCGTCGTATCGGGTGAATATCCATCTTCGAATATTTCCCATAAGCCTAGCAATTTGAATATAGCTTTCATTTCGACGCTCCACCTTGCGTAGTTATTCTCGGTGAGTTCGGGGATTAACATGTGGGCATATAATATCCGCTTCCACACCATCGGCACCATCGGCTCTGGCGACATCATCGGCTCTGTCCGCTCCGCTAACACCTTCGGCTCTGATACCATTTTGTTATTTTATTTTTTTAAGACCGAATGACGAGAATAAAACACTTGGCAACTCTTTTCGTATTTCTTTTCTTTACACGTATAACACTTCACGTTTTTTTAGCTCATTCACAACTCACATAGCATGGCAGTTTGTGCCTTCTATTTCTTTCTTCTGCCCCCCCCCCCCCCCTCTCTACTCACACATGCATAATATTTATAGTACTATAGATGAGAAAGATATCACGACATTGAATACTACGCATGCGCATATCTTCATTTGGTCTAAGATAATATATCTTATATGACTTTTCTTTGTTGTGATTTTCAAACTTGATCACTTTTATTTCTTCCATTTTTTATTTTTCTCTGGTCCTGCTTTGAGATTATAGCTAACAAATTCTTAGCTTAAAAATCGACCAACCCGCCAACCGACACGAACCCTAAAATAGCAGTTCGGGTTGGCAGACTGTTACGTAAATGGGTAACCCGAACCAACCCAATTATTAGTGGTAAGGTAGGGTTCAGATTTTCAACCCGAAATCAACCCGAAATCAACCCGCAACAACCCGAAGTCAACCCATTTACCCTGATATATATTGATTACAATTCCTATTAATTAAATTAAAGGAGTAACCCTAGTTTTTCTACCACTCTCCGCTCCATGCTCCATCTCTTTAACATCCCAAAAGGTAGAAATCAATTCTTAGTTTTATAGCTGATAATTGTTCGGTATTTGCTTCGTTGATTGTAAACAAAGTATATTCATATACACAAGAAGACGATTGAGGCTATAAGATACGTGTGTATCACACAAAGCCTTAGAATATAGCAAGAAGAAATTATGCACAGTTTTTATTTTCGTTCCTAATAATATTTGATTTTTCTAGCAAAAATGGATCCTACTCTATGCTCGATGAATTATGCGAAGATGTCATGCATAGGGTTGGAGATCAAATGAAGAGAGATGATTGAGAGTTCGAGTCAAATATCATCGGCTTCGGTTAATACTTGATGACCATGAAATAATTTGCTTGTTATTTATTGTTGAGACTTTTGTTATTTGGAACTTTAGTTGTTTCTTAGTTATGATTTATGATGACCTTGTGTAGAAAAAAATTGCATTATTTCTTCTTTTTTGTTAATTTGATTATAATTCTGTCATATTGTTATTTTTTTTCTTTAAATTTTAAACGGGTTGCGGTTGGCGGGTTGGGTTAGGGTAAAGCAGTTGGGTTTGGGTTTGATTTTTCACCTGTTTTAAGTAAACGTCAGTCAAGGTTGAAGTTTTAACCCGTTTATTTAACGGGTTTTAACCCGAAGGTGACCCAACCCGACTGTTTACCACCCCTACAAATTCTCCCCTTAATCTCAAAGCATTTGTGTTAGGATATTAATTGATTGTGTCAATAGTTTAAGTCTTGGGATTAATTTTGTAATGATCTTTAGCTTGGGCTTTAGACAAGATTGTAATTAATTAATATTTAGTGATTGGGCCTTAATATACCTAGGGTTAATGTGGTATATAAGGTGTTACCAACTCACTTTTGAAAGTAATCAAAGATCAAGGCTTATCCAAATTTTTCACACACTACACACACTCAAAGGTGAGAATACTCCCTTTTCATTCCATTAAAGCCTCTTTGATTCCTTGTTTGGTGCATTAGGGACCAACAAGTGGTATCAGAGCAAACGTGGATCGATCTGCATTGATTTGAATCAGTTTCGTTCGATTCCAAGAAAGATCAAAGGTTTTTTGGGCAAAAAATTATTTTCGGCATTTCGAGCTTGTTTTGGGGTTTTGATGCTTCGTTTTTGTGTTTAAAACCTTCCCCTATCGAGTATATGCCTAAAATGTTTTTAGAACACTTTTGGATCAGTTTTAACGAGTTTTGAGCAAGATTGAAGCAAAAACTTTTCAGAAAAGGACATCTCGGCCATTCTCTGTTTTTTGGTCGATTTGACCTATTTTTTGGTGTTTTTAGCTCACAAATCGGTCGATTATGTGTTTAGGGAAGAATTTCTGAAGTTTAGGATCAAGTTTGAGCGATTTTGGTTGAGATTTGAGTGAAGACGGACGGTTTTCTGGGAAAGATTCGCGACAAGCAATGGAACAGTACTTCGGTGTTCTTGCCCGCGAAACTTTCTGAATCGTTCAAATCCGCGAAACTTTCTGAATCGTTCAAACCGCGAAACTTCTGAATCGTTCAAATCCGCGAGTTTCATATCCGCGAATTTAAACCGAGAATTTTTAAAACCGCGAAAATTCACTTTCACTGCATTTTTCGCAACGGCCTATGCTCAAATCCGAGAATTTTCAAAACGCGAAAATTTTACGTTCACTGCATTTTTCGCAACGGCCTATGCTTAAAAATCCGAGAAACTTTATATGCGAGAAAGTCTATCAAGAATTTTTCTAAGCCGCGAAACTTTCCAAAAATCTGAGAAATTTTTCGCAGGTCGAGAAATTTTCAGCCGAGAATTTTTAAAACCGCGAAAATTTCACTTAGACCCAATTTTTCTCAACTTCGTACTCTTTAAAATCCGAGAAACTTTATACCCTTGAAAGCTGATTCCGCGAATCTTTCTGAGCCGCGAAATTTTTCTTTCAAGACCGAGAAAATTTTGAACCTTGCGAAAATTTTTACATCCGAGAAAGTTTTCAAAGCCGAGAAAATTTATCTAATTTGAGAAAGTTTTTTTTTCAATACCACACCTCTTTCAAATCCGAGAAAATTTTCTAAGACCACACGTCAACTCTCGATGCGAAATTTTTTTTAACGTGCGAAATTCTCTTGTGAAGCTTTAAAACTCTCAACTGAGAATCATTCTCACATGCGAAATTTAGAATCCGAGAAAATTTCGAACTGCGAATTTTTTTTTGACGTGTTAAGCCTTTTTCTCGTGTTAAAATCTTCTTGGGTTAAACTTTTCTCAAACTGGTTTAAGATGCACCGGATTGATCCCAACACTTCAGTCCTAACACCCTAGACCACATTTGACATAAAATTTGTTTTTGCTCCTCAAGTCTCGATTTAAATTCCTAGAACTTCTCCTAATTTCAAGATTTATTTCTCTTCCACACATTATCGACCATCACACACGCTCACTTAGTTCTAGGAAATTCTTTAAACAGTTTTTATTCTCAAAACTCTACTCATTCAACTCGTATTTCTCTTATCGTTCGTTACTAATCTCTTATCTATACAAGATCAAAACCACGGACGATTCGACTGCACCAACCATGTCTACCACGAATGACATCTCCACAGTGGGCTCCGACACCAAGCCTCCGATGCTGCGACAAGGCGACTACAACATATGGACAAACCGGTTCCTCACGTTCATCAGGAACAAAGGCGCACCACTCTCTCAATACCTTCTGGACTCCATATTCAACGGCCAGCACAGTTCTGGACAATCATCCCTGCACAGCCAAACGCAAACCCTCCCATGGATGAACGCCGCACTCCAAGAGGTCCCATCAATGAGGATGAACTGGCTCGCGTACAGGCCGACGAGACTGCCAAAGGATACCTCTTCCAGGCTATGGGCAACGAAGTCTATGCTCACATCGAGTGCTGCACAACTGCTAAAGAAATATGGGATGAACTCGTAGAAATCATGGCAGGCACAACTGAAAGTGCTCAAGGGAGGAAATCAGCCTGTCTCTCACAGTATGAACACTTCCAAGCCTACGAAGGAGAGGAGCTGCGTGACACGTACCTCAGATACCTGAAGGTCATCAATGAACTCAAGAAAGCCAGGATCTCGAGGGACAAATTCGATATCAACAACCGCTTTCTTGGAAGCCTCAAACACAGTGGGGCAATGCAATCGTGATGATGATTCAGAGTAAGGACCTCTCCAACACTTCCATCCATGCTCTTTATGACAGTCTGTCTGCCTATGCTCCATACGTGCAACCTCAGTCCACCAACACTCGAGTCGACCCACTGGCCCTCCTCTCGAACAAAACCAATGATCGATCTTCCACCACTAAGACCAAACAGAACAAAGGAAAGCTACCAGCTGTTGTATCTGACACTTCTTCAGGATCCGAAGCTGATACAGAATCAGACGAAGATGTTCGTGATATACGCAAGCAACTGGCAATGCTCACTAAGTTGGTCTCAAAGAAGATCGGGAAAAAATCCTCATCCTCTTCCAATCGCCAAAGAACCTATAGCGGCACCAAAAAGACCACTCCCACAGAGGAAGCCAAGCCAACAAAGAAAGAAGAGGACTCCACACCTCAAAAGTCTGTGAAGTGCTTTCGGTGTGGAAAGATAGGCCACTTTGCCACAGAATGCCACGCCCCACGCGTGAAGGACTCCGGCTACTACGACCGTAAGGCCAGAATGACCCGCAAGGTGGAAAGTGGGAAAGCTCTACTCACCGAGGAGGCTGAATGGGTGAATGACACTTCACAAGACGAGGAGCCTAAGGATGAAGATTGCTGCATGGCAAGGCTGGTCGAACATGACGAGGACGAGGAGATGGGTCACACGGTGAAACACAGCTAATACTCCTACCAACGCTGAGTCTGAGGTACGAATCTCACACCTCGATGATGTGTTTACTCACCGACATGCCATTAAGAAACCCACCGTAGACGCTAGGGATTATGATGAACTTAAGCTAAAATTTGAAAACAACTATGCCTTACTTAGTCTAAAAGTGGAAGAACTTGCCTGTGCAAACGAACGTCTAATGGCCTCTGAAGCTTTAGTCAAACGTCTGCAAAGCAAGAACAAACAAAGTGAGACTAAGGTTAAGGAAACTACACTAGCCATTAGTTCATGTGAAACTTCTCGCCTCCTGACGGCCTCCCAATATGAACTGCTTACGAAGGAAAGAGTTAGGCTATACCGCAAGGTGAAAGAACTTGAAGAGCAACTTCACCTTAGAAACGAAAACTCACGCATTTTATGCCTATTGAACCAACCAGTGGAAATAGAATTCTACAACGCACGGGGGGGGGGGGATCGGACTGTCTAGCAATTGCAATCCAACACCGCTAACAGTTAAAAGATACAACATGTGCAACACTGCATTCTTGCAAACAAGAATGGTGCTCCCCCGCAGCTTAAGCCATTTGTGAGATCATCCTCCGCTGCCATCTCAGAAGAAACAAGAGAACAGAACATTCATTGGGCAGAAATCACGTATGACTACACAGAGTTGAACAATAGAGATAAGACTAAGGTATCCTCACTCTCGGAGGATGTCGAAACCTTACTCCCAAACAAAGAACAGGAAGTTGCTTTTCAAGATGTGCTCTCTCGCACTTACATCCCAAAGAAACTACTACTCATAGCAGAACTAGAACGACAACTAGAAGTAGAAAGGAAGGCCTTTGGAAAAGAGCGAGATGAGCTACTTAGCAAAATCTACACACTAGAAAAATTTCCCAATACGAACTATCCCTCCACATCGAGTCAAGTACCCGATTCTCAAACATGTAAATGTAAGAGGACGGCGCAAATGACTCCTGAAGCTGACATATGTTCTAACACTAACTCTAGTATTCTTATGGATACAGGGAATGTGAGTTCGACGTCTCTGGAGGGCAGTACGTATCAGACAAAGGCGAATCCACTCTTCGATGACAAGAAGAAAAAACCATCCTATATTCGTCCTTCCTCTCTATGTACTGAATCCCAATATCCTAAGGTCGTAGACAATTATGTTGCCAAAACTTATCTTTCTTTTACCAAATTATGTCTATGTGCTGTTGCAATGATTTTGTTCTCCCACGATTTCATGAATATGAAACACATGAACACGCAACACTCCGACCTTGCAAGCGAACCTTCTCTACGACGTCTTGGAATTCTCCCATCTCGCCAAAACCTAAGGTCAAGCGAAAACGTCTCTCGTCGTCAAACGCAAACTCACCTACTACTCGCAAGCCAAAGGCGACCAAAACCGAAGCACGAAAACAACAACCACGTTACCCACGTCAATTCATGTATACGGCGCCAAACATGCAAGCACGAATTAGGAAATATGGGTTAGAAAAACCACAATCCCGCCTAATCAAACAAACGACAAGGGAAAGCTAAATTAGAATCAACACAATCTGATTTAGAATCCACATTTCCCATTAAGCGCATGAAAATTTTACTTGTATCACAAGAATGCCCCGTCAGTAAACGGGGACCCAACATTTGCTAATGATTGCAGGTCTGTCATGTGTGGTATCTAGACTCGGGTTGCTCCACACACATGACGGGGAACAAGGAGCTGCTGAGCAACTTCTCCGAGCGCTATCTCGGAAGGGTCTCCTTCGGAAACAGTCAAATGGCGCCAATTCTCGGAACTGGTGATCTCGTCCATGACAAACTGACGATCAAGGGCATCTCTTACGTTGAGGGTTTGAGCTACAATCTCTTCAGCATTGGTCGTTTCTGCGACAAAGGATACAAGGTTCTCTTCGAATCTGACATCTGCAGCATTATAGATGCCTCGGGACTGCCACTTCTTTCTGGAACGCGCACGTCTCACCTCTACGTACTCAATCTCACGACCTCTCGACCAGTATGCCTTCTCTCTCGGGGCTGCACCCAAGTTGAATGATCTATGGCACCGACGTCTTTCTCATCTCAATTTCAAGACTATCAACAAACTGCGTCAAGATAAACTCGTCAACGGTCTACCCCAACTAACATATCATAAGGAACACCTCTGCTCTGCCTGTGAATTGGGGAAGATGAAGCGATCGTCTCACATATCCAAGGAAACACCGTCCTCTAAGCTAATCCTCGAGCTCTTACATATGGATCTATGTGGCCCAATGCCTACGGCCACACTCGGAGGAAGACGGTATATTCTTGTGATTGTCGACGATTTTTCACGCTACACATGGACGAAACTCATTCGTACAAAGGATGAAGTTCCTGATATAATTATCGAGTTTGTTGTTACGTCCCAAACTCTCCATCAACAGAAGGTTCGGATTATCAGAACTGACAACGGAACTGAGTTTAAGAACAAGAAGCTCAGTGATTTCTATGCCACTCAGGGCATCACTCAGCAGTTCTCAGCTGTGAAGACACCGGAACAGAGGGTGTCGTTGAGCGTAAGAACAGAACACTAGTTGAAGCAGCTAGGACTCTCCTCATCCAATCCGGCCTTCCTCACTCTCTTTGGGGCGAAGCTATTCAAACAGTCTGTTACACGCAGAACCGGGCTTCCATCCACAAGAGATTCAACAGCACTCCATACGAGATGTTGAACAACCGTCGTATACCAGATATATCGTATCTAAGGGTTTCGGATGCCGATGTTTTGTTGCCAATGATCGCCAACATCTTGGGAAGCTTGATCCAAAAGCACTCGAAGGAATCTTTGTTGGTTATTCGCTAAACTCGAAGGCATACAGAGTCTATTTTAAGGAGAAACGATCTGTCATTGAGAGCACAAATGTCACATTTGACGAAAGCGAAGGCGACCTCATGGCTTCTGCTCATATTAGTCCAGAACCAGGTCTTCTACAGTCGTTGACAAAAGGTCAACCTTCAACCGCGGGAACTTCCTCATCTGAGGGCAACTCTGGTGAACTGGATCTCGATCTACTTTTCGAGTACTTCTATCCAGTTCCCAAGACTCCCGCCGCCACCACTGAACCTACCGCTGCACCCACTCCACCTACACCACCAGTTATCGGCAATGACGTCGTCCCTCCAAACTTGGATGCACTCAATCTCAATGAAGACGACATTTTACCCAACCTTGGGAACATTGCTGATCCTGATGATGAACCCTCTCCATCCACTACGGTTGAGATCTCTTCTTCGGACACCGGACCCCAATCTAATGAGCCTCCAATAGACACAAATGCGGCTAGCTCCTCACAGACCAATGTACCACTCTGGACTCGGTCTCATCCTACAGACCAGATTATTGGGGACCTCACATCCGGTGTTTCGACACGTTCGGCTACGATGAATGAAAGTCTGTTTGCTTGCTATCTCAGTCAAGTCGAACCATCACGAGTAGCTGAAGCTCTCAACGATCCCGATTGGCTGATTGCAATGCAGGAGGAAATAAATCAGTTTAAACGTTTACAAGTTTGGGAACTCGTACCACGACCTCGCAATAGATCATTATCGGCACAAAATGGATCTTCAAGAACAAAAAGGATGAAGACGGTGTTGTTATTCGCAATAAAGCAAGACTTGTGGCTAAGGGGTACAACCAACAAGAAGGTATCGACTACGATGAAACTTTCGCCCCAGTTGCCAGGATCGAAGCCATACGAATTTTTCTTGCCTTTGCTGCTCACAAGAACTTTAAAGTCTACCAAATGGACGTGAAGACTGCATTTCTGAATGGATTTCTCAAAGAAGAAGTGTACGTTGATCAACCTGAAGGTTCTTGAGCGAAGAGTTTCCTCATCACGTATATCGACTCTACAAGGCCCTCTACGGACTAAAACAGGCTCCCCGAGCTTGGTCTGACGTCCTTTCAGACTTCCTTGTTCAGTCTGGATTCAAGAAAGGATCTCTGGATACAACTCTCTTCACCAAGCGGAGTGGCCCGGACATAATGATTGTACAGATTTATGTCGATGATATCATTTTTGGATCGACTAAACCACAACTGTGTGAA
This sequence comes from Craterostigma plantagineum, assembly GCA_027422505.1. Classification (NCBI taxonomy): domain Eukaryota; kingdom Viridiplantae; phylum Streptophyta; class Magnoliopsida; order Lamiales; family Linderniaceae; genus Craterostigma; species Craterostigma plantagineum. Next base: position 17,318,710 of record JAPQWV010000017.1, on the reverse strand, counting down.
GAGTTCGCAGAATTGATGAAAGAGAAATTCGAAATGAGTATGATGGGTGAGCTGAACTTCTTTCTTGGTCTTCAAGTAAAGCAACTCCCCAACGGAATCTTCATCAATCAGTCCAAATACATCCATGACATCCTCGAGAAATATGGAATGAAGGATGCCAAGACTGCTGCTACACCTATGTCACCCTCTGGCCGACCCGACGCGGACCCATCTGGTGTTCCCGTTGACCTAACCATCTATCGAGGGATAATAGGTTCTCTTTTGTATCTTACTGCTAGTCGACCGGACATCGTTCTCTCGATAGGAATCTGCGCTCGTTTTCAGGCAACACCAAAGGAATCCCATCTCACTGCTGTCAAAAGGATCCTCCGCTATCTCAAAGGAACACCCAATCTGGGTTTGTGGTACCCCACTCTATCGGACTTCAAACTAGTTGGATTCTCTGACTCGGATTACGCAGGATGCAAGATGGACCGAAAAAGCACCTCTGGACACTTCTTGGGAGGTAAACTCGTAAGTTGGTCGTCTCGAAAACAAAACTGTGTCTCAACTTCATCGACGGAGGCAGAATATGTCGCCGCCGCTAGTTGCTGTTCACAACTTTTGTGGATGAGAACCCAACTACGAGATTTTAATTTTCATGTTGATAAAATTCCCATTTACTGTGACTCAAAAAGTGCTATTGCGATGACGAGTAATCCAGTACATCACTCAAGAACGAAACACATAGATATTCGTCACCACTTCATCAAAGAACATGTCGAACAAGGCACGATTGAATTGCACTACATCACAACCGAAGATCAACTGGCCGATATCTTCACAAAACCGTTGGATGTCAAACGATTCCAACACCTAGTGACTATGTTGGGCATGTTGAATATTCAGTTGTGATCAATCGACCCTACATGAACTTTGATAAAGTGTACATATTTCTTTTTCCACTTCACTTCATTATCTATGTGTCTTCTGAATTATGTCTTTTGAGGGGGAGTTTTCGATTAAGGGGGAGCATCTATTGATTTTCATTATTTAAAACGGGAAGTTTTTCGATTAAGGGGGAGCATCTATTTTTTTCTTCCATTATTTAAAACGGGAAGTTTCTCGATTAAGGGGGAGCTTCTGATTTTTCTATTTATTTTATTAAAAAAAATTGGGTTGAAATTTTAAAGTTTGGTCAACTGAGTCAAAATTGGACCGATTAAAATATTTTGGTTGAATTTCTAATTTTTTTGGTCAAAAAGGGTCAAAATTGGACCAATTGAACCTCAATTGGACCCAACTTTGACCAAACCCGCGAAAATTCAGCTCAGTTGAGGTTTTGACCAAGCCCACGAAATTTCGACCCATTAACTCAAAATTTCGCATATACAGTGACTAAAACCCCTAAAACCCTAAACACTTAACACTTTTTACAATCATAAAATTCCCGAGAAAAATTCAAAATTTTCGCAACCCCCTCTTTCAAAATTTCGCACCCCTCGCATCATTGTCGACGTCCAATCTGCATTCAAAATCCACTTATCTGCATTCTTCGACTTCAAAATCAAGCTTTTTCGGTATGAATACACCTTAAATAATCCAAATATCTGTTCGTCTTATCCTGTTTTGCCCCATTTTAATTAAATCTGTTAGGTTTAATTAATGTTTTCTCGGCTCTAAATCAAACGCATGTTAGATTATTGATGTTTAATACCCTCAAATATGCATTGCCCATCCAATTTCGAGTTGATTGAGTCCAGATTATTGCATTTTGTTTGAGATTTGCGTAGGTCTAAGGCTAAAACATTGCGTAGTTTCGCACGATATCGCACTGTGTTCTTCACCGCGAAAAAAATTCTCAGAAAAATTGCTTTAAAAACGTTAAATTTCGCTGCTACAGTGAGCTAAGCCCCGCGAAACTTTATTTTATCCGAGAAATTTCTTGCGCTACAGTGAGTGAGGTTCCGCGAAAATTTCTCCGAGAAATTACATATGTTAAAATTTTTCTCGCTGCTACAGCATGTTAAGCCCCGCGAAACTTTATTTTCTCCGAGAAATTTCTTATGTTAAAAATTTTCGCTGCTACAGTGACTAAGAAACTTCGAAACTTTCTCCCGAGAATTTACATGTGTTAAAATTTTTTTTCGCTGCTACAGTATGTTAAGTGCCGCGAAAGTTTATCTGAGAAAATCTTTTTCCCTCACGACAAAACTTTCCCTGCTACAGTGAGTTTAGCCCCGCAAAATTCTAATAACACATCACTTCATATTACATATTTTCGCATCTTCACTATTTCGCAACTACAGTGAACAAAAATTTTCGCAGTCCACAAAGCTCTTTACCTCCGCGAAACTTTCATATAACCTGTGAAAATTCTCACGACATGTCTATGTGATATAACTTGCGAAATTTTCCATCACTTGCGAAAATTTTACTCTGACTGCGAAACTTTCTCACGACATGTCTTTGTGTTATAACTTGCGAAAATTTCCCAATACATGCGAAACTTTACACTGAATGCGAAATTTCCATGCTACATGCGAAAATTTCCTTTGAATGCGAAATTTCCCTGTTATATGCACAATTCATGAATAAGACTGAGTGCGAAATTTCCTTTATATCTGCGAAAATGTTCTCTCGACATGCCTTTGTGTGATAATCTGCGAAATTTCTCATTACATGCGAAATTTGACACAAAATGCTAAATTTTCCTCAACATCCCTATATGTTATACTTAGCGAACTTTCTCATCTCCTTTAAAAACATTGTCGATGTTTCATTTGCAATTTGAGGCCACTTCCATCATTTCACCCATGACTTATTTATGTCCACATTCTCACAATTTAATCCATACTAATCATATCACAATTACTGTCAAGCACAGATATGACGGAAAAAGATCAAAGCACAATTGAAGCACTTGAGGTGGCTGCAATCCAACGGGACATTGCTCGCATCGAACTCAACACACGTCTCTATGTCCCACCACCCGAGCAGATCTTCCCACTGAGTCAATGGGCGGCCCTGATTCCCAACAACTTCATGGTGGACCTGCAGAGCTTTCGATGCGATGCCCCCGTCATCATAGAAATCCTCAAAGGGCACCCACTTCGCCACGCCCTCACACATGGCGAGCCAGAAGCACAGGTCTTCAACAATTCTGGCATACACTGCAGATAGCGGGACCACTCCATCTTGCCAAAAACCTATCCGCACAAATTGATCAAGAAACGGTGGTCCTCAATCACAAAATAGTGCAAGAAGTGCTTCAACTCCCCGTCTACTCACCCTATGACCCACTACCAACGCACGATCAACTCATTGAAGACATTGACCGACTGGGCTATCAACCAGATACCAAGAAGAAGAAGGGCCCACTTGTCCTCAGTGAAGTCACCACCCACAACCTACCTCAACCTTGGCGAACACTGTACCTGCTGGTGAACAAGTGCATGTCAGGAAAGCATGCCGGTCAGGACCGCGGAAACCTTCAGATCCTCACCATCCTAACCGGCATCGCCCACAACCGGAAGTACAACTACGCGGACATCATCTGGATGGATCTTGTCGCGATGATCCGACGTCGCGACCAGGAAGTCGCAAAGGGAGTCACTAACCGCTTCATACCTTACATGCGGTAGCTCCCAGCCTTCATCAAACACTTCCGCATGCACTCCACCAGCATTCGCATGCGGCCGGCAGCCGAACACTTCCCCATCCCCACAGTCGAGAAGTTCGCCAAGAAAAACACTCCGGCGAAGGATCGAAACGCTATGATAATTCCGGACGAAGTTCTCGCCTACGCCGACCAGACAAATCCACACGTCCGCGAATATCGCATATCAACCGCCTCATTCCGGGAAAGCCCCAGACCACTATCTTCTGTCCCTACGGAGCAGATCAACCCCACTACTCCCAACCCCGTGACTAGCCAAAACCCCACCACCACCTCCAAAAAGTCCTCGAGTCGCGCCGCATCCTCTTCCACCCGCGCTCCGAAAAAACGGTCGTGAGAGGATGACGTAAGCCGCCCCACGGAGCGTCGATCGAAACAAAAGCACGATCGACCTCCTCAGCCACAGATAAGCCAAGCCGAGCCGAACCAGTAGGTACAGGAGGTGATGTGTTCACCTCCCGAGTAGAAGTCGTGGCATCTGGCTCAACCACGCAAACTACCCCACCAACCCACTTATCTTCCTCTCTACAGGAAGATATTTCATTCCACGAGGAGCCACGTATACCATCGACATCCCACTTGGAGATAGTCGATGTTGAAACAAGCAGTCCCTCGCCTCAGACTGCATCCTTCATGCACCTCGAGTCTAGTGCCCTCACTCCCCATAGTTTCATACGTTTCTAGGACACATACACCTTCCACCGCACCACAGAGTCTTCGTGACTCTGTCAGAACGCTCGGTGATGTCTCTGTGACTGAGAGCGGAAGACCTAGCACGGCCAACATCACAACAACCGTGAGCCTAGGCCATCATACGATTGAGTCTGTCTCATCGATGATGCCAACGGAAAGTCTAGGTGACCCCGTCTTTTCCAGTCCTGTGCAAACGGGCGGCCGATCGGCTATATTCTCCGATTCGGTGTCAGTTGGAGTTCTTCGTGATTCCAACTTGTTAAATTTACCCCAATTCATCACCGAGACCGCGCTAGAGACACGTCTTCAAGAGTTTGCAAAGACTCTTGAGACGTCGATTCGCGATAAAGTCTACGCGCGTCTCGATGCGTCCACCGCCGACAAAGGGAAAGGTGTGGCCCCGGAGACGCCACCACCGACTCAAGATGTGGACGCTGAAGCCATTCTCTCTGCCATCTCCGCGAAGGAGCTCTTCTACCTCCTACGAGCAAGATTCGAGTCGATGACGGAACTCGACGACGAGGAACGGCAGATGAAGAGAATGATGACTCAGCCCATGACTTGCCGCGCTCAGGGCGAGTCCAGCGGGATCAGGCGCGACGATCAAGACGATGATCAAGATCGCCGCGAGGGGAGAATAGGCAGCTAGGCCAACAATCCCAAGGACTCACTCACTCGACGCCGTCCTCCTCCTCCGGGCCTGAAACAACGCCCGTAACAGAAACCTCACACCCCACTAGCCAAATCACCCTCACCACCATCCACTACCGTCTCCAAAACTCTAATCGTCACATCGACGTTAGAGACCACCCCCACACCGTCTCCACTTACAGTCTCCGAACCTCTAACTATCACATCGATGTTAGAGGCCACCACCACACCTACACCACCCGACACCCAATCATCCTTGCCAAAACCATCACCACAACTTAACCACCAGAATCTCCACCACAACCATCCCCACAATCCACAAACTCTTCCGACGCAACACCCTCGCCACCACACAGCGACACTCCTCTCAACACCGACCCCAACGTAGCTCCCGAGACGTCTACTGCGCACAGAACGAGATCGAAGCCTACATCTTCAACGATGAATGGCTGTACACACCCGTCGATGCAGTAGCAGCCAGGAAGCTGGTGGAAAATGCTCGACGTCTGCTGATGGAAGCCTCACTAACGCTGATCAACACAGCAGACAACGAGGACGGAGAGGAGTACGACGCTGAACCGGCCGAGCTTGAGGACATCCTGCAATTCCAAGCGCAGCAAACTGAGGCCCCTGCTGCTCAAACGGATGTACCCACGGTGGATATACCGGAAGCACCGTGGGAAAACAAAAAGATCACCGCACCGTTTCAAGAAGAGATCAGGAAGAGGATCTGGCGACGCAAGGAGCAGATCATCACCACCTTCGACGAGTATGAGCTGATGAACATCCAAAGTTGGAGCGAGAGAAAGAAGCAACTCTATCGATGGAGCCTTCTGTGCCACAAATGCACAAATAGGACGCTATCCGATGAGGAAAACATCGCTCAGGAAATGAGTCGGGCCCCCATCTGCAAAGTCACTAACCTCCGCCAAGAGTCCAAAGGACCTGTCCATTACCCAGTATTCACGGTAATGAGGCAGGATTAGAGCTACTGTGAAGTCAGTGAGGCGGACTTCAAGTTTCTGTGCCTGGGCGACCTGTACAGCATGCTGGAATCCATGAAGCAGTTCAGACTCGTCCTCAGAAGTTCTGGACATCTCATACGTGCTGAACCGGTCACCATGGATATGTGGCTATCAAACGCCACATGCTCCGACAGGTCAGATTCTTCGCCACCCACGATCTGCAGATGGCGGTGGAGCACAACCTGAAGAAGGTGAATCTGACTCGCCCATCTTTCAAGAACGCGGACGACTACCGAGAGGGCGATGTGATCGACGGAGACGATCAGGCGGTCGCCTACTCGAACTATAAGGGAAAGATGAGGATGCTGCGCTGCTCTGAAGTGGCAAAGTTCTCGGATGGAACGCTCACCATCATCCAAGACAAACTAATGAAGATCTGCCGCATACTTTCAGAAGAAGATCCTCTCTGCCGATCCAAGTTCGCGAAGCTCATTGACGCTATAGCTAATCGATTGGTACTTCGAAGGAACCTTCGCGCCTTCGAGTTCAAGCTAGGGCTTTGCGACACATTCACACGCTAATCCACCACCGCTACGCTCAAGATTCAAGACTCCCAACAATTGACACAAAGGGGGAGATTGTTAGGATATTTAATTGATTGTGTCAATAGTTTAAGTCTTGGGATTAATTTTGTAATTATCTTTAGCTTGGGCTTTAGACAAGATTGTAATTAATTAATATTTAGTGATTGGGCCTTAATATACCTAGGGTTAATGTGGTATATAAGGTGTTACCAACTCACTTTTGAAAGTAATCAAAGATCAAAGGCTTATCCAAATTTTTCACACACTACACACACTCAAAGGTGAGAATACTCCCTTTTCATTCCATTAAAGCCTCTTTGATTCCTTGTTTGGTGCATTCGGGACCAACAATTTGGGTCTTTCGTCGTTCTTTAAATTTGACCCGCTTTCGTCTGTCGTATGTTGCGGCTCTCCATTTTCCGTCAATAATTGCCTTCTTGATCTTCGCCATGTTTGCCATCTTATCGTACTCGTCTGTCACTAGTTTTCCTTCTTGGACCGCCTTTTCCCTTCGGTTCGGTTCTTTGGCGATGTAATAAGTATCCTCGTATTTTTCTTTGATCCCTGTGACGCAGTCCTTCAAGCTCGTCACCTCGTAGTTAAAAATTGGATTGCCGGCTTCTTCGCGCTTCTTAACAAGCTCCTCATCCGCGATTTTTCTGTGGGTTTTGTTATGCTCAATGTTCTTCGGTATAGTGTCCAGATATTTCGCCTCCGGTGGCTTGGCCTTCGTCAGCATCTCGAAGGTCTCCTTCATGTCAGTCGCCTCTTCTTCCTTCGTAATCGAGCTATCTTTCACCAGCTCGACTGTCGTCGCGATCTCGTCCTTCTTCAATTTTCCGGCGAGCTCGTACTTTGTTGCTGGTTCGGCTCCTCAAGATATTCATGTAGGGCTCAAGGTTGTTTCTCGCCTTGATCCACTTCTTCACCTCCATGTCTTTCTGACGCGCTTTTTCCTTCTTAACGCGCTCCATCTCTTTTGGGTTGACCTCATTAGGTTCCCCGATCTTCTGTTTATTGACTTCTTCGCCAGTCTTTCACAGGACCTCCGTCATGGCTTTATGCGCGACCATCTTGTCACGCTCATGTGTCTCTCCTCGCTTAGCTTTTCAGCATGCTGAGGAGTTGGCTTCTGTGGCGACCCTACTTTTCTAATTAGGATTAGTGGCGGATTTCCGCAACGTAAGCCGCGGAAGGCCCGTCTAATTAAAATTTTTTCCTAAAATAATATATACTAATATAAAAATCCGTCTACATCGTTATCTCTGTACACGGCCGAAGCCCCAAAAATATCAAAAGAACAAAAAGTCCTAAAGACGCTCCACAGGTCTTCATCCATGTACCGCACCGCCCTCAAAAGTCCGTGGAGCACCGCCACCAGCCGCCTCAGTCTTGACGCGCATCAGCGTCAGACTCAGTACCTACAATACGTAAACACTGAGCGATTTGCCTAGTAGGTGAATAAAATGCGTGTATGCAAGTGTGCACTCAACCCCAATCCCAATATCTCACAACATGATATAATGCACACTCTTCTTTTTCCCATATTCTTATTTCACACAACACAGGGCCCTAGGTTAGGCTCGACACCTCCGCGCGCAATAGACTACTGGGAGGCCACCCCCAAGTCTCGCGGCGAGCTACGCCGGTAGTGCACTGATCGATCACGTCAATGTCCTCCTACCAGGTCGTATATCTCTCGCACCAATCAACAAGAAAACCCCATCCGGCGGTATGCACCTCGAATCGATCACGTCCGAGTAGACAGATCGATCACGTCTGTCTCCGCCAGGTGCCCAGTGAGCCCAACCTCGACTCCTCTAAGAGTCACCAATCACAAGCATCTCTTTCTACCCCGTACGTCAATATCTCATATCATTACCGTCACCCTACGGTACAACCATCTCTCGCTCTAACGTGATATGCACGTGCCATGCATATAAAAATATCATAAAACATGATTTATATAAAACGTACGAAAAACACATAAGTCACGTAAATCACATAATCACATGAAACACATAATTGTGTTTACGTATTGTAGATGGATAATCCACCTATCTCCCCTCCCGCTACAGCCAAATAGAAGGTCTGGCGTAATCCCTAAATATTGATCCTCTGAATATAATAAATATTACCATATTAATATATATTTATTAAGTCACATAAATTTTGTGAATAATAAAATTATCAAAACCCTAAAATTTATGAAAACCTAAAAATTAATGAAGTTTCTAAAAATAAATAAACCCTAGAATATTGAAAACCTTAGGCAGAATTCTAAAATACCGAAAATTTCCTTGTAAATGTCGAGAGTATTGATAATGTCGAAATCACAGTTTTCGAAATCTTACCAATGTCGAGAATAATTATATGTCGACATCTTACCAATGTCGAGATCTTTTGTCTAAATCTTACTAGTGTCGATAACTTTACTAATGTCGAAATCATATAAATTCGACGTCTTATTATATCTCGAAGTCCTATAAATGTCGAGATTTCATAATCATGCTTATAAAATGTCGAGACCTATTCCTTGAAAATGTCGACATCTTTATAGAATGTCAAGAGTTCTTCTACACAATGCAACATGTATACTCGAGACATTATACATGTCGAGATCTATATAGGCTTATCGAAATCTTACTGAATAATTAATGTCGATATTCATGTCAACTAATGTTATAGTATCGAATCTATTACTTCATAAACGTGAGTGTTAACTCAAGGACTTTAGAATTCCTAAGCATGTTAATCTTCAAACAGAACCCATGAAACCTCTAGTTCATTTCGAAGACTACTGAATCTATACCATTCTATCAAAATTACATAACCTATTTAATAATACTTAAATCGTGGGTATTTTTAATTAAATTTTTTAAAAAAAATAAACATTAACAAAATAAACGGAGAAGCAAAAGTATTAATAAAATAGGTATCTTCGTACTCCACTCGTACTCTGGGAGTACGATTTACGGGCCCAGCTGGCGCGTGCGCCTACCTGGACTAACTCGTACTCCCAGGATACGAATTAGTAATTCGTACTCTGGGAGTACGAATTAAATCTGGTTTATAACAAAACCCTCGCGACGAACTGAAACGACGAAGACGACGACGAAGCCGACGAAGACGACGAAGACGACGCCGAACTGCTGCCCGCCGCGACCGCCGCGATCCCCGACGCCACGCCACGCCGCGCCCGACTGAGACGCGACGCCCCGACGCCACGCCCGCCGTCGCTGCCCCGCCCGCTGTCGCTGCCCCACGCGCCGCTGCCCCGCCCGCTGTCGCTGCCCCGCCCCCCGTCGCTGCACCGCCGCTGCCCGTCGCTGCCCCACGCCCGCAGCCCCGCCCCCGTCGCTGCCCCGCCCGCCGTCGCGGCCCCGCGCCCGCCGCCCGTTGCTGCCCCACGCCCGCCCCCGTCCCTGTGCCCCGCCCCCTGCCGACGCTGCCCCGCCGCTGCCCCACGCCCGCAGCCCCGCCCCCGTCGCTGCCCCGCCCCCCGTCGCTGCCCGCCGCTGCCCGTCGCTGCTGCCGCTGCCCCGCTGCTCCGCCCCCCGACGCCCCGACGCCACGCCCGCAGCCCCGCCCCCGTCGCTGCCCCCCCCCCCCCCCGCCGCTGCCCCACGCCCCGTCTTTCCCCCGCCCAGACGACGTCGTACACGCGAGTAGTTTGGGTACCCGTTATGATTCGAAAATCAATTTTTTGTGTTAATTTCATCATATCAAATGCTTTTATTGATTGTCGATTTGTTTCATTAAATGTAGAATGGATTTGGATGCTTGTTACGGGCCTATTGATAGTTCGGTGTTGACGATGCAGTCAAATCACCGTAGTAGGGACTTATTATTAGATCCGAGTGTGATAGATAGTACTATTAAATGTAGGTCGTTAGAAAATGTTGTGTGGGGTACTAGAGAAGCACCGAATATCTTACACGGTCGCTTATTAGGAAAGTTGAACGTTATGGGTCTATACAGCGTCTATGGCACATCATCGTCGTCATTCTCGTCGTCCTCGTTGGGATCAGGTAACTCGGATAAAAGTGGATCCACATAATCCGCCTCTGAATCACTAACATGAACGTCTTCCTCGAGTTCTGGCACGACTTCTGGCTCCGATTCTAACACGGCTTCCGGCATATTGAATGGAACATGCCCCGACATCTCCAAAGAGACATTACTGAACCCTGCCGTAACTGAGGCAATGTCGGGAAAATCCGTACAGGTGTAACTCGAAGAACCAACTTCAAAATTTCGATGAGGCTCTTCGTTCAAATCAAAGTTTGGATTTTCAACTGTTTCAACAAAAACCTCGACACAATTGTTTTCTGAATCGGGATGTATGAAAAATTGTAAATCGTTGTCGTTGGAGATTTGAAAAAGCTGATGAAAATGGCGGGAATGTTGAAAGTATTCATTTTTGGCATGGATAGTCAACGAACAACGACTGCTATCAGCACCCGTAATTTCGAACAACAACGAAATAAACTCGGAAAAACTGGTGGTGCGACGAATTCGCCTATACCCAACAGGGCGGATACTATATTTGATGGTATCATCAGATGATTGAATTATATTGCCGCCGAAATATACTATGACTTGTACGCGACTCGACACCATTGTTTGAGTTATTAATATAAATGTTGAGAAGGGCTAATGATATACGAGTCGTTCTGGGGAGGGGGGATTTATAGGAACTTAAATCGTATCCTGGAGATACGAGTTAAGTAACTCGTATTCCGGGCATACGAGTTACGTGAATTATTGTAACTCGTATTGGTCGGCCACATAACGTAACTCGTATCCTCAGGATACGAGTTACTGTCTCGTATACTGAGAATACGAGATAACGCGCCATGTCATTGCCATGTCAGGGTCAGCGTGGTCAGCAGGTAATTCGTACTCCTAGAGTACGAATTACTAACTCGTATTTCCCAGATACGAGTTACGCCGACGTGTCGGGTCAGCGGGTCAACGCCCGAACGTAAGTCGTATTCTGGGAGTACGAATTACTAATTCGTACTCCTAGAGTACGAAATTCTCTATTTTATTAATGCCGTTTATTTTGTTAATGTTTGTTTTTTTTTGTTTATTTAATTAAAAATACCTAAATCGTGTGTATATATATATATATATCATGTAAAAGCATATACTACCGAGATTAAATCAGCTACAAGAGTCATGATTAAATCTTGACGAACTAGGGTTTCCCCAAACATGGCAACCCACGAAATTATTTAGAATCCTCACTTAGTCACTAGATCAGTATATAACTTCATGGAAAATGATTTAGATACACTATGTTCAAGAAATATACCTTGCTTAAATTGTCGAATTGTTATTCCTTGCTCAAGTTGTCGAATTGTTGGTTTTAGGGAGTTGAAGTGCTTTAGTATTCTTTCTCCTCTTCCTCGTATGGTTTCTTTTGTAGGTATTAGAATTTCGTTTTTAACTCACAACTAAGGATATACACTATAATAAAGTTCTCGAAAATGATGTTGATTAGATAGTTTGGTAAATGGCGAATTTTACCTTAGGGTTAAGCAATCTCATGTTTATCTTATACTTTGGGCTTGTGGGCCTTATTTTGAAGTTTATTTAAACCCTATCAACTATAACCCAAGCTTGATTTACCTTAACCTATTAGGTTTTATTTAGCTCCTAGGTCAGTTTCGAATTTTATTTGAACCCATAAAAATTAATATTCTTGTTTCACAGTTTAAATTTCTTTATCAAGCTTCATAATCCACCATATTACACATTTACTTATCTAAAATCCCGTATTAAATTTTTAGGGGTATTACAGCTTCTTTATCGTCTCTTCATCAGCATAATCGTCTTTCTTTGACACTGTCTCGTATGTCTCTATAGATTTTACATTCTCCTTGTAGGCATTATCTTTAGCCTTCTCCGTCAATGCATGCATGGCGTCGTCGACCTTGCTTTTCACGTCATCGGCATTTTCCGATGTCCTCACGTCGATCTCCTCGACTTTCTCAGGTGGTTGTCGTGGCGGCGTTTCTTCATACACCTCCTCTTTCTCGAGCTCTGAGGGCTCCTCCTCGTAGGGAGGTTCCGTTGGTGGAGTGGCGGTGGATACTTCACGAGTAATATTTTCTTTTATCACTTCAACGGCTGCTTCAGCCTTTTTCTCTTCTTTCAAGGCTTCTTCGGCCTTTTGGAGATTTTTTCTCCTTTTCTGTGGCTTCACAGGCGTCTTTCTTTGACGCTCCGCCTTCTTTTTCCTTCGCGGCTATAACCGGTGGTTCATCTTTTTTCTTTGCACCCACTGGTTTAGGCTCATCAGCGTAGTCTCTGTCACTCTTTCTCTCTACGCCGCGAGGCTCGTACAGGTTCGTCCTTAACGTTCTTCTCGTCCTCCTTCATCGTCTCAAGTTCGCCCTGTTTTTGTGGCTGAACTTGGTTGGTGTAATCAGCGCCTTTGTACGCTTTCTCCAACAGATCCCAGGCTTCCTTGGCTTTTCTCGTTGCGCCTATCACTCTGAAACCGGTAAAATCTAACGCCTCGTAGATGACGAGGAGCGCGAGGCCATTTTCTTTGACGGCGGCTCCCAACGTCTTCCGTCGCGACCTTGTATACCCCGTCGTATCGGGTGAATATCCATCTTCGACTATTTTCCATAAGCCTTGCGATTTGAATAGAGCTTTCATTTCGACGCTCCACCTTCCGTAGTTATTCTCGGTGAGTTGCGGGATTAACATGTGGGCATATAATATCCGCTTCCACACCATCGGCACCATCGGCTCTGTCGGCTCTGGCGACATCATCGGCTCTGTCCGCTCCGCTAACACCTTGGCTCTGATACCAGTTTGTTATTTTATTTTTTTAAGATCGAATGACGAGAATAAAAAACTTGGCAACTCTTTTCGTATTTCTTTTCTTCTACACGTATAACACTTCATGTTTTTTTAGCTCATTCACAACTCACGTATCATGGCATTTTGTGCCTTCTATTTCTTTTCTTCTCCCCCCCCCCCCCCCCCCCCCCCCCCTCTCTACTACAGATGCATATATTTAATAGTACATAGTAGATGGGAAAGATATCACGGCATTGAATACTACGCATGCGCATATCTTCATTTGGTCTAAGATAAGATATCTTATATGACTTTTCTTTGTTGTGATTTTCAAACTTGATCTCTTTTTAATTTCTTCGGTTTTTTATTTTTCTCTTGGTCCCGCTTTGAGATTATTAGCTAACAAAAGTATAGTAAAGTAGACGATACGTGATACGAGGCTCTAAAGTCAAGAATCAATATAACTGAAGATATACTGCTTGAAGAGGAAGGAGGATGCAAACCATTACTTGGTGTTACAGACATCAAGAGGAACTACAAACAAATGGCCCTAGGTTGGGGAGAATTCATTTTATTTTATTTTTTTGTTTGAGAGTTGAGACTTGAAACGAGTCTCCTAATCAAGTAACTAGTTGACCACCGAAGCGACTGTAGGTCGAGGATTCTGATGCAAGAGTATTCTTCAACGTAATTCGAATCGCTACGAAGAGCCATCAACAAATGAACAAGACGTTGTTCTTCCCTAGGAGAGATATACGGTGCAAACGCTCGTAATTCCATCAATTCTGTAATTACTAATTGATCACACCTTTTGCATAACATTCTTGAACACTCGTGTTGTTTCATTGAAGAGATCAAATGTCAATCTCCAAGTAATATTGCTTTGGCAATGTTTGACTGCATATATAACTTTTCCAAATTATCCTAAGACTTTTTTGTTGGTTCATACGCAGCTAACTGTACACCTCCATTGCATTACAGAGTTATTAATTCACGTGAATATCTTTTTTGCAACCCGAACAACTAACCTTTGCTCAATTGGTTGGGTCATGTTACTCCAAATGGAGATCATGAGTTTGAACCTACTTAAACTCCTTCATTATCATAATATGTGGACTTGGGACGAGACATAGAGGCTACAAAAGTTAGTCTTGCTTGAATTCAGGACCATTCCATAGCCGACAATAAGGTTTTGATGCTTCAAACTTAATTTAGTCTGATTGTGAGACTTACACATGGGCATTGTCTGAGAATACCTCCTAATAGAAAAAAAATCCAATTATTATGTGGTTTTGTAATACAACTTTACGCAAAATTTAACTCAGACTCCCCCTCTCTAATACCCATCTCCTCCTTCTCTCTAGGTTTTCTCCATCCCTACTCCCATTCCTCTGTTAATGGAGGTTGGTTAGTTCTCTTTGTTTTCTTCAATTTTTGTAGTTTTTCTCTCTCCTATTTTTCTTCTCGTTTCTCTCTACGAGAGAGTCTTCTCTTGTAAGAGTTAACTTTCTCTTTATGAGAGTTTCTTTCCGAAAAATACGAGATTTTGAAGTTGAAGACAAAAAAGTTAAGTAAACAATACTATGAATCGGGTCATCAATAGGAATCATCATAGTCGTGGAGTTTTAGACTCAATTTATAATAGGTTCTATATTTTTTTTGGTTCCATGCTTAAATACTTGTTTTCTTTTTTATTTTTGTTCCCTTTTCTTTTGTTGTGGATGGTTTCTCTTTCGAAAGAGAACTCCTCCATATTCGATGTTCGTTGTATTTAGAGGCTCTTGCCGAGCAGACTAATTAGCTTTGTATCGTCCTTTATAAATTTAAGTATTGTTTGGAGCAAAAGAGAGAACTTCAGGCAAAGATGTTGATTCCAGAATATTGACTAGATGAATTTTACTTCCTACAAAATGAGAGGAATGGAAGCTAAAGCAACAAAAGAGCAATTGAAAGGAATCTGCTTTGATCACAGAGAGTGAAAATATATATAGAAAGTTTTTTGCTCTTTATTTAAAATATATCTATATGATAAATTCAAATTTGGTGTACAATTTTTATAAGAAATTGAAGTAGACAAATGGATTTTTATTTGGAAAAAAAAAAAGAATCGTGATAGCTGACAGATTTAAATAAGCATCATAGGCCAAGTTTCTTTGTTACGAAAAGAGCATATTCCAAGTATAATCTCTTTCCCACCATACTCTTAAAATATACAAAAGTGACAGACGATATTATTCAAACCAGACAAAATAATTTAAAGCTAATGGAACAAAAACCTCGATAGAGGTTAAAGCGTCCAATACAATCTGGTAATAATCAAAGAGATGCAACAAAATGAAACAAATCACCTCACTTTGTTTCTATATTGCCTCAAGAGCCTGAAGAATGTCAGCTTTCAAGTCTTCAAAGTCCTCAATTCCAAAACTAAAACGAACCAAGTTGTTCATTATACCATACTTGGCTCTCTCTGCCTGCGGCAGATCCCTGCTTGATAAAATAACCATAATCAACTCAAAGTTGTAATTATTACCACTAATAACGAGTTATTCGATAATTTGAGACCCACCAATAAGACATTATAGCTGGCTGATCAACAATGCTTTCACAGCCACCGAATGAAGGAGCTATATATGGTATTTTGAGCGAGTCGACGAACTTTGCAGTGGCATATAGGTCTCCGTCGACCTACACCAATGTTGTTGATTTGCTGATGAAAAGGAAGAATGAAACAGATAAACAATCGAAAGTGCAGACACGGAGTATACTAACCTCAAAACTAACAACTCCACCAAAGCCACTCATCTGCCTCTTTGCAAGGTGGTGTTCAGGGTGGCTTTTGAAGCCTGGATAGTAAACGCGCGTAATCTGCAAGTTTAAGTCAAACCCGCCGATTATTAGATCACATATCAAATAAATTATTAAGGAGAGAGAAAATGAAAAGGAAGAGATATGACCATGACCCAATTGAGTATGCATGTCTGTACCTTTGGATGTGCCTCTAAAACTTCGGCCATCCTTTGAGCAGTAGTGTTTTGTTGCTGTACACGTAGATGCAGCGTCTTCATGCCTCTTATGATCAGATATGCAGCATTCTGATCAGACATGGTTTAAAAATCACATATTTAGGACAAGCAACGGGAAGAAAAACAAAGCCATGGCGTTATAAAACCAAGCCAGGGATTCAATCTCAAAGAGCATCATCCCATGGGGTAAATCTTTCTACGGATAACTCACAGGATTTAGAGTACCGCCCAGAATATGATGCAAGTTACGAACGGCTGACACCAACTTCTCAGGGCCACTTACTGTTCCCGAAAGAACCTGTATGCAAGAATGAGTCCATTTTAATGCGAAGATGGGTCATGAACAGTTTTACAGCCAAAAATTGATTAAAGGTTCATAACATACATCATTGTGGCCTGCAATGTATTTGGTACCAGAATGAATAATGATATCAGCTCCATGAGCCAGGGCTTTCTGGTTAAGTGGGGTTGCAAAAGTCCCATCAATGCACACTAAGGCTCCTTTGGCATGGCAAAGCTTAGAAAGCAGTTCAATGTCAACACATCTCAGGAAGGGATTTGTGGGAGATTCTGTGATAAAAAGAGTGACCTGCAGGGAACATTTTTATGCTATTTTTATCAGGTGTTTTAGCCAAAGGAACAAACAATGGCAAATGAAAAGCACAAGGAGAATTTCTACAAGGTTTACTTACGTTGTGGTTCTCTAAAGCAGACTCCAGATCATCCACGTTAGCAGGATCAATAACAGTAGCCTGCAGTATTGCCATCACAGATAAAGATTTCGAAAGTGAAAATCTGAATCAAACAATATTTTGTTTTCCTGAAGTTTTGTGCCCTTTTTGTCATCATCCCACATAAATTTGTTTCAGGAATAGATAAAACGACCGGAAACACAATCAAAATGACTTGATATAGAATGCTCATTGCTCATCATAGATTTCGATGCTTTCCGACCAATAGAAGGAACAGAAGTAGAACTGCAGGGAATGAACGTACAGATATGCCCATTTTGGGAAGGAAATTCTCAATAAATATCCTAGTCCTTCTGTAACAGTCAGTGGTTGTGACTATGTGCCCACCGGCAGGGACGAGTGCCATTAACATGACAGTGCTCGCACACATTCCAGAAGCCATTACAACAGTTGATTCAGCCCCTTCAAGTGCACTGGATGTGAAGTATCAGCACACATAATGAGCTCACAACTTATAAAAGTTTCAAGAAAGTAAAGAAGAGTACCGAAGAATATTTAACCTTATCTTCTCCTCTAAAACAGTAGTAGTGTAGTTCCCATAGCGCCCGTATTCGTAACTTGCACTTCTTTTCTCCTGCGAACAGATCAGGTTGATCATCAATTTGTCATGTAAAACACACCAAATGAAATGACAAAAAAAAAAAAAAACCTGATGCAAGCACCTACAACCTGGATCAATTAGTCCAATATATATTATAGAATAAAGATCGAACCATACAAACAATTAGTCTTCAAGATATTACTAAATATACCTTAAAATCAATAAGATCAGCAGTTTTCTTGAAGAAATAAGCAGATTGTTGACTACAGGAGTAGTTATTGCATCAGTAGCAATGCCACGACCCAACCTTTCACCTGCAAAATGAGTTAATGAGCATTCATATGCATACCTTCCGGCAAGTGCCACGCCCACCAAATTGCTAGAGAACATTAAACAGGTCATAATGTTCAACTACCAAAACCATAATCAGCAATACATGAAAAACAAACACAGATACGTTCATTAATAGACTACGCCACAACATGCAGTTGGTTCAGCTTATTCTAACCAAACGACAACAGAGAGAAAAAAAAATCCACTTAGCATAAACAAAAAAAATACACATAGCATAACCAACAAGCAGACCGATGCAACAATAAATATTGGAAGGGCTATCAAGATCAATCGTGCAAAAGAAGTACCAGCATGAATAGCGATGCTGCCATCGGAATTCAAAAAAGGAGCGTATTTGAACGCCGGCGAGCTTTCAATCTGTACATCCTCGCCCTCGCAACATAAATCAACGCCGGAGGCCTCTATCTCGACCTCAACCGGCGTTATTGCCGCCGCGTCGACAGCGTTAGCCGCCGGAGGCGTTGAAGAAGCCGCCGGATTCTTGTCCGACCACGACGCCGCGACGATTTGAGCAACGCCGATGTTGCTGCAGTTACGACGAGCCTTGGTGCTAAGCTGGCGCACGAAATTAGGAGGAAACCTTAAAATGAGAGACGACAATCCATGGCCGGCCGACGAACCTCGCAGGAGGATCGACGAGACTCGGGGTTTATTTCCGGCGGAGAAGGGAATCTCCGCCCGAGAAAACTCGGAATCTGAGCGGCACTCAAAGGACGGTAAAGTCCTTGCAAAGCTGGAGACGGCCATTACTAGGGTTCGTTAGATTAGGAGAGAGGTTTAATAGATTTGTGTGATATTTCTTCAATTTATAGCGTCGCAAAAAGAATCTTATTTTTTCAGCTTATTCTACAAATGGTAAGAGTCCTACTATTCACACCTCCTACACCCCATATACCACTCTTTACATCACAAACACTTGATTTTTGTAACAATAATTTTAAATATCACATGATTCAACAAATATTAACTTATATTCCATCTAATAAATAATATTAATTACATGGACTAATCAAAAATTATTAATTAAGTCATTTAACCAATGACATATTTAGAACTAGCAAAAATGCTCTCGGCCCTCGGGCCGAGGGCCCACCAAAGCGACGGGGTGAGCTGCCATTTCTCAAGAAGCCCGTGCGGGCGGCAGGCCCGCCAAATATCAAAAATATTTTTTTAAAAAATGAATATATAAAATAATTATATAGGTTTTTTATATTTGTTGAGATCCCATTTTTCATTTAATCAAATTTAATAACATAAATAATTTTTTATTAAAGAATATAAATTAATTAGGAGCAATTCAACTTCATTAGTTTATTTAATGTTTTTTTATATAATTTATTCATTTTTATTTTTTAGGATGGGCCGGGCCCACCAGGCCCACTACCCACCAGTAGGGCGGGGCGGACTGCCATTTGTTAGGCCCGTCAGAGGGCAGCACCCGCAGCAGGCCCGCCAAATATCATAAAATATTTTATTTAAAAAATTAATATATAAATGAATTATATAGGTTTTTATATTTTTGAGATCCAATTTTAATTTAATCAAATTTAATAACAAAATAAATTTTTAGTAAAGAATTTAAATTTGATTAGGAGTCAACTTCATTCGGTTATTTTAATGTTTTTTCTTTTTTTTTATAATTTTTTTTCGTTTTCTTGGACGTGCCGGGCCCACCGACCCACTGCCCGCCAGTAGGGCGGGGCGGGCCTTCATTTACCATGCCAGCCAGATGGGAAAATTTGTCTTTTTTAATCGACAAGTATTTATTTAATATTACTTTACATATTACTTAAATTATTAACATTAAACTCTTTTTTTCCTTTTTATATGGCATATGTACTTGGTTAATAATTAATGTTACTCCACATATTAATAAGGGGGTACAAATAGAAAAAAGGTCGGTGCCAATAGAATTACCCAAACGGTAATTATGAGGATATTATTGACTTTTCATCTCCATATCAAATCTCCGTTAAAAATATTTTGTTGCTACTTAATTAAAAAAAATTGATTGGTGTTTAGTTGATCTTTTTAATGGTTTCGATTAAGGGCGACCATTTGATTAAAAAATTGATTGGTGTTTAGTTGATCTTTTTAATGGTTTCGATTAAGGGCGACAATTTAAATTTAAAACAATTTAAAAGAAACATTATCAAAAATTCTGTTGGAATCAGACAGTGAAACTTCTTCGAATGATGAAAACAATATCATCGAAGATAGTTCATCGTCAGAATCTGAAGAATGTCAAAATTGTCAAATAGGACAATCTTGTGCTAAAAATATTGAAAGCTCAGAATCTGAACCAGAAGATGATAATTTATACCAAATTATTTCTCAATTTCAGGAATTAAATGTTCTTGACAATAATCTTCTCGAAATGTTAAAACAAACAGAAGACCCAGATTTAAAAAACCATATAATCACAATATTAATTCAAAAAGAGGAAGAAACTTCAAAAGAGGTTATTCCTAAAACTGAACCTTATAAAATGTCCGAAGTAATGAAATTACTTCAAAATAAAAATAAATTTAAGAATGAATTTCCTGTTAATATTAAAGATTTAACAACTGAAATTTCAAATCTTAAAACTGAAACTAAAAATCTAAAATTAAGTCATATTGACTTAGAACGAAGATTTTCTAAATTAGAAAAGGGAAAAGAAAAAATTGAAGAATTAAAAAATTATGAAGAATTTTCTAATATTTCTTTAAATGATAAAGACGATAATTTCCTCTCAACACTTGTAGTAATAACTTCGCAAAAATGGTTAGTGAAAATATCACTACTCATTGACGGAAATTTTCAAAAGAATTTGATTGCACTAATTGATAGTGGAGTAGATTTGAATTGTATTCAGGAAGGAATAATTCCTACACAATATTTCCATAAAACAACACATTTTCTTAGCTCTGCGAGCGGAGAAAAGTTGCAAATTAATTATAAAATTCCTAAGGCCTATATTTGCAAAAATAAGGTCTGTATTCCTACTTCATTCTTGTTAGTCAACAATATCATGAACCAAGTAATTCTTGGTACTCCATTTCTTAGGAAAATATTTCCTATAAAAAATATTGATGAATATGGATTTAAAGGAAGCTTCGATAACAAAGAAGTATACTTTGAATTCATTACTGAACCTTTTTCTAGGATTCTTAATAAAATTAAGGATTCTATTCTTATTAAAGCAAAAGAAAATCAGGTAAATTACCTGAAACAAGAAATCAGTATACTTACGATTGAGGATAAACTCCAAAATCCTAAGTTACAAGAAAAGATAAAAATTCTACATAATGAATTTACGCTACAAATATGTAACGATTTACCTAATGCTTTTTGGAATAGGAAAAAGCATATTGTTACATTACCTTATGAGGATGATTTTAGTGAGAAAAATATTCCCACTAAAGCTCGTCCTTGTCAGATGAATTCTGAACTTCTAGAATTATGTAAAAAGGAAATAAATTCTCTTTTACAGAAAGGTTTAATAAAACCTTCAAAATCTCCTTGGTCGTGTACTGCCTTTGTTAGGAAATACTTTGTAGTGTTCAATTTCATTGTATTATCTTTGTTGATTTGCTTTATTAAACTTTTGGCTAGTTCTTAGTTGGGTTAGTTCTTAGTTATTCATGTAATGGGCCTTCACAAGAGGCCCACCTATTATATACCAACTTGTGGTATAAATAGGAAAACCCTAGCACATAGTGCGGGTGCTTGTGTGTGTAGATAAAAAAACATATGTTAGAGTGAGAGAGCCTCCTCAAGAACACCACCAAGCCCCACGCCCGTTCTCGATTCCGATCTATTACGCGTGTTTAATCCGTCCGAAGTTGTTCGTTTGTGTAAAACTCGGACCAACAATTGGTATCAGAGCCCAACGCGACCGGAGTTGTGTGTTTTAAGCAAGATTTGAGTGAAAAATTGCTTGAAAATATTGTTCGTCACTTTCAATTTTTGGGCGATTTCGACCTCGATTTGTTGTTTTTAGACATCCCAAAGGTTGATTATGTGTTTAGGAATGTTTTTCTGAAGTTTTGGAACAAGTTTCGTCGATTTTGAGTGAGATTTGAGCGAAAACGAGCCATTTTTCTGGTAAAAGTCGCGCAGCCTTTGCAACAGTAAACTGTTCTTGGCCGAGATATTTCATAGCCGAGAAATTTTTTCCCAGGCTGAGAAATTTCGAAACCGAGAAACTTTCTTTCTCAGGCTGAGAAATTTCGAAACCGAGAAACTTTCTTTCTCAGGCTGAGAAATTTCGAAACAGAGATTTTTTTTTCAGGTTGAGAAATTTCGAAACCGAGAAATTTCCTTTCTCAGGCTGAGAAATTTCTATCCGAGAATTTTTTTTTCAGGCTGAGAAATTTTCGAAAACGAGAAATTTTTTTTTTGCAGGCCGAGAATTTCTTAGCCGAGAAAGTTTGCCTGAGAAAATTTCGCTGGCCGAGAAACTTTCACTGCCCGAGAAATTTTATCAACCTGAGAAACTTTCGCTGCCCGAGAAATTTTGCTAAACTGAGAAATTTTTTCAAATCCGAGAAATTTTGCAAAACTGAGAAATTTTTCAAATCCGAGAAATTTTCTAAAACTGAGAAAAATTTTCAAACCTCAGAAACTTTCAAAGTCTGAGAAATATTAAACTTGATCCAAACCCACCTTTTAGCTTCAAATCTTGTAAAATCACTCTGTAAAAAATACACTTAAATCCGAAACGCGGTAACGATCACCGTACCCAACGATCGACCTAGGACGGTATTGGCACATTATAGAAAAAGTTTAGGTCACCCCCAAACTTTTCGGAGCGGAATTTCCAAATGTCAATTTCACACACCCAGCATGTATGGTACCGGGTTGCTCCACATACATGACTGGTACACGACGTGAGCAACCACCCCCGGCATGAATGGTACATGGGTTGCTCCACATTCATGACCGGTATGCACTGCGAGCAACCAACCCCATCATGCACGTTACACGGGTTGCTCCACGTGCAAGAAGGGATGTCAGAGAAGCGAGCAACCATCATGACTTCTGCACAAATCCGTGCAGAACCCGGACCTACAAAGAAGGGTTGACAAAAGTTCAACCAACCATCAGTGGGCGCGCCATCCAATGTTGATGCTTAGGCGATGTGGATCTCTTGTACCAGACTCCACAGTCCACCCACTGCCATCCATCCCACCATGGTGCGCTACATGGAGACGTCCTAAGCCACCGTGACCCTCTTTACGCCTCACCACCACCACCACCTGACGAGTCTCAGAAGTGTTTGATCAACAGTTTTGGGCCACCCTCGTCGACATCACTCGTGGTCGCCTTTCAACGCGATCACGCCACGCCACCATAGTTCCCATGGATCAGTGAAACCCCCTGATCCTAACCCAGGAACGAGCCTACCCTAACCTCTCTAGTCTAGGTCTAGGTCGGGCGACATCCTTCTCCACGCAAAGATCCACTCAACGATCTCGGGAGGATGACGTAAGTCCCTTGCAGGAGCTGCGAACCAACGACGAGATGATCGCCTCCTCTATCATATCTCACCATAACCCGAACCTCGCCCATAGGTACAGGAGACGACTCGTTCGTTTCCCGAGTAGAAGTCGCGGCATCTGGTCCAACCGCGCAATTAACCCCCCAACCACTCAGCTATCCTTTCGCAGATAGTTGTTTCATTCGCACAAGAGGAACCACGTTAGCCATCACCGCCCCACTTGGAGACGGTTGATGATGAACATGTAGTGTCCCGCCTCTCACTGCACCTCTTCCACTCACATAGAGTCTAGTGTCCTCACCCACCGAAATTTTCCACTTTCCAGGACACAAACACTCTTTACGCACCGTAGGTTCTTCGTGAACTTGCACGAACGCTTGATGACGTCCTTGTGACCGAGAGCGGAAGACACACGACAGCCACCTTCACCACAACTGTCGATGGGCCACGGATACGAGCTTGTCTCATCGTCCGGGCGAAAGGAAAGCCTTTGTGGCTCTGGTTCTTTCTGACCTGTGCAAACAGGCGGCACATCGGACACATGTCTCGATGTTGTGACGACGGAGCGTCTTTGTGACCCCGTCTGGTTAGTTACCCCGTTCGTGATGGAGCCCCGACTCATAGCAATTAGCGAGGAACTTACACATTCCATGCCGCGCTCAACGAGGATCTATGAAGGAAAAGGTCCCATCACTGACACCACTCCACCACGCCTACGCCTACGCCACCACATGTTGCTCCGTCTCTCGAGTGTTCAAAACTGAACTCGGAGGAACACCAATTGCTGCTACTCCTGAGAATCCCACTTGATTGCCTCACTCAACACCACACCACACCATCATCACCACCATCAACACCAGAGACAAACTCTTCCCACGGACGACGTGATGATCCAGAAGACGGAGATCATCTCAAGGGGGAGTAAAGGAGAAGAAATGAGTTGAAGATCGTACAGCAGCATCAGCAGCAACCATCATCCACGCCACCTCCACCAACTACGCCCCGCCGGAGGCTTCCACTACCTCCGCGCACATTCTTATGTGCCAGGCTATTATGTTCATAATGGAACACTCGAAGGATCCATGGCACATCTCATCCACCACATTCCGCCACTACTGTGCTGACCACTCTGAAGACCGGGCTCCCTGCTCTTGAAAGTCACATTTCAATGGAGCCTTGGCAAATTTTTTACGCCCCACGCCTACCTTCTTCTGGAGCCAGACGAGTCAACTTCGTGGCCGAACCAGACAACTTCCATTCGAAGACGACGAATCCGGCATCGAGAAGAAGAAGATTGGAGAATCTTAACAAGTGAGTCCTAGCCGAGCCATCAATGCCTCCGCAAGAAGAGGAGATATCCCTTGTAGAGGGAGTTTGCTAGGAATCGAGATCTCCAATATGCCCAACAAAGATATCCCGCGCTGAACTGAAGATTGAACACTAAGGGGGAGATTGTTAGGAAATACTTTGTAGTGTTCAATTTCATTGTATTATCTTTGTTGATTTGCTTTATTAAACTTTGGGCTAGTTCTTAGTTGGGTTAGTTCTTAGTTATTCATGTAATGGGCCTTCACAAGAGGCCCACCTATTATATACCAACTTGTGGTATAAATAGGAAAACCCTAGCACATAGTGCGGGTGCTTGTGTGTGTAGATAAAATAAACAATGTTAGAGTGAGAGAGCCTCCTCAAGAACACCACCAAGCCCCACGCCCGTTCTCGATTCCGATCTATTAGGCGTGTTTAATCCGTCCGAAGTTGTTCTTTTGGGTAAAACTCAGACCAACAGCCTTTTATGTTAATAACCATGCAGAAATGGAAAGGGGAGCACCAAGGTTAGTCATTAATTATAAGCCTTTAAATAAAGTTTTAAAATGGATTAGATATCCTATTCCTAATAAAAAGATCTTTTAGATCGATTATTTGATGCCATTATATTTTCAAAATTTGATTTAAAATCAGGTTTTTGGCAAATTCAAATAGCCGAAGAAGATCGGTATAAAACTGCTTTTACTGTCCCAATTGGACATTTGAGTTGAATGTTATGCCTTTTGGTTTAAAAAATGCTCCTTCTGAATTTCAAAATATTATGAATGATATTTTTATTCCTTATAGTAATTTTATTATCGTTTATATTGATGATATTTTGATTTTTCCGAAGATATTGAAACTCATTCTAAACATCTTGATATTTTCAAGAAAATAGTTATTCAAAATGGATTAGTCATATCCAGCCCAAAAATGGTTTTATTCCAGACTAAAGTTTGATTTTTGGGTCATACTATTGAAAAGGGTAATGTTAACCCAATTAATAGAAGTATTGAGTTTGCGTCAAAATTTCCAGACCAAATTCTTGATAAAACTCAACTTCAAAGATTTTTAGGGAGTCTTAATTATATCTCTCCTTATTATAAAATTCTTGCAATTGATACATCTATTTTATATGATAGATTAAAAAAGATTCCATGTCAGTGGACAAATAGTCACACTGAAGCAATTAAGAAAATTAAGAATAAGGTTACTCACTTACCTTGTTTAATGCTTGCTAATCCTAATTGGCCAAAAACTATTGAAACTGATGCTTCTGATTTAGGCTTCAGAGAAATCTTAAAACAAGTTTATCCAGAAGATAAAAAAAGAATATTTAGTTAGATTCTATTCGGGGAAATGGAATAATGTTCAGAAATTATGCTACTATAGCTAGAGAAGTCCTCGCTATAGTTAAATGTGTCCTTAAATTTCAGGATGATTTATATAATCAAAAGTTTTTAATAAAAACTGATTGTCAAGCTGCGAAATTCATGTTTCAGAAAGATTTCAAACATGATGTCTCCAAACAAATGTTTGCGAGATGGCAGGCTCATTTAGCCCCATTCGATTTTGAAATTACTTATAAAAAAGGAAGTGATAATAGTCTTCCTGATTATCTTATTAGTGAATATCTTTAATGAATTTTGCAGATATGTCCCAATATGGGAGAAATTTCCCCTCTAATAGAGGTGGAAGAGGTGGCAAAAATGTTATTGCTCAAATGGGCAATAAAAAGCTGGTAAAAGAAAATTTATCAGCATCCTCAAGTAGTACCTTGAGCAGTGAAGAATTCAGAGAATTCCTTGAATATAAAAAGCAGAAAGCAAAGACTGCTGAAGGAACATCTTACGCAAAAATAATTGCGGAAGAAGAAGATGAGGTTGACTATGAGAAAATTTCTCATAATGAGGTAATTATATTAATCGAATTTAAAGATTTGAAATGGTCTGATGAACCTTGGACTTTAATGTCAAGGTATTTAGACAGAGCATCATATGCTGCTACATTTTATAAAAACCGTGATACTTATGAAAATATTCTTAAGTCTACGGGAACATGTGACTTTGAGCACTTTAGTGCGGGAAATACCCCGTATGCTTTGAAAAAAGGTTATACCTTTAGTAAAATCATTTCAAGCAAATTATTTCACCTGAAAATTGGGCTATACACCCATTAAAAGATAGGGAATATTTCTATCCTGAGTTAAAAACTCTTATTAAATTTAATTATTACGATTATATCGAGGCCTTTTATAAAGTATTTTTACACCAGAATGAAAGTAAAAAACATTCTTGGTGGATAAAAATTTGTGCGGATGTATATAAGTCCGAAATTCCAAATTGGTTTTATCAATAGTGGCTTTCTTATGGAGCTACAATTGAAATTCTTAAGGAACCCTTTTTTGGATTATATCAAGAATGGATTAAAGTTTCTCCGATTCTTATAGAAACCGAATATAAAAAAGAATGTATTGAATGAATGGCTTCTTTAGATTTTTATACTGAATTTAGCATTCCATGGATACGGAGATGGACTCCTGAAGTGGGTTATACCCAACAAAAATTCCATGTCTTAAACGAAACTTTTATATAAAGTTTTGGAAAAAAATGATAAGAAAAACAGCCACTGGCGAATATGAAAGCCAGCAGACGATTGATAAGATCGAAGAGAAAATTTCTCAATATAAAAATGCGATTAATAATCGTGAACAAAGGGAAGCTCCTAGTCCTTTGAGATGATTTCTCAAAGGATTAATCTTCAAAGGGTAAAATGAAACCCAATGAAATTATTGATGTCTACTTCGAAGAAATGAAGAAAGACATTGCAAAAAATTTTGGTATGGATATTGGATATTTCAATGGAGACATCTTCAAAAAATGAAGATGACGAAGAATTTTGCCTTGCTGGTGAAGGACAAGATCCGGAAAATCCGGATGACTTTATTATTGAAGAGATAATAGGAGATAATGCGATGGACCTAATGGGACAAGAAATCTCAATTATTAAAGAAAAAGTCGAGCAAATTGCCAAAGCTCGTGAAGAAATAAAAGAATCCAATGTCAAAGATGCTCTCAAGATCAAAGAGATTAAAGAGGCTATGGATAAGATCATAAAAACCTGACAGCGACTTCAACGAAGGAAATTGGTCCACTATTAGCTTTCATAAAGCTAAAGATAACTTTATTGGCCAAATGGAGACTAGCTGTCAAGACTTTTTAACAAGTGGGGCGGCTAAGAAGAAAAATTTTCCTTACTTCAATTATTGTATTTTACTTTTCTCTTCTATTTATAGAGTCGAAGCCCATATGCTTCAGGTGTGCCTTTTCTGACGCTCTTTTGTTCTCTCTCTCCCTTCTCTCTTGTAATTCCTTTCTTTTGTAAAATATTCTAAGAAATAAAGTTGAAGCCTTTTGTAAAAAAAAATTAAACTACACCTTAACTTCTTAATACCCCACCATGGCTCTGATACCATACTGAAGGATCTTTACAAAAGTTTTTAAAAATAAGAAAAAAATGATGATTGATACATGATAAAAACAACTTATCGAACCTCGATAATGATACACGGACTTTGTTTAACCAGTTTAGTCCAATCGGACCTAAGGTAGTCAAGCCGTCATACAAAAAATCGAACTTTCATTAGAAAGCTTTGTTCAAAAGTAGTTCAACCAAAATACCAAGCACCAAAAAAGAAATTGAAAAAATGTACGTGGCGTTGTTAAACCTATTAGTCCAGTTATCAAGCTGTAAAAGTTTGATTCCGTTCGGACCCAAGGTATTCCAGCCTTTTACCATAATTCCAAACAAATTAAAATTTTTGTGATCATTAGAATTAAATCATTAGATACAAGGATTTTTACATGATAAAATTTTCATTTGACTTCATTCAATCGGTAACAGCCATGCCCTCAAACGCCTATCTTTCGGCAACACGGGCTTTGCCAAGAGCCGACGCAGAATTAATCAAAATGAAATTTTTTCATAACCTTTATCCAAAATTTAATTCTTTTAATCGATTTTTAAAGATTTTTGTAAAAGAAAATATTAAATACATCATATTAATATATGTATAGAAATAGGATATAAAACCACGATTAAGTATTAAGGCATTTTGGTGTAGTTTAACGTAGAAATTAGTCTTCCATTAAGGCTAAGAGACAAAAGATAAATATATAAAACAAAATTTAAAACTTAATCGTGGTTTTAATACCAATCATGATCATTTAACATATTATTTTATTATCATACTTGCAATTATATTTTATTATAATTATTATTAAATTACCCACAATAATTTTCTTTATATGTTTGTCGTATCGTAAAGTTCCCTTATTTAAGTATGTCGACGCCCACACATGTATTTTAGCTTCAGAATCCTTGAAGTTGTAGCATGGAAACTAATAGAGTTACGGTCTATGTCATGTCCCCCACCTACCACATTTTTGTCGTAATATATAATTAAGTAATATATATGTATATTGTATATGCAAAAAAAAAAATTATCATCGTTATGAGCACAAGTGGATGGATCATGATATTCAAACTAAATTATGAATTTCGTTTCCTTATACTTTTGACTTTCTATGTTTGCTTAAATTCGGAACAAAAACTAGAGATCAAGACTCAATAGGATTAATCCTCTGAAGCCGAATCATCTAATAAATTTAGGTTCAGATTCACCTCTCTGTCAATTCTAATCTTAGTATAGAGACTTCATGGACACTTATTTGAAAATTCGTAGTTACCACAGTGACTACTTTTAATTGAGCCATTTACATGTATTAAATTATAATTTAAAATTTGAAAACTATGATTATATCCTATATATACATTTAAATGTAGTTTTCTTGTGGTGTTGACACGTGTCATGTCCATTAATATTTAATTGTTTCTCAAGACGTTGATAAAACCACCCCACTTTCTAAAAAAACTAAACAACCTATGTTTTATCAAAAATCGATTCTTTAATTATTTAATTAAAAATGGTTAATTAAGTTGTATAATCGATTTAAAATATTTATCTTGACACGATTTAAAATAATTATAGATAATTATGACCCGTGCAAAGCACGGGCAAAAAACTAGAATTATTAAGATGTGAATGTTTTAAATAATAATGTTAGGTAAGATTAACTGATTTATTGATGGTATCAATTTATTAGATTTTGATTAGATTGAATTTAATATGATTAGTTGTAATTCTGGAATTTAGTATTATAATACGTGGTTAGAGTTGTACTGTAGCACACATTATAATACTAAAATACTTTATTTCTCTATTTTTCTCTTTAAAAATTTATTATCTTAATATTATCAGAATATTCTAAATATAAACATATTTGTATCGTACTTAATTGTATCTTACTTAGATAATTAATCATAAAAATGTTTATAAAACATGATAGACGTATATCGGATTCAATGTCTTATAATTCATATATAATATAGTGACAAGAAACTATTCACACAATTGGTACGTTTCGTACTTTTCTTTCCTTCTACGAGCATCTCCAATGGGCGTCCAACCTGGCGTTCCACTGGAGATTTGGCGGTGGAAGAGCTCCAACCCACCGCCAAACGTTACGTTTATATCTAGCGGGTGCTAGGTTGCTCCGCAATCCTATTTCTTTTGTTTCTTAAATTCAATCCTTGTTAATAAGGATATTAGATAATTAATTGAAGAAAAAATTGCTTTAAGGAATGAGTTTGGAAAAAAATGGAGGATCGATTGGGTTAAAAAAAAATATGCTGGGTCTTGAGGAAGAAGACCATGACGTGGATGAGGAGGGATTTGTTATTTTTATTTTTTATTTTGTTTTTTCTTTCCTTTACGTTTTTTTTTCTTTAAATCAAATCATTTTTTTTATAATTTCTTCTAGTTTTATAATTTTAATTAATTTACAATAATTTATTTAGTACATTTGTGATAGTCAAAAAATAAAATATAATGATAATATAAATTTATTAGAAAATATAGAGGCGACGATTGGAATTACAAACACGAATTAAACTGTATATATTGAGGAATTTAACTGTATCAACGCTATAGATAAAGGAAATCGTTGGAGATGTCCTATGAGACCGTTGTGGCCATCAATCTTTTCCATTTAGATCTGTAGTGGGTTTCCATCTATTTGTATGATTCTCACTAATATTCATATTCAGTCTATATAGTGATAATAAATAATCTAACAAACATTAGGAGCTGTAATATACATTTACAAACAAAAAATACCAACAAGCTATGCATGAGAACAACATAGAAACGCAACTAGGGGTGAAAGATGAGTCGAGCCGGCCCGACAAAAGCTCGGCTCGAGCTCGACAAAAATGAGCTCGAGCTCATTTATGTTGAGCCGAGCTCATTTATTTCGAACTCGAGCTCGAGCCCGAACATAGTGGCTCGAAAGCTCGCAAATAGGCTCACGAGCTTTTTTTTTATATTTTTATATTAATTTATTAATCATCTATTAATTTTTTATTTTTATTTTGTAAAAACTCAGGCTCGAGCTCGAGCTCGACGAGCTTCAAGAGCTCGAGCTCGAGTTCGAGCTCATTAAGGGTAAATGAGCTCGAGCCGTGAGCTAGAAAGCTCGACGAGCTCGAGCTCGGCTTATTTACTCCCCTAGACACAAACATCAAGTAAAGTTGCATTCTAGATAATAACAGCACTGATTAATTTATTCGGCTAAGCCCATTACAACTTAACCAATATCCAGGTTGGTGATGGGCCGGACACATCATATACAAAAGCCCATTACTTTAATAGCTGAGTAACTTGTTTTAATTAATTAATATGTATAAATGACCGTACCCAAATTTTATATTTATATTTTGTCTCAAGAAAAAAGATGAAAAATGAGAATTTACATTAATTAAATGATACTTCATAACGAGAGAAATGTCATGTTATTTCTACGATGATTCCGGAAAGTCATAGGAGTATTTGATGTAATATGGCAGACTTAATTGATTACTTGAAATTGCTTTATTCGAATTTTTTTGTATGTATTCAAATAATTTTAAGGAGAATTTCACTTAAATCCCCACTAACATAAAATTTATCACGTAACTCCCCTTTTCAAATATTTTATCACTTAAGAACCAATTCAAAAATTATCTTTCACTTAAGGACCAATTGGACAAAAACACCCCTCAAAACTTACAATATTACGATTTTACCAATATTTTCACTTTAAATAAATAAACAAAAAAAAAAGAGGAACATGAACGAACGATTAAACCCACATATCCATCACCTAATCGAACAAAAATCTACAAAACCGAACACACCAATCGAATACCCATGAAAAATCTCAACATCCAATGAAGAGTTTATGATCTCCTCTCGAATTTTATCCCGGTATATGATGTTTTCGTTTTCGTTCAACTCTAGTGACCTAAATTGTCCGAACCAAATAATTTGACCCAACTGTATGTTATGATTATTAGGCCTCGATTTGAATTATTAAATCTCAATTATTTTTTTATGCTTAATTTGTTTCGGTTATTTCTCTCGATTAGGGCAGTTTAAACTGAATTTTTTGTTTATTTTGGAGGGTTTGTACGTTTTTAAATTAGGGATTACGATTCTTACTTTTGGTACGCTGTGCGTTTTTTTGGTACAGATTGTTTCAAATTTTAGTATTGTATATGCATTATAATGGTACGGTGTTTCTGTGGGTTGCTACGGTGTGATTGAATCGTGTGATATTGCAATGATTGTTTTCAATTTATGCAGCATGAGACGTGATCATCAATTTGATGCACGTGATGAAGTTGTCAATGGGTGTCATATAAAGGTAAGACACGAAAGATTATTGACATGTTTAGGGGAAAAAGTGAGAATATTGTTGAATGTTGTTTATTTCTTGAAGACTACATCTATTTGTTGAATGTTGTATATGAACTAACTTTGTAGTTTGTCTTGTAATATTCATGAAATTTTTCGGTTGGGCAAATGAGACACAACATAGTTATCATGTTGCTCGTTCCATTTTTTCCACCAAAATTAGGCACTACATTTGGCAAATATGCATTCGATAACGTATATTTTTTATACGAGCATGTTTATTATATTGGTGTAGTTTTCTGACAGTAATGGCTAAATGTCTGTTGTATGCCTGAAAATGTTCGGTACAGTTACAATATAAAACAAGTACAGTAAACGATGTGTATAAGGTACATCATACCCCAATTAAATGGTATGCTAAACACCTATTAAATGCTACGCTAAACACGTTAAAAAGTAAGCTATATTAATAAGCGTAGAAGAAGCGATGAAAAAAAAAATAAAAAAGTCAGTTATGTCATCTGACATTTTTAACAGCATTATGGAACATATTCTGACACATACAGAAAATTCCGTCACTTGCATAATGATTTCCTGTCAAAAGGGTACAACATATGTACTGTTGAAGTTTATTTATCCTGGTACGACAAATTAATTATTTGAGGTACAACTTATCTCCACAACAAGATACATTTATCGGTTATTTTATGGTACAGTGACCGACCACTTGATGGTTAGTACCGACGCTATATTTGGTACAACTTATAAGGGTAAGCGGTTTTCGTCGATATTCGGATTAGTTTTCATGCAAAACTGTTTGGGGCCTCTCTATTTATATTATATGATTCACTTGGTTATCAAATTTGGTGGTTTAACCCTTACACGCACGCTTTTGTATTCGAAACATCAAGTTTCATAGTAAGAGGTTGATTCGTGTAAGAACCAGTTAGCATAGAAGTTTGGATTCAAACGATCAATCCAACACTTTGAGGGTTAATCCACTAAATATATTATGAAATGAAACGTATAACGTATTTACGTATAGTAAAGTGTTTTTGCATCGAACTAATGAAAAACGCTTACCCTAATAAGATATATCAAATATACCACTTCTACTTATAGCCTTGAGCAAGCAAACGAGTTTATTGTACCATTGAGTAATAAGTGATTGTACGTAGCCGTGGAAATATAGTGTACCACATTTTAGTAGATTCTTGTACCAAGACAAGTACATTCACCTTACCACGTTTTATAGGTCCCTTTATACGATAATTACGAGTTCAAGCTTCAAATAATAAATGTGAAGCCCTAAAAATATTGAATAAATAGCATATTTGGCAAAAAAAACATCATCAATTGAGCATTTTCAATTACAGTCATCTCTACTATGTTGAAGTAAGTTGTTCTAACATTATTCATCATATTTTAGTGAAACGTAAAATTTATAATATAAATTATTAGGGTAGCGATAATTGCGTCAATAGAAAGTGAAACATATGAATAATATACATATGAAAATAGTTTTGCAAAAATTAAATTCTACGTGCCACGAAAAACGCTCATCCAAATAAGTTGTATCAAATAAAGTGTACCATGTACCATTGAGCATCACGTGACTGTACCTTCATGTGAAGATATATTATACCAAATTAAGTTACTTACTGTACCATAACTAAAAAAGATAAAAGCCGACAGTATCCATGCATGTCATGTCATATTTTATTCCTGACATGTAAGGCACAATTAAAAATATTATCGACGTCAAGTGCTGACTTTTAACATGTTTCATCATTTTTTTACGGCTGCGAAGGTACCATTTTAATGCGTTTAGCGTACCATTTAGTTTGTATTTGGTGTACCTTGTACACATAGTCATCAGTAAATGTTGATCTTTTTGGTCCATGCGCGTTAGAGAGTTTTGATAAACTATGTAATTGTAATGACGTTAGGTCTATAAATTAAGCAATTCGATTTGTGATCAATAAAATGTCTAAGAACATGATAATATTTGACCATTGAGCTATTAATCGGTTAAAATTGAATATTTGATTCGCATGTGATTCTTCGATTATTGGGTGAAACTAAGTGATCGCATGTTATCGACAGCCCATGAGATATGATATATCATTCTGTGCTATATGGAAATAATGCATGAGATATCCTACTGAGCTATAAAAGGAAAATATGCTGTTTATATATGGTAAGTGATATATCCGTTGATACTAGTTTATTCCTGGACGAAAATCAATATACGATTCATTGCATCCTTTCCACTGAATTGAATTGATATATTTCCTTATGTTGATTGGAATATTATATTTAGGAAAGACTTGAGTTGATTGACTCTTTGGATAAGATGCTAGGCGCTCAACACGGATGTGATCTCTGAAATATGGAAAGTTGTGGCATGACAGTCTTAATCGTGATAGGTGTGATCTGATTTGATTTATGAGCTAAACATGGTAAATATATTAATCTAATGTATGAGCCGTATATGGAAAACGTGCTGATACAATGTTATCTCGTGTGCTATACTTGAGTAATTCTGGATTGATTTATTCTAGAAATTGATAGCAGGGAGTCACTTATGTAAAGTTCGGATATGGTAAATATATGCGAAATGATTAAATATGTTTGAGAACGAATTTGAGCTTTTATATGGAATATGATCATGCATTAATGAGCTAATGACCGTTGTGAACGTTGATTGAAAGCATGACTTATATGGCATGATTGACTCTCGAAAAGTGCATGGAAATAATGCTTGATTTGATGATTATTATGTGATATGATTTTCCAAGAGAAGTGCTGATTGAAAAGGTTTAAATATATGCTACACTTCATAATTTCGTTGTACTTAGAATTTGTGAACCTACTACTCCGAGAGTTTTGAGCAGAAACATTACTAAGAGATTCCTGAGCGAACATTTGCGATAGGTTTCTGCCATACTGAGCTTTAACTTGCGATATCATCACTGCACGAGTGATTCATCCTGATATTCCAACCTCCACCATATATTCTGTCTTCGGACGTGTTTCTTCGGATGTGAGCAATACCAAGGAGGCAAGGTCGACGTTTACGCACACGTGAAGGGAAAGACGAGTTTCGGGGGCCCTTCGGTAGTGACCTGTGTCTGTCGGGATCAGGAGATTCCGAGGAACAAAACTCGGCGTGTGGTAACCTAGTGTGGCTAGTGTTCGACTTGTTTCGGTTATGTATTGAGTTAATCAATCAGTTTTGTATCCAGCTACGGTGCATTATAGTGATTGGTTAAACTCTTCGGGTGCAAACCCCAAGGAGAGGAGTAAACCCCAGTTGGGGATATAACCTCTATAAAAATCCTGTCTCGCATTTACTTTTCAGTTATTTCTTTAGCACTGTGAGACAAACCCGCCACACATCCGACGTAACTAGGATACATCAGGCATATTCATGACTAACATCAGTAGGCATCTCTAAGTCACTACATACTAGAATTGTGAAAAAAAGAAGCACAAAATTTATAAGCCTAGTTCATCCCCCTCAAACGACGGGCCTAACAAGCATGAGTTAAAGATCTGATGGCTTCTTCGAGTTTTGATGTTTTTGCAGAGGGACAATCTCATTCCAGGCCACCACTGTTCGTGGAACGAACTACGCCATATGGAAAAACCGCATGAAGGAATTCCTTCTTGCTACTGACTATGACCTGTGGGATACCATCACGAATAGACCTTACAAACCCCAAAAAAGGGCGGATGGAACTCCAAAGAAAGGTTCTGACTATGATGCAACAGACAAGCGAGGAATCTCCCTCAATGCCAAAGCAAAGAACATGATCGCCTACGCGCTTACAAGAGAAGAGTACAATCATGTGAGCTCATGCGAATCTGCTAAAGATATGTGGGACATGCTTCAAGTCACACATGAGGGAACCACTCGAGTTGTACAAGAAAGAATAGCCCTCTTGACTCATTAATACGAGCTGTTAAAAATGGGGGACAGCGAGACTATAAGTCATATGTATGCAAGATTTATGAACATCATCAATCAAATGTTCTCGTTGGGAAAGAAAATAGCAGACGGTGAGTAGGTGCGAAAAATCCTGATATCTCTTCCAAGAGAATGAAATCCCAAAGTGACTGCCATCTATGAAGCAAAGGACTTAGACGAACTCTCCATCTCAGAATTGATCGGATCTCTAACCGCGTATGAGATGACTCAGATCTCCATCAAAGAAAAACCCCAAGTCAGAAATCAACCAAACATTGCCTTCAACACTGAACAAGAAAATGACTCTGAGGGCGAAGAAGAGACAGACGAAGACATACTGGAGCAGATCGCCATGCTACCAGAAAATATGAAAATCTCGGCTGAGAAGAAAATTCAAAGGAAACTCCAAGTTCCAGCCAAGAAACAAGGGAATATCATCATCGGGAACAATGTGCAGAAATGTTTCAAATGCAACAAGCCAGGCCACTTCGCCTCAAACTGCCCGATGGAAACGGTGACAAAAAGATAATGAAGCACAAAGCAATGGTCACAATCTGGGAAGAGGCCGGAAGTGAAGAGGAGGAAGATCTCGCCTACATGGCCGATGATGAGCAGGTATCTTCCTCATCCACTTTTAAGACAATACTTATTCTGAATGAATTATATGCTAGGAAAGACGAATCTCTTGATAACGTTTCCTCAGTCCCGAAGTAGATGAAAAGGAAGGTTTGAAATAATTCAAAACGCAGAAAGGAGGATTAAGTCGCTCAACTCACAAGTAAAGAAATTAGTTAGGCAACGAGATGACGTAGCTAGAGAAAAGCACCGAACGGATCTAGAAAATGAACGTGTAAGAGCCGAGCTAGAAACTTTAAGGAAGAAAAAGCCTTGTGCAATTGTGAAGAGCTTAGAAAGCAAAATAGTGATATATCTAGGGACATCGCTGTTATTAAGGATTCCTTAGAAGAAAAAGCACGTATTGTTGATAGACTTCTTGAAGGAAAACAAAATCTTGATATGTTACTCAGTATTCCTAGAAATGTTGGAAAATCAGGAATAGGATATTCCATGACACCTGAACACACTGCACCACAAACTGTTAGAAAGCCTAAGTGTTTTTCATGCGGCCGTCACGGTCATTATTCTAACAACTGTTTTTTGAAAAAAGCGGATACGTCTAGATATGTCTGGAGGCCAAAACAGGTTCCTGAGAATCAAAACACTGATCTTCCTGTGTTTACGAGATCACAGTCCATGACACATGATTTATCACGTGTTAACAGGAGTTATTTTGCCACTAACCTTTTAGGACTTAATCAAAGTTGGGCACCTTAGAAAAGAATTGATTCATGCAGGTACAAAGAAGAAAATCTAGCAAGAAAAATAAGTGGTATCTCGGCAGGGTGTTCCCACCATATGACAGATGATATCAGTAAGTTTGTGTCGGTGAAAGCGTGTGACGGAGGATATGTCTCTTACGCCGACAATACAAAAGCTAAGACTATTGGGTTGGAACTGTCGGTAACACTTTACATACTACTATAGATGACGTATGGTTGGTTAAGAAACTAGAACATAACCTCATTAGCATTAGTCAATTATGTGATAAGGGTCGTAAGGTAACTTTTGAAAATGATAAGTGTATTGTTAGAAATGATGATAAGGTGTTATTTAGTGCATTTAGGGATAGAAATATCTACTGTATTACTGTTGAAGATATCACTGACCAGAATGTCAAGTGCTTAGCAGTTACACAGGAAAACACCTGGTTATGGCACAGACGCTTAGGACATGCTAACATGGAGTTACTGTCTAACATTACAAGCAATGCACTGGTAAGATGTGCTCCTGACATAAAGTTCGTCAAGGACAGAACGTGCAAGGTATGCCTGATAGCTAAACAGACCAAGACGTCCTTTAAAGGCTAAGCATGTGATATCCATATCCAGACCTCTGGAATTACTCCATCTCGACCTTTTTGGTCATGTTCAGACGATGTCTCTGCGAGGTAAAAGATATGCCTTTGTCATTGTTGATGATTATTCCAGGTATACATGGGTGATATTCTTTGCACATAAGAATGAGGCACTAGATAACTTTGCATCATTAATGAAGAAACTACAAAATGAAAAAGAAACGAATCTGTGTAGAAGACATAGTGATAACGGATTGGAATTTGATAGTAAATCATTTGCGTCTTTCTGTGATAAATATGGATATAGTCATAGCTTCTCTGCCCCTATAACTCCCCAACAGAATGGCGTATTTGAACGTAAAAACAGGGTATACAAGAAATAGCTAGATCTATGCTACATGAGTATGATATTCCTAAACAGTTCTGGGCGGAAGCTGTTAGTACAACTTGTTATGTGTCTAATCGTGTTTTCCTTAGGCCGATATTAAAGAAAACTTCTTATGAAATATGGCATGGTAGAACTCCAAATATAGGTTACTTTCGTGTATTTGGATGTAAATGTTTTATCTTGAACGATAGAGATAAGAGAGGAAAATTTGACTCTAAGGTAGATGAAGGGGTATTCCTTGGTTACAGTCTTCATTCTAAGGCATATCGAGTTTATAATAAAAGAAAACTGACTGTTCAGGAATCCATACATGTTGCCTTTGATGAGGTACCTAACGCAGATGCTACTAATGAGGAAGGTATAGATTTGCCTTGTGCAAATTGCAGGATACTAAAGACGAAAATATTGAGTGGAACCAGAAGCTAATGAACAGCAACGCAGAAAATGGAACATGCTTCAAGTCATCAAACAGATCAAGTGATAGAGAATATCACATCTGGAATCAAAACTCGAGCTACTGCACGAAATTAGGATATGGAGGAATCCCATGATGTACTGCTTTCAGTGATGGAACCAAAGACGGTTCATGAAGCTCTAGACGATATATCTTGGGTCTC
This sequence comes from Craterostigma plantagineum, assembly GCA_027422505.1. NCBI lineage: Eukaryota > Viridiplantae > Streptophyta > Magnoliopsida > Lamiales > Linderniaceae > Craterostigma > Craterostigma plantagineum. Next base: position 17,279,186 of record JAPQWV010000017.1, on the reverse strand, counting down.
TGCCATGGAAGATGAGCTATCTCAGTTCGAAAAGAGCCAAGTGTGGACACTCGTAATATCACCAGAAACAAAGCGAGGTTAGTTGCAAAAGGTTATTCCCAGGAGGAAGGTATTGATTTCAATGAAACCTTTACTTCGGTAGCTAGATTAGAGTCTATACGTGTCTTACTTACATATGCTAAACGTTTTAAACTTTTTCAAATGGACGTAGAAAGTGCATTTTGAAATGGCTTTATAAATGAAGAAGTTTATGTAGAACAACCACCTGGTTTCGCTAGAGAAGACATTCCAAATCATGTTTTTAAATTGGATAAAGCATTATATGGTTTAAAGCAGGCCCCTAGAGCATGGTATAAAAGATTAAGTAAGTTTCTATGTGACATAGGATTTTCGACTGAAACTATTGATAACACACTGTTTATTAAGTATGAAGGTGATCACATGATACTGGTTCAAATCTACGTCGATGATATCATATTTGGAAGTACTAATATCCTTCTTTGAGAGGAATTTTCTAAGTCTATACAGAAGGAATTTGAGATGAGCTTGAGGGGTGAGCTGAACTACTTTCTCGGGTTGCAAATAAAGCAATTTGCCAATGGAACCTTTGTATCCCAGACGAAGTCCAATAAGGAATTACCAATGTTGTAAAAATCGCTAGGCGCTAGTCGGGCGGTCCGGGGGGGCCTAGCGCCTAGACGCCTAGGCGGGGCCTAGGCGGAAACTACGCGGTGCACTTGTTTTTCATAAAAAATATTCGAACATTTCAAAGTTTAAGTTATAACCCACATCAAAAAGTAGTTCACATGAAAATTTATACAGGGCATTACACTACACCACACGATAACATAACACAGAGTAGACAAAGGAGAAAACGCCACAAGCAGACAGTAAAACAGAATGATTCATATACTAATAAATCAAATTTTTCTCGTCATATACAAATCATGATAAAAACAGAAACAATTACAGTAAAAAAACTCTTAGAATATAAAACAACATTGCAACACCTAAGTCACCTTTCTTAGATTCAGCCACGTTTTCAATCCCTAAAAGTTAAAACCGAAAGCTACAAACAACAGAAACACGATGGGTTTGCTAATCCAAAAATTGAAGCAATCCGAGTCATAAAATCCAATAAAAAAATAGGTTTGCTAAATCTGACCTTGCTTTCAACCCAGCAGTCGGCGACACGGCGGGAGACGGATGGTGTCAGTCGGCGACGGCGGAGGTTGGCGACAAGGACTGCGACGGCGGACGGTGGCTGCAAGGAGTGCGATGGGGTGGAGTGGAGAGAGGACTTGTGTAATTGTGTTTCGTATGTGGTACTGATGGCGAGGGTTTTATTTAATAAAAGTTTTTCCAGTTTTTTTTTTATACCGATTAGTCCCTTAAAAATCGGTCTAGGCGCCGATTACTTGGCCTAGGCGCCGATTAATCGGCCAGACCGACTAAGATCTCCGATTATAGGGTTTTCGGGGCCTTTGGTGCCCGAATAGCGCCTATGCGCCGCCTAGGGCGATTTTTACAACACTGGGAATTACTGACTAAATTCGGGATGACCGATTCCAAAGCAATTTCCACCCCTATGCATCAGACCACCAAAATAGACTGTGATGAATCAGGTACACCAGTTGATCAAACTGAATGTCGAGGTATGATCGGAAGCCTTCTTTACTTAACTGCCAGCCGCCCTGATATCATGTTTGCTGTTGGTATGTGTTTGAGATATCAGTCTGACCCTAGGGAATCTCACTTGACAGCAGTCAAGCGTATACTTAGATATATCAAGGGTACTGTTAATTTTGGTCTGTGCTACTCTTATACGGATGACTTCCCATTAATGGGATATTCCGATGCCGAGTATGCCGGCTGTAGGGAAGAGAGGAAAAGTACTAGTGGAACTTGCCAATTACTTGAAGACTCCCTGGTAACTTGGTCTAGTATAAAGCAAAATGATGTCGCCCTCTCCACAACCGAAGCTGAATATATGGCCTTAGCAAATTGTTGTCAACAAGTTCTTTGGATGAAACAAACCCTTAGTGATTTTGGGTTCGGTTACGACAAAATTCCTATTATATGTGATAGCACTAGTGCCATTAGCATTACTAAGAATCCCGTGCATCATTCCCATACTAAGCATATATAGAGGTTAAACATCATTTTGTACGAGACCATGTTCAGAAGGGAAATATCAGTGTGGAATTCGTAGGAACAAATGATCAGCTTGTTGATATCTTCACGAAGCCCCTAATTGAGGCAAGATTTTGCGATATCCGTGATCGATTGGGAATCATCGAGCTAAATAAGGTTAGTAAATCTGCCTAATTCTGCCATTTACTATATGATATGCTATATTAGGTAAAAATTCGTAGTTATCCTAATCTAGGACATTCATTCAGCCCTCGATCATTTTCGGATCTTATAAACCCTATCCTTAAGTGCGATCTTATTTTAGGAAAAGATTCATAGTTATCCGATTTTAAGATCTTTCTTAGCCATCTAGATTATTTTCGAAATTTCAACTCCAAATCCTTCCTTAGAATGTGACTGCGATAATTTAGGAAGAAATTCATAGAGATATCATTCCAGCCGTTCTGTTATTAGGAAACTCGGATATTTAAAAATCCCTTCTATTCAGCCCAGTCAAATCCTTTCCATAATTATGAGATCCCGTCAAATCGGTCTGATATTTCTGACAACCTGTCTATCGGTTTCCCTTTCTCCATTCAAATTTCAAATTTCGAATTTTTTTAAAATCCATTGGTCGCGTCGTAAACGGCCAAAAATAAAATTTATAACCTTATTCACTAAATATGAATATAGCGAAAGTAAGGATCGTCTCCACAGGAAAAATTGTTGATTTATTTCTAATTTCAAATCCGATGAGTAATAATAGTAATAATAATATTAATAATAATAAAGATAATAATAATGATCATAGTAATAAGAGTAGTAGTAGTAGTAATAATAATAATAATAATAGTAATAATAGTAATAATAATAATAATAATAAGGGGGGTTTTGATGAGTTTTTTTAATGCAATAGTGAGCGATGAAAAATATCTAAATTAACAATAATAAAATAATAGTCGCTAAACATATTAATCAAAGCAGCGAAATTAATCGGCATATCGGATAGATCTAAAATAAACGAAATAACGAAATAAGGACGGGCTTGGAATTGGATCAAAGATAATAATAATTATAGTGATTCTTGAGCTGTAAAATAAACCACACAAAGTTCTTCTTTGAATGCATCTTCGACTATCCCTTTCAATCCTTGATCTCTCATTTTAACTTGGAAATCTCGTGGCCGTCTTAATATCTTGCTTTAGACTTCAAAATCATTTTCCTTCAGCGACAAAGCCATACATCGAGCAGCCTAAGATCAATTATGTGTATCTCTTTTCTTGTTTTTCTCTTCCTCGAGGAGTGTGTGAGTTCGACTCCTTGTGTGAAAGTGAAATTAATTCTTGCTTCATCTCTCATCTACGTATGTGGCTCTGTGATTGTTATTGTAGGCTCCACCACTTCTAAAGATGCTTTGGTTCAAGATAGAGTTTGACACCTTTGGGCTTCGATCATTGCAAATGGATTGGACCTCTAATAGTTCCTTATTAAACCAAACATAAAATAATAATTTGGCATAATATGTGCTAAACTTTGAAATAGAAGAAGCTTAAATATTACGTAAATTATCATTCTATCAAATTCCCCACACTTACGCAATGCTTGTCCTCAAGCATTTACCCGAGATAGAAGATGCAAACATTCTAGTCAGGAGTTCACCGACATACATCAGTTTGCCCAGAGATAGCAATTATTCATAACATTTAGCACTAGACAATCATATCAATTTCCAACAATATCAGTAAAGCCTGAATGCACAAAAATCAATAACTCTCACATGGATTCACTCAATGCGCTCGAAGTGTTTATGGGATATATGTGTATACGCTCAAATCAACACTATGAAACGATATTACCATAAGCTTGCTAACATATCACATTGTATTCACATAGCGACTATAGTGTAAAAATCAGAAGGTCTTTTCTTTGGTTTGTAATGGGACTTAGGGATTAGGTAGGAAATGTTGGGAAAGTAGGTTAATATTGTCGAACCAGATGATTATTTAAACGCTAAATTCTACGACTATATCTCAACACTAGAATCACAATGATCATACTTACATGCTATTATCCAAACAACTCAAAATTTCTTAATACCTGTAGAATATCAGTGTTAGTTGTGCTTTGATTTTATTAGATGTCCTTGTAATTTGGGGCGTTTCATGTATTTGTCCTTAGTTTAGGACTAGTTTGATATTTATACCAAGTATGTTTGGTATAAATAGATGTACAAACATTGAGCTAATAGAGAAGTTTTAGAAAATTGATCCGAAAGGCTTGCAATTCAATTTCTAGAGAGAGAAACAACAAATACCTTCTCTCACTACAAGGATTCTCTCTCGTGTTCTTCCAAAGAGGTTTTCGATCGAAATTCAATTCTATTCAGTTCTAATCGATAACCTTAGAATTCATTTCTATGATCATAGAGTTGATAAACTAGGACATAAGAATTGGTATCAGAGCAGATTCGTTCTGTTTTGAATTAAAATTGTTAGAATTCGGATCGAAAACTTTATTCTGAAACTGTTCCGTGCGAAGAACATTTTTGACGCGAAAACTGATTTTTGATCTGATTTGCTTAATTCCGTGCTAAATTGACTTGAATTTGATGTTTCTGTGCTTAGTGATATACATTGAATGCGAGTAGATCTGTAGCTGTTTGAACTTTGATTTAGCAGAATCGATCGAATTTAGCGATTACTGTTCACGCGATAAACAGTTGTTCTGATTTCGATCAAATTCCATATACTTTGCTTCATAACATGTTTAATTACTTGTTAGTGTGTGCTAAGTAGATGATTGCGAGCAAATACCTGCAATTTCACGTTCAAATTTGGTGTTTTTGCTTAAATCTGTGTTAACTGTATTCTGTGAATTCTTGCGATAATCTCAATTTTTCTCGCAAGGTTCTTCGATCAGATTAATTTCTCGATCGAAAAACTCTGTGCGAAAATTTTTCTCGATCCGAATACTGAGTCAGACCTAAAGTCGCCTCAATCAAGAACGATTTTAGTAGGAAAATTTCTCGAACATTACTTAGTGAAAAACTTTTTCGACAAAGACCAATCTGACTTTGCGGCCGTAAAACTTACTGTCGAAAAACTTTTTCGGTCAAACTTCTCAATTTGACTAAGCGAAAATCATTTGCGTCCGAGAAACTTTTCCAGTCAACGAATTTATTGTTCGGAATATTTTGTAGCATCCTTTAATTTGTGTAATCTTGGATTAATATGTTTATTTAGTGGTTTGTAGTAGTTTGGGGAGACTTATGATATTAAGTCATAGTTTTGTATTGGGCTTTAATATACCAAAGAATTGTGGTATATAAAGCCCAAATTACCCTAATTAGGGTTTTATCAAAAGAATTGAAAGGTAAGCCACCTTGCACGTTAGAATTAAGAAAACACACACTAACACACACACTCAAGGTGTTCTTCACGTTTAACACATTCAAACCCTTCTTTTGATCCTCGTTTGGTAATATAAGGGCCAACAAGTGGTATCAGAGCCTAACGCGGATCAATATCTTCCATTTGAATCCAGTTTTGCTCGATTTCGACGTGATTTGACAGAGATTTTTGCTTGAAAACTCATTCCCTGGTTTTTCACTGTTTTTGGATGTTTTCAAATCGTTTTCAGTGATTTTTTACTCCTAAGACATTAGAAAACTGATATTGAGTACGTTTTGGTTCTTTCACGTCGATTCCAGTCAAGTTTGAGTCGGATTTTAGCAAAAACGAGTCTGAAAATCTGTTTTTTTTACTGAACTGGGCGTCACTTTCGAGTAACAAATTGAACAGTACCATTGAGTTTGAAGGTTTCGACCGAAACTCACTGTGAAGAGATTCGATCGATTTGAATTTCGGACAATTTCTCGCATTTTTCACAGTTTCGCTCGAAAGATTTCTCGGCGAAAGTCCAATTGCTTCGCCCGAAAGTTGATCGATTTGAGTTTCGACGAATTTTCCACCAATTTCACAGGGTTCGATCGATACAATTCTCGGCGAAAGGCCAATGATTTTCGCCCGAAACGCTACAGTGCACAATCTCACAGTTTATATCGATACACATCTCGAACGCTACAGTGCACAATTTCACAGTTTCGATCGATACACATCTCGACGAAAGTCCAATGTACTAACTGTTTCGCTCGAAACTTTATTCTCCACTTAGCCAATTTCAACCTCAGACGATCGAAACTATTTATTCAAATCAAAATCGAATTCCATCTTTCGATCGAAACTAACAATTTCAAAACTCTCTCGCCCAATTCACACTTTCGCCTGAATCTTCAAATCTAAACTTAGTTTCGATTGCTCGATTCTCAACACTTAGGACCAATCGTTGAGCTTATTTTCATATCATACTAGAGTTGATCAAGCACTCATATTGAGTTGAACAAAATTCTCAATCTCACTCAACACCAATTGTTCCATCCTCGAGCAGTACACTAAATTCATCAAACTCTTATATATCGACAGAATTCACTAAGACCTACTTAGACTCAACACTAGGAATTACTCAAACTTGACTACATTTCTTTCAAAACTAAAGTGTTTCATTTCGCAGATATATCTCGCGTTAACGATCATTACCAAACATTAACATGGACGGTCTTGCTATTGGATCTGACAACCGTGCACCACTACTAAGAAATGCCTTCATGGTGAAAAGCATAGAGGATGACTCCGACGAGGATGAGCCATCCATCGGATCAGACAGGACAGATGTTTCGTCATCCGACCTGGAGGTATACACTCCATCCCTACATGATTTCGTTAAACTAGAACGTAGGATAGCCGAACTCTCCATGCATCGTAAAAATCACTCAGAACTCCAAAGCAATTTCGACAAAAATTATGCCCTGTTAAACAAACAACAGGAAGAGATAGCTATTCTTAATGAAACCTTGATTTTGTCTGAAACTAAAGTGAAGACTTTAGAAGATCATATAGAAAACAAGGAAATAGAAATTAGCGATATGAGTAGAAGATTGAAAGACAGCGAGGAAAATGTGTAAATGTAGCGTCTCAATACGAACTAATCACCAACGAACGTGTACGACTATACAAGAAAATCAAGGAATTAGAGGACATAAACACCAAAAGAGGTCAAGTGAACGAACCATGTTCCTTAGCCAACCTAAAGATGTTGAATTTTATAATCCCCGCGAAGGATTGGGATTTGAGCCCACCACTAACCCTGTAGCAGATAAAGTAGACTCTCTGTACAACACCAAACGTTTTGGGTTAAGCATCGAACGACTAATGCCCTTCGTCGGATCAGTGAGGTGACTGAATCTGATGAACAAAGACGGAGAACAAAGAATGGGCTCAAATCATGTGTGACTACGACGAACTCAACAATAGCTACAAAACAAGAGAGATAACGCTCTCTGATGATTACATGTCACCATTTGGATCCGAAGGCACTGACGAACAGACTAAACCTATTTATTCATTCATATATATTACAGAAATCATACGCAAAATTGGTTCCTTGACAGCCTCTCTAGAGTCGGAAAAGAAAGCTCACGAAGAAGAGAGAACTATTTTGTTGAGCAAAATTTATACTCTTGAAAACTTTCCTGATGCTTACAAACCTTCCACCTCCCGTTCTATTGCAGAATCATTTACATGTAAATGCAAGCAAACTACAAAGAAAATACCTTTATCTCACACTAACTTGGTATCGCATGTGCTCACAGACAAAGGCGTGAGATCTAAGGAAGCGAAGAAGGTTCAACCTGGCTCAGCTAAGAAGACAACAGTCCCTGATAAGAAGAAGAGACCAGTCCCCAACTTTTCTTCTCATGTTTCAAAATCTTTTGCATTTCCAAAAGTAACTTCTTGTAATGTCGCAGAACGTGTTTCGTTATTCCATTCCCTAAAATCAAAGTTCTGTCATGTCAACAATGATGTACTTTCCCATCCTCATGACAGTCACTTCAGCAATAGCGTTTCCAAATCGCATAGCGCTCGTTCTAAGGACACATCTTCCACGCCGTCCAATCATACTACTAAATCTAAAGTAAAGAAACACAACATCTACAAGACCAAGCCAAGCAAGAAATTAAGTCCAAAACACAGATTTGGATTCCGAAATCTCAACTGCATCCTATAGGAAATCATCACGCTTGGACTCTCAAACCAGCTACACAACAACCTAGCAAAGAATTAAATCTAGCAACGAACAAGATCTACTACACCTGCTATCAAAAGAGGACCCATCTATAAATGGGTGCCAAAACTTACTTGATTCTTTTTGCAGGTCCGTCATGTGTGGTACTTAGATTCAGGTTGCTCCTCACACATGACTGGAAACAAAGAGCTGTTGAGCACTTCTCTGAAGGATTCCTCGGAAGGTCTACTTCGGAAACGGTCAATCTGCATCCATGCTAGGAACAGGTGATCTCATTCATGACAGGCTAACCATCAAAGAGTATCCTACATCGAAGGCTAACCTCTCGAACTCATTCATATGGATCTGTGTGGACCCATGCGCACTCATACCATTAATGGGCGGAAATATGTTTTAGTCATTGTGGATGATTTCTCACGCTATACATGGACTAAATTTCTGAGAACCAAGGATGAAACTCCAGGTCTAATCATTGAGTTCATCAAAACCGCTCAAAACCTCTACCAACTAAGTGTACAAACAATAAGAATTGATAATGGGACAGAATCAAGAACAGAAAACTCAGTGACTTCTATGCATCACTTGGAATCACCCAACAGTTTGCAGCAGCTAAAACACCTCAACAAAATGGGGTAGTTGAGCGCAAGAACAGAACCTTAGTTGAAGCAACTCGTACACTCCTCATTCACTCTGGATTACCTCACTTCTTGTGGGCCTAAGCAATGAACACAGCTTGTTTCACTCAAAATCGTGGCTCGCTTCACAAGAGGTTCAATAGGACACCCAATGAGTTGATAAATCGTAGAGTGCCAGACGTCTCATTCCTGAAAGTTTTTGGGTGCAAGTGCTATGTGGCAAATGATCGTGAAGATAGAGACAAACTTGACCCAAAAGCATTCGAAGGCATACTGGTGGGATACTCAACAACATCAAAAGCCTATCGCATATATCTCAAAGAGAGAAGATCTGTTATGGAGAGCATTAACGTAACGTTTGATGAAGTAGACCGAGTCGTTTCTGCACAAATCAGTCCAGAACCAGGACTTCTACGAGAATTAACAAAGGACCAACCTAGCACTTCCTCTATGGGAGAAACTTCAAAAACAAAGGCGTTAAGTGACATGGAACTCGATCTCTTATTTGAAGATCTCTTCCCAAAACCGGCACCACACACTGCTCCAACAACATCTGCGGCACCAGAAAATATTGATCATGCGGAGCCTAACAATGACAATACCCCTCCTTCGATGGAAAATCTTCACCTTAATGACGATAGTGAACCCCCAACAGATACAGAAATCATATCCAGCTCAGGCGCTGAAACTCCTCATCCTTATGATACAACAATAGAAATTTCTTCAGGAGAGTCAGTAATGCCACAACCTGGAGAAGAAATATAACATCACGCTGATCAAGGTGGAGAAATAACATACGATACAAACAGCTGGATCATCACAGCCTAGTACCAGAAAGTGGACTCGAGCCCACCCATACTCACAAATAATTGGAGATCCCTCCACTGGAGTAACCACTCGAGCATCAACGATAAACGAAAGCCTCTACTCCTGCTTTCTCAGTCAAAAGGAACCCAGTAAAGTAGCTGAAGCACTCGCCGATCCAGACTGGATAATAGCAATGCAGGAGGAAATCAATCAGTTTGAGAGATTGAAGGTTTGGAACCTAGTACCTAGACCAGCTGGGAAAACTATTATAGGGACTAAATGGGTGTTTAAGAACAAAAAGGACGAGCAAGGAGTTGTTATCCGGAATAAAGCAAGGCTGGTGGCAAAAGGTTACAATCAACAAGAAGGAATCGACTATGATGAGACATATGCCCCGGTTGCAAGAATAGAAGCTATCAGGATATTCTTAGCTTTCGCTGCACACAAGAACTTCACAGTCTACCAGATGGATGTCAAAACTGCATTCCTCAACGGAATACTAAAAGAAGAAGTTTTTGTATCCCAGCCTGAAGGTTTTGTAAACGAACAACTCCCAGACCACGTCTACAGACTCGATAAAGCTCTCTATGGACTTAAACAAGCTCCCAAAGCCTGGTACGGGGTCCTTTCGGATTTTCTCATCTCATCTGGCTTCACAAAAGGGAAGATTGATACGACTCTTTTTATCAAGAAGAACGGCTCCGACATTATGCTAGTGCAGATCTACGTTGACGACATCATATTCGGGTCAACAGACTCACGAATGTGCAGGAACTTTGGGGATCTAATGAAGCAGAAATTCGAAATGAGCATGATGGGCGAACTAAGTTTCTTCTTAGGACTTCAGGTTCAACAGCTTCACGATGGAATCTTCATCAGTCAATCCAAGTACATTCACGACATACTCAAGAAGTACAACTTGGACAACTCAAATACAGCATGACTCCCATGTCTACCTCGTGCAAACTTGACGCAGATTCCTCAGGAAAATCTGTTAACCAGACAACTTATCGAGGCATGATAGGATCCTTGCTCTATCTTACATCAAGTAGACCTGATATCATGTTCGCCACTTGTCTCTGTGCACGCTTTCAAGCTGATCCAAAGGAATCTCACATGCTAGCCGTCAAGCGAATTTTCAAATATCTCAAAGGAACTCCGAATCAGGATCTATGGTACCCGATGGAATCAAGCTTTGAACTCGTAGGATACACAGATGCTGATTACGCAGGATGCAAGCTAGACAGAAAGAGCACTTCTGGAGCCGCTCAATTTCTCGGGGGTAAACTCGTAAGCTAGTCGTCTCGAAAGCAAAATTGTGTCTCACATCGACAGCAGAGGCAGAATATGTCGCTGCTGCGAGTTGCTGCTCACAAATTTTGTGGATGAGAACCCAGCTGCGAGATTTTGGCATAACGTTAAATCATATCCCAATTTTTAGTGACTCTAAAAGTGCTATAGCTATAACAAGTAATCCAGTACATCATTCACGCACAAAACATATAGACATTAGATATCACTTTATCAAGGAACATGTGGAACAAGGTACAATCGAAATGCATTTTGTCCACACAGAACTTCAACTTGCTGACTTATTTACTAAGGCATTGGATGAAAAGCGATTCCAATTCTTGGTATCTAGATTAGGCATGTTGAACCATAACACATGATCGATTGTTCCTACATGAACCTGATATTGTGTAAATAGATCATTTAATTTTTCTCTATATGTTATGAATGGTAAAAATCCTACTATTATATCTAGGAGAGACTAATAAAAAATTTTATGCATGAATCTAGGGGGAGTCTTTCATTTTATGCACTAATCTAGGGGGAGTCATCAAATGGTTCACACAAATCTAGGGGGAGTCTCTCAAAATTATGCACAAAATAGTTCACACAAGGAGTTTTTATGATTTCTCATCAAATTTAAATTATATAGTATGGTGAAACTCCTTAAATTTCTATCGACATTACAATCATTCAAAAATTTCAAATATCACAAATATTTCTCGGCGAAACTAAAAATTCTCTTGAAATTCCTCTTCAAATTCTCTCAGCGAAACTGCATATCGCCCGAAATACTTTCAAATTGATTTGCCAATCGTGCTAAACAAGTTTCGATCGAAACCGAACTTTAACTCATGAGTTATTAATTTCTCGGCGAAACCGACTTTCGCTCGAAACACGTTTCAATTGAAATTGCAATTTAATTACATACTTTTATACTTTTATCGGCGAAACTGACTTCGCTCGAAACACATGTCGATTGAAATTGATCATTAGATCCTTTGCAATTTCTCTCGGCGAAACTAACTTTCGCCCGAAACTCAATTCAATCCATCGAAAATCAAAATTGACTCTTTGCAGTTATTCTCGGCGAAACTGAGATTCTGCTTATTTAAATAGAGTTTTGCCCGACACCCTGTTCTTATTCATCGATTTTCAAATTCACTCTTAAACCTCTCTCTGCATTCGCACACGAACTCATCACTGTCTCACTCTATTTTACCGTTTATTGCAACTCCAAATCCCTCATTGGTAAGGAAAACACACTTAATCTACAGCTTTTAAATGATTTTTCCCCATTCATGCAGGTTTCGCAGATTAGGGTTGTGTGAGTTCGAGCGAATCACTGTTAAAACGTGATTTTGTCTCGCCTGAATTCGCTCGAAACTAAGCTCTAGTTTCAATTTCACATCACAATCGATCGATTATTCTGAAAATAGTACTCACTCTGTGTTTTCAAATCGACGTATTCTAGGGTTTTACTGCTTTCGATCGAAACAGGGGATTTCAATTTTCAACATAATTTTAATTGTTTTGACTTTACCCTTTCGGCCGAAATTACCTCACAGTTTCGATCGAAACTGACGACAAAATTAATTTTAATCGATCGAAATTGGACTTCGCCGAAGTTATTTAAATTAAATATGACTTTCGATGGAAACTGACTTTAATTTCACTTTCGCCGAATTTGCCTTAATTGACATGACTTTCGATCGAAACCACAGTACAAATTGAACTTATCACACGATGCACATTGTTTACCGAAACTCAAAATCAATTGAAATTGAATTGAAATTGTCACTTTCGCCGATTGCTTAATCCAATTTCACTTTGTTTCTTTCACGATACTTTGTCACAAATTTTTTTGCCAAATTTTTCTAAGTCCTAACATGCTTAACAACGTATTGAATAATTTTGCATACTTTCTAAGTCCAAATGGTCGATTTCCACTAATCCATTGCTCTTATCTTGCAGATCTACCAAAATGGTGCGACAAATTGATGAGATTTCGCCTCCAAGGACTGGGCACAGAGGACACCCAACAACCATCAACTGGACTTTGATAATACCTCGTGCCCAGATCCTATCATTATTAAAATCCTCGCAAACCACCTTCTAAGAACCGCCCTAAACATCACCGAGGTAGTCCCTGAAGTTTATGTGCAACAATTTTGGTCTACCCTTCAGAAACCAACCAATAACCCAAAAACAACCGCCCTTTCCGCCATAATCGACAACACCATAGTTGTTTTTACTCCAATCATACTCCGTTCCATACTAAACCTACCTCATTCACTCCTATATGATCCCCATCCCTCCAACGACGACCTAATCAGGGACTTCCTATTCATGGGCCATAAACCTAACGCCCAAAACACCATACACTTACCTGAGTTCACTGCCAAAGACATCCCTGCACCTTGGAGGACTCTGTTTCTCATTGTCAACAAGAGCCTCTCGACAAAGCACTCCGGGTCCGACAAGTGCAACCGAAACATCATGCTTATCTTCCATGGGATTGTCTTCAACAAAAAATGATGTCGCGCAACTAATCTGGTCGGACATACTTGATCAACTGCGAAGGCGAGGCCTTGGATCAACGAAGCCGGTGCTCCCTTACTTACGGTGGCTGCCCGTCATCGTCCAACATTTCGTGGATCTTCATCCCGAAATCGAACGCCGACCGAGAGACGAGGGTTATCAATGTCCGAAGCTCATAAAAATTCAATCGACGAAGAGCAAAATCGATCAGGAGGCCATGATCATCCCAGACTACTTACTTCGCCTCCTCGATCCGAATGAGCCGGAGCTACTCAAATATATGCAAGCCAACAACCTCGACGACGTCCCCGTGGCTCAACAAAACCCAGTTGAACCTAACCCAGGGACAAGCCAACCCCCACAGCCAAATGTAGGTCTAGGAAGCTCCTCATCCCCACAACCAAAACGAAAGCGCAAATCCAAAGGGGATGATCGAGGAGGACAACAGGAACGCGTACAAACTACCCTTCCCAGCCACTCAATCATCTCCCAACAGATGGTTGTTTCACATACTCACGAGGTGCCACGTCATTCATCACCACCTCGCTCGGAGGTGGTTGATGTAACAAGCAGTACTCCGCCTCAGACTGCACCTTCTTTGATCACTACGAGTCTAGTGCCCTCACCATCCATAATTTTTCCACTTTCTAGGACACTACGATTAGATTCTGCACCTCTAGATCTTCGTGATCTAGACCGAACGCTCTACGATGTCTCCGTACTAGAGTCTAGTACGGAACAGAGCGGAAGACCCAACGTAGTCAACATCACTGCAGCTACGACCTTGGGCCATCAATCTGAGTCAGTCTCAGCTTTGATGTCAACGATGAGCCTTCGTGGCCTCGGTTCTTCAAGTCCTGTGCAAACGTGCGGCACATCAGTACCCTCTACTGATGTTGTGACGACAGAACGTCTTAGTGACTCCGTCAGGTTATTTTCCCCGTTCGTGACAGAGGCGAGGCTAGAGAATCGACTCGCAACATTGGCGAAAGATCTCGAGGACACTGTTATGACCCAAGTCTACAACGCCATTGGGACATCCTCTCGGGATAAAGGCAAAGCCCCCGTCAACGAAGAAGTACCCGCGCAACCCGATCCAACTCCTGGCTCTGAGGAAGGACCGTGGAACGTACCAATCCCGGAACTGATCGACGTTCTACTGGCCAGACTCCGTACTGCACCGACGCTCACTGCCTATGAAGCGGAGATCCTCAGACGTCTGGAACTTCCTTTCAACCCGCCAACCCCGGCGCGGCCCAGTCATCAAGACAATCATGTGACGACCCTGACGGTGGGGATCGTCCCGAGGGGGAGAAGACACAAGGGACAGGGCCACCGCCGCAGCCACAGCCGCAACCTAGAACCACCCAAACACCCACCAGAACAAAATCACCTACACCCACCCAAACCAGAAAATCTACCCGAACTACTACCAACACAATCCAAACGACCTCCTTATCAACCGTGAGTCCATCACCGCCTAGCCTTACAAACCCAAGACCTTCCTCTGATCCTCCATCCTCACATTTTCTATCTCTCGAAACACTTTACAACCCACACTCAGCGGTAGAAAAGTACATCTTCAACGACGATTGGTTAACAAAGCCGATGCATCCAGACTTGGCCAAAGGCTTACTGGACAACGCCAGATACTTCTTGATGAAGGCAAATGTTGACCTGGCACTAATCGACGATGATGAGCTCGAGGAAGGTGAAGACTACGAAGCAGACATTCCAGAACTTCCAGAGCTTCTCAACCACGTTGTCGTCGATAAGGAGTGCCCCCCTTCGAAGTCAAAGACAGGAAAAGAACAGACGCCGCCGTGGGAAATGTCAAAGTGATAGCTCCATATCAAGAAGAAATACGGAGAAGAATTTGGAGGAAGAAGGATAGGATCAAGGACCTAGACGAGATGAGTCTAAGAGGCCTAACTCATCTCCCGAGACCAACTGCTATACGATACCTGCTCTCTCTTCGTAGAGGGCTTGTGTGGAGAGCAAAAGATATAGATGTTAACATTCTTAGAAGAGAAGAGAAGGAAAAGGCCAGAATCAACAAAATCTTGGGAGTTCGGTGAGGTCGTGTCGACTATTATGAATACCCTATCTACAAGGTGCAGCGAGAAGATGGAACGGTTGAGGAACTGACTGAAAGCAATCTCTCCTACATCAGAGGTGAAGATGTTGATCGGATACTTTTCAGCTTCAGATTTCTTGGAACACTCCAGAATCCAGACTTGAAAGTGGGCTACGTTGCTCTTAAGCGATTTATGATGCGTCAAATCAAGTTCAATGCGACACACGATCTTCAAATGGCGGTGGAAAGCAACAATGAAAAGGGTGAATCTCACGAAGCCATCCTTCGAAGTCCCCGACTCAAGTCTTGGTGATGGCCACATAATCAATGATGACAACGATCCATCGGTGGTCTACACCAATTACAAAGGAGAAAAGAGACTGATGAAAGCATCCGAGATTGCCAAATTCAGCGATGGGACGCTGCTGATTATTCGGGTGAAACTCGAATGGATCTTGGAGAAGCTAAGGAACGAAGAAGTAGAAGCCCATGAGAAGTACGAGAAGCTGATCCACATCATCTCCGATCGATTATCTTTACGAAGGACGATACGATCTTACGAGTTCAGACTTGGACTCAGGAAATCGATTGATGCAGTGGAGAAACCCAAGAAGAAGAAGACACAAAGGACGCCAAAGCGAAAAGGATGCTAAGGGGAGATTGTTAGGAATATTTTATAGCATCCTTTAATTTGTGTAATCTTGGATTAATATGTTTATTTAGTGGGTTGTAGTAGTTTGGGGAGACTTATGATATTAAGTCATAGTTTTGTATTGGGCTTTAATATACCAAAGAATTGTGGTATATAAAGCCCAAATTACCCTAATTAGGGTTTTATCAAAAGAATTGAAAGGTAAGCCACCTTGCACGTTAGAATTAAGAAAACACACACTAACACACACTCAAGGTGTTCTTCACGTTTAACACATTCAAACCCTTCTTTTGATCATTGTTTGGTAATATAAGGGCCAACATTTATTTTGACCCAGCGAGAAACTTATTAAACAACACTGTTTCTCCGTGTTCGAGATAAATTCGCGATCCAAATTTTTCCTCGACCAAAAGATTTTGAGCAATTTTTCTCGCTCGAAAATTTTTTCGCTGACGTACTTTCTCGCACGAGAACAGTAACAGCTCCAATTTTTCTCGAGAAGTTAATTTTTTATCAAACTTTAAAGATTGAATCAAAAATTATTCTCGAAACTGCTCTAGAATCAAACGCTACTAACTAATCTGCTACTTGTGAAGCACACCACATCAGTTCAAGACATCAAAACAACAAACGAAGATCCTAAATCAACTCAAAGAAGAAATGGATGCATATTCTCTAGGAAATGATAATCGTCCTCCAATTCTGAAAGGGGCGAATACACAGTTTGGAGCATGGTTTTTAAGACAGGACAGGACCGGCCGGTTCAGGCCGGAAACCGGCGAACAGATCGGAAATCCGGTCCGGTTCCGGTCTGGTCTACATTTATTGAAAAAAATAAAAATTTAACTATTGATAAGTACTATAAAAAAGAGAAAATTTACGAATATGTTGATTTGGTCTGATGGTAAAGTGACTTTGCTACAAACGTTGATGGGCTGGGTTCGAATCCCACCCAACATATTCTTTTTTTTTAATAATTAAGTTATAAGCCCAGTATTTTCATTTATGTTTACTTTGACCCAAATTGATAAATTTTAATACTTGACATCCCATATTGCAATTAATTTTTAACCCCTACATAATTTAGTTTTATTTAATTTGCCACTTAATTTTATAAACTTATTAACTGGGAAAAATTCATAAGATATGTATATTTTCTTTGATATTTTGATTAATTTATTTATAAAATATATATTTGTTATATATAGAGATACAAGTTTTACTCCGGTTTGGTTCCGGTTTTATAACGGTTAAACCACTAAACCTTAAACCACTAAAATTTCCGATCCGGTTCGAAAACCCGGTTTCAGAACCTTGGTTTGGAGAAGTCGGTTCTTAAACTTCATCGAACTTAAAGATCAAGCTGAAGATCTGCTCAAATCACTTCATGAGGGACCAGAAATATTCTACATAAATCAAGAAGGTGATAGCTCGAAATCGAACCCAATAGGCGAGTAAAATTACCTAGCGAGTACGACGAAGCTGAGAAAAAAAGAGCAAGAGCAGATCTGATAGCTAAGAACACGCTGATGCAGGGCATCCCGAATGATATCTATAGACAAATAGATAGCATCCCAACTGCCAAAGGGATGTGGGAGGAACTGGAGCGAATGATGCAAAGAACCGACGTCGGTGCCAAAGCTAAGAAGGCTAACATACTCACAGGTTATGATTCCTTCAAGGCCAAAAGTGAGCTTACACGATCTTTATCAGCGATACCTCACTCTTCTCAACGAAATGAGGAAGATTGAGATCAAAAAGACTAACATGGAGATGAACATTCGGTTCCTGTCCGCACTGCCCCCCGACTGGAAAAAGATCTCTACCCAACTCCGACAAAATAAGGACTTGGACGAGATGGATATTCACGCTATTTTTGATAACCTCGCACAGGATGAAGAAGACATAGGCGAGTTACAAAAGGAGCAAAAGGGCAAACAGGCCGAGGACTCCATAGCTATATTGAAAAGAAGAGCTCCCGCTCACGCAAGGAAAAGCACGTCAAGCTCCCTAGCTCCTCAGAGGATGAAGAAACGGCTTCTTAGGTCTAAGGAAACCATAGCCAGTCTCAAAGAACAAGTTAGGAGTTCTGGTCTCAAAATAGATGAACTGACTAAGAGACTCCAGTCTAAAGAGAGTCCGCACATCTCATTAGATAAGCATAGTTCGGTAATAAAAGAACTAGAGGACAGGCTAGACAATAACAACAAATATCTACTAAGGAACTTGGAAGAAAAGAGTCTTGTAAAAAGTAGACTTGAGGCAGCAACTATGAAGGTCACTAACTTCGAAGAAGAATTGACTAAGTCGAATTCTAAGATTAGTGAACTACGTAAAAGTCTAGACGCCTGTCAGGCCGAAAGGAGCACCGCTCTAAATAACTATGCTACCTTAGACGCTGAGCGTAAGAAGCTATATAATAAAATTAAGAAATTAGAAGATCGTTTGGTGAAAAGGGCACATACTGATCAAACTATATTTTTGAATCAGCCCAAGGACTTAGAATTCTATGACTATAAGTATGGCTTAGGCTATGAGAACCCACGTAACTTGAAGAAGGTTAACTGCAAACAACTTTATGATATCTCGTACATGGGTCTCGGACTAACTTCTCTCATGACCTTTACGAACGCAAAAGCAACGTTTGAGGAAGAAGAAGCCAAGAGACAAGCCAACACTAGGGCTGAAATACCCTTTTCTTACATCGAACTGAATCAACGTGACAAAACTTGGGTACCTCCCAAGGGCTGGAGCCTTGAAACATATAATTTTCTTGAAGATCATTCTAAAAATGAGGAAGTTAAAAATCATAATTCTGAAAATTCTCTCTACATCCCTCCCATAGTTAAGAAAATAGAGGAATTAAGAGCCGCCTTAGAAAAAGAGAGAGAGGATTTTGAAGATGAAAAGAAAAAATTCCAAAAAGAGATGGAAATTCTCAAAGCTTCCTCCATCTCAAAAGTCATTTCTCACGCATCTCCTCCAAAAGAAAATATCATTCTGAAAAGCGTGAAGAAAGAAAAAGCGCCTTCAAAAGATCAGAAAATTAAAAGTTATCAGAAAAGGTCAAAATCTGATCCTGCTTTGCTTACGTCCACAGGGAGCGTAGAGTCAGCACTAGAGACGAAGGCGAGAGTGTCTAGCCTAAAAATAGAGAAGGAGCCCGTAGATTTGACTGCTTATAAGAATTTATCTCCTTCTGTAAAAATAAAAGACACTAGTAGAAATAAAAGAGCCGTTTCCACTCTCAAAATAATTGCTTCTACTTGCTCCTTAAAGCCTATCACATTTAGAAGTACCAATTTCGAAACAGGCTCTACTTCAGCAATAAAAACCAATCATTCTAAGACAAATACTTCTAGGATGACCCGTAGGAAACAGGATCCAGTCATAAAGAAAGCATATGGCGCTATTCATGCTTGTTCTCACCTAAGGCATCCAGTTAAGATCGAATCCCCCAAGCACCTTAGGATTATCAAACGAAAAGATCTTTTCCTCGGTCAAGCCTACCAAAACATTTGTCCGCACTGAAATTAATCTTCCCTGCAGTGGTCTACCTAAATGGGTTCCTAAAACTCCGCCGAAGAAAACAAAAGCCGGAAAGGCCAAGTTTTTTACAAAGGGCAAACCCAAATCGACTTCTTCAAAGATGACTTGGGTCGCTAAAACACCTACAAATACTAATTTAGGAACCATTTCTGGAAAACTCCTAAGTCTTCTACTGAGAGGACCCATTTATAAGTGGGTACCTAAAGCGCTTTAATTGTTTTTGCAGATCCATCATGTGTGGTACCTCGACTCTGGTTGCTCCACACACATGACGGGAATACAAGAGCTGCTGAGCAACTATAAAGACCGACCGGATGGAAAAGTCAGATTCGGAAACAACGACTCAGCCCCCATACGAGTAGTTGGGGACATCATTCTGGAAAATCTGACGATAAAGGATGTCTCTTACGTCGAAGGTCTCCGCCATAACTTGTTCAGCATAGGCCAATTTTGCGACAAAGGATTCAAGGTGGTCTTTCTTGCTGACCGGTGCAGAATATTGGATAATCAGGACAAAGAACTCCTCCAAGGATTTCGGAAATCAAATCTTTACACAATAAACATGACGTCCGTACGGATCTCGATAGCTGTTTGCCTCATCTCTCAGACTGTAATTCAGAGGAACAGCTTATGGCATCAACATATGTCTCATCTCAACATTAAAGCTTTTCAACGGCTCTCGACGAAAAAGTTGTTCTACGGTTTTCCAACTATAGTATTACAAAAAGAGCATCAATGTTCGGCGTCCGCATTAGGAAAAATGAAGCGAGCATCTCATCAAATAAAACAGATTGCGTCTACTTCCCGTCCACTGGAATTGCTTCACATGGACCTCTGTGGACCTATGCAAACACAGAGTATTAATGGGCGCAATTATATTATAGTCATTGTTGATGATTTCTCTCGCTACACTTGGACAAAGTTCCTCCGAATCAAAGATGAGACAGGAGACTTGATAGTTAATTTCGTGAACATTACTCAGAATTTGCTGCAACAATCCATCCAAGTCATCACGGACAACGGCACTAAGTTCAAGAACAAATATCTCAGTGAATTTTATTAGAAACTTGGCATTAATCAGCAATTCTCAGCCACTAAGACCCCTCAACAGAATGGGGTTATTGAAAGGAAAAACAAGACTCTAGTTGAGGTCGCCCGTACAATGCTGATCCATTCCGGCCTCCCACACTTCCTTTCGGCTGAAGCAGTAAATACTGCCTGTTTCACTCAGAACAGGATGGTGGTTCACAAGCGCTTCGATAAGACTCCGTACGAAATAATAAACAAGCGAGTACCCAATATCTAATTCTTTAAGGTCTTCGGGTGCAAGTGCTTTGTGGCGAACGACAGAGAGCAACGTGCTAAGTTCGACCCTAAAGCATTCAACTACATTCGTCGGGTATTCATCAACGTCAAAGGCGTACCGAGTTTACATCAAGTCCAACCGATCAATCAAAGAAAGTTACAACGTCACTTTCCACGAAGTGGTAGAAATGGCTTCTGGTCACATCAGTCCAGGACCCGTGCATAACCAAATGGCTCCTGCACACCTCAGTTCAGGACCCGTGCTAAACCCGATGGCTTCTGAATACGACAGTTCAGAATCCGTATACACTGGTGTGTTGGCACAAAACCAACAGAAGATGGCAACAACTCCAGATTCAACGTCTGAAGAAGCACTGAAACTTGCGTTGGAAGATTTGGACTCTCTCTTTGAGCCCGTATATCGGCCAGAAACCATTATTGCAACACCTTTAGTGGAGCCCCCACTCGACGAGGCCAATGTACCGTGTTCTTCAAATGTCCCTACCTCACCCGTTTCAGAATTACCAGATCAATGAAGAACCTACAACAGTCAATGAGGAAGTCTCATCAGAATCACTCAATCCAAGTGCAGAATCTGACTTACCTCAATCGAATGAACAATCTGAAATCATTGGAAATCTCAGTCCACAAATGACCGATGCGTCTAGCTCAACAATACCTCATGAGCGAAAGTGGACTCGAGCACATCCGGTTTATCAGATTATTGGTGATCCTTCACGTGGAATATGGACACGTCATCAACACAGTCTATTCAGCTGCTTCTTAAGCCCAAATGAGCCAACCAATGTAGCGGACGCACTAAAAGACCCAGATTGGGTAATGGCAATGCAAAATGAAATCAACCAATTTGAGCGTCTTCAAGTGTGAACCCTAGTATGCCGTCCGCTTGGGAAAACAATCATCGGAACGAAATTGGTATTTAAGAACAAAAAGAATGAAGATGGCGAAGCTATTAGGAATAAAGGTAGATTGGTTGCGAAGGGCTATAACCAACAGGAAGGAATTGACTACGACGAGACATATGCTCCTGTTGCCCAAATCGAAGCCATCCGTCTCTTCCTGGCTTACGCGGCTCATAAAGACTTCAAAGTCTACCAAATGGATGTAAAAACCGCCTTTCTTAACGGCGTGTTAAAGGAGGAAGTCTACGTCGCTCAGCCAGAAGGCTTCGTTGATCAAGAACATCCCGATCACGTCTATCGATTGGACAAAGCTCTCTACGACTTAAACAAGCCTCACGTGCTTGGTATGACGTCTTGAGCGATTTCCTCGTAAAATCTGGATTTATCCGAGGAACGATCGATACGACCCTCTTCATAAAATGGCAAGACAAAGATTTGATGGTCGTCCAAGTTTATGTAGACGACATCATCTTCAGATCAACAAATCCACGGCTATGCAAGAGATTTGGAGAATTGATGAGAGCAAATTTGAAATGAGCCACAGGGAGAGATGCAGTTCTTCTTAGGACTTCAAGTCAGGCAACTCGATGATGGGATATTCATCAGTCAGACTAAATACATCAAGGACATCTTGAAGAAATTCCATCAAGATCAGAGCAAGCCTATAAGCACTTCCATGTCCACAAGCTGCAAGTTGGATGCCGATCCCACAGGAAAAGCGGTCGACATTACCTTATATCGCAGCATCATCGGCTCTCTTCTTTATCTCACCTCGAGCCGGCCGGACATCATGTTTGCCACATGTCTATGTGCCCGTTTCCAAGCCGACCCCAAAGAATCTCACATGCTCGCGGTCAAGCAGATTCTTCGCTACTTAAAGGGCACCTCGACCTTAGGTTTATGGTGCCCTAAAGGCACAAACTTCAAATTGATTGGCTATACTGATGCTGATTATGCAGGTTGCTGAATGGACAGGAAAAGCACATCCGGTGGCGCTTTATTTCTAGGCGAAAAGCTAGTCTGCTGGTCATCAAAGAAGCAGAACTGCGTTTCGACATCGACGGCCGAGGCAGAATACGTCGCGGCTGCCAGCTGTTGCTCGCAAATGCTGTGGATGCGGACTCAGCTTCGCGACTATGGGTACAATCTAAATAAAATACCCAAGTGATAGCCAAAGTGCCATTGCGATTACATGTAATCCTGTTCACCATTCACGCACAAAACACATAGACATACGGTATCACTTTATCAAAGGTCACGTAGAAAAAGGCACCATTGACATGTATTTTGTGAACACGGAATATCAACTAGCGGACATTTTCACCAAAGCACATTAGATGAAAAATGGTTCCAATTCCTTGCCGGAAAATTAGGCATCTTGAACCTTCTGTGATTTGTGCATTATGTGATCCTATGAGCTTTCACATGTTCTATGCTATGTGTTTTCTATACTTAAAAATGATATATCTTGCGTGAAATATCTTATATTAATAGAATTTACTAATATAATAAAATTCCAAAAATATTATACATAAAAGTATAATACTAGGGGCATGAGATATCTTTAGGATGCTCGATCTACGTCACGAATAGAATTCACTGACATGAGACTAATTATTTGCTTAATTTTGTCTGTCTAAGTCGCAATCTTGTGCCTAACAGTTCTTTCGTAGACTCCACTAGACACAAAGGCACTTTATATGAGTTAGATTTCTAGCCTTTTATTTTTCCACCGGATCTATCCTTGAGCGAGTCACACAATCATTACTAGTGATTCTTGGTCTCATACTCGCCTTGCGATAGAACATTAGGAACATGATTAGGGCACTTAGGAAATTCCTCACGGCCAAATATAAATATTTTTCATTCCTTTAACATTGCCTTTAGCCATCCATTTTGGGCCTTCTCCAAATTCCTTTTCTTCGTTTAAAAACCCTTTGAGCCTTCAACCGACTATCTAAACTTTAGGCGGGATGTTAAATCGAGAAAAGGAGGGGGAGAAAACCGAAGATGAAAAAGAAAAAGATGACAAAAGAAGGTAGAAAACGCACATGAGGAATGCTCAACGCACAAAAAGCAGACCAAAAGAACCTGCCTCTCTCTTATCTCAATGGGCATGGATCTTGCTGTGAACTTCTCCATTGATAATCTCGCACACTCGTCAGAACGACTGGAAAGAGGAGCACCACGAAGTGAACTTCTCCAACGATAATCCGGTCTTATATCGACAACGAGATGAGGAGCACGGCCTTGGGTTCGAATTCCATGACTGTGAACTTCTTCAAATCGATAATCTCTGAAACCTCTCTAGAGATTAAGAGAAAAGGAGCACGGTATCGGCCCGAGAACCATCAAGAAGAACTTCGCCTTAGACAATCTCTCAGCCTCGTAGAGAAGCGGAGCTTCAGCTTTAGCAAGTGCATAAAATTTACAAGAGATAAAAGGGATGAAAAAGACAAAAAGACGAAAAAGAAAAATGCCGGAGAAAAGGAGAACGACGAAAGAATGGAAGAAGACATAAAGCTCACTTTTCCCAATAAGTTCTCTTCCCTTCCTAGTCATAACCAAATTAAAGCCTTCAAAGTCCCTTTAATTCCAAAACGACGGTCTCTCGCTCGGTGAAATGATTAAAAGCACCTCGATCACAGGTAAATTGACTTAATATGACTTGTGTTGACTTGAGTGTTATAAATATAAAAATCCCTAGTTAAACTAAATGAGTGCTAGAGCGAACCTAGTAAGAGTTGTCGAAATGGATACTACTGTGAACTTAGGACTTCAGTATGCTGACATGACTAGACGGCATAAAAATCTTTCAATGTCTTGTGAATTTTTAGGCGCGACAATGGTCGAAGCAAGATAATCTGACCCCATATTATTAATAAAATTAGTATATACATATATAATATAATAATAATAATCATAATAATAAAAATCTTATATAAAAATACTTTTAAATCGCACATTTTGATATGCAATATTAATTTGCATTTATACGGAATTGATTAAATGCGATATACTGTTCAGCTCTTTCCCTCGTGCGAAAATATAGATTACATGTTTAGGGGACCATGTATCTAGGCTAATCATGAAAAATTGCATGATCTTAATAATTATTACTAAGATTGATTTATGTACTTGTTCGATAAATCAATTGAGGTGCACTATTTGAGGCGTAGCATTTACAAGAGTTATACCTTGAATTCCAAATTATTTTGATGATCTTTGTCTACGTGTTGCAGAAACAATGAGGATGACTTCACGAGTTTATCTCGACTTGGAGTACACGGCAGCGGTTCAAATGTTGGTTGGTTAAATATTTGGATCGTCAACGTGTTTTATGAATTTTAATTTAACCAATTTATCTCAAAAATATTTTTCAAGGGGAATCAAATAGAAAGATTGCTTCCAAAATTAACTCTAATATTTTCGACATCTGTTGCTTTAAGTCTTGCAGATTTATAAAGTGTGAAGACGGAGCCAGATGTCATCAACCAGAATTACAGGGAGTTATTTGCATTTATTTTCACACATAGGGGGACCAATCTGAAAAACAATAGAAAAACTTACAATCGAGAAATTCGGGCGAATTTTGCAATTTTCATTCGTAGATTCTCGAGCGAAAATTGATTTTGGACCAACAATTTTCGCCATCATACGGACGAGCGAAAATTTAACAGGAACCAAATGATTCTCGATCGGAACCGTCGAGCGAAAATTAAATAGTAACCAAAGCAAAATTCTCGATCGCAAGTTTCTCGATCGTAAATAGTAATGGGCTCAAATTCACTATGTCACGAAAAACGTCAAATCAGCCCAATTAAACGAAATCATTACTTGCAGTAGAAAATCCCTAAAGACACGCTAAAACCCTCGATCGCAAAATTCAACAGTCAAATTTTCGTGCGAAACTTTTTCTCTCAAAAGACGAACGCCAAAACCCTTCAAATCGTTCGATTTTTCCTCTGATTTTCGTCTTTAGAAGGTAGATTTGACTTCTTTTAGGGATTATCGTGTGTTTAAACTTCATGTGCATCTGTACTTTGAAATATTTCGCTTGATTCTGTGTTCATTTCTCGACTGTTCATATTCTGAGAACTCGAATGCTTGTTTGCTGTATTTTAGGCCAATATCTAAGTATAACCTAGGTTAAAAACTGCGTATTAAGATAGTTTCGAAGTCTCTTGATCATTTTATGGTAGATTGTGTTGATTCTCTGCGTTATTTGAGTTCGATTGAAAAAACGACTAAAACTGGGTTTTAACGTTTAAAGGCGTCGAAGAACTTTCTCGCTCGCAAATAGTGTCAATTGAATTTCAATTGATATACTGTTTGTAGTGTAAAAGTTTTGCGCTTGCTATACTTTTGATTTAGTCGTTAAGATAGATAACGTAGATTGAAAAATAATTACACTCGAGAATTTGAATTTGAATTAATGCGAGCGAAAAGATTACTGAACGAAATAGATCTAATAGGTGCAAAATAAGTTTCGAGCGCAAAACTTACAATCGCAAATAGTAATTTCGATTTCAATTTTTCTCGGTCGACAATTTTAGCGGCGATAAAATTAATTTTTCGACGATAAAATTTCTCGATCACAAACATGCACAGTAATGATTTCTATTGATCGAAAATTTTCTCGGCGAGTCACCAAGTTTCTCGCTGTCAATTTTCTCGATCGTAAAATTTCACAGCGAAAAACTGTTTTAAAATCGAAATACTTTCTCGCTCGATAACTTTGACAGCGAAAAATTTTTTTCACGCGCGAAAAATTTCTCGATCGTAAATTTACTTAGAAATCTAATTTCTCTATCGTAAATTTCACGGAAATTTTTCTCGATCGTAAAATTTCTCGGCTACAGTACCACGCGTATAATGTTCATCACTCAGTAAAATCTTCTAAGTTCTTTTCCACTGTAGCAGACCTTAGCGAATAAAATTTTTCTAGATCGCAAATTAATACTGAGAATTACATTCAAAATTGCACTTAGACAATTTAACTGAGAATTTAATTCTCGCGCGGCAAAAAGCACGGAGTGAACAGTGCTTCAACACTTAGAAAAATTTTCAACTAAAACTTCATCGAACTTACATACTTATGTTGAAATTGTATTATTCCTTCAATATTCACTTCGTATGATCTATGTGCAAATTTCATGATTTCAGTTACGAATTTATTCAAACATGCTATGACATGATCCATTATTGTGGTTTGATAAATTCTAAATTCGACTCAAATTAAATTCTTGAACTAATGGTTTACATTTCTTATGTGTATTTCAGATGGATCATTATCCTACTTACAATCACATATACGAAAAGGCCCTGTACATCAACGTACACGACACCAATTTCCAGCTCGACCTGACCACCTTTAGGTGTCCGGACGATATCATGGTGTCTATACTACAAGGCCATCCCCTGTGGCATGCTCTCATGGTGACAGTCTCTGTGCCGATGGTCTACCTCCAGCAGTTTTGGGGGATGATTAAGAGCCTCATCATGGACGGGGCGTACCACTTTACAACGGTTGTAGGGATGAGGCACGTCTGCATAAGCAAGAATGACTTTAGACTTCTTCTCGACCTCCCTCTGAGCCAAAATTATGACCCCCTTTCAACTGATGCGGAGCTGGTGCAAGACTTCCTCAGATGGGATACCGTCTGCTGCTCACCAAACTCGCACAAATGCAGAGCAACGGGATTCCTCATCCGTGGAAGACATTGTTTGGAATCATCAACAAGTGTCTATCCCCGAAGCACGCCGGCTTCGACAAAGGCAACGACAACATTCTGAGGATTTCCATGGAATCGCCTTCTCGCGAAATTACGATTTCGCTCAACTGATCTGGAATGATCTAGCCGAGCAGATCAGGCAGAAGGAAAATAAACGCTCGAAGAATGTGCCATAAGCCCGGTGGTTCTCCATTATCATTAGACAACAAATGGAGCTGTACGAGCAGAACGTACCTCGTCTGCCTCCTGGAGGAAATTATCAAACACCAATGCTCAAATGTTTCCACAACCCAAAGCTAACGGACTTGGACCAGCCATCAATGGCCATACCGTTCGAGTTGCTACGTCTCGCCGACCCCACGGGAGACATTTATAGAGCATACTGCCGGGAGAATCATCTGACGGAACAGATGATTAGAGGGTCCCCGACAGACTTCGCTGTTAGCCCTCAACAACAACAACACTCTAGCACTGAGGACACTTTGATTGATGCCATGGCCCAGGAGCTAGAGCAGGAGCCTCCAACTCAGGACGTGCAAATCCCTGACGACGATGCCACGTTGATTAATGTTGTGGAAGAAGAGTTGGAACAAGAGGCCCCAGCGGAAACACTCCAAGTGGAAGTGCCCGTCCATGTAGGCGTGCTCGAAGAGCCCATTGAGGAGGTTCTTCAACAAGTAGCACAGCCCGAGGCAGAAATGGGGCAAAGCTCACTTCCAATAGTGACGGAACAGGCTCGTGAGGACGTTGAACGTGAACCATTCCCTCATACAGCCACCTCATCAGACCCCGAGTCAGATGAGGAGATACAACTAATAAGACGGACTCCAAGACGATTGAGCATACAACTTGAGTCCCTCTTCAGCAAGATCGTGGGAACGAACCCGCCTCAGAGCCGTCTTCTTCACGACTGATTCTCACTCCACCTTAACCCACACAACCCACACCATTCGCCATACCGATCCTCACACACAACCTCATAACCCAGCCACCATACCTATCAGCGACCTCCACTCCATCCTAGTCGCCCTCCTACTTGAGCTGACTACTCGAACGCCGGAAGAAGAAGACCTCTTCCGCCGTCTCGTCGATCGTCGTGGCCCGACAGACACTTTTCGTGGTCAAGGCTCCCGCTCCAAACGCATACATGACGACCCCGATGATCAAGGCCATCATGAGAGGGAGATGAGACCTAGAATAATGACTAGAAGACGAGCACGAAGCTCGGGCACGACACAGACAAGCGTTGGAGCCGCTGAAACCTCACAACCTACTACACAAACAACCACCACACACCGTAATCATACAACCCATATAGGCCCACCATCCTCACAACCTAGTCGTCACTAAATTATTTATTGACAATGTCTATAGTCACGACACAGTGACAACATGTAAAGTCATCACCAGGTTATTATAGTGACAATTTTACTACATATAGTGACTAAATAAGTTGCGACTAAAAATTTTTATTTTTGTAGTGCCTCCGCCCACACCAACAACACTGACAAGCCCCTTGCTTCCGGAAGAAGAAGCAAGTGCTGCCATGCTCGTGGCCCTGGCTCAAACCCAAGCTACTCCCTCAGTTGCTCAACACCAACCGGGACCGCCAGGACATGGTGTGAACCCACACGAGTTCCTCGACAAGTATATCTTCGAAGGACAGTGGATGACCCATTCCATGCCCGATGAGCATCAGAGACAATGGCTGAAGGACGTTCGACATTTCCTACAACAAACTTCGGTGGACATCGTACTGATAGAAGATGGAGAGCTTCAGGAAGGTGAAAATCACGAACAAGATCCCACAGGGCTTCCAGAATTGATTGCACAACGAGCGAATTTTCCAACAAGGCAAATCCAGGATTCTTTCGGATCGACACGCCGTTTGGAGAATATTAGAATTGAGATTACCTTCCTTGATGAAGTTCGTGAGCATATTTGGAGGTCACCGAATAAAGTCAAGAAGCCGAACGAGTTCGATCTTAGAGGGATCTCTCACTGGGGACAGCAGAAGAGAATGACGTACCTCTGGATGCTGACCCACCTCAGACCGGATGTGATATTGGGGATGACTAAAAGCCATGCCAAGAGTCATTACAAGAGTTTCTCCCCAATTTGTCAGCTAATCAGCGTCTACTGTGCTAAAGGAGGACTTCCAACACCGTACTATGTCATCGAATGAGTAGACAGAACTCCAGAAGATCTAAGCGAGAGTGACCTACCGTATCTCCCCGCCGAGGAGGTGTACAACCTCTACAAGCTGTATGTAGAGAAGTACAAAGGTCCTCGAGGCTTCATCCGGAAAGAAGGACTCGAGGGCCTCTACCGGTTCATGATGCGCCAAGTCAACTTCGCCGCACACGACCTTCAAATGGCTCTGGAGAGCAACATGAAGAAAGTTAACATGACCGCTCCGCTCAACAAAGGACCTGAGATTGAAGGGCTTCCAACAATTACGTGCACATCAGTTCAGTCCTAGGCATCCCCTACCACAATCCGATCGCGAAGAGGACTAGGATGATGCTGAAGACTGAGATACACAAATTCTGTGATGGGACGCTCAAGGTCATCAGGAGAAATATAGAGCAACGGTAGGAAGAAATCAACCGAGAGACGATGCTGAAAATCCACCGGTTCGTGAGAGAACAGCCGCTCCTAATGGAATAACTTGAAGATATCGAGGAGCGACTGGAGCTGAGGAATACGCTCAGGAAGTATGAGCATGCGCTGGGCTTGCGCAGACGCCCGACGAGGACAGACGGCGCGGGAAGAATGTAGAATATCAGTTTTAGTTGTGCTTTGATTTTTATTAGCTGTCCTTGTAATTTGGGGCGTTTCATGTATTTGTCCTTAGTTTAGGACTAGTTTGATATTTATACCAAGTATGTTTGGTATAAATAGATGTACGCACATTGAGCTAATAGGGAAGTTTTAGAAAATTGATCCGAAACGCTTCCAATTCAATATCTAGAGAGAGAAACATTAAATACCTTCTCTCACTACAAGGATTCTCTCTCGTGTTCTTCCAAAGAGGTGTTCGATCGAAATTCAATTCTATTCAATTCTAATCGATAACCTTAGAATTCATATCTAGGATCATAGAGTTGATAAACTATGACCTTACAATACCTACAAAACTTACTAGCGCTTCATATTTTTTTCATTTTTTTTCTGAATATAGTTTCTTTTTTCTCTTCGTTTTTTTTGTCTTCTTTTTTTTGCGCTTTTCTTTTCGGATGACTTTTTTTTTTCTTTTCGCTATAACTATAGGACTCCTAATATCACATATATGGACTCATTAGTTTATTAGCAATCTCAAAATCATGGAATCTAAGCAACTAGTAACTCATCCAGTCCGACAATGGGTTGAAAAGAAAGCCAAAAGGATATATGTGGGTAAATAAAGTGGCTTAAATTCAACAAGAAAGTTACGGCTAAGGCTCAAGTTGGCTCACTAAGTGGAGAATATTGAAGGTAGGATCAATGTGCGGCCAATGGCTTAATCCTAAGTGCCTTAATCACGTTTGTACACAAATAGCCACCATTGATATCAACATGTATAATAGAGCAAGTTTTAGAATATTCGAAAATATGTGACGCTCTCGTAAAAAATTGAGTATAAAGATAAATACTCTTTTTTTAAAGGCTCAAATCTCACATATTTAAGTAGGCTTTGTGTCGCTTGTTGCGAATTCGGGTCTTTAAATCAATTGAAGAAGCCGCCGGATTCTTGTCCGACCACGACGCGCGCGACGATTTGAGCAACGCCGATGTTGCAGCAGTTACGACGAACCTTGGTGCTAAGCTGGCACACGAAATTAGGAAGAAACCTTAAAATGAGAGACGACAATCCATGGCCGGCCGACGAACCTCGCAGGAGGATCGACGAGACTCGGGGTTTATTTCCGGCGGAGAAGGGAATCTCCGGCCGAGAAAACTCGGAATCTGAGCGGCACTCAAAGGACGGAAAAGTCCTTGCAAAGCTGGAGACGGCCATTACTAGGGTTCGTTAGATTAGGAGAGAGGTCTCTCTTAATAGATTTGTGTGATATTTCTTCAATTTATAGCGTCGCAAAAAGAATCTTATTTTTTCAGCTTATTTATTAGAGTAATTTAGAGAAAAATACGTAAATGGAGTTTAATCATAGGGATCAGTCCCTACAATATATGTTTTATGAATAAGGAGTGCCACTATGCAGAATCTTAGTTTTAACTCCCTCACTCGAAATTAAAATAATACCCTTTGTCTTTCCCAAATAAAAAAAACAATTAATTACTAAAAATCACGATGGACAGAGGAAAAGCCGTTCATTAATGGAAATCAATCATTTTTTCTCTCCCTTCGAACAAGAGAAACATGAAAAAAAGCAACTAGGCATAAAACAAACTCAAATTGCTCATCTTAATGGAAATCAGTCTTTTTTTTTCTCCCTTCGAAGAAACGGATTTCAGCTTATCCAAACACCGGTCCATCGCAGTTTCGAGGGATTCGAATAGAGGTTTGGGAAGATTATCCAAATCGTACCATTCCCAGCCGTAGCACTTCTCAGGCTCGGCGTTGATTGGCTCTTGGGTCAGTCGTTGAGCTCGGCGCGCAGGAAAACGGCGATCAGATGGGTGCACCGCGGGTCGGCGAAGACGTGGTTTGTCGCGGTGAGCTGCTCGACGACGGTTACGTCTAGGCCATTCTCTTCCTTGACTTCGCGCGCCGCGCATTCTTCGAAGCTCTCGCCTGCAAATCGAAATGTCAGAGCTATTGATTTTTGGTCTGGGACGCAAAACCCACGATTAACTGATTTTAGGATTTGGTGTTATTTGAGAAAGGTATAAAGGAGATGAGGAGATCTAACCGAACTCGACGTGGCCGCCGGGAAGGTGCTTGCCTGGGCAATGAGATGGCAAAGTGGTTGGATAAGTATGGAAGTGAAGAGCTTCGTGACCGAAAATGCAATCATGGAAAATATAGTCAATACTAAAGAGGTAGGGGAGGAGTTTGGCAAGCTCTTTAGCTCGACGTCTGTTGAGTTGTTTGTGAGGATTAGTACTGTCAATTTGGAGGGGTGGGCCGGCCCGCCGCCCGCCAAATCCCGCCACTTGGCGGGGCGGGGCGGGCTGGCCCGCCATCTGGCGGTCCTAAAAAATTGGGGACCGCCCCGCCCCGTGGCGGGCCGCGGGTCTGGCGGGCCAGGCACGCCCGCCTACTAATTTTTTTTCTATTTTTTATTTTACTTAGTAATAATTTTTATTTAATTATGGTATTTATTAATAAATTATGAATAAAATATTAATTATTAATAAAATGAATAAATATGATATTAATGATACATAATTAATGACATTAATTATATTATCTAATTAATTTAGTTTTATTTTCTATATTTAGTATTTATTTTCAATATAATATATATTTATTTAATATATTATATATATATATACAATAATGGCGGGCCGGCTGGCCCGCCCCGCCAAGCCCGCGGCCCGCGCGGGCTGGCCCGCTTAGGCCCGCCTCCTCGCGGGCCTGAAAAAGCTCAGCCCAACCCGCCACTTTAGCGGGGCGGGGCGGGCAGGGCCGCGGGCCACGGGCCACTTTGACACCTCTAGTGAGGATAAATGTAAATGTGTGAGATGTTTGATTACAAATTTAGTCTTACGTGTCTTGCCCCAGTTCGCATGTATTTTTCACTTAAACATCGATACTTGATTTCGAGGATAAAATACCTAAATCGTTAAGAAAAATACATGATTTGGATGTCAAAATACCGATATTTATGAACGAAATACTTGTCAATTGGGGTGATACATCTAAGGCTAAAATGGTTGGTTCTCTTAAAAAGATTTATCATGAAATGTATATTAATCATCACAAACACAAAAAGAAGCTTTCCCACAGTTTTACATTTCAACTAAGTTCGATACTTGATTTCGAGTGTAAAATACATAAAAGTTACATACCTGATTTGGGTGCCAAAATTCCGATATTTATGAACGAAATACCTTAATATGTAAGATGATTAAAACCATCATTTTAGACTTAGATAATTCGACCATATACACAAGTATTTTAAGCATAACAATCAGTATTTGTGTCCTTAAATTTGGCACTTTCGGTCTCGATTTATGTATTTTATTGCTGAATTAAAGTATTTGACCGTGAATGAATGTGAAGTTGCTAGAAAACTCATTTTATGTTGTTTATGATGAGTAATGCCCTTAATTTGTAATATGTTGATTAAAAACCATCATTTTAGAATTAGATAACTCGACCATATACACAAGTATTTTATGCATAAAAATCAGTATTTGTGTCTTTAAATTAGGTACTTGCATTCTCGATTAGTTATTTTATTGCCGAATTCAAGTATTTGGCCGTGCATGAATGTGAAGTTGCTAGAAAACTCATTTTATGTTGTTTCATGACCTTAATTTGTAAGATGTTGATTAAAAACCATTGATCGAGCGAATCGAGTAATAAAAATAAAACGAATATCGACAAACTAACCACGCTCAACAGGCAAGTGTACCTATCGATAATAGTATAAAATGGCGAGTATTCGAGTATCGAATCCCAAGGGAACTAAATAATTAGAAAAACTTGAATTTAAATATCCTAGTGAAAATGCTTTGATTGTTGTAAAACTGAAAATATAAATGAACAAAACTAATAAAAATGATGAGAATGAACGACGATAAGAAAGCGAAACGTATTTGAGACTTCGACTCCCCCTAGCTCGATCGATCTGCTGAAAACATATATCAAAGTTTTAGCTAAACGTTAGACCGTGAGGATTACCAACACATGCGTATGAGTTCATATGACTGACGAAACTGCGGCTTATCACACGAGGCTCGTAAGCAACTAATCTACGTCTTAAATAGCCGGGCAAGCTTCCCTAACTACTTAATCGAAGATTGCATTAAATCATTATTAATCCCTCTATTAGATTTGACTCTAATCCAGCGGAGTAGCTCAACCTATCTCTAGTGACGAGTTTATTCCGCTCGTTTACGAGTGTTCTAATCGTTCACCCCTCTCTCGAGCGCAGCGTACGATTTCCCAATTAATCTATCTTACACACATAGACATGAATAAGATAAATAAGAATTTCAATCACATAGACATAATCGAAATCATATAAATTCGTAAAAGAGTCTTAACAATAGCATAACATTAAATATACTTAAAAACATACGATCGATCTTGCCAGGGTTCATCTCATCTCAAATACACAAGAAATTAGCTACTCATTTTCTCAACTAAGAACATAATAAACATCAAAGAAAATATAGATCTTCCCTGTTTATGGCTTCGTACCCTTGTTCTTCGTTGAGCCGTTTATCGAATACCTAGCATACAAGCTAAGTGAATGAGCTAACTTTCTCTCTAGCCTTTCTTTCTCTTCTCTAAGTGTATGTGTGTGTTCTCTCCCAATGATTCCTTCCTCTATTTATAGCAAGGGGAGCTCATACTCATGTACATGCAAGTCTTCTTTGCTTTAACTTGTTCACATTGAAGAAAGCTAACTTTGTCCCCCAATTCCTTCAACTTTAGCCTCCTTTATTGAGTTCAAATGGAATGGGGTGTTTCAATGTCGAAAGTTAGGTCTAAAGCATGCCTCTTTCCTTGAATAATGGTTGAACTTTCGACCAAGAAGAGACAAGTTAGGTAGGAGTCATTTTTAGTGTGTTTTGACCTCCAACACCACCTCTAACACGGCAGTAACTTCCGAAATTAATATCTCTCAATCTAGAGCTCCAAATCCAAATCCCTCCGGTAAGAATCAAGATTAACAAGAGCTTCATTGGACAACTTTTACCCCTCATCTGTTAAGAATCCAAAACTGTCGAAAAACTTGGAAATCATGCAAACAAAGCTTGACTTTGATTCACTAAAAAATTTGCATTAAGTTCAAAAATTAATATCTCACGATGTAGACATTCAAATGCAAATCCCTTTTGTGAGAATTAAGATCGTTAAATATTCTAGCTCCCCTCCAATTTTCAGATCTATCGGTCAACTTTAACCCCTTATTTTACGAGACATGCTAAACTGCCGCAAAACTGTCCGAAATGATGTAAACTCATAATTAATTACCAAATTTGACATGAAGACTCCTTTTTAACTTGCAAATACTTCAATTATAATACCTATAAACGTAAGAAAATACGTTTATCAAATTTCCCCACACTTAAGCATTTGCTTGTCCTCAAGCAAAGAAATGCAAATGGCATATAAAAGGATAAAATCATGCAACGTATCAATCAAGAACGAAATCACGTAGGAGATAATGCAAATAAAGTCGGAAGGCATATTCGAAATCACCGACTAACTTTCACGATTTCCTTTAGCGATACCTATCGAAATTCGAACCTCACAAGGATTCACTCAAATCACTCAGTGTATAGGTTAAAATGTCTATGAACTCTCTCGGGCCATGCACTTAATCTGGTCTCTACCATAAGCTTGCAAATGATTCGTAAATCTACCACTTTCAATGCTCAAGCGTGAATCGGAAGGTCTTTATCGGGTTATAATATGGCTATGATATGTAAGATATGTAAGGAATAAGCATAAAAAGGATATAAGCTGTAGTCGTGTCAGAATCATGCCATCATCTCGAATGCGCCAAAATTCGTCGTTTTTTCATTTTTTTCTTTCTTTTTTTTTCATTCACCAAGCCCTTCTTCTTTCGACTTCTCGATCTATGAAATAGATAATACGCTTTTGAGAGCGAAAGATTATCGGAGGAAGGGTTCTTAGTCAAACTATATATATTTTTTCTTTTCTTTTTTTCTACTTTTCTTTTTCTTTTTTTTTTCCTTTTTTTTTCGACGCTCAGCTCGAAAAGTTAGCACGTGTTGCGCTTCTTAAATCCGGCATTCAACCTCCACTTCTACTATCGCTCCGATGGGTTTATGTCTGAAGGCTTAATCAGGTCGGCAATTTATAATCCGGTTTCAAATAAAAGGCTCAGGCTCAAAGTGGCTAACTACGGGGGCCAGTCGTGGTTGGATACTTTGGCTATGGACTAAATTCCTAATGCCATCCTCATTTTCACGCAATCACACTTTAAGTAGTTTCAAAACATAATACACAAGCAAGTTCTGAAGAGAAATAAACTAAGCATGATTCACACAACCAAAGAAATGAGCAAAAAGCTCGTAGGCTCAAAAATCTCACAAAAATAGGGTTATGTGTACGAATCTCTCAAGTATCGCCAAGTTCATCATGTAAGAAAGACGTAGACTACGCATATGCATCCAAATTACTCACACAATTTCTAACATAAAGTCATACATTCATGATAAGAAACATAATTTTCGAAAAAACATTTTATGCCAAATTTTCGAAAACATTTGTACCAAAAATCAAGACATGCATATATATAACATGTTCGCATCAATTTCGCAGAAATTCCCCTCCCCACACTTAAGATTTACGTTGTCCTCAACGTAACAATTATGTGACACAAAGAAGAGGAAATTAATAGATAAGCAAACTTCCCTG
Organism: Craterostigma plantagineum; assembly: GCA_027422505.1. NCBI lineage: Eukaryota > Viridiplantae > Streptophyta > Magnoliopsida > Lamiales > Linderniaceae > Craterostigma > Craterostigma plantagineum. Next base: position 17,241,890 of record JAPQWV010000017.1, on the reverse strand, counting down.
AATAGTCCGGTGTGCATGTTTTGTTCGGCTCCTCCCCACACTTGAGATTTTGAATTCCCTGCGATCATCGAAAAATAGAAACATAAAAAAAACGCATAGAAAAATAAAGGAAAAACATAGGATAGGCTTGGGGTGCCTCCCAAGTAGCGCTTTCTTTAATGTCTTTTAGCTAGACATTGTTCAGTGATTTTTAGCTCTGGGTGGTGAGGTGGATCGTTTCCTTTCCAAGCGCTTTGATGTCACCGCCATAGTAATGCTTGAGGCGCTGTCCGTTCACCTTGAAAGTCCCTCGTTCTGGGTGTGTGATCTCGACCGTCCCATAGGGAAACACCCGGGTAACCATGAATGGACCCGACCACCTCGATTTTAGCTTTCCCGGGAATAATTGCAGCCGCGAATTGTACAGCAAGACTTGGTCGCCTTCTTGGAATTCCCGCTTCATTATTTTACGATCATGGTAAAGCTTCGTACGCTCCTTGTAGAGGCGGGTATTCTCGTAAGCCATCTGGCGCCACTCGTCGAGTTCGTTGATCTGCAAGTTCCTCTTTTCTCCTGCGAGATTCAAATCAAAATTTAATTGCTTTAGAGCCCAATATGCCTTATGTTCGAGCTCGACGGGTAAATGACAAGATTTTCCATAAACGAGGCGATAAGGTGTGGATCCTATAGGCGTCTTATAGGCTGTCCTATAGGCCCACAATGCGTCATTCAGCTTGTTCGACCAATCCCTTCGGTGCTGCTCAACGGTTTTCTCTAAAATTCGCTTCAGTTCCCGACTCACGACTTCCACTTGGCCGCTTGCTTGAGGATGGTATGGAGTGGTAACACTATTCTTAACGCCGTATTTCTCGAGTGTCCTAGAAAACTGAGTGTTACAAAAGTGAGTACCTTTATCGCTAATAATGCAACGAGGAGAACCAAATCGTGAAAACAACGTTTTTAAGAATTTAACGACAACCCTAGCATCATTAGTGGGCAGCGCTTGCGCCTCTACCCATTTAGAAACGTAATCAACCGCAACTAGGATATATCGATTAGTGAACGAAGTAGGGAAAGGTCCCATGAAATCAATGCCCCAAACATCAAATACCTCGCACACTAAAATAAAATTTTGCGGCATTTCATTGCGCTTCGAGATATTACCTGTCCGTTGGCACCTATCGCACATGTCTACATACCTTTGAGCGTCCTTGAAGATTGAAGGCCAATAGAAACCACATTCGAGTACCTTATGGGCTGTTCGATTCCCCCCATAGTGGCCTCCGGTCGGTCCGGTATGGCAATGGTCTAAGATTTTGATCGTCTCGGGAAATGATACGCATCGCCTGATCATTTTATCAGCACAAGTCCTAAACAAGTATGGATCATCCCAAAAGTAATACTTCAAGTCCGAGAAGAATTTCTTCTTCTGTTGGCTTGAGTATTCCTTTGGTATAATCCTTGCCACGAGATAGTTAGCAATATCAGCATACCAAGGAATATCATCGTTTACCTCACGTAAAGCATAAAGATGCTCATCAGGGAAGTGGTCCTTGATGTTATCCTCGTCCTTCTTTTCGTAATGTGGTTCCTCTAATCTCGATAAGTGATCGGCTGCAAAATTTTCAGCCCCCCTTTGGTCTCGAATTTCCACGTCAAATTCTTGAAGTAGTAGTATCCATCGGATTAGTCTTGGCTTTGCATTGGGTTTGACGAGGAGGTGCTTGAGGGCCGAGTGATCCGTGTAGACAATGACCTTGGAAAGGATGAGGTAGGTGCGAAACTTGTCGAGTGCGAACACGACCGCAAGCAATTCTTTTTCAGTGGTAGTGTAATTTGCTTGTGCCTCGTTCAAAGTCTTGCTTGCGTAGTATATCGGCCGAAAGTGTTTGTCCCGTCGCTGCCCCAAAACTGCCCCTACTGCAAAATCACTTGCATCGCACATGAGTTCAAAAGGTAGACCCCAATCGGGAGCTACCATGATAGGAGCATTAATAACCTTATCCTTAAGTATCGAAAATGCATGCATGCACTCGGATGTAAACTCATATGGCACGTCTTTCTCAAGTAATCGGGTCAAAGGTCTAGCAATTTTAGAGAAGTCCTTAATAAATCTACGATAAAAACCCGCATGTCCTAGGAAACTTCTAATTGCTTTTACTGACGAGGGCGGGGGTAAACGCTCGATAGTCTCAATTTTAGCCCTATCTACCTCAATCCCCCTAGACGAAATCTTATGACCTAGCACGATTCCCTCTCTCACCATAAAATGGCATTTCTCCCAATTCAACACAAGATTGGTGTCCTCGCATCGCTTAAGCACAGCCTTAAGGTTAGAGAGACATACCTCAAACGTGTTACCAAAAACCGAGAAATCATCCATGAATACCTCCATTATGTCTCCTACTAGCTTGTCGAAGATGGCCATCATACACCGCTGAAAAGTGGCCGGAGCGTTGCATAGTCCAAAAGGCATCCTTCGGTATGCGAATGTCCCGAACGGGCATGTAAAGGTAGTCTTTTCTTGATCCTCGGGCACAATGGGAATCTGCAAATATCCTGAAAGACCATCAAGAAAGCAATAAAAATCATGACCCGATAAACGTTCAAGCATTTGATCAATAAAAGGTAAAGGGAAATGATCCTTTCGCGTCGCATCGTTTAACTTTCGATAGTCGATGCAAACGCGCCACCCCGTGACGGTTCTCGTCGGAATTAACTCATTCTTCTCATTGGGCACTACAGTTATTCCTCCCTTCTTAGGTACCACTTGAACTGGGCTCACCCACTTGCTATCCGAGATCGGATATATAACACCCGCATCGAGCAACTTAATCACCTCGGCCTTCACGACTTCTTTCATGTTTGGATTCAATCGCCTTTGGGGTTGCACCACCGGTTTGTACTCATCCTCCATGAGGATCTTATGCATGCAAAAGCTTGGGCTAATTCCTCGAATGTCTGAGATCTTCCATGCAAGCGCCTTTTTGTGTTCTTTTAGTACGTCCAAGAGCATGCTTTTCTGCTCCTCTTCTAGATCTGCGGCCACGATGACGGTCTTCGAATTTTCTCCTAAGAATGCATACTCCAAGTGATCGGGTAGTTGCTTGAGTTCGAGCGTCGGTGGTTCCTCGATTGAGCTTTTCTCCCTTTCTTCTTCGTTGCTCGTCTTTACCTTGACGAGTTGCTCGTCTTTGATGTTGTTGTCTTCATTTATGTGAACGTCCGTCGTTAAGGCAACCTCGGGCTCTTCAAATTCTTGCACTAAAGAGAGTGAGTCGGCTTGTGAGAGTCCCTGCAAAGTCAGGAAGTTATCCCAATTAATAATATCCATGTAATAGCATTTATCATCGTGCTCTTCGGTGTTACTCATCGACTCTGTCATATCAAAGGTCACTTTCTCGCTATCTATAGTCAACGTCAATGTTCCATTACGAACATCGACCATCGTTTCCCCGGTAGCGAGAAATGGTCTTCCTAAAATAAGGGGAATATTCTCATCCTCCTCCATGTCAAGAATAACAAAATCAGCTGGGATTATAAATTTATCAACTTTCACGAGTACATCCTCGATGATACCCCTAGGATACTTGATAGATCTATCGGCTAACTGAATACTCATTCTAGTGGGTTTGGGCTCACCTAAACCTAGTCTTTTGAACATAGAATAAGGCATTAGATTTATACTAGCACCTAGATCGGCCAATGCCTTATGAACAACTAAATCTCCTATAAGACAAGGTATAGTAAAACTCCCTGGATCCTTAAGCTTCTTCGGAATCTTGCATTGGAGAATGGCCGAGCATTCCCCTCGAAGGCAAACGGTGGAGATATCTTCGAGTTTGCGCTTGCTCGTTACCAAGTCCTTGACGAATTTCGCCCAACGCGGCATCTGTGCAAGAGCCTCGACAAGCGGTAAATTAATATGTAATGCTTTGAAAATGGAGAGAAATTTACCGAACTGATCGTCTACTATCTCCTTCTTGAGTCTGGCTGGGTACGGGACCTTTGGTTGGTACGCCTTAATAGTCGGTTTGACTTCGTCCTCCTTGTTGGCCTTCTCGTCCTCGACATTCGCCTTCTCGATCTCGACATTCGCCTTCTCGATCTCGACGTTCGCCTTGGTCCTTGGTACTTCCTCGAGCTGTCGTCCGTTACGAAGTGACACCGCCTTCACATGGTGGTCCTTTGGGTTGGTCTCGGTGTAACTTGGCAATGAACCGGAAGGACGTTGTTGGATTGATTCGGCAATCTGTCCAACTTGTTTCTCCAAGGCTCGTAGAGAAGATTCGGTGTTTTGCAACCGCGCCTCTTGATTGTCCAAGCGAGAGTCGAGCTTTCCCATTAGCTTCTCGAGCATTCCCTCCAACTTATCACCGCGACCTTGAGGGGCAACTTCGGAATTTCCACCGTGGTATCCATGCGACCTTTGATTTTGAAATCCCGGTGGAGCTTGTTGTTGATTCCCATAGGCGAGGTTAGGATGAACACGATTCGGGACGAAATTTCGCTGACCTTGGTAGTTTCCCATGTAATCGACTTGCTCTGTTAGAATAGTGGCTGGGCAGTGATTTGCATCGTGGCTCCCTCCGCATATAGTGCATGGTGGAATATACGCCGGATATGAATGAGAAGGCGCAATAGTTGTGGGAGGCCTCGGTGTGGGTTGTAATTGGACAGCATTAACGGCCGGTTTCATAGGCAAGAGCGCATTCATCAAAGTTTGCATTTGTTGTTGGAGAGCGTCGAACTTGGCATTGATTGCGGTAGTTTCAGCGACGTCGTACATTCCCGGTGGTTTGCCTCTATTGCCAGAACTCCCGCGCCGGAAGCTATTAGCGCTATAATCCTCAATCAAATTCCAGCCTTCCGTTGCGCTAAGATTACACAGACCTCCATTGCATGCTCCGTCTAATAGTTGTACAGTGTGGTCGTTCAGTGACTCGTGGAACCGCTGGATTTGTTCGCTTTTCGTCATCCCGTGTTGAGGGAATCGGTTCAAGAGCGCCTTGAATCTGGTCCACACGTCATAAAGATTTTCGCCCTCCTTTTGCTTGAATGCGGTGAGGTCCATCTTTAGTTTGAGAGCCTTGGAAGGTGGAAAGAAATAATTGATGAAGGTGGCATGCATCTGGTCCCAAGTGGTGATAGATCTCTCGGGAAGTAAGTTAAACCACTCCTTCGCGTTCCCTCGTAGAGAAAATGGAAATAGATAGAGTCGGATGGCTTCGGCGCTTACGCCTTGTACTCGTATTGCGTCGGTGACAGATAAGAAGTCTCGTATGTGTCTGTAGGCATCCTCCTCGGAGAGTCCGTCGTATTGGGCTGTCGTCTGAAGCATTTGAAGCCAATGATGTTTCAGCTCAAAGTTGTTCGGGACTTGAGGAAGGACTATCGCTGAGCCGACCGACCCTACGGCGTTGTTTCTCCACAACTCTCTCATTGGAGGTTCTCTCGTTGCTAATGGCATCTCGTCGCGATTCTGCTCCGTCATTTTCACTCGCCTTGCGTTTTCTCGTAGGTTGTGTCGGAACGTTCTTTCGATCTCCGGGTCTCCTTCAACTAATGGTAGCGAATGGTTTCTCCGGGTCATGCACCAGAGTACACGTACCTAGACCAAAAGAAATTCGATTAAGCAAAATAATAAAAATAACAATAAAAATATTTAATTAAAAAATAATAATACTAATTAAAGTAACAATAAAAATTGCGAAAAAAAATAAAAAAATAAAAAAAAGTAAAAATAACAGTAAAAACAATAATAATAATAATAATAGTACTAATAAAAATAATATAATAGTAATAATAATATAATAACTGACACACAATAATAAAGAAAATAATAATCACTATAATATAATATATATATTTTTTTATTTTGAGGATGATAAAAATAAATAAGATAGTTTGAAGAAATAATATTAATAATAATAATAATAGAGCTAAAATAATAAACTGAAGTTTTCCAAATATCAATAGTTCCCCGGCAACGGCGCCAAAAACTTGATCGAGCGAATCGAGTAATAAAAATAAAACGAATATCGACAAACTAACCACGCTCAACAGGCAAGTGTACCTATCGATAATAGTATAAAATGGCGAGTATTCGAGTATCGAATCCCAAGGGAACTAAATAATTAGAAAAACTTGAATTTAAATATCCTAGTGAAAATGCTTTGATTGTTGTAAAACTGAAAATATAAATGAACAAAACTAATAAAAATGATGAGAATGAACGACGATAAGAAAGCGAAACGTATTTGAGACTTCGACTCCCCCTAGCTCGATCGATCTGCTGAAAACATATATCAAAGTTTTAGCTAAACGTTAGACCGTGAGGATTACCAACACATGCGTATGAGTTCATATGACTGACGAAACTGCGCCTTATCACACGAGGCTCGTAAGCAACTAATCTACGTCTTAAATAGCCGGGCAAGCTCCCTAACTACTTAATCGAAGATTGCATTAAATCATTATTAATCCCTCTATTAGATTTGACTCTAATCCAGCGGAGTAGCTCAACCTATCTCTAGTGACGAGTTTATTCCGCTCGTTTACGAGTGTTCTAATCGTTCACCCCTCTCTCGAGCGCAGCGTACGATTTCCCAATTAATCTATCTTACACACATAGACATGAATAAGATAAATAAGAATTTCAATCACATAGACATAATCGAAATCATATAAATTCGTAAAAGAGTCTTAACAATAGCATAACATTAAATATACTTAAAAACATACGATCGATCTTGCCAGGGTTCATCTCATCTCAAATACACAAGAAATTAGCTACTCATTTTCTCAACTAAGAACATAATAAACATCAGAGAAAATATAGATCTTCCCTGTTTATGGCTTCGTACCCTTGTTCTTCGTTGAGCCGTTTATCGAATACCTAGCATACAAGCTAAGTGAATGGGCTAACTTTCTCTCTAGCCTTTCTTTCTCTTCTCTAAGTGTATGTGTGTGTTCTCTCCCAATGATTCCTTCCTCTATTTATAGAAAAAGGAAATTATACTCATGTACATGCAAGTCTTCTTTGCTTTAACTTGTTCACATTGAAGAAAGCTAACTTTGTCCCCCAATTCCTTCAACTTTAGCCTCCTTTATTGAGTTCAAATGGAATGGGGTGTTTCAATGTCGAAAGTTAGGTCTAAAGCATGCCTCTTTCCTTGAATAATGGTTGAACTTTCGACCAAGAAGAGACAAGTTAGGTAGGAGTCATTTTTAGTGTGTTTTGACCTCCAACACCACCTCTAACACGGCAGTAACTTCCGAAATTAATATCTCTCAATCTAGAGCTCCAAATCCAAATCCCTCCGGTAAGAATCAAGATTAACAAGTCTTCTATCTTTGGTTAAAATTTCAGCTTCATTGGACAACTTTTACCCCCTCATCTGTTAAGAATCCAAAACTGTCGAAAAACTTGGAAATCATGCAAACAAAGCTTGACTTTGATTCACTAAAAAATTTGCATTAAGTTCAAAAATTAATATCTCACGATGTAGACATTCAAATGCAAATCCCTTTTGTGAGAATTAAGATCGTTAAATATTCTAGCTCCCCTCCAATTTTCAGATCTATCGGTCAACTTTAACCCCTTATTTTACGAGACATGCTAAACTGCCGCAAAACTGTCCGAAATGATGTAAACTCATAATTAATTACCAAATTTGACATGAAGACTCCTTTTTAACTTGCAAATACTTCAATTATAATACCTATAAACGTAAGAAAATACGTTTATCAACCATCATTTTAGAATTAGATAACTCGACCACATACACAAGTGTTTTATGAGTAAAAATCAGTATTTGTGGCCTTAAATTAGGTACTTTAGTCTCGATTTAGGTATTTTATTGGTTAATTCAAGTATTTGACCGTGCATGAATGTGAAGTTGCTAGAAAACTCATTTTATGTTGTTTATGAAGAGTATTGTCCTTAATTTGTAAGATGTTGATTAAAAACCATCATTTTAGACTTGGATAACTCGACGATATACACAAGTATTTTCTGCGTACATATCAGTATTTGTGGCCTTAAATTAGGTACTTTCAATCTCGATTTAGGTATTTTATTGTTGAATTCAAGTATTTGACCGTGAATGAATGTGAAGTTGCTAGAAAACTCATTTTATGATGTTTATGATGAGTAATGCCCTTAATTTGTAATATGTTGATTAAAAACCATCATTTTAGAATTAGATAACTCGACCATATACACAAGTATTTTATGCATAAAAATCAGTATTTGTGTCCTTAAATTAGGTACTTGCATTCTCGATTAGTTATTTTATTGCCGAATTCAAACATTTGACCGTGAATGAATGTGAAGTTGCTAGAAAACTCATTTTATGTTGTTTATGATGAGTAACACCCTTAATTTGTAAGATGTTGATTAAAAACCATCATTTTAGAATTAGATAACTCGACCACATACACATGTATTTTATGCGTACAAATCAGTATTTGTGGCCTTAAATTAGGTACCTTCAGTCTCGATTTAGGTATTTTATTGCTTAATTCAAGTATTTGACCGTGCATGAATGTGAAGTTGCTAGAAAACTCATTTTATGTTGTTTATGATGAGTAATGCCCTTAATTTGTAAGATGTTGATTAAAAACCATCATTTTAGACTTGGATAACTCGACGATATACACAAGTATTTTCTGCTTACATATCAGTATTTGTGGCCTTAAATTAGGTACTTTCAATCTCGATTTAGGTATTTTATTGTTGAATTCAAGTATTTGACCGTGCATGAATGTGAAGTTGCTAGAAAACTCATTTTATGTTGTTTATGATGAGTAATGCCCTAAATTTGTAAGATGTTGATTAAAACCCATCATTTAGACTTAGATAACTCGACCATATACATAAGTGTTTTATGCGTACAAATCATTATTTGTGGCCTTAAATTAGGTACTTTCAGTCTCGGTTTAGGTATTTTATTGCTGAATTCAAGCACACGCCCTACATAATCCGTCGAATACCTGAATTCGAACACAAAATACTTAAATTTCGACTTGACATAATTGATTTATCATATGAAATACCGATTCTCATACAAAAAATACTTTTGAAAGGGAACGAGATACATTCTACAAAAATTGTTGTTTTAGTGAACCATTCTACAAAAATTGTTGTTTAGTGAACCATATCAAGAGTTAATGACATGAATCACCAAAAACATGAAAAATGGTGTTAATTTCGGCATATTTTGCCAACGAAATATAGTATACTGTATCGGTTTAGGTAACGCCAAACTTCCTCGCTTCGCCATCGCTTATTTTTTAGCGATTAAGGTATTCATGTTGCAACGAAGATAAATGCTACTATTAAAGTAGGGATTTCATCCCATTCAACCTTTGTACCAGTTCAAAGAAACATAAATGTTAGTTACTCTTTCATCATACATCAAACCCATTCCTCAGAATGCATCAAACCCATTCAATCGTTCACATACCGATACACTTCACACTAACCAGATCTAAGGATCCACGACAAATAACGAGTCTATGGTTTGATTAACCTCGAGAGAAGGGCAACACCATGCCTCAGAATCTAATAGTATTAGAAACACGTAAACAATATATTCCAAAAGGACTTGGAAGTAAAAATTGTGAGGAACCCTTCCTCTTTGCTTGTTTCCTTGCCGGGAAACCCTTCATCACTTCTATGAACTGACAAGAACAAAAATAGTCAGATTTCGATCTTGAATCGCCTCACTTAGATTATTTCAACGAAATTAAGCACTAAGAATGTTAGACTTCCTCAAACCTCATACCCAAAATATTTCAGATGTCACCAAGCAAACAAACAGATACAAACACTTATGTATGAGGGCAGAAGACTTGTGCTAGTCGTGTGGAGGACTTTTAGACCAGTGGGCTGGCGGGGAGGCAGGAGCTGTAATTTGCTAACGTAATACCATGGCAAAAACAAAGCCAGACAGTGACTGGAACAACGACGAGCTGGGAAGAGACAACGAGTAACCTACAAAAGACAACGAGCCACAAAAACGAATAGCAATAGAGCAGCCACGAGCACGATTACCAATGAGCAGAGAAGAGTGGAGGGACCGACAACAAGCCATGACAACTGCCGGCGAGCACCTGCGATGGCGGGATAGGCACTAGCAGTAACGATTTCCGGCTACCAGCGACGAGCGGCATCAAGCAGCGAGCGGAGGCGGTGGACAACCGCGCGACAGAGACGAACAACGACGAAGCCGCTATGAGCATTGAAGAAAATGTTGTTTCTTCGGTTGCGTCTGGTCCGTGGCAGATAGCTTTGGCAATAGATAAACTTCGACGTTAGATAGTCGGAAGATGGAGTGTCTTCAACCGCAGGTGCAGTTCGTGAGTACCCAGATGATGATGAGGGCATATGTGATAACTATAGTACACAGCATGAAGAATAAATACGCCTGGAGTTGATGAAGACTATCCATAACAGTAGACGTAGTCGAGGCGTGTGTTGGACACACTGTCCGTAAGACGAAATCGCCCCGATATACAGTGCTTTCGGTTAGTAGCGATCGTCCCCAAGATACAACGACATTTTCTTATTCATAATCGCAGCACAACGACTAGAATTTTCAGACGAATCGTACTCGAAACTGAGTTTTTCTTGCTTCGGAAAACTAGGGAGTATGTGTGTGAAATATGCAAATTCGTGGATTGGAATGAATAATTATTTCCATCTCAATGGGGGCCTATTTATAGATTTTATGTCGCAGGGACCTCTCCGCAAATTCAAGAACTTGCTAGGCTGCTTCTGTAATTTTCCAGGGACTATATTGCAACATTTTGCATCTATTGGACTGTCGGTTTATTTACCGGCCCGCGACAGGCCCGATTCTCGGGCCGACAGCCCGAATCTTAGGCGTGTCCCACCGGCGGCGGCCCGATTCTCTGACCTGACCCACCGGCGGCTCGACCGACACATCTTGTTGGGCCGACCGACACCTCTAGTTGGGCCGAATCAGCTCAACAGCCCAATGCGGCCCAGACGATCCCTTGGATCACGCCACCTCATCTGGACTGTCCAATCAGTGCTGACGCAGCGCCATCTCATCTTCACCTCAACTGCCACGTCACCGGCACCGTCGCCGTCGCCGCCCACCGGAGGAAAACTTTAAGTAGCTCCTCAATGCTCCTCGCTCCGATGCGTCGTGCGAAGTGCAAAGTGCGCGCCTCAAAGCACCCATTGCGCACTTTGGCACGGCTCGGCCTCGGCCTCGGCCACGGGCACGGGCACGGGCACGGGCTCGGGCTCGGTGCTCGGTGCTCGGTGCTCGGTGCTCGTCGGTGCGAGGCACCGACTCGCACCCGGGCTATTATTTGGGCCAAAACTCATACAAGTTTCTCAAGCCCACTTAAACCCACTTTAAACCCACAAGCCCATTTAAGCCCATACACATGGCAAGCCCTTTTGATTAAACCCACATGGGTTTCTATATATATAGTGAAGATTTTCTTAGTGTCTAACCAATGTGGGACACTTGATTTCCCACTTAAACACTACTAACCATTTTAATGGTTATTGGGCCAACTTCGAAAATTAATTTCTCATTCACCCGATATCGGTTTTGAGCGTATTAATATTCGTTAGAATCCCCGTGAAACATAGATTCGTAATCTTTCAACGATTTCTCATTTCGACATTCGATGGCTTTCCGATTTAATTAAAACCGAAACCGATTTTATTAATGGGTTAATACCCATTTGGGCCCAAAGCCCATTTGATTTAATAAAATCCAACAATCCCCCACATGAATGGAAATTAATGCAAATGCTATGCATGCTGACTCTTGCAAGAAAAACTCGACAACTCGTCACTGCATCGGGATAGGTAGCTTGTGGCTTTGAACCTTCCCTAGTGAAAACGCAATCGAATTTACTCGCTGTTCAGTGAACATGATGTCTTGAACTGACAGCTTTTGTGTAAATTAAGACAACAGCGTACACACGGTGACGAATCTTATTTCTTTCGATTCTCACGTTGTGTCCATTTCGGCCTTGGACCATATCTTGGATTCATAAGTGTTACTTTTGAAGCGGCCCCACTTCTCACTTATATAGGTGATTGACTATTAGGATTTTTTAATCCTAGAGTATCCCGAAATACTCCACCATCAGTTATAGCCAAAAGCAAAATTGCTTACCCTTTACCACACGTCTTCGGTTAATTACTTGGGCAGCTTATGAGAATGAGCTTCTTTTAAAAAAAATTCCAAGTAAGCTACTGAACTACACTCAGCTTAGTTGTCTCATTGAACCAAGTTTGTGGGATCTCCACTCAACATGGTTGAGTTACCACCGAGCTCGTTCTTGGGTGTGTGGTTTTTAAGCCCCATTCCCCTTACTGCGTTATAATGTTGATCTCTAGCAATACCTTTCGTCAAAGGATCTGCTATATTCTCTTTAGACTTCACATAGTCAATAGCAATTATTCCACTAGAAATCAGTTGTCGTACGGTATTATGTCTTCGACGTATATGTCGAGACTTACCGTTATACATACTATTCTGTGCCCTACCAATTGCGGCCATACTGTCGCAATGTATCATAATAGGCGGTACAGGCTTATTCCAAATAGGAATGTCCTCCAAAAAATTTCGAAGCCATTCTGCTTCTTCACCAGCTTTGTCTAATGCAATAAACTCCGATTCCATCGTAGATCGAGCTATGCACGTTTGTTTTGAGGATTTCCAGGAGATTGCTCCACCACCGATGGTAAATACATAACCACTCGTGGATTTGGAGTCTTTGCTGTCAGATATCCAGTTAGCATCGCAGTATCCTTCAAGAACTGCTGGATACCTCGTATAGAGTATGCCATGATTAATAGTGTGCTTCAGATATCTCAGCACCCTTCTCAAGGCTATCCAATGATTACTCCCAGGATTACTCGTAAACCTGCTGAGTTTACTTATTGAATATGCTATATCAGGTCGAGTGCAGTTCGATAAATACATTAGACTTCCAATCACTCGAGCATATTCATGTTGTGATATGGGTTCTCCTCTGTTTTTAGCCAAATGTAGATTTATATCTACAGGAGTCTTAGCCGGAGGATCATCGAAGGCATTAAATTTCTTTAACACGTTCTCAACATAATGAGATTGTGTCAACACAATTCCTTCGGACGCCTTAAAGACGTTTATCCCTAGTATTACTTTCGCCAAACCCATATCCTTCATATCGAAATGATTTTTCAACATAGTTTTCGTGTTTACAATCATTTTCTGATTGCTTCCCGTGATTAACATGTCGTCTACATAAAGACAGACAATCACGAATTCATCTGGTGTACCCTTAATGTAAACACATTTGTCACACCCATTGATTTTGAATCCATTCGATAACATAGTCATATCGAATTTTTGGTGCCATTGTTTCGGTGCTTGTTTAAGCCCGTAAAGCGACTTCACGAGTCGGCACACTTTGTTTTCCTGTCCAGGTATTACAAACCCTTCAGGCTGATCCATGTAGATTTCTTCTTCAAGGTCTCCATTTAGAAATGCCGTTTTTACATCCATTTGATGTACCTCGAGATCATGCAATGCTGCAATAGCAAATAGAACCCGTATTGACGTAATTCTCGTCACGGGCGAATAGGTATCGAAGAAATCATATCCTTCCTTTTGGGAATATCCCTTGGCTACTAAACGAGCCTTATATTTTTCAATTGATCCATCGGTTTTATATTTCCTTTTAAGGACCCACTTGCATCCTAAAGGTTTACACCCCTTAGGGAGATCTACTAACTCCCAAGTGTGATTCTGCATGATGGATTCAATTTCACTGTTTACAGCTTCTTTCCAGAACGGAGCTTCTGGAGTCGACAGAGCTTCTTGCACTGTTCTAGGTTCGTCGTCTAACATAAATGTTAGGAAATCAGGCCCAAATGATTTGGCCACTTTTTTACGCTTACTTTGCCGTGGTTTCTCAACTTCTGGAAGCGAAACTTCAACGGCTTCAAAATTTCTTTTACAACTTATTTCATTTCTTTCCTTCATTGGAAAGATGTTCTCAAAGAAAACAGCATTTCTTGATTCAATAATCATCCCAGAATTCATGTCGGGAATTTCGGACTTATGCACCAGAAATCTGTATGCATTACTATTTTCTGCATATCCGATGAAAATGCAGTCAACCGTTTTCGGTCCTATCTTGACCTGTTTTGGTTTAGGTACTTCGACCTTTGCTAAACACCCCCACACTTTAAGATATCCGTTGGAAGGTTGTCTACCTTTCCACAATTCGTACGGTGTTTTATCCCGTTTCTTGTGTGGCAACATATTTAGAATGCGATTTGATGACAGTATGGCTTCCCCCCACAAATTCTGAGGTAGCCCTGAACTGATTAACATCGCATTCATCATCTCCTTAAGAGTTCTATTTTTTCGTTCAGCAACGCCATTTGATTGAGGTGAATATGGCGCCGTCGTCTGATGAATAATACCATGTTCTTGGCAAAATTCCACAAACGGTGCCACGTATTCTCCTCCTCTATCACTTCTTATTATTTTGATCTTAGAGTTAAGTTGATTCTCAACTTCATTCTTATATCTTTTGAAGGTATCAAGAGCTTCGTCTTTACCACTTAAAAGATACACGTGACAGTACTTCGTGCAATCGTCGATAAATGTTATGAAGTATTTCTTTCCACCTCTTGTTTGCACGAATTTCAGATCGCATATATCAGTATGTATCAATTCTAGAGGTGAACTATCTCTTTCGACAGAGAAAAATGGTGCCTTCGCCATTTTTGCTTCTACGCAGATTTCACACTTATGTTGTGAATCAATTTCCATTTGTGGAAGTAAGTTTAAACTTATTAACTTTTTCAGTTTGTTCAAACTCACGTGTCCTAATCTACCATGCCATAAATTAGACAACTCAACCAAGTACGAAGAACTGGCTTTATTATTATCAGCGATCTTAATATCGCGTTTTACAGGCATTACAGATAACTTGAAAAGGCCCTTCTCGAGGTAACCTTTACCAATAAAATGACCATTCTTGGTCAGTACATATTTTCCAGCTTCAAACACTTGTCTAAATCCAGCGTTACTTAGCAGAGCGCCGGACACCAGATTCTTGCGGATGTCTGGGACATGCAGCACGTCCACAAGCGTCACTTCCTTGCCTGAGGTCATCTTCAGCACCACTCGTCCCAATCCTACGATGTTGGACGTTGCCGCGTTCCCCATATAAAGTGTCCTACCCGAAATAGGCGTGTAAGTGGAGAACATATCTTTGTCGGAGCAGATGTGGCGTGTTGCTCCACTGTCGATGTACCAGTACCTCGGGTTTTCCACGACGTTCGCCTCGTACACGACTGCAGTCAGATCTAGCTCCGACGTATCCGTCACCAGCTGCTTCTCTTCAGCGAGATGCGCCCGAGTATTATTAACTCTCTTCTTTTTACGACAATCCTTGGCCATATGCCCTGGTTTATCACAATTATAACAGTTGCCCTTAATTCTTTTGGAATTCGGGTCATGCTTCTTTTGCGGCGGACCTGGCCTTTTACGCTTGTTTCCATAGCTTGGCTCGGCCAAGTTGGCTCCCGCCTCCATACCGCCCCTCTTGTTCTTGGCTTCGCTCTTTCGGTTATCTTCCTCGATCCGAAGCCGCACAATCAGGTCCTCAAGCCCCATTTCTTTTCGTTTGTGCTTGAGGTAATTCTTGAAATCCTTCCACAGAGGCGGCAGTTTCTCGATAATCGCAGCTACCTGGAAGTTTTCGCTGATCTGCATATTTTCGGCGTGAATATCGTGGATAATCAGCTGCAGATCACGGACTTGGTCCAGCACCGGCTTAGAGTCGGTCATCTTATAATCCAGAAATTTGCCAACGATGAATTTTTTCAGTCCGGCATCGTCGGTCTTATATTTCTTGTCCAACGAATCCCACAACTCTTTCGCAGTCGTAGCCACTGCATAGACGTTGTATAGGGAGTCGTCGAGGGCATTCAGAATATAATTGCGGCACATGAAATCATTATGATTCCATGCGTCTAACGCAGCCCTTTCTTGCTCAGATTGAGCGACACGAGCAGCATAACCTGCGTCGTTAGGGTTTTCACCCTCAGCTGGTGGAGTGACTTCAGTCATCGAAGGGGCAGTTTCTTTCAGAAACCGGACGAGGTGGAGAGTAGTGAGATAGAACATCATCTTTTGCTGCCAGCGTTTGAACTCCGTCCCATTGAACTTGGCAGGACGTTCGGCGTGACTGCTGGCAGGGATAGTTGGTGCGTTGGTTGCCATCGATCAGATCACGAACAAAGATTTCGTCTTACGATTGTTGTTTCTTCGGTTGCGTCTGGTCCGTGGCAGATAGCTTTGGCAATAGATAAACTTCGACGTTAGATAGTCGGAAGATGGAGTGTCTTCAACCGCAGGTGCAGTTCGTGAGTACCCAGATGATGATGAGGGCATATGTGATAACTATAGTACACAGCATGAAGAATAAATACGCCTGGAGTTGATGAAGACTATCCATAACAGTAGACGTAGTCGAGGCGTGTGTTGGACACACTGTCCGTAAGACGAAATCGCCCCGATATACAGTGCTTTCGGTTAGTAGCGATCGTCCCCAAGATACAACGACATTTTCTTATTCATAATCGCAGCACAACGACTAGAATTTTCAGACGAATCGTACTCGAAACTGAGTTTTTCTTGCTTCGGAAAACTAGGGAGTATGTGTGTGAAATATGCAAATTCGTGGATTGGAATGAATAATTATTTCCATCTCAATGGGGGCCTATTTATAGATTTTATGTCGCAGGGACCTCTCCGCAAATTCAAGAACTTGCTAGGCTGCTTCTGTAATTTTCCAGGGACTATATTGCAACATTTTGCATCTATTGGACTGTCGGTTTATTTACCGGCCCGCGACAGGCCCGATTCTCGGGCCGACAGCCCGAATCTTAGGCGTGTCCCACCGGCGGCGGCCCGATTCTCTGACCTGACCCACCGGCGGCTCGACCGACACATCTTGTTGGGCCGACCGACACCTCTAGTTGGGCCGGATCAGCTCAACAGCCCAATGCGGCCCAGACGATCCCTTGGATCACGCCACCTCATCTGGACTGTCCAATCAGTGCTGACGCAGCGCCACCTCATCTTCACCTCAACTGCCACGTCACCGGCCCCGTCGCCGTCGCCGCCCACCGGCTCCTCGCTCCGATGCGTCGTGCGAAGTGCAAAGTGCGCGCCTCAAAGCGCCCATTGCGCACTTTGGCACGGCTCGGCCTCGGCCTCGGCCTCGGCCTCGGCCACGGGCACGGGCACGGGCACGGGCACGGGCTCGGGCTCGGTGCTCGGTGCTCGGTGCTCGGTGCTCGTCGGTGCGAGGCACCGACTCGCACCCGGGCTATTATTTGGGCCAAAACTCATACAAGTTTCTCAAGCCCACTTAAACCCACTTTAAACCCACAAGCCCATTTAAGCCCATACACATGGCAAGCCCTTTTGATTAAACCCACATGGGTTTCTATATATATAGTGAAGATTTTCTTAGTGTCTAACCAATGTGGGACACTTGATTTCCCACTTAAACACTACTAACCATTTTAATGGTTATTGGGCCAACTTCGAAAATTAATTTCTCATTCACCCGATATCGGTTTTGAGCGTATTAATATTCGTTAGAATCCCCGTGAAACATAGATTCGTAATCTTTCAACGATTTCTCATTTCGACATTCGATGGCTTTCCGATTTAATTAAAACCGAAACCGATTTTATTAATGGGTTAATACCCATTTGGGCCCAAAGCCCATTTGATTTAATAAAATCCAACAGAAAATCGGTGAGTCCGTCGGCAGTTTTCTTTCTGATTTGGTTTTTGTTTTTAATTTCATTACTGATTTAACAGGTTGAAGAAACAAAGCAGAAAGGGCATTATTGTAACTTGCTATGTGAGGGAGCTTAAACTAAGTTTCTGCCTAATGGCAGTACCTAGTTACAAAATTAAGCCAATGGGGACTGATTCCTAAGATAAACTTGTCAATAGGTATTTTACCGTAAAATCCCCTTATTATTCTACAAACGGTAAGAGTCCTACTATTCACACCCCTACACCCCATATACCACTCTTTACATCACAAACACTTGATTTTGGTAACAATAATTTTACATAATCACATGATTCAACAAATATTAACTTATTTTCCATCAAATAAATAATATTAATTACATGGACTATTCAAAAATTATTAATTAAGTCATTTAACCAATGACACATTTAGAACTAGCAAAAATGCTCTAGGCCCTCGGGTCGAGGGCCCGCCAAAGCGACGGGGTGAGCTGCCATTTCTCAAGCCCGCCAAAAGGCGGGCCTATGCGGGTAAGCCCATGCGGGCGGCAGGCCCGCCAAATATCAAAAATATTTTTTTAAAAAATGAATATATAAAATAATTATATAGGTTTTTTATATTTGTTGAGATCCAATTTTTCATTTAATCAAATGTAATAACAAAAATAATTTTTTATTAAAGAATATAAATTAATTAGGAGCAATTCAACTTCATTAGTTTATTTAATGTTTTTTTTATATAATTTATTCATTTTTATTTTTTAGGATGGGCCGGGCCCACCAGGCCCACTACCCACCAGTAGGGCGGGGCAGACTGCCATTTCTTAGGCCCGCCAGAGGGGGCACCCGTAGCAGGCCCGCCAAATATCATAAAATATTTTATTTTAAAAAAATAATATATAAATTAAATATATAGGTTTTTATATTTTTGAGATCCAATTTTAATTTTATCAAATTTAATAACAAAATAAATTTTTATTAATGAATTTAAATTTGATTAGGAGTCAACTACATTCGGTTATTTTAATGTTTTTTCTTTTTTATATAATTTTTTTCGTTTTCTTGGACGTGCCGGGCCCACCGACCCACTGCCCGCCAGTAGGGCGGGGCGGGCCTTCATTTACCATGCCCGCCAGATGGAAAAATTTGTCTTTTTTAATCGAAAAGTATTTATTTAATATTACTTTACATATTACTTAAATTATTAACATTAAACTCCTTTTTTCCTTTTTATATGGCGTATGTACTTGGTTAATAATTAATGCTACTCTACATATTAGTAAGGCAGTACAAATAGAAAAAAGGTGGGTGCCAATAGAATTACCCAAACGGTAATTATGAGAGGATATTATTGACTTTTCATCTCCATATCAAATCTCCGTTAAAAATATTTTGTTGCTACTTAATTAAAAAAAATTGATTGGTGTTTAGTTGATCTTTTTAATGGTTTCGATTAAGGGCGACCATTTGATTAAAAAATTGATTGGTGTTTAGTTGATCTTTTTAATGGTTTCGATTAAGGGCGACCATTTGATTAAAAAATTGAATGGTGTTTAGTTGATCTTTTTAATGGTTTCGATTAAGGGCGACCATTTAAATTTAAAACAATTTAAAAGAAACATTATCAAAAATTCTGTTGGAATCAGACAGTGAAACTTCTTCGAATGATGAAAACAATATCATCGAAGATTGTTCATCGTCAGAATTTGAAGAATGACAAAATTGTCAAATAGGACAATCTTGTGCTAAAAATATTAAAAGCTCAGAATTTGACCAGAAGATGATAATTATACCAAATTATTTCTCAATTTCAGGAATTAAATGTTCTTGACAATAATCTTCTCGAAATGTTAAAACAAACAGAAGACCCAGATTTAAAAAATCATATAATCAAAATATTAATTCAAAAAGAGGAAGAAACTTCAAAAGAAGTTATTCCTAAAACTGAACCTTATAAAATGTCCGAAGTAATGAAATTACTTCAAAATAAAAATAAATTTAAGAATGAATTTCCTGTTAATATTAAAGATTTAACAACTGAAATTTCAAATCTTGAAACTGAAATTAAAAATCTAAAATTAAGTCATATTGACTTAGAACGAAGATTTTCTAAATTAGAAAAGGGAAAAGAAAAAATTGAAGAATTAAAAAATTGTGAAGAATTTTCTAATATTTCTTTACATGATAAAGACGATAATTTCCTCTCAACACTTGTAGTAATAACTTCGCAAAAATGGTTAGTGAAAATATCACTACTCATTGACGAAAATTTTCAAAGGAATTTGATTGCACTAATTGATAGTGGAGTAGATTTGAATTGTATTCAGGAAGGAATAATTCCTACACAATATTTCCATAAAACAACACATTCTCTTAGCTCTGCGAGCGGTGAAAAGTTGCAAATTAATTATAAAATTTATAAGGCCTATATTTGCAAAAATAAGGTCTGTATTCCTACTTCATTCTTGTTAGTCAAGAATATCACGAACCAAGTAATTCTTGGTACTCCATTTCTTAGGAAAATATTTCCTATAAAAAATATTGATGAGTATGGATTTAAAGGAAGCTTCGATAACAAAGAAGTATACTTTGAATTCATTACTGAACTTTTTTCTAGGATTCTTAATGAAATTAAGGATTCTATTCTTATTAAAGCAAAAGAAAATCAGGTAAATTACCTGAAACAAGAAATCAGTATACTTACGATTGAGGATAAACTCCAAAATCCTAAGTTACAAGAAAAGATAAAAATTCTACATAATGAATTTACGCTACAAATATGTAACGATTTACCTAATGCTTTTTGGAATAGGAAAAAGCATATTGTTACATTACCTTATGAGGAAGATTTTAGTGAGAAAAATATGCCCACTAAAGCTCGTCCTTGTCAGATAAATTCTGAACTTCTAGAATTATGTAAAAAGGAAATAACTTCTCTTTTACAGAAAGGATTAATAAAACCTTCAAAATCTCCTTTGTCGTGTACTGTCTTTTATGTTAATAACCATGCAGAAAAGGAAAGGGGAGCCATTATATTATAAGCCTTTAAATAAAGTTTTAAAATGGATTAGGTATCCTATTCCTAATAAAAAAAGATCTTTTAGATCGATTATTTGATGCCATTATATTTTCAAAACTTGATTTAAAATCAGGTTTTTGGCAAATTCAAATAGCCGAAGAAGATCGGTATAAAACTGCTTTTACTGTCCCAATTGGACAATTTGAGTGGAATGTTATGCCTTTTGGTTTAAAAAATGCTCCTTCTGAATTTCAAAATATTATGAATGATATTTTTATTCCTTATAGTAATTTTATTATCGTTTATATTGTGATATTTTGATTTTTTCCAAAGATATTGAAACTCATTTTAAACATCTTGATATTTTCAAGAAAATAGTTATTCAAAATGGATTAGTCATATCCAACCCAAAAATGTTTTTATTCCAGACTAAAGTTCGATTTAGGGTCATACTATTGAAAGGGTAATGTTAACCCAATTAATAGAAGTATTGAGTTTGCGTCAAAATTTCCAGACCAAATTCTTGATAAAACTCAACTTCAAAGATTTTTAGGGAGTCTTAATTATATCTCTCCTTATTATAAAAATCTTGCAATTGATACATCTATTTTATATGATAGATTAAAAAAGATTCCATGTCAGTGGACAAATAGTCACACTGAAGCAATTAAGAAAATTAAGAATAAGGTTACTCATTTACCTTGTTTAATGCTTGTTAATCCTAATTGGCCAAAAACTATTGAAACTGATGCTTCTGATTTAGGCTTCGGAGGAATCTTAAAACAAATTTATCCAGAAGATAAAAAAGAATATTTAGTTAGATTCTATTCGGGGAAATGGAATAATGCTCAGTAAATTATGCTACTATAGCTAGAGAAGTCCTCGCTATAGTTAAATGTGTCCTTAAATTTCTGGATGATTTATATAATCAAAAGTTTTTAATAAAAATTGATTGTCAAGCTGCGAAATTCATGTTTCAGAAAGATTTCAAACATGATGTCTCCAAACAAATGTTTGCGAGATGGATGGCAGGCTCATTTAGCCCCATTCGATTTTGAAATTATTTATAAAAAAGATGTGATAATAGTCTTCCTGATTATCTTACTAGTGAATATCTTTCATGAATTTTGCAGATATGTCCCAATATGGGAGAAATTTTCCCTCTAATAGAGGTGGAAGAGGTGGCAAAAATGTTATTGCTCAAATGGGCAATAAAAAGCTGGTAAAAGAAAATTTATCAGCATCCTCAAGTAAAACCTTGAGCAGTGAAGAATTTAGAGAATTCCTTGAATATAAAAAGCATAAAGCAAAGACTGCTGAAGGAACATCTTACGCAAAAATAATTGCGGAAGAAGAAGATGAGGTTGACTATGAGAAAATTTCTCAAAATGAGGTAATTATATTAATCGAATTTAAAGATTTAAAATGGTCTGATGAACCTTGGACTTTAATGTCAAGGTATTTAGACAGAGCATCATATGCTGCTACATTTTATAAAAACCGTGATACTTATGAAAATATTCTTAAGTCTACGGGAACATGTGACTTTGAGCACTTTAGTGCGAGAAATACCCCGTATGCTTTGAAAAAAGGTTATACCTTTAGTAAAATCATTTTCAAGCAAATTATTTCACCTGAAAATGAGCTATACACCCATTAAAAGATAGGGAATATTTCCATCATGAGTTAAAAACTCTTATTAAATTTAATTATTACGATTATATCGAGGCCTTTTATAAGGTATTTTTACACCAGAATGAAAGTAAAAAACATTCTTGGTGGATAAAAATTTGTGCAGATGTATATAAGTCCGAAATTCCAAATTGGTTTTATCAATGGTGGCTTTCTTATGGAGCTACAATTGAAATTCTTAAGGAACGCTTTTTCGGATTATATCAAGAATGGGTTAAAGTTTCTCCGTGGATGAATAGAAACGGAATGTAAAAAAGAATGTATTGAAGGAATGGCTTCTTACATTTTTATACTGAATTTAGCATTACATGGATATGGAGATGGACTCCTGAAGTGGGTTATACCCAACGAAAAATTTCATGTCTTAACCGAAACTTTTATATAAAGTTTTGGAAAAAAATGATAAGAAAAACAGCCACTGGCGAATATGAAAGCCAGCAGACGATTGATAGGATCGAAGAGAAAATTTCTCTATATAAAAATGCGATTAATAATCGTGAACAAAGGGAAGCTTCTAGTCCTTTTGAGATGATTTCTCAAACGATTAATCTTCAAAAGGGTAAAATGAAACCCAATGAAATTATTGATGTCTACTTCGAAGAAATGAAGAAAGACATTGCAAAACTTTTTGGTATGGATATTGGATATTTCGATGGAGACATCTTCAAAAAATGAAGATGACGAAGAATTTTGCCTTGCTGGTGAAGGACAAGATCCGGAAAATCCGGATGACTTTATTATTGAAGAGATAATAGGAGATAATGCGATGGACCTAATGGGACAAGAAATCTCAATTATTAAAGAAAAAATCGAGCAAATTGCCAAAGCTCGTGAAGAAATAAAAGAATCCAATGTCAAAGATGCTCTCAAGATCAAAGAGATTAAAGAGGCTATGGATAAGATCAGAAAAAGCTGACAGCGACTTCATCGAAGGAAATTGGTCCACTATTAGCTTTAATAAAGCTAAAGATAACTTTATTGGCCAAATGAAGACTAGCTGTCAAGACTTTTTAACAAGTGGGGCGGCTAAGAAGAAAAATTTTCTTTACTTCAATTATTGTATTTTACTTTTCTCTTCTATTTATAGAGTCGAAGCTCATATGCTTCAGGTGTGCCTTTTCTGACGCTCTTTTGTTCTCTCTCTCCCTTCTCTCTTGTAATTCCTTTCTTTTGTAAATATTCTAAGGAATAAAGTGGAAGCCTTTTATAAAAAAAAAGTTAAACTACACCTTAACTTCTTAATACCCCACCATGGCTCTGATACTATGCTGAAGGATCTTTACAAAAGTTTTTAAAAATAAGAAAAAAAATGATGATTGATACATGATAAAAACAACTTATCGAACCTCGATAATGATACACGGACTTTGTTTAACCAGTTTAGTCCAATCGGACCTAAGGTAGTCAAGCCGTCATACCAAAAATCGAACTTTCGTTAGAAAGCTTTGTTCAAAAGTAGTTCAACCAAAATACCAAGCACCAAAAAAGAAATTAGAAAAAGGTACGTGGCGTTGTTAAACCTATTAGTCCAGTTATCAAGCTGTCAACAGTTTGATCCCGTTCGGACCCAAGGTATTCCAGCCTTTTTACCATAAATCCAAAACAAAATTAAAATTTATTTTTGTGATCATTAGAATTAAATCATCAGATACAATGATTTTTACATGATAAAATTTTCATTTGACTTCATTTAATCGGTAACAGCCATGCCCTCAAACGCCTATCTTTCGGCAACACGGGCTTTGCCAAGAGCCGACGCAGAATTAATCAAAATCAAATTTTTTCATAACCTTTATACAAAATTTAATTCTTTTAATCGATTTTTAAAGATTTTTGTAAAAGAAAATATTAAATACATCATATTAATATATGTGTAGAAATATGATATAAAACCACGATTAAGTATTAAGGCATTTTGGTGTAGTTTAACGTATTAGCCTTCCATTAAGGCTAAGAGACAAAAAATAAATATAAAAAACAAAATTTAAAACTTAATCGTGGTTTTAATACCAATCATGATCATTTAACATATTATTTTATTATCATACTTGCAATTATATTTTATTATAATTATTATTAAATTACCCACAATGATTTTCTTTATATGTTTGTCGTATCGTAAAGTTCCCTTATTTAAGTATGTCGACGCCCACACAAGTATTTTAGCTTCAGAATCGTTGAAGTTGTAGCATGGAAACTAATAGAGTTACGGTCTATGTCATGTCCCCCACCTACCACATTTTTGTCGTAATATATAATAAAGTAATATATATGTATATTGTATATGCAAAAAAAAATTTATCATCGTTATGAGCACAAGTGGATGGATCATGATATTCAAACTAAATTATGAATTTCGTTTCCTTATACTTTTGACTTTCTATGTTTGCTTAAATTCGGAACAAAAACTAGAGATCAAGACTCAATAGGATTAATCCTCTGAAGCCGAATCATCTAATAAATTTAGGTTCAGATTCACCTCTCTGTCAATTCTAATCTTAGTATAGAGACTTCATGGACACTTATTTGAAAAATTCGTAGTTACCACAGTGACTACTTTTAATTGAGCCATTTACATGTATTAAATTATAATTTAAAATTTGAAAACTATGATTATATCCTATATATACATTTAAATGTATTTTTCTTGTGGTGTTGACACGTGTCATGTCCATTAATATTTAAGTGTTTCTTAAGACGTTGATAAAACCACCCCACTTTCTAAAAAACTAAACAACCTATGTTTTATCAAATCGATTCTTTAATTATTTAATTAAAAATGGTTAAATAAGTTGTATAATTGATTTAAAATATTTATCTTGACACGATTTAAAATAATTATAGATAATTATGACCCGTGCAAAGCACGGGCAAAACACTAGAATTATTAAGATGTGAATGTTTTAAATAATAATGTTAGGTAATATTAACGGATTTATTGATGGTATCAATTTATTAGATTTTGATTAGATTGAATTAAATATGATTAGTTGTAATTCTGGAATTTAGTATTATAATACGTGGTTAGAGTTGTACTGTAGCACACATTATAATACTAAAATACTTTATTTCTCTATTTTTCTCTTTAAAATTTTATTATCTTAATATTATCAGAATATTCTAAATATAAACATGTTTGTATCTTACTTAATTGTATCTTACTTAGATGATAATCAAAAAAATGTTTTTAAAACATGATAGACGTAAATCGGACTCAATGTCTTATAATTCATATATAATATAGTGACAAGAGATTATTCACACAATTGGTTCGTTTCGTACTTTTCTTTCCTTCTACGAGCATCTCCAATGGGGCGTCCAACCTGGCGTTCCACTGGAGATTTGGCGGTGGAAGAGCTCCAACCCACCGCCAAACGTTACGTTTATATCTAGCGGGTGCTAGGTTGCTCCGCAATCCTATTTCTTTTGTTTTTGAAATTCAATCCTTGTTAATATGGATATTAGATAATTAATTGAAGAAAAAATTGCTTTAAGGAATGAGTTTGGAAGAAAATGGAGGATCGATTGGGTTAAAAAAAAAATATGCTGGGTCTTGAGGAAGAAGACCATGACGTGGATGAGGAGGGATTTGTTATTTTTATTTTTTATTTTGTTTTTTCTTTCCTTTACGTTTTTTTTTTCTTTAAATCCAATCATTTTTTTCATAATTTCTTCTAGTTTTATAATTTTAATTAATTTACAATAATTTATTTAGTACACTTGTGATGGTCAAAAAATAAAATATAATGATAATATAAATTTATTAGAAAATATAGAGGCGACGATTGGAATTACAAACACGAATTAAACTGTATATATTGAGGAATTTAACTGTATCAACGATATAGATAAAGGAAATCGTTGGAGATGTCCTATGAGACCGTTGTGGCCATCTATCTTTTCCCATTTGGATCTGTAGTGGGTTTCCATCTATTTGTATGATTCTCATTAATATTCATATTCAGTCTATATAGTGATAATAAATAATCTAACAAACATTAGGAGCTGTAATATACATTTACAAACAAAAAATACCAACAAGCTATGCATGAGAACAACATAGAAAAGCAACTAGGGGTGAAAGATGAGTCGAGCCGGCCCGACAAAAGCTCGGCTCGACTCGACAAAAATGAGCTCGAGCTCATTTATGTTGAGCCGAGCTCATTTATTTCGAACTCGAGCTCGAGCCCGAACATAGTGGCTCGAAAGCTCGCAAATAGGCTCACGAGTTTTTTTTTATATTTTTATATTAATTTATTAATCATTTATTAATTTTTTTTTATTTTGTAAAAACTCAGGCTCGAGCTCGAGCTCATTAAGGGGTAAATGAGCTCATTAAGGGGTAAATGAGCTCGAGCCGTGAGCTAGAAAGCTCGACGAGCTCGAGCTCGGCTTATTTACTCCCCTAGACACAAACATCAAGTAAAGTTGCATTCTAGATAATAACAGCACTGATTAATTTATTCGGCTAAGCCCATTACAACTTAACCAATATCCAGGTTGGTGATGGGCCGGACACATCATATACAAACGCCCATTACTTTAATAGCTGACTAACTTGTTTTAATTAATTAATATGTATAAATGACCGTACCCAAATTTTATATTTATATTTTGTCTCAAGAAAAAAGATGAAAAATGAGAACTTACATTAATTAAATGATACTTCATAACGAGATAAATGTCATGTTATTTCTACGATGATTCCGGAAAGTCATAGGAGTATTTGATGTAATATGGCAGACTTAATTTGATTACTTGAAATTGCTTTATTCGAATTTTTTTTTGTATGTATTCAAATAATTTTAAGGGAGAATTTCACTTAAATCCCCACTAACATAAAATTTATCACGTAACTCCCCATTTCAAATATTTTATCACTTAAGAACCAATTCAAAAATTATCTTTCACTTAAGGACCAATTGGACAAAAACACCCCTCAAAACTTACAATATTACGATTTTACCAATATTTTCACTTTAAATAAATAAACAAAAAAAAAAAAGAGGAACATGAACGAATGATTAAACCCACATATCCATCACCAAATCGAACAAAAATCTACAAAACCGAACACACCAATCGAATACCCATGAAAAATCTCAACATCCAATGAAGAGTTTATGATCTCTCGAATTTTATCCCAGTATATGATGTTTTCGTTCAACTCTAGTGACCTAAATTGTCCGAACCAAATAATTTGACCCAAATCTGTATGTTATGATTATTAGGCCTCGATTTGAATTATTAAATCTCAATTATTTTTTTATGCTTAATTTTGTTTCGGTTATTTCTCGTGTACTTTTGGTACGCTGTGCGTTTTTTTGGTACAGATTGTTTTCAAATTTTAGCACTGTATATGCATTATAATGGTACGGTGTTTCTGTGGGTTGCTACGGTGTGATTGAATCGTGTGATATTGCAATGATTGTTTTCAATTTATGCAGCATGAGACGTGATCATCAATTTGATGCACGTGATGAAGTTGTCAATGGGGTGTCATATGTAAGACACCAAAGATTATTGACATGTTTAGGGGAAAAAAGTGAGAAGATTACTGTTGAATGTTGTTTATTTCTTGAAGACTACATCTATTTGTTGAATGTTGTATATGAACTAACTTTGTAGTTTGTCTTGTAATATTCATGAAATTTTTCGGTTGGGCAAATGAGACACAACATAGTTATCATGTTGCTCGTTCTATTTTTTCCACCAAAACTAGGCACTACATTTGGCAAATATGCATATATGTTGATTCGATAACGTATATTTTTTATACGAGCATGTTTATTATATTGGTGTAGTTTTCTGACAGTAATGGCTAAATGTCTTTTGTATGCCTGAAAATGTTTGGTACAGTTACACTATAAAACAAGTACAGTAAACGATGTGTATAAGGTACATCATACCCCAATTAAATGGTATACTAAACACCTATTAAATGCTACGCTAAACACGTTAAAAAGTAAGCTATATTAATAAGCGTAGAGGAAGCGATGAAAAAAAATAAAAAAGTCAGTTATGTCATTTAACATTTTAAACAGTATTATGGAACATATTCTGACACATACAGAAAATTCCGACACTTGCATAATGATTTCCTGTCAAAAGGGTACAACATATGTACTGTTAAAGTTTATTTATCCTGGTACGACAAATTAATTATTTGTGGTACAACTTATCTCCACAAGATACATTATCGGTTATTTTAGGGGTGGGCATCGGGTCGGGTAATCGAGTATCGGGTAATTCGGGTTCGGGTAGTTCGGGTTCGGATTAAGATTTTCACTACCCGAACCCGACCCGATTTACGGCGGGTACCCGCTTGTCGGGTATATATCGGGTTCGGGTACCCGACGTCGGGTAGTCGGGTATCCGATTTTAATTGGATACGACTAAAATATTATAATTTAATACAAATCAAAATATTCATGTTATATATCAATATCACTTACAAGTTACAATATTTGGATATTTTGTATTAATATCACTTACAATATTTGGATATTTTGTTTTCAATAAATAATATATACATATCTTCATATGTTTATTTATAAATTATGAGAATATATTTTAAATATTTATATATGCATTGATATAAAAATATCACTTGTTAATTATACAATTAAAATAAAAAATTAGTCGAAATATTATTTAAAACTTTAACATCATTCAAGTTAGATATTGATATATGTAATTATATTTTTTAATGTTTATGTACAAAACTAATAGTTTTTAAAAATAATATATCGGGTACCCGAATAACCCGATCGGATAGTAAATTACTACCCGATACCCGATCCGATTAATAATTATCGGGTATCGGGTACCCGATACCCGACAAATAACCCGAACTACCCGACCCGAACTACCCGAACCCGATCGGGTTCGGGTAAAACCCGAATACCCGAACCCGAACGCCCACCCCTAGGTTATTTTATGGTACAGTGACTGACAACTTGATGGTTAGTACGGACACTATATTTGGTACAACTTATAAGGGTAAGCAGTTTTCGTCGATATTCGGATTAGTTTTCATGCAAAACTGTTTTGGGCCTCTCTATTTATATTATATGATTCACTTGGTTATCAAATTTGGTGGTTTAACCCTTACACGCACGCTTTTATATTCGAAACATCAAGTTTCATAGTAAGAGGTTGATTCATGTAAGAACCAGTTAGCATAGAAGTTTGGATTCAAACAATCAATCCAACACTTTGAGGGTTAATCCATTAAATATATTATGAAATGAAACGTATAACGTATTTACGTATAGTAAAGTGTTTTTGCATCGAACTAATGAAAAACGCTTACCCTAATAAGATATATCAAATATAACACTTCTACTTATAGCCTTGAGCAAGCAGACGAGTTTATTGTACCATTGAGTAATAAGTGATTGTACGTAGCCGTGGAAATATAGTGTACCACATTTTAGTAGATTCTTGTACCAAGACAAGTACATTCACCTTACCACGTTTTATAGGTCCCTTTATACGATAATTACGAGTTTATGCTTCAAATAATAAATGTGAAGCCCTAAAAATATTAAATAAATAGCGTATTTGGCAAAAAAAACATCATCAATTGATCATTTTCAATTACAGTCATCTCTACTATGTTGTAGTAAGTTGTTCTGACATTGTTCATCATATTTTAGTGAAACGTATAAATTATTAGGGTAGCGATAATTGCGTCAAATATGATAGAAAGTGAAACATATGAATAATATACATATGAAAATAGTTTTGCAAAAATTAAATTCTACGTGCCACGAAAAACGCTCATCCAAATAAGTTGTATCAACTAAAGTGTACCATGTACCATTGAGCATCACGTGACTGTACCTTCATGTGAAGATATATTATACCAAATTAAGTTACTTACTGTACCATAACTAAAAAAGATAAAAGCCGACAGTATCCATGCATGTCATGTCAAATTTTATTCTTGACATGTCAGGCACAATTAAAAATATTTTCGACATCAAGTGCTGACTTTTAACATGTTTCATCATTTTTTTACGGCTGCGAAGGTACCATTTTAATGCGTTTAGCGTACCATTTAGTTTGTATTTGGTGTACCTTGTACACATAGTCATCAGTAAATGTTGACCTTTTTGGTCCATGCGCGTTAGAGAGTTTTGATAGACTATGTAATTGTAATGACGTTAGGTCTATAAATTAAGCAATTCGATTTGTGATCAATAAAATGTATAAGAACATGATAATAGTTGACCATTGAGCTATTAATCGGTTAAAATTGAATATTTGATTCGCATGTGATTCTGTGATTATTGGGTGAAACTGGATCGCATGTTATCGACAGCCCATGAGATAGTATATATCGTTCTGTGCTATATATGGAAATAATGCATGAGATATCCTACTGAGCTATAAAAGGAAAATATGTTGTTTATATATGGTAAGTGATATATCCGTTGATACTAGTTTATTCCTGGACGAAAATCAATATACGATTCATTGCATCCTTTCCACTGAATTGAATTGATATATTTCCTTATGTTGACTGGAATATTATATTTAGGAAAGACTTGAGTTGATTGACTCTTTGGATAAGATGCTATGCGCTCAACAAGGATGTGATCTCTGAAATATGGAAAGTTGTGGCATGACAGTCTTAATCGTGATAGGTGTGATCTGATTTGATTTATGAGCTAAACATGGTAAATATATTAATCTAATGCTATGATCCGTTTATGGAAACGTGCTGATACAATGTTTTCTCGTGTGCTATACTTGAGTAATTCTGGATTGATTTATTCTAGAAATTAATAGCAGGGAATCACTTATGGAAAGTTCGGATATGGTAAATATATGCGAAATGATTAAATATGTTTGAGAACGAATTTGAGCTTTCATATGGAATATGATCATGCATTAATGAGCTAATGACCGTTGTGAACGTTGATTGAAAGCATGACTAATATGGCATGATTGACTCTCGAAAAGTGCATGGAAATAATGCTTGATTTGATGATTATTATGTGATATGATTTTCCAAGAGAAGTGCTGATTGAAAAGGTTTAAATATATGCTACACTTCATAATTTCGTTGTACTTAGAATTTGCGAACCTACTACTCCGAGAGTTTTGAGCAGAAACATTACTAAGAGATTCCTGAGCGAACATTTGCGTAGGTTTCTGCCATACTGAGCTTTAACTTGCGATATCATCACTGCACGAGTGATTCATCCTGATATTCCAACCTCCACCATATATTCTGTCTCCAGACGTGTTGTCTTCGGATGTGAGCAATACCAAGGAGGCAAGGTCGACGTTTACGAACACGTGAAGGGAAAGACGAGTTCCGGGGGCCCTTCTGTTGTGAGCTGTGTCTGTCGGGATCAGGAGATTCCGAGGAACAAAACTCGGCGTGTGGTAACCTAGTGTGGCTAGTGTTCGACTTGTTTCGGTTATGTGTTGAGTTAATCAATCAGTTTTGTATCCAGCTACGATGCATTATAGTGATTGGTTAAACTCTTCGGGAGCAAACCCCAAGGAGAAGAGTGTTGGTCCCGATTGCACCAAACAAGGAATCAAAGAGGCTTTGATGGAATGAATAAGGGAGAGGTTCTCACCTTCAAGTGTGTGTATTGTGTGAAAAATAGGATAAGCCTTTTGATCTTTGATTACCTTTCAAATGGTGTTGGTAATACCTTATATACCACATTAACCCTAGGTATATTAAAGGCCCAAACACCAAAAATTAAATAATTACATTCTAGTCCAAAGCCCAAAACCAAGGGATAATTACAATCTTAATCACAAGACTTAAACTATTGACACAATCTATAAATATCCTAACAATCTCCCCTTTTGTGTCAATTGTTGGGAGTCTTGGACCTTGGGCGTTGTGGTGGTGGATCAGCGAGTGTGTGTTTCGCGAAGTCCTAACTTGAACTCGAAGGCACGGAGATTCCTTCGAAGCACGATTCGATCAGCTATGGCGTCAATAAACTTCGCGAACTTGGAGCGGCAGTGTGGGTCTTCTTCCGAAAGTATGCGGCAAATTCTCATGAGCTTGTCTTGAATGATGGTGAGTGTTCCATCCGAGAATTTTGCCACTTCGGAGCAGCGTAGTAGCCTCATCTTTCCCTTGTAGTTCGAGTAGGCGACCGCTGGATCATCTCCGTCGATCACATCGCCCTCTCGGTAGTCGTCCGCGTTCTTGAAAGATGGGCGAGTCAGGTTCACCTTCTTCAGGTTGTGCTCTACCGCCATCTGCAGGTCGTGGGTGGCGTAGAATCTAACTTGTCGGAGCATGTGGCGCTTGAGAGCCACATAACCCATGGTGACCGGTTCAGCCCGTACGAGATGTCCCGAACTTCTGAGGACGAGTCTGAACTGCTTCATAGATTCCAGCATGTTGTACAGATCACCTAAGCGCAGATATTTAAAGTCCGCCTCGCTTACTTCACAGCAGCTCTCGTCCTGCCTCATCACCGTGAACACTGGATAGTGAACACGTCCTTTCGATTCTTGGCGAAGGTCAGTGACTTTGCAGATGGGGGCCCGACTCATTTCCAGAGCGAGGTTTTCTTCATCGGACATCGCCCTCTTTGTGCACTTGTGGCAAAGAAGGCTCCATCGATAGAGCTTCTTCTTTTCCTCGCTCCAATTTTGAATGTTCATCAGCTCATATTCGTTGAGGGTCCTGATGATTTACTCCTTGCTCCGCCAGATCCTCTTCCTGATCTCCTCTTGAAATGGCGCGGTGATCTTCTTATTTTCCCACGGTGCTTCCGGTATATCCATCGTGGGCACATCTGTTTGAGCAGCAGGAGCCTCAGTTTGCTGCGCTTGGAATTGTAGGATGTTCTCGAGCTCGGCATGTTCAGCGTCGTACTCCTCTCCGTTCTCGTCGTCTGCGGTGTTGATCAGCGTGAGCGAGGCTTCCTTTAGCAGACGTCGAGCGTTTTCCACCAACTTCCTGGCTGCTACTGCATCGGCGGGTGTGTACAGCCATTCATCGTTGAAGATGTAGGCCTCGATCTCGTTTTGTGCGCAGTAGACGTCCTCGGAAGCCAGGTTGGAATCGATATCAAGAGGGGTATGGCTATGTGGTGGCGAGGGTGTTGCGTCGGAGGAGTTTGTGGATTGTGGGGATGGTTGTGGTGGAGATTCTGGTGGTTCGATTGAGGTGATGGTTTTGGCGAGAATGATTTGGGTGGCGGGTGGTGTAGATATGGTGGTGGCCTCTAACGTCGATGTGACAGTTAGAGGTTCCGAGATGGTGGGTGGAGACAGTGTGGAGGTGGTCTCTAAAGCCGATGTGACGATTAGAGTTTCGGAGACGGTAGTGGGTGGTGGTGAGGGTGATTTGGCTAGTGGCTCAGGGTAAATAAGGTGGGATTTTTGGCTAGTGGGGTGTGAGGTTTCTGTTGCGGGCGTCGTTTCAGGTCCAGAGGAGGAGGGCGGCGCCGATTGCAGGAGTCCTTGGGATTGTGAGCCCAGCTGCCTATTCTCCCCCTCGCAGCGATCTTGATCATCGTCTTGATTGTCGCGCCTGATTCCGCTGGATTCGCCTTGAGCACGGCAGGTCATCGGTTGAGTCATAATGGCCTTCATTTGCCGTTCCTCCTCGTCAAGTTCCGTCATTGATTCGAAGCGGGCTCTGAGGATGTAGAAGAGCTCCTTGGCGGAAATGGAGGTGAGAACAACGTCTGCGTCCGTATGTTGCATGGGTGGTGGCGTCTCCGGGGCCACACCTTTGCCTTTATCGACGGTGGACGCATCAAGACGCGCGTAGACTTTATCGAGAATCGACGCCTCAAGAGTCTTTGCAAACTCTTGAAGACGTGTCTCTAGCGCGGTCTCGGTGACGAATTGGGGTAAATCTAACAAGTTGGAATCACGAAGAAATCCAACTGACACCGAATCGGAGAATATAGCCGATCGGCCGCCCGTTTGCACAGGACGGGAAAAGACGGGGTCACTCAGACTTCCCGTTGGCATCATCGATGAGACAGACTCAATCGAATGATGGCCTAGGCTCACGGTTGTTGTGATGTTGGTCGTGCTAGGTCTTCCGCTCTCAGTCACAGAGACATCACCGAGCGTTCTGACAGAATCACAAAGACTCTGTAGTGCGGTAAAAGGTATATGTGTCCTAGAAACGTAAGAAATTATGGGAGTGAGGGCACTACACTCGATTTGCATGAAGAGGATGCAGTCTGAGGCGAGGGACTGCTTGATTCAACATCGACTATCTCCAAGTGGGATGTCGATGGCATACGTGGCTCCTCGTGGAATGAAATATCTTCCTGTAGAGAGGAAGATAAGTGGATTGGTGGGGTCGTTTGCGTGGTTGAGCCAGATGCCACGTCTTCTACTCGGAAGGTGAACACATCACCTCCTGTACCTATTGGTTCGGCTCGGCTTATATGTGGCTGAGGAGGTCGATCGTGTTTTTGTTTCGATCGACGCTCCGTGGGGCGGCTTACGTCATCCTCTCGCGACCGTTTTTTCGGAGCGCGGGTGGAAGAGTATGCGGCGCGACTCGATGACTTTTTGGAGGTGGTGGTGGGGTTTTGGCTAGTCCCGGGGTTAGGAGCAGTGGGGTTGATCTGCGCCGTAGGGAAAGTGGATAGTGGATGAGGGCTTTCGCGGAAAGAGGCTGTAGAGGCACGGTATTCTTGGACGTGCAGGTTGTCGGGTCGGCGTAGGCGAGGACGTCGTCTGGGATTATCATTGCGTGTCGATCTTTCGCCGGAGTGTTTTTCTTGGCGAACTTCTCGACAGTGGGGATTTGGAAGTGTTCCGTTGCCGGGCGGAGGCGAATGTTGGTGGAGTGCAAGCGGAAATGTCTGATGAGAGCTGGGAGCCACCGCATGTAGGGGACGAAGCGGTTTGTGACTCCCTTGGCGATTTCCCGGTCGCGACGTTGGATCATGGAGATGAGATCCATCCATATGATGTCGGCGTAGTTGTACTTGCGGTTGTGGGCGATGCCGGTGAGGATAGTGAGGATTTGAAAGTTCCCGCGGTCCAGACCGGCATGCTTCCCTGACATGCATTTGTTTACCAGCGGGTACAACGTTCGCCACGGTTGAGGTAGATTGCGGGTGGTGACTTCACTGAGGACAAGTGGGCCCTTCTTCTTCTTGGTTTCTGGTTGATAGCCCAGCCGGTCTATGTCCTCGATGAGTTGTTCATGGGTTGGTAGCGGGTCGTATGGGGAGTAGACAGGGAGTTGAAGCACTTCTTGGAGTATCTTTCGAGTGAGGACCACCGTTTCTTGATCAATTATGGCGGATAAGTTTTTTGCAAGGTGGAGTGGTCCAGCTATCTGCAACGTGTGCTAGAATTGTTGAAGATACACTTGTGCTTCTGGTTCGCCATGAGTGAGGGCGTGTCGAAGCGGGTGCCCTTTGAGGATTTCTATAATGATTGGGGCATCGCATCGAAAGCTGTCTAAGTCCACCATGTAATTGTTGGGAATCAAGGCCTCCCATTGACTTGTTGGGAAGATCTGCTCGATTGGTGGGACATAGGTACGCGTGTTGAGCTCGATGCGAGCGATGTCCCTTTGGATTGCAGCCGCCTCAAGTGCTTCAATTGTGCCTTGATCTTTGTTTGTCATATCTGTGCTTAACAGTAATTGTAATATGATTAGTACAGATTAAATCGTGAGAACATGAACATGAAAGCAGCCTTAAATTGTAAACGAAAGCATCGACAATGTTTTTAAACTAGTACTTAGAAAATTTCGGAATTGAAGCCGTTCATATGAGATGAGAAAATTCGCTAAGTATAACACATAGACATGTTGAGAAAATTTTCGCATTTTTGTGTAAAATTTCGTATGTAATGGAAAATTCGCTAAGTGTAACACGTAGAAATTTTCGCACGTAATTTTTTGCATATCAAGGAAATTTCGCTGATAGAGAAAATTTTGCATGCATTAGGAAATTGTCGCAAGTGATAGCACATAGACATATCGTGAGAAATTTTTCGCAGATTGTGTAATGGAAAATTCGCATATCAAGGAAAAGTTTCGCAGATAGAGAAAATTTTCGCAAGTGATAGCACATAAACATGTTCGTGAGAAATTTTCGCAGACTGAGTAAAATTTTGCAAGTATGGAAAATTTTCGCAAGTTTAAGAAATCTCGCAAGTTGTCCAAAATTTTCGCACGTAATGAAAATTTTCGCACGTTCAAGTGTTTTCGTATTCAGAGTGAATTTTCGCATATAAGGAAAATTTTCGCAAGTTATATGAAAGTTTCGCGGAAGGAAAAAGCTTTATGCATTGAGAAATTTTCGTGTTTCACTGTGGTTGCGAAATAGTGAAGATGCGAAAATATGTAATATGAAGTGATGTGTTATGAGTTTTTCGCGGGGTGACACTCACTGTAGCAGAAAAAAGTTTTGGCGTGAGGAAGAAAAAATTTTCTCAGATAAACTTTCGCGGGACTTCACATACTGTATCAGCGAAAAAAAAATTTTAACTCATGTAAATTCTCGAATGGAAGTTTCGCATTTCCTTAGTCACTGTAGCAGCGAAAATTTTAACGTTAGAAATTTCTCGGATAAAATTTCGCGGGACCTCACTCACTGTAGTGCAAGAAATTTCTCGGATGAAATAAAAGTTTCGCGGGTCTTAGCTTACTGTAGCAGCGAACTTTATCGTTTAAAGCAATTTTTCTGGGAATTTTTCTCGGTGAAGAACACAGTGCAAAAACTTGCGAAACTACGCAATGAATTTTTGCCTTAGACTTACTCAAATCTCAACCAAAATGCAACAATCTGGACTCAGTCGACTCGTAATTGGATGGGCAATGCATATTTGGGGGTTTTAAACATCAAAAACCTAACATGCGTTCGATTCAGAGCCGAGAAAAATTAATTCTAACCTAACAGATTTATCAAAACGGGGCAAAAAATAGGATAAAACGAACGGAAATTGATTTATTTGAGGTGTATTCATACCGAAAAGCTGATTTGCGACAATGGAGTTAGCAGGAAACAGATTTTGAAAGCAGATTTGATGATGACGACGATGCGAGGAGTTGCGAAATTTTTGAAATAGGGTTGCGAAATTTTTGAATTTTCTTGGGAATTTTAGGATTGTGAACAACGTTAAGGGTTTTGGGGTTTTAGGGTTTTTTTAGTCACTGTTCATGCGAAATTTTGTGTAAATGGGCCGAAGTTCGTGGGCTTGGTCAAAGCTGGGTCCAGATCTGATTTTCGCGGGCTTGGTCAAAATTGGGTCCAATTGAAGTTCAATTGGTCCAATTTTGACCTAGTTTGACCAGAAAATTAAAAATTCAACCCAAAACATTTTAATCGGTCTAATTTTGACTCAGTTTGACCAAACTTTAAATTTCAGCTCCATTTTTTTTATATTATTTTTTTTATTTTTAAATAGGCAAAATCAGAAACTCCCCCTTAATCTAAAACTCTCCTTTTTAGCTAATGGAAAAATCAGAAGCTCCCCTTAATCGAAAACTTCCCTTTAAAAATAGTAATGGAAAACTCAGACGCTCCCCCTTAATCGAAAACTCCCCCTCAAAAGACAATTCAGAGGACACATAGACAATGGAGTGAAGTGGAGAAAGGAAATATGTACACTTTATCAAAGTTCATGTAGGGTCGATTGATCACAACTGAATATTCAACATGCCCAACATAGTCACTAGATGTTGGAATCGTTTGACATCCAACGGTTTTGTGAAAATGTCGGCCAGTTGAACTTCGGTTGTGACGTAGTGCAATTCAATCGTCCCTTGTTCGACATGTTCTTTGATGAAGTGGTGACGAATATCTATGTGTTTCGTTCTCGAGTGATGTACCGGATTACTCGTCATCGCAATAGCACTTTTAGAGTCACAATAAATGGGAATTTATTATCAACATGAAAATTAAAATCTCGTAGTTGGGTTCTCATCCACAAAAGCTGTGAACAGCAACTAGCGGCGGCGACATATTCTGGCTCCGTCGACGAAGTTGAGACACAGTTTTGTTTTCGAGACGACCAACTTACGAGTTTACCGCCCAAGAAGTGTGCAGCTCCAGAGGTGCTTTTTCGGTCCATCTTGCATCCTGCTTAATCCGAGTCAGAGAATCCAACCAGCTTGAAGTCCGATCGAGTGGGGTACCACAAACCCGGATTGGGTGTTCCTTTGAGATAGCGGAGAATCCTTTTGACAGCAGTGAAATGGGATTCCTTCGGTGTTGCCTGAAACCGAGCGCAGATTCCTGTCAAGAGAACGATATCCGGTCGACTAGCAGTGAGGTACAAAAGAGAGCCTATTATCCCTCGATAGACGGTTTGGTCAGCGGGAGCACCAGATGGGTCCGCGTCGGGTCGGCCAGAGGGTGACATAGGTGTAGCTGCTGTCTTAGCATCCTTCATTCCATATTTCTCGAGGATGTCATGGATGTATTTTGACTAATTGATGAAGATTCCGTCGGGGAGTTGCTTTACTTGATGACCAAGAAAGAAATTCAGCTCGCCCATCATACTCATTTCGAATTTCTCCTTCATCAATTCTGCGAACTCTTCACATAGTTGTGGTTCAGTCGATCCAAAAATGATGTCATCGACATAAATCTGTACAATCATGATGTCCGGGCCATTCCGCTTGGTGAAGAGAGTTGTATCCAGAGATCCTTTCTTAAATCCAGACTGTACAAGGAAGTCTGAAAGGACGTCATACCAAACTCGGGGAGCCTGTTTTAGTCCGTAGAGGGCCTTGTAGAGTCGATATACATGATGAGGAAACTCTTCGCTCAAGAACCCTTCAGGTTGATCAACGTACACTTCTTCTTTGAGAAATCCATTCAGAAATGCAGTCTTCACGTCCATTTGGTAGACTTTAATGTTCTTGTGAGCAGCAAAGGCAAGAAAAATTCGTATGGCTTCGATCCTGGCGACACGAAAGTTTCATCGTAGTCGATGCCTTCTTCTTGGTTGTATCCCTTAGCCAGAAGTCTTGCTTTATTGCGGATAACAACACCGTCTTCATCCTTTTTGTTCTTGAAGATCCATTTTGTGCCGATAATGGATCTATTGTGAGGTCGTGGTACGAGTTCCCAAACTTGTAAACGTTCAAACGGATTTATTTCCTCCTGCATTGCAATCAGCCAATCAGGATCGTTGAGAGCTTCAGCTACTCGTGATGGTTCGACTTGACTGAGATAGCAAGCAAACAGACTTTCATTCATCATAACCGAACGTGTCGAGACACCAGAAGTGGGATCCCCAATAATCTGATCTGTAGGATGAGAGCGAGCCCAAAGTGGTACATTGGTCTGAGAGGAGCTGGCCGCATTTGTATCGGTTGGAGGTTCATTGGATTGGGGTCCGGTGTCCGAGGAAGAGATCTCAACCGTAGTAGATTGAGAGGGTTCAACATCAGGATCAGCAACGTTCCCAGGGTTGGGTAAAATGTCGTCTTCGTTGAGATTGAGCGCATCCAAGTTTGGAGGGACGACGTCATTGCCGATAACCGGTGGTGTAGATGGAGTGGGTGCAGCGGTAGGTTGAGTGGTGGCAGCGGGAGTCTTGGGGACTGGATAGAAGTACTCGAAAAGCAGGTCGAGGTCCAGTTCACCAGTATTGCCCTCAGATGAGGAAGTTCCCGCCGTTGAAGGTTGACCTTTTGTCAACGACTGTAGAAGACCGGGTTCTGGTCTGTTATGAGCAGAAGCCATGAGATCGCCTTCGCTTTCGTCAAAGGTGACATTTGTGCTCTCTATTATTGATCGTCTCTCCCTAAGATAGACTCTGTATGCCTTCGAGTTCAGCGAATATCCAACAAAGATGCCTTCAAGTGCTTTTGGATCAAGCTTCCCAAGATGTTGGCGATCATTGGCCACAAAACATCGGCAACCGAAGACCCTTAGATAGGATATATCGGGGATACGACGGTTATTCAGCATCTCGTATGGGGTGCGGTTGAATCTCATGTGGATGGAAGCCCGGTTCTGTGTGTAACAAGCCGTTTGAATAGCTTCGCCCCAAAGAGAATGAGGAAGTCCGGATTGGATGAGAAGAGTCCTGGATGCTTCAACTAATGTCCTGTTCTTACGCTCAACGACACCATTCTGTTCCGGTGTCTTCACAGCTGAGAACTGCTGAGTGATGCCCTGAGTGGCATAGAAATCACTGAGCTTCTTGTTCTTAAACTCAGTTCCGTTGTCAGTTCTGATAATCCGAACCTTCTGTTGATGAAGAGTTTGGGACGTGACAACAAACTCGATGATTATATCAGGAACTTCATCCTTTGTACGAATGAGTTTCGTCCACGTGTAGCGTGAAAAATCGTCGACAATCACAAGAATATACCGTCTTCCTCCGAGTGTGGCCGTAGGCATTGGGCCACATAGATCCATGTGTAAGAGCTCGAGGATGAGCTTAGAAGACGGTGTTTCCTTGGAGACGTGAGATGATCGCTTCATCTTCCCCAATTCACAGGCAGAGCACATGTGTTCCTTATGACATGTCAGTTGGGGTAGACCGCTGACGAGTTTGTTTTGACGCAGTTTGTTGATGGTCTTGAAATTGAGATGTGAAAGACGCCGGTGCCATAGATCGTTCAATTTGGGTGCAGCTCGAGAGAGAAGGCATATTGGTCGAGAGGTCTTAAGATTGAGTACGTAAAGGTGAGACGTGCGCGTTCCAGAGAGAAGAGGTTGTCCCGAGGCATCTATAATGCTGCAGATGTCAGATTCGAAGAGAACCTTGTATCCTTTGTCGCAGAAACGACCAATGCTGAAGAGATTGTAGCTCAAACCCTCGACGTAAGAGATGCCCTTAATCGTCAGTTTGTCGTGGACGAGATCACCAGTTCCGAGAATTGATGCCATTTGACTGTTTCCGAAGGAGACCCTTCCGAGATAGCGCTCGGAGAAGTTGCTCAACAGCTCCTTGTTCCCCGTCATGTGTGCGGAGCAACCCGAGTCTAGATATCACACATGACAGACCTGCAATTATCAGTAAACGTTGTTTCCCCGTTTACGGACGGGGCCTTCTTGTGATACAAGTAAAATTTTCATGCGCTTAATGGGAAATGTGGTTTCTAAATCAGATTGTGTCGGTTCTAATTTAGCTTTCCCTTTGTCATTTGTTTGATGAGGCGGGATTATGGTTTTTCTAACCCATATTTTCCTATCTTGTGCTTGCATGTATGGCGCCGTATACATGAATTGGCGTGGGGGATGTGGTTGTCGTTTTCGTGCTTCGGTTTTGGTCGCCTTTGGCTTGCGAGCAGTCGGTGAGTTTGCGTTTGACGACGAGAGACGTTTACGCTTAACCTTTGGTTTAGGCGAGATGGGAGAATTCAAAGACGTCGTAGAGGAGGTTCGCTTGCGTGGTCGGAGTGTTGCGTGTTCATGTGTGTCATATTCATGAAAGCGTGGGAGAACAAAGTCATTGCAGCAGCACATAGACATAAGCTTGGTAAAAGAAAGATAAGTTTTAGCAACATAATTGTCTACGACCTTAGGATATTGGGATTTAGTACATAGAGAGGAAAGACGAATATAGGATGGTCTTTTCTTCTTGTCATCGAAGAGCGGATTCTCCTTTATTTCATACGAACTCCCTTCCAGAGACGTCGAACTCACATTCCCTGTATCCATAAGAATACGAGAGTTAGTGTTAGAACATATGTCAGCTTCAGGAGACATCTTCGCCGTCCTCTTACATTTACATGTTCGAGAATCGAGTACTTGACTCGACGTAGAGGGATTGTTTGTACTGTGAAATTGTTCTAGTGTAGAGATTTTGCTAAGTAGTTCATCTCGCTCCTTTGCGAAGGTCTTCCGCTCTAATTCTAGTGTTCGTTCTAGTTCTGCTATGAGCAGAAGTTTCTCTGGGATATAGGTGCGAGAGATCGCTTCTAGGAAAGCAATTTCCTGTTTTTTGGTTGGGAGTGGAGTTTCGACATCCTCCGAAAGTGAAGGTATCTTAGTCTTATCCCTAGCATTCATTTCTGTGTAGTTATACGCGATTTCCGCCCAATGAATGTTCTGTACTGTTTTTTCTTCCGAGATGACAGCGGAGGATGATCTCACAAATGGCTTAAGTTGCGGGGGAGCACCATTTTTTGTTTGCAGGAACGTAGTGTTACACATGTTATACCTTTTAACTGTTAGCGGTGTTGGATTGCAATTGCTGGTCAGGCCAATTCCCTCCTGGGCGTTGTAGAATTCTGTTTCAACTGCTTGGTTCAATAGGCATAGGATGCGTGTGTTTTCGTTTCTAAGGTGAAGTTGCTCTTCAAGTTCTTTCACCTTTCGGTACAGCCTAACCCTTTCCTCTGTAAGCAGTTCGTATTGGGATGCCGTCAGAAGACGAGATGTTTCGCATGAACTGATGGCCAGTGTGGTTTCCTTCACCTTATTCTCACTTTGCTTGTTCTTGCTTTGCAGACGTTTGACTAACGCTTCAGAGGCCATTAGACGTTCATTTGCACAAGCGAGCTCTTCTACTTTTAAGCTAAGTAATGTATAGTTGTTTTCAAATTTTAGCTTAAGTTCTTCATACTCCCTAGCGTCTACGGTGGGTTTCTTAATGGTGTGACGGTGATTGAACACATCATCGAGTTGCGAAATTCGTACCTCAGACTCGGCGTTGGTAGGAGTCTTAGCTGTGTTCTCTTCGGTGTTGGCCATCTCCTCGTCCTCACCATGTTCGAACAGCCTTGCCATGCAACAATCTTCATCCTGAGGCTCCTCGTCTTCTGAAGTGTCGTTCACCCATTCAGCTTCTTCGGTAAGTAGAACTTTCCCACTTTCCATTTTGCGGGTCATTCTGGCCTTACGGTCGTAGTAGTGAGAGTCCTTCATGCGTGGGGCGTGACATTCCTTGGCAAAGTGACCTGTCTTTCGACACCGAAAGCACTTCATAGACTTTTGAGGTGCTGAGTCCTCCTCTTTCTTTATCGGCTTAGATTCTTCCGTGGGAGTGGTCTTTTTGGTGCCGCTAAAGGTTCTTTGGCGATTGGAGGAGGATGAGGATTTTTTCCCGATCTTCTTTGTGACCACCTTTGTCAGCATTGCCAGTTGCTTGCGTAGATCACGAATATCTTCATCAGATTCTGTATCATCTTCGGATCCTGAAGAGGCGTCAGATACAACAGCTGGCAGCTTCCCTTTGTTTTGTTTGGCCTTAGCGATGGAAGATCGTTCGGTAGTTTTGTTTGAGAGGAGAGCCAGTGGGTCGACTCGAGTGTTGGTGGACTGAGGTTGCACGTAAGGAGCATATGCAGACAGGCTGTCGTATAGAGCATGGATGGAGGTGTTGGAGAGGTCCTTACTCTGAATCATCATCACAGTTGCATTTTCCCAATGTGGTTTGAGGCTACCAAGGATGCGGTTGTTGATGTCAAACTTGTCCCTCGTGATCTTGGCTTTCTTGAGTTCATTGATAACCTTCAAGTATCGGAGGTATGTGTCACGCAACTCCTCTCCTTCATAGGCTTGGAAGTGTTCATACTGCGAGAGACATGCTGATTTCCTCCCCTGAGCACTTTCAGTTGTGCCTGCCATGATTTCCACGAGCTCATCCCATATTTCCTTAGTAGTTGTGCAGCACTCGATGTGAGCGTAGACTTCGTTGCCCATAGCCTGGAAGAGGTATCCTTTGGCAGTCTCGTCGGGCTGTACGCGAGCCTCTTCATCCTCATTGATGGGACCTCTTTGAGTGCGGCGTTCATCCATGGGAGGGTTGGCGTTTGGCTGTGCAGGGATGATCGTCCAGAACTGTGCTGGACCATTGAAGATGGAGTCCAGAAGGTATTGAGAGAGTGGTGCGCCTTTGTTCCTGATGAACGTGAGGAATCGGTTTGTCCATATGCTGTAGTCGCCTTGTCGCAGCATCAGTGGCCTGGTGTCGGAGCCCACTCTTGAGATGTCATTCGTGGTAGACATGGTTGGTGCAGTCGAATCGTCCGTGGTTTTGATCTTGTATAGATAAGAAAGTTAGTAACGAACGAACGAGATGAGAAATATAAGTTTTGAGAAAAAAATCGTTTAAAGAATTTCTTAGAACTAAGTTAGCGTGTGTGATGGTCGATAATGTATGAAGGGAAAATATATCTTGAAATTAGGAGAAGTTCTAGAAATTTTAAAAACGAGATTTGAGGCGAAAAAAAAAATTTATGTCAAAAGTGGTCTAGGGTGATATGACTAAAGTGTAAGAATCAAATCTTAAATAAGTTTGAGAAAAATTTACCCCGAGAAAATTTTACCACGAGAAAAAATTTAACACGTCAGAAAAGAAAAATTCGCAGGTAGAGACGTGATTGTATGAAGGATTATCCGAGAAATTATGTGTTGAGAAATTTCGGTGTTTGTGAGTTTTAAAGAGAAATTCTC
Organism: Craterostigma plantagineum; assembly: GCA_027422505.1. Classification (NCBI taxonomy): domain Eukaryota; kingdom Viridiplantae; phylum Streptophyta; class Magnoliopsida; order Lamiales; family Linderniaceae; genus Craterostigma; species Craterostigma plantagineum. The sequence goes on along the minus strand of JAPQWV010000017.1, from coordinate 17,197,011 downwards.
GGAGGAAACATTCTAGTTGAAAAATTTCTCGGATTTTGAAGCTTCTCATGTGAAAATGATTCTTAGTTGAGAATTTTAAAGTTTCGCAAGAAAATTCGCAAGTTATAAAGATTTTCGCAAGTTGAGAATTTTATAGCTTCGCAAAAAAAAAAATTCGCAAGTTATAAAAATTTTCGCAAGTTGAGAATTTTAAAGCTTCGCAAGAAAATTTCGCAAGTTATAAAAATTTCGCGGTTTAAATAAATTCTTGAAATGAAATTTCTCGCATATAAAGTTTCTCGGATTTGAAAAAGGTGTCGCGTGTTGTAATGTGATTTGAGAAAGTTTCTTGGAAAAAAAAATTCGCGGCTTAGAAAAATTCGCGGAATAAGCTTTCTCGGATATGGAATTTCTCGGATTATGAAGAGTGAGCAAATTTCGCAGATGAAGGTTTCTGAGTAAGCAAATTTCGCGTGTTAGAAAAATTCTCGGAATCAAATTTCTCGTATATGAAATTTCTCGTATTTTAAAGGGTACGTGGTTGAGAAAAATGAAGCGACAGTGAGGTATAAACAGAGAAATTTTCGCGGATTAAGTATTCTCGGATTTTGAAAGTCGATAGTTGCGAAAAAATGCAGTATTGGTGAAAGTTTCGCGGTTTAAAAATTCTCGGGATCAACTTTCGCGGACATGGAAATTTCGCGGACTTGAACGATCAAGCACAAAATTTCGCGGTCAAGAACGAGTTAGTACTGTTCCATTGCTTTTTCGCGTTTTGCCAGAAAATCGTCCCGTTCTTGCTCAAATCTCAACCAAAATCGCTCAAACTTGATCCTAAACTTCAGAAATTCTTCCCCAAACACATAATCGACCGATTTGTGAGCTAAAAACAACAAGAAATAGGTCAAATCGACCAAAAACAGAGAATGGCGGAGATGTCCTTTTCTGAAAAGTTTTCGCTTCTATCTTGCTCAAAACTCGTTAAAACTGATCCAAAAGTGTTTTAAAAACATCTTAGGCATATAATCGATCTGGTGGAAGGTTTTAAACACAAAACAAAGCATAAACACCCCAAAACGAGCTCAAAATGTGTTGGTCCCGAATGCACCAAACAAGGAATCAAAGAGGCTTTAATGGAATGAAAAGGGAGTATTCTCACCTTTGAGTGTGTGTAGTGTGTGAAAAATTTGGATAAGCCTTTGATCTTTGATTACTTTCAAAAGTGAGTTGGTAACACCTTATATACGACATTAACCCTAGGTATATTAAGGCCCAATCACTAAATATTAATTAATTACAATCTTGTCTAAAGCCCAAGCTAAAGATAATTACAAAATTAATCCCAAGACTTAAACTATTGACACAATCAATTAAATATCCTAACAATCTCCCCCTTTGTGTCAATTGTTGGGAGTCTTGAATCTTGAGCGTAGCGGTGGTGGATTAGCGTGTGAGTGTGTCGCGAAGCCCTAGCTTGAACTCGAAGGCGCGGAGGTTCCTTCGAAGTACCAATCGATTAGCTATAGCGTCAATGAGCTTCGCGAACTTGGATCGGCAGAGAGGATCTTCTTCTGAAAGTATGCGGCAGATCTTCATTAGTTTGTCTTGGATGATGGTGAGCGTTCCATCCGAGAACTTTGCCACTTCAGAGCAGCGCATCATCCTCATCTTTCCCTTATAGTTCGAGTAGGCGACCGCGATCGTCTCCGTCGATCACATCGCCCTCTCGGTAGTCGTCCGCGTTCTTGAAAGATGGGCGAGTCAGATTCACCTTCTTCAGGTTGTGCTCCACCGCCATCTGCAGATCGTGGGTGGCGAAGAATCTGACCTGTCGGAGCATGTGGCGTTTGATAGCCACATATCCCATGGTGACCGGTTCAGCACGTATGAGATGTCCAGAACTTCTGAGGACGAGTCTGAACTGCTTCATGGATTCCAGCATGCTGTACAGGTCGCCCAGGCGCAGAAACTTGAAGTCCGCCTCACTGACTTCACAGTAGCTCTCATCCTGCCTCATTACCGTGAATACTGGGTAATGGACAGGTCCTTTGGACTCTTGGCGGAGGTCAGTGACTTTGCAGATGGGGGTCCGACTCATTTCCTGAGCGATGTTTTCCTCATCGGATAGCGTCCTATTTGTGCATTTGTGGCACAGAAGGCTCCATCGATAGAGTTGCTTCTTTCTCTCGCTCCAACTTTGGATGTTCATCAGCTCATACTCGTCGAAGGTGGTGATGATCTGCTCCTTGCGTCGCCAGATCCTCTTCCTGATCTCTTCTTGAAACGGTGCGGTGATCTTTTGTTTTCCCACGGTGCTTCCGGTATATCCACCGTGGGTACATCCGTTTGAGCAGCAGGGGCCTCAGTTTGCTGCGCTTGGAATTGCAGGATGTCCTCAAGCTCGGCCGGTTCAGCGTCGTACTCCTCTCCGTCCTCGTTGTCTGCTGTGTTGATCAGCGTTAGTGAGGCTTCCATCAGCAGACGTCGAGCGTTTTCCACCAGCTTCCTGGCTGCTACTGCATCGACGGGTGTGTACAGCCATTCATCGTTGAAGATGTAGGCTTCGATCTCGTTCTGTGCGCAGTAGACGTCCTCGGGAGCTACGTTGGGGTCGGTGTTGAGAGGAGTGTCGCTGTGTGGTGGCGAGGGTGTTGCGTCGGAAGAGTTTGTGGATTGTGGGGATGGTTGTGGTGGAGATTCTGGTGGTGAGGGTGATTTGGCTAGTGACTCAGGGTTAATAAGGTGGGATTTTTGGCTAGTGGGGTGTGAGGTTTCTGTTACGGGCGTTGTTTTAGGCCCGGAGGAGGAGGACGGCGTCGAGTGAGTGAGTCCTTGGGATTGTTGGCCTAGCTGCCTATTCTCCCCCTCGCGGCGATCTTGATCATCGTCTTGATCGTCGCGCCTGATCCCGCTGGACTCGCCCTGAGCGCGGCAAGTCATGGGCTGAGTCATCATTCTCTTCATCTGCCGTTCCTCGTCGTCGAGTTCCGTCATCGACTCGAGCTCGTACGAGGTAGAAGAGCTCCTTCGCGGAGATGGCAGAGAGAATGGCTTCAGCGTCCACATCTTGAGTCGGTGGTGGCGTCTCCGGGGCCACACCTTTCCCTTTGTCGGCGGTGGACGCATCGAGACGCGCGTAGACTTTATCGAGAATCGACGTCTCAAGAGTCTTTACAAACTCTTGAAGACGTGTCTCTAGCGCGGTCTCGGTGATGAATTGGGGTAAATTTAACAAGTTGGAATCACGAAGAACTCCAACTGACACCGAATCGGAGGATATAGCCGATCGGCCGCCCGTTTGCACAGGACTGGAAAAGACGGGGTCACTTAGACTTCCCGTTGGCATCATCGATGAGACAGACTCAATCGTATGATGGCCTAGGCTCACGGTTGTTGTGATGTTGGCCGTGCTAGGTCTTCCGCTTTCAGTCACAGAGACATCACCGAGCGTTCTGACAGAGTCACGAAGACTCTGTGGTGCGGTGGAAGGTGTATGTGTCCTAGAAACGTATGAAACTATGGGGAGTGAGGGCACTAGACTCGAGGTGCATGAAGAGGATGCAGTCTGAGGCGAGGGACTGCTTGTTTCAACATCGACTATCTCCAAGTGGGATGTCGATGGTATACGTGGCTCCTCGTGGAATGAAATATCTTCCTATAGAGAGGAAGATAAGTGGGTTCGTGGGGTAGTTTGCGTGGTTGAGCCAGATGCCACGACTTCTACTCGGGAGGTGAACACATCACCTCTTGTACCTACTGGTTCGGCTCGGCTTATCTGTGGCTGAGGAGGTCGATCGTGCTTTTGTTTCGATCGACGCTCCGTGGGGCGGCTTACGTCATCCTCTCGCGACCGTTTTTTCGGAGCGCGGGTGGAAGAGGATGCGGCGCGACTCGAGGACTTTTTGGAGGTGGTGGTGGGGTTTTGGCTAGTCCCGGGGTTGGGAGCAGTGGGGTTGATCTGCTCCGTAGGGACAGAAGATAGTGGTCCAAGGCTTTCTCGGAATGAGGCGGTTGACATGCGATATTCGCGGACGTGTGGATTTGTCTGGTCGGCGTAGGCGAGAACTTCGTCCGGAATTATCATTGCGTTTCGATCCTTCGCCGGAGTGTTTTTCTTGGCGAACTTCTCGACTGTGGGGATGGGGAAGTGTTCGGCTGCCGGCCGCATGTGAATGCTGGTGGAGTGCATGCGGAAGTGTTTGATGAAGGCTGGGAGCCACCGCATGTAAGGTATGAAGCGGTTAGTGACTCCCTTTGCGACTTCCCGGTCGCGACGTTGGATCATCGCGACAAGATCCATCCAGATGATGTCCGCGTAGTTGTACTTCCGGTTGTGGGCGATGCCGGTTAGGATGGTGAGGATCTGAAGGTTTCCGCGGTCCTGACCGGCATGCTTTCCTGACATGCACTTGTTCACCATCAGGTACAGTGTTCGCCAAGGTTGAGGTAGGTTGCGGGTGGTGACTTCACTGAGGACAAGTGGGCCCTTCTTCTTCTTGGTATCTGGTTGATAGCCCAGTCGGTCAATGTCTTCAATGAGTTGATCGTGCGTTGGTAGTGGGTCATAGGGTGAGTAGACGGGGAGTTGAAGCACTTCTTGCACTATTTTGCGATTGAGGACCACCGTTTCTTGATCAATTTGTGCGGATAGGTTTTTGGCAAGATGGAGTGGTCCTGCTATCTGCAGTGTATGCCAGAATTGTTGAAGGTACACCTGTGCTTCTGGCTCGCCATGTGTGAGGGCGTGGCGAAGTGGGTGCCCTTTGAGGATTTCTATGATGACGGGGGCATCGCATCGAAAGCTCTGCAGGTCCACCATGAAGTTGTTGGGAATCAGGGCCGCCCATTGACTCAGTGGGAAGATCTGCTCGGGTGGTGGGACATAGAGACGTGTGTTGAGTTCGATGCGAGCAATGTCCCGTTGGATTGCAGCCGCCTCAAGTGCTTCAATTGTGCTTTGATCTTTTTCCGTCATATTTGTGCTTGACAGTAATTGTGATATGATTAGTATGGATTAAATTGTGAGAATGTGGACATAAATAAGTCATGGGTGAAATGATGGAAGTGGCCTCAAATTGCAAATGAAACATCGACAATGTTTTTAAAGGAGATGAGAAAGTTCGCTAAGTATAACATATAGGGATGTTGAGGAAAATTTAGCATTTTGTGTCAAATTTCGCATGTAATGAGAAATTTCGCAGATTATCACACAAAGGCATGTCGAGAGAACATTTTCGCAGATATAAAGGAAATTTCGCACTCAGTCTTATTCATGAATTGTGCATATAACAGGGAAATTTCGCATTCAAATGAAATTTTCGCATGTAGCATGGAAATTTCGCATTCAGTGTAAAGTTTCGCCTGTATTGGGAAATTTCGCAAGTTATAACACAAAGACATGTCGTGAGAAAGTTTCACAGGTTATATGAAAGTTTCGCGGAGGTAAAGAGCTTTGTGGACTGCGAAAATTTTTTGTTCACTGTAGTTGCGAAATAGTGAAGATGCGAAAATATGTAATATGAAGTGATGTGTTATTAGAATTTCGCGGGGCTAAACTCACTGTAGCAGGGAAAGTTTTGTCGTGAGGGAAAAAGATTTTCTCAGATAAACTTTCGCGGCACTTAACATGCTGTAGCAGTGAAAAAAAATTTTAACACATGTAAATTCTCGGGCGAAAGTTTCGCAGTTTCTTAGTCACTGTAGCAGCGAAAATTTTTAACATAAGAAATTTCTCGGAGAAAATAAAGTTTCGCGGGGCTTAACATGCTGTAGCAGCGAGAAAAATTTTAACATATGTAATTTCTCGGAGAAATTTTCGGAACCTCACTCACTGTAGCGCAAGAAATTTCTCGGATAAAATAAAGTTTCGCGGGTCTTAGCTCACTGTAGCAGCGAAATTTATCGTTTTAAAGCAATTTTTCGGAGAATTTTTTCGCGGTGAAGAACACAGTGCGATATCGTGCGAAACTACGCAATGTTTTAGCCTTAGACCTACGCAAATCTCAACCAAAATGCAATAATCTGGACTCAATCAACTCGAAATTGGATTGGCAATGCATATTTGAGGGTATTAAACATCAATAATCTAACATGCGTTTGATTTAGAGCCGAGAAAAATTAATTCAAACCTAACAGATTTAATTAAAATGGGGCAAAACAGGATAAGACGAACAGATATTTGGATTATTTAAGGTGTATTCATACCGAAAAAGCTTGATTTTGAAGTCGAAGAATGCAGATAAGTGGATTTTGAATGCAGATTGGACGTCGACAATGATGCGAGGGGTTGCGAAATTTTGAAAGAGGGGGTTGCGAAAATTTTGAATTTTTCTCGGGAATTTTAGGATTGTAAAAAGTGTTAAGTGTTTAGGGTTTTAGGGGTTTTAGTCACTGTATATGCGAAACTTTGAGTTAATGGGTCGAAATTTCGTGGGCTTGGTCAAAACCTCAACTGAGCTGAATTTTCGCGGGTTTGGTCAAAGTTGGGTCCAATTGAGGTTCAATTGGTCCAATTTTGACCCTTTTTGACCAGAAAAATTAGAAATTCAACCCAATTTTTTTTTTTTAAATAAAATAAATAGAAAAAATCAGAAGCTCCCCCTTAATCGAGAAACTTCCCGTTTTAAATAATGGAAGAAAAAATAGATGCTCGCCCTTAATCGAAAACTCCCCCTCAAAAGACATAATTCAGAAGACACATAGATAATGAAGTGAAGTGGAAAAAGAAATATGTACACTTTATCAAAGTTCATGTAGGGTCGATTGATCACAACTGAATATTCAACATGCCCAACATAGTCACTAGGTGTTGGAATCGTTTGACATCCAACGGTTTTGTGAAGATGTCGGCCAGTTGATCTTCGGTTGTGATGTAGTGCAATTCAATCGTGCCTTGTTCGACATGTTCTTTGATGAAGTGGTGACGAATATCTATGTGTTTCGTTCTTGAGTGATGTACTGGATTACTCGTCATCGCAATAGCACTTTTTGAGTCACAGTAAATGGGAATTTTATCAACATGAAAATTAAAATCTCGTAGTTGGGTTCTCATCCACAAAAGTTGTGAATAGCAACTAGCGGCGGCGACATATTCTGCCTCCGTCAATGAAGTTAAGACACAGTTTTGTTTTCGAGACGACCAACTTACGAGTTTACCTCCCAAGAAGTGTGCAGCTCCAGAGGTGCTTTTTCGGTCCATCTTGCATCCTGCGTAATCCGAGTCAGAGAATCCAACTAGTTTGAAGTCCGATAGAGTGGGGTACCACAAACCCAGATTGGGTGTTCCTTTGAGATAGCGGAGGATCCTTTTGACAGCAGTGAGATGGGATTCCTTTGGTGTTGCCTGAAAACGAGCGCAGATTCCTGTCGAGAGAACGATGTCCGGTCGACTAGCAGTAAGATACAAAAGAGATCCTATTATCCCTCGATAGATGGTTTGGTCAACGGAAACACCAGATGGGTCCGCGTCGGGTCGGCCAGAGGGTGACATAGGTGTAGCAGCAGTCTTGGCATCCTTCATTCCATATTTCTCGAGGATGTCATGGATGTATTTGGACTGATTGATGAAGATTCCGTTGGGGAGTTGCTTTACTTGAAGACCAAGAAAGAAGTTCAGCTCACCCATCATACTCATTTCGAATTTCTCTTTCATCAATTCTGCGAACTCTTCACACAGTTGTGGTTTAGTCGATCCAAAAATGATATCATCGACATAAATCTGTACAATCATTATGTCTGGGCCACTCCGCTTGGTGAAGAGAGTTGTATCCAGAGATCCTTTCTTGAATCCAGACTGAACAAGGAAGTCTGAAAGGACGTCATACCAAGCTCGGGGAGCCTGTTTTAGTCCGTAGAGGACCTTGTAGCGTCGATATACCTGATGAGGAAACTCTTCGCTCAAGAACCCTTCAGGTTGATCAACGTACACTTCTTCTTTGAGAAATCCATTCAGAAATGCAGTCTTCACGTCCATTTGGTAGACTTTAAAGTTCTTGTGAGCAGCAAAGGCAAGAAAAATTCGTATGGCTTCGATCCTGGCAACTGGGGCGAAAGTTTCATCGTAGTCGATACCTTCTTGTTGGTTGTACCCCTTAGCCACAAGTCTTGCTTTATTGCGAATAACAACACCGTCTTCATCCTTTTTGTTCTTGAAGATCCATTTTGTGCCGATAATGGATCTATTGCGAGGTCGTGGTACGAGTTCCCAAACTTGTAAACGTTCAAACTGATTTATTTCCTCCTGCATTGCAATCAGCCAATCGGGATCGTTGAGAGCTTCAGCTACTCGTGATGGTTCGACTTGACTGAGATAGCAAGCAAACAGACTTTCATTCATCGTAGCCGAACGTGTCGAAACACCGGATGTGAGGTCCCCAATAATCTGGTCTGTAGGATGAGACCGAGTCCTGAGTGGTACATTGGTCTGTGAGGAGCTAGCCGCATTTGTGTCTATTGGAGGCTCATTAGATTGGGGTCCGGTGTCCGAAGAAGAGATCTCAACCGTAGTGGATGGAGAGGGTTCATCATCAGGATCATCAATGTTCCCAAGGTTGGGTAAAATGTCGTCTTCATTGAGATTGAGTGCATCCAAGTTTGGAGGGACGACGTCATTGCGATAACTGGTGGTGTAGGTGGAGTGGGTGCAGCGGTAGGTTCAGTGGTGGCGGCGGGAGTCTTGGGAACTGGATAGAAGTACTCGAAAAGTAGATCGAGATCCAGTTCACCAGAGTTGCCCTCAGATGAGGAAGTTCCCGCCGTTGAAGGTTGACCTTTTGTCAACGACTGTAGAAGACCTGGTTCTGGACTAATATGAGCAGAAGCCATGAGGTCGCCTTCGCTTTCGTCAAAGGTGATATTTGTGCTCTCAATGACAGATCGTTTCTCCTTAAGATAGACTCTGTATGCCTTCGAGTTTAGCGAATAACCAACAAAGATTCCTTCGAGTGCTTTTGGATCAAGCTTCCCAAGATGTTGGCGATCATTGGCAACAAAACATCGGCATCCGAAAACCCTTAGATACGATATATCTGGTATACGACGGTTGTTCAACATCTCGTATGTAGTGCAGTTGAATCTCTTGTGGATGGAAGCCCGGTTCTGCGTGTAACAGACTGTTTGAATAGCTTCGCCCCAAAGAGAGTGAGGAAGGCCGAATTGGATGAGGAGAGTCCTAGCTGCTTCAACTAGTGTTCTGTTCTTACGCTCAACGACACCATTCTGTTCCGGTGTCTTCACAACTGAGAACTGCTGAGTGATGCCCTGAGTGGCATAGAAATCACTGAGCTTCTTGTTCTTAAACTCAGTTCCGTTGTCAGTTCTGATAATCCGAACCTTCTGTTGATGGAGAGTTTGGGACGTAACAACAAACTCGATAATTATATCAGGAACTTCATCCTTTGTACGAATGAGTTTCGTCCATGTGTAGCGTGAAAAATCGTCGACAATCACAAGAATATACCGTCTTCCTCCGAGTGTGGCCGTAGGCATTGGGCCACATAGATCCATATGTAAGAGCTCGAGGATTAGCTTAGAGGACGGTGTTTCCTTGGATATGTGAGACGATCGCTTCATCTTCCCCAATTCACAGGCAGAGCAGAGGTGTTCCTTATGATATGTTAGTTGGGGTAGACCGTTGACGAGTTTATCTTGACGCAGTTTGTTGATAGTCTTGAAATTGAGATGAGAAAGACGTCGGTGCCATAGATCATTCAACTTGGGTACAGCCCGAGAGAGAAGGCATACTGGTCGAGAGGTCGTGAGATTGAGTACGTAGAGGTGAGACGTGCGCGTTCCAGAAAGAAGTGGCAGTCCCGAGGCATCTATAATGCTGCAGATGTCAGATTCGAAGAGAACCTTGTATCCTTTGTCGCAGAAACGACCAATGCTGAAGCGATTGTAGCTCAAACCCTCAACGTAAGAGATGCCCTTGATCGTCAGTTTGTCATGGACGAGATCACCAGTTTCGAGAATTGGCGCCATTTGACTATTTCCGAAGGAGACCCTTCCGAGATAGCGCTCGGAGAAGTTGCTCAGCAGCTCCTTGTTCCCCGTCATGTGTGTGGAGCAACCCGAGTCTAGATACCACACATGACAGACCTGCAATCATTAGCAAATGTTGGGTCCCCGTTTACTGACGGGGCATTCTTTTGATACAAGTAAAATTTTCATGCGCTTAATGGGAATTGTGGATTCTAAATCAGATTGTGTTGATTCTAATTTAGCTTTCCCTTTGTCGTTTGTTTGATTAGGCGGGATTGTGGTTTTCCTAACCCATATTTTCCTAATTCGTGCTTGCATGTTTGGCGCCGTATACATGAATTGACGTGGGTAACGTTGTTGTTGTTTTCGTGCTTCGGTTTTGGTCGCCTTTGGCTTGCGAGTAGTAGGTGAGTTTGCGTTTGACGACGAGAGACGTTTTCGCTTGACCTTAGGTTTTGGCGAGATGGGAGAATTCCAAGACGTCGTAGAGAAGGTTCGCTTGCGAGGTCGGAGTGTTGCGTGTTCATGTGTTTCATATTCATGAAATCGTGGGAGAACAAAATCATTGCAACAGCACATAGACATAAGTTTGGTAAAAGAAAGACAAGTTTTGGCAACATAATTGTCTACGACCTTAGGATATTGGGATTCAGTACATAGAGAGGAAGGACGAATATAGGATGGTTTTTTCTTCTTGTCATCGAAGAGTGGATTCGCCTTTGTCTGATACGTACTGCCCTCCAGAGACGTCGAACTCACATTCCCTGTATCCATAAGAATACTAGAGTTAGTGTTAGAACATATGTCAGCTTCAGGAGTCATTTTCGCCGTCCTCTTACATTTACATGTTTGAGAATCGGGTACTTGACTCGATGTGGAGGGATAGTTCGTATTGGGAAATTTTTCTAGTGTGTAGATTTTGCTAAGTAGCTCATCTCGCTCTTTTCCAAAGGCCTTCCTTTCTACTTCTAGTTGTCGTTCTAGTTCTGCTATGAGTAGTAGTTTCTTTGGGATGTAAGTGCGAGAGAGCACATCTTGAAAAGCAACTTCCTGTTCTTTGTTTGGGAGTAAGGTTTCGACATCCTCCGAGAGTGAGGATACCTTAGTCTTATCTCTATTGTTCAACTCTGTGTAGTCATACGCGATTTCTGCCCAATGAATGTTCTGTTCTCTTGTTTCTTCTGAGATGGCAGCGGAGGATGATCTCACAAATGGCTTAAGCTGCGGTGGAGCACCATTTCTTGTTTGCAAGAATGCAGTGTTGCACATGTTGTATCTTTTAACTGTTAACGGTGTTGGATTGCAATTGCTAGACAGTTCGATCCCCCCCCGTGCGTTGTAGAATTCTGTTTCCACTGGTTGGTTCAATAGGCATAAAATGCGTGAGTTTTCGTTTCTAAGGTGAAGTTGCTCTTCAAGTTCTTTCACCTTGCGGTATAGCCTAACTCTTTCCTTCGTAAGCAGTTCATATTGGGAGGCCGTCAGGAGGCGAGAAGTTTCACATGAACTAATGGCTAGTGTAGTTTCCTTAACCTTAGTCTCACTTTGTTTGTTCTTGCTTTGCAGACGTTTGACTAAAGCTTCAGAGGCCATTAGACGTTCGTTTGCACAGGCAAGTTCTTCTACTTTTAGACTAAGTAAGGCATAGTTGTTTTCAAATTTTAGCTTAAGTTCATCATAATCCCTAGCGTCTACGGTGGGTTTCTTAATGGCGTGTCGGTGAGTAAACACATCATCGAGATGTGAGATTCGTACCTCAGACTCAGCGTTGGTAGGAGTATTAGCTGTGTTTTCACCGGTGTGACCCATCTCCTCGTCCTCATCATGTTCGACCAGCCTTGCCATGCAGCAATCTTCATCCTTAGGCTCCTCGTCTTCTGAAGTGTCATTCACCCATTCAGCCTCCTCGGTGAGTAGAGCTTTCCCACTTTCCACCTTGCGGGTCATTCTGGCCTTACGGTCGTAGTAGCCGGAGTCCTTCACGCGTGGGGCGTGGCATTCTTTGGCAAAGTGGCCTATCTTTCCACACCGAAAGCACTTCACAGACTTTTGAGGTGTGGAGTCCTCTTCTTTCTTTGTTGGCTTGGCTTCCTCTGTGGGAGTGGTCTTTTTGGTGCCGCTATAGGTTCTTTGGCGATTGGAAGAGGATGAGGATTTTTTCCCGATCTTCTTTGAGACCAACTTAGTGAGCATTGCCAGTTGCTTGCGTATATCACGAACATCTTCGTCTGATTCTGTATCAGCTTCGGATCCTGAAGAAGTGTCAGATACAACAGCTGGTACCTTTCCTTTGTTCTGTTTGGTCTTAGTGGTGGAAGATCGATCATTGGTTTTGTTCGAGAGGAGGGCCAGTGGGTCGACTCGAGTGTTGGTGGACTGAGGTTGCACGTATGGAGCATAGGCAGACAGTCTGTCATAAAGAGCATGGATAGAAGTGTTGGAGAGGTCCTTACTCTGAATCATCATCACGATTGCATTGCCCCACTGTGGTTTGAGGCTTCCAAGAAAGCGGTTGTTGATATCGAATTTGTCCCTCGAGATCCTGGCTTTCTTGAGTTCATTGATGACCTTCAGGTATCTGAGGTATGTGTCACGCAGCTCCTCTCCTTCGTAGGCTTGGAATTGTTCATACTGTGAGAGACAGGCTGATTTCCTCCCTTGAGCACTTTCAGTTGTGCCTGCCATGATTTCTACGAGTTCATCCCATATTTCTTTAGCAGTTGTGCAGCACTCGATGTGAGCATAGACTTCGTTGCCCATAGCCTGGAAGAGGTATCCTTTGGCAGTCTCGTCGGCCTGTACGCGAGCCAGTTCATCCTCATTGATGGGACCTCTTGGAGTGCGGCGTTCATCCATGGGAGGGTTTGCGTTTGGCTGTGCAGGGATGATTGTCCAGAACTGTGCTGGGCCGTTGAATATGGAGTCCAGAAGGTATTGAGAGAGTGGTGCGCCTTTGTTCATGAGGAACGTGAGGAACCGATTTGTCCATATGCTGTAGTCGCCTTGTCGCAGCATCGGAGGCCTGGTGTCGGAGCCCACTGTGGAGATGTCATTCGTGGTAGACATGGTTGGTGCAGTCGAATCATCCGTGGTTTTGATCTTGTATAGATAAGAGAGTTAGTAACGAACGATAAGAGAAATACGAGTTGAATGAGTAGAGTTTTGAGAATAAAACTGTTTAAAGAATTTCCTAGAACTAAGTGAGCGTGTGTGATGGTCGATAATGTGTGGAAGAGAAATATATCTTGAAATTAGGAGAAGTTCTAGGAATTTAAATCGAGACTTGAGGAGCAAAAACAAATTTTTTGTCAAATGTGGTCTAGGGTGTTAGGACTGAAGTGTTGGGATCAAATCTAGTTTGAGAAAAGTTTAACCCAAGAAGATTTTAACACGAGAAAAAGGCTTAACACGTCAAAAAAAAATTCGCAGTTCGAAATTTTCTCGGATTCTAAAATTTCGCATGTGAGAATGATTCTCAGTTGAGAGTTTTAAAGCTTCACAAGAGAATTTCGCACGTTAAAAAAAATTTCGCATCGAGAGTTGACGTGTGGTCTTAGAAAATTTTCTCGGATTTGAAAGAGGTGTGGTATTGAAAAAAAAACTTTCTCAAATTAGATAAATTTTAGGCATATACGCGATCTGGGGGAAGGTTTTAAACACAAAGACGAAGCATCAAAACCCCAAAACAAGCTCGAAATGCCGAAAATAATTTTTTGCCCAAAAACACCTTTGATCTTTCTTGGAATCGAACGAAACTGGATTCAAATCAATGCAGATCGATCCACGTTTGCTCTGATACCACTTGTTGGTCCCGAATGCACCAAACAAGGAATCAAAGAGGCTTTAATGGAATGAAAAGGGAGTATTCTCACCTTTGAGTGTGTGTAGTGTGTGAAAAATTTGGATAAGCCTTTGATCTTTGATTACTTTCAAAAGTGAGTTGGTAAAACCTTATATACCACATTAACCCTAGGTATATTAAGGCCCAATCACTAAATATTAATTAATTACAATCTTGTCTAAAGCCCAAGCTAAAGATAATTACAAAATTAATCCCAAGACTTAAACTATTGACACAATCAATTAAATATCCTAACAAAATGCCCGAAAGTGATTTTTTATCCAAAAACACCTTTGATCTTTCTTAGAATCGAACGAAACTGGATTTAAATCTATGCAGATCGATCCACGTTTGCTCTGATACCACTTGTTGGTCCCAATTGCACCAAACAAGGAATCAAAGAGGCTTTGATGGAATGAATAAGGGAGAGGTTCTCACCTTCAAGTGTGTGTATTGTGTGAAAAATAGGATAAGCCTTTTGATCTTTGATTACCTTTCAAATGGTGTTGGTAATACCTTATATACCACATTAACCCTAGGTATATTAAAGGCCCAAACACCAAAAATTAAATAATTACATTCTAGTCCAAAGCCCAAAACCAAGGGATAATTACAATCTTAATCACAAGACTTAAACTATTGACACAATCTATAAATATCCTAACAAAGAGTAAACCCCAGTTGGGGATATAACCTCTATAAAAATCCTGTCTCGCTTTTACTTTTCAGTTATTTATTTAGCAGTGTGAGACAAACCCGCCACACGTCCGACGTAACTAGGATACATCAGGCATATTCATCACTAACATCAGTAGGCATCTCTAAGTCACTACATACTAGAATTGTGAAAAAAAAGAAGCACAAAATTTATAAACCTAGTTCATCCCCCTCAAACGACGGGCCTAACAAGCATGAGTTAAAGATCTAATGGCTTCTTCGAGTTTTGATGTTTTTGCAGAGGGACAATCTCATTCCAGGCCACCACTGTTCGATGGAACGAACTACGCCATATGGAAAAACCGCATGAGGGAATTCCTTCTTGCTACTGTCTATGACCCGTGGGATACCATCACGAATAGACCTTACAAACCCCAAAAAAGGGCGGATGGAACTCCAAGAAAGGTTCTGACTATGATGCAACAGACAAGCGAGGAATCTCCCCCAATGCCAAAGCAAAGAACATGATCGCCTACGCGCTTACAAGAGAAGAGTACAATCATGTGAGCTCATGCGAATCTGCCAAAGATATGTGGGACATGCTTCAAGTCACACATGAGGGAACCACTCGTTGTACAAGCCCTCTTGACTCATCAATACGAGCTGTTAAAAATGGGGACAACGAGACTATAAGTCATATGTATGCAAGATTTATGAACATCATCAATCAAATGTTCTCGTTGGGAAAGAAAATAGCAGACGGTGAGCAAGTGCGAAAAATCCTGATATCTCTTCCAAGGGAATGGAATCCCAAAGTGACTGCCATCTATGAAGCAAAGGACTTAGACGAACTCTCCATCTCAGAATTGATCGGATCTCTAACCACGTATGAGATGACTCAGATCTCCATCAAAGAAAAACCCCAAGTCAGAAATCAACCAAACATTGCCTTCAACACTGAATAAGAAAATGACTCTGAGGGCGAGAAGAGACAGACGAAGACATACTGGAGCAGATCGCCATGCTACCAGAAAATATGAAAAATCTCGGCTAAGAAGAAAATTCAAAGGAAACTCCAAGTTCCAGCCAAGAAACAAGGGAATATCATCATCGGGAACAATGTGCAGAAATGTTTCAAACGCAACAAGCCAGGCCACTTCGCCTCAAACTGCCCGATGGAAACGGTGACAAAAAGATAATGAAGCACAAAGCAATGGTCACAATCTGGGAAGAGGCCGGAAGTGAAGAGGAGGAAGATCTCGCCTACATGGCCGATGATGAGCAGGTATCTTCCTCATCCACTTTTAAGACAATACTTATTCTGAATGAATTATATGCTAGGAAAGACGAATCTCTTGATAACGTTTCCTCAGTCCCGAAGTAGATGAAAAGGAAGGAAGGTTTGAAATAATTCAAAACGCAGAAAGGAGGATTAAGTCGCTCAACTCACAAGAAAATTAGTTAGGCAACGAGATGACGTAGCTAGAGAAAAGCACCGAACGGATCTAGAAAATGAACGTGTAAGAGCCGAGCTAGAAACTTTAAGGAAGAAAAAGCCTTGTGCAATTGTGAAGAGCTTAGAAAGCAAAATAGTGATATATCTAGGGACATCGCTGTTATTAAGGATTCCTTAGAAGAAAAAGCACGTATTGTTGATAGACTTCTTGAAGGAAAACAAAATCTTGATATGTTACTTAGTATTCCTAGAAATGTTGGAAAATCAGGAATAGGATATTCCATGACACCTGAACACACTGCACCACAAACTGTTAGAAAGCCTAAGTGTTTTCATGCGGCCGTCACGGTCATTATTCTACCAACTGTTTTTTGAAAAAACCGGATACGTCTAGATATGTCTGGAGGCCAAAACAGGTTCCTTAGAATCAAAACACTGATCTGCCTGTGTTTACGAGATCACAGTCCGTGACACATGATATATCACTTGTTAACAGGAGTTATTTTGCCACTAACCTTTTAGGACTCAATCAAAGTTGGGCACCTTAGAAAAGAATTGATTCATGCAGGTACAAAGAAGAAAATCCAGCAAGAAAAATAAGTGGTATCTCGACAGTGGGTGTTCCCACCATATGACAGATGATATCAGTAAGTTTGTGTCGGTGAAAGCGTGTGACAGAGGATATGTCTCTTACGCCGACAATACAAAAGCTAAGATTATTGGGGTTGGAACTGTCGGTAACACTTTACATACTACTATAGATGACGTATGGTTGGTTAAGAATCTAGAACATAACCTCATTAGCATTAGTCAATTATGTGATAAGGGTCGTATGGTAACTTTTGAAAATGATAAGTGTATTGTTAGAAATGATGATAAGGTGTTATTTAGTGCATCTAGGGATAGAAATATCTACTATATTACTGTTGAAGATATCACTGACCAGAATGTCAAGTGCTTAGCAGTTACACAGGAAAACACCTGGTTATGGCACAGACGCTTAGGACATGCTAACATGGAATTACTGTCTCACATTACAAGCAATGCACTGGTAAGAGGTGCTCCTGACATAAAGTTCGTCAAGGACAGAACGTGCAAGGTATGCCTGATACGTAAACAGACCAAGACGTCCTTTAAAGGTTAAGCATGTGATATCCACATCCAGACCTCTGGAATTACTCCATCTCGACCTTTTTGGTCCTGTTCAGACGATGTCTCTACGAGGTAAAAGATATGCCGTTGTCATTGTTGATGATTATTCCAGGTATACATGGGTGATATTCCTTGCACATAAGAATGAGGCACTAGATAACTTTGCATCATTAGTGAAGAAACTACAAAATGAAAAAGAAACGAATATGTGTAGAATACGTAGTGATAACGGATTGGATAGTAAATCATTTGTGTCTTTCTGTGATAAATATGGATATAGTCATATCTTCTCTGCCCCTATAACTCCCCAACAGAATGGCGTATTTGAACGTAAAAACAGGGTATTACAAGAAATAGCTAGATCTATGCTACGTGAGTATGATATTCCTAAACAGTTCTGCGCAGAAGCTGTTACTACAGCTTGTTATGTGTCTAGTCGTGTTTTTCTTAGGCCGATATTAAAGAAAACTTCTTATGAAATCTGGCATGGTAGAACTCCAAATATAGGTTACTTTCGTTTATTTGGATGTAAATGTTTTATCTTGAACGATAGAGATAAGAGAGGAAAATTTGACTCTAACGTAGATGAAGGGATATTCCTTGGTTACAGTCTTCATTCTAAGGCATATCGAGTTCATAATAAAAGAAAACTGACTGTTCAGGAATCCATACCTGTTACCTTTGATGAGGTACCTAACGCAGATGCTACTAATGAGGAAGGTATAGATTTGCCTTGTGCAGAATTGCAGGATACTAAAGATGAAAATATTGAGTGGAACCAGAAGCTAATGAACAGCAACGCAGAAAATGGAAACATGCTTCAAGTCATCAAACAGATCAAGTGATAGAGAATATCACATCTGGAATCAAAAATCGAGCTACTGCACGAAATCAGGATATGGAGGAATCCCATGATGTACTGCTTTCAATGATGGAACCAAAGACGGTTCATGAAGCTCTAGACGATATATCTTGGGTCTCTGCCATGGAAGATGAGCTATCATAGGAACCAAATGGGTCTTCCGCAACAAACTCAATGAACACGGTAATATCACCAGAAACAAAGCGAGGTTAGTTGCAAAAGGTAATTCCCAGGAGGAAGGTATTGATTTCAATGAAACCTTTACTCCGGTAGCTAGATTAGAGTCTATACGTGTCTTACTTGCATATGCTAAACGTTTTAAACTTTTTCAAATGGACGTAAAAAGTGCATTTTGAAATGGCTTTATAAATGAAGAAGTTTATGTAGAACAACCACCTGGTTTCGCTAGAGAAACTTTCCAAATCATGTTTTTAAATTTAATAAAGCATTATATGGTTTAAAGCAGGCCCCTAGGGCATGGTATAAAAGATTAAGTAAGTTTCTATGTGACATAGGATTTTCGACTGGAACTATTGATAACACACTGTTTATTAAGTATGAAGGTGATCACATGATACTGGTTCAAAACTACGTCGATGATATCATATTTGGAAGTACTAATATCCTTCTTTGAGAGGAATTTTCTAAGTCTATGCAGAAGGAATTTGAGATGAGCTTGATGGGTGAGCTGAACTACTTTCTCGGGTCGCAAATAAAGCAATTTGACAATGGAACCTTTGTATCCCAGACAAAGTCCAACAAGGAATTACCAATGTTGTAAAAATCGCTAGGCGCTAGTCGGGCGGTCCGGGGGGGCCTAGCGCCTAGACGCCTAGGCGCCCTAGGCGGAAACTATGCGGTGCACTTGTTTTTCATCAAAAATATTCGAACATTTCAAAGTTTAAGTTATAACCCACATCAAAAAGTAGTTCACATGAAAGTTTATACAGGGCATTACACTACACCACATGATAACATAACACTGAGTAGACAAAGGAGAAAACGCCACAAGCAGAAAGTAAAACAGAATGATTCATATACTAATAAATCAAATTTTTCTCGTCATATACAAATCATGATAAAAACAGAAACAATTACAGTAAAAAAAACTCTTAGAATATAAAACTCTTAGAACATTGCAAACCCCACCTATATTTATGTCCCCTTTCTTAGATTCAGCCACGTTTTCAATCCCTAAAAGTTAAAACCGAAAGCTACAAACAACAGAAACACGATGGGTTTGCTAATCCAAAAATTGAAGCAATCCGAGTCATAAAATCCAATAAAAAATAGGTTTGCTCAAATCTGACCTTGCTTTCAACCCAGCAGTCGGCGGCACGGCGGGAGACGGATGGTGTCAGTCGGCGACGGCGGAGGTTGGCGACAAGGACTGCGACGGCGGACGGTGCCTGCAAGGAGTGCGATGGGGTGGAGTGGAGAGAGGACTTGTGTAATTGTGTTTCGTATGTGGTACTGATGGCGAGGGTTTTATTTAATAAAATTTTTTCCAGTTTTTTTATTACCGATTAGTCCCTTAAAAATCGGTCTAGGCGCCGATTACTTGGCCTAGGCGCCGATTAATCGGCCAGACCGACTAAGAGCTCCGATTATAGGGTTTTCGGGGCCTTTGGTGCCCGAATAGCGCCTAGGCGCCGCCTAGGGCGATTTTTACAACACTGGGAATTACTGACTAAATTCGGGATGACCGATTCAAAAGAAAATTCCACCCCTATGCATCAGACCACCAAAATAGCCTGTGATGAATCAGACACTCCAGTTGATCAAACAGAATATCGAGGTATGATCGGAAGCCTTCTTTACTTAACTGCCAGCCGCCCTGATATATGTTTGCTGTTGGTATGTGTTCGAGATATCAGTCTGACCCTAGGGATCTCACTTGACAGCAGTCAAGCGTATACTTAGATATATCAAGGGTACTATTAATTATTGTCTATGCTACTCTTATACGGATGACTTCCCCTTAATGGGATATTCTGATGCCGACTATGCCGGCTGTAGGGAAGATAGGAAAAGTACTAGTGGAACTTGCCAATTACTTGAAGATTCCCTGGTAACTTGGTCTAGTATAAAGCAAAATGATGTCGCCCTCTCCACAACCGAAGCTGAATATATGGCATTAGGAAATTGTTGTCAACAAGTTCTTTGGATGAAACAAACCCTTAGTGATTTTGGGTTCGGTTACAACAAAATTCCTATTATATGTGATAGCACTAGTGCCATTAGCATTACTAAGAATTCCGTGCATTTACTAAGCATTACTAAGAATCCCGTGCAACATTTTATACGAGACCATGTTCAGAAGGGAAATATCAGTGTGGAATTCGTAGGAACAAATGATCAGCTTGTTGATATCTTCACGAAGCCCCTAATTGAGGCAAGATTTTGCGATATCCGTGATCGATTGGGAATCATCGAGCTAAATAAGGTTAGTAAATCTGCCTAATTCTGCCATTTACTATAGGATATGCTATATTAGGTAAAAATTCGTAGTTATCCTAATCTAGGACATCCATTCAGCCCTCGATCATTTTCGGATCTTATAAACCCTATCCTTAAGTGCGATCTTATTTTAGGAAAAGATTCATAGTTATCCGATTTTAAGATCTTTCTTAGCCATTATTTTCGAAATTTCAACTCCAAATCCTTCCTTAGAATGTGACTGCGATATTTTAGGAAGAAATTCATAGAGATATCATTCCAGCCGTTCTGTTATTAGGAAACTCGGATATTTAAAAATCCCTTCTATTCAGCCCAGTCAAATCCTTTCCATAATTATGAGATCCCGTCAAATCGGTCTGATATTTCTGACAACCTGTCTATCGGTTTCCCTTTCTCTATTCAAATTTCAAATTTCGAATGTCGTAAACGGCCAAAAATAAAATTTTTAACCTTATTCACTAAATATGAATATAGTGAAAGTAAGGATCGTCTCCACAGGGAAAATGGTTGATTTATTTCTAATTTCAAATCCAATGAGTAATAATAGTAATAAAAGTAATAATAATATTAATAATAATAAAGATAATAATAATGATCATAGTAATAAGAGTAGTAGTAGTAGTAGTAGTAATAATAATAATAATAATAATAATAATAATAATAATATTAATAATAATAATAATAATAAGAATATTAAGGGGGGTTTTGATGAGTTTTTCTTTAATGCTAGTGTGAGCGACGAAAAATATCTAAATTAACAATAATAAGATAATAGTCGCTAAACATATTAATCAAAGCAGCGAAATTAATCGGCATATCGGATTGATCTAACATAAACGAAATAACGAAATAAGGACGGGCTTGGAATTGGATCAAAGATAATAATAATTATAGTGATTCTTGAGCTGTAAAATAAACCACACAAAGTTCTTCTGTGAATGCATCTTCGACTATCCCTTTCAATCCTTGATCTCTCATTTTAACTTGGAAATCTTGTGGCCGTCTTAATATCTTGCTTTAGACTTCAAAATCATTTTCCTTCAGCGACAAAGCCATACATCGAGCAGCCTAAGATCAATTATGTGTATCTCTTTTCTTGTTTTTCTCTTCCTCGAGCAGTGTGTGAGTTCGACTCCTTGTGTGAAAGTGAAATTAATTCTTGCTTCATCTCTCATCTACGTATGTGGCTCTGTGATTGTTATTGTAGGCTCCACCACTTCTAAAGATGCTTTGGTTCAAGATAGAGTTTGACACCTTTGGGCTACGATAATTGCAAATGGATTGGACCTCTAATAGTTCCTTATTAAACCAAACATAAAATAATAATTTGGCATAATATATGCTAAACTTTGAAATAGAAGAAGCTTAAATATTACGTAAATTATCATTCTATCAAATTCCCCACACTTACGCAATGCTTGTCCTCAAGCATTTACCCGAGATAGAAGATGCAAACATTCTAGTCAGGCGTTCACCGACATACATCAGTTTGCCCCAGAGATAGCAATTATTCATAACATTTAGCACTAGACAATCATATCAATTTCCAACAATATCAGTAAATCCTGAATGCACAAAAATCAATAACTCTCACATGGATTCACTCAATGCGCTCGAAGTGTTTATGGGATATATGTGTATACGCTCAAATCAACACTATGAAACGATATTACCATAAGCTTGCTAACATATCACATTGTATTCACATAGCGACTATAGTGTAAAAATCAAGAAGATCTTTTCTTTGGTTTGTAATGGGACTTAGGGATTAGGTAGGAAATGTTGGGAAAGTAGGTTAATATTGTCGAACCAGATGATTATTTAAACGCTAAATTCCACGACTATATCTCAACACTAGAATCACAATGATCATACTGACATGCTATTATCCAAACAACTCAAATTTTCTTAATACCTGTTGAATATCAGTTTTAGTTGTGCTTTGATTTTATTAGATGTCCTTGTAATTTGGGGAGTTTCATGTATTTGTCCTTAGTTTAGGACTAGTTTGATATTTATACCAAGTATGTTTGGTATAAATAGATGTACAAACATTGAGCTAATAGAGAAGTTTTAGAAAATTGATCCGAAAGGCTTGCAATTCAATTTCTAGAGAGAGAAACAACAGATACCTTCTCTCACTATAAGGATTCTCTCTCGTGTTCTTCCAAAGAGGTTTTCGATCGAAATTCAATTCTATTCAATTCTAATCGATAACCTTAGAATTCATTTCTAGGATCATAGAGTTGATAAACTAGGACGTAAGAATTGGTATCAGAGCCGATTCGTTCTGTTTTGAATCAAAATTGTTAGAATTCGGATCAAAAATTTTATTCTGAAACTGAGCGAAGAACAGTTTTGACGCGAAAACTGATTTTCGATCTGATTTGCGTAATTCCGTGCTAAATTGACTTGAATTTGATGTTTCTGTGCTTAGTGATATACATTGAATGCGAGTAGATCTGTAGCTGTTTGAACTTTGATTTAGCAGAATCGATCGAATTTAGCGATTACTGTTCACGCGATAAACAGTTGTTCTGATTTTGATCAAATTCCATATACTTTGCTTCATAACATGTTTAATTACTTGTTAGTGTGCGCTAAGTAGATGATTGCGAGCAAATACCTGCAATTTCACGTTCAAATTTGGTGCTTTTGCTTAAATCTGTGTTAACTGTATTCTGTGAATTCTTGCGATAATTTCAATTTTCTCGCAAGGTTCTTCGATCAGATTAATTTCTCGGTCGAAAAAGTCTGCGCGAAAATTTTTCTCGATCAGAATACTGAGTCAGACCTAAAGTAGCCTCAATCAACAACGATTTTAGTAGGAAAATTTCTCTAACATTACTTAGTGAAAAACTTTTTCGACAAAGACCAATCTTGACTTTGCGCGCGTAAAACTTACTGTCGAAAAACTTTTTCGGTCAGACTTCTCAGTTTGACTAAGCGAAAATCATTTGCGTCCTAGAAACTTTTCCAGTCAACGAATTTATTTTGACCCAGCGAGAAACTTATTAAACAACACTGTTTCTCCGTGTTCGAGATAAATTCGCGATCCAAATTTTTCCTCGACCAAAAGATTTTGAGCAATTTTTCTCGCTCGAAAAATTTTTCTCTGACGTACTTTCTCGCACGAGAACAGTAACAGCTCCAATTTTTCTCGACAAGTTAATTTTTTATCAAACTTTAAAGATTGAATCAAAAATTATTCTCGAAACTGCTCTAGAATCAAACGCTACTAACTAATCTGCTACTTGTGAAGCACACCACATCAGTTCAAGACATCAAAACAACAACCGAAGATCCTACATCAACTCAAAGAAGAAATGGATGCGTATTCTCCAGGAAATGATAATCGTCCTCCAATTCTCAAAAGGGGCGAATACACAGTTTGGATCATGGTTTTTAAGACCGGACCGGACCGGCCGGTTCAGGCCGGAAACCGGCGAACCGGTCGGAAATCCAGTCCGGTTCCGGTCTGGTCTACATTTATTAAAAAAAATAAAAATTTAACAATTGATAAGTAATATAAAAAGGAGAAAATTTACGAATATGTTGATTTGGTCTGATGGTAAAGTGACTTTGCTACAAACGTTGATGGGCTGGGTTCGAATCCCACCCAACATATTCTTTTTTTTATTTATAATTACGTTATAAGCCCAGTATTTTCATTTATGTTTACTTTGACCCAAATTGATAAATTTTAATACTTGACATCCCATATTGCAATTAATGTTTAACCCCTACATAATTTAGTTTTATTTAATTTGCCACTTAATTTTATAAACTTATTAACTGGGAAAAATTCATAAGATATGTATATTTTCTTTGATATTTTGATTAATTTATTTATAAAATATATATTTGTTATATATAGAGATACCGGTTTTACTCCGGTTTGGTTCCGGTTTTATAACGGTTAAACCACTAAACCTTAATCCACTAAAATTTCCGATCCGGTTCGAAAACCCGGTTTCAGAACCTTGGTTTGGAGAAGTCGGTTCTTAAACTTCATCGAACTTAAAGATCATGCTGAAGATCTGCTCAAATCACTTCAGGACGGACCAGAAATATTCTACATAAATCAAGAAGGTGGTAGTTCGAAATCGAACCCAATAGGCGAGTAAAATTACCTAGCGAGTTCGACGAAGCTGAGAAAAAAAGAGCAAGAGCAGATCTGATAGCTAAGAACACGCTGATGCAGGGCATCCTGAATGATATCTATAGACAAATAGATAGCATCCCAACTGCCAAAGGGATGTGGGAGGAACTGGAGCGAATGATGCAAAGAACCGACGTCGGTGCCAAAGCTAAGAAGGCTAACATACTCACAGGTTATGACTCCTTTAAGGCCAAAAGTGAGCTTACACGATCTTTATCAGCGATACCTCACTCTTCTCAACGAAATGAGGAAGATTGAGATAAAAAAGACAAACATGGAGATGAACATTTGGTTCCTGTCCGCACTGCCCACCGACTGGAAGAAGATCTCTACCCAACTCCGACAAAATAAGGACTTGGACGAGATGGATATTCACGCTATTTTTGATAACATCGAACAGCATGAAGAAGACATAGGCGAGTTACAAAAGGAGCAAAAGGGCAAACAGGCCGAGGACTCCATAGCTATAGTTTTTGAAAAGAAGAGCTCCCGCTCACGCAAAGAAAAGCACGTCAAGCTCCCTAGCTCCTCAGAGGATGAAGAAACGACTTCTTAGGTCTAAGGAAACCATAGCCAGTCTCAAAGAACAAGTTAGGAGTTCTGGTCTCAAAATAGATAAACTGACTAAGAGACTCTAGTCTAAAAAGAGTACGCACATCTCATTAGATAAGCATAGTTCGGTAATAAAAGAACTAGAGGACAGGCTAGACAATAACCACAAATATCTACTAAGGAACTTGGAAGAAAAGAGTCTTGTAAAAAGTAGACTTGAGGCAGCAACTAAGAAGGTCACTGACTTCGAAGAAGAATTGACTAAGTCGAATTCTAAGATTAGTGAACTACGTAAAAGTCTAGACGCATGTCAGGCCGAAAGGAGCACCGCTCTAAATAACTATGCTACCTTAGACGCTGAGCGTAAGAAGCTATATAATAAAATTAAGAAATTAGAAGATCGTTTGGTGAAAAGGGCACATACTGATCAAACTATATTTTTGAATCAGCCCAAGGACTTAGAATTCTATGACTATAAGTATGGCTAGGCTATGAGAACCCACGTAACTTGAAGAAGGTTAACTGCAAACAACTTTATGATATCTCGTAATGGGTCTTGGACTAACTTCTCTCATGACCTTTACTAACGTAAAAACAACGTTTGAGGAAGAAGAAGCCAAGAGACAAGCCAACACTAGGGCTGAAATACCCTTTTCTTACATCGAACTGAATCAACGCAACAAAACTTGGGTACCTCCCAAGGGCTGGAGCCTTGAAACATATAATTATCTTGAAGATCATTCTAAAAATGAGGAAGTTCAAAATCATCATTCTGAAAATTCTCTCTACATCCCTCCCATAGTTAAGAAAATAGAGGAATTAAGAGCCGCCTTTGAAAAAGAGAGAGTGGATTTTGAAGCTGAAAAGAAAAAATTCCAAAAAGAGATGGAAATTCTCAAAGCTTCCTCCATCTCAAAAGTCATTTCTCACGCATCTCCTCCAAAAGAAAATATCATTCTGAAAAGCGTGAAGAAAGAAAAAGCGCCTTCAAAAGATCAGAAAATTAAAAGTTTTCAGAAAAGGTCAAAATCGAATCCTGCTTTGCTTACGTCCACAGGGAGCGTAGAGCCAGCACTAGAGACGAAGGCGAGAGTGTCTAGCCTAAAAATAGAGAAGGAGCCCGTAGATTTGACTGCTTATAAGAATTTATCTCCTTCTGTAAAAATAAAAGACACTAGTAGAAATAAAAGAGCCGTTTCCACTCTCAAAATAATTGCTTCTACTTGCTCCTTAAAGCCTATCACATTTAGAAGTACCAATTTCGAAACAGGCTCTACTTCAGCAATAAAAACCAATCATTCTAAGACAAATACTTCTAGGATGACCCGTAGGAAACAGGATCCAGTCATAAAGAAAGCATATGGCGCTATTCATGCTTGTTCTCACCTAAGGCAGCCAGTTAAGATCGAATCCCCCAAGCACCTTAGGATTATCAAACAAAAAGATCTTTTCCTCGGTCAAGCCTACCAAAACATTTGTCCGTGCTGAAATTAATCTTCCCTGCAAGGGTCTACCTAAATGGGTTCCTAAAACTCCGCCGAAGAAAACAAAAGCCGGAAAGGCCAAGTTTTTTACAAAGGGCAAACCCAAATCGACTTCTTCAAAGATGACTTGGGTCGCTAAAACACCTACAAACACTAATTTAGGAACCATTTCTGGAAAACTCCTAAGTCTTCTAATCTGAGAGGACCCATTTATAAGTGGGTACCTAAAGCACTTTAATTGTTTTTGCAGATCCATCATGTGTGGTACCTCGACTCTGGTTGCTCCACACACATGACGGGAATACAAGAGCTACTGAGCAACTACAAAGACCGACCGAATGGAAAAGTCAGATTCCGAAACAACGAATCAGCCCCCATACTAGTAGTTGGGGACATCATTCTGGAAAATCTGACGATAAAGGATGTCTCTTACGTCGAAGGTCTCCGCCATAACTTGTTCAGCATAGGCCAATTTTGCGACAAAGGATTCAAGGTGGTCTTTCTTGCTGACCGGTGCAGAATATTGGATAGTCAGGACAAAGAACTCCTCCAAGGATTTCGGAAATCAAATCTTTACACAATAAATACGACGTCCGTATGGATCTCGATAGCTGTTTGCCTCATCTCTCAGACTGTAATTCAGAGGAACAGCTTATGACATCAACGTATGTCTCATCTCAACATTAAAGCTTTTCAACGGCTCTCGACGAAAAAGTTGTTCTACGGTCTTCCAACTATAGTATTACAGAAGAGCATCAATGTCCGGCGTCCGCATTAGGAAAAATGAAGCGAGCATCTCATCAAATAAAACAGATTGCGTCTACTTCCCGTCCACTGGAATTGTTTCACATGGACATCTGTGGACCTATACAAACACAGAGTATTAATGGACGCAATTATATTATAGTCATTGTTGATGACTTCTCTCGCTACACTTGGACAAAGTTCCTCCGAATCAAAGATGAGACAGGAGACTTGATAGTTAATTTCGTCAACATTACTCAGAATTTGCTGCAACAATCCATCCAAGTCATCACGGACAACGGCACTAAGTTCAAGAACAAATATCTCAGTGAATTTTATTAGAAACTTGGCATTAATCAGCAATTCTCAGCCACTAAGACCCCTCAACAGAATGGGGTTGTTGAAAGGAAAAACAGGACTCTAGTGGAGGCCGCCCGTCAATGCTGATCCATTCCGGCCTCCCACACTTCCTTTCGGCTGAAGCAGTAAATACTGCCTGTTTCACTCAGAACAGGACGGTGGTTCACAAGTGCTTCGATAAGACTCCGTACGAAATAATAAACAAGCGAGTACCCAATATCTAATTCTTTAAGGTCTTCGGGTGCAAGTGCTTCGTGGCGAACGACAGAGAGCAACGTGCTAAGTTCGACCCTAAAGCATTCAAAGCTACATTCGCCGGGTATTCATCAACGTCAAAGGCGTACCGAGTTTACATCAAGTCCAACCGATCAATCAAAGAAAGATACAACGTCACTTTCCGCGAAGCGGCAGAAATGGCTTCTGGTCACATCAGTCCAGGACCCGTGCATAACCAAATGGCTCCTGCACACCTCTTCGAGTGGGGGCTCCACTAAACCATTATTGCAACACCTTTAGTGGAGCCCCCACTCGACGAGGCCAATGTACCGAGCTCTTC
The DNA here is from genome assembly GCA_027422505.1 of Craterostigma plantagineum. Taxonomy (NCBI): domain Eukaryota; kingdom Viridiplantae; phylum Streptophyta; class Magnoliopsida; order Lamiales; family Linderniaceae; genus Craterostigma; species Craterostigma plantagineum. Next base: position 17,168,768 of record JAPQWV010000017.1, on the reverse strand, counting down.
AAATGTCCCTACCTCACCCGATTCAGAATTACCAGATCAATGAAGAACCTACAACAGTCAATGAGGAATTCTCATCAGAATCACTCAATCCAAGTGCAGAATCTGACTTACCTCAATCGAATGAACAATCTGAAATCATTGGAAATCTCAGTCCACAAATGACCGATGCGTCTAGCTCAACAATACCTCATGAGCGAAAGTGGACTCGAGCACATCCGGTTTATCAGATTATTGGTGATCCTTCACGTGGAATATGGACACGTCATCAACACAGTCTATTCAGCTGCTTCTTAAGCCCAAATGAGCCAACCAAGGTAGCGGACGCACTAAAAGACCCAGATTGGGTAATGGCAATGCAAAATGAAATCAACCAATTTGAGCGTCTTCAAGTGTGAACCCTAGTATGCCGTCCGCTTGGGAAAACAATCATCGGAACGAAATTGGTATTTAAGAACAAAAAGAATGAAGATGGCGAAGCGATTAGGAATAAAGGTAGATTGGTTGCGAATGACTATAACCAACATGAAGAATTGACTACGACGAGACATATGCTCATGTTGCCCAAATCGAAGCCATCCGTCTCTTCCTGGCTTACGCGGCTCATAAAGACTTCAAAGTCTACCAAATGGATGTAAAAACCGCCTTTCTTAACGGCGTGTTAAAGGAGGAAGTCTACGTCGCTCAGCCAGAAGGCTTCGTTGATCAAGAACATCCCAATCACGTCTATCGATTGGACAAAGCTCTCTACGGACTGAAACAAGCCCCACGTGCTTGGTATGACGTCTTGAGCGATTTCCTCGTAAAATCAGGATTTATCCGAGGAACGATCGATACGACCCTCTTCATAAAATGGAAAGACAAAGATTTGATGGTCGTCCAAGCTTAGAGAGGGGTATGATGGAAGGCTGTGGAGATGGGTATGGTCGTCCAAGCTTAGAGAGGGGTATGGATGGTAGATACACAAGCTCCTCGGGCTATGCTTGGTTGAAAGGCTCAGGACTTGACTTTCCCTTCTCTAAGGCTGTCTGGAATAGATACAGTATTCCCAAACAGTCCTTTGTGCTGTGGTTGCTACTTCACAAGCACTTGCTCACGGTGGACAGACTGACTAAGTGGGGTATGAAGATCCTTGATCATAGTTGCCGATTGTGTGATAACTGGGATGAAACTATGGAACATATGTTCTTGGAATGTAGCTACAGTCAAGCGCTAACTGCAAAAGTACAGGTGTGGTTACAATGTGATGAAAGCCTTACTTCATATAAAAGCCTCTGTTCATGGTTGGCAAGCAGGGGATCGAAAAGAAATACCCAGTGTAATATTCAACAAATCCACGGCTATGCAAGAGATTTGGAGAATTGATGAGAGCAAATTTGAAATGAGCCACATGGGAGAGATGCAGTTCTTCTTAGGACTTCAAGTCAGGCAGCTCGATGATGGGATATTCATCAGTCAGACTAAATACACCAAGGACATCTTGAAGAAATTCCATCAAGATCAGAGCAAGCCTATAAGCACTCCCATGTCCACAAGCTGCAAGTTGGATGCCGATCCACAGGAAAAGCGGTCGACATTACCTTATATCGCAGCATCATCGGCTCTCTTCTTTATCTCACCTCGAGCCGGCCGGACATCATGTTTGCCACATGTCTATGTGCCCGTTTCCAAGCCGACCCCAAAGAATCTCACATGCTCACGGTCAAGCGGATTCTTCGCTACTTAAAGGGCACCTCGACCTTAGGTTATGGTACCCTAAAGGCACAAACTTCAAATTGATTGGCTATACTGATGCTGATTATCCAGGTTGCTGAATGGGCAGGAAAAGCACATCCGGTGGCGCTTAATTTCTAGGCAAAAAGCTAGTCTGCTGGTCATCAAAGAAGCGGAACTGCGTTTCGACATCGACGGCCGAGGATGAATACGTCGCGGCTGCCAGCTGTTGCTCGCAAATGCTGTGGATGCGGACTCGGATTCGCGACTATGGGTACAATGTAAATAATATACCCATTTATAGTGATAGCAAAAGTGCCATTGCGATTACATGCAATCCTGTTCACCATTCACGCACAAAACACATAGACATACGGTATCACTTTATCAAAGGTCACGTAGAAAAAGGCACCATTGACATGTATTTTGTGAACACGGAATATCAACTAGCTGACATTTTCACCAAAGCATTAGATGAAAAATGGTTCCAATTCCTTGTCGGAAAATTAGGCATCTTGAACCTTCTGTGATTTGTGCATTATGTGATCCTATGAGCTTTCACATGTTCTATGCTGTGTTTTCTATACTTAAAAATGATATATCTTGCGTGAAATATCTTATATTAATAGAATTTACTAATATAATAAAAATCCAAAAATATTATACATAAAAGTATAATACTAGTGGCATGACGATATCTTTAGGATGCTCGTTCTACGTCACGAATAGAATTCACTGACACGAGACTAATTATTTGCTTAATTTTGTCAGTCTAAGTCGCATTCTTGTGCCTAACAGTTCTTTCGTAGACTCCACTAGACACAAAGCCACTTTATATGAGTGAGATTTCTAGCCTTTTATTTTTTCAACCGGATCTATCCTTGAGCGAGTCACACAATCATTGCTTGTTTTAACTAGTGATTATTGGTCTCATACTCGCTTTGCGTTAGAACGTTAGGAACATGATTAGGGCACTTAGGAAATTCCTCACGGCCAAATATAAATATTTTTCATTCCTTTAACATTGCCTTTAGTCATCCACTTTGGGCCTTCTCCAAATTCCTTTTCTTCATTTAAAAACCCTTTGAGCCTTCAACCGACTATCTAAACTTTAGGCGGGATGTTAAATCGAGAAACGGAGGGGGAGAAAACCGCAGACGTAAAAGAAAAAGATGACAAAAGAAGGTAGAAAACGCACATGAGGAATGCTCAACGCACAAAAAGCAGACCAAAAGAACCTGCCTCTCGCTTATCTCAATTTAAGGGGCATGGATCTTGCTGTGACTTCTCCATTGATAATCTCGCACACTCGTCAGAAAGAGAAAGAGGAGCACCACGAAGTGAACTTCTCCAACGATAATCCGGTCTTATATCGAGACAACGAGAGGAGGAGCACGGCCTTGGGTTCGAATTCCATGACTGTGAACTTCTTCAAATCGATAATCTCTAAAACCTCTCTAGAGATTAAGAGAAAAGGAGCACGGTATCGGCCCGAGAACCAACAAGAAGAACTTCGCCTTAGACAATCTCTCAGCCTCGTAGAGAAGCGGAGCTTCAGCTTTAGCAAGTGCATAAAATTTACAAGAGATAAAAGGGATGAAAAAGACAAAAAGACGAAAGAGAAAAAAGCCGGAGAAAAGGAGAACAACGAAAGAATGGAAGAAGACATAAAGCTCACTTTTCCCAATAAGTTCCCTTCCCTTCCTTGTCATAACCAAATTAAAGCCTTCAAAGTCCCTTTAATTCCAAAACGACGGTCTCTCGCTCGGTGAAATGATTAAAAGTACCTCGATCACAGGTAAATTGACTTAATATGACTTGTGTTGACTTGAGTGATATAAATATAAAAATCCCTAGTTAAAAATAAATGAGTGCTAGAGCGAACCTAGTGAGAGTTGTCGAAATGGATACTACTGTGAACTTAGGACTTCAGTATGCTGACATGACTAGACGGCATAAAAGTCTTTCAATGTCCTGTGAATTTTTAGGCGTGACAATGGTCGAAGCAAGATAATCTGACCCCATATTATTAATAAAATTAGTATATACATATATAATATAATAATAATCATAATAATAAAAATCTTATATAAATATACTTTTAAATCGCACATTTTGATATGCAATATTAATTTGCATTTATACGGAATTGATTAAATGCGATATACTATTCAGCTCTTGCCCTCGTGCGAAAATATAGATTACATGTTTAGGGGACCATGTATCTAGGCTAATCATGAAAAATTGCATGATCTTAATAATTATTACTAAGATTGATTTATGTACTTGTTCGATAAATCAATTGAGGTGCACTATTTGTGGGGGAGCATTTACAAGAGTTATGCCTTGAATTCTAAATTATTTTGATGGTATTTGTCTAAGTGTTGCAGAAACAATGAGGAAGACTTCACGAGTTTATCTCGACTTGGAGTACACGGCAGCGGTTCAAATGTTGGTTGGTTAAATATTTGGATCGTCAACGTGTTTTATGAATTTGAATTTAACCAATTTATCTCAAAATATTTTTCAAGGGGAATCAAATAGAAAAATTGCTTCCAAAATTAACTCTAATATTTTCGACATCTGTTGCTTTAAGTCTTGCAGATTTATAAAGTGTGAAGACGGAGCCAGATGTCATCAACCAGAATTACAGGGAGTTATTTGCATTTATTTTCATGCATAGGGGGACCAATTATGTGATTTACTCGTAAATCTAGGATGAATCTGAAAAACAATAGAAAAACTTACAATCGAGAAATTCGGGCAAATTTTGCAATTTTCATTCGTAGATTCTCGAGCGAAAATTATTTTGGACCAACAATTTTCGCCATCATACTGACGAGCGAAAATTAAACATGAACCAAATGATTCTCGATCGGAATCGTCGAGCGAAAATTAAATAGTAACCAAAGCAAAATTCTCCATCGCAAGTTTCGCGATCGTAAATAGTAATGGGCTCAAATTCACTATGTCACGAAAAACGTCAAATCAGCCCAATTAAACGAAATCATTACATGCAGTCGAAAACCCCTAAATACACGCTAAAACCCTAGATCGCAAAATTCAACGGTCAAATTTTCGTGCGAAACTTTTTCTCTCAAAAGACGAACGCCAAAACCCTTCAAATCGTTCGATTTTTCCTCTGATTTTCGTCTTTAGAAGGTAGATTTGACTTCTCTTAGGGATTATCGTGTGTTTAAACTTCATGTTCATCTGTACTATGAAATATTTCGCTTGATTCTGTGTTCATTTGTCGACTGTTCACATTCTGAGAACTCGAATGCTTGTTTGCTGTATTTTAGGCCAATATCTAAGTATGACCTAGGTTAAAAACTATGTATTAAGATAGTTTCGAAGTCCCTCGATCATTTTATGGTAGATTGTGTTGATTCTCTGCGTTATTTGAGTTCGATTGAAAAAACGACTAAAACTAGGTTTTAACGCCTAAAGGCGTCGGAGAACTTTCTCGCTCGCAAATAGTGTCAATTGAATTTCAATTGATATACTGTTTGTAGTGTAAAAGTTTTGCGCTTGCTAAACTTTTGATTTAGTCGTTCAGATAGATAACGTAGATTGAAAATAATTACAATCGAGAATTTGAATTTGAATTAATGCGAGCGAAAAGATTACTGAACGAAATAGATCTAATAGGTGCAAAATAAGTTTCGAGCGCAAAACTTACAATCGCAAATAGTAATTTCGATTTCAATTTTTCTCGGTCGACAATTTTAGCGGCGATGAAATTAATTTTTCGACGATAAAATTTCTCGATCGCAAACATGCACAGTAATGATTTCTATTGATCGAAAATTTTCTCGGCGAGTCACCAAGTTTCTCGCTATCAATTTTCTCGATCGTAAAATTTCACAGCGAAAAACTGTTTTAAAATCGAAATACTTTCTCGCTCGATAACTTTGACAGCGAAAATTTTTTTTCACGCGCGAAAAATTACTCGATCGTAAATTTACTTAGATCTAATTCCTCTATCGTAAATTTCACGGAAATTTTTCTCGATCGTAAAATTTATCGGCTACAGTACCACACGTATAATGTTCATCACTCAGTAAAATCTTCTAAGTTCTTTTCAACTGTAGCAGACCTTAGCGAATAAAATTTTCCTAGATCGCAAATTAATACTGAGAATTACATTCAAAATTGCACTTAGACTATTTAACTGAGAATTTTAATTCTCGCGCGGCAAAAAGCACGGAGTGAACAGTGCTTCAACACTTAGAAAAATTTTCAACTAAAACTTCATCGAACTTACATACTTATGTTGAAATTGTATTATTCCTTCAATATTCACTTCGTATGATCTATGTGCAAATTTCATGATTTCAGTTACGAATTTATTCAAACATGCTATGACATGATCCATTATTGTGGTTTGATAAATTCTAAATTCGACTCAAATTAAAATTCTTGAACTAATGGTTTACATTTCTTATGTGTATTTCAGATGGATAATTATCCTACTTACAATCACATATACGAAAAGGTCCTGTACATCAACGTACACGACTTGGACCAGCCATCAATGGCCATACCGTTCGAGTTGCTACGTCTCGCCGACCCCACAGGAGACATTTATAGAGCATAATGCCGGGAGAATCATCTGACGGAACAGATGATTAGAGGGCCTCCGACAGACTTCGCTGTTAGCCCTCAACAACAACAACACTCTAGCACTGAGGACACTTTGATTGATGCCGTGGCCTAGGAGCTAGAGCAGGAGCCTCCAACTCAGGACGTGCAAATCCCTGACGACGATGCCACGTTGATTGATGTTGTGGCAGAAGAGTTGGAACAAGAGGCCCCAGCGGAAACACTCCAAGTGGAAGTGCCCGTCCATGTAGGCGTGCTCGAAGAGCCCATTGAGGAGGTTCTTCAACAAGTAGCACAGCCCGAGGCAGAAATGGGGCAAAGCTCACTTCCACTAGTGACGGAACAGGCTCGTGAGGACGTTGAACGTGAACCATTCCCTCACACAGCCACCTCATCAGACACCGAGTCAGATGAGGAGATACAACTAATAAGACGGACTCCAAGACGATTGAGCATACAACTTGAGTCCCTCTTCACCACCATCACCACTACATCAGACACGACACCAGTCATCACTCCAAGTGTCGGTGCCGAGATTCAGACTCCTACTACTACCGGCCTCGACATCGAAATGTTTGATGTACAGGTTCAATCTGAGCCTGTCGAACACCCATAAAGGAGAATCTTTAAGATTCGACTCAAGGGTTAGTTTGAAGTCTCCAACAGTCACAACCTCAAGTGACTGCGAGCCAACCTGAGGAGCCGGTGTCTGCTCAAGGGTTGATAACAGGCGCCGTCAGTCAACCTGGTCCATCTTCGACGGAGGCGTCCGTCCAGTTCGTGACCGAAGACTGACTTCATGCCGCTCTCTCAGAAGCTTTACAATCATTTGAAGAAAAACTTATGGACAGCGTGCGTACAGCTATTGAGACGTCCCGCCAAGATCGTGGGAAAGAACCCGCCTCAGAGCCGTCTTCTTCACGACTGATTCTCACTTAACCCACACAACCCACACCATTCGCCATACCGATCCTCACACACAACCTCATAACCCAGCCACCATACCTATCAGCGACCTCCACTCCATCCTAGTCGCCCTCCTACTTGAGCTGACTACTCGAACGTCGGAAGAAGAAGACCTCTTCCGCCGTCTCGTCGATCGTCGTGGCCCGACAGACACTTTTCGTGGTCAAGGCTCCCGCTCCAAACGCATACATGACGACCCAGATGATCAAGGCCATCATGAGAGGGAGATGAGACCTAGAATAATGACTAGAAGTCGAGGACGAAGCTCGGGCACGACACAGACAAAAGTTGGAGCCGCTGAAACCTCACAACTTACTACACAAACAACCACCACACACCGTACCAATCATACAACCCATATAGACCCACCATCCTCACAACCTAGTCGTCACTAAATTACTTATTGACAATGTCTATAGTCACGACATAGTGACAACATGTAAAGTCATCACCAGGTTATTATAGTGACAATTTTACTACATATAGTGACTAAATAAGTTGCGACTAAAAATCTTTATTTTTGTAGTGCCTCCGCCCACACCAACGACACTGACAAGCCCCTTGCTTTCGGAAGATGAAGCAAGTGCCGCCATGCTCGTGGCCCTGGCTCAAACCCAAGCTACTCCCTCAGTTGCTCAAGACCAACCGGGACCGTCAGGGCATGGTGTGAACCCACACGAGTTCCTCGACAAGTATATCTTCGAAGGACAGTGGATGACCCATTCCATGCCCGATGAGCATCAGAGACAATGGCTTAAGGACGTTCGACACTTCCTACAACAAACTTCGGTCGACCTCGTACTGATAGAAGACGGAGAGCTTCAGGAAGGTGAAAATCACGAACAAGATCCCACAGGGCTATTGATTGCACAACGAGCGAACTTTTCAACAAGGCAAATGCCAGGATTCCTTCGGATCGACACGCCGTGGGAGAATATTAGAATTGAGATTCCCTTCCTTGAAGAAGTTCGTGAGCATATTTGCAGGTCACCGAATAAAGTCAAGAAGCCGAACGAGTTCGATCTTAGAGGGATCTCTCACTTGGGACAACAGAAGAGAATGACGTACCTCTGGATGCTGACCCACCTCAGACCGTATGTGAGATTGGGGATGCCTCTAGAGTCTCTCCCCAATCTGTCAGCTAATCAGCGTCTACTGTGCTAAAGGAGGACTTCCAACACCGTACTATGTCATCGAATGAGTAGACAGAACTTGAGAAGATCTAAGCGAGAGTGACCTACCGTATCTCCCCGTCGAGCTGTATGTAGAGAAGTACAAAGGTCCTCGAGGCTTCATCAAGAAAGAAGGACTCGAGGGGCTGTACCGGTTCACGATGCGCCAAGTCAAGTACTTCGCCGCACACGACCTTCAAATGGCTCTGGAGAGCAACATGAAGAAAGTTAACATGACCGCTCCCCTTAACAAAGGACCTGAGATTGAAGGGCTTCCCAACAATTACGTGCACATCAGTTCAGTCCTAGGCATCTCCTACCACAATTCGATCGCGAAGAGGACTATGATGATGCTGAAGACTGAGATACACAAACTCTGTGATGGGACGCTCAAGGTCATCAGGAGAAATATAGAGCAAAGGTAGGAAGAAATCAACCGAGACACGATGCTGAAAATCCACCGGTTCGTGATAGAACAGCCGCTCCTAATGGAATTACTTGAAGATATCGAGGAGCGACTGGAGCGGAGGAATACGCTCAGGAATTATGAGCATGCGCTGGGCTTGCGCAGGTCGTACTACGCCTGACGAGGACAGACGGCGCGGAAAAGAAATCAAGCACAAAGGGGGAGAATGTAGAATATCAGTGTTAGTTGTGCTTTGATTTTTATTAGCTGTCCTTGTAATTTGGGGCGTTTCATGTATTTGTCCTTAGTTTAGGACTAGTTTGATATTTATACCAAGTATGTTTGGTATAAATAGATGTACGCACATTGAGCTAATAGAGAAGTTTTAGAAAAATTGATCCGAAAGGCTTCCAATTCAATTTCTAGAGAGAGAAACATTAAGTACCTTCTCTCACTACAAGGATTCTCTCTCGTGTTCTTCCAAAGAGGTGTTCGATCGAAATTCAGTTCTATTCAATTCTAATCTATAACCTTAGAATTCATATCTAGGATCATAGAGTTGATAAACTAGGACCTAACAATACCTTCAAAACTTACTAGCGCTTCATATTTTTTTATTTTTTTTCTGAATATAGTTTGTTTTTTCTCTTCTTTTTTTTTGCGCTTTTCTTTTCGTATGACTTTTTTTTTCCTTCTCGCTATAACTATAGGACTCCTAATATCACATATATGGACTCATTAGTTTATTAGCAATCTCAAAATCATGGAATCTAAGCAACTAATAACTCATCCAATCCGACAATGGGTTGAAAAGAAAGCCAAAAGGATATATGCTGGTAAATAAAGTGGCTTAAATTCAACAAGAAAGTTACGGCTAAGGCTCAAGTTGGCTCACTAAGTGGAGAATATTGAAGGTAGGATCAATGTGCGGCCAAGGGCTTAATCCTAAGTGCCTTAATCACGCTTGTAGACAAATAGCCACCACTGATATCAACATGTATAATAGAGCAAGTTCTAGAATATTCGAAAATATGTGACGCTCTCGTAAAAAAATTGAGTATAAAGATAAATACTCTTTTTTAAAGGCTCAAATCTCACATATTTAAGTAGGCTTTGTGTCGACTGTTGCGCATTGGGGTCTTTAAATCAATTGAAGAAAAAGAATAATCATCTTAATACCGAATAATTATTCTAAATTGTTTCTCTCATGTTCTAGTTAATGCACATTTGCTCGAGATAAGATATGTATTCGTCAACCAACATGAGAAATCCCCCTCACACCTAAACTCTGCATTGTCCTCAATGTAGAATTCTAATGAAAATAGTTGCTAAAATCTAAATATTCCCACCCTATTTTCATTTTAATATTTCAGAGTAGACGTGAAGAAGTGGTAAAAGTGTTACTGGAAATAAAACTTCCCTGACAGTAATGGAGTCGCAGAGAAATTCCGCGCGAGGTGATATTTTTTTCCGAGCCTATTGCAACTCTTGGAGTGATGTAGCAGCGAATCAAGCCTGTGTGATCATTATGTAAAACACAGTAAAATGAAAAATATTGCAATAACAAAATAAAATAGGATAATATTGGGTTGCCTCCCAATAAGCGCTTTTCTTTAACGTCTTTGGCTTGACGTAGTCTCCGCTCTTCGACGTCATGCATAAATGGGTGGCCGCAGCTTGATCTCTTCCACGCAAGCCATAAACGCATTCTCAAAATACAGTTTAAGCCTATGACCATTTACCTTGAAACACTTGTTAGATATGCACTCAATTTCAATAACGCCGTTTGGAAAAATATTTTTAACAATATATGGTCCCATCCAGCGAGATTTGAGCTTACCTGACATGAATTTCAGCCTTGAATTGTAAAGGAGAACTTTTTGACCTACCATGAATTCTTTTTAATGTAGGAGTTTGTCGTGAAATTGCTTCGTGCGTTCCTTGTACATTCTCGCATTCTCATAGGCTTCTAGGCGAATTTCTTCAAGTTCCTGTAGCTGATATTTTCACTCCTCACCGGCTTTTGTGGCCTCCATGTTGCACTGTTTCACTGCCCAAAAAGCACGATGTTAGATTTCAACAGGTAAATGACACATCTTACCGAAAACTAGGCGTTACAGCGACATGCCGATTGGAGTTTTAAAAGAAGTGCGGTACGCCCAAAGTGCATCGTCTAATCGCAAGCTCCAGTCCTTACGATTCGGGTTCACGGTTTTCTCCAAAATATTATTGACCTCCCTATTTAAAACTGCTGCTTGTCCGTTTGATCGTGGGTGATAAATAGTGGCTAATCGATGATGGACTCCGTATTTTCGCATGAGCGCTTCCACCGTGCGATTGCAAAAATGTGCGCCTTGGTCGCTTATAATTGCGCGGGGAACTCCGAACCTACTAAAGATGTTTGTCTTAAGAAATCCTACAACAACTTTAGAATCGTTAGTTCGGGTAGCCTTTCTTTCTACCCACTTCGACACATAATCAACGACAAGCAAGATATAAAGAAAACAAAACGCGCTTGGAAAAGGTCCCATAAAATCCATTCCCCATACATAAAAAATTTCACAAACTAAAATAGGATTTTGTGGCATGTCATCTCTAAAAGAAATTGGACCCGTTCTTTGACAATTAGGACAGCTCTTGCAAAATAAATAAGCATCTTTAAAAAGAGTTTCCCAATAAAAACCACAGTCTAAAATTTTCCTAGCAGTTCGCTTAGGTCCGAAGTGTCCTCCACATGCATATGTATGACAATGAGTGAGTATATCATTAATTTCATCAGTTGCAACACACCTACGAATGATTTGATCCGAGCCAATTTTCCACAAATATGGCTCATCCCAAATATAATACTTAGAATCACTCTTAATTTTATTTCTCCTTGAAGAACTCAAATATGGAGGTAGCACACCAGTTACCAAATAATTAACTACGTCGGCAAACCAGGGTTCGTGATATTCCTTACCTTGAAGCCGAAATAATTGTTCGTCCGGAAATGTTTCAGCGATCGGTAATGGCTCCTCATCGCGGATCAGACGGCTCAAGTGGTCTGCTACAGAGTTGTCCACACCTTTTCGGTCTTTGATTTCCCAATCAAATTCTTGAAGCAACAAAATCCACCGTATTAAGCGCGGTTTTGACTCCTTCTTTGACAACAAATATTTAAGAGCTGCATGGTCAGAATAAACAACCTTAGATCCCAGTAAATATGACCTAAATTTATCGAATGCAAAAACAATAGATAAAAGCTCTTTTTCAGTTGTGGTATAGTTGCATTGTGCCGAATCGAGAGTTTTCGACGCATAATAAATGACGTGGCTTTTTCTTCCATCATTTTGTCCAAGACAGCTCCAACGGCATATTTACTTGCGTCACACTCGAATGGTAACTCCCAATTTGAGGGTTGGATTATCGGTGCGGTAGTGAGTAATAGCTTTAACTTATTAAACGCCTCTTTGCACTCGTCCTCGAAATTGAACGGTACGTCATTTTGAAGTACTCTTGACATCGGTTGAGTGATTTTTGAGAAATCCTTAATAAATCTCCTGTAAAAACCTGCATGACCAAGAAAGCTTCGAATTTCTCGAACATTAGTGGGGTATGGCAAATTAGATATCAAATCGACCTTAGCCTTGTCTACCTCAATTCCTTTTGACGAAACTACATGTCCTAAAACTATTCCTTCCTTAACCATAAAGTGACATTTTGCGTAGTTAAGTACAAGATTTTTATCGATGCATCATTTCAGAACTTCTACTAGATTATCAAGGCAATGATCAAATGAATCTCCATAAACAGTAAAATCATCCATGAATATTTCAATGCATGTTTCGTCAAGTCAGAAAATATACTCATCATGCATCGTTGAAATGTACTAGGAGCATTACATAAACCAAAAGGCATGCGACGATATGCAAATGTGCCAAAGGGACATGTGAAAGTAGTTTTCTCTTGATCCTCGGGTGCCACAACAATTTGATAATAACCAGAAAATCCATCGAGGAAACAAAAGAAAGACTTACCTGCCAGTCTTTCTAGCATTTGATCAATGAAAGGTAGCGGAAAATGATCCTTTCGGGTGGCCGCGTTTAACTTACGAAAATCAATGCACATGCGCCAACACGTCTGTAATCTCATTGGTACCAATTCATTTTGTCATTTTTCACAGGTGAGAATCCAGATTTCTTAGGAACAACATGAACTGGACTTACCCATTGACTGTCTGTTATTGGAAATATTATCCACATATCTAATAATTTAATAATTTCTTTCATAACTACCTCTTTCATGGCCAGATTGAGTTTGCGTTGTGGTTCCCGTATCGGCTTAGAATCTGGTTCAAGTAGGATTCTGTGCATGCATATCGAGGGGTTTATTCCTTTGATATCGGCCAAAGTCCATCCTATCGCACTCTTGTATTCCTTCAAAACGCGTATAAATTTCTCCTCTTGGGTGATGGATAAATCGTTTACGATAATGACTGGTAACGTTTCTCCATCTCCCAAATCGCAGTACTTGAGATGTTTTGGTAGATCCTTCAACTCCAACATAGGTGCCTGTTCTATAGAAGGAACAATTTTTGCGTTAGGAATAGGTAGTGAAAAAGTGTTCTTACCTGATTGATCGTGAATTTTCGGAAGTACATGTAATGTCACGAGCGCGTTTCTGCTATCTTCATCTACTTCAAAATGCAAACCTTTTTCTGTTTTGCTATTTTTTATCACAAAGTCGAGTGTGTCGTTAGTTAAATTACGCTCAAAATCATCTCCAACAAATGCATCAATCACACTAACGGATTCAGGTTCATCAGGATATTTCATTGCATCAAACACAATTATATAAGTTTTTCACCATCAAACTCAAAGTTCCTGAATCAACATCTATCTTTGTTTTAGCCGTTTTCATGAATGATCGTCCTAATAAAATAACAGCAGAATCAAATGCATGTTTGATCGCGTGTGTGTATATTTAAATTAAAAGATCGTGCGAGTACGTCAAGTAATAATTAAAACGAATATATTATAACTAGAATCACGCACGATAGGCAGTGTACCTATCGTTTGTAATATAGCTATAGCGAATATCCGAGTATCGAACACGATGAATAAATTGAGTACTAGTATTAACCTATCGACTCGATATTTAACCTAAATAAAATAACAGGATTTGTTTATATTACGAACTAACTTAACAGAGCAACTTAAAGGATCGAAAGACTAAGGAACACAACTAGAAGTAATAAGAGTGACTTAAGATGACAAATATGTGTCCGGGATCCGAATCCCGCTGAGTTTTGTTGGCTAAGGTTTACGGAATATCGCTCCTACGTGATTATCGACTAAATCGCAGTAATTTCCTACCCACTCACGAATTTGCTGTCGCCCTAAACGTTCGTGGGGATCTAAATTTAGCGATTACTAGACGGCGAGGAACGAGTATTTGCTGTCGCCCTATACTCGAATCCTAACGTCTACGAACGGCCTAATCGTTATTTAGCTGTCGCCCTAAACGATATACCACACATGCATATCAACACATAGACATATTGATACGAAGAAACAACATCATAGAACGATAAATAGTCGAATACACGTGTTCACGATTATCCTACGCCTTAACTACAAAATAACCCAACGTTCATCTATTCCCAAACACACAAGAGGGTTAGCTACTCATATTAAGCATAACAACAACGAGATTCAAAGGAAACGAAGATAAAGAACTCATAAAACCTCCCTAAGAAGTAGTATGGCGTTTCTGAGGTGGAGCTCTCGTTCCTCGATCGACTGGGCGTGGCTACGTTGTTGGATCGTCCCTTCAGCTTCTCCGAATCACAAGGTTGCTTCTAGTGTTCTTCCTCCTTCCTTTTCTCTCAATTTTCGTCTCTATCCAGTTGTTCTTCAGTTCTAAGGAAAGCTCTCCTTTTATGCTTCGAAAATGGGCTAAAACCCTGAAATTGGGCATGTTCACGGCCTCTTAACGGGCCTTCACGGCCGTGAAGGCGGATAAAAACCCTATTTCTTGACTTCCTGGCACGAGTCACGGCCTCGTGCACCGATCTTCACGGCCGTGACGGCGGGTTAAACCCTAATTATTGACTCTCTGGAGAGGGTCACGGCCTCTTGCATATAGGTTCACGGCCGTGACGGTGAATAGCATAGCGGTTGCTTAGTCTCTGCCGCGAGTCACGGCCTTTGACATGAGTATTCACGGCCGTGACACGTTCCTTAAAACTCTCTGTCCACGTTCACGGCTTCTTACATGAGCGTTCACGGCCGCGACACTGGATCTTGAGCTCACTGCCCACGTTCACGGCCTTGTGCAAGGTGATTCACGGCCGTGACTGTTGGAACTTTTTCTCCTTAAGCTTACTGCCCTCGTTCACGGCCTCTTGCAAGATCGTTCACGGCCGTAACTTATTACTGGCAGCTTCAAACTTTGCCGTTTTCGCGTCGTTTTCGCCTCGTTTTCGTTCCTCTTTTCTCGATAATCATTCGAAGGTCCTACAATATTTAAATGAGTGTAAATAGAGCCAATAAATGCATGGAATGATCAAAAGTTTCCTATTATAACCCAAATAAACATAACAATAAACGTATTAAAATACGTTTATCAAACCTCCACACACTTAAGCTTTTGCTTGTCCTCAAGCAAATTAAAAAGCAAGAAAAGGTTATCAAGATAACGGCACGACCATTCACAATTCACCAACGCAGATGGAAAACACAAAATGGAATCAAGCAAGCAATTATGGACACTGCAAAAAATAATCAGCACTAATCGACACGAATTTCCTTAGCACTACTAATCGAGATCCACACCTCGCAGGGATTCACTCAAATCACTCAGTGTATAGGCTAAAAAATCGGTGAATCACTCAATTCATGCAATAATATAGTCTAAACCATATGCTTGCAAGTCAATCGCACGTCTACTACTTAAAGCAGTTAGCATGAATCAGAAGGTCTTTTTCGGGGTAAATGGGTTCAGATAGTATTGAAGTGGTAATGGAATCACATATGAGTAGCAGTCGTGTCGATCTTCATGTCATTGTCTAAAGCACGCCAACAATTCGCCTTTCTGATTACGCCGTCTTCATATTCTTATTTTTGCTGCGTTCCACTGTGCCTTTCTTCTTCCAAGTCTATAAATGAGGGGATGATGTGGAAAACACGAGACCGGAAGATTATCAAAGGAAAGGTTCTTTTTCTTTTTTTTTTCGCAACAGCTTATTCTCCTCATGCTTCACTTCTCCAAATTTTTTTTTCTTCTTCTTCTTCTTCTTTTTTCTTTTTTTTTTCTTCAACAAACTGTTCACTTCCGGCGGGCCGTCATCTCTGCGCTTTTCGACTTTGACATTTGACTTTCACTTCCGCTTAACTCGGGTTCAAATGATCTCTGGAGGCTTATTTAGGTCAGAGGGTTATGATATACGAGGTGTAAGGAATAAATAGGCTTAGGCACAAAGTGGCTAACTACGGTGATCAGTCGTGGTCGGGAACTTTG
The DNA here is from genome assembly GCA_027422505.1 of Craterostigma plantagineum. NCBI lineage: Eukaryota > Viridiplantae > Streptophyta > Magnoliopsida > Lamiales > Linderniaceae > Craterostigma > Craterostigma plantagineum. Next base: position 17,152,406 of record JAPQWV010000017.1, on the reverse strand, counting down.
GCCGTGGACTTATTTCCTAATGCCTTCGTCATATTGATACAAAACATACTATAGCAATTTCAATGCGTATCAAACAAGCAAGTTCTAGAGAGACGTAAATTATGCACTACTCACACAACCAAAAAAAAATAAGCAAAAGCTCGTCAGCTCAAACTCTCACAACGGAACATGGGTTATGTGTGTGAATCTCTCAAAGTAACACTATATCTATTCAAGCTGAAAAGATTAAATCACTGATGCATGTCTTTATCGCTCACTAGACTCCCTAATATGCAATCCACATTGAGATGAATGCAAATAATCATGCCAAACTTTTATAGATTTAAAAGCCCAAAACACGTCATAAAAAATTTTCACGTAACTTTTCAACAAAATTCCTTAACAAAATTCCCCCTCCCCACACTTAAGATTCAGGTTGTCCTCAAGCGTGTAAAAGAAATAACAGGTAGGTAAAAGAAGTTGAAAAGAACGTGACTACCCTGAAAAATTGGCGTGGCCCTGCCTCTATCATTTGATGTAGTTTGAACATGGTTGCTTCACTGATTGTGAATATTTTGGGTCGTAGTCTGAATTCGTGTCACGTTTCCTGTAAGCACTTAATAAGAAAATTAAACGTACGATGGAAATAAAAAGTAATAGCAAAACGAGTCATAATCATCAAAAGTGTCGTGATGACTAAACCAAACACACAAAGTGTTTTACAAAAGAAAAATCCCAACTGAAGTCGGAACTAAGGTGGTGGTGGTGAGGGCTGCCGAGGGCGAAGGAACGCCAGCGACTCCTGTGATCGCCTGACCGCGTCGTTCATGGCTTTAAGGGCCTGTTCATATCGCTGTTGCTCCTCGCGGTAGCGTCGGTGGGCTTCCTCGTTTCGACGCTCATACTCTTCCTGGCGCCGTCGTGTCTCCTCATCGCGTCGAATGGCCTCCTCGTTGTAGCGTAGCATGTCCTCGCGCAGTGTGTGAAGGTCGGCGACTGAGGCAAAACGAGCAACCCCTGATGATTCGCCCTCGTGATAACCAGAGGAATGGGAAGTGCCGGCAGTGTCGGGGTGAACTGGGAATGGCCCCACGCCCTCAATTTGTAGTGGCTCTGGGTATGCGTCGCCTAGGTCTGTCTGCCCATGGTAGACCTCGTGCCAGACGTAAACCTTGTTCGAGCGAGACCAGGTGGGAGCCTTGATCAACTTTTTCATCTTCACCATCATATCCTCGTTGACCGGATTACGCCCGCCCACAATCTCCATCTCTGGTGGATTTTCTGGCCATAGGTTAAGGCCTTTGATGATCCTAGTAACAAATGGCGCTACTGCGATCTTCCCGTGGCTACGAACGTCGGCCTGTGCCGCGAAGGCGTGCTTCAGGGCCATTCCTAGGTGTACGTGTTCCCCGCACTGCATCTTGAGTAAATAGAAGAGGTCGCGAAGGCCTATCGCGCCGTGTGAATCGCCCCTAGGTGTGAGCGAAGTCGTCAGGAGCCGGTGGATATATCGCAGGCCGGGGCTCCTGAGCGACGAGGCCTTCGACGTTTTGATGCTGAAGGGGGGCTCGCCGGGTCTCGTAATCTCTGCCCAACCGGCCTGTCGGACGTCCGGGTTTTCCAGATAATTCTTGTAGTATAAGTCTTGTAGTCCTTGGTGCCCGTAAGGTAGCTCCTGTGTTCCAATTGCACGGCAGAAGTCTTTAATAGTAACCACCTCCTCCGTGTTAAACGCCCGGAATGTGATCTTGTTCCGGCCAAATTCTTCGTGGGCGAAGGTGGACAGGAACTCCAGTGTCAGCTCCTTATATCCCGGCTCGTCGATGTGGAAGAAATCTAGCCACCCACTCAATGACAGGTAGTCGGCCACCTGCTGGTCAATGATGTACTTTTCCAGCGTGTCGTGGTCAATTTGGTCGGTCGGGATGAACTCCGTGTTCTTTAGCATGTTGTAACGGGCCTGGTGCGTCTCGTCGTCAAACTGCCCCATAGACTCTAGCAGTGACGGTGTGCGGCTCGTGCTTGGGCCTCGACGTTGACGACTCGTTGATGCAGATGAGCGGCTTCGACCCATAGTACCTAGAAGTCCAAATGTTAGTTGGCGAGAAAAAGATAATCAACACAGCTCGACTCGACGTAGCGACAAAATTGACAATTCTAAAGCAAGAATATATGAACATTCAAAGCGGCATTTTGTCGAACACATAATAGACCAACTAAAATACTCATTCAAATCGCAATAATCGATTAACCAAGCACAATCTGCAACTTCAAACGATGAATCAACGCTAAGTAAACCATTAAACGCAATCAATTCCGTTCCAAATTCCAAAATTCCCCAATTTGTAAAATTAGGGTTTATCATTCCCAAATGAAAATTATTGGACGGAATCAAGAAATTACCCGAACCAAAGGCATTCATAGCATATATTTAACCATAACGAGCAATGCAAACACCATATTTGACCCAAATTGTAAAAGCCCCAAATTTCGAAAATTAGGGTTCATAGTGCCAATAATGGAAATTAACGGACGAAATCAAGAAATTGATCTAACCCATCATGTTTAAAGCAATAATCGATCCATGAAAGAGCAATGTAAACACAAAACTCGGTCCCAATCGTCGAAAAATACCCGCATTCGCAAAATATAAATTTGGAGAAAAAAAAATCATACCTCGTCGATTTAGTTGCGTTGAAACGGAGGTAAATCGTTTTGTGCGTGCTCGTTGGGAATTCGAGCGTCTGAACTGGTCCGAAATGCGATGATTTTGGAGTGAAAGAGATGAGATTTTCGATTTGGGTCGTTGTTTAGTGTGAAGAAGACGAATGGAGTGATAAAAATGGGTTTTAATGTGTGAAAATCGAAGCATTCACGGCCGTGAATAATCATACGAAGGCCGTGAAGACGAGCAGAGAAGGTCTCATTCTTCGAGTCACGGCCGTGAATCATGGGTCATGGGCCGTGACTGAGGACAGTGACTTAAGCCCGCCAGTGTCACGGCCGTGACACCTGAGACACGGGCCGTGACAACCTATTTTTATTTTCCCCTTTTTTTTATATTTTTTTTATTTATTTATTATTATTTTTTTATTTCTTTTTTTTTTGTTTTTTTTATATAACCCGTCCGAGTCACGGCCGTGAATAGGTATCCACAAGCCGTGACTACTGGCAGTGTATGAGTAATGCGTCGTTCACGACCGCGAGTGGCTAAGCACATGGCCGTGAATGTAGGCAGTGGCAATGGTTGGACCTAGTCGCGGCCGTGACTGACGAATAATTGGCCGTGACTTCTGTTTTTTTTTTTAAGGAGTCACGGCCGTGACTGTTAACCCTCTGGCCGTGACTTGAGACAGTGCGCGAAATGTGTTGTGTCACTACAATTCACGGCCGTAAGTGCTTGAGCAAAAGGCCGTGAAGGAGGGTAGTGCGTCTTGGCGCGCCAAGTCGCGGCCGTGACTTGTGAGTCATTGGCCGTGACTTGCTTTTTTTTCAATTTTTTTTTATATTATAGTTATTATTATTTAATATATATTGTAACTATGATTGACACGCAATCAACGAATTTTCTTCGAGAACGATTTGCGCGAAAAAAAATCTTGTAATCGACAAGAGAAAAATCACTTTCTCACGCGGCGTCAAATCTTCCAAGTCAAAAATTCGTCTGTATCATTTAATGGATTGCCGGGTATGATAATGATATTTTTGTGCCGTTCATGCCTATAAATAGACAGTAGTAGAACAACACAATAGCATCATCTACCATAAACCCACGTCTTTAACAATCTTATTTTCGAAAGAGTTATCTAGCCACTATGAATTGGGGACAGCAGCAAGGTCGTGAGGATGAGAGTGAGGAGTATGCAAGGGTTCGTCGTAATTTAGATATGGTATCACTCTACCTTGCTCTTCTTTAGGGCTTGTTTGGAGTTTTACTTGCTTTCGTGTGTTGGGTTATCACAAGGTGTACTTGTGTGTAACCCGCCCTTATGAAGCAAAATAAACTATTGTTCTGTCTTTTGCGTTATTCGCTGTATTAATTTGCTTTTGTGTTGGTCTTTCACACGTTGTAATGGTATTGTAACCATCGTTTGTGAAGTAAAACTATCGTTCCTATCTCGTCTCTAGACTCTGCGTTGTACCCATCTTCAATGTTTGTAATAAACTTATTATTAATTAAAATATTACTGTTACTGTTATTATTGTTGTTTTATTTAATTTAATTTATATAAGTTTTAGATTATTAATTAATATTATTATATATATTTATTTTATTTTATTATTTTTTTTTAATTTATAATACTTAAAACATAAATAAAAATACCTGGGTTGCCTCCCAAGAAGCGCTTCTTTAACGTCGTGAGCCGGACGTACCCTTTTTCGTTCTATGATAGCTTGAAATCGAGGTACATGACCTCCTTTGTTACTGTGTCTGCTCCTCCTCCGTAGTAATGCTTCAGTCGATGGCCATTAACCTTGAAATTTCCCTGCTCAACATTTGAAATTTCGACAGTACCATAGGGAAAAATACGAGTAACTGTAAAAGGTCCAGACCAACGAGATCTTAGCTTTCCGGGAAAAAGTCTAAGACAATAATTGAAAAGAAGGACTTGATCCCCCTCTTGAAATTCTCTATGTTGCTTGATCTTCTTATCGTGATACGCTTTTGAGCGCTCCATATACATTATTGCATTGTCGTATGCCGACAAACGCCATTCATCAACCCCATTGATCTGGAGCTTACGTTTTTCACCGGCATGCACCAAATCGAGGTTTAGGGACTTTATCGCCCAGTAGGCTTTATGTTCTAGTTCAACAGGAAGGTGACATGCCTTTCCGTAAACTAGTCGATATGGGGTAGTGCCTATTGACGTCTTATATGCAGTCCTATACGCCCAAAGTGCGTCGTTAAGCTTATTCGCCCATTCCCGTCGATTCCCATTTATAGTTTTCTCTAGAATGCGCTTCAACTCACGGTTCACTACTTCTACTTGACCACTAGCTTGGGGGTGGTATGGGGTGGATAGGCTGTGTCTAACACCATAACGTTCTAACGTGCGTGCAAACTGGGTGTTACAGAAATGAGTACCCCTATCACTAATAATGCACCTAGGCGCCCCAAAACGTGAAAACAATGCTCGAAGAAATCTAACGACTACCCTAGCGTCGTTCGTGGGTAAGGCTTGCGCCTCGGCCCATTTAGACACATAATCGACCGCAACTAGGATGTACTTATTATTGTACGAGCTAGGGAATGGTCCCATAAAATCTATACCCCAAACGTCGAAAATTTCACAAACTAGGATGAAGTTCTGGGGCATTTCGTCGCGTTTCGAGAGAGTACCTGCGCGCTGACACTGATCACAAATGTCAACGTACCTTTGGGCGTCCTTGAATATCGTGGGCCAGTAGAATCCGCTTTCCAACACCTTCCGAGCGGTTCTGTTGGCTGCGTAGTGCCCTCCGGTCGGTCCATTGTGGCAGTGCCTCAGGATCTGTGTCGTTTCTGGAACGGCAACGCATCGTCGTATCACCTGGTCTGCACATCGCCTGAAAAGATATGGGTCTTTCCAAAAGTAGTATCTCAAGTCAGAAAAGAATTTCTTCTTTTGCTGACTGGTATACTCCTTTGGTAGGACCCTCGCAACAAGATAGTTAGCGTAATCTGCAAACCAGGGAGTGACGTCACTTACCACCTGTATTGAGTGAAGATGCTCGTTTGGGAACCTATCTTGTATCGGCCTTCCGTCCTTGTGGTATATTTCGGACTCCTCCAGTCGAGAGAGGTGATCCGCCGCTAGGTTCTCCGCACCCTTCTTATCCCGAATCTCAATATCGAACTCTTGCAGTAGTAGGATCCATCTGATTAGCCGTGGCTTGGCATCGGGCTTTGCTAACAAGTACTTAAGAGCAGAATGGTCAGTAAAAACTATAACTTTGGATAGGATAAGATATGACCTGAACTTGTCGAAAGCAAACACGACAGCCAACAGCTCCTTTTCGGTGGTCGTATAACTGGCTTGGGCTGCGTCTAACGTCTTACTCGCATAGTAGATCGGCTTGAAATGGTTGTCCTTACGCTGCCCTAACACGGCTCCAACTGCATAGTCACTAGCATCGCACATTAGTTGAAAGGGCAGCCCCCAGTCAGGGGCGACCATAATAGGTGCTGCGATAAGTCGCTCCTTAAGCAAATTTGAAAGCATGCAAGCACTCGTCATTAAAATCAAACGGGGCATCTTTTTCTAGCAACCTAGACATGGGTCTTGCGATCTTAGAAAAATCTTTAATAAACCTACGATAAAACCCCGCATGTCCTAGAAAGCTCCTAATGGACTTCACGTTCGAGGGAACGGGCAATTTTTCTATCGTCTCTAACTTAGCTCGGTCCACTTCGATTCCCTTAGAGGAGATCTTATGACCGAGAACTATACCCTCTCGAACCATGAAGTGGCACTTTTCCCAATTAAGTGCCAAGTTTGTTTCCTCGCATCGTGCGAGTACGAGTTTCAGATTTGACAAACATGCATCAAACGAGGAACCGAACACAGAAAAGTCGTCCATAAATACCTCCATTACCTCACCTACCAGTTCGTCGAATATGGCCATCATGCATCGCTGGAAGGTGGCTGGGGCATTGCATAAGCCAAATGGCATCCTTCGGTACGCGAACGTTCCGAACGGACAAGTGAACGTGGTCTTTTCCTGGTCCTCGGGTGCTATGGGGATCTGTAGATAACATGACAAACCATCTAGGAAACAGTAAAATGAGTGACCGGCGAGTTTTTCTAACATCTGGTCAATAAATGGTAAAGGAAAATGATCCTTTCTAGTTGCATCGTTCAACTTCCTGTAGTCGATGCAGACGCGCCATCCAGTCGCCGTCCTCGTCGGAATCAGCTCGTTCTTGTCATTGGTGACGACCGTCATGCCTCCCTTCTTTGGGACTACTTGGACCGGGCTGACCCATGCGCTGTCTGAAATGGGATAGATCATCCCTGCGTCTAGCAGTTTGATCACTTCCTTCTTTACCACGTCCTTCATATTGGGGTTGAGCCGCCTTTGGCGTTGAGCGACCGGCTTGAAATCTTCCTCCATGAGGATCTTATGCGTGCAGTAGCTCGGGCTGATACCCCTTATGTCAGATATTTTCCACGCCAAGGCCTTCTTGTGTGCTTTCAACACATCCAAGAGCTGGCCCTTCTGTCCGTTGTCTAGGCTCGATGAGACGATGACTGGTAGCCCTCCATTGCTGCTAAGGAACGCGTACTCGAGGTGGTCGGGCAGCGGCTTCAACTCTAGGACCGGTGGCTCCTCAACCGAGCTCTTTTCTTTGTCCTCTTCGCTGCTCTCATCGATGGCTATGATAGGCTCGTCGATGGCTATGATAGGCTCGTCGACCTCCTCCCCACACTCGTCGATTGCCATAAGTGCATGCATGTCCTGCTCGCCGACCTGTGACAGACCTTGCACAGAAAAGAGAAAATCGTGCTCAAACACGTCTAAAAAATAGCATTTATCGTCTTGCTCATTACTCTTTTTCCTCGAATCTGCCATACTAAATGTAACCTTTTCTCCATCTATTGTCAACGTCAATGTACCATTCCTAACGTCTATCATGGTTTCTCCTGTGGCTAGGAACGGTCTGCCTAATATCAACGGGACATTATCATCCTCCTCCATGTCTAAAATAACGAAATCAGCAGGAATTACGAACTTATCCACTTTAATTAGAACGTCCTCGATAACACCTCGAGGATACTTCAACGATCTATCGGCTAACTGCAAGCTCATCCTAGTGGGTCGTGGCTCACCTAATCCTAAGCGCTTAAACATTGAATATGGCAATAAATTAATGCTAGCACCTAGGTCAGCTAACGCACGCTCAACAACTAAGTCTCCTATAAGACAGGGAATAGTAAAACTCCCTGGGTCCTTAAGCTTCTTAGGGATCTTGCTTTGGAGTATCGCCGAGCACTCTCCTCGCAGGCATACGGTGGAGACATGTTCGAGCTTCCTTCTGTTCGTTAGTAGGTCCTTCAAGAACTTGGTGAAGCTAGGCATCTGCGTAATAGCTTCAACAAAAGGTAGGTTAATATGCAATTCCTTACACATACTCATAAATTTACCAAATTGTGCCTCGTCTTTATCCTTCTTTAGTCGGGCTGGGTAAGGAATTTTTGGCTGGTATGGCTTCACCGGTGGCCGCTCGATCTCCTTCGCCTTTTCTTTCTCAGGCTCGACCTTCTCCTTCTCAGCTTCGGCGTTTTCCTTTTCAGCTTCAGCTTTCTCAACATTGCTGCCTTTGCCCACTCCATTTCTGGCTCGTCGTGGACCTCGACCTCAGCTTTATCATTTGATTTCTTCTTGGGAGGTACCTCTTGCAACTCTCTTCCGTTTCTCAGGGTGACCGCCTTGCAATACTCCTTAGGATTTGGTTCGGTATAACTTGGGAGTGATCCCTGAGTTCGCTCAGCCAACTGCTTCGCCATTTGGCCCACTTGTTGCTCCAATTTCTTGATAGAAGCGTCGGTATTCTGAGCACGTACTTCTATGTACTCCTCCATCTTATTCATCCGACTCTCGTGGGCTTGTGTGGTGTTGCTGAAATTGGTGATGAGCGTCTTCATCATATCCTTCATTTCCCTAATGTCGTCGGACCCCGACCCTGCAGATGTATTCTGATACGGACGTGATGTTCCTCCTTGGAAACCAGAAGATCTAGGTTGGAATCTCGGTGGTCCTTGGGCGTTGTGGTTTTGGTTCCCATATGATAGATTTGGATGCGCGCGAGGTTGAAAACTTCACTGCCCTTGGTAATTCCCCATATAGTCCACGTGTTCCAGTGATTGTCCGACTTGGCACTCCGAGGTCTCATGAGCTGCACCACAAATCTCGCATTGTGGTGTATATGGTTTCTGAGGCGATGGGCTTGTCATCACGGCATGTATTGGTTGTGTTTGCTCGGCCTTTGGGAGTAGTGTGTTGATCACTGTCTGGAGCTGGGAATTGGTAGTTGCAATCTGCTGTTGCAACGCCTCAATCTTGGCATGTGTAGCAGTCTCCTCGCTCACCCCAAACACTCCTGGAGTCTTAATCCTCGTATTGCCTCTCATGAAACTGTTCCTCGAGTAGTCTTCGATTAGGTTCCAAGCGTCTGTAGCATTGAGCTTTACGAGCCCTCCTCCCGCGGCTCCGTCTAACATATGAACTGTTTGATCATTGAGGCCCTCATGAAATCGGTTGATCATAGCGGCCTTCGACATCCCGTGTTGTGGACATTTCTTCAACAGCGATTTGTACCTCTCCCACACTTCGTAAAGATTCTCTGAATCCTTCTGGTGAAAAAGGGAAATCTTCGTCTTCAACCGTAATACCTTTGACAGTGGGAAGTAATGGCCGATGAATGCTGCTCGTAGTTCTTCCCACGTAGTGATCGATCTGGGCGGTAACATCTCCAACCAATCCTTCGCCCTGTACTTGAGTGAGAATGGAAACAACATTAGTTTAATCGCATCACTCGGGACCCCATTAATCTTAATGGTGTCTGTTACTGTAAGAAAAGCCTTCAGGTGGGAGTACGGATCATCATCGGGATTTCCTTCAAACTGGGCCGTCTGAAAGATCATCTGAAGCCAGGCGTGCTTCAGCTCGAAATTGTTGTTCTCGATCGGCGGAATAACGATTGCCGATTCAGTTCCGCCGAGGGAGGCACTCTTGAGTAGGTCTTGTAGAGATTGTTCCTCTTCTTGGTCCTGGTGGACCGGTACTCTGCGTTCAGCCATCTCGACTTCTGTCTCTCGACCGTCTGCAGATGCCTCTGTTCGAGAATTCTCCGCCGACTCCTGAGAGTTGTCCTCTGAGTAGCTTACTAACACTTCTTGATAGTTACTAGCTGTGCCTTCTGAATTGTATCTGAGTTGCCTTCGCAATTTCCGCTCGAAATCTGGATCTCCTTCAACAATTGGACCCGATGGGTGGCTTCGGGTCATCCACCGTCAAACAGTACCTTCAATGAGTGAAAACGAAATTTAGCGAAGAACTAGACAAATACGTTGAAAAGGTAACGAGACTAATAATGATGTAGAAACAAAAAAACGCAATTAACCAAAAACTGGGAAAATAGCTAAATTACCGAACTAGGGTGTTCTTAATATCAATCAATTCCCCGGCAACGGCGCCAAAAACTTGATCGCGTGTGTGTATATTTAAATTAAAAGATCGTGCGAGTACGTCAAGTAATAATTAAAACGAATATATTATAACTAGAATCGCGCGAGATAGGCAGTGTACCTATCGTTTGTAATATAGCTATAGCGAATATCCGAGTATCGAACACGAGGAATAAATTGAGTACTAGTATTAACCTATCAACTCGATATTTAACCTAAATAAAATACTAGGATTTGTTTATATTACGAACTAACTTAACAGAGCAACTTAAAGGATCGAAAGACTAAGGAACACAACTAGAAGTAATAAGAGTGACTTAAGATGACAAATATGTGTCCGGGATCCGAATCCCGCTGAGTTTTGTTGGCTAAGGTTTACGGAATATCGCTCCTACGTGATTATCGACTAAATCGCAGTAATTTCCTACCCACTCACGAATTTGCTGTCGCCCTAAACGTTCGTGGGGATCTAAATTTAGCGATTACTAGACGGCGAGGAACGAGTATTTGCTGTCGCCCTATACTCGAATCCTAACGTCTACGAACGGCCTAATCGTTATTTAGCTGTCGCCCTAAACGATATACCACACATGCATATCAACACATAGACATATTGATACGAAGAAACAACATCATAGAACGATAAATAGTCGAATACACGTGTTCACGATTATCCTACGCCTTAACTACAACATAACCCAACGTTCATCTATTCCCAAACACATAAGAGGGTTAGCTACTCATATTAAGCATAACAACAACGAGATTCAAAGGAAACGAAGATAAAGAACTCATAAAACCTCCCTAAGAAGTAGTATGGCGTTTCTGAGGTGGAGCTCTCGTTCCTCGATCGACTGGGCGTGGCTACGTTGTTGGATCGTCCCTCCAGCTTCTCCGAATCACAAGGTTGCTTCTAGTGTTCTTCCTCCTTCCTTTTCTCTCAATTTTCGTCTCTATCCAGTTGTTCTTCAGTTCTAAGGAAAGCTCTCCTTTTATGCTTCGAAAATGGGCTAAAACCCTGAAATTAGGCATGTCCATGGCCTCTTAACGGGCCTTCACGGCCGTGAAGGCGGCTAAAAACCCTATTTCTTGACTTCCTGGCACGAGTCACGGCCTCGTGCACCGATCTTCACGGCCGTGACGGCGGCTTAAACCCTAAATATTGACTCTCTGGAGAGGGTCACGGCCTCTTGCATATAGGTTCACGGCCGTGACGGTGAATAGCATAGCGGTTGCTTAGTCTCTGCCGCGAGTCACGGCCTTTGACATGAGTATTCATGGCCGTGACACGTTCCTTAAAACTCTCTGTCCACGTTCACGGCTTCTTACATGAGCGTTCACGGCCGCGACACTGGATCTTGAGCTCACTGCCCACGTTCACGGCCTTGTGCAAGGTGATTCACGGCCGTGACTGTTGGAACTTTTTCTCCTTAAGCTTACTGCCCTCGTTCACGGCCTCTTGCAAGATCGTTCACGGCCGTGACTTATTACTGGCAGCTTCAAACTTTGCCGTTTTCGCGTCGTTTTCGCCTCGTTTTCGTTCCTCTTTTCTCGATTATCATTCGAAGGTCCTACAATATTTAAATGAGTGTAAATAGAGCCAATAAATGCATGGAATGATCAAAAGTTTCCTATTATAACCCAAATAAACATAACAATAAACGTATTAAAATACGTTTATCAATGTTCATTACCCATGTCTACTATATAAAAATCAGCAGGAAAATAAATTCACCACATTTTACCAACACATCTTCAACCAATCCTTCGGGATAAATAATGGACCTATTTGCTAATTGAATACAAATATCAGTGCACTTAAGAGGACCCATACTCATCTCATTGAATAACGATAATGGCATGACATTGATAGAGCTCCTAAATCTAACATGGTATTATTTATTTTTCGTGTCCCTATAGTAACCGAGATACCATACATACCTGGGTCCTTGCATTCTTGGGGTAATTTTTGTTGAACCGCAGCGGAAACGTTATCACTTACTAGGATTTTTCCTTCGGCTTTGTGTTTCCTTTTGTTTGAGCACATTTCCTTTAAAAATTTTGCGTAGCGTGGAATTTGCTTGATAGCATCCAAAAGTGGAATGTTGATCTCGACTTTGCTGAAGGTCTCCATTATACTCTTTTCCTCTTCTTCCTTTTTCGCTTTAGCTAGCCTTCCAGGAAAAGGTGGAGAAATGACAATATTAGGTATATCAAAAACAGAATCATTACTTACCTTCTTTCCAAGTCTTTTCGCTTATCAATACTAGGAGTTTTTGATGGGCCCTCGTTGTGAGTTGTTGGTCTTACATCCTTTGCGTAGCGTGGGATTTGCTTGATAGCATCCAAAAGTGATGTTGATCTCGACTTTGCTGAAGGTCTCTATTATACACTTTTCCTCTTCTCCTTTTTCGCTTTAGCTAGCCTTCCAGGAAAGGTGGAGGAATGACAATATTAGGTTTATCAAAAACAGAATCATTACTTACCTTCTTTCCATTGTCTTTTCGCTTATGAATACTAGGAGTTTTGATAGGTCCTCGTTGTGAGTTGTTGATCGAGTTTCCTGTTGAAAAATGGCAGTACTAGTTGCTAAATTCTTAACAATATCCTCCAAAGACATACCTGGTTTTGATGGTGCGGCTTGTTGTGGAGGATTTGGTGGCCTTGGTGCTTGCTGCATGAAACCTGGCGGTCGATTTCCGTAACTCAGATTTGGGTGGTCACGCCATTCGGGATTGTATTGATTTGAGTATGGATCATAGCGCTTTTGAGGTGGTCCTGTGTATCCTCCAATTGGATTGGCTTGCTCGCTAAGATCGAACTGAAGTGAAGGACAATTTGCTGTTGCATGTCCAACAAATGTACATATACCACAAGCCTTTACCTGACTCGTTTTTCCAATCACAAGTTTTTCCACAAGAGACATTAGCGAATCTAATTTTTGCTCAAATGAAGTATTACTTACCTCGAATCCTTTGCTGGCCTACATCTTGACGTGTTCCAAATTGTTGCGCATTTGTAGCCATGCTTGAGATCACCCGACGTGCTTCATCTGCCGTTTTATCAACTAGAGCTCCTCCACTTGCTGCGTCAACCATGTTTCTCTCCATGGGTTGCAATCCTTCGTAGAAATATTGGATAAGCGCTAACTCAGAAATTTGATGATACGGACAGCTTGCGCATAACCGCTTGAATATCTCCCAATATTCGTGTAAAGTTTCTCCGTTCCATTGTCAAATCCCGTAGATTTCCTTACGAATGTTTGCGGCACGCAGGAAAATTTTTGCAAGAAATTGCTTTTTTAAGTTCGGCCCACGTAGTAATTGAACCCCATGGTAAGTAATATAACCAGTCTTTTGCATTATCCGCCAGCAGAGGAAACTATCAGTCATATTTTTATGGTATGTGAATTTAGCCAAGTAATTAAAGAAAGTATTCAGAGCTGGATTAACTCGCGTATAGCAGATGAGTTGGAGGCAGTGAAAAGATTAATGCAACAGTTGGGAAAGCGAAAAAGTAATGTCTGCAAGGTGAAGATTATGATTATTACAGCAATGCTATATCTGATTTGGAATGAAAGAAATCGAAGATTGCATGGGGAGACTCCGAGGGCAGAGGCATAAGTGGTGAGAGCAGTTCAGCGAGTGGCAATTGATCATATTAGCAGTTTGAGGATATTACATTCTAGGAAGGATGAACAGGTATTTCTACAGCGCCTACTATGTTAGCATAGTGTGTTGATTTAGGATGTTGAGCTAACCAATGTAATGTGTTGAACCATTTTGTTCATTTGGTAATGATAACTCCTTAGCAAAAACAAAAAAATCAATAGACACCACTTTCCCCGGAAACGGCGCCAAAATTTGGTCGCGTCGTAAACGGCCAAAATAAAATTTATTACCTTATTCACTAAATATGAATATAGTGAAAGTAAGGATCATCTCCACAGGGAAAATAGTTGATTTATTTCTAATTTTAAATTCGATCAATAATAAAGTAATAATAGTAATAATAATATTAGTAATATTAAAGATAATAATAATGATAATAGTAATAAGAGTAGTGGTAGTAATAATAATAATAATAATAATAATAATAATAATAATAATAATAATAATAATAATAATAATAATAAGGGGGTTTTGATGAGTTCTTTTAATGCAATAGTGAACGACGAAAAATATCGAAATTAACAATAATAAAATAATTGTCGCTAATCATATTAATCAAAGCAGCGAAATTAATCGGCATATTGGATAGATCTAAAATAAAATTACGACCTGTGTGATTATTACTTACTGAGCGTACGGAACCTCAGAAATGTGTAGTGGATTGGTTGAGTGGGTGAACCCGATGGAAACATTCGTGGGTACCTCAGTGAAGAAATTTACCAACTAACACACAGTTCAATTTTCAAATTGTGATAAGCTATGATTTAAAAGAAAAAAAAAAACTCATGTGATGAACAATAACCAAATATGATTCAAAGCTGTTTTAATAATATATCAACACAACAGAATAGGTAGGAAACGATTTTGTTCTGACATGCTACTCTTCAAGTGACGAAGAGACCTCTGGACAATTAACGAAATAAGGACGGGCTTGGAATTGGATCAAAGATAATAATAATTATAGTGATTCTTGAGCTGTAAAATAAACCACACAAAGTTGCAAACTTGACAAATCTGAAAAATAAAATACCGAACGACAGAATAAGGAACAAACTTGAAGTTACTAGCTACAGGACTCGTGATCTCTTAGACTCTTTTTTTTTCGATCTCTCCATGGGCTGTGTATTTATAGAGCGTGAGAGACCTTTTGTAAATGCATCTTCGACTATCCCTTTCAATCCTTGATCTCTCATTTTAACTTGGAAATCTTGTGGCCGTCTTAATATCTTGCTTTAGACTTCACAATCATTTTCATTCAGCGACAAAGCCATACATCGAGCAGCCTAAGATCAATTATGTGTATCTCTTTTCTTGTTTTTCTCTTCCTCGAGCAGTGTGTGAGTTCGAATCTTTTCCTGCGTTTGCTTTATAAAACCATCTATGAGAAGGTCCAAAGCCCGATAAAAAAATTGGATCAGATAATTAAGGATAAAGTTATATTAGGGGTCCATTTAGGACAAATATTAGAAAGGCCCGTTTGATATTTCTGGGCTTTAATAATTTTCCCGGGCTTCATCTTATTAAACCAAACATCAAACTATGTATTACTAATTATTTTAACCCATTTTCTAAGTTTATCATGTAAACCAAACACAGCCTTTGTGTGAAAGTGAAATTAATTCTTGCTTCATCTCTCATCTAGGTATGTGGCTCTATGATTGTTATGGTAGGCTCCACCACTTCTAAAGATGCTTTGGTTCAAGATAGAGTTTGACACCTTTGGGCCACGGTCATTGCAAATGGGTTGGACCTCTAATAGTTCCTTATTAAACCAAACTTTAATAATTTTGCATAAGATATGCTAAACTTTGAAATAGAAGAAGCTTAAATATTACGTAATTGTCATTCTATCATCAATCCTTATCCCTTCTCAAAATAAACCGACTCTCCCATCCTTAAAAAAAACTAAGAACCATTTTCGACCCTCATCATCTTCTCCAAACTCCTTCACAAACCCAAAGCTTTTAAAATGGTGAAAACTGCTGGATCCAACACCGCCGCCATGGAATCCTCAAGCCGCAAACACAAAGAACCCATGTCAGATGAAACCTTGCCCGAATCTCCTCGAAAAATCTTCCGAACTAGTCTCGCCCTCATCACCCTCCATTAGGAAAACTCGTTCTAAAGCCAAGTCCGTCGAAAAAGTCTCCTCCCCGTCCAAAATCGCCAAAAAGAAAAAGAAGAAGACCAAGAAGTCCAGCCTGACTCCTACACGCACCCCTTCGCCCGAATCTGAAAAGTCTGCTTCAAGTCAAGAGATCCTGAAGATATTACCAAAGAATCCCAGAAACCACCTTCGAGAACCCCAACTTTTGAGGAATCTCCTTCACCACTTGAACAAGCTCAGCCATCTCCACAGCCGACCCCGAAACCTTCTAACATCCCTCCTATTTATTTGTCAAAACTAAATGATATCCCTGTTGAAGCCCTCGTTTTCGAGGAAAGTAACCGCACTACCTACAAAAGTTTCAGTAACAGAGATATCGCTCGAGGTCGCGGTGTTGCTTTCGACAAGTTGCCTGCTGGAACAGTTATCACCAGGCTCAAAGACTTCGGCGGGGAAGAATTCCTG
This sequence comes from Craterostigma plantagineum, assembly GCA_027422505.1. Taxonomy (NCBI): domain Eukaryota; kingdom Viridiplantae; phylum Streptophyta; class Magnoliopsida; order Lamiales; family Linderniaceae; genus Craterostigma; species Craterostigma plantagineum. Next base: position 17,136,012 of record JAPQWV010000017.1, on the reverse strand, counting down.
AGTATCAACAAACCCTACTACCCAGAAGCCGTCAAGCTTTTCTACGCAAACTTCGTCTATGATGAGCATGAAGAGCACATCAACGTCCGCTCCTATTGCCTGGGCGGCAGAACCCATTGGACCACGAAGAAGATCAATGAGATGCTCGGAGTTCCCGACGAAGCTTTCTGCCACTACGATATGAACGACTGGTGCCACGCCGATGGTTTCGACACCAGTGATGTCCTCCTGAAACTCTAGAATACCCACAGTAAGCCCCGCTTTTCTGACAGTGGTCTCAACTTCCCATCGATTATTTCTTCATGAGCACCTTTGATGTGTACATGATCTCTCAAAATCGGAAGTTCAACCTCGGTTACTTCATCCTTAAACACATGATCCAGGCCTTCGAAAGCAGAGACAAGGCTCTTCCCTATGGAATGTTGCTCACTCACTTCCTTGAAAGTGAAGGTATACTTATGCCGCCGGCATGGGAAGACAGGGCCGTTCACGTCATGGATCTACGACTCTGAAGTGCATGGGGATTCACTACTCGAAAGTTAGGGTTGGTTTAAGGCCAAGGACAATAGGTCAGTGGACAGTGCCCAGAAAAGGTCCGCCACGAAGGGAAAGGCAAAGGTCAAGATCGACGACGACTACGAGGACGAGCTCAGCGTCGAAAAGGAAAGAATCTCCGCGATATGCCGTGATATCTCTGATATCAAAGCTGATAACTAGAAGCGATTCCGGAAGATCAAAGAGCAATACACTGAATTGTCGCTCAAGCTGTTCAAGCTTTCCAAGCTGATCAAGAAATCCCTTCCAAAGCCCTCTGATTCCGAAGTTCTTCAAGCCAGTAGGCTGCCTTCCGCTCTAATCCTAGTTTCCCTTAGGATATTCCTTTCTGTCTCCAATTTGGTTTTTAGGTGTCACTCCTTTTTTGATGCTGAAGGGGGAGTAAAGTAAGGTAAGTTTAGGCGTAAGTGTCTAAGTGGTTGGGGTTGTTGGAAGTTCGTTTTGTGTATGGAAAGTTCGTGAACCCTAATATATAATATTTTGCTCTTATGATATATCTCTTCTGCTCTTATACTGTGCTTAATATTCTGCTCTGATCATTGGATATATCTGTGATGCCCTTATACTGCGTTTTCTGATCTTATGCTCTGATATAGTGATACTTTGATACTTATCTGTGCTAATTATCGTGTGTGAGATTCTTGATAAGTGCAAAGTGCCTGCTGCGAATTATCTGATTGCTTGAATCAAGCTTGGGAAATGCGCACTTAGGCATGGGGAGCACACTCACGGGTAATCTCGAAATTTTGCGCTCATGATATAACCTTGAAAATTTCATGTTATATCTTTGCATGTCATATAGATAACTGCACTTAGGCAGGGGGAGCAAATATGTATCATATGTGATTAGGAAATATCATATGCTCTGCTTTGTGATTATGGGACACTTAGACACATGCGCTAGGACTTGCGTAATCGAATATGCTTACATGCTTCCGTGCTGCATCAATTGCATGTCATCATAAAAAAGGGGGAGAATGTTGACCTTTTTGGTCCATGAGCATTAGAGAGTTTTGATTAACTATGTAATTGTAATGACGTTAGGTCTATAAATTAAGCAATTCGATTTGTGATCAATAAAATGTCTAAAAACATGATAATTCGACCATGCATTAATTATGAGCTATTAATCGATTGAAATGTTGAATATTTGATTCGCATGTGATTATGTGATTATTGGGTGAAACTAAGTGATCGCATGTTATAAACAGCCCATGAGATTGGATATATCGTTATGTGCTATATATGGAAATAATGCATGAGCTATCCTACTGAGCTATAAAAGGAAAATATGCTGTTTATATATGATAAGTGATATATTCGTTGATACTAGTTTATTCCTGGACGAAAATCACATATACGATTCTTTGCATGCTTTCCACTGAATTTAATATGCAATATTGAATTGATATCTTTCCTTATGTTGATTGGAATATTATATTTAAGAAGGACTTGATTTGATTGACTTTGTGGATAAGATGCTATGTGCTCAAAGCGGATGTGATCTCTGAAATATGGAAAGTTGTGGCATGACAGTCTTAATCGTGATAGGTGTGATCTGATCTGATTTATGAGCTAAACATGGTAAATATATTAATCTAATGCTATGAGCCGTATATGGAAAACGTGCTGATACAATGTTATCTCATGTGCTATACTTGGAAAGTAAATCGGGATTGATTTATTCTGGAAACTGATAGCAGGGAATCACTTATGAAACGTTCGGATATGGTAAATATATGCGAAATGATTAAATATGTTTGAGAACAAATTTGAGCTTTTATATGGAATATGATCATGCAGCAATGAGCTAATGACCGTTGTGAACGTTTGTTAAAAGCATGACTGTAGAATGTCAGTTTTAGTTGTGCTTTGATTTTATTAGCTGTCCTTGTAATTTGGGGCTTTTCATGTAATTGTCCTTAGTTTAGGACTTAGTTGTAATTTATACCAAGCTTGTTTGGTATAAATACATGTACAAACATTGAGCTAATAGAGAAGTTTTAGAAAATTGATCCGAAAGGCTTGCACTAGAGAGAGAAACAATAAATACCTTCTCTCACTACAACGATTCTCTCTGGTGTTCTTCTAAAGAGGTTTTCGATCAAAATTCAATTCTAATCGATAACCTTATTATTCACGTCTAGGATCATAGAGTTGATAAATTAGGACCTAACAATGACTTATATGGCATGATTGACTCTCGAGAAGTGCATGTAAATAATGCTTGCTTTGATGATTATTATGTGATATGATTTTCCATGAGAAGTGCAGATTGAATAGGTTTATATATATGCTACACTTCATAATTTTGTTGTACTTAGAATTTGTGAACCTACTACTCCGAGAGTTTTGAGCAGAAACATTACTAAGAGATTCCTGAGAGAACATTTGCGATAGCTTTCTGCCATACTGAGCTTTAACTTGCGATATCATCACTGCACGAGTGATTCATCCTGATATTCCAACCTCCACCATATAGTCTGTCTTCGGACGTGTTGTCTTCGTACGTGAGCAATACCAAGGAGGCAAGGTCGACGTTTACGCACACGTGAAGGGAAGAACGAGTTCTGGGGGCCCTTCGGTAGTGAGCTATGTCTGTCGGGATCAGAAGATTCTGAGGAACGAAACTCGGTGTGTGGTAACTTAGTGTGGCTAGTGTTCGACTTGTTTCGGTTGTGTATTGGGCTAATCAATCAGTTTTGTATCCGGCTACGGTGCATTATAGTGATTGATTAAACTTCCTGGGGAGCAAACCCCAAGGAGAGGAGTAAACCCCAGCTGGGGATATAACCTCTATAAAATCCTGTCTCGCATTTACTTTCAGTTATTTCTTTAGCACTGTGAGACAGACCCGACACACATCCGACGTAACTAGGATATATCAGGCATATTCATTACTAACATCAGTAGGCATCTCTAAGTCACTACATACTAGAATTGTGAAAAGAAAAGCACAAAATTTTTTATAAGTCTAATTCACCCCCCCCCCCCTCCATTCCCCCTCTTAGACACGTTTTTATCTTCCATACTTATTTGACATTCTTACTTTACCCAAAAAATTAATTCATATTAAATAGCATTTTAGACATAAAAATCAGATAATCATTTTTCGACGTTAATTGTGAGACTCAAACCTTCGGTCGAAAACTTCTTCGATGAACAGTGAGAGAGAAATCGTGTAGTGTGAGAAAGTACTATGTGTTCTCTCTCTAGAAACTAAATTCAAGCCTTTTGGACTAATTCACTAACTTTCTCTATTGATTTTCGATAAGTACATTTGTATTTATACCAAACACACTTGGTATAAATAACACTTTAGTCCGAAACTACACACTAATTAATTAAACGCACCTAATTACAGCGATAGCTAATTAAATCTAGCACAATCAATTCTAGATTCTACATGTACCTTAAATTTATTACCGAGCCCATTTCACGTATTCTTAGTGAGATTAGGGACTGATTAAATTAAAGCAAAAGAAAATCTAGTGAATTACTTGAAGCAAGAAATTAGCATTCTTACAACTGAGGATAAACTTCAAAACCCTAAATTACAAGAAAAAATTAAACTGATATATAATCAGTTTACATTACAAATATGTAATGATCTTCCAAATGCCTTTTGGAATAGAAAGAAAACATATTGTTTCTTTACCTTATGAAGATGATTTTGATGAAAAGAGTATTCATACTAAGGCTCGACCATGTCAAATGTATTCTGAATTATTAGAATTACGTAAAAGGGAAATAACATTCTTTTACAGAAAGATTTAATATAACCTTCAAAGTCTCATTGCTCTTGCGAAGGAATTTTAGGTTTGTGGCCCATGAGAAGGAAGTCCCTGATTAGGTCGTCGTTGGAGGGATGGGGATCATATAGGAGTCGGTGTGGTAGGTTTAGTATGGAACGAAGAATGGACGGGGTAAAGACAACTATGGTGTTGTCAATTTTGGCTGAAAGACTGGTTATTCTTGGGTTATTGGTTGGTTTTTGAAGGGTGGACCAGAATTGTTGCACATATACTTCAGGGACTACCTCGGTGATGTTTAAGGCGGTTTTTAGAGGGTTGTTTGCTAGGATTTTTATAATGATAGGATCTGGGCACGAGGTGGTGTCAAAATCAAGTTGGAAGTTGTTGGGTGTCCTCTGTGCCCAGTCCTTAGTAGCGAAGATCTCATCTATCAGTCGCACCATTTTAGTATATCTGTAAGATGAGAGTAAGGGATTAGTGAGAACCAATCATGTTAACTTAGAAATTTTGGAAATTTTGATGACACAAAGATCACATGATAGGACTTAGAGAATTTTCGGCATATATAATGTTCACATGATAAGACTTAGAGAAATTTCGTCGATAGGAACAAAAATGGAGAATTGATAGAATCACTCGGCGAAACTTGGTATAGTAAAATCAATTTAGGGAGTTTCGACCGAAAGTCTAAGTTCAATAAGTGAAATCAGTTTAAAATTTGTAATGTCCAAGTGTCGACCGAAAGTCCGGAATTGTGCGATAGAATCAAAGTATATTGAATTCGGAAATTGGTTTCGGGCGAAAGTGGGATGCAATTAATCAATTTTAGTTTGGAGTCAGTTTCGGCCGAAAGTCAGATTCAAATCAATTTCGATCTAAAATCAGATTTAATTTAGAAAGGTTCGGCGAAAGTGAAATTCAAGTCAGTTTCGATCGAAAGTCAGATTCAATTGAAATTAAGCAATTTAAATTAATTTAAATTGGTAAAAACCAGTTTCGGCCGAAAGTCTTAAATTAGGCAATTGAATCAAAATGAAATTGTATTAGATAGTTTCGGTCGAAAGTCGATCGAAAGTCAGATGCAATGTAGACAGTTTCAGTCGAAAGTCAAAATCAAACAGTTGAAATCAATTTTAAAATGTTAAAGTCCAGTTTCGACTGAAATAAAAAGAAATCGCTCTCGATTGAAACCCATAGAAGTAAAGATTATCGATATCAATCGATTTTAATGGGAAATTGAATCTGGTTTTTAGTTTCTGGCGAACTTAGAACTAAATGGAAACACGATTGAAGCTCGAGTCGCACGCCCACTTAACCTTAATCTGCGCGATCTGCAAAATGAGAAAAATCTGCAGAGAATGCGTTTATCCTTACCAAATATGCTGTTGGTGCTGCGAAAATCGTGAAAAAAATCGAGTTTCAGTATCTCTGTGACGCGATTTGTGGGCGACGACTGTGAGGGTTTTGAAAGTGAATTTTGAAAATCGATGAAGAAGAACAGTGTTTCGGGCGAAACGCTATATGTATAAGTTGGGTTTCGATCGAAACTCAGTTTCACGCAGAAAAAATTACAAAGGGTTAATTTTGAGTGTCGATCGATTTGATTTAGTTTCGCCGTGCATCTTATAAAGGATTTCAGTTTCGATCGAAACGTGTTTTGGGCGAAACTCAGTTTCGTCGATAATCTTATAAAATGATTTAGACAAATTTTCAATTTCAATTGAAACGAGTTTCGGGCGAAAGTCAGTTTCGCCGAGAAAATTCCTGAGTGATTTAAAGAAAATTTTCAATTCCGATTGAAACGAGTTTCGGGGGAAAGTCAGTTTCGCCGAGAAAATGATAAGGGTAATTAAAATTCAGTTTCGATCGAAACGCAATTTGTGCGATTTATCAAATCAATTTGAAGGAGTTTCGGGCGATACGTAGTTTCGCCGAGAAAGGTTTTGAATTAATTGAAAATTCAGTTCGATCAAATTTTGAGTTTCGCCGAGAAAATTTGTTTTAAGGTTATAGAAATTATTATTATATAAGTTAAACCCTTAAAGCAATTTTGAAAGTTAAATTTGGTAAAAGATCATGAAAAAACTCTCCCTCAATTTGTGCAAAGTGTTCAATGACTCCCCCTACATTAGTGCATAATTTTCAAAACACTCTGTTGGTCCGAGTTTTACCCAAACGAACAACTTCGGACGGATTAAACACGCCTAATAGATCGGAATCGAGAACGGGCGTGGGGCTTGGTGGTGTTCTTGAGGAGGCTCTCTCACTCTAACATATGTTTATTTTATCTACACACACAAGCACATGCACTATGTGCTAGGGTTTTCCTATTTATACCACAAGTTGGTATATAATAGGTGGGCCTCTTGTGAAGGCCCATTACATGAATAACTAAGAACTAACCCAACTAAGAACTAGCCCAAAGTTTAATAAAGCAAATCAACAAAGATAATACAATGAAATTGAACACTACAAAATATTTCCTAACAATCTCCCCCTTAGTGTTCAATCTTCAGTTCAGCACGGGATATCTTTGTTGGGCATATTGGAGATCTCGATTCCTAGCAAACTCCTCCTACAAGGGATATCTCCTCTTCTTGCGGAGGCATTGATGGCTCGGCTAGGACTCACTTGTTAAGATTCTCCAATCTTCTTCTTCTCGACGCCGGATTCGTCGTCTTCGAATGGAAGTTGTCTGGTTCGGCCACGAAGTTTACTTGTCTGGCTTCAGAAGAAAGTAGGCGTGGGGCGTAAAAAATGTGCCAAGGTTCCATTGAAATGTGACTTTCAAGAGCAGGGAGCCCGGTCTTCAGAGTGGTCAGCTCAGTAGTGGCGGAATGTGGTGGATGAGATGTGCCATGGCTCCTTCGAGTGTTCCATTATGAACATAATAGCCTGAGACATATGAATGTGCGCGGAGGTAGTCGAAGCCTCCGGCGGGGCTTAGTTGGTGGAGGTGGCGTGGATGATGGTTGCTGCTGATGCTGCTGTACGATCTTCAACTCATTTCTTCTCCTTTACTCCCCCTTGAGATGATCTCTGTCTTCGAGATCGTCACGTCGACCGTGGGACGAGTCTGTCTCTGGTGTTGATGGTGGTGATGATGGTGTGGTGTGGTGTTGAGTGAGGCAATCAAGTGGGATTCTCAGGAGTAGCAGCAATTGGTGTTCCTCCGGGTTCAGTTTTGAACACTGGAGAGACGGAGCACCATGTGGTGGCGTAGGCGTAGGCGTGGTGGAGTGGTGTTGGTGATGGGACCTTTTCCTTCATAGATCCTCGTTGAGCGCGGCATGGAATGTGTAAGTTCCTCGATGATTGCTATGAGTCGGGGCTCCATCACAAATGGGGTAACTAACAAGACGGGGGTCACAAAGACGCTCCGTCGTCACAACATCGAGACATGTGTCCGATGTGCCGCCTTTTTGCACAGGTCAGAAAGAATCGGAGAGCCACAAAGGCTTTCTGTTCGCACGGACGATGAGACAAGCTCGTATCCGTGGCCCATCGACAGTTGTGGTGAGGGTGGCTGTCGTGGGTCTTCCGCTCTCGGTCACAAGGACGTCATCAAGCGTTCGTGCAAGTTCACGAAGAACCTACGGTGCGTAAAGTTGTGTCCTAGAAAGTGGAAAATTTCGGTGGGTGAGGACACTAGATTCTATGTGAGTGGAAGAGGTGCAGTGAGAGGCGGGGCACTACATGTTCAACATCAACCGTCTCCAAGTGGGGCGGTGATGGCTAATTTGGTTCCTCTTGTGCGAATGAAACAGCTATCTGCGAAAGGATAGCTGAGTGGTTGGGGGGGGGGGGGGTTAATTGCACGGTTAGACCAGATGCCGCGACTTCTACTCGGGAAACGAACGAGTCGTCTCCTGTACCTATGGGCGTGGTCCGGGTTATGATGAGATATGATAGAGGAGTGCGATCATCTCGTCGTTGGTTCGCAGCTCCTGCAAGCCACTTACGTTATCCTCCCGAGATCGTTGATTAGATCTTTGTGGGGAGAAGGATATCGCGCGACCTAGACCTAGACTAGAGAGGCTAGGGTAGGCTCGTTCCTGTGTTAGGATCAGGGGGTTTCACTGATCCATGGGAACTATGGTGGCGTGGCGTGACCGCGTTGAAAGGCGACCACGAGTGATGTCGACGAGGGTGGCCCAAAACTGTTGATCAGGCACTTCTGAGACTCGTCAGGTGGTGGTGGTGGTGAGGGCGTAAAGAGGATCACGGTGGCTTAGGACGTCTCCATGTAGCGCACCATGGTGCAATGGATGGCAGTGGATGGACGGTTGAGTCTGGTACAAGAGATCCACATCGCGTAAGCATCAAGATTGGATGGCGCGCCCACTGATGGTTGGTTGAACTTTTGTCAACCCTTCTTTGTAGGTCCGGGTTCTGCACGGATCTGTACAGAAGTCATGATGGTTGCTCGCTTCTCTGACACCCCTTCTTGCACGTGGAGCAACCCGTGTAACGTGCATGATGGGGTTGGTTGCTCGCAGTGCATACCGGTCATGAATGTGGAGCAACCCATGTACCATTCATGCCGGGGGTGGTTGCTCACATCGTGTCCAGTCATGTATGGGGAGCGACCCGGGTACCATACATGCTGGGTGTGGGAAATTGGCATTTGGAAGTTCCGCTCCGAAAAATTCGGGGGTGACCTAAACTTTTCTACAATGTGCCAATACCGTTCTAGTCGATCGTTGGGTACGGTGATCGTTGCCGTGTTTTAGATTTGCCTTCAAAACATTTCACAAAAACGTCGTCTAAATTTATTTATTTATTTATTTTTTAAAACCTTATTTAATCCGAAGGGGGGGGGGCGGAAATTTTTGGTGGTAAAAAAAGTTCTAAGTGTAATTTTAAAGAGTGATTTTCTAAGATTTGAAGCCAAAAATCGGGTTTGGATCAAGTTTAAAGGTAGGGGTGCAAATTTCTCGGGGGGTGCGAAAAATGATGTGTGTCGAGAAATTTCGTTGAGAGAGTGAGTCGCGAAAATTTCGAAGTTCTGGAAAATTTCGAAGTTTGAAAAGTTTCTCAGGTTGAAAAATTCGCGGGTTGAGAAAAAGCCTGTGTGAGAGAGACCACGAAAAAATCTTGAAGTGTGAACTAAGAAAGTTTCACAACTGAAAAGTTTCTCGGACAGAAATTTCTCAGCCTGAGAAAGAAAATTTCTCGGTTTCGAAATTTCTCAACCTGGAAAAGAAAATTTCTCGGTTTCGAAATTTCTCAGCCTGAGAAAGAAGGTTTCTCGGTTTCGAAATTTCTCAGCTTGAGAAAGAAGGTTTCTCGGTTTCGAAATTTCTCAGCTTGTGAAAGAAAGTTTCTCGGTTTCGAAATTTCTCAGCCTGAGAAAAAAAAATTTCTCGGCTTCGAATTTCTCAGCGTGTGAAAGAAAGTTTCTCGGTTTCGAAATTTCTCAGCCTGAAAAAAAACATTCCGGCTTCGAAATTTCTCAGCCTGTGAAAGAAAGTTTCTAGGTTTCAAAATTTCTCGGCTATGAAATTTCTCGGCCAATAACAGTGTACTGTTGGATAGGCTGCGCGACTTATACCAGAAAAATTAACTCGTTTTCGCTCAAATCTCACTCAAAATCGACGAAACTTGTTCCAAAACTTCAGAAAGGCATTCCTAACACATAATCAACCTTTGGGATGTCTAAAAACAATAAAATGAGGTCGAAATCGCCCAAAAATTGAAATTGACGAACAATATTTTCAAGCAATTTTTCACTCAAATATTGCTTAAAACACACAAATCCGGTCGCGTTGGGCTCTGATACCAATTGTTGGTCCGAGTTTTACCCAAACGAACAACTTCGGACGGATTAAACACGCCTAATAGATCGGAATCGAGAACGGGCGTGGGGCTTGGTGGCGTTCTTGAGGAGGCTCTCTCACTCTAACATATGTTTATTTTATCTACACACACAAGCACATGCACTATGTGCTAGGGTTTTCCTATTTATACCACAAGTTAGTATATAATAGGTGGGCCTCTTGTGAAGGCCCATTACATGAATAACTAAGAACTAACCCAACTAAGAACTAGCCCAAAGTTTAATAAAGCAAATCAACAAAGATAATACAATGAAATTGAACACTACAAAATATTTCCTAACACACTCCCCCTAGAACCATGCATAGAGTTTTTATTGAACTCCCCCTAGATACGATAGTGGAATTGTTTACATTCATATGAAAAGCATATAGAGAAAGAAAATTAATTGACCTATTTACACAATATCAGGTTCATGTAGGGACAATCGATCATCTCTAACGGTTCAACATGCCTAACCTAGATACCAAGAATTGGAATCGCTTTTGTTAGGATATTTATAGATTGTGTCAATAGTTTAAGTCTTGGGTTTAATATTGTAATTATCCATTTAGCTTGGGCTTTGGACTAGAATGTAATTAGTTAATTTTTAGTGCTTGGGCCTTAATATACCTAGGGTTAATGTGGTATATAAGGTATTACCCTCACTATTTTTAAAGTTAATCAAAGATCAAAAGGCTTATCCAATGTTTCACACAATACACACACTTGAAGGTGAGAACCTCTCCCTTATTCATTCCATCAAAGCCTCTTTGATTCCTTGTTTGGTGCAATCGGGACCAACAAGTGGTATCAGAGCAAACGTGGATCGATCTGCATTGATTTGAATCCAGTTTCGTTCGATTCCGAGAAAGATCAAAGGTGTTTTGGGCAAAAAATCACTTTCGGCATTTTGAGCTCGGTTCAGGGTTTTTAATGCTTCGTTTTTGTGTTTAAAACCTTTCCCCAGATCGATTCTATGCTAAAATGTTTTTAGAACGCTTTTGGATCAGTTTTAACGAGTTTTGAGCAAGATCGAAGCAAAAATTCCTCAGAAAAAGGCATCTCGGCCTCTCTCTGTTTTTGGTCGATTTGATCCACTTTTTGTTGTTTTTAGCTCACAAATCGGTCGGTGTTTAGGGAAGAATTTCTGAAGTTTTGGTTCAAGTTCGAGTGATTTTGGTTGAGATTTGAGTGAAAACGGACGATTTTCTGGTAAAATTCGCGACAAGCAATGGAACAGTAACTTAGTGTTCTTGGCCGCGAAATTTCATGCTGAGTCGTTCAAGTCCGCGAAATTTTCATATCCGAGAAATTTCATTCTGAGAATCTTTATCTAAACCTCGAAAATTTCGCTTTCACTTCATTTTTTCTCAACTGCCTAGCTTTTCAAAATCCAAGAAACCCTATATCCGCGAAATTTGATTCCAAGAATTGTTATCTAAACCGCGAAAATTTCACTTTCACTTCAATTTTTCTCAACTGCTTATTTCTTCAAATCCGAGAAATCCTATATCCGAGAAAGTTTATTTCGAAAAATTTATCTGTGAAAATCTTCGAAAAACTGAGAAATATTTCTAAGTCGAGAAATTTCTTAAAAACCGAGAAAGTTTTAAAATCCGCGAAAATTCTTTGAAACTGAGAAAGTTTGTCAAATCCAAGTAATTTTCAGCCGAGAAAGTTTCTTTCTTCCGAGAAAATTTTTTCAACACCACGATTTTTTAAAATCCGAGAAACTTACTCCAATCACACTTCGACCCGCGATACTTCTTCCAAACTGAAATTTTTTCTCAAACCTGAAAATTCTCAAAACTGAGAAACTTTCTCACATGCGAAATTTTTAAAAAAAACCGAGAAAATAATTTTCATCTTAGGATTTTTCTTCTCTGTCCGAGAATTTCTCTTTAAAAAACTCACGCAAACACCGAAATTTCTCAACAAATAATTTCTCGGGTTCTTATAATAACGTCCCTTCAAATTGCAATTTTTTTTCTCTTCCTTTCGGAAATTCTTACACCTCAAATCTCGTTTTTAAATTTCTAGAACTTCTCCGAACTTCAACATATATTTTCCCTTCATACGTTTTCGACCATCACACACGTTCACTTAGTTCTAAGAAATTCTTTAAACGATTTTTTCTCAAACACTACTCGTTAAACTCATATTTCTCATCTCGTCCGTTACTAACCCTCTTATCTATACAAGATCAAAACCACGGACGATTCGACTGCACCAACCATGTCTGCCACAAATGACATCTCAACAGTGGGCTCCGACACTAGACCCCCGATGCTGCGACAAGGCGATTACAGCATATGAACAAACAGGTTCCTCACCAGGAACAAAGGCGTCCCACTCTCTCAATACCTACTGGACTCCATCTTCAACGGACCAGCACAGTTCTGGACAATCATTCCTGCTCAACCAAACGCAAACCCTCCCATGGATGAACGTCGCACTCCAAGAGGCCCCATTAATGAGGATGAAGAGGCTCGCCTACAGGCCGATGAGACTGTCAAATGATACCTCTTCCAGGCTATGGGCAACGAAGTCTATGCTCACATCGAGTGCTGCACAACTGCCAAGGAAATATGGGATGAACTCGTAGAAATTATGGCTCTCGCATGTCTCAGGGGAGGAAATCAGCATGTCTCTCGCAGTATGAACATTTCCAGGCCTATGAAGGAGAGGAGCTGCGTGACACATACCTCCGATACTTGAAGGTTATTAATGAACTCAAGAAAGCCAAGATCTCTAGGGACAAGTTCGATATCAACAACCGCTTCCTTGGTAACCTCAAACCACATTGGGGCAATGCAACCGTGATGATGATTCAGAGTAAGGACCTCTCCAACACTTCCATCCATGCCTCTACGACAGCCTGTCAGCCTATGCTCCTTACGTGCAACCTCAGTCCACCAACACTCGAGTCGACCCGCTGGCTCTCCTCTCGAACAAGACTACCGAACGATCTTCCACCTCTAAGCCCAAACAGAACAAAGGGAAGCTACCGGTTGTTGTATCTGACACCTCTTCAGGATCTGAAGCTGATACAGAATCTGATGAAGATGTTCGTGATCTACGTAAGCAACTGGCAATGCTCACAAAGATGGTCACAAAGAAGATCGGGAAAAAGTCCTCATCCTCCTCCAATCATCAAAGAACCTTTAGCGGCACCAAAAAGACTACCCCTACGGAGGAAGCTAAGCCAATAAAAAAAGAGGAGGAATCTGCACCTCAAAAGTCTGTGAAGTGCTTTCGGTGTGGGAAGCTGGGCCACTTTGCCAAGGAATGCCGCGCCCCACGCGTGAAGGATTCTAGCTATTACGACCGTAAGGCCAGAATGACCCGCAAATGGAAAGTGGGAAAGTTCTTCTCACCGAAGAAGCTGAATGGGTAAACGATACTTCAGAAGACGAGGAGCATAAGGATGAAGATTGCTGCATGGCAAGGCTGGTAGAACATGGCGAGGACGAGGAGATGGTCAACACCGGTGAGAATGCAGCTAAGACTCCTACCAACGCCGAGGCTGAGGTACAAAACTCGATGATGTGTTTAATCACCGGTACACCATTAAGAAACCCACCGTAGACGCTAGGGATTATGATGAACTTAAGCTAAAATTTGAAAACAACTATGCCTTACTTAGTTTAAAAGTAGAAGAGCTCGCCTGTGCAAACGAACGTCTAATGGCCTCTGAAGCGTTAGTCAAACATTTGCAAAGCAAGAATAAACAAAGTGAGACTAGGGTTAAGGAAACTACACTGGCCATCAGTTCATGCGAAACATCTCGCCTTCTTACGGCATCCCAATACGAACTGCTTACAAAGGAAAGAGTTAGGCTGTACCGAAAGGTGAAAGAACTTGAAAAGCAACTTCGCCTTAGAAACGTAAACGCACGCATCTTATGCCTATTAAACCAACCAGTTGATACAGAATTCTACAACGCCTGGGGGGAATCGGCCTGGCCAGCAATTGCAAACCTACACCGCTAATAGTTAAAAGGTATAACATGTGTAACCCTACGTTCCTGCAAACAAGAAATGGTGCTCCCTCGCAACTTAGGCCGTTTGTGAGACCATCCTCCGTTGTCATCTCGGAAGAAAAGAGGGTACAGAACATTCATTGGGCAGAAATCGCGTATGACTACACGGAAATGAATGCTAGTGATAAGACTAAGATACCTTCGCTCTCGGAGGATGTCGAAACTCCACTCCCAACCAAAGAACAGGAAATTGTTCTCCAAGAAGCGATCTCTCGCACCTATATCCCAGAGAAACTTCTGCTCATAGCAGAACTAGAACGAACACTAGAATTAGAGCGGAAGACCTTCGCGAAGGAGCGAGATGAACTACTTAGCAAAATCTCTACACTAGAACAATTTAACAGTACAAACAATCCCTCTACATCGAGTCAAGTACCTGATTCTCAAACATGTAAATATAAGAGGACGGCGAAGATGACTCCTGAAGCTGAAACTTGTTCAACCACTAACTCTCGTATTCCTATGGATACAGGGAATGTGAGTTCGACGTCTCTGGAAGGGAGTTCATTTGAAATAAAGGAGGACCCGCTCTTCGATGACAAGAAAAAAAAGACCATCCTATATTTGTCTTTCCAATCTATGTACCGAATCCCAACATCTTAAGGACGTAGACAACTATGCTGCCAAAACTTATCTTTCCTTTGCCAAACTAATGTCTATGTGTTGCTGCAATGATTTTATTCTTCCACGCTTTCATGAATATGAGGCACACGAACACGCAACACTCCGACCAAAAGGCAAACCTCCTCTACGACACCCTTGCATTCTCCCAGATCATCTACGCCCACGGTTAAGCGAAAACGCCATCCAACGCTGAATACAAAGTTACCTACTGCTCGCAAACAAAAGACGGCTAAAACCGAAGGACGACAACAACAACCAAAACCCTCACGCCAATAAGACAACGTATATGCAAGCGCAAGTTAGGCAAATATGGGTTAGAAAAACCGTAATCCCGCCTCATCAAACAAATTACAAAGGGAAAGCTAAATTAGATCCAACACAACCTGATTTAGACCCCACATTTCCCGTTAAGCGCATGAAAATTTTACTTGTATCACAAGAAGGTCCCGTTCGTAAACGGGGACCCAACGTTTGCTGATGATTGCAGGTCTGTCATGTGTGGTATCTAGACTCGGGTTGCTCCACACACATGACGGGGAACAAGGAGCTGTTGAGCAACTTCTCCGAGCGCTATCTCGGAAGGGTCTCCTTCGGAAACAGTCAAATGGCGCCAATTCTCTGACATCTGCAGCATTATCGATGCCTCGGGACTACCTCTTCTTACTGGAACACGCACGTCTCACCTCTATGTACTCAATCTTACGACCTCTCGACCAATTTGCCTTCTCTCTCGTGCTGCACCCAAGTTGAACGATCTATGGCACCGGCGTCTTTCACACCTCAATTTCAAGACTATCAACAAACTGCGTCAGAATAAACTCGTCAACGGTCTACCCCAACTGTCATATCATAAGGAACAACTCTGCTCTGCCTGTGAATTGGGGAAGATGAAGCGATCGTCTCACATCTCCAAGCAAACACCGTCCTCTAAGCTCAGCCTTGAGCTCTTACACATGGATCTATGTGGCCCAATCCCTACGGCTACACTCGGAGGAAGACGGTATATTCTTGTGATTGTCGATGACTTCTCACGCTATACGTGGACGAAACTCGTTCGCACAAAGGATGAAGTTCCTGATTTAATCATCGAGTTTGTTGTTACGTCCGAAACTCTTCATCAACAGAAGGTTCGGATTATCAGAACTGACAACGGAACTGAGTTTAAGAACCAGAAGCTCAGTCACCCAGCAGTTCTCAGCTGTGAAGACACCGGAACAGAATGGTGTCGTTGAGCGTAAGAATAGGACACTAGTTGAAGCAGCTAGGACTCTCCTCATCCAATCCGGACTTCCTCACTCTCTTTGGGGAGAAGCTATTCAAACGGCTTGTTACACGCAGAACCGGGCTTCCATCCACAAGAGATTCAACCGCACCACATACGAGATGCTGAATAACTGTCGTATCCCAGATATATCTTATCTAAGGGTCTTCGGTTGCCGATGTTTCGTGGCCAATGATCGCCAACATCTTGGAAAGCTAGATCCAAAAGCACTTGAAGGCATCTCTGTTGGATATTCGCTGAACTCAAAGGCATACAGAGTCTATCTTAGGGAGAAACGATCAGTAATAGAGAGCACAAATGTCACCTTTGACGAAAACGAAGACGACCTCATGGCTTCTGCTCACATCAGTCCAGAACCAGGTCTTCTACAGTCATTGACTAAAGGTCAACTTGCAACGGCGGGAACCTCCTTATCCGAGGGCAATTCTGGTGACCTGGATCTCGATCTGTTGTTCGAGTACTTCCATCCAGTCCCCAAGACTCCCGTCGCCACCACTCAAACTACCGCTGCACCCATCCCACCTACATCACCAGCTATCGGCAATGATGTCGTCCCGCCAAACTTGGATGATCTCAATCTCAACGAAGACGACATCTTACCCAACCCTGGGAACATTGCTGATGCTGATGCTGAACCTTCTCAATCTACTACAATTGAGATATCTTCTTCGGACACCGGACCCCAATCTAATGAACCTCCAATCAATACAAATGTAGCTAGCTCCTCACAGACCAATGTACCACTTTGGGCTCGCTCTCATCCTACGGATCAGATTATTGGGGATCCCACATCCGGTGTTTCGACGCGTTCAGCTACAATGAATGAAAGTATGTTAACTTGCTATCTCAGTCAAGCCGAACCATCACGAGTAGCTGAAGCTCTCAACGACCCTGATTGGCTGATTGCAATGCAGGAGGAAATAAATCAGTTTGAACGTTTACAAGTTTGGGAACTCGTACCACGCCCTCACAACAGATCCATTATCGGTCATTCGCAATAAAGCAAGACTTGTGGCTAAGGGTTACAACCAACAAGAAGGCATCGACTACGATGAAACTTTCGCCCCTGTTGCCAGGATCGAAGCAATTCGAATTTTTCTTGCCTTTGCTGCTCTCAAGAACTTTAAAGTCTACCAAATGGACGTGAAGACTGCATTTCTGAATGGATTTCTCAAAGAAGAAGTGTACGTTGATCAACCTGAAGGATTCTTGAGCGAAGAGTTTCCTCATCACGTATATAGACTCTACAAGGCCCTCTACGGACTAAAACAGGCTCCCCGCTTGGTATGACGTCCTTTCAGACTTCCTTGTTCAGTCTGGATTCAAGAAAGGATCTCTGGATACAACTCTCTTCGCCAAGCGGAGTGGGCCGGACATCATGATTGTACAGATTTATGTTGATGACATCATTTTTGGATCGACTAAACCACAACTGTGTGAAGACTTCGCAGAATTGATGAAAGATAAATTCGAAATGAGTATGATGGGCGAGCTGAATTTCTTTCTTGGTCTTCAAGTAAAGCAACTCCCCGACGGAATCTTCATCAACCAGTCCAAATACATCCATGATATCCTCGAGAAATATGGAATGAAGGATGCTAAGACTGCTGCTACACATATGTCACCCTCTGGCCGACCCGATGCAGACCCATCTGGTGCTCCCGTTGACCAAACCGTCTATCGCGGGATAATAGGCTATTTTCTGTACCTCACCGCTAGTCGACCTGATATCGTTCTCTCGACAGAAATCTGCGCTCGTTTTCAGGCTACACCGAAGAAATCACATTTCACTGCTGTCAAAAGGATTCTCCGCTATCTCAAAGGAACACCCAATCTGGGTTTGTGGTACCCCACTCGATCGGACTTCAAGCTGGTTGGATTCTCTGACTCGGATTACGCAGGATGCAAGATGGATCGAAAAAGCACCTCTGGAGCTGCACACTTCTTGGGCGGTAAACTCGTGAGTTGGTCTTCTCAAAAACAAAACTGTGTCTCAACTTCGTCGACGGAGGCAGAATATGTCGCCGCCGCTAGTTGTTGCTCACAGCTTTTGTGGATGAGAACACAACTAGGAGATTTTAATTTTCATGTTGATAAAATTCCCATTTATTGTGACTCAAAGAGTGCGATTGCGATGACGAGTAATCCGGTACATCACTCAAGAACGAAACACATAGATATTCGGCACCACTTCATCAAAGAACATGTCGAACAAGGGACGATTGAATTGCACTACGTCACTACCGAAGATCAACTAGCCGACATTTTCACAAAACCGTTGGATGTCAAACGATTCCATCACCTTGTGACTATGCTGGGCATGTTGAATCTTCAGTTGTGATCAATCGACCCTACATGAACTTTGATGAAGTGTACATATGTCTTCTCACTTTACCCCATTTTCTATGTGTCTTCTGAATTATGTCTTTTGAGGGGGAGTTTTCGATTAAGGTGGAGCTTCTGATTTTTTCATTATTTAAAAAGGGAGTTTTCGATTAAGGGGGAGTTTCTGATTTTGCCTATGTAAAAAAAAAGGGGGGGTACTTGGACAAGAAAGAGAAGAGACATAAGACAAGAGTAGACTTACTAGGTGTAATCATTAGAAATGGATTTCCTTTGATATCTGTCTGTGTTTTCTCACCCCTTGTTAGTGAACTAAAACCATGCTAATAATGCTTACTTACCTATGTAATAACCTAGAAGCTATAAAAACAAATTTTTGAGTTTTGGTGGGTCGAAGCAAAACTGGTAATAACTCATTCGTATCGCATCCAAAAATGGATCCTTTGAATTTTGGGTTGAAATTTTAAATTTTTGGTCAAAACGGAGTCAAAATCGGACCAATTGAACACCAATTGGACCCAATTTTGACCAAGCCCGCGAAATTCGGCCCAGGACCCAATTTGACCAAGCCCGCGAATTTCAGCCCATTAACTCAAAATCTCGCATGAACAGTCACAAAACCCCAAAACACTTAACTTTTTCAATCTTACAAATTCCCGAGAAATATTCAAAAATTCCACACCCTCCTCTTCGAAATTTCTCAAACCCTCACAATCGTCATCTTCCTCAAACCCGTCTTCAAACTCCGTTTTTCTGCATTCTCCATCGTCAAAATCAGCTTTTCGGTATGAATACATCATAAATAAACTGCTTCTCGTTCGATTTACTCCGTTTTTTTTGCCGCGACTGATAAAATTTAGCTTTTAAATTATTTTTTCCCGGCTTTAATTAGGACGCATGATTAGGTTTCCGTGTTTTAAACCTCCAAATATATATTGCCCGTCAAATTTCGAGTCGATTGGGTCCAGTTTATTGCATTTTGGTTAAGATTTGAGTGGGTCTAAAGGCAAAAATCACAGCGTCGCTTTGAACGTATACGCACAGTGTTCTTCACCGAGAAACTTTTCAGAAAAATTACTTAAAACGATAGATTTTTCGCTGCTACAGTGAGTAAAGTTCTGCGAAAATTTTATCTGAGAAATTTCTTGCGTTAAAATTTTCGCTGTTACAGTGTGTGAAGTTCCGCGAAAGTTTTCATCCGAGAATTTTCTAACGATAAAACTTTTGCTGGTACAGTGAGTCATGCCCCGCGAAACTTTCACACACCTCACGTAATATTACATTTTTCGCATCTTCACTCTTTCGCAACTACAGTAACCAAAATTTTCTCAATCTGCAAACTTAATTTCTTTCTCGGACCCATACAAATCAATTCTTTCGCGGATCACAAAACTTTCTCAATCTGAAAAAATTTAATCCGAGAAATCACTTTTCACTTGTGAAAACTAAGAAATTTCAACCCGAGAAAAGTCATCACTTAAGTAGATGTTTCTTCAAAGCTTTATCACTCCGCGAAACTTTCATTTCACCTGAGAAAAATTCAAAACTTGCGAAAGTTTGCTAACTTGAAGAATTTTCATTACATGCGAAAATTCTTGGCTAACTTGAATGCGAAAATTTCCCACTACATGCGAAACTTTACCCTGCGCGAAATTTCCTTAACGTGCGAAAACTTTCATTGCATGCGAAAATTCTTGGCTAACTTGAATGCGAAAATTTCTCACTACATGCGAAAATTTAGTCTGAATGCGAGATCTCTTTAAAGTGCGAAAATTAACACTATATGCGAAAACTCATGGATAGACTGAATGCGAAACTTCTTTAACATGCGAAAATTTTCCTTATATGAAAAAATTCATGGAGAGACTGAATGCGAAACTTCTTTAACGTGCGAAAATTAACACTACACGCGAAAATTTCAATCTACCTGCGAAAATATCTCTCGACTTGTCTATGTGTGATAATTAGCGAAATTTCCTTACATGCGAAATTTCTTGGATATCATGAATGCGAAAATTTTTTATAACTCATGAAATTCCATATTTTGCGAAAAATTTTCCACTTGCGATATTCTACACCAAATGCGGAAATTTCACATCACACGAATACTTTCATGAATGCGAAAATTTTTGATAACTCACTTATATCCTTGTTCTCACTACTAATCATGTTATAATTACTGGCAAGCACAGATATGACCAACAAAAATCAAGATACAATTGAAGCACTTGAGGCGGCAGCACTCCAAAGGGACATCGCTCGCATAGAACTCAATACGCTAACCTATGTCCCACCGATCGAGCAGGTCTTCCCAACAAGTCAATGGGCTGCCCTGATACCAAACAACCACATGGTGAACTTAGACAACTTTCGGTGCGATGCTCCCATTATCATAGAGATCCTCAAAGGGCATCCCCTCCGACACGCCCTCTCTCATGGCGAGCCAGAAGCTCAAGTCTACCTGCAATAGATCTGGCACACCTTGCAGATAACTGGACCACACCACCTTGCTAAAACAATGTCCGCAGAAATCGATCAGGAAACAGTGGTCCTCACTCGCAAGATTGTCCAAGAAGTGCTTCAACTCCCTGTCTACTCACCATACGACCCACTACCAACTCATGAACAGCTCATCGAGGACATCGATAGATTGGGCTTTCAACCTGAAAACAAGAAGAAGAAAGGCCCACTCGTCCTCAGTGAAGTCACTACACGGAACCTTCCTCAACCATGGCGAACACTATATCTCCTACTAAACAAGTGCATGTCGGGGAAGCATGCCGGCCAGGACCGTGGAAACCACCAAATCCTCACCATCCTAACCGGCATCGCCCACAACCGCAAGTACAACAACGCCGAGATCATCTGGATGGATCTCGTCTCCATGGTCCAACGTCGCGACCGAGAAATCGCCAAGGGAGTCACAAACCGCTTCGTACCCTACATGCGGTGGCTCCCAATGCTCATCAAACACTTCCGCATTTTCTCCACAAGCATCCGCATCCGCCCGGCGAGCGAGCACTTCATCATCCCCACTGTCGAAAAGTTCGCCAAGAAAAATACTCCGGCGAAAGATCGACACGCCACGATTATCCCGGACGACGTTCTCGCCTATGCAGACCCAACCAATCCACACGTCCGAGAATATCGTGCTTCCACAGCCTCTTTCCGCGAAAGCCCACGTCCATTATCCATTGTCCCTACGGAGCAGATCAACCCCTCTGCTCCTAACCTCGGGACTAGCCAAAACCCCACCCCCACTACAAAAAAGTCGTCGAGTCGCGCCGCATCCTCTTCCACATGCGTACCCAAAAAACGATCGACCTCCTCAGTCACATACAAGCCGAGCACCCGTAGGTACAGGAGGTGATGTGTTCACCTCCCGGTAGAAGACGTGGCATTTGGCTCAACCACGCAAACGTTCGGTGATGTCTCTGTGAGTGAGAGCGGAAGACCTAGCACGGCCAACATAACAACAACCGTGAGCCTAGGCCATCAATCGATCGAGTCTGTCTCACCGATAATGCCAACGGGAAGTCTTAGTGACCCCGTCTTTTCCCGTCCTGTTCAAACGGGCAGCCGATTGGCTATCTTCTCCGATTCGGTGACAGTTGGAGTTCTTCGTGATTCCAACTTGTTAAACTTACCCCAGTTCGTCACCGAGACCGCATTAGAGACTCGTCTTCAAGAGTTTGCAAAGACTCTTGAGACGTCCATCCTCGACAAAGTCTATGCGCGTCTCGATGCGTCCACCATCGACAAAGGCAAAGGTGTGGCCCCGGAGACGCCACCACCAACGCTAAATGTGGACGCAGAAGCTGTTCTCTCCTCCATTTCTGCAAAGGAGCTCTTCTACATCCTACGAGCAAGATTCGAGTCAATGGCGGAACTCGACGAGGAGGAACAGCAAATGAAGAAAATAATGACTCAACCGATGACTTGCCGCACTCAAGGCGAGTCGAGCGGGATCAGGCGCGACGATCAAGACGATGATCAAGATCGCCGTGAGGGGGAGAATAGGCAGCAAGCCTCACAAACTCAAGGACCCATAAAATCGACGCCGCCCTCCTCCTCTGCACCTGAAACGACGCCCGCAACAGAAACCTCACACCCCACTAGCCAAAAAGCCCACCCTATTAACCCCGAGTCACTAGCCAAATCACCCTCACCACCACCTACTACCGTCTCCGAACCTCTAACTGTCACATCGGCATTAGAGACCACCACCACACCGTCTCCACCCACCATCTCAGAACCTCTAACTGTCACATCGACGTTAGAGGCCACCACCACATCTCCACCACCCGACACCCAAATCATCCTCGCCAAAACCATCACCACAACCGAACCACCAGAATCTCCACCACAACCATCCCCACAATACACAAACTCCTCCGACGCAACACCCTCGCAACCACACAGCCATACCCCTCTCAATACCGACTCCAACGTGGCTTCCGAGTACGTCTACTGCGCACAGAACGAGATCGAGGCCTACATCTTCAATGATGAATGGCTCTACACACCCGCCGATGCAGTAGCAGCGAGGAAGTTGGTGGAAAATGCTCGACGTCTGCTAAAGGAAGCTTCGCTTACGCTGATCAACACTGCAGAACGGAGAGGAGTACGACGCTGAACCCGCTGAGCTCGAGAACATCCTACAATTTCAAGCGCAGCACGCTGAGGCGTCTGCTGCTCAACCGGATGTGCTCACGGCGAATATACCAGAAGCACCGTGGGAAAACAAAAAGATCACCGCGCCATTTCAAAAAGAGATCAGGAAGAGGATCTGGCGGCGCAAGGAGCAGATCATAACGGCCTTCGATGAATACGAGCTGATGAACATCCAAAACTGGAGCGAAGAAAGAAGAAGCACTATCGATGGAGCCTTCTCTGCCACAAGTGCACAAAGAGGACGTTGTCCGATGAAGAAAACATCGCTCTGGAAATGAATCGGGCCCCCATCTGCAAAGTCACTGACCTCCGCCAAGAGTCGAAAGGACGTGTTCACTATCCAGTGTTCACGGTAATGAGGCAGGATGAGAGCTACAGTGAAGTCAGTGAGGCGGACTTCAAGTTTCTCGCCTGGGAGACCTGTACAGCATGCTGGAATCCATGAAGCAGTTCAGACTCGTCCTCAGAAGTTCTGGACATCTCGTACGGGCTGAACCGGTCACCATGGGCTACGTAGCTCTCAAGCGCCACATGCTCCGACAGGTCAGATTCTTCGCCACCCACGATCTGCAGATGGCGGTGGAGCACAACCTGAAGAAGGTAAACCTAACTCGCCCATCTTTCAAGAACGCGGACGACTACCGAGAAGGTGATGTGATCGACGGAGATGATCCGGCGGTCGCCTACTCGAACTACAAGGGAAAGATGAGGCTGCTGCGCTGCTCCGAAGTGGCAAAGTTCTCAGATGGAACGCTCACTATCATCCAAGACTAACTCATGAGGATTTGTCGCATCCTTTCGGAAGAAGATCCAAAATGCCGATCCAAGTTCGCGAAGTTCATCGACGCTATAGCTTATCGATTGGTCCTTCGAAGGAATCACCGCGCCTTCGAGTTCAAGCTAGGACTTCGCGAAACACTCACTCGCTAATCCACCATCACATCGCCCAAGTTCCAAGACTCCCAACAATTGACACAAAGGGGGAGATTGTTAGGATATTTATAGATTGTGTCAATAGTTTAAGTCTTGGGTTTAATATTGTAATTATCCATTTAGCTTGGGCTTTGGACTAGAATGTAATTAGTTAATTTTTAGTGCTTGGACCTTAATATACCTAGGGTTAATGTGGTATATAAGGTATTACCCTCAAATCAAAGATCAAAAGGCTTATCCAATTTTTCACACAATACACACACTTGAAGGTGAGAACCTCTCCCTTATTCATTCCATCAAAGTCTCTTTGATTCCTTGTTTGGTGCAATCGGGACCAACAGCTTTTCATCCAATGCCTTAGTGAATAGGTCGGCAAGTTGAAGATCTGTGTGAACAAAATGCATTTCGATTGTACCTTGTTCCACATGTTCCTTGATAAAAGTGATATCTAATGTCTATAGGTTTTGTGCGTGAATGGTGTACTGGATTACTTTGTTATAGCTATAGCACTTTGGGAGTCACTAAAAATTGGGATATGATTCAACGATATGCCAAAATCTCGCAGCTGGGTTCTCATCCACAAAATTTGTGAGCAGCCACTCGCAGCAGCAACATATTCTGCCTCTGCTGTCGAAGTTGAGACACAATTTTGCTTTCAAGACGATCAGCTTACGATTTTACCCCCAAGAAGTTGAGCGGCTCCAGAAGTGCTCTTTCTGTCCAGTTTGCATCCTGCGTAATCAGCGTCAGTGTATCCTATGAGGTCGAAGCTTGACTCCATCGGGTACCATAGACCTAGGTTTGGTGTTCGCTTGAGGTATTTGAAAATTCTCTTGACCGCGAGCAAGTGAGACTCCTTTGGATCAGCTTGGAAGCGAGCACAGAGGCATGTGGCGAACATGATGTCAGGCCGACTGGACGTAAGATAGACTAAGGATCCGATCATGCCTCGATAAGTTGTATTGTTAACAAATTTCCTGATGGATCTGCATCAAGTTTGAATGAGGTAGACATGGGAGTGTTGGCAGCATTTGAGTTGTCCAGGTTGTACTTCTTGAATATGTCGTGAATGTACTTAGACTGCCTGATGAAGATTCCTTCTGGTAGACTGTGAAGTTCTTGTGCGTAGCGAAAGCTAAGAAAATCCTGATGGCTTCAATTCTTGCGACTAGAGCATTATGTTTCATCATAGTCGATTCCTTCCTGTTGATTGTAACCTTTTGCCACCAGCCTTGCTTTATTCCGGATAACAACTCCTTGCTCGTCCTTTTTGTTCTTAAACACCCATTTAGTCCCTATGATTGTTTTCCCAGCTGGTCTAGGTACTAGATTCCAGACTTTTAACCTCTCAAACTGATTGATTTCCTCCTGCATTGCGATTATCCAGTCAGGGTCGACAAGTGCTTCAGCTACTTTGCTGGGCTCCTTTTGACTGAGAAAGCATGAGTAGAGGCTTTCATTTATTGTTGATGCTCGAGTGGTTACACCAGTTGAGGGGTCCCCAATTATTTGTGAATTTGGGTGTGCTCGGGTCCACTTTCTTGTACTCGATTGGGATGATCCAGCTGCATTTGTATCGTGTATTGCTTCTTCACTCTGATTGGATGTTCCGTTTCTTCTCCAGGTTGAGGTATTACTGACTCTCCTGAAGAGATTTCTATTGTTGAACCCGACGGCTGAGGAGTTTCAGTGGCTGAGCTAGAGATAATCTAAGTATCGGTAGGAGATTCACTGTTGTCATAAAGGTGAAGGTTTTCTATTGTTGGAGGGGAATTGTCATTGCTAGTCTCTGCATGATTATTATTTTCTGGTGCGATAGAGGTTGTTGGAGCAGTGGGTGGCGTCGGCTTAGAAAAGAGATCCTCGAGTAAGAATCGAGTTCCATGTCGCTCAAAGTGTTTGATTTTGAAGTTTTCCCCCACTGAGGATGTGCTCGGTTGATCCTTTGTCAATTCTCGTAGAAGTGCTGGTTCTGGACTAATTTGTACAGAAACTACTCGGTCTACTTCATCAAACGTTACGTTAATGCTTTCCATCACAGACCTTTTCTCCTTGAGATATACTCGATAGGCTTTTGAAGTTGTTGAGTATCCCACTAATATCCCTTCAAATGCTTTTGGGTCGAGTTTGCCTCTATATTCACGATCGTTTGCTACATAGCACTTGCATCCAAAGACTCTGAGGAAAGAGACATCTGGCACTCTTCGGTTTATCAACTCGTAGGGAGTCCTATTAAACCTCTTGTGAAGGGGGCCACGATTTTGAGTGAAGCACGCCGTGTTCGTTGCTTCGGCCCACAAGAAGTGTGGTAATCCAGAATGAATGAGGAGTGTGCGAGTTGCTGTGGGTTGTGGAGGTGTGGGGTTGATTCGTGACGAAGTGCCTTCAGAGGCAGGTGCTTTCTCGGTATCTCTTCGGGATGCGTCGTGTGCTTGGAGTACTCTCTCCGTAATTTTGTCTTCCATAGACTGTACAGCGGCAGAGAGAGCAGTCTGGAACTGCTCGTTCGTCACGAAGGGTGCGGACGCCTCCTGAGATGGACCAGGACGACTGACGTCGCCTGTTATCAACCCTTGAGTAGACACCGACTCTGTGGGTTGGCTCACAGTCACTTGAGGTTGTGACTGTATGAGACTTCCACCCAATCCTCGAGTCGAATCTTCAGAATTCGTCTCTATGGGTGTTAAGGCAGGCTCAGGTTGCGCCTCCGAACCAGACACCACGTTGGTTGGTTGCGGCTCAAGATTGAGCGAAGAAGTGCCGGCAACACTTGTCGTTGTGGTCGGCGTAGTATCTGGTGCGTTGGTGACGGCCGGGAAGAGGGACTCCAGTTGAATACTAAGTCGTCTAGGAGTCCGTCTTATCAGGCTAATCTCCTCATCTGACTCCGTGTCAGATGGTGTAGCTGTGTGAGGAGTGGGATCACGTTCAACATCCCCTAGATCCTGATCCGTCACTAGTGGAAGCGAGCTCTGCCCAATTTCTGTCTCGAGCTGTGCTTCTTGTTGAAGAACCTCCTCAATGGTTTCTTCGAGCACGCCTACATGTACGGGCACTTCCACTTGAAGCATTTCTGTTGGAGCCTC
The DNA here is from genome assembly GCA_027422505.1 of Craterostigma plantagineum. Lineage (NCBI taxonomy): Eukaryota > Viridiplantae > Streptophyta > Magnoliopsida > Lamiales > Linderniaceae > Craterostigma > Craterostigma plantagineum. Next base: position 17,108,898 of record JAPQWV010000017.1, on the reverse strand, counting down.
TTGTTCTAACTCAGCGGCCACAACATCTATCAAGGTGGCATCGTCTTGAGTTGGAGGCTCCTGCTCGAGCTCCAGAGCCACTTCATCAATCAACATGGCCTCTGGGCTTTGGTGTTGTTGCGGTTGGGGAGGGCTCATGTGTACATCTGCCGGGGGCCCACTAATAATGTCCCGGCAGTATCTCTGATATTCAGCTCCTGCGGGGTCAGCGAGCCGAAGAAGGTTGAGAGATATGGCCATTGAAGGCTGTGTAAGGTCCACCAGCCTTGGGTTGTGGAAGAATTTGAGCCGGGGCGGCTGATAGTTTCCTCCCGGTGGCAGGCGAGGAATGTTCTGCGCGTACATCTCCATGTGTTGGCGGATAATGACGGAGAACCATCTCGCGTACGGCACGTTCTTGGACCGGTTGTTCTCCTTTTGTCTGATCTGTTCTGCAAGGTCGTTCCAGATCAGCTGGGCGAAATCCTAATTTCGCGAGAACACGACTCCGTGAAAAATCCGGAGGATGTGGCCGTTGCCCTTGTCGAAGCCGGCGTGCTTCGGAGATAGACACTTGTTCACGATCCCGAACAGTGTCTTCCATGGGTGAGGGATACCGTTGCTCTGAACCTGAGCGAGCTTGGTGCGCGGCGGACGGTAACCCATTTGAAGGAAATCAGCCACCAGTTCTTCATCTGATGGGAGGGGGTCGTAGTTTTGGCTGTGAGGGAGGTCGAGTAGAGCTCTGAACTCGTTCTTGCCCATGCAGATGTGCCTCGTCCCTACAACCGTCGTGAAATGGTATCCCCCATCCAAGATGATGCTCTTGATCATCCCCCAAAACTGCTGGAGGTAGACCATCGGCACTGATGCCGTCACGGTAAGTGCATGCCATAGTGGATGGCCTTGTAGGATTGACACGGTAATGTCGTCTGGACATCGGAAGGTGGCCAGGTCCAATTGGAAGTTCGTGTCGTGGACATTGAGGTATAAGGATTTCTCTTATATGTGATTATATGTTGGATAGCGATCCATCTGAAAAAAAAATAAGAAATATAACAAATCATTAGTTCATAATTTTTGATATTAGTCGAAAATGAGTTAAGTTCATCAAACTATAATATTGTTTCAAGTCATGACATGCTTTGATGAATTTTGAATTGAAATCGTATGATATGCATATAGGATTCTTGTTTTAGGAAAAACGTAACGGCATGATTGTAATTTCGAATTAAACATGTAATGCGTGAAAAGGAGTTCGAAATTTTTCTAAGTGTTGAATCGTGAAAAAGGACATTGTTCATGCCTAGAAATTTTTCGCTCGAAAATTCTAGTGTCAAATTGATTTCCTTATGCATTGATTTCAAGTGCAATAACTCCGTTTAATTTTGTGATCGAGAAAATTCTATTCGCTAATGTTCGCTACAGTGTAAAGGACTTAGTAAAAAACTTCTAAATGTTGAAATTGAAATCGTGAGACTGTAGCCGATCAATTTTACGATCGAGAAAAATTCCGCGTAAATTTACGATCGAGAAATTATATCTCAGGTAAATTTACTATCAAGAAATTTTCCTCAATTGAATAAAATTTTTCGATTTGAAATTTGTCGAGCAAAATGTGATTTTCGATCCTAAGTAAAAAATTTCGCTGCAATATTTTTCGATCGAGAAATTAGTCAACGAAAGACTGAGTCAACCGTCGAGAAATTTACCGATCAATTAGGTCCTAAGCGGCGAATTTTACGATCGAAAAATTAAGTGTTGAAAAATTAATTTTTCGCTGCTGAATTTTTGCGACCAAATTGAGATTAAATCGAAAATTCTATTTTGCGATAGTAAGTTTTACGCTCGATAAAATTTGCATCTAAATTGTCTAATCAGTGCGTAAGTTTTTCGCTCACAAAAAAATCCTAATTAGATTTCTCGATGTTAAGTAATTTTTTTCGGTCAAAATCTTCTATCTTAGCGACTAAATCAGAATTTTACCGACCGAAAAAACTAATTCGACACAAACAGTATCTCAATTAAATCGGAGTTAAATTAAGACTGTTTGCGATCGACAAAGTTCTTCGATGGCTTTAAACATTCAAATACGCAGTTTCATCAAAACTCAAATTACAGTCGAAGATGCAGATTTTCCGATGATTCATTCTACCAGATTCATAGAGAATATCGAAACTATCTTAAGTGCAGGCATTAAACTCATATAAAGTTCAAAATCAAGCCTAAAACACTATGAAATAGTATACGATTTCTCAGTTTTGAAGAACAGTCGAGAAACTAATATAAATCATGCGAAAAACTACAAAATGCAGATGCTAACGAAGTTAAATCACACGCAAATGGCAACAGATTCTCATTTCTACCTTAAGCAGACAATTTCGTGTTGAAAATCGAAATGTTTTTGAGAAATTTGAACTGTCTGTGAAAGTTTTACGCGAGAGAAATTTTTGCGATTTAGGGTTGCGTGAGAAAAAGTTTTTCGACTGACATAAAAGTGAACTTTTATTTACTCACTGTAAGTCGATGATGGGTTTACGATTTGACATTTTGCGATCCAATGAAACAGGCCCATTACTATTTGCGCTCGAGCAATTTTCGATTCGAAAATTGCTCTTCAACTCAATTTTCTCGATCGCAAATTATCGCGGATAATCAAAATCGTTCCCAACACTGTTAACGATCGAGAAACTTATGATCGCGAATTAATTCTTATATCCAGTTTCTCGATGGTAAGTGTTTCTAAAATTTGTAGATTGATCCCTATTCAAATAAGATCACATTTGTAAAGCTCCCCCTCAGAATTAAAATAAATGCAATTAACTCCCTGGATCTTCTGTGTAGTAACGTCTACCTCCCCTGGTAGAATAAAAAATATGTACCACTTAGAGATAAGCGTTAGTAATAATGGAGTTAATCAACAATTATTTTTGGCAATTTTATCTTTGAAATATTTGGTCTTGTGTCTAGCTCCTCTCTTTGTAGTGTCGACGTCTCGCTCCTTAATTTTGAAAGATCTGAAATACTCAGAGAAAAAACGTCAAAAATATTTGGAGCTAATCTACAAGTCTTATACTTGCTAGCCCTCAAATGATGCACAAGAATTGACTAATTATGCAAGCATATGAAATCAATTCAAGTCACGAACACACAAATTTACCAAGTAAGCATGTATACATGGTCCCCGAAAACATGTATTCTAAAATATTGTGTGAGGGTAGAAGCAATAAAAAAATTATCGCATTTAAACAATTCAGCACCAATGCAATCTAAAATTGCATTTTAGAATGTGCGATACACTAAAGAAATTCGCATTTATTCAATTCAACGCACATGAAACATAACATTTCATGTCAAAATGTGCGAATTTTATTATTTATTGTTTATTTATTATTATATATATGTGTATATATATATATATATATTATTTTTTTTATTTAGTTATTTTTTTAATATGGGGTCAGATTATTTTGCTTCGATCAATCGTCACGCCTAAAATTTTTACGAGACATTTGAATGAAGAAAATGCCGTCAAGTCATGTCGTCAAACTAAAGTCCTAAGTTCATAGACTGGTCCATTTCGACAACTCTCACTTTCGCTCTTGCTCTCAATTATGGCTATATCTTTTATGTTTTTATCACTCAAGTCAACACAAGCAATTTTAAGTCAATTTACGTGTGATCGAGGCATTTTCAATCATTTCACCTAAGCGAGAGACCGTCTATGTGGAATCAAAGGGCTGTAAGGGTTATAATTTTGCTAGGACTTAGAACGGAACGAATTTAAAGGAAAGTGAGCTTATCTCTTCATCGTCTTCCAATTCTACGTCCGTCTCTTTTTTTTTCGGCGTCTTTCTTCTTTTCAATCTTTTCTCCCTCTTTTTCTTTTAAGAACTATCCCTTTTTTTATGTTATGCTCAAGATGAAGCTCCGCTTCTCCATGAGGCTCTAGGAGATTATCGTAGGCGAAGTTCTTCTTGTTGGTTCTCGGGCCGATACTGAGCTCCTCTTCTCTTAATCCCTATTGAGGTTTCAGAGATTATCAATTTGGAGAAGTTCTCGGTTATGGAATTCGTACACGAGGCTGCACTCCTCTTCTCGTTTCCCGATATAAGACCGGATTATCGTTGGAGAAGTTCACTTCGTGGTGCTCCTCTTCCAGCCGTTCTGACGAGCGTACGAGATTATCGTTTGAGAAGTTCACAACAAGAACCATGCCACTTTCTACAAGGTAGTCGGAAGGCCGGTTCCTTTGGTCTGTTTGTTGCGCGTTGAGCAATGCCTTCTTTTGTCATCATCTTACTTTTTTTTCGTTATCTCCCCCTCCTTTTCTCGTTGGAACAACCATTCAAAGAGTATAGAGTTCGGTTGAAGGCTGGGAATGGGTTTCAAATGAAGAAAAGGACATCGGAGAAGGCTCAAAGTGGATGACTAAGGGCTAACGTGGGGAATTATATAAGGCCGTATGAGGAATATCCTAAACTCCCTTATCATTTTCCTGACGATCTAACGCAAGATGAGTATGAAGCCAAGTATCACTAGTTAAGACAAGCAATTGATGTGTGACTCACTCGAGAAGTAGATCCAAAGAAAGAAAAATATAACAAGGCTTGAATCCTCACATTTATAGTGGCTTTGTGTCTAGTGGAGCAACCTAATGACCTTTAGACACAAGAATGTGACTTAGATTGACAAAATTAGGCAATGAAATCAATTGCATGTCGAGGTAAAATTCTAAGTGACTTTAGATCAAAGCATCCTAAAGGATTTTGTACCCCTTTATATTATATATAGATATATATATATATATATATATATATATATTATTTTTATATTATTTTTATCACGCAAGATAAGGATAAATAAGCATAGAAAACACATAGAATAGAGCATGTGATAGCACAGAAGATCAGGTAATGCACATATTACGGAAGATTCAACATGCCTAATTTTCCGACAAGGAATTGAAATCGTTTCTCATCCAAGGCCTTGGTGAAAATTTCGGCTAGTTGAAACTCTGTGTTCACAAAGTACATCTCTATCGTGCCTTTTTCTACGTGATCTTTGATAAAATGATATCTAATGTCTATGTGTTTTGTGCGTGAATGATGAACAGGATTGCAAGTAATGGCGATCTCTGACTATCACTATATATGGGTATATTATTTAGATTGTACCCATAGTCGCGAAGCTGTGTCCGTATCCACAGCATCTGTGAGCAACAGCTTGCGGCAGCTACATATTCTGCTTCGGCCGTCGAAGTAGACACACTGTTCTGCTTTTTGGATGACCAGCAAACCAGCTTTTCGCCTAAAAATTGAGCGCCACCGGACGTGCTTTTCCTGTCCATTCGGCAACCTGCATAGCCAGAGTCAGTGTAGCCGATAAGTTTAAAATCCGTACCCTTTGGATACCATAGGCCAAGGGTAGAAGTGCCCTTTAGGTAGCGTAAAATTCTTTTGATCGCGAGCATATTGGATTCTTCGGGATCGGCTTGAAAACGGCACACAAGCACGTGGCAAACATGATGTCCGGCCTGCTCGAAGTAAGGTAAAGAAGAGATCCAATGATACTGCGATACAGTGTGATGTCGACCAATTTACCAGAGGGATCGGAATCCAACTTACAACTTGGTGGCATAGGAGTGCTGAAAGGCTTGCTCTGGTCTTGATGAAACTTCTTCAGAATATCCTTGATGTATTTTGTCTGACTGATGAAAATTCCATCATTGAGCTGCCTGACTTGAAGGCCTAAGAAAAATTGCATCTCTCCCATGTGACTCATCTCGAATTTGCTCTTCATGAGATCTCCAAACTTCTTGCAGAGCCGAGGATTTGTTGATCCGAAGATGATGTCGTCGACGTATACTTGGACGACCATCAGATCTTTGTCATGCCATATAATGAAGAGGGTTGTGTCTATCGTTCCTCGTATGAATCCAGACTTCACGAGGAAATCACTCAAGACATCGTACCAAGCACGTGGGGCTTGTTTTAGTCCATAGAGAGCTTTGTCCAAGCGCTAGACATGATCGGGATGTTCTTGATCAACGAAACCTTCCGGCTGAGCGACGTAGACTTCTTCGTTTGACATGCCGTTGAGAAAGGTGGTTTTAACATCCATCTGATAGACTTTGAAGTCTTTGTGAGCCGCATAAGCCAGCAGGAGGCGGATAGCTTCAATACGAGCAACAGGAGCATAAGTCTCGTCGTAGTCGATGCCTTCCTGTTGATTGTATCCCTTAGCAACTAGCCTTGCTTTGTTCCGGATCACTTCACCATCTTCATTTTTCTTATTCTTGAAAACCCATTTAGTTCCGACCACTGTTTTCCCATGTGGACGGGGTACCAAGGTCCACACTTGAAGACGTTCGAATTGATTGATTTCCTCTTGCATTATAATTGTCCAATCCGGGTCTCGAAGTGCGTCTACTACTTTGGTAGGCTCGTTTGGCTCAGGAAGCAACTGAAAAGACTGTGTTGACGACGTGTCCTCACACCAACCGCAGGATCGCCAATTATCTGATCAACCGAGTGGCCTCTCGTCCACTTGCGCTCATGAGGCAAGGCTGATGTCGATGCGTCAGCCATCTGTGGATCTAGATTGCCTATAGTCTCCGATTGATCATTTGTCTGACGAAGTTCCAATACTGCACTTGGATTGATCGTCTCTGATGATACTTCCTCGATGACCACTATAGGTTCTTCGGTGTTCTGTGGTAATTCTGAACTTGGTACGTCGGTCTCGTTCGGTAGATAATCCATTGTTGGTGTAGGCGTGTATGACCGATATACCGGTTCGAAGAGAGAATCCAAGTCCTCTATTGCAAGTCTCGTTGCTTCGTCTGACACTGATCCTGAAGTTGTTGCCATCTTCTGTTGGTTTTGTGCCAACACACCAGTGATTACGGGTTCTGAAATGTTGTCGTCAGAAGCCAACGTGTTGAGAACGGGTCCTGAACTGATTTGAGCAGGAACCATTTCTGCCACTTCGTGGAAAGTGACATTATAGCTTTCCTTAATAGTTCGGTTGGACTTGATGTATACTCGTTACGCTTTTGGTGTTGAAGAATACCCGACAAATGTAGCTTCGAATGCTTTAGGGTCGAACTTTGCACGTTGCTCTCGGTCGTTCGCCACAAAGCACTTGCACCCGAAGACTTTAAGGAAAGAGATGTTGGGCACTCTATTATTCACAATCTCGTACGGAGTCTTGTTGAACCGTTTGTGAACCACCGTCCTGTTTTGAGTAAAACAAGCGGTGTTGACTGCTTCAGCCCATAGAAAGTGTGGGTCCCGATTGGATCAGCATTGTACGAGCGGCTTCCACTAGTGTTCGATTTTTCCTTTCAACAACCCCATTTTGTTGAGGTGTTTTGGCGGCTGAAAATTGTTGACTTTGTAGAATACTATTTGTAATTGTGCTTGATTTCATTAGTTGTCCTTGTAATTAGGGGCGTTTTGTATAGTAGCCCTTTTAGTAACTGATGAAGATGTTCGTGATCTACGCAAGCAACTGGAAATGCTCACTAAGATGGTCTCAAAGAAGATCAGGAAAAAATCCTCATCCTCCTCCAATCGCCAAAGAATCTTTAGCGGCACCAAAAAGACCACTCCTACGGAGGAAGCTAAGCCGATAAAGAAAGAGGTGGACTCAGCACCTCCAAAGTCTGTGAAGTGCTTTCGGTGTGGAAAGTCAGGCCACTTTGCCAAGAAATGCCAAGCCCCACGCGTGAAGGACTCTGGGTATTACGACCGTAAGGCCAGAATGACCCGCAAAATGGAAAGTGGGAAAGTTCTTCTCACCGAAGAAGCTGAATGGGTGAACGACACTTCAGAAGACGAGGAGCCTAAGGATGAAGATTGCTGTATGGCAAGGCTGATCGAACATGATGAGGACGAAGAGATGGTCAACACCGGTGAGAATGCAGCTAAGACTCCTACCAACGCCGAGGCTGAGGTACGAATTTCACAACTCGATGATGTGTTTAATCACCGGCACGCCATTAAGAAACCCACCGTAGACGCTAAGGATTATGATGAACTTAAGCTAAAATTTGAAAACAACTATGCCTTACTTAGTTTAAAAGTAGAAGAGCTCGCCTGTGCAAACGAACCTCTAATGGCCTCTGAAGCGTTAGTCAAACGTCTACAAAGCAAGAATAAACAAAGTGAGACTAGGGTTAAGGAAACCACACTAGCCATTAGTTCATGCGAAACATCTCGTCTTCTGACGGCATTCCAATACGAACTGCTTACAAAGGAAAGAGTTAGGCTGTACCGAAAGGTGAAAGAACTTGAAGAGCAACTTCACCTTAGAAACGAAAACGCACGCATCTTATGCCTATTGAACCAACCAGTTGAAACAGAATTCTACAACGCCCGGGGGGGAATCGGCCTGGCCAGCAATTGCAAACCAACACCGCTAACAGTTAAAAGGTATAACATGTGTAACACTACGTTCCTGCAAACAAGAAATGGTGCTCCCTCGCAACTTAGGCCATTTGTGAGATCATCCTCCGCTGTCATCTCGGAAGAAAAAAGAGTACAGAACATTCATTGGGCAGAAATCGCGTATGACTACACAGAATTGAATGATAGTGATAAGACTAAGATACCTTCACTCTCGGAGGATGTCGAAACTCTACTCTCAACCAAAGAACAGGAAGTTGCTTTCCAAGAAGCGCTATCTTGCACCTACATCCCAAAGAAACTTCTGCTCATAGCAGAACTAGAACGAACACTAGGATTAGAACGGAAGGCCTTCACAAAGGAGCGAGATGAACTACTTAGCAAAATCTTTACACTAGAACAATTTCACAATACGAACAATCTCTCTACATCGAGTCAAGTACCCGATTCTCAAATATGTAAATGTAAGAGGACGGCGAAGATGACTCCTGAAGCTGAAACTTGTTCAAACACTAACTCTCGTATTCCATGGATACAGGGAATGTGAGTTCGACGTCTCTGGAAGGGTGTTCATTTGAAATAGAGGAGAACCCGCTCTTCGATGACAATAAGAAAAGACCATCCTATATTCGTCTTTCCAATCCGTGTCCTGAATCCCAACATCTTAAGGACGTAGACAATTATGTTGCCAAAACTTATCTTTCCTTTGCCAAACTAATGTCTATGTGTTGCTGCAATGACTTTATTCTTCCACGCTTTCATGAATATGAGGCACACGAACACGCAACACTCCGACCAAAAAGGCAAACCTCCTCTACGACGCCCTTGCATTCTCCCAGTTCATCTACGCCCACGGTTAAGCGAAAACGCCATCCAACGCTGAATACAAAGTCACCTACTGCTCGCAAGCAAAAGACGGCTAAAACCGAAGGACGACAACAACAACCAAAACCCTCACGCCAATTCATGAATAAGACAACGTATATGCAAGCGCAAGTTAGGCAAATATGGGTTAGAAAAACCGTAATCCCGCCTCATCAAACAAATCACAAAGGGAAAGCTAAATTAGATCCAACACAACCTGATTTAGACCCCACATTTCCCGTTAAGCGCATGAAAATTTTACTTGTATCACAAGAAGGTCCCGTCCGTAAACGGGGACCCAACGTTTACTGATGATTGCAGGTCTGTCATGTGTGGTATCTAGACTCGAGTTGCTCCACACACATGACGGGGAACAAGGAGCTGTTGAGCAACTTCTCCGAGCGCTATCTCGGAAGGGTCTCCTTCGGAAACAGTCAAATGGCGCCAATTCTCGAAACTGGTGATCTCGTCCATGACAAACTGACGATTAAGGGCATCTCTTACGTCGAGGGTTTGAGCTACAATCTTTTCAGCATTGGCCGTTTCTGCGACAAAGGATATAAGGTTCACTTCGAATCTGACATCTGCAACACGCACGTCTCACCCCTACGTACTCAATCTTACGACCTCTCGACCAATTTGCCTTCTCTCTCGTGCTGCACCCAAGTTGAACGATCTATGGCACCGGCGTCTTTCACACCTCAATTTCAAGACTATCAACAAACTGCGTGAGAATAAACTCTTCAACGGTCTACCCCAACTGTCATATCATAAGGAACACCTCTGCTCTGCCTGTGAATTGGGGAAGATGAAGCGATCGTCTCATATCTCCAAGGAAACACCGTCCTCTAAGCTCATCCTTGAGCTCTTACACATGGATCTATGTGGCCCAATGCCTACGGCTACACTCGGAGGAAGACGGTATATTCTTGTGATTGTCGACGACTTCTCACGCTATACGTGGACGAAACTCGTTCGCACAAAGGATGAAGTTCCTGATTTAATCATCGAGTTTGTTGTTACGTCCGAAACTCTTCATCAACAGAAGGTTCGGATTATCAGAACTGACAACGGAACTGAGTTTAAGAACCAGAAGCTCAGTGATTTCTATGCCACTCAGGGCATCACCCAGCAGTTCTCAGCTGTGAAGACACCGGAACAGAATGGTGTCGTTGAGAGTAAGAATAGGACACTAGTTGAAGCAGCTAGGACTCTCCTCATCCAATCCGGACTTCCTCACTCTCTTTGGGGAGAAGCTATTCAAACGGCTTGTTACACGCAGAACCGGGGTTCCATCCACAAGAGATTCAACCGCACCCCATACGAGATGCTGAATAACCGTCGTATCCCAGATATATCTTATCTAAGGGTCTTCGGTTGCCGATGTTTCGTGGCCAATGATCGCCAACATCTTGGAAAGCTAGATCCAAAAGCACTTGAAGGCATCTTTGTTGGATATTCGCTGAACTCAAAGGCATAAAGAGTCTATCTTAGGGAGAAACGATCAGTAATAGAGAGCACAAATGTCATCTTTGACGAAAACGAAGGCGACCTCATGGCTTCTGCTCACATCAGTCCAGAACCAGGTCTTCTACAGTCGTTGACTAAAGGTCAACTTTCAACGACGGGAACCTCCTCATGTGAGGGCAATTCTAGTGACCTGGATCTCGATCTGCTGTTCGAGTACTTCTATCCAGTCCCCAAGACTCCCGTCGCCACCACTCAAACTACCGCTGCACCCACCACACCTACATCACCAGCTATCGGCGATGATGTCGTCCCGCCAAACTTGGATGATCTCAATCTCAACGAAGACGACATCTTACCCAACCCTGGGAACATTGCTGATGTTGATGCTAAACCTTCTCAATCTACTACAATTGAGATCTCTTCTTCGGACACCGGACCCCAATCTAATGAACCTCCAATCGATACAAATGCGTCTAGCTCCTCACAGACCAATGTACCACTTTGGGCTCGCTCTCATCCTACGGATCAGATTATTGGGGATCCCATATCCGGTGTTTCGACGCGTTCAGCTACAATGAATGAAAGTATGTTCGCTTGCTATCTCAGTCAAGCCGAACCATCACGAGTAGCTGAAGCTCTCAACGATTTGATTGGCCGATTGCAATGCAGGAGGAAATAAATCAGTTTGAACGTTTACAAGTTTGGGAACTGGTACCACGCCCTCACAACAGATCCATTATCGGCACGAAGTGGATCTTCAAGAACAAAAAGGATGAAGACGGTGTTTTCATTCGCAATAAAGCAAGACTTGTGGCTAAGGGGTACAACCAACAAGAAGGCATCGACTACGATGAAACTTTCGCCCCTGTTGCCAGGATCGAAGCAATTCGAATTTTTCTTGCCTTTGCTGCTCACAAGAATTTTAAAGTCTACCAAATGAACGTGAAGACTGCATTTCTGAATGGCTCAAAGAATAAGTGTACGAGGATTCTTGAACGAAGAGTTTCCTCATCACGTATATAGACTCTACAAGGCCCTCTACGGACTAAACAGGCTCCCCGAACTTGGTATGACGTCCTTTCAGACATCCTTGTTCAGTTTGGATTCAAGAAAGGATCTCTGGACACAACTCTCTTCACCAAGCGGAGTGGGCCGGACATCGTGATTGTACAGATTTATGTTGATGACATCATTTTTGGATCGACTAAACCACAACTGTGTGAAGACTTCGCAGAATTGATGAAAGAGAAGTTCGAAATGAGTATGATGGGCGAGCTGAATTTCTTTCTTGGTCTTCAAGTAAAGCAACTCCCCGACGGAATCTTCATCAACCAGTCCAAATACATCCATGACATCCTCAAGAAATATGGAATGAAGGATGCTAAGACTGCTGCTACACCTATGTCACCCTCTGGCCGACCCGACGCGGACTCATCTGGTGCTCCCGTTGACCAAACCGTCTATCGTGGGATAATAGGCTCTCTTCTGTACCTCACTGCTAGTCGACCGGATATCGTTCTCTCGACAGGAATCTGCGTTCGTTTTCAGGCTACACCTAAGGAATCCCACCTCACTGCTGTCAAAAGGATTCTCCGCTATCTCAAAGGAACACCCAATCTGGGTTTGTGGTACCCACTCGATCGGACTTCAAACTGGTTGGATTCTCTGACTCGGATTACGCAGGATGCAAGATGGATCGAAAAAGCACCTCTGGAGCTGCACACTTCTTGGGCGGTAAACTCGTGAGTTGGTCTTCTCGAAAACAAAACTGTGTCTCAACTTCGTCGACGGAGGCAGAATATGTCGCCGCCGCTAGTTGTTGCTCACAGCTTTTGTGGATGAGAACTCAACTACGAGATTTTAGTTTTCATGTTGATAAAATTCCCATTTATTTTGACTCGAAGAGTGCGATTGTGATGACGAGTAATCCGGTACATCACTCAAGGACGAAACACATAGATATTCGTCACCACTCATCAAAGAACATGTTGAACAAGGGACGATTGAATTGCACTACGTCACTACCGAAGATCAACTAGCCGACATTTTCACAAAACCGTTGAATGTCAAACGATTCCAACACCTTGTGACTATGTTGGGCATGTTGAATATTCAGTTGTGATCAATCGACCGTACATGAACTTTGATAAAGTGTACATATGTCTTTTCACTTCACTTCATTCTCTATGTGTCTTCTGAATTATGTCTCTTAAGGGGGAGTTTTCGATTAAGGGGGAGTTTTTGATTTTGCCTATTTAAAAAAAATAAATAAAGTAATTAAAAAAAATTTGGCCAAACGGAGTCAAAATTGGACCAATTGAATTTTGGGTTGAAATTTTAATTTTTGGTCAAAGTGGGTCAAAATTGGACCAATTGAACTCCAATTGGGCCAAATTTTGACCAAGCCCGCGAAATTCGGCCCAGGATCCAATTTTGAACAAACCCGCGAATTTCAGCCCATTTTACTCAAATCTCGCATGAACAGTCTCAAAACCCCAAAACCCTTAACCATTTTCACAATCTTACAAATTCTCGAGAAAAATTCAAAAATTTCGCACCCCCTCTTTCAAAAATTTTTCTCAACCCCTCGCATCGTCCTCTTCTTCAATCTGCTCTGAAAATCCGTTTCCTGTTTACTCCATTGTTGCAAATCAGCTTTTCGAAATGACCAGCAAAAATCAAGATACACTTGAAGCACTCGAGGCTGCATCAATCCAAAGGGACATTGCTCGCATCGAGCTCAATACGCTAACCTCTGTTCCACCGATCGAGCAGGTCTTCCCAACAAGTCGATGGGCTGCCTTGATACCAAAAAACCATATGGTGGACTTGGACAACTTCAGATGCGACGCCCCCATCATCATAGAAATCCTCAAAGTGCATCCCCTCCGACATGCCCTCACTAATGGCGAACCAGAAGCGCTAGTCTATCTCCAACAGTTCTGGCACACATGGCAGATCGCTGGACCACACTACCTCGCCAAAACAATGTCCGCAGAAATCGATCAAGAAACAGTAATCCTCCAACTTCCTGTCTACTCACCCTACGATCCACTACCGACGCACGAACAACTTATTGAAGACATCGACAGATTGGGCTAATCAACCAGAAACCAAGAAGAAGCAGGGCCCACTTGTCCTCAGTGAAGTTACCACACGGAATCTACCTCAACCCTGGCGAACACTGTACCTACTGCTGAACAAATGCATGTCAGGAAAGCATGCTGGTCAAGACCGCGGGAACCACCAAATCCTCACCATCCTAACCGGCATCGCACACAACCGCAAGTACAACTACGCCGAGATCATCTGGATGGATCTCGTCTCCATGGTCCAACGTCTCGACTGGGAAATCATCAAACACTTCCGCATTTTCTCCACTAGCATCCGCATCCGCCCGGCGAGTGAGCACTTCATCATTTCCGTTGTCATGAAGTTCGCCAAGAAAAATACTCCGGCAAAAGATCGAGATGCCATGATCATCCCAGACGAAGTCCTCGCATATGCCGACCCAACAAACCCACATGTTCAAGACTATCGCGCCTCCACAGCCTCATTCCGCGAGAGTCCCCGTCCACTATCCATTGTCCCTACGGAGCAGACCAACCCTGCTGCTCCTAACCCCGGGATTAGCCAAAACCCCACCCCCACTACTAAAAAGTCGTCGAGTCGCGCCGCATCCTCTTCCACCCGCGTACCGAAAAAACGATCGCGTGAGGATGACGTAAGCTGCCCCACGGAGCGTCGATCGAAACAAAACACGATCGACCTCCTCAGTCACATACAAGCCGATCCTAACCCGTAGGTACAGGAGGTGATGTGTTCACCTCCCGAGTAGAAGATGTGTCATTTGGCTCAACCACGCAAACGACCCCACCAATCCACTTATCTTCCTCTCTACAGGAAGATATTTCATCCCACGAGGAGCCACGTATACCATCGACATCCCACTTGGAGATAGTCGATGTTGAAACAAGCAGTCCTTCGCCTCAGACTGCATCCTCTTCAATCACATCGAGTCTAGTGCCCTCACTCCCAATAATTTCATACATATCTAGGACACATACACCTTTTACTGCACTACAGAGTCTTCGTGATTCTGTCAGAACGCTCGGTGATGTCTCTGTGACTGAGAGCAGAAGACCTAGCACGGCCAACATAACAACAACCGTGAGCCTAGGCCATCATTCGTTTGAGTATGTCTCATCGATGATGCCAACGGGAAGTCTTAGTGACCCCGTCTTTTCCCGTCCTGTGCAAACGGGCGGCCGATCGGCCATCTTCTCCGATTCGGCGATAGTTGGATTTCTTCGTGATTCCAACTTGTTAAACTTACCCCAATTCATCACCGAGACCGCGCTAGAGACTCATCTTCAAGAGTTGGCAAAGACTCTTGAGACGTCCATCCTCGACAAAGTCTATGCGCGTCTCGATGCGTCCACCATCGACAAAGGGAAAGGTGTGGCCCCGGAGACGCCACCACCAACGCAAAATGTGGACGCAGAAGCTGTTCTCTCCTCCATTTCCGCAAAGGAGCTCTTCTACATCCTACGAGAAAGATTCGAGTCAATGGCGGAACTCGACGAGGAGGAACAGCAAATGAAGAAAATAATGACTCAACCCATGACTTGCCGCAGTCAAGGCGAGTCTAGCGGGATCAGGCGTGACGATCAAGACGATGATCAAGATCGCCGCGAGGGGGAGAATAGGCAGCAAGCCTCACAAACTCAAGGACCCGTACAATCGACGCCGCCTTCCTCCTCTGCACCTGAAACGACGCCCGCAACAGAAACCTCACACCCTACTAGCCAAAAAGCCCACCCTATTAACCCCGAGTCACTAGCCAAATCACCCTCACCACCACCTACTACCGTCTCCGAACCTCTAACTGTAGTCGGCGTTAGAGACCACCACCACACATTCTCCACCCACCATCTCAGAACCTCTAACTGTCACATCGACGTTAGAGGCCACCACCACATCTCCACCACCCGACACCCAAATCATCCTCGCCAAAACCATCACCACAACCGAGCCACCAGAATCTCCACCACAACCATCCCCACAATCCACAAACTCCTCCGACGCAACACCCTCGCCACCACACAGCCATACCGCTCTCAATACCGATTCCAACGTGGCTTCCGAGGACGTCACTGCGCACAGAACGGGATCGAGGCCTACATCTTTAATGATGAATGGCTGTACACACCCGCCGATGCAGTAGCAGCCAGGAAGTTAGTGGAAAATGCTCGACGTCTGCTAAAAGAAGCTTCACTTACGCTGATCAACACTGCAGACAACGAGAACGGAGAGAACTCGAGAACATCATTCAATTTCAAGCGCAGCACGCTGAGGCTTATGCTGCTTAACCGGATGTGCCCACGGCGAATATACCAGAAGCACCGTGGGAAAACAAAAAGATCACCGCACCATTCCAAGAAGAGATCAGGAAGAGGATCTGGCGGCGCAAGCAGCAGATCATAACGGCCTTCGATGAATACGAGCTGATGAACATCCAAAACAGGAGCGAAGAAAAGAAGAAGCTCTATCGATGGAGCCTTCTTTGCCACAAGTGCACAAAGAGGACGCTGTCCGATGAAGAAAACATCGTTCTGGAAATGAATAGGGCCCCCATCTGCAAAGTCACTGACCTCCACCAAGAGTCGAAAGGACGTGTTCACTATCCAGTGTTCACGGTAATGAGGCAGGATGAGAGCTACAGTGAAGTCAGTGAGGCGGACATCAAGTTTCTGCGCCTGCGTGACCTGTACAGCATGCTGGAATCCATGAAGCAGTTCAGACTCGTCCTCAGAAGTTCTGGACATCTCGTACGGGCTGAACCAGTCACCATGGGCTACGTAGCTCTCAAGCGCCACATGCTCCGACAAGTCAGATTCTTCGCCACCCACGATCTGCAGATGGCGGTGGAGCACAACCTGAAGAAGGTGAACCTAACTCGCCCATCTTTCAAGAACGCGGACGACTACTGAAAAGGTGATGTGATCGACGGAGATGATCCGGCGGTCGCCTACTCGAACTACAAGGGAAAGATGAGGCTGCTGCGCTGCTCCGAAGTGGCAAAGTTCTCAGATGGGACGCTCACCATCATCCAAGACAAACTCATGAGGATTTGCCGCATCCTTTCGGAAGAAGATCCACACTGTCGATCCAAGTTCGCGAAGTTCATCGACACTATAGCTGATCGAATGGTCCTTCGAAGGAATCTCCGCGCCTTCGAGTTCAAGCTAGGACTTCGCAAAACACACACTCGCTAATCCACCATCACAACGCCCAAGTTCCAAGACTCCCAACAATTGACACAAAGGGGGAGATTGTTAGGATATTTATAGATTGTGTCAATAGTTTAAGTCTTGGGTTTAGTAATGTAATTATCCTTTTAGCTTGGGCTTTGGACTAGAATGTAATTAGTTAATATTTAGTGCTTGGGCCTTAATATACCTAGGGTTAATGTGGTATATAAGGTTTTACCCTCACTATTTTTAAAGTTAATCAAAGATCAAAAGGCTTATCCTATTTTTCACACAATACACACACTTGAAGGTGAGAACCTCTCCCTTTTTCATTCCATCAAAGCCTCTTTGATTCCTTGTTCGGTGCAATCGGGACCAACAGGCGACCACGAGTGATGTCGACGAGGGCGGCCCAAAACTGTTGATCAGACACTTCTGAGACTCGTCAGGTGGTGGTGGTGGTGGTGGTGAGGGCGTAAAGAGGATCACATTGGCTTAGGACGTCTCCATGTAGCGCACCATGGTGGAATGGATGGCAGTGGGTGGACGGTGGAGTCTGGTACAAGAGATCCACATCGCCTAAGCATCAAGATTGGATGGCGCGCCCACTGATGGTTGGTTGAACTTTTGTCAACCCTTCTTTGTAGGTCTGGGTTCTGCACGGATTTGTACAGAAGTCATGATGGTTGCTCGCTTCTCTGACATCCCTTCTTGCACGTGGAGCAACCCGTGTAACGTGCATGATGGGGTTGGTTGCTCGCAGTGCATACCGTTCATGAATGTGGAGCAACCCATGTACCATTCATGCCGGGGGTGGTTGCTCACGTCGTGTACCAGTCATGTATGTGGAGCAACCCGGGTACCATACATGCTGGGTGTGTGAAATTGGCATTTGGAAATTCCACTTCGAAAAGTTTGGGGGTGACCTAAACTTTTTCTATAATGTGCCAATACCATCCTAGGTCGATCGTTGGGTATGGTGATCGTTGCCGCGTTTTGGATTTGCCTTAAAAAATTTTACAAAAACGTCGTCTATACCGAAAATTTGGCCCAGAAAAATTTATTTTCGGGAATTTAAAAAGTGTAAAATAGACAAAGTCTCTATCTAATGATATAAAAAATTTTCAACCCAAATTCTTTTTTTTAACCTTATTTAATCCGAAGGGGGGCCAGAAATTTTTTGTGGCCAAAACGTTTAAGTGTATTTTCTAAAGAGTGATTTTGCAAGATTTGAAGCCAAAAAACGGGTTTGGATCCAATTTAAAGGTCGGGGTGCAAATTTCTCGGGGGTGCGAAAAATGATGTGTGAAAATGTGCGAAAAATGTTGTCCCGAGAGACTTCGTTGAGAGAGTGAGTCGCGAAAACTTCGAAGTTCCGGAAAATTTCTCAGTTTGAAAAAATTTCTCAGTTTTAAAAGTTTCTCAGGTTGAAAAATTCGCGGGTTGAGAAAAAGCAGCTTGGTGAGAGAGACCGCGAAAAAATCGTGAAGTGTGAACTGAGAAAGTTTCGCAACTGAAAAGTTTCTCGGATAGAAATTTCTCAGCCTGAGAAAGAAAATTTCTCGGTTTCGAAATTTCTAAACCTGGAAAAAAAATTTCTCGGTTTCGAAATTTCTCAGCCTGAGAAAGAAAGTTTCTCGGTTTCGAAATTTCTCATCCTGTTAAAAAAATTTCTCGGTTTCGAAATTTCTCAACCTGGAAAAAAATTTCTCGGTTTCGAAATTCTCAGCCTGAGAAGAAAGTTTCTCGGTTTCGAAATTTCTCAGCCTGTAAAACAATTTCTCGGTTTCGAAATTTCTCAGCCTGAGAAAGAAAGTTTATCGGTTTCGAAATTTCTCAGCCTGAGAAAGAAAGTTTCTCAGTTTCGAAATTTCTCAGCCTGTGAAAAAAATTTCTCGGCTATGAAATTTCTCGGCCAAGAACAGTGTACTGCTGGATAGGCTGCGCGACTTATACCAGAAAAATCAACTCGTTTTCGCTCAAATCTCACTCAAAATCGACGAAACTTGTTCCAAAACTTCGGAAAGACATTCCTAAACACATAATCAACCTTTGGGATGTCTGAAAACAACAAAACGAAGTCGAAATCGCCCAAAAACTGAAAGTGACGAAAAATATTTTTAAGCAATGTTTCACTCAAATCTTGCTCAAAACACGCAAATCCGGTCGCGTTGAGCTCTGATACCAATTGTTGGTCCGAGTTTCACCCAAACGAACAACTTCGGACGGATTAAACACGCCTAATAGATCGGAATCTAGAACGGGCGTGGGGCTTGGTGGTGTTCTTGAGGAGACTCTCTCACTCTAACATATGTTTATTTTATCTACACATACAAGCACTTGCACTATATGCTAGGGTTTTCCTATTTAAACCACAAGTTGGTATTTAATAGGTGGGCCTCTTGTGAAGGCCCATTACATGAATAACTATGAACTAACCCAACTAGGAACTAGCACCAAAGTTTAATAAAGCAAATCAACAAAGATAATACAATGAAATTGAACACTACAAAATATTTCATAACAATCTCCCCCTTAGTGTTCAATCTTCAGTTCAGCACGGGATATCTTTGTTGGACATATTGGAGATCTCGATTCCTAGCAAACTCCCCCTATTTCAACGGAATTAATTTCGATCAAACTTTAAAGATTGAATCGAAAATAAGTCTCGATCTAATTTTCGAATCAAACGCTACTAACGAATTTCTTCACTTGTGAAGCACATTACATCATCTTCAAACCTTCAAAACAATTAACGAAGATCCTTCAACAACTCGACTGCAATACAAACATTGACGCACACTCACTCGGAAATGACAACCGTCCGCCGATCTTGCAAAGAGGCGAATACACAGTGTGGATAAGCCACTTTCTGAATTTCATCGCTCTAAAGGATTAAGCCGAAAATCTACTGAAGTCCCTTGAAGAGGGACCGACACAGTTCTGGGTCCATGTACCCGGGGACGAAACAGCTACTCCAGCAATTCAGCTTCTAGGCGACTAAAAGAGCCTAGAGAATACTCTCTGGAGGAAAGAGCTCGAGCTAAGGCTGATCTAGTAGCCATGAATACCTTCATGCAGGGCATCCCCAACGATATATACAGACAAATCGACAGCCTTACATCGGCCAAAGGAATGTGGGATGAACTGCATAGGATGACGCAAAGAACGGAAGTTGGCATAAAGGCCAAGAAGGTGAACATTCTCACCGCTTACGACTCATTCAAAGCAAAGCCGGAGGAGAGTCTAAACGAGATCTACCAACGATACCTCACTCTTCTCAATGAGATGAGGAAGATAGAAATAACGAAGACAAACATGGAGACAAACATAAGATTTCTATCTTCTCTGCCCACGGAATGGAAGAAAATATCCACTCAAATACGACAAAACAAAGATCTAGAGGAGTTGGATGTCCATGCCGTGTTCGACAATCTCGCCCAGCATGAGGAGGATATCAACGAGATCACCAAAGAGCAGAAAGGCAAACAAACCGATGACACTGTTGCCTTAGTCTCGGAGAAGAGGAGCACAAGATCAAGAAAGGATAAGATCGTTAGGCCACCTTCATCATCAGAGTCGGAAGAGGAATCGGACTCCGACATCGAGCCGAACATGAAAGCCCTTGGAAAAACAGTTAGCTCTCATTGGACAAATGATGAGCAAGAAGTACTTCAAGAAGAAGTCTTCAACCTCAGCCAATAGACTTCGAACTACAAGCTCAAAGAGCAAAGAACGTGCTCCGCAGAGTTCCGAGGTCAAGAATCCAAAGAGACTAACAAATGTTTTAATTGTGGCAAAGCAGGTCACTTCGCCAGAGAGTGCACTCTCCCGAAGAAAAGAGATGCAAACTACTACTCCAAGAAGCTTCAATTGACAAAACAAAAGGAAGCCAGAGTAGCTCTCATGGCCGAACAGGACACATCGAGCTCCGAAGAAGAGAACTTAGCTCTCATGGCCCGTCTCGACAACGAATTGGACACCGAAACATCCACTCGTACGGACGACGACAATGCATCCACGTCTTTGAATGAGGTAGTCACTTCTTCCACATTATTGACCATGTTAGAATCACATCAAAAGCAATGTTCTAACATGAAACGTGAGCAGAAAAGTATAAAGGAAGTAGAGAACGAACTTGAGAGAGCTCAGGAGAAGATAGATAGTCTCGAACAAGAACTTAGGAGCTCTAGTGCAAAAATGGATGAACTTATCAAGAGCCTCCAGTCTAGAGAGACTAGTCAACCTCAACTAGGAAAACAGAGCGAAAAGATTAAGGAATTAGCTAGCAAATAACTACAATTGCTTGGTTAAAAATCTCAACGAAAAAGCCATTTTAAATTGTACGATAACCGAAGCTACCTCTAAGATCACTAACTTAGAAGCTCAATTAGAAACATCGAATGCTAAGATTAGTGAGCTTAGTAAGGATTTCGATGCCTGTCAAGCCGCAAAACTAACCGTGGAAAATAATTACGCTCTCCTAGGTGAGGAACGCAAGAAACTATATGCCAAAGTAAAGTAATTAGACGATATAGTTATGCGTAGGGGACAGTCCGAACAGACGATATTTTTGAACAAGCCCAAGGATATAGAGTTCTATAATCCTATAGAAGGCATAGGTTTAACTAACCCGTGTGTTTTACAAAAGAAAGAAATATATGATGTAAAACACATGCGCTTAGGAATAACCTCTTAGAAATTTTACTGAATCGTCTTATGCAAATACTTTCGATTCTTCCATTAGACAAGGTCCACATGGTCCAGAAATCCCCTTTGACTACAAAGAACTAAATGAAAGGGACAAAAATAGGAAAGAAACTCTAACTCCTGTCTGCAAGTTAGTTCAAATTCTACCTCCTGAATCTCAAACACACCACGAGGAAGTTAAAGCCATTAATTATAAAAATTCTCTCTACAAACCTCTTATCATAAAACAGATAGAGGAGTCACAGGCTAAGTTAGAAAAAGAACGAGAGAATTTCGAAGCTGAAAAGAAAAAATTCTTTAAGGAGATGGAAAATCTCAAGGCTTCCTCGTCCTCCCAAGCTACCTCTCACGCTATTACAAAAAGCGTGAGAAATGAAAAATCGCCTTTGAAAGATAAATATTGTAAAGATAATTTTGTTAAAAGTGCTATGACTAATTTCACTTTACCTACGTCTACAGGGAGCGTAGCTTCAGCACTAAAAACAAAGGCGAGAGTGTCTAGCACTAAGATAAAGAAGGAGCCATTAGATTTAAATGTTTCTGAGCATGCTGCTCCTTCTGTTATGATAAAAGACGTTCGTAGAAATAAAAGAGTCATTTCCACTTTTGAGATAGTTGCTTCTACTTATTCACTTCAGTCGATCACTTTTAGAAGCACCAACTTCGAAATAGGCTATACGTCAAAAATTAATAATTCTGAAACAAATGACACATGGAAGACAAGTAGGAAACAAGATCCAGCCATAAAGAAAGCTTATGGCGCTATACATGAATGTGCTCGCCTAAGGTATCCCGTAGAAATTAAATCCCCCAAGCACCTTAGGAGACTATCACAAGAAAAGATCTTTTCCTCAGTAAAACCCTCCAAAGCATTTGTACGTGCTGAAATTAACCTTCCCTGTACGGTTCAATCCAAATGGGTTCCTAAATCTCCGCCTAGGACGACTAAAGCCAAAAGGGCCAAGTCTCCTAGAGAGGCAAAACCCAAACCCACTTTTTCAGAAGTGCAATGGGTTATTAAGACTCTTCCAAAGATAGATTTAGGAGTCATATCTGAACCCAATACTAAATCTGCTAATCCGAGAGGACCCATGTTTAAGTGGGTACCTAAAGCTCTCTAAATTGTTTTTGCAGATCCATCATGTCTGTACCTCGACTCTGGTTGCTCGACACACATGACTGGTAGTCAAGAGCTGCTGAGCAACTACAAAGACCGACCAAACGGAAAAGCCAGATTTGGGAACAACGATTCAGCCCCGATTCTAGGACTTGGGGATATCACTCTGAAGAATCTGACCATCAAAGATGTCTCGTACTTCGAATGCCTCCGCCATAACTTGTTCAGCATAGGCGAATTCTGTGACAAAGGCTTCCAGGTGGTCTTCCATGCTGACCGGTGCAGATGGATAGTCAGAACACAGAACTCCTTCAAGGACTTCGGAGATCCAATCTTTACACGATCAACCTGACATCTGTGCGGCCCTCGACAGCTGTATGCCTCATTTCTCAGACTGATTTACAGAGGAACAGCTTATGGCATCAACGACTGTCTCATCTAAATATGAAAGCTCTCCAACGTATTTCTACGAAAAAGTTGGTTCACGGTCTTCCAACTATACAACTACAAAGGGAGCATCACTGTTCGGCATGTCAATTAGGAAAAATGAAGCGAGCATCTCATCACGTCAAGCAAATTGCGTCTACTTCTCGACCATTGGAACTAATTCACATGGATCTCTGTGGTCCGATGCAGACTCATAGTATCAATAGAAGAAAGTATGTCCTAGTGATGTGGATGACTATTCTCGCTACACGTGGACTAAGTTCCTCCGAACGAAAGATGAGACCGGTGACTTGATAATCAATTTTGTGAACACGACTCAAAATCTGCTCAGACTATTCAAGTCGTTCAAACAGACAACAGCACTGAGTTCAAGAACAATCACCTCAGTGAGTTTTATCAGAAACTTGGAATAAGTCAACAATTTTCAGCCGCCAAAACACCTCAACAAAACGGGGTCGTTGAAAGAAAAAATCGAACACTAGTGGAAGCCGCTCGTACGATGCTGATCCAATCGGGACTTCCACACTTTCTATGGGCTGAAGCAGTCAATACCGCTTGTTTTACTCAAAACAGGAAGGTGGTTCACAGACGGTTCAACAAGACTCCGTATGAGATTGTGAATAATAGAGTGCCCAACATCTCTTTCCTTAAAGTCTTCGGGTGCAAGTGCTTTGTGGCGAACGACCGAGAGCAACGTGCAAAGTTCGACCCTAAAGCATTCGAAGCCACATTTGTCGGGTATTCTTCAACATCAAAAGCATACCGAGTATACATCAAGTCCAACCGAACTATTAAGGAAAGCTATAATGTCACTTTCCACGAAGTGGCAGAAATGGTTTCTGGTCAATTCAGTCTAGGACCCGTGCCTAACCCGTTGGCTTCTGAAGACATCATTTCAGAACCCGCAATCACTGGTGTGTTGGCACAAAACCAACAGAATAAGGCAACAACTTCAGGATCAGTGTCAGACGAAGCAACAAGACTTGCAATAGACGATTTGGATTCTCTCTTCGAACCGGTATATCATTCATACACGCCTGATTATCAACCAAATGAGACCGACATACCAAGTTCATCTCACACCTATACCCCACCCGATTCAGAATTGCCACAGAACACCGAAGAACCTACAGTGGTCATCGAGGAAGTATCATCTGAGACGATCAATCCAAGTGCACTATTGGAACTTCATCAGATACATGATCAATCTGAGACTATAGGCAATCTAGATCCACAGATGGCTGACACATCGACTTCAGCCTCACCTCATGAGTGCAAGTGGACGAGAAGCCACTCGGTTGATCAAATAATTGCGATCCCTCGGTTGGTGTGAGGGCACGTCGTCAACACAGTCTTTTTAGTTGCTTCCTAAGCCAAAACGAGCCTACCAAAGTAGCAGACGCACTTTGAGATCCGGATTGGACAATTGCAATGCAAGAGGAAATCAATCAATTGGAACGTCTTCAAGTGTGGACCTTGGTACCCCGTCCACATGGGAAAACAGTGGTCGGAACTAAATGGGTTTTCAAGAATAAGAAGAATGAAGATGGTGAAGTGATCCGGAACAAAGCAAGGCTAGTTGCTAAGGGATACAATCAACAGGAAGGCATTGACTACGACGAGACTTATGCACCTGTTGCCCGTATCGAAGCTATCCGCCTCCTGCTGGTTATGTGGCTCACAAAGACTTCAAAGTCTATCAGATGGATGTTAAAACCGCCTTTCTCAACGGCGTGTTAAAAGAAGAAGTCTACGTCGCTCAGCCGGAAGGTTTCGTTGATCAAGAACATCCCGATCATGTCTATCGCTTGGACAAAGCTCTGTATGGACTAAAACAAGCCCCACGTGCTTGGTACGATGTCCTGAGTGATTTCCTCGTGAAGTCTGGAATCATACGAGGAACGATAGTCACAACCCTCTTCATTAAATGGCATGACAAAGATCTGATGGTCGTCCAAGTATACGTCGACGACATCATCTTCGGATCAACAAATCCTCAGCTCTGCAAGAAGTTTGGAGATCTCATCAAGAGCAAATTCGAGATGAGTCACATGGGAGAGATGCAGTTTTTCCTAGGACTCCAAGTCAAGCAGCTCGACGATGGAATTTTCATCAGTCAGACAAAATACATCAAGGATATTCTGAAGAAATTTCATCAAGACCAGAGCAAGCCTCTCAGCACTCCTATGTCACCAAGCTGCAAGTTGGATGCCGATCCCGCTGGCAAGTTGGTCGACATCACACTGTATCGCAGTATCATTGGATCTATTCTCTACCTTACTTCGAGCCGGCCGAACATCATGTTTGCCACGTGCTTGTGTGCCCGTTTTCAAGCCGATCCCAAAGAATCCCATATGCTCGCGGTCAAAAAAATTTTACGCTACCTTAAGGGCACCTCTACCCTTGGCCTATGGTATCCAAAGGGTACGAATTTTAAACTTATCGGCTACACTGACGCTGACTATGCAGGTTGCCGAATGGACAGGAAAAGCACGTCCGATGGCGCTCAATTTTTAGGCGAAAAGCTGGTTTGCTGGTCATCCAAAAAGCAGAACTGCGTGTCAACTTCGACGGCCGAAGCAGAATACGTAGCTGTCGCCAGCTGTTGCTCACGGATGCTGTGGATGCGGACACAGCTTCGCGACTATGGGTACAATCTAAATAATATACCCATATATAGTGATAGTCAGAGTGCAATCGCCATTACTTGCAATCCTGTTCATCATTCACGCACAAAACACATAGACATTAGATATCATTTTATCAAAGATCACGTAGAAAAAGGCACGATAGAGATGTACTTTGTGAACACGGAGTTTCAACTAGCCGACATTTTCACCAAGGCATTGGATGAGAAACGATTTCAATTCCTTGTCTGAAAATTAGGCATGTTGAATCTTCCGTAATGTGTGCATTACCTGATCTTCTGTGCTATCACATGCTCTATTCTATGTGTTTTCTATGCTTTGTTCTTATCTTGCGTGATAAAAATAAATATAAAAATAATAATAATAATATATATATTTCTATATATAATATAAAGGGGTATGACGAAATCCTTTAGGATGCTTTGATCTAAAGTCACTTAGAATTTTACCCCGACATGCGATTGATTTAATTGCTTAATTTTATCAGTCTTAGTCGCATTCTTGTGTCTAAAGGTCATTAGGTTGCTCCACTAGACAGAAAGCCACTATAAATGTGAGGATTCAAGCCTTGTTCTATTTCTCTCACTTCGGATCTATTTCTCGAGTGAGTCACACATCAATTGCTTGTCTTAACTAGTGATACTTGGCTTCATACTCATCTTGCGTTAGATCGTTAGGAAAATGATAAGGGAGTTTAGGATATTCCTCATTCGGCCTGATATAAATTTCCCCACGTTAGCCCTTAGTCATCCACTTTGAGCCTTCTCCGATGTCCTTTTCTTCCTTTGAAACCCATTCCCAGCCTTCAACCGAACTTTATACTCTTCGAATGGTTGTTCAAACGAGAAAAGGAGGGTGAGATAACAAAAGAAAACTAAGATGATGACAAAAGAAGGCATTGCTCAACGCGCAAAAACCAGACCAAAGGAACCGGCCTTCCGACTACCTTGTATAAAGTGGCATGGATCCTGCTGTGAACTTCTCCAACGATAATCTCGTACGCTCGTCAGAACGGCTGGAAAAGGAGCACCACGAAGTGAACTTCTCCAACGATAATTCGGTCTTATATCGGGAAAAGAGAAGAGGAGTTCAGCCTCGGGTACGAATTCCATAACCGAGAACTTCTCCAAATTGATAATCTCTGAAACCTCAATAGGGATTAAGAGAAGAGGAGCTCAGTATCGGCCCGAGAACCAACAAGAAGAACTTCGCCTACGATAATCTCCTAGAGCCTCATGGAGAAGCGGAGCTTCAACTTGAGCATAACAAAAAAAAGAAGGGATAGTTCTTAAAAGAAAAAGAGGGAGAAAAGATTGAAAAGAAGAGAGACGCCGAAAAAAAAAGGGGAGACGGACGTAGGATTGGAAGACGGTGAAGAGATAAGCTCATTTTCCTTTAAATTCCTTCCGTTCTAAGTCCTAGCCAAATTATAACCCTTACAATCCTTTGATTCCACATAGACGGTCTCTCGCTTAGCTGAAATGATTAAAAATGCCTCGATCACAGGCAAATTGACTTAAAATTGCTTGTGTTGAGTTGAGTGATAAAAATATAAAAATCCCAAGATAGCTAAATGAGAGCAGGAGCGAACCTAGTGAGAGTTGTCGAAATGGACCAGTCTATGGACTTAGGACTTTAGTTTGACGACATGACTTGACGGCATTTTCTTCCTTCAAATGTCTCGTAAAATTTTAGGCATGACGATTGATCGAAGCAAAATAATCTGACCCATATTAAAAATAAATAAATAAATAAATAATAAAATTCGCACATTTTGACATGAAATATTATGTTTCATATGCGTTGAATTGAATAAATACGAATTTCTTTAAGTGTATCGCACATTCTAAATGCAATTTTAGATTGCATTGGTACTTAATTGTTTAAATGCGATAAATTTTTCACTGCTTCTACCCTCGCACAATATTTTTAAAGTACATGTTTTCGGGGACCATGTACACATGCTTACTTGGTAAATTTGTGTGCTCGTGACTTGAATTGATTTCATATGCTTGCATAATTAATCAATTCGTGTGCATTATTTGAGGGGGAGCAAGTATATGACTTGTAGATTAGCTCC
This sequence comes from Craterostigma plantagineum, assembly GCA_027422505.1. NCBI lineage: Eukaryota > Viridiplantae > Streptophyta > Magnoliopsida > Lamiales > Linderniaceae > Craterostigma > Craterostigma plantagineum. Next base: position 17,080,918 of record JAPQWV010000017.1, on the reverse strand, counting down.
AAATATTTTTGACGTTTTTCTCTGACTATTTCAGATCTTTCAAAATTAAGGAGCGAGACGTCGACACTACAAAGAGAGGAGCTAGACACAAGACCAAATATTTCAAAGATAAAACTGCCAAAATAATTGTTGATTAACTCCATTATTACTAACGCTTTTCTCTAAGTGATACAGATTTTTAAATTTCTGCCAGGGGAGCTAGACGTTACTACACGGAAAATACAGGGAGTTAATTGCATTAATTTTAATTACTAAGGGGGGGTCTTACAAAAGGTTTTATTTTGAAATAGGGGTCAATCTGAAAATTTTAGAAGTACTTACTATCGAGAAACTAGATAGAAGACTTAATTCACGATCATAAGTTTCTCGATCGTAAACAGTGTTGGGAACAATTTTGATTGGCCGCGATAATTTGCGATCGAAAAATTTGAATTGAGAGCAATTTTCGATTTCAAAAATTTCTCGAACGCAAATAGTAATGGGCCTGATCCATTTAATCGCAAAACGTCCAATCGCAAACCCAACATTGAATTAATGCTAGTTAATAAAAGTTAAGTTTTGTCAGTCGAAAAACTTTTTCTCACGCAAAACCTAATCAAAAGAAAAAAAATTCTCTCTCGCAAAACTTTCTCAGACGATACACAATCCTTCAAAAATCTTTCAATTTTTCACTTCAAATCGTCTGACTAAGGTAGAAATTCGATTCGGTTAACGATTGCGAATGTTATAACTTGATTTGCATTTCCATTCTGTAGTTTTTCGCATAGTTAGTTAAGATTTTTCGACTGTTCTTCAAAAACCATTTAAACGTATACTGTTTCACTAAATCTAGGCATGCTTCTTGGATTTTCTGAGTTAAATGCCTGTTATTTAGACAGATTCGGTTTTTGATGAAACAGATAGCGTAAATCGTTGGAAAATTTCCATCTGTGATGATAAAATGAGTTTCAATGAAACTGGGTATTTTGAAGTTTTGAAGCTGTCGAAGAACTTTGTCGATCGCAAATAGACTTAATTGAATTGAGAACCTATTTGTGTCGATTTAGTTTTCGATCGCAAAATTTTGACTTTGTCATCACGATAAAAGCTTTTAACCGTTACACTTACCATCGAGAAATCCAATTATAATTTTCAGTGAGCGAAAAACTTATTGTTGGTCCCGATTGCACCAAACAAGGAATCAAAGAGGCTTTAATGGAATGAAAAGGGAGAGGTTCTCACCTTCAAGTGTGTGTATTGTGTGAAAAATAGGATAAGCCTTTTGTCTTTGATTACCTTTCAAATTGTGTTGGTAAAACCTTATATACCACATTAACCCTAGGTATATTAAGGCCCAAACACTAAAAATTTAAATAATTACATTCTAGTCCAAAGCCCAAGCTAAAAATATAATTACAATATTAAACCCAAACTATTGACACAATCTATAAATATCCTAACAATCTCCTACTTTGTGTCAATTGTTGGGAGTCTTGGAACTTGGGCATTGTGATGGTGGATTAGCGAGTGTGTATTTCGCGAAGTCCTAGCTTGAACTCGAAGGCGCGGAGATTCCTTCGAAGGACTATTCGATCAGCTATAGCGTCGATGAACTTCGCGAACTTGGATCGGCAGTGTGGATCTTCTTCCGAGAGGATGTGGCAAATCCTCATGAGTTTGTCTTGGATGATGGTGAGCGTCCCATCTGAGAATTTTGCCACTTCGGAGCAGCGCAGCAGCCTCATCTTTCCCTTGTAGTTCGAGTAGGCGACCGCCGGATCATCTCCGTCGATCACATCGCCTTCTCGGTAGTCGTCCGCGTTCTTGAAAGATGGGCGAGTTAGGTTCACCTTCTTCAGGTTGTGCTCCACCGCCATCTGCAGATCATGGGTGGCGAAGAATCTGACATGTCGGAGCATATGGCGCTTGAGAGCTATGTAGCCCATGGTGACCGGTTCAGCCCGTACGAGATGTCCCGAACTTCTGAGGACGAGTGTTGCTTCATGAACAGCGTTTTTGGTCTGAACTGCTATGTAGCCCATGGTTTGCCTTTTTGGTCGGAGTGTTGCGTGTTCGTGTGCCTCATATTCATGAAAGCGTGGAAGAATAAAGTCATTGCAGCAACACATAGACATTAGTTTGTCAAAGGAAAGATACGTTCTGGTAACATAATTATCTACGTCCTTAAGATGTTGGGATTCAGTACATAGGTTGAAAAGACGAATACAGGATGGTCTTTTCTTCTTGTCATCGAAGAGCGGGACCTCCTTTATTCCAAATGAACTTCCTTCCAGAGACGTCGAACGCACATTCCTTGTATCCATAGGAATACGAGAGTTAGTGTTTGAACAAGTTTCAGCTTCGGGAGTCATCTCCGCCATCCTCTTACATTGACATGTTTGAGAATCGGGTACTTGACTCGATGTAGAGGGATTGTTCGTATTGTGAAATTGTTCTAGTGTAAAGATTTTGCTAAGTAGTTCATCTCGCTCCTTTGCAAAGGCCTTCCTTTCTAATTCTAGTGTTCATTCTAGTTCTGCTATGAGCAGAAGTTTCTTTGGGATGTAGATGCGAGAGAGCGCATCTTGGAAAGCAACTTCCTGTTCTTTGGTTGGGAGTAAGGTTTCGACATCCTCCGGGAGTGAAGGTATCTTAGTCTTATCACTAGCATTCAATTCAGTGTAGTCATACGCGATTTCTGCCCAGTGAATGTTCTGTACTCTTTTTTCTTCCGAGATGACTGCATAGGATGATCTCACAAATGGCCTAAGTTGCGAGGGAGCACCATTTCTTGTTTGCAGGAACGTAGTGTTACATATGTTATACCTTTTAACTGTTAACGGTGTTGGATTGCAATTGCTGGCCAGGCCGATTCCCCCCGGGCGTTGTGGAATTCTGTTTCAACTGGTTGGTTCAATAGGCATAAGATGCGTGCGCTTTTGTTTCTAATGTGAAGTTGCTCTTCAAGTTGCTTCACCTTTCGGTACAGCCTAACTCTTTCCTTTGTAAGTAGTTCATATTGGGATGCAGTTAGGAGACGAGATGTTTCGCATGAACTGATGGCCAGTGTGGTTTCCTTTACCTTATTCTCACTTTGCTTATTCTTGCTTTGCAGACGTTTGACTAACGCTTCAGAGGCCATTAGACGTTCGTTTGCACAAGCGAGCTCTTCTACTTTTAAACTAAGTAATGTATAGTTGTTTTCAAATTTTAGCTTAAGTTCTTCATACTCCCTAGCGTCTACGGTGGGTTTCTTAATGGTGTGACGGTGATTGAACACATCATCGAGTTACGAAATTCGTACCTCAGACTCGGCGTTGGTAGGAGTCTTAGCTGTGTTCTATCGGTGTTGGCCATCTCCTCGTCCTCGTCATGTTCGACCAGCCTTGCCATGCAGCAATCTTCATCCTGAGGCTCCTCGTCTTCTGAAGTGTCGTTCACTCATTCAGCTTCCTCGATAAGTAGAACTTTCCCACTTTCCATTTTGCGGGTCATTCTGGCCTTACGGTCGTAGTAGCCAGAGTCCTTCATGCGTGGGGCGTGGCATTCCTTGGCAAAGTGACCTGTCTCTCCACACCGAAAGCAGTTCACAGACCTTTGAGGTGCTGAGTCCTGCTTTTTCTTTATCGCCTTAGATTCTTCCGTGGGAGTGGTGTTTTGGTGCCGCTAAAGGTTCTTTGGCGATTGGAGGAGGATGAGGATTTTTTCCCGATCTTCTTTGTGACCATCTTTGTGAGCATTGCCAGTTGCTTGCGTAGATCACGAATATCTTCATCAGATTCTGTATCAGCTTCGGATCCTGAATAGGCGTCAGATACAACGGCTGGTAGCTTCCCTTTGTTCTGTTTGGCCTTAGCGGTGGAAGATCGTTCGGTTTTGTTCGAGAGGAGAGCCAGTGGGTCGACTCGAGTGTTGGTGGACTGAGGTTGCACGTAAGGAGCATATGCAGACAGGCTGTCGTAGAGAGCATGGATGGAGGTGTTGGAGAGGTCCTTACTCTGAATCATCATCACAGTTGCATTTCCCCAATGTGGTTTGAGGCTACCAAGGAAGCGGTTGTTGATGTCAAATTTGTCCCTCGAGATCTTGGCTTTCTTGAGTTCATTTATGACCTTCAAGTATCGGAGGTATGTGTCACGCAACTCCTCTCCTTCATAGGCTTGGAAGTGTTCATACTACGAGAGACATGCCGATTTCCTCCCCTGAGCACTTTCAGTTGTGCCTGCCATGATTTCCACGAGTTCATCCCATATTTCCTTAGCAGTTGTGCAGCACTCGATGTGAGCGTAGACTTCGTTGCCCATAGCCTGGAAGAGGTATCCTTTGGCAGTCTCGTCGGCCTGTGCACGAGCCTCTTCATCCTCATTGATGGGACCTCTTGGAGTGCGGCGTTCATCCATGGGAGGGTTTGCGTTTGGCTGTGCAGGGATGATCGTCCAGAATTGTGCTGGACCATTGAAAATGGAGTCCAGTAGGTTTTGAGAGAGAGGTGCGCCTTTGTTCCTGATGAACGTGAGGAACCGGTTTGTCCATATGCTGTAGTCGCCTTGTCGCAGCATCGGAGGCCTGGTATCGGAGCCCACTGTTGAGATGTCGTTTGTGGTAGACATGGTTGGTGCAGTCGAATCGCCCGTGGTTTTGATCTTGTATAGATAAGAGAGTTAGTGACGAACGAGATGAGAAAGATGAGTTTAACGAGTAGAGTTTGTGAAAAATCGTTTAAAGAATTTCTTAGAACTAAGTGAGCGTGTGTGATGGTCGATAATGTTTGAAGGGAAAGTATATCTTGAAATTTGGAGAAGTTCTAGAAATTTAAAAACCAGATTTGAGGCGAGAAAGAAAAAAAAAATTATGTCAAAAGTGGTCTAGGGTGATAGGACTAAAGTGTAAGGATCAAATCTTAAATAACTTTGAGAAAAATTTACCCCGAGAAAATTTTTAACACGAAAAAAAAACTTAACACGTCAGGGAGAAAAAAAAATTCGCAGTTTGAAGGGACGTGATTATATGAAGAATTATCCGAGAAATTATTTGTTGAGAAATTTCAGTGTTTGTGAGTTTTAAAGAGAAATTCCCGGAAGAAAAATTCTCAGTTGAAAATTTCTCGGATTTTACAATTTCGCATGTGAGAAAGATTCTTAGTTTTGAGAATTTTCAGGTTTGCGAAGAAATCATCATGTTGGAAGAAGTATTGCGGGTCGGAGTGTGATTTGAGAAAGTTTCTCGGATTTGAAAATCGTGATTTAAAAAATTTCTCGTAGGAAAGAAACTTTCTTGTCTGAAACTTTCTCGGATAAAGAATTTCGAAAAGTTCTCGGCTGAAAATTTCTCGACTTAGTAATATTTCTCAGGTTTTGAAAGTGAGCAGTTGAGAAAAGATGAAGTTACACAGAGGTAATTTCGCGGTTTAGATCATTCTCGGAAAGAAATTTCTCGTATATAAAGTTTCTCGGATTTTGAAGATAGGCCGTTGCGAAAAAAAATGCAGTGAAAGTGAAATTTTCGCGGTTATAGGTAAATTCTCGGAATCAAACTTCGCAGATGTGAAAATTTCGCGGACTTGAACGATTAAGCAAAAATTTTCGCGGTCAAGAACGAGCTTTCACTGTTCCATTGCTATCATGCGTTTTGCCAGAAAATCGTCCAGTTCTTGCTCAAACCTCAACCAAAATCGCTCAAACTTGATCCTAAACTTCAGAAATTTTTCCGTAAACACATAATCGACTGATTTGTGGGCTAAAAACAACAAAAACAGATCAAATCGACCAAAAACAGAGAATGGACGAGATGTCCTTTTCTGAAGAATTTTTGCTTCGATCTTGCTCAAAACTCGTTAAAACTGATCCAAAAGTGTTCTAAAAACATTTTAGGCATAAAATCGATCTGGGGGGAAGGTTTTAAACACAAAAAACGAAGCATTAAAACCCCAAAACGAGTTCAAAATGCCCGGAAGTGATTTTTGCCCAAAACACCTTTGATCTTTCTCGGAATCGAACGAAACTGAATTCAAATCAATGCAGATCGATCCACGTTTGCTCTTATACTACTTGTTGGTCCCGATTGCACCAAACAAGGAATCAAAGAGGCTTTAATGGAATGAAAAGGGAGAGGTTCTCACCTTCAAGTGTGTATATTGTGTGAAAAATAGGATAAGCCTTTTGATCTTTGATTACCTTTCAAATTGTGTTGGTAAAACCTTATATACCACATTAACCCTAGGTATATTAAGGCCCAAACTCTAAAAATTTAAATAATTACATTCTATTCCAAAGCCCAAGCTACAAAGATAATTACAATATTAAACCCAAGACTTAAACTATTGACACAATCTATAAATATCCTAAAACTTATGCACTGACTAGACAATTTAAGATGCAAATTTTATCGAGCATAAAACTTGCTATCGCAAAATAGAATTTTCGATTTAATTTTAATTTGGTCGCAAAAATTTTAACAGTGAAAAATTAATTTTTCAACACTTAATTTTTCGATCATAAAATTTCTCGACGGAGTGACTTAGTCTTTCGTTGACAAATGTCTCGATCGAAAATATTGAAGCGACAATTTTTACTTAGGATCGAAAATCACATTTCGCTCGACAAATTTCAAATCAAAAAATTTTATTCAATTGAGGAAAATTTCTCGATAGTAAATTTACCTGGGAAATAATTTCTCGATCGTAAATTTACACGGAATTTTTCTCGATCGTGAAATTGATCGACAACAGTCTAGTTTTCAACTTCAACACTTATAAAATTTTTCTCTAAGTCTTTTACTCTGTAGCAAAAATTGCAAATTAAATTTCTCGATCGAAAAAAATTACACGAAAACGTTTCAATTGAAATCAGTGTATAGGAAATCAAATTGCAATTCAATTTTATCGACCGAAAATTTTCTCGGCATGAACAGTGACTTACTGAGTTAACACTTAGCGAAATTTCGAACGATTTTTCACGCGACAAATATTTTTTTCGAAATTACAATACATCACGATTTTTTAAATTGAACATACACTATGCATTTTATATGATTTCAATTCAAAATTCATCAAACATGCTATTATCTGCTATATTACTATAGTTTGATGACATTTACTCATATTTCAACCGAAAATAAAATTGAACTAATAAACTTTTACATATCTTATATTTCAAATGGATCGTTACCCAAGATACAACCACATTTACGATCACAATCTGTATTTGAAGGTTCAGGATACGAACTTTCAGCTCGATCTGGATACATTTCGGTGCCCGGACGAGATCATCGTATCGGTCCTCAGAGGCCACCCCATCTGGCATGCGTTAACGATCACCGCATCGGTGCCGATGGTCTATCTCCAGCAGTTCTGGGGATGCATACAAGGAGTCGTAGCAGATGGGACATTCTCCTTCATGACCCGAATCGGGACGCGGCATATTCACATGAGCAAGAGCCAGTTCGGCATGATACTGAACTTGCCTCACAACGATAACTACGACCCCCTCCCGACGGACGCAGAGATGATTCATGACTTTCTGCATATGGGATACCAACCGCCGCTCACAAGATTAGCCCAGGTCCAGAGCAGCGGAATCCCACACCCGTGGAAGACACTATTCCGAATAGTGAATAAGTGTCTGTCGCCCAAGCACGCAGGATTCGATAAGGGCAACAGCAATATTTTGAAGATCTTCCACGGGATCGCCTTCTCAAGAAACTATGACTACTCACAGCTGATCTGGAACGACCTCGCGGACCAGATTCGGCTAAAGGAGAATCGAAGGTCGAAGAACGTGCCCTATGCTCGATGGTTCAGTGTAATCATCAGGGTGTTCATGGAGCTACATGCAGAGAACATCCCTCGGCTGCTCCTGGTGGAAACTACCAGCCGCCAAGGCTTAAGTTTTCCCACAACCCACGGCTCACGGACCTGGACCAACTGTCAATGCCGATTCCACTCAACTTACTCAGGCTCGCCGACCCCGCGGGAGCTGAGTATCAGATATTCTACCGGGAACACACCTTAACGGAGCAGATGCTTACAGGGCCCCCAGCAGATGTACATGTGAGCCCTCCCCAACCACAACAACAGCTAAGCCCTGAGGACGCGATGATTGATGATGTCGCTCAGGAGCTTGCTCAGGAGCCACCATTGGTCGAAGAGCCAATGCCCGACGTCGACGATACTTTGATAGACGTCGTGACTACAGAGATGGAACTCGAGGCTCCTGCACTCGAACTGCAAGTGGAAGTGCCCTTACATGTTGGCGTGCTCGAAGATACTTTTGAGGAAGTTCTTCAACAAGAGGCACAGCCCGAAACGGAAATGGGGCAAAGCTCTCTTCCACCGGTGACGGATCAGGCACTGGAAGACGTCTATCATGACCTCACTCCTCACACGGCCACCCCGTCTGACACAGAGTGACGAGGAAATCATTTTGATCAGGAGGACTCCCAGAAGACTGAGCATTCAACTGGAGTCTCTCTTTCCGGCCGTCACCGTCGCACCAGATACTCCGCTGCCCACAACGACAAGCGTTGCTGGCACTTCATCGCTCAATCTTGAGCTGCAACCAACGCACATAGTATCTGTTTCGCAGGCGCAACCCGAGCCTGCAACAACACCCATAGAGACGAATCCTCAGGATTCGACTCGAGGATTGGGTGGAAGTCTCATACAGTCACAACCTCAAGTGACTGTGAGCCAACCCAAGAGTCGGTGTCTACTCAAGGGTTGATAACAGGCGACATCAGTCGTCCTGGTCCATCCATGGAGGCGTCCACTCCCTTCGTGACGAACGAACAATTCCAGGCCGCTCTCTCTACCGCTGTACAGTCAATTGAAGAAAAGATCACAGAGAGAGTACTCCAAGCACTCGAGGCATCCCGAAGAGATACCGGGAAAGCACCTGCCTCTGAAGGCCCGTCGTCACGAACCAACCCCACACCTCCACAACCCACACCCACCGACCCTCTAGCACTTCCTCCATCCTCATCAATCCATACACCATCCCAATCACCGAGCTCCACGACATACTCCTCGCCCGTTTGATCGGCGATTGGTGGATCATCCTGAGCCACCGACCGACACCTGTCGCGGCCAAAGCTCCCACTCACGGCGCAGACATGACGATCCTGACGATCTGGACCCTCATGAGGGGAGAAGAGGCCGAGGACATCTACAAGTGGCCAAGGACAAGGCTCGGGCGCCACGCAGACAAGCGCTGGAGCTGGTAAAACCCAAACACAAACCCACCATACCCAAACACAAACCACCCACCAAACACAAACCACCCATACCTCCCACACCACGCACCGCATCGCCCACATCGACCCACCAACCTTTCACCTCAGGACGCCTCCGCCCACACCACTGATCTACTCAATCCCCTTGCTTCCGGAAGAAGAAGCAAGCGCTGCGATGCTTGTAGCTCTAGCAACTACCCAAGCCACTCCCTCAGCCGCTCCAGACCAACCGGGACCCTCTGGACATGGTGTCAATCCACACGAGGCCCTAGACAAGTGCATCTTCGAAGGACAGTGGATGACCCATTCCATGCCCGAGGAGCATCAAAGACAACGGCTTCACGATGTCCGGCGCTTTCTACAACAAGCGCCCATTGATCTCGTAATCATAGAAGACGACGAGCTTCAGGAAGGTGAAGACTACGAGCGAGTTATCCCAAGGCTACCATAGTTAATAGCTCAACAGGCGGTTCCCTCTCCAAGGCTAGCACCACGGACCGTCCGGATCGACATGCAATGGGAAAACATTCAAATTGAAATTCCCTTCCTCGAAGAAGTTCGTGAGAATATTTGGAGGTCTCCGGACAGAGTGAAGAAGCCGAACGAGTTCGAGCTCAGAGGGATCTCTCATTGGGATCAGCAGAAGAGGATGACCTACCTCTGGATGCTGACCAAACTAGGACCTGACGTTAGGCTGGGGATGACTAAGACACAAGCCAAGAGCCATTATAAGAGTCTCTCCCCAATAAGCCAACTACTCAGCGTCTACTGTGCCAAAGGAAGACTTCCAACACCTCACTACATCATCGAACGAGTGGACAGGACCCGAGAGGAACTGAGCGAGAGCGACCTGCCGTACCTCCCCGCGGATGAAGTGTACCGACTTTATCAGCTATACGCAGAGAAGTACAAAGGTCCTCAGGGCTTCATCAAGACAGAAGGCCTCGAAGGGCTCTACCGGTTCATGTTGCGCCAGGTCAAGTACTATGCCGCACACGACCTTCAGATGGCTCTGGAGAGCAATATGAAGAAGGTTAACATGACCGCTCCACTCAACAAAGGACCTGAGATCGAAGGGCTTCCCAACAATCACGTGCACATCAGCTCAGTCCTAGGCATCACCTACCACAATCCAATAGCAAAGAAGAATAGGTTGATGCTGAAGACTGAGATTCATAAGTTTTGTGATGGGAGTCATCAGGAAAAACATCGAGTAGAGGTTGGAAGAAATCAACAGAGACACTATGCTGAGGATCCACAGGTTCGTGAGAGAACAGCCGCTCCTAATGGAACTGCTTGAAGATATCGAGGAGCGACTGGAGCTTAGGATCACTCTGAGGAACTACGAGCATGCTGTCACGGACCTAGACTTTGGCTTGCTAGCTCCCGTGCGGCACCTAGTCCTTTAAGCAGCCCCTCGCGTGCTTCACTAGGTCAGCCTCCCAAAACGCTCACGAAAGAAAGCAAAGTGTCGGACAACCCTCGGCTTGAACGTGCCTAAGTGCAAGAGGAAAACCCACACAAGTATTTTAGAGAGAGAACTCGACTCTTTCTCACACTAAAGGAATACAAGTGTTTACAATGAAGGCTTTTACCACTTGTTCGATGAATACAAATGAACTACTCTAAGCCCCTATATATACAAGTTGTCCAACCCGATGGACGGCTAAGATCTACTCGATCTAACGGCTATTATTTACAATCTAGACTATTCTAGGAATATCCCTTAGGATATTCCTCTCTAGAGAGTTCCATAGCATTCTCCACACTTGGACTCTTGACTCTCTAGAATGACCCGCAATGTTCCGCCCGGTTCCACGATCTTCCGGAAGGTTCCACACGAATCCGGATGGGCCAACAATCGTGGATAACCTCCATAGCCCCGTCTCCCTGTCGAACGGACGCTACGTGCCTCGGCCTTGCTTGGTTAGCTCGACGTCCCGCGTGCGACAAGCTTGGCTGGTCCCAAAAGTCTCCTTCCCGGGCACCTCGACACTCTTGGCTCGCATGGTCATCGCCCGATTCGCCCAGACTCTTGGTCCAGTTTGTGAGGGCGTGACATTCTCCCCCACCCAACTCGGCAACGTCCCCGTTGCCGTGCCTCCGCATCTCATGCTTTGGCACCTTCGGATGCCTAGTCTTGCCCCCATTGCCCTTCGAAGTCCTCAACTTCCTTGGCTTGGCTTCGACTTGGTCTCCCGGCTTGATTACCCCCGGCCAAGTCCCTACTTTGGCCGCCTTTTTGATGTGTGCAGCGTCCTTGCATCTCCCCGAGTCCCCCTTGGATTCGGTCGGCACCCCCGTGCCTAACTTGCTTGGATCGTTGCTAGCACACCCTTGTTCGAGTCGCATGCTCGCCATGCGTCTCGCCTCCTCAGTCTCGCCTATTGCCTCGTCGGGTATTACGGGCAGCGAGCACTTCCCGTCCTGCCCAAACAAATACAACGAGCTATGCATAGGCATAAGAATGGCATTGGCCTTACTCATAAAGTCCATGCCCAACACCAGTGTGTGGTCGTCCATTGGCACCACCGTGAAGTCCGCCTGGCCCTCCCAAGCACCAACTCGTAGCCTCACCGCTCGAGCTACTCCACGCACGGTCGTGTCTTTGGACACCATCTTGACCCTCCCCTTGAAGGCCCCAATATTAAGCCCCAATTTCTTGGCCTCGGCCTCCGTCACGAAATTGTGGCTTGCCCCGATATCGATTAATTCCTTGGTCTCCTTGCCATTCACCTTTGCCTCGACGAACATGCGCCCCTCGCATGGTTGCACAGGTGGTAGCTTGACCTCCATGGCATTCAATATTTGAATGGCCTCCTCACCACTCAAGACTCGAGCAGCCCCAAGCCTCTGCTCGGGCGCTTCCTCCGTTTCTTGCGCTTCCCCTTGCGCAATCATGGCCGTGAGCATCCCCCTCTTGGGGCATTCCGACACCTTATGAGGCCCCCTGCATAGAAAGCAACCCCCCTTAGGCACGAACGCTTTCTTCTTGTCCTCATAGTCCCGTCGGCCTTGCGTGGATCCCCGATCTCGACTAGGTGATCGCCCCGCGTCCCGCTCACGAACATGGGTCTCTCCCCCACCTTTGGCTGAGCCCTCTTGCTCGCGCCTTGGAGCCTCCCTCTGGTACTCCACGAGTGACTCGGCAACCATTATGGCCTCATCCACCGACTTGACACCCCGACGTTGGACTTCCTGCGTAGCCCAACTTTGTAGCCCATCTATGAAGTTGAACAGCCTATCATCGTCCGTGATGGTAGGAATCTGAAGAGTTAGCATCGTGAACTCGTCCACGTATGCCTGAATTGAGCCTCGATGCTTCAATTCCCGCAACTTCTTCCTGGCTTCATAGACCACATTCTCGGGATAGAAGTGGCGCTTGAGTTCCCTCTTGAACTCCTCCCACGTGTCCAAGCCACGCGCGCCCCTCTCTATGTCGGCATGCACACGTCTCCACCATAATGCCGCAGTCTCGGTGAGGTAGTTGCTTGCAGTACGGATCTTGCACGCCTCCTCTACGATGCCTAGATCCTCAAAGTACCGCTCCATTCGCCAAAGATAGTCCTCGACTAGCTTGGCGTCCCGCTTGCCGTTGAACCCACACGGCCTTGGCACATCGATAGGCCTTTGGCTAGTCGATCCCCCTGTCGAGCTAGCTCCGTTGCCTCCCCCGCTTAGTGCCAATCTTCGGCATAATGCCACTTGCTCTTGCAGCGAATCCATGGCCTCCCTCATTTTGGCCATCTCGCCCCGCAAGACCTCGTTCTCGGCCTTCAGGACCTCGTTGGCTTCCCTCAATGCCTTCGAATCCTCCTTGGTGGCCTCGAACTCCTTGAGAACCTGCCCCTGCAAGGTCTCAACAATATCCCTTACCGTCACAACCATCTCAATGTCGGCCTTGACCTTGTCGAGCTCCTCATGAACATGCTCCTCTAGAGTTGTCACGCTCCCCTCGACATCCTCAAGCCGCCCCCCTATGGTTGCAACGATTTGGCCCATCTCCGCTATGGTGCCTTCCAACGGACAAGGGTCTCGCGCCTTCGATTGGTCTCGCTTTTTCCTCCCACCTTGGCTAGGAGCCGGCTCACGACCCCTCTCCTCGTTCACTTGCGCATTTGTCTCGGCCATCTTCGCTAACTTTGGCTCTGATACCACTTGTCACGGACCTAGACTTTGGCTTGCTAGCTCCCGTGCGGCACCTAGTCCTTTAAGCAGCCCCTCGCGTGCTTCACTAGGTCAGCCTCCCAAAACGCTCACGAAAGAAAGCAAAGTGTCGGACAACCCTCGGCTTGAACGTGCCTAAGTGCAAGAGGAAAACCCACACAAGTATTTTAGAGAGAGAACTCGACTCTTTCTCACACTAAAGGAATACAAGTGTTTACAATGAAGGCTTTTACCACTTGTTCGATGAATACAAAGGAACTACTCTAAGCCCCTATATATACAAGTTGTCCAACCCGATGGACGGCTAAGATCTACTCGATCTAACGGCTATTATTTACAATCTAGACTATTCTAGGAATATCCCTTAGGATATTCCTCTCTAGAGAGTTCCATAGCATTCTCCACACTTGGACTCTTGACTCTCTAGAATGACCCGCAATGTTCCGCCCGGTTCCACGATCTTCCGGAAGGTTCCACACGAATCCGGATGGGCCAACAATCGTGGATAACCTCCATAGCCCCGTCTCCCTGTCGAACGGACGCTACGTGCCTCGGCCTTGCTTGGTTAGCTCGACGTCCCGCGCGCGACAAGCTTGGCCGGTCCAAAAAGTCTCATTCCCGGGCGCCTCGACACTCTTGGCTCGCATGGTCATCGCCCGATTCGCCCAGACTCTTGGTCCAGTTTGTGAGGGCGTGACAATGCGCTGGGCTTGCGCAGATCATATTACGCCCGACAAGGACAAACGGCGCGGAGACGTAATCGAGCACAAAGGGGGAGATAGTAGAATACTATTTGTGCTTGATTTCATTAGTTGTCCTTATAATTAGGGGCGTTTTGTATAGTAGTCCTTAGATTAGGACTAGATTGATATTTATACCATGTTTGTTTGGTATAAATACTTGTAAATCAATTGAGCTGAATAGAGAAAGTTTTAGAATTGATCCGAAAGGCTTGCAATTCGATTTTTAGAGAGAGAAACAACAGTAACTTTCTCACTTTACTCGAATTCTCTCTCTTGTTCTTCATTTGAGTTTTTCGATCGAATTCAATTGCATATCATAACGATCGAATTACTATGAATTCTAGCCTAGGATCGTAGAGTTGTTAATCGTAGGACCTAACAGACTTATTCCAAGTTTCTGATAAAACTCACTGAGGTGATTGTTCTTGAACTCAGTGCCGTTGTCTGTTCAAACAACTTGAATAGTCTGTTGCAGCAGATTTTGAGTTGTGTTCACAAAATTGATAATCAAGTCACCAGTCTCATCTTTCGTTCGGAGGAACTTAGTCCACGTGTAGCGAGAATAGTCATCCACAATCACTAAGACATACTTTCTTCCTTTGATACTCTGAGTCTGCATCGGACCACAGAGATCCATGTGAATGAGTTCCAATGGTCGAGAAGTAGACGCAATTTGCTTGACGTGATGAGATGCTCGCTTCATTTTTCCTAGGTAACATGCCGAACAATGATGCTCCTTTTGTAGTAGTATAGTTGGAAGACCGTGAACCAACATTTTCGTAGAAAGGCGTTGGAGAGCTTTCATATTCAGATGAGACAGTCGTTGATGCCATAAGCTGTTCCTCTGTAAATCAGTCTGAGAAATGAGGCATACAGCTGTCGAGGGCCGCACAGACGTCAGGTTGATCGTGTAAAGATTGGATCTGCGAAGTCCTTGAAGGAGTTCTGTGTTCTGACTATCCATCTGCACCGGTCAGCATGGAAGACCACCTGGAAGCCTTTGTCACAGAATTCGCCTATGCTGAACAAGTTATGGCGGAGGCATTCGAAGTACGAGACATCTTTGATGGTCAGATTCTTCAGAGTGATATCCCCAAGTCCTAGAATCGGGGCTGAATCGTTGTTCCCAAATCTGGCTTTTCCGTTTGGTCGGTCTTTGTAGTTGCTCAGCAGCTCTTGACTACCAGTCATGTGTGTCGAGCAACCAGAGTCGAGGTACAGACATGATGGATCTGCAAAAACAATTTAGAGAGCTTTAGGTACCCACTTAAACATGGGTCCTCTCGGATTAGCAGATTTAGTATTGGGTTCAGATATGACTCCTAAATCTATCTTTGGAAGAGTCTTAATAACCCATTGCACTTCTGAAAAAGTGGGTTTGGGTTTTGCCTCTCTAGGAGACTTGGCCCTTTTGGCTTTAGTCGTCCTAGGCGGAGATTTAGGAACCCATTTGGATTGAACCGTACAGGGAAGGTTAATTTCAGCACGTACAAATGCTTTGGAGGGTTTTACTGAGGAAAAGATCTTTTCTTGTGATAGTCTCCTAAGGTGCTTGGGGGATTTAATTTCTACGGGATACCTTAGGCGAGCACATTCATGTATAGCGCCATAAGCTTTCTTTATGGCTGGATCTTGTTTCCTACTTGTCTTCCATGTGTCATTTGTTTCAGAATTATTAATTTTTGACGTATAGCCTATTTCGAAGTTGGTGCTTCTAAAAGTGATCGACTGAAGTGAATAAGTAGAAGCAACTATCTCAAAAGTGGAAATGACTCTTTTATTTCTACGAACGTCTTTTATCATAACAGAAGGAGCAGCATGCTCAGAAACATTTAAATCTAATGGCTCCTTCTTTATCTTAGTGCTAGACACTCTCGCCTTTGTTTTTAGTGCTGACGCTACGCTCCCTGTAGACGTAGGTAAAGTGAAATTAGTCATAGCACTTTTAACAGAATTATTTTTACAATATTTATTTTTCAAAGGTGATTTTTCATTTTTCACGCCTTTGTAATAGCGTGAGAGGTAGTTTGGGAGGACGAGGAAGCCTTGAGATTTTCCATCTCTTTAAAGAATTTTTTC
Organism: Craterostigma plantagineum; assembly: GCA_027422505.1. Classification (NCBI taxonomy): domain Eukaryota; kingdom Viridiplantae; phylum Streptophyta; class Magnoliopsida; order Lamiales; family Linderniaceae; genus Craterostigma; species Craterostigma plantagineum. The sequence continues at coordinate 17,064,722 of JAPQWV010000017.1, read as the reverse complement.
TTTTCAACTTCGAAATTCTCTCGTTCTTTTTCTAACTTTGCCTGTGACTCCTCTATCTGTTTTATGATAGGGGGTTTGTAGAGAGAATTTTTATAATTAATTATTTTAACTTCCTCGTGGTGTGTTCGAGAGTCAGGAGCAAGAACTTGTACTAAATCAGAGACATGTGTTAAAGTTTCTTTCCTATTTTTGTCACTTTCATTTAGTTCTTTGTAGTCAAAGGGGATTTCTGGACCATGTGGACCTTGTCTAATGGATGAATCGAAAGTATTTTCATAAGACGATTCAGTAAAATTTCTAAGAGAGGTTTTTCCTAAGCTCATATGTTTAACATCGTATATTTCTTTCTTTTGTAAAACACACGGGTTAGTAAAACCTATGCCTTCTATAGGATTATAGTACTCTATATCCTTGGGCTTGTTCAAAAATATCGTCTGTTCGGATTGTCCCCTACGCGTAACTATATCGTCTAATTTCTTTACTTTGGCATATAGTTTCTTGCGTTCCTCACCTAGGAGAGCATAATTATTTTCCACGGTTAGTTTAGCGGCTTGACAGGCATCAAAATCCTTACTAAGCTCACTAATCTTAGCATTCGATGTTTCTAATTGAGCTTCTAAGTTAGTGATCTTAGAGGTAGCTTCGGTTATCCTACAATTTAAAATGGCTTTCTCGTTGAGATTTCTAACCAAGCAATTGTAGTTATTTGCTAGCCTATCTTCTAATTCCTTAATCTTTTCGCTCTGTTGTCCTAGTTGAGGTTGACTAGTCTCTCTAGACTGTAGGCTCTTAGTAAGTTCATCTATTTTTGGACTAGAGCTCCTATGTTCTTGTTCGAGACTATCTATCTTCTCCTGAGCTCTCTCAAGTTCGTTCTCTACTTCCTTTATACTTTTATGCTCACGTTTCATGTTAGCATATTGCTTTTGATATGATTCTAACATGGTCAATAATGTGGAAGGAGTGAGTACCTCATTTGAAGACGTGGATGCGTTGTCGTCGTCCGTACGAGTGGATGTTTCGGCATCCAATTCGTTGTCGAGACGGGCCATGCGGGCTAAGTTCTCTTCTTCGGAGCTCGACGTGTCCTCGAGCCATTGGTCCTGTTCGGCCATGAGAGCTACTCCAGCTTCTTTCTATTTTGTCAATTGAAGCTTCCTAGAGTAGTATTTTGCATCTCTTTTCTTCGGGAGAGTGCACTCTCTGGCGAAGTGACCTGCTTTGCCACAGTTAAAGCATTTGTTACTCTCTTTGGGATTCTTGACCGGAACTCTCCGGAGCACGTTCTTTGTTCTTGGAGCTTGTAGTCCGAAGTCTATTGGCTGAGGTTGAAGACTTCTTCTTGAAGTACTTCTTGCTCATCATTTGTCCAATGAGAGCTAACTGTTTTCCAAGGGCTTTCATGTTCGGCACAATGTCGGAGTCCGATTTCCGACTCTGATGACGAAGGTGGCCTAACGATCTTTTCCTTTCTTGATCTTGTGCTCCTCTTCTACGAGATTAAGGCAACCGTGTTATCGGTTTGTTTGCGTTTCTGCTCTTTGGTAATCTCGCGGATATCCTCCTCATGCTGAGCGAGATTATCGAACACGGCATAGACATCCAACTCCTCCAGATCTTTATTTTGTCATATTTGAGTGGATATTTTCTTCCATTCCGTGGGCAGAGAAGATGGAAATCTTATGTTTGTCTCCATGTTTGTCTTCGTTATTTCTATCTTCCTCATTTCATTGAGAAGAGTGAGGTATCGTTGGTAGATCTCGTTTAGACTCTCCTCCGGCTTTGCTTTGAACGAGTCGTAAGCAGTGAGAATGTTCGCCTTCTTTGCTTTTATACCAACTTCCGTCCTTTGCATCATCCTATGCAGCTCATCCCACATCCCTTTGGCCGATGTAAGGCTGTCGATTTGTCTGTATATATCGTTGGGGATGCCCTGCATAAGAGTATTCATGGCTACTAGATCAGCCTTAGCTCGGGCTCTTTCCTCCAGAGAGTATTCTCTAGGCTTCTTTAGTCGCCTAGAAGCTGGAATTGCTGGAGTAGCTTTTCGTCCCCGGGTACATGAACCCATAACTGTGCAAGTCCCTCTTCAAGGGACTTCAGTAGATTTTCGGCTTGATCCTGTAGAGCGGTGAAATTCAGAAAGCGGCTTCTCCACACTGTGTATTCGCCTCTTTGCAAGATCGGCGGACGGTTGTCATTTCCAAGTGAGTATGCATCTGTTGGTCCCGAATGCACCAAACAAGGAATCAAGGAGGCTTTAATGGAATGAAAAGGGAGTATTCTCACCTTTGAGTGTGTGTAGTGTGTGAAAAATTTGGATAAGCCTTTGATCTTTGATTGCTTTCAAAAGTGAGTTGGTAACACCTTATATACCACATTAACCCTAGGTATATTAAGGCCCAATCACTAAATATTAATTAATTACAATCTTGTCTAAAGCCCAAGCTAAAGATAATTACAAAATTAATCCCAAGACTTAAACTATTGACACAATCAATTAAATATCCTAACAATCTCCCCCTTTGTGTCAATTGTTGGGAGTCTTGAATCTTGAGCGTAGCGGTGGTGGATTAGCGTGTGAGTGTGTCGCGAAGCCCTAGCTTGAACTCGAAGGCGCGGAGGTTCCTTCGAAGTACCAATCGATTAGCTATAGCGTCAATGAGCTTCGCGAACTTGGATCGGCAGAGAGGATCTTCTTCTGAAAGTATGCGGCAGATCTTCATTAGTTTGTCTTGGATGATGGTGAGCGTTCCATCCGAGAACTTTGCCACTTCAGAGCAGCGCAGCATCCTCATCTTTCCCTTATAGTTCGAGTAGGCGACCGCCGGATCGTCTCCGTCGATCACATCGCCCTCTCGGTAGTCGTCCGCGTTCTTGAAAGATGGGCGAGTCAGATTCACCTTCTTCAGGTTGTGCTCCACCGCCATCTGCAGATCGTGGGTGGCGAAGAATCTGACCTGTCGGAGCATGTGGCGTTTGATAGCCACATATCCCATGGTGACCGGTTCAGCACGTATGAGATGTCCAGAACTTCTGAGGACGAGTCTGAACTGCTTCATGGATTCCAGCATGCTGTACAGGTCGCCCAGGCGCAGAAACTTGAAGTCCGCCTCACTGACTTCACAGTAGCTCTCATCCTGCCTCATTACCGTGAATACTGGGTAATGGACAGGTCCTTTGGACTCTTGGCGGAGGTCAGTGACTTTGCAGATGGGGGCCCGACTCATTTCCTGAGCGATGTTTTCCTCATCGGATAGCGTCCTATTTGTGCATTTGTGGCACAGAAGGCTCCATTGATAGAGTTGCTTCTTTCTCTCGCTCCAACTTTGGATGTTCATCAGCTCATACTCGTCGAAGGTGGTGATGATCTGCTCCTTGCGTCGCCAGATCCTCTTCCTGATCTCTTCTTGAAACGGTGCGGTGATCTTTTTGTTTTCCCACGGTGCTTCCGGTATATCCACCGTGGGTACATCCGTTTGAGCAGCAGGGGCCTCAGTTTGCTGCGCTTGGAATTGCAGGATGTCCTCAAGCTCGGCCGGTTCAGCGTCGTACTCCTCTCCGTCCTCGTTGTCTGCTGTGTTGATCAGCGTTAGTGAGGCTTCCATCAGCAGACGTCGAGCATTTTCCACCAGCTTCCTGGCTGCTACTGCATCGACGGGTGTGTACAGCCATTCATCGTTGAAGATGTAGGCTTCGATCTCGTTCTGTGTGCAGTAGACGTCCTTGGGAGCTACGTTGGGGTCGGTGTTGAGAGGAGTGTCGCTGTGTGGTGGCGAGGGTGTTGCGTCGGAAGAGTTTGTGGATTGTGGGGATGGTTGTGGTGGAGATTCTGGTGGTTCAGTTGTGGTGATGGTTTTGGCAAGGATGATTTGGGTGTCGGGTGGTGTAGGTGTGGTGGTGGCCTCTAACATCGATGTGATAGTTAGAGGTTCGGAGACTGTGGGTGGGACGGTGTGGGGTGGTCTCTAACGTCGATGTGACGATTAGAGTTTTGGAGACGGTAGTGTATGGTGGTGAGGGTGATTTGGGTAGTGACTCAGGGTTAATAAGGTGGGATTTTTGGCTAGTGGGGTGTGAGGTTTCTGTTACGGGCGTTGTTTCAGGCCCGGAGGAGGAGGACGGCGTCGAGTGAGTGAGTCCTTGGGATTGTTGGCCTAGCTGCCTATTCTCCTCCTCGCGGCGATCTTGATCATCGTCTTGATCGTCGCGCCTGATCCCGCTGGACTCGCCCTGAGCGCGGCAAGTCATGGGCTGAGTCATCATTCTCTTCATCTGCCGTTCCTCGTCGTCGAGTTCCGCCATCGACTCGAATCTTGCTCGTAGGAGGTAGAAGAGCTCCTTCGCGGAGATGGCAGAGCGAATGGCTTCAGCGTCCACATCTTGAGTCGGTGGTGGCGTCTCCGGGGCCACACCTTTCCCTTTGTCGGCGGTGGACGCATCGAGACGCGCGTAGACTTTATCGAGAATCGACGTCTCAAGAGTCTTTGCGAACTCTTGAAGACGTGTCTCTAGCGCGGTCTCGGTGATGAATTGGGGTAAATTTAACAAGTTGGAATCACGAAGAACTCCAACTGACACCGAATCGGAGAATATAGCCGATCGGCCGCCCGTCTGCACAGGACTGGAAAAGACGGGGTCACTTAGACTTCCCGTTGGCATCATCGATGAGACAGACTCAATCGTATGATGGCCTAGGCTCACGGTTGTTGTGATGTTGGCCATGCTAGGTCTTCCGCTCTCAGTCACAGAGACATCACCGAGCGTTCTGACAGAGTCACGAAGACTCTGTGGTGCGGTGGAAGGTGTATGTGTCCTAGAAACGTATGAAACTATGGGGAGTGAGGGCACTAGACTCGAGGTGCATGAAGAGGATGCAGTCTGAGGCGAGGGACTGCTTGTTTCAACATCGACTATCTCCAAGTGGGATGTCGATGGTATACGTGGCTCCTCGTGGAATGAAATATCTTCCTGTAGAGAGGAAGATAAGTGGGTTGGTGGGGTAGTTTGCGTGGTTGAGCCAGATGCCACGACTTCTACTCGGGAGGTGAACACATCACCTCCTGTACCTACTGGTTTGGCTCGGCTTATCTGTGGCTGAGGAGGTCGATCGTGCTTTTGTTTCGATCGACGCTCCGTGGGGCGGCTTACGTCATCCTCTCGCGACCGTTTTTTCGGAGCGCGGGTGGAAGAGGATGCGGCGCGACTCGATGACTTTTTGGAGGTGGTGGTGGGGTTTTGGCTAGTCCCGGGGTTGGGAGCAGTGGGGTTGATCTGCTCCGTAGGGACAGAAGATAGTGGTCTGGGGCTTTCTCGGAATGAGGCGGTTGATATGCGATATTCGCGGACGTGTGGATTTGTCTGGTCGGCGTAGGCGAGAACTTCGTCCGAAATTATCATTGCGTTTCGATCCTTCGCCGGAGTGTTTTTCTTGGCGAACTTCTCGACTGTGGGGATGGGGAAGTGTTCGGCTGCCGGCCGCATGCGAATGCTGGTGGAGTGCATGCGGAAGTGTTTGATGAAGGCTGGGAGCCACCGCATGTAAGGTATGAAGCGGTTAGTGACTCCCTTTGCGACTTCCCGGTCGCGACGTTGGATCATCGCGACAAGATCCATCCAGATGATGTTCGCGTAGTTGTACTTCCGGTTGTGGGCGATGACGGTTAGGATGGTGAGGATCTGAAGGTTTCCGCGGTCCTGACCGGCATGCTTTCCTGACATGCACTTGTTCACCAGCAGGTACAGTGTTCGCCAAGGTTGAGGTAGGTTGCGAGTGATGACTTCACTGAGGACAAGTGGGCCCTTCTTCTTCTTGGTATCTGGTTGATAGCCCAGTCGGTCAATGTCTTCAATGAGTTGATCGTGCGTTGGTAGTGGGTCATAGGGTGAGTAGACGGGGAGTTGAAGCACTTCTTGCACTATTTTGCGATTGAGGACCACCGTTTCTTGATCAATTTGTGCGGATAGGTTTTTGGCAAGATGGAGTGGTCCCGCTATCTGCAGTGTATGCCAGAATTGTTGAAGGTACACCTGTGCTTCTGGCTCGCCATGTGTGAGGGCGTGGCGAAGTGGGTGCCCTTTGAGGATTTCTATGATGACGGGGGCATCGTATCGAAACTCTGCAGGTCCACCATGAAGTTGTTGGGAATCAGGGCCGCCCATTGACTCAGTGGGAAGATCTGCTCGGGTGGTGGGACATAGAGACGTGTGTTGAGTTCGATGCGAGCAATGTCCCGTTGGATTGCAGCCGCCTCAAGTGCTTCAATTGTGCTTTGATCTTTTTCCGTCATATCTGTGCTTGACAGTAATTGTGATATGATTAGTATGGATTAAATTGTGAGAATGTGAACATAAATATGTCATGGGTGAAATGATGGAAGTGGCCTCAAATTGCAAATGAAACATCGACAATGTTTTTAAAGGAGATGAGAAAGTTCGCTAAGTATAACATATAGGGATGTTGAGGAAAATTTAGCATTTTGTGTCAAATTTCGCATGTAATGAGAATTTCGCAGATTATCACACAAAGGCATGTCGAGAGAACATTTTCGCAGATATAAAGAAATTTCGCACTCAGTCTTATTCATGAATTGTGCATATAACAGGGAAATTTCGCATTCAAAGGAAATTTTCGCATGTAGCATGGAAATTTCGCATTCAGTGTAAAGTTTCGCATGTATTGGGAAATTTTCGCAAGTTATAACACAAAGACATGCCGTGAGAAAGTTTCGCAGTCAGAGTAAAATTTTCGCAAGTGATGGAAAATTTCGCAAGTTATATCACATAGACATGTCGTGAGAATTTTCGCAGTCAGAGTAAAATTTTCGCAAGTATGGAAAATTTCGCAAGTTATATCACATAGACATGTCGTGAGAAATTTTCACAGGTTATATGAAAGTTTCGCGGAGGTAAAGAGCTTTGTGGACTGCGAAAATTTTTGTTCACTGTACTTGCGAAATAGTGAAGATGCGAAAATATGTAATATGAAGTGATGTGTTATTAGAATTTCGCGGGGCTAAACTCACTGTAGCAGGGAAAGTTTTGTCGGGAGGGAAAAAGATTTTCTCAGATAAACTTTCGCGGCACTTAACATACTGTAGCAGCGGAAAAAAAAAATTTTAACACATGTAAATTCTCGGGCGAAAGTTTCGCAGTTTCTTAGTCACTGTAGCAGCGAAAATTTTTAACATAAGAAATTTCTCGGAGAAAATAAAGTTTCGCGGGGCTTAACATGCTGTAGCAGCGAGAAAAATTTTAACATATGTAATTTCTCGGAGAAATTTTCGCGGAACCTCACTCACTGTAGCGCAAGAAATTTCTCGGATAAAATAAAGTTTCGCGGGGCTTAGCTCACTGTAGCAGCGAAATTTAACGTTTTAAAGCAATTTTTCTGAGAATTTTTTCGCGGTGAAGAACACAATGCGATATCGTGCGAAACTACGCAATGTTTTAGCCTTAGACCTACGCAAATCTCAACCAAAATGCAATAATCTGGACTCAATCAACTCGAAATTGGATGGGCAATGCATATTTGAGGGTATTAAACATCAATAATCTAACATGCGTTTGATTTAGAGCCGAGAAAAATTAATTCAAACCTAACAGATTTAATTAAAATGGGGCAAAACAGGATAAGACGAACAGATATTTGAATTATTTAAGGTGTATTCATACCGAAAAAGCTTGATTTTGAAGTCGAAGAATGCAGATAAGTGGATTTTGAATGCAGATTGGATGTCGACAATGATGCGAGGGGTTGCGAAATTTTGAAAGAGGGGGTTGCGAAAATTTTGAATTTTTCTCGGGAATTTTAGGATTGTAAAAAGTGTTAAGTGTTTAGGGTTTTAGGGGTTTTAGTCACTGTATATGCGAAGTTTTGAGTTAATGGGTCGAAATTTCGTGGGCTTGGTCAAAACCTCAACTGAGCTGAATTTTCGCGGGTTTGGTCAAAGTTGGGTCCAATTGAGGTTCAATTGGTCCAATTTTGACCCTTTTTGACCAGAAAAATTAGAAATTCAACCCAAAATATTTAATCGGTCCAATTTTGACTCAGTTTGACCAAACTTTAAAATTCAACCCAATTTTTTTTTTTAAAATAAAATAAATAGAAAAAATCAGAAGCTCCCCCTTAATCGAGAAACTTCCCGTTTTAAATAATGGAAGAAAAAATAAGAAAAAAAATAGATGCTCCCCCTTAATCGAAAAACTTCCCGTTTTAAATAATGAAAAATCAATAGATGCTCCCCCTTAATCGAAAACTCCCCCTCAAAAGACATAATTCAGAAGACACATAGATAATGAAGTGAAGTGGAAAAAGAAATATGTACACTTTATCAAAGTTCATGTAGGGTCGATTGATCACAACTGAATATTCAACATGCCCAACATAGTCACTAGGTGTTGGAATCGTTTGACATCCAACGTTTTTGTGAAGATGTCGGCCAGTTGATCTTCGGTTGTGATGTAGTGCAATTCAATCGTGCCTTGTTCGACATGTTCTAAGTGGTGACGAATATCTATGTGTTTCGTTCTTGAGTGATGTACTGGATTACTCGTCATCGCAATAGCACTTTTTGAGTCACAGTAAATGGGAATTTTATCAACATGTAAATTAAAATCTCGTAGTTGGGTCATCCACAAAAGTTGTGAACAGCAACTAGCGGCGGCGACATATTCTGCCTCCGTCGATGAAGTTGAGACACAGTTTTGTTTTCGAGACGACCAACTTACGAGTTTACCTCCCAAGAAGTGTGCAGCTCCAGAGGTGCTTTTTCGGTCCATCTTGCATCCTGCGTAATCCGAGTCAGAGAATCCAACTAGTTTGAAGTCCGATAGAGTGGGGTACCACAAACCCAGATTGGGTGTTCCTTTGAGATAGCGGAGGATCCTTTTGACAGCAGTGAGATGGGATTCCTTTGGTGTTGCTTGAAAACGAGCGCAGATTCCTGTCGAGAGAACGATGTCCGGTCGACTAGCAGTAAGATACAAAAGGGAACCTATTATCCCTCGATAGATGGTTTGGTCAACGGGAACACCAGATGGGTCCGCGTCGGGTCGGCCAGAGGGTGACATAGGTGTAGCAGCAGTCTTGGCATCCTTCATTCCATATTTCTAGAGGATGTCATGATGTATTTGGACTGATTGATGAAGATTCCGTTGGGGAGTTGCTTTACTTGAAGACCAAGAAAGAAGTTCAGCTCACCCATCATACTCATTTCGAATTTCTCTTTCATCAATTCTGCGAACTCTTCACTCAGTTGTGGTTTAGTCGATCCAAAAATGATATCATCGACATAAATCTGTACAATCATTATGTCCAGGCCACTACGCTTGGTGAAGAGAGTTGTATCCACAGATCCTTTCTTGAATCCAGACTGAACAAGGAAGTCTGAAAGGACGTCATACCAAGCTCGGGGAGCCTGTTTTAGTCCGTAGAGGGCCTTGTAGAGTCGATATACGTGATGAGGAAACTCTTCGCTCAAGAACCCTTCAGGTTGATCAACGTACACTTCTTCTTTGAGAAATCCATTCAGAAATGCAGTCTTCACGTCCATTTGGTAGACTTTAAAGTTCTTGTGAGCAGCAAAGGCAAGAAAAATTCGTATGGCTTCGATCCTGGCAACTGGGGCGAAAGTTTCATCGTAGTCGATACCTTCTTGTTGGTTGTACCCCTTAGCCATAAGTCTTGCTTTATTGCGAATAACAACACCGTCTTCATCCTTTTTGTTCTTGAAGATCCATTTTGTGCCGATAATGGATCTATTGCGAGGTCGTGGTACGAGTTCCCAAACTTGTAAACGTTCAAACTGATTTATTTCCTCCTGCATTGCAATCAGCCAATCGAGATCGTTGAGAGCTTCAGCTACTCGTGATGGTTCGACTTGACTGAGATAGCAAGCAAACAGACTTTCATTCATCGTAGCCGAACGTGTCGAAACACCGGATGTGAGGTCCCCAATAATCTGGTCTGTAGGATGAGACCGAGTCCAGAGTGGTACATTGGTCTGTGAGGAGCTAGCCGCATTTGTGTCTATTGGAGGCTCATTAGATTGGGGTCCGGTGTCCGAAGAAGAGATCTCAACCGTAGTGGATGGAGAGGGTTCATCACCAGGATCAGCAATGTTCCCAAGGTTGGGTAAAATGTCGTCTTCATTGAGATTGAGTGCATCCAAGTTTGGAGGGACGACGTCATTGCCGATAACTGGTGGTGTAGGTGGAGTGGGTGCAGCGGTAGGTTCAGTGGTGGCGGCGGGAGTCTTGGGAACTGGATAGAAGTACTCGAAAAGTAGATCGAGATCCAGTTCACCAGAGTTGCCCTCAGATGAGGAAGTTCCCGCCGTTGAAGGTTGACCTTTTGTCAACGACCGTAGAAGACCTGGTTCTGGACTAATATGAGCAGAAGCCATGAGGTCGCCTTCGCTTTCGTCAACGATGACATTTGTGCTCTCAATGACAGATCGTTTCTCCTTAAGATAGACTATGTATGCCTTCGAGTTTAGCGAATAACCAACAAAGATTCCTTCGAGTGCTTTTGGATCAAGCTTCCCAAGATGTTGGCGATCAGTGGTAACAAAACATCGGCATCCGAAAACCCTTAGATACGATATATCTGGTATACGACGGTTGTTCAACATCTCGTATGGAGTGCGGTTGAATCTCTTGTGGATGGAAGCCCGGTTCTGCGTGTAACAGACTGTTTGAATAGCTTCGCCCCAAAGAGAGTGAGGAAGGCCGGATTGGATGAGGAGAGTCCTAGCTGCTTCAACTAGTGTTCTGTTCTTACGCTCAACGACACCATTCTGTTCCGGTGTCTTCACAGCTGAGAACTGCTGAGTGATGCCCTGAGTGGCATAGAAATCACTGAGCTTCTTGTTCTTAAACTCAGTTCCGTTGTCAGTTCTGATAATCCGAACCTTCTGTTGATGGAGAGTTTGGGACGTAACAACAAACTCGATAATTATATCAGGAACTTCATTCTTTGTACGAATGAGTTTCGTCCATGTGTAGCGTGAAAAATCGTCGACAATCACAAGAATATACCGTCTTCCTCCGAGTGTGGCCGTAGGCATTGGGCCACATAGATCCATATGTAAGAGCTCGAGGATTAGCTTAGAGGACGGTGTTTCCTTGGATATGTGAGACGATCGCTTCATCTTCCCCAATTCACAGGCAGAGCAGAGGTGTTCCTTATGATATGTTAGTTGGGGTAGACCGTTGACGAGTTTATCTTGATGCAGTTTGTTGATAGTCTTGAAATTGAGATGAGAAAGACATCGGTGCCATAGATCATTCAACTTGGGTGCAGCCCGAGAGAGAAGGCATACTGGTCGAGAGGTCGTGAGATTGAGTACGTAGAGGTGAGACGTGCGCGTTCCAGAAAGAAGTGGCAGTCCCGAGGCATCTATAATGCTGCAGATGTCAGATTCGAAGAGAAACTTGTATCCTTTGTCGCTGAAACGACCAATGCTGAAGAGATTGTAGCTCAAACCCTCAACGTAAGAGATGCCCTTGATCGTCAGTTTGTCATGGACGAGATCACCAGTTCCGAGAATTGGCGCCATTTGACTGTTTCCGAATGAGACCCTTCCGAGATAGCGCTCGGAGAAGTTGCTCAGCAGCTCCTTGTTCCCCTTCATGTGTGTGGAGCAACCCGAGTCTAGATACCACACATGACAGACCTGCAATCATTAGCAAATGTTGGGTCCCCGTTTACTGACGGGGCATTCTTGTGATACAAGTAAAATTTTCATGCGCTTAATGGGAAATGTGGATTCTAAATCAGATTGTGTTGATTCCAATTTAGCTTTCCCTTTGCCGTTTGTTTGATTAGGCGGGATTGTGGTTTTTCTAACCCATATTTTCCTAATTCGTGCTTGCATGTTTGGCGCCGTATACATGAATTGACGTGGGTAACGTGGTTGTTGTTTTCATGCTTCGGTTTTGGTCGCCTTTGGCTTGCGAGTAGTAGGTGAGTTTGCGTTTGACGACGAGAGACGTTTTCGCTTGACCTTAGGTTTTGGCGATATGGGAGAATTCCAAGACGTCGTAGAGAAGGTTCGCTTGCGAGGTCGGAGTGTTGCGTGTTCATGTGTTTCATATTCATGAAATCGTGGGAGAACAAAATCATTGCAGCAGCACATAGACATAAGTTTGGTAAAAGAAAGATAAGTTTTGGCAACATAATTGTCTACGACCTTAGGATATTGGGATTCAGTACATAGAGAGGAAGGACGAATATAGGATGGTTTTTTCTTCTTGTCATCGAAGGGTGGATTCGCCTTTGTCTGATACATACTGCCTTCCAGAGACGTCGAACTCACATTCCCTGTATCCATAAGAATACTAGAGTTAGTGTTAGAACATATGTCAGCTTCAGGAGTCATTTTCGCCGTCCTCTTACATTTACATGTTTGAGAATCGGGTACTTGACTCGATGTGGAGGGATAGTTCGTATTGGGAAATTTTTCTAGTGTGTAGATTTTGCTAAGTAGCTCATCTCGCTCTTTTGCAAAGGCCTTCCTTTCTACTTCTAGTTGTCGTTCTAGTTCTGCTATGAGTAGTAGTTTCTTTGGGATGCGAGAGAGCACATCTTGAAAAGCAACTTCCTGTTCTTTGTTTGGGAGTAAGGTTTCGACATCCTCCGAGAGTGAGGATACCTTAGTCTTATCTCTATTGTTCAACTCTGTGTAGTCATACGCGATTTCTGCCCATTGAATGTTCTGTTCTCTTGTTTCTTCTGAGATGGCAGCGGAGGATGATCTCACAAATGGCTTAAGCTGCGGGGGAGCACCATTTCTTGTTTGCAAGAATGCAGTGTTGCACATGTTGTATCTTTTAACTGTTAGCGGTGTTGGATTGCAATTGCTAAACAGTCCGATCCCCCCCCCCCCCCCCGTGCGTTGTAGAATTCTGTTTCCACTGGTTGGTTCAATAGGCATAAAATGCGTGAGTTTCCTTTTCTAAGGTGAAGTTGCTCTTCAAGTTCTTTCACCTTGCGGTATAGCCTAACTCTTTCCTTCGTAAGCAGTTCATATTGGGAGGCCGTCAGGAGGCGAGAAGTTTCACATGAACTAATGGCTAGTGTAGTTTCCTTAACCTTAGTCTCACTTTGTTTGTTCTTGCTTTGCAGACGTTTGACTAAAGCTTCAGAGGCCATTAGACGTTCGTTTGCACAGGCAAGTTCTTCTACTTTTAGACTAAGTAAGGCATAGTTGTTTTCAAATTTTAGCTTAAGTTCATCATAATCCCTAGCGTCTACGGTGGGTTTCTTAATGGCGTGTCGTTGAGTAAACACATCATCGAGGTGTGAGATTCGTACCTCAGACTCAGCGTTGGTACGAGTATTAGCTATGTTTTCACCGGTGTGACCCATCTCCTCGTCCTCGTCATGTTCGACCAGCCTTGCCATGCAGCAATCTTCATCCTTAGGCTCCTCGTCTTCTGAAGTGTCATTCACCCATTCAGCCTCCTCGGTGAGTAGAGCTTTCCCACTTTCCACCTTGCGGGTCATTCTGGCCTTACGGTCGTAGTAGCCGGAGTCCTTCACGCGTGGGGCGTGGCATTCTTTGGCAAAGTGGCCTATCTTTCCACACCGAAAGCACTTCACAGACTTTTGAGGTGTGGAGTCCTCTTCTTTCTTTGTTGGTTTGGCTTCCTCTGTGGGAGTGGTCTTTTTGGTGCCGCTATAGGTTCTTTGGCGATTGGAAGAGGATGAGGATTTTTTCCTGATCTTCTTTGAGACCAACTTAGTGAGCATTGCCAGTTGATTGCGTATATCACGAACATCTTCGTCTGATTCTGTATCAGCTTCGGATCCTGAAGAAGTGTCAGATACAACAGCTGGTAGCTTTCCTTTGTTCTGTTTGGTCTTAGTGGTGGAAGATCGATCATTGGTTTTGTTCGAGAGGAGGGCCAGTGGGTCGACTCGAGTGTTGGTGGACTGAGGTTGCACGTATGGAGCATAGGCAGACAGACTGTCATAAAGAGCATGGATAGAAGTGTTGGAGAGGTCCTTACTCTGAATCATCATCACGATTGCATTGCCCCACTGTGGTTTGAGGCTTCCAAGAAAGCGGTTGTTGATATCGAATTTGTCCCTCGAGATCCTGGCTTTCTTGAGTTCATTGATGACCTTCAGGTATCTGAGGTATGTGTCACGCAGCTCCTCTCCTTCGTAGGCTTGGAATTGTTCATACTGTGAGAGACAGGCTGATTTCCTCCCTTGAGCACTTTCAGTTGTGCCTGCCATGATTTCTACGAGTTCATCCCATATTTCTTTAGCAGTTGTGCAGCACTCGATGTGAGCATAGACTTCGTTGCCCATAGCCTGGAAGAGGTATCCTTTGGCAGTCTCGTCGGCCTGTACGCGAGCCAGTTCATCCTCATTGATGGGACCTCTTGGAGTGCGGCGTTCATCCATGGGAGGGTTTGCGTTTGGCTGTGCAGTGATGATTGTCCAGAACTGTGCTGGGCCGTTGAATATGGAGTCCAGAAGGCATTGAGAGAGTGGTGCGCCTTTGTTCCTGAGGAACGTGAGGAACCGGTTTGTCCATATGCTGTAGTCGCCTTGTCGCAGCATCGGAGGCCTGGTGTCGGAGCCCACTGTGGAGATGTCATTCGTGGTAGACATGGTTGGTGCAGTCGAATCGTCCGTGGTTTTGATCTTGTATAGATAAGAGAGTTAGTAACGAACGATAAGAGAAATACGAGTTGAATGAGTAGAGTTTTGAGAATAAAACTGTTTAAAGAATTTCCTAGAACTAAGTGAGCGTGTGTGATGGTCGATAATGTGTGGAAGAGAAATATATCTTGAAATTAGGAGAAGTTCTAGGAATTTAAATCGAGACTTGCGGAGCAAAAACAAATTTTTTGTCAAATGTGGTCTAGGGTGTTAGGACTGAAGTGTTGGGATCAAATCTTAAACAAGTTTGAGAAAAGTTTAACCCAAGAAGATTTTAACACGAGAAAAAGGCTTAACACGTCAAAAAAAAATTCGCAGTTCGAAATTTTCTCGGATTCTAAAATTTCGCATGTGAGAATGATTCTCAGTTGAGAGTTTTAAAGCTTCACAAGAGAATTTCGCACGTTAAAAAAAATTTCGCATCGAGAGTTGACGTGGTCTTAGAAAAATTTCTCGGATTTGAAAGAGGTGTGGTATTGAAAAAAAAACTTTCTCAAATTAGATAAATTTTCTCGGCTTTGAAAACTTTCTCGGATGTAAAAATTTTCGCAAAGTTCAAAATTTTCTCGGTCTTGAAAGAAAAATTTCGCGGCTCAGAAAGATTTGCGGAATCAGCTTTCAAGGGTATAAAGTTTCTCGGATTTTAAAGAGTACGAAGTTGAGAAAAATTGGGTCTAAGTGAAATTTTCGCGGTTTAAAAATTCTCGGCTGAAAATTTCTCGACCTGTGAAAATTTCTCAGATTTTTGGAAAGTTTCGCGGCTTAGAAAAATTCTTGAATAGACTTTATCGCATATAAAGTTTCTCGGATTTTAAGCATAGGCCGTTGCGAAAAATGCAGTGAACGTAAAATTTTCGCGGTTTTGAAAATTCTCGGATTTGAGCATAGGCCGTTGCGAAAAATGCAGTGAAAGTGAATTTTCGCGGTTTAAAAATTCTCGGATTTAAATTCGCGGATATGAAATTTTCGCGGATTTGAACGATTCAGAAAGTTTCGCGGATTTGAACGATTCAGAAAGTTTCGCGGGCAAGAACACCGAAGTACTGTTCCATTGCTTGTCGCGAATCTTTCCTAGAAAGCCGTCCGTTTTCACTCAAATCTCAACCAAAATCGCTCAAACTTGATCCTAAACTTCAGAAATTCTTCCCTAAACACATAATCGACCGATTTGTGGGCTAAAAACACCAAAAAATAGGTCAAATCGACCAAAAACAGAGAATGGCCGAGATGTCCTTTTCTGAAAAGTTTTTGCTTCAATCTTGCTCAAAACTCGTTAAAACTGATCCAAAATTGTTCTAAAAACATTTTAGGCATATACTCGATCTGGGGGAAGGTTTTAAACACAAAGACGAAGCATCAAAACCCCAAAACAAGCTCGAAATACCGAAAATAATTTTTTGCCCAAAAACACCTTTGATCTTTCTTGGAATCGAACGAAACTTGATTCAAATCAATGCAGATCGATCCACGTTTGCTCTGATACCACTTGTTGGTCCCGAATGCACCAAACAAGGAATCAAAGAGGCTTTAATGGAATGAAAAGGGAGTATTCTCACCTTTGAGTGTGTGTAGTGTGTGAAAAATTTGGATAAGCCTTTGATCTTTGATTGCTTTCAAAAGTGAGTTGGTAACACCTTATATACCACATTAACCCTAGGTATATTAAGGCCCAATCACTAAATATTAATTAATTACAATCTTGTCTAAAGCCCAAGCTAAAGATAATTACAAAATTAATCCCAAGACTTAAACTATTGACACAATCAATTAAATATCCTAACAGCATCCATGTTTGTATTGTAGTCGAGTTGTTGAAGGATCTTCGTTAATAGTTTTGAAGGTTGAAGATGATGTAATGTGCTTCACAAGTGCCAAAATTCGTTAGTAGCGTTTGATTCGAAAATTAGATCGACAATTATTTTCGATTCAGTCTTTAAAGTTTGATCGAAATTAGTTTCGTCGAGATAGAATGTACTGAGTACTGTTCTCGTGCGAGAAATTTTGTCAGCGTGATATTTTTCGAGCGAGATAAATTGCTCAAAATCATTCGGTCGAGAAAAATTTCTTGATCGTGAATTTATTTCGATTGTAAGGAAACAGTACGTTAGTAAGTTTCTCGACAAGTCAAATAAATCTGTTGAGTAGAAAAATTTCTCGCGTGTAAATGATTTTTGCCTGGTCAAACGTTAAAAGGTTTGACTGAAAAAGTTTTTTTTTCGAGTGAAAGTTTTTACGCATGCAAAGTCAAAATAAGTCTCTCTCGAAAAAGTTTTTCGCTGTATAATGCTCGAGAAATATTTCTAACTAAAATCGTTTCTGCTGATGACGATTCTAGCGCTGATTTCGTATTCTGACCGAGAAAAATTCTCGTGCTAAGTTTATCGATCGAGAAACTAATCCGATCGCAAAACTTAGCGAGAAAAATTGAGCAATCGAGAAAAATTCACAGAATACGATTAACACAAATTCGAGCAAAAACAAAGAATCAGATAGTGAAGTTTGAGGTAATTACTCGCAATCAAGTACTAATCACGCACGAACAGGCAATTAAACACGTTATGAAGCAAAATATATCGAATTTGATCAAAATCAGAACGTGTTCTTCATGTTCTTCGCAAACAGTAACACGCAGAAGCAATTCAATCCTAAAAATCGAAGTTCAAACTGCTACAGAACTGATCGCAATGATGATCTAACACTTAAACAAGCACAGAAACACCAAATTCAAGTCAATTAAGCACAGAATTAAGCTATTGGATCGAAAAAGGTTTTCGCGCCAAACCTGTTCTTCGATGAACAGTATCTCGAAAATGATTTTCGATCCAATTTTAACAATTTACGATTCAAAACAGAACGAATCTTCTCTGATACAAATTGTTAGGTCCTACGATTAACAACTCTACGATCCTAGGCTAGAATTCATAGTAATTCGATCGTTTAGATAAACAGTTGAATTTGATCGAAAAACTCAAATGAAGAACAAGAGAGAGAATTCGAGTAGAGTGAGAAAGTTACTATTGTTTCTCTCTCTAGAAATCGAATTGCAAGCCATTCGGATCAATTCTCTAAACTTTCTCTATTCATCTCAATTGATTTACATGTATTTATACCAAACAAACTTGGTATAATTATCAAACTCCTCCTAATCTAAGGACTACTATACAAAACGCCCCTAATTACAAGGACAACTAATGAAATCAAGCACAATTACAAATGATATTGTACATTTGCTATATATAGAGGAAGGAGATATGTTGATGCGTTAGATTAAATAATCTTATAATTCATGGGAACACTTATCCGGAGTCAATGCATGAAATTTCGAGGTAATTTCAAATATGTTCACATAATAAATATCCGAACTATCGTTTCTAACAATAAAACTAGTTACAGACATAATAATATATGTAACATTTATAACCACCTCTCATTTATTGTCCCCTTCCAATGTAGTTGCCATCAAAACATACTCGATAAAATGTATAGATATCTTCTTCTAGAAGCAAAGACTTGTGAGGATTAATTTAGCCAAATAAGACGCATCTTTTGCAGCGTTTAAACTTGAACTGCAACTCCGCACAATAGAGCTTTAATATCAGATCTATTTGAAGCTCTGGATGCATGGGAAAGGTAAGAGAGTTTAACTTCTCAATCCACCCAATCATATAGCGCGGGTGATCTCCAACATCAGCACCTTCAGCCAACTTTGTCTTAAAGAGATTTCCAGAAATGCTATATCGAGACAATTTGGATTGCTCGCCGCAAAGCTCTCTCAAATGATGTAATACCTCCGCCCATGTCTACATGGCTGCGTCGAGGATCATTGCTCATCCAAGCAAGTATATAGCAATGATCGAGCACAAATAAGCACTTTTTACTTGGCTTGATATTATTTTTCTCAATATCTCATTCTCCGGAGAGAGATTTCGGAAACCTCATTGATAGTTAAATAGTGGAGTTGATTTCCCCGCTTCGCATTAAGCAAGCCTGAAATTGAATATATTTCTTATTGCCAACTAATGATTTTGATTATGTTTTATTTGAAGTTATTTTCTTAGTAATATCTTCGAAATTAAATCACTAGTATTGAATTACTAAGATTGAAATAAGAGATTTCTTAGTTTATGAAATCACTAGTATTAAAACCTAAAAATGGTCCCCAACCCCCTGGACCAATTTAATCTCCGATGTTTCGCGAGGACCAATTTAGTCCCCGATGTTATCGAATTTGAACCAAATTTGTCCCCACCATTAAATAGCCGTTAATTTGGATGGAAGTTGACAACATGCGATTGGCCAGATTAAAAAAATCATAAATTAAACATTAAAAAGGGGTAAAAAAATCCAAAGAAAAGGAGGAAAATTCAAAAAAATAGAGTAAAAAATTCAAAAAAAGAAGAAGAGAAAATTACTAATAATTTAATAAAAAATAATTAATAAAAAATATAATTTATAAATAAATTTAAATCAAATAAAAAAGAAAGAGAAAATGAAAATATATTAAAAATAATTAATTAAACAAAGGAAAAAATACAAGAGAAAAATAAAAAATAAATAGGGAGAGCAGATTAAAAAAATGATAAATAAAAATTCACGATTTTAAAGAAAAGTAAAAAATAAAAAGATATTTATTTATTCAAAACTAAATAAAAAGGAAAAACAAAATAAAGGATAAAAAATGCCTCTAAAAGTTTTACGTCCGTCGCTATCAAGTTAATGAGGACATAATCGTCCCAGTTCTCCAATTCCTTTTAAAAATAGACTGTGACAATTGCATCCCGTTAACTGGACAGAGACGAGATCGGGAATTCTCATCAACTTTCAGTGACATTTTTATCCTATTTTATTTTTCACTTATTTTTAATTTTTAGTAAATAAATAATTTATTTTATTTTTCTAATTTATTATTTTTTTTAGTTTTAGCATTTTGTCTCTCTCTTTTTGTTTATTTTTTACTTAAGTTATTTTAATTTTGTTTTTTACTCTATTTTCATTTATTATTTTAATACACTTTTATTATTATTTTATTTATAATTGAATTTACTTTATTTGTAATTTAGTTTAATTCTCTCTTTATTGTTATTTTATTTTAATTTATTAGCTTCCTTTTCTTTTTTTTTTTGAATTTTTTTCCTTTTTTGGATTTTTTTATTTATTAGTTTTTTCTTTTCTTTTCTTTTGATTTTTGGATTTTTTTCTCTTTTTATGTTTAATTTATTATTTCTAACATATTTTCATTCTCTCTTTCTTTTTTATTAAATTTTAATTTATTATTCGTAAATTTTGTTTTTATTATTTATTTTATTTTTTATTTAATCTATTACTAATTTTCTCCTTTATTTTTAATTTTTACTCTATTTTTTTGAATTGTTTGCCCGTTTTTGGAGTTTAATTTATTATTTTTTAAGTCGGGCCAATCGCATATCGACAAGTGTCAACTTCCATCAAAATTAACGGCTATTTAACGACGAGGACCAATTTGTCGATAACAACGGGGACTAAATTGGTCTTCGCAAAACATCGGGTAAATTGGTCCAGTGGGTAAACATTGGCGACCATTTTAGGTTTTTCCCTTATGAAATTATTAATAAGATCACGGAAAATATAGTTATTGAAAATTTTGTAGCGAATTTGACATGATTATGGTAAAAAAGGCAATAGTAAAAAGATTAAACTGAAGATAATATTAATTATAATAAAAAAGTTGATTAGTTTTGTAAAAGGATGTGAAAGTTATCTACTTTTGTAATAGTAGTATCCAAAAATAACACTATTTCTGTCATTCTATCGGGAAATCTCTCTCCAATGGCCTAGTTGGTGGTAGTGAAGGCATTTGTCGGTTGCCCTTGCTTGGGCCTTTTTTACGATCTTGGCCTTGCCATTTTTCTTTATCTCTCCTTTAGGCTTAATTACCTTGTTCGACTTTGTCCGCGTAGACCTCTTAGATCGTGTTGTCACAAGTGCTACCGCCTTTCCCTTTGCCCTTTTCAGTTGCCTCTGAATCTGAACTAGCTGATTAAGCAAATCAGGCAAGGTGAATAAGTAATTGTTCAAGTTACAATTAATAATGAACTGTGCGAACGACACAGGTAGTGACTGAAATATCAGATCTATTTGAAGCTCTGGATGCATGGGAAAGGTAAGAGAGTTTAACTTCCCAATCATATAGCGCGCGTGATCTCCAACATCAGCACCTTCAGCCAACTTGGTCTTAAATAGATTTCCAGAAATGCTATACCGAGACAGGATTGCTCGCCACAAAGCTCTCTCAGATGATGTAATACCTCGGCCCATGTCTACATGGCTGCGTCGAGGATCATTGCTCATCCAAGCAAGCATATAAGCAATGATCGAGCACAAATAAGGACTTTTTACTTGGCTTGATTCCCACTATTTTTCTCAATATCTCATTCTCCGGAGAGAGATTTCGGAAACCTCGTTGATGGTTAAATAGTGGAGTTGATTTCCCCGCTTCGCATTAAGCAAGCCTGAACTTAATAGCTTGTCGGCCAACCTAATCGAATAGCGTTGTGTCCTACACGAACCCATCTAACGAGTATTCAATTAATTTGTGTCTAGACAAGGACCCTCACGATAACTTTGCATATTGGCTATAGTTGTCTAAGTGCCACCTATCAACGTCTAGCTCAAACCTAACACTTGGAACTTCCACCCGTAGGCTAAGGCTTTATAGGGTGGAATGTGTTTCGGTGAGCGCAACTGCAGTCGAACTACGTACGACATGGGCGAAATGTTGCTGATAACTGGGAACAGACCGCACACCCTCCCAAGCTACAGCAGAATCGAGCTTGATAGAAGACATGAACCAATTTTCTGTTCTCACTTTATATATTTCAAATGGGAGAATACATCTCACACGAGCAGATAAGTCATGCATATCCGTCAACAACATGCACATAATCATAATAAAACCTAGTTTAAGAATCTGGGCATGGCGATGTTGGGCGGCGACGGCAACGACCATATCTACGGTGGTGATTGGGTTGATGTGGCCGCCAGGTTCCGGCAACGTTCGGCGGCTGTTTTCTTTATTAGTCGGTGTTTTGCGACGGACATCCGTCGCATAATTTTTTTTTTATTCTGATTTTCCTTCGTGCGACGTCTTTTTCCCACGGTTATTTCTTTCCAACGAGCGTTTTCGCGACGACTTGGTTCCGTGGCAAAGTACCTATGAGCGATGATTTTCTGACGGTTTGCTCGGTCGTCCGTTTGGTAAGCGGAATCCAACACGGAAAGGAAAAAGAAAATGAAATGATACGCATCGGATCGTTATACATTACGCATCACGTGTCGTACCGTAATACCTTTTCTTTTCCTTTCCGCACCAAATTCCGCATACCAAACTCACCCTTAACTGAACTTATTTTTGTAGTGTTCGATACTTAGGGAGATATATACCTTCAAGAATAAAACCAAGGATATACGTATATGTTAATATTATATATGGAGAGGGCTTGGCACTGGTAATTAAAACATAAAATTATATTGCTGCTCAACTTTTATTGTTACATGTCCACACGAAGACGTTTTTATTAAGACTCCAAAACACACCAAGACAATGCAATGCACTTAACAAAACCACATTAGAAAAGCATTATGAAAGAGACCATATATATTATAAGGCATCAGACGACGGTTGAGCAGCGTTAATCCATCCGCATATCACTCGAATGGGCGGAGCTCGACGCCGCGGATGACGAGCCCAGTTTTCACCTTATGAATATTCTTATCGAGCAGACGTAGATAAAGATCACCATGGAAGCCATGGTCGTAGAAGTACTGCCCGAGTTTGATCTCCAGCCACCAATCGTTGCGCTCCTTTGGGAACCGACCCTTTTCATCCGACCCATGACCCTTCGGGTTGAGGAAAACAGTGAAGCCTTCCTCGTCGGTCCCATCGGGCATTTCCTTGCTCAATCTTACAGCTGCAAGTGCCTTGTCCACACCACTCGCCGTGCTCGGCAATTTGTAGACTAGGAAAATGTCGTAGTTTGTCCTCTTTGAGAGCCTAGCCGTGTCGAACCTTGCTTGAACATCCAACCACCACACTTTGTTAAGCTCAGCCACCTCGTAACTTCGCATACAACATTAAACAACATATATATATTTTATATATTCTTGTAATTACTTTCTCATTAATTAACAAATAGTCATGGATGATCTAGCTAGTTAGGTTAGAACAAAACCCTAAGGTTGAATCGTTCTTCCAGGTCCAGTATTCCGGATGATCAGACCATACTATTGTGATATCTCTTGCTTTCAAAGTGTATTTCTGCATTCACGTTACAAATCAAACATTTACTAGTACTCCTTTTATAAATATGGATTACTATTAACTATAGAAAAGCTAGCTAGCCTATTCGTATTACCTCCATTACTCCCTCTTCCTTCTTTTTCTATCGTTCTTTATGTAACTTGGTTTTGTGTGTTCCTTACACTAAATATGGTTTGCTATATATAGAGGAAAGAGATATGCCTATACGTTAGAGTAAATAATCTTATAATTCATGGGAACACTTATCCGGAGTCAATGCATGAAATTTCAAGGTAATTTCAAATATGTTCACATAATAAATATCCGAACTATCGTTTCTAACAATAAAACTAGTTACAGACATAATAATATATGTAACATTTCTAACCACCTCTCATTTATTGCCCTTCCAATGTAGTTGCCATCAAAACATACTCGATAAAATGTATAGATATTCTTCTTCTAGAAGCAAAGACTTGTGAGGATTAATTTAGCCAAATAAGATGCATCTTTTGCAGCGTTATTTTCTGTATATACTTGAACTGCAACTCCGCATAATAAAGCTTTGATTTTATCGTAGCCTTAATGCAGGTTTGAAATACTTTTTTAAACCACTCTATGATCACTTAATATCTAAAATCATGAATGTACGCATGTTAGTGTTAAAAAATAAACAACCATAAATCAAAGGACCGAAGTTTGAAACAAGGTAATGACAGAATTAAATAAAAATTAATCATGTTCACCGGCGCAAGGCTTTGCCCGTGTTTTCAAGGAGGCATATTTGGGCGTTTTCGCTTTAACGATTAAATTAATCTTTTGAGAATCCATTGTGTAAAATAACACTGTATTCATCCTCATATTGTTATTGAACTAAAAGTATTTTTATTTCTTATGCATTTTTATTTTCTATGTAAAATATCCTTGTATCTGTTGGGGTGTGTCCCGAGTTGTCCCTTTGGCTTACGGAATTTAAAAATTTTCCCGAGACCCCGTAAGCCCTGAATCGGTCGGTTGCGACCAAGAAAAAAAAATATGATAAGCATAATCAATTTATCGCTGACACATAAATCCCAGTCATACGTACATATAAAAGGGTACAACCGTTTTACCTTTGACGAATGTGTGAAGATGCTTACGCCGATCCCCTGGTTTGAAACCGCACCTCTGTTGAATGCCAAAGCATACTTCGTAGCCAGAGTGTCACGCCGATCCAAGGTGTATCACGGCGGTAGTCTCCATAGATGGCTAGCGAGACACTCGAAGCATTTTAGAAGATAGTACACGTTTTGCCGAGTATACAAATGACTTGCACGTTGGAAGGAATCTCGTCCAGTCGGTTTAATAATTCCATGCTTTTTCAACTCTTGAATCTTTCGATTCCCAGCATGACCCAGTCTAAAATGCCACAAATTCCTTTTTTTCGACTCTAAGTCGCATGTGTTGGTAATTGCGTCTACAGTTTAAATATTATGTTCGATGTTGGGATAATACAAACAGTTTTGTAAAATCCCATTTCTGACAATTACTCAAAAATAAAAAACGCAAATATTATTACTAAAACCAATTTGGCAACCCATTGTGCTCAAAACAGGAATAGAAATAATATTCTTAAGCTCTTTGGGCAACACTAAAACGTATGTAAGTACTAAACTATGTCCGGTAGATAATATGAGAGTCTTCCAACGTGGCTCACCAGTACACTATGTCCGCTGCCTACGTTAATCGGAACCTCTCGATCCGCAGCTGTTTTTCCGTTTCCGATCCTGGTTCAAAACAAAAGTATGGGTGTTAGCCCCTGAGTCCAGGATCCACGAAGTGTAGAACACATTTTCTAAAAGGCAATGTTCGTTACCTGATGCCTCAGAAGCTCTGGGCTTAGGCAAATCCCGACAGAATAACACAAATAGTGTTATTTTGAATAGTGCTTTTACAAAAGTAGATAATTTTCTCACCCTATTACAAAAATAATCATTTTTTTTCAATTTGCACTATTATTACTTTCAGTTTTCACCACAAAATTATTTTAAACTACAATGATCTCTATTATTACTTCAAATAGGTAAAACAATTGCTCTTAATTATATTTTAATCTCAAAATATTTTCTACTCATTATTTTTTCACATTCTCGCTATTTACCATCGGAAATCAGTCAGCATATATGTTAAGAAATATTATATATCAAAAAAATAAAAAAACTCAAGAAAACATGTAATAGTTCATAAAATGTTCAAATAATTCTTTAACAAACCTTTCTAATTTTTTATTTATTTCAACTCATTATAGTTTTCCCTTGCATTTTTCTTGTGAGACCTTCGATCCATTTCACAAGGATATCTTCGTGATCATTTACGCCCGACCTTTCTCTCCAGACATAACTAAGGATTATTTACAAGATGAAAAGGAGCCTCCCAACGTGACTCATCTAATGGACACTCAAACTAATAAGTACATGTTGTCTCCAATACTCAATAATGATCTTGATGGATCAACACATGCTTGCAAACTCGAACGAAAATAGAGCAATCAGAAACTCAACAACAACAACACAATAACATTAATAATAATAATAATAATATATTACAATAAAAATGGAATATATTTCTTATTGCCAACTAATGATTTCGATTATGTTTTATTTGAAGTTATTTTCTTAGTAATATCTTCGAAATTAAATCACTAGTACTGAATTATTAAGATTGAAATATGAGATTTCTTAGTTTATGAAATCACTAGTATTAAAACCTAAAAATGGTCCCCAAAGTTTACCCCCTGGACCAATTTAATCTCCGATGTTTCGCGAGGACCAATTTAGTCCCCGATGTTATCGAATTTGAACCAAATTGGTCCCCGCCATTAAATAGCCGTTAATTTGGATGGAAGTTGACACGTGTCGACATGCAATTGGCCAGACTTAAAAAATCATAAATTAAACATTAAAAAGGGGTTAAAAATCCAAAAAAAAGGGGGAAAATTCAAAAAAAAATAGAGTAAAAAATTCAAAAAATGAAGAAGAGAAAATTACTAATAATTTAAATAAAAAATAATTAATAAAACAATATAATTTATAAATAATAAATTAAAATCAAATAAAAAAGAAAGAGAAAATGAAAATATACTTAAAATAATTAATTAAACAAAGAAAAAAATACAAGAGAGTAGACCTCTTAGATCGTGTTGCCACAACAAGTGCTACCGCCTTTCCCTTTGCCCTTTTCAGTTGCCTCTGAGTCTGAACTAGCTGATTAAGCAAATCAGGCAAGGTGAATATGTAATTGTTCAAGTTACAATTAATAATGAACTGTGCGAACGACACAGGTAGTGACTGAAATATCAGATCTATTTGACGCTCTGGATGCATGGGAAAGGTAAGAGAGTTTAACTTCTCAATCCACCCAATCATATAGCGCGCGTGATCTCCAACATCAGCACCTTCAGCCAACTAGGTCTTAAAGAGTTTTCCAGAAATGCTATATCGAGACCACTTGGATTGCTCGCCGCAAAGCTCTCTCAGATGATGTAATACCTCGGCCCTTGTCTACATGGCTTCGTCGAGGATCATTGCTCATCCAAGCAAGCATATAAGCAATGATCGAGCACAAATAAGGACTTTTTACTTGGCTTGATCCCCCACTATTTTTCTCAATATCTGATTCTCCGGAGAGAGATTTCGGAAACCTCGTTGATGGTTAAATAGTGGAGTTGATTTCCCCAATTCGCATTAAGCAAGCCTGAACCTAATAGTTTGTCGGCCAACCTAATCGAATGGCGTTGTGTCCTACACGAACCCGTCTAACGAGTATTCAATTAATTTGTGTGTAGACAAGGACCCTCACGGTAACTGTGCATATTGGCTATAGTTGTCTAAGTGCCACCTATCAACGTCTAGTTCAAACCTAACATTAGAACTTCCACCCGTAGGCTAAGGCTTTCTAGGGTGGAATGTGTTTCGGTGAGCGCAATTGCAGTCGAACTACGTACGATGGGCGAAATGTTGCCGATAACTGGGAATAGACCGCACACCCTCCCAAGCTACAGCAGAATCGAGCTTGACAGAAGACATGAACCAATTTTCTTTCTCACTTTATATATTTCAAATGGGAGAATACGTCTCACACGAGCAGATAAGTCATGCATATCCGTCAACAACATGCACGTAATCATAATAAAACCTAGTTTAAGAAGGTAATGAAATGTAATATTTCTAATCATTCCTATCACGTATCATAATATAAATGCATATAAGTGACAATAAAAATGCTCAAAGATTCCCCAAAAAAATTGGGGCTTTCATTTGGGCCACGAATATTTAACGCCCAATTGGCTTCATATTGGGCCGGCCCTTGCCTCGGGCCTATTAGGATTGTTGAATTGGACTGGGCCTTGTCCAAGCCAAATATGTCTTTTCATTTGGCCAAAGCTTACTTAGGTCAAAATTCAACATAACTGGGCTAGGACTTACTAAAGGCCATTAGGGTTTCCAAATACCCGATAATCCTAATCGAGCCATCACCACGCAGAGCGCTTCGGTCCTCGCTGTTGGGTTACCCGGTGTCTCCCGGAGACGCCACGTCCCCGGGTACGGCGCGGAACAAAAATTTTCCGGGTTTCCCGATTGGGCAGGTCAAACTAGTAGACAATTACCAGTTGAAGCGAGTGGTAGCTCCTCGTCCTTTTCTTCAAGACTTCGTCGATGGTGGTGGATGGCACTAGATCGTCACGCCGACCTCACAGTGTACGATTAATCAGTTCTCTAAAGATGGATAGAGAGAACTGAGCCGCCGCATGGGAGAAAAGTGTGTGAGTTTGGTGTGTGTTTTGTGCCTTAGTAATTTCGAAAATCACTCTTGAATTACGAAATAGGGCTGTCCTATTTGTAATGTGGCAAATCTTAAAGCCGATCCCCTGGTTTTAAACTGCGCCTTTGTTGAATGCCGATCCACTGGTTTTAAACTGCGCCTTTTTTGAATGCCAAAGCAATCTTCGTAGCAAGAGCATCATGCGGAACTAAGGTGTATCAGGACGAGAGCTCCGTAGATGGCTAGCGAGACACTCGAGTGTTTTAGAAAAGAGTACACATTTTTCTTTTTTGCTCCAAGAGAATTGTTTTGACGGTCTAAAATGACTTAGGTTTTCGAAAAAACCTAGGCCTATTTATATACATGGTGGTCGAATTTCTTGGTTAGCCAAGGGAAAGTTTCGGACCACTAATAGTCTAGTTATAGGGCATAGACTTAATTTTATTATTTTAAATTGCTTTATTTGAATTTTTTATATGTATTCAAATAATTTTAAGGGAGAGTTTCGGGATAAAACCTAAAATGGTCCCCGATGTTTAGCCTATGAACCAGTTAACTCCCCGATGTTTCGCGTGAACCAATTTAGTCCCCGATGTTATCGAAAATGAACCAAATTGGTCCCTCCGTCAATTCGTCCGTCAACTTAGACGGAGATTGCATTTGCTACGGCTTTAGCGACGGAATTTCCGCCGCTAATTGAAAATTTAAAAAATAATAAATTAAATATTAAAAATGAGGAAAAATGCAAAACAAAAGGAAAAAAATTCAAAAAATACAATAAAAAACTAAAAAAAAATGAGAATAATACCATAAATTAAATAAAAAATAAATAATAATAAAAATAGAAAATAATAAAAGTAAAATAAAAACTAAATTTAAAATAAAAAATGATAAATTAAACATTAAAAATGAGGAAAAAATACTAAAAATAAAAAATCAAACAATAGAGTAAAAAATTCAAAAAGAAAAATTCAAAAAAAGAGACAATATTACCAAAAACTAAATAAAAATAAATAATAATAAAAAATAAAAAGTAATCAAAGTAAAATAATAACAAAATTTAAAATAGAAAATGATAAATTAAACCTTAAAAATGAGGAAAAAAATCCAAAAAGGAAAAAAAAAACAGAAAAAAGAGTAAAAATTCAAAATAAGAGAATGTTACTAATAAACTAAAAAATAAATAATAAAAAAATAACAAAATATTAATAAAAATAAATAATAGTAAATTAACGTATTTTATTTTTTATTTTTAAATCATATATTAGTTATTATCATCTTTTTATTATTATTTATTTTTAATTTATTAGTTTTTATGAATTTTTATTCTATTTTTTGAATTTTTTTCCTTTTTTTGGATTTTTTCCTCATTTTTAATGTTTAACTTATCATTTCCTCTTTTAAATTTAGTTTTTACTTTACTTTTATATTTTCTAATTTTTATTATTATTTATTTTTATTTAGTTTTTGGTAATATTCTCTTCTTTTTTGAATTTGTTACTCTATTTTTTGAATTATTCCTATTTGTATTTTTTCCTCATTTTTAATGTTTAATTTATCATTTTCTATTTTAAATTTAGTTTTCATTTTACTTTTATTATTTTCTATTTTTTATTATTATTTATTTTTTATTTAATTTTTGGTAATATTCTCATTTTTTTTATATTTTTACTGTATTTTTTGAATTCCTTTTGTTTTGCATTTTTCCTCATTTTTAATATTTAATTTATTATTTTTTAATTTTCAATTAGCGATGGAAATTCCGTCGCTAAAGACGTCGCAAATGCAATCTCCGTCTAAATTGACGGACGAATTGACGGAGGGACCAATTTGGTTCATTTTCGATAACATCGGGGACTAAATTGGTTCACGCGAAACATCGTTTAAATTAGGGATTACGATTCTTACTTTTGGTGGGCTGTGTGTTTTTTGGTACAGATTGTTTTCAAATTTTAGTATTGTATATGCATTATAATGGTACAGTGTGTATCTGTGGGTTGCTACTGTGTGATTGAATTGTGTGATATTGCAATAATTGTTTTCAAATTTATGCAGCATGAGACGTCATCAGCAATATTTTCAATTTATAAAGTTAAGACACGAAATATTATTGACATGTTTAGGAGAAAAAAAAAGTGAGAAGATTATGTGTTGAATGTTGTTTATTTCTTGAAGAGTACATATGTTATGTTGAATGTTGTATATGAATTAAATTTGTAGTTGTCCTGTTATATTCATGAAATTTTTTGGTAACATAGTTATTGTGTTGCTCATTCTAATTTTCCACCAAAATTAGGCACTACATTTGGCAATGTTGATTCGTTTACGTATATTTTTATACGAGCATGTTTATTATATTGGTGTAGTTTTCTAACAGTAATGCCTAAATGTTTTTTGTATGCCTGAAAATGTTTGGTACAGAAACAATATAAAACAAGTATTGTAAACGTGTGTATAAGGTATATCATACACCAATTAAATGGTATGCTAAACACCGATTAAATGCTACGCTAAACACATTAAAAAGTACGCTATATTAATAGTCGTCGAAAAAGCGATGAAAAAATAAAAAAAGTCAGTATTAATGTCATCTGACATTTTTAATAGTATTATGGAACATATTCTGACACATACCGAAAATTCCGACATTACATAATGATTTCCTGTCAAAAGGGTACAACATATGTACTGTTAGAAAGTCTATTTATCTTGGTACGACAAATTAATTATTTGTGGTACAACCTATCTCCACAACAAGATATATTTATCGGTTATTTTGTGGTACAATGACCGACCACTTGATGGTATAGTACCAACGCTATATTTGGTACAACTTATAAGGGCAAGCGGTTTTCGTCGTCATTCGGATTAGTTTTCATGCAAAACTATTTTGGTCCTCTATATATATTATATGATTCAGTTGGATATCAAATTTGGTGGTTTAACCCTTACACGCGCGCTTTTATATTCGAAACATCAAGTTTATAGTAAGAGGTTGATTCATGTAAGAACCTGTTTATAACGGTAATTAGGAGTTTAAGCTTCAAATAATAAATGTAAATCCCTAAAAACATAAAATAAATATCATATTTGAGAAAAACATCATCGATTGAACATTTTCAATTACAGTCATCTCTACTATGTTGTACGAAGTTGTTCTAACATTGTTAATCATATTTTAGTGAAACGTAAAATTTGATTATAAATTATTAGGGTAGCGATAATTACGTCAAATATGATAGAAAGTGAAACATATGAATAATGTACTATGAAAATAGTTTTTGCAAAAATTAAAATTCTACGTGCCACGAAAAACGATCATCCAAGTAAGTTGTATCAATAAAGTGTACAATCTACCATTGAGCATCACGTGACTGTACCTTCATGTGAAGATATATTATACCAAATTAAGTTACTGTACCATAACTAAAAAATGATAAAAGCAGACAGTTTCTATGCATATCATGTCAGAATTTATTCCTGATATGTCAGACACAGTTAAAAATATTTTCGACGTCAAGTGCTGACGTTTAACATGTTTCATCATTTTCTACGGCTGCAAAGGTACCATTTTAATGTGTTTAGGGTACCATTTAGTTGGTATTTGGTGTACCTTGTACACATAGTTATCATACTTCTTTGACATTCTTACTTTACCAAACATTTAATGCATATTAAATAGTATTTTAGACATAAAATACAAACAATCATTTTTCGACGTTAATTGCAAGACTCAAACCTTCGGTCGAAAACTTATTCGTTGAACAGTGAGAGAGAAATCGTGTAGTGTGAGAAAGTACTATGTGTTTCTCTCTCTAGAAATATCAAGCCTTTCGGATTAATTCATTAACTTTCTCTATTGATTTTCGATAAGTAAATTTGTATGTATACCAAACATACTTTGTATAAATAACACTTTAGTCCTAAACCACAGACTAATTAATTAAACGCCTCTAATTACAAAGATAGCTAATTAATTTAGCACAATTCAATTCTAGATTCTACATATACTTTAAATTTATTACCGAGCCAATTTCACGTATTCTTAGTGAGATTAGGGAGTCTGTTTTAATTAAAGCAAAAGAAAATCAAGCAAACTACTTGAAGCAAGAAATTAGCATTCTTGCAACTGAGGGTAAACTTCAAAACCCCATTAAACTGATACATAATCAGTTTACATTACAAATATGTAATGATCTTCCGAATGCCTTTTGGAATAGAAAGAAAGATATTGTTTCTTTATCTTATGAAGATGGTTTTAATGAAAAGAGTATTCATACTAAGGCTCGACAATGTCAAATGAATTCTGGATTATTAGAATTACGTAAAAGGGAAAAAAACATTGTTTTACAGAAACGTTTAATAAAAACTTCAAAGTCTCCTTGCTCTTGCGCAGCATTTTATGTTAATAATGCGGCAGAAGGAAAGAGGGGCACCCAGGTTAGTTATTAACAATAAAACTTTAAATAAAGTTTTGAAATGGATCAAGTATCCTATTCCTAGTAAGAAGGATTTACTTGATCGATTTTCTAATGCTACTATATTCTCAAAATTTGTTTTAAAATCAGGTTTTTGGGAAATCCAAATTGCGGATAAAGATAGATATAAAACCGTCTTTACAGTCCCAATTGGACAATTCGAATGTAACGTTATCCCGTTTGGCTTAAAAAATGCTCCTTCTAAATTTCAAAATATTGGGAATGATATTTTCATCCCTTATAGTAATTTTATAATCGTTTATATTGACGACATTTTGGTATTTCTTAAATATATCGAACCTTATTTTAAACATCTCGATATTTTTAAGAAAAATTTGTTCAAAATGGATTAGTTATCTAGTCCAAAAATGATTAAACTTCAAACAAGAATTAGATTCTTGGGACATCCTATTGAAAAGGGTAGTGTTAAACCAATAAATAGAAGTATTGAGTTTGCTTCTAAATTTCCTGATAAATTTTACACAACTTCAAAGATTTTTAGGGAGTTTAA
This sequence comes from Craterostigma plantagineum, assembly GCA_027422505.1. Taxonomy (NCBI): domain Eukaryota; kingdom Viridiplantae; phylum Streptophyta; class Magnoliopsida; order Lamiales; family Linderniaceae; genus Craterostigma; species Craterostigma plantagineum. Next base: position 17,031,978 of record JAPQWV010000017.1, on the reverse strand, counting down.
ACTATAGATTAAAAAGACTCCTTGTCAATGGTCAAATAGTCACACTGAGGCAGCCAAGAAAATTAATAACAGAGTTACGCATTTACCATGTCTTATTCTTGCTAACCCTAGTTGGCAGAAAACTATAGAGACTGATGCGTCTGATTTAGGCTTTTGGAGGAATCTTGAAACAAGTTTCTACAGGTGATTAAAAAGAATATTTAGTAAGATTCCATAAGGGAAAATGGAATAATGCGCAAGAAAATTATGCTACAATAGCTAGAGAAGTACTTGCTATTGTTAAATGCGTTCTAATATTTCAAGATGATTTATATAATCAAAAGTTCTTATGAAAACCGATTGTCAAGCTGCGAAATATATGTTTTCGAATGATTTCAAACATGTCTCAAAACAAATGTTTGCGAGATCACATTTAGCCCCATTTGATAGTTATAAAAAGGGAAGTGATAATAGCCTTACATATATTTAACACGTCAATACGGGAAAAAAATTCTCCTCCAATAGAGGTGGACGAGGTCGCAAAAATGTTATTGGTGAGATGAGCAGTAAGAAACTTGTGAAAGAAAATCTTTCACAATACTCTACTTTTTCAAAAAGTGCGTGGATTAAAGATGGCGGAATGACTTATAAAGAATTAATTGAATACAAGGTTCAAAGTGCGAAATCGCAATAAAAAGAAGGCACTTCAAATGAAGGTGCTTCTTATGCCAAAATAATGGCAGATGATGAAGATGTTGGTTACGAGAAAAAAAAAATCCCATTCAGAGGTAATACTTCTGTTTGAATTTAAGGACTTAGAATAATCAGCTGAACCTTGGACATTAATGTCCATGTATCTAGCATCATAAACTTTTCTTTTTTATAAAGCCCGTGACAATTTTGAAATATTCTTAAATTTATGGGATCTTGTGAATTTGAGCATTTTAGTTCGCGTAATACTCAGGCTGCTCAAAAGAAAGGTTATACTTTCAGTAAAGCTATAATTAATTAGATAATAACTGCTGAAAAATGGGCATTATACCCATTAAAGTATCGATAATATCTCCATCCTAAATAAAAAATTTTGATTAAATTTAATCATTGGGATTAAATCGATGCTTTTTATTTTGATATCAAAACAAGAGAAGAAAAGGTTCTTGGTGGATTAAAATCTGTCCTGATTTTATAAACATGACATCCCAAATTGGGTTCATCAACGGTGACTATCATATGGCGCACCCGTTGATATTCTAAAAGAATCCTTTTTGGATTATAACATGAATGAGTCAAGATTTCTCCAAATCTTATAGAAGCGGAGTACATAAAAGAATGTAGTGAAGGAATGGATCCCATGGATATGGCGTTGGTCTGCAGAAGTGATTTATACTCAACAAAAAATTCGCCGTCTTAAATCGAATTTTTATATTCAATTTTGTAAAAAAATAATACGGATGCGACTGGTGAATTTGGAAGCCGGAAAACGATCTACAGATCGAAGAGAAAATTTCTGTTTACAAAGACTCTATTAATAATCAAACTCAAAGAGAAGCTCCAAGACCATTCGAAATTATTTCAAGACGACTCATATTAAATAGGGGAAAAATCAAGACCGATGATATCGTACATCTAACGACCCGTCCCATACCGGGTGTCACTATAGCATCGGTCCCTACCGGGACAAGTGGGGTTGGGCCCACCACACTCCGACTGATAGTCTGGACCCATTGTACCACCATTTAACCTTTTAGCATGCTTCGTGCACTAGCTCACACGCACCCTAAGAAACTTCCCAGGGGTCACCCACCCCTAGATTGCCCCAAGTCAAGCACGCTTAACTTCGGAGTTTCTATAGATGCACTCCTGAAAAGGTAGGTCGACCTTAGTGATATGAGTAGTACTATGAATTTCCTTATACGATACATAGCCTGACACGCCCATACATTGTCAGTCTCAGGATCCCCTCTCATTCGGGTGTCGAATCGGTTCGTTCACGTACCCCTTCGCCTAGAAGCCTGCCAGGAGGCGCTCCTTGTCCGTGCACCTCTCTGGCACCGGCGATCACTCCCCGCCCTCATCGGCCCCGGGCGTCACATGCCCACCAGCTTCCGCCTGGTTCGTCCCCGAACCAGCACCGTACTGCGAGAGGTTGTGCTCTGATACCACCTGTAACGACCCGACTTCCTAGATACGTATTTTGGTGGATTTATGCAACGTAAACAGCGGAAAGCCCATTTAATTAAAACTTTCTAAAAGGTATGAATACAAATATACACGAGTTCAATATTGTTCTCACGAGGTCCACATTTATTCATTGGGCCGAAGCCCAAAAATGTAAACACACGAAACATAATTTAAATCACTCCACAGGTCGCGTCACATGTACTGCTCCGCCCTCAAAAGTCCGTGGAGGTACCGCCTTCAGCCGCCTCACCTACACACGTAAACCATGAGCTTTTGCCCAGTAGATGAAAATATACAATGCAAATGTTCTCACAACCCAATCCCGACACCTCACAAATGCACACTCGACATCTCACAAATACACGCCTGTTTTCACCTCACATCTTATTTCAAACACAGGGCCCTAGGCTAGACTCGGAATCCACGCATAAATATCATAAAAAGCCATGATAATACGGCCCCATCTCGGTCTTTTTTTTCAACCGTCTATAACAATGGCAGGTAACGGCCCTGTTAGGATATTTATAGATTGTGTCAATAGTTTAAGTCTTGGGTTTAATATTGTAATTATCTTTGTAGCTTGGGCTTTGGACTAGAATGTAATTATTTAAATTTTTAGTGTTTGGGCCTTAATATACCTAGGGTTAATGTGGTATATAAGGTTTTACCAACACCATTTGAAAGGTAATCAAAGATCAAAAGGCTTATCCTATTTTTCACACAATACACACACTTGAAGGTGAGAACCTCTCCCTTTTCATTCCATTAAAGCCTCTTTGATTCCTTGTTTGGTGCAATCGGGACCAACAAGTGATATCAGAGCAAACGTGGATCGATCAGCATTGATTTGAATCCAGTTTCGTTCGATTCCGAGAAAGATCAAAGGTGTTTCGGGCAAAAATCACTTTCGGGCATTTTGAACTCGTTTTGGGGTTTTAATGCTTCGTTTTTAGAACACTTTTGGATCAGTTTGAACGAGTTTTGAGCAAGATCGAAGCAAAAATTCTTCAGAAAAGGACATCTCGGCCGTTCTCTGTTTTTGGTCGATTTGATCTGTTTTTTGTTGTTTTTAGCCCACAAATCGGTCGATTATGTGTTTAGGGAAAACTTTCTGAAGTTTAGGATCAAGTTTGAGCGATTTTGGTTGAGGTTTGAGGAAGAACTGGACGATTTTCTGGCAAAACGCATTATAGCAATGGAACAGTGAAAGCTCGTTCTTGACCGCGAAAATTTTTGCTTAATCGTTCAAGTCTGCGAAATTTTCACATCTGCGAAGTTTGATTCCGAGAATTTACCTAGAACCGCGAAAATTTCACTTTCACTGCATTTTTTTTCGCAACGGCCTATCTTCAAAATCCGAGAAACTTTATATACGAGAAATTTCTTTCCGAGAATGATCTAAACCGCAAAATTACCTCTGTGTAACTTCATCTTTTCTCAACTGCTCACTTTCAAAACCTGAGAAATATTACTAAGTCGAGAAATTTTCAGCCGAGAACTTTTCGAAATTCTTTATCCGAGAAAGTTTCAGACAAGAAAGTTTCTTTCCTACGAGAAATTTTTTAAATCACGATTTTCAAATCCGAGAAACTTTCTCAAATCACACTCCGACCCGCGATACTTCTTCCAACATGAAGATTTCTTCGCAAACTTGAAAATTCTCAAAACTAAGAATCTTTCTCACATGCGAAATTTTAAAATCCGAGAAATTTTCAACTGGGAACTTTTCTTCCGAGAATTTCTCTTTAAAACTCACAAACACCAAAATTTCTCAACACATCATTTCCCGGATAATTCTTCATATAATCACGTCCCTTCAAACTGCGAATTTTTTTTTCTCCCTGACGTCCCTTCAGCATGTCTCTCGCAGTATGAACACTTCCAAGCCTATGAAGGAGAGGAGTTGCGTGACACATACCTCCGATACTTGAAGGTCATCAATGAACTCAAGAAATCCAAGATCTCGAGGGACAAATTTGACATCAACAACCGCTTCCTTGGTAGCCTCAAACCACATTGGGGAAATGCAACTGTGATGATGATTCAGAGTAAGGACCTCTCCAACACCTCCATCCATGCTCTCTACGACAGCCTGTCTGCATATGCTCCTTACGTGCAACCTCAGTCCACCAACACTCGAGTCGACCCACTGGCTCTCCTCTTGAACAAAACTACCGAACGATCTTCCACTGCTAAGGCCAAACAGAACAAAGGGAAGCTACCAGCCGTTGTATCTGACGCCTCTTCAGGATCCGAAGCTGATACAGAATCTGATGAAGATATTCGTGATCTACGCAAGCAACTGGCAATGCTCACAAAGATGGTCACAAAGAAGATCGGGAAAAAATCCTCATCCTCCTCCAATCGCCAAAGAACCTTTAGCGGCACCAAAAAGACCACTCCCACGGAAGAATCTAAGCCGATAAAGAAAGAGGAGGACTCAGCACCTCAAAGGTCTGTGAAGTGCTTTCGGTGTGGAAAGACAGGTCACTTTGCCAAGGAATGCCACGCCCCACGCATGAAGCACTCTGGCTACTACGACCGTAAGGCCAGAATGACCCGCAAAATGGAAAGTGGGAAAGTTCTACTTACCGAGGAAGCTGAATGGGTGAACGACACTTCAGAAGACGAGGAGCCTCAGGATGAAGATTGCTGCATGGCAAGGCTGGTCGAACATGACGAGGACGAGGAGATGGCCAACACCGATGAAAACACAGCTAAGACTCCTACCAACGCCGAGTATGAGGTACGAATTTCGCAACTCGATGATGTGTTCAATCACCGTCACACCATTAAGAAACCCACTGTAGACGCTAGGGAGTATGAAGAACTTAAGATAAAATTTGAAAACAACTATACATTACTTAATTTAAAAGTAGAAGAGCTCGCTTGTGCAAACGAACGTCTAATGGCCTCTGAAGCGTTAGTCAAACGTCTGCAAAGCAAGAATAAGCAAAGTGAGAATAAGGTAAAGAAACCACACTGGCCATCAGTTCATGCGAAACATCTCGTCTCCTAACTGCATCCCTATGAACTACTTACAAAGGAAAGAGTTAGGCTGTACCGAAAGGTGAAGGAACTTGAAGAGCAACTTTACCTTAGAAACAAAAGCGCACGCATCTTATGCCTATTGAACCAACCAGTTGAAACAGAATTCTACAACACCCGGGGGGGGGGAATCGGCCTGGCCAGCAATTGCAATCCAACACCGTTAACAGTTAAAAGGTATAACATATGTAACACTACGTTCCTGCAAACAAGAAATGGTGCTCCCTCGCAACTTAGGCCATTTGTGAGATCATCCTCTGCAGTCATCTCGGAAGAAAAAAGAGTACAGAACATTCACTGGGCAGAAATCGCGTATGACTACACAGAATTGAATGCTAGTGATAAGACTAAGATACCTTCACTTTCGGAGGATGTCGAAACCTTACTCCCAACCAAAGAACAGGAAGTTGCTTTCCAAGATGCGCTCTCTCGCACCTACATCCCAAAGAAACTTCTGCTCATACAAGAACTAGAACGAACACTAGAATTAGAAAGGGCCTTTGCAAAGGAGCGAGATGAACTACTTAGCAAAATATTTACACTAGAATAATTTCACAATACGAACAATCCCTCTACATCGAGTCAAGTACCCGATTCTCAAACATGTAAATGTAAGAGGATGGCGGAGATGACTCCTGAAGCTGAAACTTGTTCAAATACTAACTCTCGTATTCCTATGGGTACAGGGAATGTGCGTTCGACGTCTCTGGAAGGAAGTTCATTTGGAATAAAGGAGGACCCGCTCTTCGATGACAAGAAGAAAAGACCATCCTGTATTCGTCTTTTCAACCTATGTACTGAATCCCAACATCTTAAGGACGTAGATAATTATGTTACCAGAACGTATCTTTCCTTTGACAAACTAATGTCTATGTGTTGCTGCAATGACTTTATTCTTCCACGCTTTCATGAATATGAGGCACACGAACACGCAACACTCCGACCAAAAAGGTAAACCTCCTCTACAACGCCCTTGCATTCTCCCAGTTCATCTACGCCCACGGTTAAGCGAAAACGCCATCCAACGCTGAATACAAAGTCACCTACTGCTCGCAAGCAAAAGACGACTAAAACCAAAAGGCGACAACAACAACCAAAACCTTCACGTCAATTCACGAATAAGACTCGGGTTGCTCCACACACATGACGGGGAACAAAGAGCTGTTGAGCAACTTCTCCGAGCGCTATCTCGGAAGGGTCTCCTTCGGAAACAGTCAAATTGTACCAATTCTCGGAACTGGTGATCTCGTCCATGACAAACTGACGATTAAGGGCATCTCTTACGTCGAGGGTTTGAGCTACAATCTTTTCAGCATTGTCCGTTTCTGCGGCAAAGGATACAAGGTTCTCTTCGAATCTGACATCTGCAGCATTATCGATGCCTCGGGACTACCTCTTCTCTCTGGAACACGCACATCTCACCTCTACGTACTCAATCTTACGACCTCTCGACCAATTTGCCTTCTCTCCCGTGCTGCACCCAAGTTGAACGATCTATGGCACCGGCGTCTTTCACACCTCAATTTCAAGACTATCAACAAACTGCGTCAGAATAAACTCGTCAACGGTCTACCCCAACTGTCATATCATAAGGAACACCTCTGCTCTGCCTGTGAATTGGGGAAGATGAAGCGATCATCACACATCTCTAAGGAAACACCGTCCTCTAAGCTCATCCTTGAGCTCTTACACATGGATCTATGTGGCCCAATGCCCACGGCTACACTCGGAGGAAGACGGTATATTCTTGTGATTGTCGACGACCTCTCACGCTATACATGGACGAAACTCGTTCGCACAAAGGATGAAGTTCCTGATTTAATCATCGAGTTTGTTGTTACGTCCCAAACTCTTCATCAACAGAAGGTTCGGATTATCAGAACTGACAATGGAACTGAGTTTAAGAACAAGAAGCTCAGTGATTTCTATACTACTCAGGGCACATCCAGCAGTTCTCAGCTGTGAAGACACCAGAACAGAATGGTGTCGTTGAGCGTAAGAATAGGACACTAGTTGAAGCAGGTAAGACTCTCCTCATCCAATCCGGACTTCCTCACTCTCTTTGGGGCGAAGCTATTCAAACGGCCTGTTACACGCAGAACCGGGCTTCCATCCACAAGAGATTCAACCTCACCCCATACGAGATGTTGAATAACCGTCGTATTCCAGATATATCTTATCTAAGGGTCTTCGGTTGCCGATGTTTTGTGGCCAATGATCGCCAACATATTGGGAAGCTTGATCCAAAAGCACTTGAAGGAATCTTTGTTGGATATTCGCTGAACTCGAAGGCATACAGAGTCTATCTTAGGGAGAAACGATCAGTAATAGAGAGCACAAATGTCACATTTGACGAAAGCGAAAGCGACCTCATGGCTTCTGCTCATATCAGTCCAGAACCAGGTCTTCTACAGTCGTTGACAAAAGGTCAACCTTCAGCGACGAGAACTTCCTCATCTGACGGCAATTCTGGTGAACTGGAACTCGATCTACTCTTCGAGTACTTCTATCCAGTCCCCAAGACTCCCGTCGCCACCACTCAAACTACCGCTGCACCCACCCCACCTACACCACCAGCTATCAGCAATGATGTCGTCCCGCCAAACTTGGATGATCTCAATCTCAACGAAGACGACATTTTACCCAACCCTGGGAACATTGCTGATCCTGATGCTGAACCTTCTCAATCTACTACGGTTGAGAACTCTTCTTCGGACACCGGACCCCAATCTAATGAGCCTCCAATCGATATAAATGCAGCCAGCTCCTCACATACCAATATACCACTTTGGGCTCGCTCTGATCCTACCGATCAGATTATTGGGGATCCCACATCCGGTGTTTCGACGCGTTCGGCTACGATGAATGAAAGTCTGTTCGCTTGCTACCTCAGTCAAGCCGAACCATCACGAGCAGCTGAAGCTCTCAATGATCCTGATTGGCTGATTGCAATGCAGGAGGAAATAAATCAGTTTGAACGTTTACAAGTCTGGGAACTCGTACCACGCCCTTACAACAGATCCATTATCGGCACGAAGTGGATCTTCAAGAACAAAAAAGATGAAGACGGTGTTGTCATCCGCAATAAAGCAAGATTTGTGGCTAAGGGGTACAACCAACAAGAAGGCATCGACTACGATGGAACTTTCGCCCCCGTCGCCAAGATCGAAGCAATACGAATTTTTCTCGCCTTTGCTGCTCACAAGAACTTTAAATACCAAATGGACGTGAAGACTGCATTTCTGAATGGATTTCTCAAAGAAGAAGTGTACGTTGATCAACCGGAAGGGTTCTTGAGCGAAGAGTTTCCTCATCACGTATATCGACTCTACAAGGCCCTCTATGGACTAAAACAGGCTCAACGAGCTTGGTACGACGTCCTTTCAGACTTCCTTGTTCAGTCTGGTTTCAAGAAAGGATCTCTGGATACAACTCTCTTCACAAAGCGGAGTGGGCCGGACATCATGATTGTGCAGATATATGTCGATGACATCATTTTTGGATCGACTAAACCACAACTATGTGAAGAGTCTGCAGAATTGATGAAAGAGAAGTTTGAAATGAGTATGATGGGCGAGCTGAATTTCTTTCTTGGTCTTCAAGTAAAGCAACTCCCCGACGGAATCTTCATCAACCAGTCCAAATACATCCATGACATCCTCGAGAAATATGGAATGAAGGTGCTAAGACTGCTGCTACACCTATGTCTCCCTCTGGCCGACCCGATGCGGACCCATCTGGTGCTCCCGTTGACCAAACCGTCTATCGTGGGATAATAGGATCTCTTCTGTACCTCACTGCTAGTCGACCTGATATCGTTCTCTCAACAGGAATCTGTGCTCGTTTTCAGGCTACATCGAAGGAATCGCATTTCACTGCTGTCAAAAGGATTCTCCGCTATCTCAAAGGAACACCCAATCTGGGTTTGTGGTACCCCACTCGATTGGACTTCAAGCTGGTTGGATTCTCTGACTCGGATTACGCAGGATGCAAGATGGATTGGAAAAGCACCTCTGGAGCTGCACACTTCTTGTGCGGTAAACTCGTGAGTTGGTCTTCTCGAAAATAAAACTGTGTCTCAACTTCGTCGACGGAGGCAGAATATGTCGCCGCCGCTAGTTGTTGTTCACAGCTTTTGTGGATGAGAACCCAACTTCGAGATTTTAATTTTCATGTTAATAAAATTCCCATTTATTGTGACTCGAAGAGTGCGATTGCGATGACGAGTAATCCGGTACATCACTCGACAACGAAACACATAGATATCCGTCACCACTTCATCAAAGAACATGTCGAACAAGGGACGATTGAATTGCACTACGTCACTACCGAAGATCAACTAGCCGACATTTTCACAAAACCGTTGGATGTCAAACGATTCCAACACCTTGTGACTATGTTGGGCATGTTGAATATTCCGTTGTGATCAATAGACCCTACTTGAACTTTGATAAAGTGTATATATGTCTTTCACTTCACTTCATTCTCTATGTGTCACTAAATTATGTCTCTCAAGAGGGAGTTTTCGATCAAGGGGGAGTTTCTGATTTTGCCTATTTAAAAAAAAGGGCTGAAATTTAATTTAAATTTTTGGTCAAATGAAGTCAACATTGGACCAATTGAATTTTGGGTTGAAATTTTAATTCTTGGTCAAACTGGGTCAAAATTGGACAAATTTAAATCCAATTGGACTAAATTTTGACCAAGCCCGCGAAATTCAGCTCAGGACTCAATTTTGACCAAGCCCGCGAACTTCGGCCCATTTACTCTAATTCTCGCATGAACAGTCACAAAACCCCAAAACACTTAACTCTTTTTCACAATCTTACAAATACCCGAGAAAAATTCAAAACTTTCGCACCCTACTCTTCGAAAATTTCTCAACCTCTTGCGTCGTCGTCGTCTTCAAATCCGTCTTCAAACTCTGTTTATCTGCATTCTCCGTCCTCAAAATCAGCTTTTCGATATGACCAGCAAAAATCAAGAAACAATTGAAGCACTTGAGGCGGCAGCACTCCAAAGGGACATCGCTCGCATAGAACTCAATACGCTAACCTATGTCCCACCAACCGAGCAGGTCTTCCCAACAAGTCAATGGGCTGCCATGATACCAAACAACCACATGGTGGACTTAGACAATTTTCGGTGCGATGCTCCCATTATCATAGAGATCCTCAAAGGGCATCCCCTCCGACACGCCCTCTCTCATGGCGAGCCAGAAGCTCAAATCTACCTGCAACAGTTCTGGCACACCTTGCAGATAGCTGGACCACTCCACCGTGCTAAAACACTGTCCGCCCAAATCGATCAAGAAACTGTGGTCCTCACTCGCAAAATTGTCCAAGAAGTGCTTCAACTACCTGTCTATTCACCATACGACCCACTACCAACTCACGAACAACTCATCGAGGACATAGACAGATTAGGCTATCAACCTGAGAACACGAAGAAGAAAGGTCCACTAGTTCTCAGTGAAGTCACCACTCGCAACCTACCACAACCCTGGCGAACGTTATATCTCCTAATAAACAAGTGCATGTCAGGGAAGCATGTCGGCCAGGACCGTGGGAACCACCAAATCCTCACCATCCTCACCGGCATCGCCCACAACCACAAGTACAACTACGCCGACATCATATGGACGGATCTCGTCTCCATGATTCAACGACGAGATCGGGAAGTCGCCAAGGGAGTCACAAACCGCTTCATACCCTACATACGGTGGCTCCAATGCTCATCAAGCACTTCCGCATTTTCTCCACCAACATCCGCATCCGCCCGGCGAGCGAGCACTTCATCATCCCCACTGTCGAAAAGTTCGCCAAGAAAAACACTCCGACTAAAGATCGACACGCCATGATAATCCCGGACGCCGTTCTCGCCTATGCAAACCCGACCAATCCACACGTCCGAGAATATCGTGCTTCAACAGCCTCTTTCCACGAAAGCCCACGCCCATTATCCATTGTCCCTACGGAGCAGATTAACCCCCCTGCTCCTAACCTCGGGACTAGCCAAAACCCCACCCCCACTACAAAAAAGTCGTCGAGTCGCGCTGCATCCTCTTCTACCCGCGTACCGAAAAACGAACGCGTGAGAATGACGTAAGCCGCCCCACGGAGCATCGATCGAAACAAAAACACGATCGACCTCCTCAGTCACATACAAGCCGAGCCCAACCCATAGGTACAGGAGGTGATGTGCTCACCTCCCGAGTAGAAGACGTGGCATTTGGCTCAACCACGCAAACGACCCCACCAATCCACTTATCTTCCTCTCTACAGGAAGATATTTCATCCCACGAGGAGCCACGTATACCATCGACATCCCACTTGTAGATAGTCGATGTTGAAACAAGCAGTCCCTCGCCTCAGACTGCATCATCTTCATGCACATCGAGTATAGTGCCCTCACTCCCCATAATTTCTTACGTTTCTAGGACACATACACCTTTTACCGCACTACAGAGTCTTCGTGATTCTGTCAGAACGCTCGGTGATGTCTCTGTGACTGAGAACGGAAGACCTAGCACGGCCAACATCACTACAACCGTGAGCCTAGGCCATCATTCGCTTGAGTCTGTCTCATCGATGATGCCAACGGGAAGTCTGAGTGACCCCGTCTTTTCCCGTCCTGTGCAAACGGGCGGCCGATCGGCTATCTTCTCCGATTCGGTGACAGTTGGATTTCTTCGTGATTCCAACTTGTTAAACTTACCCCAGTTTGTGACTGAGACCGCGTTAGAGACTCGTCTTCAAGAGTTTGCAAAGACTCTTGAGGCATCTATCCTCGATAAAGTCTGCGTGCGTCTCGATGCGTCCACCATCGACAAAGGCAAAGGTGTGGCCCCGGAGACGCCACCACCAACTCAAAATGTGGACGCTGAAGTTGTTCTCTCCTCAATTTCCGCAAAGGAGCTCTTCTACCTCCTACGAGCAAGATTCGAGTCAATGACGGAACTCGGGAGGAACAGCAAATGAAGAAAATAATAACTCAACCCATGACATGCCGCACTCAAGGCGAGTCTAGCGGGATCAGGCGCGACGATCAAGATGATGATCAAGATCGCCGCGAGGGGGAGAGGCAACAAGGCTCACAATCACAAGGACTCAACAGAAACCTCACACCCCACTAACCAAAAATCCCATCCCATTAACCCCGAGTCATTAGCCAAATCACCCACACTACCACCTACTACCGTCTCGGTAACTCTAATCGTCACATCGGCGATAGAGACCACCACCACACCTTCTCCACCCACCGTCTCGGAACCTCTAACTACCACATCGACGTTAGAGGACACCACCACATCTACGCCAACCGACGCCCAAATCATCCTAGCCAAAACCATCACCTCATCCGAACCACCAGAATCTCCACCACAACCATCCCCACAATCCTCAAACTCCTCCGACGCAACACCCTTGCCACCACACAGCCATACCCCTCTCAATACTGATTCCAACATGGCTTCCGAGGACGTCTACTGCGCACAGAACGAGATCGAGGCCTACATCTTTAACGATGAATGGCTGTACACACCCGCCGATGCAGTAGCAGCCAGGAAGTTGGTGGAAAATGCTCGACGTCTGCTAAAGGAAGCCTCGCTCACTCTAATCAACACTGCAGAAAACGAAAACGGAGAGGAGTACGACGCTGAACCTGCCGAGCTCGAGAACATCCTACAATTTCAAGCACAGCAAGCTGAGGCTCCTGCTGCTCAACCGGATGTGCCCACGGCGGATATACCAAAAGCACCGTGGGAAAATAAGAAGATCACCGCGCCATTTCAAGAAGAGATCAGGAAGAGGATCTGGCGGCGCAAGGAGCAAATCATCACGACCTTCAACGAATATGAGCTGATGAACATTCAAAATTAGAACGAGGAAAAGAAGAAGCTCTATCGACGTAGCCTTCTTTGCCACAAGTGCACAAAGAGGACGCTGTCCGATGAAGAAAACATCGCTCTGGAAATGAATCGGGACCCCATCTGCAAAGGACGTGTTCACTATCCAGTGTTCACGGTGATGAGACAGGACGAGAGCTGCTGTGAAGTAAGCGAGTCGGACTTCAAATTTCTGCGCTTAGGTGATCTGTACAACATGCTGGAATCCATGAAGCAGTTCAGACTCGTCCTCAGAAGTTCGGGACATCTCGTACGGGCTGAACCGGTCACCATGGGCTACATAGCTCTCAAGCGCCATATGCTCCGACAGGTCAGATTCTTCGCCACCCATGATCTGCAGATGGCGGTGGAGCACAACCTGAAGAAGGTGAACCTAAATCGCCCATCTTTCAAGAACGCGGACGACTACCGAGAAGGCGATGTGATCGACGGAGATGATCCGGCGGTCGCCTACTCGAACTACAAGGGAAAGATGAGGCTGCTGCGCTGCTCCGAAGTGGCAAAATTCTCAGATGGGACGCTCACCATCATCCAAGACAAACTCATGAGGATTTGCCGCATCCTTTCGGAAGAAGATCCACACTGCCGATCCAAGTCGCGAAGTTCATCGACGCTATAGCTGATCGAATGGTCCTTCGAAGGAATCTCCGCGCCTTCGAGTTCAAGCTAGGACTTCGCGATACACACACTCGCTAATCCACCATCACAACGCCCAAGTTCCAAGACTCCCAACAATTGACACAAAGGAGGAGATTGTTAGGATATTTATAGATTGTGTCAATAGTTTAAGTCTTGCGTTTAATATTGTAATTATCTTTGTAGCTTGGGCTTTGGACTAGAATGTAATTATTTAAATTTTTAGTGTTTGCGCCTTAATATACCTATGGTTAATGTGGTATATAAGGTTTTACCAACACAATTTGAAAGGTAATCAAAGATCAAAAGGCTTATCGTATTTTTCACACAATACACACACTTGAAGGTGAGAACCTCTCCCTTTTCATTCCATTAAAGTCTCTTTGATTCCTTGTTTGGTGCAATCGGGACCAACAGGCCCCATCTCGGTCTCAACCGTACCTAAAATAGTGACAAAACGGCCCCATCTCGGTCTCAGCCGCGAGCGCTTCATTGAGTCGTAGCCCGACAAATAACATCAGTCACTCTACCCCACTCATTGACATTACCGAGACCCCCACACGGTTATAACTCCCCTCGTGACACGTGTATGCAAATACCGTGCAAATAAAGTGCAACACATAAAATGCAAATTTTCATATAACGTACCGGCCTGAGGTATTAGCTCGGCCCGATTCAAAAACTAGCGTACACAAATAATTTGGGCCCAAAGTCCACGTTCCGATTAAATCGGCCCGAAACCTTATCTACTAAACTCTCCCCTAAATTACACTAAGAGTTCCAAAATTTTAATCCTTTTATCTTTAACTCCCAAATTTTTAAAATAATACTTCAATTCCTATTTTAGAAATATTTCTCCAAATTTTACTTTTAAAAATCCAAAATCTCATTATTTTATTTTTTTAATAAAGCAAATTTGAAATTTCTTGACTCAATATTCGAAAATTTTAAATAATTATAAAATGTCCAGGAATGGCCCTCAAAATTTATCTAAGATTCAAACTTTTCTCAAATTTCAAATCTGCCCCAAATTTTAAAATTTTAGTTTAGACCCGTAATTTTTATAGAATTCAGATTTGCCCCAAAACTTCTGAAAATCTACAATTAACACCTCGGAATTTCTGAAAATTGCATAATGACCCTAACCGAATTCATTAATCATTTATTTAATAAAAAAACAAAAGTTTCCGAAAATTTTCATTTCTACTCTAGCCGAAACTCAACATAAAATTTTAGTACTCAAACTTTTTTAAAAGTTTTAATTTGGTCCTTACCGAATTATTTTGTCACTAATTACTTTTGAAAAGTTCCAATTTAATCCTAGCCGAATTTGTATATACTTATCGAGCATTCACAACTTTTGAAAAATTCTAATTTCATCCTAGTCGAAATTATATAAATTTATTTAGCACCCCAAAACTTTTGGAAAGTTCTAATTTCCAAACGAAATTTAGTATTAAAATATCCTCTGTTTGACTTATTTACATTTTTAGTCTCTATATTTTTGAAACTTGTCAATTTAGTACCCGAGTTTTGAAAATTGCACAAAGGACCCCAATAGTATATTCCGAATTTAAAATATGTCCTAAAAGCTTTATATTTCTTTAAAAATATTCTCTGTTCGGAATTTTACAACACAGACTCCCCAGATTTTGTAAAATATCAATTAAGTCCCTAAAATTTTAAAATAACTATAGACTGTTTTCCACAGTTTCGTATTTCTCAATGATCAAGGAATGATGTCCGCTGGACCTGAAATTTTAACCACACATAAAGGACTTGCAAATCTAAATTCTGTCCAAAGGAATCCTTAATCTGATGTTTAGATTGTGAGATATGAATTTTTAAACCTCCTGGCCGAAACGACTAAAGAAACTGTAGAAAACTCTAATCTTTCCTATGTTTTAATCCTATTTCTTACTCTTAAAATCCTCTATCCTTATTTCTAAATACTCGTGGTCCTCCTACGCTAACCGAAATATATATATATATATATATATATATATATATATATATATATAATGAACAATTCATGCAAATCAATCATCACTATCACGTAAACACGAAGAACTCGATGAAGAACATGCAAACACGTAAAAATTCGAAATTCCTAACATTGTTTACGTATGTAGGTGATCTTCACCTACCTTAATCCGCAGAGAATTGTGTTACGAGTGTGATCCCGACCCTTCGTTCCCGAGCTCCTCCTCGCCCGTGAGCTTCTCCCTTTCCTTTCCCTCTTTTCTTTTCTTTTCTTCTCTCCCTCTCTCCCTCTCTCCCACTCGGCCTCTCCCTCTCTCTCTCCTTTTTATTTTCTTTCTCTTTCTTTCTTTGATTCTCTCGACCTCTCCTCTCTATGATGGTGTCTCCCTATTAATTTTTAGTGTTATTTATTCTTGTGTTAATGGTGTATTAGGTGTATTTGATGGCTTTTGATTTTTGTATTTAAGTGTTTGGGATATCACTTTATTCCTTCTCCTCTCCATAAAAATTGCCACCTCCTATTGTATTTGTAGTTGAGTTGTTAATTTATATTTTAGGTTAATAAAGTACGTATTAGTTTTATTTTTATTTTGTTTGTTTCATTTTGGAGTTGAATTGTTTTGTTTGATTTGTTTTGTTTTTGATTCTATTAGTATTATAGTATTTTTGGGTCAAAGTAATGAGGTGTAAAGAGGTCCCTCTCCTTAAATAAAAATTGCCCATTTATTTATGTATTATTTTTTTTATTATTATATTTTATTGGGCCAAAATTCTAATTTCTTGTCTACCTCTCACAATTGGACCATTACTTTTCTTTTGGTCCAATTGAGCCTTTATTTTTCATTATCGGATCAAATTTAAATTCTTGTCTTGACTAGGGAAGAAAGATCGGTGTATGTTCGAAATCGACTTCATACTGTACGATTATTATTAATGTAATCCCGTATAAATTTTACGGGTATTACAGTACAAGCTTAGAAGAAATGAAGAAAGACATCGCCAAGAATTTAAGCGTTGAGATCTCCAGTGATATCTCAATGGGGACGTCTCCAAAAGACGAAGAAGTTTGTCTAGCTGGTGAAGGACAAGATCCAGAACCTTGATGGAATTGATATTCATCTTAATCTCATTAAAAGAGATGTCGATGTCATCAAGAAAGATGTACTCAAGATCGTCCAAGAAAGAAGATAAGGACAAGAATGCCAGCAAATGATGGTGACGGCAATGGCAAAGAAAATAAGGCCAACAATGCTATAATCGAAATACTTTCGAGGCAAGGATGAAGACTTTAATAAAGGAAAGGACAAGACATAATTTTCAACCTTTAAAAAGGAAAGGCAACATTTTTAAAAGATGCTCTATGAATGGCAAAGCTTCAAGGAAGGTGGAGCCAGCTAAAGCAAACAAGACAAGTGACGACGATAGCCTAATAATTGATGCTTACGATGTCTTTACTTTTTTAGTCTTTAAGTATGGCTTCAAGTCATATGCTCGGTGTGCCTTTTCCCATGTTCTCACCTCTCTCTTGCAATTCCCTTCTCTCTACTGTAAAATTCATGAATAAATAACACTCTCTTCGAGTTGCTTCTACAAAATTCCATGTAAGATTCAAATATTTTTTTAGTTTTATAAAGTTATTTTCATTTGTTGATTAGCCTTAATGCAAGGCCAAATTGATACGTTAAACTACATCAATATGCCTTAATATTTAAAATCAAGGTTTTATATCATTATATACTATGATATATACATATAATATATTCAAATAATATAAAAAAGGATCGAAAGAATTGGATAAAGGTTGTGATAAATTTTGATTAAGATTAGTTCTTGTTCGGCTTTTGGCGTTGCCCGTGTTTCTGTGAGAACGCATGTTTTTGGGCGGCGACGGTCGGATCTGGGCATGGCGATGTTGGGCGACGACGGCAACGACCATATCTACAGTGGTGATTGGGTTGATGTAGCCGCCAGGTTCCGGCAACTTTATCCGGCGGCTGTTTTTTTTTTTTTTTTGTTTCTTAGTTGGTGTTTTGCGACGGACATCCGTCGCATAATTTTTTTTATTCTGATTTTCCGTCGCGCGACGTCTTTTTACCACGGTTATTTCTTTCCAACGAACATTTTTGCGACGACTTGGTTCCGTCGCAAAATACCTACAAGCGACGATTTTCTGGCGGTTTGCTCGGTCGTCCGTTTGGTACGCCGAATCCAACGCGGAAAGGAAAAAGAAAATGAAATGATACACATCGGATCGTTATACATTACGCATCACGTGTCGTACCGTAATACCCTTTCTTTTCCTTTCCGCACCAAATTCCGCATACCAAACTCACCCTTAGCTGAACTTATTTTTGTAGTGTTTGATACTTAGGGAGATATATACCTTCAAGAATAAAACCAGGAATATACGTATATGTTAATATTATATATGGAGAGGGCTTGGCACTGGTAATTAAAACATACGATTATATTGCTGCTCAACTTTTATTGTTACATGTCCACACGAAGACGTTTTCATTAAGACTCGAAAACACACCAAGACAATGCAATGCACTTAACGAAACCACATTAGAAAAGCATTATGAAAGAGACCATATATATTATAAGGCATCAGACGACGGTTGAGCAGCGTTAATCCATCAGCATATCACTCGAATGGACGGAGCTCGACGCTGCGGATGACGAGCCCAGTTTTCACCTTATGAGTATTCGTATCGAGCAGACGTAGATAAAGATCACCATGGAAGCCATGGTCGTAGAAGTACTGCCCGAGTTTGATCTCCAGCCACCCATCGTTGCGCTCCTTTGGGAACCGACCCTTTTCATCCGACCCATGACCCTTCGGGTTGAGGAAAACGGTGAAGCCTTCCTCATCGGTCCCATCGGGCATTTCCTTGCTCAATCTTACAGCTGCAAGTGCCTTGTCCACACCACTCGCCGTGCTCGGCAATTTGTAGACTAGGAAAATGTCGTAGTTTGTCCTCTATGAGAGCCTAGCAGTGTCGAACCTTGCTTGAACATCCAACCACCACACTTTGTTAAGCTCAGCCACCTCGTAACTTCGCATACAACATTAAACAACATATATATATTTTATATATTCTTGTAATTACTTTCTCATTAATTAATAAATAATCATGGATGATCTAGCTAGTTAGGTTAGAACAAAACCCTAAGGTTGAATCGTTCTTCCAGGTCCAGTATTCCGGATGATCAGACCATACTATTGTGATATCTCTTGCTTTCAAAGTGTATTTCTTCATTCACGTTACAAATCAAACATTAACCAGTACTCCTTTTATAAATATGGATTACTATTAACTATAGAAGAGCTAGCTAGCCTATTCGTATTACCTCCATTACTTCCTCTTCCTTCTTTTTCTCTCGTCTTTATGTAACTTGGTTTTGTGTGTTCCTTACACTAAATATGGTTTGCTATATATAGAGAGATATGCTGATGCGTTAGATTAAATAATCTTATAATTCATGGGAACACTTGTCCGGAGTCAATGCATGAAATTTCGAGGTAATTTCAAATATGTCCATACCGAACTATCGTTTCTAACAATAAACTAGTTATAGACAGTAATAATATATGTAACATTTCTAACTACCTCTCATTTATTGTCCCCTTCCAATGTTGTTGCCATAAAAACATACTCGATAAAATGTATAGATATCTTCTTCTAGAAGCAAAGACTTGTGAGGATTAATTTAGCCAAATAAGACTCATCTTTTGCAGCGTTATTTTCTGTATACACTTGAACTGCAACTCCGCACAATAAAGCTTTGATTTTATCGTAGCCTTAATGCAGGTTTAAAATACTTTTTTAAACCACTCTAAGATCACTTAATATCTAAAATCATGAATGCACGTATGTTAGTGTTAAATAAATAAACCATATATCAAAGGACCGAAGTTTGAAACGAGGTAACGACAGAATTAAATAAAAATTAATTCTGTTCATCGGCGCATGGCTTTGCCCGTGTTTTCCAAGGAGGCATATTTGGGCGTTTTTGCTTTACGATTAAATTAATCTTTGAGAATTCCATTGTGTAAAATAACACTGTATTCATCCTCATATTGTTATTGAACTAAAAGTATTTTTATTTCTTATGCATTTTTATTTTCTATGTAAAATATCCTTGTATCTGTTGGGGTGTGTCCCGAGTTGTCCCTTTGACTTACGGAATTTAAAAATTTTCCCGAGACCCCGTATGCCCTGAATCGGTCGGTTGCGACCAAGAAAAAAAATATGATAAGCATAATCAATTTATCGCTGACACATAAATCCCAGTCATACGTACATATAAATGGGTACAACCGTTTTACCTTTGACGAATGTATGAAGATGCTTAACGTCGATCCCCTGGTTTGAAACCGCACCTCTGTTGAATGCCAAAGCATACTTCGTAGCCAGAGCGTCACGCCGATCCAAGGTGTATCACGGCGAATGGCTAGCGAGACACTCGAAGCATTTTAGAAGATAGCACACGTTTTGCCGAGTATACAAATGACTCGCACGTTGGATGGAATCTCGTCCAGTCGGTTTTATATTTCCATGCTTTTTCAACTTTTGAATCTTTCGATTCCCAGCATGACCCAGTCGAAGATGCCACAAACTCTTTTTTTTTCGACTCTAAGTCGCATGTGTTGGTAATTGCGTCTACAATTTTAATATTATCTTCGATGTTGAGATATACAAAAAGTTTCGTAAAATCGCATTTCCGACAATTCTTCTCAAAAAGAATATCGCAAATATTATTAATAAAACCAATTTTGTAACCCGTTGTGCTCAAAACAGGAATATAAATAATATTCTTAAGCCCTTTGGGCAACACTAAAACGTATTTAAGTACTAAACTATGTCCAGTAGATAATATGAGAGTCTTCCAACGTGGCTCGCTGGTACACTGTCCGCTGCCTACGTTAATCGAAACCTCTCTATCTGCCAGCTGTTTTTTTCCGTTTCCGGTCCTAGTTCAAAACAAAAATATGGGTGTTAGCCCCTGAGTCAAGGATCCACGAAGTGTAAAACACATTTAATGAACAATTTGTTTCTAAAATGCTATGTCCGTTACCTGATGCCTCAGAAGCTCTGAGCTTAGGGAAATCCCTCTCCAATGGCCTAGCTGGTGGTAGTGAAGGTATTTCTCGGTTGCCCTTGGGCCTTTTGTACGATCTTGGCCTTGCCATTTTCTTTATCTCTCATTTAGGCTTAATTACCTTGTTCGACTTTAACAGCGTAGACCTCTCAGATCATGTTGTCACAACAAGGGCTACCACGTTTCCCTTTTTTTCATTTGACTCTGAGCTGATTAAGCAAATCAGGCAAGGTGATTATGTAATTGTTCAAGTTACAGTTAATAATGAACTGTGTGAACGACGCAGGTGGTGACTAAAGTATCAGATCTATCTGAAGCTCTGGATGCATGGGAAAGGTAAGAGAGTTCAACATCTCAATCCACCCAATCATATAGCGACATTATTTTATAGACAAAAAATAACTAAATATTTTGCACAAATAAAGATAACAAGTCAGGTTAAACGTATTAAATGATCAAGCACAAATAAGAATTTTTACTTGGCTTGATTTCCACTATTTTTCTCAAAATCTCATTCTCCCGAGAGAGATTTCGGAAATCTCGTTGATGGTTAAATAGTGGAGTTGATTTCCCCGCTTCGCATTAAGCAAGCCTCAACCTAATAGTTTGTCGGCCAACCTAATCGAATGACGCTGTGTCCCACACGAACCGTCTAACGAATATTAAATTAATTTGTGTCTAGACAATGAGCCCTCATGATAACTCTGCATATTGGCTATAATTGCATAAGTGCTACCTATCAACGTCTAGCTCAAACCTAACACTTAGAACTTCCACCCGTAGAATAAGACTTTATAGGGTGGAATGCATTCTGGTGAACGACATTTAGACAACTACAGTCGAACCATGTACGACATGGGCGAAATGTTGCCGACAACTCGGAACAGGCCGCACACCCTCCCAAGCCACGGTATAATCGAGCTTGATAGAAGACATGAACCAATTTCCTTTTCTCACTTTGTATATTTCAAATGGGAGAACGCGTCTCACTCGACCAGATAACTCATGCATATCACGTCAAAACAACATGCACATAATAATAATAACCTAGTTTAAGAAGGTAATGAAATGTAATATAAATGCATATAAGTGACAATAAAAATGCTCAAAGATTCCAAAAAAAAATGTAGGCTTTCATTTGGGCCAGGCATATATAACGCCCAATGGGCTTCATATTGGGCCAGCCCTTGCCTCGGGCCCATTAGGATTGTTGAATTGGATTGGGCCTTGCCCAAGCCCAAATATGGCTTTTCATTTGGCCAAAGCTTACTTAGGTCAAAATTGAACAGAATTGGGACTTGACTTACTAAAGCCCATTAGGGTTTCCTAATACCCCATAATCCAAACTAAGCCATCACCACGCAGAGCGCTTCGGTCCTCGCCGTCTTTGGGGTTCACCCCAGACTATCGCGTCGCAGGCCCAATCCCGCGAGGCGCGTCTCAGGTCGCGGTGTAGCGTCGCTGGACCAGAACCAGACCTTGCAAAGCATAGGGCTTCACCTCGAGAAAGCTTGTGTCACTGTTCGGTCCAGATCACGACGGAATTGTTGTTTATGCGTGTGCAAATCTACCACGTTCACCCATGGCAATGCGTTAAAACGCGCCGCCCTAAGCCGTGAGGTGTCTGGCCATGTCACAACACCTTATCACCAACCTCGGCCATCCCTGAATAGTCCGAACGTCGCATCGTTTGAGTCCATGCAAGGGTTCTCCCAATGAATACAAACTGAGGTCATGATACGCGTCTAAGCGATGAATGACTCGATGATTCGTTTAGATGTCCGCTTTCGGGTTCATTTATGCTCGTTTCTAAATCGGAGCATAGCTCTGATACCACTATTGGGGTGCGTCACGGGTTGTCCCTTGGCGTGCGGAATTTAAAAATTTTCCCTAGACCCCCGTGAGCCCCGGATCGCTTGGATGCAACCAAGAAACGCATACAATACTCTTAATCAAATTACAGGAGCCACATAAATCCCAATCTTACGTAAATGTAAAAGGGAATAGCCGCATTATCCTTGACGAACATGTGGCAAATCTTAAAGCTGATCCCTTGGTTTTAAACTGCGCCTTTGTTGAATGCCAAAGCAATCTTCGTAGCAAGAGCGTCACGCCAAACTAAGGTATATCAGGACGAGAGCTCCGTAGATGGCTAGCGAGACACTCGATCGTTTTAGAAGAGAGTACACGTTTTTCTTTTTTGCTCCAAGAGAACAGTTTTGACGGCCTAAAAATGACTTAGGTTTTCGGAAAAAACCTAGGCCTACTTATAAACATGGTGGCCGAATTTCTTGGTTAGTCCAAGAGAAAGTTTCGGCCCACTAATAGTCTAGTTATAGGGCATAGACTTAATTTGATTATTTGAATTGCTCTATTTGAATTTTTTGTATGTATTCAAATAATTTTAAGGGAGAGTTTCACTTATATCCCCACTAACATAAAGTACTATCACTTAACTCCCATTACAATTATTTTATCACTTATGAACCAATTCAAAAATTATCTCACTTAAGGACCAATTGGACAAAAAGACCCCTCAAAACTTACAATATTACGATTTTACCAATATTTTCAAATTAAATAAAAAAAAACCAAAAAAAAAGAGGAACATGAACAAACGATGAAACCCACATATACATCACCAAATCGAACAAAAATCTACGAAATCGAACACACCAATCGACATGAAAAATCTCAACATCCAATGAAGAGTTTACGATCTCCTCTCGAATTTTATCCCGGTATGTGATGTTTTCGTCCAACTCTTGTGACCTAAATCGTCCGAACCAAATAATTCGACCCAAAGGCCTCGATTTGAATTATTAAATCTCAATTATTGCATTTTTATGGTTAATTTGTTTCGGTTATTTCTCTCGATTAGGGCTGTACGTTTTTAAATTAGGGATTATGATTCTTACGTTTGGTACGCTGTGCGTTTTTTGGAACGGATTGTTTTCAAATTTTAGTACTGTATATGCATTATAATGGTACAGTGTGTATCTGTGGCTTGCTACTGTGTGATTGAATTGTGTGATATTGCAATGATTTTTTCAATTTATGCAGCATGAGACGTGATCGGCAATGTTTTCAATTTATAAAGTTAAGACACGAAAGATTATTGATATGTTTAGGAGAAAAAAGTGAGAAGATTATGTGTTGAATGTTGTTTGTTTCTTGAAGACTACATCTGTTTGTTGAATGTTGTATATGAACTAACTTTGTAGTTTGTCAGGTAATATTCATGAAAGTTTTCGGTTAGGCAAATGGGACACAACATAGTTATTATGTTGCTTGTTCTATTTTCCAGCATATTCGGACCAATGACCCGATCAAGAAAGAAACAAATGGAAGAGGCCTTGAACGGGTTTATTCGTCAAACCTTTGTTCAAGATCTCAACCCAACTAAGGAGGCCCAAGCCAAATGCTATAACATACTAGGAGTGACGGAGCCGAAACGAAATGAGCTCGAGGCCTGATATTTTAACCCCTTGTTGCTGTAATTTATGAAGGCCCAATGAGGCCTAGAGAGAAGTTGTAGGGACTTAAAGATGACGCAACATGCAAGCAACGTTTGAATGAAAGGTCCCACCTCATTTTTGAGCCAGTCAAAAGTCATCATGCTCGTACTTTTATGTTGCTTGTTTCCTAGCAATGTTTTTCTAGTTCTTATATTTCGGTTTAGGCATGTGAAAAAGACAGTTTTGATTTTTTTCTAATAAAATTATTTTCCTTTCGCTAGTTTCTCGCAAATTCGCAATTCCGTCGACTTATCAACTAGTATTTTCTCGTGCAATTGAGCTAGTTGTGGCGTCAAAACTTTCGTCCAAACGTAGCCCGTAATTCGAAGGTGTTAGGCGTCGTCCTAATATTGTTGTTTGATGGTAGGTTCGGGTCGAGGGGATAGAATTTCGGAAACCATTCATTGTTATTCGAAGGAGATAGGTACATCCTATTCTTGTCGTGTCTAACCCACGCAATTCGTATTATCCAAGTTGCATCCTATCCATTTCCGGTTTGCGTCAGGTGTTACTTTTATCTCGTTTATTTATCGAGGACGATCTCAAGCTCACGTGCGAATCTCATTCTGAGTTCATATCAGTTTGGTATCAGAACAGTCACCTTTGATCGATAGTTTTTTGTTTGAGTCGTAAAAAAAAAGAGTGCTAAGAAAGAACCGCAGAAAAGAAAAACAGAAAAAAAGTCTGCGAAGAAAAAAAAACAGAAGAAAAAAAAACATAAAAAAAGTCTGCGAAAAAAAAAAGAAAAAAATATAGTTCAGCAATATTATTAATATTTTTGGTCGTCATTTTCAGTTTCTTTTTTTTCTACTCCGTCCATCTTCGAGTCTACGTCGTCCATACATCGTATTTTTTTCTTCTTCTTGTTGGAATTTCTTAGTCGAATCGTGCTAAGGCACTTGATTTCGAGTGAAAGGAAAAAAAAAAGAGTGGAAACAATCGAGTGACCAAACCCCGCACATAAGCCGAGAGTACACCGATGATTGATATTTTGGGTGGGGAGGGGTAGGGGACGTGAGGCATATTTTAGGAAAAGAAAACCAGATACTGTCTGGAGCGCCGCCGCAGATCCGTTCCAGGCCTTTAGAAAGGAGGTGGAGCGAATGAATACAACTACACCGTCATCTTAGCGCAACTGCGTGAATTGAGGGTAAACGGCCAACGAAGGCATGACGATAATGCTAGCATGTGACGATATTAGAAACGTTCAGATCAAACTACCGATGTTTCGCGGCCAAAATGATTCCGAAGCCTACCAAGATTGGGAAACGAAGGTGGAGCGTGTCTTCGCTGTACATGACTATTCCGAACGGCGAAAAGTTGAGCTTGCAGCACTGGAATTCCAAGGGTACGCTCAGATCTGGTGGGACAAAGTCTTCAAGGATTGAACACGTTACGGGGAGCGCCAAATCACCACATGGGAGGAGATGAAGCGGGTGATGAGGAAGAGGTTCGTACCGCCCCACTACTATCGTGAGCTCTACAACAAGCTTCAAAATATCCAGCAAGGGGGAAAGAGCGTTGCGGATTATAATCAGGAAATGGAGACGGCCATGACGCGCGCAAATATATACGAAGACGAAGAGGCTTCGATGTCTCAATTTTTGGGAGGATTAAGGCGCGAGATTGCCGACCCAGTTGAGCTGCACCATTACATGGACCTAAACGAGTTGTTCGCCAAGCAGAAAAAGTGGAGAAACAGCTCCAACGTCGAAGAGGCAAAGCATCACCGGGTCCGAGGCATGGAACCGAAAGAATGAGTCGAAGCCGAAGCTTGAGTTCAAGAAAATGATCCGCGCAAGACTGAAAAGGGAGAGAGTAGCAAGGGAGCTACCTCGTCGACATCAAAGATCACATGTTTCAAATGTTTGGTTAAGGGACACATCGCATCACAATGCCCGACTGCCCGGACAATGACGATCTTAGAAGATGGAACATGCATAAGCGCTAGCGAGGATGAGAAAGTTGAGGCCTTAGAGGACGAGGGAGAGAAATATGTTTCGAGTGGTGAAAAGGTGTCGGTGGCCATGAGGACGTTGAGCAAGTGACCGAGGAACAGAGCCAAAGCCACATCATTTTTCATACACATTGCAAGGTCCAAGAGAAGGTATGCTTACTTCTAATTGACGGGGGTAGTTGTACTAATTGTGTTAGTTCGTACCTTGTTGAGAAACTAGGGCTGCCCATGGTGGTCCATCCAACTCCGTACCGACTATATTGGTTGAAAGATCACGGAGAGATAAGGGTGAATCATCAAGCTCAGGTGAAATTCTCGATCGGGAAGTACGAAGACGAGGTGTTGTGCAACGTTGTGCCAATGAGCACTGGACATATTCTGCTCAGAAGGCCTTGGGAGTCAATCACAATACCACCCACCATGGACAATCCAATAAATACCAGTTGGAGCATAACAAGAAGACGTACACTCTCGTACCACTCTCTCCAATTCAGGTTGATACCGAAACAATAAAAATGAGGGAAAAAAGGAAATGGGAAGTGAGCGAGAAAAGCCTAGCGAGAGTGAGAAAAGAACCGAAAGTGAGAAAAAAATATAAGGAAAATGAGAGTGAAAAAAATAAAAAGCCGAAAGCGAGTGAGAGAAAAAACACTTTCTATGCGAGTTTAAGAGATGTAGATAGGGCTGTAAATTCTCAGAAGTCGTTCATTTTGCTTTTGCACAAGCAGACACTAGTATCTTCTAGTGATCTTCCTCATGAGTTACCTTCGGAAATACTTTCTATTTTGACTGAGTTTGCAGATATTATGCCTGAGGAGCTTCCCGATGGCTTGGCTCCACTCCGAGGGATCGAGCACCAGATCGACTTCATACCCGGGTCAGCCATTCCGAACCGACCAGCTTATCGAGCCAATCCGGAGGAAACAATGGAGCTTCAAAAGCAAGTCGAGGAGCTGTTGTCGAAGGGTCACATTCGGGAGTCCTTGAGTCTGTGCGCCGTACCAGTCATTCTCGTACCAAAAAAGGATGGAACTTGGCGCATGTGCATGACTGCAGTGCGGTAAATAAAAAATCACCATTAAATATCGTCGCCCTATTCCTCGATTAGATGATATGCTTGATGAGTTACATGGTGCGACTTTATTTTCGAAAATTGATTTAAAATCAGGATATCATCAAATCCGTATCAGGGAAGGCGATGGATGGAAACCGGCCTTTAAGACAAAATTTGGCCTTTACAAGTGGTTAGTAATGCCATTCGGCTTAACAACGCTCGAAGTACTTTTATGCGCCTGATGAATCATGTCTTAAGACGCTTTCTCGGCAAAATTGTTGTGGTGTACTTCGATGACATCATTGTTTATAGTAAGAATTTGCATGATCACACCGAGCATCTTAAAATTGTTCTTAATGCTTTTCATGAGGAAAAGCTATTTGTGAATGCAAAAAAATGCTCTTTTGTGCCAGTGAGGTTGTCTTTCTTGGATTTGTTGTGGGTAGTAATGGCTTGCTGGTAGATAAGTCTGAAGTTCAGGCAATTCTTGAATGGCCGACTCTGAAAATAGTGACTGAAATAGTTTTTATCGGCGCTTTGTTAAGAATTTCTCAACAAAGGCTGCCCATCTGAATGAGTTAGTGAAGAAGAATGTGGTGTTCGAATGGGGAGAATCCCAACATAATGCATTTGATCAATTGAAGCATGATTAACGAATGCACCCGTATTTATTCTACCTGACTTTAGTAAAACATTCGAGATTGAGTGTGATGCTTCGGGAATAGGTATAGGCGTTGTTTACTCCAAGAAGGCCGGCCCATAGCATATTTCAGCGAGAAGCTTAACGGAGCAACCTTGAACTACCCGACCTACGACAAGCAGTTGTACGCCGTGGTGAGAGCTTTGGAAACTTGGCAACACTATTTGTTGCGCAAGGAGTTCGTCGTGCACACGGATCATGAGTCACAAGTACCTCAAGGGGCAAAAGAACTTGCACAACAGACATGCTAAGTGGATCGCTTTCATCGAGACCTTCCCATACGTGGTAAAGTATAAGAAGGGTAAGGATAATATTGTCGCTGATTCTTTATCACGAAGGTACTCTCTTATTACTTCTCTTTGCACTTCTATTTTGGGGTTCGCATTTATCAAGGACTTGTACGAAAATGATCACGATTTTGCATCAATGTATATTGAATGCAAAAAAAGTGGCAGGAAACAAGTTCTATCGACTTGATGGATTCTTGTTTAGGGAGAACCAATTGTGTGTTCCCTCGTGTTTTCTTCATGACTATTTAGTGAGGGAAGCGCATTGTGGGTGATTAATGGGGCACTTTGGGGTAACGAGAACCCAAGATATCTTGAAAGAACATTTTTATTGGCCTTGCATGAAGCGAGATGTCGAGCGGGTTTGCGGTAGATGTCTAGAGTGTAAGAAAGCTAACTCTAAGTCTATGCCACACGGATTGTATACTCCACTACCCATTCCTCAAACACCTTGGACCAACATATCGATGGATTTCATACTTGGGTTACAAAGGTCTCAAAAGGGGAGAGATTCTATCTTAGTTGTGGTTGATTTGTTTTCTAAGATGTCTCAAATTCATTGCATGTAACAAATCGGATGATGCTAAGCATGTCGCTGATTTATTCTTTAGGGAGATTATTCGTTTTCATGGGGTTCCCAGAACCATTGTTTCTGATAGGGATGTTAAATTTTGAAGTTATTTTTGGAAGAGCCTTTGGGGAAAATTAGGTACAAAATTATTATTTTCGACTACTAGTCACCCCCAGACCGATGGCCAAACCGAGGTAACGAATAGGACCTGTAAGACCCGAGCCCCGTAGACCAAGTAACCAGTAAATTAGCACATGCATTTTATGCTTATGTGACTTGCATAAATTCACATAACACGTTTTGTGCCTACGTGACCCGTGAATTGACTATGTGCTCACATGATTATATGAAATTTTGAGGATTGATTATGTGCCTAGGTGAATTCCATGAAATTATGTGCTCTTGATGACATTTAGCTAGGGGGGATTTTTGAAAATAGACGTAGTAATATTTGGGTGAATAGAACTTGGACTAAAGTGCAATTGGGTTAGATTAAATTTAAACATTTGGCCCAAATAGAACCTTAACTCTAGGCCCAAAACACTAAAGAAAAATCTAGGAGACAAAGCTCCTTAAATCATGGATATTCACGTCAACCTAAGCCCCTCCCCCATACCTTATTAGATTAAGATATTTTATCCCAAAAATCACAATCCATTTCTCACACTAAAAGAACGAGGGAGGAGAGAAGGGAGAGAATCGAGCTTGAGCCTTGGGAAGAAGGTATAATTTCTACTATGTGGTTACGTTTTTAGCTCATGATTTAGATTCTATATGTTAATGTAACATGTCTAAGCAGTTAAAAACACTAGAAATAAGTATAAACTTGTGTTCTGTGATAATCGAGGTTTTAGGGTTCCTAAGGTTCTTAGGGTGTCCATCGTATTTTAGAAAAGTGGACATTTAGATCCAAGGGTTTTGAGGTTTCGCGGGTTGCAAGGTGTTTTGGCACGATAAGGGTCGTGAAATGGGGACTTCACCAACTCAGGTTCACGAATTCCGGGCGAAAGAGGTTCGCGAACTCGAAGGAGCACCGTTAGCATGGTTCGCGAATGAAGAATTTCGCGGGTGCAACGAGTCGCGAACTGGGAGCTTTGCGAACCCGATTCGCGAATCAGCAGTGGAGTGAGGTTCGCGAACTCCATGCCTCCACTTGCATGGATTTGCGAAGTAGAGTATTCTGTGAATTAAGAGGAGTTTCACGAATTAGAGCAAAGTTTGGCAAACTCCATTTCACGAACTCCACACAAGTCACGTGAAGGTCCACGAAATTCGCGAACCAGTCTAGAGCGGCACTTCGCGAAGTGAGTTGGCGAATTCAACAAGGTTGGCGAATTGGAGGTCAAGGGTTTGCAGGCAAAAGGTACTTGGCGAATTCTACGAGGGTCACGAGTGCATTTCGTGGACCAACCACTTGGCGAACTCAAGTTCGCGAACTCTGGCTAAGCACACTTTGCGAATCCAAGATGGCGAATCCAATTTTGCGAATCCATGGCTGGCGAACCCATTGAGCTTGGCGGACTCGGTTCAACTTGGCGAATCCCATTCGGGAACCATAACTTGGCAAATCCATGCGTTTCAAGAATTCCATGCAAATCACGGATTGAGTTCGTGAAGTGTGCATAATCTAGATGAATTCGCGAAGTATGAACTTGGCGAGCTAGGGTTCACGAGTTAGGGTAACTTCGCGAATTGAACCCCTTAGATTGAAACGTTTTAAGTTATTAAGGAGAAAAATATTCTGAGTCCAATGAGCATGTCACTCGTAACGCCCGATCATAATTTGCCTATCGGTGTTTTCAGGGCCAATTTTCGGTGTAGGCATTGTTGATAGAATTTTGGAACGGAAATTTACGTAGTCAATTAATATAATTTATGGACTAACTTTATAATCTTTTTTATGTCTAAGGGACAAAATATTAGGAAATTCACCAGACCGGTTAGCGAAGTAGGTAGCGTTAGGCAATTTGCAATTAATGGTAGTTCGCGACACCCAAACTCGGCGAGTCAACAGAGAGTCACGCATCAATTGAGGCACTTAGCGAATTAAGAACTCAACAGAAATTTAGTATAGGTCACGAGTCAAGAACAGTTCACGAACCACGCAAGGTCACGAACCTTAGGAACATAAAAACAGCAACTTCACGAGGTTTGTTAACTTAGCGAAGTTAGACTTGGCAAACCACATAAGTTCGCGAAGTGAGCTCGTAGGACATTTCCCGAACTATAGGAGCATGAAAACTTAACGAATCGTGACTTGGGAAATAATGTTTCAACACTTAGGAAATTCGAGACTTTAGCTATTCAAGTAATTTATAGGGTACTAACATAGTAATTTTTGTGCTAAAGGACGGGAACTGGAAACCTCACCAGGTCAGTGGCCGGTATTAGACGGACGACAGGTAAGTGGAGACTTCACTTCAACTACAACACATGACTTCTGTGTGCATAAATTATGTGATTACGTGCTCTCATGACAGAACGTGAAGTTTATGTGATATGTTTTACTTACTATTCATGGCATGACATGCATACGCATATCACGACATGATCACGTGCATGCACGCTTAGTGTGGAAGTTAGGACACGAGAGCATGCACGAGTCAGGATCGCCGGTGAGCGATGTATAGTTGCCGATATGGGCATCTGTTGTCGACTCAATTGTCGAGTCACGGCTCTCCTATGTCACCATGGCAGCGGGAAGGCGTCACCGAAATTACGATGATGATGGGTTAAGACTCTTATGATGGGAAGTGCGACCTGGAGGGTGCGACCCGAGGGTAGACGCGACACCTAGGGTATCTCGGATGTTGGCAACCTCGGAGTGGGCCACCAGCGTGAAGTGCCCGTGTGCCAGGCCGCACTGAGCTGAAAAGGGCACCTTCGAAAACGCATTGGGCTGAAAAGGCGTTATCGGCCTCCCAATGTGGAAAGCAGTTTGCGTACTGGGGTCGCCACTCAATGTCGATCGTTTGGCCGAAAAGGCATTATTAGCCTCCCAACGTGGATCGCATTGGGCTAAAAAGGTGCCACATAGATGAATAGGGGTCGCCTCTCTATGACGACCGCATTGGGCCGAAAATGCGTCGTAAGCCTCCCAATGGGGATAGCCTAGGGTTAAAAAGGTGCCATGGATTCGAATGGTTGAATGCAAATCACGAACTAGGGTGGCCTCTCAGTGTGTTTACTGTCACTTGTATGTATGTACGAAGTTGAAATGAGCTCTATGGTGGTGCATAGCGAGATAGAAAAGCCGAGGGCCCGAATATGAAAGGAAAGAGAATGAAAGGAAAGTGAAGTCTAGAAAAGCGTTGACGCGGATGTCATTGCGATTTAGGACACGTGCCCTGCATGCATATAGTATCCACTTATTGAGCTCTGTAGCTCACCCTTACCTTATGTATTGTAGGTGCGAGCGAGCACGGTACGTTATCGCCTAGCTGGCAAGGCAGTCTTTTGAAGCTTCCGAGCGACTTTTGGGGGTGTTGTGTACGTGGATGACGATCTGTGTGGCCGGGCGCATAGCATCTTTTGTTGCGAATGTATACACGTCCCGTGTAATTAAGACATAAATTGTAATTCTTTTGTCATGTAAATAAATTCTTTTGACATGTGTAGATACGAACTTCGTTATGGAAATGGAAAAATTTCATACGCACTTTCAGATGTCGAATTTTCCCAATATACAGGATATATCGATGGAATATATAATATTAACACTAGACTAGTTGTCCCACACCGGTTAACACTCGTGAAGAAAGCTGAGACATCAGCTATATATATGTATCGCTTCCCCTCAGGTTTTGCAACAACCAAGTTGTAGAACTTTTAAGTCTACCTTACGTGGGCTATTGAGTTAGTAAAATAATTTTTGGGCTTTCACTGGGCTTTAAAATGATGCCCTGATTAATCGGTTGATTAGCCCGAATAGTCAGGCCGATTAATCCAATTAGTAGGCCGTTTAATCGGTTGGACGTTTAGTTGGCCGACTAGCCCATTTTCGGCGGTGGCTCCCATCCCAACTAGCGCCTAGAAGGGCGCCTAGACCGAATTTTACAACAATGAGTAATGCAAATACATTTCAAAGAACGTGTACTCCGCCTTCTCCGCTTTAAGAAACAATGTAAAAAAATTGGAAAATGTTATATAAAATATTTCAGTTGTCATTGTATCTGATATTTTGTATTAACAATTATGTTAAATATTTACTATGTTTTTGATAATGGTCTTGATATTTTGTATTAACAATTATGTTAAATATTTATTATGTTTTTGATAATGGTCTTGCAATATCCAAAAGCAGTTTGATTCAATCTTAGAATAAGAATATTATGGAAAGAATAAGCTGCCAATATGTTTTGATGGTCAGTAGTGCAATTATAGTAACTTCAGCAAATCAATATAAGTTCCAATAGTATAAAATAGTTAATCAATTATACAACTAAACGGCAAATAATAATATATAATGGGAGGTTTCTTTTTATAACTGTTACTTCTTATGTTTCATTCTTACAATTTGCATCATGGTTAAAAAATATATGGTATACTAATGTGTTATATGAAATAAAGACCGTGCGATTAAGTAATTCATACAACTTTTGTAATGATCTTTTTTATTAATCATGTCATTGTTTACATTTTTGTGTGACATGTTTGAATATTTGTCAGTGGTGCGAATATAGATGTTCTAATGTATTGCAGTGGGCGAATAATTTTGTAAGAGTCGTTTAAATTTTCATCGGTAGTGTATTCTCATAGATGTTATTCTAAGCATTCAAAAGACAACATGTTTCGCGCAAAGTAAATAAATCTATCAATATGTTCCTAATTTTGGTTTAATATAAAGTTTTCGATTATATGCTGTGTGAAGGAAACGTTACAGTTACATGTCAAACCTGTAAAAACATACCAAAATGGATGTATGAAACCTCCCAAAGTCAGTGTCAAACATTTTTTTACTTCCTTTCCGTCTACAGTTCCCTCTCATCCAATAAATTAATAGATAAGCATGCATTCTGTTCACTTACGACCGTAACTTTTTGCATATGAATGCACGACTGTTGTATACTATTATATTGAACTACAGTGTCGTTCTTACATGCTTCATATCCATTTAAAATTATGTACGACTTCCTGTTTCTTAAATTACGCGACTGCTTCAATACAGTCGTGCAAAATAGAACAAACCCTTAAATTACACGACTGCTTCAATTACAGTCCTGCAAAAACTGGACAAACCGTTAAATTACATGATTGCTTCAATAACAGTCGTGCAAAAAATGGACAAACCCTATGCTAATCATGGATTGAAACAGTTTCCTAAGGCGGCCCTTGTTTTCTGCAGATCTTCATCCCACAATACGTGTGTGACGGGAACGTGCATCAAGTTTTTTTTCTTTTCTTATAAATTCCAGTCGTAGAAAATCCTTAACCAATAGACAACAAAATCTCTTACAGTGGTGCAAATTTTCGTACTTCTGGTGACTCGAAGTTGTTCACATACTCGTGCAGGAATATTTCAGTCATATATCATAAAAAGAGTACAAAAGTAGAAGTTTACCAATCGTCATTCTGAGGAGGCCAATGTCAGTACTGAAAAAATACGGAAGCTATTAGATACTTCCTAAATTCATCCACCTGCGATAGCAAGATCCTGTGGACTTTGTCATTTCGAACAAATAATGCGAATACGTTTCGCAGAAGGTGTACTCCGCCGTCTCTGCTTTAAGAACCTCATGTACAAAAATTGGAAAATGTTATATAAAATAATTCAATTGTCATTGTGTCTGATATTTTGTATTAACAATTATGTTACCTGTTCCGTTGCTGTAGAATATTTTTATCTCGTTTTACCACATATCTGTCTCCGGAGTCTTTTACCCCTATCTTTTGTAGTATGTATGGTATGATCAATGGTGCATCTCCTAATGCGTTATTGAGTGCTTCCTCAGATAATAATACCTTCACAAGATTTGGCCTGAACGTCGTAGTTATGAACTGAGTGCTTGCCATATCAGCCAAACGTCGAACCATATGCACGAATGAATAATATTATGGCGACTGTGAATTGTGGGACGAATGTCATATATCGAGGTATAGTATAAAAGCATCGGTGAGTATAAACGAATGCTTGCATTGGTGCCTTTCTGGGATTCCTGATAGTGGTATTTGTAATGACCTGCTTTATGCAGAGTTGTAATAATTATTATCTTCGTGAATCTCTTTTGTTGAAGGTGTTCTTTTCTTGGTAACACGTAATTTCTAATGCATGGATGGTGAAAAATACTGCCAGTCTAAACATTTAATATGTACTACTGACCCGAATGTTGACATTCTGCACAATACACGACTGACATATTATTATGGTGCAGTTCAAATAAAAATAATTTCTAATGTATCGTGCAATATTATAATTAACATTTAATTAGCACTACTGACAAAGATATAAAACATTTGATATGAACATGTGAATGTCGAATTCTTCACAATAGATGATTGAAATATTATTATGGCCCAGATCAAGAACAAGTAATCTCTAATGTATCAGCAATATTATCATTATTTATATGTTACACGTATAAGAAATATATTTGACATTTTTTTATAATACCAAGTATTATTATGGCGTAGATCAATTATAAACGATTGCTAATGTGTCATGCAATATTATATTAAATATATGGTTACACATAAAATATATGAGTATACACTACTAGTGAAGACTATGGTTACACGTATTAAAAAACAGAGAAAACAGTACTAATGAATATTTAGATGACTTATAATTTATTGAGCGATTTCCATTGGGATAATTTGCCGTTTTGATCCCCCAGTTATACCCTTAAATCACTTTTGGTCCCGAAAGCACACCTCATCATTGTTAGTCCCTCAGTTATCATCCGTTAATCAGAAATTGGTCGTTTCCGTCGGTTGATCGTAGAAAACTAACAGATTGACCAATTAACATCGTTAAATACTTTGAAAATTTTAAAAATAACCCATACAAATTAAAAAAACCCCTTAACAAATAAAAATTTAAAAACGAATCCAAGACATGTACAGTTGATCGTCTTCTCCGAACCTCCCTCGATCACAACCATGAAACCACACGGCTCTACCCTAATACTCAAGCTTTCGAGCTTCAATAGCCGAGCACACAGCTCAAGAGGGAAGGAGTTATATTGATGATTCGCGAAATTATCCGGGTTCGCAAGGTGATGATTCGCGAAGCTGACTTGAGAACTTGGATTCGTGAAATTAAGATCTTTCAATTCGCGAAATTCCACCTTGATTCAGAATTCGTGAATCTAGCCAGTAAGTGAACTAATTCGCGAACTAGGAAATAGTGACTAATTCGCGAACTGAAAATTAGTGAACTTTAAACCCTACCCAAGCGCCGTTCTCGAACTCAAGAACAGAAGAAATAACAGACTCGTTCTTCTATTTTCAGACAAAAATTCCAACCAATCTGACTCAAACTCGACCGAAACTGACTTGGTAATTCTCAAAACTGATAGCTGAACTTATGGCAGCCTTAGCGAAGCAGAAAACATCCAATAACAGTTTGAGCCCACGAATTTGAGTTTTGTGACGGGAGCTGAAAAGTCAAACTGAAGGAACACTGCTTGATTCTTTAAAGCTTGAAATGAAGTTTCCTCACCTACACGCTTGCTCTGATACCACTTGTAATTCCAGATTATCCAAGAACACTTCAACAGATTAAACCTTCGTAGAATGTGAAAATAGTGTGCTTCAGAGGTTTAGTGTTGAATACGTGAGATTTTAGCAAATGGAAACTTTTTTTTTATGGTTAGGATTTAAGCTTAAATACCTTGTAAGGTATTTAAGCCCATTGGGCCCCTAACAAACCCATTACAACTACAACCCATCTAACTGAAGTGTAACGTATAAAAACCTAGTAAAGAACTAACATGACTTAGAACAATATTTTGGACACTTCCAAAATATTCCTAACAGAGTTAGAGGAGCGACTAGTGATAAGTGAGCGTAATTTTCAACTGCTATTTGACGAGAAGTTTCATGTAGAAAATCTCTTGTCTAATGCAAAAGCTAATATAGCTAGTCTATAATCTATGGTAGCCTCCTTAGAGACCAAAAATAGCGACCTAGATAAAGCCCTGAGCGAAAGTAACAGATAGCTATCAACCTCTAGAAACGATTATACGGTACTCTCCGAGGAAAGAAAATAGGTTTACTCTAGGATCAAGCTCTTAGATAGAAAAACGTAAAGTTAAAACTAGGGTTGAGATCCCCTTTGACTACTCTGAATTGAATGGTAGTTACGAAACTAGGTATATACCCCAGGATTGTGACAGTGATTCAATTTATTCTTCTCCATGTCAGTCGGAGGAAGCCAACTATCTACATTCTGAAAATTCTTCCAAATTCTACGTTCCTTCAATTGTTAAGAAAATAGAGGAATTGCGTTCTTCACTAGAAATAGAAAAGAAGAATTTTGAAGCAGAAAAGCTCGCGTTTCTAAAAGAGATCGAACAACTCAGAGCTTCCTCCATCTCTCAAAATATTCCTCACGCATCTTCCATACCTTTAAAGGTCAAACCAACTCGCAAGAGCGTGAAGAAAGAAATATCGTCCTCTCGTTCCTCTACAAAAATTATCATTCCTAATATCGTTTCTACTACGTCTCAGGGAGCGTAAAAACAACGAAGAAGGACTCGAAGGAGTGGGTGTCTAAGATGAAATTAGAGAAGAAGCCATTAGATTTCACTGTTCCTAATTCAATTCCTTCTTCTGAAAAATAAATGACACTCGCAAAAATAAAAAAGCTATTTCTTCTTTAACAATCATTAATTCTCCTTAAAGCCCATCATTTTTAGAAGCACAAATTTTGGAAAGAGCTCTACATCAAAGATTAAAAATAATTATTCTAAGACAAGTGGTGATAATAAAACCCGCAGGAAACAAGATCCAGCCATAAGCTTGTGTCGCTATTTATTCTTGTGCTCACCTAAGGTATCCCGTAGAGATCCAATCCCCTAAGTACCTTAGGCGACTTGGCAAAGATAAGATCTTTTTCTCAATCAAGCCAACTTCAGCATTTGTGCGCGCTGAAATTAACATCCTTTGTAAGGTTCAACCAAATTGGATTCCTAAAACTCCACCGAGGAAGACGAACGCTAGAAAGGCAAAGTCCCCTACAAAGTTTAAACCCAATCTAACTACTCTAAAGTTGGTTTGGGTTCCTAAAGCTACAACTAACCACATTTTATGAACTAATTCTGAACAAGTCAAAGTTAAATCTGCTAATCAGAGAGGACCAATTTATAAGTGGGTACCTAAAGCTCTCTAAATTGTTTTTTTCAGATCCATCATGTGTGGTACCTCGACTCGGGTTGCTCCACACACATGACGGAAAATCAAGAGCTGCTGAGCAACTATCAACACCGCTTAAATGACAAAGTCAGATTTGGGAACAACGACTCAGCTCCGATCCTAGGACTTGGAGATATAATTTTGGAAAATCTGACTATCAATGATGTCTCCTACATCGAAGGCCTCCGCCATAACTTGTTGAGCATAGGCCAATTCTGCGATAAAGATTTCTAGGTGGTCTTTCTTGCTGACCGGTATAGAATTTTGGACTGTCAGGACACAGAGCTCCTTCAGGAATTTCGGAAATCAAACCTATATACGATCAACCTGACGTCCATGCGGCCTCCGACTGGTGTTTGCCTCATTTCTCAGATCACGATTCAGAGGAACAACTTATGGTATCAACGCATGTCTCATCTCAACATTAAAGCTCTTTAACGATAACACTACAAGAGCATCACTCGGCATGTCATCTTTGAAAAATGAAGCGAGCCTCTCATCACATCAAACCAGTTGCCTTTACTTCATGACCACTGGAATTACTTCACATGGACCTCTGTGGATCGATGCAAACACAGAGTATCAATGGACGCAAGTACGTGCTGGTAATTTGACGACTTCTCTCGCTATACGTGGACGAAGTTCCTCCGAACAAAGGATGAGACAGGGGACTTGATAAAAAATTTTGTGAACTCAGAATTTACTGCAACAAACTATCCAACTCATTCGAATAGACAATGGGACTGAGTTCAAGAACAAGAATCTCAGTGCCTTTTATCAGAGTCTTGGGATCAGTTAACAATTCTCAGCCGCAAAGACGCCTCAACGGAATGGGATAGTCGAGAGGAAGAATAGAACTCTAGTGGAAGCCGCGCGTACGATGCTGATTCACTCCGGCCTCCCACACTTCCTCTGGGCTGAAGCAGTAAATACCGTCTGTTTCACTCAAAACAGGAAGGTCGTTCACAAGCGCTTCGATAAGACTCCGTACGAGATCATCAACAATCGAGTACCCAACATTTCCTTCTTCAAGGTCTTCGGGTGCAAGTTCTTTGTGGCGAACGATGGAGAGCAACGTTCCAAGTTCGACCCTAAAGCATTCGAAGGCACTTTCGTGGGATACTCCTCGACCTCTAAGGCGAACAGAATATACATCAAGTCCAACCGTACAATACTGGAAACCTACAATGTCACTATCCAAGAAGTGGCAGAAATGGCTTCTGGGCACATCAGTCCAGGACCCGTGCCTAACCCAATGGCTCCTGCACACATCAGTCCAGGACCCCTGCCTAACCCAATGGCTCCTACACACCTCACTTCAGGACCCGTGCCTAACCCAATGGCTCCTGCACACCTCAGTTCAGGACCCGTGCCTAACCATATGGCTTCTGAATATGACAATTCAGAACTCGTGCTTACTGGTGTGTTGGCACAAGACCAATAGAGAACGGCAACAACACAACGTTCATCATCAGAAGAAGCTTTACAATTACCTCTAGAAGACTTCGACTCGCTCTTCGAGCATCTATATAGGCCGAACAACCAAATTAATACACCTACGGTGGAACTCGCACAAGACGAAGCCGATATACCGAGTACTTCAAATGTTCTCACCTCACCCGATTCAGAATTACCACAGAATGCTACTACTCCAAACATGATGTTGAGGTAACATCATCAGAGTCGCTCAACTCAAGTCCAGACATGGAACTCAGCTAGATGAACAGCTTGCGATCACTGGAGATCTCGCCCCACAAATGGCTGATGCTTCAGGCTCGGCTTTGCCTCATTAACGCAAGTGGACTCGAGCACATCCAGTCGATCAGATCATCGGTAATCCTTCGTGTGGAGTACGGACAACAGAGCGGACTTTTCAGCTGCTTCTTAAGCCAAATGAGCCAATGAAGGTAGCAAACGCACTTAAGAACACAGATTGGGTAATAGCAATGCAAGACTAAATCAACCAATTCGAGCGTCTACAAGTATGGACAGTAGTACCCCGTCCGCATGGGAAAACAATCATCAGGACGAAATGGGTATTCAAGAACAAGAAAAATGAAGAAGGTGAAGTGATCAAGAACAAAGCGCGACTCGTCGCTGGATATAATCAACAGGAAGGCATAGACTACGACAAAACATACGCTCCTGTTGTCCGGAATCGAAGCCATCTGCCTATTCTTGGCCTACGTGGCTCATAAAGACTTCAAAGTCTACCAAATGGACGTCAAAACTGCCTTTCTCAACGGCGTGTTAAAAGAAGAAGTCTACGTCGCTCAACCAGATGGCTTCGTCGATCAAGAACATTCTAATTACGTCTATCGGTTGGATAAAGCTCTCTACGGACTAAAACAAGCTCCTCGCGCTTGGTATGACGTCCTGAGGGAATTCCTCGTGAAATCTGGATTTGTCCGAGGAAGGGAACCATCGATACGACTCTCTTCATCAAATGGCAAGACAAAGATCTGATGGTCATCTAAGTATATGTCGAGGACATCATCTTCGGATCTACTAATCCCCGGCTATGCCAGAAATTCGGAGATCTCATGAAGACCAAGTTCGAAATGAGCCACATGGGAGAGATGCCGTTCTTCTTAGAACTTCAGGTCAGGCAGCTTGATGATTGAATTTTCATAAGTCAGACCAAGTATATCAAAGACATCCTAAAGAAATTCCATCAAGATCAGAGCAAGCCTCTCAGCACTCCCATGGCAACGAGTTGTGAGTTGGATGCTGATCCTTTAGGAAAAGCAGTCGACATCATACTCTACCGAAGCATCATCGGATCTCTACTCTATCTCACATCGAGTAGGCCGGACATCATGTTTTCCACTTGCCTCTGCGCCCGTTTCCAAGCCGATCCCAAGAAATTCCACATGCTAGCGGTCAAACGGATCCTGCTCTACCTTAAGAGCACTTCTACCTTAGAACTGCTGTATCCAAAAGGTACTAACTTCAAACTAATCAGCTACACTGACGCTGATTATGCAGGTAGCCGAATGGACTGGAAAAGCACTTCCGGTGGCGCTCAATTTCCCGCACTTTTGATATCATTCAATCCAGATCCATAACTCCAGTATTTGAATAATAAATGCACGCATGACGTTCATTAGTTAAAAATTGTAAGACAATTGAAAACTCTTATTCAAAAGAGAAACACTTTCAATACGAGGGAAAAGAAGACTCCCGTAGGAAATCCGTCAACACTCCATGCGTGTGCTCAGAATATAATTACATTATGTTTTTTTAATTTTAAGATTGATCATTATTTGT
Source organism: Craterostigma plantagineum (assembly GCA_027422505.1). Classification (NCBI taxonomy): domain Eukaryota; kingdom Viridiplantae; phylum Streptophyta; class Magnoliopsida; order Lamiales; family Linderniaceae; genus Craterostigma; species Craterostigma plantagineum. The sequence goes on along the minus strand of JAPQWV010000017.1, from coordinate 16,990,428 downwards.
ATTATTTAACATACAAAATATAGTTTTTGACTATTATAAACGAAAATAGTGTGTAGAGATATAAAATAAAAAATTTAAAAATAATATAAAAATTATTAAAGTAATTAATTAACAAAGAGAGGACTAAATTGTAGTAAATGACAAACAAATGTGACAGTTTATAACCACCACAACCTAGAATAGATATTAATAGGTTAATAACTAACTCCTACAATTAAAAAATCCAAGTAACCGAAAATCAACATTAATTAATACTAACCCCCCAAATCTCCCTATAAGCCACGCTTCAACACAACTTAAAAGCATTGATGTGTTTGTCATCAAAAGTCCCCTTCTAATCTTAGGTATATACTAAATGTCCTTCATCGATTGCGATAAGCACAAGGCACACTGGCGCCGCACTTTTCCCGATAGTAATACACTGCGCCTTCGAGTTTAATATCACTTCTTCATAACGTATAACCACTCATCTGCTTATTGACACAAATACACACATAATAGAACAAAAACCAAAAAAAAAAAAACAAGACAGATCAATCACCCTTGTAAATTCACACCAAGTACTCGTTAGAAAATTACTTTGAAAGCAGAGAGACGAGAGACTTGTGATCGTACACCGGTGGGAGACAAGTAAAATCCCGACAAACGAGTGCAACAACCTTACCACGATCCTTATCAAAGTTATTCTTCGCCATGACGGCTATTTTGTCATTGTTGTCTTCCCAGAATCCCATCTCCTCCATGTCCATTGGATCTATGTGAATCACCTGCACATTCATATTGTTTACTCAGATTGAGACTTAAAGAGCAGCAACATCACATGGACTAATAATACTGATACTTACGTCCTTAATGACTTAATATTTTTTTTAAAAAAAAAATTACCGTTCTGTTAGGATTTTTTTTTTTAAAAAAAAATTACCGTTCTGTTAGGATCGTAAGACACGTGTGCAGCAGCTAACATGGAATCGAACTCGGGCAAAGACTTGTCTCCGACCAGAACAACTTGTTTCATCGAAGGAACACAGACCATGTCAGCTCCACAGCACAACAAAGGTATGGCCATCGATCTATCTTTAAGCCTCTTCTCAAAAACAGCCTGCCCACACGGATAGATAGAAAATGAGTTTTTCCTCAGAAAGAAATAGCTTGAAACAAGGGGGAGATAGATACTTACCAACAAGGTTTCTGCGTTAACCCTATATTGATCAGCGTTAGCAGCGATTAAGGAAGATAGTCTAACTAGATTTATGACTGAAACAGAATTTCCCGAAGGTTCCGCTCCGTCGTGATCCTCTTTTACGCGGAGGAGGACCGACGGGTCCTCTCCCGGTGTGTTGTAATACCCTCCGCCCTTACTGTCGAGAAACAGCTCATCCTAAATAGCGTTAAAAAAAAAGGGCCTCAAATACCATTCAGGGAGAAGAGAGGATAAAGGATGATAGTGCAATAGCTGTACTTTCTCTCTTTTTTGTTTCTATTTACCTGCATTTGTTGAAGTTCAATGGCCCAAACCAGCCAGAAGATGGAACCACCACATTCATACAGATCCAAAAGACCAGAAATTAGAAAGGCGTAATCGTCTAAAAATCCAGGCGCTTTCGAGGGCCCGTTCCTGAAGCTGTGATGCAGTTTTCGTGTTTGTTGGTCATATAGATGTTTCCTTATGAAGGAAGCTGCCTTCTCTGCAACTTGCATGTATTCCCTTGGCTACAAATACAGAAATTTACCATGGTATGTACAAGCAGCTGTTCTATCACCATGAATATAAAAGAAGGGATTATTATTATAATTATTAATTATTATTATTACATTAGCTCCTGTGACGGGGAAGTAGAACTGAGTTCCTTCAGGTTCAGCCTTCAGAAGTTTAGACGCCCTTGCGAATGCAGATATTGTAAGTCCATTCCATGACACAATGACCTTAGAAAATACCGTATTTTTTAAACTTACTTTCATGAAGTACAAAATTCTGGAATGAATCTCTCATCTAAACCTAACTCCGTACCTTGTCATCCAAATGTGGCCTTGGACGCTTCGATCTCCTGTGAAAAAGCTTTTCCCGACAAGTTGCTAATATCTTTACATATTCCTCCCAAGGCATACCAAGCTTCGATGCAAGCGCAGAAGAGCTACTTCTCTCAATGAGTACGTTTTTTCCCTTAAACTCATCGTGAGGATCACTCATTTTTGAGAGATCACAGTTACCCGATGATTTGATGTAGTAGTGCTCTTTGAATAGCGATGCATGTTCACCCAGTATATCTTCAATCTGAAAGATAAGAAATGGATCTCAGCTCTTCCACAAGCAAGTTACTTGTATAAGGATTCAGCAATTCAAACGACATCTTTCTTCAGACAAAAGACGCACTTATAAGCATGAATACCTCTTGCGTTGTCCAAACATAAAAGGCGCCCTCCTTTTTCAGAGATGAGCCTTCTTGCTCCATACTATCAGCATCTTCGGCAGATAATATTTCACCATTAGGGCCAATCATGTCTCTCCTCAAGTAATCAAGAACGTCACGGGCCATATCCGAATAGAAGGTGTCTTTGGTGATAGAGAAAACATCTAAATACACATTCACAAGTTGCCCTTGGTCGTACAACATCTTCTCAAAGTGTGGTACTGCAGAAATTTGACTCCACTGTTAGAAAATACAAGAAACAAGACAACCATTAAATTAGTCACTAGTGAATAAAAGAAAATGTAATTGTGAAGCTAACCGTGCCAGCATTCATCTACGCTATATCTGTGGAAGCCACCACCGATATGATCATGAATACCACCCCTTGCCATGAACTGCAATGTTGTTACGACCATCTTTAAATCTTCATTGGCTTCACTTTTCATCCCCTTTTCTGCTAGCTTCTTTAAATGATAAAGCATTAGCTGCATTTCCACAGGTCTCGGGAATTTTGGAGCTGAACCGAACCCGCCATACTTTGAGTCATAATTATCAGCAAGCTATGGGAAAATGATATTCACATAATGAGCATTTGTAACAATGCTATTGAACATAAGCTAAAGGTGACAAGAGAATCTCTGACATATGCCACAGTGACTAAGAAAAGAAAAAGGAAAATCTAGAAGGAAAACAATAAAACAGACAATCAACATTAAACAATCTGCAGCATAATTTGCGTAATGTAATATGTAACCTGTTCTGCACATTCTTGCAACGCTTTTTCTGGTAGGCCTTGCGGGACTTTTTCTGAGCTTGCAATAGCAGTCAATGCTTGTGAAAGCTGTTCAATGGCATATGTCCCACTTTGGACCAATACATCTCTCTTACTGTCCCACGCTTCTTTTACTTTCCTGTTGATTGAAGACGTTGTAATCTATACAACCTTGGACTTGAAACAAGGTTTAACTTAGCAAAAGGGTATGTCTTAAAATAGAATAGCCGTATGGGATCTTGTGTTACAAGTTTTACAATGACACTAGTCGGATCGAATATATAAATTACATATAAAACAGGCGCATTACCTGAGTATGGTCTTAAAGCCCGGGCGGCCATACTTATCCTCGGGAGGGAAATAAGTACCACCCATTAATGGCTTCAGATCGGGTGATAGGAACACACTTAAGGGCCACCCACCACCACCATACAATGCTTGCACATATGTCATGTACACCTGAGAGACAATGGGGAAAAAACAATGCCAAATTTGAAAAGTTTGATATCCAAATTTTTAATTCTAAAATATTGTGCTGTTACTATACAGAGCCTACCTTATCTACATCTGGTCTTTCCTCACGATCCACCTGCAAATATGTATGTTTGTTTAAGCTCAAGCACCAAAAAGAAGGAAAGCCACATTGCATGTAATTTAGAAGTTGACCTTGATACTGACAAACCAGTCGTTTAGCAATTCAGCAACATCGTCATTCTCGAATGACTCCACCTCCATTACATGACACCTTTTTTAGACAAAAAAAAAGGAAAAAAAAAAAGAAACATCACGAAGAGAAAGACTTTACTCTGATGGAATAAAATACGCACTGGGTTTAAGATGTTTTGATCATATCAAGATTCAAGAGACGTACCAGTGACAAGTGCTGTAACCGACTTGGGACAGAAAACCAACAAAGCACAAGGAGAAGGAATTGTATGTTAATGTTGTGAGATGATACTGAACGAGAAATCTATGATTTACTTTTTTCCACTGGTTGAGATCCCAGAAAAACAGAGGACATAAGTGCGATATACTTACTTGATAAAAAGATGGGCACATCTCTTTTCCGAGCTTCAGCAAAAGCTTCCTCGCCCCACGGATACCAATCAACCTACTCAGCAAAGATCACACTGTCAGGAGAAAGGCAAATCATGGTACAGTTGAATCCACAAAACATATATGCACATCATCCCTGAAAATCTTGTCAAATCGCAAAGCAAGTATACATGGAACATCAATCCCAGGTTGGTTCATCTCTTGGAAGTCAAAAGCCTCAATAATACAGAGGTTTCTTGTGCAGCTAATATATGAAAATACTGCAATCAACAGTCAAACTGGAACAAAAACCCAATTCCCAAGGCATGAAAAAACACGAAACAAATACACAAGTTTTTTACATACTTAACATCCCAGTAGGGAGAGGCATAAAGCTACGAGTGATCTACGCAAATAAAATTTCATTGTAGGAAAGAAACAAATAGTCAACAGGATTGTGCGCGTGCTGAAGCAGGTAAGGACTGTGCTCTTTTGCAAGGCGATTAGTATGCTTTTGGGCCGCCACGCACGACGGCGTTTTAGAAGGTCCTTCGTCAGTCATAGGAAAGACCCTTGAAGTTTTTATGGGCCGGCAAATAACAACCGATAGAGGCCAAGAAAAGATGAAAGGCCGTAAATTGTTGAATCTTTCAGGTGATTGAGAGATGAAATGACGCGAGGAGGAAGAAACGGGAAACAGTCTGCTGAGCATGTTATTAAATGGAGAAAATAAATGTATGATGAGAATTTATAGTACGTGTGTGCCCTTTCGTCGGGCTGACCGAAATTAGCTCTGGAGTAGAGTCATCGTGAGTTTGATCGGCTACGTGCCGAGTTTTGGATTTTTTAAGAAAATAGCCTTAGAAATGGTCGACCTTAAAAAAGTAATCTCCAAATAAAAAATAACTTTAATGTTCTTACTAATCAGGGATCCCAAAAAATGCGGGATCCCTTGATACATAGCACTGGTTCCCTGCTATATAGCACGGATCCCCTGCAGCATTGGCGGGTCCCTTGCTAGCATGTGCGAGTCCCCTGCTATATAACACTAAAGATGATCTCTGGAGGCTTATTTGGGATAGCGGCTTTTATGCTTTACGAGGTGCGAATAGGCTCAGGCACAAAGTGGCTAACTATGGGAATCAGTCGTGGTTGGGAGATTTGACCATGGACTTATTTCCTAATGCCTTCGTCATTTCCACACTAACGGACACGTCATAAAAAAAATTGTCACGTAAATTCTAAACCTAAATTCTCCTCCCCAAACTTAAGACATGCATTGTCCTCAACGTAAAAAAATGAATAACATAAAGGGAAAAAAAGGTTAAAAAGAACAGGACTCCCCTAATGAATAATAACGTGGTCGTGACTGAATGCGGGACGGTTGTGGTATCGTGACTCGTGATACGTATCCTGACATAACTAAAAGGAAAATTAAACGTAGAAAGAGAATAGTCATAGATAATATAATTATTGACATAGTTATAAGCATCATAATCATAAACAAAATAAAAATAGAAACGACTAACTAAGCTACTGAATAAAAATAAAAATAAGTCTAAAGGAAAGAAGAGAAATGATCACTAAGGTGGCGGTGGGGAGGGTGTCGGGCGAAGGTGCGCTAGCGAACTTTATGTGAGCTTAACCGTGGCGTCCATGTCTCGAAGGGCCCGGTCGTAGCGCTGCTCCTCCTCACGATACCGGTGGTGGACTTCCTCGTTTCGTCGCTCGTACTCTTCCTGTCTGCGTCGAGTCTCTTCGTTAAAGTGTCGTGCCTCTTCGTCGCATCGGAGCGCCTCGTTGTTCAGGCGCATCATCTCCTGGCGTAATGAGTCGAGCTCCGCTGTCGACGCATATGGGGCGACGTCGGACGACTCGACCTCGTGATAGCTGGATGAGTAGTGGCCTCCGGTCGTGTCGGTGTCCACCGGGTGCGGGCCCTCGATGCACAGCTGATCGGCCCGTGGCCCGTCTGGCCACGATACATCTCGTGCCAGACGTACATCTCGTGCGGGCGCCTTCACGAGCATCTTCATCTTAACGAGCATCTCCTCGTTCAATGGGTTGCGCCCTCCAACGACCTCAATCTCGGGTGGGTTTTCTGGCCACAATTGTAGTCCTTGGACAACCTTCTTGATGAATGCCCCCACGGATATCTTCCCACGGCTCCGGGTTTCCGCCTGAGTGCTGAAGGCGTGGGCCGGGGCCATCCCTAAATGGACTGCTTTGCCTCGCTGCATCTTGGCTAAGTAAAAGAAATCACGGAGCCTGATCGCTCCGTGTGAGTCGCCCCTCGATGTGAGCGATGTCGTCAGCAGACGGTGGATGTAGCGTATGTTGGGTTACTCGGTGTCTCCCGGAGATGCCACGTCCCCGGATACGGTGCGGAACAAAAATTTTCCGGGTTCCCTTATTGCCCTCGTTGCTCGGATCAGAATAGTAACACATAGACATGTAATAGGGCGGGTCAAACCCGTAGAGAATTACCAGTTGAAGCGAGTGGCAGCTCCTCGTCCTTTTCTTCAAGACTTCGTCGATGGTGGTGGATGGCACTAGATCGTCATGCCGACCTTGCAGTGTACCACGGAATCAGTTCTCTAAAGATGGCTAGAGAGAACCGAGCCGTCGCGTGGGAGAAAAGTGTTTTTTCTTTCGGTGTGGGTTTTGTGCCTTTGTTATGGACGAATTTTTCACTCCAAATTATGAAATAGGGCTGCCCTATTTATACTATGATATATTTGGAAATCCCAACGATATCTCAAAGATATGGTTTTCGATTTTGCTACTTAAGTAGAGAGATTTCGCCATATCTTTCTCTCCCTTATTTAATTCAAAATTCATATAAGGATACTTACCATAATTAGACAACTAACTTAAATACTATGTCAAACTAAGTATATGTAAATATGGTATAACATTCGAAACTTAATCCAATATTAATTTCGAAAATTTCACCTTAAAATAAATAATATTCCAAATATATTATTTCTATATTTATATTTAATTTTCAAAATTAATTCCCAAGGCATAATTCGAAAATTAGCTTAGGGTACAATTCCAATTTTACCCTCAAGCCTTTTAAGCACTTGGCCAAACCCAAGTCTCAAAGTTAGTTTCATACGAAGTCCGACTTCGATCCATTAAACGGCCCGAGGCCCACTAAGGTGCGGCCCAACGGCCCAAGGCCTGTTAAGGCCCAAAACATCTCCTTATCAGTACACCTTGATGATCCTTTTTAAGCCCGACTCTCTAGGTTCGACTCAATCGGCAAGGGAGGAATCCAAGAGTCCGGCAGTTACCTAGCCAATCCCGCAGTACCGGACCGTAACCCGATTGGAGTGCGAATTTGACCCAGTCTTTATTCGAGAACCTTACTATAGATTATAGCACTACGTATAAACCCTTCAGCTATGTCCCAATCGAGTGCGAGCCATGGTCTATGTCAAACTCACTATACTCGATTCTATGATAAAACGAGGAGGAGGCAAATTACCAAACTACCCTCCATGTCTAACATGAGTTAGTTCAATACCTTGGCCAAGGATTTCGTAATTTCCCGTCGCCGTCCTCATGGGACACTTATCTCAATTACTTGCGAGACTGTGAATCCGTACTCGGCGGTCTAAGCCCGGCAATCACAAATCGTCATCATAGACCGCATCAGGCCCGGTGACCCATGCAACAGCAAATCGGGTCGAGGGGAACCAGTGACAGTCGAGACTTCAAAGTCAACTCCGCCAAAGCCCCTTTCGATCTAAGGTTCACGTAGACTACTATAGTGTTGACGTCGGTCATTGACACTCCTTGAGTAATAAGCCATGTTCGACCGTACGACCCGTGAGTCAGTGTCCATGAAACATTCAATCCCTTGATTCGACTCGCATCACAAGTCTTGACCTCCGCTTCCAAGGGGGTATCGGCACTCGATAGGTCATCGGCAAATAAGCCGTAATCGGTTATCCAGCACCCAACTGGAGCCTAAGGCTTACGGACTTTTAATGCTCGAGGTTAAGAGTCCATTGGTGCCTTCCTCTCTCGTACTCATCGAGAACTGTGACTCAACTCGACACATTTGGATTTGTTCATTTATTGCTTTACCGGATGCTTAGTAAAGTACTCTTATATCCAATAAACGAACCTTTCAATAAACACAAAAAATATCTTATTACATAAAAGGTGGAATGATAAATAAGCTAATGCCCTATACAATCTAATCCTCGTATAGCATTCGATGGCATATTCCTAACAGCGTAGCCCTGGGCTCCTGAACGAGGACGCCTTCGAAGTCTTTACGTTGAATTCTGGCTCGCCGGATCGTGCAATGTCAGCCCAACAAGGGTGCTTGTCCGCCAGACGCCGGAGGTAATTGTTGTAGTGCTTGTCCGGGTATGGTCCTTCGCTCCCGAACTACGGTACTGGCACTCCAAGAGCCCCGCACAAGTCGTCGACGTCGACCGTATGCTACTCGTTAGATGCCCGGAATTTGACTGTATTATAGCCGTATTCCTCGTGGGGGAAGGTGGACAGGAACTCCAGCGTCAGCTCTTTGTACGCCGACTCGTCTATGTGGAAGAAGTTGACCCATCCACTGAGCGACAGATAATGGGCGACTTGCTGGTCGATGTAGTGCTTCGCGAGTGTGTCGTGATCTATTTGGTCGGTAGGGATGAACTGCATCTCCCGCATCCTATTGTACCGTGCCGTCTGGGTATCATCAGTGAATGTCTGCATAGCGGCTATAAGTGACGGCGTGGTCGGTGTCGCCGTTGACGAACCGGCGAGCGCGAAGCTGGGTCACGCTGAGCGGTGGATCGCTGTCTAGGCATAGTACCTGAAAACGCATGTGAGCTCGAAGAAAGTATAGCAATTAAATTCAAAGAAGCTCGACTCGACCAAAATAGCGACAAAAGACACGTAATATTCAATACACATAAAAAACTCAAGTGGCATTTTGTCGAACACGTGGCGTGCAACATATTATATGTACCCCAAACTCAAAATCGACCACGAAGCGTACTCTTAGACCTCATACGATAAATCAGAGCTGAATGAAACCATTCAAAGAAACAATTTTCGCCAAAATTTTCCAAAACAAATCCCCAAAATTCGAAATTAGGGTTCCTCATCCAAAGCAAAATTAATGGACGAAATTAACAAATTAAGCATACCTAAGGTGTTACTTAGCATGTATCCAACCATAAAAGAGCAAGAAAAACACCAAATTAAACCCAATTTTGAAAATCCCCAAATTCGAAAATTAGGGTTCAACGTTATAAAATTCAAAATTCAATGTGAAATTCAACTAATTAAGCGAACCCATATCAAGCATAACACGTAGAAAACGAAGAACGCTTATTCATACCCAAAGATTATCAAAATCGACGAAATGCCGCAAATTGAATCCTAATAGGTTTGAAAAACAAATCATACCTTTTGAGCTTAATGAGTTAGATCGAAATTATGTGAGTTCACCTGAGTTTGGTCGTGGCTTCTCGCGGAGGTGGTCGGCAGACTAGGTGGTCAGAGCTAGTTAAATTGGGGTTGGGTGGTGGTGGTTTGAGGGCGTGAGGAAGATGAAAAGAGAGAGGAAGAGAAGAGAGGGAGAAAAGTGGGTTTTGGGAGGGGGGTCGCATTCTATTAGGGTTAATAATAATTTTTTTTATAACCCGTAAGTGTCACGGCCGTGAAGCCTAAGCTTCTGGCCGTGACCATACACAGCAAGCGACATTTACGTGGTCACGGCCGTGAAGCTTAAGCTTCTGGCTGTGACACAATGTAGCAATATTTTTTTTTGCTGCCCGCGACAGTCACGGCCATGAAGCTTAAGCTTCTGGCCATGACAAGATGCCGAACGTACTATTTATGGTGTCATGGCCGTGAAGCTTAAGCTTCTCGCCGTGACTGAATGCCGCAAGTGCTGTTTGAAGAGTCACAGCCGTGAAGATTGATCTTCTGGCCATGATAAAACACTGCGAGTACTTAAATGCCTAAACATAAACTAAAATACCTGGGTTGCCTCTCAAGAAGCGCTTCTTTTATCGTCTTTAGCCGGACGTACCCTCGTTCGCTTAGGATGGCTGGGAATCCAGGCATAGCACCTCTTTTTCGCTCATATCTCCCTCGCTTCCATGATAGTGCTTCAGCCTGTGGCCGTTCACTTTGAAAGTTCCCTGTTCCATTCCTGAAATCTCGACAGTACCGTATGGGAAAACACGCATTACAGTGAACGGTCCCGACCAATGTGATCTAAGTTTGCCGGGAAAAAGCCTATGTCGAGAGTTAAAAGAAGGACTTGATCCCCTTCCTGAAACTCTCGCCTTTGCCTAATCTTCTTATCATGGTAGACTTTCGAGTGCTCTTTATACACGCGAGCGTTATCGTAAGCCGATAAACGCCACTCGTCTAACTCGTTGATTTGGAGTTGCCGCTTTCCGCTGGCTTCTTCTAAATCAAAATTCAAGGACTTGATCGCCCGATAAGCCTTGTGCTCGATTTCTACGGGAAGGTGGCATGCCTTCCCATAGACTAATCTATACAGTGTAGTGCCTATGGGTGTCTTATATGCAGTCCTATTAGCCCAAAGCACATCATTCAACTTATTCGCCCACTCCCTACGGTTCCCTTCGATGGTCTTTTCTAAGATGCGTTTCAACTCACGGTTCACTACTTCGACGTGACCGCTAGCTTGGGGGTGGTAAGGGGTGGATAAACTGTCTAACCTCGTAACGCTCTAATGTACGTGCACACTGGGTGTTACAAAAGTGTGTACCCCTATCATTAATAATGCACCTAGGCGCCCCAAAACGTGAAAATAAATTCCGTAGATATCTAACAACTACCCTGGCGTCGTTCGTTGACAAGGCTTGCGCCTCAGCCCACTTGGACACGTAATCTACAGCGACGAAGATATTTATTATTATATGAGCTAGGAAATGGACCCAGGAAATCTATACCCCATACGTCAAAAATCTCGCATACTAAAATAACGTTCTGAGGCATTTCGTCGCATTTTGAGAGATTACCTGCGCGTTGACACTGATCACAAGTGTCAACGTACTTTTGGGCATCTTTGAAGATCGTAGGCCAGTAGAATCCGCTTTCCAGCACCTTCTGAGCGGTTCGGTTGGCTGCGTAATGCCGTCCGGTCGGTCCGTTGTGGTAATGCCTAAGAATCTGTGTCGTCTCTGGGAAGGAGACGCATCGACGTATCACCTGGTCCGCACATCGCCTAAAAAGATATGAAACTTCCCAAAAGTAGTACTTCAGGCCAGAAAAGAATTTCTTCTTTTGCTGACTCGTCTACTCCTTTAGTAAGACACTCGCAACAAGATAATTAGCATAATGTGAAACCAAGAAGTATCTGCACTTACCAACTGTATCGAATATAAGTGCTCGTCTGGGAACATGTCCAGAATTGCTTTGCCGTCCTTGTTATAAATTTCGGACTCCTCTAGTCGAGAGAGGTGATCCGCTGCTATACTCTCCGCGCCTTTCTTGTCTCGTATATCTATGTTGAACTCTTGAAGGAGTAGGATCCATCTTACCAGCCGGGGCTTGGCATCCGGCTTTGCTAGCAATATTTAAGGGCGGAATCGTCGGTAAACAGAATAACCTTTGATAAGATAAGATATGACCTGAATTTGTCGAAGGCGAACACGACAGCTAACAGCTCCTTTTTTCGGAGGTCGTGTAATTTGTTTGGGCTGCGTCTAACATCTTACTCGCATAGTAGATCGGCCGAAAATGGTTGTCCTTGTGCTGCCCTAACACGGCCTCAACTGCATAATCACTAGCATCGCACATTAGTTCAAAGGGTAACCCCTAGTCGGGGGCGACCATAATAGATGCTGCGATAAGTCGCTCCTCAAGTAAACTAAATGCATGCAAGCACTCATCAGTAAACTCAAACAGAGCATCATTTTCAAGTAATCTAGACATGGGTCGTGCAACTTAGAAAAGTCCTTAATAAACCTATGATAAAAACCAGCATGTCCTAAAAAACTCCTAATCGACTTCATGTTCGAGGGAATGGGTAACTTTTATATCGTCTCTAACTTAGCTCGGTCCACTTTGATTCTTCTAGAGGAAATCTTATGGCCCGGAACTATACCCTCTCGAACCATGAAATGACACTTTCGCCAATTAAGTGCCAAGTTCGGTTCGTCGCAGCGTGCGAGTACGAGCTTCAAATTAGACAAGCATACATCGAACGACAACCCAAAAATACCTCCATTACCTCACCTAACAGCTCATCAAATATGGCCATCATACATCGCTGAAAGGTGGCTGGGGCATTGCAAAGACCGAATGGCATCCTTCGGTACGCGAAAGTCCCGAACAGGCAAGTGAAGGTGGTCTTTCCTGGTCCTCAGGTTCTATAGGAATCTGTAGATATCCTGATAAGCCATCAAGGTAACAATAAATGAGCGACCGAATAATTTTTCTAACATCTGATCAATATATGGTAAAAGAAAATGATCCTTTCGCGTGGCGTCGTTCAACTACCTATAGTCGATAGCCACCCAGTTACGGTCCTCGTCGGAATTAGGGGTGTGCGAGGTGCGGTTTTCGGCGGTTTTCGGTTAATTCCGCACCAAACCACTATATGCGGTTTTTTGAAAAACAATTCTCAAACCGCGGTTTTGAAAAATAAAAACACATGTACGGTTTCGAGCGGTTTGGTGCGGTTGCAGTGCAGTTATGCGGTTTCTAACCGAACGAAGAAAATACTTATTTTTTATCGAATGAAAAAATAGTTTTAAAAAGCGTTAGGCGCTAAAAGGTGATGAGACATCGCCTCGCCTCAGAAACAAGGCGCAAGTCGAGGTATCTACCTCATATTCGAAGCGTCACCATTGTCCAAAAAAATTAGTATCGTTATCTTAATTTATATTAGGCTTTACTTATATTAGGGGCCAATGTTTTTATTTTAATATATTGGTTTACCTTTGTGGTCCGATTGGAAGCTCAAAATGTAAATAGTAGGTCAATTTGTTATTAAATGTTCGAGTCGTATCTATTTAACCCTACATGTTCCGCCGTTTGTTCTTATAAAAACATGTATAACATAAAAATAAAATTAAGTATGATAGTAAAGATATAACTTTCGTATGATCAACAAAATTAGCATATAATTAAAAGACTTCTTAGTAAAGAAAAATGATTAGACTAAGAATTAAATTCCACATACGACTAGTGTACGATTACCATAAAGAAAAATTAGAAGGTGCGGTACGGCTATTACGGTGCGGTTTGTACCAATAATTCACATCGCACCATTATTACGATGCGGTTTCATAAATAAAATTTAACCGCGGTTTTAGCAGTTAAATGTATTATACGGTGCTGTGTGGTGCGGTGCGGGCAGTTTTCTAAACCATTGCACACCACTAGTCGGAATCAACATGTTCTTGCCGTTGGTGACAACCGTCATGCCTCCCTTCTTTGGGACCACTAGACCGGGCTGACCCATGTGCTGTCTGTGGAATAGATCATCCATGCGTCTAATAACTTAGTCACCTCCTTCTTCACGACATCCTTCATGTTGGGGTTGAGTCGCCTTTGACATTGAACGACCGGCTTAAACTCGTCTCCAGGAGGATCTTGTGTGTACAGTAGCTCGGGTTGATGCCCTTGATGTCGGATATCTTCCACGCCAAGGCCTTCTTGTGCACTATCAACACGTCCAAGAGCTGGCTCTTCTGTCCTTCGTCGAGGCTTGATGAAATGATGACTAATAGCCCCTCGTTGCTGCCGAGAAATGCGTACTCGAGGTGGTCAGGCAGTGGCTTTAACTCGAGGACCGGTGGCTCCTCGACTGAACTTTTCTCCTTGTCCTCCTCGCTGCTCTCGTCGAGGGCTACGATGGGCTCGTCGACCTCCTCCTCACACTCGTCAATCGCCATAATCATCCACGCATCCTCCTTGCAGAAAGCCTGTGATTGACCTTGTATAGAAAAGAGAAAATTGTGCTCAAAAGCGTCTAAATAATAACACTTATCATCATGCTCGTTAGTCTTTTTCATCGTATCAGCCATATTAAACGTGACTTTTTCTCCATCTACCGTCAAAGTTAACGTCCCACTAACATCTATCATAGTCTTGCCGTAGCTAAGAATGGTCGACCTAGAATTAACGGGACATTATCATCCTCTTCCATGTCTAAAATCAGCAAGAATCACAAACTTATCGACTTTAACTAGGATATGCTCGATAACACATCGAGGGTATTTAATGACCTATCGGCTAATTGGAGGCTCATCCTAGTGGGTCGTGGTTCGCCTAATCCTAAACGCTTAAACATTAAATATGGCATCAGATTAATACTAGCGCCTAGATCAGCTAAAGCTCGCTCAACTACTAAATCACCTTTAAGACAGGGAGGGAATAGTAAAACTTCCTGGGTCCTTGAGCTTCTTTGGCATCTTGCTTTGGAGTATCGCCGAGCATTCTCCTTGTATGCATACTGTGGAAACATGCTCGAGCTTCCTTCTGTTCGCATCAGCTCCTTCAGGAACTTACCGAAATTGGCAATCTGTGTAATAACTTCGACAAACGGTAAGTTAATATGTAATTCTTTACACATACTCATAAATTTACCGAACTGCGCCTCGTCCTTGTCCTTCTTCAATCGAGCTGGGTAGGGAATCTCTGGCTGGTATGGCTTCACCGGTGGCCGCTCAATCTCCTTCGCCTTTTCATTTTCGGGCTCGACCTACTCCTTCTCAGCTTCGGCCTTCTCGACATCGTCGCCTTTGATTTCCTCCACTTCTGGCTCATCATGGCTCTTGAAGTTGGCGTTCTCCTTCACTTTCTTCTTGGAGGGCACTTCTTGCAATCCTCTCCCATTCCTCAAGGTCACCGCCTTGCAATACTCATTTGGATTCGGCTCGGTATAGCTCGGGAGTGATCCTTGGTTTTGCCCCGCCAATTGTTTCGCCATCTGGCCAAATTGTTGCTTCAACTTTTTGATCGAAGCGTCTGTGTCCTGAGTCCGTATGTTGTTCGCTTCCATATACTCCTCCATCTTCGTCATTCGACTCTCATGGGCTGCGGTGGTGTTGTTGAAATTTGTGAGGAGCGTCTTCATTATGTCCTTCATCTCCTTCATATCGTCAGATCCTGACCCCGCGGGTGCATTCTGATACTGTCGTGGCGCCCCGCTTTCAAAACCGGATGGTCTAGGCTGAAACCTCGGCGGTCCTTGCCAATTATGGTTCTGATTCCCATACTCCAAGTTGGGATGGGCTCGAGCCTGGTAACTCCGCTTGCCGCCTTGTTAATTCCCCATGTAGTCTACATGCTCTAAGGGTTGTCCGAGTTGGCATTCGGACGTCTCATGGGCTGCGCCACAAATCCCACACAACTGTATGTACGGCGTATGCTGCGTCAGTGCAGTAGTCGTCATGGCGTTCACGGGGTGTGCCTGCCCGGATTTTAGAAGTAGTGCACCAATGACAGTCTGCAGCTGAGAATTCGTCGCCGCGATTTGTTGTTGGAGTGCCTCGAATTTGCCCGTCGTGGCCGTCTCCTCGTTCACTCCGAACACGCCTGGAGTCTTAATCCCCGTATTTGCCCTCATGAAACTGTTCCTCGAGTAATCCTCAATCAGGCTCCAAGCATCGGTCGTACTAAGCTTCACGAGCCCTCCTCCTGTGGCTCCATCTAACATGTGAACAGTCTGATCACTAAGCCCCTCATGGAATCGGTTGATCTGGGCTGCCTTCGACATTCCGTGCTGGGGCATTTCTTCAGTAGCGACTTGTATCGCTCCCATACTTCATAGAGATTTTCTGAGACCTTCTGGTGGAAGAGCGATATCTCCGTCTTTAGCCTTAGCACTTTCATAATGGAAACTAGTGGCCAATGAATGCGGCTCGCAGCTCCTCCCATGTGGTGATCGACCGGGGTGGCAACATCTCAATCCAATCCTTCGCTCTAAACTTCAGCGAGAATGGGAATAGCATCATTTTGATCTTGACCCCATTGATCTTGCTGGTGTCAGTTGTTTGTCCCGATTGCACCAAACAAGGAATCAAAGAGGCTTTAATGGAATGAAAAGGGAGAGGTTCTCACCTTCAAGTGTGTGTATTGTGTGAAAAATAGGATAAGCCTTCTGATCTTTGATTACCTTTCAAATTGTGTTGGTAAAACCTTATATACCACATTAACCCTAGGTATATTAAGGCCCAAACACTAAAAATTTAAATAATTACATTCTAGTCCAAAGCCCAAGCTACAAAGATAATTACAATATTAAACCCAAGACTTAAACTATTGACACAATCTATAAATATCCTAACAATCTCCCCCTTTGTGTCAATTGTTGGGAGTTTTGGAACTTGGGCGTTGTGATGGTGGATTAGCGAGTGTGTGTATCGCGAAGTCCTAGCTTGAACTCGAAGGCGCGGAGATTCCTTCGAAGGACCATTCGATCAGCTATAGCGTCGATGAACTTCGCGACTTGGATCGGCAGTGTGGATCTTCTTCCGAAAGGATGCGGCAAATCCTCATGAGTTTGTCTTGGATGATGGTGAGCGTCCCATCTGAGAATTTTGCCACTTCGGAGCAGCGCAGCAGCCTCATCTTTCCCTTGTAGTTCGAGTAGGCGACCGCCGGATCATCTCCGTCGATCACATCGCCTTCTCGGTAGTCGTCCGCGTTATTGAAAGATGGGTGATTTAGGTTCACCTTCTTCAGGTTGTGCTCCACCGCCATCTGCAGATCATGGGTGGCGAAGAATCTGACCTGTCGGAGCATATGGCGCTTGAGAGCTATGTAGCCCATGGTGACCGGTTCAGCCCGTACGAGATGTCCCGAACTTCTGAGGACGAGTCTGAACTGCTTCATGGATTCCAGCATGTTGTACAGATCACCTAAGCGCAGAAATTTGAAGTCCGACTCGCTTACTTCACAGCAGCTCTCGTCCTGTCTCATCACCGTGAACACTGGATAGTGAACACGTCCTTTCGACTCTTGGCGAAGGTCAGTGACTTTGCAGATGGGGGCCCGATTCATTTCCAGAGCGATGTTTTCTTCATCGCACAGCGTCCTCTTTGTGCACTTGTGGCAAAGAAGGCTCCATGGATAGAGCTTCTTCTTTTCCTCGCTCTAAATTTGAATGTTCATCAGCTCATATTCGTTGAAGGTCGTGATGATTTGCTCCTTGCGCCGCCAGATCCTCTTCCTGATCTCTTCTTGAAATGGCGCGGTGATCTTCTTAATTTTCCACGGTGCTTTTGGTATATCCGCCGTGGGCACATCCGGTTGAGCAGCATGAGCCTCAGCTTGCTGTGCTTGAAATTGTAGGATGTTCTCGAGCTCGGCAGGTTCAGCGTCGTACTCCTCTCCGTTTTCGTTTTCTGCAGTGTTGATTAGAGTGAGCGAGGCTTCCTTTAGCAGACGTCGAGCATTTTCCACCAACTTCCTGGCTGCTACTGCATCGGCGGGTGTGTACAGCCATTCATCGTTAAAGATGTAGGCCTCGATCTCGTTCTGTGCACAGTAGACGTCCTCGGAAGCCATGTTGGAATCGGTATTGAGAGGGGTATGGCTGTGTGGTGGCAAGGGTGTTGCGTCGGAGGAGTTTGAGGATTGTGGGGATGGTTGTGGTGGAGATTCTGGTGGTTCCGATGAGGTGATGGTTTTGGCTAGGATGATTTGGGCGTCGGTTGGCGTAGATGTGAATCGGTTATCCAGCAACTCGAGCCTAAGGCTTACGGACCCGTGATTTCCCGTCGCCGTCCTCATGGGACACTTATCTCAATTACTTGCGAGACTGTGAATCCGTACTCGGCGGTCTAAGCCCGGCAATCACAAATCGTCATCATAGACAGCATCAGGCCCGGTGACCCATGCAACAGCAAATCGGGTCGAGGGGAACCAGTGACAGTCGAGACTTCAAAGTCAACTCCGCCAAAGCCCCTTTCGGTCTAAGGTTCACGTAGACTACTATAGTGTTGACGTCGGTCATTGACACTCTTGAGTAATAAGCCATGTTCGACCGTACGACCCGTGAGTCAGTGTCCATGAAACATTCAATCCCTTGATTCGACTCGCATCACAAGTCTTGACCTCCGCTTCCAAGGGGGTATCGGCACTCGATAGGTCATCGACAAATAAGCCGTAATCGGTTATCCAGCAACTCGAGCCTAAGGCTTACGGACTTTTAATGCTCGAGGTTAAGAGTCCACTGGTGCCTTCCTTTCTCGTACTCATCGAGAACAGTGACTCAACTTAACTCGGCATATTCCTCACAATCTCCCACTTGCACTCAATGCCATGCGCTGCAGTATCTAATACCCATCTTTTCGAGATATCTAGCCAGC
The DNA here is from genome assembly GCA_027422505.1 of Craterostigma plantagineum. Taxonomy (NCBI): domain Eukaryota; kingdom Viridiplantae; phylum Streptophyta; class Magnoliopsida; order Lamiales; family Linderniaceae; genus Craterostigma; species Craterostigma plantagineum. The sequence continues at coordinate 16,971,886 of JAPQWV010000017.1, read as the reverse complement.
ACTGCCTGTGATAGAGGCTTGGTGAACGGGTCGGCCACGTTTTCCGCGGTCGCAATCTTCTGCACGGCTACGTAGCCATTCTCAATGAATCCACGTAGCACTTGGTACTTTATTTCTATATGTTTGGACCTGCTGTGAGACCGCGGTTCTTTTGCCTGAGCAATAGTGCCAGTATTGTCACACCACAATGGCAATGGTATATCTGCTACAGGAACGACACCAAGTTCTTCCAAGAACTTTCTCATCCAAACACCTTCCTTTGCTGCCTCTGAGGCCGCTATATACTCTGCTTCACAGGTGGAATCTGCAGTAGTGCTCTGTTTGGAACTTTTCCAAGACACCGCTCCACCGTTGAGCGTAAAGACGAATCCTGAAGTGGATTTTCGGTCGTCCACGTCAGACTGAAAATCCGAATCCGTATACCCTTCCACTTCCAATTCTCTATTACCGTAGACCAGTATCATATCCTTAGTCCGTCTGAGGTACTTGAGGATAGTCTTCACTGCTGTCAAATGTTCCTTACTAGGGTCAGCCTGAAACCGACTGACTACGCTCACAGCGTACGCCAAGTCAGGTCGCGTGCAAAGCATCGCGTACATCAAGCTACCCACCGCGGATGCATAGGGGATTCCATTCATCTCTTTCCGCTCCAACTCACTTTGACGGCTCATAGCCTTGGAAAGGCGAATCCCATGCCGCATAGGCAAGAACCCTTTCTTAGAGTTGTCCATATTATATCGCTTCAGGACCTTCTCTAAATAAAGGGCCTGGTAGAGTCCTAACATACGATTCGCTCGATCTCTATAAAGGCGAATCCCCAAGATGTAGGTAGCTTCTCCCAAGTCTTTCATGGAGAATTCGGTCGAAAGCCACGCTTTCACCATCGAGAGCATTCCAATATCATTTCCTATCAAAGGATGGCGTCCACGTACAATACGAGGAAAGATATTTTGCTCCCACTGCTTTTCTTGTAGACGCAAGGTTCGTCTTCGTTCGTTAAGAATCCATGGCCCTTGACCACTTCATCGAACCGAAGATTCCAGCTTCTGGAGGCTTGTTTCAGTCCATAAATGGACTTGCTCAGTTTGCATACCTTATGAGCATCTCCCTGCGATGTAAAACCCTTGGGCTGCTCCATATATATTTCCTCCTTGAGGTATCCATTCAGGAACGCAGTTTTCACATCCATCTGCCATATCTCATAGTCATAGTGCGCAGCTATCGCAAGCAATGTTCGAATGGACTTCATCATAGCAACAGGCGAAAAGGTCTCCTCATAGTCAATGCCCTCTTTTTGACTGTACCCTTTCGCCACAAGCCTAGCTTTATATGTATCAACCAATCCGTCAGATCCTATCTTTCTCTTGTAGATCCATTACACCCATTGGGTCTAAAACTATCTGGGAGGTCTACTAGAGTCCAGACTTGGTTTTCGTGCATAGAATCCATTTCGGCTTGCATAGCTATAAGCCATTTCTCCGAATCTTTATCCCTGATTGTCCGGTCATAGGTAGTGGAATCGTCTCCGACGTGCCCTTCCATCGCAGCAACCTCGTGCTCGATGTGGACCATCCCGTATCTCTCAAGCTGCGAAATACTCTACCCGACCTGCGCAAGTCAGGTTGCATCTCGGACTGCTCTCGGTGTCATCCGACACTGGAGTTTGTGAAAGCGCTTCTGAATACTCTCCAAGAGTTACTTCGCGCCCCGCTCCACATTCTCGAACGAAATCTTCTTCGAGAAAGTGAGCCTTAAGGGCTACAACGATTCTCTGATCTTCGTGGAAGTAAAACTGATATCCCATGGAATCCTCAGGATACCCGACAAAGCTTTTTCACAAACGCGGGGCAACCCCAAATTCTAATGTGATTCAAGCTCGGTTTTCTTCCTGTACATATCTGATACGGAATACGATTGACAGACTTTGTAGGACATCTATTCAGAATGTTTGCCGCTAACAGGGCATGACCCCACAACGATATGGGCATGTCTGTATAGCTCAGCATAGATCGAACCTTATCCAACAGAGTTCCATTTCTGCGTTCGGACACACCGTTCAACTGCGGTGTTCCGGGCGGTGTCATCTGTGAAATTATCCCGTTCTCTTTTAAGAACTCGTCAAACTCGAGGCTCATGTACTCGCTGCCTCGATCTGATCGAACAACTTTAATGCTCTTTCCAGTCTGATTTTCCACCAAAGCCTTGTACTCTTTGAACCATTCAAAGTATTAGACTTCTTCTTCATGAGATACACCTTGCCAAAGCGAGAGTGATCATCAGTGAAGGTAACGAAATAATTGAAGTTACCGTGAGCCGCTACCCGAACGGTCCGCAAACATCCGTGTGGATCAAACCGAGAAGTTCTGCGGCTCTCGTGAAAGTCCCTGTGAAGGGCGACTTGGTCATCTTTCCAAGGATACAAGATTCACAAGTTGGATAAGGATCAGACCCAAGCGGCTTTATAACGTCGGTTTTCTCCAACTCAAGAATCTTCTGTTCTCCAGCGTGATCGAGTCGAAGATGCCACAGCAATCTTGAGTTCGACTCCAATTTTCGTTTGTTGGTGACAGTATTCACAGTTTTTATTTATCTTCGATATGTAGGTAATACAACCCATTCAGTAAACTTGCACTTCCGACGCAATTATTTCCAAAATAAATATTGCATATATTATTACTAAAACGGAACTCATAACCGTTTCCGTTCAAAACGGGTATAGAAACAATATTCTTAAGCCCCTTGGGCAAAACCAAACAATCGGAAAGCAGTAAACTATGTCTAGTAGATAAAACGAGAGTTCTTGATCCAATGTGGGTCGCCGGTATACTATGTCCGCTTCCTACGTTGATCATGATCTCTCGATACGCCAGCTTCCTACTTCGTTCCAGACCCTGATTCGGAACACAGATGTGAGCACTAGCTCCCGAGCCTATGATCCATGAAGCGGAATATACCGTCATAGAACAATTTGTTTCCAAAACGTAAAGTTCTTTACCGGAGGCGGCTAGCTTCGGGTAATCGCGCTTCCAATGACCAAGCTCATTGCAGTGAAGGTACTTGTCTGTCGGCTTGGCGCCTTTGAACACGTTCTTCTTGGCCTTGCCTTTCGAAATTCGTCCTTTGGGCTTAGTGGGCTTGTCACTTTTTCTTTGTACTCGACCCTCGAGTCTTAGCATCCGCGACAAGAACAACTTCCTTTCCTTTCACCTTCTTCATCTGAGTCTGCCTTGTCGACAACTGGTTCCTTAACCCAGTCAATGTCATCTCGGCCTTTTTCAGATTAGTTCACGATGAACGAACTGAAGGAAGGTGGGGGCGACTGAAGTTAGCGACTCCATACCTAGGACTATCCTCAGGTTACGGAGCCAGTCCACGTAGTTTGGTCCCACCAAACAGTTTCTCTCAAGCAGCATAGTAATTATGTTCGTCATCGCAGTAAATAGAAAGAAACGTAAAGCTGCAGAAAATAAAGATCTAATTAGGTTTACCTTATCATTCATCAAGCGCAAACAAGGACTTTTCGTTTCGCTTGACTCCCACTTTTTTTCTCGAAAAACTATCCTCCTGAGAAGAGTTTCGGAAACCTGTTGAAAGTTTCATAGTGGAGTTGATGTCCCCGACTCGACTAGACTCGCCTCAGCCTTTAACGCAATATTTGGCTCATCTAATCTTATCGAAGTCACGTCGAACGTGAACTTGTCCAATAAGAGTTTCAACTATCTTAGTCTCAGTCATTGACCCTCACGGCTAACCCTGCTTATTGGGTTTAACTGCCTAAGTGTGACCTATCAACTTATGCTCAAATCGCACAGAATGTACCGCCCCTTGCTGCCATACGCTTCGTGGGGGCGGACTGTTATGACGAACGGCGTCCAAGACGCACCCGAGACGCTAATACTGGGGCGGGATATACGATGCCATAATTCGAAAATTAATTCCCAAGGCATAATTCGAAAATTAGCTTAGGGTCCAATTCCAATTTTACCCTCAAGCCTTTTAAGCACTTGGCCAAGCCCAAGTATCAAAGTTAGTTTCATACGAAGTCCCACATCAGTCCATTAAACGGCCCGAGGCACACTAAGGCGCGGCCCAACGGCGCAAGGCCCGTTAAGGCCCAAAACACTTTCTCTCCTTATCAGTACACCTTGATGATCCTTTTTAAGCCCGACTCTCTAGGTTCGACTCAATCGGGAAGGGAGGAATCCAAGAGTCCGGCAGTTACCTAGCCAATCCCGCAGTACCAGACCGTAACCCGATTCGAGTGCGAATTTTGACCCAGTCTTTATTCGAGAACCTTACTATAGATTATAGTACTACGTATAAACCCTTCAGCTGTGTCCCAATCGAGTGAGAGCCATGGTTTATGTCAAACTCACTATACTCGATTCTATGATAAAACGGGGACGAGGCATATTACCAAACCACCATCTATATAGGGATGGCAATGGGCCGGGTCCAGACCCGGACCCGCCAAAACCCGCCCTTAATGGGGCGTGTATATTTTGAATTATCGGGTAACGGGGCGGGTTACAGGTCCTAAAGGACTCAACCCGGCCGGGTCCGGGTCGGGTCTCGGGTCCAGCCAACCCCGGCCCGATCCCCGACCCGAAACCCGCCCCGGTATATATGATATATATAATTTATTTTTTCGTTACATTTATCTATATATATATATGTGTGTGTGTGTCATAATTGTTAATAAAAAGCTATGTGGCCCAATGGATAAGTAGTTGCTTTATCAAGTAGCGGTCATGGGTTCAATCCCCACATATTACCATATATATTGATTTTTTATAAATTAGAATAAAAAATAAAAAAACGAAAAAGTGAACATTACTCGGGTTTGACCCGTCAGGCCCGGTTCAAGCGGGTTCGGGGTGGGGCGGGGCGGGTCCATGCTTCAGGCGGGTCGGGCTGGGTCTCGGGTCCTGCCAAACCCGGTTCAGACCCGCCCCGTTGCCATCCCTACCTCCATGTCTAACATGAGTTAGTTCAATACCTTGGCCAAGGATTTCGTAATTTCCCGTCTCCGTCCTCATAAGACACTTATCTCGATTACTTGAGAGACTGTGAATCCGTACTCGGTGGTCTAAGCCCGGCAATCACAAATCGTCATCAAGACCGCATCTGACCCGCTGACCCATGCAACATCAAATCGGGTCGAGGGGAACCAGTGACAGTCGAGACTTCGAAGTCAACTCCGCCAAAGCCCCTTTCGGTCTAAGGTTCACGTAGACTACTATAGTGTTGTCATCGGTCATTGACACTCCTTGAGTAATAAGCCATGTTCGACCGTGCAACCCGTGGGTCAGTGTCCATGAAACGATTCAATCCCTTGATTTGACTCGAATCACAAGTCATGACCTCCGCTTCCAAGGGGGTATCGGCACTCGATAGGTCATTGACAAATAAGCCGTAATCGGCTATCCAGCACCCAACTAGAGCCTAAGGCTTACGGACTTTTAATGCTCGAGGTTAAGAGTCCATTGGTGCCTTCCTCTCTCGTACTCATCGAGAACTGTGACTCAACTCGACACATTTGGATTTGTTCATTTATTGCTTTACCGGATGCTTAGTAAAGTACTCTTATATCCAATAAACGAACCTTTCAATAAACACAAAAAATATCTTATTACATAAAAGGTGGAATGATAAATAAGCTAATGCCCTATACAATCTAATCCTCGTATAGCATTCGAGGGCATATTCCTAACAGCGTAGCCCTGGGCTCCTGAACGAGGACGCCTTCGAAGTCTTTACGTTGAATTCTGGCTCGCCGGATCGTGCAATGTCAGCCCAACAAGGGTGCTTGTCCGCCAGACGCTGGAGGTAATTGTTGTAGTGCTTGTCCGGGTATGGTCCTTCGCTCCCGAACTACGGTACTGGCACTCCAAGAGCCCCGCACAAGTCGTCGACGTCGACCGTATGCTACTCGTTAAATGCCCGGAATTTGACTGTATTATAGCCGTATTCCTCGTGGGGGAAGGAGGACAGGAACTCCAGCGTCAGCTCTTTGTACGCCGACTCGTCTATGTGGAAGAAGTTGACCCATCCACTGAGCGACAGATAATGGGCGACTTGCTGGTCGATGTAGTGCTTCACGAGCGTGTCGTGATCTATTTGGTCGGTAGGGATGAACTGCATCTCCCGCATCCTATTGTACCGTGCTGTCTAGGTATCATCAGTGAATGTCTGCATAGCGGCTATAAGTGACGGCGTGGTCGGTGTCGCCGTTGACGAACCGGCGAGCGCGAAGCTGGGTCACGCTGAGCGGTGGATCGCTGTCTAGGCATAGTACCTATAAAACGCATGTGAGCTCGAAGAAAGTATAGCAATTAAATTCAAAGAAGCTCGACTCGACCAAAATAGCGACAAAAGACACGTAATATTCAATACACATAAAAAAACTCAAGTGGCATTTTGTCGAACACGTGGCGTGCAACATATTATATGTACCCCAAACTCAAAATCGACCACGAAGCGTACTCTTAGACCTCATACGATAAATCAGAGCTGAATGAAACCATTCAAAGAAACAATTTTCGCCAAAATTTTCCAAAACAAATCCCCAAAATTCGAAATTAGGGTTCCTCATCCAAAGCAAAATTAATGGACGAAATTAACAAATTAAGCATACCTAAGGTGTTACTTAGCATGTATCCAACCATAAAAGAGCAAGAAAAACACCAAATTAAACCAAATTTTGAAAATCCCCAAATTCGAAAATTAGGGTTCAACGTTATAAAATGCAAAATTCAATGTGAAATTCAACTAATTAAGCAAACCCATATCAAGCATAACACGTAGAAAACGAAGAACGCATATTCATACCCAAAGATTATCAAAATCGACGAAATGCTGCAAATTGAATCCTAATAGGTTTGAAAAACAAATCATACCTTTTGAGCTTAATGAGTTAGATCGAAATTATGTGAGTTCACCTGAGTTTGGTCGTGGCTTCTCGCGGAGGTGGTCGGCAGACTAGGTGGTCAGAGCTAGTTAAATTGGGGTTGGGTGGTGGTGGTTTGAGGGCGTGAGGAAGATGAAAAGAGAGAGGAAGAGAAGAGAGGGAGAAAAGTGGGTTTTGGGAGGGGGGTCGCATTCTATTAGGGTTAATAATAATTTTTTTTATAACTCGTAAGTGTCACGGCCGTGAAGCCTAAGCTTCTGGCCGTGACCATACACAGCAAGCGACATTTACGTGGTCACGGCCGTGAAGCTTAAGCTTCTGGCTGTGACACAATGTAGCAATATTTTTTTTTGCTGCCCGCGACAGTCACGGCCATGAAGCTTAAGCTTCTGGCCATGACAAGATGCCGAACGTACTATTTATGGTGTCATGGCCGTGAAGCTTAAGCTTCTCGCCGTGACTGAATGCCGCAAGTGCTGTTTGAAGAGTCACAGCCGTGAAGATTGATCTTCTGGCCATGATAAAACACTGCGAGTACTTAAATGCCTAAACATAAACTAAAATACCTGGGTTGCCTCTCAAGAAGCGCTTCTTTTATCGTCTTTAGCCGGACGTACCCTCGTTCGCTTAGGATGGCTGGGAATCCAGGCATAGCACCTCTTTTTCGCTCATATCTCCCTCGCTTCCATGATAGTGCTTCAGCCTGTGGCCGTTCACTTTGAAAGTTCCCTGTTCCATTCCTGAAATCTCGACAGTACCGTATGGGAAAACACGCGTTACAGTGAACGGTCCCGACCAATGTGATCTAAGTTTGCCGGGAAAAAGCCTATGTCGAGAGTTAAAAAGAAGGACTTGATCCCCTTCCTGAAACTCTCGCCTTTGCCTAATCTTCTTATCATGGTAGACTTTCGAGTGCTCTTTATACATGCGAGCGTTATCGTAAGCCGATAAACGCCACTCGTCTAACTCGTTGATTTGGATTTGCCGCTTTCCGCTGGCTTCTTCTAAATCAAAATTCAAGGACTTGATCGCCCAATAAGCCTTGTGCTCGATTTCTACGGGAAGGTGGCATGCCTTCCCATAGACTAATCTATACAGTGTAGTGCCTATGGGTGTCTTATATGCAGTCCTATTAGCCCAAAGCACATCATTCAACTTATTCGCCCACTCCTTACGGTTCCCTTCGATGGTCTTTTCTAAGATGCGTTTCAACTCACGGTTCACTACTTCGACGTGACCGCTAGCTTGGGGGTGGTAAGGGGTGGATAAACTGTCTAACCTCGTAACGCTCTAATGTACGTGCACACTGGGTGTTACAAAAGTGTGTACCCCTATCACTAATAATGCACCTAGGCACCCCAAAACGTGAAAATAAATTCCGTAGATATCTAACAACTACCCTGGCGTCGTTCGTTGACAAGGCTTGCGCCTCAGCCCACTTGGACACGTAATCTACAGCGACGAAGATATACTTATTATTATATGAGCTAGGAAATGGACCCAGGAAATCTATACCCCATACGTCAAAAATCTCGCATACTAAAATAACGTTCTGAGGCATTTCGTCGCATTTTGAGAGATTACCTGCGCGTTGACACTGATCACAAGTGTCAACGTACTTTTGGGCATCTTTGAAGATCGTAGGCCAGTAGAATCCGCTTTCCAGCACCTTCTGAGCGGTTCGGTTGGCTGCGTAATGCCGTCCGGTCGGTCCGTTGTGGTAATGCCTAAGAATCTGTGTCGTCTCTGGGAAGGAGACGCATCGACGTATCACCTGGTCCGCACATCGCCTAAAAAGATATGAAACTTCCCAAAAGTAGTACTTCAGGCCAGAAAAGAATTTCTTCTTTTGCTGACTCGTCTACTCCTTTAGTAAGACCCTCGCAACAAGATAATTAGCATAATGTGAAACCAAGAAGTATCTGCACTTACCAACTGTATCGAATATAAGTGCTTGTCTGGGAACATGTCCAGAATTGCTTTGCCGTCCTTGTTATAAATTTCGGACTCCTCTAGTCGAGAGAGGTGATCCGCTGCTATACTCTCCGCGCCTTTCTTGTCTCGTATATCTATGTTGAACTCTTGAAGGAGTAGGATCCATCTTACCAGCCGGGGCTTGGCATCCGGCTTTGCTAGCAATATTTAAGGGCGGAATGGTCGGTAAACAGAATAACCTTTGATAAGATAAGATATGACCTGAATTTGTCGAAGGCGAACACGACAGCTAACAGCTCCTTTTTTCGGAGGTCGTGTAATTTGTTTGGGCTGCGTCTAACATCTTACTCGCATAGTAGATCGGCCGAAAATGGTTGTCCTTGTGCTGCCCTAACACGGCCTCAACTGCATAATCACTAGCATCGCACATTAGTTCAAAGGGTAACCCCTAGTCGGGGGCGACCATAATAGATGCTGCGATAAGTCGCTCCTCAAGTAAACTAAATGCATGCAAGCACTCATCAGTAAACTCAAACAGAGCATCATTTTCAAGTAATCTAGACATGGGTCGTGCAACTTAGAAAAGTCCTTAATAAACCTATGATAAAAATCAGCATGTCCTAAAAAACTCCTAATCGACTTCATGTTCGAGGGAATGGGTAACTTTTATATCGTCTCTAACTTAGCTCGGTCCACTTTGATTCTTTTAGAGGAAATCTTATGGCCCGGAACTATACCCTCTCGAACCATGAAATGACACTTTCGCCAATTAAGTGCCAAGTTCGGTTCGTCGCAGCGTGCGAGTACGAGCTTCAAATTAGACAAGCATACATCGAACGACAACCCAAAAATACCTCCATTACCTCACCTAACAGCTCATCAAATATGGCAATCATACATCGCTGAAAGGTGGCTGGGGCATTGCAAAGACCGAATGGCATCCTTCGGTACGCGAAAGTCCCGAACAGGCAAGTGAAGGTGGTCTTTCCTGGTCCTCAGGTTCTATAGGAATCTGTAGATATCCTGATAAGCCATCAAGGTAACAATAAATGAGCGACCGAATAATTTTTCTAACATCTGATCAATATATGGTAAAAGAAAATGATCCTTTCGCGTGGCGTCGTTCAACTACCTATAGTCGATAGCCACCCAGTTACGGTCCTCGTCGGAATTAGGGGTGTGCGTGGTGCGGTTTTCGGCGGTTTTCGGTCAATTCCGCACCAAACCACTATATGCGGTTTTTTGAAAAACAATTCTCAAACCGCGGTTTTGAAAAATAAAAACACATGTACGGTTTCGAGCGGTTTGGTGCGGTTGCAGTGCAGTTATGCGGTTTCTAACCGAACGAAGAAAATACTTATTTTTTATCGAATGAAAAAATAGTTTTAAAAAGCGTTAGGCGCTAAAAGGTGATGAGACATCGCCTCGCCTCAGAAACAAGGCGCAAGTCGAGGTATCTACCTCATATTCGAAGCGTCACCATTGTCCAAAAAAATTAGTATCGTTATCTTAATTTATATTAGGCTTTACTTATATTAGGGGCCAATGTTTTTATTTTAATATATTGGTTTACCTTTGTGGTCCGATTGGAAGCTCAAAATGTAAATAGTAGGTCAATTTGTTATTAAATGTTCGAGTCGTATCTATTTTAACCCTACATGTTCCGCCGTTTGTTCTTATAAAAACATGTATAACATAAAAATAAAATTAAGTATGATAGTAAAGATATAACTTTCGTATGATCAACAAAATTAGCATATAATTAAAAGACTTCTTAGTAAAGAAAAATGATTAGACTAAGAATTAAATTCCACATACGACTAGTGTACGATTACCATAAAGAAAAATTAGAAGGTGCGGTACGGCTATTACGGTGCGGTTTGTACCAATAATTCACATCGCACCATTATTACGATGCGGTTTCATAAATAAAATTTAACCGCGGTTTTAGCAGTTAAATGTATTATACGGTGCTGTGTGGTGCGGTGCGGGCAGTTTTCTAAACCATTGCACACCACTAGTCGGAATCAACATGTTCTTGCCGTTGGTGACAACCGTCATGCCTCCCTTCTTTGGGACCACTAGACCGGGCTGACCCATGCGCTGTCTGTGGAATAGATCATCCATGCGTCTAATAACTTAGTCACCTCCTTCTTCACGACATCCTTCATGTTGGGGTTGAGTCGCCTTTGACATTGAACGACCGGCTTAAACTCGTCTCCAGGAGGATCTTGTGTGTACAGTAGCTCGGGTTGATGCCCTTGATGTCGGATATCTTCCACGCCAAGGCCTTCTTGTGCACTATCAACACGTCCAAGAGCTGGCTCTTCTGTCCTTCATCGAGGCTTGATGAAATGATGACTAATAGCCCCTCGTTGCTGCCGAGAAATGCGTACTCGAGGTGGTCAGGCAGTGGATTTAACTCGAGGACCGGTGGCTCCTCGACTGAACTTTTCTCCTTGTCCTCCTCGCTGCTCTCGTCGAGGGCTACGATGGGCTCGTCGACCTCCTCCTCACACTCGTCAATCGCCATAATCATCCACGCATCCTCCTTGCAGAAAGCCTGTGATTGACCTTGTATAGAAAAGAGAAAATTGTGCTCAAAAGCGTCTAAATAATAACACTTATCATCATGCTCGTTAGTCTTTTTCATCGTATCAGCCATATTAAACGTGACTTTTTCTCCATCTACCGTCAAAGTTAACGTCCCACTAACATCTATCATAGTCTTGCCGTAGCTAAGAATGGTCGACCTAGAATTAACGGGACATTATCATCCTCTTCCATGTCTAAAATCAGCAGGAATCACAAACTTATCGACTTTAACTAGGATATGCTCGATAACACATCGAGGGTATTTAATGACCTATCGGCTAATTGGAGGCTCATCCTAGTGGGTCGTGGTTCGCCTAATCCTAAACGCTTAAACATGAAATATGGCATCAGATTAATACTAGCGCCTGGATCAGCTAAAGCTCGCTCAACTACTAAATCACCTGTAAGACAGGGAGGGAATAGTAAAACTTCCTGGGTCCTTGAGCTTCTTTGGCATCTTGCTTTGGAGTATCGCCGAGCATTCTCATTGTATGCATACTGTGGAAACATGCTCGAGCTTCCTTCTGTTCGCATCAGCTCCTTCAGGAACTTACCGAAATTGGCAATCTGTGTAATAACTTCGACAAACTGTAAGTTAATATGTAATTCTTTACACATACTCATAAATTTACCGAACTGCGCCTCGTCCTTGTCCTTCTTCAATCGAGCTGGGTAGGGAATCTCTGGCTGGTATGGCTTCACCGGTGGCCGCTCGATCTCCTTCGCCTTTTCATTTTCGGGCTCGACCTACTCCTTCTCAGCTTCGGCCTTCTCGACACCGTCGCCTTTGATTTCCTCCACTTCTGGCTCATCATGGCTCTTGAAGTTGGCGTTCTCCTTCACTTTCTTCTTGGAGGGCACTTCTTGCAATCCTCTCCCATTCCTCAAGGTCACCGCCTTGCAATACTCATTTGGATTCGGCTCGGTATAGCTCGGGAGTGATCCTTGGTTTTGCCCCGCCAATTGTTTCGCCATCTGGCCAAATTGTTGCTTCAACTTTTTGATCGAAGCGTCTGTGTTCTGAGTCCGTATGTTGTTCGCTTCCATATACTCCTCCATCTTCGTCATTCGACTCTCATGGGCTGCGGTGGTGTTGTAGAAATTTGTGAGGAGCGTCTTCATTATGTCCTTCATCACCTTCATATCGTCAGATCCTGACCCCGCGGGTGCATTCTGATACTGTGTGGCGCCCCGCTTTCAAAACCGGATGGTCTAGGCTGAAACCCCGGCGGTCCTTGCCCATTATGGTTCTGATTCCCATACTCCAAGTTGGGATGGGCTCGAGCCTGGTAACTCCGCTTGCCGCCTTGTTAATTCCCCATGTAGTCTACATGCTCTAAGGGTTGTCCGAGTTGGCATTCGGACGTCTCATGGGCTGCGCCACAAATCCCACACAACTGTATGTACGGCGTATGCTGCGTCAGTGCAGTAGTCGTCATGGCGTTCACGGGGTGTGCCTGCCCGGATTTTAGAAGTAGTGCACCAATGACAGTCTGCAGCTGAGAATTCGTCGCCACGATTTGTTGTTGGAGTGCCTCGAATTTGCCCGTCGTGGCCGTCTCCTCGTTCACTCCGAACACGCCTGGAGTCTTAATCCCCGTATTTGCCCTCATGAAACTGTTCCTCGAGTAATCCTCAATCAGGCTCCAAGCATCGGTCGTACTAAGCTTCACGAGCCCTCCTCCTGTGGCTCCATCTAACATGTGAACAGTCTGATCACTAAGCCCCTCACGGAATCGGTTGATCTGGGCTGCCTTCGACATTCCGTGCTGGGGCATTTCTTCAGTAGCGACTTGTATCGCTCCCATACTTCATAGAGATTTTCTGAGTCCTTCTGGTGGAAGAGTGATATCTCCGTCTTTAGCCTTAGCACTTTCATAATGGAAACTAGTGGCCAATGAATGCGGCTCGCAGCTCCTCCCACGTGGTGATCGACCGGGGTGGCAACATCTCAAGCCAATCCTTCGCTCTAAACTTCAGCGAGAATGGGAATAGCATCATTTTGATTGCATCGCCCTTGACCCCATTGATCTTGCTGGTGTCAGTTGTTTGTCCCGATTGCACCAAACAAGGAATCAAAGAGGCTTTAATGGAATGAAAAGGGAGAGGTTCTCACCTTCAAGTGTGTGTATTGTGTGAAAAATAGGATAAGCCTTTTGATCTTTGATTACCTTTCAAATTGTGTTGGTAAAACCTTATATACCACATTAACCCTAGGTATATTAAGGCCCAAACACTAAAAATTTAAATAATTACATTCTAGTCCAAAGCCCAAGCTACAAAGATAATTACAATATTAAACCCAAGACTTAAACTATTGACACAATCTATAAATATCCTAACAATCTTCCCCTTTGTGTCAATTGTTGGGAGTTTTGGAACTTGGGCGTTGTGATGGTGGATTAGCGAGTGTGTGTATCGCGAAGTCCTAGCTTGAACTCGAAGGCGCGGAGATTCCTTCGAAGGACCATTCGATCAGCTATAGCGTCGATGAACTTCGCGACTTGGATCGGCAGTGTGGATCTTCTTCCGAAAGGATGCGGCAAATCCTCATGAGTTTGTCTTGGATGATGGTGAGCGTCCCATCTGAGAATTTTGCCACTTCGGAGCAGCGCAGCAGCCTCATCTTTCCCTTGTAGTTCGAGTAGGCGACCGCCGGATCATCTCCGTCGATCACATCGCCTTCTCGGTAGTCGTCCGCGTTCTTGAAAGATGGGCGATTTAGGTTCACCTTCTTCAGGTTGTGCTCCACCGCCATCTGCAGATCATGGGTGGCGAAGAATCTGACCTGTCGGAGCATATGGCGCTTGAGAGCTATGTAGCCCATGGTGACCGGTTCAGCCCGTACGAGATGTCCCGAACTTCTGAGGACGAGTCTGAACTGCTTCATGGATTCCAGCATGTTGTACAGATCACCTAAGCGCAGAAATTTGAAGTCCGACTCGCTTACTTCACAGCAGCTCTCGTCCTGTCTCATCACCGTGAACACTGGATAGTGAACACGTCCTTTCGACTCTTGGCGAAGGTCAGTGACTTTGCAGATGGGGGCCCGATTCATTTCCAGAGCGATGTTTTCTTCATCGCACAGCGTCCTCTTTGTGCACTTGTGGCAAAGAAGGCTCCATCGATAGAGCTTCTTCTTTTCCTCGCTCTAATTTTGAATGTTCATCAGCTCATATTCGTTGAAGGTCGTGATGATTTGCTCCTTGCGCCGCCAGGTCCTCTTCCTGATCTCTTCTTGAAATGGCGCGGTGATCTTCTTAATTTTCCACGGTGCTTTTGGTATATCCGCCGTGGGCACATCCGGTTGAGCAGCATGAGCCTCAGCTTGCTGTGCTTGAAATTGTAGGATGTTCTCGAGCTCGGCAGGTTCAGCGTCGTACTCCTCTCCGTTTTCGTTTTCTGCAGTGTTGATTAGAGTGAGCGAGGCTTCCTTTAGCAGACGTCGAGCATTTTCCACCAACTTCCTGGCTGCTACTGCATCGGCGGGTGTGTACAGCCATTCATCGTTAAAGATGTAGGCCTCGATCTCGTTCTGTGCGCAGTAGACGTCCTCGGAAGCCATGTTGGAATCGGTATTGAGAGGGGTATGGCTGTGTGGTGGCAAGGGTGTTGCGTCGGAGGAGTTTGAGGATTGTGGGGATGGTTGTGGTGGAGATTCTGGTGGTTCGGATGAGGTGATGGTTTTGGCTAGGATGATTTGGGCGTCGGTTGGCGTAGATGTGGTGGTGTCCTCTAACGTCGATGTGGTAGTTAGAGGTTCCGAGACGGTGGGTGGAGCAGGTGTGGTGGTGGTCTCTATCGCCGATGTGACGATTGAAGTTACGGAGACGGTAGTAGGTGGTAGTGTGGGTGATTTGGCTAATGACTCGGGGTTAATGGGATGGGATTTTTGGCTAGTGGGGTGTGAGGTTTCTGTCGATCCTTGTGATTGCGAGCCTTGTTGCCTCTCCCCCTCGCGGCGATCTTGATCATCATCTTGATCGTCGCGCCTGATCCCGCTAGACTCGCCTTGAGTGCGGCATGTCATGGGTTGAGTTATTATTTTCTTCATTTGCTCTTCCTCCCGAGTTCCGTCATTGACTCGAATCTTGCTCGTAGGAGGTAGAAGAGCTCCTTTGCGGAAATTGAGGAGAGAACAGCTTCAGCGTCCACATTTTGAGTTGGTGGTGGCGTCTCCGGGGCCACACCTTTGCCTTTGTCGATGGTAGACGCATCAAGACGCGCGTAGACTTTATCGAGGATAGACGCCTCAAGAGTCTTTGCAAACTCTTGAAGACGAGTCTCTAACACGGTCTCAGTCACGAACTGGGGTAAGTTTAACAAGTTGGAATCACGATGAAATCCAACTGTCACCGAATCGGAGAAGATAGCCGATCGGCCGCCCGTTTGCACAGGACGGGAAAAGACGGGGTCACTCAGACTTCCCGTTGGCATCATCGATGAGACAGACTCAAGCGAATGATGGCCTAGGCTCACGGTTGTGATGTTGGCCGTGCTAGGTCTTCCGCTCTCAGTCACAGAGACATCACCGAGCGTTCTGACAGAATCACGAAGACTCTGTAGTGCGGTAAAAGGTGTATGTGTCCTAGAAACGTAAGAAACTATGGAGAGTGAGGGCACTATACTCGATGTGCATGAAGAGGATGCAGTCTGAGGCGAGGGACTGCTTGTTTCAACATCGACTATCTCCAAGTGGGATGTCGATGGTATACGTGGCTCCTCGCGGGATGAAATATCTTCCTGTAGATAGGAAGATAAGTGGATTGGTGGGGTCGTTTGCGTGGTTGAGCCAAATGCCACGTCTTCTGCTCGGGAGGTGAACACATCACCTCCTGTACCTACGGGTTGGGCTCGGCTTGTATGTGACTGAGGAGGTCGATCGTGTTTTTGTTTCGATCGACGCTCCGTGGGGCGGCTTACGTCATCCTCACGCGTTCGCTTTTTCGGTACGCGGGTGGAAGAGGATGCGGCGCGACTCGACGACTTTTTTGTAGTGGGGGTGGGGTTTTGGCTAGTCCCGGGGTTAGGAGCAGTGGGGTTGATCTGCTCCGTAGGGACAATGGATAGAGGTCGGGGCTTTCGCGGAATGTGGCGGTTGAGGCGCGATATTCACGGACGTGCGGATTTGTCTGGTCTGCGTAGGCGAGAACGTCATCCGGAATGATCATTGCGTGACAATCTTTCGCCGGAGTGTTTTTCTTGGCGAACTTTTCGACAGTGGGGATGATGAAGTGCTCGCTCGCCGGGCGGATGCGGATGTTGGTGGAGAAGATGCGGAAGTGCTTGATGAGCATTGGGAGCCACCGCATGTAGGGTATGAAGCGGTTTGTGACTCCCTTGGCGACTTCCCGATCTCGTCGTTGAATCATGGAGACGAGATCCGTCCATATTATGTCGGCGTAGTTGTACTTATGGTTGTGGGCGATGCCGGTGAGGATGGTGAGGATTTGGTGGTTCCCACGGTCCTGGCTGGCATGCTTCCCTGACATGCACTTGTTTATTAGGAGATATAACGTTCGCCAGGGTTGTGGTAGGTTGCGAGTGGTGACTTCACTGAGAACTAGTGGACCTTTCTTCTTCGTGTTCTCAGGTTGATAGCCTAATCTGTCTATGTCCTCGATGAGTTGTTCGTGAGTTGGTAGTGGGTCGTATGGGGAATAGACAGGTAGTTGAAGCACTTCTTGGACAATTTTGCGAGTGAGGACCACAGTTTCTTGATCGATTTGGGCGGACAGTGTTTTAGCCCGGTGGAGTGGTCCAGCTATCTGCAAGGTGTGCCAGAACTGTTGCAGGTAGACTTGAACTTCTGGCTCGCCATGAGAGAGGGCGTGTCGGAGGGGATGCCCTTTGAGGATCTCTATGATAATATGAGCATCGCACCGAAAATTGTCTAAGTCCACCATGTGGTTGTTTGGTATCAGGGCAGCCCATTGACTTGTTGGGAAGACCTGCTCGATAGGTGGGACATAGGTTAGCGTCTTGAGTTCTATGCGAGCGATGTCCCTTTGGAGTGCTGCCGCTTCAAGTGCTTCAATTGTTTCTTGATTTTTGCTGGTCATGTCTGTACTTGACAGTAATTATAACATTATTAGTATGGATTAGATTGTGAGAACAGGGATGTGGGTGAAACAATAACAGGAGACAAACGTGCCCGGAAAAAATAAAATTAAGATTAAAGCTAACTTAGAGTCCTTTTCCCAATACTTAGAAAATATTTGGATTGAAAGTATTCATGTGATGTGAGACCATTTAGGAATTCATACGAAATTTTTCCTACACTTAGAAAATTTTCAAGATTGAAGTTTCACATTTAGTGTAGAATTTCGCGTAGGTAAATTCAAGTTGTCCAAAAATTTCCGCATGTGATGGGAAAATTCGCTAAGTATAACACATAGTCATGTCGAGAAAATTTTCGCATTTTGTGTAAAATTTCGCATGTAATGAAAAATTTCGCAGATTATAACACGTAGACATGTCGAGAAAGTTTTCGTATATTGTGTAAAATTTCGTATGCAGGGAAAATTTTCGCAAGTTGAGAAGTCTCGCAAGTTGTCCAAAATTTTCGCATGCTATGAGAAATTTCCCTGATCATCACACAAAGCCATGTCGAGAGAACATTTTCGCAGATTGAGTAAAATTTCGCAAGTATGGAAAATTTTCGCAAGTTAAGAAATCTCGCAAGTTGTCCAAATTTTTCGCATGTAATGAGAAAATTCGCTAATTATCATTCATAGACAAGTCGAGAGACATTTTCGCATATATCAAGGAAATTTCGCACTCAGTCTATCCATAAAATTTTTCATATAAGGAAAAGTTTCGAAAGTCATGAAATTTCAAAGGATATCCAAAAATTTTCGGTTGAAATATTTTCTCAAAAGATATTAAGTTTTTTTTTTGCAAGCAGAGAAATTTTTCGCAAGTTATATGAAAGTTTCGCGGAGGGAAAAAAGCTTTGTGGATTGAGAAAATTTTTGGTTCACTGTGGTTGCGAAATAGTGAAGATGCGAAAAGATGTAATATGACGTGAGGTGTATGATGTTTCGCGTGGTATAACTTCACTGTTGCGGAGAAAAATTTAACGTAAGGAAAACAATTTTCTCGGATGAAAGCTTTCGCGGGACTTCAGCCGATGTAGCAGCGAGTATTTTATAGCGCAAGAAATTTCTCGGATAAAAGTTTCGCGGGACCTTAGTCACTGTAGCAGCGAAAATTTAACGCAAGAGATTTCTCGGATAAAAACTTTCGCGGAAACTCTTTCACTGTAGCAGCAAAAATCCATCGTTTGGAGTATTTTTTCTGAAAACAAATTTTCTCGGTGAAGAACACTGTGTGAAAAACATACGAAACGACTCAATGATTTTTGCCTTAGACCTATTTAAATTTTAACCGAAATGCATCAATCTGGACTCAATCGACTCGAAATTGGATGGGCAATACAGATTTGGGGTTTCTAAACTCCAAAACCCTAACATGGATCCGATTTTAAGCCGAGAAAAAAACACTATTAAACCTAAAAAAAATAACAGAACACTGCATATATAAAGCAAAACTAACGAGAAGCGGTTTATTTGCGATGTTTTCATACCGAAAAGCTGATTTTGAGGACGGAGAATGCAGATAAACAGAGTTTGAAGACGGATTTGAAGACGACGACGACGCAGGAGGTTGAGAAATTTTCGAAGAGTAGGGTGCGAAAGTTTTGAATTTTTCTCGGGTATTTGTAAGATTGTGAAAAAGAGTTAAGTGTTTTGGGGTTTTGTGACTGTTCATGCGAGAATTAGAGTAAATGGGCCGAAATTCGCGGGCTTGGTCAAAATTGAGTCTAGAGCTGAATTTTGCGGGCTTGATCAAAATTTAGTCCAATTGGATTTAAATTGGTCCAATTTTGACCCAGTTTGACCAAGAAATAAAATTTCAATCCAAAATTCAATCGGTCCAATTTTGACTTCATTTGACCAAAAATTTAAATTAAATTTCAGCCCTTTTTTTAAATAGGCAAAATCAGAAACTCCCCTTAATCGAAAACTCCCCCTTGAGAGACATAATTTAGTGACACATAGAGAATGAAGTGAAGTGAAAAGACATATGTACACTTTATCAAAGTTCATGTAGGGTCGATTGATCACAACGGAATATTCAACATGCCCAACATAGTCACAAGGTGTTGGAATCGTTTGACATCCAACGGTTTTGTGAAAATGTCGGCTAGTTGATCTTCGGTAGTGACGTAGTGCAATTCAATCGTCCCTTGTTCGACATGTTCTTTGATGAACTGGTGACGGATATCTATGTGTTTCGTTCTCGAGTGATGTACCGGATTACTCGTCATCGCAATCGCACTCTTCGAGTCACAATAAATGGGAATTTTATTAACATGAAAATTAAAATCTCGAAGTTGGGTTCTCATCCACCAAAGCTGTGAACAACAACTAGCGGCGGCGACATATTCTGCCTCCGTCGACGAAGTTGAGACACAGTTTTGTTTTCGAGAAGACCAACTCACGAGTTTACCGCCCAAGAAGTGTGCAGCTCCAGAGGTGCTTTTTCGATCCATCTTGCATCCTGCGTAATCCGAGTCAGAGAATCCAACCAGCTTGAAGTCTGATTGAGTGGGGTACCACAAACCCAGATTGGGTGTTCCTTTGAGATAGCGGAGAATCCTTTTGACAGCAGTGAAATGCGATTCCTTCGGTGTAGCCTGAAAACAAGCGCAGATTCCTGTTGAGAGAACGATGTCAGGTCGACTAGCAGTGAGGTACAGAAGAGATCCTATTATCCCACGATAGACGGTTTGGTCAACGGGAGCACCAGATGGGTCCGCGTCGGGTCGGCCAGAGGGAGACATAGGTGTAGCAGCAGTCTTAGCATCCTTCATTCCATATTTCTCGAGGATGTCATGGATGTATTTGGACTGGTTGATGAAGATTCCGTCGGGGAGTTGCTTTACTTGAAGACCAAGAAAGAAATTCAGCTCGCCCATCATACTCATTTCAAACTTCTCTTTCATCAATTCTGCAAACTCTTCACATAGTTGTGGTTTAGTCGATCCAAAAATGATGTCATTGACATATATCTGCACAATCATGATGTCCGGCCCACTCCGCTTTGTGAAGAGAGTTGTATCCACAGATCCTTTCTTGAAACCAGACTGAACAAGGAAGTCTGAAAGGACGTCGTACCAAGCTCGGGGAGCCTGTTTTAGTCCGTAGAGGGCCTTGTAGAGTCGATACACGTGATGAGGAAACTCTTCGCTCAAGAACCCTTCCGGTTGATCAACGTACACTTCTTCTTTGAGAAATCCATTCAGAAATGCAGTCTTCACGTCCATTTGGTAAACTTTAAAGTTCTTGTGAGCAGCAAAGGCGAGAAAAATTCGTATTGCTTCGATCCTGGCGACGGGGGCGAAAGCTTCATCGTAGTCGATGCCTTCTTGTTGGTTGTACCCCTTAGCCACAAGTCCTGCTTTATTGCGGATGACAATACCGTCTTCATCCTTTTTGTTCTTGAAGATCTTCGTGCCGATAATGGATCTGTTGTGAGGGCGTGGTACGAGTTCCCAGACTTGTAAACGTTCAAACTGATTTATTTCCTCCTGCATTGCAATCAGCCAATCAGGATCATTGAGAGCTTCAGCTACTCGTGATGGTTCGGCTTGACTGAGGTAGCAAGCGAACAGACTTTCATTCATCATAGCCGAACGCGTCGAAACACCGGATGTGGGATCCCCAATAATCTGATCGGTAGGATGAGAGCGAGCCCAAAGTGGTATATTGGTCTGTGAGGAGTTGGCTGCATTTGTATCGATTGGAGGCTCATTAGATTGGGGTCCGGTGTTCGAAGAAGAGATCTCAACCGTAGTAGATTGAGAAGGTTCAGCATCAGGATCAGCAATGTTTCCAGGATTGGGTAAAATGTCATCTTCGTTGAGATTGAGATCATCCAAGTTTGGCGGGACGACATCATTGCTGATAGCTGGTGATGTAGGTGGGGTGGGTGCAGCGGTAGTTTGAGTGGTGGCGACGAGTGTCTTGGGGACTGGATAGAAGTACTCGAAGAGTAGATCGAGTTCCAGTTCACCAGAATTGCCCTCAGATGAGGAAGTTCCCGTCGTTGAAGGTTGACCTTTTGTCAACGACTGTAGAAGACCTGGTTCTGGACTGATATGAGCAGAAGCCATGAGGTCGCCTTTGCTTTCGTCAAATGTGACATTTGTGCTCTCTATTACTGATCGTTTCTCCCTAAGATAGACTCTGTATGCCTTCGAGTTCAGCGAATATCCAACAAAGATTCCTTCAAGTGCTTTTGGATCAAGCTTCCCAAGATGTTGGCGATCATTGGCCACAAAACATCGGCAACCGAAGACCCTTAGATAAGATATATCTGGAATACGACGGTTATTCAGCATCTCGTATGGGGTCCGGTTAAATCTCTTGTGGATGGAAGCCCGGTTCTGCGTGTAACAGGCCGTTTGAATAGCGACGCCCCAAAGAGAGTGAGGAAGTCCGGATTGGATGAGGAGAGTCCTAGCTGCTTCAACTAGTGTCCTATTCTTATGCTCAACGACACCATTCTGTTCTGGTGTCTTCACAGCTGAGAACTGCTGGGTGATGCCCTGAGTAGCACAGAAATCACTGAGCTTCTTGTTCTTAAACTCAGTTCCATTGTCAGTTCTGATAATTCGAACCTTCTGTTGATGAAGAGTTTGGGACGTAACAACAAACTCGATGATTAAATCAGGAACTTCATCCTTTGTGCGAACGAGTTTCGTCCATGTATAGCGTGAGAAGTCGTCGACAATCACAAGAATATACCGTCTTCCTCCGAGTGTAGCCGTAGGCATTGGGCCACATAGATCCATGTGTAAGAGGTGTTCCTTATGATATGACAGTTGGGGTAGACCGTTGACGAGTTTATTCTGACACAGTTTGTTGATAGTCTTGAAATTGAGGTGTGAAAGACGCCGGTGCCATAGATCGTTCAACTTGGGTGCAGCACGGCAGAGAAGGCAAATTGGTCGAGAGGTCGTAAGATTGAGTACGTAGAGGTGAGATGTGCGTGTTCCAGAGAGAAGAGGTAGTCCCGAGGCATCGATAATGCTGCAGATGTCAGATTCGAAGAGAACCTTGTATCCTTTGTCGCAGAAACGACCAATGCTGAAAAAATTGTAGCTCAAACCCTCGACGTAAGAGATGCCCTTAATCGTCAGTTTGTCATGGATGAGATCACCAGTTCCGAGAATTGGTGCCATTTGACTGTTTCCGAAGGAGACCCTTCCGAGATAGCGCTCGGAGAAGTTGCTCAACAGCTCTTTGTTCCCCGTCATGTGTGTGGAGCAACCCGAGTCTAGATACCACACATGACAGACCTGCAATCATCAGCAAACGTTGGGTCCCCGTTTACGGACGGGACCATCTTGTGATACAAGTAAAATTTTCATACGCTTAACGGGATATGTGGGGTCTAAATCAGGTTGTGTTGGATCTAATTTAGCTTTCCCTTTGTGATTTGTTTGAGGAGGTGGGATTATGGTTTTTCTAACCCATATTTGCCTAACTTGCGCTTGCATATACGTTGTCTTATTCGTGAATTGACGTGAAGGTTTTGGTTGTTGTTGTCGCCTTTTGGTTTTAGTCGTCTTCTGCTTGCGAGCAGTAGGTGACTTTGTATTCAGCGTTGGATGGTGTTTTCGCTTAACCGTGGGCGTAGATGAACTGGGAGAATGCAAGGGCGTCGTAGAGGAGGTTTGCCTTTTTGGTCGGGGTGTTGCGTGTTAGTGTGCCTCATATTCATGAAAGCGTGGAAGAATAAAGTCATTGCAGCAACACATAGACATTAGTTTGGCAAAGGAAAGATAAGTTTTGGCAGAATAATTGTCTACGTCCTTAAGATGTTGGGAATCAGTACATAGATTGGAAAGACAAATATAGGATGGTCTTTTCTTCTTGTCATCGAAGAGCGGGTCCTCCTTTACTTCAAATGAACTCCCTTCTGGAGACGTCGAACTCACATTCCCTGTATCCATAGGAGTACGAGAGTTAGTGTTTGAACAAGTTTCAGCTTCAGGAGTCATCTTCGCCGTCCTCTTACATTTACATGTTTGAGAATCGGGTACTTGACTTGATGTAGAGGGATTGTTTGTACTGTGAAATTGTTCTAGTGTAGAGATTTTGCTAAGTAGTTCATCTCGCTCCTTTGCGAAGGTCTTCCGCTCTAATTCTAGTGTTCGTTCTAGTTCAGCTATGAGCAGAAGTTTCTCTGGGATATAGGTGCAAGGGATCGCTTCTTGGAAAGCAATTTCCTGTTCTTGGTTGGGAGTGGAGTTTCGACATCCTCCGAAAGTGAAGGTATCTTAGTCTTATCCCTAGCATTCATTTCTGTGTAGTCATACGCGATCCGCCCAATGAATGTTCTGTACCCTCTTTTCTTCCGAGATAACAATGGAGGATGATCTCACAAATGGCCTAAGTTGCGAGGGAGCACCATTTCTTGTTTGCAGTAACGTAGTGTTACACATGTTATACCTTTTAACTGTTAGTGGTTTTGATATGCAATTGCTAGCCTGGCCGATTCCCCCCGAGCGTTGTAGAATTCTGTTTCAACTGGTTGGTTCAATAGGCATAAGATGCGTGAGTTTTCGTTTCTAAGGTGAAGTTGCTCTTCGAGTTCTTTCACCTTCCGGTATAGCCTAACTCTTTCCTTTGTAAGCAGTTCGTATTGGGATGCCGTCAGAAGACGAGATGTTTCGCATGAACTGATGGCCAGTGCGGTTTCCTTAACCCTAGTCTCACTTTGTTTATTCTTGCTTTGCAGACGTTTGACTAATGCTTCAGAGGCCATTAGACGTTCGTTTGCACAGGCGAGCTCTTCTACTTTTAAACTAAGTAAGGCATAGTTGTTTTCAAATTTTAGCTTAAGTTCATCATAATCCCTAGCGTCTACGGTGGGTTTCTTAATGGTTTGCCGGTGATTAGTAGGCGTCTTAGCCGCATTCTCACCGGTGTTGACCATCTCCTCGTCCTCGTCATGTTCTACCAGCCTTGCCATGCAGCAATCTTCATCCTTAGGCTCCTCGTCTTCTGAAGTGTCGTTCACCCATTCAGCTTCTTCGGTGAGAAGAACTTTCCCACTTTCCATTTTGCGGGTCATTCTGGCCTTACGGTCGTAATAGCCAGAATCCTTCACGCGTGGGGCGCGGCATTCCTTGGCAAAGTGGCCCAGCTTTCCACACCGAAAGCACTTCACAGACTTTTGAGGTGCGGATTCCTCTTCTTTCTTTATCGGCTTAGCTTCCTCCGTAGGGGTAGTCTTTTTGGTGCCGCTAAAGGTTCTTTGACGATTGGAGGAGGATGAGGACTTTTTCCCGATCTTCTTTGAGACCATCTTTGTGAGCATTGCCAGTTGCTTACGTAGATCACGAACATCTTCATCAGATTCTGTATCAGCTTCGGATCCTGAAGAGGTGTCAGATACAACAACTGGTAGCTTCCCTTTGTTCTGTTTGGGCTTAGAGGTGGAGGATCGCTCGGTAGTCTTGTTCGAGAGGAGGGCCAGCGGGTCGACTCGAGTGTTGGTGGACTGAGGTTGCACGTAAGGAGCATAGGCTGACAGGCTGTTGTAGAGGGCATCGATGGAAGTGTTGGAGAGGTCCTTACTCTGAATCATCATCACGGTTGCATTGCCCCAATGTGGTTTGAGGCTACCAAGGAAGCGGTTGTTGATATCGAACTTGTCCCTAGAGATCTTGGCTTTCTTGAGTTCATTGATGACCTTCAAGTATCGAAGGTACGTGTCACGCAGCTCCTCTCCTTCATAGGCTTGGAAATGTTCATACTGCGAGAGACATGCTGATTTCCTCCCCTGAGCACTCTCAGTTGTGCCTGCCATAATTTCTACGAGTTCATCCCATATTTCCTTGGCAGTTGTGCAGCACTCGATGTGAGCATAGACTTCGTTGCCCATAGCCTGGAAGAGGTATCCTTTGGCAGTCTCATCGGCCTGAAGGCGAGCCTCTTCATCCTCATTAATGGGGCCTTTTGGAGTGCGACGTTCATCCATGGGAGGGTTTGCGTTTGGTTGAGCAGGAATGATTGTCCAGAACTGTGCTGGACCGTTGAAGATGGAGTCCAATAGGTATTGAGAGAGTGGGGCGCCTTTGTTCCTGATGAACGTGAGGAACCTGTTTGTCCATATGCTGTAATCGCCTTGTCGCAGCATCGGGGGTCTGGTGTCGGAGCCCATTGTTGAGATGTCATTTGTGGCAGACATGGTTGGTGCTGCCGAATCGTCCGTGGTTTTGATCTTGTATAGATAAGAGAGTTAGTGACGAACGAGATGAGAAAGATGAGTTTAACGAGTAGAGTTTGTGAAAAATCGTTTAAAGAATTTCTTAGAACTAAGTGAGCGTGTGTGATGGTCGATAATGTATGAAGGGAAAGTATATCTTGAACTTTGGAGAAGTTCTAGAAATTTAAAAACGAGATTTGAGGCGAGAAAGAAAAAAAAATTATGTCAAAAGTGGTCTAGGGTGATGGGACTAAAGTGTAAGGATCAAATCTTAAATAAGTTGAGAAAAATTTACCCCGAGAAAATTTTTAACACGAAAAACAAACTTAACACGTCAGGGAGAGAAAAAAAATTCGCAGTTTGAAGGGACGTGATTATATGAAGAATTATCCAAGAAATTATGTGTTGAGAAATTTCGGTGTTTGTGAATTTTAAAGAGAAATTCTCGGAAGAAAAATTCTCAGTTGAAAATTTCTCGGATTTTAAAATTTCGCATGTGAGAAAGATTCTTAGTTTTGAGAATTTTCATGTTTGAGAAGAAATCTTCATGTTGGAAGAAGTATCGCGGAAGAAATCGTGATTTAAAAAATTTCTCGTAGGAAAGAAACTTCCTTGTCTGAAACTTTCTCGGATAAAGAATTTCGAAAAGTTCTTGGTTGAAAATTTCTCGACTTAGTAATATTTCTCAGGTTTTGAAAGTGAGCAGTTGAGAAAAGATGAAGTTACACAGAGGTAATTTCGCGGTTTAGATCATTCTCGGAAAGAAATTTCTCGTATATAAAGTTTCTCGTATATAAAGTTGCTCGGATTTGAAGATAGGCCGATGCGAAAAAAAATGCAGTGAAAGTGAAATTTTCGCGGTTCTAGGTAAATTCTCGGAATCAAACTTCGCAGATGTGAAAATTTCGCGGACTTGAACGATTAAGCAAAAATTTTCGCGGTCAAGAACGAGCTTCCACTGTTCCATTGCTATCATGCGTTTTGCCAGAAAATCGTCCAGTTCTTGCTCAAATCTCAACCAAAATCGCTCAAACTTGATCCTAAACTTCAGAAATTTTTCCCTAAACATATAATCGACCGATTTGTGGGCTAAAAACAACAAAAAACAGATCAAATTGACCAAAAACAGAGAATGGCCGAGATGTCCTTTTCTGAAGAATTTTTGCTTCGATCTTGCTCAAAACTCGTTAAAACTGATCCAAAAGTGTTCTAAAAACATTTTAGGCATAGAATCGATATGGGGAAAGGTTTTAAACACAAAAACGAAGCATTAAAACCCCAAAATGAGTTCAAAATGCCCGAAAGTGATTTTTGCCCAAGACACCTTTGATCTTTCTCGGAATCGAACAAAACTGGAATCAAATCAATGCAGATCGATCCACGTTTGCTCTGAGACCACTTGTTGGTCCCGATTGCACCCAACGAGGAATCAAAGAGGCTTTAATGGAATGAAAAGGGAGAGGTTCTCACCTTCAAGTGTGTGTATTGTGTGAAAAATAGGATAAGCCTTTTGATCTTTGATTTTCTTTCAAATTGTGTTGGTAAAACCTTATATACCACGTTAACCCTAGGTATATTAAGGCCCACACACTAAAAATTTAAATAATTACATTCTAGTCCAAAGCCCAAGCTACAAAGATGATTACTATATTAAACCCAAGACTTAAACTATTGACACAATCTATAAATATCCTAACACGCCTGAGATCGTCGCCGCGATTTGTTGTTGGAGTGCCTCGAATTTCCCCGTCGTGGCCGTCTCCTCGTTCACTCCGAACACGCCTGGAGTCTTAATCCTCGTATTTCCCCTCATGAAACTGTTCCTCGAGTAATCCTCAATCAGGCTCCAAGCATCGGTCGTACTGAGCTTCACGAGCCCTCCTCCTGTGGCTCCATCTAACATGTGAACAGTCTGATCACTCAGCCCCTCATAGAATCGGTTG
This sequence comes from Craterostigma plantagineum, assembly GCA_027422505.1. Lineage (NCBI taxonomy): Eukaryota > Viridiplantae > Streptophyta > Magnoliopsida > Lamiales > Linderniaceae > Craterostigma > Craterostigma plantagineum. Next base: position 16,944,217 of record JAPQWV010000017.1, on the reverse strand, counting down.
ATCTGGGCTGCCTTCGACATTCCGTGCTGGGGCATTTCTTCAGTAGCGACTTGTATCGCTCTCATACCTCATAGAGATTTTCTGAGTCCTTCTAGTGGAAGAGTGATATCTCCGTCTTTAGCCTTAGCACTTTGATAATGGAAACTAGTGGGCAATGAATGCGGCTCCCAGCTCCTCCCACGTGGTGATCGACCGGGGTGGCAATATCTCAAGCCAATCCTTCGCTCTAAACTTCAGCGAGAATGGGAATAGCATCATTTTGATTGCATCGCCCGTGACCACGTTGATCTTGCTGGTGTTAGTCACCGTCAGAAAGGCCTTCAGGTGTGAGTAGGGATCGTCGTCTAGATTCCCCTCAAACAGGGCCGTCTGGAAAATCATCTGAAGCCAAGAATGCTTCAGCTCGAAGTTGTTATTCTCGATCGGAATAACAATCACTGACTCTGTACCGCCTAGTGCGGCATCTTGAGCAGATCTTGTAGTAATTGCTCCTCCTCGTGGACACGCACTCTGTGATCCGCCATCCTGACTTCCGTCTCTGGTCTATCTACGGACGTCTTCTCTCGGGAATTTTCTGCCGACTCTTGACACCTGTCCTCTGAGTAACTAACTAGAGCTTCTTGCGAGTTACTGGTCATGACTTCGGAATCGTATCTGAGCTGCCTTCGTACCCTACGTCCGAAATTTGGATCTCCGTCAACAATAGGACCCGATGGATGGCTTCGGGTCATTCACTGCTGAATCGTACCTTCAATAAGCAAAAATAAAATTAGCGAAGAAACAAATAGATATCTCGAAGAAATAACGAAATTAATAATTTCGTAGAAACGCAAAGAAGGCAAATAACAAAAAACTAAGAAAACGTCAAATAAAAGTGGCTAAAGTACCGAACTACGGTGTTCCTAATATCAATCTACTCCCTGGCAACGGCGCCAAAAACTTGATCGACGCGCGGTGTACTAATGTAAAGTGCAGGTGCGACAAGTGATAAATAAAACGATTACGTAATTACTATCACCAACATGCGATAGACAGTGGACCTATCGTTTGTAGTGTAGTAAGGTGAGTAGACGAGTATCGAACACGACGATAAACTTGATTACAAGTAACAGCCTATTGACTCGATGTCTAGCCTAAATAAAGTGTGCAGATTGTTTATACTACGAACTAACCTAACAGACCAATCATGAAGCAATCAGAGATTAAGAGAACACGACTAAAACTGGTATGAGTGTTTTCAGATAAGAATAGTGTGCTCAGGATTCGAATCCCGCTAGGTACTATCGTCTAAGACAATAAAATATCGCTCCTACGTGATTCTTGACTAAATCGCAGTAATTTCCTAACCACTCAAGAATTTGCTATCGCCCTAGACACTCGCGGGGATCTAAAATTCAATAATTACTAACGGCGATGATCGAGTATTTACTGTCGCCCTATACTCGAGTCCTATCATCTACGAACGGCCTAATCGTTGTTTAGTTGTCGCCCTAAACAATTTTCCACACGTTCACTTTAACACATAGATATATTAAAGCGAAGAAACACTTTCATAGATAGATAAATAGTCAGAATACACGAGTCATATTTAACGGAAACCCAACAAAAGAAATAGAGAACAAGGGCAGAGGACTCATGATCTTGAGTACTGATGGATATAGGATGATCTCGTGGAATAGAATCATTCAATATTTATCTCAACTCTCGAACATTGGGCAAGCTTTTCAGCCATGGCAATTGATTAGGCTAAGCATCAGACATCTTGTTGTTTTTAGATGTGCTGTGAAAGAATCGACCGTGGGTACTTGGAATATTTAGATTGGTGAGTGTTTGGTCGTGGAGCTGGAGTGTACGAGGTTTTTTTCTTTTCAGAGAAACGATGCCCTTTTCTTTTTTTTTTTTGCTTTCTATAGAAGATGTATGAAAGTTCTCTCACACCTACAATTAGTTATCTTTTCATTGGCAAACACATCATTATATGGGCGTCACATGCCATTGGATTGATGATTCTTGGACTTTACAAAAACTTTTAATTGCTTACCGTGAATTCGATCAAGAACACACGGCACAAAATATTTCTCAAAATATAAGAACTATTTTTCAAGAGTATGTGATTTCTCAAAAAGTTTTCTCGGTTTCATTTGATAACGCTAGTGCAAATACGGCTAGTTTAGAATCTTCAATTCAATATTGTCAACCGTCTTTTGGTGGTCGTTTTTTTCATGTTAGATGTTTTTGTCATATTTTAAACTTAGGTGTTCAAGATGGCTTGCATGTTTTAAAAGATTATGTTTTACCAATTAAAACCGCACTTAGTTATTTAAGTAGACACTCATCGTTGCAAAAGAAATGGAAAGTGTTTTGTAAAAGAATAGGTATGCAACCAAAAAAAATTCCGTTAGATGTGTCAACGAGGTGGAATTCCACATATAAAATGTTATGTGGATCATTATCGTAATTCGCTTTGTGATTTTTATGCTCAAAATCCGGAATGCGGTATACAATTACATCCGACTCAATGGGATGGATGCAAAGGCCTATGCGACTTATTACAAGTATTTCATGAGGCCACAAATGAACTTTCGGGTGTATATTATCCCACATCAAACTTGGCTTTAGATCATTGCGTCAAAGTCGCATTGATTTTACAAGCTAATCTTGATGATCCTTACTTAGGAAATGCCGTAATGGGCATGAAGATTAAATGGCTAAAGTATTTTTTTGATATTCCCGATTTATTTCTTATAGCTAAAATACTAGAATAAAAAATGCGACTAGATGGTTTGGAAAGTTTACTTAGTTTATATTATAGTTCGCTTGGTAATGTAGAATCTAACTATCATATATCAATAAAGGAAAAAGCTTATAGAACTCTAAGACACATTTTTAGAGAATATAAGATTGATATTGGTCACGAAGTGTCTAGTAGAAGTAGTAGCAGGGCTAGTGACGGAAATCCTACCCCGGTGGAAGTGGTCTTAGTCGCATTTCCGGTCTTTCTTCATACTATAATGTCATAAATGCAACTAAGCGTCCAAGATCGGTGCAAAACCCGTATATCGAGTTGGACAATTACTTGACAAATACGTTCGAGTATAGCGAAGAAGAGGAAACTCGCTTTGACATCCTTAAGTGGTGGTCGAAAAGAAAGCCGACTTATCCTACATTGGCTAGAATTTCAAGAGAGATATTTGCATGCCCGGTTTCGACCGTAGCAGTAGAACAAGCATTTAGTATGGGCGGGCATACTTTGAGCGAAAGACGTTCGAGGTTAACGGTTGAAAATGTCGAAAACCAATGCCTTCTCGATGATTGGGTGAGGGCCGACCGTCGAGCGCAAGATCAATTGGATACGGATTCAAGTGACGAATTTGCGGATGATACAGAAAGTGAATGAGCTGTCGAGAGTCGAGACCGACGCGATGAAGAAGTGTCTATGCCACATGCGGAAAAGAAGTCCGAAAAAAAGATAAGTTTTCTATCCTACTTTCACCGTTCTATTACAAATAAAATACTAATCATGTTTAGTTGTTCTTCTAACATATAATTATATATTTTTCAAAAATTAGGTCTGCAATTTGTCGAGCTCACGAAGAGTCTAAAAAAGATGCGTATTCAAATCTACTTCCTATTATTTTTTTAGTAGTAATATATTTCTTTTTCTTAATTGTTTACTAACTAATTTTATATTTATTTGTGTTTAAAGGTATCTCGGGCGGACAAAAATTAAGATGAACGACGGGCCAATATAAAACGAGGCGAACAACTAGAGATTGATAATCAACCTCCACTTCATGTTCATGGGTATGATAAAAAAAAACCGCCAAACCGGCGGTTTGGAACCGAAACCGTCCAAACCGTAACCGGCGGTTCCGGTTAACCGGAACCGGATTTTAGAAACCGAAACCGTATCTATGACGGTTTCTAGCGGTTTGGAGGTTCCCCCAAACGGTAACCGGCGGTTTGTAAACCGGCGGTTTGTAAACCGGCGGTTCTAACCGCCGGTTTGTAAACCGGCGGTTTTAACCGGGTGAGCAAATCGTTGTCTTACAACCATGCAAGGCTATTTATAATATTACACAAACTACTACAAGCCAAAGAACAATTCACATAAATGATAAGTCAAGGATTAAATATGGCTAAGCACCTTAGCAGCCTTTTGCAGTCTAAGTATTTGATCTCCTTTGTCTTCTTCTTTAGATCTTTCTTCCTAAAAATCGTCCCATTGAAATTAATTGTCTTCTTTGTATTCTTCCTCAGATTTTCTTGGCTCTCAAAGATATCTTGCGGCTTTTTTTATTTTTCTGATTTTTTATTTTTTTTCATTTTGCGTTGAGCTTATTCAACAAATTCCTCCCTTAAGCTCAAAGCAGTCCGATCTTTCATTCCGAGCATTCGCTTCACATTTTCAAATGTACCTGTTGGTAACGGCTTCGTGAAAATATCTGCCACCTGCTCCAAGCTCGCTACGTGGACCATCTTCACTTCTCCATTTTTTACGTGTTCCCTAATAAAATGAAAACGTGCATCAATGTGCTTGCTTCTCTCGTGATGAACTGGATTTTTCGCCAACTCGATCGCTGACTTATTGTCGACTCGAATTTCGGTTGGCTCATCTTGTCAGATTCTAAGATGCTTTCCTTCTCTCCTGCTACGAACTCGGAAAGCGTTTTACGAGTCAAATATTGTAATAAATATGATATCTAGAACAGTGAACCCCTGAATCAAGAATCATATGTAGAAAAGTTATACCATGCATAATTAGAAATGTAAATTTATTTTATTTATATCTTAAAGTTAATTTCTTCCACAAATATAAACCAACAAATTCAAAGAGAAATAAGCCGTACTAACTGCAAAAGTCTACCATTGGCTCCATGATCATAGCTGGTAATACCGTGTCTTATACCGTTCACGACAGTCGATGGGTCCTACTATTTACATCTCCTTGACCCTCGCCATTTACACCTCCTTGCCTAAAAAAATATTATTTTCCATCATTTATTTAACTTCTTAACGAAGAATTATATCATAAAATCTACGGATAAACTGTTTGGAACAAAGATCGGAACCGGGGCGTTACGTTGGGGCCTGATTCGAAATCTTAAATGAGTTTTAGCAAATAAATTTCTTTATGAAAATTAGACAAAATAATTGAAAAAGAATAGAATCTAATATGGTTTTAAATATCTATTAGGGGATATATTGAAGAATTCTTCCATGAACATCTCGAGTGTCAGCACATTGAAAGCAAGAAAAAGTGGACAAAATAATTAATTAACATAGCATATAATGTTTTACTATACATATTAATAAGTAGACATATATTAATTGAGGGGCGGAAATAGAATTAAGGGGAAGTTGCCAGCAGAAATACCCATTTGTTATTATCTTTCATAAAATATATAATGTTAGAGATATCACTTCTCCGGATAAATTCTTTTATAACACATAATTACGTTATCTTAGCTTATCCTCTTTCAGTTTCTAAAACTAGGCCGTTTAAGGGAAATGCACACCTATTAAGAAATGAGTAAAATACATGTTATACCCTTCTTCATTGTTTGATCATATTTAATAGTTTTTGGGGTGAGATTTTGTTCTTTTATTTAAATCAAGGGTAAAATTGGAAATATTTATTACTTTTTTATTGTAAAAGGAAAACAACTTCTTTTTTAATAAACAAAAAAAAAATCTAAAGCGAGTTTTAAACAGAGGGAGTATTAATTTTATGTATTTAAAATCTGTGCATTGCACGGACAAAAAACTAGTATATATATGTGTGTGTAATGCATTCAAATGGGCCGGTGAAATGGGTTATTTTATTAGGCATAAGGCCCAACTCACGAGTTTCGATTGGACCAATCGAAATCCAATTTTTTGTCCTAAAAGTTTTTAGGCTGAAAAGAGGGTTTCGATCAGTTAGAATGTGAAACTTGGAAAGTGTTAGGAATATTTTATAGTGTTCAATTTCAATATGTTTATCTTAGTTGGTTTATACTTAATTAACTTTGGGCTAGTTTGTAATATTCTAGTTCTTAGTTACTAGGGGTATAATATACCAACTAATGTGGTATATATATACCCAAACCCTAATTCATTAGGGTGTGTGTTTTTGGTGTAGTATGTGTGAGTGTGTGTGTGTTGAATAGTAAGAAATCATTTTGACAGCTTCACCTTCGTTCACAAACACACCCCACGTTTGAGCATTAAATCTTTCATCATTAGCGTGGTAAATCGTGCTACGTCAGATTTGTTGGATCAAATAGGGACCAACAGAAAGAAAATGAAAAGGAAATCTTATATATACAATGAAACGTAGTTTGCTTCTGCTTGCGGCACGTGTCCATTTTCATTATATAAACAATTAGAATATATAACTAAAATATATTAATTTTAATTTCCTCAATAAAGGTGCGGATAACTAGCGAAAACAAACTCGTTTCTCTAATTACATTCATCTTTTCTGCAACTGATAACAGACGATAATTCTTTTCTTTGCTCTTTCAACTCTTATCTACAAACAGGAAAATTATCTTAATTAGCTTGAATTGTGAAAATTCTTCATCGACTTTGGAACAAAGCCTTCCTACGAAAAGGACATTGCCGCATGATGAATTCCATTACACAAACATAAAGATATGTACAATTATTTGAGTAACTGACTAGGAATACAAGGAAAGCTAAAAACAAGGGATATCTATAAACATGCACGTAAAGCTTAATCAAGGAAAGAATAAATTGCAACAAATATATCTAATAATTATTATTTGTTTTAAATTAAACTATAGAAGGGTAACATAATATTAATTCTTTTTTTTGCAGAAAATAATAACTAAGGTTGATAGACCAAATGTTGCCAGGTTTACCGTGGCCTAGACGTGTTCAAATAGTTTGAAACTGTAACCGAACCGTTATATAATACGGTTTGGTTAAGCTTATCGAATTTTCTAATCGTAAACCGCGGGTTATACCCGGCGGTTAGCAATAATATAAATAAAAATATTGGGTTCCTAAGCAATTGGGCTTAAACCATGGGCTGGGCTTGAGTCTTTTTATAGTTTTTTTTCTATTTGTATATTATATTACCTTTATGATCGTTGTTTCTATGCTTCTTTTATTATTATTTTTGTTTATTCATAGCGGCAGGGAAGCATTTATGTGCATTTTTTAGTACGTTTCCGGAGCATAATGTTACTTTATTTCGGACTTCTTGGGATTCATGTTACATTTTTTTTTTACAAATTTTGCACCTTTTTAAAGAAGGTACATAAGGGCATTATTCTTCATGTCAATTTTGGGTTTGTGTATTATGCAAATGAAGAAAAGTTGTTGAAATATTTTCTAGCATTCCCGAAGTATTTTATGTTGCTAAGCTATTAGATCCCCGAACTCATTTAGAAGGTTTAGAGAAAATGTTAAAACTTTATTTGATGGCTTGATTGGTCCGAGAGAGGTATTTGAATTTGATGTCGGTTTTGAAAATGCCGAAAGACCGAGTCCGAGCTTGTCTTTAATGATATAATTAAGGTGTAAATATATTTTTTTCTAATGAAATTTTTGACATTATTTTAATTTTCTTACTTTATTTAAGTCATTTTTTCTTCGTTTCCTTTTTAAAATAAAATTCAAAAAAAAATATATAATTGTAACCGTAAATCGGCGATTCAAAACGTAACCGTGGTTACCGCGGTTCGGTTATGGTTAGAGATTTTTTTCTAACCGTAAGCCGACAGTTCATAACAGTGAACGGTAACGGTAATAGTTTGAACATGTCTACCGTGTGGCAACATTATTAATAGAACATATTTATAAAATCTTTTTTTAGACAAGTTCTGCCATTTAATATCTTGTCGTGCGTGCGAACCACGAAAATAAATCCAAAAAAATGTAGACGAGAAACTATAAAAGACAATTTGAAAAAAAAAATAAACTATAACAGACAAATGTACATGTAAAACAAATGCAATTTCTCCACACGCCGCAGTCATTTTCCGTATTATCAACTAGCCAACGGTAAACGATCGACTATCATCATTCTCATTCACCATTAATCCGAAGTGTTGAGGAGTGCGAGCCTGAACCTCGCCGGAGCCGCCGGAAATGGCCGGAGAAGACGGCCGGACGAGCTGATAAAGAGCTGAAGCAAGGATCGACGCAGTAGCCGTCCGATCAGAGGGCGCGCCAGATCGAAGGGACGAGATTTAAACCGGGGATTTAAATGAGGATCATCGGATGGCGCGCGAAGCATCGAACGGCTATGATGATCTGCGATTTAATCAAAGAGATGGCAAGTGATGACCATCGGATCAGATCGAACGGCTGAGGATGAACGCGGGAACTCACTTATAAAAACGTCACGCGACTTTCGATGGGTCACGCACAACGCCTGAGAAACGTGGCAAAATCACGAGCGTCCGATTAGATTAAATCGACGGCTGGCATTGATCGACACTTAACATTTTCAGCTATATAAGTTCTGTAATTTCAGTTCGATCGATCATCTTTGTGAGCCCGTAGCATATATTGAGTGAGAATCTCTGAGAGGTGTAAACACAAAACTTGTAGAGGGCACGGAGGTCTGTAAGTTTTGTGTTGTGAGTAATACAAAGTGAGACTCGGTTGATTCGTGGACGTAGGCTAAAGTTAGCCGAACCACGTAAATATCTCTGATAAGTGTGTGTGAGTTTTCGATTGCTTTCTTGAGCTGATTGAGCTTCCAATAGCTTAAATCAGTGAGAGCGTTTAGCATACACTTACAGACCAAATAATCACGGTCTCAACGGTGCTCTTCGATCAACAATTGGTGCGGTGAGCGTGGACGAGCGCTCGGATTTCTAATCGATGCCAGCAACTAGGTTTGAGATGGAAGTATTCAATGGTTCCAATGACTTTGGGCTATGGAAGCTCAAGATGTAAGCCGTGCTTGTGGAGAAGGGAATTGAGGAAGGTCTAAAACCCGACGCTGAGATGGAGCCTGCCAGCTTAACAGCAGATGCGAAGAAAAAGCTCAGAGAAAAGCTTATTCTGCTCTAATCTTATGCCTGTCTGACAGTGTACTTCGCAGGGTTGCAACTGAAACTTCGGCGGAGGATTTATGGAAGAAGCTAGATTCACTTTACATGACCAAGTCCCTGGCTTGAAGGTTGTACCTCAATCAAGCCTTGTACAAGTTCAGAATGGTGGAAGAAGAGCCCCTAGATCAGCAAGTTGACAAGTTCCAAAAGCTAATTTTGGATTTGCTGAATATTGGAGAAGAAGTGAAGGATAAAGATCAAGCTCTTCTCCTTCCATGTGCAGTGCCCTCAAGCCATGAATACTTCAAGGAGGCTATCCTGTACTGTAGGAAGAAGATAATAATGGAGGATGTGCTCTCTGCACTCAGCTCGAAGCAGCTGAACCCACTACATTCACCCAAACCTGTTGCAGAAAATTCTACTGGAGATATGCTGAATGTGCATACGGAAATGAGTTAATGGAAGAAGAAGGGCAAGGAGAAAGACAAGGCTGAGCCTAGGAGGTGCTTCTACTGTGATGAGGTGGGACATATAAGGAGGTTCTGCCCAAAGAGATTCAAAACAAGAAAATGTGAGCTCGAGTGCTGATGATGATGGAAACTTCGAGTATGCTGAGGTTTTGAATGTCTCAAGGCACAAGGAGAGTAAAGAGTGGATAATAGATTCAGATTCTAGCACTCACATAACCTTCAACAAGGCCTGGTTGCATGATTATAAGGAGTTGAAGGGCAAATCTGTTCAGCTAGGAAATGGTAAAAGCTGTCAAGTGTTGGGCTGTGGTTCTGTCCAAATTAGGCTTGCTAATGGTGCTGTGGGACTTCTGCGTGATGTGAGGTATGTTCTTGAGTTGAGGAGGAACTTAATCTCCATTGGAGCTTTGGACAAAAGGGGCTACAACACTCAACTATCACCTGGAAAAGCACAAGTGCTGAAACTGAGAAGGTTGGTGGTGATAGGGAGTTTGAAGAATGGTATCTACGTGCTCGATGGGTGTTCTGTGGTGAAAGGCACACATCTCGAAACTAGGAAATATGGTGGTTCGAATGGTATGCAGAAGGAGCCACATGAGATTCATGTTGAGGACGAAACAGATGGGGCAAAACTTGAGTTGAAGCAGAAAACAGCAATCTGCTTAGGAGACCTGTGATAGATTGAGCTCTGTTGGTGGAGATTCTGAGCTCGAGGTGGAGCTGTTTACTCCATATGGTGAAGGCACTTCAAAGTCATGTGAGAGGGTGACATCTGAGGTGGAGGATAGCTCAGAAGAAGCAGAGGATAAGAGCAAGAATTTGGGTGAAACATGCTCTGAAATGCCTGAAACTGATTCTGATATTGATTTTCTAGGTACTGCTGTGGTCTCCACGGCGAATGAGGCAACGAGAAGGTCCTGGCTAGCTCAAGGAAAATCAGGAAAGCAGAAAAAGGAATTGGAGCCAAGGAATCTTCAGAAAGGATAAAGATAGTGAGCTCAAAAGTGCAAGTCAATTCCAAGTGGAAAATTTCAATCCTCCTTGGAGTTGGCAAGTTCTCTACTATGGCACGCAGCTCCTAAGGGAGCTGATTGATCAACCGAGCAAAGGAGTATTACTTGAGGTGGAGCTTTGATGGGAGATCGAAGCTAAAAGAGGAGGTTCTCAGATGAAAAGAAAGAAGATGATGGCTGATTTCTGATATGATCTCAAGCGAGTGTAGCGGGTGAGTTTGAGCAGATACGAGCAAACTTGAAGCTGGGTTCGCAAGGTCACAGTCTCGAGGTGGAGTTTGTTGAGGAATGCGAGCCTGAACATCGCCGGAGCCGCCGGAAATGCGGAGAAGACGGCCGGACGAGCTGAGGTGATAAAGAGCTGAAGAAAGGATCGACAAACAGTAGCCGTCCGATCTGAGGGCGTGCCAGATCGAAGGGACGAGATTGAAACCGGGGATTTAAATGAGGATCGTCGGATGGCGCGCGAAGCATTGAACGTCTAGGATGATCTGCGATTTAATCAAAGAGATGGCAAGTGATGACCATCGGATCAAGATCGAACGGCAGAGGGCGAACGCGGGAAATCACTTATAAAACGTCACGCGACTTTCACAGGGTCACGTACAACGCATGAGCAACGTGGCATAATCACGAGCTTCCGATTAGATTAAATCGACGGCTGGCATTGATCGACACTTAACATTTTCAGCTTTATAAGTTCTGTAATTTTAGTTCGATTGATCATCTTTGTGAGCCCGTAGCGTATTATAGAGTGAGAATCTCTGAGAGGTGTAAACACGAAACTTGTAGAGGGCACGGAGGTCCGTAAGTTTTGTGTTGTGAGTAATACAAGGCGAGGCTCGGTTGATCTGTGGACGTGAGCTAAAGTTAGCCGAACCACGTAAATATCTCTGATAAGTTTTCGATTGCTTTCTGGAGCTGATTGAGCTTCCGATAGCTCAAATCAGTGAGAGCGTTTAGCATACACTTATAGACGATTGAATCACGGTCACAACGGTGCTCTTCGATCAACACGAAGAAAAAAATGCCATTAAATATATTTGATAGAAATGGTAACCTTCTCAGTTGTTACCAAGTATCAAGAAAAAAGACAATTGAAACACTGCCGACACACAACAATGTATTCTAACAATCCCACTCTGTATCTTTACTTTTCCATCAATATAAGTTGGTAAAAGAACAAATAAAACTATAAAAACGGAGCATTTTGGTCAAAATAAGCCCTTCTTCACACCTAAGACCATCTCCAACCGATAAACGCATTCTCAAACTCAAAATGCAGTAATTCTTCTCCAACCGATCATCTCATTCTTAAACTCAATAGACTATTTTGTAATATTCACTTCCACACCAATTTTTACAAATTTCAATACTACCCACATATTTTAACCCTTATTTTATCCACATAGGAATTACTACATATACAAAAATACTTCTCTACCACCCCCATGACCAACGTTTAAAACTGAAAAAAGTTCTTTTATTTTATCTTTCTTTCAGATATTGATTAACAAACTAATTGAATGATGGTACAGGTACTACTCTTCGTCATCAATATTTTTGATATATATCCCTTTTATCCATATTATGTACAAAGCTTCTTCTGACAACTTCAAAGCTTATTCCGACAAACTCTTCAAAGCTTTTTCTGAACTGTAAGGAAGAAAGGAAAGACTGAGGACTTTAGAGCAAATTAAATAGTTACATCGCATGATAACTCTTCAAAACGCAAACATGCGTTTTTTTAGAGAGAAATGATAAATCCCATTTTTTTAGTTTGTTTTTTGGTATCCATTGGAGTAACTTTACCCCATTCTTTGGGATTTGCAGCTCCACTGGAGTTGCTCTAATCAATCATGACGCAATTGGTTATACGATTCTCTCTTTTTCAGTATGATGATTATTTATTCGTTATAATATGAATAATCAACTAACAAAATTGAGCCCCAGAATAAGTCTGTCCAAAGGACCAATTAGGAGGTGCGACGTTGTAAGAGACAATGCTACGGCCATCGCCGGCGGTGACCTTGAAAGAAAGGCTTTGACCGTTGAGGTAAGAATTGCTCTACCAATTTTGACCCCAATTCCGAGACATTGGCTGCCAATTGGACGTTCTCGACCCCTTTACGTCGACAGTGTGGACATCTCCCGCTCCGCCGACGTTGGTAATTAGTACGAGGTTGAAGAAAGAGTGGCGTTTATTGTGAATCTTATGCCTCCCCTTCTCCGACAAGGTATCCTAAGCACAATGCAATTGAGTTGATTTTCATCAGTTGAGATTAAGGACAAGGGATGAATGTACAAAAATATTAAAAATCAGCTTGATATTTGTTTGACTAACGAAAGAAGGCGTCATAACCCTACAAAAGATGAGTCGACCCGACGGAACCTCTGTTCGAGCTCATAGCCATCGATCTCGAACTTTGTGGAACCGCACGAAATCTGTGGTTTCGTGAGCTATTTTTTTCCTTTATCAATTTCAATTTATTTAAAATTATTCTCATATAGATATGGCGCGTAAGCTTTTTACAATTTTTTTTTCTATAAATATAAAAATTTTAGATGTTCGAGTTGGACTCGTTTATATCTCTATCAACAACCACGTAAATTTCCAGCGACAAAATTTTTTGGCGTAATCGAATGGTACTATTTGTCATTTCAAATTGAACAATGGTTAAAATAAATAAGAAAAGTAGAAAAAAAATGCTTCTCTTTCTTATATTTTTATTTTCTATAAAGAAAATTAACATCTCTTTTCTTCTTACTTTTTTTACTCCTTAACTCATGTTTTAAGGAGCAAGTGATTTCATGTCTTCATATTCGACTTTTTAAGTCTATATATAGTCTACCCCTAAAGAACTATATGTTCAAACAAAAAATCGTTACTTTTTTTGTCCTAACAAATCTAAATGCTTTGACTCTAAGAAGAATAAGAAATAGTAGATGACATACCTTCGGTACGCCACGGGCACAACCCCGGCCCTATACGGTGCGATCCTCGGAAAGACGGGTTGAGAGAGGTCGAAATGCTGGTTGGGCGGCTTGCACCATCCGCCCGGCGGGCAAAAGTTGGTAGACGTGACTACGATCGATGATCCCCTTATGCACGATCGGTCGTTCACGCAACGAACCGCAGCTCAGCCCATTGTTGAACAACGCTGTGCTCAACGCAGCCGTGTTGGTCCCATACCCTGTGCTGTACAGAATCCCATATCCGCATGCCCCGCCTATAATATAAATATTATATATACGTATGTTGAGATTATTTGTATCACGTCAGAAAAAAAATAAAAGAATCATCTCATCATATCACCAATTGATTTTAGGAGCAGGGCCCTTTTTTAATATTTGTGGTTCTGTTCTTATAGCATATGGAGGCCCAACGTTCATATAAGTAAATACAATTTTTTTGGGTCTACTTTTATGAGATATTGAGCTTTAAAATGATGCCGTAAAATCCATAATTTACCATGAAATTGGAGGCTCCAAATATTTTAGAATCCTATTCAACATGGCACACACCCAGGCCCAAATCCGGCCCTTTTTAGGAGTCTATATGATTAAAAGGAGAACGAAATGTGAAATCGTCATCTCCTCCTATTACTAACTTACCCGACTCAACGTATAATGTAATAGAATCATCTCCTACTATTACTAACAAACTGGTTTTAGGATAGAACCCTTGATTTAACTAATACATATATATATGATTAAAGGGAAGAGAAAAAAATTAACATATTTGGGATGATGCGCACCCATTGTTCCAGAAGCATCGGCACCGCCGTAGAACGTTGCGCGAGCGCCGGTCCAGCCTCCGTAGTATGCCATCTGTGCAGAAGTTATGAGTAGTGATGATGAAAATGCTAATAAAAAGAAAATATATGCTAATTTTGTCATGTTATATGTTTTTTTTTACAAATTGTAATGAGAAAGTTCATAGAAAAATGGGCAATATGATCTGTGGAGGGGAAGGAGGTAGGAATGAGTGAGGTATCAAGTGTTAATTCTGAGAATAAATAGAGAAGCAGCTAAGCTTAAAGGAGGTGTAGTAAAAATGTAGGGCTAAAGATTGAAGTTGATGGAGCCATCATTGGGACCATATAGGCATGCCAATGTAACATGTGATGCAGTTTTCTTGCCGTTGATTTGAAATCCTAAGCGAGTAATGTAGTAACTCACTATATATGAAGAAACTACTACAAGAATTTGTACCACTTATCCATGTTAGGTTATAACAACATCGTATATTCAACTAAATTACCGACACAAGTTAGTCAGGATGGAAAGTGTCGATTCGCATATAGTAGTCGGTTTTACGATGCAACCCTTGAATTTAAAAAATTTATAGGATGGAAATGGGTAGCACTTTGTCAGCATATAAATGGTTTGGACTAGAATTTCTCGTATCTGATTCGTGTACTAAGTCTCCATGTACATACAAGAGGTTACTCCAGCGTAGCATAAAATATTACCCCAATCATAGAAATAAATGCATCAACAAGATTTAGCTAATAAGGCAAGAACTTATTTTCATCGTCGTTGGAATATCATTTTCCCGCAACTTGCTCAATCTAACATGGGATAATTAATGTGGTGATAGTTCTCACTATGATAGAAATATTGAAATTTTGTGTCTTACGCAGCACATGGTTTGATGGTGTCTGAAACAGACGTCCGAGCGATGGTATGTTAAGTATAGTGTTGACCGCGGTTTTGATTAGTAATGATTTATCATCTATAAATTTACATAGATTAAATATACATACATGAAAAAAAAATTAAAAGCTTCGGTTTACTAAAGTATGCTGAATTAATCAATACTTAAAAAACAGAGATACAGGCGTTGAGCGCGATTTTCCTCTCTTTTGGCAATGGCGAAAAAGAGGAAGGTGGCAAAGCAGAGGGCGCCGATCACGGTGGTGACGCCTCCCTCTACCGACGGTAGATCTCATGCTAATTCACCGAGGAATAGTGATGCACGATCGCAGCAAAGTATATCGAAGGCTGATACTGTTCTATTGAAGTGTGCGATTGAATCTGCTGACTCACGCAAAGCATGGACTACTCCTGGCCGCGTGGTTGCACGATTGCAGCAATTCGTAGCAGAATCTGATCAATTAGGTGAATGTGAGACGCTGATCAATAATGCTACTCAATGCAAGGAATGGCCTACTCTAGATGCATCGATGGGCCGCGCGACTACTGTGAACAAGGGCAAAGAGACCGATTGCAATCCCTGGATGAAATTCAATGTGAATCTGATCCAAAATCAGGATAATAGGTTGGAATTTATTGAACCTATAACGGAGGGAGGACAGGAAATTGGTGTGATTGAAGTTGGGGAAATCAAAGAGGAATTGAGCATTGAACTCAGCGTTACTATGCTATGTCCTCGGCGCCAATCCTCCCTACGGAGTGATGTCGGGATTTCTGAAACGTAAATGGGAGAAACAGGGGTTGGTTAAATGTGTGACAAATGAAACAAGGACTATTCCTAGCTAGGTTTGCCACTGTGGAACAGAGGAACAATATCCTGCAAACGGAAATCATCCATTTTGATCGAAAACCTGTCATCCTCACCCCTTGGACAGAAGACACACAAATCAGCAAATTACGGCAACTCGAGTTGAAATACTGGGGAGCAAAAACTCTGAGTAAATTAGCTAGCCTAATTGGGAAACCTATCATGACGGATGACTTCACAAGGACAAAAGAAAGGATTCATTATGCTCGGGTTCTAGTGGCCTTGATAAACCATAAAAAGATAGAATTCAATTCCTAAATGAAAAGGGACAGCTTGTAGAACAAAAGATTACGTATGAATGGAGACCAGTGCTTTGTACCAAATGTAACAAATATGGGCATGAGAGTAGTGTTTGTAAGTGGCACAAAACAAACCTGGAAACCTGGTCCGCCAAAGGTTCAAGCACCAGTGCCAGGGAAACCTTCAGAACCAATCAGACCCCAAAGGTTAACTCTGACTCCTGTGAGGATACACGCTGAGGCACGTCAACAACTTCCTACAGTACTTCAAACCAGTAGCAGAAGCACCTGGGCTGAACTGGTACAGAAAGAGGAGGATGGGCAGATAGATATGGATAGCAACTCCCCTCCCGAGCAGAGGGTCCATGACAGTGGTCATGGATAGTTGGGTATCTTGGAATGTAAGGGGCCTTAATGGCCCTACAAAGCAGAGAGAGATCTCTCTCTTCTGCAATAGACATAGAGTTAGTATACTTTGCAAGCTAGAAGCTAAACTAAAGCTGGAAAATGGGAATCTTGTGTTGAATAAGCTGTTCTGCGGCTGGGAAGGATGCCATAACATTAGTTCTCATCCTAATGGAAGGATTATGGTTGTATGGAGAGGTGGATATAATCTGGAACTGCTCTCTCAATCAGCCCAGCATATGATAAACGTATTACAGTACGTTTATCGTAGTATTTAATTGGCTCGTAATAGATTTTTTGTAGTCATTTTATGCACTTAATAACCCTACTTCTACTTATTTTGGTATTATAAGGCTTTAGGACGAATTCCGGGTGAAAATGAGCGAAAACGAGGCAAAACGGCCCGAAAACGATGAAAACTGGTGAAGGTCACGGCCATGACAAGAAGTGTCATGGCCGTGACGCAGGGCAGAGAGTTAGACTGAAGATGGTCACGGCCGTGACACCTTGTGCACGTGGCCGTGACAACCACCAGAGGCCGAAAGCTGAAGCTAGTCACGGCCGTGACACTTCTTGCACCAGGCCGTGACCCATAGCAGCAGCAGTATTAGAAAATTCAAATCTCTCTATCCAGACCTCGGATTTAGAGTCCTTCTGTCAGAGTCAAGATTGGCGAGTCTTCTATCTATGGTTAAAAGTTCAGGTCAATCGGACATAGTTTACCCCTCCATCTGAAAGAAATACTAAACTGTCGCAAGGCAGGATAGCGTCACGGCCGTTACGCTTCTGCACGAGGCCGTGACGAGCGGCAGTGAGCTCCATTTTGCGCCCCGATAGTGTCAAGGCCGTGAATGATCATGTCCAAGGCCGTGACACTTACGAAAATCAGTATAAAAGCCCAAATTCGACTCAGAAAGGGGGGATACTTACCAGATATCAACCCTAAATCATCTAGAGACGAAAAAGAGCCGTCATGAATACGGAATTACGTCCCGCAGCGCAAGAGATGGATCAACGACGAATTCACGCCGAATTGAACGAGGAACGAAGATTCATTCACGCTACCATCCCAGATTCTTCAGAATATCAAGATCATGAGCTTCCTTCCCTGTTTTCTATTTCCTTCGTTGTTTTCCCGTCAATTATGAGTAGCTAAATTCCTTATGTGTTTGGGATTAGATGAACGCTAGGGTATTTCGTATTGGAGACATATATGGTTATCGTGACTCGTGCGTCTGACTATTTATCTATCTATGAATTTGTTTCTTCGCTTTAATATGTCTATGTGTTAAAGTGAATGTTTGGAAAATCGTTTTGGGCGACAGCTAAATAACGATTAGGCCGTTCATAGATGATAGGATCTGGTATAGGGCGACAGCAAATACCCGATCCTCGCCATTAGTAATTATTGAATCATAGATCCCCACGAACGTCTAGGGCGACAGCAAATACGGGAGTGGGTAGGAAATTACCGCGATTTAGTCTTAATCACGTAGGAGCGATAATTCATTGTCTTAGTCGACAGTACCTATTGGGATTCGAATCCCGAGCACATTATTTTATCTTGAAGCACTCTCATAGTTCAGTCGTGTTCTTTTAATCTCCCTTTGCATTAGGATTGGTCTGTTAGTTAGCTCGTAATATAAACAAATTGCGTATTTTATTTAGGCTAAATATCGAGTCGATAGATCACTACTAGTAATCAGTTTATTCTTTGTGTTCGATACTCGTTTACTCACTTTACTGCACTACAAACGATAGGTCCACTGCCTATCGCACGTTGGTGATAGTAATTAGGTATTCGTTTTATATTATCACTTGTCTCACTTGCAAATCATATTAGCACACCTCGTGTCGATCAAGTTTTTGGCGCCGCCGGGGAATAGATTAATATTAGAAACACCGTAGTTCGGTAATTTAGCCATTTTATTTGAAGTTTTCCTTTTCTTTATTGTTATTTGCGTTATTTGTTCTTTTAGTCATTGTTATTTTCGTGATTTCTGTTACGGGTCGATTTCTTTTAGTCCAGATACAGAAGTAGATATGGCAAACCACAGAGTGCCCGTCCACGAGAAGGAGTCATCACTACAAGATCTCCTCAAGATGTCGCGCTAGGCGGTACTGAGTCAGCGATTGTCATCCCGCCGATCGAGAACAACAATTTCGAGCTGAAGCACTCTTGGCTTCAGATGATCTTCCAGACGGCCCAATTTGAAGGCAATCCCGACGATGATCCCTACTCCCATCTGAAGGCCTTTCCGACGGTGACTGACACCATCAAGATCAACGGTGTCTCGGGCGATGCGATCAAGCTGATGCTATTTCTGTTCTCGTTGAAGTTCAGGGCGAAGGACTGGTTAGAGATGTTGCCGCCCAGATCGATCACCACGTGGGAAGAGATGCGAGCCGACTTCATTGGCCACGACTTCCCACTATCAAAGGTTCTAAGGCTGAAGGCAGAGATATCACTCTTCCACCAGAATGACTCAGAAAATCTCTACGAGGTATGGGAGCGTTACGAAGCGCTGCTGAAGAGGTGCCCACAACACGGGATGTCGAAGGCAGCTCAGATCAACCGATTTCACGAGGGGCTCAACGACCAGACTGTTCACATGTTAGACGGAGCTGCAGGAGGAGGACTCGTGAAGCTCTCTGCTATAGATGCTTGGAATTTAATCGAGGACTACTCGAGGAACAGCTTCATGCGAGGTAGCACGAGGATTAAGACGCCAGGAGTGTTTGGCGTGAGCGAGGAGACGGCTACGAATACTAAATTTGAGCGCTCCAGCAACAGATCGCGGCGACGAACTCTCAACTGCAGACGGTGATTGGAGCCCTACTTCCCAAGGCCGGGCAGACGCAGCCCGTGAACACCGTGAGGACCACTGCACCAACGCACCATATGCCTTATGTACCACTATGCGGGATCTGTGGCGCAGCCCACGAGACATCTGAATGCCAACTTGGGTAATCGCTGGAGCACGTAGACTACATGGGAAATTACCAAGGTGGCCAGCGAAGCTACCAGCCTCGAGCGCACCCCAATCTGGCGTACGAGAATCAGAATCATCAGAGGCAAGGACCGCCGGGATTTCAGCCTAGACCGTCCGGTTCAAAAATGTGGCGCCGCGCCAATATCAGAATGCACCCGTCGGAGGATCCAATGATATGAAGGAGATGAAGGATATGATGAAGACGCTCCTCACGAACTTCAGCAGCACCACCGCAGCCCACGAGAGTCGGATGACAAAGATGGACGAGTACATGGAGGCGAATGACATCCGTGCTCGGAATACAGACGCCTCGATCAAAAGGTTGGAGCATCGAGTGGGGCAATTAGGAAAACAAATGGCGGGGCGAAATCAAGGATCACTCCCGAGCTACACCGAGACAAACCCCAAGGAGTCTTGCAATGCGGTAACCCTGAGGAGCGAGAGAGGATTACAAGAAGCTCCCGCCAAGCAGAATTTAAAGGAGAAATCTGATTTTGAGGGCCACGACGAGCCAGAAGTGGAGGAAAGTAAGGGCGACGGAGTCGAGAAGGTCAAGGATGACGAGAGAAAGACGCGACGATTCGTGAAGCCGTATCAAGCAAAGATCCCGTACCCAACTCGATTAAGGGGAGCTGCACCAGAAAAAGACAAGGTTCAACCTAAAAAGGAGGAGGCTGTACCCGAAATAGAAAAAACGAGGGAGAACGAGCGGCCACCAGTGATTCCATACCAGCCGAAGATTCCCTATTCAGCACGGAAGAAGGACAAAGACGAAGCGCTAATTGGCAGATTCATGGGTATGTGCAAAGAATTACATATTAACTTACCGTTTGTTGAAGCTATTGCGCAGATGCCAAGTTTCGTTAAGTTCCTGAAGGACTTGCTGACGAACCGACGGAAGCTCGATCACGTCTCCACGGTATACTTACGAGGAGAGTGCTCGGCGATACTCCAGAGCAAGATACCGAAAAAGCTCAAGGACCCAAAGAGTTTTACTATTCCTTGTTTGATAGGTGATTTAGTTGTTGAGCATGCTTTAGCTGATCTAGGCGCTAGTATAAATTTAATATCGTACTCCATGTTTAAGCGTTTAGAATTAGGTGAACCACGACCCACTAGAATGAGTATTCAACTGGCCGATAGATCGTTAAAATACCGTCTAGGTATTATCGATGATGTTCTAGTTAAGGTCGATAAGTTCGTTATCCCTGCCGATTTTGTGATCTTAGACATGGACGAGGATGAAAATGTTCCATTAATTCTAGGTAGACCATTCTTAGCTACAGGCGAGACCATGATAGATGTTAGGAATGGAACATTAACCTTGACAGTAGACGGTGAAAAAGTTACGTTCATATGGCTGACTCGATGAAAAAGAGCAACGAACAAGATGATAAATGCTATTTCTTAGATGTCTTTGAGCACGGTTTCTCTTTTCCGTGCAAGGTCTGTCACAGGTCAGCGAGCATGATAGGCACACGATTATGGCAATCGATAAGTGTGGGGAGAAGATCGACAAACCCATCATAGCCATCGGCAGCGAAGAAGTTAAGGACAAGAGCTCAGTCAAGGAGCGACTGCCACTAGAGTTGAAACCGCTGCCCGGCGAAAGGCGACACCTCCAAGGTATGGATGTAGGCGAGGGAGACTTAAGCAGAAAAGAGATGTTGTACCTCGACTTCCAGCCACCCTAAGCGAACGAAAGCACGTCCGGCTAAAGACGGTAAAGGAAGCGCTTCTTGGGAGGCAACCCAGGTTTTATCTATCTACTTTTTTTATTATGTCTATTATTATTATCATTCATGTTTTTTCTGTTACGTTTAGATTTCCTTTTAGTCATGTCAGGCATCACGAGTCACGATACGACAACCATCACGCGTTTAGTCACGACCACGTCAACATTTTCCGTCAGGGAATTTTCGTTCTCTTACACCTACTTTTCTCTTTCGTTTATTCAATTTTTACGCTGAGGACAACGTACGTCTTAAGTGTGGGGAGGGGAATTTAGGTTGAGAACTTACGTGAAAATTTTTAAATTTTTTTATGACGTGTCTGTGAGCTATAAATTTCGTTAGAAAGGCATGAATTGTTGAACTCAGGTACGATTTTTTGCGCTTATCTCGAGTTAGTCTGCATTTATTATGAATTCTTGTGAGCAATTAGGATATGCATGACTGATTGAATCATGTCTGCCTGAATAGATATAGCGCTGCTTTGAGAGATTCGTACACATAACCGTGTTTCGTTGTGAGAGTTTGAGCCTGACGAGCTTATGCTCATTTTCTTGGTTGTGTGACGTGCCTAGTCTATGTGTCTCTAGAACTTTCTTGCCTGATGCGTGTTGAAACTATTTTTGGTGCTTGAGTGTGAAAATGATGAGGGCATTAGGAATTAAGTCCATGGCCAAATTTCCCTACCATGAAACCCTTAGTTAGCCACTTTGAGCCTGAGCCTATTTGTTGCTTACCTCATATGTTATGAAATGCCCCTGACCCGCATAAGCCTCCAGAGATTATATGAACCTGAGTTGATTAGAATAAAGCAGAAGTCGAACTTGAGAGTTACTGTTTCAGTGTATGATTTGATGATTCTTCTCTGCTATTCATGAAATGACTCGTGTCTTACTTGACCGTTTTCTGAAATGACCCGATCCCTTGTATAAGTCTACCCATAACCCTTTAGCAAGATATAGGTTTCGGTAATAAGTATCCCTAGGTACACGGCATTCGTTGTGACGTATTCTTTGCGACAAAAAGCCGAACCTTGATGTTTTTAGGGAATAAGGGCAGTGCAGAAAAGTAGATTGTAACTAAGGTGAAAGGGCAGAAAATGAAAGGGAACTGAGTCGAGAGGGTCGGGCAGAAAAGTCTAGGATTTCAGAGCGAGAATGTTGAGTCTTATGTTGGAGCATGTGACTTGCAATTTGATCATGCTATGTTCTTTGAATTTTCGCTTATGTGTCCTAGCTATAAGATTACATGTGCAGTATCTATGCTTGTCAAGTCAGTATTATTTGACCCGTTGACCCGAAAAGACCCTCAGATTTATGCTTGCCACTCTAAGTAGTAGATATGCGATTAGCTTGCAAGCCTATGCAGGGGTTGGACTAGTGCATGATTTGAGTGATTCACTATACTAGCCTATACACTGAGTGACTTGAGCGAATCCTTGCGAGATATGATTCTTGATTTAGCAGTGCGAAGGAAGTTTAGGTCGACAAGTGCAAGTTATTAGTGTAATGTCCATGATTGTGTGCTTGATTCCTTTTGTGCTTTCTAGCTTTGATGATAAATTGCGAACAATCGTGCCGTTATCCTGATTTGATGCCTCATCTTACTCTAATTTACTTGAGGACAAGCAAATGCTTAAGTGTGGGGAGGTTTGATAAACGTATTATAGTACGTTTATCGTAGTATTTAATTGGCTCGTAATAGAGTTTTCGTAGTCATTTTATGCACTTGTTAATCCTATTTCTAATTATTTTGGTATTATAAGGCTTTAGGACAAGTTTCGGGTGAAAAGAAGCGAAAACGAGGCAAAACGGCCCGAAAACGATGAAAACTGGTGAAGGTCACGGTCGTGACAAGAAGTGTCATGGCCGTGACGCAGGGCACGGAGTTAGACTGAAGATAGTCACGGCCGTGACACCTTGTGCACGTGGCCGTGACAACCACCAGAGGCCGAAAGCTGAAGCTAGTCACGGCCGTGACACTTCTTGCACCAGGCCGTGACCCATAGCAGAAGCAGCATTAGAAAATTCATATCTCTCAATCCAGACCTCGGATTTAGAATCCCTTTGGTCAGAGTCAAGATTGGCGAGTCTTCTATCTATGGTTAAAATTTCAGGTCAATCGGACATCGTTTACCACTCCATCTGAAAGAAATACCAAACTTTCTCAAGGCTGGAAAGCGTCACGGCCGTGATGCTTCTGCACGAGGCCGTGGCGAGCGGCAGTGAGCTCCATTTTGTGCCCCGATAGTGTCACGGCCGTGACTGATCATGTCGCAAGCCGTGACACTTACGAAAGTCAGTATAAAAGCCCAAATTCGACTCAGAAAGGGGGATACTTACCAGATATCAACCCTAAATCATCTAGAGACGAAAAGAGCCGTCAAGAATACGGAATTAAGTCCCGGAGCGCAAGAGACGGATCAACGACGAATTCGCGCCGAATTGAACGAGGAACGAAGATCCATCCACGCTACCATCCCAGATTCTTCATAATATCAAGATCATGAGTCTTCCTTCCCTGTTTTCTATTTCCGTCGTTGTTTTCCCGTTAATTATGAGTAGCTAAATTCCTTATGTGTTTGGGATTAGATGAACGCTAGGTTATTTTGTATTTGAGACATATATGGTTATCGTGACTCGTGCGTCTGACTATTTATCTATCTATGAATTGTTTCTTCGCTTTAATATGTCTATGTGTTAAAGTGAATGTTTGGAAAATCGTTCTGGGCGACAGCTAAATAACGATTAGGTCGTTCATAGATGATAGGATCTGGTATAGGGCGACAGCAAATACCCGATCCTCGCCATTAGTAATTATTGAATCATAGATCCCCACGAACGTCTAGGGCGACAGCAAATTCCGGAGTAGGTAGGAAATTGCCGCGATTTAGTCTTAATCACGTAGGAGCGATAATTCATTGTCTTAGTCGACAGTACCTAGTGGGATTCGAATCCCGAGCACATTATTTTATCTGAAAGCACTCTCATAGTTCAGTCGTGTTCTTTTAATCTCTCTTTGCATTAGGATTGGTCTGTTAGGTAGCTCGTAGTATAAACAAATTGCGTATTTTATTTAGGCTAAATATCGAGTCGATAGGTCACTACTAGTAATCAGTTTATTCCTTGTGTTCGATACTCGTTTACTCACTTTACAGCACTACAAACGATAGGTCCACTGCCTATCGCACGTAGGTGATAGTAATTAGGTATTCGTTTTATATTATCACTTGTCTCACTTGCAAATTATATTAGCACACCACGTGTCGATCACATATGCACTTCAAAGTAACCAAGGATCATACTCTGATTACCTTCCTCACGTGTGTGTATGGGCATAATGAAAGTACAGCTGGAACAGTCTCTGGGACATCCTTAGACAGATTGGTAGCTCTCTGAATGAACCATGGATGATTTGGGGAGACTTTAACAATATCATAGGATATGAGGATCGACTCGGGGGTGCTCCTATTCAAGCTACTGAATTTCTGGAGTTCAACCAGTGTTTGTATGACTGTCAACTTGAGGAAATCAAGCGGTGTGGTTGTCAGTATACATGGTCCAATAAACAGTGCCCAGACAAGAGGATTTGGAGTAAAATAGATTGGGCATTTGGGAACCTAGCGTGGATATCCAAATACTCTGAATACTCCACAGTTTTCCTTATTGAAGGAGTGTCAGATCACTCCCCAATTCTCCTCAAAAGTGCTGCCAAGGGATCAGAATCTAGGAGAGCCTTCAAATATTTAATATGTGGAGCACTGCCCCTTCATTCATGTCCATTGTCAAACAGCACTGGAAAGGCAGCGAGAAGAGTACAATGAGGGAAGTCTGTAACAATCTGACACAGCTGCAGAAACCTCTGAAAAGCTTGAATAGAGAGCAGTTTGCTGACATTGTAAATAGAACTGCTGTGGTGCAAAAACAACTTGAGGAGTGTCAAAATGATGTGCATAATAATCCCACATGTTCTACTTTGCTGAACAAAGAAGAGGAGATCAGAACAGAATACAGATTGTTGAGTATGGCTAATGATAAGTTCTTGAGACAAAAAGCAAAGGCCCGGTGGCTGGACAAAGGGGATATGAACTCATCATATTTTCATGCTGTGCTCAAAAAAAGAACATATGCTAACAGAATTCTAACCCTCTGTGACTCTGAAGGACAACTCCTCACTGACCAAGAGGCTATACAGCATCACTTAATTGGTTATTTTCAGGGTATGTTGGGCACCAAAAAACAAAGAAATCAGCAGCCTGAGACATTAGTAGCTGCAGAGGGATATACTCTATCAATACATGATCAGCTGAGTCTTGTTCAGCCATTTACCAGAGAAGCAGTATGGGAAGCAATGAAATCCATTCATGAAGAAGTGGCTCCCGGTCCGGATGGGTATGGAAGCGGGTTCTTCAAGCAAGCATGGTCTGTGATAGAACCCCAAGTCACCTCTGCAATCATGGATTTTTTTGAAACAGGCAAACTGCTCCCTCATATGAATAAGACTATTCTCTGCCTTATTCCAAAAACAGTGAGCCCTAGAACTGCTCAAGAGCTTAGACCAGTATCTTGTTGCAACACGATTTATAAGTGTACAAGATGCTCTGCTCGAGACTTAAACCTCTAATGCACAAACTAATACAAGCTAATCAGAGTGCGTTTGTGGAAGGGCGGTCCATTGTGCACAATATCCTGCTTTGTCAGGATTTAATAAGATTATATAGACGGCGGAATGCTTCTGCTAGGGCTCTATTGAAAGTGGATATCAGAAAGGCATACGATACTTTGGATTGGGAATTCCTGAGAAGTTGGATGTGCCTGCTGAAATTTCCTCTGAAATTTGTGAATTGGGTAATGGAATGCGTCATTGGTGCTTCATATACTATCTTCTTTAATGGAACACACACGGGCCTGTTCAGGGGAGCAAGGGGATTAAGGCAAGGTGATCCCATATCACCTTTGCTATTTGTGCTAGCCATGGAATATCTGACTAGGCAGCTTCAATTAGCAACCAAAGATCCTCGATTCAGATACCACTCGCTATGTAAACAAGTCCAATTGGTTAACTTGTGCTTCGCTGATGACCTAATGATCTTTTGCAAAGCGAAGAATGCGACACTAGTCGTAGATAAGGAAACATTGAAGCATATCGCCTTGGTTTCTGGACTAGAAGCGAACCAACAGAAATCATATCTCTTTCTTGCCGGCGTCAGCTGGGAGACAGCAGAACAAATGGCCAAATCCATGGGGTTCCAGCTTGGCAAATTCCCAATGAGATACTTGGGAGTTCCTATCTCCCCAACCAAATGGAATCGGACTGCCTGCCAGATCCTAGCTGACAAGATTATAGCCAGAATTAGATGTTGGACTTCTAGGAATCTATCCTACGCTGGAAGACTTTGCTTGATAAATTCTGTCCTATTGGCTACACACGGTTATTGGGGATCTGTTTTCCTACTGCCCAAATCTGTCTCTAAGGAAGTGGACCAAGCATGCAAAGAATTCTTGTGCGGGAAAAAGATGGAAGGCAAATGCATCCCACTAATCAGCTGGGACAAGGTTTGTTTACCTCGGATCAAAGGAGGTCTGAATTTAAGGGATTGCATAACCTGGAACAAAGCTTTAGCAGGAAAACAGATCTGGGATATAACTATGAAATCTGATTCACTTTGGATAAAGTGGATCAATGCAATTTATTTGAAGGGGGGTAATTTCTGGGACTATCGGCCAGCTGCGGACTCTTGTTGGCACTCGAAAAAACTCCACCGATTAAAAGACAGGTTTAGAGAGGGATATGTGGATAACAGATGGATTTCTACTGCAGATGGTAAGTACTCTGTCATGGCGGGATACAAGTGGCTAAAGGGTGAACATCCCACATTTCCTTACTGTCAAGCTGTCTGGAATAAGTTCAGTATTCCAAAGCATTCTTTTTTGTCTGGTTGATGATAGAAAAGTGGCTGCTAAATACAGATAGGTTAATCAAATGGGGCCTGAATATAACTAATCCCAGGTGCAGATTATGTGATACTACAGAAGAGTCAGTTGAGCATCTATTCCTCGAGTGCACATTCTGTCAACAACTGCTACTGAAATTGACTAACTGGCTCATCATTACAGAGCCCCTAAGTAATTTTGAGGACCTGGACAACTGGATGAAGAAGGAGGGGAATAAGCGCACTATTCAGCACAGTCTGCGCATGGCTTGCTTATCTGCAATGCTATACTACATTTGGCGGGAAAGAAATCTCAGGTTGCACTCAGAGAATGGAGGGAGAACAATGGACCAGCTTGCAATGATGATCATTAGTGAGATGAAAGGGAAACTGCGGGGATTTAACAGTTTGAAGAAAGTAGCAAATAGTAGTCTATTTCGGCATATGTGTTCTTTTAATTGTACTTAGAGTATGATGATGTAACGAATACATTGTGAGGGTGTGGTAAATGAAAATCTTATTCTACCAAAAAAAAAAGTATGCTGAATTTCAATGTTGGATGACTAAACGAAAATAGATCATTCGAAATAATTTGTGTTCCTCATTTTTTCCAACAAAATAAGCCGATAAAACCGTCTTTATTCTAGTTTATTCTAAATGTTTGTGAGAAAAATGATGGGAGATTTGAGTTTATTCTAACATACAAAGTTAGTAACAGTACTTACCAAATATACCAACTCAAATCCAAAATCCATATACTTAATGACTGGAATTTATTGTTTTAGGTATATTTATACACACAAGAATTCAAATGAATACCATCCCATCTACTTGGCAACCAGCAAATGAGGGACATTTTGGTGAAGAGACATATCCGTTATTTGATGTGGTTGTGATAATTAATTAATTTAATTACAAGTTGACCAAGGATATATACGTGGACCGTTGTAAATAAATACGACAACTACCTAAAGATTACAACATTAGATCTCTTCAACGTGGTCCGTATAAGACGTGGGCACGAGAATCGTAAACCTATTTTTTATTTCAAATATTTTGGAAAGAAATATTATATAAATTTATTAATAACAGTAGAGTGTCGGTGGACACATGCATAAAAGGAACAAATGCATTAATTTAAGGTGATATTACATTTATTTAATTTTAAAAAAATTAAACTTTACACGATAGTAGTCAACTATATGGATCTAATTTTATTTTATTTTTTTATCCTTTTAATATTATTTAAGCAAGGTCGAATATTCTATAGGGATATTGTTATTATTATTTACCTTCAAAAGCTCATATTTAGAATATCAGCAAGTAACATATTAGCCAACTCTTGGAGTGGCGGAGATAAACCGTCCCCGTCGTACCCAAGATGTTTGACTAAGTAATGTGCTACGGAATTTGATATTCTACGGACATGTATAAAGTGAAAACATGCAAATAACCGACTTAATCGAACAACGTACTTCCAAACTCCGATGATGCCACTAAGTCCTGGTGGATCCACTTGATTCTGGTTATCGGGTGGTTTCCGTGGGTCCATCTTATCACATACTTCAGCAATGGCTCGTTCCTCGTGTACCCGAAAACCTTCCATTGCCCGTTGGTTGTGTATCCGCCATATGACCCAACATAGATTAACAAACAAATTGAAGTCATCATTTGTGCTCGCATCTAATTTAGCAAGGACAACGCGTCACCCAGTTTCGTCCTTATCAAATCGTACATAATTGTCGTCTTCTTCCAAAAGTGTAATACCCGTAAACTTAGTGCGGTTCTTAGGTGTAGTTGAATAGGATAAATATTTAGCTTAGGAATCTAAATTAGGAATTTAGAAATGCTGAGAGAGTTGAATCGAATTAAAGAAGTTTTTGATAGCTAATAAAATTGAAATAAGAACTCATGAGAAAAATTTGGGCAAATAAAGTTTTCGGCATAGGGTCCAAAGGTTTTCGATAACTAGGGTGTTTTCGGTATACAACTTAGAAGTTTTCGGATGGCTCAAATTCTCTAGTGCAATTATATATACACGTATACATATATATTTTGTTTACTAATCATAGCTAAGGGATAAAAGCGATTATGGGAAATCAATAAAATATTATACATAAGGATAACTTGCTCAAAGGGGAAAGGTTAAAAAGTTTTCTAACAAACATATTGAAGTCCTCATTTGTGCTCGCATCTAATTTAGCAAGGACAACGCGTCACCCAGTTTCGTCCTTATCAAATCGTACATAATTGTCCTCTTCTTCCAAAAGTGTAATACCCGTAAACTTAGTGCGGTTCTTAGGTGTAGTTGAATAGGATAAATATTTAGCTTAGGAATCTAAATTAGGAATTTAGAAATGCTGAGAGAGTTGAATCGAATTAAAGAAGTTTTTGATAGCTAATAAAATTGAACTAAGAACTCATGAGAAATATTTGGGCAAATAAAGTTTTCGGCATAGGGTCCAAAGGTTTTCGATAACTAGGGAGTTTTCGGTACAACTTAGAAGTTTTCAGATGGCTCAAATTCTCTAGTGCAATTATATATACACGTATACATATATATTTTGTTTACTAATCATAGCTAAGGGATAAAAGCGATTATGGAAAATCAATAAAATATTATACATAAGGATAACTTGCTCAAAGGGGAAAGGTTAAAAAGTTTCCGTACAAAAATACTAGGGCTAGAAAGATCGTACATGTATATTGAAGCTACGAAGTTTTTGTGGAGCTGGATACATACAGATAGATTAGATGATATGACTACATACACGTTTATATATATAATGAGATTAATCCATCAAAGAACTCAAACGACACGTGGTGACCATGTATGTTATTGCTAAGTGTGACTTATAAAAGTTTTTTAACCCTAAGGTAATCGACATCATCATTTGAAAAGGTTGTGCGGCTCGATTTCGAATATATAACCCGTCTGTATTGTGAAACCGAATAATATGATATAGTTTGTATTTTGTATTTATAATAATATGACATAAGTTTATTTTGTATAATAATTAGGAGGGAGAATACCATTTTTGGTCCCCGATTCTTTACACTATGGGCGCTTTTGGTTCCTGATGTTCTCACTTGACATTTAGTCCCTCATGTTTCTTAATTTGAACCAAATTGGTCCATCCGTTAATTTAGACGGTATTGCCAATTCCGTCGCTAAAGGAAAAAAGTAAAAAAAAATGATAATTTAAGCATAAAAAATGAGAAAATTTTCAAAAAAAAGGAAAAAATTCAAAAAATAGGTAAAAAAATTCAAAAAAAGAGAATATTATTAACAAATTAAATAAAAATATAAATAATAAAAAATTAATAATAATAAAAATAAAATAATAAACTAAAATTTAAAGTGATAAAATAAATTTAAGATTTTAAAAATTAAAAAGTAAAAATATATTTATTTATTAAATTAATAAATTAAAATAGAGAAAAAATGTATTAAAATATATAATGATAAATATAAATAATAAATAATAAAAAATTAAAAAATATTTATTTATTGAAAACTAAAATAAGTGAAAAATAAAAAGGATAAAATGTCACTGAAAGTTGACGATAATTCTCGTTCACAATATATATGTTAAAAACGATTCAAGAACTGGGACGATTATGTTCTCATTAACTTGGCAGGGACAGTCTTCGTAAACTTTTAGAGGCATTTTTATCCTTTTTTTTCCTTTTTATTTAATGTTTAATAAATAAATTTATTTTTATTTTTACTTTTTAAAATCTTAAATTTATATTTATCATTTTTAAATTTTAGTTTATTATTTTATTTTTATTATTTTTTATTTTTTATTATTATTAATATTTTTATTTATTAGTGATATTCTCTTTTTTTGAATTTTTTTACCTATTTTTTGAATTTTTTTCCTTTTTTCTCATTTTTATGTTTACTTTATCATTTTTTTTAATTTTTCCTTTAGCGACGGAATTATATTGCGACGGAATTTCCGTCGCTAGCACTGACCAATTCCGTCTAAATTAACGGATGGATCAATTTGGTTCAAATTAAGAAACATGAATGTGGCAAGTGAGAACATCGTTTTAGGGTAAACATCGGGGACCAAAAATGGTATTCTCCCTAATTAGGAAGTAGCTTCAATATTCAAATTAAATTTAGGAATTTATAAGCCTTCTCATGGTATGCAGATCATCCGACAATCATAGTTCAAGACAACATGGATAATTCAATTACATAAAAACCATTTACTAACCTCAAGAAGTAAATCTGTGCATGAAATAAATGATATCATCAATTGATTTTCGGGTGAACAATTCATATATCTAAGCATAGATACAGGTAAGAGTCATACAACATCCCAAGATCATGAAAAACTTTTTCTTTCATTAACTCTATCAGGACTCTCACCACACAAATTAACACTTAAAAAGAAATGTTCCAATCATGTTTCTTTCAATGTCAATGCAAGTAAAGGTTTAAGCAACAATATTCGTCTCCTTTGCAGATGGTTCGAAAATAACGTTATTTATGCTCAATTACAGAAGGTGCTTTTGCTAGAAAAGTAGTTTTCACTCCAAGAGTAACATTAGGAAGTCCATAGTGTATCTTCAATTCATTCACAATCCTTTTAGCGTCTGAAACCTTTGCCTCCGCTAACTTTCAATGTTCTTCATGTATATCTTGAGGTGGCGGTCTTCTTCCCCACGTTGTTGCTGCTCTTCAGAGACATCAGTATGGGCAACAGCTACATCATTACACGAATGAACCTCTTTGGGATCGAGCGTTTGTAGCAAAGCCCCAACAATGTGATCGTTATGGGGCAAACTCTTTTCTATTTTTGGGCGATTAACATGTTGGAGAGCGTCCCGTCGTAATTTCTCTGACGTCAAAAGAATTTGAATCGAGTTCACGAAAACTTGCATGAATCGTTGTTCTCCCATTACTTTCTTTGCCTCATCAAAGGTCACACACAACCAAAACATTGCCTTTAAGGCCAATTCTTGCACAGTTCGCAAAAACCGCATTCGGAGTAAAGTATGTGGCGGGTGAACTTATTATCCATCAGCATTCTTATGGAATTGTAAGAACAACATATGTCTGTGATTTCTTTGGCTGTGATTTCCGAGCCTTTGTGGAGACGGACGACTTAAGGTTTAGAATGGATACTAATGATGATCGTTTATTGCATCTATTCGTTCTCGTAGTTGTAAGCTATAGGTTGTAAAGAACTGACTGCTGACCTGCACTGACTCGTCTTTAGACCTAGTGAGCCGCACGAAGTCATAAATGTCGCCTTCTTCAACCATATAACTCTTGATCACGTCAAACCCTACGAGCTTTCAACACCTAGAAGCCAAAGATACCAATTTGCAAGACAGTCGATATCCTTATTACAAATATTTTAACAGGGTATTAAGTCATCCATGAGCAAAACATCGTCTTTGGTTAATTTCATCAAACACCTGGTGCTACTTACTTTACAGGCTTGTTTCTTGACTCGATGGCTCAGATAAGAGAAGCAATTGCACTCGAGGCGGTCGCGGTCAGCGCGTTCTTGCGGGAGTCGGAACCCGCAATCAAGAAGGGATATTTTGCAGCGTCTTCTTGAATTTCATCGTCTTGTGAAAGAATTAACAAAGCCGTCAGTCGATCTCCATCGCAATTTTGGCATACTTTTAGTCTTCTCCAACGGCCTCGTCGAACACCGCCATTGCTTGTTTCTTCATGTAGTGCTTCTAATTTTCAACCTTGACAGTAAATCACCGATGTGGAATATTAAATCGCCTTCGATGCTTAAACATTTGCATTAGTAAATATAAAAAGTGGACATAACATAGGAAACGGTTACATGTAAATTGTCCACAAATAATATTATTATATTTAAAATATACTTAATGAAGGTGTTGACCAGTTACCTGAAAGTTACCGTGCAATTCATACTTATATGTATCAAAGATATGTGTGGAGATATCTAATGAGGAATTTTATGGTGCTCACCTTATGTGGACCTGTTGATGTGACTCCGATTCGTGCCATTTCAACATCCCACATCGACATCTACGGTTATGTCGTCTTAATTAACACCTTCTAGGTGCCATTAATCGACATTTCGGATGATGATCTGACATATTGACGCCTTACATAATATTTGACGTGTTAATGAGATATATCGCATCAATTTGTCAGATCAACATCCGAAATGTCGATTAATGGCACCTAGAAGGTGTTAATTAAGACGGCATAAACTTAGATGTCGATATGAGATGTTGAAATGGCACGAATCGGTGTTACATCAACAGGTGCCCACATAAGGTGCTCACGTAAGGTGAGCACCATAAAATTCATCTATATCTAATATCTAAGATATATTAATATGCTACCACTCTCATAAACAAAGAGGTAGAAAGGAGCATAGAACGAAAACTAGGAGAGGAAGAGGAACTTTAAATTTGGACTAGCTGGAGTCATTTAAAAATCGCTAAAGCTTGGACGTGAGGTAGGTGAATTTCATCCATGTAAATATTTTCGTAAAATTATGTCTTGCGCTTTTATGTGAAATGGTGATGAGTTACGTGATGGTATGAAAACGTTTGATGTGGTTATTATGTGTTAAAGCCGACTTTTAGGTTTTAATTTGTGTTCAGGTCTAAATGTTTTAGTTAGGTATTTATAAAGCTACGGTATTTGGATATTATAAGATGTTAAAGTTTTCAGTGGAGGAACACAGCTAGAATTTTCGAATGCTTTTGGCATGTGGATATTTTAGACACAACATGAAATAACCTAGGATGTTAAGTAGTTGTGAACCTAGAAAGTTTTCGCTGACACGGTATGAGAGCACCCTAGGTTTTATTTTACACTCCCAAGTTTTCGGCAATGTGATGTTTTCAGTAATTCACATGTTATGATCTCGGGTATTTATATATTTTAAACTTTTCAAAGTTTTTGATGTCTAATATAGATCTAAGGTGTTAGATGCCTAAAGTTTTCGTGACTTCATGTTAAGGTTAGAATTCAGATTTGTGAGATAATCATGTGTGTAGTTCGTTATTCTTACATGATTTATTATTCGGTATTAGCACCATAATTTGAAGCATCTTGAAGTTTACAATTTGTTACTATTTTCGAGGGTTTGTTAAGCATATGATTAGTTTTTAAAATATGGAATAGTTTCGGTGGCTCACAAGTGAGTAGTATCGTACATACATAAAGTTTTATGTACTTAAGTGTGTGATATTTAAAAAGTTTTCGGTATATTGATTTAAAGTTTTTGCCATTAGGTGTGTGAGATTTGGAAGATTTCGGCAAAGCATAGCTTTTGACATTCTAGGGTTTTCTTTGTATTTAAAAGTCTTCGGTATTTTGTAAAGTTTTTGGCATTATAATTCAAAACGTTTTCTGCATCTATTAATAAACTTTTGGACTCTCCTTACCTTTGAAAGTTTTCAGGGCTTAATATAGATAATATAAGTTTTCGGTATGCCAGTTTTCGGCGAAGGCACTAAGGTTTTTGGTATTCCATAAGAAAGTTTTTGAATCAAAGTTTTCGTGACACATTAAAGTTTTCAGGGTTGCTAAGTTTTCGGCATCATACTAAGTTTTCAGTACGTCACTATTTTTCGGTATTTTGTAGGTTTTTGGCATTTTGTGAACTTTCGGTATTTTTAGGGTTTTCGACATTTAGGTTTTAAGTTATAGAAGTTTTCGGTATACTTGGGATTTTCGGAAATTGACTGTTCATGGAATTATGTTCGTTTCTTGACTGTGGCATTTCATTTGCACGACATACACGTATTTTGTGTTAGTACAAGAGTTGAGTACTGTGTTGGAATAGCGACGTGTCGATGAGTGGGTAGAAAGAGAGCTACCAATATAGGCTATTACGAAGAGCAGAGGGGAAACTCGGGATGGAGCCACTCTAACAAGAGAGATCTAAATAGGCCGCCCCGAGCACGAACCCCTAATTCCATATTTTGAGTATACTCGGGAAAGAGTGACTCTAACGAGAGAGACCTGAGTAGCCTACCCACTCTAACGAGAGAGACCTGAGTGAGATACCCGAGCGCACATGGCGTCGAGGTACGAGAAGTGTTGAGATAAGATAGGTCTTGATGAGTAGCGAGTGTGCATATTGTGAGATGGTTGGGGCGGGGTCGAGCGCACATTGCATACACGCATTTCACCTACTAAGCTTTGGTTCAGTCTTTACGTGTTGTAGGTAATGAGTCCGACGTCGGGGTACGTCGTGACTAGGCGAGCTGACGGCCGTACTCCACGGACTTTTGAGGGCGAGACTGTACATGATAATAAGCCATTATTCCCTACGATGTCGCACTCGCTCTCATTTTAGTTTACTTATTTATCTTCTTATCTTGTGCCAAGTAAGAAGTTGTTGTCTCATGAAGAAATAAATAATAAAATGAAAATTGATAAGTAAATTCTCGATTAACATTAGGGGCAATTTCATTTAAATCCCCATTACCTAAAATTCTTTCAACTAACTCCCCATCTCAAATGCTTTATCACTTACGGACGAAATGGAAATTGTTCTTTCACTTAAGGACCATTTCGTCTAAAAAGACGATTTTGCCCCTACTTATAATTTTTCTTTCTTTGGCCAAATAAACATTAAGAAAAAAAGTAAGATCAGAGAACGAAAAAAAAAGAAGAGGAGAAGAAGAAAGAAGAAGTAGAAGAAGAAGAAGAAGACGAAGAGTTCAAGCAAGTTTTCTGGATTTGACAAGACAACGTGGATATTTAATAGAAGAATAAGAGAACCAAAATATGGACGAAGATGAAGAAAAATGGTAAATAACAAAATAAAAAGCATGGGCGCCAAAGGTAAATAAATGGATGCACGTTAGCACCCGATACGGTCCGTAGGAGAGTAAGGTTTTCTTGGATCTTGAAAGGCGATTGAGCCTCTCAAAATCTATGTAGGAGGAAACTGTTTTATTGGTGTACGTCAACTGCTTGATGAAATGACCAAGTTTATTTTTATCACTTTTAGTGTGTATGTAGGGGCGGATCTACGTTTTGGCCGGGGGCACGGTCCCGCAAAAAATTCGAAGTTTTTAGTATTGTTAAGATAAATTTATGGATTTCTAATATTAAATGTGTCAATATTGCAAGTAGCACAACGGTTAGTATTGTGAACTCTTGCTTGCAAGGTCATGGGTTTGAGGTCACGTGAGACTTTTTCTATTTTATTGTTTTTCATCGTTTAGTTGCTTTTTTTTTTCTGTTTTTTATTCGTTTAGTTGCTTTTTTTATTATTATTTTTTTAGTTCTTTTCTTCTTTTTGTTATTTTAAGTTTTAACGCTTCGTCTAAGTTATGCATTTTAGTTTTAGTAGTATTATTATTACTTTTAGTTCTTTTCTTTTTTCTTTTTCTTATTGAGTTACTTTTTAGTTATTTTGACATTTTCTTTTTCTTTTCGTCTTAATTGTTTTCTTGTTAATTATTTTTATATACATATTCTTTGATATATATGATTTAATATATATAATTCGTTTTTATCTTCTCCAACAACTTTTGATAGGCCAAAGATAGTATCTTGATTTTCAAACTGAGTTCTCAATAATGCAGATATATTTCAAGAAAAGTATTCTCACATAATTAAACTCATCTTCGAGTGTGCGGCGAAAGACCATAGTCGATTACTTGAAAATGACTCGCGAAAGAAAAAAAAAATTACGGTCCCCAACTAAAAATTTCTGGATCCGGCCCTGTTTGTCTGAATGACCGTGCAGTGAATTGAGTACATGTTTCATCGATTCAGGTCATTTGAGAGTGGTTTAGCTTGGCTCGGGTTAGTTCATGTGAGTTTCCGGGTTCTACGCATACATGTTGATTCGATTGTGGGTATTTTTATTACAACCATGCTTTTGTGTGTTGAAATGTTGGTGGGTGCATTCGGATGAAAAAAATGATTATTTGATTTTTATGTCTAAAATGATATTTAATATGCATTAAATTTTTGGTAAAGTAAGAATGTCAAAGAAGTATGATAACTTTGTGTTTAAGGTACGCCAAATACCAAATAAATGGTACGCTATATGCATTAAAATGATACCTTCACAGCCGTAAAAAATGATGAAACATGTTAAAAGTCAGCACTTGACGTCGAAAAATATTTTTAATTGTGTCTGACATGTCAGGAATAAATTCTGACATGATATGCATAGAAATTGTCGGCTTTTATCTTTTTTAGTTATGGTATAGTAAGCAACTTAATTTGGTATAATATATATTCATATGAAGGTACAATCACATGATGCTTAATGGTACATTATACACTTTATTTGATACAACTTGTTTAGATGAGCTTTTCGTGGCACGTAGAGTTTACTTTTTGCAAAAACAATTTTCATATGTATATTATTCATATGTTTCACTTTGTATCATATTTGACGTAATTATCGCTACCCTAATAATTTATATTACAAATTTAAGTTTCACTAAAATATGATGAACAATGTTAGAACAACTTACTACAACATAGTAGAGATGGCTGTAATTGAAAATGTTCAATCAATGATGTTTTTTGCCAAATATGCTATTTATTAAATATTTTTAGGGCTTTACATTTATTATTTGAAGCTTAAACTCGTAATTATCGTTATAAAGGAACCTATAAAACATGATACGGTGCATGTACTTGTCTTGGTACAAGACTCTACTTAAATTTAGTACACTATATTTCTACGGCTAGGTACAATAACTGATTATTCAATGGTACAATAAACTCATGTGCTTGCTCAAGGCTATAAGTAGAAGTGTTATATTTGATATATCTTATTAGGGTAAGCGTTTTTCATTAATTGCGATGTAAAAACACTTTACTATACGTAAATCATTATACGTTTCATTTCATAATATATTTAATGGATTAACCCTCAAAGTGTTGGATTGATCGTTTGAATCCAAACTTCTATAGTAACACGTTCTTACATGAATCAACCTCTTACTATGAAACTTGATTTGTCGAATCATGCTTGTAAGTGTTAAACCACCAAATTTGATAACCAAGTGAATCATATAATCATCATATACTTATAAAAGTTGGATATGGATTTCCAATTTAGGCCTATATGAGGGTATAATTTCGAATTGCCATCCCCCTATAGCCAATAGCTGTGTAAGGCTTTTGACGAAATTATCCTTAATAAAGTGATTTCTGAATGTGTATTTGACGTCAGTTTTTATCTGACACAATTATACTGATTTGTTACCGTAAAAACAGTAAGTGTTACTTTAACGTCATAAGACGAGACTGTTTGTTATCCAAATGAAACGTAGTGTTTTTTCAGCGCAAAACTGTTATAATTGTCTGGAAACTTGTTATCGGATCATTTAGGTATCCGACGTAATTTTGGCATATGTCAGGGTTAAATATGTCTTTTCGCATCATTTTAGGGCTTGACCACTGAATTTTTCGAAAAGTTGATCCTTAATACTAAAGCCCATTGAAGTGGGGCGTGAATCCAATTTGTAACATGCCAGAACTTGAATTGTGCAGTCTATTCAAGTTTCTTTACGAAAGAGAAGTAATGGCGTTTGAGTTCGAGCAAAGTGAGCGGAGAACAGAGAGAAAGAGGTTGAAAGACCAACTAAACAGGTTGAAGAAGGATTTCGTCGACCAACTAAACAGGTGGAAGAAGGATTTCGTCGAAGCGACTACTGCTAATAATAATAGTAACAGAAAGACGAAGCTTATTCTGGTTGGAGAGATTTGACTGTGGAGAAATGGAAGAAGCCCTACTTTACAATCAAACCCGAAGTCGATCAAATCAAAGTCCTCTTTAGGGCCTCGAATCGCTTACATGGATGGAGCTTTACATGACCTTAGGTCGTAAATAATGATAATTTTACTGTTAAAGAACACTTTCCCATGATTGATGTATGGTTTCTTTGCTAGATTTCGAAGTGGTTCGAGTCGGGTGTTGTGGGACGGGCTTTGGTGTCACGCTGTATGAATTCCGTGTGGGTTATGGCTCAATTGCATCTCATTAGTTTTGCTTTGCGTCCGTTGTTTGCTAACCCCAATATTTATATTTGTTTTTGCAGCGGGGTTGCTTGGCAACTTGAACTGAGTCGCCCACAAGTTAAGAAAGAAGTCATCGAGGATCAAGTTCAGGCTAGGGATGATGATTCGACTGATGGAGATTTTTGCATTCAAATGTTCCTTCCGCTCTCTGATACAACCGTCAGCTCTTTAACTTGATATCTTTTTGCCCTCTCTTTAAATTTTTTTAATCCAAATTATTTGGATAACTATAATTTGCGTAGGGAGTTTCCTGACGAGTGCGCAGGAAATTGAATTCATGAAATCAAAAAGTTTTAGTGATAAGGAACTTGATGCTTTCGCATCAATTTTACGGTTTTCTGGGCAACCAAAAAGCTTAGATTTGAGGACAAAAGGGGGTTTTCTGTTACTCGCCTGAAGCTTTCTTGCTGGTAATAAACTATGGTGATAGTCTCCATTGCAGTGATTATTAACAGTTAAAAGCAAGTATTCGACAGAGCCACGTCGCCATTAGAGCCAACCTTCTTATTACCGTAGCCAAATGGTTTATGCAGGCATGCTCTGAGCTGCTTATCGGCGAGGGATGAGAGAAGAATTTAAGAGCTTCGTCTTCTAATTTCGCCATTACATGATTTGGGGACTCTGTGGTTGAGCACTTTGAAGAAGCCATACTCTTCGCAAGCTCTTAGGAGCTGGATTTCGAGTCTGTGTTTGATAAGTCGATGGATGGACATGTGAAGAACTATTTGATTGCCATTTGCGTGTTGGAAAAAAATTAAGAAAAAAAAATAACAGTTTATGGGGGGATTGCATTCAATATGGGATGGGTTGGTTTGATATTATTCGTATATGAATATTTATATTTGTGTGTGTTCATTTGCAGCAGATTTATTGAGTAAGAGGATGAGCTGCAACTTGAGGCTTCATGTTGAAGTTTCCTACTTTGCTCTGTTCTTTGGAGCTGTTTTGAGGTCTTCACTTGCGATATGGGTGTAGTAGATCTTGATTGTAGAAACAATGGAGTTTCTTTTCTCTGTTATTTGATTTTTTCGGTTCTCTTTTACGCAAATGACATGCAAGCTGAAAGAGAAAGCGGAAAGAAGAAAATGGTTCTGAAAATATTCGTTTATGGAGTGCAATTAAGGAAAAAAAATACAGTTTATGGGGGGATTGAATTCAATATCGGATGGGTTGCTTTGATATTATTCGTATATGAATATTTATATTTGTAACTCAAGACCAAAAACAAAAAAATGAATCTTTTTTAACTCATTTTGTGTTTGCTGGCTTTCCTTGAACAGCAGGAATTAACGGGGAAAATTCAACGCTCATACCTCAAAATAAGCTGGAAAAGATATTCGGACAGTCGCCAGTTTTCGTCACATCGACCCTTCTAGAACATGGCGGCGTACCGCCCGGTGCCACCTCAGCTCCGGTCTTGAAAGAAGCATCCACGTCATCACTTGCGGGTACGAAGACAAAACGACTGGGCCAAAGAGGTGGGATGGGTTTACGGGTCGGTCACGGAAGATATTCTGACGGGTTTCAAAATGCACTGCCACGGCTGGCGTTCGGTGTACTGCATACTGAAGAGGCCTGCGTTGAAGGGCTCGGTCTCCATCAACCTCTCTGACCGTCTCCACCAAGTCATTCGATGGGCTTTGGGGTTGGTCGAGATTCTCTTGAGCCTACACTGCCCATTTTGGTTCGGATGCGGCTGAGGCCTCAAACAGCTCGAGATTCTCTTACATAAACTCCATCATCTACCCTCTG
This sequence comes from Craterostigma plantagineum, assembly GCA_027422505.1. Taxonomy (NCBI): domain Eukaryota; kingdom Viridiplantae; phylum Streptophyta; class Magnoliopsida; order Lamiales; family Linderniaceae; genus Craterostigma; species Craterostigma plantagineum. Next base: position 16,903,111 of record JAPQWV010000017.1, on the reverse strand, counting down.
ACATCCAACCCCTTGATCGCCTACTGCACCCTGCCTGCCGTATGCCTTCTCACCGGAAAATTCATCGTCCCCGAGGTGGGTCCCACCAAACACACTGATACACACTTTTGAATGGGTTTGACTCTACACCCATTTAGAGACAGACCTTTTACGCACACCTTAAGTGGGTATAGACTCAGACCAACTTGAAGATTCAGTGGGTCTTTAATAGGGTGCTTGATATATGTATTATTTTTTATCTATAGATAAGCAACTATGAGAGTTTGGTATTTATGGGGATGTTCGTATCGATCGCCGAGCATCCTGGAGATGCAGTAGGGAGGGGTGGCGATCGACGACCTGTGGAGGAACGAGCAGTTTTGGGTGATCTTAGGGGTTTTTGTCCCACTTCTTCGCGCTAATCCAAGGCCTACTGAAAGTGCTCGCCGGAGTGAACACCAACTTCACGGTCACCTCAAAGGCGGCGGATAACGAGGAATTCTCCGACCTCTACATATTGAAGTGGACATCTCTGCTCATACCGCCCATGACTCTGCTCATCATCAAAATCATAGGAGTCGTTGTGGGAGTCTCTGATGCGATAAACTATGGGTATGAATCTTGGGGGCCTTTGTTTGAGAGGCTTTTCTTCGCCCTGTGGGTTATCGTGCATCTGTATCCCTTCCTCAAGCGTCTAATGGGGAAACGAAATAACGTCAGATGTGTTCTGCTGAAAACGACATTTGCTTTGCTTGACGATGAATTCGCGCGCCTTCTTGAACCAACGACAGCGAGCGCTTGAACCTAACACTCAGAAACCAGCGAAAACAAGTTAGAGGGGCCGGGGTGGTTGCCGGCGACGCCCCTCCGATGCTTAAGTTAGTTTCTTTCGTAAAAAAGGAGTAAGAAGGTGCTAGGCTAGTAACAACGATTTTCGGTTAAGTGTGCGTATCTGAAAAATACCCAACCGTTAACGATTTTCGGTTAAGTGTGCGTATCTGAAAAATACCCAACCGTTACCTTTTATACAAGGTTTGAGTTCAGTTGCCATGACCTGGTCTTCCCCCAGCCCGCTTTTTCCGCGAGCTTCGTGTTAGAGAACGTGACCTTCCCACTCAACCCACGTTCTCCTTCCTACTTCCTTCTTTCGTTCCTTGTCTTGACTTCTTCATCCCGGTGCAAATTTACTCTGGTCGGGCCTTTCCTTTCTTTCCCGTGCATATTCCTTCTGTTCGGCTTCGCCTTTTCCTGGCTTGACCTGTTCGGGCTATCCACCGATCCTCGAGACAGATCGCCCCGACCACCATCCTCGGGCTTTCTACAAGTGGCCTGCCCAAGCCCTTCCTGCTCTCCCCATTTGTCCTCTCTTGGGGCGTTCTCGGCTCCATTATCGCGAGGGAGCTTCTCGGGGTCGCGAGGGAATCTCTCGAGTTCCCTCGCCCTCCACTTCCCGCCTTTCCGTTCGCGGGCTATTTCGAGTCGCGGGTTATTTTACCGTTAGCCGAGAATCCCGAGGGTAACAACGTCCCCACAATCATTGTTGTGTGGTCGATTCACCTTGCTTTTGGTTAGGATTAATCCGTTCTTGGCGAGGAATGTCGTCTTAGAAGTTTGCGGTTTGGACTGTGAGTGATGTTTGGAAGATGAAGCGCAGCGAAAATGTTTGTGTGGCACGACAAGGATGGCGAAGAAGATCGGCGTGGTCGAGCTTTTTATGTTATGTGTAGATAAGAAGATATAATAAAGTGCATAAATCATTTATATATACTACTATGCAAAGCTTTCTTTTCTTTTTTTTTTCTTTCTGTTGCTTTGCTCATATTTGCTTCAGTTGTGTTGTTGTGATGTCAGAACTGGTGATTCATGTTACGTTCTCAATAAAAATAGGGTGATTCTATTGGCACTCTCTTTTTTTGTATATACACCCCATAATAATGTAAGTCATTAAATACTTCTATTTTCAAGGTTTATTACTTTATTAATTATTTTCACAATTTTCCCCAAAATAGAATTAGATTATCCTATATATATAATTTATACTTGGAAAGTGAATTCAATAATTCCAAAAGCAGATGGATCGAACTCCCCAATGATAATATAGTTGACTAAGTTCGTGGATTCACTTTCTTCTTTGGGATTTAGAAATCGGCATGATCATCATCATCATACAGTTGGTTGGAAGCTCCAATTGATATTACATCTTATAAGCAATAGAGACAGTATGACATACTTACCGCTCCGGTCTGCTCCGCCACCATGGTATCATCATGTTGCTATTGCGATTGGTCATGTTAATAATAATCACTACGTGAAATTTTATTATCTGAAGGATACTCGATGCCGACTATCATGCCACAATGTGTTTATAGAGAGGTCCATTATAAGTTATCTATAGCTCATTCCCTAATTTACTTATAACGGGCCACCAGTCTAATATTCGGGCTTTAAATTAAAACGGGCTGCAAAACAAATAACCAAACACAATATAATGACATATTATTTATATTGCTGGGCTTATTTGGGCTTTTCAGGGAAACCAAACGCAGCACTTATGTTAATCGTATTAATAATTATGAAAAGCAGTTGCACTCTAATTGTCTTTAGCTAATTGTTTATTATTATATGTTTATTTAAGTTTATGTTATCAAAATATTTGTGTCATATAAATATTTTATTAAAATAAAATATATTAATAATTTAAAATATAAATATTTTTAAATAATTCAAAAGTTCACTGATTAATAAAAATATTAAATAAATTAGTTGAATAACACACTTAATTAATTTTGTTTTGAATTATATGAAAAAAATAAATTAATTAAATATAGTAATTGTTGAATTCATGTGGTTTGGTTAGGTAAAATAAGTTTTAAAAATTTCATGTGTTTTTCACTAAGAGGGTGTAAAAAGGGGGTGTAAAAGAGGGTGTAAGGTGTATGAATAGTAGGACCCTAAAAATATTTTCATCTTCAATAGAATATCCCGTGTCTATGTTTTTTATGGTGTTGTAGTATCTATCATTTAATGAAGCCCCAAATATCATCTCCGCGATTATTTAAAATGTCTTTTTACAATTTAGAAAATATGCGCAGAGACGTGCTTTGACCGTGTATTTCCTTTCTTGGATATATATGCATATTTTAGTGTTAGAATTCGATTTGGTCTAATAAAAAAATCATGCACTTGGATTATAAGAAGCAAAATCACTCTTAAATGAAAACTGGTATAAGTCGTGCAATGCGCTTTTTTTATTATAGTTGTGGCGATTTAAATTTATTGAGTTTTCTGGGAGTGTTATTAGAGATGCTTTACACGCCTTACGACAAGCTTGCGAAAAATCCCGAGGAAGCATATGGTAGGCTGTCGTACTTTAGTTGCTTGCTGAATCAGAGAGGTGTCGAGCTGCCATACGTCAAATGATTTATAGTATCGTCTTAATAAATCATTCAAATGTTTTTACAGCCTCGATCGAACAGCCTTTTGGAAAATTGCTAGCTTCAACGGATCAATCATCTCATAATTTGGCTTCTTTTCCTTATGTTTTTACTTCCCCTCATGAATATCCCTGACGAAATAACAATTTTGCAAAAGCCCTGATATCTTAGGTGCAATTGTCTCTCTGTTACCAAAGGTTTTTTTTTTTTTTAATTTTATGTATGGCATATAACTCCTTTCTATGTCTATTCTTAGTAATTGTCAGTAATGCTAATCAAATATTTGTGATGAATAGAAATCGCTCAATAAATTCATAAGTCTTCTATGTTTTCATTTGTATATTTCAGTTGTGTATTGTAAAGAATGTCAAATATATTTTTTATACGTGTAACAATATAAATAATTATAAAATTGCATGATACACATTAAGAAATATAATATTGCCAATGGATGGAAGTCAAGCAACAAATTCATAAATCATTGAAGTCTTCATTAATAGTGTATACTCGTATATTTCTTTTATACGTGTAACAATATATATAATTATAATATTGCATAATACATTAGAAATGAACTTTATTTGATCAACACTTCAATGTCAGGATCGGTCGATTTATCTTTGCCAGAGTGCAAATTAGGTGCATCTAATGCACGAAAGTCGCTCATAAAATTTGTAACAGACGTCTAAGTCTTCCTTAGTAGTTGTCAGTAGTGCAAATAAAATGTTTATGATGAATGGAAATGGGATATTGCCATTTTGTCCCCCAATTATATAATAAAATCACTTTTAGTCCCCGAAAACACACGCCATCATTATTAGTCCTTCTGTTATTATCCGTTAATTAGAATTGGCCCTTTCCGTCAGTTGACCGCCAAAAACACTTTGAAAAATTTGAAAATGACCCCTGATAAATTATAAAAAAACCTCCCCGCCTTTCAACAATTGAAAAATAACCCCTCATTAATTAAAAAAAAACTCCTCACCGTCGTCATCCTCTCTCTCTCGCCAGCGTGAGCAAGTTAACGTCGTTGATGCTCAGCAGCAACAGATTCACCGCCGCCCCTCCGATTTCTTCGACGGAATAACCTCCCTAACGCAGGTCTACATGGACAACAACCCGTTCGACCCGTGGGTCATACCCGCCGGAATCAAATCGCCGTCTGGGCTGTGAATCTTCTCCGCCTATTCCTCCAATTTGGTGGGTAATCTGTCCTTGAAATACCTCGAACCCCACGAACTCGTATCTATCGAATCAATAAAATAAGTCAAAAACTTTAATTGTAATTAACATAGGCGGTTCACCGCTGTACATGTCGCCGGAGATGTTGACCGGGGAAACCAGGGATCTACGGCGGACGTATAGGCTCTGGGCTGCGCGGTGGCGGAGATGGCCAGCGGAGCTTTGGCTTGGAGGAGGTGCTGCTCTAGGCCGGCGGAGTTGATGCTGAGGATAGGCATCGCCGGTGATTCAATCAGTGTAAGGAATATGATAAGTGGGTCTCGGATAATCGCCGGAGAAAGAGTCTTCGCCGTCGTGCCGTATTTTACCCAAAAATTTAAAACGAATCCAAGAAACCCTCCTCACCATCGTCATCCTCTCTCTCTCTCTCTCTCTCTCTCTCTCTCCACCCTCCTCGTCGCCCTCTCCGCCGCCACCATGACAGCCTCCACCGCCGCCAGAACCACCGACGAAGGTTGCGGGTCCGACGCCGACGTCTCGATTCCAGTCCGTGCACTCATTTTCTTAACCTGTATTGTTGTAAAAAGGGACAGTAAAAATAAAGGGGACACAAGGAATTTACGTGGAAAACCCCAAAGTCGGGGCGAAAAACCACGGGAAAGGTAAGAAAATTTTACTGTGGGTAATTTAGGAGTTACAACTCTCTACCGTAAGGAGAACACTGCTCTATCTCTCTTACAATAGGAGACTCACCAACTCTCTAAATATTTTTCCTCACAATACTTGTATATACTGAATATAAGAAGAAGTTATTGTTTTCGATGATTTACAATGACTCAGAGCTAGCCTATTTATAGCTGAAGGTTTTAAGCTCGGACGAATCAGAGCTAGCCGCGTAGCTAGACACGTGGACGAACTAGAATGAGCCGCGTAGCTATATACGTGGACGAACCAGAATCAGCCGCGTAGCTATATACGTGGGCGAACCAGAATCTGCCGTGTAGCTATATTACGTGGACGAATCAGAACCAGCCACTTAGCTATGCTAAGTGGCCAAATAGAAATTTTACAACATTTCTCCCACTTGAAGATTTGATCGAGACTCGATCAATCTTCACATATGTTCTGTCAAACCACAAGAGGAACGGCACCACATGAATTTGTTCACGTTGATTGATTTGGTCATGAAGTCGGCCAGATTATCCGCAGTGTGAACTTTTTGCATATCCACTGTTCCCTCTTCCACTTGTTCACGAACGAAGTGGTATTGGACCCGGATGTGTTTGGTTCTTGAATGAAATGCTGGATTCCTTGCAAGATGCAATGCACTCTGGCTATCACAATAGAGAACAATATTTTCTTGTTTGTGGCCGAGTTCTTCCAGCAATTTCTTCAACCATATCGCCTCTTTACTGGCTTGGGTAGCTGCTACATATTCTGATTCCGTCGTTGACGTCACAACAATCGACTGTAGTTTTGATACCCAGCTCACCGCACCGCCAGCAAGATTAAACACATAACCGGTTGTGGATCTGCTTTTATCAAGTTCACCTGCATAATCAGCATCAACATAACCGTGGACATTAAAATCTGTACCTCCATAACATAACGCATGGTCAGAGGTTCCTTTGATGTATCTGAGAATCCTCTTGACAGCACTCCAGTGTTCCCGACCGGGGTTGGACATGTATCGGCTCACCACTCCCACTGCATGGGCAATGTCCGGTCTTGTACACACCATGGCAAACATCAAACTTCCAATCGCGGATGCGTACGGTACTCGAGACATCTCTATTTTCTCATCTTCATTGGATGGACACATATCGGCAGATAACTTGAAGTTAGCAGCAAGAGGAGTGGATATTGGCTTGCTTTCTTGCATGTTGAACCTTCGCAAGACTTTCTTCAAGTAGTTCTTTTGAGAAAGCCAAATCTTCCTATTGCTTCTGTCTCGAGAGATTTGTACGCCAAGAATTTTGTTTGCCTGTCCCAAGTCCTTCATTTCGAATTCACCAGCGAGTTGAATCTTCAGATCATTGATACGATCTTTGTTGGGTCCTGCTACCAGCATATCGTCAACGTAGAGCAGCAACATGATGTAATCTTCAGAGTGAAATCTCTTGAAATACGCGCAAGGATCTGAATAAAGCCTGGTGTAGCCAAGACTTATTATGAATGAATCAAATCTCTTGTACCAGCATAGTGGTGCTTGTTTGAGCCCGTAAAGAGATTTGATTAGCTTGCAAACCAGATCTTCTTTCCCTTTTTCTTGAAAGCCTTCTGGTTGAAGCATATATATTTCTTCTTTCAGGTCGCCATGGAGAAAGGCCGTTTTAACGTCGAGCTGCTCAAGATGCAGGTCAAATGTGGCACACATTGACAAGACAACCCTGACTGTTGTAAGTCGAACCACCGGTGAGAATATCTCATTAAAGTTGATCCCTTCTTTCTGAGCATATCCCTTTACAACCAGTCTTGCACGATATCGCTCTATCTGGTCATCACCATTCCGCTTGATCTTGTACACCCATTTGTTTCCAATAGGTTTCCTTCCTTGCGGTAATGGCACCAATTCCCATGTCTTATTTTTACTGAGAGCTTCTATTTCTTCTTGCATTGCTGAAATCCACTGACTCGCATCTGAACTCTTCAGTGCTTCTTGGAAAGTCGTTGGCTCTCCATCCTCAGTTAGAAAACAGTATGCAATGTTGCTCTCAGTATCATAATCTGAGTACCAAATAGGCGTCTTACGCATTCGTTTTGATCGCCCGAGGTCCGGTACTTCAGTTTCGACTGGGTTGAGCTCTTCGTGCGCTGGTTCGGCTTCAAAAAAATCATCTTGCTCCAATTTTCTCTTCGCCGGTGTTGGTGTAGTCTTTGTCACATTGCCATCATGGTTGACTTGCTCCTGGCTGCTATCTTCGAGAAAAATTAACATCTCTGCTGATAACAACTTTGTGGTCAGTGAGATCCCACAAACGATAACCCTTTACTCCTTCAGCGTACCCCAGAAATAGACATCTTCTGGACTTTGGATCCAACTTCGTCGTTCTTGATTGTGGTACATTACATATGCAGGGCTTCCAAATATATGGAGGTTTGAGTAATCAGCAGGTTTGCCAGTCCACATTTCCATCGGTGTCCTCATCTCTATAGCAGTAGATGGGGACCGATTTACCACATAGCAGGCAGTACAGACCGCTTCCGTCCAAAATTCCTTGTCTATGCTTGCAGTTCTCAGCATAGCCCTCGTTCTTTCCAACAAGGTCCTATTCAGCCGCTCTGCCACCCCATTTTGTTGTGGAGTATATGCCGTTGTGAACTGTCTTTTAATACCCCCACCTTTGCAGAATTCATTGAATTCCCTGCCAGTATATTCTCCTCCATTGTCGGACCGCAGGCATTTGATCTTCTTACTGGATTCAAGTTCGACCCGCGCTTTGTATGTTTTGAAGGTAGGAAACACATCGTCCTTCTTCTTGATTGGATACACCCAGCATCTTCTGGAATAGTCGTCGATGAATGACACGAAGTAGTTTGCTCCCCCCAGAGATGTGACCGGTGCTTGCCAAACGTCAGAGTGCAGCAGTTCCAGAATTTCTTTACTTCTGAATTTTGACGGGCTGAACTTCGGGCGATGCTGCCTACTTACAATGCAATTCTCACAAAGTGGTAGTGACACGATTGTGAGACCAGGAAGTAGATTCTTCTGGACAAGAATTTTCATGCCTTGCTCAGACATATGACCAAGCTTCTTGTGCCAAGTCATCGAAGACTTCTCGATTGAATTTGTAGTGGCCACAGAAGCTTGCCCTTCCTGCAGAGTTTCCCCCTTCAGCATGTATAAGTTTGCAGCGATCTTTTCTCCTTTCATTATTATTTCCGCTCCTTGAAAAATTTCCATGACCTTGTTCTCCAGTTTAATTGTAAGATCAAGATCATCTAGCTGCCCCACAGACAATAGATTTTTCTTCAGACTCTCAACATGTCGCACAGCTTGAATGGTACGGATGGTGCCATCATACATCTTTAATTTGATGCTACCGATCCCGACAATCTTCAGAGGTTGATCATTACAGCTGTACACGAACCCTCTAGAGGTTGGTCTGTACTGATGGAACCATTCCCTTCTTGAGGTCATATGGAAAGTAGCTGCGGAGTCGAGAAGCCACATATCGTCAAATCTTCCCTTTTCTCCAATGGTGGATGCAGCTTCACATACCAGAACAAATCCGTTGTCTCGAGCGTTGGCCACGTTTCCTTGAGCATTGAGGTTTCTGTTTAGACCCCAACAATCTTTCTTCATATGACCCTTCTTGTCACAGTGATAACATTTGATAGCCTTCTTATTTTGCGGGACCGATTTTTGACTCCCGCTAGGACCACGTTCTACATATCTGATCCGCTTTCGGCTCCCACGTGGACCACGTTCTCCAAATCTTGCCTTCGTCACAGTCAGCGCCTCTGCTTGATGGGGTGTAATCACCTTCTTCTCCGTGTTATTGCGCCGGTTTTCTTCTTCCAGAACAGCAGCAGCAACGTCATCATAGACAAGTTGCTCTGCAATTTGGTTGTTGGTTAGACTGATGACGAGATGAGCATAAGAATCTGGCAGACTTGCGAGTAGGAGTTCAGCACGATCGCTTGACTCTATGTTGCAGTCCAAATCTTTGAGTTGGCCAAACAGGGTAACAATTTTGTTGATGTGCTCTGTTGCTGAAGAAGATTCATCCATCTTTAGAGCATATAATTTCTTCTTCAAGAAAATCCGGCTATGAAGCGACTTGGCTTGATATAGCTTATCAAGGTGATCCCAGATTTCCTTTGCACTAGTTTTTTCCACGACGCTCGACAATATATCATCTGCTAATGCGAGATGAATATTGGCAGTAGCCTTTCCATCAATCTTCTTCCATTTGGCATCACTTGTAATTCTTTCCGGCCTGCCAGTGATAGCTTCCAGACAATTTTCTTTGAGCAAAATTGCCTTGACTTTTACCTTCCACAGGGAGTAATTTTTCCCGTTGAATTTCTCAATCTCATGCTTAGCTGCCATTTTTTCTCTCCCCCAGAAACTTTAATGGATGTATAGTAATAATCTAACAAACTTTCTGATGTGGAGGATCCAATATTATTGGCAACCATAGAGCATACGGTAAGTAGATATTATAAACACCCAGCCAAAGCTCTGATACCACTTGTTGTAAAAAGGGACAGTAAAAATAAAGGGGACACAAGGAATTTACGTGGAAAACCCCAAAGTCGGGGTGAAAAACCACGGGAAAGGTGAGAAAATTTTACTGTGGGTAATTTAGGAGTTACAACTCTCTACCGTAAGGAGAACACTGCTCTATCTCTCTTACAATAGGAGACTCACCAACTCTCTAAATATTTTTCCTCACAATACTTGTATATACTGAATATAAGAAGAAGTTATTGTTTTCGATGATTTACAATGACTCAGAGCTAGCCTATTTATAGCTGAAGGTTTTAAGCTCGGACGAATCAGAGCTAGCCGCGTAGCTAGACACGTGGACGGACCAGAATGATTCGCGTAGCTATATACGTGGACGAACCTGAATCAGCCGCGCAGCTATATACGTGGGCGAACCAGAATCTGCCGTGTAGCTATATTACGTGGACGAATCAGAACCAGCCACTTAGCTATGCTAAGTGGCCAAATAGAAATTTTACGACATTCACGAACCACTCATTTTCTGCGAATCAGCTCATCTCATCAATTCGCAAATCCAACTACACTTCGCGAACCCGACCAATTTCCCGAATCAGGACAATTTTACGAATTCAGTACTCAATTCACGATCATCTTTTTGCGAATCAGCCTCTCAAGTCAATTCGCGATCTGTCACTTCGCGAACTTTAAGTCTGCGGATTGAACTTCGCGAACCAACTGGAGCAGCGAGTTTCACGAACCCGTGTCATTTCACGAACTTGATCAAGTTTTACGAGGACACCTATCTTAACCAATTCGCAAAAACAACCCTACCAAATTCGTGGACAAATTCCAATCCTCATTTTACGAACACCAGTGCCTATCCAATTCTACAAAGTCAACTCTCAGATTTGACTTCGACCTTAACCTATTTTCCTCACATTACACGTTAACGATCATATCCAAAAACACAAGCAATGGACTCTTTCAGTATGGGAAATGATGTTAGACCTCCCATCGTCCGACATAGAGAATACGCAGTCTATAAGAGAAGGTTCATCAACTTCATAGAAAGAAAGGACAATTCTGAGAACCTGCTGGAATCTATTTACAATGGACCTACACAGTATTGGACCATAATTCCCGCCACTACTGACACCACTCCTGCAAGAGAGGAACAGAGGATCTTGAAAACTGCTGACCAATGCAGTGATGAAGAAAAACTGCGACTAAAGGCAGACAAAGTGGCGAAATCATACATGATGCAAGCCATTCCCAATGACATTTTGATGCAACTCGAATGTGGTGATAGCGCAAAAGAAATGTGGGATGCTCTTCAAATTATGATGCAGGGGACAGAAGTCAATACAATGGCAAGAATGGCGAAACACTCATCTCTTATGACCGCTTTCATGCTAACAAAGGGGAAACTCTCCAAGAAACCTTCCATCGATTTCTTGTTCTTCTAAACGAGCTAAAGATGATTGGAGTCACAAAAAGTGTAATGGAGATCAATATCAAATTCTTAGGATCACTTCATCCAGAATGGGATGCTACTGCAATTATGATAAGACAAATGAACGACCTAACCAAAGTTAGCATTCATACATTATTCGACTACCTCAATCAACATTCCAATCATGTGGAGAAACGAATGGAGGAAATCAAATCAATATGAAGCGACTCACTTGCTCTTATGACAGAACGATCATCAAGAAAACAATCCAAGGACAAAGAAATTATTCAGTCATCACAAGTTAAGGAGGGAGGAGACTCTGATTCTGATGACGAATCCAAGGATCTTACGAAACATGGAGACCATGAGATCACCCTCAAAGATCTTGCTAAGCAACTCGCTCTGGTCTCTAATTTCGTGCAGAAGAAATATTATAAGAAGACTGGTTCCTCCTCCAATCGTCAAAGAATTTCCTCCAACTCTAAAGGAAAGACTCAGGATGAGGAAAACAACTCTGAAACTCCTCATCAAGGCGGCAAATGCTTCAACAGCGGTAAGAATGGACACTTTGCCAGAGAGTGCAGAATGCCCAAGAAAAAGGACGTTAACTATTACCGCTGAAAAGTTCACTTAGCTGAACAAAAAGAAAAAGGACTGGTCTTAATGGCAGAAGCGGATCATTGGCTTGAAGATACCTCAGACAGCGAGAATGAGAACGTGGCACTGATGGCCAAACTAGATGACGAAGAAGATGCAGCTGGAGCTGAAGGAAGCGAGTCAGACAAGGAAACCTAACAATTCAGACATAGTGGAGGTAAGTGAAGCAGATTATGATTCTTTACTTATATAAATCTAACAAATTGGGGAAAAGGGAAATCAAGGAACTAGAAGCTAACTTTGAGAAGAATTTAGTAGTATTAGATAAGTTTAGATATGATTATGCATGTGAGAAGAATCGTGTAATTGTAGCAATGAAAAAGTTGCTAAGCTAGAAATACAAGTGCAAAAATCCGAAGCTAAAGCCAAGGATTTAGAAAAGGAAATGAAATCTCATAGAGATCAGGCAATGGACGCTACAATTAAATATGACTTACTAAGTAAAGAACGGGAAAGACTGTACTCCAAAATAAAAAAAATTGGAGGACATTTTAACCCGACGAGATCAGTCAGAACAAACGATCTTCTTGAACAAACCGGCTAACGTTGATTTTTATAATCCCCATAAAGGACTAGGTTTTGAAAACCCATGTAAGTTAAAACAAGGCATATCAAGTTCTCTCTATCTATATGATCTCAAATTCATGCAGACAGGTTGCCTGGCAAATCTCATGCCTTTTGTCAGTGAAAATGAGACATCAACACACAGTAAAACTCAAACATCATTTAACTACACAGAATTAAATGATAGTTATAAAGAAAGAAGTTGTCCAGCAATAACTGAATTTGAGTCAGATATTCCACGCCCAAATGGAGGAGAAACCTCAGGTGTTTCGGAAAGTACGGCACCGATGGTTACATATGCAACAGGATATATGCCTGATTGCATAAAGAAAATCAGTGATCTTCACTCCACTTTCGAAAGCGAGAGAAAGTCATTTGATGAAGAAAGGCAGAAACTTCTTCGGGAAATATCTTCACTTAAAGAAAAATTAAGATTACACACAATTTCATACACCTTAGTTTCGCATGACAAAATTTCATGCACTAATACATTGAAATTTTCAGGACCCACAAAAGAGCCATTGAAGGGTCAAGTATGGGTTAAAAAGGAAGATATCTTGAAGGAGAATAGTGATCTCAATACACCTTTTGTCATTGAGTATTTTCCTTCCAAAACCTCGTACCTTCTTTATTTCGCCATGTATCGAAAAAATTATCTTCTAAATCAAAAACAAAACTTTCCGTGCATGATCATGTCACCAAGCAAACTCACAAAACAATTCCTAAAAACAAAATTACAAAGTCAAGACACGAATCAAAACCAAAAGCTATCAAAGAACCTGTCAAACTCGCTAAACCAAAAAAATTCATGTATAAGCTTAAGACAACGAGACCCTTACTAGAGCACAAATGGGTTCCAAAGCTTCAGACTGCAGGAACACAAATCCCAACCCTAGAAATAATAGTGACTCTGTGTCATCCACCAACAAAGGAAAATCTAGGGAGTCTAAACGGACTAATAAACATAATAGAGGTGGACCCATATTTCAATAGGTACCTAAAAACCCTCTAGTTTTATTTTGCAGGCCCTTCATGTGTGGTACTTAGATTCTGGTTGCTCCACACACATGACTGGGACAAAGGAACTGTTGAGCAACTACGTTGATAGACCAGGAGGACTGGTATGCATGGAGCCAGAATTCTTGGTTATGACGATCTCATATGCAATCGACTCACAATCAAGGAAGTTTCGTACGTAAAAGGACTAACACACAACCTCCTCTCTATCGGACAGTTTAGTGATATAGGACTCCAAGTCATGTTTCAGAAGAGAACATGCAAAATTCTCAATGCCAATGGTGACGAACTACTCACTGGAACTCGCAGAACAAATCTATACACCATTGACATTAGAACAGATGGATATATGTCTGATCTCCCGCGCAACATCAGCTCAGAATAACTTATGGCACCAGCGGCTCTCTCATCTAAATTCCAAAACTCTCAACAATCTGGTGACTAACAAATTGGCTATAGGAATTCCACCACTGAAATATCAAAAGGAACATTTGTGCCCGGCTTGTGAGAAAGGAAAAATGAAAAAGGCAACTCATCCTACAAAACACACAGCATCCACTCAACATCCACTAGAGCTTTTACACATCGACCTATGTGGTCCAATGCGAACAGACAGTATCGGTGGAAAGCGTTATATGCTGGTTGTTGTAGACGACTACTCACGCTACACTTGGGTCCGATTTCTCCGTACAAAATCAGAGACAGTTGATCATCTTCCAAATCTCATCAGGACAACACAGAACTTGCTACAGCGCAATGTTAGAGTGATCGATCTGACAATGCACAGAATTCAAAAATCAACAACTTGGTGAATTTTATGACTCTCTAGGGATTACCCAACAATTCTCTGCCGTCCACACCCCTCAACAGAATGAAGTCGTAGAAAGGCAAAATCGAACACTTGTAGAAGCTGCCCGAAAATGCTTATACAATCTTCACTACCTCATTTTCTTTGGGCAGAAGCCATGAACACCGCCTGCTATACTCCGAATCGCACCAACATTCACCTAAGATTTGGAAAGACCCCTTATGAATTAATGAACAACAGATTACCCAACATTGCTCACTTGAGGATTTTTGGATGCAAATGCTTCGTGGCTAATGACCGAGAAGACAAAGCTAAGCTTGATCCAAAAGCTTTTGAAGGATTTTTTGTCGGCTACTCTCTGCAATCTAAGGCATATAGGGTATATCTTCGTACAAGGAGAATGATCATTGAAAGTACAAATCTTACATTTGATGAGGGTCCAGAAACTCAATTCGGACTAAATGGCTCAGGACCAAACCACACCCAACAAGGTGCTATTCAACCACAGATGGAATTAGGCGAGTCCTCACAGGGAGTCTCTGAATACGCTACTTCAAAACCAGCATTAAACAATGCAAGGCAAGATCAACAACATACAGCTGATGAATCTGGACACAGAAACCCAACGTATTTTAGTCAACAAGCTCAAGAAGATCTGGATCAACTATTTGAGCACATATACATCTCTCTTAACAGGCCAATCACCAATTCTTTTTCAAATACAGAAACCAGTGCTTGTCCATCACCTCATGAATTCAACCCTATTCCTGATCAATCGTTTCCAACTACAAATGTTGAAACCTCAATCCCAGAAACACAGCCAGAGGACTCATCCACTTCCGCATGCAATCCTACTACTTCTGTGATTGAGTATCCATTAAATGAGGGATCAGAAACAGATGTTCCACCACTACCACATGAAAAGAAATGGATTCGAAGTCATCCAGCAAATCAAATCATTGGGGATCCCACTACTGGAGTAAAGACCAGAGGTTCGCTCTCAAATAAATGTAACTTTACTTGCTTTTTGAGTCAAACAGAACCTACAAGAGTAATTGACGCACTCCATGATCCAAGTTGGATAGTAGCCATGCAAGAGGAAATCAATCAGTTCGAACGTCTCAAGGTCTGGAACCTAGTTCCTCGTCCAAAAGGTAAGACAATAATCTGAACGAAATGGGTATTTAAGAACAAGAAAGACGAGGAAGGTGTGGTAATTCGTAACAAAGCCAGACTTGTAGCTAAAGGATACAATCAGCAAGAAGGAATTGACTATGATGAGACTTTTGCCCCTGTAGCAAGAATTGAAGCCATCAGACTGATTCTTGCATATGCGGCACACAAAGACTTTGCTGTCTATCAAATGGACGTAATGACTGTCTTCTTGAATGGAACTTTGAAGGAAGAAGTATATGTCTCACAGCCAGACGGATTTCTCAATCAAGAAGATCCAGATTTCATCTACAAACTCGACAAGGCTCTCTATGGACTAAAGCAAGCACCAAGAGCTTGGTACGAAGTCTTGTCTGACTTCCTTATCAACTCAGGCTTCACTAAAGGAAAAATTGACACCACACTGTTTGTCAAAAGGGCTGGTCCCGAAATCATGCTTGTGCAGATTTACGTGGATGACATCATCTTCGGCTCTACAAATCCAGAACTCTGTGTCGAATTCAGCACGTTGATGAAATCACAATTTGAGATGAGTATGATGGGTGAAATGACATTTTTCCTTGGACTGCAAATTAAGCAACTTCGGGATGGGATATTTATTAACCAGTCGAAGTACATTCACGACATCCTAAGAAAATATGGGATTGACAAGAGCAAATCTTCCAGCACTCCAATGTCAACCTCATGCACCCTCGATGCAGATCCCTTGGGCGAGCCTGTTGATCCAACGCATTATAGAGGCATTATTGGATCTCTGCTCTATCTCACTGCCAGCCGACCAGATATTCTCTTTTCCACATGTTTATGTGCTCGATTCCAAGCCAATCCAAAGGAGTCACATCTCCATGCTGTCAAGAGAATATTGAAGTATCTGAAAGGCACACCAGACCTTGGACTCTGGTATTCTAAAAACTCAGGTATGAAACTAATAGGATATTCTGATGCCGATTTCGTAGTATGCAGACTGGATAGGAAAAGCACATCAGGCAACATCCAATTTCTTGGAGATAAACTTGTCTGTTGGGCTTCCAAGAAACAAAATTGTGTGTCAACTTCCACAGCAGAAGCAGAATATGTGGCTGCTGCCAGTTGTTGCTCCCAAATTTTGTGGATTCGAACCCAACTACGAGACTACGGGTTTGATTCAATAAAATTCCTATTTATTGTGATTCTAAAAGTGCCATAGCGATTACTTGCAATCCTGTTCATCATTCACGCACTAAGCACATAGACCTACGTTATCATTTCATAAAAGACCAAGTAGAAAGAGGCATAATAGAAATGTATTTTGTCAATACAGAGATTCAACTAGCCGATTTGTTTACAAAAGCATTGGATGAGAAACGATTCCAATTCTTAGTGGCAAAACTGGGAATGCTGAATCTCAATCTCTAATTTTGATTATGCTTTCCTACGGTTCATCATGTGTCCATCTGCTCTGTTCTCCGTTTTACAAATATGTGCGTGTGTCTTTGTTAATTATCTTTTTTCTCTCTTTTTCTCTTTCTAGGTTTTAGTTTATTTTCACTAATTATTTTTGTTCCTTGCTTTCCAATAAGTCGATGTAAAGCCAATGCTGATAGCATTACATCGAGGGGGAGAAATGCGATATCCATGCATCGAGGGGGAGTAAGTTATCAACTAATTAAATGCTTTAAGATTCTCGATAGGCATATTATTTAGGGGGAGTTTGGGGTAACTATTCCAAAGTTCCAAAACATTGAGGGGGAGTAAATGCTTTAAGATTCTCGATAGGCATATTATTTAGGGGGAGTTTGGGGTAACTATTCCAAAGTTCCAAAACATTGAGGGGGAGTAA
This sequence comes from Craterostigma plantagineum, assembly GCA_027422505.1. Classification (NCBI taxonomy): domain Eukaryota; kingdom Viridiplantae; phylum Streptophyta; class Magnoliopsida; order Lamiales; family Linderniaceae; genus Craterostigma; species Craterostigma plantagineum. Next base: position 16,885,849 of record JAPQWV010000017.1, on the reverse strand, counting down.
TTATTTTCGCTTAAATTGATCTTTCAGAGTTACACAAGTCTCTCAGAAATGCGAAAACAATCTCCAAATACATAATACAAATAGGATAAGCTCTCAAAACATTCTCAACGAGCTTTCATGAACTCTCAAAATACTCAAAACAATCTCAAAAGCTAGCACGACCAACGAGTGCCCAAAACAGAACAGCTAGTAAGACGACGATTAAGCCCAACAGAAGAAAAATAAGAAACGCTAGTTTATCCATATTGCGCTCAAAGTTACGCCTTAACTCCACATGTTCCTCAGATTCATATACTTGCTGCTGCATCCCGTCCATTTTCCCTGCGAGAATTATGATAATGTGAGAGTTAGTTTGCGAAAAATTATGGAATTACGAAGTTGGTTCGAGTTCTGTCTATTTATAAGCATAAAATGAACGATAACATCATTAATGCTCCAATCAACATAATCAATAGGGAAGACGAATTTTTGACTTAAGGATTCATCGCCGCAAAAGAAAGCGATGCTTTTCTTTGTCGATTTTCGAAATTTGGCTCAGATAAATCATTTTTGAGAAACTCCTAGATTTGAAATTTTATGATTTTATAGTCAAATTAATGCCTTTAGGCTAAGTTGTTTTTATTTTAGATTAATTTTCGCATTCTCAGTTTTGGGAAATTTTTGAACGTTATTTCATTTTTTTCCGCGAAGTGCTAAATTCGCGAATCCTCTCAAACTTCGACTTGACAAAGATTTTTTTTTTGCGAACTTTGAACCTTCAATTCGCGAATTCTCTGATTCGCAGTACACTTTGCAAATCGGTTCAAATGCTGACAAGTCAAAATTGTCAACGCAAGTTCGCGAATCCAAGATTTCGCAATCTACAGTTCGCACGAATTCGAAATTCGCGAATCAAAAGTGGGCCTCCACCTAAAAATTTCGCGGCCCAAATCTTTTTCTCAGCCCGCAAATCTGGCTTAACCCTATTCGCGAAACCCTAAAATTTCCAAATCACAATTTCACGAACTCGAAATCTCTCTCTGTCGCAAAATCTCTCTATCGCAAACTCCCTCTGTGTCTTCTCGCTTCAATCTCACTCTCACACACTCACAGATCTCCTTGGGGTAAGGAAGAAACGGTATTTAACTTATTTGTTTATGGGTTTTCTTCGTTTTTGCAGGCGATCTCAGGAAGAACAGGGATTTCTTTTTGTGTTGACCTTTGGTTGATCTTTTTGGGTTTAATACTCATTTCGTTTCATAATATGTTTAACATTATCGTGAAAAATGAGTTACAATTGCGCAGACTGAAGTTTTAAATGTCGATTTTGAAGCTTTCGGCAAAGAGGGGTTTATATGTTTTTTCTTCGGAATTTCATTTTTGATCTTTCAGTTGTTTATTCGCGAATTGAAAATGTGTTTTGCGAATCAATCCATAAAATAAGTTGGATAAATGAATTCACTGTTTACAGTTAGACTATTTGACCAACTAAATTTTGCGAATTCGAATGTCGCGAACTGCCAATTTCTTAAGATACAATTCGCAAACCAGTGTTTTGTGTGTTGTGGTTGATCTGGTCAATTCGCGAACTTCGCGAACTATCGAGTTCGCGATCTGTATTTCGCAAATCTTTTCTAATCGCAATTCCCACTTCGCAAATTTACAACTCACGAATTGTCTTTTGCACTTCAATTCGAATTTCTTGAATTTCACGATTATAAATTGACTAAGTCAATTCGCAAACGGAACCCTCTCAGTATTTCAAACTAATTCGCGAAACTAACTTAGTGAAATTTTTGAAGAACTTCAGGCTTTTCAGACCCGCATATCTTTGTGTTCGCAAAACTGCATGTTCAAATTCGCGAACCCTTGTCAAAATCAATTTTGAAGTCTTTTGAACTAACTGTTTAAATTCGCGAACCCTTGTCAAAATTTCAAAACTTCAAATTCGTGAAATACACTTTGAAATTTTTTTTGGGGCCGAACAGTTCCTTATCATCTTTTTCTAAGAATTTCAAATATCTTCTCATAAGACGTTATTCACAACCTTGTTTTTCTCTTATAATGCAGTTTCGACAGAATGACTACACCAGCAGATCCTCGTCTACTCAACCACCAAATGGATTGTAATCAAAGACAACAACTTTCAACTCGACTTGAACATTTTCAAGTCTCAAGAAGAGATCATCCCATCCATCCTGAGAAACCACCATCTAGGATACGCATTCTCTGCATCAGTCCCAATTCCTACTGTGTATCTTCAACAGTTCTGGGGGACTATGACTACCAAAATCTCTCAGGACAACAACACTTACTATGAAGCCCAAATCGCAAAAACGAGACCGTCAGAATCACTAGGGACTTACTTCGACAAATTCTTCGGCTGCCGACTCAACCAGATTATGAACACGAGGCATCCGAGGACGAGCTCATCGCAGATATGTTGAAAATGGGTTACTATAGCTCACTCGAGTTTGTTTCCCGTTTTCAACAATCAATGATTCCACATCCGTGGCGAACTCTTTTCGCAATTGTCAACAAGTGCTTCTCACCAAAGCACCCAGGATGGGACAGATGCAACATTACGATCCTACGAATCTTTCACGGGATCGCCTTCAGGAAAGGATACGACTATGCCAAGCTAATCACAATGGACCTGGACGATCAGCTTCACCGGAGATCAAAGTCCAAATCGAAAAAGACACAGAATCTGCCCTATCCCCGGTGGTTCTCACTAATGATCCACCACTTTATGACTACAACACCGGGGATACCAACAAGGCCGCAAGAAGAAAACTACACCCCTCCCAAACTCAAATTTCTTCAAAAAGGAAAGACCGACGAGAAGTACTCGCGCACACCAATGCCAATTCCGCGCGCCATCTTACTACTTGCTAGCCCAGATGACATTGAAAAGTACTGCCAGAAGTACAACATTCCCCACCCCATGACTCAGGCCGACCCACCCGAGTCTAACCCAGGGGTTAGTAAGACAGAGAGAGCGAAAACAAGTGAGAGAGAGAGAGGGAACGAGTGAGGGCCTGAGAAAACCCATAGAACAACAGATAGTACCTCAACCATCCCAACCGACCCAACAACTACTCATTACTAATCAACCTCACGAGGAACGACCATCAAAAGAGCAACCAGAACCACCACAAATTGTCGTTCCCGTGTTAGAAACTATCCAAAGTACCCAGTCAGATATAGCCGGGTCAACCCCTAGGATAGGAGACGCCGCAGTCGACCCAACGGCGCAAATGCAACCTGCACCAGACCATTCACCTGCCTCCCAACAGGTACATGTCTCAAAATCCCCAAAACCTCCTCAAATATCTGTCACCTCGGCTCCTGTGTCCACTCCACAACAAATAATCACCATCCCTACGACACAGCCCGAGTCTCCGCCTGTCCTTCAGGCATCAACGCCCATAGAAGAGCCTCAAATTGAGGCCCTTCGAGGATTGGACGGAATGCCTCACGGATGATGATGATCTTAGCAGCACAGCATCCGAGAGCCACCGACCAGAACCTAGTTCTGGACAAGTGCTAACGGGAAGTGGCCCCAGTGAAAGCTCCACTCCAGCCCATCTTATCGATGTGCCCATAACGACCCGAGCACCATCTTCTAAAGATGTGTCGTAAGGAGAGGTCGGAAGACCCGTGGAAACTGAAGTCCACTGGACTTCGGTTGACGAGGGCCACCGTCCAGAACCTAGTTCTGAACGTGTGATAACGGCTAACCCAACAAGCGCTGGAGCACCATCCTCCACTCCTCAAGCTGTGACGATGCCTTACCTGGAGAATCGCCTTTTTGAGTTCCTTGAATCCGTGACCTTACCACGGGTTCGAGGACTCATTAAGGATGCCCTGCAATCAGCCTCCACAGGCAAAGGAAAGGCACCCGTAGGAGAACAGCCGTCACAGCCTCGTCTCATCTCACTACCACCACCACGAGTCACTCATGAACCCAGTCCATACAACATGCCTCTACTTGAGCTCTTCGACGTAGGTATCTCCCGAATTATCGAACTCTACAATCAGCGGACTCCGGACGAAGAAGATTTCTACAAAAAGCTGATTAAAGGCGGAATCATACCTGACCCATCCACATGTAGTCAGGAAGGCTCTACAGAAACGTCGTCATGACGATCCTGATGACCAAGATCGCCCTGAGGGGGAGAAGAGACCAAGAGTCATGTATCCGGTCACTCGCGGCGGACGAGGGCGCGGGGTCCTAACTCGTGGAGGCGGTTCTTCCCGACAATCCAACCACCACCAAGGTCCTCTAGGGGCAGACAAGCTACACCAGGGCCGAACCAGACAATTTCCCTTGACGAAGTCGAATCTGGATCCTTGAGGATTTCCACCCAATCAGTCCAAACAACCACAACCCCACATCTCACAAGCCAGATAAGTCCCCAAACTTCCATCCCATCCCTTCAGATCGACAATCCAGACACCTTAGTCGAAGAACTTTACAATCCACATGATGTTGTGGAGAGGTACATCTTTGGCGAGGAATGGAGAACTCATCCTGTTAATCCGACTATGGCCAGAAACCTTATGGACAATGCTAGATACTTTCTCTCGAAAGCTAACATTAGTCTAATTCGTCTTGAAGATGAGGAGCTCGAGGAAGGAGAAGACTACGAAGCAGAGATACGCGAACTTCCAGAACTTCTACAACACACGGTCATAGACAATGATTGCCCTCCAGATACACACAAAGGAATTGACGAGCTACAACTTCCATGGAAAAATGTGAAGGTTAATGCTCCTTACAAGAAGATACGAAGGAAAATCTGGAGGAGGGAAGATAGGATCTTGAAGGTGGATGAACTTGACCTCAGAGGTTTAACTCATTTCCCACGATCAAAAGCCGTTCAGTACCTGCTGTCTATCCGTCGAACACTGATGTTCAGAGGAAAAGGAACGAACGTCGATGATCTCCGAAGACTTGAGGCAAAACGACCCAGAATCAAACAAATTCTGACTGTTCGAAAGGAGCGATTTGGAGACATTGATTTCCCTATTTACATTGTACGACGTGAAGATAATTCAGCTGAAGAACTGAATGAAGGGGATATCTCCTATCTCAGAGGTGAAGACATTGATCAATTAGTAGGGGATTATAGGAGGCTTAGAGTACTCAGGACTCCAGAATTAAGGATGGGCTATGCTTCATTAAAAAGGTTCATGTTGCGTCAAGTCAAGTTCAACTCTACACATGACCTCCAAATGGCACTTGAAAGCAACATAAAAAGAGTGAATTTCACGAAGCCCTCCTTTGAAGCACCTGAGTCAGAGAGCTACGGAGAAGGCCATATCTTTGATGGAGAAGACCCTTCAGTAATCTACATCAATTACAAGGGAGAGAAGAGACTGATGAGAAGATCAGAAATCCACAAGTTCTGTGTTGGAACTCTCCGTATTATTCTTGCTAAGCTCAAGAGGATCGTAGAGGAAATGAGAGAAGTAGAATCTGAAGTACAAGAGAAGTATCATAAGATGATCGAAATCATCTCCGACAAAATCTCTTTTCGTAGAAGATTGAGATCATATGAATTAAGACTTGGACTCAGAAGATCAGCCTACGAACTTCTGGAACCTCGGCCTCCTCCCCGCTCGAAGAAAAAGAAGACTTGAAGACTTAGATAAGAAAAAGAAGACTTGAAGACTTAGATAGGTTTATTTGTAATTTGGACACTTAGGGGGGAGAATGTTAGGAATATTTTAGAAGTGTCCAAAATATTGTTCTAAGTCTTGTTAGTTCTTTACTATGTTTTTATACTTTACACTTCAGTTAGATAGGTTGTAGTTGTAATGGGTTTGTTAGGGGTCCAATGGGCTTAAATACTTTACAAGGTATTTAAGCTTAAACCCTAACCATAAAAAAAAGTTTCCATTTGCTAAAATCTCACGTATTCAACACTAAACCTCTAAAGCACACTATTCACATTCTACGAAGGTTTAATCTGTTGAAGTGTTCTTGGATAATCTGGAATTACAAACTCGTATATACTTTTCTGCTCACGTTTCACGTTAGCGTATTCTACTTGGTGATATTGATGTACAACAAGTTCGATCAAGTGAAAAACTTGCTGATACGATTCTAACATGGTCAAATGTGGAATTGAGGGATACTACCTCCTGAGACGAGGTGTATGCTTGGTCATTTTCCGCCCTGCTAGAGATTTCAGCGTCTGAGTCCTCGTCTTGGTGAGCCATTAGTGCGAGATTCTCCTCTTCTGAACTCGACGTATCCTTGAGCCAGTGGTCTTGTTCAGCCATGAGTGCTACTCCAGCTTCCTTCTGCTTGGTGAATTGAAGCTTCTTGGAGTAGTAGTTGGCATCTCTCTTCTTCGGGAGAGTGCATTCTCGGACACAGTGACTAGGTTTTCCGCAGTTAAAGCACTTTCTTTGCTCTTTGACGTTCTTGACTTCGGAGGTCTCTGGTGCGCGTTCCTTGTTCTTTGAGCTTGAGGTCCGAAGTCGGTTGGCTGATGACGAGGACTTCTTTTTGAAGTACTGCTTTGTTATCATCTTTCCAATGAGCTGCTTTCCCAGCGCTTTGATATGTGGCTCGACGTCGTAGTCTGATTCGTTGTCCGACTCTGAAAGTGTGGGAGGCCTAATGATCTTTTCCTTGCGGGATCTTGACCTCCGCTTCTCTGAGACTAGGGCAACTGAGTCTTCAGTCTGTTTGCCCTTCTGCTCCTTCTGAATCTCTCTTATATCTTCCCCGTGTTGGGCGAGATTGTCTAAATGGCATGGATATCCAACTCCTCGAGGTCTTTGTTCTGTCAGACTGAGTGGATATCTTCTTCCATTCGGAGGGCAGAGAGGATAGAAATCGAATGTTGGTCTCCTTGTTAGTCTTGGTGATTTCTATTTTCTTCATTTCGTTGAGAAGTGTGAGGTATCTTTGATAGATATCATGTAGGCGCTCCTCTGGTTTGGCCTGCAAAGAGTCATAGGTCGTAAGTTTGTTGGCCTTCTTGGCTTTTACTCCAACTTCTATACGTTGCATCATGCGGTAGAGTTCATCGACATTCCTTTTGCCGTAGGAATGCTGTCGATCTGCATGCATATATCGTTCGAGATGCCTTGCATGAGCCATGACTTGCAGCGGAGATCAGCCTTTGCTCTCAACCTCTCTGCTTCATTGTATTCACTAGGAGTTTTCAGTCCTGCAGGTAGAGGTGGATTATTCGTTGTATTGGCTACTTGTTCAACCCAAAATTGAGTTGGTCCTTCTTGTAGGGAAGCTAGAAGGTTCTCGGCCTTGTCTTTGAGTTCCAGGAAGTTGAGGAATCGACTGCGCCAGACTGTGTACTCTCCGTTTTCAAAATGGGTGGACGGTTGTCGTTGCCAAGAGTGTAAGCATCCATTATATTTTTTATGAGTTGATTTTTCTTGGAACTTTGTTAGTTGTTTTGATTATGATGTAATTGTACTTCACAAGTGACAAATTCGTTAGTAATTTTTCTTGGAACTGTTAGCGAAAAATTTTTCGAGCGAAAATAATTTGCTCAAAATCTCTTGGTGGAGAAACTTTTCAGTGCGTGAATTTATCTAGATCGTTAAGAAACAGTAAGTTATCACTGAGTCAAAATAAATTGGTTCACCGAAAAAGTTTTCCGAGTTCAATGATTTTTCGCTAAGTCAAACTTAAAAGTCTGACCAAAAAAATGTTTTTCGAGAGGAAAAATTACGCGCGCAAAGTCAAAATGATTCTCGTCGAAAAGGATTTTCGCTGGAATAATGCTCGAGAAATATTTCGGCTCAAATCGCTCTTAACAGCAGCGACTTCAGTAATAATTCCGTATTCTAATTGCAAAAATTCCTCGGACAGCGTTTTCGATTGAGAAATTAAATCCGATCGAAAACCTAGCGAGAGATTGAAATAACGCAATTAATAACAGAATACGAATTTAACACTAATTTCAAGCAAAAACAGTAAATCGATCAAAGAGATTGCAAGTAATTGCTCGGAATTATCTAACGATAACATGCGAACATACAATTAAACACATTGTTAAACAAGATATGTCGAATTGGATCAAAATCAGAACGTGTTTGAGTTCATCGCAAAAAGTAACAAATTCAGATTCTCTAATTCTTCAAATTCGACGTTCTGATTGCTATCGATCGGATCCTAATCGATTTCTAGCACGTAAGCGAGCACAGAAACATAAGATTCAGTTCAATCAATCACAGAATTTGAGCTACCAGATTGAAATCAATTTTCGCGCCAAAATTGCTATTCGCACGGAACAGTTTTAGAAATAAATTTCAATCCGATTTCTAACAATTTCGATTCGAATCTGCTCTAATACAATTGTTAGGTCCTCGATAATCAACTCCTACGATCCTAGGCTTCAATTCTATGTAATTCGACTAGAATGATTGATATTTAGATTCGATCGAAAAACTCTTGTGAAGAACGCTAGAGAGAATTTGAGTAGAGTGAGAAAGTACTTGCTGTTTCTCTCTCTAAAAATTTGTAATACCCGAGTTCCGTAAGTAAGCCGGCCGATAAATTTGCATATATATTTGTGTTTATGTGACTGCATAATATGTGCTTTACAATTTTATATATGTGCTACGTGACTAACTGACTTAAGTGATGATATCAGGACTTAGGAAAAAATTCGGATAATAGTTGGGACTATAAGAAATATCGGTAAAAATAAATTTATAGTAGGAAGTGAAATTTGGCCGATTGTAGTAGAGATAGAACTCGGTCGAAATTATGTGAGGATTTAATTTTGAGGAAAAACTAGTTTCGGTCGATTTTATACCTATTAAGTTAAACCTATAGGTAAAGACCGATTTGGCCGATCAAGTGAAGTTGGGTGAGTAGAATCGGGCGATGTTAGCCTAATTGTTGGATAACCCATTTGCTACTAAAGTCGGCCGATTGCAATAATTCCAACGTAGAAATCGGATAGTTATATGAGAGTCTTGTTCAAATAGGGGTGGCAAAATTCCCACGGTGAACCATCCCCGTCGGGACCCGAGGCTATTGGGACGGGGAATCCCCGGTCAAAATGGGGATGGAGAGTTGACGGTGATTCCCCTTCGGTGGAAGAGCGGGGACGGGATGGGGATGGTAATCATGTTTTTAACCCATCTCCGGCCCCGAACCCGGCCCCGTTTGAGTCAAGCGGTGATTCACCGTTCCCCGATTAGATTTATTAATAAATAATATAAAAAATATTTGAATCAGAGATTTTTAAAAGATCATCCTTTTAGATTCAAGATTATTTAAAAAAATAATTTTCTCTCAATATATATCTTCACAATACACCCATATTTCAATCACATATTATATTAATTTTTGTATACTTCAATATCATATTTTAAATATTTATTTGTCTATATTACTTAGTTTATTTTTGTGTTGCAAAATTTTTAATTTGTTGGATATACATGAATATGGGGAACCCGAATTCCCCACGGGGAACCCGAACCCCGAATGGTGATTACCCATCCCCGAACCAATTCATCATAAGTGGTGAATTAGTGGGGATGGTATTAAGAACAAGAATTTGGTATGGGGATGGTATGTCCAATACCAGCCCCGAACCCGCCCATTGCCATCCCTATGTTCAAATGATACAAGTAACCTTTGACCAATGAGAGAAAAGCCAAACTCGGATGGCATCATTGAATTTTGAGTCAATAAGACAAAACTGTATAATTAGCATAAAACTTTGCTTAATCTAGGAGGAAATAATGTCACCTCCTTGTCCTTTCACTCACACGTTCTTAAGCACTTTACCATAATGTTTATCTTTTAACCCGTGAAAGGAAAACCCCCACAATAACGAAAACCTTCAGAAGTGAAAGAAAGAACAAAAAATAGCAGAACTTCCTTAAGCTTTATGAAGAAACAATTTCGGCCGGTGAAACAGTTCTAGCAAATTAAAATCTCGGACATAAAGAAGGTAGAAAAACCTTACTAATATCATGTGAATTATTTATAACCTATGTGTTATTATGGTTCTGTGAACTGATATCAACTATACGAAAATTTCAGGTATAATATATATTCAAAAGCCCTAAATTCTGGAATTTAATTAATACTAACATCCGTTGCTTAAGCTTGGTACAGGCATGTACAATAATTTAGAAAAAGGAATTAACTTTAGCTTGAAGAATTTATCTGAGGTAGTATAGTATATTTCTGGGTTCATGACTAGAGTTACGAGTTCTTGAATAAAATAGCCTCAGGTAGTAAATATTGAGCAAGTTGAAGTAGACTAAACGTCGATCGAATCTTACAACCTTAGTGCAATGTTGGGCAATCATAGAATAAAGTTAAAAAACTAATAGGAAACCAAACTCGGGCGATGACCTTCGTGTAAGCTTAGACAATTTTCAATCATAGCTATGGGACATATCACCTAATCAGAATAGGACAGAATTGTTTTTAATATTTATCATAATTAACCAAAGTAGCTTTCGAGTGTAACAAGTTTCGGACGAATGAATTTAAGGTAAAGAACTTTCGCCGTGTGAGAGAGGAATTGACTTCCAAGAATCGGTCGAAACTAGAGAATTAGGTGAACATTCGCCCATACGTACACATGGCCTGATTTGTATAGGATCGGGCAATTTGAAGGAATTATGATCAGGCGACTCAATGTAAACATGGGACTTTCGCCGTGTTGTATAAAATATTAATTTATTAGATGGTCGGGCGATTCAAAGTTCAGGTGACACTCGGCGAATTCAAAGTCGGGCGATACTACTTTTAATCGAAACTCATATTGCCCTAATCTTGACCAATCGGGTGTTGACCTGATTTAGACTATTAATCAGACGATTTAAGGTTTTAAAATATGTTACACCGAGAGTATTTTTGAGCAAATTAGTGTAGTCAAACCAATTTATTTGGACATAGTCATCTATTTAGATATTATACTGATACTTTAATATTTTGATTTAAGGGTCGAAGAATAGAAATTTCCCGGAGCAGTAAATTTTGGACGACAGGTAAGTGGGAATTTCAACTACAACACATAATTTATTTGTATATGCTTGAACTACGTGACTATATGCTTGAGTGTTTATATTATTACGTGAATTATTTAACATGCTTCAGCATGGTAAGTGTTTACGATATTAATTCACATTGCATATTCATGTGCATGCACAAGATATTTGGGGTTTATGTGAGATGAGCACGCACAGTATTTATCGCCTGAGGGCGAATGATATTTGCCGATATAGGCATTTGATGTCGACTCGCAGTTGAGTCAGGGCTACTTCTATGGCACCATGAAGGCGTGACGCTTCGTCGATTATATTATATATTTATTTGGGCTTCTGCCCTGTTTGTTTTATTTGGACTGATGCCCTGATAGCGGAGGGATACGACCAGGAGGGTGCGACCTGGGAAGGAGCAACGTAGGGGGAAACCCTACCGTAGGCTAACCGGCATAGGCTACCAGCGTGGGCTACCATATGGCAGAGGGGACGACCTGGGAGGGTGCGACCTAGGGAAACCTAGCGTAGGCTACCCAGCGTAGGTCGCTTCCACGTTTATCCGTGTTGGATTAGAGCTCTTTATGGTGCATAGCAAGTTAGCCGAGGGTTGTGAGAGACATGAGATTGAGTTTGATTTACGAGGTGTGACATGCATTGGCGCGGATGCCTTTGCGGGGTTTTCACGTTCACGACATTGCATATTCCTACTTACTGAGCTTTATAGCTCACCCCTTACTTTATGTGTTGTAAGTGCACGCGACCACGGTACGTGATCGCTTTTGATGGCAAGACTTGCCTTTTGAAGCTTCCAGTGACTTTTTGGGGGTGGTGTGTACATGGATGCGATCTGTGTGGCCGGGCATTCGAGTTTTCTTTTGCTGCGCACTTATACACTTCCCATGTATATGGGGTTGGAGCGACATTTTGAGCATGTACAGGAGGAATTCCTTTATATAAAATGAAAAATTTAATACGCGTTTTCGCGTATTCTTTATATTATATTATATGTAGTCACGCAAGGTAACGTTAGAAAGGTTAGTAGATGGCGGGGCGCCACAAGATTGAATTGGCAGCCTTCGGTATCAAACTTCTTACTTTCTCTCTTGAATTCGATAGTTTACATTATCTATTTATACCAAACGATTCGGTATAAATATCTAATCTACTCCTAACTATCAATAACGCAATTACATGCCCCATTACGAAGCCAACTAATAAATCAACGCACAATTACATCATGTATTCTATAGTTAAGTACGTTATTTGAGATTGGGTCTCCCAAGTTTGCACAAGCTTTCCAAAGTAAGTGGTGATGTCCTCGTCTTCTTTCATCCTGATATTCTTGAATTAATTGTGGAGAAGACGAAGTTTGGTCTCTTTAACACTTGCATCTCCCACACATTTTGAGCCGTTGTGCAGTTTTGAATAATTCTGAACATAAAGATGTCGACCGAAGAGAAAATGGCATGAAGGGCACTTGTCATTGAACTCAGCTGCCGTTCTTTCGAAAGGAGTCCAATCGCTATGTGGCTTGTCGACGACTTCCCCATCAGCGTCTGGAGCAGATCTAGATGGAGTATACCCATTGACCACAGCGTCCCAAGCACGAATATCTATACACTTGATGCATTGGCGCACGCACACTTCCAATAGGCGTAGTTGGATTCCTCTAACACGGGAACCTTGCCAAAATAATTTGAGCTTGAAACATCAATTGTAAAGGATAAGAACGCTTAGTAACATCAAGCGAAGGCTCTGATACCACTGTGAGTGGTCCCGATATGGATGTGTACTAAGTTGTAAAACTGGTCACCTAAATGTTGGAACTAATGTTGAGGTACACTGAACCTAACACTGAATACACGGCGGCTAATAATTTAGTAACGAAACAAGATTGTCACGAGCTTTAACATTGTGTTGCAAGTTGTAAAGCTTGATGCATGCCACATGGCAAAATTCCACTAGTACTAATGGATTACAAAAAGATCAAGCCTAGAAAACGAATCTAACGATCCTACCAAACTACAAAGTCCTGGACTTTTGCAGAGAGAAAATACTATTCTAAATTATCAAAAGCAACGCTCGTGTTCGCTCAAGCTTGATATGTGCTTCGCTCACTACAACTCGCGATCTTCTTGATGGGAAAGTCTTGAATATATACTTTGACTTCTCACTGACTTTGTAACGTCCACTCAGCCAACAACGTCCACTAACTAGAATATGGCTGTTGGTAGGTAGTTTGGATCACTCCAAATGACTTAGTCTTGACTTGAGTTCCAATCTTCCTATTTTAGTATGCTCCACTCCTAAGGTTGCTCCTGTTTATCCACATGCATTCCCCACGGTTTTGAACCATTTCAGCCCTTATCCAAGTCCTGCACATCAGTAGGAAAAGCCACAAAAATATAACGAGTTTTGGGTATGAAAAGTAAAATCGAAGGTTTGACACAATCACAGACAACAATGTTGACTGAAAATGTTGTCCCAACATTGTCAACGTTGATGTCTCAACATTAACACTTTTCATTTCTTTTCAAGTTTCACATTCTAACTGGTCGAAATGCTCTTTTCAGCCTAATAACTTTTATGACAACGACTTGGATTTCAATTGGTCCAATCGATCTGTATATTCGAAACTCGTGAATTGGGCCTTTTGCCTTAGCCCATGTTTCACCGGTTCATTTAGAATGCATTACTCATATAGTATGTATATTATTTTTTATCGGCCGATCTTGTTTATTTATGCTTAATTGAATTAAAAAATGATTCGTAATTTAAATACATCATCACTTTCTATTAGATTTACAACTCGGCCGCGACATGGAAACTCGAGTTTTATGTGTATGAAAGAAAGAGATGTTGCTGATGAGATAATAATAAGACGAAATAATTTGAACGTGGCAGATAATTTAGAAGACCACAATGCGATCGACCTCCACGTCTAGCCATTAAAGCCAATGAATTCGGAACGTGGTAGTATACTTCAATCTTATTTATGATAATTAATCATAATTAAATATGTGATAGAATACCAACTAGGTGTAGATATCAAAGCAATATTCAGACAAAACGCTCAACGTCTCAAAATTCTATGAATGGATTCCGACAAAAGTGTTTTGCTTTTTATATTTAGAGCTGTGAAACGTAGCCATCATGCAGACGTAAGGGATGCGGTTTTAGAAGATGAATTACGGTTTTGTCCTCTCATTAATTTGAGGGTCAACGGTTTGTGATAATTGCAAATGTGCCCAATCTTAAATTCATATGTTCGCATGTATACCCTGCCTTTTATTTTTGTCGTATGAATGACCCATAATATACAAGAGACTACAATTATATTAGTCTAAGAATATTAATTGTTTTTGGAAAGTTTGTAGATGGTAAACGACCAAAAATGTCATTCAACGCATTCAATCAACACAAACTTATGGTATGGTTATGCTTCTAAATGATTAGGGAACGACCAACACATTGCATAACCATTCAATGCATCTATACAAATAATCTGGAAAAGCACATCTTAGGTCATGAATTAAAAAAGGAGTAACGGATGAGGTGATGTTTCCCCTGCAATTACCACGCAATAAAGAAGCTCTCATCAACTTCAACAATGCCTAGTTCTTCTGACCTGTTAATTCAAGAAATTCTCGTTGATACAAATCTATACTCTTATATAAAGAAAGAGCATACTTTTATATAAAGAGCGTATTGTGGATAAAAAATGTCAAATTTATCTGTCAATTTGATAAATAATTACTTACAATTTTATCATCAATTTGCTTAATTACAATTGTATCCTTAATATTTTAATTTATTACATGTTTATTTTAAATCAAAATTTTAAGATGTTAAAATATAAAATAATTTAAATATATTTGCACACACATTGGTGTGCTAAACATACTTATAATCTATAAATACAACACTTTGTAGTTTTAAATTCGTCAACCATCCGCAAGGGCTCAAATCTCCATTGGGAGACAAATCGATAATCAACAAACTAAAGAAAAACAAAGACATACCGGTCTAGTTAAACTTACCGCAAACAGAGTATAGTATTCCATGGCTATTAAACATAGATTCATAATACTCTTCAGCGTTATTCATCTTAACTTATTACGCAAGAGAAGGAATAATGGTCTATAATCATAAGAAAAATGTTGGATGGAGTAGAAGGTGAATATTTGCTTTTAGGGAGGACCAAGATTATTTTATTTTAGAGAGAGAGAAATGATTATGTTTTTAGTTCATTATATAACCTTCTCAAAATAAAGCTTAGGAATAGACAATTATATTCATCTAGTTGTTTGAATAAAGTCATTTGTTCTAATGCAACGCGTACCAAAGATACCGACACAAATACGTTAATAACATAAAGGCCCGCATTTTATGCAAGTACATACATACGTATATATACCCCAGAGTCGGTCCAATTCTCCTGGTAGTGCCAATGTCGTCAATTAGGTCCAATCTTGTTCAGCGTTTGTCTACCAATCGCAAAACATCTGAGAGTGGCCCCGCTAATCCCGTGAGTGATATGATGGCGGAACTTCCCAAGCAAATTGATGCGGGTATGACCCCGATCAACGATATTTGGTTCGGAAAGACGGTGATGGGTGAAACGGACCGCGCCTTGATTTCTTGACGTGTTTTAGGGTTTGATTTTAGTACTAAGGAAGAAGGAAAACGCAAGAGACAGAGATTTTACGTGGTTCGGACAGATGTCCTACGCCCACGGGCCGCCGGAAATAGTGTTTACTATTGACAGTCGGGATTTACACACTCGACCTTACTTCGCTCATTACAGTGCTTTTTTCATGATGAAGACGAAGAAGGTGAACACCGTGAAAATATCTAAGTGTCTTGTGTGTTGTATTGAATCCTTTTTTGATCTCGTTTGTTTCTGTTCCCATATACCCAAATTCCCTTTATTTTCCTAGCTGGCACACTTCCGGGACCACTTGATAGCGACATCTGGTACAACCTATGAGAGACAGCACCTGCGGTCGTACTATTGTCAGACTGGCGCGCCTCCTCTCTGTTCACAATGTCGACCACTCCTAGAATGCCACGTGTCCCCTGGTCGACCTTACCCAACGTTTCCCGCTCAAGTTGCTTTGCTGTCAGGACCCACCTTACTTTTTCGGTACAGGGTGGCAGGTCCCCAAGTGTACTACCCATTTGGCCATGTGTCCTAAAAGTCGCTGTCTTCAAGTGTCCGAGTAAAGAGGAATGCTGGGCTGAAGGTCACCCCTATCCACCAGTCCCGCTACTCTGAATTGTGATACGTCAGGTATTACGGTTCGGAGTACACTTGAAAGAGCATTCCTCGTCTGCGGTGCTCCTGGATTCTTTAGTCAGTCTGTGTCGCATTTACGCCGATTGGACAGGTTCTGTGCACTTAACAGGGGGCGGCACCATTCGTCTGGCGACACGTGTCCAGACCCATCATTTCTGCTTTTTGAATCCCTCGAGGCGGTCTCTCTTCGTTTTTCCCCCCTTTTCAAAATCGTCTTCAATACTTAACAAAAAACGGAATCCCAATCGACACATTAGGGTTTTCGTCATCGCCTCCTTTCGAATTGCACAGTGCTCAGAATCGCCGACGTTCCGATTTTTTCTCTATCCACGACTTTCCCAGGTATTATTTCGCTTTACTCTGCCCTTATTTACCGTTTCTAAGTCGATTCGGCCTCAGTCTCCACCATTTCCTCCTTTGCGCGTCAAAGATATGTCCGATACTTCCGCCACAGAAAGTGCTCGCTCGGCATCGCCGGGCGTCTCTGCATCCTCCGCCGCGCTGGGCGGTGCTGCAAAAAGGGGGTCGAAGCGGAATGCCCCATCATCAGATGCGGCGACGCCTGATTCGTCTACGTCTCGTCAAACCCGTTCGCGAAGTACTGTTGGAGACAGCGCGAGGGCGGATGATTGGAAGATGTTCGGCGCGTCTAAGTCGACCTATCGGCGCCTAGAGAAGCTCGTTCCAGAAGGTTTTCACAGCCCTGGCTTCCATATGTCCGTCCCGAATCCTAACCAGTGTGCCAACTTTCCGCCTTCCCCGGCCCTTGCTTTCTGGGAGAGCCAGATAAGGGCCGGCCTACGCTTTCTAGTCCACCCCTTCTTTGCTGCCGTATCGCAGGCTTTTCGTATCCCTTTGAATCAGTTCAGTCCTTCTTCTATACGTCAGTTGGCCGCTTTTTATGTCTTGGTCACCGCTGCAGGTGGGAGACCTTCTATAGAACTTGTTCTCTCCCAGTTTCAGCTTAAGTCTGCCCCCCCTTTTTCTATCTGTGCGCGAATCCGCGCGGTCTCGTTCATTTCCTCAGCAGGGGTACCCACAAAGATAAGGAGTGGCACCCCTTTTACTTCTTCATAGCCCCCACAGAGAGTAACTGGGACTTTCCCCATCGCCATTGGGTTCATCAGATACCTCAAAGGCTGCCAGGGGTCCGGCCTGAATGTTCCGAGGAGAATGAGGCGGCTCTTAACCTTTTGAACTTTAGGGCCCCTGCAAGGAAATTTAACATGGTTGAGTTGGTAACCTATCCCGGCCTTCTTCATCACTTCAACCTCTCCTCAAAGTCTCTACCCTTCGATCCTAAGGGTAAGCAGGTTTCCCTCCTGCTTCCTGACCTCCTTTTTAGATTTTCCTTTCTGACTTAGTATGTTTTTTGCAGATATGTCGTTCTCTTGGAGAGATGCGTTCCGTGCCCTTCCTGTGAAGCAAGAAGAATCCGAAGTTCCTGCTGCGCCTCTCCCCTCAGCAGGTCTTGATGGGACTGACCTGCCAGCTTCGGAAGTGAAAGGGAAACCTCCTGTTGGATCCTCATCTCTTCATGTGGTGCTATCTGACTCAGAAGGTGATGCGAGCAAGAAAGATGCCTCGCCGGTGCCTCCCAAGAAGAAAAAGAAGAAGACTGTCGTGGAGAAGGGAAAGAGGCCACGTGTGGAGGCAACCTCCCCCTCTCCTGGCACTTCTGAATTCGCTCCTTTTGTCCACCACGGTTCTGAGTGGGGTATCGATCAGCGGGCCGACGGGAAGATGGTGCTGGACCTGCCCGACAGTTACGAATCATTGAGTCCTGAGGAGAAGATGAAGTTCATCCAAGCCATCGTGCCTCCTGAACAACAAAAAGTGCTCCATCGCCGATCTGACGCTTCTGTCCCTGAGCTTGCTGTCCATCATTGGGCCGAGGTAATTCTCCCCCTTGGCCTCCTTTCGTTGCTTTATTTTTTGGTTGTCTCAGCTGTCCTTTCTGCTGCCTGCTCTCTTGTCTGCGATCTCCCATCGGGGTTTGGCACCCGGTGGTCCTGCCCCTTCTGAGAGCCGCATGCTCGAAACGATTGAGGAGCGGGACTTAAAGATCGCCCAGTTGGAAGAAGAACTTGAGAAAGAGAAGAATGAGTGCGAGGCTCGTGTAAAAGACTTAGCTTTGGAGAAGTCACGTCAGTTGGAGGTGGAAAGTGCAGCTGCTCTTGCTGCTAAGGAGACTGAGCTCACGACCCGTCTGCATCAGCTCATAGATGCGCAGCAGGTCCAAATCGAGCTGAGGCCAAGGAACTATTGGCTGAGAGAGAGGAAACCCTGAAGGTTGAGTTGGAGCAGGCTTTCACTGCTAAGGTTGAGAGTAGTCACTTCTCGGGGAAGCTGGAAGGTATCCAGCTCTGTCAGAAGCATCTCATGGGCTCTCCTCTCGGTATGAAGTTCCTGACCCAGCTGAGCCAAAGTTGGCATGAGGGTTATCTGCGTGACACCCTTTCCCTGATGGACTTCGCGCCCTTCATGCAAAATTACTTCTTGGGAGGTTTCGCTGCTGGACGCGAGCCCACCTCTACGCTGGATGCAGCGATGGACGCTATGAGTGCCCCTCCGACATTTAAGGGAGATCCAGAGGCGGCCCCAAATCCGGACTTCTGGTCTGTTGGGGTCCCCCATTGCTCTCCTACTTTGCTGGAGGTCTCGCCTGAGGTCCTTCTAGGCCAACTCTCCAAGTTGGAGGAGCTGTCTACTGCTTCGGAGGTCCTCGACACCGCGACCGGTTCCAGCGCTCCACCTCCGTAGCTCATTAATCTATTTCCTGCTTCTGAACAATTAATGTCGTCTTCCTTTTTCGGACTCCTTTTGTTATTTTCCTATTTTGAACACTTCATTGCTTTTTTCTCCGTTGTTCCGTATGCGTAATGTTGTGGCGTGTTTTCCTTGCTTTCTTGTCTGCCTCCCAACTTAATCGCACACAAACTTAAATATTTTGGGCCTTTTTCGCTGAGGTCCTGCGTTATTACCACTCTCTACTCCCCCTACTTCGAATGGTGCTGAGGTCTGTCAGCGTATTCGAAGTACACCAAGGGCATTCCTTTCGACTCACCAACCTCACTTTCCCCGACTATTATTCCGTCGGGCTGTGCTCGTCTCGAAATTCCTCTTTAAGGAGATATTAACAAGCAGAAACGCGTACCTGGGGGATTCGATGGTACCTCAAGCGTTGGTCTCGTCCAACTTTTTCACCAGGTTCGTTGGGTATCGGCGGGCCTGTCCCCTTTACGAGGTCGACTTTGGCTAATCCTGGGAACCAACAAGGCTCTTCACTAGTAGCCTCGCCCAAGTTCGCCGAGCGCGGACCTGTGGCGACCTGGGAGTAGGACGCTCCTGCATGGGAGTCATCTACATAGCTGCATCTAGTGCTCATTAGTATGCATCTACGCGGCCGCGTCTGGACCAGCCACATCTGGGCTATAGGTGCGCAAGCCGCGCGGCCGCGTCTGGGCCAGCCACGTCTGGGCTATGGGTGCGCAACCTGCGCGGCCACGTCTGGGCCAGCCGCGTCTGGGCTATAGGTGCGCGATCTGCGCGGCCACGTCTGGGCCAGCCTCATCTGGGCTATGGGTGCGCAATCTGCGTGGCCACGTCTGGGCTATGGGTGCGCGATCTGCGCGGCCACGTCTGGGCCAGCCGCATCTGGGCTATAGGTGCGCGATCTGCGCGGCCACGTCTGGGGCAGCCGCGTCTATGCTATGGGTGCGCGATCTGCGCGGCCACGTCTGGGCCAGCCACATCTGGGCTATGGGTGCACGATCTGCGCGGCCACATCTGGGCCAGCCACATCTGGGCTATAGGTGCGCGATCTGCGCGGCCACGTCTGGGCCAGCCACATCTGGGCTATAGGTGCGCGATCTGCGCGGCCACGTCTGGGCCATTAGGGAATCCAGGGTAGTCTATAGACAGGATTCGTGATTCTCAATTTTGGGGAGAGGAGCCATCAAGACACGAGTTTCCGAAGAAAAAAACAATTTCATTCAACGGATGGTGCCTCGTTAAAACCTTGCCAAGTAAAACCCCCTTGGGATAAAACCTTAGCGAAGAGAAAAGAGTACACCTTCCTGTTTGATTTATATACAACCCTCCAATCCCTCGCTAAGCATAATACTTCTTGAGCTTTGAGATGTTCCAGGGGCGGGGTATTCTGCGCCCGTCTTCATCCTCCAACTCGTATGCGCCGCCACCCAAAATGCGGGCCACCTTGTAAGGACCCTCCCATGTCGAGTCTATCTTCCTCAACGGCTTAAGTACATCGGCCCTTCTCAAGATTAGGTCCCCCACCTGGAATTGTCGAGGCCTTACTCTCCGGTCGTAGGCCGCTTTTACTCGACTCTTGTATTTTTCCATCCTGATCAAGGCCAACTCCCTGATTTCCCCTATCAAGTCCAGATCCTCTCTCCTGAGTCGTGCGTTCTGCTCCTCTTCATAATGGATAACCCTATGCGTCTCCATCCCTATCTCAACAGGTATCAGGGCGGCAGATCCATAGACTAACTGGAAAGGCGTTTCGTCCGTAGCTTCTCGCGGCGTAACGCGATATGCCCATAGCACGGGGTCAAAGGACTCCAACCATTTACCACCCTCCTGCTCCAATCTGGCCTTGATCCCGTGGAGGATGGTGCGATTGGTGACCTCCACTTGTCCATTAGCTTGAGGGTGTCCCACTGAGACGAACCTCTGCTGTATCTTCATCCCCGCACAAAACTCACGGACTCGGGCTCCACAGAACTGCATGCCATTATCGGAGATTAGGATCCGAGGGGCTCCGAACCTGCAAGAAATGTTATGCCGCAAGAAATCTATCACGTTAGTTTCATCGATTTTGGCCACTGCCTTAGCTTCCACCCATTTACTGAAATAATCGACAGCCACTATGATGAACTTCTTCTGAGCCTTGGCGACTGGCATAGGCCCGACTATGTCTATCCCCCATTTGTCAAATGGGCAAGGGGAATGCATCAACCCCAGTTCTTCCGCGGGTACATGGATCTTCGGGCCGTGCTTCTTGCAGCTTTCGCATCGTCTGACCAGCTCCTTAGCATCCCTCAATAGGGTCGGCCAGAAGTACCCGGCCCTGACCACTCTCCGAGCTACCGCCTTGTACCCGGCATGGTCGCCGGCACACCCTTCATGCACCTCTTCCAACACTAACATCCCTTCCTTTCTGGACAAGCATCGAGCATAGGGATGTACAAAAGTCCTTTTGTATAACTCTCCTCCAATGAGGCAGAACTTCTGCCGAAAGTTTCCTGCGTCCTTGTGTGCAGGATCACACAAGGCTTCCAGGATAGGAGCCCTCCAGTCTTCTTCCTCTCCTATACATCCCACCTGCTCCGTCCGGTCCTCTCGGCTAGCTGTCAGCATCGTCACCTTTCGGGTCCCCTCCGGGATTGCGGCACTAGCCAACTTTGCCAGGGAATCGGCTCGACCGTTCTCCTCCCGGGGAATCTGCCGTATCTCGAAGCTGTCGAAAGAGGCTTTCAGCTTCCCCACTCGCTCAGCATACCTCACCATCTTCTCGTTCTTAGCCTCGTAGTTTCCTTGGACTTGCTGAGCTACCAACTGGGAATCCGAGTATATAATTACTGCTGCAGCTCCCAGGTTGTTAAGGATCTCCATTCTTTTCACCAGGGCCTCATACTCGGCCTCATTATTAGACGCTGGGAAGTCGAAGGTCACAGCGAACTGTAGTTCGTCCCCCTCTGGCGTAATGATGAGGACTCCTGCCCCGGCCCCAGTCGCTGTGGATGAGCCATCCACATAAGCTTTCCAAGTTGGTGACACCTCTCCTCGGGTAGACTCTAGCAGGAAGTCCGACAAGGCCTGCCCCTTAATGGCGGGTCGCCTTTCGAACTCAACGTCGTATTCGCCCAACTCCACTGCCCACTTGACCATCCTTCCAGAAAGGTCTGGCCTACTCAGAGTCTGTTTCAATAGTAAATTGGTACGTACCCGTACTTTGTGAGATAGGAAATAGGGGCGTAGCCTCCGAACCGACACCATCACCGCCAAGGCTGCCTTCTCAATTTCGGAGTACCTGCTTTCGGCCCCCTGCATTGTTTTACTCACGAAGTATACCGGCTTCTGGGTGTCACCCTCCTCTTTCAGGAGAACCGAACTCACGGCCTGCTCCCCTGTAGAAAAATACAAGATTAATTCGTCCCCGGGTAAGGGCTTGGTCAATAACGGCATATTGTGCAAGTAATTTCTTAGCCCTTCAAATGCCGATTGGCATTCTTCTGTCCATTCGAATCGGCATCCTTTCCGGAGTATTCTGAAGAAGGGTAGGCTTTTATCTGCGGACTTGGCGATGAATCTGCTAAGTGCCGTCAACCTTCCCGTTAAGCGTTGAACCTCCTTGATGTTCCGCGGCGGCTGTATTTCCAGTATAGCCTTCACCTTATTGGGGTTCACCTCGATCCCCCTCTTGGGCACCATATACCCCAGGAACTTCCCCGACTGCACCCCAAAGGTACACTTCGCAGGGTTCAGTTTCATCCCACAGGTCCGGATGGTCTGGAAGTCTTCTGCTAGGTTCGCAACATGATCCTTGGCCCAAGTCGACTTAACCAACATATCATCCACATACACCTCCATGTTACGCCCCAACTGGCTCTTAAACATTGTATCAACCATTCGTTGATAGGTAGCTCCTGCGTTCTTAAGTCCAAAGGGCATCCGGACATAACCATATGTGCCACCCGCTGTGACAAAGCAAACTTTATCCACATCCTCCGGATTCAGCCTAATCTGGTGATACCCCTGATAAGCGTCCATCATGCTTAACATCTCACACCCAGAGGTGGAGTCTACCAGCTGATTTATCCTCGGTAAAGGATAGTGATCCTTAGGACAGGCTTTGTTGAGGTCTCGGAAGTCTACACACATCCTCCAGGACCCATTTCTTTTTTTGACCATAACAACATTGGCCAACCAGGTGGGAAACTGCACCTCTCGAACGTGTCCGGCTTTGAGCAACTTTTCCACTTCCGTCCTGATATCGTGGTCCCTTTCGGCTCCGAACTGTCGGAGTCTCTGTTTCACTGGGTGGCTACCTGGGATTATGTTCAGGTGGTGCATGGCTATCCTCGGATCCACCCCGGTCATGTTTGCTGGCGAAAAGGCAAAGAGGTCAGCGTTTCGCCTGAGGCATTCGACCAGCTGCGATGCAATCCCCTCATCCATCTTCGTCCCCACCTGGGTGGTGAAACCCTCCTTTCCTGGGTAAAGTTCCACTGTCATCAGTTCTTCGTCAGGTTGTGGCTGCAACTTCGTAGGTTCCCCGTATTCCTGCTCTAACTTCGTTCGTTTGGCTTGTTTGGCTCCAACGTCGTCTTTTTCCTTTCCCCCTGTCACAACCTTAACCTCATTGGCGTAACAACGACGAGAGCTAACCTGGTCCCCTGAGACCTCCCCCACCTGGTCTCCTACTGGAAATTTGATCTTCAAGTGGTACGTTGAAGGTACTGCCCTGAACCCGTTTATAGCTGGCCGCCCCAATATGATAATGTATGAAGAAGTCGCGTCAACGACCAGGAAGTTAACCATTCGTACCACTCGCCGGGGGGCTTCTCCTAGTCCCACGAGGAGTGTGACCTGGCCTAAAGGCTGTTTGCCAGCTCCGCCGAATCCGTATAAGGAGGTGGCCACCGGTTTCAGCTCCGTTCCCAATTTCATTTGCTTGAAACAGTCTAAGAACAGGATATCTGCTGAACTACCCCCGTCTATAAACACCCGTGATACGTTATATCCTGCCACGTCCGTGGTGATCACGAGAGCGTCGTTGTGGGGCCGAACGACATCGACCTCATCCTGCGCTCCGAACTGTATGTTCCCTGTAGTCTCCATCTGACCCACTAGGCTGCCTTCTGCCCGGGTCTTTCCTCTCTCTCTCATTCGAGCATACGACTTCCGCGCTCTGTGTGAATCTCCACCACCTGGGCCTCCCACTATGATGAGGATATGAGCTCTTGGCTGGCTAGGCCCCGGCCTGTTAGGTTCCAGCATAGGCTGCTTTCCCTTGTCTGGTAACGGACCTTCCTTCTCTCGGGGTTGTGCTGGTGGGACTGGCCCTCGATCTCGGTATATAAACTCCTTAAGATGTCCTGCCTTTATTAACCTCTCTATTTCATTCTTCAGATGCGTGCAATTGTCAGTATGATGTCCATATTCGTTATGGTACCGACAGAAGGGCCCTGATGTAGGTTTTGGGTGTCTCCGTGGACTGGCTCGAGGGTACCGCATGTCCGGATGTCTTGATGCCACAGCCAGGACTTCCTCCAGACTCGTCCGTAGAGGAGTGTACCTCTGATACCTAGGAGGGAATCTGTTCGGGCCACCTGCCATAGGCCTTCTAATCGCGGGGGGGTGAGTGGCCCGGACGTTTGCCTTGCTCCGATTATGGTTTTGTGTTTCTTTTCTGGGCACCACCCTGGACGTTCCTTCTCGGATCTTTGCCAGCCTGCTTTCCTCCAGATTTATATACTTATCCGCTCTGCCCAGCAGTTCCTCGAACGTTTGCGGGGGCTTTTTAGAGAGCGACGCGAAGAAGTCGCCCACCTGCAAACCGTGAACCAAAGCGTTAATTTTAACGGAAGTGGTGGCGGAGGGTACCTCCAAGGCTGCCACATTAAATCTCCTGATGTAAGATCGAAGGCTCTCGTCTGATCGTTGCTTGACTTGAAACAATGACATGTCCGATTTGGGAGGTTTCCTGGCGCTAGCAAACTGGTTGATGAACATCTCTTGGAACTCCTCAAATGAATGGATAACCTCTGGTTCGAGTTGGCTGAACCATTGCTGAGCGGCTCTCACCAAAGTTGTCAGGAAGACTCTGCATTTCTCTCCCTCCGAGAAGTTGTGCAGTAGGATGGTGTTCTTGAAACGTAGCACGTGTTCCTCCGGGTCCGTGGTACCATCATACTCATACGGTAACTGCTTAAAGTTGAGCGCCACTTCCCCTTCCAACAACCCTTCGGCAAAAGGCGTACCGGCCTGATGCAGCCCTCGCAGATGGGGCCTGGTTGTCTTGTTTCGGATCTCGTCTATTACCTTCCTAAGGTCTGACACTTGCCTCTTAAGCTCCTGTCCTTGGGAACTGACGGCTCCTTCTCGACCGCGCGTGCCGTAGCTCCTCGCTTCCGCCTGGTGTTCCCCAGCCTTCTCCTCTCCTTCCACCATGTATCCGCTGGCTATAGTCGTCAGAGGTACGGCATTCCTTGGGTTCACTGGTCCTTCCTGAACTCCTCTAGAAGGTCCTTCTCGCCTAAGTGTTTGGGCCCGCGGCCCCACATTTCTTTCTTCCTGGGCAACCTCTCTTCTTGGCAAGTCCCTGTCTGGCAGGTGAGGCAAGGCTTCTTCCCCGGCCACCATGTTTTCTCCTACAGTTTCTGCCCACTCTGAGACATGGCCCTCTGAGGTCCTGCCCTGAACCGAAAAGGACTGCTTCCATTTGCCCTTGTTCCTCACCTTTTTGGCGGCTATGGCCGCGTCCACTGCATTCTTCACCAACAAATCTAGCTGCTCCACCGTCATGGTCACGGGGGTTTGCGGCGGTACGGCTCCGGATGGCCCTGCAAAGGTGGGCGTTGGTATAACCCCTGGGGCCTCGATCGGTGAAGCCAGCGTCGGAGCCGGCGTGGGACTTTTCCCAGCTTTCCCCGCAACTTCCTCAAACCGTCCTTGCAGGTCTTGTGCCAATGACGGCTGTTCCTCCATCGCGACCAACGTCTATTCGTCTCTGAGATCTACTACTCCTTTAACGACGGCAACCTTCCACTATCTCTCCCTCGTTTCACCTTCAGACAACACAAGCTCGGCTTGCCTTCTTCAACCTATCTTCAAACAGACCCAGAAACAGCCTGCCTTCCTCGCTATTGCTACCCAGCACACTCACGTCTCAAGCCATCTTTCCCACAGACGGCGCCATTTGATGCGGGTATGACCCCGATCAACGATATTTGGTTCGGGAAAGACGGTGATGGGTGAAACGGACCGGGCCTTGATTTCTTGACGTGTTTTAGGGTTTGATTTTAGGGCTAAGGAAGAAGGAAAACGCAAGAGACAGGGATTTTACGTGGTTCGGACAGATGTCCTACGTCCACGGGCCGCCGGAAATAGTGTTTACTATTGACAGTCGGGATTTACACACTCGACCTTACTTCGCTCACTACAGTGCTTTTTCATGATGAAGACGAAGAAGGTGAACACCGTGAAAATATCTAAGTGTCTTGTGTGTTGTATTGAATCCTTTTTTGATCTCGTTTGTTTCTGTTCCCATATACCCAAATTCCCTTTATTTTCCTAGCTGGCACACTTCCGGGACCACTTGATAGCGACATCTGGTACAACCTAGGAGAGACAGCACCTGCGGTCGTACTGTTGTCAGACTGGCGCGCCTCCTCTCTGTTCACAATGTCGACCACTCCTAGAATGCCACGTGTCCCCTGGGCGACCTTACCCAACGTTTCCCGCTCAAGTTGCTTTGCTGTCAGGACCCACCTTACTTTTTTCGTACAGGTGGCAGGTCCCCAAGTGTACTACCCATTTGGCCATGTGTCCTAAAAGTCGCTGTCTTCAAGTATCCGAGTAAAGAGGAATGCTGGGCTGAAGGTCACCCCTATCACAAATACTGCCACTTGACCTAGAATGTCCAGTCGATACCTAGCCATCTCGAATGCGGCGAGCTCATGGTTATTGGATCGGCTCAAGGTGTACTTATTATCGAATTCAAGATACTTCTCATTGGAATCAAAACAGGAAAAAACACCAAAAATGATGTTTAACTATAAGTTGAAGATAATTGTCACTGATTAAAATGCAATTATTTGTTACCACTTTTCAAGTTGCATTAAGTGGTGTGACATTACAGGAATTGTTCGTCGTAATAATGGCAATTTGGGACAAACGGGGGTTGGTCCAAGTGGTAAGCGGCTTGGTATCGCTTAACTAATGTCTCAGGTTCGAATCCTTGTGTATGCAGCACCCCCTTTGGAGCCTCACCAGCCATTACCAGGTACGTGACGCTGGGCGAACCGAATTAGTCGGGGCAATCCGGGTGGGTAACCAAAAAAAATAAGGGGTTTTTACACATAAGTACCTATTTAGAAAAAAACTTGTAATTTAGTACCCAGTCAGGATTTTTTTATATGTAGGTACCTAACAGAATAAAGTTTTTGCACATAGGTACCCGATCCCCGAAAGTACACCAAAAAACACATTTAGGTACCCTATCTCAACACATTTGGGCACCCTATATAACAGAAAATGGTACGACGTATGTTATATTTAGGTACGCCCTATGTAACACACAGGCATGCCCGTAGGTACGACGTATCCTATATTTAGGTACCCTATATAAACGTTTTATAGTACGCAATATACAGATAGGAAGGTACGATATGACTAAAGAAACTTGTAAAATTAAATCGGGTACCTATCTATTGACATGGGTAGTTATGTGTAAAAAAATTTTCCAATTGAGTATTTTTCTATAGATTCACCAAAAAATAATAGCAATTTGGGGTTTTCCTTTTGCAAGCGATATTAGTAATGCAGATGTAAATGAAAGAAAAAAAAATGTAAGGTTTTGGGTGTAAGAGGGAGAGAGATGAATAACTTTGACAAATTAAGGTGGATTCAGTAAATGCTGCAAAACTGCACAAGCCTGTCTTCTCCTAATTTACGTCAATCTGTTTATATTCGATTTTTATGTAACTCTCACGCCAAAACATTTATTAATAATGTTTATGATTTCACGACAAAAGCTTCTGATGATGGGCGTGTCGTCAACCAACCCTTCACCCAAACCATTCTGATGCGGGTACGACCCCGATCAACAAGATTTATAGTCCATGAATCACGGTGAGGGCCGGTTCGGATGAAAACATGGATGGAATATTAAGAAAGAGGACGGAAAAGTAAAGAGACGATGATTTACGTGGTTCGGATTCGGGTGAATCCTACGTCCACGGGCCGTTGGAGAATATTCACTATTAATCGGGGAAGATTACACACTCAACCTCACTTGCTCTCATGTTTACAAGTGCTTCCAAGCTCTAAACAGTAGAAAGAAGATAAAGAGAGGGAGAGAGAACATGTGTGTGTGTTCTTGGTGTGTTTGTGTGTGGGGCGTGTGTCTTATGGTGTAAAATGGACAAAAGACCCTATTTATACTGTAGGGGCGGCTAGGGTTTCGTACTGCCCTCCCTCGTTAGGTCTCCCGGTCACTTCCATAGCTTTCTCGATTACTTCATTTGTTCCCTCCTGATAGCTCCGTAGCTTCCTGGGACATCTCCCTAGCTCCTCCCAATATCACCTTCGTACATGGCCTCTAGTCAAGCCTCGTACTTAGTCCTTCTCGGGTACTTCCTTGGGCCCTTCTGAACAGTTTCGTAGCTCTGTGGAGTACCTCCCGAGCTCCTCTGAACCTTACCTTCGTACACCGTTCTGGTCGGACCTCGTACCTGGTCCTTACCTCCTTCGGACCCAATCTTCTACTCTGTTCCTTGTAGGTTGTCAGGTCAGGAGGAATGCTGGATAGGTCACCCCTATCATCCAGTCCCCCTACTCTGAGTTGCAATATGCTAAGTATTACAGCTCGGAGTATTATTAAGAAAGCATTCATCTTTTCGTGTCCTTAAATTTCTTCTGCCATTTCCTCCTATTGCCCAAGAAGTCCCAGACAGCTTAGGACTTCACGTGTCTGCACAGAAATATACTCAGCAGTCTTGACGAGGTGACTTAGATACTCGCCAGCCCATGCCTTGTCGGATACCCTGTTGAAGAAAGTTGATCCTTGAAATCCCGATCAGATAGACCAGGTCCCCTCTGCTAGCAGAGAGCTGGATTTGAAAAACCTAATTATATAGATCATGACTCTCTGAGTCGGCGGGGAGTTGAATTCAGTCATCAGACAGGCTAGATCAAGATCTGGACTTAAAACGTCCTGACGGGTTATATCAGATCTCCTCTTGTTAGCCTAGGGCCAGACTTGGGAACCTCAAACAGATGACATGGCCTTTTACATGCCAGTATGGAGCTGGCTCAGAAATCCCAAGTAGACAAGTAGGTCTTCCCCGGCCAGCACAGAGCTGGACTTATAGATTAGGATCGACCAGATCAAGCTTGTGGATGAGGACTAACCTGGAATCCGAAGAACTGACCTGGAATCCGAAGAGCTGACCTGGATCTTGGGAATCCTGATGAGATAGACCAGTTTTTCGTTCATCAACGGACTCCTGATCGAATAGATCAGGTCTCTTTGTCGACGGAGAGCTGGCGTAGAACTCCTGCTCCCAAAACTATTTCTCCGTATGTTAGCATGGGAGGTGGGTCGCCATGCTGTGGACTTTGTCTCCCTTGATAAGTTGGATGTCCGCTCTGCTGACTAACTCCTGGTCGTGGCTTGTCCATGGAGCTTGCCGAGTTGCTGAAGTATTGAGATGACACGATGGGCGGTCGAAGGATGAGTTAGCGAGCTTGCTGCAGAACAGGAGCAGCTCACTAGCGCATGGCTGCATATCTGTCGGCAAGGGAGCACAGAGCCAGGTTGGAGCATTCGAACTGATAACCAGGTAGAGGTGCAGGGACTTTGTTACGGAGAATTCTGTCCTAGTCGCTCGTGTAGTTCTGCACCTGTGGTCTTGCTATCTTTCTATCGGAGTAGATAGTTTCTTCCAAACATATGGCCGCATCTCCTTCTGCTCCTTTTACACGCCGGACTACTGCTTTGCATCTCGAGGCTCGACTCAAAAACCTCGTGGTGAGCTGTACTCGGATATCCTGAACACCTAGTTCGAACCTCCACTCGCTCGCCAGCTCGTGGTTTGACTTGGATATCCTATGTGAAATAGGCCAGCCTCGGCGTAAGTAGGCGGGTCCTAAGCACCGTAGCAGAATTGAACTTAGATACCCAAACAGATAAGTCGGGCATTCGTGTGTCAGCAAGGAGCTGGACTTAGATATCCCAATCCAGACAGATTGGGTTTCCGAGTACCGGCACGGAGCTGAACTATAAACATCCCGACGGATAGGTTGGGTTTTCTGGTGCCAGCGTGGGGCTCGACTTAGATGGATATCCCAATAGTTAGGTTGGGTTTCCCGTGCCAGCACAAAGCTGGACTTAGATGTCCCAGCAGTTAGGTTGGGCCTTTATGTGCCAGCCCGGAGCTGGACTTAGATAGATATCCCAACAGTTAGGTTGGGTATTTGGGCACCAGGCAGCATTACTGGTACTTTCATCGTGCTAGCTACCCTATTTGCTACCTATTCTCCTTTTTGCACCCTTATTTCATGGTGCGAGAGCTAGGAGATCTGTGTCGGTTTCTGGCGACCTGGGCTAGAGAGGGCTTATGATATTCGTATCCAGCCGGGGCGACATCCCCTCCACATGTACTTTTCTTCTGACATCCTGCTGCAATCATGTCCAAACATTCGTCTGAATGGTTATTGGCAAATTTAAACGTGTACCTGAGAGATGTCCGTCTAGGCTGGACTTGGCGCACATCGCTTTCGTTTTCGCGACTTGGGGGCTCGTCTTCACTAGGTCCGTAGATCAACTACAGAGGTACCCTCCTGGAGGTAGGCTGGGTTCTACGGGCCATGTTTCTAGCTTGGGGTTGAGCCCGGACTTAGAAGAGTCAAGTGCAGCCGATCTTGTTGCCAAGGAGAATGAGCTTGCGTTCCATATGAACCAGCTCATGGAGGAACGACAAACCTTGATTGAACGTAGGCTAAGGACTTGTTGGCAGAGAGGGAGAAGGCTATGAAGGCTATTCTGGAGCGAGCCTTCGATGGTCTCGTACGGCCTTCTTGGGAGGTTTTGCTGCTGGACGTGAGCCAGCTTCCACCCTGGCTGTAGCGGTGGCGGCTATGACGCTCCTCGAGCCTTTAAAGGGGATCCTAAGGCGACTCTTAAACCCACATTCTGGCTCACTAGAGTGCCTCCCTACTGCGCTCGCATCCGAACACACATTTGAAGAGTTAGTGGCGGATTTAAACATGTACCTGAACGATATTCGCCTAAGTCGGACATGATTCCTTTCGTTCTCGTGGGTTGGATGCCCAT
The DNA here is from genome assembly GCA_027422505.1 of Craterostigma plantagineum. Lineage (NCBI taxonomy): Eukaryota > Viridiplantae > Streptophyta > Magnoliopsida > Lamiales > Linderniaceae > Craterostigma > Craterostigma plantagineum. The sequence continues at coordinate 16,854,485 of JAPQWV010000017.1, read as the reverse complement.
CATCACAAGGTCCGCAGACCGACTGGGGAGGCTCCAACCTGGAAATAGTCTAGGGCCTTCAGGCCTTGTTTCCAGCCTGGGAGCTGGGTCAAGGCTTGGAGGCTTCGTGGCATGTTTTCTTTGCCTTTTGCTTATGCCCTTATCTCCTTTCGGAGGAATTTTTCTTCTTAAGTATTCTGGGCGAGCTTTACTGTTTATGTCCGGACCTGTGCTACTACCACTCTCCACTCCGCGCATTCGAAGTGAGTGAGGAGTATGCCTCCTTACCTGACGACCTCAATCCTTTCCTTGCAATTTGCACTTTGAGTACCCACGCTGATCCGTCTCAGCAGATTGCACTGGGAGATATTTTTATAGGCTGAACCCAGTGCCTACTGATTTCATTTTTATAGGTTGGAGGTTCGTCATCGCCAGGTCCGTAGGTTACCGGGTAAGCATTCCACCTGGAGCGTATATTCATCCCAGGAACGTTTTCTCTTAAGTATTTATGGTCTGCCTCTCTGTCACCGCGGAAACCTTTACTACTACCACTCTCCACTCCTCCTACTTCGGGCTGATGTTTATTAGCACATTCGAAGTACGTGAAGAGTGTACCCCCTATTTTACCACCCTCAGTTTTTTCCCCTTGTTACTCCTAGGTAGTCTACGTCAGACCTCCTTTGTAGATTGCAGTACACCGAATGTTTGCTTACGGGAGATGCTTGCTCCCTATGCATTCTCTTCCCAACCCATTGCAATTTGCATTCGAAATCTGCATTCAAGAAGTTGTTGGTACGGAAACATGTACCTGGGGAGCCTCGGGTAAGCTAGGTCCGACACCCTCATTTTTGCTTTTGACCAGGTTCGTAGAGTACCAGTGAACCTTTTGAGCTTTCGCAAGGCCAGCATTGGCTGGTTCGGTCTTCTGCTTGGGAGTTGATTCGGAGCTTAGGAGGTTCCTTTCGTATCTCGAATGATCCAGAGCTGGAGATTGTCTCCGTTCGGGTCCGTCAGGTGTTCATCCAGGGTAACCGGGAGCCTGGGTACATTTATACAAGCGCAATCTGCGTGGGGCGTGCTTTGCACAGCCCTCCTGGATATAACCCAATCTAGGTTCATCAGGCTTTGATCCTGGAGCCTGGAATGTAAGCGCAATCTGCGCAGGGCGTGCGTGGCACAGTCCTCCTGAATATAACCCAATCTAGGTTCATCAGACTTTGATCCAGGATGGCCTGGAGTCTGGAATTTTAAGCGCGATCTGCGCGGGGTGTGCGTGGTACAGCCTCCTGAATATAACCCAATCTAGGTTCATCAGACTTTGATCCAGGATGGCCTGGAGTCTGGAATTTTAAGCGCAATCTGCGCGGGGCGTGCGTGGCACAGCTCTCCTGAATATAACTCAATCTAAGTTCATCAGACTTTGGTCCAGATGGCCTGGAGTCTGGAATTTTACGTGCAATCTGCGCGGGGCATGCATGGCACAACCCTCCTGAATATAACCCAATCTAGGTTCATCAGACTTTGATCCAGGATGGCCTGGAGTCTGGAATTTTAAGCGCAATCCGCGCGGGGCGCGCGTGGCACGGCCCTCAAGTGTTAACCCAGAGGGGGCTTGGGCGTATCTTCCAGCTCAGGGCTTATAGGCTTCTTTTCCTGCCTAGGGCCGTAGCTAGGACTTACGGCATCCTTTCCTATCTCGAGCTATATCGGAGCATAGAGGCTTCGTGTTCAGCCTGGATTTAAGTCAGGGCTTATGGGGTTTCTCTCCCAGCCTGAGTTTAAACCTGGGCCTATGGACTTCGTTTCCAGCCTGGATTGAATCCAGGGCTTACGGCCTCCTGTTTTCAGCCTGGGTCTAAGCCAGGGCTTACGGTGTTCTGTTTCCATAGTCCAGAGGCTTACCATCGATGAATCCGCAGATCCTATGCCGGAAGGTTTCCGCCTGAGCTAGGTCAAGGCTTATCGTTTCCTGCATCCAGGTGAGAGCCGGATCGGCATACCTGCCAAATCTGCGAAGCCACAACCACAAGAAACTCCAACGCACGAAACACCACAAGTGTCATGAGATAAAAACAATAATAAAATAATATTTAGTAATTGCAGAGTGAAATAATGCATTACGGCGGGTCGGAAATAAGCCTATATAAATAAATTCTAGCGCATGGCCCAATATTATTCTTAGTTCGATGATCTAGAAATGTTAGATTTCGAGATATGAGGTGGCCAAACTGTGGGTCGGTAGCTAAGTAGGAAATCTGGAGTTCAGTAGTAGGTCCGTAACTAAGGAGGAAATCTGGAGTTCAGTAGTAGGTTCGTAGCTAAGTAGGAAATCTGGAGGTCAAAGGTAGTGTACGGAGGAGGTACATAATCCGGGCTAATCCTGACATCGAGGTGTTAAAAAGGACGGGACTGTTCATAGCCGAACAGGGGACACACATAGGGTATTGGCTAGGGAACATTATGGTCAGACAGGGGGCATGTCAGTCTGACAATAGTATGTCTGTGGCTGTCTGTCCTGGGCTGTACCTTTTGGGAATCCTGATGGAGACCTACTGGGCTAGCGGCCCAATGACAGTAATTCCAGCAATCCAAATATTCTAGCCCAAATAATTAATTGGAGAGCCTAATAAAAATAAATCAAGCTCAATTCATTTAAGTCCCCCAACTATTTCCCATTTCATTTATTTTGGTAACCCAAAATAATTAATTCCCGCAAGCTATGATGATTAATCTAAATAACCCAAAATAGTTATTTTTAGAAACTAATTAAAAATAACTAATGTCCGCAGCCCAATAGAAATAATTCATGCAGCCCATTAGAATAATACTAGCCCCAAGTATTTAAAACCCATCAGACTTAAAAGCCCAAATATTTAATTAATTTGAGCCACACAATAAAATAATCATAGAGCCCAAAATATAGTTTCTACAGATTTAAGAGGCCCAAGCCCATTAGAAACCCTAGTGAAATAGCAACAGAACCCAAATACTATCAAAGTCTCATTCCCCCCCCCCCCCCTTTTCAGATTCACAGCATTTAGTTCGAGGGTAAATAGCGGAATTAACCCCATAATTTTTATAATTCAATTTTACACCCCAAATGCATTGAAAAACTTACAACTGGGTCCGCGACGCGATTTCCGACGGGGACGTCGCCGGCGGCCGGAGCAGTGACCACAGCGGCTCTCCCTCCAGGCGTGACAGTCGCGGCTTCGATGGTTCGAGCTGAGCAGGATCCGAAATCCAAGCTTGACGTGTAAAACTGGTGGTGAAAACTTAATGACGGCGAGAGTGATAGTAACGGCGAAAACGATGGTCGTTATCCCTGATTGCGCAGGCCATGATCGGGGAAGAACTTTAAGCAGATGATTTAGGCCCTGGGCATCTTCGATTTCGAGATGTTGGTGTCGATTTCCTAATTTCTAAATCTGATTTCAGCGATTTCTGCTTACAGCCGGGTCTTTGGCCTTCAGTTGAGGTGGCTCTTGATGGTATGTGGCCGCACCAGGTGCATCCGGGGAAAGAGCGCATCCTCAGGAGCTCAACGGTGTTCTCCGGTCACTCACTAGAGCTCCATGGACTGAGGGGCATCGCTACAAACTCAGGGGCAACTGCTGTTTCCCCGTTGTCCGGATGATCGATGGCATGACGCAGGCGTCGGCGAAGTCGACGGAAGTCGCCGGCGATGGTGGGCTGGGATCACCGACGGCCATGGCAGCGATGAAGCTCCTTGGTCATTGGTGGTTCGATGGTGGCGAGAAGAAGAGCTGATGGGATGGCGACTACAGACCACAACGATACAAGGCAAACGCCGTCGCGTCTTTTGGAGGGCCAGCTGCGGCAAGGGCTGTACGGTGTCGCCTCGATGAAGGCTGGGCGGTCCGGGTGATGGAATGCTCGCTGACGGTAAGGCCAAGGTGGCCGATTGCCATGCTCATGGCTGGGCAAAATTTCGCCCCACAAGTGTTCGACGAAATTCCATAGACGAAAACCTAGAACGGCAGCCCGGAAAACTTCCAAAAACAGTCGTTTAATCCAAGCCACGACTCCATATCTCACGTTCCAAACCCTCGATTCCCACAGACGGCGCCATTTGATGCGGGTACGACCCCGATCAACAAGATTTATGGTCCGAGAATCACGATGAGGGCCGGTTCGGATGAAATCATGGATGGAATATTAAGAAAGAGGACGGAAAAGTAAAGAGACGATGATTTACGTGGTTCGGATTCGGGTGAATCCTACGTCCACGGGTCGGCGGAGAATATTCACTATTGATCGGGAAAGATTACACACTCAACCTCACTTGCTCTCATGTTTACAAGTGCTTCCAAGCTCTAAACAGTAGAAAGAAGATAAAGAGAGGGAGAGAGAACATGTGTGTGTGTTCTTGGTGTGTTAGTGTGTGTGGGGCGTGTGTCTTATGGTGTAAAATGGACAAAAGACCCTATTATACTGTAGGGGCGGCTAGGGTTTCGTACAGCCCTCCCTCGTCAGGTCTCCCGGTCACTTCCAGAGCTCTCTCGATTACTTCATTTGTTCCCTCCCGATAGCTCGTAGCTTCCTGGGACATCTCCCTAGCTCCTCCCAATATCACCTTCGTACATGGCCTCTAGTCGAGCCTCGCACTTAGTCCTTCTCGGGCACTTCCTTGGGCCCTTCTGAATAGTTTCGTAGCTCTGTGGAGTACCTCCCGAGCTCCTCTGAACATTACCTTCGTACACCGTTCTGGTCGGACCTCGTACCTGGTCCTTACCTCCTTCGGACCCAATCTCCTACTCTGTTCCTTGTAGGTTGTCAGGTGAGGAGGAATGCTGGATAGGTCACCCCTATCACATTCAGTCCCTTTTAGCCACAGATTAGCCTAACTCGGGTTAACAACCACAACATAACCCATACCATACCCAAGATTTTTCCTCTCTCTCTCTCTCTCTCTCTCTCTCTCTCTCTCTCCCTCCCTCTCCCTCCCTCTCTCTCTCTCTCTCTCTCTCTCTCTCTCTCTCTCTCTCTCTCTCTCTCTCTCTCTCTCTCTCTCTCTCTCTCTCTCTCTCTCTCTCTCTCTCTCTCTCTCTCTCTCTCTCTCTCTCTCTCTCTCTCTCGTGGAGTGAATGAACTGTGAAAATTGAGTGTTATTATTCATTTATTCTGAAACGCTCAAAGAATTGACTATGGACACGACCACCGCCGCCGTTAAACCCACAAAACCCGACGCCGAAGCGACGGCGGCGCGTACCCAGCAGCAGAACACGCCGCCCTTCACCAACGGCGGCGTGCTGAAACGCCAGGCGCCGCCACCGCTTCATCTCCAGCTCCACCACCACGGCCACCCAGTCGTCGTGACGTACAAGGAATGCCTCAAGAACCACGCGGCGTCGATCGGCGGACACGCCGTCGACGGCTGCGGCGAGTTCATTCCGTTTCCGTCGCTGAACCCCTCCGATCCCACCACGCTCAAGTGCGGGGCATGCGGCTGCCACTGCAACTTCCACCGTCGTGACCCAGACGTCGGCGCCGCCACCGTCCAACTCCAGCCTCCGCCGCCGCTGCTCGAGTTCCATCCCCACCGCCGCCACCTGCCCCGCCGCCGCCGCGCGTCAGCCCCAGCAGCAATTCTCCCTCGCCGCCTCCGATCTCTTCTGCCTTCCCCCACCACATGGTGATGGAACCCGGCAATCAGAATAAGGGCACCCACCACCGCCCCCGAGCAGGCGGCTAAATCAGCCGGCGTAGGACACCCGCCGCCGTCGATTCCCTCCGACAACAGTACGAGGAAGAGGTTTAGGACCAAATTCACGCAGGATCAAAAGGAAAAGATGCTCGAATTTGCAGAAAGGGTAGGGTGGAAGATTCAGAAGAGAGACGAAGACATCATTAACGATTTCTGCGGTGAAATTGGTGTTGAGAAGGGCGTTTTTAAGGTGTGGATGCATAATAACAAGAACATCGTCTCCGCCAAGAGAGACCAAGAACAACAACCTCAATTTATTACTGCTTTAATGGGCGGCGACAACCACAATCATGGGATTACTACTGTTCTGAACAACTATGCTGGCGATGCAGTAACGCAGAAGATTCATATACAAAACGTCTCTCACGGTAATAATAACGAACATGCCTGGGAACAGATGGTTCCAATTCTTCATCTTCTTGATTTGATTATGGGCATGAGAGAGAGGTAAGAATTAGACAGCGAATGGATAAAAAGATTACAACTTGGTGTTGGAATTGTTGGTTCTTGTAATTAATTAATTCTATGCGCAAAGTTAGTTTTTTCTTTTCTTTTCTTTTTGTTTTTCTAACGAGTGTAGCTGTCGAGTATGACCTCTTCGTGGTCGTCCATCTTGTTTGTTCGTTACCCAGCTTAACTTAGGATCGATTCTATTTGTTAATTACCTTGCTTGTTTATCAAGATCTCCTGCGCTGATCAAGATTACATATTTTTATACTTTGCACGTTGAAGTGTAATAACGTGATAAAAGGGAGGAGAGGGAGACTTTTGTTTGAGATTCAGCGGCATAAAGATGTCGTCTTGTTAACCTAATTTGAGGCGGTGGAGTGAAGTGAATATTATATTTTTAAGATTTTAAAGAAATATTCTATATATTGGACGTGACCGTTCTTTAATATACACTTTCTTTTTACAAATCAATAACCATATCTTTTTTTTTAAAACGAAAGTAATTCATTCACCGAGAAGTTTACAAAAGAGCTAATGAGCCCAAGAGATGCTCCTGCAACAATTCCACGCAAGGAGACATCAAGCAACTCAACCATGAGTAAAATGAAGAAAACTAAACAAAAGCTTAAAACGAGGACAACAGAATGAAGCTAAGAAAACAAAAGGAAGTACTCTTGTAAACACAGCCAAAAGGAGCAAGATGAAACAAAATTTTGAACAGTAACAGAGGCTGCTATAACCATATCCCCATTGTGATTAAGTTGGAAGTGTCATCGAATAAATTTGAACGTGAGTTAACACTTGAGACGACTTACGTCGTTAGTGAAACTAATTTTCGTGGTTATATGTCGCTTTTTAAGTTCACAGAAACAACGATCTCAGAAAATTCTAGTCCAACCATAACCTTCTTCTGAGAGCGCAATTTGTTAGGCCAATTTTGATGAGCTATTAATTTGGACAAAACCGTTCTTTAATATTTCTTTCTTCTTTTATTCTTTGCACGTTTTACTTTAATCATGACCAAAATTGTAAATAATGATTGCCTAATTGCCGTTTTAATGGAACTTTTTTAGTAATTGAGGTTTATAAAATATAAAACTTTCGTGCACAACACATGATGTTATAGCTTCCCAACTTACTAAGTAATTTAGGATTGATACCTATAATATATTATTGTTGAACTTGATATTATCTTAAATAAAGCTACATCGAGTCTATCGCATCCCAGAATTTCCTAGTTAGCTAACTTTAAACATTTATTTATTTTCTTCAAAAGAAGTTCAACTGCTTACTAATTACTAATAGTTAACTTTGACTTTCGACGATCAAAGTCGGCTTTTGGGTAAGGCATCTTTTTTTTTTTGGTTTGGACAAGGAAACTAAAGCAAAGACTTTAGGCTCCCGATTTTTAAAGGTCCATGACTTTAATTTAGTAAATAGTTATTTAAGATTATTAATTAGGCACAATATTTTGTGGTCCTAATATTTTTTTGAAGTAACCCGATAAACCTGTCTTGAACCAAGTAAACCCCTAGGACTAACGGATAGCCTGCAAACCACACCAACCAGGTTAACTACACTAGAACATGTCTATGTGCGACAGACTCAACTCAATGTATTTGGTAGTCAGGGGGAGTCGGACCAATGAGCCCTTTCACCTTATTATTTTCACCATCTCACTTATCAGCCTTCACTTCCCTTTTTTTTTTATTTTTGTTCATTGGCTTGCAGGGATGTTCATATGGTTCGATTTGGGTTATTCGGGTTTTAACACTTGGGACACCCAGCCACAGACCAAACCAGAATAACACAAAACCAAACCAAACTACCCGAATAAAGTTTCGGGTTATTCGGTTTGGTTTGGTTAAAAACCATTATTTCAAATACATAACATAAATATAATTACATAATAAAAATACAACAAAGTTTAAATATAGAATATAAAATCCAGGTCGCATAAATATTGATATACTCTAGAAAACCCAGGTACCATCTTCTTAAAGTCACTTTATATAGTATATATAAACATTTAAAAAAAATTGTTATTCGGGTTTCGGGTGTGCCCTGAACTTTTTTATTCCACCCAATAACCGAACCATTTCCCCGTTTAAAAATTTGGATGACCCAATTAACCACCTGATCGCCGAATTAACCAAATCAAATAAGCCGAATTCAATTGGGTTCGGCGGGTTAATTGGATCACCCAAATAATGAACACCCTACTTGTTAGGAATATGCCCTCGAATGCTATACGAGGATTAGATTGTATAGGGCATTAGCTTATTTATCATTCGACCTTTTAGGTAATAAGATATTTTTTGTGTGTTTATTGAAAGGCGTTGTTCGTTTATTGGATATAAGAGTACATTACTAAGCATCCGGTAAAGCAATAAATGAACAAATCCAAATGTGTCGAGTTGAGTCACTGTTTTCGATGAGTACGAGAGAGGAAGGCACCAGTGGACTCTTAACCTCGAGCACTAAAAGTCCGTAAGCCTTAGGCTCCATTGGGTGCTGGATAACCGATTACGGCTTATTTATTGATGACCTATCGAGTGCCGATACCCCCTTGGAAGCGGAGGTCATGACTTGTGATGCGAGCGAATCAAGGGATTGAATGTTTCATGGACACTGACTCACGGGTCGTACGGTCGACCATGGCTTATTACTCAAGGAGTGTCAATGAACGACGACAATACTATAGTAGTCTACGTGAAACTTAGACTGAAAGGGGCTTTGGCGGAGTTGACTTTGAAGTCTCGACTGTCACTGGTTCCCCTCGACCCGATTTCCTGTTGCATGGGTCACCAGGCCAGATGCGGTCTATGATGACGATTTGTGATTGCCGGGCTTAGACCGCCGAGTACGGATTCACAGTCTCGCAAGTAATCGAGATAAGTGTCCCATGAGGATGGCGACGGGAAATTACGAAATCCTTGGCCAAGGTATTGAACTAACTCATGTTAGACATGTAGGGTAGTTTGGTAATTTGCCTCGTCCCAGTTTTATCATAGAATCGAGTATAGTGAGTTTGACATAGACCATGGCTCTCACTCGATTGGGACACAACTGAAGGGTTTATACGTAGTACTATAATCTATAGTAAGGTTCTCGAATAAAGACTGGGTCGAAATTCGCACTCGAATCGGGTTACGGTCCGGTTCTGCGGGATTGGCTAGGTAACTGCCGGACTCTTGGATTCCTCCATTGCCGATTGAGTCGAACCTAGAGAGTCGGGCTTAAAAAGGATCATCAAGGTGTACTGATAAGGAGAGAAAGTGCTTTGGGCTTTAACGGGCCTTGGGCCGTTGGGCCGCGCCTTAGTGGGCCTCGGGCCGTTTAATGGACCGAAGTCGGACTTCGTATGAAACTAAATTTGAGACTTGGGCTTGGCCAAGTGCTTAAAAGGCTTGAGGGTTGACACGCTCGAATACTAGAAAGTATACTAGGTCGTGCAAGTAGTATAAAATGGACGTAAATCCGAGTATCGATCCACGAGGATAGCTCGATTAATTCTAAAATACTATTCTAAATTTTTTTTGTTTTTTTTAGACTAAAGCGAATATTGAATAAGATGTTTAATATGATTTTTTTTTCGATAGAAAAATAAAATAACCGAACTAGATAAAAGCGCAAATAAAAATGACGATTTTAAATCAATAACGACAAACGCGATTAAAGCACATATTTTGGCACGGATTATTCTACGTCTTCATGCAATCGACTTTATTTAATCAATACGATTTAAGTTAAGGTAGAAATTCCTATCATACGTGCTACCCGCTCTCGCGTGTACAGCAACCCTATGCAAAAATGAACCAATCAACTATATTTATATATGACTGTAGTTACCTCGCACGCATTCGGCTTTATGAATTTCCCCGAGTTTAGGCGCTTTCAACGCCTAAAGTCTCGGAAACCACACGGACGAAACCGATTCCATCTCTGGTCGGTTTTACGTCGTGGTGTTCGACACTTTAATTCTAACCGGTCTAATCACCTCTCGGTATCATAAACCAATCAACAAAACAAGCATATGGTGATCAATCATACGTAGGCATTAAACACTGATAACGAACACGTAACTTAACACATACGATTAAATAAAGTACGAAGACATTAATATGAGTTCATAATCCGGCCTAATAAGGCCTTAACCACATTAACACTTAAACACACATATTAATTAACGACAACAACGAAGGTTCAAATAAACACATAATTTAAACAGTAATGGGAAAGATAAAAATACACCCTCACAGTACTTCCGTCGAACAGGTGGTGGGCGAGGTGCTTGGTTGTCTATTTATCACCGAGATGTCGAATCATAGCAGTCGACGACTTTCACTCAGCCCTCAGAAAGTGTCGTGGTGGGCTGTCTGCTTCGATGGATACTCAACAAAAGCAGCTCCAACTCTCGCAGAAACCTCCAAACTTGCAGCTGCCCAGCAGATCGAACACAACAGCTCGCAGCCCTCGACCTCTCGGTGTAAAAGGGTGAAAGGGTGCTCGCTGCCTCCTCAGAGAGTAAGGTGTGTGGTATGATGGTTACCCCCCACCTCACAAAGCACCGACCTAAGTTTAGATATTGATGCCTCCTGCTTTCTCTTTGTAAAGTGTTTTTATAGGCATGAGGAGACAACATGAGAGCGGCCCAATCATCCCAATTTTCTTGAGCTTTCCTCCAAAGAAAAACACGCCCCTTGTTTTTAGCAACTCAACTCCTCAAACAACGTTGCTTTTTCTTTTTCTTCTTCTTTTGTCTGCCCTTGCGCTTAAACCGTAAAATTGTCGCGTCTCTTTCTTAGCTCCCCTTGTTTGCGCGTTGCTTTTGGTCATTTCTTCAAGAATGGTGTGCGATGTATTGTCTATCTCTCTCTCCCTCCTTGTATATATGTTTATATGGGTTTATTCTTATGGGCCCGATCTTGGGCTAATGGGCCTGAATAATTTGGGTTGTTATTTGGGCTCATGGACTTCTCGTAGTTTGGGCTGATTTTTGACCCAAGTTCGTTCCCGATTTTGGTCCTAGCTCTGTTACCTGTAAAATATGAAAAGTAACATTCGATAGGATATTTCTTGACATTTAGACATATAACTATGGAATTACGCAATTTTTCGGGTCTAAAGTGTTCGTAAAATCCTAACTTATCAACAACCCCCAAACTAGCTTCGAATGTCCTCAATCGTAAAAGCGGAATAAACTAAATCGAGTTAGGATTTTTCGACGTCACTAAATGAATGCTCATGTTTATTCTCAGAAAATCAAAAGCACAATCGGTCGAAATCGTCATCACTAATGAATGATCCAGCTAAACACGAGACATGAAACGATAGTTTGCAATCATATCATAGCACAAAAATATTTCTAGATCGTAACACGTATCAAATGACAACTCTCACATGGATCGCTGAATTCGCTCGAAGTGTTTAATGGGATCTGTATAAAATCGCTCAACTCACAACATAGAAAGATATTATTCTAAGCTTGCAAAAATATCACATCATATTCACATAGTAGATAGGTGAACGAATCAAAAGGTCTTTATCAAGGTTGTAATGGGGCTCAGGGTAATAAGGGTGTGACATATAGAATAAGTGGCTGATAAAGTCAAGCATGTTAGTCACTAAATCGCTTCTCCATTTATATCCTATAGCAACAAAATATGACACCAAATAATGGAAACTCGTACCACTATCAAAACGCAGTAAAAACTATTACTAAGAACTCGAGAAAAAGAAAAAAAAATTCTGAAAATCTACTATAACCCTCTTCTTTTTCAAATAAACATTTTCTAATATATATATTTTTTTCTTTTTCTTTTCTCTCTTTTTTTTCTTTTTTTATGCTTTTTTTCGCTTTTTTTTTCTTTCTTTTTTTTTAAAAAAAATTACATAAATAAAATAGAATACCACAACCACACATAACATGTCGTAATAGTGTCTCCACTAACTTAATAGACTCATATTATGAAGCGACTAGTAAGTTAACATGCTGACAATGGTTCGTGGATGAAGGATAAAGTAACAAGATAAGCGGCTAAATATCGTAGCTTCAAATCAATAAATAAGGCTAATAATGCTCAAAGGGGCTCACTAATTGAGAGATATGTCGGGTACGGAGATATTTAGGCCAATGACTCATCCTAATTGCCTTTATCATTTTCGTAAAATCCACAGTGATATTGACATGAATAATAAAGCAAGTTCGAAATAATCAGACTACGCGTGACACTCATGAAAAACACATTGAGCAAGTATTGTGTTGCTATATATATATGTTTTTTTTTTGGCTCAAAACTCACAATATTTTCTGGATTTGTGTCTCATGATACGTACTATTTTTCTGAAGTAATCAATGTGGTCAGATAATCATGCTAATATCAAAACACGTAACATGCAGAACTTCCACAAACAATTAGCTGAATCTTATCTCGGCACAAGCAAAATTTCAAAATTTTTCATCATTGGCAGGAGTTTTCATAAGTGACGTTCAAATCATAACATTGATCAGTTAAACCAACTAATAAATCGAAGCGATCATATATCAAATATAGCATGTGTCACCCCACCCCCAAACTAATTATCACATTGTCCTCAATGTGTAGAAATTTAAAGTAACGAGAGAGATTAAGTGACACTGCCCTGAATAATGCATAGATCGATGTGGGCGAGTTGTGAAAGGACTTCAGTTCCTCCAGGATAGAGCTACTTCTGCGGACGAACCACCCCCAAACTGATTACAAGCCTGTGAGGAAACATAACTAGACGACACCGTGATACGAATTTTTGTGAAAATAAATTCAAATGCAAGACACACTTATAAGATACGATAATTCATATAAACTCCAGTACAAAATAAAAATAGAAATGCATAGATTGTACTTGGGTTGCCTCCCAAGAAGCGCTGCTTTTATAGTCGTTAGCTCGACTAGCCATCATACTGATCAAGGAGGGTCATTGTCTCGGCTTCTGTCGTTGTTCTGGAGGTCCTTCAGATCGCTGGTATTCTCTCCAGGCCACATGGCCCTGGAAGACACAGAATAACGACAAGCACTTGCATTAGTAACATTAGGTTCAACCAGATTAACCGATATAGTTTCCTCTACTTCTCGATCATCGTACAACTTGATGCGTTGAGCATTGACCGTAAAATATTCTTTTCCATCTTTGAGGATTTGTATGGCTCCGGAAGGAAACACTTCCACCACTTCATAAGGTCCACTCCATTTACTCTTCAACTTTCCTGGGAATAAACGTAGTCGCGAGTTGAAGAGTAGGACTCGATCACCGATTTTGAACTCTCTCCGTATTATTCTCTTGTCATGCCATTTTTTCGTCCGTTCCTTGTAGAGTTTCGCATTTTCGTACGCTTTCTGACGAAATTCTTCCATCTCATTTAGTTGTAGCAACCTATTTTTACCTGCCTCAGAATACTCAAAATTAAGTTTTTAACAGCCCAATAAGCACGATGTTCTAACTCGACAGGTAAATGACATGCTTTCCCAAATACTAGTCTAAAAGGCGAGGTTCCTATAGGGGTTTTAAAAGCAGTACGATATGCCCATAATGCATCATCTAACTTTAAAGACCAATCCTTTCTAGAGGCATTTACTGTCTTTTCTAAGATCTGTTTAAGTTCCCTATTGGAGACTTCTACCTGTCCACTGGTTTGGGGTTGGTATGGGGTAGACACTTTATGTTTGACACCATATTTTGATAATAAATTGGCAAATAATTTGTTACAAAAATGAGTGCCACCATCACTAATTATTGCACGAGGTGTACCAAAGCGAGTAAAGATATGTTTTTCAGAAATCGAATGACTACACGTGCATCGTTAGTCCTACATGCTTCAGCCTCTACCCACTTAGATACATAATCAACTGCAACCAGTATGTACTTATTAGAGCATGAAGTAGGAAAAGGCCCCACAAAATCTATACCCCAAACATCAAAGAGCTCAACTTCTAACATGCTATTTAAAGGCATTTCATGTTTTCTAGAAATATTACCCGTACGTTGACAACGATCACATGAAGCCACAAATGTATGAGCATCTTTAAATAAAGTAGGCCACAATAAACCTGATTGTAGTACTTTAAATGTAGTTCTCGTCGGACCGTGGTGTCCACCCGTCAAACCAGAATGACAATTAGATAGGACGGAATTTACCTCTTCGGCAGGAATACATCGCCGGATTACTTGGTCAGAGCAAATATTGTACAAAAATGGATCATCCCACAGGTAATGCTTTGCATCAGAATGAAATTTCTTCTTCTGATGAAAAGTCAAGCCCGTAGGAATTTCACCTGTAGTAGCATAATTCGCAAAATCCGCATACCAAGGCAACGAGCATATAATTGTTCGTCAGGAAAGCATTCATCAACCGGTACGTTCTTATCAAGCTCATGTGAATTGTCTAGCCTAGATAAGTGATCAGCTATCACATTCTCGACACCTTTCTTATCACGAATTTCTAAGTCATACTCTTGAAGCAGTAAAATCCAACGAATCAACCTAGGCTTAGCATCTTTCTTAGCAAATAAGTGTCGCAATGCAGCACGATCAGTATATATGATTACTTTATTTAACACAAGATAAGAATGAAATTTGTCTACCGCAAATACCACAGCTATTAGCTCTTTCTCGGTGGTAGCATAATTTCTTTGTGCGTCGTCGAGAGTCTTACTAGCGTAATATATGGTCTGGAATATCTTATCTTTGCGTTGTCCTAAAACAGCACCAACTGCACCGTCGCTAGCATCGCACATCAGTATAAATGGAAGCGTCCAATCCGGTGCGACTATCACTGGGCAGTGGTGAGTTTCTCCTTCAAAGTTCGAAAGGCCTGTAAACATTCACCAGTAAAATTAAAAGCAACATCTTTAACCAATAAATTAGATAAAGGCTTGGCTATCTTCGAAAAATCTTTTATGAAGCGTCGGTAAAATCCTGCGTGGCCTAGAAAGCTCCGAACCGCCTTCACCGACGTGGGTGGTGGTAGTTTCTCAATTGCGTCGATTTTTGCTCGATCCACCTCGATTGCTTTGTGTGATATCTTATGACCAAGAACTATCCCCTCTTGTACCATAAAATGACATTTTTCCCAGTTTAAGACAAGGTTAGTCTCCTCACATCGTTTCAGAACGAAAGCTAAATTATCAAGGCATGCATCAAATGAAGAACCAAGCACAGAAAAATCATCCATGAAAATCTCCATAAACTTCTCTACTACATCGTGGAAAATAGCTAACATGCATCTCTGAAAAGTAGCTGGTGCATTACATAATCCAAATGGCATACGTCTATATGCAAAAGTACCGTAAGGACAAGTAAAAGTAGTCTTTTCTTGATCCTCTAGTGTTATTGATATTTGATTATATCCTGAATAGCCATCTAGAAAGCAATAAAACTCATGTCCAGCTAACCTTTCTAACATTTGATCAATAAAGGGGAGTGGGAAGTGATCCTTACGAGTTGCGTCATTTAATTTTCTATAGTCTATGCACACTCGCCAACCCGTAACTGTCCTAGTGGGAATTAACTCATTAGAATCATTTTTAACTACAGTCATGCCTCCCTTTTTAGGGACTACCTGTGTTGGACTTACCCATGCACTGTCGGAGATAGGATAAATGATACCTGCGTCCAAAAGCTTGATTACCTCCTTTTTTACCACTTCTTGCATCATCGGGTTTAAACGTCTTTGCGGTTGTACAATTGGTTTGTATGCATCCTCCATCAGAATTTTGTGTACACAAATGGTTGGACTAACTCCTCTTATATCCGCCACTTTCCATGCAAAAGCTCGTTTATGTTTTCTTAGTACTCGTAAAAGCTTTTCTTCCATAGTATCTGTCAAAGAAGAAGAAATAATCACTGGTAAAGTATCAGATGCGCCAAGATAAACATATTTTAAATGATTAGGTTATGGCTTAAGATCTAAAATTGGAGGGTCTTCGATTGATGGTCGTGGCTGGGGTTTCAACGGTCGATTGAGTGGCTCAATTTTCTGTTTGGCCGTCCTCTTGTGAGGTGGATTTGCGTCTAGACTTGCCACGATAAACGCCAAGTCGTCCTGATTTTCGATATCCTCTCCAGTTAGACATGCATCCAACTCATCCTTGTTTCTGAAAACTTTGTCATACTCAAAAGCACATTTGTCAATAGTATCGATAAAGGAACACAAATTATCATCCGTAGGGTGTTTCATTGCTTTGTAAACATCAAATTCTACCTTATCATCCCCTACCTGAAGGATAAGCTTACCATTACCGACATCAATAAGAGCTCTCGCCATATTTAAAAATGTCTTCCTAGTATCAGTGGCATGTCGGTGTCTTCTTCCATATCGAACACTACGAAGTCTGCCGGAAAGTAGTGTTCTCCCACCTTAACTAGCACATCTTCAATTATTCCTCGTGGGTATGTGATTGATCTGTCCGCTAACTGAAGGATTGTAGATGTGGGTTTCGGCTCGCCAACTCCAAGTTTCCTAAGAAGTGAAATGGTAATAGATTAATGCTCGCACCCAAGTCACATAAAATATTGGTAAAAGAAAGCGAGCCTATTGAACAAGGGATAGAGAAACTCCCTCTGTCTTTAATCTTTGGTGGTAACTTTCTTTGTAGCACAGCCGAGCATTCTTCATTAAGCGCTATCGTACCATGTTCTTCCAATTTATTTCGATTCGATAATATTTCCTTCATAAACTTTGCGTACTTCGGAATCTGCAAAAGTGCTTCACAAAAAGGGATATTAATTTCAAGTTTTCTAAATATGTCAATAAAACGTTCGAAATGTTTATCCTGTTTTCCCTTTCGTAGCGCTGCGGGAAATGGAGGTCGGATCTTGATAGGAGGCAGTGGTTAGGCTTTCTTTTCCGTTAGTGAGCTGTCCGATACATTCTCCGCCTTTTGTTTTCCCTCTTGGGCGTGACTGTTCTCGTCCTTGGTCGTGGCTTTGTTCTGATCGGCCTCTTCTGGTCCGATCTCCGTTGTCGCCTTCTTATTTTCCGGAGCTGGCTCGAGCGTCTTTCCATTTCTTAGCTGAATGGCTTTGGCGTACTCTCGAGGGTTCTTCTCTGTATCGCTCGGGAGTGTTCCCTGTTTGCGTTCGGACAAAGAGCTCATCAAATGATTCATCGAGCTTGCCAAACTTTGCAATGTATTCTCTAACTTGTCGAGCCTTTCATCCTTTTTGCGGTTTTGGTCGTTTTGATAGTGAGTCATCTTCTCGAACGCTAGCTCCCAGTCAGCTTTCTGTTTTGGTGGTGGAGGTGCATTATGTTGATTCTGAGCTTCTGAAGGCTTTAGGTAGTGGGAATTTCCATACGACAAATTTGGATGATTCCTCCAGCTCGAATCGTACGTGTTTGAGTATGCATTTCTCGGCCTATTGTGAATGTGGTTTACTGTTTCGGGATCCTTGCCTTGCATCTCGTCTAACCTCCTATGTATAGCTTCAAATTGAGCCTCTATAGAGCTACTTATTTCGTGTACTCCAACTGCTCGTCGGTCTAAGTCTTGTTCAGTATACCGTGCGGGATAAGCTGCGATACGCTCGATGGCTTGGAGTGCATCTTCGTCGGCTAGCTCCATGAAATTCCGTGTACACCCGCCATCGACGATCCTCTTATTTTGTGTACTCAGTCCCAGGAAAAATGACTGCATCTGAACGCTTAAGGGTATACTATGATTCGGGCATCGCCTAAGAAGACTCTTATATCTATGCCATGCATCACTCAGGGTCTCGCCACCGTCCTGCTTAAAATTTACCAATTGGCTTCTTATCTCGCTAGTTCTCGATAAAGGGTAGTACTTCCCTAGAAAGCACTCCGTCAGTTCCTCCCAACTAGTGATGGAGGCGTGTGGAAGTGATGAGAACCACTCTGACGCCTTTCCTGTTAAAGAAAATGGGAAAAACGTTAATCGTATAACTTCCGCTGAAACACCGGGGTATTTAATCGTTTTGCAAATTTGTGAAAATTTTAAAAGGTGAGCGTTTGCGTCTTCGTTTGTCAGCCCATGGAATTGGACCGAACCAGTCACCATTTGTAGGGTAACCGGTTTAATCTCAAAATGGTTCTGCCCTCCGGGAATGACAATCGGATCGTTGTCATCGAATAGTCGCGGAAGTGCACGACTAAGCAGCGTGGGACGAGGAGGAACTGCCCCGTGGTTATGTTGTCCATCATGGTCGTGGACCTCCTCCTGGTTGTCGTGGTCGTGATTATCCATCCTTCGTCTACGATCTCGGTTGTTACGGCGGCACGTCGCTTCTATTTCACTGTCGAATAATAACGGTCCTGTATTTGAGCTACGTGTCATACACCAAGTAGAATTCGTCAACGATGGAAAAATTAACGTAAATAAGTGCCGTGAAAGAGGAAAATAATAATAATAATAATAATAAGACTAAGAATAATAATAAAGTAGTGATAACTAAAGAAAAAAAAATAGTAGTAATAGATACTAAAGTAAATATATATATCTAAATGATAGTTATAATAATTGTAATGCTAATAATATACTAAAAAAAAATAATAATATTTATATAGAAAAAAAAACAATACTTCTACTGCAAAATAATAATAATAATAATAATAATAATAAATATTTATAATAAAAATAAAGTAAAATAAAATAGTAATATTAATATTATTAATAATATTTTTTTTTAGAGATAGAGTGACGTAAGAAAATAATAATAATCAAGATAAAATATATTTTTTATATATATACTTGTTTTAAAACTGTTTTTTTAGAAAATACTAATAAAAATAATAGAAATAAAAAAATTTAAAACTAAGACTCAGAATATATTTTAAATATAATAATATTGCTATCCCCGGCAATGGCGCCAAAAACTTGACACGCTCGAATACTAGCAAGTATACTAGGTCGTGCAAGTAGTATAAAACGGACGTATATCCGAGTATCGATCCACGAGGATAGCTCGATTAATTCTAAAATACTATTCTAAATTTTTTTTTGTTTTTTGTTTTAGACTAAAGCGAATATTGAATAAGATGTTTAATATGATTTTTTTTCGATATAAAAATAAAATAACCGAACTAGATAAAAGCGCAAATAAAAATGACGATTTTAAATCAATAACGACAAACGCGATTAAAGCACATATTTTGGCACGGATATTCTACGTCTTCATGCAATCGACTTTATTTAATCAATATGATTTAAGTTAAGGTAGAAATTCCTATCATACGTGCTACCCGCTCTCGCGTATACAGCAACCCTATGCAAAAATGAACCATTCAACTATATTTATATATGACTGTAGTTACCCCGCACGCATTCGGCTTTATGAATTTCCCCGAGTTTAGGCGCTTTCAACGCCTAAAGTCTCGGAAACCACACGGACGAAACCGATTCCATCTCTGGTCGGTTTTACGTCGTGGTGTTCGACACTTTAATTCTAACCGGTCTAATCACCTCTCGGTATCATAAACCAATCAACAAAACAAGCATATGGTGATCAATCATACGCAGGCATTAAACACTGATAACGAACACGTAACTTAACACATACGATTAAATAAAGTACGAAGACATTAATATGAGTTCATAATCCGGCCTAATAAGGCCTTAACCACATTAACACTTAAACACACATATAAATTAACGACAACAACGAAGGTTCAAATAAACACATAATTTAAACAGTAAAGGGAAAGATAAAAATACACCCTCACAGTACTTCCGTCGAACAGGTGGTGGGCGAGGTGCTTGGTTGTCTATTTATCACCCAGATGTCGAAGCATAGCAGTCGACGACTTTCACTCAGCCCTCACAAAGTGTCGTGGTGGGCTGTCTGCTTCGATGGATACTCAACAAAAGCAGCTCCAACTCTCGCAGAAACCTCCAAACTTGCAGCTGCCCAGCAGATCGAACACAACAGCTCGCAGCCCTCGACCTCTCGGTGTAAAAGGGTGAAAGGGTGCTCGCTGCCTCCTCAGAGAGTAAGGTGTGTGGTATGATGGTTACCCCCCACCTCACAAAGCACCGACCTAACTTTAGATATTGATGCCTCCTGCTTTCTCTTTGTAAAGTGTTTTTATAGGCATGAGGAGACAACATGAGAGCGGCCCAATCATCCCAATTTTCTTGAGCTTCGATCCTCCAAAGAAAAACACGCCCCTTGTTTTAAGCAACTCAACTCCTCAAACAACGTTGCTTTTTCTTTTTCTTCTTCTTTTGTCTGCCCTTGCGCTTAAACCGTAAAATTGTCGCGTCTCTTTCTTAGCTCCCCTTGTTTGCGCGTTGCTTTTGGTCATTTCTTCAAGAATGGTGTGCGATGTATTGTCTATCTCTCTCTCCCTCCTTGTATATATGTTTATATGGGTTTATTCTTATGGGCCCGATCTTGGGCTAATGGGCCTGAATAATTTGGGTTGTTATTTGGGCTCATGGACTTCTCGTAGTTTGGGCTGACAAGTTCGTTCCCGATTTTTGGTCCTAGCTCTGTTACCTGTAAAATATGAAAAGTAACATTCGATAGGATATTTCTTGACATTTAGACATATAACTATGAAATTACGCAATTTTTCTGGTCTAAAGTGTTCGTAAAATCCTAACTTATCAAGGGTAAAATTGGAATTGGACCCTAAGCTAATTTTCGAATTATACCTTGTGAATTTATTTCGAAAATTAAATATAAATATAGAAATAATGTATTTGGAATATTATTTATTTTAAGGTGAAATTTTCGAAATTAATCTTGGATTAAGTTTCGAATTTTATACCATATGTACATATACTTAGTTTGACTTAGTATTTAGGTTAGTTGCCTAATTATGGTAAGTATCCTTATATGAATTTTGAATTAAATAAGGGAGAGAAAGACATGGCAATATCTCTCCACTTAAGGAGCAAAATCGAAACCATATCTTTGAGATATCCCAGGGATTTCCAAATATATCATAGTATAAATAGGGCAGCCCAATTTCATAATTTGGAGTGAAAATTTCGTCCATAACAAAGGCACAAAACACACACCGAAAAAAACACTTTTCTCCCACGCGACGGCTCGGTTCTCTCTAGCCATCTTTAGGGAACTGATTCCGTGGTACATTACGAGGTCGGCGTGACGATGTAGTGCCATCCACCACCATCAACGAAGTCTTGAAGAAAAGGACGAGGAGCTGCCACTCGCTTCAACTGGTAATTCTCTACGGGTTTGACCCGCTCTATTACATGTCCATGTGTTACTATTCTGATCCGAGCAACGAGGGCAATAAGGGAACCGGAAAATTTTGTTCCGCACCGTACCCGGGAACGTGGCGTCTCCGGGAGACTCCGGGTAACCCAACAGTGGTATCAGAGCGGGCGCTCGTGATCAGAATTATAACGTGTTTAAATTGAAATGAGGCGCGTGGGAGACGATCGAAAAGCCGACACGGTTCGACCGTCGTTGGGCCGCCGATGCGTCGTTTGCCAACCCACGGGCACCAACTCATGCGGTACAGACCGACGATGAACCACGAACCTGACAAGGACCCGCGCGATGGCGGGACCCGGGCAGCCATGCGTTGCACGCGGGCTACGTGCGCCGTAGCGGCAGTACAGCCGCGGGATCGGGCTGCTTTGAGCTGGCCCGATCAGCCTCGAACCTTGGGTCCGACGCCAGCCATGGTGGCTTAGGAGCCATCCCCGGGCAGCGCCGCCGTACCCGGCTGAGATCGTCCGCGGCTTTGGCCGCGAACTGCGATGGCGCGCATGGTGCGCGCTTCTCAAGACAGCCGCAGTGACTCCGGCTCGGCCGGAACGCTGCGGCGGCGATCTCTCCCGGCGAGGCAGTGAGTCGACACGAAGGGGCTGCAGCGACGAGGGAGTCGCGGCAGTATTATGCCGCGAGCTGAACACGCGCGCGTTGCACGGCGTGGCGTCACCGGCGGTGTCGGCACCGGCTCCAGCCGGGACTCCACGCCGGCGGCATTCTCCGCCATGGCTCCCCAACGTGTTTTGACGGCTGAGCGATCTGAGTCGCGACAGCTATGTTAGGGCTTCATGCTCAAAGCCTTAACGGGCCTTTTAATGGGCTTGGCCCGTTTAATGTCCAATTTTTGTTTCTTTTTAAAATCATGTAATTGTCAACGTGCTCGTTATGAATGTGATTAATGGCACACTTGCGGGTTTAGGAATTTGGTTTCCGGGTCATTTGTTAAGGGTTACGTCCCCCCGGGTTGTATTTGTTTCATACGGGTTGTTCGGGACTTATGATCGCCCCGTGTTGTAATTTACCATTTTATTAGATTAGACTTAAATACGAAGACGAGGTCCCATTTGATGGAAGGCAACCCCCCGGCGGTGACAAGGTGGTGGACGTTCGGTGACTTTGAGGCCATTCGAGTGACGAAGGACGTTTGACGACTTCAAGACCCGTGCGACGACCCGAGGTCTTTTGAAGACGCATGTAATAGGGATAGGCTAGAAATAACCTGCTTGTGTTGTCTTGTAGTTTATTTTCCTAGGGTCAATTTACTACCTTCGTGCGTGTTGGTTTTTGAAATGATATGCATGTTTTATGGGCTCTTATGTAAGATGGTTTATTCTCATGTTTGATAAATACTAAGTGGGTAAAGGAATTGGATTCCTATCTTCTATCATGCTTGAGATGTCTAGCATTGGGGAGTTTTGCGATTTGTTCCGAGTAAGTTTGCGTCGTATATCCCGCCCCAGTGTTAGCATCTCGGGTGCGTCTTGGACGCCGCTCGTCATACTAGTCCGCCCCCCACGAAGCGTATGACAGCAAGGGGTGGTACATTCTGTGCGATTTGAGCATAAGTTGATAGGTCACACTTAGGCAGTTAAACCCAATAAGTAGGGTTAACCGTGAGGGTCAATGACTGAGACTAAGATAGTTGAAACTCTTATTTGATAAGTTCGCGTCCGACGTGACTTCGATAAGATTTGTTGAGCCAAATATTGCGTTAAAGGCTGAGGCGAGTCTAGTCGAGTCGGGGACATCAACTCCACTATGAAACTTTTAACGAGGTTTCCGAAATTCTTCTCGGGAGGATAGTTTTTCGAGAAAAATATTGGGAGTCAAGCGAAACGAAAAGTCCTTGTTTGCGCTTAATGAATGATAAGATAAACCTAATTAGATCTTTATTTTCTGCAGCTTTACGTTTCTTTCTATTTACTGCGATGACGAACATAATTACTATGCTGCTTGAGAGAAACTGTTTGGTGGGACCAAACTACGTGGACTGCCTCCGTAACCTGAGGATCCTAGGTATGGAGTCGCTGACTTTGTCCTCGATTCCCCTGTACCGCAAGTCCCAGGGATTGATGCGAGTGACGAAGACCGGACTGCGTATGCCAAATGGCATATAGACGAGCCAAAGGTCAAGGGCTATATACTTCTTTCCATGAGCAATGAGTTGCAGTGCACTCACTCGGAAATGGAAGTGGGCGCCATTTTGCTTCATTTGAAGGAGCTTTTTGGTGAACATTTGTAATACCCGTAAAATTTATTTACGGGATTTACAATAAAATTAGTGGTAGAGACATGTTTTGTGATTTTAATGTGCTTAAATGATTTCATGTTATATGCTAACATGACATGAATAAATTAGGAAGTAGACTTCGAATTTAGGTTAGTTATTTATTTTAGGATTTCCAATACATGGCATGCTACCTAGAAAGTTTTATTTAGTATATCAAGTATTGATACCATTTTGGGGAGCATGAATTAGTAGGGGTAATTTCAAAACACATCTCGAGATCTATAAATTAGCAAGAGAAGAATTGTGAGATAAGAGAATTTCGAACAATTAGGATTTTGAAACCTTTGAAACTCAAGATTAATGAAGCTCGAAATTTCTAGAGCTTGACATTTTAAATCTCGAAATCAATAGCTATTGGAAGCTCGACATCATATCTTAAAAACTCGAGATGAAGTTGTTTGAAGTATCAAGATGAGAGGATAGAAGAATGTCGAAATCTATTGGTCTAGGGTTTTCTATGTATCTCGAAACCTAGGATAGAAGGAAAAATGAATAGTTAGAATAAGATAAGGGTTAACATGACTTCCATGTCACTTGGTAACTTCCACACCTTAACTTAGGAATAAGGTGACAACAAACAAGTAGTTTCAATTGATATGTGTGGTATAGAGAAAAATCGATGGAAATACACATTTTTTAGGAATCAGACCAATCACAAATTAGGATAAGAACTAAGAAAAAATTGTCGATGTCATTTATCTAACATCATACGCAACACCTAGATAAAGGACTAGAAAGATATTAACATATTTCAGTACAAATTTCGAAAACCCTACAATAGAAAGGAGGCGAAACACTGGAACAAGTATTCATTCTTAAAAACCACAAGAAGGTATGGCTTCTTACTTTAGGTTCATGTTTTCATTTATAATTAAGCATGCTAGGAAGGGTAGGGAATACGAAAATTTCATTTGTACCTGAAGCCTTGAGTTTCGAAAGACTTAAATATGTTGAAGTTAATTATGTTCTTGAAAAGTAGGGTTTTGATCGAAGATTAGATGATTTTGTATCAAAAAGGTGTTTGCAGATGATAAGATTCCCAGTATGGTAAAATGTCGAAACCTTGTAAATTGATAAGAATGATGCCGAGATCAAAGAAATGAAGATAGGAAAAATGTCGAGTTAAAACTCAAGACACCATCTCGAGATAAAATTCGAAAAATATGTCGAAATCTCTGAAATCTATGTGTATGGGTTAATCAATCTCGAGTGCATGTATATACTACTTCGAGAGCCTAGGGCAACATATCGAGTTTCATCCTTGAAATGAACTTTTAAATCCTTATATGTAATGTCGATAGCACATCTCGAAATCATCCATTTCGAGATTTATGGAAGGTCATAACCACGAGAATTATCTCTCACATACCATAATTGATTTCGAGTTCCATGTCGAGATCCACTTCTAGGTTGATTTCGAAATGTTATGTACTATTTAATTAATGTAGAACTATGTCTAATAAGATCACGAAATAATACTTTTCAATTCAAGTCAAGGTGTTCTAAAATTTAGGGTTTCAAAACCCATAAAAGTCGAAACTAGGGTTTTCAAATTAAGCCAATTTCGTGAAGTTATAATTAAACTAACAAACCCTAATTTTATATGTTCCTATATTTAGGATTTGAAGGTTAGCGAGTTACCGATAAACTAATAGCTAAGGATACCAGGTAAGTGGAAATCGCAACTACAACACATAATTTTTATGTGCATGAAATTATTTGTTATGTGCTTTTATGATTTTATGTGACGTGTCTATGTGCTTCTATGATTTTATGTGAGTTTTTACGTGATTTAATTACGTTATACGATGACATGACACGTATACTCATGGCATGAGCATATACACGCACGACTAGTATGAGAGTCAGGGAGATAGCGTGTATGAGTATACGATCGCTTGAAAGCGATATGTATATTTGCCGATATGGGCATTTGTGTCGACTCAATGATGAGTCACGGCTCTTCTATGCTACAACGGCATTCACGAGGCCGAATTACCTGATTCACGAGAGGTAGGGGTAATATATTACGGCGATTCACGAGGCCGACTGCCTGATTCACGAGAAGCAGGTAAATACCCCGTAGCGGGAGATGCAACCTGGAGGAGGCGACTCGAGGGTATGAGCGGCACCGAAGGAACCTCGAGTGTTGGCAACCTCATAGTAAGCTACCAGTGAGAAGCGCCCGCGTGTCAGACCGCATTGGGATGGAAAGGCGCCTTAGGGTTAAACAAGATTTGTGCGCCCGGGTTAGCCTCTCAATGGGAACGCGTTGGGATTGAAAGGCATTATTAGCCTCTCAGTGTGGACCACATTGGGACTGAAAGGCACCATAGGGTTAAGCACAGATTGAGTACTCGGGTTTAGCCTCCCAGTGTGCGTACTGCCACTTATTTATACCCTTAGGGGTTTGAGCTCTATATGGTGCATAGTAAGATTGAAAGACGAATGGGGGCCCAAATATGAAGTCAAGGAACGAGAAAGATGTGAGAAGTAGATAGCATTGGCGCGAATGCCTTCGCTATTTAGGTCACGTGCATTTCATGCATGATTTTCACTTACTGAGCTTTATAAGGTCATTCCACGTTTTTTGTGTTGTAGTACCCCGCGATCACGGTAGTGATCATTTTCACGGCGAGGTCAACTTTTAAAGCTTCCGGGGTTTTGAGATGGAAGTATGTGCATGGATGCGACCTCATGAAGGCCCAGTAGATAGATTTATTTTGACCCGCATGCGCGCTTGCCTATGTAATTAGGGCCCAGGATGATTTTGTAGAAACCATTACGATTCCTTTTTATAAAAGGAAAAATTTTATACCAAACTTTACAAGATCTATTTTGTTATTAGGACATTAGTCGCGTAGACTAGTGTAGAAAATAGTGGTGGAAGGCGAGCGCCACAACATTCCAGGAGTGCTCACTATTCCCTGACGGAACAACTATTTCATTGCAAATGGCTGAGGATAGTGATGTCGGAGCGCATGTGCTCAAGTTGATCGATTGAATCGAAAGACTCGAGGCACTGGACTTTATCATGGATAACGAACTCCAGAACGATCTTATAGTCGCTCCCACCTTCCTTCAATTCGTTCATCGTGAACTTTAATTTGAACAAGGCTGAGATGACATT
The DNA here is from genome assembly GCA_027422505.1 of Craterostigma plantagineum. Classification (NCBI taxonomy): domain Eukaryota; kingdom Viridiplantae; phylum Streptophyta; class Magnoliopsida; order Lamiales; family Linderniaceae; genus Craterostigma; species Craterostigma plantagineum. The sequence continues at coordinate 16,827,665 of JAPQWV010000017.1, read as the reverse complement.
GACTGGGTTAATGAACTAGTTGTCGGCAGCGCAGACTCAGAGGAAGAAGATGAAAGGAAAGGAAGTTGTTCTTGTCGCGAATGCTAAGACTCGAGGGTCGAGTACAAAGAAAAAGTTGGACAATCCCACTAAGCCCAAAGGACGAATTTCGAAAGGTAAGGCCAAGAAGAACGTTTTCAAAGGCGCCAAGACGACGAACAAGTGCCTTCACTGCAATGAGCTTGGCCATTGGAAGCGCGATTGCCTGAAGCTAGCCGCCTCAGGTAAAGAACTTTACGTTTTGGAAACAAATTTTTCTATGACAGTATATTCCGCTTCATGGATCTTAGACTCGGGAGCTAGTGCTCACATCTGTGTTTCGAACCAGGGTCTGGAACGAAGTAGGAAGCTGGCGGATCGAGAGATCATGATCAACGTAGGAAGCGGACATAGTATACCGGCGACCCACATTGGATCAAGAACTCTCGTATTATATACTAGACATAGTTTACTCCTTTCCGATTGTTTGGTTTTGCCCAAGGGGCATAAGAATATTGTTTCTATTCCCGTTTTGAGCGGAAACGGTTATGAGTTCCGTTTTAGTAATAATATATGCAATATTTATTTTGGAAATAATTGCGTCGGAAGTGCAAGTTTACTGAATGGGTTGTATTACCTAAATATCGAAGATAAAATAAAAACTGTGAATACAGTCACCAACAAACGAAAATTGGAGTCGAACTCAAGACTGGTGTGGCATCTTCGACTCGGTCATGCTGGAGAACAGAAGATTATTGAATTTGAGAAAACCGGCGTTATAAAGCCGCTTGGTTCTGATCCCTATCCAACTTGTGAATCTTGTATCCTTGGAAAGATGACCAAGTCACCCTTCACAGGGACTTTCTCGAGAGCTGCAGAACTTCTCGGTTTGATCCACACGGATGTTTACGGACCGTTCGGGGTACGGCTCGCGGTAACTTCCATTATTTTGTTACCTTCACTGATGATCACTCTCGCTTTGGCAAGGTGTATCTCATGAAGAATAAGTCTGATACTTTTGAATGGTTCAAAGAGTACAAGGCTTTCGTGGAAAATCAGACTGGAAAGAGCATTAAAGCCATTCGATCAGATCAAGGCGGCGAGTACATGAGCCTCGAGTTTGACGAGTTCTTGAAAGAGAACGGGATAATTTCACAGATGATACCGCCCGGGACACCGCAGTTGAACGGTGTGTCCGAACGCAGAAATCGAACTCTGTTGGATAAGGTCCGAGTTTTGCTAAGCTATACAGACCTGCCCATATCGTTGTGGGTTCATGCCCTGTTGACAGCGGCACACATTCTGAATAGATGTCCTACAAAGTCTGTCAATCGTATTCCGTATTAGATATTGATAGGACGAAAACCGAGCTTGAATCACATTAGAATTCGGGGTTGCCTCGTATTTGTGAAAAAACTCAAGACAGATAAACTGGAATCGAAGGCCGTGAAAGGAAGTTTTGTCCGGTATCCTTCAGGCTCACTTTTTCAAAGAAGATTTCGTTCGAGAAGGTGGAGCGGGTCGCGAAGTAAGTCTTGGAGAGTATTAAGAAGCGCTTACACAAACTCCAGTGTCGGATGACACCGTAGAGCAGTCCGAGACGCAACCTGACTTGCGCAGGTCGGGTAGAGTACGCCATCCTGAGAGATACGGGATGGTTCACATCGGGCACGAGGTTGATGCGATGGAAGGGCACGTCGGACACGATCTCACTACATATGACCAGGCAATCAGGAATAAAGATTCGGAGAAATGGCTTATAGCTATGCAAGCCGAAATGGTTTGTATGCACGAAAACCAAGTCTGGACTCTAGTAGAGCTCCCAGATGGTTTTAGACCCATTGGGTGTAAATGGATCTACAAGAGAAAGATAGGATCTGACGGATTGGTTGATACATATAAAGCTAGGCTTGTGGCGAAAGGGTACAGTCAAAAAGAGGGCATTGACTATGAGGAGACCTTTTCGCCTGTTGCTATGATGATGTCCATTCGAACATTGCTTGCGATAGCTGCGCACTATGACTATGAGATATGGCAGATGGATGTGAAAACTGCGTTCCTGAATGGATACCTCAAGGAGGAAATATATATGGAGCAGCCCAAGGGTTTTACATCGCAAGGAGATGCTCATAAGGTGTGCAAACTGAACAAGTCCATTTATGGACTGAAACAAGCCTCCAGAAGCTGGAATCTTCGGTGCGATGAAGTGGTCAAGGGCCATGGATTCTTAAAGAACGAAGACGAACCTTGTGTCTACAAGAAAAGCAGTGGGAGCAAAATATCTTTCCTCGTATTGTACGTGAATGAAATCCTTTTGATAGAAAATGATATTGGAATGATCTCGATGGTGAAAGCGTGGCTTTCGACCGAATTCTCCATGAAAGACTTGGGAGAAGCTACCTATATCTTGGGGATTCGCCTTTATAGAGATCGAGCGAATCGTATGTTAGGACTCTCCCAGGCCCTTTATTTAGAGAAGGTCCTGAAGCGATATAAATATGGACAACTCTAAGAAAGGGTTCTTGCCTATGCGGCATGGGATTCACCTTTCCAAGGCTATGAGCCGTCAAAGTGAGTTGGAGCGGAAAGAGATGAATGGAATCCCCTATACATCTGCGGTGGGTAGCTTGATGTTCGCGATGCTTTGCACGCGACCTGACTTGACGTACGCTGTGAGCGTAGTCAGTCGGTTTCAGGCTGACCCTGGTAAGGAACATTGGCAGCAGTCAAGACTATCCTCAAGTACCTCAGACGGACTAAGGATACTGGTCTACGGTAATGGAGAATTGGAAGTGGAAGGGTATACGGATTCGGATTTTCAATCTGACGTGGGCCTCGGGCCGTTTAATGGACCGAAGTCGGAGTTCGTATGAAACTAACTTTGAGACTTGGGCTTGGCCAAGTGCTTAAAAGGCTTGAGGGTAAAATTGAAATTGGACCCTAAGCTAATTTTCGAATTATGCCTTGGGAATTAATTTTGAAAATTAAATATAAATATAGAAATAATGTATTTGGAATATTATTTATTTTAAGGTGAAATTTCAAAATTAATCTTGGATTAAGTTTCGAATTTTATACCATATTTACATATACTTAGTTTGACTTAGTATTTAAGTTAGTTGCCTAATTATGATAAGTATCCTTATATGAATTTTGAATTAAATAAGAGAGAGAAAGATATGGCAATATCTCTCCACTTAAGGAGCAAAATCGAAAACCATATCTTTGAGATATCCCATGGACCATAACAAAGGCACAAAGCACACACAGAAAAAAAAACACTTTTCTCCCACGCGACGGCTCGGTTCTCTAGCCATCTTTAGAGTACTGATTCTGTGGTACACTGTGAGGTCGGCGTGGCGATCTAGTGCCATCCACCACCATCAACAAAGTCTTGAAAAAAAGGACGAGGAGCTGCCACTCGCTTCAACTGGTAATTCTGTACGGGTTTGACCCGCCCTATTACATGTCTATGTGTTACTATTCTGATCCGAGCAACGAGGGCAATAAGGGAACTCGAAAATTTTTTGTTCCGCACCGTACCCGGGGACGTGGCGTCTCCGAGAGACACCGGGTAACCCAACAGTGGTAACAGAGCGGGCGCTCGTGATCAGAATCATAACGTGTTTAAATTGAAACGAGGAGCGTGGGAGACGATCGAAAAGCCGACACCGTTCGACCATCATTGGGCTGCCGATGCGTCGTTTGCCAACCCACGGCAACCAACTCGTGCGGTACAGACCGACGATGAACCACGAACTGGACAGTGACCCGCGCAACGGCGCCATCCCCGGGCAGCGCCTCCGCACCCGGCTGAGATTGTCCGCGGCTTTGGCCGCGGACTGTGATGGAGCGCATGGTGCGCGCTTCGCAAGACAGCCGCAGCGACTCCGGCTCGGCCGAAACGCCGCCGCGGCGATCTCTCGGCGAGGCATTGACTCGGCACGAAGGGGCTGCGGCGAGAGGGAGTCGCGGCAGTATTATGCCGCAAGCGAAACACGCGCGCTGCGCGGCCTGGCGTCACTGGCGGTGGCGGCACCGGCTCCAGCCGGGACTCCACGCCGGCGGCCTTCTCCGCCATGGCCCCCGACGTGTTTTGACGGCTGGGTGATTTGAGTCGCGACAGCTATGTTAGGGGTTCATTCTCAAAGCCTGTAACGACCCGTCCCATACCGGGTGTCACTATAGCATCGATCCCTACCGGGACCAGTGGGGTTGGGCTCACCACACTCCGACTGATAGTCTGGCCCCACTGTACCACCATTTAACCTTTTTAGCGTGCTTTGTGCACTCGCTCACATGCACCCTGAGAAACTTCCCAGGGGGTCACCCATCCCAAGATTGCATCAAGTCAAGCACGCTTAACTTCCGAGTTTCTATAGATGGACTCCCGAAAAGGTAGGTCGACCTTGGTGATATGAGTAGTACTATCAATTTCCTTATACGATTCTTAGCCTGACACGCCCATACTTTGTCAGTCTCAGGATCCCCTCTCATTCGGGTGTCGGATCGATTCGTTCACGTACCCCTTCGCCTAGAAGCCTGCCAGGAGCCGCTCCTTGTCCGTGCACCTCTCTGGCACCGGCGATCACTCCCCGCCTTCATCGGCCCCGGGCGTCACAAAGCCTTAACGGGCCTTTTAATGGGCTTGGCCCGTTTAAGGCCCAATTTTCGTTTTTTTTTAAAATCATGTAATTGTCAACATGCTCGTTATGAATGTGATTTATGGTACACTTGCGGGTTTAGGAATTTGGTTTCCGGGTCATTTGTTAAGGGTTACGTCCCCCCGGGTGTATTTGTTTCATACGGGTTGTTCAGGACTTATGATCCCCCGTTGTAATTTACCGTTTTATTAGATTAGACTTAAATACGAAGACGAGGTCCCATTTGATGGAAGGCAACCCCCCGGCGGTGACAAGGTGGTGGACGTTCGGTGACTTTGAGGCCGTTCGAGTGACGAAGGACGTTTGACGACTTCAAGACCCGTGCGACAACCCGAGGTCTTTTGAAGACGCATGTAATAGGGATAGGCTAGAAATAACCTGCTTGTGTTGTCTTGTAGTTTATTTTCCTAGGGTCAATTTACTACCTACGTGCGTGTTGGTTTTGAAATGATATGCGTGTTTTATGTGCTCTTATGTGAGATGGTTTATTCTCCCGTTTGATAAATACTAAGTGGGTAAGGAATTGGATTCCTATCTTCTATCATGCTTGAGATGTCTAGCATTGGGGAGTTTTGGGATTTGTTCCGAGTAAGTTGGCGTCGTATATCCCGCACCAGTGTTAGCGTATCGGGTGCGTCTTGGACGCCGCTCGTCATACCAGTCCGCCCCCCACAAAGCGTATGGCAGCAAGGGGCGGTACATTCTGTGTGATTTGAGCATAAGTTGATAGGTCACACTTAGGCAGTTAAACCCAATAAGTAGGGTTAGCCGTGAGGGTCAATGACTGAGACTAAGATAGTTGAAACTCTTATTGGATAAGTTCGCGTTCGACGTGACTTCGATAAGATTAGATGAGTCAGATATTGCGTTAAAGGCTGAGGCGAGTCTAGTCGAGTCGGGGACATCAACTCCACTATGAAACTTTCAACGAGGTTTCCGAAACTCTTCTCGGGAGGATAGTTTGTCGAGAAAAATAGTGGGAGTCAAGCGAAACGAAAAGTCCTTGTTTGCGCTTAATGAATGATAAGATAAACCTAATTAGATCTTTATTTTCTGCAGCTTTTCTTTCTATTTAATGCGATGATGAACATAATTACTATGCTGCTTGAGAGAAACTGTTTGGTGGGACCAAACTACGTGGACTGCCTCCGTAACCTGAGGATAGTCCTAGGTATGGAGTCGCTGACTTATGTCCTCGATTCCCCCGTACCGCAAGCCCCAGGAACTGGTGACGAAGACCGGACTGTGTGTGCCAAATGGAAGTGGAAGTGGGCACCATTTTGCTTCATTTGAAGTGGCGAACATTCCAGGAGTGCTCGCTATTCCCTGACGGAGCAACTATTTCATTGCAAAATGGCTGAGGGTAGTGACGTCGGAGCGCATGTGCTCAAGATGATCGATTGGATAGAAAGACTCGAGGCACTGGACTTTATCATGGATAAAGCACTCCAGAACGATCTTATACTTCAGTTGCTTCCACCTTCCTTAATTCGTTCATCGTGAACTTTAATCTGAACAAGGCCAAGATGACATTGACTGGGTTAATGAACCAGTTGTCGGCAGTTGAGACTCCGATGAAGAAGGTGAAAGGAAAGGAAGTTGTTCTTGTCGCGAATGCTAAGACTCGAGGTCGAGTACAAAGAAAAAGTCGGACAAGCCCACTAAGCCCAAAGGACGAATTTTGAAAGGCAAGGCAAAGAAGAACGTGTTCAAAGGCGCCAGGCCGACGGACAAGTGCATTCACTTCAATGAGCTTGGCCATTGGAAGCGCGATTGCCCGAAGCTAGCCGCCTCAGGTAAAGAACTTTACGTTTTGGAAACAAATTGTTCTATGACAGTATATTCCGCTTCATGGATCTTAGACTCGGGAGCTAGTGCTCACATCTGTGTTTCGAACCAGGGTCTGGAACGAAATAGGAAGCTGGCGGATCGAGAGATCATGATCAACGTAGCAAGCGGACATAGTATACCGGCGACCCACATTGGATCAAGAACTCTCGTTTTATCTGCTAGACATAGTTTACTCCTTTCCGATTGTTTGGTTTTGCCCAAGGGGCTTAAGAATATTGTTTCTATTCCCGTTTTGAGCGGCCACGGTTATGAGTTCCATTTTAGTAATAATATATGCAATATTTATTTTGGAAATAATTGCGTCGGAACTGCAAGTTTACTGAATGGGTTGTATTACCTAAATATCAAAGATAAAAGGGAATTTCCAGTTGGTAACCCTCTCTTTTAGTCTTTTCCAGCTGGTGACCAAACGTTTGTTTCAATTCCTCGTGTTACCCCTAGCATATGACGAAATATAATCACGTAACCCTACTACACCAAAAATGACACTTTTAGGTCCGCGCGCCGTTAGTGAATAACGAGGTTCTCTGAAAAAGACCAAAATACCCATCTAATTTTTTTCCATCACGCGCCGTTAGGACTTTGAAACTGAAACAACTTACACATACCTCCATTGAAGAAGCTAAAAGCGATTTTTGACTGCTCATTCAGGCCAAAATTGGGAACTCGGCGCTCGATTTCTGACTAAAACTGAGGTTGCAAGCTAAGCTACTGGAATCCCAAGGTAGTAAGCTTTTGTTTCGATTGTTTTTCTTCTTGGGCTTGTCTTACAGTGGATCTTTTTCACTTCGAGTGCTGCGGGTTTTTGTGGGTGTTTATGTTCATCATGCGTGCTCGTTTCTTCTACGTAGGAATGGTTGCACTTATACTGATTAATGTGTGGATTTTCTGCAGAATGGAGAAAAGGACGCTTAATATCAGATGTGGAGATGAGTCGATTGAGGTTTATGTTGACACAGACAGACTATTGATGATGGACTTATATGACTGTATGGTGGAGAGGTTCAGTGAAATAGGTGTGGAACTGCCAAAGAATCCATTTCTTTGTCATAATTATCAAGGTGAGAGGTACGATGTGATGGATGATAAAACCTTACTAGGAGTATTTGAGGTAATTCAGAAGAGGTGATGGAATTTATTGTGTGTGAGTCTTCATTGCCGGGGTTAACTTGGGAGTTAGCAATGGAAAAAAGAAAGATAAAATTGGGAGAACCACTTGATGCCGAACAACTAGAGTAAGTCGTACAAGAAGTAGGGCTAGGGTCAGTGAGGTGGTTGGGAACAGAGTAAACGAAGAACCTCAAACAATGCCTAATCAAGCTCATGTATCATCAAATGATGAAGATAATAATGGGCCCAGTCTAGTAGCAATCACTTATCAGCCATCCACTGAAGATGAGGAGCCAGCGCCATCAGATGAGGAATTGGTGTGTGTGAGAGATAGTTTTGAGGCTGATTCAGGGTATAAGTGGTCTGACAAATGCAGTGACGAAGAGTCTTATTTTGATAAACTTTTTGCAAATGGCGCTCTATGCACAAAACAGAATTTTGGGTCTATAAGGTTGAAATCGTGGATGTTTTTTATGGATAAAAAGCATATAAGTATTCAAAGACTATTGCATCCAAGAAGGATTTTCAGTTGTGGTTAGGAAAGCAGAGAGAATGAGGTTTACATGCGAGTGTGCTGCTGAGAGTTGTCCCTATAGACTCCATGCTAGTGTGTTAGCTGATGGTCGTACATGGGCCATTAAGTTAATTGTAGATGAGCATAAGTGTAGTAGGAGTTTAATCCTATGGCGGATTACAAATGGATAGCTCAGAAGTTGTTGGAGGATATTAGGGCTAACCCTGATATTTCAATCAAGTCGCTGAATTTTCTGCTATTGGAGAGGTACCAAGTACAGCTGAAATAATCTACAGCCTATAACATGAAAGACTTTGCTTTGACACTCTTAGATGGAAGCTTTGACACATCTTATTCAAAGCTTCCTGCTTATTGTGAGGTTATAAACCAAACTAATCCTGGTTCTATAGCTCATTGTGCTTGGGGTGAGAGTGAGTTACAAAACTCAGCTGAAGGAATAGAACGGCCATTAATATTCAAGTACATCTTCATCTCATTCAAGGCTGAATTTGAAGGTTTGATAAGGGGTTGTAGAGGTCTTATTGGGGTTGATGGAACCCATCTTAAAGGGAATTACGGTGGTATTGTTGTCTGCTGTGGCGCTTGATGGAAATAATGAGTTATTTCCCATAGCGCATGCTATCGTTGATGCTGAAAATAAGAAGAATTGGTCTCGCTTTTTCTATCACTTGAGGCAGTTAATACAAGATAGCAAGAGGACAGATTGGACCATAATATCTGATCGCCAGAAGGTGAGTTCAATGTTCCTTTTGATATTTTCTTTTCTGTTATTTCCTTTCAGTTATAATACATAGAGGTTGATAGGGAGTTGTACCTGCCTTGGAAGAAAGATGGCCAGAAGCAAGAAGAAGATTTTGCACTAGACATCTTTGTGCGAACTTTAAGAAGTCCCATCCTGGGCCTCTCATGCATGCACTATTTGGAGAATAGTGAATGCGTATTCTGAATTTTCATTCACCAAGGCCATGGAAAGAATGAAAAAGGTTGGAGGAACAACGACTACAAAATGGTTTGATGAGTTAGGAGACAGATCACAATGGGCACGACATGCATTTGAGCCTTCTTTGTGTCAAGCTGAGAACACTTCAAACTTTGTGGAGTCGTTCAACAAATTACTAGGGGCTGACAGGTGCAAACCCATCCTAACTTTACTCGAAGGTATGACATATAAACATTTTATTTATTAGATTAAGTATTGCCTATGGTCAATTCTTGACAGTTTGGCCTAGCTTTACTAGGGGCTGATAGATTGCTTCTTATTTTGATAAATAATCTTGATAGGCATTCGAAGGGTGACTATGGTTAGACAATAAAAAAGACAGCAAATTGCGGAAGAATGGGATGATAATGAGGTGTGTCCAAAGGTAACAAGCTGGATAAAGACCATTAATGTGGACTCAAGGACTTGTAAAGCCCTCACTGCTGGAATAGGTGAAATTGAGATCCAAAACGGTACGTCATACTTGCCTCTATCGTTAAACAACAGAAGTTGCACTTGTGGCAAGTGGCAAATTAGTGGAATACCTTGTGTGCATGCTATGCGAGCCATAAACCATTTGAGATGCTCTTATATTCCTTATTTCAGTGAATGGTTCTCAGTGAAAAATATAAAGAGGCATATGGATTGAATATTCATCCAATGCCATCTGTTGAGATATGGCCATCTTTTGACCTTCCCACTATCAACCCTCCTCAAATGAAGAGAAGCATTGGAAGACCTAGCAGACATAGAAAAAGAGAGCCTGGTGAGCCGAAAAAAGGGAGACGATCAACAACTGTACAGTACAAGAAATGCAAGGCGTATGGACATAATTCGAAGACTTGCAAAGGTGGCCTAACTTCACGAAAAGTGAGAAACCAAGAAGGAAAAACAGTCACTACAAGGAAAAGAAAGAGAAATGAATCACAAAAAGCATCTGCCGGTTCTTCGCAGCCCACACAGCCCCCTACTTTGCAGCCATCATCATCTCTTCCAGCAGATTGAAACCAAATGTGTATCTCTATGTAACTTTGTTTTGATATAAACAACTTGAACATTATCTGAAGCTCTGTGTATCCATGTTCTGCAGATATTTTGTTTTGGTAGCAATTATGCAGACAGGTGATGTGATATTCTGTAATGAAGTTATTATGTGTTTTGCTTTTGCAGCTGAAATTCTGTTCATGTTCTGTTTCACCCAAAATTACAACAAGTCTGAAATTGAATATTCAACTAAACAGACAAAAAATACAACTCCTCTGAAACTCTGCTTGAAAGTGAGCATTTCCAAAACAATTCACTACTTCAACAACACAATTACAACAATAACCAACATAATAACGACAATTTTAGGCATCCACTTCACATCATTTCCTACTTCTTCAATCATAACTTTCACATCATTGAAATTTTTATGTAGATCTTCAATTGTCTCTTTTATTTGATACGCCGAAGAATCCAATTCCCATTCTCCTCCACGGTCTACTGCTCCCTCACTACCATATCTTATAATATGTTCAAAGCTCACCACATGAAGAAATTGCATGGCGAGCATCTGAAATACGGGACATTTTTGTTCTTCACCGATTCTGAGATCTCCAAATCAGCTTTAATCCCGCAATGAGGACACCTTTGAGCTTTTAATTCAGACCGCATTGGCGTTGGGTCGTCCAACTTGAAGAACTCCCATACGAATACTCTTCCATCTTCCACAGAAAAAGTTTGATTTGCCGAACACACAAATCCAAAATTAGATATCAGTGGAGCCCAACAAAAAAGTTTAGAGATCAAACAGATTATGAAATCCAAAATTATAACCAAACAAAAAGAAATTTCTTCACAACTAGGGCCCAATCGAACACAGCTTCACCTAAATTTCCAACGATTTCAACACAACAAACATCAAGCATGTTTACCTACTTTCAAAAAATTTCAACACAAAAATAAACATAGCAAACTTACCTTAATCGAGCTGAAAGAAGGTGGTGGTGGCAAGTTAGGGCTTCGAAAGAATTCCCTTTTTCAATTTCGAAGTCCTACCGCTGCTTCCCTAATTTAAGTAATAAGTGTGATGGGTATTTTTGTCTTTTCAGTTTGACCCGTTATTCACTAACGGCGTGTGGACCTAAAAGTGTCGTTTTTTGTATAGTAGGGTTACGTGATTACATTTCATCATATGCTAGGGGTACCACAAGGAATTGAAAACAACGTTTGGTCACCGGCTGGAAAATACTAAAACAGAGGGTTACCAACTGGAAATTCCCAAGATAAAATAAAAACTGTGAATACAGTCACCAACAAACGAAAATTGGAGTCGAACTCAAGACTGCTGTGGCATCTTCGACTCGGTCACGCTGGAGAACAGAAGATTCTTGAGTTGGAGAAAACCGGCGTTATAAAACCGCTTGGGTCTGATCCCTATCCAACTTGTGAATCTTTTATCCTTGGAAAAATGACCAAGTCGCCCTTCACAGGGACTTTCACGATAGCTGCAGAACTTCTCGGTTTGATCCACGCGGATGTTTGCGGACAGCTCGGGGTAGCGGTTCGCGGTAACTTCCATTATTTCGTTACCTTCACTGATGATCACTCTCGCTTTGGCAAGGTGTATCTCATGAAGAATAAGTCTGATACTTTTGAATGGTTCAAAGAGTACAAGGCTTTTCGTGGAAAATCAGACTGGAAAGAGCATTAAAGTCGTTCGATCAGATCAAGGCGGCGAGTACATGAGCCTCGAGTTTGACGAGTTCTTGAAAGAGAAAGGGATAATTTCACAGATGACACCGCCCGGAACACCGCAGTTGAACGGTGTGTCCGAACGCAGAAATCGAACTCTGTTGGATAAGGTTCGATCTATGCTAAGCTATACAGACCTGCCCATATCGTTGTGGGGTCACGCTCTGTTGACAGCGGCACACATTCTGAATAGATGTCCTACAAAGTCTGTCAATCGTATTCCGTATCAGATATGGACAGGACGAAAACCGAGCTTGAATCACATTAGAATTTGGGGTTGCCCCGCGTTTGTGAAAATGCTCAAGACAGATAAACAGGAATCGAAGGCTGTGAAAGGACGTTTTGTCGGGTATCTTGAGGATTCCATGGGATACAAGTTTTACTTCCACAACGATCAGAGAATCGTTGTAGCCCTTCAGGCTCACTTTCTCGAAGAAGATTTCGTTCGAAAAGGTGGAGCGGGTCGCGAAGTAACTCTTGGAGAGTATTCAGAAGCGCTTTCACAAACTCCAGTGTCGGATGACACCGTAGAGCAGTCCGAGACGCAACCTGACTTGCGCAGGTCGGGTAGAGTATCTCGCCGGCCTGAGGATACGGGATAGTTCACATCAAGCACGAGGTTGCTGCGATGGAAGGGCACGTCGGACACGATCCCACTACCTATGATCAGGCAATCGGGGATAAAGATTCGGAGAAATGGCTTAAACCTATGCAACCCAAAATGGATTCTATGCACGAAAACCAAGTCTGGACTCTAGTAGAGCTCCCAGATAGTTTTAGACCCATTGGGTGTAAATGGATCCACAAGTGAAAGATAGGATCTGACGGATTGGTTGATACATACAAAGCTAGGCTTATGGCGAAAGGATACAGTCAAAAAGAGGGCATTGACTATGAGGAGACCTTTTTGCCTGTTGCTATGATGAAGTCCATTCGAACATTGCTTGCGATAGCTGCACACTATGACTATGAGATCTGGCAGATGGATGTGAAAACTGCGTTCCTAAATGGATACCTCAAGGAGGAAATATATATGGAGCAGCCCAAGGGTTTTACATCGCAAGGAGATGCTCATAAGGTGTGCAAACTGAACAAGTCCATTTATGGACTGAAACAAGCCTCCAGAAGCTGGAATCTTCGGTTTGATGAAGTGGTCAAGGGCCATGGATTCTTAAAGAACGAGACGAACCTTGCGTCTACAAGAAAAGCAGTGGGAGCAAAATATCTTTCCTCGTATTGTACGTGGACGACATCCTTTTGATAGGAAATGATACTGGAATGCTCTCGATGGTGAAAGCGTGGCTTTCGACCGAATTCTCCATGAAAGACTTGGGAGAAGCTACCTACATCTTGGGGATTCGCCTTTATAGAGATCGAGCGAATCGTATGTTAGGACTCTCCCAGGCCCTTTACTTAGAGAAGGTCCTGAAGCGATACAATATGGACAACTCTAAGAAGGGGTTATTGCCTATGCGGCATGGGATTCACCTTTCCAAGGCTATGAGCCCTCAAAGTGAGTTGGAGCAGAAAGAGATGAATGGAATCCCATATGCATCTGCAGTGGGTAGCTTGATGTACGCGATGCTTTGCAGGCGACCTGACTTGGCGTACGCTGTGAGCGTAGTCAGTCGGTTTCAGGCTGACCCTGGTAAGGGACATTGGACAGGTGTCAAGACTATCCTCAAGTACCTTAGACGGACAAAGGATATAAGGCTGGTCTACGGTAATGGAGAATTGGAAGTGGAAGGGTATACGGATTGGATTTCAGTCAGACGTGGACGACCGAAAATCCACTTCAGGATTCGTCTTTACGCTCAACGGTGGAGCGGGTTCTTGGAAAAGTTCCAAACAGAGCACTACTGCAGATTCCACCTACGAAGCAGAGTATATAGCGGCCTCAGAGGCAGCGAAGGAAGGTGTTTGGATGAGAAAGTTCTTGGAAGAACTTGGCGTCGTTCCTGTAGCAGATAGGCCATTGCCATTGTGGTGTGACAATACTGGCGCTATTGCTCAGGCAAAAGAATAGAGGTCTCACAGCAGGTCCAAACAAATAGAAAGAAAGTACCACGCGTTACGTGGATTCGTTGAGAATGGCTACGTAGCCGTGCAGAAGATTGCGACCGCGGAAAACGTGGTCGACCCCGTTCACCAAGCCTCTATCACAGGCAGTGCTGGCTAGACATCTCGAAAAGATGGGTATTAGATACTGCAGCGCATGGCATTGAGTGCAAGTGGGAGATTGTTAGGAATATGCCCTCGAATGCTATATGAGGATTAGATTGTATAGGGCATTAGCTTATTTATCATTCGACCTTTTATGTAATAAGATATTTTTTGTGTGTTTATTGAAAGGCGTTGTTCGTTTATTGGATATAAGAGTACTTTACTAAGCATCCAGTAAAGCAATAAATGAACAAATCCAAATGTGTCGAGTTGAGTCACTGTTCTCGATGAGTACGAGAGAGGAAGGCACCAGTGGACTCTTAACCTCGAGCATTAAAAGTCCGTAAGCCTTAGGCTCCAGTTGGGTGCTGGATAACCGATTACGGCTTATTTATCGATGACCTATCGAGTTCCGATACCCCCTTGGAAGCGGAGGTCATGACTTGTGATGCGAGTCGAATCAAGGGATTAAATCGTTTCGTGGACACTGACTCACGGGTCGTACGGTCGAACATGGCTTATTACTCAAGGAGTGTCAATGAACGACGACAATACTATAGTAGTCTACGTGAAACTTAGACCGAAAGGGGCTTTGGCGGAGTTGACTTTGAAGTCTCGACTGTCACTGGTTCCCCTCGACCCGATTTCCTGTTGCATGGGTCACCGGACCAGATGCGGTCTATGATGACGATTTGTGATTGCCGGGCTTAGACCGCCGAGTACGGATTCACAGTCTCGCAAGTAATCGAGATAAGTGTCCCATGAGGATGGCGACGGGAAATTACGAAATCCTTGGCCAAGGTATTGAACTAACTCATGTTAGACATGTAGGGTAGTTTGGTAATTTGCCTCGTCCCCGTTTTATCATAGAATCGAGTATAGTGAGTTTGACATAGACCATGGCTCTCACTCGATTGGGACACAACTGAAGGGTTTATACGTAGTACTATAATCTATAGTAAGGTTCTCGAATAAAGACTGGGTCGAAATTCGCACTCGAATCGGGTTACGGTCCGGTTCTGCGGGATTGGCTAGGTAACTGCCGGACTCTTGGATTCCTCCATTGCCGATTGAGTCGAACCTAGAGAGTCGGGCTTAAAAAGGATCATCAAGGTGTACTGATAAGGAGAGAAAGTGCTTTGGGCTTTAACGGGCCTTGGGCCGTTGGGCCGCGCCTTAGTGGGCCTCGGGCCGTTTAATGGACCGAAGTCGGACTTCGTGTGAACTAAATTTGAGACTTGGGCTTGGCCAAGTGCTTAAAAGGCTTGAGGGTAAACTTGGAATTGGACCCTAAGCTAATTTTCGAATTATGCCTTGAGAATTAATTTTGAAAATTAAATATAAATATAG
Source organism: Craterostigma plantagineum (assembly GCA_027422505.1). NCBI lineage: Eukaryota > Viridiplantae > Streptophyta > Magnoliopsida > Lamiales > Linderniaceae > Craterostigma > Craterostigma plantagineum. Next base: position 16,812,259 of record JAPQWV010000017.1, on the reverse strand, counting down.
AAATAATGTATTTGGAATATTATTTATTTTAAGGTGAAAATTTCGAAATTATCTTGGATTAAGTTTCCAATTTTATACCATATTTTCATATACTTAGTTCGACTTAGTATTTAAGTTAGTTGCCTAATTATGGTAAGTATCCTTATATGAATTTTGAATTAAATAAGGGAGAGAAAGATATGGCAATATCTCTTCACTTAAGGAGCAAAATCGAAAACCATATCTTTGAGATATCCTATCGATTTCCAAATATATCATAGTATAAATAGGGCAGCCCTATTTCATAATTTGGAGTGAAAATTTCGTCCATAACAAAGGCACAAAACACACACCAAAAAAAAAAACTTCTCCCACGCGACGGCTCAGTTCTCTGTAGCCATCTTTAGAGTACTGATTCCGTGGTACACTGCGAGGAAGGCGTGACGATCTATTGCCATCCACCACCATCGACGAAGTCTTGAAGAAAAGGACGAGGCGCTGCCACTCGCTTCAACTGGAAATTCTCTACGGGTTTGACCCGCCCTATTATATGTCTATGTGTTACTATTCTGATCCGAGCAACGAGGGCAATGAGGGAACCCGGAAAATTTTTGTTCCGCACCGTACCCGGGGACGTGGCGTCTCCGGGAGACACCGGGTAACCCAACACTATTCGCTTGTGCCTTTTTAATTGTTCATAGTTTTTGTGTCTTTTAAATAGTTGCATCCTCCTTAAAAGAATTTGCTGGAAAAAAAAGTTAAAATGTAAACTTCTCGTAAAACATACTTCATGTGTTTTAAGATGTTGCCAGTGAAAGAAAAAAAATTCAATTTTAAAATTTTAACATCACCTTCTATGAACTTCAATATTATAGTTGCCATATCAGCGGAAGATTACGTTGGATTGGTAAGTTATAAAATTTGTTAGCATATAATATTTTTTTAAAAATCCATTTTAGCACTTGCGTAGGCCCCATACTATATGATAACTGTCCTGACACGAAATATCATTACATTATATATGTTGGGTTATGGGTTATTTATATGTATATAATGTAGACTCCCTCAACAACCGAAAGGATGGTCAGTCCTTAATTGAGAGTGGGTAGGGTACTATTACAAATAAAATATTAGCTGGATGTGATTTTGTTTAATTATATATAAGTTTTGACTTTCCTACCATTGTTTCTTCTGATAAAACTATGACAACCGGTTCTTATATATGTAACCGACATATTAATTCAAGCTAAACTTAGGGATTTATATTAATGAATACATTACTTCGAATCATGTTCACCGCATATGCAAAATCAGCGAAATCAGCAAGATATTTAAAAACATGTTGAAGTAAAAATGTGAGCCAGAAGTGTTAGCAAAAAAGGATTATATGTTTTATGTATCCATATAGTCTTCAAATTTGCTTACCCATTTGTAAATTGTATTTATGAGCTGTGACAGTGTTTCGAGGATGTAATGTAAGAGATAATTTCAGAAATGAGGAATAAAACAATAACCGGACCACCTCGAGCATGGGATAATTCATTTTTTTTCGTGTTTTTGAAGTGGTCCCTTAGATGTAGAGGTGTTCATACGGTTTCGGTTTCGATTTGCCGGTTCGTAACCGCCGGTTTGGAACCGAAATATGCTTAAACCGTAACCGAACCGTGGTTACCACGGTCCGGTTACGGTTTTGAAACCGCCGGTTTCAACGGTTCCGGTTTGAAACCGCCAGTTACGGTTTCAAACCGGTTTTTATATTTTTTTTTTGTGCTTTTGTTTATTGGAGAATAATAAAGAAATTGATTTTGTTTTATAATGTACCTTCAAAGTTCAATATTTTAAAAAGAATTGATTATTGCTTATAAAACTCAAGAAAATGTGAAAAAATACAACTTAAATATTTTTAAAAACTAAAGATTATTGCTTAAAAAATCTACCATTAATCCCCCTATTTATAGAGAAAAATAAAAAATTTAAAAATAATAACATAAATCATATTGTTTGGTGATATGATTGAATTTTTTATTTTTTTCTTTGTAAATGGTAATGGACAAACGGTCATATATATAAACCGTTTGAATTATTTTTATTATTATTTTAATATATAAACCGGCGGTTAACCGTCGGTTACAAACGGCCGGTTACAAACCGCCGGTTTCGGTTCTAGAATATTACGAACCGAAACCGAACCGATCTAAATGACGGTTCGGTTCCGGTTATAACCGGAACCGTTGACCCCGGTTAACCGGACCGTTGACCGCCGGTTCGGTTTCGGTTCGGTTCTGGTTTTTGAAACCTTATGAACATGTCTACTTAGATGTATAATTATTTTAATTTTCAGGTTCCTATTAGCACTTGATAACATTTCAATTGCATATCCTTCAGCTAACTCGTTACGTTGTAAGCTGCCCGTGTATTATTTCTCCATGAAGTAGTAAATGTAAATTTGGTTAGCCTCATTAAATATTTGACGCATTCATCTTTGACACATTCAGCAACATCACCATCACGAAATAATGTCAAAATTACAAATTCAGATATCGGTCACTAAATTCTTATATTGGAATAATTTTGGGTCTCTAGCGGGGCGGGCCAGCTCGTAGCCCGCCACTGGCGGGGCGGGCGGGGCAATCCCGTCTATTGACAGGCTCGGGAAATGAAGGCCCGCCTTGCCTGCGAGCGGGCTTAGCGACGGCCATATTTTAAAAAAGTAAAAATAAGAAACAAATAAGAAAAATAGAAAAAATAATAAAAAATAGGAAAATTTAAAAAAAAATGAAGAATTCAAGTTGAAAAATATATCTAATTTAATCAACTTCTTTAATATTAATTTATTTATGTTATTAAAGTACAAATCATAGATCAAAAATAATAAAAATAGATATGGTTTATTTATTAATCTTAGTATTTAATATAACTAGATTATTTTATTTTTGGCGGGCCTGCCCGCGGCCCTCCGTGTCCGCCCTGCCAAGCCTAAATATTTACAGCTCGCCCCCACCGCGGGCCCGTTTGACCACCTCTACTTCTATATGTCAATAAATTTTAATTTGAACAAAACCGACACCTGAATGATAAAATTAAAATTAACTTTTTTTTTATTTGAATTGGCCCAATAAAGATATTGGATATGTGAAGTATATAAGATTGGGATAATTGTCCGACATCGTAAAAACATCTCTTATTTCACATGCTCCTTAAAAGGGTTATTCAAATGTAATGCGAACTCGTGATGAGATTCGCACGTGAGCGTTGAGATCGTCCTTGAAAGACTTGACACAAGTAGTCGGTAAATAATAAAGAAAGACTCGATGACAGATTAAATAAAATAATACGATAACGCGCTCTAGAGATAAATAAATAAAAATAACACTTGAAGCAAAACGGAAATTGATAGGATGCAATTTGGAGAATACGAATTGCATGGGTTGGACACGACATAAATAGGATGTACCTATCTCCTTCGAATCACAACGAATGGTTTCCGAAATTCTATCCCCTCAACCCGAACAGACCCTCAAACAACAATATTAGGACCACGCCAAACACCTTTGAATTACGGGCTGCGTTTGGACGAAACTTTTGACGCCACAACTAGCTAAATTGCATGATAAAATACTAGTTGATAAGTCGGCGGAATTGCGAAGCATAACCCAGCTAATTTGAGAGAACCTAGCGAAAGGAAATAAACTCACAAGGTTTATTCGAAAATCCAACATGTTTTTGTCTCTTATACCTCTAGAAAACTATATAGCGAGACATTGATAAAAGAATAATAAAAAAAACCAAAATATTTAAATTAATGCTACTTGACTTGGTCAGGAAACAATGTAGTCAATCCCTCATTTAGTTGCTTCAAATCACCATGATTTTGATGTATTCCCATGTAATGATGATTTGACTTCTATCAGCCATGTTCCTTCATATTTCCTTGTTGTTGGACCAAATTTGCAGGCCTTTTAATCGGTTTTACTTGGCCTTTGAAACAAGGCTAGATCGTGGGCTCGCTCGCTTGATCCTTTAATTCTAAGATGCATTGGGCCCAGCCGACTTTAGTTGGGATAGGCTCTTTATCAATATTAGGATGACGCCTAACACCTTTGAATTACGGGCTGCGTGTGGACGAAAGTTTTGATGCCACAACTAGCTAAATTGCATGATACAATACTAGTTGATAAGTCGGCGGAATTGTGAAGCAAAACCCAGCTAATTTGCGAGAACCTAGCGATGAAATAAACTCACAAGGTTTATTCGAAAATCCAACTTGTTTTTGTCTCTTACACCTTTAGAAACTATATAGCTAGACATTGATAAAAAAATAATAAAAAATAACCAAAATATTTAAATTTAATGCTACTTGACTTGGTCAAAAAACAATGTAGTCAATCCCTCATTTAGTTGCTTCAAATCACCATGATTTTGATGTATTCCCATGTAATGATGATTTGACTTCTATCAGCCATGTTCCTTCATATTTCCTTGTTGTTGGACCAAATTTGTAGGCCTCTTAATCGGTTTTAGTTGGGCTTTGAAACAAGGCTAGGATCCTTTAATTCTAAGACAATCTAGCATTGGGCCCGCCCCACTATAGTTGGCGTAGAATCTTCATCAAAAGTCTGAAGAATTAGTCCACTCAAAGCTTCGCCTACTTGTTTCTTTCTTGATCTCGTGATTGGCCCGGTTATGTGTGAAGTGGATCGGCGGAAGTCTTGATATTTGTTTGTCCACCCGTACTCGCACCCTCACCATCGACTTGCGTACTCGCTTGTTTCGTATCATCTCATCTCCCTTGGAAAGGATTTGTCCGTGGATCATCATCTCCTCTCGCTTGCTTCCTCTTCAAGTCTTCTCTCTCGGGCCATCTTCCTCTGACCCACTCGGCCCACCCTCGACTTTCTTTGGGCCTATCCGTCTCGTATAGCATTTAACATTACTACCCTCCCGAAAAAGAGCCTTGTCCTCAAGGCGGAAATTCCGGAAAAAGGCGACGAAATTCCGCTTCCATAAGCCAGCTTGCTTCATCCACTGGCCTGTTCGCCCACTTGACAAGAAGCCTGCGGGCCGCTGTATCATCTTGTATTGACCACCGATTATCGATGATGATTCGGGTCGCATGTCAGTAGGGGTAACAGTCGACAAGTGTATTGGCAGCTAGGTCTCCACAGGGTGATTGCCAATAACTCGCTTTAGTGCGAGACATGGAACAGGAGGTGAATGCGCGAACCTTCGGGGAGTTGGAGCTTATAAGCGACAGCTCCAATGCGCGCGAGGATCATTTACGGCCCATAATAGTGTGCAGCCAGCTTTTGGTTTAGCCGAGCAACCACCAAACTCTGTCTATGTGGGCGAATCTTGAGGAATACGGCATCGCCAACTTCGAATACCACATCGCGACGATGAGAATTTGCAGTCTTTTGCATGCATTGTTGGGCGTGTTCCGGATTATATTTCAACTGACGAAGAATATCGTCTCGACTGCGAAGCTGATCATAGACGCCTCAACCTGGTATTCGCCGGGCAGGCAACGAGTCAAAGTCGGCGGTTGTCGTCCATAGACCGCGTGAGATCGCGTAGTGCCTGCGGATGCCTGAAATGTCGTATTATACCAATACTCTGCCCATGATAACCACGAAAACCATAAACGTGGTTCTTCGCTGACAAAACATCACAAGTACGTCTCTAAAGTGAGGACCTCGGATTGGCCATCCGTTTGCGGGTGGTAGGCGGAGCTAATTTTCAAGGTAGTGCCTTGTAGACGAAGAAGTTCTTGCCAAAACTGACTCAAGAAGACTGAGTCGCGATCAGACACAATGCTCCGAGGGATACCATGGAGACGAAAGATATTGGTGACGAACTTCTCAGCCACGGTGCGCGCCGTATAAGGATGTTTTAAGGCAATAAAATGAGCGTATTTCGTCAATCGGTCGACCACCACTAAAATACAGTCAAAGCCACGAGATTTTGGTAACCTTGTGATGAAGTCCATGGCGATATCTTCCCAAATCTGCTCGGGAATCGGAAGAGTTTGAAGTAAGCCTGCAGGAGACATAGCCTCATATTTAGAAAGTTGGCACACCAAACATGTTGCGACGAAATCAGTAACTCGGCGCATCATCCCCGACCAATACAAGGAAGCTGCCAAACGACGATACGTGCGATAGGCTCTGGAGTGGCCGCTGCTCGGGGTTGCATGAAATTCAGTCAACACGCGGGGAATCCACTCTGACGCCTTGGAAATTACAAGGCGACCTTTGTAGTGCAATAGTTCTCCGATGAGGTGATATGGCAGTCGCGATGAGGATCTTGATGTAACCCGTCAACGATGGGACCGGGAGTGGGATCCTTAGCAACCTCAGCTTGGATGGTAGTGCTATCAAGCCATTGCGGCATACTTAAGGCGGTGAGCTGAGGCGCGGTATCTTCTCGAGAAAGTGCGTCCTCCGCCGTGTTTGTGTGGCCAGGTTTGTATTCGACGTCGAAGGAGTAACCGAGCATTTAGCGACCCAAACTTGTTGCGCCGGGGTGGCGATCTTTGATGCAATAAGGAGCGAAGACTCCTATGTTGGATGGCAAGTACTAAGGCCATAAGCTCTCGTTCGTATGCTGATTGCGTACTTGTACGTTCCGACCAACCCTTGCTAAAGTAGGCAATCGGGTGGCGATCTTGCATAAGCACTGCGCCGATCCCTGTCCCGGAAGCGTCACATTCACTATGAACGGTTGTGAGAAATTTGGGATAGAAAGAACAGGGGCATTTACTAGAGCGTCGCATAACTTTTGAAGTGCTGTGTCTACGTCAGTGGTCCACTCAAAGGAACATATTTCTGATCTTTTTAAGAGGACGGTGAGGGGCCGAGCCATTCTGCCATAATCTTTAATGAACCGACGATAACAAGTGATATCTTTCTTTCGTTGAGGAGACTGTAGCCTGAAACCTACACTCTTTCTTGTGTGTAATGAGTAGCTACTATTTCTATTCGAATGAATTCTTATGGCTATATATTAAATCAGTATTGGACTCTTACCGCTTGTTGGATACTTATCATACTATCCATCCCCTACCCATAAGTCCAAGAAAACCTCTGAGACTTTTCAGCGAGGATGGAACCGGCCAACGTACCACGGCTGCTATTTTCTGCGGGTCTGTTGATACAGTCCCTGAAAAGATGATGTGGCCGAGATACTCGACCGTGCGGTGGCCGAAATTGCACTTCTTCATGTTCACGCAGAATTTGTGTTCGGACAATAGGCTGAGAACGTTCAAGATATGGACGAGATGCGTCTCCCAAGAGGGGCTGTTAATCAAGATGTCGTCAAAGAAAACCAGGACGCATTTTCGAAGTAAAGGACGAAACAAATTGTTCATTGTTGCTTGGAACGTGGCCGGGGCTTTCTTGAGGCTGAACGGCATAATCAAGAATTCGTAATGGCCGTCATGGGTTCGAGAAGCGATCTTCGGGTCGTCTTCGGCACGTACTTGAATCTGATGATAACAGCGAAGGTCGAGTTTGGTGAAAAAGAAGGCGCCCCACAGCTCGTCTAATAGTTCCTGAATAACCGGGATTAGGAATTTATCAAGGATCGTGACTCGATTGGGCTCGCGATAATCGACACAAAAATGCCACCTACCGTCTTTCTTGCGAACCAGTAAAATCGGACTCGAGAATGGACTTCCACTTGGGCGTACCACACCTGCTGCCAACATCTCAGCCACTAATCGTTCAATTTCGCTTTTTTGAGAATGGCCATATCGATAAGGTCGAACACAGATCGCTGCTGCCCTTGGAACAAGCGTGATGCGGTGATCGTGTACTCGAGTAGGAGGCAACAAAGAAGGTTGTTCGAAGACAGTCGGAAATTGTCTTGTGACTGCAACGAGGTCCAATATTTGTTGCTTGGTTAGGGTCCCGGTGGCAGCCGTAGAAGTTGCGTCGATGGTGTTGAGCCACATTACTTCGTCTAGCTCGCTATCGTCGAGTTTGTAGAGAGATCGAAAACTGATCGGTGCTCGAGTTAGGGCTGCCTCGCCAATGAGGCAGTGGTTGCTGCTCGGCCATTCGAACTCCATTGTGGATTTCGCCCAATTGATCTTGATATCACCCAATGTGCGAAGCCAATCGATGCCCAAAATAACATCGACACCACCAAGTTCAAAGATGAAGAAATCGCCTGTGACATTACAAGAGGGTAATCGAAGTATCACATTCCGACATGTGCCGAGTATGGGAGAGCGGCGGCCGTCGCCCAAACGAACCTGAAATTGGTCGTGGTAGGTGGAGTTGGTCACCCACGCGGTCGGAGATAAAGTTGTGGCTCGCGCCACTATCAATCATGACGATGACTTCTGTGTGAGTGATAAAACCTCGTAATTTCAGTGTGCGTGGGCCTGATATGCCGCCGAGGGCAAATAATGGTAAGTCAGCAGTAAATTACTCTCGGTATGGTCATCGAGCATCTCCGCCTTCGTATCTTCCATGTCATATGCCTGTAATTTCGTCGAATCAAATTCATCCTCCCCTCCAATAAGCATCCTGAGTTCTCTCTTCGGGCAGACGTGACCCTTGAAGATGGGTTGGCGACAGCGAAAACAGAACCCTTTCTCTCGTAGTTCCTGAAAATCACGGTCCGAGAGGCGTTGGTATGGACGTTGGCGTTAGGTACTCCCAGTGCTACGTACATGAGGCGGGTGTAGCGGTCTGTCAGGCGTGCATCCCGGACAACCTCGGACGAACAGTAGTCTGATATGCCTTCCCATGAATGTGTGAATTTATAGTGGATTGTGTCGGACGGGATGAACCATCAGAGCGGGAGATCATGGTCGCATAGTCACCATCTCGGGAGTCCAAAAGTTTTCGCTCCATTCCACGGGCCAAGGTAAATGCGCATTCTACCGAGTACGGGTCCAATACCGAAACTTTATTACGAAGAACCAGGTGCATTCCCAATAAGAAAAAATCGAGATGTTGGTGTCGTGGTATCTCTGCTAAGTTTGCTACCATCCCGATGAACTCATGGAAATAATCCTGAATGACGCCAGTTTGGCGGATGCTAGATAGACGTGCCACCGGTCGACCAACATGTTTGTCATCAAACGTATCAATGATTTTCTGTTTTAGATCAGTCCACGTAATGGCCGGGTGAGTGTCCAAAATCAAGCGAAACCAAGGTTGCACAACGTCCTCCATACAAATCATGGCGCACGAAATCAGCTGCGATGGTGGGGTTTGGTTGAGTAAAAAGTACTGGTATGCTCGAGAAACCCAACCCAAAGGATCCGTTCCATTGAAGGTGGGAAACTCCACACGACGTTGAACCATAGCCGACAGATTGTCGTCGGGCGCACGAGGAGGCGGATCCACGTTCTCTTGCGAGTCCGAATCATGGGTTGGGAAGTGTGTCGTCGTTAGTGCTAGTAGTTCGTCCATGCGGCGCGATAAGTCGCCGTTGGATATTGTGAGATTTTGTTGGTCCGTAGTAAAAGAATCCATTGTCTTCTCTAACGCTTCGAAACGCTGATCCGTCGAACGAGTCATGGCGCGGCAGGTCAGACAATTTGTTAGAGTTAAGACAATTTACTACGATGAGTTCGATACGAGCAAAATATCCAAACGAAGAAACCTCCCGATCACAACCCGATCGGTTAATCCATAAAAATCCTCCAGAATAATCCAAAAGAAAAGCCCTACGAATTATTTAAAGACTCTCAACCAACTAAATAAGGAAAATAAAATCCTCTTAATAAAATAAAATATATAGATATAGAATTGATCTTGCAACTTGCTTGCTCTTCAAGTCTTCCCTCTCGGGCCCTCTTCTCTGATCCACTCGGCCCACCCTCAACTTTCTTTGGGCCTATATGTCTCGTATAGCGTTTAACAAGATCACTAGAGAACACTAGTGTCTCTTTTATGCAAGAGTAAGATAAATGACTTCTGAGCATTCGCGGCCCTATCTACGCCTCTCAACCTCGCATAGAAAGCGCCTTTTCTCTCGCATGCTTCGGCTTTTATTTTTCACCCTCATTGTTCTTGCCAATTAGTTTCCCACTTTCGGCTTTTTTTCTCACTCTCGCTTGGCTTTTCTTGCTCACTGCTCTCTTTTTGCCTTTTTTTCTCATTTTTATTGTTTCGGTATCAACGTGAACGGACAATAGTGGTACGAGGGTGTACATCCTCTTGTTATGCTCAAGCTGGTACTTATTGGATCGTCCATGGTGGGTGGTATTGTGATCGAACTCCCATGGCACTTCTTGATCGAGAATTTCACTCGAGCTTGATGATTCATCCGTATCTCCCCGTGATCATTCAACCAGTGTATCCGGTACGGACTCGGATGGACCTCCATGAGCAGCCCTAGTTTCTCAACAAGATACGAACTAACGCAATTAGTACAACTCCCCCATCAATGAGAAGTAAGCATACCTTCTCTTGGACCTTGCAACGTGTATCGATTGTGGCTTTGGTTTTCCTCCTCGGTCATTTGAGCGCTCAACGTCCTCATGGTCACCAACACCTCTTCACTTGAAACATATTTTCCCCTAGTCCTCTAGCGCCTCATCTTTATCGTCCTCGCTGGCGCTTACATACGTTCTATCTTCTAAACTCGTCATGGTCCGGGCGTTCAGGCATTGCGATGCGATGTGTCCCTAGCCCCAAACATTTGAAACATGTTATCTTTGATGTCGACGAGGTAGCATCCTTGCTGCTCTCTTCCTTTTCAGCTTTGCGCGGATCATTTTTCTTGAACTCAAGCTTCGATTTCGGCTCATTCTTTCGGTTCCATGCGTTCCCTTGACCCGATGGCTGAAAATTTGAGGCTATGCCACTTCGACATTGGAACTGTTTCTCCATTTTTTCTGCTTGGTGCATCAACTCGTTTAGGTCCATGTAATGGTGCAGCTCAACTCGGTCGGCAATCTCGTACCTTAATCCCCCAAAAATTGGGCCATCGTAGCCTCTTCGCCTTCGCTTATATTCGCGCGAGTCATGGCCATCCCCATTTCCTGATAATAATCCGCAACGCTCTTTCCTCCTTGCTGGATATTTTGAAGCTTGTTGTAGAGCTCACGATAGTAGTTGTGTGGTACGAACCTCTTCCTCATCACCCGCTTCATCTCCTCCCAAGTGGTGATTTGGCGCTCCCCGTAACGGCTTCGATCATTGAAGACTTTGTCCCACCAAATCTGACCATACCCTTGGAATTCCAATGCTGCGAGCTCAACTTTACGGCGTTCAGAATAGTCATGAACAGCGAATACATGCTCCACTTTCCCAATCTTGATAGGCTTCGGGATTGTTTTGGCCGTGAAACATCGATAGATTGATCTGCACGCTCCTAAGATCGTCACGAGTTGGCCGTCGTCTCCTCCTATTCCTCTCGGACATCTCAGTCTCGTTGTCTTCGTCTCGCTCAAAATCTGTCCCATCCGTCCTAGCATTATCGCCATGCCTTCGTTGGTTGTTTATCCTCAATTCACGAAGTTGGACTAAGATGCCGGCGTAGTTGTTATTCATTCGCTCTACCTCCTCTCTAAAGGCTTGGAACGGATCTGACGGCGGTGCTCCCGACATTATCTGGTTTTTTTTGTTTTCTTTTTTTTTTGCCTAAAATATGCTTCGCGTCCCCTACCCCTCCCTACCCAAAGATGTCACTCGCTTGTTTCCACTATATTTTCCTTTCACTCGAAATCAAGCGCCTTAGCACGACTCGACTAAGAATTCCAATGGCAAGAAGAAAAAAATACAATGGAAGGACGACGTAAGACTCGAAGATGGACAGAGAAGGAAAAAAGAAAGTGAAAATGACGACTCAAAAAAATTGAACATAATAATAATATTGCTGAACTATGTTTTTTTCTGTTTTTCTTTTTCAATCTTTTATTCTGCTGTTTTTCTTCGCAGACATCTTTTTTATATCGGCTGCATTTTTTTTTCAGAGCTCTTCCTATTTTTTTCTTTTTTGAGCTTTTTAATTTTTATTTTTGACTCGAACATTATCGATCAAGGAGACCGGCTTTGATATGAAACTAATGCGAACTCGGGATGAGATTCGCACATGAGCGTTGAGATAGTCCTTGAAAGACTTGACACAACTAGGGATTGTACTCGGTAAATAAAAAAGAAAGACTCGATGACAGATTAAATAAAATAATACGATTACGCGCTCTCGAGATAAATAAATAAAATAACACTTGACACAAAACGGAAATTGATAGGATCCAATTTGGACACTACGAATTGCGTGGGTTGGACACGACAAAAATAGGATGCACCTATCTCCTTCGAATCACAACGAATGGTTTTCGAAATTCTATCCCTCAACCCGAACAGACCCTCAAACAACAATATTAGGATGACGCCTAACACCTTTGAATTACGGGCTGCGTGTGGACGAAAGTTTTGATGCCACAACTAGCTAAATTGCATGATACAATACTAGTTGATAAGTCGGCGGAATTGTGAAGCAAAACCCAGCTAATTTGCGAGAACCTAGCAAAAGGAAATAAACTCACAAGGTTTATTCGAAAATCCAACATGTTTTTGTCTCTTATACCTCTAGAAACTATATAGCGAGACATTGATAAAAGAATAATAAAAAAACCAAAATATTTAAATTTAATGCTACTTGACTTGGTCAGGAAACAATGTAGTCAATCCCTCATTTAGTTGCTTCAAATCACCATGATTTTGATGTATTCCCATGTAATGATGATTTGACTTCTATCAGCCATGTTCCTTCATATTTCCTTGTTGTTGGACCAAATTTGCAGGCCTTTTAATCGGTTTTACTTGGCCTTTGAAACAAGGCTAGATCGTGGGCTCGCTCGCTTGATCCTTTAATTCTAAGATGCATTGGGCCCAGCCGACTTTAGTTGGGATAGGCTCTTATCAATATTAGGATGACGCCTAACACCTTTGAATTACGGGCTGCGTGTGGACGAAAGTTTTGATGCCACAACTAGCTAAATTGCATGATACAATACTAGTTGATAAGTCGGCGGAATTGTGAAGCAAAACCCAGCTAATTTGCGAGAACCTAGCGATGAAATAAACTCACAAGGTTTATTCGAAAATCCAACTTGTTTTTGTCTCTTACACCTTTAGTAACTATATAGCTAGACATTGATAAAAAAATAATAAAAAATAACCAAAATATTTAAATTTAATGCTACTTGACTTGGTCAAAAAACAATGTAGTCAATCCCTCATTTAGTTGCTTCAAATCACGGTGATTTTGATGTATTCCCATGTAATGATGATTTGACTTCTATCAGCCATGTTCCTTCATATTTCCTTGTTGTTGGACCAAATTTGTAGGCCTTTTAATCGGTTTTAGTTGGGCTTTGAAACTAGGCTAGGTCGTGGCTCGCTTGCTTGATCCTTTAATTCTAAGATGCATTGAGCCCAGCCGACTTTAGTTGGGATAGGCTCTTTATCAAAAGTCTGAAGAATTAGTCCGCTCAAAGCTTCGTCTACTTGTTTCTTTCTTGATCTCCTGATTGGCCCGGTTATGTTGTGAAGTGGGTCAGATGTCTTGATATTTGTTTGGCCACCTGTACTCGCACCCTCACCATCGACTTGCGTACTCGCTTGCTTCGCATCAAAATGGCTTGTCCAATGTCCGCTTATTTTGGTTTATGTTAGTTTTCCTAGAAGAATATCAAAGGCAAATAGGTGCAATGTATCTGCAAGCCCGAGCCTGAGCGTGGTAGAGGTCGAGCCATGACGTTCCACGTGCGCTTTGACGATGCACATTGCGACGTGTTCAAAGTTATAATCTGATGATGTGACACTGATGATGATATGTCGGCGAGGCGGCACTCGGTGAGCTGAGATCTGGCTGCTCGAGTGATGTGGTGAATATGATGACGTATTTGTGGCATATAGACAAGTGAAGACGACGTGGTGCTGAGTGGGCACTGACTAGACAAAGTGAGATGGCAAGACCCATTAGGGGCGAATGGGCGCGTCGGATATGCGTAACGGTTTGGGCTGGTAACCTCCTGGCTGTTTCACTGATCCGTGGAGTCAAAGGATTGATATTGAGAATGATTCAAAGAGTTGTGACTATTCGCAGATTAGCGTCACGCTTAACAATCGAACGAGCCAAAAGGTATTAAACTAGTTAACGAATTCGCTCCAAGAGCCTTCAGAAACTATAAATAACCCCCATCAAGTACCTTCAGAAACTATAAATAACCCCCATCAAGTACCTTCAGAAACTATAAATAACCCCCATCAAGTACATGGAAGATTCATTCAGTCGGACCCCAACGTTCCTAGCATAATCACTTTCATATCCCCAGGTTCCCAGTATAAAAGTCCGTAGTTTTTACTACATTCACAACATATTTTATTTCGTAGTTCTACGTGAAACAAAATTTTTGAAGTTCGTTGTCCTTACGGATGATTGTAGTAACTCGATCGCATGTAAATTTGCATCGATATCGTCTCACGGATAAAGTATTAAATATGTATAAAGAAGGGTTCCACCGGACATAACGTCGGAAACAATGTGTGGATTGAATAACTTAAGAAGTATTAGACAAGTTTAGTTTAAAAATCGTCCTACCATTTGTATTGATGAACAGAGTACAAAAGATATAATACTTGGTTTTAATCCTAATTATAAGGTTTGTAACGGATACTTTGTGAGTTGTGAGTGCGGAATAAATGTTGATCGTGACATATGGAGTAATGCTATCGTTCCCACCTATGGTCGGCAACTAGCGTGAGAAACGCCATATATAGGATGACGGAGCCCCACATCTTTTAAATTGAAAAATGTAATTTAATCTAAAATCCAAATTAAAACAAGGACAAAAAGGAAAATAAACGAAAATTAAAAAAGACATTTCACCATTCGATCTCACTGTGTCCACTCTCTCGGCAACACTGTCGCCTCCAGCCGCCTCTTCCGGTAACACAGTCACCTCCAACCGAGCATCTCCGGCGCACCCATCGCCACCGCCATAGACCTGCAGCGCCTCCATCCCATTGTGTGATTTACGTTTTTTTTCTATATTTCTCTAAATTCAAACATATTTCTTTTTCTTGGGAGCTATGAATCGATTGCCTTCTTGATTAGATTATTTATATTGATTTCTTGTTATAATTATTGGAAGATATACATGTTGAAGATCATAATAAAGATGAAGAGCCAGACTCAGATGAAACAACGATTAAATAAAATAGTTGGGCCGTATAGAGATATAAATATCTGTGGCCCTTCTTCATTTATTTAATGAACTCTTAGTCTCTGTTAAGAAACTCTGTTTTCTCTTCGTTAATAGAACTCTCTGTTCTTAATGTAAAAATCTAATATGGTATCAGAGCATTATGCTGCGATTTTCATCTGATTAGTCTCTCATAATCGCACAAGTAAACATCTCCTACAGAATCGATTTCAAGATTCTGTAACCCTTCACAGAATTAATTTTGAGCCTCTTCAATCCTCAATAGATCGGCTTCAAGATTCTCTCATCTTTGTAGCGGAATCAACTTTCAGATCGCCCAAATAATCCTCCGACATAGATGGCTGATTCAACGATCAATTCCACAGCGCCGGCGTTGGATGATCCTTTACATCCATATTATCTACATCACACAGATAGTCCCAGCCTGGTGCTTGTTCATCAACCTTTGATCGGAGACAACTATGCTTCATGGGAAAGATCAATGTCCATCGCCTTGTCCGTGAAGAACAAGAAAGGTTTCATCGATGGTACTATTCTTGCACCTGACGAGACTGATAAGAAAACATTTCAGGCATGGAAACGAAATAACGATATCGTAATTTCGTGGATTCTAAATTCCGTCTCAAAGGAAATCTCTGCAAGCATTATCTACTCACAGTCTGCTCGAGATGTAAGGCTCGATCTACAGGAAAGATTTCAAGAAAGCAATGCCCCTCGATTCTTCCAACTTCGAAAGGAATTACTTGGCTTGTCCCAAAATCAATCGACTGTCAGTCTATATTTCACCAAGCTCAAGGCCTTATGGGATGAACTGAATAATTTCAGACCTTCCTGTTCGTGTGGAAAGTGTTCGTGTGGTGGCGTAAAAGAACTTCAGACATATTTCGAAAAAGATTACGTCATCACCTTCTTGATGGGACTCGACGACTCATTCTCTAATGTTCGAGGGCAAATTCTCTTGATGGATCCCGTACCTCCTATCAATAAGGTTTTCTCTTTAATTAATCAAGAGGAACGACAAAGGTCCATCGTTTCTACGCCTCCAGTGACAGATTCGTTTCCAAGCTTCACGATGTTTTCCAAGAACTCTCAGAATATTGCATCCTCAGAAGTTAAAAAGATCCCAGGTCTGTCAAGGAAAGAAGGCAATCGGCCATTTTGTACGCATTGTGCTAGACCGGGCCACACAATTGAAACGTGTTATAGAATCCATGGATTTCCTCCTGGGTTCAAGGCGCAGAATAGGAACAGTTCATCAATTCCTAGGGAACAGAACAAGACAAAATTTGGCAGAATCAATCAAGTCTCCACGGATGAACATGTCGATGGCCACAATAAAGCTGCTAAGACAGTGAACATGGCTGAGAGTTTCATCCAGCAACTTAATCCCCACCAGCTTCAACAGTTTCAGCTATTGATTAGTCAATCGGGCCAGAACCTCTCCAATATGTCTACCACAGATAAGTCGGAAGGTATATGTTTATCTTTTGGTATCCCTTCATTTTCATCAAACAATTGTTGGATCATTGACTCTGGTGCTTCAAGGCACATCTGCTGCAAGAAAGATTTTTTTAGTAGTTTATATGGCATATCCCCTACATGTGTTACTTTGCCAAATAATGCAGTCATTCATGTGAATCAAGCCGGTACTATAAATTTGCACCATGGACTAATATTGAAGGATGTCTTGTACATTCCTCATTCAAGTTCAATTTAATTTCAGTCAGCGCATTAACAATAAGTAATGATCTACACGTGATTTTCTTTGCTAACCATGTTGTGATTCAGGATTCGACACAACAATCGATTGGCAAGGGTAGCTTAGTGGAAGGATTATATTTGTTTGATGTAGCTGATGTAATCCCTTCGAATGTTAAAGTACTTTCTTCTAGTTGCTTGCATAAAATCACACTAGATACTTGGGACAAGAGGTTAGGACATCCTTCATATGAAAAGATAGAGTTCTTGAGGCAGATCCTAAAGTGTAATAAAGTACTTGATAAGAGCAGATTTTGTAAAATCTGTCCGCTTGCAAAACAAAGAAGGTTGCCTTTTGATTCTGATCCAAAAATTCCTGTTCCAGTTTTGATTTAGTACATTGTGACATATGGGGTCCTTTTCAAGTTGCTTCATATACCGACCATAGGTTTTTTCTTACTTTGGTCGATGCATTCAAGATTTACATGGACGTTTTTGCTGAAGCATAAATCAGAGGCAAAATCAGTCATCATGTTTTTCTTCCAAATGGTTAAGACACAATTTAAATGTGTAGTCAAGATGTTTAGGACTGACAATGCTAAAGAACTTAACCTCGCTGATTTTTTTCGTACAACAGGTACTTTGCAACAATTTTCTTGTGTGGAAAGACCCCAACAAAACTCTATAGTTGAAAGAAAACACCAACATCTTTTAAATGTGGCTAGGTCTTTATTTTTTCAATCATATTTACCTATTGAGTTTTGGAGTGAATGCGTGCTCACTGCTACATTCTTAATCAATAGAACGCCGTCTAAAGTTTTAAAGAATAAATCCCCTTTTGAAATCTTATTTCTAAAACCAGTTGATTATATGAGTTTGAGAGTAGTTGGGTGTTTGTGTTTTGGTTCTACGTTGACTGCTAATAGAAATAAGTTCCAGCCCCGTGCTAAGTCTTACGTTGTTTTTATCGGATATCCTAATGGTATCAAAGGATATAAGCTCTTAGATTTAAAAACTAGAACTGTGTTTGTTTCCAGAGATGTTTCTTTTCAGGAAGATATCTTTCCTTTGGCTGATAGTTGTTCAAGGAATGACGAGGCTTCTGTGACAGAAATGTGGTCAGACTTTGTTCTGCCTAAACCTGCGAATGACCATATGGAAGTTGAAATTGTGAGGAGTAGCAATGAAAATTCAGCAACTTCAGAAATACAAAATGCGGAACAAGATTTCAGCAGTGATGTCAATAGTGGTGTAACAGATGGGGCACATATGCTTCGAAGGTCAAGCAGACCGACCAAATTACCTTCTTACTTGCAGGATTTCCATTGCAACAATCTTCATACAACCTCAGTCTTATATCCTTTGTCAAGGTTCATGACTTATGACAGGCTATCATCCAAGTATAGACACTACATTCTTTGCACTCCAGCCATTTCAGAACCCATGCATTACCACCAAGCTGTCTTGCACAAACATTGGAGGGAGGCCATGGAAGAAGAACTAAGAGCTATGGATAGCAACCACACTTGGAACATAGTCCCTCTACCCGTAGGAAAGCAATCTATCGGATGTCGATGGGTATACAAAGCCAAGTACAACTCCGAAGGAGTTATCGAAAGGTATAAGGCTCGGTTGGTAGCCAAAGGCTATAACCAGAGGGAAGGTATCGACTACATTGAGACTTTTTCTCCTGTTGTTAAATCGGCTACCGTGAAAATCATACTTTCTTTAGCTGCTTCTAACAAGTGGCATTTGTTTCAACTTGACTTAAATAATGCTTTTCTTAACGGGGATCTATTGGAAGAAGTCTACATGGATATTCCTTTGGGATATTCAGTTCCAAAAACTGTGAATTCATCCAATAAGTTAGTGTGTAGGTTAAACAAATCAATATATGGCCTCAAACAAGCATCTAGACAATGGAATTCAAAATTTTCTCAACCCTTACTTCGCTTATGTTTTAAGCAAATTGAGTCAGATTATTCATTATTTGTTAAGGATAAGGGTCTAGATCTTGTTATCTTGCTTGTGTATGTAGATGATATTATTGTTGTTGGCCCTTGTTTGAAGGTTATCGATGCTACTAAACAGTATTTGCAGAATTTATTTAAGCTCAAGGACTTGGGACAGCTTAAATTCTTTCTTGGGATAGAAATTGCT
Organism: Craterostigma plantagineum; assembly: GCA_027422505.1. Classification (NCBI taxonomy): domain Eukaryota; kingdom Viridiplantae; phylum Streptophyta; class Magnoliopsida; order Lamiales; family Linderniaceae; genus Craterostigma; species Craterostigma plantagineum. The sequence continues at coordinate 16,793,226 of JAPQWV010000017.1, read as the reverse complement.
AGATCTCCTGCAGGTTTATGTTTATCACAACGTCAATATGCTCTCAAGCTGCTTGAAGACGCAGGATATTTGGCTTCAAAACCTGCCTTGACTCCCATGGACCCAAAACTTAAGCTCACTGATTCAGAGGGGGACTTACTGCCTAATCCCAGCCAATATCGAAGTCTGCTAGGCCGCTTGTTATACCTGACGTTTACAAGACCGGACATCGCCTTTGTCGTTCACAAGCTTAGCCAATATATGGCAGCTCCAAGGAAGCCTCATTTTGTGGCCATTCATCGTTTGCTACGCTACATTAAAGGAACGCCGGGGCAGGGCCTGTTTTTTTCTAGTTCGTCGGGTTCTTAGATCAGGGCTTTTTCAGATTCCGACTGGGCTTCTTGCGCTGATACACGAGGACCACTGGTTTTTGTACATTTCTTGGAGAGTCCCTCATCACATGGAAGTCCAAAAAGCAAACCACCATTTCCAAGTCGTCTACAGAGGCTGAGTACCGTGCATTGAGCTCAGTAACTAGTGAGATATTGTGGATCAGACAGCTTCTTACAGAAATAGGTTTGTCGACAGACCACGTTCCTGTCATATATTGTGATAATCTGTCTGCAATTAAGCTGGCCTCCAATACGAAGTTTCACGAGCGAAGCAAACACATAGAGATCGCATGTCATTTTATTCGTCACCATATAAATGAGGGATCCGTCAAGGTCTTGCCAGTACCTTCTGCTTTCCAGCTGGCCGATATGTTTACAAAGGCTTTGCCTGCTCCAACGCTCAAACAGCTCATGTCCAAGATGTCCGTCGTAAATCTCTATAGTCCATCTTGCGGGGGGCTATTGGAAGATATACATGTTGAAGATCATAATAAAGATGAAGAGCCACACTCAGATGAAACAACGATTAAATAAAATAGTTGGGCCGTATAGAGCTATAAATATCTGTGGCCCTTCTTCATTTATTTAATGAACTCTTAGTCTCTGTTAAGAAACTCTATTTTCTCTTCGTTAGTAGAACTCTCTGTTCTTAATGTAAAAATCTAATAATAATCGACAAATTAGATTGCATTCGTTAGAATTCAGCTTTTCCGTTTACATGTATATATAGAGTTTTTTCTGTGGTATCTACAGTGATGATGTTATCGACCACTGATGAATCCTTTTATAAACGTAGCCCCAAGCCTTCTTGTGCTCGAAATGACCTGCAAGGTGAGAAAGCTGTACCAGCAAGATATTGCTATAATTAAGGAGTGTAAATGGTAATAACAGCGGTGTGGCGTGTGTGGCTAGTCTTCACTTTGATTTTTCTACAAAATTTCGATGTTTCTTGACTATGAGGATTACAAGAGATCATATTATGATGTCGTTGACGAGAAGGTGCTAAGGGAGTGCCTAACAAGATCTCCCACGTTATTGCAATTTGATGGTAATTCGAAGCTCGTTAGCGAGATGCTGCAGAAAAACATCAAGATGCTGAAGCGAAAGTTCCTTTTTTCCTGAAAGCCACACACGTCTGATGTTGTGCGAATGGTTGTATTGTATATGAGTTGAAATGCTTCAACGGGTTAACTGTATAGAGATTTGATGGTAATTTAGGCTTGTATTGATTCGGTCCAGAAAGAGTGCCTCAAAGCCCGGCTCAAGAAGCGGAAAACAGACGGCGTTGTGACGCAAAAAAATAAAAGGGGCTGAGATCGCATGAAACTTATATTTCCAAACCCATTTGCCCGATCATGAAATTTACGAAAGAAAAAAGGGATAGAAAACAAAATTTGATCATTATTTCTTACTTGTTTTGAAGACAATGATTACCTTGATAGTCTTATTGATAGAGCATCATCGAACGTACCCTCTCTTCTCATGAGGGCATAAATTGAAACTTGAAGAGCTTTTGCAGAGGAGATTTTCGCAAGTTCTGATTTTCATTATTCTTTTTCCTCTTTTAAATTTTCGTTTCGTTCTTTTTTTCCTTTTTGTCCTTGTTTTAATCAGGATTTTAGTTTAATTGTATTTTCAATGTAAAGGATGTGGCGTTTCGTCATCGTATATATGGCATTGCTCACGCTAGTTGCCCACAATAGGTGGACACTATAGCATTACTTTTTTAATAGTCATTTACCATTATAGGCACTATGTGTTAACCATTACAAAAAATAGGCATTATTTATTTTATAATTTCTTTCATAATTTTTTTACTCGTAATATATTTCTAATTTATATTTTAATTAAAATTTAATATGTTCTTCATAGTTCGATTAACAAATTTAATATGTTCTTCATAGTTCGATTAACAAATTGAATCAAACCAAACTAGAAATTGTTTATCTCGATTACGGAATCGGATTTTTCAATTCGGTATTTGGTTTCTAATTCTTATAACACAAATTTTCGGTTCGCCGAAAATTAAATTTTAATTTTTTTTGATTATTTTATGTAGTAATATATATGATTTTTTTTATGACTAGAAAAATAGATAAAAGAAATATTCTATTTCTAATTAGCAAGCAATATTTCGGAACCACGTCGATATACAATTTTTTTCGCTTCGCCGATTTCTTTAGATGGTTCTGTGCAAGTTTTACCTATTCATGACGTAAGCTTTATCGAATTTCGTATCGACAAAAAATACTTTTCAAAATGGAGGAAAATTAGCGGTGATTACTATAGTTTCTTTTCCTTTTTCCGGTTGTGCATTATATTGCATTTATTTGTGTGAGTCGTTTGTTTATCTTTCTTCATTTTATGAATCATAGTTCAATTGTATTATCTTTGTGGCGACCCTCGTTTTCTAAGTACGACTAGTGGCGGATTTCCGCAACGAAAGCCGCGGAAGGCCCGTCTAATTAAAACTTTTTCTAAAAGATATTATAATACAACAAAATATCATTTTACATAATAGTATCTGTACAATGGGCCGAAGCCCCCAAAATGTCAAAAGGTCAAAACCCTATCGCCGCTCCACAGGTCTTCATCCATGTACTGCCCCGCCCTCAAAAGTCCGTGGAGCACCGCCACCAGCCGCCTCAGTCTCGACGCATATCAGCGTTAGACTCAGTACCTACAACACGTAAACACTGAGTCCGTGTATGCAAGTGTGCACTCAATCCCAATCCCAATATCTCACAACATGATATAATGCACACTCTTCTTCCCACATTCCTATTTCACACAATACAGGGCCCTAGGTTAGGCTCGACACCTCCGCGCGCAATAGACTACTGGGAGGCCACCCCCAAGTCTCGCGGCGAGCTACGCCGGTAGTGCACTGATCGATCACGTCAATGGCCTCCTACCAGGTCGTATATCTCCCGCACCAATCAAAAATCCCATCCGGCAGTATGCACCTCGAATCGATCACGTCCGAGTAGACAGATCGATCACGTCTGTCTCCGCCAGGTGCCCAGTGAGCCCAACCTCGACTCCTTTAAGAGTCGCCAATCACAAGCATCTCATTCTACCATGTACGTCAATATCTCATATCCTACCGTCACACTATGGTATAACCATCACTCGCCCAAACGTGATATGCATGTGCCATGCACATATATGAATATCATAAAAACATGATTTATATAAAACGTACGCACAACAGGTAAATCACGTAAGTCACGAGAATCATCGAATCACATGAAACATATAAATTCACATTTGTGTTTAAGTATTGTAGATGGATGATCCACCTACCTGTCCTCTTGCTAAAATCAGTCAAGAGTTCTGGTGGAATCCCTAAATCTCGAACCTCTGAATAAATAAATATTATCACATCACTATTTCTGCTAAGTTACGTAAGTCTCGAATTTCCAAATCTTAAGTATCGAAAACCCTAGAAATTATCAAAATCCTTAAAATTGTGAAAACCCTAAAATTCCTAAAATGCTAAAATTACTAAATATCGAAAACTATTATATTTCGAAATCTTTGTATGATATAATTATCACATCTCGAAGTCTTTCTATAACAATATCGAAACATAGGAATATTATATATTAAATAGCTATCGAGAACTTAGATGTCAAAGTCTTTACTAACATGGTAATGCCGAGATGTGAAAAGCCAATGTCGAGACCCTATATCGAAATCTTTACTAATGTCGAGATCTCGTTGTTGAAAAGGAAATATCGAGATCTTTAATAAGCTTATCGAAATCTTTTGAAAAGTAAATGTCGAAATCTTCTTATTATCGACACATTCTCCAAATCATTTTATGATACAATTCGAAATCTATTTATTACACATATCGAAATCTTCCTATTACCTATATCGAAATCTATCGAAACCTTTGAACCTTGTCGAGAAGTTTCTTGAGTAGGTTCATGTCGAAAACCTATATGATAACACCTAAAATTTTCTATAACAGTATCGAAACCTTAATTAATACCAAACTTCTGCTAATAAGGCCGAAACTTTAGGATTTAGGGTTTTCTTAGCTACCTCACTATTATAATTACCTTGAAAATTATTCTATTTCCAGAAAGTGATACGGTCTAAAAATACTAAACCCCAAGGACTGTTTAAACTTTGATAATTATGAAACCCTAAAATTTGAGATTCGTATATCATCGAACTCAGCTTAAAAATTTAGGCTAATTCCAAAACAAAACGGTACACCTTACATTCAAACTTCATTAATATTCCTATTCTTTAATAGATCCTAGTGGTAATGACATATCATTGCCCAAAAACTTACTACTGTTGAGGATTTAAATTAGCTAGTTCTAGGGTTCAAACTCATGTTCACCCATTGCAAATCGCCCTAGATCCCATCCACCTGCCCCAACATAATTATATCGAAAGTAAAATTTTAATCTAACCTTTAACACATACAAACTCCATAAGATTACTCTAGCTATGTAATGAACTCACTTCGGTTACTTCAATATTACGAATTCTTCCTAGCATATAAGTTATAATTGTATCCAAGTAACTATTGAAGAACACGTTAGATCTATCAAGTGTAAGGATCTACCTTTGTCGAAAAATGAGTTCTTCGAATTGCTGTTTTCTTTTGTTGTTGAGCTGTTTTCAATTCCCTTGTTCACCGTTTTTTTCTTTTGTTGATTATGAAGGTTTCTTCTTTAAGTCATTATGAGATATGTGATGCACATTAAGGTATCGAAAGGTGTGATGATAAGACATGTACTAATACAAGACTTTTCCTTGAGCCTAAGTAACTTATTATGCTATATTTTCGAAAGTTTTGGGCCTTTTACTAAGATGAATCGGCCCAAATTTCTATTTATTGTAGGCTTATTACCTTTGAAATGCTTAACCTAAAACCAAGTCATTTCTAACTATTAAACCTTCTATTTTTACTTCAAGCGTAATTTTATTATTGAAATTTCTAATCCATGAAATTACATAACTAATTACATCAAAATCCCGTATTTAAACTTTACGGTATTACATTCTCCCCACTTAAAGAAATTTCGTCCCCGAAATTACGCCGACTGGAATAACTCAGGATAACGAACTCTCATATCGTCCTCACGCTCCCACGTGGCTTCCTCAATTGATTGATTTCGCCACAAAACTTTAACTAACGGAATAGTCTTATTCTGTAGTCGTTTCGATTCATACATCAGTTACAGGTTTCTCCTCATAACTCAAGTCTAGCTTAAGGTGTCGATAGTGGAGTTCCCTCTGGATCACATGACTCGGGTCCGCGACGTACTTTCGTAATGTCGATACGTGAAATACGTCGTGAACTTGAGATAATGAGGCCGGTAATTCTAATTGGTCCGCAATTTCGCCGACTCGTTTTATAATTATGAAGGGGCCTATGTGTCTGGGACTCAGCTTGCCCTTTCTGCCGAAACGCTTTACTCCTTTCATCTGGGAAATTTTTAGGAACACTTGGTCACCCTCTGCAAATTCCAATGGTCGTCGTCGATGATCTGCATAACTTTTCTGACGATTCTGTGCGGTTCGCATCCTTTCCCGAATCTCCGTCACAGCTTCTGTAATTTTTCGGATCATATCAGGTCCTAACAGTGTTCGCTCACCGATTTCGTCCCAATGGACTGGGGATCGGCAACTACGTCCGTATAAGCCTCGTACGATGCCATTCCTATTGTAGCATGGAAACTATTGTTATAAGAGAATTTGATCAATGGTGGATACTTGCTCTAGTATCCCTTGAAATCTAGAACAAAAGCTCGTAGCATATCTTCCAGAGTTTGGATTGTTCGTTTAGACTGCCTGTCGGTTTGGGGATGGTAAGCAGTACTGAACGAGAGCTTGGTACCCATTGCATTCTGCAGGCTCTGCCAAAAGTTCGACAAAAATCTCGAATCTCGATCCGAGATGATAGAGGTTAGAATTCCATGGAGCCGGATGATTTCTTGAATATACAATTCAGCATAGCGTTCCATGGAAAAAGTAGGCGGTCTACAATCACCCAGATAGCATCATGGCCTTTCGTCGTCTTGGGTAAACCAACGACGAAATCCATCGTGATATGATCCCACTTCCATTCTGGAATGGATAGGGGCTGTAGGGTTCCACCGGGTCGCTGATGTTCTGCTTTAATCAATTGGCAGGTCATACATCGGTTCACGAATGATGCGATGTCTTTCTTCATTCCTGGCCACCAGTACGTTACTCGCAAGTCTTGATACATTTTCGTGGCTCCTGGGTGTACCGAATATGTGGTCGCGTGTGCTTCCTTCATTATCGTTTGACGTAGCTCCTGATTGTCAGGTACATAAAGACGGTTCTTGTATAATAAAGCTTTATCCTCTCGGATTTTAAAATCCTCGGGTTGTGCCTCCTTCATTTTTAGATAGAGTTCGTCTTCTTCTTGCATCGTCCTGATCCATTCCAGCAACGTGGGTTGAAGAGTTAACGCTGCTAGTCTTGCCTCAACTTCGCCAAAATTGACTACTTCTATTCCAAGTTGATTTAACTCTGCATTTACCGCTTTCGGCTTAGTGCATCTGCGACTACGTTGCCTTTGCCCGGATGATAGTTGATAATGCAATCGTAGTCTTTTACGAGTTCTAACCATCGGCGCTGTCGCATATTCATTTCCTTCTGAGTGAAGAAATACTTCAAGCTCTTATGGTCTGTGAAGATTTCGCAGTTCTGTCCATAGAGGTAATGTCTCCAGATCTTCAAGCGAAGACCACTGCTGCCAGTTCCAAGTCGTGGGTTGGATAGTTATTCTCGTATTCCATTAACAACCGTGAAGTATAGGCAATCACCTTTCCGTTCTGCATCAGCACGCATCCCAAGCCATTCTTCGAAGCATCGCTGTACACTACAAATCCTCCTGTCCATGATGGTATTGTCAATATCGAGGCAGAGGTAAGACGTTTCTTCAATTCTTGAAAGCTCTGCTCGCATGCTTTGGTCCACTTGAACGGAACGTTCTTCCTCGTCAGATTGGTCAGTGTAGAGGCAATACTGGAGAAGTCCGCTATAAACTTACGGTAATATCCCGCAAGTCACAGAAAACTCCGAACTTCGATAGGAGTAGTAGGTCGTGGCCAATTATTCACAGCTTCGATCTTACTCGGGTCCACAAAAATTCCATCTCCTGAAATCACGTGCCCCAAGGCTACTTGCTCGAGCTAGAATTCACATTTCTTGAATTTGGCGTAGAGTTGTTTCTCTCGCAATATTCCTAAGACAGTTTGTAGGTGGCTTTCGTGTTCGTCTTTCGTCTAAGAATAGATCAAAATATCGTCGATAAAGACGATAACAAAGCGGTCGAGATAGTCTTTAAAGACTCGGTTCAGAAGATCAATAAACGCAGCTGGGGCATTTTTCATTCCTAATGGCATGACCAAAATTCATAATGGCCGTACCTCGTACTGAAAGCCGTTTTAGGAACATCTGTCTCCCTGATCTTTAATTGATGGTATCCCGAACGGAGATCTATTTTCGACAATACCGTGGCACCCTGTAGCTGATCAAACAGATCGTCGATCCTGGGCAAGGGATATTTATTCTTGATGGTAATCTTGTTTAGTTCTCTATAGTCGATACATAGTCGCATCGACCCATCCTTCTTCCGTACAAATAGGACTGGTGCTCCCCACGGTGAAAAACTGGGATGGATAAACCCTTTCTGCAGTAAATCCTCCAGTTGTTCCTTCAACTCCTTCAGTTCATTGCGCGCTAGCCGATATGGAGCTTTAGAAATTGGGGCGAACCTCGGTAGCAAATCGATTTTGAATTGTATTTCTCGATCAGGGGGTAACCCCGTGAGATCATCGGGAAATACCTCGGCATATTCGTTGACTATCGGTACGTCTTTCAGTTCTGGCTGAGGTAACTCCTCCGCCTTCACCGCATACACGAGGTAAGACTCACAACCGGATCTCAATAGTCGTTGAGTCTTTAAAGCAGAAATTCGTGGAATACGATTCGGACTTGCCTTACCCGAAAAAGTGCACCTCTTCTTCGGGTAATTGGAATTTTACGACCTTCTTATTACAATCTATGATTGCCCCATATCTTGAAAGCCAATCCATCCCAAAGATGACATCATAGTCGTTCATTGGGATCATTATTAGGTCGACGCTCAGATCTCTACCCTCAATGTTCACGGAACATCCTTTTAGCACCTGGTTAGTGCGCGTCGGATCACCTTGCGGCAAAGTAACTACATAATTGTATTCAGATAAGGTAGGAGATATTCCTACCTTTTTCCACATACTTAGCCGACACAAACGAATGTGTGGCTCCAGAGTCAATCAATACAAATGTCGCCACGTCGTAGATAGTCAACGTACCCGTTACTACTGAAGGGTTCGCTTCGGCCTCCTCATTTGTCAAAGTAAAAACTCACGCTGGTACCGGTGGAGGTCGGATCAAAGGTTGATTCGGAGCTTGTAGTATCTTCTCGTTACAGACCCTGGCATAGTGGCCAATCTTTCCACACCGAAAACACTGGGGAATTGGGTTTGGTCTTGTCCCATGGCATACTCTGTAGTGGTAGCGCCTACACTGTCGATACTGAGGTACAATGTTTGGGGGTCGGTTTAAACGTTAACTGGTCCTTGGTTTGGCCTCGGTCTCTAGTTTTGCTGGCCTGGTTGATTCCCACGATTATTCAGATTCTTGCCAAAGAACGGGCGTTTCTGATTCCCTCCTCCTTGTTGCACTTCTGTCTTCCTTTTTGCGTCTTGTGCCTTTGCAACTATTCTCCGTCTGTTCGGCTAGGATTGCTCGTTCAGCAATGCGTGCGTAAACCTTCCCTTCGGTATCGCACATGCTTACGCTTTGGAAGATCTCGGGTTTGAGACCTTCCAGAAAACGCTCGATCTTCAGCTCGTCCGTAGCCACTATATGTGACACAAACCTCGAGAGCTGCTCGAACTTGCTGATGTAATCCGCCACTGACATTCCTTCTTGTTTGAGGTTGATGAATTCGTTCAGCTTCTGCGCCCGATCTGGCACCGTGAAATACTTCCCTCGGAAGAGCGTTTTGAACCTCTCCCAGGTCATCGTAATGGGATCCTCGAGCACCCGAATGGTATCCCACCTGTAGCCCGCGTTCCCACGTAGCATGAAGGTGGCACACGTCACCTTCTCATACGAAACCGAATTCCATCTCTGGTATCCCACCAGTAGCCCGAGTTTAGGCACTTCGGCCCCTAAGGTCTCGGAAACCACACATACGAAACCGAATTCCATCTCTGGTCAGTTTTACGTAGTGATGTTCGATATTTTGATCTAAGCTTTCTAATCACCTTTTCGGTCTCATGTACTAGGTCAAGAATCGTGTGCATGGTAGCCGATCACACACACACGTCATTAGACTCAAATAGAGAACACATAACTTAAATCATATAATTAAATAAAATATGAATAGCATAAAATACGTTGTCATAATCCGGCCTCACACGGCCTTAATCACAAAAGAAATTAAGCTAACATGGGAATAAACGAAATCAACAATGAATCTAAAGAAAACATTGTTGAGAACGAGGTAATAAAGGTACTGAATTCTCCCCTCACGATGCTCAAGTCGTCATGTGTCGCCCAGGCGTCTCCCGTCGTGTGAACGAGGGAGAAATGCCTTGGAGACCCTCGGGATCGCTCTTAGCTTTCTCTAGTCTTATTAGCCGTCAGAAGTCTTTCGCAGCCGTCAAAGTTCTCTTCTTTTCTCGTCAAAAGCCTCGTATTCTTTTCTGCCGTCAAAGGAGCCCATTTCATATGTAGTCGTCTGAGGCTTTAAATAGAATTGGAGTTACTTGCGCCGACTTGAAATTAATGGGCCTCGCTGATAAGCCCGTGATCGCATATGGAATTTGAATATTTGAATTCCCTGTTTGGCTTTCCTTTTATTAATCTTGATGTTTGGCTTCATCGATTGTGTGGCAATTGAAGATATAAATATGCCTAGGGGGGGTGAATTAGGCTTATAAATTTTTTGCTTCTTTTCACAAAGTGTAGTGACTTAGATATGCCTACTAATGCTTGTGACGAGTATGCCTGATATATCCTACTAACGTCGGATGTGCGTCGGGTGTGTCTCACAACGATAAAGAAATAACTGAAAAGTAAATGCGAGACAGGATTTTATAGAGGTTATATCCCCAACTGGGGTTTACTCCTCTCTTTGGGATTTGCTTCCCAAGAGTTTAACCAATCACTATAATGCACCATAGATGGATACAAAACTGATTGGTTGGCCCAATACACAACTGAAACAAGTCGAACACTAGCCACTACTAGGTTACCACACGCCGAGTTTCGTTCCTCGGAATCTCCTTGATCCCGACAGACACAATCGCTACCGAAGGGCCCGCGGACTTGTCCTTCCCTTCACGTGTGCGTAAACGTCGACCTTGCCTCTTTGGTATTGCTCACGTCCGAAGACAACACGTCCGAAGACAGAATATATGGAGGGGATGATGGAATATCAGATGAATCACTCGCTCAGTGATGGATACGCAAGTTAACGCTCGGTGTGGCAGAAAGCTATCGCAAATAAAAGCTCAGGAATCTCTCTGTCTGTTTCTGCTCAAGAATTTCTCGTAGGCTTATAATCACAAGTTCTAAGTACCTCGAAATTCTGAAGTGTAGCTCATATATAATCCTTTTCAGTCAGCACTTCACATGGAAAATCATATCATATAATAATCACCCAATCAAGCATAGTTTCCATGCAATTTTCGAGTCAATCATACCATATAAATCATGCTTGTTAATAAATCATCACAACGGTCATAAGCACGTTAAAGAATGATTATTTTCCATGTAAGAGCTCATTTAAGCATGAATATATTCCGCATAAAGATTCAATTTCGTCCGCATGCATATTCAATCATTTCGCATATATTCACTATGTCAGAACTTTCCATAACTTATTCCCTGCTATCTGTTTCTGGTATAAATCAATCAAGATTAATTTTCAAAACATAGCACATGAGATAGCATCACATAAGCACGTTTTCCATGTACAGCTCATAGTATTAGATTAATATATTTACCATGTTTAGCACGCAAATCAGATCAGAATATATTTCATTCGATTTATCAATCATGGCAGAACTTTCCTTATTTCAGAGATCACATCTGTTTACAGCATATACCATATAATAGCATCTTATCCACAAAGTCAATCAAATCAAATCTTCCTTAGATATAATATCCAATCAGCATAAGGAAAGATATTAATTTAATATTTCACATTAAATTCAGGGAAGCATGCACATAATCGTAGATGTGATTTTCGTCAGGAATGACAGACTTTGAACAGATATATCACTTTCCATATATAAACAGCATATTTTCCTTTTATAACGCAGTAGGATATCTCATGCATTATTTCCATATATAGCACAGGACGATATATCCTATCACATGGGCTGTCTATAACATGCGATCACTTAGTTTCACCAAATCATCAAAGAATCACATGCGAATCAAATATTCAACACTTTAATCAATTTAAAGCTCATAATCAATGCATGGTCGAATATTTTCATGAATTTAGACGTTTTATTAATCACAAATCGAATTGCTTAATTTATAGACCTAACGTCATTACAATTACATCGTTCATCAAAACTCTCTAACATGTATGGACCAAAAAGGTCATCATTCTCCCCCTTTTTGATGATGACATGTAATTGATGTAGCACAGAAGCATGCAAGCATATTCGGTTTTGCAAGTCCTAGCGCATATGTCTAAGTGTTCCATAATTGCATAACAGAGCATATGATATTTCGTAATCACATATGATACATATTTGCTCCCCCTGCCTAAGTGCAGATATGTCATCTCGTTTTCCAAGTTTTATCATGTGTGCAAAATTTTAAATTTACCCGTGACTGTGCTCCCCCTGCCTAAGTGCGCATTTTCCAAGCATGATTCAAGCAATCAGATAATCATCGTAGCAGGCACTTAGCACTTATCAAGAAATCTCACACTAGTCAATTTGCACAGTTAAGTATCAGAGTATCACTGTATCACAGCATAAGATCAGATAACGCAGTATAATATCAGCACAGATATATCTAGAGATCAGAGCAACTTATTAAGAACGCACAGAAGCATCAAAGATATATCATAACCTAACACCAAAACACTTAGACGCTCAACGCCTAACACTTACCTTACTACTCCCCCTTCATTATCAAAACGGCGGGAGGGACACTTAAGAACTAAACTGATACTAGCAGAGCGGAATATCCTAAGGGCAACTAAGAGTAGAATGGAACATGAAGGGCAGCCTACTGGCTTGAAGAGGTTTCAGAGTCGGCGGGTTTAGGAAGGGACTTCTTGACCAGCTTGGAGAGCTTGGACAGTTTCAGCGATAGCTCGGTATACTGTTCTTTGAGCTTGCGGGAGCGCTTCTGATTATCAGCCTTGATATCGGACATATCACGGCGCAACACTGAGATTCCGGCCTTCCCGACACTGAGCTCATCTTCATAGTCCTCGTCGTCGTCGCTCTTGACTTTTGCCATTCCCTTCGCAGCAGACCGTTTCTGAGCACTATCCACTGACCTATTCTCCTTTGCCTTGAACCAACCTTGGCTTTCTGAGTAGTGAATCCCCATGTGCTTCAGACTCACTTGGTCCACGATGTGGACGGATCTGTCTTCCCAACCTGGCGGCAGAATAATACCTTCACACTCAAACAGGTGAGTGAGCAGCATGCCATAGGGCAGCGCCTTGTCTCTGCTCTCGAAGGCCTGGATCATGTGTTTCATGATGACATATCCTAGGTTGAACTTGCGGTTCTGGGATACCATGTAGACCGCGAAGGTGCTCATGAAGTTCATGGTTGTTGAGTGGCCTCCACTACCTATCTTTCCACTCCATAGGGTCATGTTGAGAAGTTTGTGCAGGAAGAAGTAGTCGATAGGGAGCTGGTTCAGTGCTTCACCGTCAGAGAAACGGGGTTTCGTGCGGGTATTCCAGAGGGTACGAAGGACATCACTGAGGTCAAAACCGTCAGCGTGGCACCAATCATTCATGTCGTAATGACAAAGGCCCTCATCAGCAACTCCTAGCATAGGAACGGATGTTGATATGCTCTTCGAACTCTTCGTAGTCGAAGTTGGCATAGAAAAGTTTGACGACTTTAGGGTAGTAGGGTGTGTTGAGACTCAGGAATTGCTCCCATCCAAAATCTTTAAGCCACGTGATAACTGTTCCAGCAGGCAATTTGTCGAAATCGACCCCGCGACCGCGAGCGATATCTCTGTTGCTGAAGCTTTTGTAGGTGGTTCGGTTACTTTCCTCCAGGAACAGGGCTTCAATAGGGATATCATTAGGTTTTGACGGATCAATAGGCGGGACGTCAGAAGGCTTTGAACGTGGCTGTGGAGATGGCGAGGCTTTGTCAGGTGGTGAAGGAGATTTCTGGGATTTTTCAGGAGTTGGGGTTCTAGAAGGTGATTTCTGGGTTTCGTCATGAACTTCTTCAGGGATCTCTTGACTGGAGGCATATTTTTCAGACTCGGTAGATCTTATAGGGGTTTGAGTAGGAGTGAGGCTGGATTTCTTGGATTTCTTCTTCTTCATTTTGGCGACTTTTGATGGGGATCGAACTTTCTCAACTGACTTGGCATTGGAACGGGTTTTCCGAACAGAAGGCGATGAGGCTGAGGCTTGTTCCGGTGATTTGGAAGGGGATTCGAGTGGAGATTCCTCAGACATGGGTTCTATGCGCTTTCGGCTGGATGATTCTGGATCGGCATCTTTGGATCCGGAAGTTTTAGCCATTTTCAGAGGTTAGGGTTTGAAGTTCGAAGATTGGAGAAGATGAGTGAATTGATGAAGATTGAAGAACGGTTCTGAATTTTTAAAGGGATAGGAACGGTTTATTTTTGGAAGAGATAAGAATGAATTTCGAAATTTAAAATTTGAAATTTCAAAATAGGAAGGTGGAAAACTGTCAGAAATATCAGACTGATTTGACAGGAACTCATAATTAAGGAAGGAATGTGACTGGGCTGAGTAGGAATAATTTTAAATATATGAGTTCCCTAAAATAACTTGGTCACATTCAAAGAGCAGATCTAGAAGATCGGGCATTCCTAAAATAATCTAGGTAGCTGAAGGAATGTCTCGAAATGGGATAACTACGAATTTCTTCCTAAAATACGAAGATCACACTTAAGGAAAAATTCTATAAGATCCATGGAAACATTCCAGGGGATGAATGAATATCTTAAGATAGGATAACTATGAATTTCTACCTAAACTAGAACAACCTATAGTAAATGACGGAATTAGGCAGATTTACTAACCTTATTTAGCTCGATAAATCCCAATCGATCACGGATGTCGCAGAATCTTGTCTCAACTAGGGGCTTTGTGAATATATCAGCGAGCTGGTCATTTGTTCCTACAAATTCCACACTAATATTCCCCTTCTGAACATGGTCTCGTATAAAATGATGTTTAACCTCAACATGCTTAGTACGAGAATGATGTACGGGATTCTTAGTAATACTAATGGCACTAGTGCTATCACACATAAAAGGAATTTTGTCATAACTTAACCCGAAATCACTAAGGGTTTGTTTCATCCAAAATTTCCTAAGGCCATATATTCAGCTTCGGTTGTGGAGAGGGCGACAGCATTTTGCTTTCTACTAGACTAAGTTACCAGGGAATGTCCAAGTAATTGGCAAGTTCCACTAGTACTTTTCCTATCTTCCCTACAGCCGGCATAGTCAGCATCGGAATATCCCATTATGGGAATTCATCCGTATGAGAGTACCACAAACCAAAATTGACAGTACCCTTGATATATCTAAGTATACGCTTAACTGCGGTCAAGTGGGATTTCCTAGGGTCAGACTAATATCTCGAACACATACCAACAGCAAACATGATATCAGGACGACTAGCAGTTAACTAGAGAAGGCTTCCGATCAAACCTCGATATTCCGTTTGATCAACTGGGGTACCTGATTCGTCACTGTTTGGTGGTCTAATGCATGGGAGTGGAATCACCTTGGAATCGTTCATCCCAAATTTTATCAGTAATTCCTTGCTGTACTTAGTCTGGGATACAAAGGTTCCATCGTCAAGTTGCTTTATTTGCAACCGAAGGAAGTAGTTCAGCTCACCCATTAAGCTCATCTCAAATTCCTTCTGCATAGACTTAGAGAATTCCTCGCAAAGAAGGATATTAATACTTCCAAATATGATATCATCAACATAGATTTGGACCAGTATCATGTGATCACCTTCATACTTAATAAACAGCGTGTTATCAATAGTTCCAGTCGAAAATCCTAGGTCAATCAAGAACTTACTTAGCCTTTCATACCATGCCCTAGGAGCCAGTGTCTAAACAGCGTGTTTCCATTTTTTAGGTTGCAGCTCATCAGCTTCTGGTTCCAGTGTCTCAACATTTTCGTCTTTGGGAATATCATCCTCACCGTCTTTAGTATCCTGTAATTCTGCACAGGGCAAATCTATACCTTCCTCATCAGAAGCATCTGCGTTGGGTATCTCACCAAAAGTAACATGTATGGATTCCTGAACAGTCAGCTTTCTTTTATTATAAACACGATATGCGTTAGAGTGAAGACTGTAACCAAGGAATATCCCCTCGTCTACCTTAGAGTCAAACTTTCCTCTCTTATCTCTATCGTTCAATATAAAACACTTACATCCAAACAAGCGAAAGTAACCTATATTCGGAGTTCTACCATGCCAGATTTCATAAGATGTTTTCTTTAATATTGGCCTAAGGAACACCCGATTTGACACGTAACAAGCTGTACTAACAGCTTCCGCCTAGAACTGTTTAGGAATATCATACTCATGTAACATAGATCTAAGCCATTTCATGTAACACTCTGTTTTTCCGTTCAACTACACCGTTCTGCTGGGGAGTTATAGGGGCAGAGAAGTTATGACTATATCCGTACTGATCACAGAATGATGCAAATGACTTACTATCAAATTCCAGCCCGTTATCACTGCGTATCCTACACAGGTTTATTTCTTTTTCATTCTCTAGTCGCTTCACTAGTGATGCAAAGTTATCTAGTGCCTCATTCTTATGTGCAAGGAATATCACCCAAGTGTACCTGGAATAATCATCTACAATGACAAACGCATATCTTTTACCTCGTAGAGACATCGTCTGAACGGGACAAAAAAGCTCGAGATGTAGCAGTTCCAGAGGTCTGGATGTAGATATCACATTCTTTGCTTTGAACGATGTCTTAGTCTGCTTGCCCATTTGGCACGCCTTGCATGTTTTGTCCTTGACGAACTTTATATCAGGAACACCTCGTACCAGTCCGTTGCTTGTAATGTGAGACAGTAATTCCATGTTGGGATGTCCTAAGCGTCTATGCCATAACTAGGTGTTATCCCGTAACTGCTAAGCACTTGACGTTCTGGTCAGTGATATCATCAAGAGTTATGCAACAGATATTTCTATCCCTAGATGCACTAAATAATACCTTATCATCATTTCTAACAACACACTTATCATTTTCAAAAGTAACCGTATGACCTTTATCGCATAATTGACTAATGCTAATGAAGTTATGTTCTAGATTATTAACCAACCATACGTCATCTATAGTAGTATGTAAAGTGTTACCGACAGTTCCAACTCCAATAATCTTAGCTTTTGTGTTGTCGGCGTAAGAGACATATCCTCCGTCATACGCTTTCACCGACACAAATTTACTGATATCACCTGTCATATGGTGGGAACACCCACTGTCGAGGTACCACTTGTTTTTCTTGCTGGATTTTCTTCTTTGTACCTGCATCAATCAGTTCTTTTCTTAGGTGCCCAACTTTGATTGGGTCCTACATGGTTAGCAGCAAAATAACTTCTGTTCACATGTGATGATATATCATGTGTCATAGACTGTGATCTCTTGAACACTGATTGGTCAGTGTTAGATACTTCAGGGATCTTCTTTGGCCTCCAGACATATCTAGCTTTATCAGCTCTCTTCAGAAAACAATGGTTAGCATAATGACCGTGACGGCCACATGAAAAAGCACTTAGGTTTTCTAACAGTAGGTGGTGCAACATGTTCATGTGTCATGGAATATCCTAATCCTGATTTTCCAATATTTCTGGGAATACTGAGTAACTTATCAAGATTTTGTTGCCCTTCAAGAAGTCTGTCATTAGTACGAGATCTTCCTTCTAAGAAATCCTTGAGAACAGACATGTCTCTAGATATATTTTCTTGCTTCCTAAATTTTCGCAATTCCACAAGGCTTTCTCATCCTTAAGAGTTTCTAGTTCGGCTCTTAGGCGCTCATTTTCTAGATCTGTTTGGTGCTTCTCTCTAGCTACGTCATCTCGTTGACTAATCAGACTCTTTACTTGTGAGTTGAGTGACTTGATCCTTCTTTCTGCGTTTTGAATTATTTCAAACATCTCTTCCTTTTCATCTACTTCAGGGACTGAGTCGCGTTATCACGAGATTCATCTTGCCTGGCATATAGTTCATTTAAGAATAGTATTTTCTTAATAGTGGATGAAGTAGATAGCTGATCATCATCATCGGCCATGTAGGCGAGATTTTCATCCTCTTCACTTCCGGCCTCTTCCCAATTAGTGACCATGGCTTTCTGCTTTTTTATCCTTTTGTCATCTTTTTCCATCGAGCAGTTTGAGGCGAAGTGGCCTGGCTTGTTGCACTTGAAGCATTTCTGCACATTGTTCCCGGATGATGATATTCCTTTGTTCCTAGGTTGGAACTTGGAGTTTCCTTTGAATTTTTTCTTCAGTCAAAACTTTTCATATTTCCTCGTCAGCATGGCAATCTGCTCCAGTATGTCTTCCTCAGTGTTGAAGGCGATATTTGGTTGATTTCGAACTGGTGGTTTTTCTTTGATGGATATCTGAGTCATCTCGTAGGTGGTCAGAGATCCAATCAGTTCTGACACGGAAAGTTCGTCCAAGTCCTTCGCTTCGTAGATGGCAGTTACTTTGGGATTCCATTCTCTTGGTAGAGATCTCAGTATTTTTCGCACCTTCTCACCATCCGATATTTTCTTTCCCAACGAGAACATTTGATTTATGATATTCATGAATCTGGCGTACATGTGGCTTATGGTCTCGTTGTCCTCCATTTTGAACAGTTCGTATTGGTGAGTTGGCTATTCTTTCTTGTACGACTCGAGTGGTTCCCTCGTGTGTGACTTGAAGCATCTCCCACATGTCTTTGGCAGATTTGCATGAGCTCACACGATTGTATTCTTCTCTAGTAAGTGCGCAGGCAATCATATTCTTAGCTTTGGCGTTCAAGGAGATTCCTCGCTTGTCTGTTGCATCGTAGTCAGGACCTTTCTTTGGAGTTCCATCCGTCTTTTTGGGATTGTAAGGTCCAGTAGTGACGATATCCCACAGGTTGTAGTCTGCAGCAATCAGGAATTCCTTCATACGGTTTTTCCATATAGCGTAGTTTGTTCCATCGAAAAGTGGTGGCCTGGAGTGGGATTGTCCCTCTGCAAAAATATCAAAACTCGAAGAAGCCATTAGTATCTTTAACTCAGGCTTGTTAGGCCCGTCGTTTGAGTAACCCGCTCTGATACCAAATGAAGATATAAATATGCCTAAGAGGGGGGGGGGGGGTGAATTAGGCTTATAAATTTTTTGCTTCTTTTCACAAAGTGTAGTGACTTAGATATGCCTACTGATGCTTGTGACGAGTATGCCCGATATATCTTAGTAACGTCGGATGTGCGTCGGGTGTGTCTCACAGCGATAAAGAAATAACTGAAAAGTAAATGCGAGACAGAATTTTTATAGAGGTTATATCCCCAACTGGGGTTTACTCCTCTCTTTGGGATTTGCTTCCCAAGAGTTTAACCAATCATTATAATGCACCATAGATGGATACAAAACTGATTGGTTGGCCCAATACACAACTGAAACAAGTCGAACACTAGCCACTACTAGGTTACCACACGCCGAGTTTCGTTCCTCGGAATCTCCCTGATCCCGACAGACACAGTCGCTACCGAAGGGCCCGCGGACTTGTCCTTCCCTTCACGTGTGCGTAAACGTCGACCTTGACTCCTTGGTATTGCTCACGTCCGAAGACAACACGTCCGAAGACAGAATATATGGAGGGGATGATGGAAAATCAGATGAATCACTCGCTCAGTGATGGATACGCAAGTTAACGCTCAGTGTGGCAGAAAGCTATCGCAAATAAAAGCTCAGGAATCTCTCTGTCTGTTTCTGCTCAAGAATTTCTCGTAGGCTTATAATCACAAATTCTAAGTACCTCGAAATTCTGAAGTGTAGCTCATATATAATCCTTTTCAGTCAACACTTCACATGGAAAATCATATCATATAATAATCACCCAATCAAGCATAGTTTCCATGCAATTTTCGAGTCAATCATACCATATAAATCATGCTTGTTGATAATCATCACAACGGTCATAAGCACGTTAAAGCATGATTATTTCCATGTAAGAGCTCATTTAAGCATGAATATATTCCACATAAAGATTCAAATTCGTTCGCATGCATATTCAATCAAATTCGCATATATTCACTATGTCAGAACTTTCCATAACTGATTCCCTGCTATCTGTTTCTGGTATAAATCAATCAAGATTAACTTTCCAAACATAGCACATGAGATAGCATCACATAAGCACGTTTTCCATGTACAGCTCATAGTATTAGATCAATATATTTACCATGTTTAGCACGCAAATCAGATCAGAATATATTTCATTCGATTTATCAATCATGGCAGAACTTTCCTTATTTCAGAGATCACATCTGTTTACAGCATATACCATATAATAGCATCTTATCCACAAAGTCAATCAAATCAAATCTTCCTTAGATATAATATCCAATCAGCATAAGGAAAGATATTAATTTAATATTTCACATTAAATTCAGGGAAAGCATGCACATAATCGTAGATGTGATTTTCGTCAGGAATAACAGACTTTGAACAGATATATCACTTTCCATATATAAACAGCATATTTTCCTTTTATAACTCAGTAGGATATCTCATGCATTATTTCCATATATAGCACAGGACGATATATCCTATCACATGGGCTGTCTATAACATGCGATCACTTAGTTTCACCAAATCATCACAGAATCACATGCGAATCAAATATTCAACACTTTAATCAATTTAAAGCTCATAATCAATGCATGGTCGAATATTTTCATGAATTTAGACGTTATATTAATCACAAATCGAATTGCTTAATTTACAGACCTAACGTCATTACAATTACATCGTTCGTCAAAACTCTCTAACATGTATGGACCAAAAAGGTCAACAACAATCATTAATCATTCAATGGTTGTTGGTAAGCGTTGGCCATCACGTGAACTCACAATCATCATTAGTTTGCTTGTATGAGATCACTTGCAAGCTATTTCAACTGACATTTTCGGTTCTTCACACCCCCGTCCGATTTTGTTCCATTTCACTAGATATCTCGAAATGAGGAATATGATATAATCATTAAATATTCAAATATATTCAACCAAATAATAACTAAAGATGCAAGTTTTGTCGTGTAAAATCATGTAAAATCCTAACTTATCACATGGCTTGCGTCTCCAGCAAAAGGCACGTTTCCCTAAGCCATTAAAATGTGGTATTCCTATAAATATAGGATGATTCTCGATGGAGAAAGGACACGTTTGTGTTCATTTTATAACTAGGTCGCTGTTGGTGTTAGTGTTGTTACGTGCTAATCAAACGCCAAGTAATTCAAAGTATCCTTGGAAATAGAAGCTCGTAAAACCTCAAACGTGAGGGAACGAATCTGTTTTAAGGAAATTGTGCTTGCACAATATTCAAACCTCCCTTCGTCATTGTCCGGAAACACTCCAACCGGTCTATACAAAACTTAACAATGACAACTAAGGAAAGCCCTTCCCTTCCTTTTCCATTTGTTCTAACAGTAATGAAATCATTGACCCTTAAAAATAAAAGAGCCTAAGTCGAATTGTAGAGGTAGAATGTGAGGTTATAAGTCCGTTCGGGTCAGATAATAAACAGCTTATTCCGCTATGCTTTTTAACTCCATTGACATGTTGGATTATTCTTTCTTGCACCAACCGACGCTAGAGCCAAATGTTTCATATAAACTTCTCAACCGAGAAAAAAAATAGTAACTGGTGTGTATCACGACTCGAAGCATTCTCAAGTCAATTGCTAAGTAATCTTCAAACTTTGTAAACTATTTTTCGCTCGAGAGCGAACCCTAAATTAGTCGCATTTTATTATTTTCTGATGAAATGCCTCACGGTGTTTAATTTTTTGTCCAAACATTAGAAGATTACTTGGCAATCGACTTCTGTAGCTCTGAGTCATGGTGCACATACAAACTTAATTTTCTTTTCTCCATGGGAGGGATGCCGATATGGCACAGTTGGCTAAAGCGTTGGTTCGTGCGAGGAATAACCTGACGTGTGAATGACGTTTAAGGAAACACCGAAAGAAGCACCAATGATTCGTCTTTCGAACATCTTCCTCGTAGTACAAAGAGGTTTGACGATTCTTGTTTATTATGGCTCGTTGTATCCCAATTGTTCACAAACAGTTAGGCAATACATCCTTTACTGTTCCACTTGTTCAACAATCTAAAATAATTTGAAAGAACCCTAAAGATTGATAATGGCTACCAAAGAAGTACGGAAATACCGTTTCATATACCCCAATCCCCATTTTGGCATATCTTGTGAAGAACTGAAAAGAGCGTTGTGTTCATCGAAAAAGATTAACCTTGTTCTTGGATCAAGTTTTGGGGAGGTGAAATTGATTCGATGAAACTCATAATGAGAAAATGAATGCATATGTAGATATAGATATATTAGCAAAACCTTGGTTGCATTCAATTAGAAAATGTCCGACTTCAGTTGCATACATATTGCATGTTGTTAGGACAACTATTGCGTGTTTGATATTTTCCCTAATGGTCTGATACTGATCTTTATATTTTACAATGTAACATGATATATCAGGGGTATTTTTAATAAAATAATAAAAAAATAAACCATTGACAAAATAAACAGAAAATGAAAAGCATTAATAAAATAGTGAAATTCGTATGTTTTTCATACGAGTTACTAACTCGTACAAAAAACATACGAATTACATGGACACGGTGGCCCGCTGACCTGACGTGGCTTCACGTGCCGAGTAACTCGTACATGTTTCATACGAGTTATTAATTCGTATGATAAACATACGAGTTAGTGGTAAACGGGCCCGCTGACCGACGTGGCACACGTAACTCGTAAGCTATATATACGAGTTAATAACTCGTATAAAATCTATACGAGTTACGGTTCATGGCAGACCAACGTGCATGGGCATGCAGTGTCTAAGTAACTCGTATGTAGTAACTACGAGTTACTCGAATTATTGCAATAAATTCATGCAATAATTCGAGTAACTCGTATGTATTAGTTACGAGTTACGGGCAACTTGCATGGCGGTGCAATAATGCATATAACTCGTATTTAGTTTATACGAGTTACTTCTCTATAAATACCCCCCTTTCGATTTGTAAAACACAACACAAATAAGAGTTACTTCTCTATAAATACCCCCACCCCTTTCGATTTTTAAAACACAACACAAAATGGTATTGAGTCGTGTACAAGTCGTAGTATATTTCGGCGGTGAAATAATTCAATCATCCGATTCTATGGTTAAATATAGTATCCGTCCTATTGCGTATAGGCGAATTCATCGCAACACCAGTTTTTCGGAGTTTATGTCGTTGTTGTTCGAAATTACGGGTGCTGATAGCAGTCGCTGTTCGATAATTGTCCAGGCGAAAAATGAATACTTTCAACATTCCCGCCACTTTCATCAGTTATTCCAAATCTTCAACGACAGTGATTTACAATTTTTCATCCATCTCGATTCGGAGAACAACTGTGTTGAGGTTTTTGTTGAAATAGTTGAAAATTTAATTTGATTTAAACGAAGAGCCTCATCGGAATTTTGAAGTTGGTTCTTCGAGTTATGACTTTTCATAGGTAAGCTCTAATCACGATGGTCTGTTTTTATTCTAATTTTGTTGTTATGACTTTTTCTTTATTTCTTAAAATTCACAGGTGCGTACAGTATTTTCGTGATCGCTTTCAAGAAGCATCGTCCGTAATGGCGAATAATGAAACAGATTGGTCACGTTATGCAACGAGATTGTTTCAAAGTTGGACGGCAGAATCTTGGGATCACGTTATATACCGTTTTGATGTCCGACAACATACATCAGAAGTCATAACATCTGGAATTCATCAGCGCACATATGTGGTAAGGATCAATGATCGAACATGCACGTGTGGAAATCGGAGCAGGTATAACATCCCATGTTCTCACGCACAAGCAGCTTGTCGTCAATGACAAATTCACTCCGGTAATCTAGTGGCGCAGTATTACAGGAAGGAGGATTATTTGAAGACATATGAAGGTACCTTTGAACCATTGCACGATGAACGTTATTGGACACCCGAAGATTGGACTCTTATTCATAACGAATTTCGTCGAGAGAGAACTGGTTCCGGAAGATATAGTCGAAATCGCATCAGGAATGAGATGGACAGGGGTGAAAATCGATGACCCCTTAAGTTTCTCAGCAGGCGGCCTAAAACCTAGCAACTGCTCGCCCTCGTCCATCCACTGTATGACCGTCCTCGATTGGATCATACCGGAGACACAACTACCATCTATAGGCAAACCCCACAAAATTCCTACGTCCTGTAAAGTGGCGGTCGCCTCCCCTACATAAAAATGTACGGGTCTCCTTCCTCCAACGCTCTACCAATGCTGTAATCAAATGAGGATCAACCCTCTGTGACATACAGCTGTAGACGCTGTATAGACCATATTGTTCAACTTATCTACTAAGCGACCGTGTAGAACATTCGGTGCTTCTCTCGTACCCCACAAAACATCAAAAGGCCCGTAATAAGAATCCAAATCAGTAAAAACGACGTATAAATAAACCAATCATGATTACTATTGTAAAAATATCGACGATAAAACAAAATACTTCGTAAAATCAAAAATAAATATAACGAGGAACTGGGATCGCTCACCGGAGGTAATCGCGCGTAGACGTCAAGGGGGTCGAGGCGGCGGGTTAACGCAGCGGGTCGTCGAGGCGGGCCGGCAGCAGCACGATGGTTGAGGCGGCGGCTCGTCGAGGCGGGGCGGCGGCAGCAGGCGGCGGGATTCGACGGGACGCGGCTGGCGGCGGCGGGTCAAGGCGGCCTGCGGGGCAGCAGCAGTAGGCGGCGACTGGCTGCAGCGGGCGGCAGCGGGTCGAGGGGGGCTGCGGCGGAGGACCTCATCGAGACGGGACGGCGGTTCGCGGGGCAACTAGTCGAGGCGGAGGAGAACATCAGGTCGAGACGGGGTGGCTTGTCGAGGCGGACCGGCGTGTCGCGTAGGGGGGCTGGTCGGCGGCCGCGGGCAGCAGGTCCTTCAGGTTCGGCGGAGGTCGCGGAGTGGGGCACCCCAACTTCGGCGGCTTCTTCTTGTGTCGTCTTCATCTGTTCGTCTTCGCCGTCTAGGGTTTAAAAGCAGATCTAACCCGTACAAACTTTATACCAGTTACGAGTTATAACTCGTATGAAGTTTATACGAGTTATGTCACGTGTAGTCCAACTGGAATCTTTCCAGCTGGTAACTCGTAAAATATTTATACGAGTTATGTAACTCGTAATTTCGTTACTGATTTATTTCGTTAAAGCTTTTTGTTTTTGTTTATTTTATTAAAAATACCATATATCAGGCCTCTCTTCTCAACCTTGAATTATTTGATATGTGTATTGTTTACTGTTGATTTAATATAGAATCGACGTTATAAAATTTCCCAGGCGCTAGTTGAAGGGTCGATGAGGGCCTAAAACATAGACAGTATCTAGAGGAAAATTGAAGCGGAAAATTGACGGTATATCCATTTTATATATTTTATTACTCAATGTATATCAAATTAATCCACCTAAACAAATAATAACAATTAATAATGCTTTTCTGTATATCGATAATCTTTTTCCAAATAAAAAAATAAAACACGGACACGTAGCCCGATTAATCCGGCGCCTAGCCGAATATTGCCGCAGAGGGCACCACGTAAGCCGATTTTTACAACAGTAGATATAATTACATTGATATCACACTCAACTATTGTTGAAAAAAGTGTGAATGAAATAAACCTAAAGATACAAAATTAAACCTAAGAGGTACATTAGAAGAGGTGTGTTAATTAAGCAAAAGGTTGATATGAATTCCTTAACATAAAGTTGTCTTTCTTCATGAATAGACACATGTAAAAGGATACTCGTCTTGGTAATGAAAACCTACACCTATTAATACCCCACATGATTTAGCATAATGAGCATTCAACAGCATTCAAAAGTTTTCTGCATTTCACTCATAGCATTCGTATCTCGTTAGTCCCAAAGCTAGAGAATCCGTTTGCCGAAGTTTAGTGTATTTGAGATACCGCTATACACTAAACGTAAGTCGTTGTATCTCGGAGACGTTTGCCATAACCGTGGGTATTAACGAGGTAATTTCGTCTTCAGGAGAGCGTGTATCACGTGCCTCGACTTAATTCACTCCACTCCTTTCGTAGGAGTTCACTTCATATTTCTAAAGCCAACTCCAACCTTCAGAAACTACGAGAAAACAATCTGAAGATGAAAATTTTGTTTCTGGTTGGTTCGCAAGATGGTCACGACAAGAGAAGATGGAATTTCTTGATGTGGATTCGAAGCAAACTAGTTACAAGCGCATAGCCAAAGCACTTAGGAAAAGCTTTGCCAAAGAGTTATCAGCAACACTTTAGAAGATCTGACAAATTTTTTTGTGAATATAAGGCATCTCTTGGAGGCGACATTTCGATGATGACTGGAATGCACCCCTTTGATGTTCAAACTGGATGAAGAAAAGAAGCAATCAACTGCAAAATATTCCATCTCATGATCTCGAAATATGAACCTACAACAGGCAGCATGACGATCACATTGTAATGCATGGCTGCTGCACTGGGAAGCGCTGTTAGGCGCTATAGGGCTGTGATGACAGCCACTGCTGTGGGAAGCCTCTCCTATGTGGGTGCGTGTCTAGGCCCCAACAGCTTCAGTCATTTCACGAACCGTTTCGGGACCTAATAACGCCTTCTCGCCGATTTCATCCCAATAAACCGGGATCGACATTTACGCCCATACAAGGCTTCGTATGGCGACATTTCGATCGTCGCTTGATAGCTGTTATTGTATGAAAATTCGATCAACGAAAGGTACTTACTCCAGCTTCCTCGGAAATCCAGGACGCATGCCTTCAACATGTCTTCGAGCGTCTTGATTGTTCTTTCCGACTGTCCGTCAGTCGGAAAGACAATTTAGCCCCCATAGCTTTTTGTAAACTCATCCAGAATTGGGACTGAAATCTTGAATCTCGATCTGAGACGATTGACTTTGGAATTCCATGGAGTCTCACTATTTCTTGGATGTACAATACTGCATACCTCTCCATAGAATAAGTTTGATTTATCGGTAGAAAATGGGCAAACTTAGTCAACCTGTCGACAACCACCCAAATTGCGTCATGA
Source organism: Craterostigma plantagineum (assembly GCA_027422505.1). Classification (NCBI taxonomy): domain Eukaryota; kingdom Viridiplantae; phylum Streptophyta; class Magnoliopsida; order Lamiales; family Linderniaceae; genus Craterostigma; species Craterostigma plantagineum. Next base: position 16,766,188 of record JAPQWV010000017.1, on the reverse strand, counting down.
CCTTTTACAGTCTTTGGTAACCCGATGACAAAATCCATTGTTATGTGGTCCCACTTCCACTCGGGTGTCGTCAAGGATTGCAACATCCCTGCCGGCCTTTGATGTTCTGCTTTGATTTGCTAAGTCAGACATCGGTTTACGAAAGCAGCCACATCCTCATTCATTCCTGACCACTAATAATTTTTTTGCAAATCTCGATACATTTTCGTTGCACCGGGATGCACCGAGTAGATTTTCGTATGCGCCTCCGACATTAAAGTTCGGTGGATTTCTTCATTCTTAGGCACATATAGGCGCCCTCTGAATCGTAAGCTTTCGTCATCTCGAAATTCAAACTCCGACGAGACATCTCCATCTCGTTCATTTTGAACTTTTAAATACAACTCATCTTCCTTTTGCGCTTCAAAGATTCGATCTAACAGAGTCGCCTTGAGTGTTAGCGCTGCCAATTTTGCTTCAATCTCCGCATAATTGACCACCTCAACTCTGAGCTGGCACAACTCCATATTAATGGCTTTACGGTTCAAAGCATCTGTGACGACGTTAGCTTTTCCTGGGTGATAATTTATCATGCAGTCGTAATCCTTTACTAGTTCGAGCCATCGCCTTTGCCTCATGTTCAACTCCTTCTGTGTGAAGAAGTATTTCAAGTTCTTATGATCAGTAAAGATCTCGCACTGTCTCCGTACAGATAGTGTCACCATATTTTGAGAGCAAACACCACGGCGGCGAGTTCCAGATCATGGGTTGGGTAGTTCTTCTCATATGGTTTTAATTGCCGGCATGCATAAGCAATTACCTTCTCGTTTTGCATCAACATGCACCCCAAACCATTCTTCAAGGCATCGCTATATACCGAAAATCCTCCGGTACCCGGCGGTATTGCTAAAACTAGAGCAGTCGTAAGTCTTTTCTTCATCTCCTAAAAACTTTGTTCACACTGACTCCATCCACTTGAATGGGACATTCTTCTTCGTCAGATTAGTGAGCGTTGAGGCAATACTGGAAAAATCTTTAATGAATTTCCGATAATATCCAGCAAGCCCGAGAAAACTTCTAACTTCCGTGGGAGTGGTCGATCATGGCCAATTATCTATCGCTTCAATCTTACTTGGGTCCACTAAAAGTCCGTTTCCCGAAATGATATGCCCAAGGAAGCCCACTTGTTCCAGCCAAAATTCGCACTTCTTGAATTTGGCGAATAACGGCTTCTCCCGAAGAATTGCAAGGATCATTCTCAGATGTTCTTCATGTTCTTCCTTCGTGTTAGAATAGATGATGATGTCGTCAATAAAAACGATAACAAAGCGGTCCAAAAATTCCTTAATTACCCGGTTCATCAAATCCATGAAAGCAGATGGGGCGTTCGTTAGCCCGAAAGGCATGACCAAGAATTCGTAGTGGCCGTACCTCGTGCTGAACGCGGTTTCGGGAACATTCATATCACGGATATTCAGCTGATGGTAACCAGAACGTAGGTCGATCTTCGAGAACACTGTCGCCCCTTGTAGTTGATTGAATAAGTCATCAATTCTAGGCAACGGGTACTTGTTCTTAATCGTAATTTTATTGAGGTCACGATAATCGATGCAGAGTCTCATCGACCCGTCTTTCTTTCCAATGAATAATATGGGGGCTCCCCATGGTGAGAAACTAGGTTGAATAAAGCCCTTCTGCAACAGCTCTTTCAATTGTTCCTTCAATTCTCGTAATTCGTTCGGTGCTAACCGATACGGGGCTTTAGAAATCGGGGCAGCTCCAGGTACAAGATCAATAATGAATTCGATTTTCCAATCTAGAGGTAATCTTGAAAGATCATCGGGAAATACATCGGGATATTAATTCACTATCGGAACCTCCTCAAGCTTCGACTGGGAAGATGCCTCAGCTTTTACCGCAAAAACTAAGAACAGTTCGCGACCTGTGTTTATGAGTTGCTGAGCTTTAAATGGAAATTCGAGGAATTTGATTACTATTTGACTTGCTCGAAAATTCGAACTATCCTCACGTGGTTGGAATCTAACTACCTTCTTCGAGATGTCAATGCTGGCTCCGTATTTCGAGAGCCAATCCACTTCGAAAATGATGTCGTAATCATTCATCGGGATTACTATTAAATCTACATTCAACTCCCTACGCTCGATATTAACATGACAATTTTCCACTAATAGGTTTGTCCGCGTTGGTTCTCCACGTGGTAAAGAGATTACGTAATTGCATACAAAATGAGTGGGATAGATTCCCGCCCTAGCCACAAAATTAGTTGACGCAAACGAATGTGTGGCTCCAGCGTCAATAAGGATTGAAGACGGTACGTGAAAAATATTCAACATACCAGTAACTACGGCCGGATTCGCCTCCGCCTCTTTATTGGTCAACGTGAAAACTCGTGCAGGCACTTGTGGAGGTCGGATCAGATTCTGCGGCTGATTCTGCAATAGAGGTTGCCCTTCTGTACAATTCCGTGCAAGGTGTCCAGTCTTTCCACATCGGAAGCATTGCAAAGTCTGCACAGGCCTTGGTCTTGGTCCATAACAAACGCCAAAATGGTTCCGCCCGCACTGTTCTCACCGGGCCGCTGGATTTAGTGGTCGGTTGGGGACGTTGGTTGGTCCCTGGTTAATGTTTGGACGCCAATTCTGATGACCCAGTCGGTTTATTTTATTGTTCTGGCCCTTTTCGAAAAACTGGCGCTTCTGACTCCCTCCTCCTTGTTGGCCTTCCCTCTTCCGACTTGCTTCATGTGCCTCCTTCACCACTCCTTCCGCCTGTTCTGCTATCAACGCACGCTCCGTTGCTTGGCGGAATTCTAATTGTCGTACTCCCGCCACACACAAGACCCGATAAAACTCGGGTTTTAGCCCTCGAAGGAATCTCGTCACCTTCAATGTGTTGGTTACCATGAGATGAGGGCAAAACGGGATAATTCCTCAAATCTGCGGACATACTCCGCAACCGACATACATTCACTGTTCTTGGTCATGAGCAGTAAAGTACTTATCATAGAAGAGTTCTCTAAAGCGCTCCCAAGTCATAGTAGCAGGATCTTCCAACACCTTTACAGTGTTCCACCAAAAACGAGCGCTTCCCCTAAGTAGGGAAACGGGACACATCATCTTCTCATTGTTCGGCACACGGCTATAGATAAAGAGATCTTCAATACTGCCGATCCAATCCTTGGCCATCCCAGGTTTAGCGGCCACGGCAAAGGTTGTGGGATTAAGCTTACGAAATCTCTCCCCAATGATCTCCACGCGATCAGCTGCGGGGAGGAACGGTGCTCAGATGAGCTCCGATGATGGATCAGGTCATTTATCTGGTCTCACTGTCGTTGAATTGATTCAGTCAGACGATGTATGGTATCGTTTTCACGAGTCGGGGACTCAGATTCGTCCCGTCGACTCGTCTCCCCTACAAACTCGCGTCTCGGTCTTCCTCTCGGCATTTCCGAATACTAAATAATACGCATAAACAAGCATATTAAGATCACATAGGCAAGACTGATCCTCCCGGCTTTTGAGCAGCAGTACATGGACAGTCTTCAGAATATACTAACCTACGCTCTGATACCACTGTAGCGACCCTACTCCTTAATTAAATAATTTGGCGGATTTCCGCAACGAAAACCGCGGAGGACCCGATTTATTAAAAACTTTCTAAGTGAATAATATACATATAAAGTCGGGTTTACAAAGGCGTCTCTATAATACATCGGGCCAAAGCCCCACAAATCTAAACCTGAAGACTACGCCGCTCCACAGGTCGCGTCACATGTACTGTGCCGCCCTCAAAAGCCCGTGGAGTTACCGCTGCCGCCTAAAGCTAACCCTCACATCCATCGGTGTCGCGCTCAGTCTTACCTACAAAATAAAACCCTGAGCAATTGCCCGATAGGTGGTCATAAAAATATGCAATGCATGCGGGTACTCGTCCCTGTCCCAAACATCACAACATGTTAAAATGCACGCTCGGTCCTATGTAATATCTCAACACATAACAAGGCCCTAGGCTAGACTCGGCACCCACACGCGCAATGACAATCAACGCCATAATCAGTCGGTAGCTCACGCCAGCAGTGCCAGGTCGCTCCCTCCGCAATCAATCTCATCCTGATGGTTTTGCACCCCGAGTCGCGTCTACAACACTATACCCGGGTAGACAGGTCACTCCACGCCTGTCTGCCGTCACTTAACTGAATCACAAATTCAGTGGTGTGCACCTCGGGTGGCTCAATCCCGAGTAGACAGTCTCGCCAAGCCTATCTCCCACCAGGTGCCCCATCGAGTCTAGCCCCGACTGCCAATATCGCCACTCTACTCCACTCATCCGACACCGTAAGGCATCACCGTATAAATATGGTACAACAATCTCTCACATGATATGTCGTGAAATGCACACGGTATCAATTACACATAGCGCACGACACGTCTCCTAAAGTCGAAACCCCAAAACTCGTACTAAAATGTGATGCTAGGCCGAATGTTTTAAATCCCAAAAATAGCCTTTGAATTTTATAATATGGGTTGACCCAAAAATTTTAGTCAAAGTCCGAAAATATTTTTATTTAAAATGTTTTGGGCTGAAAGTAAATTATTTAAATGAATTGGGTCTGAAATAGGGCAAAAGCCCAAAATTAAATATGTCGGTCAAACCTACACAATTTCGGTCAAAGCCCAAACCATATTCACCCGATCGCACTTTAAAACTGAGAAGCCCGACCTCTCTCACAGGAATCACCCCGCAAAACTGAGACTGCCCGCGAGAACTCAAAGTCGGTCCACGCTATCTCACAGCTCGCGAAAGGCTCCAGCCCGCGAGAATTCAAACTCTGGCCCGCGAAACTTACGCTTTACTCACACCGCGCAAAATTCCTGGCCCGCAACAAACTTTCGCGACCCGAAGTCAAATTCAGCCGATTTTGCCCTATATGTCACTTAAAACTCACGCCTTAAGACGGCCCGCGAAATTCAACTCGCTCGAAGTTCAAAATCGCCCGAAATTTCTCCAAAACTTCATAAAATGCTACAATACATTCGAAAATAGTATCTTCATGCAAAACCCTAATATTTTTCAATAAACTTAGCACGATCATCATCATGAAACATCAGTACAATATTAATATCAAGAAATCATATATTGAGCTTGAAAAACACATAATAGCATATCAAGAACATCACCAAAATTCCAGAAAAGCGTAAAATAAGTTTTTTTGAACTTGGATGACCTCTCATCCGAATTCTGAAATGATTGAGGACTGTAATACGGCTTGTAGGGGTTAAAAACCACCTACCTAACCTCCTTAGCTGGGTTTGGATGATTCATTTGGGCATTTATTAATTCATTTGGGCTACTTTTCATTTTGGCCTTTCTACATATTTTTAGTCCCTGTTTATTGCTTGGGCCTTCTAAGTATTTTCGGCCCATCTTAATTTATTCACTTTCGGGCCCAATCATTACTTTCGCAGAAAAATCGGTTTTGTCTGAAAATTAACTTCATTAATTTCGAACATTACAAAATAACTCTGTGCTAATTACATACTAATCCCGTATTAATTTCACGGGTATTACAAGTACATTTTTCCTTCCTTTGTTTTTAACAAGGCATTTTTCATGTTCAAAACTAACTTCATATCCGGTATCATTTACTTCACTGACACTAATTAGATTAGAGTGTAGGTTTTTAACTAAGTATACATTTTCTAAGGGTTAAGTTACCATAGGTAATCTTACCCTTACTATGGTCTCACCTTTGCCGTTATCTCCAAATGTGATGGTCATCTTAGCACATGATTTGATGTCCGTGAGAAGTCTTCTTTCTCCGGTCATGTGCCGACCGCAACAGCTTAGAAACCAGCTGGACCGGTTGAACTCCTGCAAATATTCCTGCAAGAACAAATAGAGTCTTTGGTACCCATATAAACTTGGGTCCAGTTAGAAGATTATTAGGGATCCAGACTTGGATGACCCTAACATATCTATCGGAATACGGATCGATTAAGTATTTACAGTTTTTATTATTATGTGATCGATACTTTGGATTTCGGGGCTCCGGTCTTGATTTAGTATTATATTCATTTATATGATAGGGATTCCCCCTTAGTTGTTGGGGTCTTTCCCTCCTCTGTGGGACATTATTTCTATTATTATATATTTTGTAATATTCCCCCTTACCTGTTGTGGCATTATATTTCTGTGAGGGACTGAAGGTTTATTATTACTTATATACCCCAGTCCAGCCGTTCTAGTGCAGTTTTCCAGAGAGACTGGATCGGGTTAAAGTCAGATGGGTGAATGAATTTTATTACCTTAGTTGAGCAGGCGGCTCATATGATGTCGATGCCACCTCAGTGTTCGCTTCTTCTCTGTAACCAAGACCGGTCCGGTCATTAGTGTCCTTCATTGTCCCTTGAAGGCAGTTGAGCATCTTGAACGATTTAGTCCATGATTGGACTATCTTAGACAGCTTCTGGTTCTCTGAGGCCTATTGTTTGGTGGCCTCCTTTAACCTGTTGTTTTCTTCATCTAGTTGAGTGATTCTCTCAATTAACGATCATGTATCCTTCTTTCCCGGTGTCTCACCCTTCTCCGCTACCTTGAGCTTTTCATAAAGCTTCCGGTATTCATCAGCCATGTTCTGGAGAGCATCCATTAGCTCTTCATAGCTAAAATTTAGGAGTTGACTGGTCGTCCTCGTGGGTTGAGTGATCTGCCATTAGGCATGCAAGTTCTTCCCCGCTCTCGTGCGCACTCAACTCCTCTTCTGAGCTTGATCCTCCGAATCGGTATCATCCCACTTGGGCTTGTTTTTCCCGGCCATTAGTGCACGGGACTTCCTCTTGACCGATTCCTTTTCTTTTTAGGGCAGTCCGCGATGAAGTGCCCTTTACTGCCACAGTTAAAGCATATGTTAGAATCTTCATCTTTGTTGGTATGCTTACCTCGTGGCGTTTTGTTCAGTGTTCCTTTCATGATTCTCCCGAACATTTTGATGAAGAGGGCCATCGCCTCTTCGCTTATCTCCTCAGCGTCTTTTGAGGTAGATGTTTCTCCCACAGCCAATGCCTTGACCGGTTGGACCGGTGTCATTTCCTCCAATCTCATCTGGCGTTTGAACTCGTATGCCTTCAAATCTTCAAAAAGATCACGCAGCATTAGTTTACTCAAGTCTTTCGACTCTCGCATGGCCATAGTTTTGACATCCCATTCGCGTGGGAGTGCTTTCATGACTTTGACAGCCATGTCCCTGTTCTCGAGCTGTCTGCCTAGCGTCGAGAGGTCGTTGATGATAGAGCAGAATCACTCCTCGAAGTTTGCCATGGTTTCCCCTGGCTTCGTTCTTACGGTATCGTATTTCTCGATGGCAACAACGAGCTTGTTTTCTTTCGTCTGCTCGTTTCCTTCGCAGATCTGGCAAAGTTCGGCCCACACCTCCTTTGCGATTGAGCACATCATAACCTGCCTGAGATTCCCATGTCCAGGGTTTTGAACATGTTATCTTTGGCAATGTTGTCGAGGTTTTCCTTCCTCCTTTCCTCTGTCGTCAGCTCCGCCCTTTCTTTTGGAATTTCTCGCGACTCGTCACGGTAGGCGGTATGACGTGGATTCATTTTCTTAAACACGAAGGGTCCCGTGTTTATCACATCGACCATCTCGTCGTCTTGTGCGTAGAGATGGGTCATTATCCTAATCTTTCATTCAAGGAAGCTTTCCCTGCTAAACATAGCCAACTTACTAGAAGAAGTCATGGTTAGAAAATTTTGTTGATATCAAGCAACCTCGCTCCGATACCACTTGTTAGCGGTGAACGAGTTTAGAGAGGGGTGAATAAATACTCGCTTTTTTTGGTTCTGAACCGGTAAAGGTTAGATACCGGTGCTTGATATTATAAGTGCAACATGTGCGGAAGTGAAACAGGTCAGTTGTGAGCTGAAATCAGATGCGCGATGTGATGTGTGTGTGTGTGTTTGCGAAGAACACAGTGATTTGTTATGGAAGATCGGAGCATAATCTCATACATCTCCCCTTTCTTGCAAGAAAGGCTCATTAGAAGATTTGGTTTCTAACAACCCCCATTGTACAACCTTCTTAGCTAGACTCACACAGTACAACTCCCCGGCTATACTCAGCTAACTTAACTCCTAGCCACCACTAGACAGCTTTTTTTACAGTCAGTCTCTTTCAAGATCTTTTTACAGTCCCTGGAGGAAAACTCACTTACTAACCGAACCGGTATAGTACAGTGAGGACAACACCTTAGATGATTTATTTGTTTTGAGCTTTCTCTCATTTTTGATTTCTCGTGATAAAGTGTCGTAAGGTCTTCAGCCTGCTTCTCTGCTATTTATAGCCAGGCTTGTTGCAGAAGACCGTTGTGAGATAGCTCCTCGTACCGGACAATGCAATGCCTTTACCCAAAATGGGTCTGTCCGGTCTTCGCTACAGTTCGCGCTGTGCCATTTGCTTTATTCCTTTTTAAGCTCGGCATGACTTCAATTTGGCACCTCCTGGCAGCCTTGAATTAATTGCTTGTCAAAAGTCTTCAGCTTGCCGCGCCTTGAATAAATTTGAATCTTTGTCCACGTGGCACGTCCGGTATCTGCATTCCGGTCTTCAGTGAGCTTCCGTTAGCAGTCTCAATCCGGTTTCTGGTTGCACCGTTGAACAGCTGGCTGGTATCCGGTTTCACCTTTGTCAAACAGGTATACACAATTACGTTGAGTCCAATCACCAAAACTGTTAATCTGAATTCTTTAAAATCACGATTTCTAACAGGGTGTATTATTGATTAATTAAGAAGATAAACCTGACTAATTATACAACTACAGATTATTTTATACTGGTTGGGTATACGATATCTTGATAATTAATACTAGACGCATATGCTGCTATGCTATATCATTTGTCAAAGTATTAAGAGCAGAGTTTTGGATTCGCCTATTTGAACCGAATCGCATGAATTCAAACTCAAATTCATTGTTTAGCAAACGCTCGAAATTACTTTAACTTTTTATTAAAACAATTACAAAGTAATACAGAAATAAATTAAAAATAAAAATAATGAAATAAAACAAGTTTGCGAGCCGACTTGCGAGCTTCCGAGCACTCAGGGGTGAGCTCGAGCTCGACAGGCGCTCGTCGAGCTCGAGCCACTCATTGTGAACCTATAACGAGCTCGGACCGGCTCATCGAGCTCGCGAGTTAGCTCGACTCATCGTTGACCCACTAACTATGGTTGTTATTATTATGATTATAATTTATTTTTATTATTATTACTGTTATTATTATTTACGAAAAATCTCTTTATGGGTTCAACTTTTCGAAAACGAACTATTTGACATGGAATTTCAACTCCGATAAATAATAAGCGTTGAGATATAACCTCGTATTTGGACGAAATCGAAATCTGCTCCATTCCCAAATGGAGGATTTAGGGAAAATCCGGATTTCAAATCGACATCCGGAATCCAAACTGGCTATCAGCCGACTACAAATCGTAATCGAAATTGTAGTTACCACAAGCTCGATTAACGTTTGAGGTTTGGTTTAACAGGAACCGACAGTTCCACATTGGAATCGGATCCAATTGACCAGCCTACCTAGTTTTACATATTTTGAGGTTTGAATTTTTATAAATTAATTTGGGTTAAAGTATATTTATTTCCAATTTATATGTAATATAAGATAATAACCGCGAAAAGTTAGAATTTAAAACAATTTGTGGTGAAAAAAGAAAATATAAATAATTAAAATTAGAAAAGTTGATTAGTCATTAGTATTAAAAAGTTAACTAGTTTCGCAATTCGAGTTTTAAAAGTTAACTATTTCAATTCTCTCAAAAAGTTAGAGGCCGGGCTCGACAATTTTCATGAGCTCGGGCTCAAGCTCCATTTTGAAATGCGGATTTCGAAACCATAACGTTTACCAAACAATGAATTTGAATTTGAAATCATAATTTAAACTCATGCTATTTCGTTCAAATATGCTAGTCCAAACGCACTCTATACCTCATTTGCCTTTGAGTTCGAAATATATCTCAATTAATATTTGGTGTGATTGCTTCACGGCCGAGTAAGAATCATACCATATTACCATCTTCACAGTCAAAATCTGGACTTAATGCACGCAACAAGGCAGGAAACAAACCGAGATTGAAATTATGTCAACTCTTAATTCTCTACTCTACTTATTGTGGTTCCTCTTCATCAACCACATGCATGGCTACAACTTTGATCTGTATAATCTAAATTATGTCCAAAGCTTTTAGTAGTCAACTTGATGGGTTACAGTTTGATGTTTGTGGAGAAATATCTACTCATAGCATATGTTTGTACATAAAATTGCACTGCTGATAAACTAATTACCTTATGAAGAAGACAGTGATATAAAGCAGGAAAAGAAAAAAAGAAAAGGATGGTATGGTAGTTTTATTCATCAACCAAACTTAACCGTTTTATTACAAACAAGCTCATAGTACCTAAGAAACATAAATCCCACATCGAGCTTACGGTACTTAACTCGAAGAACGCATTCATAAACCATTATTAGTAAAAAGAACAAGCCACAACGTAGAACAAATTGTTAAGGGCACTTGACTATCTTCCCATGGATAACAACGGAATCCCAATCCTCACACTTCACTGACACGCCCGGCACGCAAAGGCTCTTATTGCAGCAACCTCCGCAAGCCCTCATGCACGGCCTGTAAGGGCGAACCAGTCTACAGCGTTGGAAGCACAAACCCGCACAACCACCTATATATATAGTTTGTGTCCGTAAGTTTTTAAAATCGATGGATCATTTATAAAACCAATTGGTGATAGGAGGAGAAAGTCTCGTATTTACACACACACACACACACACACACACACACATATATATATATATATATATATATAGTGGATTCAAGATGTTAAATTATTCGATGCGGGACAATGCCCAAATTATAATATCAACAGTAATGTTGTATTTCACAACCTAAGAGAATGTTGTGGAATATTATTATTGGTGGGATGGATTTGTTACCACGATGTACAGAGACGACAGGTGCCACTTGTGGTGGGGAGGAGAGGGGTGGTGGTGAAGATGGTGCTTTGATCGGAGCATGCGCCGGCGGTGCGCAAGCCACCTTATCGACTTGTTCCAAAGCTATAGCCTGAGATATCATAAAATATGAGGAAGTTTTATGATTAGTTTGTAATTTGTGCAATGCATGCATTGTAGGCATGCCGATAGCTAAACTCGGTTGACAAGTAGGGATGGGCTTTTTCTTATTAGTTGCGGTGGGATTGCTATTGGTATATCCGTAAAGGGGTAAATCTGTCGGAGGGTCAATGGATCCTCCGAGCCCCGCTATCGGTCTATCCCTCGTGACATGTTTGATGAGATTTTGTGTTATAAGAATTCACTTACCATTTGTGAAACTAGGAAAAAGAAAGCTAATAGAGAAGCTAGTGATGATAAGTTAACAGCCATTTTTCTAAGAAAACGATAGTTCTCTCTTCTATCTCAGGTTGGCAAGAGACGAGATGTATGTGTCTATCTAGAGAGGAGAAACCCTAGTTAGTACATTACATGCAATGCAAGAAAATACGCGCCATAATATGCTCCTTGTGGGCCGGAGATTTGACTATAATATCATAATTCTTGGGGCAGCTGCTGTTTTAAATATTATAATGTGGAGATGGGCAACATTATTATAATATATCTCGATGGCTATCCTTCGTCGGAAACGACGATCACCCGCATTATCGTCGGCGTAAAGAAATATATGGCATTGATTTAGTCAACATATAATAAGGTCGGTTATTTTCAGAGTATTGGTATAACTTCAATAGTTCTTATTTGGTTAAAACCAGATAACCATAATGCCAAAGAGACTATTGTAGTAACACTCGGGCATTGTCCCATATTATAAGAGGATACACAGATCAATAAATTGACTTGAAGAAACAAGTCAGCCCTGGGGATTCTTATTTATTTTATTAACTACAACTGGTACCCAGGCACATGAGTGCGTTTCAAGCATTCACTATGATCATCGAAATCTTGACTGTAACCATTAATTTCAGCCTAAAAGATGGTCATCAGGCCCGTAGCTGAAAAAGTTGGGACATGAGGCGAACTCAATCTCTCATCAGAAAATGTAGAAAGAAACAGAAAGTAAGTCGGAAATCCATGCTTCGAGTCCAAGTCGAATCTTCAAATATCATCTTCGAAGTGTGTTTGGCCGATTTTATCCAACCTTGAACTGATTCAATGGATTAGTATTACCTGATACGATGAATTACGGAAGCAATAAAGAAGTAATACCGATAGACAGTAGAGTTGGAACGAGAGCGCGCGAGTTCTTCAGAAAAGTCGTCAACTCTATTAATGAATCAGCAACCCTAAACGATACATCGTTTAGGGTATTTATACATAAGCCCTAATGGGCTATCTGGGCCCAATATAACTAATATACCCACAAGTCGGGTATATTTACAATTAAGTCCTAGGGCGTAATTAAATTACAGAACATAGACTAATAATTACATGAACACAATTAAATAATATCTAACAATATCCCCCTTTGTGTTCATTTGTCGTACTGTTCTGTAGAAAGATTTCCTTAGATTGAGAACGTACTCAAATTGTCTGATGCTTCGGCGAAGGCATAGTCTATTCTGAATTTCTTCAATAGCAATATTGCTTAGACTAACGATTTCATCCCGGAACTGCTCGAGGCCTAAGCTTGCAAGGTCACCTTTTGAAGAATCATAGTATCTTCTAACTTTACTTCTCAGTTTCTCGATAATGATTCTGAGAGTGCCGTCGCAGTACTTCTCGACTTCTGAGAGAAACATGACTCTCTTTAGTCCAGACTTATTGTAGACTACGGAGAGTTCAGGTTCTTTGAAGATGAAGCCATTTGGGTATGGTTTGAGTTCCTCCTTCATGCCGGTGAAGTTTGGTCTTGTGAGGTTTACCTTCCTAGCATTATTCTCAATGGCTATCTGAAAGTCATGCCCTGTGTAGAAGGTAATATCCCTTAGCATGTGTCTTTTGATGGCTTCATATCCCAGCTTGTATCGAAATTCTCGTAGGATGAATTTCCTGTAGAGTCTTGATAGCTTGTATACTTCGCTGGGATCAATGTACTGCAGATTGCCTTCAATGATCACGTCTTCTGAGCCGTCAAGTCGTTGTACTTTGTAGACTGGGTATTTTAGGCTTCTTCCCATTTCCTGGACGGTGACATCCAATATATCCTTGATTGGTGCCTTCGCTCTCATTCTCTTCTTGTCTGCATCCGTGACCCTCGAGCCACCTTTTGTCGTCCATTTATATAGGAAATGGTAGGCCAATTTTGTTGATCCTCCAACATGTGATAGGCCTCTCAGCTCCATTTCATTGTATGGTCGAATTTGGTCACGTTCTCGCCAGATTCTGCTTCGAAGTTCCTCTTGAAATGGAGTTGTTGCTTTATCCCATGGGATCTCATATGTATATGACGTTTCTTCATAGTCTTCTCCATTTCTGATCTCGTCTGGCGCCATTCTGAGGCTTGCTTCAACCGCCGCCCAGATTAATCCACTGACGTTGCCAGTCTCTCTTGAAGGTCATCTCCTGCGGGATGATTGCTGTATCTTTGAGATCCCCATCCCTGATCGATAAACTCGTTGAGCTCAACCAGAGAATCAGGGATGTTCATGTCTACGACTGGAGGCATTGGCTCATCGATTTCCTGTGGGGGGTGGGTCTGGTCTGAAGTCGGATGGTAATGAGGGTAGGCCTTTTGGTAGGTTAGTGGTTAGGGTTAAATGGAGATTTGGGGATTCTGGTTGAGTTTGGGTTGAGGTTGAGGGTTCTGTATGGGTGGAATGAGAAGAGGTAGTAGGTTGTGGATTTGTGGACGTGGAGGTTTCTGGTTGAGTTTGAGTTCAGGTTGAGGTTCTGTATGGGTGGTGGTTGCCTCGACCCGCTGTCGCTTTTCCTCCCCCTCAGGACGACCGTCGCCATCAGGGTCGTCATGTCGGCGTTTGTGTGTGGGCGGGTCGTAGTGGCAGTGGTACGGTAGTTGGAGGCGGTGAAGGAGCTCCGTATCCTCATCATCGAGATGGTCGGCCTCGCTGAGGAGGCAGCTGAGTAGATTCTGTCGAAGCTCCTTAATGGTGGGGGTAGGTGTGGAGGTAGGTGATGGTGTTTGGTGGGATGAGGAGGATGGTATTGCCCCGACTTTTTGTAGGATAGAGGCCTCCAGTTGCTTCATTTCTTCGCGTATAGTTGCGAGGCTCCGTTCAAGGCTCTGGTCGAGGTGGGCTTGGGTGACGAAGGGTGAAAATAACTCAACAGAGCCACGAAGGCGTTCTGTTGTCACGACTTCAGAGTAAACTCCTGTGTCGCGGCCCACATTCACTAAAAAGTGTGTGGGACTTGATGAACCGGGGCCACTTAGGCTCACCGTTGGCATCATTGATAAGACAAGCTCATCTAGATGGCCTGATGGCACGGGGGTAATGATGTTGTCCGTGTCAGGTCTTCCGTCCGGTCGTCGAGTATCATCGGTAGATGATGTCTCTACAGAAATTTTGGACTGTTCACCAAGAGCAGTCGAGAAAAGTGTTTGTGTCCTAGCAAAATTGAAAAAAATTGGGTAAGTGGACTCTAGACTCGATGTGAGGGAAGAAGGGACAGCGACATGGGGCTGGGGGTCGCTGATTTGTATATCACTTGCCTCCGAGTGAGGCAAGGATGACTGAGATGGTTCCCCGTGAGCTGTTGAGACATCAACCTGTTGGGAGGTTGATGAATGGGAAGGGCTGGGTTGTGCATGTGCCGTTGAACCAGATGCGGCGGCTTCTACTCGGGAGCTGATTAAATCAGCTCATGTTCCTAGGGGTTCGGTTCTGGAAGTTATAGTGAGGAGGGGAGGTGCGAAGTCGACGGACAGCGAAGGAGGCGGTCGTCGGTCGTGTTTTTTCTTTGTGCGTACTTCGCGTTGTCGCTCAGGACCCTGTCTCACACTCGGGCTGGCCCCGGGGTTGGATACGGTGGGGTTTGACCGTATCGTAGGGGCAGGAAGATTCTGGGACTGCCGGTATTTAATCACGTCGGCATCCGTGGGGTCGGCAAGGTCCAGGAGATGAGTTGGGATAGGCATGCCGTGGACTGTCGAACCTTCCTTTGGCCGCTTCAGGTAGTTAAATTTTGGAACTACTAGGTGCTCCGCCACTGGTCGACGAGTGATTTCTGGGTGGATTTTCATGTAGTAATGAATCAGTACTTGGAACCATCGGAGATATGGAAGGCCCTTTCTCTTGGACGTCTTGAGGTGATCCCTGGTATGGATCTGGTCCACTAAATCTTGCATGAATAGGGCCACATAGTCGTAGCGCTTCCCGAAGACGACCCCGTAGAAGAGAGTGAGGATGCTGAGGTTGCAACGATCATAGCCGGTGTGTTTCGGCGACAAGCACTTGTTAATCAGCATGAACAGTGCGTTCCATGGGCTAGGTAGTTTGGTGACGGAGAATGCTGAGACATGTTGTTGGTCCCGATTGCACCAAACAAGGAATCAAAGAGGCTTTGATGGAATGAATAAAGGAGAGGTTCTCACCTTCAAGTGTGTGTATTGTGTGAAAAATAGGATAAGCCTTTTGATCTTTGATTACCTTTCAAATGGTGTTGGTAATACCTTATATACCACATTAACCCTAGGTATATTAAAGGCCCAAACACCAAAAATTAAATAATTACATTCTAGTCCAAAGCCCAAAACCAAGGGATAATTACAATCTTAATCACAAGACTTAAACTATTGACACAATCTATAAATATTCTAACAATCTCCCCCTTTGTGTCAATTGTTGGGAGTCTTGGATCTTGGGCGTTGTGGTGGTGGATCAGCGAGTGTGTGTTTCGCGAAGTCCTAACTTGAACTCGAAGGCACGGAGATTCCTTCGAAGCACAATTCGATCAGCTATGGCGTCAATAAACTTTGCGAACTTGGAGCGGCAGTGTGGGTCTTCTTCCGAAAGTATGCGGCAAATTCTCATGAGCTTGTCTTGAATGATGGTGAGTGTTCCATCCGAGAATTTTGCCACTTCGGAGCAGCGTAGTAGCCTCATCTTTCCCTTGTAGTTCGAGTAGGCAACCGCCGGATCATCTCCGTCGATCACATCGCCCTCTCGGTAGTCGTCCGCGTTCTTGAAAGATGGGCGAGTCAGGTTCACCTTCTTCAGGTTGTGCTCTACCGCCATCTGCTGGTCGTGGGTGGCGTAGAATCTGACTTGTCGGAGCATGTGGCGCTTGAGAGCCACATAACCCATGGTCACCGGTTCAGCCCGTACGAGATGTCCCGAACTTCTGAGGACGAGTCTGAACTGCTTCATAGATTCCAGCATGTTGTACAGATCACCTAAGCGCAGATATTTGAAGTCCGCCTCGCTTACTTCACAGCAGCTCTCGTCCTGCCTCATCACCGTGAACACTGGATAGTGAACACGTCCTTTCGATTCTTGGCGAAGGTCAGTGACTTTGCAGATGGGGGCCCGACTCATTTCCAGAGCGAGGTTTTCTTCATCGGACATCGCCCTCTTTGTGCACTTGTGGCAAAGAAGGCTCCATCGATAGAGCTTCTTCTTTTCCTCGCTCCAGTTTTGAATGTTCATCAGCTCATATTCGTTGAAGGTCCTGATGATTTGCTCCTTGCGCCGCTAGATCCTCTTCCTGATCTCCTCTTGAAATGGCCCGGTGATCTTCTTATTTTCCCACGGTGCTTCCGGTATATCCACCGTGGGCACATCCGCTTGAGCAGCAGGAGCCTCAGTTTGCTGCGCTTGGAATTGTAGGATGTTCTCGAGCTCGGCAGGTTCAGCGTCGTACTCCTCTCCGTTCTCGTCGTCTGCGGTGTTGATCAGCGTGAGCGAGGCTTCCTTTAGCAGACGTCGAGCGTTTTCCACCAACTTCCTGGCTGCTACTGCATCGGCGGGTGTGTACAGCCATTCATCGTTGAAGATGTAGGCCTCGATCTCGTTTTGTGCGCAGTAGACGTCCTCGGAAGCCAGGTTGGAATCGATATCAAGAGGGTTATGGCTATGTGGTGGCGAGGGTGTTGCGTCGGAGGAGATTGTGGATTGTGGGGATGGTTGTGGTGGAGATTCTGGTGGTTCGGTTGAGGTGATGGTTTTGGCGAGGATGATTTGGGTGGCGGGTGGTGTAGATATGGTGGTGGCCTCTAACGTCGATGTGACAGTTAGAGGTTCCGAGATGGTGGGTGGAGACAGTGTGGAGGTGGTCTCTAATGCCGATGTGACGATTAGAGTTTCGGAGACGGTAGTGGGTGGTGGTGAGGGTGATTTGGCTAGTGGCTCAGGGTAAATAAGGTGGGATTTTTGGCTAGTGGGGTGTGAGGTTTCTGTTGCGGGCGTCGTTTCAGGTCCAGAGGAGGAGGGCGGCGTCGATTGCAGGAGTCCTTGGGATTGTGAGCCCAGCTGCCTATTCTCCCCCTCGCGGCGATCTTGATCATCGTCTTGATCGTCGCGCCTGATTCCGCTGGAATCGCCTTGAGCACGGCAGGTCATCGGTTGAGTCATAATGGCCTTCATTTGCCGTTCCTCCTCGTCAAGTTCCGTCACTGATTCGAAGCGGGCTCTGAGGATGTAGAAGAGCTCCTTGGCGGAAATGGAGGTGAGAACAGCGTCTGCGTCCGTATGTTGCATGGGTGGTGGCGTCTCCAGGGCCACACCTTTGCCTTTATCGACGGTGGACGCATCGAGACGCGCGTAGACTTTATCGAGAATCGACGCCTCAAGAGTCTTTGCAAACTCTTGAAGACGTGTCTCTAGCGCGGTCTCGGTGACGAATTGGGGTAAATCTAACAAGTTGGAATCACGAAGAAATCCAACTGACACCCAATCGGAGAATATAGCCGATCGGCCGCCCGTTTGCACAGGACGGGAAAAGACGGGGTCACTCAGACTTCCCGTTGGCATCATCGATGAGACAGACTCAATCGAATGATGGGCTAGGCTCACGGTTGTTGTGATGTTGGCCGTGCTAGGTCTCCACACTCTTTCTGGGCTGAAGCACTAAGTACTGCATGCTTCACTCAGAACTGCACCTCAATCCACAAAATATTTGAGAAGACCCCCTGTCAGATCATTAATAATCGTGCTCCTAACATTTCTTTTCTTCGAGTGTTTGGTTGCAAATGTTTCATTGCAGATGACCGAAGCAATAGAGGAAAATTCGATCCCAAAGCTCTCGAAGGCACGTTCATTGGGTATTCCTCGACGTCCAAAGCATTTAGAGTATTCCTCAAAGACACTAAGATTGTACGGGAAAGTGCCAACGTCACATTTGACGAAACATTCCCAACAACATCAGAAGCTTCCTCAAATGCATCAGCAAACTCTCAACAAGCCTCAGCTTCTTCCAATCAAAATATGGCATCTCTCGACTTTTTACTTGAGGATTTTCATCTAACTTCAAATCTAATGTCTTCTCCTGAGACAGAAATTCCACAAGGTGAAACACACACGGATGTTGAAGACAATTCTTCCTCAGAAACAGACCTCACGCTTCCAAACGCCACAGACACAGAGGATGAAATTTCTCACTCAAGTCATGATCTCACTCCAAATGCCATAACACCTCATACTGAAACAACGTTGACACCGTATGCTCACAACACGATCAACCTCCTGAAGTAGAAGCTGAGACAAATCCTGACCATACTCATGATTCTCACACGTCCCAACCACTCCTACGAAGATCAACTCGTGAGAAGAAAAGTGCAATTCCGAATGACTACATCTCATTTGTTCACGAAACTCGTGTTTTATGAGCCAACTCGAACCACGAAAAGTATCAGAAGCTCTCTCGGACCCAGACTGGATCATAGCTATGCAAGACGAACTCAATCAATTCGAACGCCTACGCGTCTGGACCTTAGTTCCAAGACCCAGAGCAAAAACGATCGTAGGAACAAAGTGGGTCTTCAAAAACAAAAGAGACGAAAACGGCAAAGTCATCCGTAATAAAGCGAGATTGGTAGCGAAAGGATACAATCAGCAAGAAGGCATTGACTACGATGAAACCTTTGCACCAGTCGCTCGTATAGAAGCTATTCGCCTATTCCTTGCATACGCTGATCATAAAGACTTTACTGTCTACCAGATGGACGTCAAGACAGCCTTTTTAAACGGAGTTCTAAAAGAAGAAGTCTATGTTGGACAACCTGAAGGATTCATAGACTCAACCAAGCCCGACTACGTGTATCGCCTGGACAAAGCCCTTTATGGCCTTAAACAAGCACCACGAGCTTGGTATGACGTTCTTTCCACCTTCTTAATCGAATCCGGGTTTACCAAAGGTCAAATTGATACCACGCTCTTCGTTAAAAGACAGACCTCAAACATCTTGCTCGTCCAAATTTATGTTGATGACATAATCTTTGGTTCCACGAATGTGACACTATGCGAGGAATTCAGTCACTTAATGACCACCAAGTTCGAAATGAGCATGATGGGGGAAATGAATTTCTTTCTAGGACTGCAGATCAGACAGCTACCAAAATGTATTTTTATTAATCAGTCTAAATATATATGTGATCTCTTGAAGAAATATCAGATGGAAAACAGTTCCTCCATAGCAACACCAATGTCCACTGCATGCAAACTTGACGTGGATCCCTCTGCAAACCTATCGACGAAACGCACTATAGAGGAATCATCGGTTCACTACTCTATCTAACTTCGAGCAGACCAGATATCGTCTTTGCAACCTGCCTCTGTGCACGATTTCAAGCAAACCCCAAAGAATCACACCTAACTGCCGTTAAGAGAATACTACGCTATCTGAAAGGAACTCCAACTCTTGGTCTATGGTATCCCAAAAATTCTAGTTTTCAATTAATTGGATACACTGACTCAGATTTTGCAGGCTGTCGCATGGATAGAAAAACCACGTCAGGTGGCGCACAACTGCTCGGTGACAAATTAATTTGCTGGTCCTCCAAGAAGCAAAATTGTGTTTCTACATCAACAGCTGAAGCAGAATACGTCGCAGCTGCCAGTTGCTGTTCACAAATTCTGTGGATGCGCACTCAACTCTTGGACTACGGGTTTGATTTACATAATATTCCTATCTACAGTGATTCTAAAAGTGCAATTGCCATTACATGCAATCCCGACATCATTCACGCACCAAACATATTGATCTTCGATATCATTTTATAAAAAATCATGTTGAAAATGGCACCATAGAGATGCAGTTTGTCAGTACTGAACTTCAACTAGCTGACCTTTTTACTAAAGCATTGGATGAGAAACGATTCCAATTCTTAGTCTCTAGGTTGGGCATGTTGAATCTCACCCCTTAGCATAGTCACATTCATGCTAGGCTGTACATCTCAGGCGCACTCACATTAATTATCCAAAGTGTAAGCCTATGCATGTGTTTAGGGGGAGCATTATCTTTTTCCTGCTTTATTGATTACGGGGTAGCTCAATTTCCTATACATTTTCAAAAAAAAAAAAACTGCATATGTCTAGGCACATGTGTAGGGGGAGCAACGTTATTTCTTTATTTTGTTTGCTAGTTCCATTCACGCAATTTTTATGCATCACTACACATCATATGTGCATTTGTTCCGTTTTTGCATAAAATACCATAGAGTCTACTTTTGCATTTTTAATTCCCAAAATCTTTCTAAGTCTATAAAATTTGATTGGGCCATTTCGAGTAAAAGAGCAGCAAAATCTCGTTATGTCATCTCGACATTTTCTTCAAACTCGAAATTGTTGGGCCTCGTCACTTATTCAAGCCCAAAACATAATCTCGGCAAGCCCAAATAAATCACGACATCTTATAAGCCGAATAACTAAATTTCGACATCTCTTCGATCAAGACATCTCATAACCTAGACTTTTTAAAGCCACAATCTCAAAGCTCTTCGTCTTCTTCATTCACTCAGTTTCAATCTCAACATCTCTCGCTATCACCAGTTCTCGACATTCTTCAAATTTTCTCCTCAACCTTTAGAACAAAGTTCCTCGTCATTTACTGGTAAGAACGACGGCGACTTCGCATTTTATCCTTTGTGATTCTAACATTTTGATTGCAGGTGAGAAAAGTCGAAGAAATCACTGAAGAAATTCCGATTTCAATTTTTTTATGCTTCGATTTACACGATTCCTCGAGATTCTCCTTGATTTTACACTGATTTTATTTTGAACTTCTCGACATCTTCTTGATTTAAACTGTGAGTTTTCGAAACGTTACAGTACATCGACATTTTTCCCCAAATCTCGAGCTTTTTGATTTCGATTTTTCATTACAGTGCAAGCTTTCGACTTTTTCCATAAGATCTCGATATCCTTCAGTCTCGACATTGTTTTTAAGGCATCAGAACTCGACATTTGGTCCTCTCGACATTTGGCCCTCTCGACATTTTCTTTTTAACTGGGCCTCTCGACATTTTCTTTTTAATTGGGACTCTCGACATTTTATTTAAATTGGGCCTCTCGACATTTTATTTAAACTGTGCGATCTCGACATTCTCTCGACTTTTTGCTTTTTAACTTAATATCTCGACATCCGGACTTTTCGACTTTTACTTTACGAGATCTCGATATCAATCCTCTCGACATCTTTCATTTACTCGCTCTCGACATTTCCCAAATTGGGCCGCGTCGACATTTACTGTATTGGGCCTCTCTTTAATAAATTTCAATTGGGCCCCTAGATAACGAAAACGCAATTTCTTTTATTACATATTATTTACTATATATAGTTATCCATATATATTTATATATATCCATCTATTTATACATATATATATATATATCTATATATATCAAAAAGAAAAACAAAAAAAAACAAAAAAAAAATCAAAAACAACAAAAAAAAACAAACAAACAAACAAAAAAATTGAGAGGAAGAAAAAGAATCACAGCGAGCGAAGGCAACGATAGAACATTCGATGTCTAATGACCTTATGATTATATCTTTCAGATTATGGAGATTCCAAACCGTGATACGATCTTCCCAATCTCCAAATGGATCGAGCCGCTGAAGAACAACTATCAATTGGACACAACGGCATTCAGATGCTCAGACATGGTGATCATAGCCATTCTGAAAAATCACTTTCTACTCCCTGCCTTCACAATCACGGCGAGCGTTCCCCAAGTCTACCTGCAACAATTCTTGGGGCTAATGGATCAAGTCCAGGACACCGAGGAGATCATATTCCAAAGTCAGATCGAGAACACATCAATCGTTCTCAACAAAGACCTTCTAAGGACGATCCTTCAACTACCAACATTTGATGAGCTCGATCCACCTCCCACTGCTCAAGAAATCCTAAATGGCATGCTGGAGCTAGGTTGCCCTCCACCACTCACACATGTGTTAGGATATTTATAGATTGTGTCAATAGTTTAAGTCTTGTGATTAAGATTGTAATTATCCCTTGATTTTGGGCTTTGGACTAGAATGTAATTATTTAATTTTTGGTGTTTGGGCCTTTAATATACCTAGGGTTAATGTGGTATATAAGGTATTACCAACACCATTTGAAAGGTAATCAAAGATCAAAAGGCTTATTCTATTTTTCACACAATACACACACTTGAAGGTGAGAACCTCTCCCTTATTCATTCCATCAAAGCCTCTTTGATTCCTTGTTTGGTGCAATCGGGACCAACAAGTGGTATCAGAGCAAACGTGGATCGATCTGCATAGATTTGAATCCAGTTTCGTTCGATTCAAAGAAAGATCATAGGTGTTTTTGGATAAAAAATCACTTTCGGGCATTTTGAGCTCGTTTTGGGGTGTTTATGCTTTGTTTTGTGTTTAAAACCTTCCCCCAGATCGATTCTATGCCTAAGATGTTTTTAAAACACTTTTGGATCAGTTTTAACGAGTTTTGAGCAAGATAGAAGCAAAAACTTTTCAGAAAAGGACATCTCGGCCATTCTCTGTTTTTGGTCGATTTGACCTATTTCTTGTTGTTTTTAGCTCACAAATCGGTCGATTATGTGTTTAGGGAAGAATTTCTGAAGTTTAGGATCAAGTTTGAGCGATTTTGGTTGAGATTTGAGCAAGAACAGGACGATTTTCTGGCAAAACGCGAAAAAGCAATGGAACAGTACTAACTCGTTCTTGACCGCGAAATTTTGTGCTTGATCGTTCAAGTCCGCGAATTTCCATGTCCGCGAAAGTTGATCCCGAGAATTTTTAAACCGCGAAACTTTCACCAATACTGCATTTTTTCGCAACTATCGACTTTCAAAATCCGCGAATACTTAATCCGCGAAAATTTCTCTGTTTTTACCTCACTGTCGCTTCATTTTTCTCAACCACGTACCCTTTAAAATACGAGAAATTTCATATACGAGAAATTTGATTTCGAGAATTTTCTAACATGCGAAATTTGCTTACTCAGAAACCTTCATCTGCGAAATTTGCTCACTCTTCATAATCCGAGAAATTCCATATCCGAGAAAGCTTATTCCGCGAATCTTTCTAAGCCGCGAATTTTTTTTTCCAAGAAACTTTCTCAAATCACATTACAACACGCGACACCTTTTTCAAATCCGAGAAACTTTATATGCGAGAAATTTCATTTCAAGAATTTATTTAAACCGCGAAATTTTTATAACTTGCGAAATTTTCTTGCGAAGCTTTAAAATTCTCAACTTGCGAAAATTTATATAACTTGCGAAATTTTTTTTTTGCGAAGCTATAAAATTCTCAACTTGCGAAAATCTTTATAACTTGCGAAATTTTCTTGCGAAACTTTAAAATTCTCAACTAAGAATCATTTTCACATGCGAAGCTTCAAAAGCCGAGAAATTTTTCAACTGAGAATGTTTCCTCCGAGAATTTCTCTTTAAAACTCACAAACACCGAAATTTCTCAACACATAATTTCTCGGATAATCCTTCATACAATCACGTCTCTACCTGCGAATTTTTCTTTTCTGACGTGTTAAATTTTTTCTCGTGGTAAAATTTTCTCGGGGTAAATTTTTCTCAAACTTATTTGAGATTTGATTCTTACACTTTAGTCATATCACCCTAGACCACTTTTTTTTCGCCTCAAATCTCGTTTTTAAAATCTCTAGAACTTCTCCTAATTTTAAGATATATTTTCCCTTCATACATTATCGACCATCACACACGCTCAATTAGTTCTAAGAAATTCTTTAAACGATTTTTTTCTCAAAACTTATATTTCTCATCTCGTTCGTTCGTTACTAACTTTCTTATCTATACAAGATCAAAACCACGGACGACTCGACTGCACCAACCATGTCTACTACGAATGACATCTCAACAGTGGGCTCCGACACCAGGCCACCGATGCTGCGACAAGGCGACTACAGCATATGGACAAACCGATTCCTCACATTCATCAGGAACAAAGGCGCACCACTCTCTCAAAACCTTTTGGACTCCATCTTCAATGGTCCAGCACAGTTCTGGACGATCATCCCTACACAGCCAAACGCCAACCCTCCCATGGATGAACGCCGCACTCCAAGAGGTCCCATCAATGAGGATGAAGAGGCTCGCGTACAGGCCGACGAGACTGCCAAAGGATACCTCTTCCAGGCTATGGGCAACGAAGTCTACGCTCACATTGAGTGCTGCACAACTGCTAAGGAAATATGGGATGAGCTCGTGGAAATCATGGCAGGCACAACTGAAAGTGCTCAGGGGAGGAAATCAGCATGTCTCTCGCAGTATGAACACTTCCAAGCCTATCAAGGAGAGGAGTTGCGTGACACATACCTCCGATACTTGAAGGTCATCAATGAACTCAAGAAAGCCAAGATCACGAGGGACAAGTTTGACATCAACAACCGCTTCCTTGGTAGCCTCAAACCACATTGGGGAAATGCAACTGTGATGATGATTCAGAGTAAGGACCTCTCCAACACCTCCATCCATGCTCTATACGACAGCCTGTCTGCATATGCTCCTTACGTGCAACCTCAGTCCACCAACACTCGAGTCGATCCACTGGCTCTCCTCTCAAACAAAACTACCGAACGATCTTCCATCGCTAAGGCCAAACAAAACAAGGGGAAGCTGCCAGCTGTTGTATCTGACGCCTCTTCAGGATCCGAAGATGATACAGAATCTGATGAAGATATTCGTGATCTACGCAAGCAACTGGCAATGCTCACAAAGATGGTCACAAAGAATATCGGGAAAAAATCCTCATCCTCCTCCAATCGCCAAAGAACCTTTAGCGGCACCAAAAAGACCACTCCCACGGAAGAATCTAAGCCGATAAAGAAAGATGAGGACTCAGCACCTCAAAAGTCTGTGAAGAGCTTTCGGTGTGGAAAGACAGGTCACTTTGCCAAGGAATGCCACGCCCCACGCATGAAGGACTCTGGCTACTACGACCGTAAGGCAAGAATGACCCGCAAAATGGAAAGTGGGAAAGTTCTACTTACCGAAGAAGCTGAATGGGTGAACGACACTTCAGAAGACGAGGAGCCTCAGGATGAAGATTGCTGCATGGCAAGGCTGGTCGAACATGGTGAGGACGAGGAGATGGCCAACACCGAAGAGAACACACTAAGACTCCTACCAACGCCGAGTCTGAGGTACGAATTTCGCAACTCGATGATGTGTTCAATCACCGTCACACCATTAAGAAACCCACCGTAGACGCTAGGGAGTATGAAGAACTTAAGCTAAAATTTGAAAACAACTATACATTACTTAGCTTAAAAGTAGAGGAGCTCGCTTGTGCAAATGAACGTCTAATGGCCTCTGAAGCGTTAGTCAAACGTCTGCAAAGCAAGAACAAGCAAAGTGAGAATAAGGTGAAGGAAACCACACTGGCCATCAGTTCATGCGAAACATCTCGTCTTTTGACGGCATCCCCATACGAACTGCTTACAAAGGAAAGGGTTAGGCTGTACCGAAAGGTGAAAGAACTTGAAGAGCAACTTCACCTTAGAAATGAAAACACACGCATCCTTTGCCTATTGAACCAACCAGTTGAAACAGAATTCTACAACGCCCGGGAGGGAATTGGCCTGACCAGCAATTGCAATCCAACACCGCTAACAGTTAAAAGGTATAACATGTGTAACACTACGTTCCTACAAACAAAAAATGGTTCTCCCCCGCAACTTAAGCCATTTGTGAGATCATCCTCCGCTGTCATCTCGGAAGAAAAAAGAATACAGAACATTCATTGGGCGGAAATCGCGTATGACCACACAGAAATGAATGCTAGGGATAAGACTAAGATACCTTCACTTTCGGAGGATGTCGAAACTCCACTCCCAACCAAAGAACAGGAAATTGCTTTCCAAGAAGCGATCTCTCGCACCTATATCCCAGAGAAACTTCTGCTCATAGCAGAACTAGAACGAACACTAGAATTAGAGCGGAAGACCTTCGCAAAGGAGCGAGATGAACTACTTAGCAAAATCTCTACACTAGAACAATTTCACAGTACAAACAATCCCTCTACGTCGAGTCAAGTACCCGATTCTCGAACATGTAAATGTAAGAGGACGGCGAAGATGTCTCCTGAAGCTGACATATGTTCTAACACTAACTCTCGTATTCTTATGGATACAGGGAATGTGAGTTCGACGTTTCTGGAAGGGAGTTCGTATGAAATAAAGGAGAATCCGCTCTTCGATGACAAGAAGAAAAGACCATCCTATATTCGTCTTTCCTCTCTATGTACTAAATCCCAATATCCTAAGGTCGTAGACAATTATGCTGCTAAAACTTATCTTTCTTTTACCAAGCTTATGTCTATGTGCTGCTGCAATGACTTTGTTCTCCCACGCTTTCATGAATATGACACACATGAACACGCAACACTCCGACCACGCAAGCGAACCTCCTCTACGACGTCTTTGAATTCTCCCATCTCGCCTAAACCAAAGGTTAAGCGTAAACGTCTCTCGTCGTCAAACGCAAACTCACCGACTGCTTGCAAGCCAAAGGCGACCAAAACCGAAGCACGAAAACGACAACCACATCCCCCACGCCAATTCATGTATAAGGCGCCATACATGCAAGCACAAGATAGGAAAATATGGGTTAGAAAAACCATAATCCCGCCTCATCAAACAAATGACAAAGGGAAAGCTAAATTAGAACCGACACAATCTGATTTAGAAACCACATTTCCCATTAAGCGCATGAAAATTTTACTTGTATCACAAGAAGGCCCCGTCCGTAAACGGGGACCCAACGTTTACTGATAATTGCAGGTCTGTCATGTGTGGTATCTAGACTCGGGTTGCTCCACACACATGACGGGGAACAAGGAGCTATTGAGCAACTTCTCCGAGCGCTATCTCGGAAGGGTCTCCTTCGGAAACAGTCAACTGGCACCAATTCTCGGAACTGGTGATCTCGTCCACGACAAACTGACGATTAAGGGCATCTCTTACGTCGAGGGTTTGAGCTACAATCTCTTCAGCATTGGTCGTTTCTGCGACAAAGGATACAAGGTTCTCTTCGAACTGACATCTGCAGCATTATAGATGCCTCGGGACAACCTCTTCTCTCTGGAACGCGCACGTCTCACCTTTACGTACTCAATCTTAAGACCTCTCGACCAATATGCCTTCTCTCTCGAGCTGCACCCAAGTTGAACGATCTATTGCACCGGCGTCTTTAACACTCAATGTCAAGACCATCAACAAACTGCGTCAAAACAAACTCGTCAGCGGTCTACCCCAACTGACATATCATAAGGAACACCTCTGCTCTGCCTGTGAATTGGGGAAGATGAAGCGATCATCTCACGTCTCCAAGGAAACACCGTCCTCTAAGCTCATCCTCGAGCTCTTGCACATGGATCTATGTGGCCCAATGCCTACGGCCACACTCGGAGGAAGACGGTATATTCTTGTGATTGTCGACGATTTTTCACGCTACACGTGGACGAAACTCATTCGTACAAAGGATGAAGTTCCTGATATAATCATCGAGTTTGTTGTCACGTCCCAAACTCTTCATCAACAGAAGGTTCGGATTATCAGAACTGACAACGGAACTGAGTTTAAGAACAAGAAGCTCAGTGATTTCTATGCCACTCAGGGCATCACTCAGCAGTTCTCAGCTGTGAAGACACCGGAACAGAATGGTGTCGTTGAGCATAAGAACAAGACACTAGTTGAAGCAGCTAGGACTCTTCTCATCCAATCCGGACTTCCTCATTCTCTTTGGGGCGAAGCTATTCAAACGGCTTGTTACACACAGAACCGGGCTTCCATCCACAAGAGATTCAACCGCACCCCATACGAGATGCTGAATAACCATCGTATCCCCGATATATCCTATCTAAGGGTCTTCGGTTGCCGATGTTTTGTGGCCAATGATCGCCAACATCTTGGGAAGCTTGATCCAAAAGCACTTGAAGGCATCTTTGTTGGATATTCGCTGAACTCGAAGGCATACAGAGTCTATCTTAGGGAGAAACGATCAGTAATAGAGAGCACAAATGTCACCTTTGACGAAAGCGAAGGCGACCTCATGGCTTCTGCTCATAACAGACCAGAACCCGGTCTTCTACAGTCGTTGACAAAAGGTCAACCTTCAACGGCGGGAACTTCCTCATCTGAGGGCAATACTGGTGAACTGGACCTCGACCTGCTTTTCGAGTACTTCTATCCAGTCCCCAAGACTCCCGCCGCCACCACTCAACCTACCGCTGCACCCACTCCATCTACACCACCGGTTATCGGCAATGACGTCGTCCCTCCAAACTTGGATGCGCTCAATCTCAACGAAGACGACATTTTACCCAACCCTGGGAACGTTGCTGATCCTGATGCTGAACCCTCTCAATCTACTACGGTTGAGATCTCTTCCTCAGACACCGGACCCCAATCCAATGAACCTCCAACCGATACAAATGCGGCCAGCTCCTCTCAGACCAATGTATCACTTTGGGCTCGCTCTCATCCTACAGATCAGATTATTGGGGATCCCACTTCTGGTGTCTCGACACGTTCGACTACGATTAATGAAAGTCTGTTTGCTTGCTATCTCAGTCAAGTCGAACCATCACGAGTAGCTGAAGCTCTCAACGATCCTGATTGGCTGATTGCAATGCAGGAGGAAATAAATCAGTTTGAACGTTTACAAGTTTGGGAACTCGTACCACGACCTCACTATAGATCCATTATCGGCACAAAATGGATCTTCAAGAACAAAAAGGATGAAGACGGTGTTGTTATCCGCAATAAAGCAAGACTTGTGGCTAAGGGATACAACCAACAAGAAGGCATCGACTACGATGAAACTTTCGCCCCAGTCGCCAGGATCGAAGCCATACGAATTTTTCTTGCCTTTGCTGCTCACAAGAACATTAAAGTCTACCAAATGGACGTGAAGACTGCATTTCTGAATGGATTTCTCAAAGAAGAAGTGTACGTTGATCAACCTGAAGGGTTCTTGAGCGTAGAGTTTCCTCATCATGTATATCGACTCTACAAGGCCCTCTACGGACTAAAACAGGCTCCCCGAGCTTGGTATGACGTCCTTTCAGACTTCCTTGTACAGTCTGGATTTAAGAAAGGATCTCTGGATACAACTCTCTTCACCAAGCGGAATGGCCCGGACATCATGATTGTACAGATTTATGTCGATGACATCATTTTTGGATCGACTGAACCACAACTATGTGAAGAGTTCGCAGAATTGATGAAGGAGAAATTCGAAATGAGTATGATGGGCGAGCTGAATTTCTTTCTTGGTCTTCAAGTAAAGCAACTCCCGACGGAATCTTCATCAATCAGTCAAAATACATCCATGACATCCTCGAGAAATATGGAATGAAGGATGCTAAGACAGCAGCTACACCTATGTCACCCTCTGGCCGACCCGACGCAGACCCATCTGGTGCTCCCGCTGATCAAACCGTCTATCGATGATAGGCTCTCTTTTGTACCTCACTACTAGTCGACCGGATATCGTTCTCTCGACAGGAATCTGCGCTCGGTTTCAGGCAACACCGAAGGAATCCCATTTCACTGCTGTCAAAAGAATTCTCCACTATCTCAAAGGAACACCCAATCTGGGTTTGTGGTACCCCACTCGATCGGACTTCAAGCTGGTTGGATTCTCTGACTCGGATTACGCAGGATGCAAGATGGACCGAAAAAGCACCTCTGGAGCTGCACACTTCTTGGGCGGTAAACTCGTAAGTTGCTCGTCTCGAAAACAAAACTGTGTCTCAACTTCGTCGATGGAGGCAGAATATGTCGCCGTCGCTAGTTGCTGTTCACAGCTTTTGTGGATGAGAACCCAACTACGAGATTTTGATTTTCATGTTGATAAAATTCCCATTTATTGTGACTCTAAAAGTGCTATTGCGATGACGAGTAATCCGGTACATCACTCGAGAACGAAACACATAGATATTCGTCACCACTTCATCAAAGAACATGTCGAACAAGGGACGATTGAATTGCACTACGTCACAACCGAAGATCAACTGGCCGACATTTTTACAAAACCGTTGGATGTCAAACGATTCCAACACCTAGTGACTATGTTGGGCATGTTGAATATTCAGTTGTGATCAATCGACCCTACATGAACTTTGATAAAGTGTACATATTTCCTTTCTCCACTTCACTCCATTGTCTATGTGTCCTCTGAATTATGTCTTTTGAGGGGGGGTTTTCGATTAAGGGGGAGCGTCTGAGTTTTCCATTATTATTTTTAAAGGGAAGTTTTCGATTAAGGGGGAGCTTCTGATTTTTCCATTAGCTAAAAAGGAGAGTTTTAGATTAAGGGGGAGTTTCTGATTTTGCCTATTTAAAAATAAAAAAAATAAAAAAAATTGGAGCTGAAATTTTAAAGTTTGGTCAAACTGAGTCAAAATTAGACCGATTAAAATGTTTTGGGTTGAATTTTTAATTTTCTGGTCAAACTAGGTCAAAATTGGACCAATTGAACTTCAATTGGACCCAATTTTGACCAAGCTCGCGAAAATCAGATCTGGACCCAGCTTTCACCAAGCCCACGAACTTCGGCCCATTTACACAAAAATTCGCATGAACAGTGACTAAAAAAAAACCCTAAAACCCCAAAACCCTTAACGTTGTTCACAATCCTAAAATTCCCAAGAAAATTCAAAAATTTCGCAACCCTATTTCAAAAATTTCGCAACTCCTCGCATCGTCGTCATCATCAAATCTGCTTTCAAAATCTGTTTCCTGCTAACTCCATTGTCGCAAATCAGCTTTTCGGTATGAATACACCTCAAATAAATCAATTTCCGTTCGTTTTATCCTATTTTTTCCCCGTTTTGATAAATCTGTTAGGTTAGAATTAATTTTTCTCGGCTCTGAATCGAACGCATGTTAGGTTTTTGATGTTTAAAACCCCCAAATATGCATTGCCCATCCAATTACGAGTCGATTGAGTCCAGATTGTTGCATTTTGGTTGAGATTTGAGTAAGTCTAAGGCAAAAAATCATTGCGTAGTTTCGCAAGTTTTTGCACTGTGTTCTTCACCGAGAAAAATTCCGAGAAAAATTGCTTTAAACGATAAAGTTCGCTGCTACAGTAAGCTAAGACCCGCGAAACTTTTATTTCATCCGAGAAATTTCTTGCACTACAGTGAGTGAGTTCCCGCGAAATTTTATCCGAGAAATTTCTAACGTTAAAATTTTCGCTGCTACAGTGACTAAAGAAATGCGAAACTTTCATTCGAGAATTTACATGAGTTAAAAAATTTTTTTTCGCTGATACAGTATGTGAAGTCCCGCGAAAGTTTATCTGAGAAAAATTTTTCTTCCTCACGCCAAAACTTTTTTCTGCTACAGTGAGTGTCACCCCGCGAAAAACTCATAACACATCACTTCATATTACATATTTTCGCATCTTCACTATTTCGCAACCACAGTGAAACACGAAAATTTCTCAATGCATAAAGCTTTTTCCTTCCGCGAAACTTTCATATAACTTGCGAAAATTTTCCTTATATGCGAAAATTCACTCTGAATACGAAAACACTTGAACGTGCGAAAATTTTCATTACATGCGAAAATTTTGGACAACTTGCGAGATTTCTTAAACTTGCGAAAATTTTCCATACTTGCGAAATTTTACTCAGTCTGTGAAAATTTCTCACGAACATGTTTATGTGCTATCACTTGCGAAAATTTTCTCTATCTGCGAAACTTTTCCTTGATATGCGAATTTTCCATTACACAATCTGCGAAAAATTTCTCACGATATGTCTATGTGCTATCACTTGCGACAATTTCCTAATGCATGCAAAATTTTCTCTATCTGCGAAATTTCCTTGATATGCGAAAAATAACATTACGTCAAAAATTTCTACGTGTTACACTTAGCGAATTTTCCATTACATACGAAATTTTACACAAAAATGCGAAAATTTTCTCAACATGTCTATGTGTTATAGTTAGCGAATTTTCTCATCTCATATGAACGGCTTCAATTCCGAAATTTTCTAAGTACTAGTTTAAAAACATTGTTTTGATGCTTTCGTTTACAATTTAAGGCTGCTTTCATGTTCATGTTCTCACGAATCCGTACTAATCATATTACAATTACTGTCAAGCACAGATATGACAAACAAAGATCAAGGCACAATTGAAGCACTTGAGGCGGCTGCAATCCAAAGGGACATCGTGGGCATCGAGCTCAACACGCGTACCTATGTCCCACCAATCGAGCAGATCTTCCCAGCAAGTCAATGGGCGGCCTTGATTCCCAACAATTACATGGTGGACTTAGACAGGTTTCGATGCGATGCCCCAATCATTATAGAAATCCTCAAAGGGCACCTGCTTCGACACGCCCTCACTCATGGCGAGCCAGAAGCACAAGTGTATCTTCAACATTCTGGCACACGTTGCAGATAGCTGGACCACTCCACCTTGCAAAAAACTTATCCGCCATAATTGATCAAGAAACGGTGGTCCTCACTCGAAAGATACTCCAAGAAGTGCTTCAACTCCCTGTCTACTCCCCGTACGACCCGCTACCAACCCATGAACAACTCATCGAGGACATAGACCGGCTGGGCTATCAACCAGAAACCAAGAAGAAGAAGGGCCCACTTGTCCTCAGTGAAGTCACCACCCGCAATCTACCTCAACCGTGGCGAACGTTGTACCTGCTGGTAAACAAATGCATGTCAGGGAAGCATGCCGGTCAGGACCGCGGGAACTTTCAAATCCTCACTATCCTCACCGGCATCGCCCACAACCGCAAGTACAACTACGCCGACATCATATGGATGGATCTCATCTCCATGATCCAACGTCGCGACCGGGAAATCGCCAAGGGAGTCACAAACCGCTTCGTCCCCTACATGCGGTGGCTCCCAGCTCTCATCAGACATTTCCGCTTGCACTCCACCAACATTCGCCTCCGCCCGGCAACGGAACACTTCCAAATCCCCACTGTCGAGAAGTTCGCCAAGAAAAACACTCCGGCGAAAGATCGACACGCAATGATAATCCCAGACGACGTCCTCGCCTACGCCGACCCGACCAACCTGCACGTCCAAGAATATCGTGCCTCTACAGCCTCTTTCCGCGAAAGCCCTCATCCACTATCCACTGTCCCTACGGTGCAGATCAATCCCACTGCTCCTAACTCCGGGACTAGCCAAAACCCCACCACCACCTCCAAAAAGTCATCGAGTCGCGCCGCATCCTCTTCCACCCGTGCTCCGAAAAAACGGTCGCGAGAGGATGACGTAAGCCGCCCCACGGAGCGTCGATCGAAACAAAAACACGATCGACCTCCTCAGCCACATATAAGCCGAGCCGAACCAATAGGTACAGGAGGTGATGTGTTCACCTCCCGAGTAGAAGACGTGGCTTCTGGCTCAACCACGCAAACGACCCCACCAATCCACTTATCTTCCTCTCTACAGGAAGATATTTCATTCCACGAGGAGCCACGTATGCCATCGACATCCCACTTGGAGATAGTCGATGTTGAATCAAGCAGTCCCTCGCCTCAGACTGCATCCTCTTCATGCACATCGAGTGTAGTGCCCTCACTCCCCATAATTTCTTACGTTTCTAGGACACATACACCTTTTACCGCACTACAGAGTCTTTGTGATTCTGTCAGAACGCTCGGTGATGTCTCTGTGACTGAGAGCGGAAGATTTGATTGAATTATCATCGTGCGTGCAGCTTCAACAAGGGTTCGATTTTTCCGCTCGACGACTCCATTTTGTTGTGGAGTTCCTGCTGCTGAGAATTGTTGTGAAATGCCCTGAGAAGCATAAAAATTTCTCAAACGGTCGTTTTTGAACTCCGTGCCATTATCGGATCGAATGGTGCCAATTCGAGCCTGTAGCAGATTCTGTATGGTTGCAACGAAGGTTCCAATTATTGAGGCAGTCTCATCTTTGCTGCGTAGAAATTTCGTCCAAGTATACCTCGAAAAATCGTCGATAAGAACCAGAACATATTTGCGACTATTGAGACTTTCTGTTCTCATTGGACCGCACAAGTCAACGTGAAGTAGTTCTAAAGGTCGAGAAAAGCATGCGATGTGTTTGGATTTGTGGGATGCTCTTTTCATTTTTCCTAGTTCGCAAGCACTACAAAGATGTTCTTTTTGATACGAAAGATTTGGTAGGCCTGTAACTAGTTGCTTAGTGGATAATTTATTAATGTCTTTAAAATTTAAGTGAGATAGACGACTATGCCATAGAATGTTTTGATGATATGAAGCTTTAGAGAGTAGGCATATATTCGAGGATTGGGTGGTTGTTTTAAGGTCAATCGCATAGAGATTCGTTTTTCGAGTGCCATGAAGTAAATCGTTACCGTGACCGTCATTCGTGCTGCATTTTCGTGCTTTGAAGTTGATTTCGAGCCCTTTGTCGCATAATTGACCAATGCTGAAGAGGTTGTGTCCTAGTCCCTGGACGTATGAGACATCCTGAATGGTCAGATTTCCGTGATTTAGATCTCCTCGTCCTAGAATTGGGGAAGACTCGTTGTTGCCAAAGCGTACTTTTCCGCCATACTTTTCGGTGTAATTGCTCAACAGTGCTTTGCGGAGCAACCTGAATCGAGATACCACACATGATGGACCTGCAAGAGGAAAGATGTTAGAAACGTTTCGGTACCCAATTTGAGAATGGGCACTGTCCATTTCTTAGTAGATGACTTAGGCGAACTAGTGACAGGATTAGTATTCGAAATAATAGTTGTGTTGGAGCTCTTAATATCCGGCTTGGGAATCCATCGTTGCAATCCGTTCTTTGGGTGTTGTGGAGATGTAGGGTAATGTTTATGTTTGGGCACCCAAATCAGTATAAATTTAGGTTTATGCGACGTGGTTTTTTGTTCAAAGATCGATTGAATATGGGAGTGCGTGAGACGTGCCCTGCAGGAGAAACAGACGATCGAGTAGGAAAATAATGTAGATTATATGCAATAGATTTATCAACGCGAGAAACATCAAATGTCTTAGAGTTCTTTAAAAGAATAAAAGCAGAGTCATCATAAGCGTAGGTAGTAGGATAGGAAGTCTTGAAGTGAGTTTGATCAGGTTTCGGTTTCTGGACCCAGGCCAACGTCTTCTTCTTCTTAGTTACTCTCTTGCCTGTAGTCAAATTTGGCATGACATTAGGAGTTAGGTCAGAAGAGGAAAAAGAATGAACGTCAGATGAATAATCGTTGAGGTTTCTAAGAAGTGAAATTTCATTAAGTAGTTTCTCTTTTTCGAATTTGAAGATTTCGATTTGATTTTGATGTTCCTTGGCTTGTGATGTGTTGATGTCTTGCAGGCGTGATAGTTCAGTTAGGAAGTCTATCTTGTCTTTGGTTTGTTTTCTCTCCATTTGGGTTTGCGAGCTTGACTTGGTAAAGAAGCGTGAGTCGTTCTTGATTGAGGTTGAGGTTGCTAAACGAAAACGAGAATTTAAGGCAAGTGCATCATCGTAGGAATAGTAATGATTTGAAGGGGACGCGTAGTTTTCAAATAGCAGCTCATGTCTTTTGACTTTTTCTTTCCCTTTAATTTCCTTGTGATGTGATGCATCCATCTTAGGCATAGCTAGGTGACATTGTGTGGAGAGAACTATGGGGTTGTTGATTTGCTTTTCGAGTGAAGAGATGATTGTCAGGAGTACGTCTTTTTCCACTTGAGAGGCAATCTTTTCGAGTTCAAAAGTCGAGTGACAATCACTAATTTCTTTCATTTCTTTGATGAATGGAGGAATATACGGACGAGATGTACTCGATCTTTGGACGTCTACTTGTTCTGAGGAGGGTGGATATTGGGGTAAGTAGTCATCCGATGGACAGGGTTCCTTAGTTCTTGAGCTTTTATTTAGTTCCTCGTAGTCGATTGGTATTTCAGCCCAGTCTTCCTTACTTCTCTTTGTCTGTTCTAAGTTGTCAATAATAGGCGAGATAGTGAAGGGCATAAGACTAGGTATTTGTAAGCCTAGGAAACTAATATCGTAAAGAGGTAGGGGCTTCTTTACGACTGGGGTAGAGTCTGGAACAAAACCTAGACCGTTATGGGGATCATAAAATCTCGTGTCTCTAGCAGTATTTATAAGCATGTTTTTGCCTGTTAGTACTCTTTTGGTCTAGAAACGAGGTTAATCTAGCCTTTTCTACTAATTCGGTTCACAAGACCTTTTCATTGTTTGCTAAACTAGATTCTAGTTTTCTTAATGATTGATTTTCACTAGACATGGATGTTAGTCTATCCTGAAGAAGACATAATTGTTCACGTAGATTGGAGTAAGATTCGTGTACCTGAGTTTCTGAAGATGAATCGGTTGAGGGAGTGGCTGCAGTGTTGTGTGCCTCATCTTCGGTGTCAGCTTCAACGTTCGCCATGAGTGCCAGGTTTTCGTCCTCACTCTCAGAGGTATCCTCGAGCCATGATTCCTTTTCTGCCATGAGTGCAACACCTGACTGTTTTTGTTGGAGAAGCTGTGCCTTTTTGGTGTAGTAGTCAACATTCTTTGTCTTAGGCAGGAAGCAGTCTCGAGCAAAGTGTCCTGGTTTGCCGCAATTGAAGCACTTCTGATCTTTCATGGAGGGCTTAAGCTCACCATCTTCAGTCTTTCGATCCCGTTTCTTTGAGGAACTAGTCCTGAGTCGATTTGAGGATCTGTTCTGTGTGTAAGAATTGAAGCGTTTGGTGATCAAGGCCATCTGTTTTGTAATCTCTGCCAGCTCAGGATCCATATCTGCATTTGTGTTGTCACTGTCTTCTTCAGAGGAGCTAGGATTTTGTACAGGTTTTGGATTCTTTCTTGATTTTCGATGGCTGATTAGTGCAAGTGTCTCCATGCCGGCCTTTTCTTTTGATGCTTTCTGAATCTCATTTATGTCTTCAACATGCTGGGCGAGGTTGTCGAAGAGACAGTGAATGTCCATCTCTTCTAGATCCTTGTTCTGGCGGATGTTGCTTGCTATTTTCCTCCATTCTGGCTGTAGTGCTGAGAGAAAGCGTATGTTGATCTCCTCACCAGTTCTGGTTACATTTATCTTTCTCATCTCATTCACCAAGGTCAGAAATCGTTGATAGGTCTCGTATAGTTCTTCTCCATCTTTGGCTTTGAATGAATCATAAGCAGTAAGGATGTTGGATTTCTTTGCCTTGTACCCAGATTCAGTTCGTTGCATCATTTTGCTAATCTCATCCCACATTTCCTTAGCAGTTTGCAAGCTATTGACCTGCATAAAAATATCATTTGGGATGCTTTGACAGAGATATGTTCTAGCTTGACGGTCTGCACGAGCTCTGAGTTTTTCAGCTTCAGTGTAGGCGGAACGAGCTTTGAGTTCCCTGGTGGCTGGAACGGCCGGTTCATTGTCCGGATTTCCTGGAATAGTAACCCAGAATTGAGCTGGGCCTTCAGTGAGAGATTCATACATTAGGTCTCCGTTCTCCTTGCTGTCGATGAAGTTCATGAACCTGAGTGTCCATGTTGTGTACTCGTCCCTCTTGAGGATGGGAGGCCTCGCGTCGTTTCCAAGTGAGTAGAGGTCCATTGCTTATAGTGGGTTGGATGTGGATCTTTATCGTGTTGATCGACTAAAATCTTAACTCAAGGAAGGCAAATAAGGTTAGAGAAATATATGAAATAAGATAAGCACAAAAATTGATTGGAAATTTTAATAAAGGCTTGTTTTAGTGGATAGTGAAGTAAAATCGAATTTTTTTTTATTAATTTTTTTTAATAACTAATCAATAATAAGAAATGTCGAAAGGATGCAATGAGAAATACGATTAGATTAGGGATTTCGAATGAACATGATATCGAGATCGAAAAATAGTAGAATGTCGGGACAAAATGTCGAAATCGTGAGAATGTCGATGTGAACTTTCTAAAAAATTTCGAGAAAGAATTTAATTTCGAAGGGATAATATATCGAGATCTTTGTACTTAACGATATTACTAAGGAAATGTCGAGTTCCTTATAAATGTCGAGATCA
This sequence comes from Craterostigma plantagineum, assembly GCA_027422505.1. Taxonomy (NCBI): domain Eukaryota; kingdom Viridiplantae; phylum Streptophyta; class Magnoliopsida; order Lamiales; family Linderniaceae; genus Craterostigma; species Craterostigma plantagineum. The sequence continues at coordinate 16,727,723 of JAPQWV010000017.1, read as the reverse complement.
ATGTCGTGAAATAATTCGAGTAAAAATGTCGAGATCCTTCGAGATAGAAAGTCGAAATAAATGTCGAGTGGAATATAGTACTAAATGTCGAGGCCCTTAGTAAAATGTCGAGTAAAATGTCGAGATCAAAGTCGAGCTGAACTTAGCACAAAATGTCGAGATGTTTAGTAAGATGTCGAGACAATTGTCGAAACTTCTAAGGGCTTCAAATGTCGACAAGATCAAATGTTGAGTGCTTCAAATGTCGAGATGGCTGATTTCGAGTATAATGTCGAGATCGATGTCGAGCTGAACAAAAAAATCGAGAAGAAGCTGCTTAGGTCAAAATCTCGAGAGATTAAGAGGAATCATGTTCACGTCGACGTCTCAAACTGTTCTTTGGCTGGGAAAAAAAATTCGATCAAGAATTAAAAATTATCCAATCTTCATGTGCCGAGAGATAATCTGAGCAATTGGATGAGAAGAGATTGTTAGAACTTCGAGAACAAGAGATAAACAGCGAATAATAAGAAGCAATCTCGATGAACTTAGATGGAGATAGGATGGAACGAGCGAGCGATATCAACGAAACTTCAATGAGTTTGATCCACGAATTCGGCTCTGATACCACTTGTTAGGCCGATTTTATCCAACCTTGAACTGATTCAATGGATAAGTATTACCTGATACGATGAATTACGGAAGCAATAAAGAAGTAATACCGATAGACAAATTGTAGAGTTGGAACGAGAGCGCGCGAGTTCTTCAGAAACGTCGTCAACTCTATTAATAAATCAGCAACCCTAAACGATACATCGTTTAGGGTATTTATACATAAGCCCTAATGGGCTATCTGGGCCCAATATAACTAATATACCCTGTTGGTCCCTATTTGATCCAACAATACTGACTTAGAATGATTTACCACGCTAATGATGTGGATTTGAAAGCTTAGACGCGGGGTGTGACAGTGAAGAAGATGAATGCTTTGAAAATGCTTTGTTTTACTATTCAACACACACGCACTCACACATACTACACCAAAAACACACCCTAATGAATTAGGGTTTGGGGGTATATATACCACATGGTATATTATACCCCTAGTGACTAAGAACTAGAATATTACAAACTAGCCCAAAGTTAATTAAATACAAACCAACTAAGATAAACACATTGAAATTGAGCACTATAAAATATTCCTAACAATCTCCCCCTTAGTGTTCAATCTTCAATTCAGCGCGGGTTATCTTTGTTGGGCACATGGAGAATCTCTCGAGTCCTAACTATCTCCCCTTGCTCCCCTTGCAAAGGCTGTCTCCTCTTCTTGTAGAGAATTTGAATGCACTTTCAGCTAGAACTCTCTTGTCTTGACGCTATACGTTGTAGATCGGATGTATGCTGTGATCCACGCCCCGATATTCATTTCTTGATGATGTCGCAGATCTTTGAAATCTTGTTTGCATCTTGTCCGTGTCTTTTTCCGTATTTTGAAGTCGTCAAGTCTTCTCCAGTCTTCTTCTCGGCGCCAGATTCGTCTTCGTCGAAGGAATTTGTCTGGTTCGGCCTCGAGGAAGCTTGTCTGGCTCCAGAAGAAGATATGTGTGGGGTGTCTTTTAACATGTGCCGAAGCTCCTTTCGAATGTGACATTGTAGGTTCCAGTGGAGTTCGGCTTCATCGTGGAAAGCGCGGTGGAATATTGATGGTGAGCGTGGGATGTGTTATTAAATGTGCCAAGGCTCCTTCTGAATTGACGTTTGAGTGAAGGAGAGCCCTGCTTCATAGTGGTACGCGAGGCGGAAGTTGGCGGGTGGTCCGACCTGTTTGTTTATACGTATCCCCTTCTCCCCCTCATGGCGATTCGTGTTAACGAGATCGGCATGCTTGTATAGGAGTCGAAGGAATAAACAAACGACAGGTCGGTGTGGGTAATAACCAGACGGAGCCACTAAGGCAATCCGTCGACACGAGTTCAGAGTTAAACTCTAAGACGCGGCCTGTGAGAACAGGACTTGATAAACCGGGGCCACTTAGACGTCCCGTTAACATCGATCTTGGAGCATAGCTCGCAGACGATGGCCTGATGCCGTTGTTGTTTTGATGTTGCAACGGTAGGACTTCCTTCCGATCATTGGAGCATGTCTTAGTATGACATGTCTACGGAAGTTCAGATCTGGTCACAAAGTCCAGAAGAGAAAAGGTGTATGTGTCCTAAAAAATATAAAACTTTTAGGAAGTGAGGACACCTAGACTCGATGTGTTCAAGAAAGTTCAGTGGTGTGGGGCTAACTACCACTTAATTCAATATCTCCGCTTCCAAGTGAAGCGGTGATAGCATATGTGGCTTCCCCGTGATTTGATGAAACATCGGTCTTTTGGGAGATCGATGAGTGGGTAAGGCTCGGTTGTGCATGCGCCATTGGACCAAATGAGGCGACTTCTACCCGGGAGCTGATAAAAATCAGCTCCTGCACCTATATGGGATGGCCCGAAAATTTTGTGAGGTGAGGATTTTTTGTATCTTCCGTTCTTCGGTATTGTCAAGAATTGCCAAATGAGAATGTGGCTTATGGACTATCTTCACTAACACTTGGCTACGTTCCGGGTTTAGGTTCAGATTGGTCTGACTGAACCATGGGAACCTAGAATTCATGCGTCCGTCAATTTTGGTGAGTGTTGCTTCATCAGCAAGTCGGAGCAGGGTGGTTGATATTATCTTTCTGTTTGTGTATGGATGTTATGCCTTTTGTAATTCTTGAACTCTCGAGGGTCGAGTCTTCAAGTGAAGTCCGTCTTGGGAGATGGAAGCGTCTGAGAGGGTTTTTCTTTCTTTTCCCCTTTTTTTTCTTTTCTTTTCCCTTTTTTTTCTTTTTTTTTATGTATACATATATATATATTATCGTAATAGTAGTAGATAAGTAGTATCATAGTAATAATAGATATAGGAATATGTATACGTATATGTATATAGGTTAAATGAAGTTTCTCCCCCTCAAATCGTGCACCTAAGATGTGCTCCCTCTAAAAATATACTCTCCCCTCACAAATATGGAGTGAAACTCCCCCTCAATGCATGCACGTTTAAACATGTGAGTTCTCTCCCAATTAAACAAGCGTGAACGTATTTATCTATTTTCAGATCAGATGCAAACTAACTGTTCTTTAAAAATGCATTAGAATGTACGTCTTTCGCTATTTTAACACTTAAAATAGGTATTTTAACGATTCAGCTTATATGCATACGTGAATGTTTAAGCTTGTAGTTCTTTAAGATATATGCAGTTAAAATGTACCTATCATGCTTAGACATTTCAGCACATATGCATGCGAAAATTTAACATTTAAAGTACATTTGAGTCATGCATGTTTATAATGTACCCTCGAGTGGTTGCTGCATTGCTAGCCAGCCGTGTATGTGGAGCAACTCGAGATACCATACACGCTGGGATGTTTGGCTGCCCTCGTCGCATACCAGTCATGAGTGTGGAGCAGCTCTCTTAGTACCTACCCATGCTGGGAATCTGCAAAACTTTTTTTGGTAAGAAGACTTTCCATTACCACATAGCCTAGTGTTTCGACATTTTAGTCTCACCATATCAACTACTCACTAAGAATTACATATCACAGATATAAATTCCAATCCCTTATGCGTTGGCTTAGCAAATTTCATCCCTCGCGCTTGATCTTTAAAACTTCGCTTGAACACCTGGAACAACTCGATGGCAGATTTAGGGTCCTCCCCATGCACTCTAGCATTCCTTTCCTTCCATATCATATAGGTTAGAGCAACCTCTCCTGCAAGTTGGATCTTGGATATCATATTCTTCTGTTTGCCCTTGCGCACGATCTTTATCATCCAGTCAGCATAACTATAAGGAATCTTAGCCTGCAACCATTGGCAAGCCTCCTGCAAAATAATTCTGCTATAGTCACAGCCATAGTACAAGTGGGAAAGGCATTCCTCAGCCTGAAGGCATAGTACACATCTTGGGTCAGAAATGGTCATCCCCCATTGCACAAGTCTGTCTCTTGTGAGTAATTTTCCATGCACGATAAGCCAAAGCATAAACGCATGTTTTGGCAAGTTCCATCTATTCCATATAGCATTTGCTTGCGGCAGCTTAGCCCTGTCTCCCTTCAACCAAGAATATCCAGAGGATACTGTATAGCAGCCATCCCTTGTAGCAGTCCAGACCCCATCTTTATAGCCCTCTCGCAGCTTATCCCGCACTTTAAGTATCTGAGCCCATTGCCAGCTGCAGTTTCCACTACGCCTGCAGTCCCAAAAGTTGCCATGCTTCAAGTAATAACAGTGTACCCATTTAATCCATAGATTATCTTTTTTCTTCGAGATGTCCCAGACCTTCTTCCCAATACTCGCACAGTTCCAGGTCCCACAGTCCCGGATGCTCAGTCCCCCACAACTCTTTTCCGTGCAAACTGTTTCCCATGCCACCAGCGCCTTGACCCTGCCCCCAATGCCTCTGCCCCATAAAAATTCCCGACATATCTGGTCTATCCTCTTCACTACACTCACCGGGAGTAAGAACATAGAGCCCCAATAACTATGTAATGTCATCAATATCGAGTTGATCAAGCAGCTTCTGCCAGCATAAGAGAGGTTCCTCGAGCTCCAGCATGTTATCCTCTTGACAATTCTCTCAATCAGTATCTCGCAATCTAGCCTACTCCACTTTGTTGGGGATATTGGGACCCCGAGATACTTCATTGGGAATGAGCCCTCAGAGAACCCAGTCAGCTCAATTATGCTCTGCTTTACAGACTGATCTGTTCCAGCAATATAGATGCTAGATTTCATAGGGTTAGCTGCCATACCTGATGCTTTCTGGAAATGTTGTAGACTGCCCATAATCAATTCCACTGATGGTATATGAGCCTTACACATAATCAGAAGATCATCGGCAAAGCACATGCTGACTAAATTGAGATGCTTGCACATTGGATGGTACTTGAAGCCCTCTGTCTTCGAAGCCATAAGCAATTTTCTGGTCAGATATTCCATAATCACCACAAATAGCAGAGGTGAAATGGGGTCTCCTTGCCTCAACCCCCTCGCCCCTTTAATCTGGCCCTCAAGGTTCCCATTGATAGCTTTTATATGTAACAGTGGATATGCACTCCCTAATCCATGCTATAAACTTCACTGGAAATCCAAGATGTTTAAGGAGGCTGAGTAGGAAATCCCATTCCACTGTATCATATGCCTTCCTCAGGTCTATCTTCATCATGCATCTTGCCGAGGTCTGACCCCTCTTGTATAATCTGAGAAGCTCTTGACACAACATAATATTGTGTCCAATAGTCCTACCCGGTATGAATGCCCCCTGATTAGGATGCACTAATCGTGGTAGCACAGCTCTCAACCGTGTGCAGAGGAGTTTTGATATGCATTTGTATACTGTGTTGCAGCATGCTATTGGCCTATAATCCTTACCAGTTCTGGGCTGCACAACTTTAGGCACAAGGGTGATCGTAGTGGCATTCCATGTACTCAGCATCCTCGCAGATTGGAAGAATTCTAGCACTGCTTCAGTAGTATCTTCCCCCACAACAGTCCAAGCTGCCTTGAAAAACTCACTATTGTATCCATCCGGCCCTGGGGCTTTGTCGCTATGAATGGAGAACATAGCTGCTTTGACCTCTTCCTTGGTAAAAGGAGCAATGAGTCCAAACTGCTCCTCCACTGTTAAGGTAGGTCCCTGTTTGATAACCATGGCATCTATCTCTTCCAAGTCCCTATTAGAGCCCCCCAGTATACTTGTATACTCATCTATAAAGTAGGAAACTATGGCTGTAGTCTCCTCCAGCACCAGCCCATCTGTAGTTTCTATAGAAATAATCCTGTTTCTATATTCCCTTTGTTTGATTATTGCATGGAAGAACTTTGTGTTCTTATCTCCCTCCTTCAGCCAGTTAGCTTTGGCCTTCTGTGCCAAAAACTTAGTGCATGCCCTGCTGAGGAACTGGAATTGCTCAGCAGCTCTCCTCTCAAGATCAACTGTAATTGGGTTTAGGGGATCAGTGCTAAGTCCCTTTTGGGCAGCTTCTAACTCCCTTCGGGCTTCCTCTGTTCTGTGGACAATGTTGGCATATAGGGTATGGTTGAGTAGTTTCAAATGTCCTCTAATTGTGGACAGTTGGGTAACAAGATGCCTTCCTTTGGATACCTCCCCCACACTTCTGTTCCAATGTTCCTCCACCACAGCATTAAACCTGGGAGAGTCCACCCACATATTAAAGAACTTGAAGTCCCTCTTCACATGAGATGGGGCTCTGCCATTCTTAAGCAACATTGGGGAGTGGTCTGATATGCCTTCAGGTAAAAAGTGAACCTCAGTGTCAATATAAGCCTCCAGCCATGGCAAATTGCCAAATGCCCAGTCGATTTTACTATAAATTCGAGTATCTACTCCTTGTTTATTGGTCCACGTATAATGCTGGCCTTTCCTCCTCAGTTCTTCAAGACCACAGTCCTTTAGACAGTTCCAGAAACTCTCACATTCAGCTGCCTGCACACTAGCTCCCCCCAGTCTATCACTAGCTGCCAACACATTGTTGAAATCTCCCCAAACAATCCATGGTCTAGCAGGCTGATTTACGGACCTTAGGTCTTCCCATAACCCTTCCCTCAGTACACTACTATTATGACCATATACACAGGTCATGTAGAAGGTCTCTCCCTGTTTCCCCACTTCCAAGTGAATGAATTGGTCTGACTGATGGATGGTCTCTCCCTGCAAAACTTATCGGGACTTTGGTACCCATTTTTGGATGGGTCCTCCCTTGTTAGCAGAAAACAAGTTAAGCACATTTGGTTCAGATATTGATCCTAAATCATCCTTTAAAGTCCAATTCAATTTGATTTGTGATTTAGGAATCCAGGTTTGGTGAAGCTTAGAGGGAAATGACATATCAGTGCCAGTGAACGTGTGCCTAGGTCTGGAAGATCTAAAGATTTTCTCCCTAGCCAGTCGCAGAAGGTGTCTTTCAGACTTAATCTGAACTGGATATTGCATGTAAGAATACGAGCATAGAGCATTATAAGCATCAGTAACAGGAGAACTGGTATTCCTACGACAGTAACGCACGTCATTCACATTATAATGATAAATGTGCGGGATTTGAGAAGTTCGTTTGCTTAAGCTTGGAACTTCTTCTTTGCACGCTTCCCTTTTGATAGGAATGGGAGAGGAAAAATCTTGAACATTTTCGACTTTAATTTTCGAAGATAATATTGATTTTCCTTTCTCCTTCCTAATCTTTATTTGTTCCTTGGCTATTTTTAGCGCTTTGCTTTTACTTAACGTTTCAGCTTCAGTCAAAATTGACTTAGAATGATTATTAAAAGCTTTCTCAGTTTTAGGAACAAGGATGCTTCTTTTAGTTTTTGTTTTATTTATCTGTTTCGAGGAAGATGTATCACTTGACAAATTATTGGAACCAGATAAAGACGGGGAATTTTTGAGATATAAAATCTCCTTTAAAAGCCTTTCCTTTTCAGCGCCAGAACCTATCCTTTCAGAGTTCAAAGTATCTTGTAAATCTTTCAATTTACGAAGAGTCTCTGGAGTATCACATAGAGTAGGTTTTTGATCATGTAAAATATTTTCCCCGTTAGGAATTAAGTTAGAAGGAGAGTTTTGACCCGCTTGACCTATATTCGAAACAACATTCTCTAATCGTTTAATCTTAGAGTAAAGCATAAGCTGTTCCTCTAAGACTGTCTCATATTTTGATGAGATTTCATTTCGCTCAGTTTCGCAAGAACGTAAATTTTTTGCCATCTCGCAGACCCTATATTCACTATCTTCTAACTTAGTTTCTAAGCTAATTATATTTGACTTTGCATTTGTCAAATCTTCATTAGCATAAGCTAGGCTTTCTTGTTGCTTAAGCAACACGGAGTAATTATTAGCAAGTCTTGCTTCTAATTCCTCAATTTTCCTAGCTTGAGCATCCATTTTAATTAATATAATATTTAATTGAAAATAGAAATTGGCTTTTAAAATTTCAGTGACGAAAAGTTTGGTTTACTCGAGTAGTATCGTGAAGTATCGAAGAAAGTCGACGTCGAAATTTTTTTTTGCCGTGCACCGAAAAATTTTGTGATGATTTCGAAAACTTCGAGAAAATGACCAAAACTCTCTATAATTTGCCAAATTGTCCTAAGTAGATTATTGGATGATTGACCGTTGTCACGTTTAGGGATTTGATTTCAAAAATTTGACAGAAAGGCAGTCTACACTGAAAATTTTTGGACTGGAAGGAAAATTATAAACGGGTGTTAGGACTGACTATTCCCGTTGGACTCAGAATGTTCTTCTCATCAAATGATGAAAAAAGGGTCCAATTGTTTTTCTTTTTTTGAAACTTAAAATATTTTTATTTAAAGGGTCCAATTGTTTTGGTGATTGAAAACGTTTATGTGTGATTTTGAAGAGTGAGTTTGGATCGCCAAATGAGTTTTGATCGATGCAGATGAGTTTCGGCCGATACTCAGTTTCGCCGAGTAAAGTTTTAATTTCAAAGAAATGCTTAGTTTCGATCGATTGTGGGTTTCGCGTGATTTGATGAGAAATTATTGAGTTTCGGGCGATACACTATATATTGGATGAGTTTCGATCGAAACTGGTTTCGGGCGATTATCAGTTTCGCCGAGAAATGTATCGGGCGAAACTAGTAATTGGTACTGTAGCCTTTCGGGCGAAACTAGTAATTTTGGTACTGTAGATGATTTTAAAAATTTGAATATTTCAGTTTCGATGGAAATGAGTTTCGAGCGAAAGTCAGTTCGCTGAGAGAATTATAAAAGGTACTAAAATGAAGTTTCGATCGAAACGTACTCCGCGATTTATCAAATCAATTTGAAGGATTTAGGCAAAATTTTCAATTTAAATTGAACCGTTTCTATCGAAACGTACTTCGTGCGATTATCAAATCAATTTAAGGAAGTTCCGGCGATGATTAGTTTCGCCGTGTAAAATTAGAAATGCCTTTTGAAAATGTAAGTTTCGATCAATGAAAATGAGTTTCGGGCGAAAATCAAATGTGGCGAAAATACAAAATCAAGTAAAATCAAATCCGGAGAAACTCAAATAAGCTGAAATTAAATGTTTACTACAGTGCACATTCGCCCGATTGTGTGTTTCAATCTGAAAGATTTCTGGGCAGAATGACGAACTTCAGACTCGATTTCCACCTAAATCACTCAAAATCAACCTATTTGGCTCTTGAGCTTGCAAAATCAGCAGAATCAACTCAAAAACTCAAGAGCAAGCTGATATTCGACCAAGAAAAAAAAATACCCAAAAATTTCAGAAATCTCACTCAAATCCGAACGTGTTTGCTCTGATACCACTTGTTGGTCCCTATTTGATCCAACAATACTGACTTAGAACGATTTACCACGCTAATGATGTGGATTTGAAAGCTTAGACGTGGGGTGTGACAGTGAAGAAGATGAATGCTTTGAAAATGCTTTGTTTTACTATTCAACACACACGCACTCACACATACTACACCAAAAACACACACCCTAATGAATTAGGGTTTGGGGGTATATATACCACATTAGTTGGTATATTATACCCCTAGTGACTAAGAACTAGAATATTATAAACTAGCCCAAAGTTAATTAAATACAAACCAACTAAGATAAACACATTGAAATTGAACACTATAAAATATTCCTAACATACCCACAAGTCGGGTATATTTACAATTAAGTCCTACGGCGTAATTAAATTACAGAACATAGACTAATAATTAAATGAACTCAATTAAATAATATCTAACAAAGTGAGAGGAGGATTGCACATAATCGAGATCCTTAAATTCAAACAAAAGCATTTAAAGAATGCTAAAATTAAAGTAAATTTTAAAATTTTCTGAAATTATAAACATATCATATCAAGTATCTCAACTTCGTCAACTTCTTGCTCATCTCCATCCAAATCCTCAATAACTGAGCCAAGTGCAAATGTATCTTCCATGGTGGTTCCTTCACAATTCACACAAATTCATAACATATAAGCATATATGATAAATCCAGTGCATATTCATTAAAAAAATGCTTTTTTTAACAGGCCTACAAAAAGGCCATACCTTTGAGGTCCTCTGTCATCAAATTCCGCAAGCACATCAAAGCCTCCACAGTTTTTGCTTGAAGCCTAGATCTATGAGGGGTAACAACTCTCCCGCCCATGAGCACTCTTCGAAGCCACTTAGACACGGGAATAGCAAGCACATCCATCGCAATATTTCGAAGAGTTGGATATTTAATATTCATTTTCCAAAACTGGAGAATGTCAAAATTCTCATTCTCATCCAAAATATCATCTTCCAAATAGGTCTCTAACTCATTTCGAATATTGACGAGTCTCACTTTTCTTCTGTTTGATCTAGCAAACCCGTCCTCAACCACCATCCACAAGAGGTGTTGCCGGCTTACGAGAACCTTTCGCCATTACATTAAAACCTCCAACTTTGTCATTGGGTCATTTTGATCCTTTTCCTTTTGATATTCACCTATAACTCGTAACCTTGCCGACTTCATTTTGAGCATCATCACCATACATTTTGATCCCATGCAATTTATCCCAATATTTGTTCAGCTTCCTACGCATAGCATCGGCCATTTTTTTAACAACATTTGCAACCTCATCATCATTGTGAGCACCACTTGAGGACCAATCAATCAAATCAAGCTTTATTTCTCAAACTCTTCGGAAGAACAAGTTTATAGTAGGATAATTCCTACCCGAGAAAAGATTAGTAGTCTTATAAAACTTCTCAAGCTCTCACAAATGATTGTAGTTATTCTCCAATCATCATCAGAAGGAGCAACAAATTTCAGGTTCTTATTGAACCTCTTAACCCTTTGAAATACATCCTTATAAGGAATCGCAGCTCTAAGCATGAGATAAGTGGAGTTCCATCGAGATTCACAATCAAGAACTAACCTTTTGGTGGGCAACTTGTATGCATGGCAAGCATCTTCAAATTTTTCAATCCTTTTCGGCGTTAACATCCAAAAAGATACACATTCCCTAACGGTTGCAATCACATGCCCAATTTGACTTAACCCTTCCTTGACAACCAAGTTCAAAATGTGAGTACTACACCTTGTATGCAAGAATTGCCCACGTAGCTCCCTACTCTCAAGCTTTTCAAGCAAAGAAGTCAACATTGCATCATTTGTGCTACAATTGTCAACGACTATGGATGAAATCTTATTTTCAATTCCATATTGGGATAAACTATCCATAATGAGATTTGTAAGAACATGACTCGTATGAGGACACGGCACATAAGAAAACTTCAATAGCCTACTTCTTATGATCCATTCCTCGTTGATAAAGTGAGAAGTAATTGCCATGTAACCTTTTCTTTGGTTGGAAGTCCACATGTCCGTGGTGATGGCAACTCTTCCGGAATTATGCTCAACTAAGTCTTTGAGTGTAACTTTTTCTATTTCGAATATCTTCAAAATATTATTCTTCAAAGTATTACTAGACATTATTCTAAACGAGGGGTTGAGGCTCTTACAATATCTCCGAAAGCCAATATGCTCTACCATTGATGAAGGATATTCATGCATCACTATCATATTTACCAACTCGCTTTTGGAAATATCTTCATCAAAAGGCTCTATAATAGTTGACCCGTCCACTTTAATATTTCCCTTTGTCAGCTTCAAATGTCTACCCGTGCAAGTATTTTCCATATGCTTTCTAAGATGTGTAGTTCCACTACTTCGTGCACAAGAAAGCGTAGAATCACAATACTTACATTTTGCCTTGACTTCACCATCCACATGAATTTTAACAAAATATTCCCAAACAATTGAAATTGCCTTCCTAATCCTCTTACTCTTAGAGGATGACTCTTGTGTTTCACTTTCTTCTATTTCGACATCTTCAAAACGAGTTTCTTGTTGAGTTTGAGTGTGGTCTGCCCACGTCATAATCTATCACAGTAAACCCACAAATCTAATATAAGTGCTACATGAACAAAAAGAATATATAACATGGCCAAATGTTGAATTCCTAGAACCATTGAAATGACTATCTAATAGGGAACTTCGTATCATCTTTGGACCAGAAATCAAACCGAGCAACAAAGCCAACGAACAATAACTAAACAAGCTCAAAATCATATGAAGATAAAGCAAGCCCAAAACTGCAAAGGGAAGAAACAAGAAATATGATTGACCACATGAGATGAATATATATAAAGATTAAAGCGGTATCACTAACAATAATATACACCATCACTAACATTAAAGCCAAAGAACATGCTTGCTTGAAGTTTTTAATTATACACACATTGGTAGATGTGTCAAAATTGAACGTTTCAAGGGTTCTTTCTTCAAAAATTTTCACCATCAACCATTAAATAAAATTAAAGAGAAAAAGAAAAAATTAAAGAGGTTCTCAATCTGCGCACTCAACCTCAATACGATCAGAAAAAATCTGAATCATCGGGCATTTCTACATGAAAAATCAGAGGGCACAGAGGTAAAGTTGTTATTACTCACAATAATCATCTCAAGCTTGCGTAGACCCGAAAAACTAGGCAACGGACCACTAAATTGTACCTCAAAATCTTGTAGCTCGGTCAGATTGGCAATGGTCTGCGGCAAATTCCCGGTTAAGTTGAGGTTCTTCAGCTGAATCGTCTGTAATTTGGGGAAATAGAAACGAGTTGGGGAGGAACGGTCTGTAATTTAGGGTTAAATGATTTATTTGGGATTCAAATACTGGGCTTCATTTTTAATAATTGGGCTTAACTTTAGTAAGAGGGTAAATAGGTAAACCCATTATTAATTTTAATTTTATTGGGCTTGGGCATGATCCATACCCAATTATATTTAATTTAATATACCCATACCCGTTATTAGCGGGTAGAATCGTGCAGGTATGGGTAGGGTACGAAAATATTGACATCCCTAGTCACACGTAATTTTTGCTCTCACCCCCTCACTCTTTTCTATTCACTCAAAAGTACATTAACTCCCACTCTCACATGGCACTCGGTGCCTTTTCTTTTTCTCCACTCACTTCCCCAACTTTTCTACTTCGTACATACATGCATATCTATAGTGCAAGAGGCCAACTATGAGTTAAATGCACATCACGCGCATATCTCGTTTGGCGGCTGTAATATTTCTTCCTTCGTTTTTTTTTCTGTATTTTCCTTCGTGTGTGCGCAGCCTTGAATAAGATTTTCCTTGACTCTCTACCATGCTTGCTTCTTTTCACTTTATTATTTTTCCTTATTTTCTTTGTGGGGCTTAGATTGAGATATCCAACAGCGTAAAATTTAAACAGTAAATATAACTTAAATAAATGAGTACAACAATTATATTCCACAATGTTCGATAAAAATACTTAATTATACAAATATATGTGATCTTATGCTTAACTGGAATATTGATGTGATCACTTGGTTATCATATGAATGGAATCTCACTGTGTGGTATATATGGAAAATATATTCTGTTAAGTTATATGGGAGCTGTACACGTGATTGAGTTATTTTAGGAAAGAATATCACTGTGATCACCCGGATAGGACTATGCTATATATGGAAAAGATATTCTGATTGAGTGCTTACATTGATCTATTTTAGGAAAGAATATTATGAGATATCCGTTGAGTGCAATATTATTTGACTTTTAAATCAGTGAATCAATGATCTACCTTTCCTTATGCGGCTTAGGATATTTTGGAAAGTGATTAATTGATTGGACTGTGGTAATATGCTGATTGAGTCTATTTATGGAACGTATTGAAATCGGATGAGTTCACCATGCATGGAAAGTTTGTCTTTACCTTATACTTAGTAGATCAAATCTTTTCTTGTGCGAATTGGCTATCATATTTTAGGAAAGAAATCAGTTGATCGAGCTTACTATTGATAACATGCTGAGTAAAACTATATATGGAATGTGGTGACAACGGATGAGATTACAACGGAAGGAAAGTAAGACTGTGGTATTTATGGTAAGAATTCATACATGACCGATGAGCTTAATTGGTTTAATCTTGGCATGATTCCTTGAGTTAATGCACGTGATTATTGAGCTTTCTCTTGCATATTATGTGCTTAACTTTCCTTGTGAAGTGTAGAAGCTTTTCATGGGTCTGTATAGAAGAAAAACACTTCACGTTGAAGGGTACAAAAACGAACACACAAGCAAACGAATCCCTTAGAGTGATTGAGCGTTAACTTGCGATTAATTCATAGTTTGCGTTGAGCTTTCATTTGCGAATTCTGTACCCTTTGAGTGATCATTAGCAACACCCTATCCTAAAAACCCTAGTCTTCGGACGTGTTGTGTCTTCGGACATGTTGAATGCACAAAGGAGCACGGTTGAAGTCTTCCGCACGTGGAGGAACGATTTTGGTTGATTCGGTGGCCCTTCTGTAGCGAGCTGTGTCCAGTCGGGGAATAGATTTCCTAGAAAAATGACGTGGAATGAAACTTGGCGTGAGGCAGCCTAGGTGGAGGTCTAGTTTCCAAAGTACTTCAATTATGTAAGGATCGATCATTTTGTAACCATAACCGGTAATACTCAGTGATTGATTGGAAATCTTGGGGGGATATAACCTGTATAAAAATCTTGATACTCTTACTGCATTCAGGGATATAACTCACTCTGCGATTATCTTCTTAAAGATAAGTATTTTTCAATGAAGAACAAGCCAATGATTTTTTATAGCCTAATTCACCCCCCTCCGCCCCCCTCTTAGGCATATTTTATACTTCATTTGGTATCAGAGCAAGGTTACTCAACGAAAGCCTAACACGCCTGAGTTAAGATCTAATGGCTTTTTCGAGTGTTGATGTATGTGCAGAGGGTCAATCCCACTCTAGGTCGCCTCTCTTTGATGGAACGAACTACGCTGTGTGGAAGAATCGTATGATCGAGTTTCTGATCGCTCTCGACTACGATCTTTGGGAGACAATCATCAATGGACCATACACGGCTAACAAAATCGATGGAACCCCAAAGGACGCCAAAGATTACGATGCTGATGACCAAGAGGGAATCACGCGAAACGCAAAGGCGAAAAATATGCTCGCTGGCGCACTCACACGGGAAGAATACATTCGGGTTAGTTCCTGCTCATCGGCAAAGCTATGTGGGATATGCTCCAAGTTACTCATGAAGGAACTCAACGAGTTGTTCAAGAAAGATTGGCTCTGCTCACTCATCAGTACGAACTGTTCTCAATGGAATCTGACGAAAATATAAGCCAGATGTATGCAAGGTTCATGAGAATCATCAACCAAATGTTCTCTCTCGGAAAGAAGGTCCCCGACAGTGAACAAGTCAGAAAGATACTGAGATCACTGCCACGAGAATTGAATGCCAATGTTACTGCCATCTACGAAACAAAGGATTTGGAAGCACTTAGCATCTCTAAATTAATTGGCTCTCTTATCTCCTAAGAAATGATTCAAACATCAATGAACGAAAACTCGCAGCACAAAAATCAGAAGTCTATGGCGTTTAGATCCAACTAAGAAGAATCTGATTCTGACGACGAAAAACAGAGTTTGATGAAAGACCTAGCCATGCTTACAAAGGGATTCGAAAGATTCAAACAGAAAAAGAGGTTCATAGATAACTCCAGCAAATTCCAGAACAAAAACAAGGGAATCTCTTCGGCCGGGAAGAAAGTTCAAAAATGTTTCCGATGCAACAAACCAGGCCACTATGCACATGAATGCCCAACAATTAATGACGAGAAACCAAGAAAGCAGAAGGCCATGGTGACAGAATCTAACGACTCTGAAATGGAACAAAGCGAGGACTAGGATCACTCTTATATGGCTGATGAAGATCAGGTATCGTTCTTCCTCCATTGATAAAATTCATATCCTAAACAGTTTATATAACAATGGTTATGAAAGTTACTCATCTATTTCTGATATAGAAGAAAGTAAGGAAGAATTGTGTGGATACCTCAAAAAGCAAAGAGAAAGATTAAGTCACTAAATTCCTTGAATAAGGAACTGATAAGGCAGCGAGATGAACTAGCTAAGGAAAAACATGATGCTGATCTACAGATCTCATGTTTGAAAGGAGAGTTAGTTACTGCTAAGAAAGAGGGAAT
Organism: Craterostigma plantagineum; assembly: GCA_027422505.1. NCBI lineage: Eukaryota > Viridiplantae > Streptophyta > Magnoliopsida > Lamiales > Linderniaceae > Craterostigma > Craterostigma plantagineum. Next base: position 16,711,594 of record JAPQWV010000017.1, on the reverse strand, counting down.
TCCATGTGACTGTGAGAAAACAGAAAAGAAAAACAGTGACTTATCCAGAGATATCGTAGAACTTAGGAACTCCTTAGATAGAGATGAAGTAAAATATGTGCCTAAGAGGGGGGTGAATTAGGCAATTAAAAACTTTTTGCTTCTTTTATCCAGTGTGTCTTTTAAAAGAGAGCAACGGAATTAAGATGTTATGATGGTTATTCCCTTAACTGTTGGTCGAGTGAATCTTCGTGAGTGCAAGTGAACAGAAAAGTAAATAACACCTGGATTTATAGAGGTTATATCCCCAAGTGGGGTTTAGTCCTCTCCTTGAGGTTTGCTCCTCAAGAGTTTGATAAATTCACTATGTTACCGTAGCTGATTACAGACGTGACTGATCGCCCTTACACAACCAAGACCAAGATGAACACTAGTCCCAGCTAGGGTGCCTAACGCCGAGTTTCGTTCCACGTCGTTTCCTGAGAATCCCTATTCTCCGATTGGAAACAGCTCGCTCCCGAAGATCAGCTGGATCTCAAATCCTCCATTCACGAAAGGCACGCTTCACTCTTGTCTCCTTGTGAGGCTCACTCACACTCAGATTGGGATGGTAGTTTTTCTAGCTTAGGGTGCACTCAACAATCGCAAAACGAAAGCACAAAGGCACAAAACAGAGAGTAAAAATTCGCAAATCAAACGCTCTTATTCAAATCTCTGTTCTTGCTATCTCGTGTATGTTCGTTCGTTATCTGCACCCGATGTAGAAGTGTTGACTTATATATCCTGTTAGTATCACACACTTCATATGGAATGTCAATCGCAATCACCAGTTCAGCACATCATCCATTATCATGCCAAATTAAGCTCTAAGCATCACAACGGTCATATTCATTAATTTGCATGAAATCTTACTCTAAATACCTTTTCCTTACCATATAGGCAGATACCATAAATGGTTCCACTCAGCATCTTATCAATTATGCAGCACATAAATCACGAATTTCCATACAAATAAATACCATGTTCGCACAGGGAAAGAATTCGTTTGACTTTAACATTTTAGATGCAATTGGTAATGATATCTGCATGATTTCTTCCTAAAGATAGACATGTTCCAGTGGATGACGTGTTTTCCATGTATAGCATATATCCTTTCCATGTATAGCACAAGTGCAATAACTTAAACAGATAAGCACGAATTAAATGCATCATATAATTCCTATTTCAGCATTTCTTAAAAACGGATAACATTCATGCAATTATATGCTTTGTATATAATATCCATAATTAGCGCATTCAATGATATAGAAGATCTCATTCCATATATAGACAGATTCCAGCACTAATATCATTACCATGTATATCATATTTACCCTTTATCAAATTAATGCATAATCCATACTGCAATTTGCATAGCACAGCACATCAAGCATTAATCACGTTATTTTCCAAAAAAGATCAAAGTCACTTATCATTCGATTTACTCATACTTTCCAAAATTACGTAACAATGATATCATGACGGTGGAATCCATAATCACAGTGGTATCACATAAGTCATGTTTCAATGGAATCACAGTGTCAAGAAGCAATTCACACAAATACAAGAACATGATACGTACATATTTCGAATTGCTAAATTTGTAGTGCCTATCTCATCTTAAGTACATGGAATCATCAAAACTCAAATACAGTGTACGACCAAAAAGGTCAACAAGAGAAAAATAGAAAGTTGATAGACTCCTTGAGGGTAAGCAGAACCTAGAGATGCTTTAAGTACTCCTAGGAACATTCGTAGGTCAGGGATAGGTTATTCCACTGAAGGAAAGCATGCTAAACATTTTGTGCCTAAGCTAAGTATGTTGGTGACCAAGGAAATCACCTGTAAATGCCACTGTTTTATCTGATTCTAACAGGAGATCACCGTCTATGCATAATGATATCGCATATGTTAACAGAAGTTATTTCCCCGCTAACATGTTAGGACCCAACAGAAATTGGGTACCTCACAAGAGTACTTCGTTCTACAGGTACGAAGGAAGAATTCCAGCAAGAAAAGCAGGTGGTATCTCGACAGCGGGTGCTCCCGCCATATGACAGGTGATATAGGTAATTTTGTGTCACTGAAGGCGGTGGATGGAGGATACGTTTCGTACGCTAACGATGCAAAAGCCAAAATCGTGGGAGTTGGTACTGTTGGTAACAATTTAAATATCACTATAGATAACGTATGGTTTGTTAGGAACATAGAACATAATTTAATTAGCATTAGCCAATTATGTGATGATGGACATACCGTAGCTTTCGCTTAAGACAAGTGCTTTTTCAAAAAGGATGATGAGATTGTGTTTAGTGCGTCTAGGCATGGTAACATTTACTGCATCACTCTTGATGATATTGCTAACCAGAACGTCAAGTGTCTAGCAGTTACGCAGGATATCACATGGTTATGGCACAGACGGTTGGGACATGCCAACATGGAACTGATGACTCATATATCATGCAATGAATTGGTGAGAGGTATTCTAGATATGAAAGCCACCAAGGACAGAATTTGCAAAGCGTGCCAAATGGGGAAACAGACCAAGACGTCCTTTAAACCTAAGAATGTGATATCTACGTCCAGACCACTGGAACTGCTGCATCTTGACCTTTTTGGTACGGTACAGGTTATATCATTGAAAGGTAAACGATATGCCTTTGTTATCGTAGACGACTATACTAGGTACACATGGGTCTTATTTCTTGCGCACAAAAGTGAGGCCTTATATAACCTTGCGCCACTGATTAAGAAGCTAGAAAATGAGAAAGTGATGAAGGTCCGTAAGATTAGAAGTGATAATGGTCTAGAATTTGATAGTAAATCATTTGCATCTTTTTGTGATTAAAATGGTTATAGTCATAATTTTTCAGCCCCTATTACCCCTAAACAGAATGGAGTGGTCAAGAGGAAAAATAGAGTATTACAAGAAATGGCTAGGACTATGCGGAGCGAATATAATACTCCAAAACATTTTTGGGGCCGAAGCTGTTAGTACGGCTTGTTATGACTCGAATAGGATTTTCCTTAATCGATTATTAAGAGAATTCCTATGAACTTTGGAACGATAAAACCCCTAACACTGGATATTTCCATGTATTTGGCTGCAAATATTTCATTTTGAATGATAGGGATAAGAAAGGAAAATTCGATTCCAAGGTAGATGAAGGGATATTCCTAGGTTACAGCCTTCATTCCAAAGCTTTTTGAGTGTTTAATAATAGGAAGAAGCTGTTCAAGAATCTGTGCATGTTACATTTGATGAATTTCCTAATGCAGATGCTACTGAGGAAGGTATAGTTGTGTCTCCTGCAGGTATACAGGTTACTGACAAAGAAGTGAACGCAATTCCATTGGAACTAGATGCTATGTCAGAGGAACCTGAGGCTTCAGACGAACAACAGCGTAGAAAATTCATACATGCCTCCAGCCATCCCACTGAACAAGTTATGGGGAATATCACTTCAGGGATCAAAACGAGAGCAACTGCAAGAAATGATATTGTTGAGGAATCACATGACGTGCTATTATCAACCATGGAACCTAAGATAGTGATGAAGCTCTTGACGACGAATCGTGGGTGATTGCCATGAAAGTAGAGCTAGCACAATTCGAAAAGAGCCAAGGGTGGACTCTTGTGGAAAGACCTAACGACAAGTCCATAATAGGCACCAAGTGGGTGTTTCGCAACAAACTGGACGAAAACGGTAACGTGACACGAAACAAAGCCAGGTTAGTTGCCAAAGGTTATTCCCAAGAAGAAGGTATAGATTTTCAAGAAACTTTTGCACCCATAGCTAGGCTTGAGTCAATACGCGTTTTACTTGCATATGCATCCTTTAAAAGATTCAAGCTTTTTCAAATGGACGTGAAAGTTCATTTTTAAATGGTTTATAAATGAGGAAGTTTTTGTCAAGCAACCTCCCGGTTTTGAAAAAGAAGAATGTTCAAATCATGTCTTCAAATTAAACAAAGCTTTATATGGTTTAAAACTGGCCCCTAGGGCATGGTATGAAAGATTGAGTAGATTTTTACTAGACATTGGCTTTACAGCAGGAACAATAGATAACACTCTGTTTATAAAATGCGATGGAAATCACATACTACTTGTGCATATATACGCTGATGATATCAAATTTGGCAGCACTGACATCAACTCTTTCCGAGAATTTTTCTAAGTCTATGCAACAGGAATTTGAGATGAGCCTAATGGGAGAACTCGCATACTTCCTTGGATTGCAAATCAAACAATTGGACACGAGAACATTTATATCTCAAACGAAGTACACGAAGGAGGTACTTGAAAAATTCGGAATGGCTGATTTCAAGGTGCTTCCCACGCCTATGCATCAGACCGCCAAAATTGACACTGATGAACAAGGTATACCCTTTGACCAAACTAAATATAGAGGTATGATCGGAAGTTTGCTCTACCTTACGGCAAGCAGACCCAATATTATGTTTGCTACTGGTTTATGTTCTAGATATCAATCGAGTCCTAGGGAATCTCACTTGACTGCAGTCAAGCGAATACTTAGATATTTGAAAGGAACAATCAAATTTGGAATGTGGTATCCAAATTCCAAGGAATTCCCATTAATGGGATACTCGGACGCTGATTATGCCGGTTGTAGAGAATATAGGAAAAGCACTAGTGGTACTTGCCAATTACCAGGGAATTCCCTTGTAACTTGGTCCAGTCGGAAACAAAATATCGTCGCCCTGTCCACAACCGAAGCAGAATATATGGCCTTAGGAAGTTGTTCTCAACAAATCCTTTGGATGAAACAGACCTTGAGTGATTACGGTTTAAGGTCGACCAAATTCCTATGTTCTGTAATAATACTAGTGCCATTAGTATCACTAAGAATCCCGTACACCACTCTCGAACTAAGCATATGGAGGTGGAACATCATTTTATTCGAGATCATGTTCAGAAAGGGAATATCAGCGTAAACTTCGTAGGAACTAATGATCAACTGGCAGATATCTTCACGAAACCCCTTATTGAGAATAGATTTGTGATATTCGCGACCAATTAGGAATTATTGAGTTCAAATAGGAAAGGTGACTAGATAAGTTAGTCGTTAGTATTCTTTGATCTTATCCTTTAGGATCTCCTCGATTTTATCCCTTGATTTTTATTAATATTTTTTCTTGATTCAATCTTCCTTATCTATCCAAATCACTTCCATTCATGGGGAGATTATTTTTTTTAATAGACTTTCTTCGGGACTTCTATTTTCAGACAAAATTTTCTTTGAACTCTGATCTTAAGTCCTTATTTCCTTCCTTAATGTCCACAAGATATCCACTGATCTTCATTTAATTCCATCTAATGGGAAGTTTCCTTATCCATCCATGATCTTTGAAATTCAAATTTTGAAATCTTTTCCTTATCTGCCTCACGTCTAATCGATATCACATCTCTCCAAAATCATTTTCATTCTTATCCAAGAAGTTTTCGGCCTTTCCAATCATCCAATCTCTTCTTTATTCAATTCATTCAACCCCAAGTCTTTCACTTCATTATTACGCTCCTCAATCCTTCGATCTCAATCGTGACGAACATCGAAGGCGCCATATTTGTCTCTGACAAGAAGCAAAAGGCTGCTCTGATCAAATTCCAATCTCTCCGAAAGCCACTCGTTCGAAATCAGGAAGAAAAATTATCTAGAGAGCGACGACGAGTAGGGAACCATAACTGATTTGAAGCGGGGTATCAAGGGCATCAAAGATGATAACATGAAGTAGTTTGCTGAGATCTCACGACACTTTAAAAGAGTTAAAAAGTTTATGAAGGAGTCTCCACGGCTCTGAATTTCTCATCTGCCTCATCTGATAGCGATTCCAGCCATTAGAACTTCAATACCTGGTGATCTCCTAGCTCTTTTATGCCTAGTCCCCGTCTGCGCTTAGTACTAAGTTCTTTTATTTTGCTGGTTTTTGGGTTAGTAGGTTGTGGTTGGTTGCAGGGTTTTGGTAAGATGGTGGTGTTTTGGATCCCTCTTTTTTGATGTTGAAGGGGGAGAATTTTGGGCAATTAATGTCGTGTTTTGGTTTGGGTCGTTCAGTTTTTTGGCCATTAGTTATCTTGGAACGTGATTAATACTATCGGCTTGCTTTTATATGCTTATGTCTTAATCTCTTTGTGCTTGAGTTTGTGATTTGTTAAGGATTAAGGAATTCCGCACATAGGCAGGGGGAGCAAATTGATATGATCTGAAATTTTGCGACATTCCATGGTGACTTGTGACATTTCGTATGATATCACCTGGTAATTGCTAAATGTTTTTGCTGCTGTGCTTACATAGGAGTATTAGCAATTAGACAGGGGGAGCATGCTTTAAAATTTGGTAAATTAATTTGCTCTGATCATATGTCGCATGCTTTTATACTTAAACATGCTATGTGCTAAAATGGTTTCATATCGAGTGTACTCGTATGCTTAAGATAGGCATTAATTACTTGTCATCATCAAAAAGGGGGAGATTGTAGACCTTTTTGGTCCAAATGATTATGAGAGTTTTGATTATTCCAAGTAATCATGTATTATGGGGGTACAATTTAGAAAACTCGATATGTATGACTTATGATGTTTAAGTATGTGAAATATTCGATTAAGTGTTTCAATACGATTTAAATCGTTAAGAAAATCGAATATATGTGATCTTATGCTTAACTGGAATATTGATATGATCACCTGGTTATCGTATGAATGGAATCTCACTGTGTGCTATATATGGAAAATATATTCTGTTAAGTTATATGCGAGCTGTACACGTGATTGAGTTATTTTAGGAAAGAATATCACTGTGATCACCCGGATATGACTATGCTATATATAGAAAACATATTCTGATTGAGTGCTTATATGGGATTGATCTATTTTAGGAAAGAATATTATGAGATGTCCGTTGAGTGCAATATTATTTGACTTTTAAATTAGTGAATCAATGATCTACCTTTCCTTATGCGACTTAGGATTTATATTTTGGAAAGAGATTATTTGGTTGGACTTATACGTGGTAATATGGTGATTGAGTCTATTTATGGAATGTATTGAAATCGGATGAGATCACCATGCATGGAAAGTCTGTCTTTACCTTATACTCGGTAGATCAAATCTTTTCTTGTGCGAATTGGCTATCATATTTTAGGAAAGAATCAGTTGATTGAGCTTACTATTGATAACATTCTGAGTGGAACTATACATGGAATGTCGTGACAACGGATGAGATTACCACGAAAGGAAAGTAAGACTGTGGTATTTATGGTAAGAATTCATGCATGACCGTTGAGCTTAATTGGTTTATTCTTGGCATGATTCCTTGAGTTAATGCACGTTATATTGAGCTTTCTTGCATATTATGTCCTTAACTTTCCTTGTGAAGTGTAGAAGCTTTTCATGGGTCTATATAGAAGAAAAACAATTCACGTTGAAGGGTACAAAAACGAACACACAAGCAAACGAATCCCTTAGAGTGATTGAGCGTTAATTTGCGCTTAATTCGTAGTTTGTGTTGAGCTTTCATTTGCGAATTATGTACCCTTTGAGCGATCATTAGCACACCCTATCCTAAAAACCCTAGTCTTCGGACGCGTTGTGTCTTCGGACATGTTGAATGAACAAAAGGAGCACGGTTGGAGTCTTCCGCACGTGTAGTGATAAATTTGGTGGATTCTGTGGCCCTTCGGTAGCAAGCTGTGTCCATTCGAGGAATAGGTTTCCTAGGAAAATGACGTGGAACGAAACTTGGCGTGCGGCAGCCTAAGTGGAGATCAAGTTTCCAAAGTGCTTCGCTTGTGTAAGGATCGTTCATTTTGTAACCATAACCGGTAATACTTAGTGATTGATTGGAAATCTTGGGGAGATCACACCCCAAGGACAGGATTAAACCCCAGTTGGGGATATAACCTGTATAAAAATCATTGGAACATGGTTTATATCATTGGAACGTTTTCAGAAAATAACGTGATATTTTGTGAAACAAGGTTAGGGAGATAACGTTGATACTCTTACTACATTCAGGGATATAACTCACTCTGCGATTATCTTCTTAAAGAAAAGTATTTTTCAAAGAAGAACAAGCCAATAAATTTTTTAGCCTAATGCACCCCCCCCCCCCATTTTATACATCAACAATAGTATTCGTCTAGATGATTTGGAGGCAAAAATATTGATAAAACTCTACTCGAAAAGAAATCATTTGACAATTGAATTTTGACTATTGCAAGAACAAATCACGTCAGTCTTCTTCTCCTTACATAAAAAATATATATAATATGTATTGCTTGGGGCTGAATTTTTAATAAATAATAAAATTTGGGCTTGTTTATTAACTTTAAGGCCCAACTATAACCATTAACATTTTCAGCTTTTTATAATTCGATTTTGTTTTTTTATTTAATTTAAACTTAACAACTTATTATAATATATATATATATATATATATATATATAAGTTTGGGCCCTCTCCAAAGTTGGGCCCAAACTTATATAATAAATAGACGGTCATGAACAAACAAGTAATTTCATTTATTACATATAAGTAATGAGGCCCGTTGCCGTAGACACGGCTCTTGGGACATTCATAAACACACCAAACAAGGTTATATTACCTTACATAGCTCTCTGCTGTTGCTTCACATGTGACATGAATATCAGGTCCTTCGGGCTATTCACATTTGTGGTTTATAGACAGATTAGTTGTGTATATCCACTTTAAAGTACTAACTAGGGTTTATAGACAGATTAGTTGTATATATCCACTTTAATTGGACAACGTATCTTGTCCAAAAGGATAGCTCAAATGAAGAAACATGATATCGCTAATGAGTTCAATTCCACTTAAATTTATTTTTTTCTTTTTCCATTCATTAAAAAAGTGCAAGCAGCTAAATAGCCGGTGAAGGCCCCCTAGTAACGATTCAAGATCCAATAGGGCTAATATACCTCCAAAAGGAGGAATAAAGTTCCACAAAGGAGAAAAAAACTGTTGGGTTGGGCTCCCGTCTTATATGGAGAAAGGCCCAAAAACGTAAGCCCACTTGGCTACTCATAAATATAAGTAGTGAGATCATTGTTGGTGGCGAGAAGAGAGGTTAAGGAGAAAGAATCAACAAAATTCAAAAAGATTAAAAGAGATAAAAGCAATCACGTCACGGTTTGCGTAGCATTAGAGATCTGATCATTGTGGATTCGTCCACCGTCGAATCGGGCTGAGATTTGGTCAGCAGGTTCATAACTCGTGGCTCTTCAAATCCACTAGTCATATTTTAATCTCGTTGTCAGAGGCTTGAGATATTGGGCTCGTATAGTGGCTGTTCTTTGTGAGGGTGTTTTCGATTTTGTCTCTCATGTTAAAGCTGTCGCTTTCGGGTTGATTCGTTGAATTGTGCTTGTGTTAGCACTCAATTGTAACTCTCTCTGTACTCCTTTGGTCATAGAGGAGCTTTCTTTGGTGGTTGGAAAGACCCGTTGTTTTTGCCCTTGATTTCAGGGATTTCCACATTAAAATCGGTGTCTCTTGTGTGATTCATAATCATGCTTTGCTGTTAACCAAATATTCCTATTTCAGATTCTTGCAAGTGGGGAAAAGCTTATTCCGCTGATCTTATAATCGTGTGACAGATTATTGTTTGGCGTTTCTTTTTCCATCAAGTTGTATCAGAGCCAAGGGTTTCGTTCAATCGTTATCGACTTGCTTGAGTGAGGAGGCAATTACGAGTAGAATGGCGTTACTGAATGGCACCAATTATCATATCTGGAAGTGCAAGATGACGGATTTGCTGTTTGTGAAGAATCTGCACTTACCTTTGTTTGCATCTGAGAAGCCATAATCTAAGACTGATGAAGAATGGGCTTCAGATCATCAACAAGTTTGCGGATTTATTCGGCAATTCGTCGAGGATAATGTTTACCTCGACGAATGTGTGGAAGCTGAAAATTAAAGATAAGCTGAAACACTTTATGTTGAGGTGTGTTCATGATGTCCTTGCAACCAAACTCAATCTGAAAAGCGAGGGGTACATCTTGATACTATTTGCTCGGTTTGTGGGGATAAGGAAGAGTCCATGAGCATTTGTTTTTTCACTGTTCAAGAGCCTGCACCACTTGGAAGATGGCACCTGTCTCCTGGAACTGCTTGGGGTCTGGTTTGGGAAGTTTTAAAGATTGGTGGGGACTTGCGTGTTCTCGACCTAGAAAGGGAATTTACCAACATCGAGTCCAACTATCGGTTTATATCCTTTGGATGATGTGGAAGACCCATAGTAATCTTTGGATTTTTAAAGGTGAATGGAGAGATGAACGGACAATTATTGAGTTGGCGGGCGTTGAGTGGGCTGAATTTCTAGACTACCATTAATCAGATGGTGTTTTGATTGGTTGCATTTTGTCGGAGGCTGGATGTAGGGTGTGAAAAACCAATGCAGGGTCTACATTTTTTGTCAGATTGTGATGGGAGTTTTAAAATCAGAAGCAGTCCTCTTCGCTTGCTTAGTAGTAGTTTTCTTGTTTTTGAAGTTTTCAATTTTTTGAGTTCTCTACTCAGGAGAGTCTTTGCCTATCTGTGTTATATGCAGGCCCAGCTATTGGGTAAAGCCACTCAAGCATGGGTTTTAGGCCCCAACATTTTTTAGGGCCCCATCCTTTAGTTTAGTAGTGTTATAGTGTGAAAAAAAAATTATTAAGCCCGAGCCCAATACTACAAATATATCTATTATTTTTCCTTTAATTAAACTTGTATTTTATCTTTTCTTTTTTGCCTTTTCAACTGCCTGATTTTTCATCTTTCCTTCAATTATTTTTTGTCTTTTCAACTTCTTTACTTTAGCCTTTTTTTGCCTATTAATAAATCGCCCATGTCCCTTATTGATAATATTCAACGGTCTCATTATCTTATCTATCTAAAAGCTCCATCGAATCTCAAGTCGAACAACAACTGAAGCTCATCAAAATAATTCAGGTTTTATCTTTGTATTTTTTTTATATTTTATTTAATAAACTATGTTAAAAAGGTACATTCTTTTCCTAATGTATATATTGCATATAGGATTATGTTGACGATTCCGGTAACTGTTGCTTCCGCAGAAAGAAGTTTTTCCAAATTAAAAATAATAAAAAACTACTTACGATCAACAATTTCACAAGAAAGATTAAATAGATTAGCTATTTTATCAATAGAAAATGAGTTGGCTGAGAAGATTGATTATGAGAATTTTATAAAAGATTTTGCATCAAGAAAAGCTAGAAGAACAAATTTCTTGTAATTGGTTTTTTTTAAGTTTTTCACTAAAAAATATTCAAAATTTTTAACTCCGCCTTCTATAAATTTCAAATTTTATAGCTGTCGGTCCCAAACCCGGACAAAAGGAGGGTTATTGTGAGATATTGACACCTAAAAAATTTTGTTAATATATAATATTTATTTATTTTCAATAAAAAAGGCCCCATCGAAAAATTTTGCTTTAGGCCTCATATTATAATGAGTCGGCCCTGGTTGTATGTGAGCAGAAGGTCCTTCGGCTATCAAGCCTTGTAAATTCTTTTTGACACTAATGAAAAAGCTATGTTTCTGAAAAAAAAAACTCAATAACACTTTTATAGGTGGAGAAGTACCTTTTTAACCTGAGCCTTCACATCGTTTCTTGCCTTTGAACGAACCATATTATTTCAAACAATTCATTCTCTTCATCAACAATTCAGCCCATCTGTTTATGAACATATGAGAGGTGTTGAAGCTTGTAAGCAGAGAAGGGAAATGAAGGGAGGAATAAGTGGCAACTCATTTTAACTTAGAACATCATCTTACATTCATTCATACATATGGTTTTTCATTCATATATTCATACTTGATACATAACTTATATAGACAATATATGAATAAAGTTTCAACCATAAACCATGCTTTGTCTACTCTAACACATAACAAAGCATGGTGACAAAGACATTCAACATTATTCAACTTGGACCATGCTTTTCTAGCCAAACACATATTAAAGCATGGTCTACCTTAACTTTGCAAAAGCAACATCATCATCATTTAGACATTAAGGAAAATATTAGAATATATTAATATTTTAACACTCCTCTTTAATATTTTCCTTAATGATGCCTAAATGACTCTTATCTATTTGATTCTTCCTTTAGCCAAGGACTTCTTCAACATAGCATATTGACCATCGAAACGACAATGATCGAATTTCACCTTATCATCGTCTTTAGCTCGTCGAATAGCATGGAACTTGATTTCGACGGTTTCTACATTTGCAGCGGCTTCATCGTGAACGGCAAGCTTTGGCTTCGGCGTGCTCCTCCTCATTTTAGACTTCTTTAAAGGATTGAGAGCCAAACGTCGAATCTGAAAATTTTCCGTCCATCGCCATCTCCTCCTTCATCGCATGTTCCCGTTCATCATGCTTCGTTACTTCTTTTAGCGAGGAAGTTTCCAACATAGCATACATACATTTTTCATACGCCATAGACGAGTCGAGAGGTGAATCGTCTTCATCATGTGAAACATAGTTAACTTCTTCATATATAGCACTGAACTTCAAATGAAAGCTTTTTCCCATCATAGCCACCTTTGCCAACATCACATTATTCGGATCATAGACAACACATGCGTTGTCTTTGAATAGAAGAGAGTATCCTCTTTCCATCATTTTTAAACACTGAAAAGATTTTGAGTTAAATGAGGAACAAAGAGAACATCGGGAATATACTTTGTACCTCGTTTTGTTTTGACCGGTATCGATCCCTTCCCTTCGGCTTGAATGACCTTGCCATTTCCTAGTCGAACCTTCGTCTTGATGGATTTGTTCAAGCTTGAAAACATCCTTTCGTCTTTACACATATGGCTCGTGCAACCACTATCAATGAGCCAAGCTTGCTCATTTTTTGCTTCGGGCATCGCCATAAAAAGCCATTCTTTAGCCTCTTCTTGATCATCGGAAACGTTGTCTTGTTGTGTGTTAGAACCCCAGATATCCAACCTAGATCGAATTACTAAGAATTGAATAGCAAATCTAAGAAATTCGAGAGCTTACGATTGAGATTTGCTTACGAAGAAAGCTTGGGAGAGAAGCAACGTTGAAAGCACTCAAGGGAGGCGAAAATCTTCTCTCTAAATTTTCAATTCTATTTTTCGATCCGAATTCCCTTGTACAACGCACTCCTTACCTTCTAAGGAGTTCACTTATATATACCACCTCGTGGTATATTTACACAAGTAGTCCTACAAAATGACTAATTACAATTTAGCCCAAGTCTACTAATTTGCATAGCAAGACTAAGACAACTATATTAATTGAATTCAATTAAATAGTTCCAACAATCTCCCCCTTTGTATTCAATTTCCAATATAGCACGGGTTGTCTTCATCTTGCAAATGAAAGAGTCCTCGAGTCCTTGAAATCTCCTCATTTAGAATATCTTCTATAGAATTAGATCGAAAATTATTTTCTAGATACTGTTCATCGAAGAACAGGTTTGGCGCGAAAATCTTTTTCGATCCAATAGCTTATGACTTGAATTTGGTGTTTCTGTGCTTGTTTAAGTGTTAGATCATCATTGCGATCAGTTCTGTAGCAGTTTAAACATCGATTTTTAGGATTGAATTGCTTCTGCGTGTTACTGTTTGCGAAGAACATGAAGAACACGTTCTGATTTTGATCAAATTCGATATATTTTGCTTCATAACGTGTTTAATTGCTTGTTCGTGCGTGATTAGTACTTGATTGCGACCAATTACCTCAAACTTCACTATCTGATTCTTTGTTTTTGCTCGAATTTGTGTTAATCGTATTCTGTGAATTTTTCTCGATTGCTCAAATTTTTCTCGCTAAGTTTTGCGATCGAATTAGTTTCTCGATCGATAAACTTAGCGCGAGAATTTTTCTCGGTCAGAATACGAAGTCAGCGCCAGAATCGTCATCAGCAGAAACGATTTTATTTAGAAATATTTCTCGAGCATTATACAGCGAAAAACTTTTTCGAGAGAGACTTATTTTGACTTTGCATGCGTAAAAACTTTCACTCGAAAAACTTTTTCAGTCAAACCTTTTAACTTTTAACCAGGCGAAAATCATTTACACGCGAGAAATTTTTCTAGTCAACAGATTTATTTTGACTTGTCGAGAAACTTACTAACGTACTGTTTCTTTACGATCGAAATAAATTCACGATCAAGAAATTTTTCTCGACCGAATGATTTTGAGCAATTTATCTCGCTCGTAAAATATCACGCTGACAAAATTTCTCGCACAAGAACAGTACTCAGTACATTCTATCTCGACAGAATTAATTTCGATCAAACTTTAAAGATTGAATCGAAAATAATTGTCGATCTAATTTTCGAATCAAACGCTACTAACGAATTTTGTCACTTCTGAAGCACATTACATCATCTTCAACCTTCAAAACAATTAACGAAGATCCTTCAACAACTCGACTACAATACAAATATGGATGCATAGTCACTCGGAAATGACAACCGTCAGCCCATCTTGCAAAGAGGCGAATACACAGTGTGGAGAAGCCGCTTTCTGAATTTCATCGCTCTAAAGGATCAAGCCAAAAATCTACTGAAGTCCCTTGAAGAGGGACCGGCACAGTTCTGGGTTCATGTACCCGGGGACGAAACAGCTACTCCAGCAATTCCAGCCTCTAGGCGACTAAAGGAGCCTAGAGAATACTCTCTGGAGGAAAGAGCTCGAGCTAAGGCTGATCTAGTAGCCATGAATACCCTTATGCAGGGCATCCCCAACGATATATACAGACAAATCGACAGCCTTACATCGGCCAAAGGGATGTGGGATGAGCTGCATATGATGATGCAAAGGACGGAAGTTGGCATAAAGGTCAAGAAGGCGAACATTCTCACTGCTTACGACTCATTCAAAGCAAAGCCGGAGGAGAGTCTAAACGAGATCTACCAACGATACCTCACTCTTCTCAATGTAATGAGGAAGATAGAAATAACGAAGACAGACATGGAGACAAACATAAGATTTCTATCTTCTCTGCCCACGGAATGGAAGAAAATATCCACTCAAATACGACAAAATAAAGATCTAGAGGAGTTGGATGTCCATGCCGTGTTCGATAATCTCGCTCAGCATGAGGAGGATATCCGCGAGATTACCAAAGAGCAGAAAGGCAAACAAACCGATGACACGGTTGCCTTAGTCTCGGAGAAGAGGAGCACAAGATCAAGAAAGGATAAGATCGTTAGGCCAGCTTCATCATCAGAGTCGGAAGATGAATCGGACTCCGACATCGAGCCGAACATGAAAGCCCTTGGAAAACAGTTAGCTCTCATTGGACAAATGATGAGCAAGAAGTACTTCAAGAAGAAGTCTTCAACCTCAGCCAATAGACTTCGGACTACAAGCTCCAAGAACAAAGAACGTGCTCCGGAGAGTTCCGAGGTCAAGAATCCGAAAGAGACTAACAAATGCTTTAACTGTGGCAAAGCAGGTCACTTCGCCATCGAGTGCACTCTCCCGAAGAAAAGAGATGCAAACTACTACTCCAGGAAGCTTCAATTGACAAAACAGAAAGAAGCTGGAGTAGCTCTCATGGCCGAACAGGACCAATGGCTCGAGGACACTTCGAGCTCCGAAGAAGAGAACTTAGCCCTCATGGCCCGTCTCGACAACGAATTGGACGCCGAAACATCCACTCGTACGGACGACGACAACGCGTCCACGTCTTCAAATGAGGTAGTCACTCCTTCCACATTATTGACCATGTTAGAATCATATCAAAAGCAATATGCTAACATGAAACGTGAGCAGAAAAGTATAAAGGAAGTAGAGAACGAACTTGAGAGAGCTCAGGAGAAGATAGATAGTCTCGAACAAGAACTTAGGAGCTCTAAGCAAAAATAGATGAACTTACTAAGAGCCTACAGTCTAGAGAGACTAGTCAACCTCAACTAGGACAACAGAGCGAAAAGATTAAGGAATTAGAAGATAGGCTAGCAAATAACTACAATTGCTTGGTTAGAATTCTCAACGAGAAAGCCATTTTAAATTGTAGGATAACCGAAGCTACATCTAAGATCACTAACTTAGAAGCTCAATTAGAAACATCGAATGCTAAGATTAGTGAGCTTAGTAAGGATTTCGATGCCTGTCAAGCCGCTAAACTAACCGTGGAAAATAATTATGCTCTCCTAGGTGAGGAACGCAAGAAACTATATGCCAAAGTAAAAAAATTAGACGATATAGTTACGCGTAGGGGACAATCCGAACAGACGATATTTTTGAACAAGCCCAAGGATATCGAGTTCTATAATCCTATAGAAGGCATAGGATTCACTAACCCGTGTGTTTTACAAAAGAAAGAAATATACGATGTTAAACACATGGGCTTAGGAATAACCTCTCTTAGAAATTTTACTGAATCGTCTTATGAAAATACTTTCGATTCATCTATTAGACAAGGTCCACATGGTCCAGAAATCCCCTTTGACTACACAGCACTAAATGATAGAGACAGAAATATGCAATCATCTTTAACACATGTCTCAGATTTAGTACAAGTTCTTGCTCCTGACTCTCGAACACACCACGAGGAAGTTAAAACCATTAATTATAAAAATTCTCTCTACAAACCCCCTATCATAAAACAGATAGAGGAGTCACATGCAAAGTTAGAAAAAGAACGAGAGAATTTCGAAGCTGAAAAGAAAAAATTCTTTAAGGAGATGGAAATCCCCAAGGCTTCCTCGTCCTCCCAAACTACCTCTCACGCTATTACAAAAAGCGTGAAAAATGAAAAATCGCCTTTGAAAGATAAATATTGTAAAAATAATTCTGTTAAAAGTGCTATGACTAATTTGCTTTACCTACGTCTACAGGGAGCGTAGCGTCAGCACTAAAAACAAAGGCGAGAGTGTCTAGCACTAAGATTAAGAAGGAGCCATTAGATTTAAATGTTTCTGAACATGCTACTCCTTCTGTTACAATAAAAGACACTCGTAGAAATAAAAGAGCTATTTCCACTTTTAAGATAGTTGTTTCTACTTATTCACTTCAGCCGATCACCTTTAGAAGCACCAACTTCGAAATAGGCTCTACGTCAAAAATTAATCATTCTGAAACAAATGCCACAAGGAAGACTCGTAGGAAACAAGATCCGGCCATAAAGAAAGCTTATGGCACCGTACATGAATGTACTCACCTAAGGTATCCCGTAAAAATTAAATCCCCCAAGCACCTTAGGAGACTATCACAAGAAAAGATCTTTTCCTCAGTCAAACCCTCCAAAGCATTTGTACGTGCGGAAATTAACCTTCCCTATAAGGTTCAACCCAAATGGTTCCTAAATCTCCGCCTAGGACGACGAAAGCCAAAAGGGCCAAGTCTCCTATAGAGGCAAAACCCAAACCCACTTTTTCAAAAGTGCAATGAGTTATTAAGACTCTTCCAAAAATAGATTTAAGAGTCATATCTGAACCAAAAACAAAATCTGCTAATCCGAGAGGACCCATGCTTAAGTGGGTACCTAAAGCTCTCTAAATTGTTTTTGCAGATCCATCATTTGTGGTACCTCGACTCTGGTTGCTCCACACACATGACTGGTAATCAAGAGCTGCTGAGCAACTACAAAGACCGACCAAACGGCAAAGTCAGATTTGGGAACAACGACTCAGCCCCGATTCTAGGACTTGGGGATATCATCAGAAGAATCTGACCATCAAAGATGTCTCATACGTCGAAGGCCTCCGCCATAACTTGTTCAGCATAGGCCAATTCTGTGACAAAGGCTTCCAGGTGGTCTTCCATGCTGACCGGTGCAGAATTTTGGATAGTCAGGACAGAACTCCTTCAAGGACTTCGGAGATCCAATATTTACATGATCAACCTAACATCTTTGCGGCCCTCGACAGCTGTATGCCTCATTTCTCAGACTGATTTACAGAGGAACAGCTTATGGCATCAACGACTGTCTCACCTGAATATGAAAGCTCTCCAGTGCCTTTCTATGAAAAAGTTGGTTCACGGTCTTCCAACTATACTAATACAAAAGGAGCATCACTGTTCGGCATGTCACCTAGGAAAAATGAAGCGAACATCTCATCACGTCAAACAAATTGCGTCTACTTCTCGACCATTGGAACTAATTCACATGGATCTCTGTGGTCCGATGCAGACTCAGAGTATCAATGGAAGAAAGTATGTCCTAGTTATTATAGATGACTATTCTCGCTACACGTGGACAAAGTTCCTCCGAACGAAAGATGAGACTTGTGACTTGATTATCAATTTTGTGAACACAACTCAAAATCTGCTGCAACAGACTATTCAAGTTGTTCGAACAGACAACTGCACTGAGTTCAAAATCACCTCAGTGAGTTTTATCAGAAACTTGGAATAAGTCAACAATTTTCAGCCGCCAAAACACCTCAACAAAATGGGGCGTTGAAAGGAAAAATCGAACACTAGTGGAAGCCGCTCGTACAATGCTGATCCAATCGGGACTTCCACACTTTCTATGGGATGAAGCAGTCAATACCGCTTGTTTTACTCAAAACACGTCGGTGGTTCACAAACGGCTCAACAAGACTCCGTACGAGATTGTGAATAATAGAGTGCCCAACATCTCTTTCCTTAAAGTCTTCGGGTGCAAGTGCTTTGTGGCGAATGACCGAGAGCAACGTGCAAAGTTTGACCCGAAAGCATTCGAAGCTACATTTTTCGGGTATTCTTCAACATCAAAAGCATACCGAGTATACATGAAGTCCAACCGAACTATTAATGAAAGCTTTAACGTCACTTTTCACGAAGTGGCAGATATGGCTTCTGGTCAATTCAGACCAGGACCCGTGCCTCAACCGTTGGTTCATGCTCAATTCAGTTCAGGACCCGTTCTCAACCCGTTGGCTTCTGAAGACAACATTTCATAACCCGTAATCACTGAGTGTTGGCACAAAACCAACAGAAGATGGCAAGAACTTCAGGATCAGTGTCAGACGAAGCAACGAGACTTGCAATAGACGACTTGGATTCTCTCTTCGAACCGGTATATCGGTCATACACGACGACACCAACACTGGATTCTCTACCGAACGAGACCGACGTACCAAGTTCATCTCACACCTCTACGCCACCCGATTCAGAATTGCCACAGAACATTGAAGAACCTACAGTGGTCATCGAGGAAGTATCATCAGAGATGATCATTCCAAGTGCAGTATTGGAACTTCCTCAGACAAATGATCAATCGGAGACTATAGGCAATCTAGATCCACATATGGCTGACGCATCGACTTCAGCCTTACCTCATGAGCGCAAGTGGACGAGAGGCCACTCGATTGATCAGATAATTGGCGATCCTTCGGTTGGTGTGAGGACACGTCGTCAACACAGTCTTTTCAGTTGCTTCCTGAGCCAAAACGAGCCTACCAAAGTAGTAGACGCACTTCGAGACCCTGATTGGACAATTGCAATGCAAGAGGAAATCAATTAATTCGAACGTCTTCAAGTGTGGACCTTGGTACCCCGTCCACATGGGAAAACAGTGGTCGGAACTAAATGGGTTTTCAAGAATAAGAAGAATGAAGATGGTGAAGTGATCCGGAACAAAGCAAGGCTAGTTGCTAAGGGATACAATCAACAGGAAGGCATCGACTATGACGAGACTTATGCTCCTGTTGCCCGTATCGAAGCTATCCGCCTCCTGCTGGCTTATGCGGCTCACAAAGACTTCAAAGTCTATCAGATGGATGTTAAAACCACCTTTCTCAACGGCGTGTTAAAAGAAGAAGTCTACGTCGCTCAGCCGGAAGGTTTCGTTGATCAAGAACATCCCGATCATGTCTATCGCTTGGACAAAGCTCTCTATGAACTAAAACAAGCCCCACGTGCTTGGTACGATGTCCTTAGTGATTTCCTTGTGAAGTCTAGATTCATACGAGGAACGATAGACACAACTCTCTTCATTAAATGGCATGACAAAGATCTGATGGTGGTCCAAGTATACGTCGACGACATCATCTTCGGATCAACAAATCCTCGGCTATGCAAGAATTTTGGAGATCTCATGAAGAGCAAATTCGAGATGAGTCACATGGGAGAGATGCAATTTTTCTTAGGCCTTCAAGTCAGGCAGCTCAATGATGGAATTTTCATCAGTCAGACAAAATACATCAAGGGTATTCTGAAGAAGTTTCATCAAGACCAGAGCAAGCCTCTCAGCACTCCTATGTCACCAAGCTGCAAGTTGGATGCCGATCCCTCTGGTAAATCGGTCGACATCACACTGTATCGCAGTATAATTGGATCTCTTCTCTACCTCACTTCGAGCCGGCCGGACATCATGTTTGCCACCTGCTTGTGTGCCCGTTTTCAAGCCGATCCCAAAGAATGCCATATGCTCGCGGTCAAAAGAATTTTACGCTACCTTAAGGGCACCTCTACCCTTGGCCTATGGTATCCAAAGGGTACGAATTTTAAACTTATCGGCTACACTGACACTGCTGTAATACCCGTAAAATTTGATACGGGATTTTGATGTAAATTAAATCTATAATTTTCTGGGTTGGAAGGTCTAACAAAGAAATTTCAAGTGGTAGGATGAGTAAATTAATCTCTAAGAATTCGAATTTAATTTGAAAATATCCGAGTTAAATAGAATCTATGATGCACAAATAAATTCGATTTGGGCTGTCATTAGTTGACTTGAATTTTGTATTAAAGCCCAAGTCATAAAGATATACTGAACAACGAGATTGCTTAAGGTTGAGGTAAATATCATTTACCACCTTGTCCTATCATAGATAGTTTCGATAGTTAGTACTTATCTAACAATCGATGACTATCCAAGTTTGTATAAGATAACCTTAAAAGCGAAAAGAAGAAAGTAAGCTGAACGAGAGGGAACTCCATCAAATACTACGAGGATAATAGCACAAGAGGCTTGATAATTCATAACTCATAGACTTGGGAGCACGAGGTTCGCCAGTTAGGGAATTCACCAGATCTCCTGACTAACTGTATTTGGAGGACAGGTAGGTGGATTATCCATCTACAATACGTAAACACAATTATGTGTTTCATATGATTATGTGATTTACGTGACTTATGTGACTTGTATGTTTTACGTACATTTTATATAAATCATGTTTTATGATATTTTTATATGCATGGCACGTGCATATCACGTTAGGGCGAGAGATGGTTGTACCGTAGTGTGAGAGTAATAATATGAGATATTGACGTACGGGGTAGAAAGAGATGCTTGTGATTGGTGACTCTTAGAGGAGTCGAGGTTGGGCTCACTGGGCACTTGGCGGAGACAGACGTGATCGACCCGGACGTGATCGATTCGGGGTGCATACCGCCGGATGGGATTTTCTTTGTGATTAGTGCGGGAGGTATACGACCTGGTAGGAGGACATTGACGTGATCGATCAGTGCACTACCGGCGTAGCTCGCCGCGAGACTTGGGGGTGGCCTCCCAGTAGTCTATTGCGCGCGGAGGTGTCGAGCCTAACCTAGGGCCCTGTGTTGTGTGAAATAGGAATATGGGAAAAGAAAGAGTGTGCATTATATCACGTTGTGAGATATTGGGTTTTGGGGTTGAGTGCACACTTGCATACATGCATTTTTATTCACCTACTGGGCAAATTGCTCAGTGTTTACGTGTTGTAGGTACTGAGTCCGACGCTGATACGCGTCGTGACTGAGGCGGCTGGTGGCGGTGCTCCACGGACTTTTGAGGGCGGTGCGGTACATGGATGAAGACCTGTGGAGCGTCTGTAGGATTTTGTTGTTTTGATATTTTTTGGGGCTTCGGCTCGTGTACAGATGATTGCATATATCTGTAGGATTTTGTTCTTTTGATATTCTTTTGATATTTTTTAGGAAAAAGTTTTAATTAGACGGGCCTTCCGCGGCTTACGTTGCGGAAATCCGCCACTAATTCTAATTAGAAAAGTAGGGTCCCCACTTGACTATGCAGGTTGCCGAATGGACAGGAAAAGCACGTCCGGTGGCGCTCAATTTATAGGCGAAAAGCTGGTTTGCTGGTCATCCAAAACGCAGAACTGTGTGTCCACTTCGACGGCCGAAACAGAATACGTAGCTGCCGCCAGCTGTTGCTCACAGATGCTGTGGATGCGGACACAGCTTCGCGACTATGGGTACAATCTAAATAATATACCCATATATAGTGATAGAGTGCAATTGCCATAACTTGCAATCCTGTTCATCATTCACGCACAAAACACAGACATTAGATATCATTTTATCGAAGATCACGTAGAAAAAGGCACGATAGAGATGTACTTTGTGAACACGGAATTTCAACTAGCCGACATTTTCACCAAGGCCTTGGATGAGAAATGATTTCAATTCCTTGTCGGAAAATTAGGCATGCTGAATCTTCCGTAATATGTGAATTACCTGATCTTCTGTGCTATCACATGCTCTAGTCCATGTGTTTTCTATGTTTATTTGTCCTTGTCTTGCGTGATAAAAATAATATAAAAAAATAAAAATTGTTAGAACCCCAGATATCCAACCTAGATCGAATTACTAAGAACTGAATAGCAAATCTAAGAAATTCGAGAGCTTACGATTGAGATTTGCTTACGAAGAAAGCTTGGGAGAGAAGCAACGTTGAGAGCACTCAAGGGAGGTGAAAATCTTCTCTCTAAATTTTCAATTCTATGTTTCGATCCGAATTCCCTTGTACAACGCACTCTTTACTTTCTAAGGAGTTCACTTATATATACCACCTCGTGGTATATTTACACAAGTAGTCATAAAAAAGGACTAATTACAATTTAGCCCAAGTCTACTAATTTGCATAGCAAGAATAAGACAACTATATTAATTGAATACAATTAAATAGTTCCAACAATCTCCCCCTTTGTATTCAATTTCCAATATAGCACGGGTTGCCTTCATCTTGCAAATGAAAGAGTCCTCGAGTCCTTGAAATCTCCTCATTTAGAATATCTTCAAGCTCATCTGGTCTTCTAGGCATCGGCGTTTTCTTCGAGTCTTCTTTTTAAGTTCTTCTCCTAAAAGCCGTAAGATGTATGAAGTTCTTGCCGGATTTTGGAAAGCCCGCATTCCATCTCTCCCGTTGAAAGCGCACGAAACTCGAAACTCCCCCTATTTGGGTCAACCTTGTGTTGAGATCGGGGCGTTCGATGTGATGTTTGAAGAGGTGAACACGGTTGGCAACTTCGATCAGTGATGCAGGACACAGTTGGCAACTTTGGTCCTTGATGCAGTGGACACGGTTGGCAACTCCAGTCCTCGATGATGCTTGTGTCACGTGTCGTTCGGTCCTTGCTTCTTCTTCCGGAAGCAGGGGGCATGAGAAAGTCGAGGAGGGGGCTCGGGGTTTTAGCCATCTTCTCCGTTTCGCCAGATTCGTCTTCTCCGAATGGAAGTTGTCTGGTTCGGCCTCGAAGAAGCGTCTCTAGTTCCAGAAGAAGGTAGGCCGTCTCTTTCTTTGATTTTTTTTGTTGTACCGAGCTTCCTTTGATTGTGGCATTGTGAGAGAGCTCGGTGTCAGAGTGGTACGCGCGGCGGAATTTGGTGGGTGGACCGACCGATTGTGTATGCATAACCCCTTCTCCCCCTCATGGCGAATCGTGTGAACGATGTCTGCATGTTAATTTCGAGGTAGGTAAGGACAATACCAAAAAGGTCGGTGACGGTAATAACCGGACGGAGCCACAAACGCAAGCCATCGAAATGAGTACCGGGGCCACATAGGCGTCCCGTTGACATCAACTAGGAGCAAAGCTCGTAGAAGATGGCCGAAACCGTTGTTGCTTTGATGTTACAACGGTCGGACTTCCTTTCGATCCTCGAAGCACGTCTTTTTAAAAGAACATGTCTACGGAAGTTCTAACGTAATCACAAAGATTAGGTGTATTAAAAAGTGTATGTGTCCTAGAAAAATTGAAAATTTTTGGGAAGTGAGGACACACTAGACGCGAGTGATCAATAAAAGCGTGGTACGGGGTGGAATACCACTTAGTTCAATATCTCCCGTTTCCGAGTGAAACGGTGATAGCATATGTGGTTCCCCGTGATTTATGAAACACCTATATTTTGAGAGATAGACGAGTGGGTAAGGCTCGGTTGTGCATGCGTCGTTTGACCTAATGCGACGACTTCTACCCGGAAGCTAATTAAAATTAGCACATGTACCTATGGGGTTTGGTCCGAAAATTATGTGAGATAAGGGAGTGATGTATCTTCAAAGACTTTCTAGGCATCATCGAAATAATCTTGCTTGGTCTCAAATGCTCGAACGCGTTCCGGGGTTAGGATCAAGTCGGATTAGACTGAACCATAGGAACATGAAATCCGTGCTTCCGGGGTATGTGAGAAGTGTTTCTCTAGTTGAATTAGCAAGCCGGAGCCGGTCGATGAAATACTGAGCATTTGATCTTCACTTAGATCGTCACCGTCGTCTTTGGAAAATTTTGTCCTTTCGAAAGCTCGAGATTCTTCGTGGTACGTTCATCTTTGGATGTGGGAGAATAAATTCAGAGCATATCGAAAAATTGAAAGGAGCGTTTTCTCTTCTTTTTTTTTATCTCCTTTTTTTCATATCTCATTCATTTTTTTATATCTCCTTTTTTTTCATTTCCCTTCTTTTTTTGGATATATGTATATGTATATATTTCTATATGTGTATATTATTAATATAGTAGTATTATATTTATATCTCCCCAAAAACAATGCTTCGAAAATAAATTTTCTCCCCCTACAAATTTGCGTAGTTAGCTTGATGAATATTAACAATCGCGTTCCCTTAAATCGCTCATTGTAAGTTTCCTCCCCCTCATGAATTAAAATTTGTTCTTCCTTAAAAATGTAAAGGTTGCTCCTCATTAAAATAACGAGTAGCTCCCCCTCAATTAAGGCTCATTTAAAAGTAGTAATCGGGAAATGATGTTTATCGTTTCAGTCATAATATGCATTTGAAAATTTTAAAACCATATAAGGCGATGAAATGCATATTGAAATGTATCATTTGAAAAGTTTTGAAATTTATTTTTTATGAAACTCATATGCATATGTAAATTTGAAATATACCTCATTGAAGTTTAGTTGTAGTAGCTCACGCTTCATCCCTTTATCATGTACGTGGAGCCACTACGTCGAATTCCATACATGAGGAAATTCTGCAAAACTATCGGGACTTTGGTACCCATTGTCGTATGGGTCCTCCCTTATTAGCAGAAAACGATTTAAGCATAAAGGGTGTCAAATTTAAATGTTGTCCTAAATCATCCATTAATGAACCTTTCGGTACCCAAATTTGTTTGGGACTACCTAAATTTTGTGAAGAAATAGGAACCCATGTGGGAGTGATTTGACAAGGATAAGGCACTTCCGCTCGGGTGAAAGTGTGTTTCAGAGAAGGTTTAAAAATTTTCTCCGAGGCCAAGCGCACAAGGTGTTTCTTTGAACAAACCTTGACCGGATATTGCATGTAGGAAAACGAGCATATAGAATTATAAGCATCTATCGCGCATAAGTCGTATTTCCTATGGTTAGAATTCACACCTTTCACATTAGAATGAGAAGAATTTCGAAAATTATTTTCAAGTTTTTTAATGAAAAATTAGTAGAATCATTTGAAGCACACGATAAAGTTTGTGCGCTAGAGCTTGAAATATTTTCATAAGAAATTTTCTTTTCGTTATCAAAAGAGGAAGGCTTTTGGTCTTTATCATTCCATTTTGGAGCTTTACCGTTCTCCCATTTCCGTGGGACTTGTTCCTTAACTATAGACAGTGTGGGACTTTTACTTTGAATTTCAACTTCGGTCAAAATTGAAGTAGAATTAGTAAAAGTCGTTTCGATGGTAGGAACGAGATCATCCGTTTGCTTCCCTTTGTCGAGTTTTGACATGGAGGAAGCTTTGAGATTAGATATCTCCATTAAAAGCGCATTCTTTTCCGCTTCAATTCTTTCTCTCCGTTCGTAATGTAGAATTTAAATCCTCTATTTTCTTAAGAATAGGAGGTATATCGACGGAAGACGAATTTTCAGAATGACTAGATTTTGCTTCCTCGGTCTTAGATGTGTCGCAAGAAGATTTTCTAATTGATTAATCTTAGAGTAGAGCTTCCCACGTTCTTCTCTTAAGAAGGCATAGTTATTTTGAGCAGTGCTCTTCTCGGCTTGACAGATGTCTACACTGTTTCTTAATTCACTATTCGTAGAATTAGATTTATCTATTTCGGCTTCTAGACTAGTGACCGTTTTGCTCTACATTCTAGTCTACTTTTAAGAATACTTTTCTCGTCTAAATTCCTAAGTAGACATTTATGGTTGTTGTGTAGCCTATCCTCTAATTCCTTAACTACCAAGCTATGCTTCTCTAATTGTGGCATCTTAGTCTCACTAATTTTCAAGCTTAGTCAGTTCATCTATTTTCGCATTAGAGCTTCTAAGTTTAGATTCGAGACTAGCTATATCCTCCTTAGACTTAGTTAATTCATCCTCTAACTCTCTTGTACTTTTCCGCTCATTTTTCATGTTAGCATATCTAGTTTGCAAGGATTCTAACATGTTAAACAATGTAGAGTTAGGAATAACTACCTTCAGAGAAGATGTGTCCGCCTCTTCATCGCTCGTTCGCTTTGATGGGCTTGCTTCAGAGGTATCCTCAACTCGAGCCATGAGAGCTAGATGGTCCGATTTATCTTCGTGATAAGCCATCAAGGCGTAGCTCTCCTTTGGCGTAATGCTAGAAGTCTTTTCTTTGTCCTCCGAATTGGATGAGGTTTTAGTCTTGACACCTGTTTTCTTAGTAATTTTGTAATTAATTTTAATTGTTGTTCGAAGTCTTTTAAATCTTGATCCATTTTAATTTGCTTTTAATTTTTCTGGGTTGGATATTTTGATCGTTCACGTGTTTTGTGGATTTGAATTTTTAATATTGATTAAAATATTTGGCTTTTAATTCAGTTTCGAAAGTTCTGATTTAGTCGAGAAATTTTGTGAGATAGTGTTTTTGAATGAGTATGTTTAATATTTGTCTGAGTGTTTGATTTTATGTATCGAAAAGTTTTGCGATTAGAAGTTTTTCGAATGTCTATGGAAAACACTGTTTTTGATCGAAGAAAGTATTTTTGCGTAGAGTTTTACGAATGATTTATGAAAGGCGAAAAAAAATTGGCTTCAGAAAATATTTGGAATGTTTTAAAAAAAGTGAAAGTTTTTCGATGATGTATACAAAAATTTGAATGCTGAATATTTTTCGAAGGCCTAAAAAAAAATCGATGACTTTCAAATTCACGTTGAAAGTTATAATAAGGATATTATGAAAAATAATGGCGAGCAATGATTGTCTAATGATAACAGATGACAAGGTAATGATTAGTAGAATTTTTCGATCAGATATGGCAAATGGTTTTCGATCTCAAGAGACATAGTTTTCGATGATGTGTACTGATTATGAAGTGATGACTAGCTTTGCAATGATTATGAAACGAAGATGTTGCAAAATGCTGATGTTACGAAGGAATTATTTCCAAGAGCCAAGTGGCACTTTGACTTTCCAAAGTTTGTGATTTAAATGGTTTTTTCGATCATAAAAGACACATGTTTTCCGGTGGACAATTGTTTTCGATCATAAGAGACTATTACTGTTTTCAATCAAGACTGAATAGTACTGTTTTGAATGTTAGTTTCTCGATCGTATTACTGTTTTCGCTAGCTAATTTCTACGATCGTTTACTTTTTTTTACTATTTTATTCGCTCAAAATACTATTTTCTATCGCAATACTTTCAAAATCAGTTTTCAATTGCAAACCTAAAAAGAATTCACTGGAGCTGTTGGCCCTTATATTACCAAACAAGGATCAAAAGAAGGGTTTGAATGTATTAAACGTGAAGAACACCTTGAGTGTGTGTGTTAGTGTGTGTTTTCTTAATCTAACGTGCAAGGTGGCTTACCTTTCAATTCTTTTGATAAAACCCTAATTAGGGTAATTTGGGCTTTATATACCACAATTGTTTGGTATATTAAAGCCTAATACAAAACTATGACTTAATATCATAAGTCACCCCAAACTACTACAACCCACTGAAATAAAACATATTAACCCAAGATTACACAAATCAAATGATGCTACAAAATATTCCTAACAGGAGCTTACGAAATATTTGTGTAAAATCAGAATTCAACCCAAAACAATTAATACTAGAGATTAAGCTGGGTTGTTGATCGAAAATCATAGAATAATAGTTCTAACACAGAAACAAACCAGAAAACAGCAATATATGTTAAAATGTTTAGAAATCGGATGAGTTTTGCGAAGAACACAAAGAACACACATAATCACAAATCCGAACGAAAATAGCAAATTAGTCTATCAGAGTCCCGATAATCGATCGAAATCATGAAAGTGACAGGAACAAACACTCAATTCAGCACAATCATAGCAAAATCAGTCGAGTTTTCGAAAAATCAGAATAAAGTCCGCGAAGAACAATTTCGATCAGATTTTCAAAATTCGCAAAAATTTGTTGTTCGATCATCCTAAGCTTAACTCGGACATATTAGAAGCACATAATCGAACCTACATCAAAACAAGTCGAATTTAAGCAAAATCAGATTGAATTTTTGCGATGAACAGTAATTTTTTCGCGATGAACAGTAACCGATGAACAGTAACCACGAAAAATCAATAATTCGAACCTATTTTCGATTCAAATCCTAACACGCTCGGCTCTGATACCAATTGTTAGAACCCCAGATATCCAAGCTAGATCGAATTACTAAGAATTGAATACCAAATCTAAGAAATTCGAGAGCTTACGATTGAGATTTGCTTACGAAGAAAGCTTGGGAGAGAAGCAACGTTGACAGCACTCAAGGGAGGCGAAAATCTTCTCTCTAAATTTTCAATTCTATTTTTCGATCCGAATTCCCTTGTACAACGCACTCCTTACTTTCTAAGGTTTTCACTTATATATACCACCTCGTGGTATATTTACACAAGTAGTCCTACAAAATGACTAATTACAATTTAACCCAAGTCTACTAATTTGCATAGCAAGACTAAGACAACTATATTAATTGAATACAATTAAATAGTTTCAACATTGTGGCTGAACGTTGCTTTGTTTCTTTAGCCGACAGTTCCTTTCAAGATGCCCCATTTCTTACAATAGTTGCACCGGATTGCGCCTTTTTCCTTGTACCAACAATCACTTTCGACGTGGTTGTTTCAAAAGCATATTTTGCACGATCGGGCCGGCTTTGCTTTGTATTTGAAATTTTGAGCACCTTGATCTTCATCATCCTTGCCTTCATCTTGGCTTGTGCCTTCTTTTACTTGTTGTTTTCCTTTGATCTTACTTTAAAGGCCGGAAAAGCTCCTTCGGTGGCATCTTCTTCTCTCATATTTGCTCGTTGCTCTTGAGTTGAAGCTTGCTAATGAGCTCGGCAATGGATAGAGTCTTGTGGTCGCATGATTCTTCGATAGCCGAAATTTTCGCCTCAAATTTTGAAGGTAGGTTTATTATCATTTTTCCACCACCTTCGCATCGTTGAACTCTTATCCCGTCAACCTTATTTTGTTAACGATGTCTAAGAGTTTGGAAGAATACTCTTTCACCGAGTCTCCATCCTTCATCTTCAACATTTCAAACTCTCTTTTTAATGTTAAGAGTTTGATGCTCTTCACACGATCGCTTCCTTCAAACTCTTCCTTCAACTTATCCCAAGCTTCTTTCGGATTTTCACAAGCCATGATTCTTGTGAAGATTGTATCGGAGAGAGCCGAGTGTAAGCATGTGAGAGCTCTTGGTTTTTTGGCGACGTCTTCTTCGTGCTTCTTCATTTGAGCGATCGTCGGGTTTGCTCGTATGGCCGGTGGTTCTTCATCATTTTCTACCACATTCCATAGGCATAGCGCTTTCAAGTATGCCTTCATCTTGATCGCCCATATATGATAGTTTTCGCCATTGAAAACTGGAGGCCCCGTGCTTAGAGAGTTGCTCGCCATCTTCGTTGCTTTCTTCTATGGTGTTTTTTTTTAACTCACAAGTCCCTCAAGAATAATGCTCTGATACCATGTTGGAATTTATGAACATATGAGAGAGGTGTTGAAGCTTGTAAGCAAAGGGAAATGAAGGGAATAAGAATGCAACTCTTTTTAACTTAGAACATCATCTTACATTCATTCATACATATGGTCTTTCATACATATATTCATACTTGATACATAACTTATATAGACAATATATGAATAAAGTTTCAACCATAAACCATGCTTTGTCTACTCTAACACATAACAAAGCATGGTGACAATGACATTCAACATTATTCAACTTGGACCATGCTTTTCTAGCCAAACACATATTAAAGCATGGTCTACCTTAACTTTGCAAAAGCAACATCATTCATCATTTAGACATTAAGGAAAATATTAGAATATATCAATATTTTAACACCATCTCAACCAATATCCAATAAAGAGTTGGTTCCAGCACTTTATAAATCTCATTCGATTTCTTCACTGGACAGAGAGCAAATTTATTTCACCAAGTCTTCATCACTTTTCAGCTTTGGTTTTGTCATATTTAAGTAGTTTTGGCTTTACTTCTTCAACAGTTTACCTAATAAAAGAATAGGCTGAGTCGGCTGTCGAACGGCATCACCGACAATGAAGCCGACCTTTCTCTATCAACTCTCGCTTATAAGAGTTTCCGTACCTGCTTGATTAGAGTGATTTTATTCCAACAAATCAAGTTTCACGTTGAGACTTGATTAGTTCGATGCTAATACGCTCGATCGATGATAATACATTTCACTTTTGTTCGGTTCGATGCTAATACGTTCGATCGAGAGGATTGAGACATATTAAAGGGTCGAGATTAAAGCTTTACGCATAAACAAAACTAGTACTCCTTTTTTTTGAGTAAAAATTCCATTAATCAAGAAATAAGATCACAAGACAATATAGCCATTTCCTCAGCAGGAGGGGAACGACCGAGTCCGTCACCACCAAGGCGTTCGCTAAGTAATGCACAACCACATTACAATTTCTTCTAAAAAAAGAAAATGAAACAGCATCTAATTCATATGCAAGAGTTTAGCAGTCTCGTAGTATACACCCGATCGTTGAAGAGTCCAAGTTCCGTCTTCGCAAGCTATTGATAATGGACTTACAGTCCTCTTCGACAACAACGAAATGCCAACCTTCAGTCAATGCAATACAAAGAGATTCCCCGGCCCCCATAGCCTCCGTGATCTCGGGGTCCATGATGCCACGAAAGGATCTAACCGACCAACCTCACGTGCCACAACTCCTATTGTTGAGCCATTCCTATCCTTGTGAATAGCACCGTCAAAGTTGAGCTGTATTTCACTACCACTAGGGCAAACCCATGCGTCCTGATGATTGGAGGGAACACGACTGAGCTGATTCGAGCAACGAACGGGAGGCACGTCAAGACCATGCATGATCACTTCAGGGTTGGTCTCCAGCCCCTCCAAGGCCCACTTATTACGAGCCCTTCATATCTCCCAACAAACAAGGATGAAGTAGTTGAAAGCAGAATCTTGTAATTTTTCAGCAGCCAAACGTAGCCAATGCTCTGCAGATTGTGACTCTGCCATCACGACACTCGAGGGAATGGAAGCCAAACGCCAGAAGCGCTTAGCCCTTGGGCAGTTCACAAAGATATGTCGAGTGTCTTCGAAAATAAAACCGCACCTAGAGCGCGTCGTCGAAATCGGACATATGCGCTTATAAAGATTAGAAGCTGATGCGAGTATGTTACGTCCAAGGCGCCAAGCGAAAACCTTTACCCTAGGGGGAACCAGCGACTTCCAGTGAAGTTCCACGAGAGGGGTCCGGAGCTCGAGCTAGCATGCGAAGTAATATCCTCGTGCATTGCGATCCAATAAGTCGATTTCACCGTAAGGCCCCCATGCTTGGTAGAATTCCAAATTAGTCTATCCGGAGAATTCGTCAAGCTCAATGGCATTCCAAGGATTGCATCCGCATCGACTGGAAGGAAAGTGGCCCGGACCAACGTCTCATTCCACAGGTGAGTGCGAGGGTCCCTAAGGTCACATACTCTTGAAATTTCCGGCGTAGGTGTTGAGAACGGTTTAAAATAGAAAGGTCTCGGGAGCCACGGGTCAGTCCAAATGTCTACTTTTTCCCCTGTACCGATTTGCCATCTCGCACCTCGGATAATAATCTCTCGCCGCAAAAATAGCACGCCAGGTGAGTGAAGGCCTCGTAGCAAGTGAAACATGAAGGAAATCGCATGTCGGGAAGTATTTAGTCTTTAGCACCCGAGCAAGAAGGCTATCCGGTTGAGAGAGGATTATTATCTAATGTGATATAAATATAGCACCGGTGCAACAAAATTAGTATTCCTTGCACACTCTAACGTGTGTGCTATAGTATATAAATATATAAATTTGATTATCTAATTGATAATTATTATTTAAATTTGGTTATGTATATAAATAAATTATATGATTAAAGATTAATAGTTTTTAACTAAAAATAGTAATTAACCAAATATAGTAAAAAGAGTTAGTTGGGGATTTTTTATTTAATTATTTATTTTTTGAAAATTGACAAACCAAATTGACAGCTTATACACACCCCTTACGCTTAATAAAAGAGTATAGATTTTTATTTTAGGCGGTTTGAGGAGTGACCGATCTTATTTTTTTGCCAAATTTTTGGAGGCAAGTGACCTGATAAATTGCGGCGTTTATGCATTCACACCCCAATACCTTATGATTTTCAATAGTTACACATAAGTTGAGAATGAGAACTGCTAAAATCGTATAAAGTACACAACAAGTATCGGCTTCTTCTTTTATCTCTCTTGGTCAATATTTTCCTTAGGTCTCCTTCTACGGATTTTTCTAGGTTCTTGCTGGAAAGTAAGTAGTTCTTTACGGGAAGATCATGGACTTCTGGGAACAAATAAAGACCCCAGGGTAACATTTGAGTGTATCGCCATGTACGACTAATCTAACGTAGGAGCACCTAAAGCTATGACTTGATATCCCTTGGCCCTTTTTCCGGGATCAAGTACTACATCTAGAAATAGAAACCCTTACAGTGAGGCAGAGATAGACATCTATCTCGATTCCTCAATTTTTTCCCTACAGTGGCATTAGAGGTGAACGATCAGAATAAGAGGTAACCTGGGATCAAAGTACACCAACGACATAAAAGTTGGTTCAATTCCTTTTTTTTTTTCACAAGAAATGACTTCTATTTTCCCATTTAGTTCTAACTGTTGAATTTAACGAATGACTTACTATATTCCCTGTTGATTACATTCAGGGGAATCTGTGATTGCATGAAAAGGAGATATCCTTTTTAAGAGCCATGCCCAGATTTTCTATGTATGATTTGCGATTCGATGTGATGAGACTTTGACCCTTCTAATGCGTATCAATTTATCTGATGGGTAGTGTCCTTTTCTAAAAAAAAAAAAATCTTAAAGAGTCGGATGATTTTCCTAGATATTATGAACAAAGAGGAGCATTTTAAGCTACTATTACTACAACCAGACTGTTATAGATTAGTCGAAAGAGCTTTCATATGGATAAATCAGCAATCAATGAACCAAAATTGTTACGTTCATTACAGTTTCAGAAATAACATGTTTCCACGATCAACGTATCATTCAAAACAATCTCAAGAAAGAATCGTCAATTCGAATTATTAAATCCCTTTGGGGAACTCGACTCCTCGATGGTATATCGACGGAAGAATTTTATTACATAATGAAAACAATCAGTTTGAGTATAGGAAATCAGTACTTGGGATCGGTGAAGAAGCTGTTGATGGCGGGCATAATCTCAGGCGTCTTATTGCGAACGTACTTCCTCAGAGCATGCTCGGCATACTTCTCCCCTTCGGCATGGTTCTCCAGAATGCCAGCAGCCCTATTCTCCTTCGTCACCCTTCATCAAATCATCCCAAACATAAATACTCTTTTCAATTTCATTATATCGAAGACGCAAAACGCTTTTATGCCCCGTTTGGATTCCGGATTTCGATTTGACGAATTTCGCCCAGATCTTCTGTTTGGCAAGTGCACCGATTTGGATTTCGATTTCGCCCAAATCCAAAGGGAAATCTAAACTCTTATACTTCGTCGGATTTGAAATTCCGTATCAAATGGTCCGTCTCGAAATCCAAAGCTGAGCACGTAACGTGTTTTCGTAATTGTTGATAATAATAATAATATAATAATAATAAGGGACACTTTCACTAAAATACCTATTTGCAAACTTTTTATCACTTAACGCCTAATCAGAGAAATATATCACTTAACTCCCTATTTACTGTTTGTACTACATTCTTAAGTCACGTTGTACCTTTCTATGTTTGTATTGTGTACCACAATACATTGATATAGTGTACCTGAATGTGTTGTTACAACGTACCTGTTTTTTTTTCAAGATATGTACCCGATCCGCCGCAGGTACACCATACAAACACATTTAGGTACACTATAACAACATATTGTGGTACACAATACAAACATAGAAAGGTACATCCTGACTGAAGGAATTGGTTAAACAGTAAATCGGGGAGTTAAGTAATACATTTTCTGACAAGTGAGTTATGTGATAGAAAGTTTGCTTAATAGGGATTTAAGTGAAGTTTTCCCTAATAATAATAATAATAATATTAGTATAACAATAATAACATTAAATAATAATAATGAAAAAATATAATAATAACAATAATAATAATAATTTGGGGGTGGACGATATATCGAGCCGATTCGCAAGCTCGATGAGCCGACTCGAGCTCGTCATGTATTCGCGAATGAGCCGGCTCGAGCTCGACGAGCTCTTGTCAAGGTCAAGCTCGTCACGGGTCGTGAATGAGCCGACTCAAGCTCGAGCTCACTCGTGGGCACTTAAAAGCTCGCAAGCCGGCTCACGAGCTTGTTTTTCTTATATTACTCATGATTTCTATTTTACTTTGTACTTTTTAAATTATTTAAGAAAAAGTTAGGAATCGAGTTAGACGAGCTTCACGAGCTCGAGTCGAGCTCTGTTTTGAAATCCGATTTTCGAAATCCTAATGTTTGCCAAACAGTGAATTTGGATTTGAAATTACGATTTTGAAATTCATAATTTAAGATCAAGAGATTTTTTTCAAATACGCGAATCCATTCGCACTCTTAACAATTTCTATTTCAGTCTCATCCTAGGTTTTTTCTCCATTTTTGTTTTGCAATTCAAAGAAGAAGGAAAACGAGTCAATACACACCTGACTTCGGGGTTACCGCTAATGT
Source organism: Craterostigma plantagineum (assembly GCA_027422505.1). NCBI lineage: Eukaryota > Viridiplantae > Streptophyta > Magnoliopsida > Lamiales > Linderniaceae > Craterostigma > Craterostigma plantagineum. The sequence goes on along the minus strand of JAPQWV010000017.1, from coordinate 16,676,269 downwards.
TACGGACCAATTGCATCCCGCAGATTCCGATGGCAACTCCGATGGCGGCGAATAATGGGTAAACCTAAGTATATGAAGCGAAAGAACAGTCAGATCTAGTCAAATCGTGCGAGAGAAAAACAACAAACAAATAGGGATTGAAACCGAACGTTTGACGCGATTAGCGATTGAACTAAACACAAACCTCGGGCCTAAGCCATCTCTTGAGAGCAGCAGATGAAGCCATTTTCGCCAGCTATTTGATGCGAGGGATTGAAATCGACAAACTTTTCGGTGAATATGACGAGGATGGGGTTTATGAGTGGCATTACTTGGTGCGCAAGTCGAGGGTTTATATAGTTGGCGTAAATTAGCAGCTGATCTCGCTTTTCCATGCGTGGAAGTAGAATATTCACTTGCCCCATCTTTGCTACCTTCTTTTATATCACTATTATGTTATAATGTATTTTTTAAAATATTTTCTTGGTAGCCTAAATTAAGATAAGTACAACTTCAAAACATCCAAGTTAAGCAGCTACGATTTCAAGAGGCTAAACTTTCAAAATCAAAACAATATAAGGATGTGAAGCGCCCAATTGATATCGAATGCTAATGTTTAGAGGAAGAGACTTTATATTACAACACTTATTACAAATTTGATTTTACTTGCTTGATACAAAGTGCTAAGACCTCACCTATATTTGTACTAGTTTCACCTCCTTAACATGTTGCTAAGATTTAGCCAACCCCTAATAATATCTAGGTTCTTTCCATAGAGTTCTATAGATATCTCTAGATTATCCTACATATTCTAGATCTTGGGCCACTATATCTCCTAAGCCCAATTTGCAAAATCCACCTCTTAGTAATTCTAAGCCCGAATCAAATTTATATTTTCAACATCCCCCCTCCCCCTCTAAACTTGATTTACCATTCCGAGCCAACTTCGTAGTCGTACAAAGTCTTCCTTCTTGAGTGGATTTGTGAAAATGTCGGGTACTTGATCTTTGGACTTCACGTACTCATTTTCAACATCCTTCCTTGTAATGCACTCTCTTATATAATGGTAGCACGTATCGATGTGCTTGCTCCGATCATGGAAGACTGTGTTATTGGCTAACGCTATTGCTGACTTATTATCCACATGAATCTTAGTTGGCTTGTCTTGAGGAATTCTCAGCTCCTTATGCAGATTTCGAAGCCAAATTGCATGACATACACATGAGGTAGCCACCACATATTCCGCTTCACATGTAGAGAGGGTAATGATCGGTTGCTTTTTTGACATCCATGTGAAGGCAGTGTCTCCCATGTAGAATACGAAGCCGTTTGTACTTTTGCGATCATCGATATCTCCTCCCCAGTCGCTATCAGTATATCGAACTTGAAATCATTAGAAACCGTATAGTGCAAGTCGTACCTTTGAGGTATCGGGGAACGCTCTTTGCTGCCTTCAAGGGAGTCGTTGTTGGAGTTTCCATATGGCGACTAACGACTCCAACCGCATATAAAATATCGGATCTTGTGCACGTCAAGTACCTTAGACTTCCAACCAAGCTCTTAAAGAATGTTAGGTCTACTTTTTCACCTTCTTCATGCTTAGTCAACTTAGTACCACACTCCATTGGCGTGTCGACCGAGTTTTGAATCATCCATCTTTAATTTCTTGCGTATCTCCTTACCATAGCCTTCTTGAGTTATGAACATTCCGTTATCACCTTGCTTTACTTCGATTCCAAATAGTATGCCATGAGCCCAGTACCGGTCATCTCGAACTCTCTGGTCATCTCTCTCTTAAAGTCCCCTTACATGCTTGGGTTATTGACTGTGAAGATCAAGTCATCCACATACAAGCATACAATTAAGATATCGTTACCTTGTACGTTGATGTAGAGTGCATGCTCGTATGGACTCTTGATGAAGTTTCTTCCTTGAAGGTACTTGCTGATCCGTGAGTTCCAATCTCTTGGTGCTCGCTTCAACCCGTAAAGAGCCTTCTTCAATCTTAGAACCTTGTCTTCTTCTACAGCTACTTTATACCTTGCGGTTGCTCTATATAAAGTTCCCACTCAAGAACTCCATTTAGAAAGGCGGACGTCACATCCATTTGATGAATTCTCCAATTGTTCTGAGCTGCCAAAGATACTATTAGTCGAACAGTTTCTAGTCGAGCGACTGGAGCAAATACATCGTCATAGTCGATCTCCGCTCTTTGATTGTAGCCTTTAGCCACCAATCTTTCCTTGTATCTTTCAACTTCTCCTTTGGCATTTTCTTTGCTTTATTCACCCATTTTTAATGCCAATCACTTTATGCCCCTTAGGAAGTGTTGTTAGCTCCCATGTGTCGTTTCTCTCGATCGCCTTAATTTCCTCATCCATGGCGTCTTTCCAGTTCTTATTTCTAACGGCTTCTTGAAAGCTCATTGGCTTACTGTTCACAAAGACGCAGAAGATGGTTAGGTTATCTTGATCTTCTGGTATTCCACATATCTCTTTTAGGCTTCGGAAGCGTGAGGTTCTCTCGCTTGAGCTTTCAACTTCCGAACTCGCAGCCGATGATGTTATTGGGGTAGTGGGCTCGTCTTCTGCTTGCTCCATTGTTGGTTGTTCTTTGTTATTTTCTTCAAAGAAAGGAATATGTGTTCCAATCATATTCTCCTTCTTCGTCGAATATCACATCTCGACTGATGATAGTCTTCTTTGTCTTTGAATTGTCGAGTTTGTATCCCTTGGTGTTGTTATCATAGCCTATGAAGACGTACTTCCCACTTTTGTCGTCCAATTTGCTTTATTTTTCTCATCAGGAATGTGCACATGGGCTATGCTTCCCAAGACTCTTAGATGGCATATGCCAAGTTTCCTACCACTCCATGCTTCCTGCAGTGTCATTCCCCACACAGTCCTTGTTGGAGCTCTATTAGAGAGGTAGACTCACATGCGACTGCTTCTGCCCGAAACTCCTTCGGTAACTTCTTACCCTTGAGCATGCTTATAGCCATGTCCATGATTGTTTTGTACTTTCTCTGTGCTACTCCATTCTATTGGGGGATCCCCGTACCGTCAGGAGTCGCCTAATCCCGTGCTCCTCAGAATACTTCTGAAATTCCATCGAAGTGAACTCTCCTCCACGATTGCACACGTTAGTATGAATTAGCTCCAACAGTCTTTTAGGCATCGAGCTCGATTCATTTGGAAAACTCTTCTTAAAAGTGATTAAACAATTGAGATTCTAAATTAACAACCATACATACTTACATTACACGGGCCTCCTCCATTATCCACGAGTACGAGATGATAGGAGAGGGAATAAATGACATATAATAATGACTATATCGGGAATCTCTTCCTCTTATTGAATTTGATCTGCCAACCTCATTCTCAACTTAAGAAAACTCATTTCCAGAAATAAATCGATACCATCGAATATGTCCCAACCTAATAAAAAAGTTGGAGTACTCAAATAAAGAAGATCATAAATATGGTATACATGCACAAACAGAGTATGAGCAATTTGATATGTCCATCGCATCATCTTAGTTGAATAACCATATACAAATGGAGACCCACCTAATAACGCAAATAAAGAAGATGATGCAAAAAGATGCAGTGATGTTTGAAAGTCACCTCTCTTGTCGTTTTGAATAATCACACACTTAAATTATCGTGCTCAAATATTCTCTAGATACACTTTTGACATACTGCTATGATGGATTTTTCTTTGATAGAGAAATGGTGTGGGGAAGAAGAAGATTGTGATGTGAGTGAATGAAAAATCGTGCCCTTTATTTGTGTTGAGTAATGCGAGCTCGAAACTACCGGAGCGTCGCCGGTGATAGCTTGAAGTAGGCTAGGGCGAACTTGGTTGAGTTAAACCTGATGATGTGAGCTGTTCCCAGATAAATCTTCAATCCGTTCGATACAACACAGGACAAGATCAAATGGACGAAATTTAAACTTGAACGTCTGAATCAGGTCTGTTGGATCACGCGGGCAAGAGGATCGGACGACTGTGATGAAGTTGCGTCTTCACTTACGTTATTTTATATGAAAGGGCGAGCAGCTGTGGATCGTTGGATCAAGAAGATGCTGATCTGACGGCTAAGGAAGGATCGACCTGAAGAACGATGAAACATGTGCTGAGGTTGTTACATGTTTCATGGAGCAAAATTGTGTGATCATCGATCCAAGGGCTGAGATGCAAAGCACATGGGACAATGTATATATCATGGGAGCTGAGAAAAGGATTGAGATTATCCCCAATCTCTGCAAGCTCACGCGCTATAAACCTCAGTAAAACATACTCTCTGTCAGGTTATAAATACCAGCAATTTTTTCTAGGTTTGAACATAATTTTTGCGAGCGAATATCCTTTTTGTAGAGTGAGAATCACGGTGAGGTGTTAACACAAGAGTTGTAGACAAGATAGGGATCTATAACTTTTGTGTTGGTGATTAATACAAAGGAGACTTGGTTGATCCGTGGATGTAGGCTGAAGTTAGCCGAACCACGTTAAAAAAATCATGTTTCGTGGGGGTGTGAGTTTTCAGTTCGTTTTGTTCCGATTAAGCTTCTGACTGCTCGTATCAATCCAAGCGAGTATTATGCACTAAAAAGACATTGAATCTTTAATCCAACGGTACCCATTTATCAACAATTGGTGTGGTGAGCATGGACGAGAGCTCGAATCTTTGTACCATGACGAAGTTGGAGATGAAGGTGTTCAATGGTTCGAATGATTTTGGGCTGTGGAAGCTCAAAATGAAGGTTATGCTCGTGGAGAAGGGATTGGAGGAAACGTTGAAACCTGAAGCCGAGATGTTGCCTGCGACTATGGATGCCAATTCGAAGAAGAAGCTAAGGGAAAGAGCTTACTCGACACTATCTTGAGTTTGTCAGATCAAGTGCTTCGAAGGGTGGCTACGGAGACTTCAGTGGAGGAGATTTGAAAAAAGCTCGTTGCTCTTACATGACCAATCTCTGGCTCGCAGACTGTACCTCAAACAAGCCTTATACAAGTGCCAAATGGTGGATATATTGGCCCTAGAACAGCAAGTAAACGAGTTCCAAAGGATGGTGTTGCATCTTCAAAACATCGGGGAGGAAGTTAAGAATGAAGACCAAGCTCTTCTCCTATTGTGTGCTCTTCCACTGAGCCACGATTACTTCAAGGAAGCTCTCATGTATGGAAGGGAGAGGTTGATGTTGGTCCCGAATGCACCAAACAAGAAATCAAAGAGGCTTTAATGGAATGAAAAGGGAGTATTCTCACCTTTGAGTGTGTGTAGTGTGTGAAAAATTTGGATAAGCCTTTGATCTTTGATTACTTTCAAAAGTGAGTTGGTAACACCTTATATACCACATTAACCCTAGGTATATTAAGGCCCAATCACTAAATATTAATTAATTACAATCTTGTCTAAAGCCCAAGCTAAAGATAATTACAAAATTAATCCCAAGACTTAAACTATTGACACAATCAATTAAATATCCTAACAATCTCCCCCTTTGTGTCAATTGTTGGGAGTCTTGAATCTTGAGCGTAGCGGTGGTGGATTAGCGTGTGAGTGTGTCGCGGAGCCCTAGCTTGAACTCGAAGGCGCGGAGGTTCCTTCGAAGTACCAATCGATTAGCTATAGCGTCAATGAGCTTCGCGAACTTGGATCGGCAGAGAGGATCTTCTTCTGAAAGTATGCGGCAGATCTTCATTAGTTTGTCTAGGATGATGGTGAGCGTTCCATCCGAGAACTTTGCCACTTCAGAGCAGCGCAGCATCCTCATCTTTCCCTTATAGTTCGAGTAGGCGACCGCCGGATCGTCTCCGTCGATCACATCGCCCTCTCGGTAGTCGTCCGCGTTCTTGAAAGATGGGCGAGTCAGATTCACCTTCTTCAGGTTGTGCTCCACCGCCATCTACAGATCGTGGGTGGCGAAGAATCTGACCTGTCGGAGCATGTGGCGTTTGATAGCCACATATCCCATGGTGACCGGTTCAGCACGTATGAGATGTCCAGAACTTCTGAGGACGAGTCTGAACTGCTTCATGGATTCCAGCATGCTGTACAGGTCGCCCAGGCGCAGAAACTTGAAGTCCGCCTCACTGACTTCACAGTAGCTCTCATCCTGCCTCATTACCGTGAATACTAGGTAATGGACAGGTCCTTTGGACTCTTGGCGGGGGTCAGTGACTTTGCAGATGGGGGCCTGACTCATTTCCTGAGCGATGTTTTCCTCATCGGATAGCGTCCTATTTGTGCATTTGTGGCACAGAAGGCTCCATCGATAGAGTTGCTTCTTTCTCTCGCTCCAACTTTGGATGTTCATCAGCTCATACTCGTCGAAGGTGGTGATGATCTGCTCCTTGCGTCGCCAGATCCTCTTCCCGATCTCTTCTTGAAACGGTGCGGTGATCTTTTTGTTTTCCCACGGTGCTTCCGGTATATCCACCGTGGGTACATCCGTTTGAGCAGCAGGGGCCTCAGTTTGCCGCGCTTGGAATTGCAGGATGTCCTCAAGCTCGGCCGGTTCAGCGTCGTACTCCTCTCCGTCCTCGTTGTCTGCTGTGTTGATCAGCGTTAGTGAGGCTTCCATCAGCAGACGTCGAGCGTTTTCCACCAGCTTCCTGGCTGCTACTGCATCGACGGGTGTGTACAGCCATTCATCGTTGAAGATGTAGGCTTCGATCTCGTTCTGTGCGCAGTAGACGTCCTCGGGAGCTACGTTGGGGTCGGTGTTGAGAGGAGTGTCGCTGTGTGGTGGCGAGGGTGTTGCGTCGGAAGAGTTTGTGGATTGTGGGGATGGTTGTGGTGGAGATTCTGGTGGTTCAGTTGTGGTGATGGTTTTGGCAAGGATGATTTGGGTGTCGGGTGGTGTAGGTGTAGTGGTGGCCTCTAACATCGATGTGATAGTTAGAGGTTCGGAGACTGTGGGTGGAGACGGTGTGGGGGTGGTCTCTAACGTCGATGTGACGATTAGAGTTTTGGAGACGGTAGTGGATGGTGGTGAGGGTGATTTGGCTAGTGACTCAGGGTTAATAAGGTGGGATTTTTGGCTAGTGGGGTGTGAGGTTTCTGTTACGGGCGTTGTTTCAGGCCCGGAGGAGGAGGACGGCGTCGAGTGAGTGAGTCCTTGGGATTGTTGGCCTAGCTGCCTATTCTCCCCCTCGCGGCGATCTTGATCATCGTCTTGATCGTCGCGCCTGATCCCGCTGGACTCGCCCTGAGCGCGGCAAGTCATGGGCTGAGTCATCATTCTCTTCATCTGCCGTTCCTCGTCGTCGAGTTCCGTCATCGACTCGAATCTTGCTTGTAGGAGGTAGAAGAGCTCCTTCGCGGAGATGGCAGAGAGAATGGCTTCAGCATCAACATCTTGAGTCGGTGGTGGCGTCTCCGGGGCCACACCTTTCCCTTTGTCGGCGGTGGACGCATCGAGACGCGCGTAGACTTTATCGAGAATCGACGTCTCAAGAGTCTTTGCAAACTCTTGAAGACGTGTCTCTAGCGCGGTCTCGGTGATGAATTGGGGTAAATTTAACAAGTTGGAATCACGAAGAACTCCAACTGACACCGAATCGGAGAATATAGCCGATCGGCCGCCCGTTTGCACAGGACTGGAAAAGACGGGGTCACTTAGACTTCCCGTTGGCATCATCGATGAGACAGACTCAATCATATGATGGCCTAGGCTCACGATTGTTGTGATGTTGGCCGTGCTAGGTCTTCCGCTCTCAGTCACAGAGACATCACCGAGCGTTCTGACAGAGTCACGAAGACTCTGTGGTGCGGTGGAAGGTGTATGTGTCCTAGAAACGTATGAAACTATGGGGAGTGAAGGCACTAGACTCGAGGTGCATGAAGAGGATGCAGTCTGAGGCGAGGGACTGCTTGTTTCAACATCGACTATCTCCAAGTGGGATGTCGATGGTATACGTGGCTCCTCGTGGAATGAAATATCTTCCTGTAGAGAGGAAGATAAGTGGGTTGGTGGGGTAGTTTGCGTGGTTGAGCCAGATGCCACGACTTCTACTCGTGAGGTGAACACATCACCTCCTGTACCTACTGGTTCGGCTCGGCTTATCTGTGGCTGAGGAGGTCGATCGTGCTTTTGTTTCGATCGACGCTCCGTGGGGCGGCTTACGTCATCCTCTCGCGACCGTTTTTTCGGAGCGCGGGTGGAAGAGGATGCGGCGCGACTCGAGGACTTTTTGGAGGTGGTGGTGGGGTTTTGGCTAGTCCCGGGGTTGGGAGCAGCGGGGTTGATCTGCTCCGTAGGGACAGAAGATAGTGGTCTGGGGCTTTCTCGGAATGAGGCGGTTGATATGCGATATTCGCGGACGTGTGGATTTGTCTGGTCGGCGTAGGCGAGAACTTCGTCCGGAATTATCATTGCGTTTCGATCCTTCGCCGGAGTGTTTTTCTTGGCGAACTTCTCGATTGTGGGGATGGGGAAGTGTTCGGCTGCCGGCCGCATGCGAATGCTGGTGGAGTGCATGCGGAAGTGTTTGATGAAGGCTGGGAGCCACCGCATGTAAGGTATGAAGCGGTTAGTGACTCCCTTTGCGACTTCCCGGTCGCGACGTTGGATCATCGCGACAAGATCCATCCAGATGATGTCCGCGTAGTTGTACTTCCGGTTGTGGGCGATGGCGGTTAGGATGGTGAGGATCTGAAGGTTTCCGCGGTCCTGACCGGCATGCTTTCCTGACATGCACTTGTTCACCAGCAGGTACAGTGTTCGCCAAGGTTGAGGTAGGTTGCGGGTGGTGACTTCACTGAGGACAAGTGGGCCCTTCTTCTTCTTGGTATCTGGTTGATAGCCCAGTCGGTCAATGTCTTCAATGAGTTGATCGTGCGTTGGTAGTGGGTCATAGGGTGAGTAGACGGGGAGTTGAAGCACTTCTTGCACTATTTTGCGATTGAGGACTACCGTTTCTTGATCAATTTGTGCGGATAGGTTTTTGGCAAGATGGAGTGGTCCCGCTATCTGCAGTGTATGCCAGAATTGTTGAAGGTACACCTGTGCTTCTGGCTCGCCATGTGTGAGGGCGTGGCGAAGTGGGTGCCCTTTGAGGATTTCTATGATGACGGGGGCATCGCATCGAAAGCTCTGCAGGTCCACCATGAAGTTGTTGGGAATCAGGGCCGCCCATTGACTCAGTGGGAAGATCTGCTCGGGTGGTGGGACATAGAGACGTGTGTTGAGTTCGATGCGAGCAATGTCCCGTTGGATTGCAGCCGCCTCAAGTGCTTCAATTGTGCTTTGATCTTTTTCCGTCATATCTGTGCTTGACAGTAATTGTGATATGATTAGTATGGATTAAATTGTGAGAATGTGGACATAAATAAGTCATGGGTGAAATGATGGAAGTGGCCTCAAATTGCAAATGAAACATCGACAATGTTTTTAAAGGAGATGAGAAAGTTCGCTAAGTATAACATATAGGGATGTTGAGGAAAATTTAGCATTTTGTGTCAAATTTCGCATGTAATGAGAAATTTCGCAGATTATCACACAAAGGCATGTTGAGAGAACATTTTCGCAGATATAAAGGAAATTTCGCACTCAGTCTTATTCATGAATTGTGCATATAACAGGGAAATTTCGCATTCAAAGGAAATTTTCGCATGTAGCATGGAAATTTCGCATTCAGTGTAAAGTTTCGCATGTATTGGGAAATTTTCGCAAGTTATAGCACAAAGACATGTCGTGAGAAAGTTTCGCAGTCAGAGTAAAATTTTCGCAAGTGATGGAAAATTTCGCAAGTTATATCACATAGACATGTCGTGAGAATTTTCGCATTCAGAGTAAAATTTTCGCAAGTATGGAAAATTTCGCAAGTTATATCACATAGACATGTCGTGAGAAATTTTCACAGGTTATATGACGGAGGTAAAGAGCTTTGTGGACTGCGAAAATTTTTGTTCACTGTAGTTGCGAAATAGTGAAGATGCGAAAATATGTTATATGAAGTGATGTGTTATTAGAATTTCCCGGGGCTAAACTCACTGTAGCAGGGAAAGTTTTGTCGTGAGGGAAAAAGATTTTCTCAGATAAACTTTCGCGGCACTTAACATACTGTAGCAGCGGAAAAAAAAATTTTAACACATGTAAATTCTCGGGCGAAAGTTTCGCAGTTTCTTAGTCACTGTAGCAGCGAAAATTTTTAACATAAGAAATTTCTCGGAGAAAATAAAGTTTCGCGGGGCTTTACATGCTGTAGCAGCGAGAAAAATTTTAACATATGTAATTTCTCGGAGAAATTTTCGCGGAACCTCACTCACTGTAGCGCAAGAAATTTCTCGGATAAAATAAAGTTTCGCGGGGCTTAGCTCACTGTAGCAGCGAAATTTAACGTTTTAAAGCAATTTTTCTGAGAATTTTTTCGCGGTGAAGAACACAGTGCGATATCGTGCGAAACTACGCAATGTTTTAGCCTTAGACCTACGCAAATCTCAACCAAAATGCAATAATCTGGACTCAATCAACTCGAAATTGGATGGGCAATGCATATTTGAGGGTATTAAACATCAATAATCTAACATGCGTTTGATTTAGAGCCGAGAAAAATTAATTCAAACCTAACAGATTTAATTAAAATGGGGCAAAACAGGATAAGACGAACAGATATTTGGATTATTTAAGGTGTACTCATACCGAAAAAGCTTGATTTTGAAGTCGAAGAATGCAGACAAGTGGATTTTGAATGCAGATTGGACGTCGACAATGATGCGAGGGGTTGCGAAATTTTGAAAGAGGGGGTTGCGAAAATTTTGAATTTTTCTCGGGAATTTTAGGATTGTAAAAAGTGTTAAGTGTTTAGGGTTTTAGGGGTTTTAGTCACTGTATATGCGAAATTTTGAGTTAATGGGTCGAAATTTCGCGGGCTTGGTCAAAACCTCAACTGAGCTGAATTTTCGCGGGTTTGGTCAAAGTTGGGTCCAATTGAGGTTCAATTGGTCCAATTTTGACCCTTTTTGACCAGAAAAATTAGAAATTCAACCCAAAATATTTTAATCGGTCCAATTTTGACTCAGTTTGACCAAACTTTAAAATTTCAACCCAATTTTTTTTTTAAAGAAATAAATAGAAAAAATCAGAAGCTTCCCCTTAATCGAGAAACTTCCCGTTTTAAATAATGGAAGAAAAAGAAGAAGAGAGAAAACCCCCCAATCGAAAAACTTCCCGTTTTAAATAATGGAAGAAAAAAGAAAAAAAAAAATAGATGCTCCCCCTTAATCGAAAAACTTCCCGTTTTAAATAATGAAAAATCAATAGATGCTCCCCCTTAATCGAAAACTCCCCCTCAAAGACATAATTCAGAAGACACATAGATAATGAAGTGAAGTGGAAAAAGAAATATGTACACTTTATCAAAGTTCATGTAGGGTCGATTGATCACAACTGAATATTCAACATGCCCAACATAGTCACTAGGTATTGGAATCGTTTGACATCCAATGGTTTTGTGAAGATGTCGGCCAGTTGATCTTCGGTTGTGATGTAGTGCAATTCAATCGTGCCTTGTTCGACATATTCTTTGATGAAGTGGTGACGAATATCTATGTGTTTCGTTCTTGAGTGATGTACTGGATTACTCGTCATCGCAATAGCACTTTTTGAGTCACAGTAAATGGGAATTTTATCAACATGAAAATTAAAATCTCGTAGTTGGGTTCTCATCCACAAAAGTTGTGAACAGCAACTAGCGGCGGCGACATATTCTGCCTCCGTCGATGAAGTTGAGACACAGTTTTGTTTTCGAGACGACCAACTTACGAGTTTACCTCCCAAGAAGTGTGCAGCTCCAGAGGTGCTTTTTCGGTCCATCTTGCATCCTGCGTAATCCGAGTCAGAGAATCCAACTAGTTTGAAGTCCGATCCAGATTGGGTGTTCCTTTGAGATAGCGGATGATCCTTTTGACAGCAGTGAGATGAGATTCCTTTGGTGTTGCCTGAAAACGAGCGCAGATTCCAGTCGAGAGAACGATGTCCGGTCGACTAGCAGTAAGATACAAAAGAGAACCTATTATCCCTCGATAGATGGTTTGGTCAACGGGAACACCAGATGGGTCCGCGTCGGGTCGGCCAGAGGGTGACATAGGTGTAGCAGCAGTCTTGGCATCCTTCATTCCATATTTCTCGAGGATGTCATGGACGTATTTGGACTGATTGATGAAGATTTCGTTGGGGAGTTGCTTTACTTGAAGACCAAGAAAGAAGTTCAGCTCACCCATCATACTCATTTCGAATTTCTCTTTCATCAATTCTGCGAACTCTTCACACAGTTGTGGTTTAGTCGATCCAAAAATGATATCATCGACATAAATCTGTACAATCATTATGTCCGGGCCACTCCGCTTGGTGAAGAGAGTTGTATCCAGAGATCCTTTCTTGAATCCAGACTGAACAAGGAAGTCTGAAAGGACGTCATACCAAGCTCGGGGAGCCTGTTTTAGTCCGTAGAGGGCCTTGTAGAGTCGATATACGTGATGAGGAAACTCTTCGCTCAAGAACCCTTCAGGTTGATCAACGTACACTTCTTCTTTGAGAAATCCATTCAGAAATGCAGTCTTCACGTCCATTTGGTAGACTTTAAAGTTCTTGTGAGCAGCAAAGGCAAGAAAAATTCGTGTGTTCGATCCTGGCAACTGGGGCGAAAGTTTCATCGTAGTCGATACCTTCTTGTTGGTTGTACCCCTTAGCCACAAGTCTTGCTTTATTGCGAATAACAACACCGTCTTCATCCTTTTTGTTCTTGAAGATCCATTTTGTGCCGATAATGGATCTATTGCGAGGTCGTGGTACGAGTTCCCAAACTTGTAAACGTTCAAACTGATTTATTTCCTCCTGCATTGCAATCAACCAATCGGGATCGTTGAGAGCTTCAGCTACTCGTGATGGTTCGCCTTGACTGAGATAGCAAGCAAACAGACTTTCATTCATCGTAGCCGAACGTGTCGAAACACCGGATGTGAGGTCCCCAATAATCTGGTCTGTAGGATGAGACCGAGTCCAGAGTGGTACATTGGTCTGTGAGGAGCTAGCCGCATTTGTGTCTATTGGAGGCTCATTAGATTGGGGTCCGGTGTCCGAAGAAGAGATCTCAATCGTAGTGGATGGAGAGGGTTCATCATCAGGATCAGCAATGTTCCCAAGGTTGGGTAAAATGTCGTCTTCATTGAGATTGAGTGCATCCAAGTTTGGAGGGACGACGTCATTGCCGATAACTGGTGGTGTAGGTGGAGTGGGTGCAGCGGTAGGTTCAGTGGTGGCGGCGGGAGTCTTGGGAACTGGATAGAAGTACTCGAAAAGTAGATCGAGATCCAGTTCACCAGAGTTGCCCTCAGATGAGGAAGTTCCCGCCGTTGAAGGTTGACCTTTTGTCAACGACTGTAGAAGACCTGGTTCTGAACTAATATGAGCAGAAGCCATGAGGTCGCCTTCGCTTTCGTCAAAGGTGACATTTGTGCTCTCAATGACAGATCGTTTCTCCTTAAGATAGACTCTGTATGCCTTCGAGTTTAGCGAATAACCAACAAAGATTCCTTCGAGTGCTTTTGGATCAAGCTTCCCAAGATGTTGGCGATCATTGGCAACAAAACATCGGCATCCGAAAACCCTTAGATACGATATATCTGGTATACGACGGTTGTTCAACATCTCGTATGGAGTGCGGTTGAATCTCTTGTGGATGGAAGCCCGGTTCTGCGTGTAACAGACTGTTTGAATAGCTTCGCCCCAAAGAGAGTGAGGAAGGCCGGATTGGATGAGGAGAGTCCTAGCTGCTTCAACTAGTGTTCTGTTCTTACGCTCAACGACACCATTCTGTTCCGGTGTCTTCACAGCTGAGAACTGCTGAGTGATGCCCTGAGTGGCATAGAAATCACTGAGCTTCTTGTTCTTAAACTCAGTTCCGTTGTCAGTTCTGATAATCCGAACCTTCTGTTGATGGAGAGTTTGGGACGTAACAACAAACTCGATAATTATATCAGGAACTTCATCCTTTGTACGAATGAGTTTCGTCCATGTGTAGCGTGAAAAATCGTCGACAATCACAAGAATATACCGTCTTCCTCCGAGTGTGGCCGTAGGCATTGGGCCACATAGATCCATATGTAAGAGCTCGAGGATTAGCTTAGAGGACGGTGTTTCCTTGGATATGTGAGACGATCGCTTCATCTTCCCCAATTCACAGGCAGAGCAGAGGTGTTCCTTATGATATGTTAGTTGGGGTAGACCGTTGACGAGTTTATCTTGACGCAGTTTGTTGATAGTCTTGAAATTGAGATGAGAAAGACGTCGGTGCCATAGATCATTCAACTTGGGTGCAGCCCGAGAGAGAAGGCATACTGGTCGAGAGGTCGTGAGATTGAGTACGTAGAGGTGAGACGTGCGCGTTCCAGAAAGAAGTGGCAGTCCCGAGGCATCTATAATGCTGCAGATGTCAGATTCGAAGAGAACCTTATATCCTTTGTCGCAGAAACGACCAATGCTGAAGAGATTGTAGCTCAAACCCTCAACGTAAGAGATGCCCTTGATCGTCAGTTTGTCATGGACGAGATCACCAGTTCCGAGAATTGGCGCCATTTGACTGTTTCCGAAGGAGACCCTTCCGAGATAGCGCTCGGAGAAGTTGCTCAGCAGCTCCTTGTTCCCCGTCATGTGTGTGGAGCAACCCGAGTCTAGATACCACACATGACAGACCTGCAATCATTAGCAAATGTTGGGTCCCCGTTTACTGACGGGGCATTCTTGTGATACAAGTAAAATTTTCATGCGCTTAATGGGAAATGTGGATTCTAAATCAGATTGTGTTGATTCTAATTTAGCTTTCCCTTTGTCGTTTGTTTGATTAGGCGGGATTGTGGTTTTTCTAACCCATATTTTCCTAATTCGTGCTTGCATGTTTGGCGTCGTATACATGAATTGACGTGGGTAACGTGGTTGTTGTTTTCGTGCTTCGGTTTTGGTCGCCTTTGGCTTGCGAGTAGTAGGTGAGTTTGCGTTTGACGACGAGAGATGTTTTCGCTTGACCTTAGGTTTTGGCGAGATGGGAGAATTCCAAGACGTCGTAGAGAAGGTTCGCTTGCGAGGTCGGAGTTTTGCGTGTTCATGTGTTTCATATTCATGAAATCGTGGGAGAACAAAATCATTGCAGCAGCACATAGACATAAGTTTGGTAAAAGAAAGATAAGTTTTGGCAACATAATTGTCTACGACCTTAGGATATTGGGATTCAGTACATAGAGAGGAAGGACGAATATAGGATGGTTTTTTCTTCTTGTCGTCGAAGAGTGGATTCGCCTTTGTCTGATACGTACTGCCCTCCAGAGACGTCGAACTCACATTCCCTGTATCCATAAAAATACTAGAGTTAGTGTTAGAACATATGTCAGCTTCAGGAGTCATTTTCGCCGTCCTCTTACATTTACATGTTTGAGAATCGGGTACTTGACTCGATGTGGAGGGATAGTTCGTATTGGGAAATTTTTCTAGTGTGTAGATTTTGCTAAGTAGCTCATCTCGCTCTTTTGCAAAGGCATTCCTTTCTACTTCTAGTTGTCGTTCTAGTTCTGCTATGAGTAGTAGTTTCTTTGGGATGTAAGTGCGAGAGAGCACATCTTGAAAAGCAACTTCCTGTTCTTTGTTTGGGAGTAAGGTTTCGACATCCTCCGAGAGTGAGGATACCTTAGTCTTATCTCTATTGTTCAACTCTGTGTAGTCATACGCGATTTCTGCCCAATGAATGTTCTGTTCTCTTGTTTCTTCTGAGATGGCAGCGGAGGATGATCTCACAAATGGCTTAAGCTGCGGGGGAGCACCATTTCTTGTTTGCAAGAATGCAGTGTTGCACATGTTGTATCTTTTAACTGTTAGCGGTGTTGGATTGCAATTGCTAGACAGTCCGATCCCCCCCCCCCCCCGTGCGTTGTAGAATTCTGTTTCCACTGGTTGGTTCAATAGGCATAAAATGCGTGAGTTTTCGTTTCTAAGGTGAAGTTGCTCTTCAAGTTCTTTCACCTTGCGGTATAGCCTAACTCTTTCCTTCGTAAGCAGTTCATATTGGGAGGCCGTCAGGAGGCGAGAAGTTTCACATGAACTAATGGCTAGTGTAGTTTCCTTAACCTTAGTCTCACTTTGTTTGTTCTTGCTTTGCAGACGTTTGACTAAAGCTTCAGAGGCCATTAGACGTTCGTTTCACAGGCAAGTTCTTCTACTTTTAGACTAAGTAAGGCATAGTTGTTTTCAAATTTTAGCTTAAGTTCATCATAATCCCTAGCGTCTACGGTGGGTTTCTTAATGGCGTGTCGGTGAGTAAACACATCATCGAGGTGTGAGATTCGTACCTCAGACTCAGCGTTGGTAGGAGTATTAGCTGTGTTTTCACCGGTGTGACCCATCTCCTCGTCCTCGTCATGTTCGACCAGCCTTGCCATGCAGCAATCTTCATCCTTAGGCTCCTCGTCTTCTGAAGTATCATTCACCCATTCAGCCTCCTCGATGAGTAGAGCTTTCCCACTTTCCACCTTGCGGGTCATTCTGGCCTTACGGTCGTAGTAGCCGGAGTCCTTCACGCGTGGGGCGTGGCATTCTTTGGCAAAGTGGCCTATCTTTCCACACCGAAAGCACTTCACAGACTTTTGAGGTGTGGAGTCCTCTTCTTTCTTTGTTGGCTTGGCTTCCTCTGTGGGAGTGGTCTTTTTGGTGCCGCTATAGGTTCTTTGGCGATTGGAAGAGGATGAGGATTTTTTCCCGATCTTCTTTGAGACCAACTTAGTGAGCATTGCCAGTTGCTTGCGTATATCACGAACATCTTCGTCTGATTCTGTATCAGCTTCGGATCCTGAAGAAGTGTCAGATACAACAGCTGGTAGCTTTCCTTTGTTCTGTTTGGTCTTAGTGGTGGAAGATCGATCATTGGTTTTGTTCGAGAGGAGGGCCAGTGGGTCGACTCGAGTGTTGGTGGACTGAGGTTGCACGTATGGAGTATAGGCAGACAGACTGTCATAAAGAACATGGATGGAAGTGTTGGAGAGGTCCTTACTCTGAATCATCATCATGATTGCATTGCCCCACTGTGGTTTGAGGCTTCCAAGAAAGCGGTTGTTGATATCGAATTTGTCCCTCGAGATCCTGGCTTTCTTGAGTTCATTGATGACCTTCAGGTATCTGAGGTACGTGTCACGCAGCTCCTCTCCTTCGTAGGCTTGGAAGTGTTCATACTGTGAGAGACAGGCTGATTTCCTCCCTTGAGCACTTTCAGTTGTGCCTGCCATGATTTCTACGAGTTCATCCCATATTTCTTTAGCAGTTGTGCAGCACTCGATGTGAGCATAGACTTCGTTGCCCATAGCCTGGAAGAGGTATCCTTTGGCAGTCTCGTCGGCCTGTACGTGAGCCAGTTCATCCTCATTGATGGTACCTCTTGGAGTGCGGCGTTCATCCATGGGAGGGTTTGCGTTTGGCTGTGCAGGGATGATTGTCCAGAACTGTGCTGGGCCGTTGAATATGGAGTCCAGAAGGTATTGAGAGAGTGGTGCGCCTTTGTTCCTGATGAACGTGAGGAACCGGTTTGTCCATATGCTGTAGTCGCCTTGTCGCAGCATCGGAGGCCTGGTGTCGGAGCCCACTGTGGAGATGTCATTCGTGGTAGACATGGTTGGTGCAGTCAAATCGTCCGTGGTTTTGATCTTGTATAGATAAGAGAGTTAGTAACGAACGATAAGAGAAATATGAGTTGAATGAGTAGAGTTTTGAGAATAAAACTGTTTAAAGAATTTCCTAGAACTAAGTGAGCGTGTGTGATGGTCGATAATGTGTGGAAGAGAAATAAATCTTGAAATTAGGAGAAGTTCTAGGAATTTAAATCGAGACTTGAGGAGCAAAAACAAATTTTATGTCAAATGTGGTCTAGGGTGTTAGGACTGAAGTGTTGGGATCAAATCTTAAATAAGTTTGAGAAAAGTTTAACCCAAGAAGATTTTAACACGAGAAAAAGGCTTAACACGTCAAAAAAAAATTCGCAGTTCGAAATTTTCTCGGATTCTAAAATTTCTCATGTGAGAATGATTCTCAGCTGAGAGTTTTAAAGCTTCACAAGAGAATTTCGCACGTTAAAAAAACTTTCGCATCGAGAGTTGACGTGTGGTCTTAGAAAATTTTCTCGGATTTGAAAGAGGTGTGGTATTGAAAAAAAACTTTCTCAAATTAGATAAATTTTCTCGGCTTTGAAAACTTTCTCGGATGTAAAAATTTTCGCAAAGTTCAAAATTTTCTCGGTCTTGAAAGAAAAATTTCGCGGCTCAGAAAGATTCGCGGAATCAGCTTTCAAGGGTATAAAGTTTCTCGGATTTTAAAGAGTACGAAGTTGAGAAAAATTGGGTCTAAGTGAAATTTTTGCGGTTTAAAAATTCTCGGCTGAAAATTTCTCGACCTGCGAAAATTTCTCAGATTTTTGGAAAGTTTCGCGGCTTAGAAAAATTCTTGAATAGACTTTCTCGCATATAAAGTTTTTCGGATTTTAAGCATAGGCCGTTCCGAAAAATGCAGTGAACGTAAAATTTTCGCGGTTTTGAAAATTCTCGGATTTGAGCATAGGCCGTTGCGAAAAATGCAGTGAAAGTGAATTTTCGCGGTTTAAAAATTCTCGGATTTAAATTCGCGGATATGAAACTTTCGCGGATTTGAACGATTCAGAAAGTTTTGCGGATTTGAACGATTCAGAAAGTTTCGCGGATTTGAACGATTCAGAAAGTTTCGCGGGCAAGAACACCGAAGTACTGTTCCATTGCTTGTCGCGAATCTTTCCCAGAAAACCGTCCGTTTTCACTCAAATCTCAACCAAAATCGCTCAAACTTGATCCTAAACTTCAGAAATTCTTCCCTAAACACATAATCGACCGATTTGTGAGCTAAAAACACCAAAAAATAGGTCAAATCGACCAAAAACAGAGAATGGCCGAAATGTCCTTTTCTAAAAAGTTTTTGCTTCAATCTTGCTCAAAACTCGTTAAAACTGATCCAAAAGTGTTCTAAAAACATTTTAGGCATATACTCGATCTGGGGGAAGGTTTTAAACACAAAAACGAAGCATCAAAACCCCAAAACAAGCTCGAAATGCCGAAAATAATTTTTTGCCCAAAAACACCTTTGATCTTTCTTGGAATCGAACGAAACTGGATTCAAATCAATGCAGATCGATCCACGTTTGCTCTGATACCACTTGTTGGTCCCGAATGCACCAAACAAGGAATCAAAGAGGCTTTAATGGAATGAAAAGGGAGTATTCTCACCTTTGAGTGTGTGTAGTGTGTGAAAAATTTGGATAAGCCTTTGATCTTTGATTACTTTCAAAAGTGAGTTGGTAACACCTTATATACCACATTAACCCTAGGTATATTAAGGCCCAATCACTAAATATTAATTAATTACAATCTTGTCTAAAGCCCAAGCTAAAGATAATTACAAAATTAATCCCAAGACTTAAACTATTGATACAATCAATTAAATATCCTAACAGTTGAACATGGAGGGTGTGCTCTCTGCACTTATCTCTAATAAACTAACCACGAAGAAAGCTCATGATGCTTTTGAAGTTGCAAATGAATGGAATATGTTGATGGCACAAGGGAAATCCAAGCAATGGAGGAAGACGGGGAATGGGAAAGGTAAGGCTGAGACTAGGAGGTGCTACAACTGTGAGGAAGTGGGACACATCAAGAGATTTTGCCCAAAGTTGCAAAAGGGAAATACAAATCAAAATCAAGCTTTTGAGTATGCCGATGTTCTTCATGTCTCTGAGCTTGAGGAGGGTGAAGAACGGATCCTTAATTCGGGTTCTAGCTTTCATATAACTTCAACAATGCGTGGTTGCAAGGTTACAAAGTGTTGGGGAAATCGGTGAGGTTGGGTGATGGAAAACTTTGTGAAGTTTTGGGATGTGGTTCCATTCGATTGAAGCTGGAAACTGGTGGTGCGGTGATCCTAAAAGATGTGAGGTATGTTCATGAGTTGGAGAGGAACTTGATCTTGATCGGATCTTTGGATGAAAAGGGACACAACACACATCTAAGTGCAGAAAGATGAACCAAACTGAAGGTCGAAACAGAAAAACAAAAACCTGCTACTGAGCTGGTTTTGCAGGGTTCGTGTGATGATCTTTCTGAGCCTGAAATGGATCTGTTCGTGCCATGGGTGAAGGCACCTCAAGGTCACTGGTAGGGTGGTCTCATAGGTGGAGAATAGCTCAGGAATTGGGGAGGAAGATGATGAAAACTCAGTGGAAATATGGGATGGGACTTCTGAAAATTCAGAAAACTCTAAAATGAAGATGATGGCTCTTCAAGTGTTCTCTAGTCAGAGAAGAGTCGGTGAGGTGGCTCAAAAGGCTAGGATCGATGGATCTTCAAGAAAAGTGAAGATAGTGAGCTCAAAGGTTCAAGTTGATTCCAAGTGGGAAATTTCAATCCTACTTGGAGTTGGCAAGTTTACTATTGAGGCTCGCAACTCCTAAGGGAGCTGGATGATCAACTGAGCAAGAGTATTAGTCAAGGTGGAGCTTCAGGTGCAAGATCAAAGATCATGATGATGTGATTCTCAGGAAAGAAGATGGTGATCGTGATAGGCTGGTTTCTGGTAAGGTTTGTGGCACGCATGGTTGGAGTGTTTGAGTAGCTAAGGTGAAGGTAGCTGATGGGTTCGTGAGTGTAAGCTCGAGGTGGAGTTTGTTGAGTAATGCGAGCTCAAAACTGACCGAAGTGTCGCCGGTGATAGCTTGAAGTCGGCTAGGTCGAACTTGGTTGGGTTTTCTGATGATGTGAGTTGTTCCCAGATAAATCTTCAGTCATTCGATATAATGTGGGACAGGATCCGTTTGAACTGCCGGGCAAGAGGATCGGACGGCTGTGTTGCTTCTTCACTTACGTTATTTTATATGAAAGGGCGAGCAGTTGTGGATCGTTGGATCGAGAAGATGCTGATCTAACCGCTAAGGAACGATCGACCTAAAGAATGATGAAACGTGTGCTGAGGTTGTTACATGTTTCATGGATCAAAATTGTGTGATCATCGATCCAAAGGTTGTGATGCAAAGCACATGGGACAACGTTTAATATATGATGGGAGCTGAAAAAAAGGATTGAGATTACCCAAATCTCTGCAAGATAACGCGCTATAAACCTCAATAAAACACATTCTCTGTCATGTTATAAATAGCTGAAATATTTTCTGGGTTTGGATCATCATCTTTGCGAGCGAATATCCTTTTTGTAGAGTGAGAATCACGGTGAGGTGTTAACACGAGAGTTGTAGACAAGATAGGGATCTGTAACTTTCGTGTTAGTGATTAATACAAAGAGACTTGGTTGATTCATGGATGTAGGCTGAAGTTAGCCGAACCACGTTAAAAAAATCCTGTTTCGTGTGGGTGTGAGTTTTAAGTTCGTTTTGTTCCAATTAGCTTCCAATTGCTCGTATCAATCCAAGCGAGTATTAGCACTAAAACTACATCGAATCACGAATCCAACGGTACCAGTCTTTAACCACGACCTTTGATTCGTCCCCGAATACAACATTGCCGCTCCCAATTCATCAAGCTCTACGAACATTTTTCTTTTCCCGCACATGTGATTGCTCGCGTCGGTGTCTAGGTACCACTTGTTGCTCTCGCCTCTTTCATCATCCTTATGGGCCAGTATTAGAATATCTCATTCGTGCTCTTCGACGTAGTTGGCCTTCTCCTCTACTTTATGTTTGGTAAGTCTACACTCGGAATAATAGTGCCCAAACCTCTCGCAATATAACACTTAACTTTTGATTTATCATACCTTGATCTCGAGCTACTTCTCCCACGACCTCTCGTTGAGTTATCTTTTCTTTGATGATTGTTGTTGTGGCCGTCATTGGGCCTCCAACCTCGTCCGTATCCGTGTCCACGACCTCCCCCTCGCTCTCCTCTTTGACCTCGTCCGCCGCCTCGTCCTTGATGTTTTTCATCATTATCTCTTTATTTTACAACTTGCAACTTAAGTAGTTGTTCACAATCCCGTCTTTCTTCTTTTTCCTTTCTTCATGGGCTTAATAAGCCCAAACGTTGCTCCATCGTCATTTTTTCTAGATCCTTAGTTTTTTTTATGATGTCGACGGTATACTCGAATTTCAGATCTAACGAGCGAAGAATTTTCTCCACAATTCTAGCATCATCAATTTCTCGCCACTCATTTTTAGTTAATTAGTTATTGCTAATACCCTCGAGAAGTAGTCCGACACAACTTCATCTTGTTTCATATGTAAGCTTCAAATTCGGTTCTTAAGTTTGAAGACGTACCTTCTTTATCGGATTCGCTCCCTTATACGAGCTTTGAAGGCTTCTCCCATGCTTCCTTAGCTGTCGTGGCTTCCGAAATCTTCTCGAAAGCGTCGTCGTCTAATCCTTGATAGATTAGGTAGAGAGCTTTCTTGTCCCTCTTTCTCAATTCTCTAAAATTATCCTTTTGAGTTTGAGATGGGGTTTCTTCTTTCTCCGGCTCGGCATAGCCTTTCTCTACGATATCCCATATATCTTGTGATTCGAGGAGCGCCTTCATCTTGATACTCTAACTGTCGTAGTTGCTTTTGTTGAGTGTCGGGACTTGGGAGGGAACCATGCCGCCTCGACATCACCTTAGGATCTCCTAGCTCTGATGCCACTTTGTTGGAAATTAGGACTCTTAAAGGAAGAGGGGAACATGATATCGAAGGCTGATGTTTAGAGGAAGAGGCTTTATATTACAAATTTGATTTTACTTGCTTGATACAAAATGCTAAGACCTCACCCCTATTTATACTAGTTTCACCTCCTTAACATGTTGCTAAGATTTAGCCAACCCTTAATAATATCTAGGTTTTATAAGTTTCCATACAGTTCTATAGATATCTCTAGATTATCCTACATATTCTATATATTGGGCCAATATATCTCCTGAGCCCAATTTGCTAAACCACCTCTTAAAAACTCTAATCCCAAATCAAGTTTATATTTTCAACCGACTTATTATTGAAGCAAAAGGAAAAAGGAGAAGCTGATCAAGGAGAAGAGCTTCAGACTGTTCTTCATACTTCTGTTTAAAAATGAGGGAAAGGAAGTTCAAGCTCGAAGAATGCGTTTATAGGAACAGGCGCGCGCGTTTTTAATTAGTCTAGCAACTAACTAATAGAATCGTGGATGGTGGTGGCGATTTCAGCAAAGAAGGATTAAAAAGGAATTGGCGGGAGTTTTATAAATCAGCTGAGCTGTGCCATTCGACATCATCTAAGAGAGCATTTCTTCGATTCATCATCTTTCATATTTCTCACTGTAACTTTCAATTCTTTTCTATTCAAGAAGATAAATGTTCTTCTTCTTGGTTTTGTAATTTGTGATAGTTATAAAAGATTACAAACTTCTGATTGTGGATGTAGGATTGATTAAGATCCGAACCACGTTAAATCTTGTTTTCAATTCAATCAATTTTTGATATGGTATCAGAGCACGATCTGCTCGAAAGCTGCGTATAATGGGAAGAATCGAAGGTGATCAATCAACCAATCAAAGCCTGATAATGGAAGCAAATCCACCACAATCAAACTCGATAGCTGCACAGCAGATAAATGATCTTTACTATCTGAACATCAATGACAGCTCCGGGCAATTTCTAGTCAACGAGCACCTAAATGGGGACAACTATGGAACTTGGAGCAGGGCAATGATGATTGCACTCATTGGACGCAACAAAGAAGGCTTTGTCAATGGTGATCTCCAGCCCCCTGTAGCCACAGAAAAGGATAAATTTGCCGTATGGAAAAGAAATAAGAATGTTGTTATTTCTTGGATTTTGAATCAGTCACAAAGCAAATCTCAGCTAGCATCTTGTATAGCTCATCAGCCTTAGATGTGTGGGTCGATTTAGAGGAAAGATTTGGTCAGGCCAATAGACCAAGGGTATTCCAACTGAAGAAAGAGTTGGTCAATCTGTCACAAGGAAATGATAGCATTGCAGTTTATTATACTAAGCTGAAGACATCATGGGATGAGCTTGCTAATTATCTGCCCACATGCCAATGCACCTGTTGAGGAATGAAGTTGATGAAAACTCAGCTTGATGAAGAGTATGTGATGGTGTTTTTGATGGGCCTGAATGATTCCTACTCGCAAATTAGGGGTCAGATATTGACAATGGATACTTTGCCCTCCATTGACAAGACTTTCTCACTGTTAGCTCAAGGGGAGAAGCAGAGATCAATGGTTCTCGGACCAATCAGGAGCAGTGAAGATCAAATCAGTAGTATGGCAATGCTGGCCGCAAGAAAGGATCAAGATCAAGAAAAGAAGGGGTATTTAGGCCAGAAAAAGGACTCACAGAGGCCATTGTGCACTCACTGTGGAAAGAGGGGGCACACAGTTGATAGCTGTTATCAGATTCATGGATATCCACCTGGTTTTCGGCAGAATTTGAAGCAAAAGTCAGTCAGGATAAACCAATCAGTGGACCTGGTGCACTCCTACACACAGTTAGGGAAAAACCAGGAAGTAGCACAAGACAGCTCACTGATCCAACTACAGCTGACACCCTTTCAACTAGACATTCAGATCTTTGATTAACTAGTCAAGCATCACTCAGGCTCAGGAGGATGTAGGGACCATTCACTAGACAGACAAAAGAACAGGTATCTGCCTGACTTTTGACCTGCCTGAACTAACTAATGCAGATGTATGGTTATTAGACTCTGGGGCCACCATGCATGCGACTAGTAACATAGAATTACTACATGATCTTCATCAATCAGCAAATCAAGGGTAATACTGCCTGATAACAGAACAATTGAGGTTAATCAGGCTGGTTCATTCAGGTTAAATAAGCACATTATGCTGACAGAGGTCCTTTTGGTCCCTCAATTTCATTTTAACTTGATCTCAGTAAGTTACTTGGTTACTAACCAACCTTGGAAAGTTCTTTTTGAGCCTGATTTTTCTTGATACAAGATCATTCACAGAGAGTGGTTGGCAAGGGTAGACATGTGGCTGGTTTATACATCATCCAAGCTGCTTCAGTTTCAGTCACTAGGCATTCCGATAATGTGAATGATATTTCTGTATTCTTGAATAAGATGACAGTTAATCTCTGGCATAGTAGGTTAGGGCATCCATCAAATAAGGTGTTAGATATGTTAAAAGTTTCTTTAAGACATGGTGATAAGTTTTCAGACACTTAATGTAAAATCTGTCCTCTAGCCAAATAGAGAAGAACTATTTTTCCAAATGATAACAAATCAACTTGTTCTCCTTTTGATTTAGTTCACTATGACTTATGGGGTCCATTTCATGTGCCTTCACACCTAGGACATCCGCACTTTATTACCTTGGTAGATGATTATTCAAGGTTTACCTGACTGTTTATTGTAAAGCACAAATCAGAGATCCAAACTGTTTTGCCTTATTTCCTAGCTCATGTAGAAACACAGTTTGGCAGAAGAGTGAAAACCATTAGATCGAATAATGCAAAAGAACTTAACATGGCAGAATTTTTCCAAAGAAAAGGGATAGTGCACCATTTGTCTTGTGTGGAAACTCCACAACAGAATTCAGTTGTGGAGCGAAAGCAGCAACACTTGCTAAATGTGGCACGAGCCCTTTTCTTCCAATCTGTATTGCCTGTAGAATTTTGGTGTTGGTGCACCTTGACTGCTACTTATCTCATTAATAGGACACCATCAGTTGTTTTGAATGGCAAAAGTCCTTATGACATGCTATATCAAAGACCTTTTAACTATAATGTGTTGCGAAGTTTTGGTTGTCTTTGTTTCTGCTCAACACTTGCATGTGCTAGAAAGAAGTTTGATCCACAAGCTCGAGAGTGCATCTTTCTAGGATATCCAATTGGGATCAAAGGCTACAGCATGATGGATCTGATCACAAGGAGAATCTTCATTTCTAGAGATTTGAAGTTCATAGAAAGTGTTTTTCCATTCAAGGAACATCATCACTCACCTTAGCTAAGGAGGATCCCTTCTCTCAGCTGGTTTTACCAAGATCTTTTTAGCCACACTCAGAAGAGGAGATCCTAACTCTATCACACACATCTGATCAGCAGGCATCAATGGGGGAGCTAGAAGACATTGCTCAGCTCCAGAATGTGGCTCAGGCTCATGATCAGTCTACTGAAATAGAGGACTCAGAACACCAAACACCTGAGTCAACAACCAACCAGGAAGATCCAACTACAGAAACCTTAGAAAATGATCATCTACAAGGTGCTCCCATGGTTAATACCAGGTCAGCAAGACAATTAAGAAAGCCCTTTATCTAGCTGACTACCACTGCAATAGACTGATGCAAAAGAAGACCTTGTACCCAATATCAGAGATATATTCACATCAGAACTTCTCAAGTCAGGTTCAGGCACTAATCAACAGCATATCCATCAATCAAGAGCCCAAAACCTATGCACATGCTGCACAGTCAGATAAGTGGGTGAAAGCCATGTAAAAGAGTTGAAGGCACTTGAGGACAATGGAACATGGTCAATCATGCCACTGCCAAAAGGTAAGAAATCTATTGGCTGTCGCTGGGTCTATAGGCTAAAGTAGAATTCACTCAGGGAGATCGAAAAATACAAAGCAAGGCTAGTTGCTAAGGGTGTTAACCAAAGAGAGGGGATAGATTACATAGAGACATTTTCCCCTGTGGCAAAACCAAGCACTATAAGGATAATTCTATGCTTAGCCGCAAAGTTGGATTGGTATCTAGTTCTATTGGATGTTAACAATGCTCTCCTTAATGGAGAGCTGATAGAGGAGGTATACATGGATCTCCCACAGCGATCATACAATGCATATGAGAGGTCAGGAAAAAAGCAGCACAAGTCCTTGTATGGGTTGAAGCAAGCTTCAAGGGAATGGAACAAGACCTTTACCAACGCTGTCAAGGAATTTGGTTTTACTCAGACACAATCCGACCATACATTGTTCCTAAAAGGCAAGGGGGACCAGCTACTAGTGCTGCTAGTATATGTTGATGACATAATTGTGGCAGGACCATCAGTGAAGGCAATTGAGGAAGCAAAAACTTTTCTGAGTACTTGTTTCAGACTTAAAGACCTTTGGGAAGTTAAATACTTCCTTGGGGTAGAGGTAGCACGAAGTGAACAAGGTATTTACTTGTCCCAGAAACAATATACCTTGCAATTGCTGGAAGACATGTTATGTAAGTGCCAAGTCACTGGGAACACCCATGAGCCCGAGTCAAGCTATTACAAAAATTGATGGTGACTTGCTAAAAGATCCTTTCTAGTATAGAAGATTGGTGGGTAGGTGTCACGCCCCTTTCAATCCCCTAGAATATTTTCTAAGTATTTGAGGTTCGTGCGGCCTAACTCGTTCCCGTGCAAGTTAGTCAGCCCTTTTTTCACTCAAATTCTTTTCCCTCACAGAACTCTCGTGTTTTTGTGCTAGTATGCCTTTCGTGTTTACTTAGTTTGGACGAACAAAGCAAACGACAGCAGAATTACGGGCAAAGCCCAACCTTTTCTTTTATTCCCAAAAAGATTACAAGGACTCACTTAGAACACACTTAAGCACTATTTCGGATGCCCCAAATACAAAGGCAACATAAGCAATATATAGACACTATCAAGCCTTCAGTTGGCTAAGATCAAAACAGGACGGAACCGCCATGGAGGCTTCTCTGAAACTGCCGAACCGCCGGGCAGTTTCTTGCTTGCTGACTCAGGGAGGTTTTCGGCCAGGCTGTCTTGAAACTGCTCGCCAAGCCTAGGCCAACTGCCCTGAAAACTGCTCGCTCTGGAAACTGTCGCAACTGCTCGCCGGGCCGGGCCGGCCGAGCCATCTTGGCACTTGGCCAAGAATGTCGCCCACATGATTAGACGCTGCGCTAAGCTAGCGCCAATGTTCCGCACATCATGCCCACGGTGCGCGCGCGTCCACCCAAGGATATCCAACATCGCACACAAGTCCCGCACATGTCTGCCTTAGCGCGCGCGCGTCCCTCCCAAGGCTCACGCACGCCGCGCATGTTTGCCCGATCGTCGCGCGCTCCGCGCGCATTCTTTGCCAACCTTTGCCGCTTTGCGCAGTGCCTACTCTGCGCGCCGATGTCGAGTGCCTTGCGCGCCATGTCATGACTCGCCCATCGTGGTCCGGCCAGCTCGCAGTGCCGCGCGCGCTGCCCTGCCTTGCCCGCGCGCATTGTGCTGCGCGGGTTGTGTTCTTCGCAAGACCTGGCCCGGTCCTGGCCAGGCGGGGCGTCCCACCAAGCAAACGCCCCTATTTGCGTGGCACGTGCATTCCCAGCCGAGGGCGCCGCACGGCCACGTCGTGCCCCAAAGTTAGGGGTCTAACAGTAGGCTCCTTTACTTGACATTCACAAGGCCGGACATTGCATTTACAGTACATAAACTCAGCCAATACATGGCAATGCCAATAACCTCTCATCTAACAGCCGTGCATCACCTCCTTAGGTACCTCAAGAGCTCAACTGGACAGGGTATCTTGCTGGCCTCATATCACAGTTTTGAATTGAAAGCTTTCTCAGACGCAGATTGGGCTGCTTGTAAAGATACCAGAAAATCTGTCACGGGCTACTGTACATTCTTGGGGAATTCATTAATAACTTGGAAAGCAGAGAAGCAAGCAACAGTTTCTAGATCTTCTACGGAAGCTGAATACAGAGCTTTAGTAACTGTTGTTGCTGAAGTGCTATGGATTAAGAACTTGCTGGAAGAAATGAGTGTGCCACTCGAGCAGAAACCAGCCCTCTATTGTGATAATCAATCAACTGTGAAGCTGGTCTTAAATCCTAAGTTGCATGAATGGTCTAAACATATAGAAATAGACTGTCACTTCATCCGACATCACATAGCAAATGGGGCGATCAAGCTGTTATCTGTTCCTTCAGAACATCAGTTGGCCGACCTGTTTACTAAGGCCCTATCAACACCTGTTTTGCGAGACCTTCTACTCAAGATGTCTGTAATTAATCTATACAGTCCATCTTGCGGGGCATATTGAAGCAAAAGGAAAAAGGAGAAGCTGATCAAGGAGAAGAGCTTCAGACTGTTCTACAGTGCCTACTCTGCGCGCCGATGTCGAGTGCCTTGCGCGCCCCGCGCATGTCATGACTCGCCCATCGTGGTCCGGCCAGCGCGCAGTGCCGCGCGCGCTGCCCTGCCTTGCCCGCGCGCATTGTGCTGCGCGGGTTGTGTTCCTCGCAAGGCCTGGCCCGGTCCTGGCCAGGCGGGGCGTCCCACCAAGCCGAGGGCGCCGCACGGCCACGTGCATTCCCAGCCGAGGGCGCCGCACGGCCACGTCGTGCCCCAAAGTTAGGGGTCTAACAAACCTCCCCCACTCAAAGCGCTCGACGCCCTCGTCGAGGTTGTGGGGTTGTCGAGTTTCCTGAAGTATGCTGCAATCTCTTCTTCAAAGTTCCACAGGTCCACGTCTTTCTCCCAAGTAGCATCGACCTCATTTTCTCCCTCCCATTGGATCAAAAACTCGGTCCGCCTCGCAATCCGACCGTAACCCTTCGTTCGGTGATTGAGGATTTTGAGAATCTTCTTCTCGAATTCTTTTCGGACCAGCGGAGGTGCTCGCTTCTCTTGCTTCCTTGTCAAGTCCATATCTTCATGGAACTTCTTCAAAAAGCTAACGCGGAACGTTGGATGAAGCTTTAGCCGGTCTGGCAGCTTCAGCCGATAGGCCACATTGCCTACCCGCTTCATAACTTCGAACGGGCCATCATACTTTGGAATCAAGCCACGTTGAGCCGCTTTCGCACTAACCTGCTTCCACATTTGAGGAGTTAGTTTGAGCAATACTTTCTCACCAACAGCGAACTCAACCTCCCGTCTTTTGGCGTCCGCATACTTTCGCATGCGGCGCTGTGCTTTCGCCAGGCTATCTTTAGCATCGTCCAACAGATCTTGCTGTTCCCTTGCAAAAGTGTAGGCCGCAGGGCACCTACTCTTTGCCTGTTGGACGGCCACTTCATGAGGAGTGAGTGGCTGCGTTCCGTACACCAACTCGAATGGGCTCTTGCCTGTTGCCGAGGCTTTGTGCAAGTTGTAGCAGAATTGAGCCATGTCGAGTAGCGTCACCCAATTTTTCTGGCTCGCCGTGACATAATGCCGCAAATACTCTTCCAACAGTTGGTTCATCCGTTCAGTTTGGCCATCAGTCTGAGGGTGATCGGCCGTCGAGAACTTCAACTCCGTTCCCATCATGTTGAAAAGAGACGTCCAAAATTTGCTAGTGAAGCGTGCATCACGATCACTTATTATGTCTTGAGGCAGCCCAAAGTACTTCACCACGTACTTGAAAAATAGGCCAGCCGATTGATCCGCCGGGCAGGCTTCGGGTGCAGGAATAAAGACAGCATATTTAGAAAATCGATCCACAACCACAAGGATCGAAGCCATACCAGACACTTTTGGGAAGCCCGTGATAAAGTCCATCGAGACGGATTGCCATGGGTGGTCGGGTATGGGCAGCGGCTGCAGTAGCCCTGCCTCCTTCCTTCTTTCAGTCTTGTCTAGTTGACACACTAGGCATGTCTTCACATAGGCCTCAATGTCTTGCTCCATCTTCGGCCAGAAGTATCGCCTGGACAATAGGGCCATCATCCGCTCAATCCCAGGATGGCCAGCCCATTGCGGGTCATGAGTTTCCCGCAAGAGTTCGCGACGCAACGGGCCAACTGGTACGTAGGCTCGTGCTCCCTTTGCGAACAATAATTCGTCCTCCAGCCAATACTTTCGAACTTCGCCACTTCGCACTTGTTCTGCCAACTTCTGATAGACAGCATCAAGTTGGGACCCTTGTCGAATCTTCTCAAGGAAGTCCGACTCGATCACGGTCAAGGCAGCCACATACTCCTCGACCACTTTCCGGCTTAAGGCATCTGCGACTTCATTATGCTTTCCCGGCCGATGCACCCATTCGAAATCGAATTCTCCCAAGAATTCTTGCCAACGGGCCTGCTTTGGCGACAACTTCTTCTGGGTCCGAAAATAAGTGTTAGCAACATTATCGGTCACAATAATAAACTTTGTACCGATTAGGTAATGCCGCCATGCGCCTAGGCAGTGTATCACGGCCGTCATTTCCTTCTCATGCGTAGAATACCGCATCTCCGCCTCTTTCAACTTTCGACTTTCAAAGGCAATGGGGTGCCTTTCCTGCACCAGCACCCCACCAATAGCCCGCCCCGAGGCATCAGTATGCACTTCGAACGGTTTGTCAAACCTTGGCAGCTTAAGAACAGGTTCTGAAGAGATGGCACTCTTCAAGGCGTCGAAAGCGCCTTGGCACTCCGCATTCCATAACCAGCTTGCCTCCTTTTTCAACAAGTCCGTCAAAGGGCTAACTATTTTTGAGTAGCCTTTTATGAATCGTCGGTAGTAATTTGCCAGTCCCAAGAATGACCGCAGCTCCGTCACTTTGGATGGCTCAGGCCAATCAGTCACGGCCTGAACTTTGCGTCTGTCCATCTTTATCTCGCCTTGGCAGATAATGTGGCCCAAAAAGGAGATCTGCTCACTGCAGAACTCGCACTTCTCCTTCTTGGCATATAACTCGTTTTCCCTCAACTTCCCCAGTACAAGTCTTAGATGCTGTAAGTGCTCATCAAAAGACTCGGAATAGATAACAATGTCATCCAAATATACGACCACAAACCGGTCAAGGTACTCGTACAAGACATCATTCATCAAATTACAAAAGGTCGCCGGGGCATTGGTAAGCCCAAATGGCATAACCAAAAACTCGTACGAGCCGTACCTCGTCACGCAGGTTGTTTTTGCTCATCCCCTTCCGCAATTCGTACTTGCCAATAGCCTGATCTCAGGTCTATTTTTGAGTAGTAGCGCGCCTTCGCCAACTTGTCAAACAGATCAAGTGCATTTGGGATCGGGTACTTATTCTTGATAGTTGCCTTGTTCAGCGCCCGATAATCCACACACATCCGCAGGGACCCGTCTTGCTTCTTTTGGAACAGCACTGGCGACCCATAAGGAGCCTTCGAGGGCTGTACGAGCCCAGCCGCCAAGAGTTCATCCAGTTGCTTTCTCAATCCCGCCAACTCTACTGGGTTCATGCGGTAAGGGGCCTGTGCTGGAGGCTTCACGCCAGGCTCCAACTCAATCTTGTGATCGATAGGCCTCTTGGGTGGTAGCTTTTTAGGCAATTCCGGGGGCATCACGTCTGCAAACTCATCAAGTAAATCTTGCACCACCCCTGGAACCTTTTCTGTCTGATCAGGGTTAGTCTCCAACAGTGTGGCCAAGTATGTCTTCTCGCCGTGCCGAAGACCCGCCTTCAATTGTAAGGCCGACAGTAACCCTGTTTTCTTCCCACTTGACTTGCGTTCCATGTAATTCCCTTGCACAAACGACGGACAAGCATCATCATGAATAAAAAGTCCGCGTAAGTGAGGAATTACCGCAACCTTGGCACGCACCAAGAACTCTGTCCCGAGTATGACATCGAAATCATCAAGAGGGACGACCATGAACCCGCGAGGTCCACGCCAGGAGCCAACTGTCAATTCGACATTGGTAACGCCTTTGACAGGCGTTGCTTCGGAGTTCACTGCCTTCACTTTGCTCGAGTGTTGGGCAAGTTTCAAGCCCAACTTCGCCACCTCTCGCTCGGCAATGAAATTGTGGGTCGCGCCCGTGTCCACCATGGCCAGCGCTTCCCTGCCATTTAACATGGCTTTAACGTAGAGCAAACCTTTTGACTGGGAGGAACTCTCTTGTATCGCGAACAAGAGTTGCATAGGATTGACACGCGATGGTCCGGCCTCATCATCACTTGATTGCTCCGCAACTAAGGCCGAGAGTTTCGTTCGCTTCGGGCAATCTCGCATACGATGGTCGCCGTTGCATAGAAAACAGCCCCTGTTCGTTTTGTCCACCACAAGTGGCTGCTTTTCTTTCGACTTGGTGACCGTCACTTCCTTCGTATGCTTCTTAGTGAACTTCTTTCCCTTCCGTCGTTCGACCTTTTCCTTGTTCTTCCCTCGATCACGCTTGGCGCGATCTACATCAGGCCCCGTGACAGTTTTAAAGTCCACCAAGCGATCAGCCGCGGCTGTCGCAGCATTCAAGTCTTGGACGCCTTGCCGACGAAGTTCGGCCTGTGCCCAAGGTTGTAATCCCGACATGAAGTTGAACAACTTGTCCTCCTCGGACATTTCACGTATGTCCAACATGAGCGAGTGAAACTCGGTCACGTACTCCCTTATGGTCCCTGTGTGCTTCAACTTGCGCAGGGACTCCCTTGCAATCCACGCCGTATTGCCAGGGAGGAATTGATCCTTCAGTTCCTTCTTTAATGCATCCCACGTCTCAATCTCTTCTCGGTTTGCCGCAGCATCGCCCGAGAGTTTGGCCCGCCACCAGAGTTTCGCATCTCCCTCAAGATACGAACTTGCAACCGTCACCTTCTCGGCATCTGGCACTCGGCCAGTCCGGAAGTAGGTCTCCATGTCCCATAGGAAGTTTTCCAGCAACTTGGCGTCTCTTGTGCCGAAGAAACACCTAGGCTCGCGAGCCTTCGTGGTCTGACTCTCTCCAGGGATATTCGCAACGGCCCGCCTTAGAACCCGCAACTTCTCGCGCATCCTCTCAACTTGGGTGCTTGAGGCTTGCGACCCTTCTTCTAAAGCAAGCAATCTGTGGAAGATGCCCTCCACAGTTTCGCCTGGTGGTGGCGAAATCAGATCGTACAACATGGTGAGTTTCCGTTCCAACTCGGAAACTCGGCTTCGCAGCGTAGTGTATTGATTATCCGACATTTCAAGGCTGAAATCAAAGCAAACCCGGCGCTCTGATACCAAATGTCACGCCCCTTTCAATCCCTTATAATATTTTCTAAGTATTTGAGGTTCGTGCGGCCTAACTCGTTCCCGTGCAAGTTAGTCAGCCCTTTTTTTTCACTCAAATTCTTTTCCCTCACAGAACTCTCGTGTTTTTGTGCTAGTATGCCTTTCGTGTTTACTTAGTTTGGACGAACAAAGCAAACGACAGCAGAGTTACGGGCAAAGCCCAACCTTTTCTTTTATTCCCAAAAAGATTACAAGGACTCACTTAGAACACACTTAAGCACTATTTCGGATGCCCCAAATACAAAGGCAACATAAGCAATATATAGACACTATCAAGCCTTCAGTTGGCTAAGATCAAAACGGGACGGAACCGCCATGGAGGTTTCTCTGAAACTGCCGAACCGCCGGGCAGTTTCTTGCTTGCTGACTCAGGGAGGTTTTCGGCCAGGCTGTCTTGAAACTGCTCGCCAAGCCTAGGCCAACTGCCCTGAAAACTGCTCGCTCTGGAAACTGTCGCAACTGCTCGCCGGGCCGGGCCGGCCGAGCCATCTTGGCACTTGGCCAAGAATGTCGCCCACATGATTAGACGCTGCGCTAAGCTAGCGCCAATGTTCCGCACATCATGCCCACGGTGCGCGCGCGTCCGCCCAAGGATATCCAACATCGCACACAAGTCCCGCACATGTCTGCCTTAGCGCGCGCGCGTCCCTCCCAAGGCTCACGCACGCCGCGCATGTTTGCCCGATCGTCGCGCGCTCCGCGCGCATTCTTTGCCAACCTTTGCCGCTTTGCGCAGTGCCTACTCTGCGCGCCGATGTCGAGTGCCTTGCGCGCCCCGCGCATGTCATGACTCGCCCATCGTGGTCCGGCCAGCTCGCAGTGCCGCGCGCGCTGCCCTGCCTTGCCCGCGCGCATTGTGCTGCGCGGGTTGTGTTCCTCGCAAGACCTGGCCCGGTCCTGGCCAGGCGGGGCGTCCCACCAAGCAAACGCCCCTATTTGCGTAGCACGTGCATTCCCAGCCGAGGGCGCCGCACGGCCACGTCGTGCCCCAAAGTTAGGGGTCTAACAGTAGGCTCCTTTACTTGACATTCACAAGGCCGGACATTGCATTTACAGTACATAAACTCAGCCAATACATGGCAATGCCAATAACCTCTCATCTAACAGCCGTGCATCACCTCCTTAGGTACCTCAAGAGCTCAACTGGACAGGGTATCTTGCTGGCCTCATATCACAGTTTTGAATTGAAAGCTTTCTCAGACGCAGATTGGGCTGCTTGTAAAGATACCAGAAAATCTGTCACGGGCTACTGTACATTCTTGGGGAATTCATTAATAACTTGGAAAGCAGAGAAGCAAGCAACAGTTACTAGATCTTCTACGGAAGCTGAATACAGAGCTTTAGTAACTGTTGTTGCTGAAGTGCTATGGATTAAGAACTTGCTGGAAGAAATGAGTGTGCCACTCGAGCAGAAACCAGCCCTCTATTGTGATAATCAATCAACTGTGAAGCTGGTCTTAAATCCTAAGTTGCATGAATGGTCTAAACATATAGAAATAGACTGTCACTTCATCCGATATCACATAGCAAATGGGGCGATCAAGCTGTTATCTGTTCCTTCAGAACATCAGTTGGCCGACCTGTTTACTAAGGCCCTATCAACACCTGTTTTGCGAGACCTTCTACTCAAGATGTCTGTAATTAATCTATACAGTCCATCTTGCGGGGCATATTGAAGCAAAAGGAAAAAGGAGAAGCTGATCAAGGAGAAGAGCTTCAGACTGTTCTTCAGACTTCTGTTTAAAAATGAGGGAAAGGAAGTTCAAGCTCGAAGAATGCGTTTATAGGAACAGGCACGCGCGTTTTTAATTAGGCTAGCAACTAATTAATAGAATAGTGGATGGTGGTGGCGATTTCACTTAAGAAGGATTAAAACGGAATTGGCGGGAGTTTTATAAATCAGTTGAGTTGTGCCATTCAACATCATCTAACAGAGCATTTCTTCGATTCATCATCTTTCATATTTCTCACTGTAACTTTCAGTGCTTTTCTATTCAAGAAGATAAATGTTCTTTTTCTTGGTTTTGTAATCCGTGATAGTTAATAAAAGATTACAAACTTCTGATCGTGGATGCAGGATTGATTAAGATCCGAACGACGTTAAATCTTGTTTTCAATTCAATCAGTTTTTTATACTTATCGTTAAATATTTTGGCACACTTTATTACAAGAAATGAAATTATCTAG
This sequence comes from Craterostigma plantagineum, assembly GCA_027422505.1. Classification (NCBI taxonomy): domain Eukaryota; kingdom Viridiplantae; phylum Streptophyta; class Magnoliopsida; order Lamiales; family Linderniaceae; genus Craterostigma; species Craterostigma plantagineum. Next base: position 16,640,188 of record JAPQWV010000017.1, on the reverse strand, counting down.
TTATGCGAGTAAATCAAATGTTTGAAGTCTTTCAGCAATTCAGCTATGACTAACACATAATTGAAAATATATCATCTGATTAAATAACCCACCACTAAATAATACGTCGTATATTCAAAATAAATTAGAATTCCTCTCATCGTATACCATACACGGCGACAAGCATACTCTACAGCTTTGCCAATATATTAGATTCATTGAATATTAAGTTCAAATGAGCTCTAATCACGAAGTAAACCACAATCTTTCACACAGAAATATTTTATAACAATGGCGGTAATTTCTCTACAGAGAGTTCATAGTAATTCTATAAATTTACGGACTCATAAGCGTTGGACCCTTTGTGTTCCAAAAAAATTGGATAAACAAGAGATCAGATTTTCCGAATTTATCCATCAACGTAATTTATTATTTGGTTTTATCTTAGCTTGATGGTGCTCTAATGATCTAATCGTATATACTCATTCTTTATTGTATCTATCTTACCGCTGGTAATAATAAACTAAGTCTGTCCATGCATGCCGTGTATCGATTTAATCGAACTTCATATACACAATCATCATCAGAGAAAACAAAAAATTCAGCACAAGTTAAAATGGAAAGAAAGCCTATACCATCATCATCGTCCTCCATTAATTCTTTTACATTAAAAAAGAAGAGAAAAAGCAAGCAATAAAAAGCATAAACACTGTAAATGGTGCACATTATCCTCCCTCCTATGTACACAAATAGGTGTGTGCGCCCTTCATAGAAGACTAAATCAACAAAGATGATCGATACGATCCTATCCCAACCTCGTTCTTGGTCGTCGCTTTATTTAACTCATACACATCTTAATAAACAGGTGGAGGAATTCTCTTAACAGATCGATGAAAACCTACCCGATCATATTTATGGAAGCCCAGAGAGAAATTTACCGTACGCAAGGTATAAGAATGAAAAGAGAACGAAGGCTAGGCAATTGCAGCTGCCAAGAACTGATGAAACTTTTGCACGTTTGCATGGGATTTTGTTGCTGACCTACCCCTTCTACGCCCCACACGAATAAAGAAGTCCTCAGTGTCAAGCACGTAGGAGATCTGCGCATGGCATGAGAAATTTCATTTCAAACTGCTTAAGAAGAAGTTACATTTAAGAAGTAACATCTAAATAAGCCTACTGAGGCATAAAATTCAACACGTACTCTGTTTTACGTCAAGAAAAGAAAAAGCTTAGGACGGTGCGTATGGAGGCTACCTTGGACGATGCAGCAGTCATTTTGCATTCTAACCCATTCATGATTAGAGCATTTTCTGTAGCCATGTGCAGAGCTGTTGCCTCGTCTACATCTGCAAATTTCTGGATATTCCTGTACAAATTTGCCGGCCAATGGTTAAAAGACGGGGAAATTATGTATATTATTTAGATCTTAGCAGCAGTAGTTGAGAGAGACTAAAAGCATAAGAGCGTATTATTCGAGACGAGACACCTTTTCAGCATAATTGCCGAGGGCTCTTTCTTTCCATGAACAACCGAGAGGTAATCCTTGTGTAGATAGGCTGCGAAATTAGGATCTATAGAAACTGCAACAACATCAGACTTCTCGTTTCCATCATCCATCAATTGGACATACAAGCGGGCAGGGGAAGATGTCTACAAGTACATGAAGAGAGAGAGAGAGAGAGAGAGAGAGAGAGAGAGAGTAAGGAAAAAAATCTCAGCATCTATTTTCTAAGCAATGGTTGTAGTAATAAGAGTTGATTCAGGTGATACGTACACATTCGAGCTTGTATATGTTCTCATCGTGAAGAAGAACATTGGCATTTTCGTAATAAACAGAATCAACGAATTTCTCGGGATTCCTAGATCGTTCGTAATCAAACAACTGCAGCAGCTTCTGGTCTAACTCTTCAGTTGAAACAGTTTGCAGCTGTAAATAGATAAAAAAAAATTATGATAAATTAGGAAAGATGCGTGCTGAGAAATGGGGAAAATATACCTGCTTGACCAACTTGTATATCAGCTTATCCAAAGTGAACAACACATAAGACTGGTTTCCAGTCAATGACCGACAGTCATCTTCGAATTTCGTGTTGTCCGATGATCCATCGAGCAAACTAAACAGTGCACTCATAAACCTGCAAGAGAAGTTTCAATGACAAAAACTAGCAAATGAAATGTAAGAGGTTAATAAAAACAAATTGCAGCATAAAATTTACTTTTCATAGGGATCAGAACTTGCATCCATTGTGGTTCTCCATTTTGAATCAGTAGATGCTAAATTCAATTTAGCTGATACCAGTCTCTCATACAGAGCCTGGTGTATGAAAAAACAATGGAGAATTAAAAGATCAATATCAAATTTTTTTTCCCAGCATTTAGCGTGGACCACTGGACCAACATAACTAGCTTACCTGATGCAACCTAAAGAGCACGTAAGATGTGTCATTTCCATAGAATACACGCGAACCCTCTTTGTCTTCAACTGCACGTATGGAATCTACGTGCTTTGTTAGAGGCTTACATGTAAGAGAAAATCGTTCTGATGATGGCAATAAAGCACTGTCTCCTCCATTATAGTGAGCTTCACTAGCGTTCTCAGCCTCACCTTCACTCTCTCCTTTACCAGCAAGCTCATCATGCTCTCCATCTTCCTCTTGCTCTTCATGAGAGCCTTCATCAGTAGATCCACTCACGGAGACATCTTCTACAGCATCAGAAACGTTTTCACTGTCTTCATCATCAGCATCTACATTATTTGCAACGACCCTATCTGCAAGGTTCTCTTCCTGACTAGCTATTTCAGCCTCAGTTGCTTCATTGTTATGATTTTTCTCGTCGGGCAGAGTTATGGCTTGATCCAAGCCAAAGTTTTCTTCAAAATCACCATTCGGAGACAGCTCACCCTCTTCTTTCTCGTTCCCACTAGGATCAGCAGGAAACTCGTGTCGTGGAATCATTGAGCCGCCGACAAAATCTACGTTAGTCAATTGATTTGTCTTTGATGTCTCCCCACCCTGTTGAGAAAAATATGAATGGCCAGCATAGTATCATATTACATACACAACAGGCATACATCACAAAAGAGAGAGTGGAGGGAGAATCCAAGACGCACATGGACAAACAAATAAGTAGTACACACAATAAAGTAACGGAAAAAAGTGAAAAACAATTAAAAATATGATGATATTGGGCAAGGCAAATAAATAAAAAGAATTATTTGAGAACACGCTCATGGAAGCTTATTAAAGGAAAATAAGAGAGAAGAAACAATAGATCAAGCCAAAATTACAGATCCATACCACAGAAGAACGGATATCATCTGCAGGATTTGCACCAGCGCCTGTAATTTCATGATACTTTCGTGTGATTACAATGACAAAGCATCAACACTAGATAATGTGATTATATTCTCAGTCATCCAAAAAGGAAATCATCAAACTTACCATGAGAAGTATCGTGTACCGAAGCAGCAGCTATGTCAGAGCTGGGGATACCTTCACCAGATGCAAAAGCTAACCCATCATTAGCAGAAGCATCAACATTTACAAAACCAGTCTTGTTTAAATGCCCGCATTGAGGTGGTGCATTAGAATCACCATTGCATGTATGAGACTTCAACTGATTCAAATTTGTAGCAGCATCATCGGCATTAGGGCGGCCTTCACTCTCTGTAATGGCATCGGCAGCATTCCTCATGCTTTGCCGCTTAGATACACCATCTTCCTCAGATGTCTCCAAGCAATGCACTCGAGAATTTACACCAAGCATGGGCTCGAGAAAAGTGGTCCAGAATCTCAATACTTTGTTCAATTGTTCTTTAGCAGAGCAGAGCTCCTCACACGAGTATCTGATAATCTTGTAGACATCCTCGTGAATGTCATTATTAGAATACTCAAATTCCATGTTTGGTACAATGGAATGTCTATTCCCTGCAGCAATACCCAGAAGCCGATCGTCCTCTTTCAGCTTATTTTCCTTGATATCTCTGATCTCCATCACTAAGGCTGCTCATAAAATCACAGAAAAATCGGAAACGAAAAACTGAAACAAGCAATAAAATGGCATGTAATGTCCATTACTCAGTGACAGATCATAAGGAAGGTAGCCAACATAAGAGAAGGACGCAAACCAATCAAGCTTTTAATTGGAAGAATGAACTAAAATCTATATGGTCGAACTCAAGAGTAATCAATTAAATAAGTTGCTGAAATATTATTAAATAGAGGTCAATACTTTTCAGGGTGTCCGATCAATCAAAAAGCCAAATATCTCCTACATAAATAGCACATGATCCAATACACATTTAAAAATGATAATAACAAGAAATTCTTTTCAACTTACATTTTGTGCTCAGATTCTTCGAATCTTGCTGCTTGAAATAGAAGCTACGATGGTCCAGGGATTTATAATGATTCTTCGCATATATTTCAGCCCAAACTTTGTTAAAGTCCAAACGACATCTGGTCCATTCTTCTTGTTTCTGCTTAAGACGGCTTATGATAACAGGCAAAGCAAGAGATGGATTTTTCCGCAAGATGTCAATCACATCAAGACCATGGTCACCATATAGCCTTTCAATGCATCTTATGTTGAGTGCTGCATGGAATAAGGAAAACTAACCCATCAGCAACCAAAAGAGCTTTTATAGTAATTATAGAGGTAAATGCGGAATCGAAATCAATTGCAACAATATTATATTGTTAACCCACAATCCAAATCCATGTCATACCTGTGAACTGCTCATCAATTCGTGTAGGACTGTCATGATTGAGTGTATTGCTATTAAGACTGTTTAAAAGGTCGTCTGCTCGCTTGACAGTTGAACCAACAGACTCCAGCAACATATCTAGCTCAAACCTAAAGCATTGGTAACATAGCAACAGAAAAGTAGTTAGACATTTTACGAGTTGTCAACAAAATAATTGATGACCTAATATTAACTATCTCATATAAAAGTAAATTCAATCAGTTCATATATAATTCACATTTCTTATCCTACTTCTATGTTGCCAATTGGGGTAGTAGATCACAAACTGCCATAAGCATATATTAAACGAAAACAGAGAATGACTGGTCATCAACATCAACTAATTTTACAATGAGTGAGATGAACCAGAAAGAAAAAATTCCTTACCTATCATCTTCACATCTAAACAAGCTTTCTTCATATTGGTTTCTACGCATGTGTTTGAATGAGTAATCCTCACTACCAGAAGTCACAGACACCCAATGGTCATTTAAAACTTCGGCCCCAAGCTCTGATCTATGACTTGCTGTGGAAATTGGATACTGCAAAAAGCAGGTTTGTAAATATCAATTTAATTATTTATGTTAATCTTATCAATGTTTGAGTAAAACAATCACCCACGTCATCAGGAAGAAGACGATAGCTCGGAGTGCAACGCTGACAATCAGAAAGATCGAGCTCCTGAACGGATTTCCCCCAGTACTTGGTATTATGCCTATCCTTCTCATTCCCACCTTCCATTTCTCGCTTTTGTTCCTTCTCTTTATCTGTAACTCTAGAGGGTTTAGAAGAATTTCCTTCACTCCATAAGGTTTCTGCAATTAACATACAAGATTTGAAAAATTAGACAACGAGATATTTAATAAAAGGATCTACATTCAACCTTACAGTTTAAAGATGACGTAAAGTGTGACAATTACTTACTTTTTCCCATAACACCTGCCAAGAATCCATCTGAAAAATATATGCAATAATTTAGCAAGAACAAGAAATAGAATCGAACAAAGAAGTGTAAATCAGTGCTTACCAATTCGCTCACAACGTTCAAAAAATTCATTGAATCCTTCCATAAGATCTGGGAACTTTCCAAGCAAATCGGCAACCTGACATTCTTCTCGTATAAGAATTTGGATAAAGAGATGGAAACATGGAAAATTTTGTAAACAAAATTAATAAAACTATATATATAAAAAAAATGAACATGTTAGTGTTAAGGGAGAAAAACGGTGCACTTTGGGAAGACATACTACACATAAAATCTGTAATTGAAATGCAGCGTAATGTACACCAACTGGAAACTCGTGAAAGTCAGACAGAAATAAATGGATGTGTCCAAGTGAGTAAAGCTCCGAACAACCGTCCGTAACGCCGATATCTGACATAACTGTTTTCCTTGTTATGTTATTAAAAACTGGTAACATCTTACTAGATTTTGCAACTCCTTTCTGGTAATAATTTCTGTGCTGTAAATGTGAAGGCATTTTAAAAAGGCCTGATAATCATCTGAATTTCTTAGTCTCTCTTTCACCTTCTCACAGAAAGTGAACTCATGAGCGTACATGCCTGACAACAGAAAACAGAAGATAGATGTAAGAAAGGGGTGAAGTGTAGAGCAAAGCAGCACATAAAATTGAAATGAGGATAACTTTTTGTGCAGGTCATGAACAGTGACCATAACACAAAAAACTTGATTGATCCAGGCACAGTCATATATACGGACGATTTTCCAACTGCCTAGTAAGAAAACTAGAAAAACAGTAACAATTTATTACAGTAAACAGCAAGAAAACATGGACCGATTGGACGCAAATAACTCACTTTTCATTGCATCTTTATCGTCATAGATATTCGAGTTACCCCCAAAATCCTCGACTTTAAGAGCAAATTTCCTCCTCTCACAGTCATGATCTCTGTCTCCGGTTTCACGGTTCTTCTTATATCTAATTTCCATATGTTTCTTATGCTCCTTGTGCAACTTAACAGCTGTTTTATCATCATCTATGTCAGGATGCTCCACACTAAGATCTCGTTCTCCGCTGAGTTCAACTTTGCTGTCTTTTCGTGGCCGCTGCTCAAAATATTACAAAACCATGCAATGTTAAAAAATTTGAAAATGAAGATGACGTCACAAGTTGCTATGTAACCCCCAAAAAAAACCTTTTCTAAGTAAGACTGCCGAACAGTGGGGAAAGCAGAGCTTCTGTCATCATAACGAGACGTAGATTGATGGCCATAAGAAGCATGAGGAGCTGAAACTGAACCAGATGTATCGGGCAAGAATCTGGTGAACTCATTGAGAAGATCAGGATGATCATCAAAAAGCGTAGCAACCTAAAAGAAAATTAAGGCATTTTAGATGTGACGAGAATTGAATTCAGACTTTAGAGGAGAGGCATACCTCTTGGTAGACCTCTGTGATACCTTTGTGTTCCTTTCGGTACATATTCAAGATATCGAGAAAAGATTTATAAATGTGGTCATCATTTTGAAAGCGTTCCTGCACAAGAACCAAGCCAAGTCAATTCTGCACTTAAACCTCGTACCATCACATAAATCGAAGACAGGGTTTACCTTGATTTTGTTGACAAAACTGATGGCCTCTTCAAACTCAACTGTTCTCTTCTGTGGTGCAGCTTCCTCATCAGTGAGTGTAATCTCATAGCCTTTTGGCAAAAACGTGTTAAACCCAAGAATCAAATTAGGGTGTCCCTTAAACAAATCCTGCACCCTTGCTATTACGCCAGCCGTATCAATTCTGAAAGAAAAAAAAAGAAAAAACACATATAAGTCTTGCCTCGATTTCTCTACAAAAACACATCAACCTTCCAGGATAGATCCATTCATTACCTTTGACCCTTAAAAGCTTTCATTACATCTAGGAACCTATCGTACTTCTCCCTTTGATCTTGAAACATGTCCTTGACTTGCTTTAGATAACTCAATGCATCATTGGTAGTAAGTTTTTGAGTACTACCAACAGCAACACCTGCACCAGTGCCACTAGTTCCAGCGATGTTTGCATTAGCATTGCCGCCACCTCCACTGCCTGAAGGAAGATGCAATGGTCCGTACCTTTATCAATACAAACGTCACCCTTCAGATTCAGAGTAAGATTAAAATCACACATTAACCCAACATCAGATGTACTGAGTTATTATAGCTCATTCTTGATTCCTTACTTTGCCATTTCCAAAGAATATAATGAGTTTTTTGTTAGATGCAAAAGATCCCAAATGCAAGCACAGGCCCTCAACACAATTTCACAGATTTAACACCACTTCGCAGATTTAACAAAAGAAAGTTAATAAACGACTGTAATTCAGACGTCAAGATTACTTTTTTTTTTTCAAATCCCCAAACCTCAACAAATCAACTGAATCTAATCTTTCTCTTTCTGGCTCCATCTTACGCCCGCCGTGTAAATCAGCCAACATAATCAAGACACAAATTAGGACTCAATTCTCCAATTCAATTCGTTTCAGAAACTGCCAATAAAATCCACTCCATATATTCACTATCTTAGAAAAAATAAAATATAGCGATACATTAATTTTTTTTTTCAAAAAAAAACAACTCAACACTGGAAAGGCAAGAAATCGCTAAGTACAAAACAGATAGCAGATGTACAGAAACTTAAGCATTAGATAAATTGAAGCTAACAGAAAGTAGCCTACGAGTCTCCGCGAGAAGAAGAGCCAAATGGACGCTTCAATTGAGGGTTTACGTACGCCTCATCTCGCAATCGCTTCATCTTTCTGCACAAACATCAACTGCAATCATCAAGTGAAACGACAATACACTTCAAAAAACAAAAACTCAAGAGTAAGTTGAAAAAAAAAAAAACTCGCATGTTAAATACTCCCAAGGATTACAAAGCGAAAAGATGAACACAGATCTAATCTGTAACACCCAACGCACAGGAAATTGTGATTATTAGATCAGACTACACTTTAGTTTTCATAAATAGTTTTCTTCATCTCGTCTCTCGATTTTTCACCAGCCAACAAATGAAGTCATGTGAGAAAGACGTAAGCAAGAAACGGCACCCATTTATAAATTTATTATGCAATGAAATTTCTTGTTAAAGATGCAATTATTCGTATATGACCAACATAGTTTTTGGGTTTATATTTCCTTTCAGAGGCGGAGCTACATGGGTTTCCATGGACCCCACTAATTCAACGGAGAAGTTAGACAATATTCTTTGGACCTTTACTGTTTTGTTTTATTCATTTTCATCGTTGTCGATAATTTTATTGATATATCATCCATATTTTCGTAAGATTGCTCAATAGTTCTTTGGTTGTTTTGTATAAACATTTTAGTGTTATTTTTTTCGTTTGACTTTGATTATGCGTTTTTACTTTTTTTATTTTTTATTTTTGTGGTTTATCTCTTCTTGATGAGAGAGGTTTATCCCGCATATATCTTTATCTTTAGCTCTTCGACTCCTGATAATTTATCTTTAGCTCTTCGACTCCTGATAAATGCACTTGAGTAATTATGGTTTCCAAAAAAACTGTACTTTAATTTTTATAGCTATTTTGTCTCCAATTAGCGACATTAAATATCTTATTAACATACTCCTCAATATTTTTCATAAAATCGAATCAGTGACATACCTATAGTCAAGTATAAGGTGTTAATTTTAATGATGTATTATCACTTGTCGTTAGATATAGCTCTATTCGTGTAAGTTTGCATTCGTTGCCATGTATGATTTGGAGTTAGAACAGCTTGATATCAAGACGGCGTTCTTACATGGCAATTTAGATGAACAAATTTATATGAAGCAACTTGAAGGCTTCATAGTTAAAGGAAAGGAAGACCGAGTTTGTTTGTTGAAGAAATCGTTATACGGATAAAAGCAGTCTCCAAGACAGTGGTATAAACGGTTTGATTCTTTCATGTTGGGTCATGGTTTCTCTAGGAGCAAGTATGATAGTTGTGTTTACTTTAGGAAGTTAAATGACAGTTCGTTCATTTATCCATTGTTATATGTTGATGACACTCATTGCTGCTAAAAATCTTGTAGAAATTCGCCAGTTGACGGCCTTACTGAATGGTGAATTTGAGATAGAAAGATTTAGGTGCAGCTAAGAACATTATTGGTATGGAGATAATCGAATCAACAATTAAAAATTACACAATACGGTGTTTTTACACATACTGAAAAGAGCATTCAGTTTATAATCCAACTTGTTAAATTTTAGTGTTAAATTTGTGTGTACTTACACTAGTATATAACTGTTCATCAAAGCAGTATTAGTGTTAAATATAGAGTCTCATTATAGTAGAAACGTTCTCTATTTTTGTGTTTTAACAAAAATAAAGTACTCGTTGGTGATGCTATGTCTCCCATGTTGGAAAGTTTGCTTGCCCGTTTGAGGTTCAATTTCTCATTTAGGGTTAGAATAATTCTTAACTTCTATTGCAACTGCTTTCATTTGGCGTCTCTTAGGGCATCTCCAACGGGACTTCAATTTTGTGTAAAACAAGAAAATAGAGTACGTCTTTACTCCAACGGAACTTTATATTTGACATTATATTGTGTTGATTAGTAGGAAAATTCTAGTTCTGGAGTACACAAAATTTCCAACACAAAAATAGAGTTGTAGTTCCATTTATTTATATTTTATTTAATAAAATATATTTTATTTTATATTTAAAATATTTGATATTTCTTATAATAATAAAAATTACATATTTTCTATATTATTTAGTGATAATTTCCTTTCAATTTAATAAAATTATAATTAGATAATATGCCAATTTTATATTTATTTAATTTTTAAATATTAATAATTGTAATATATTGACTATTTAATTATTATAATATAAAGTTATAAGTATGAGAGTAATATATAGGACTTTGATTTTTAGTGTAAAAATATTGTTAGGATTGGAGTAAAATTAGTGTAGAAAATAGAGATTATATAGGTTGGAGTAAATCACTGTAACAACTGTATTATTATGTAAATTTAGCTGTATTTTTATGAGTGGGTTGGAGATACACTTATGTTTCTATATAATAAAAACCACCCAATATTACACATACATGTAGATATCTATCTCCTGCAATATCTTTTGTGGGATTCAGACATTCATCCAATTCCATGGCAACGGTCTCTACATGGCAAGAGATCCTTACAATTTACCATCACCACAATCACATTTAGTGAGTTGAGAACTACTAACAAAAAATAGAATTGAACACAAAACAACGTACGCAAAAGCTTTCTTCACTCTCCAAAAAGACAGCCAACTAAGTTTTAAGAAGAGCAAACTTTGCAGCTTTTCCTGCAATATCCCGAGGAACCGTCCGAGCCCACCATGTAAATAGGGTTTTTCTCACATTCTCCTCTCATAGCCCAAGCCGAGCAATTGGGATTCTCATCCACGCAATCATTTGTAGATCTCGAAGATGATATTGTATCGAATGATCTTACATGAATCCACTTAGTAGCTGACCATTTCTCACCTTTAATGACTGGGCAGCTCCCATGTAAGCTCGAAGGGTCCGTAGTCGCATTGGGGTGAAGGCTAAAGAACAACAGAGCATCGCCTTTCCTAGTTTGCACTGTAAAAGAGATACTTAATACCAATTGACAATCATTTCTATTCTCTAATTTTGTCTCAATTAATAATTTCATCATCTTAAAGGGCAAGGCAAGAATCATGTTTACCTGCGTAGCCGCCTTTAGCACAGTCAGACCAGTCCTCACCTTTTTGTTGCTTGTCTTTCATCTAAACAACAAGATCAAAGTCAAATTGCCCAAATATGAATATTTCAGACATTTTTCGGGTAGTAAGTAATAACTGTTTTACCTCTGAGTTAGGAAAGACTGTCTCACCACCCTTTTCGACATTCGATAAGTACATGAGAACGGTGGCAACACGATGACCTCCAAGTTCTTGATTGGCCTTGTCATGGAAATAATCGAAGTGTGGCTCATACTTCTGACCAAGTTCGTACCGTAAAATCTGCATAGCCTCTCCATTTTCTAGAAGGAAAGACAAGACAACAAATTAAAGGTCGGTTTAGCTTTTGAATCAAGAAACTAGGAGAAGCTTTTGGTCATTGCATCGATATATATACCTGACGGGAGAAACGTCCATGCTGCAATTTTCTCCTCGATACGGGAAACTATTTTATCCTTCAACAAACAAAAGATCATAACCGAACAATTCCTCTACTCGTATCATATGTAATCAAACTTCCACAGAAACGGAAGAATCCTTGTTTTTCGATGCAAAGGGATTTAACTAACTAACCTGACCCTTGCTAAGAAACATGCCAGAACTTGTACGGACGGTGCTCTCTATGCTCTTTCCAGAGTCATTGTCAGCCACCATTGATTTCTCCAGCTTATCTCTAGCCTAAAGAAACGGAAACCACCCTTATTGCCATTCGTCTTATCGCATCAATCACTAAGAAATGAATCCATAGTTTCAGAAGGAAACTGAATAAGCTAAGCTAACCAAAGCAATGAGATGATCACACTCCTCATTGGTTAAGAATCCATTATACAAAAAGGCCCTGACGAATCCAATAAAAAAAAAAAAAGAAAGCAAATCTTCGTAATCATATGAAGTGAATCAATAATTCGAAATTTCTAACCTAAACCCAAATTTTTTTAAATAACAAAAAAAAAGGAAAACCTGGGAGTCCAAGAGATTTGAGTGACCCTGGATGGATCAATCGACGCAAGAGGTGCGCCGGTTCTTAATTTTAACACCGATTCGTTTCTGAAAAGGTCGACATTGACGATAACTACGGATTCTTTCAATACAACCAACAAAAAAGAGAAAAAACCACACATACCCAAACGCAAATCCTACGAGGAAACAGAAACAAACCACAAGTGGCCTTCCGTCCATCATATCGAATCAATTCTGGTACTGATTTTGATTCTTATATACTGTATTCGTAGTTGGGTTGGAAAATGAAAACGACGACTTTGATTACTTCGCTCTTTTCTTTTTATCATTTCTTGAAAAAGTTTCTCTATTATTGAAAAAAGAATTTAATGCCAATGGACTAGGGACTCTTTTTATTTGGCTTTTTAATTAAAATAATGGAAATTAAATGAAAAATTAATAAAATAGGGTTATTATGATAAAATTAACGAAATAGAGCCAAAGGCATTTAATAGTAGCCGGTGACGTAATATATTGGCGAATCGGGGCTCATTTTTACCAAAAAAAAATGTCTTGGCCGACTTTTGGCCCAGTAAACCACTCGTCGCGACTAATAGCCGTGACGCCGCTGCTAATAAAGCCGCGACAATTTCTTCTTCTTCCTCACTTCTCCTCTCCTCCTCCCCTCTGATTCCGACGAACACCTCCGGCGACCACCACGTGATAGATCCTTTCTTCCTCGTCATCGTCGATCAAGCTTCGTTTGGGTATGAAACTCCTAATTTCTTTAAGGGTTAATTATGATTCAGGCCTTATTTTCTCTTTTCATTGAGGTTCAGGCTCTATTCATGTTTACTTTAGTGACAAGAACCTACATTTTGAAAACATTAGAGAAAAGACCTAATTCATGCGATAAGACGCATTTACCCTTTATAATCTATCGAAATTACTCTATTATGCCATCATCTTCTACAAGCAACGAAACCCAAATCTCTTCTACCATGTATTTTCATGGCTCGCACGAAGTAAACCGCTCGCAAATCGCCTGGAGGAAGCAGCTTGCCAGCAAGGCCGTGAGGAAGTCGGCTCCGGCAACCGGCGGTTTCAAGAAGCCGCACAGATTCCATCTTGACATCGTCGCGCTCATGAGATCCGCAACAGAGAAATCAATATTAATTTGTAAATGGATTAACCAAGACAACAATCGATATTATTACATGTGATAAACCCAAATCAAAGATATTGCTAAAATTGCAGTTGTTATGACCGATATGTTGAAGTTATCGTCAATTTGATACGAATGTTGATAAGCTTTGCAAAAATAACAAGTGTCTTAAGGATAATAACAAATGTTGACACAGAAATATCACATCACTGAAAGGTAATAACGCCTTGTTTTTCATGAATAACACATCCTGTATACAACCAATGGATTGAGAGAAAATGAACGAAAATCACAAACGACAGTAAAAACAGATGAAAACTGCATAAATCACGTCGTTATTGACTCAATAATGTAAAATAGAGCTCAATTACTCATGGGTACCTCGAATTTATACCGATTAGTTGCAAGAAACGGATATTGTATTTTCCCCAAATCGTGTAAAAAAGAAATACTTATAACATAGCAAAAAAATAACAAATGTCTTATGGTTAATAACAAATGTTAACTTAGAAGTAACACGTCGCTGGAAGGTAATAACAATTTGTTTGTCGTAAATAACACATTCTGTATACAACCAATGGATCTGGAGAAAAAGAACGAAAATCACAAACGACACTAAAAAACAAATGAAAACTGCATAAATCACGTCGTTATTGACTCAATAATGTAACATAGACCGCAATTTCTCATGGGTACCTCGAATTTGTACAGATTACTTGCAAGAAACGAATATTATATTTTTCCTAAATCGTGTAAAAAAGAAATACTTATAACATAGCAAAAAAAATGTCTTATGGTTAATAACAAGTGTTGACTTGGAAGTAACACGTCGCTGAAAGGTAATAACGCCTTGTTTGTCATAAATAACACATTCTGCATACAACCAATGGATCGGGGAAAAAGAACGAAAATCACAAACGACACCTGACATGCCCATACATTGTCAGTCTTAGGATCCCTTCTCATTCGGGTGTGGGATCGGTTCGTTCATGTACCCCTTAGCCTAGAAGCCTGCCAGGAGCCGCTCCTTGTCCGTGCACCTCTCTGGCACCGGTGATCACTGTGGCTACCCTATTTTTCTAACTAAGACTAGTGGCGTATTTCTGCAACGTAAGCCGCAAAAGGCCCGTCTAATTAAATTTTTTTTCCTAAAACAATATACATTTCTATAAAAATCTGTCTACATTGTCATCACTATACATGGGCCAAAGCTCCAAAATGTCAAAAGATTAAAAACCCTAACGCCGCTCCACAGGTCTTCATCTATGTACCGCCCCACCCTCAAAAGTCCATGGAGCATACCATCAGCCACCTCTCTCATGACGCGTATCAGCGTCAGACTCACTACCTACAACACGTAAACACTGAGCTATTTGCCCAATAGGCGAATAAAATGCATGTATGCAAATGTGCACTCAACCCCGATCCCAATATCCCACAACGTGATATAATGCACACTCTTTCTTTTCCCACATTCCTATTTCACACAACACAGGGTCCTAGGTTAGGCTCGACACCTTCGCGCGCAATAGACTACTGGGAGGCCACCACCAAGTCTCGCGGCAGCCTACCCTGGTAGTGCACTGGACGATCACCACCAAGTCTCGCGGCAGCCTACCCTCTAAGAGTCACCAATCACCACATCTCATTCTACCCCGTACTTTAATATCTCATATCATTACCGTCTCACTATGGTACAACCCTCTCTCGTCCTGACGTGATATGCATGTGCATGCATCACTAGAAAAAAAAGTCAGAAAAGCAACGGAAGGCGCGACGACGGAGCCATCGCAAAAATTAGCGACGGTTTTTTCTCACGGAAATTCTGTCGCAAAAATTAGCGACGGAAAATCTGTCGCAAAATCGGTGGCAAATAATTGGGACAATAGTCCGTCGCAGATTTGCGACGGAATTTCCGTGAGAAAAACCGTGGTAAAGTTGCGACGGAGTGGCCGTGGCTAATAGTTGCGACGGTTGTTGCGACGGAAATTCCATCGCGAAAAAAAGGCGCATTCTGAAAAAATTAAAATCCCCCCAAGTACGCTTTTTATTTTATTCTCCCTCTCTCTTCACTCTCTCCCATGCCACATCTCTCTCTCTCCTCTCTTCTCTCCGTCTTCATCCTCTCTCTCTCTCTCTCTCTCTCTCTCTCTCTCTCTCTCTCTCTCTCTCTCTCTCTCTCTCTCTCTCTCTCTCTCTCTCTCTCTCTCTCTCTCTCTCTCTCTCTCTCTCTTCTTCTCTTCGCTCAGCTCCTCCACCTCGTCCCACGCCGGCGGATCCAGCGACAGAGGTGGCTCGAGATGGCTGTTGGAGGTTACTAGGCGGCAGATCTGAGGAGGGAAGGCGGCGGCGGTGGCGAGAGGTCTGCGGCGGCGGTGGCGGTGGCGAGAGCACTACTGGCTAGAGCTCTGCGGCGGCGGTGGACCACGGCGACGGCTCCAAGGCTGTGGATCTGGGCAGCAAAAGCCGCGGGTGGCGGATCTGGGCAGCAGTCCGCAGCGACGACGACGAGGCGGCGATGAGCTGCAGCGACGACGAGGCGGCGGAGTCAGCGATGTCCTCCCGCTATCGCTAAATAAGATGTCTGGTGTAGTCCCTATATATTGATTTTCTGAATATAATAAATATTGTTAGTATCTTAATCAACCCTCGAGCCGTACAATCTAAAATAATTCTATCAGAATTTATTAAAATATCATAGGTTTGGGATGACCTAAATCGCCTGAAGGTTTATTCCATTATTAGTCAAAGTCGGGTCAATGTCAATATAATATTCAGTCAAACAATAGTATCGCCCGATTTATCATATTTAGCACCTAGTTTCGTCGAGTTTATTAAGTCACCAAATCGCCCGATAGTAGCTTGCATGGCAACTAGTTTCGCTCGATTGTGTATGCCTGGAATCGCCTGATTGGTCATAAAAATCTGGTTTCGCCGAGGTCTTTCTAAAGGTAATCGCCCGATTGATGGCTTTCTTAGTCGCTCGATTTGGTCAAGCTTAAGGTTTGGTTTCGCCGACCACCAAATCGCCCGATTTGAGGTCTACCAATTGGCCGAAACTCCATGTAACTCTATTCCTTCGATCGAGTGCTCATCAAATCGTCCGATAGTGTGTGTCGCCCGAATCTAAAATCGCCGAGTTATTAAGCCTTGAATCGTACGGTTTGAGGCACACACAACTCAAGAATCGTCGAGCTTTCATTTCCATAAAATCGTCCGATTTCAATGGAATTAAACTTAACTAAATCGCCTGATTCCCTACATTTTAATCCTTATATAACAACGATTTCTGTTACCTCATCAGCCGAAATCCAATATATAGAATTATATTATGACAAGCTAAATCGGCCGATACTAATAACAGTTAAATCGCCCGATTCATTCAAAAATAGTGATACTTTTGAAAACCCTAAAAATGAAATTCTTATCCTATCAAGATTAGCTTAGTTGGAATTCTTCTCTTTCCCTTAGTTCTTATTTTCGTTCTTACTCCACTAAAGTTTCCTTTTCCCTAATGATTCTTAATACCTATTAGATATATATCCAGTTTTCGATAGTAGTATTGATAAGACTAGGAGGTGACGAGCTTTACCTTTGAGCTTAAGGAAACTTATTGATTTATCATGCTTTTAGATATGTTGGGCCTCATTCAGAAGCTAGCTAAATTAAATACCGCGCAAACCTTATTGAAATAATATTATTATTTTCATTAAACTCTTGGCTAAGTTTGAAATTAATTCGAAACTATTACAATTTATACTTTCGTTCAAAACATAATTTTATTGTCGAAATTGCCAATTCATGGAATTACAAAGCTAATTATATCAAAAATCCCGTATTAAATTTTACGGGTATTACAATCACTCCCAGCCCTCATCGGCCCCGGGCGTCACATGCCCACCAACTTCCGCCTGCTTCGTCCCCGAACCAGCACCGCACTGCGAGATTGTGCTTCCATACCACCTGTAACATCCCGTCCCATACCGGGTCACTGTAGCATCGGTTCCTACCGGGACTAGTGGGTTGGGCCCACCACACTCCAATTGATAGTCTAGCCCCACTGTATCACAATTTAACCTTCCGTGCACTCGCTCACACCCTGAGAAACTTTCCAGAGGGTCACCCATCCATAGATTGCCACAAGTCAAGCACGCTTAACTTTGGAGTTTCTATAGATGGACTCCCGAAAAGGTAGGTCGACCTTGGTGATATGAGTAGTACTATCAATTCTCTTATACGATTCTGAGCCTGACACGCCCATATATTTTCAGTATCAAAATCCCCTCTCATTGGGGTTTGAGATCGATTCGTTCATGTACCCCTTCGCCTAGAAGCCTGTCAGGAGCCGCTCCTTGTCCGTGCACCTCTCTGACACCGGCGATCACTTCCCGCCCTTATCGGCCCCGGGCGTCATAGAAAGTATGCTACTTTACTGTAGAAAGGAGCAACGAACTGGGTGCTACTAACATTCCACTGGCGGCACGCTGCCTGCTCATGAGAACATGAAATGAAATGTTGGTCCCATTTCCACAAGTGCACGTTCTTCCTTGAATGTTCACCACATGTTTTCTTTGGGTCACCGATGAAGAAGTATACATCTCTGTTGTTTGCATTCGCGGGTCAAATGCAGTTACGAAATGGCCGAACGAGGCATTGACCAGTCACTGAACATCCTCCACGAATAAGGAGACCATTCGGTGTCAGAACTCCCCATCGCCGCAGCTGTCTGTTGATACCTATCACGATAGTATGCGGCACACCGATGGAAGCTGAAGTCGACTATCGCTTTTGGAGGCAGTAAGCAAGCCCCTTTGAACACACCATTAAGTGCTTCTGAGATGTTCGTCGTCATTAATGAACCACACCTAAGCCCACCATCGTAAGCAAATGTCCACTTTTCTCAATAAATCTCGCTCAACCAATCGTAGACTTCTTCGCACACACTCTTAAGATGCTCCATGATTCGTTCGAATTTTTCCACCGTATGCGCCATCCCTAGTGAGTTGACTTTCACGCGCTTCACTGCGCATCTCTTCCCCTTCAATTTTCAGTAAAATATTCAACTATCCGAGCGCTAAATACATGGACCATTTCACCATTTTGGAAATTTATAACAAATATATAAATTAATAATTGAGTTTCATGCAACCCCCAGTTATATATTACAAGCATTACATATTATATTCTTACTCGTACTCGTACGTTACATGCATTTAATACCTTTTTTTTTCTTTTTTTCCTCATTTCACCCCTACATGTTTATTTATTGATCTACTTAGATCATCAAGTAAGCAAATTCACATTGGAAAAGCACAACCAATAAACACGCAGTCAAAGAAGTAACTTAAATGGTGGCGGCGGCCGTCGTCGACGAGCGCGAAACTCCAGCGATACCTACGCCATGCACGGTGGGAAAAGATTGTTGGATTTTATTAAGCCAAATGGGCTTTGGGCCCAAATGGGTATTAACCCATTAATAAAATCAGTTTCGGTTTTTATTAAATCGGGAAGCCATCGAATGTCGAAAGAGAAATCGTTGAAAGATTATGAATCTACGTTTCACGGGGAATCTAACGAATATTAATACGCTAAAAACCGATACCGGGTGAATGAGAAATTAATTAGAAGTTGGCCCAATAACCATTAAAAATGGTTGATAGTGTTTGAGTGTGGGATTTTAGTGTCCCACATTGGTTAGACACCAAGGAAATCTTCACCATAAATATAGAAACCCATGTGGGTTTATTCAAAAGGGCTTGCCATGTGGATGGGCTTAAATGGGCTTAAGTGGGCTTAGTGGGCTTGAGAAGCTTAAGTGAGTTTTGGCCCAAATAATAGCCCAGGTGCGAGTCGGTGCCTCGCACCGACGAGCACCGAGCACCGAGCCCGATTAAGCCCATGCGACATGAAATCTATAAATGTCCAGCAAGTTCTTGAATTTGCGATTAAGCCCCTGCGACATGAAATCTATAAATAGACCCCAATTGAGTTGGAAATTCATTCACTTAAAACCCACACAACTTACATCATTCACTCCCAACTCCCTAAAATCCCGAAGCAAGAAAAACTCGAGTTTTGAGTACGGTTCGCCGGAAAAATTCGAATTGTTGTGCTACGATTTCGAATTTAGAAGTCGTTGTATCTTGGAGACGATCGTTGTTAACCGAAAGCACTGAATATCGGGGCGATTTCGTCTTACGGACAGTGTGTCTAACACACGCCTCGACTACGTCTACAATCATGGATAATCTAGACAAACTCAAGGTCGAATTGTTCATCTTTTGGTGTTTACTAGTGCTTGCATTTGCAGCTATCATATTCTGGGTACTCGCGAACTGCACCTGCGGTTGAAGACACTCCAACAATCCTACATTCATCTGCGCCGACCGAAGAGTCACAAGAAACCATTTCATTATACTGCCGCAGACCAGACCGACTCAATCTTTTCAACCATCGTAAGACGAAATTTGTTCGCGATCTGATCGATGGCAAGCAACGCACCAACGATCCCTGCCAGCAGCCACGTCGAACGTCCTGCCAAGTTCAACGGGACGGAGTTCAAACGTTGGCAGCAAAAGATGATGTTCTACCTGACGATGCTCCACCTTGTTCGGTTTCTGAAGGAGCTCGCTCCTACGGTGACAGAAGTCGCCCCACCAGCTGAGGGTGAAAACTCTAACGACGCAGACTATGCTGCTCGTGTCGCTCAATATGAGCAAGAAAAGGCTGCGTTAGACGCATGGAATCATAATGATTTCATGTGCCGCAACTATATTCTGAACGCTCTAGACGATTCTCTATACAACGTCTATGTAGTGGCTACGACTGCGAAACAGTTGTGGGATTCATTGGACAAGAAGTATAAGACCGACGATGCCGGACTGAAGAAGTTCATCGTCGGCAAATTCCTGGATTATAAGATGACCGACTCTAAGCCGGTGTTGGACCTAGTCCGTGATCTGCAGCTTTATTCACGATATTCATGCTGAAAATATGCAGATCAGCGAAACCTTCCAGGTAACTGCGATTATCGAGAAGCTGCCGCCTCTGTGGAAGGATTTCAAAAATTACCTCAAGCACAAACGTAAAGAGATGGGGCTTGAGGACCTGATTGTGCGGTTTCGGATCGAGGAAGATAACCGAAAGAGCGAAGCCAAGAACAAGAGGGGCAATATGGAGGCGGGAGCCAATTTGGCCGAGCCAAGCTATGGAAACAAGCGTAAAAGGCCAGGTCCGCCGCAAAAAAAAAAAAACAAGACCCAAATTCCAAAAGAATTAAGGGCAACTGTTATAAGTGCGATAAACCAGGGCATATGGCCAAGGATTGTCGTAAAAAGAAGAGAGTTAATAATACTTGGGCGCATCTCGCTGAAGAGAAGCAGCCGGCGACAGACATGTCGGAGCTAGACCTGATTGTAGTCGTGTACGAGGCAAACGTCGTGGAAAATCCAAACTATTGGTACATCGACAGTGGAGCAACGCGCCACATCTGCTCCAACAAAGAAATGTTCTCCACCTACACGCCTGTTTCGGGTAGGACGCTCTATATGGGGAACGCAGCAACGTCCAACATCATAGGATTGGGACGGGTGGTGCTGAAGATGACTTCAGGCAAGGAAGTGACGCTTGTGGACGTGCTGCATGTCCCAGACATCCGCAAGAATCTGGTGTCCGGCGCTCTGCTTAGTAACGCTGGATTTAGACAAGTGTTTGAAGCTGGAAAATATGTACTGACCAAGAATGGTCATTTTATTGGCAAAGGTTACCTCGAGAAGGGCATTTTAAGTTATCTGTAATTCCTGTAAAAGACGATATTAAGATCGCTGATAATAATAAAGCCAGTTCTTCTTACTTGGTTGAGTTGTCTAATTTATGGCATGGTAGATTAGGACAAGTGAGTTTAAACAAACTGAAAAAGGTAATAAGTTTAAACTTACTTCCACAAATGGAAATTGATTCACAACACAAGTGTGAAATCTGCGTAGAAGCAAAAATGGCCAAGGCACCATTTTTTATCTGTTGAAAGAAATACTTCACCACTAGAATTGATCCATATTACTGATATATGTGATCTGAAATTCGTGCAAACTAGAGGTGGAAAGAAATACTTTATAACATTTATCGACGATTGCACGAAGTACTGTCACGTGTATCTTTTAAGTGGTAAAGACGAAGCTCTTGATACCTTCAAAAGATATAAGAATGAAGTTGAGAATCAACTTAACTCAAAGATCAAAATAATAAGAAGTGACAGAGGAGGAGAATACGTGGCACCGTTTGTGGAATTTGCCGAGAACGTGGTATTATTCATCAGACGACAGCGCCATATTCACCTCAATCAAATGGCGTTGCTGAACGAAAAAATAAAACTCTTAAGGAGATGATGAATGCGATGCTAATTAGTTCAGGGCTACCTCAGAATTTGTGGGGGGGAAGCTATACTGTCATCAAATCGCATTTTAAATATGTTGCCACACAAGAAATGGGATAAAACACCGTACGAATTGTGGAAAGGTAGACAACCTTCCTAAGGATATCTTAAAGTGTGGGGGTGCCTAGCAAAGGTCGAAGTACCTAAACCAAAACAGGTCAAGATAGGACCGAAAACGGTTGACTGCATTTTCATTGGATATGCAGAAAATAGTAATGCATACAGATTTCTGGTGCATAAGTCTGAAATTCCCGACATGAATTCTGGGATGATTATTGAATCGAGAAATGCTGTTTTCTTTGAGAACATCTTTCCAACGAAGGAAAGAAATGAAATAAGTTGTAAAAGAAGTTATGAAGCCGTTGAAGTTTCGCCTCCAGAAGTTGAGAAACCACGGCAAAGTAAGCGTAAAAAAGTGGTCAAATCATTTGGGCCTGATTTCCTAACATATATGTTAGACGACGAACCTAGGACAGTACAAGAAGCTCTGTCGACTCCAAAAGCTCCGTTCTGGAAAGAAGCTGTAAACAGTGAAATTGAATCCATCATGCAAAATCACACTTAGGAGTTAGTAGATCTCCCTAAGGGGTGTAAACCTTTAGGATGCAAGTGGGTCCTTAAAAGGAAATATAAAACCAACGGATCAATTGAAAAATATAAGGCTCGTTACAGTAGCCAAGGGATATTCCCAAAAGAAAGGATATGATTTCTTCGATACCTATTCACCTGTGACGAAATTACGTCAATACGGGTTCTATTTGCTATTGCAGCATTGCATGATCTCGAGTTACATCAAATGGATGTGAAAACGACATTCCTAAATGGAGACCTTGAAGAAGAAATCTACATGGATCAGCCTGAAGGGTTTGTAATACCTGGACAGGAAAACAAAGTGTACCGACTCGTGAAGTCGCTTTACGGGCTTAAACAAGCACCGAAACAATGGCACCAAAAATTCGATATGACTATGTTATCGAATGGATTCAAAATCACTGAGTGTGACAAATGTGTTTACATTAAGGGCACACCCGATGAATTCGTGATTGTCCGTCTTTATGTAGACGACATGTTAATCACGGGAAGCAATCAGAAAATGATTGTAAACACGAAAACAATGCTGAAAAATCATTTCGATATGAAGGATACGGGTTTGGTGAAAGTATACTAGGGATAAAAGTCTTTAAGACGTCCGAAGGAATTGTGCTGACACAATCTCATTATGTTGAGAACGTGCTAAAGAAATTTAATGCCTTCGATGATCCTCCGGCTAAGACTCCTGTAGATATAAATCTACATCTGGCTAAAAACAGAGGAGAACCCATATCACAGCATGAATATGCTCGAGTGATTGGCAGTCTAAGTATTTATCGAACTGCACTAGACCTGATATAGCATATTCAATAAGTAAACTCAGCGGTTTACGAGTAGTCCTCGGAGTAATCACTGTATAGCTTTGAAAAGGGTGTTGAGATATCTGAAGCACACTATTAATCATGGCATACTCTATACGAGATATCCAGCAGTTCTTGAAGGATACGGCGATGCAAACTGGATATCTGACAGCAAAGACTCCAAATCCACGAGTGGTTATGTATTTACCATCGGTGGTGGAGCAATCTCTTGGAAATCCTCGAAACAAACGTGCATAGCTCGATCTACGATGGAATCGGAGGTTATTGCACTAGACAAAGCCGGTGAAGAAGCAGAATGGCTTCGGAATTTTTTGGAGGACATTCCTTGTTGGAATAAACCTGTACCGCCTATTATGATACATTGCGACAGTATGGCCGCAATTGGTAGGGCACAGAATAGTATGTACAACGGTAAGTCTCGACACATTCGTCGAAGACATAATACCGTACGACAATTGATCTCTAGTGGAATAATCTCTATTGACTATGTGAAGTCTAAAGAGAACATAGCAGATCCTTTGACGAAAGGCATTGCTAGAGATCAGCACTATAATGCAGTAAGGGGAATAGGGCTTAAAAAACCACACACGCAAGAACGAGCTTGGTGGTAACTCAACCAAGATGAGTGGAGATCCCACAAATTTGGTTCAATGAGACAACTAAGCTGAGTGTAGTTCAGTAGCTTACTTGTATTTTTATTAATAAGCTCATTCTCATAAGCTGCCCAAGTAATTACCCGAACGTGTGGTAAAGGGTAAGCAATTTTGCTTTTAATGATGGCTATACCTGATGGTGGAGTATTCCGGGATACTCTAGGATTAAAGTCCTAATAGTAGATTACCTATATAAGTGATACGTGGGGCCGCTTCAATAGTAACACTTATGAATACAAGATATGGTCCAAGGCGGAAATGGACACAACGTGAGAATCGAAAGAAATAAGATTCGTCACTATGTGTACGCTGTTGTCTTAATTTACACAAAAGCTGTCAGTTCAAGACATCATGTTCACTGAACAGCGAGTAAATTCGACTGCGTTTCACTAGGGAAAGTTCAAAGCCACAAGCTACCTATCTCGATGCGGTGACTGGTCGTTGAGTTTTTCTTGCAAGAGTCAACATGCACAACATTTGCATTAATTTCCATTCATGTGGGGGATTGTTGGATTTTATTAAGCCAAATGGGCTTTGGGCCCAAATGGGTAGTAACCCATTAATAAAATCAGTTTTGGTTTTTATTAAATCGGGAAGCCATCCAGTGTCAAAACGAGAAATCGTTGAAAGATTATGAATCTACGTTTCACGGGGAATCTAACGAATATTAATACGCTCAAAACCGATATCGGGTGAATGAGAAATTAATTTTCGAAGTTGGCCCAATAACAATTAAAATGGTTGATAGTGTTTGAGTGTGGGATTTTAGTGTCCCACATTGGTTAGACACCAAGGAAATCTTCACCATATATATAGAAACCCATGTGGGTTTATTCAAAAGGGCTTGCCATGTGGATGGGCTTAAATGGGCTTAAGTGGGCTTAGTGGACTTGAGAAGCTTAAGTGGTTTTGGCCCAAATAATAGCCCGGGCGCGAGTCGGTGCCTCGCACCGACAAGCATCGAGCACCGAGCACGAGCCCGAGCCGTGCCGTGCCGTGTCGTGCCAAAGTGCGCAATGGGCGCTTTGAGGCGCGCACTTCGCACTTCGCACGCCGCATCGGAGCGAGGAGCATTGAGGAGCTTAAATTTTCCTCCGGTGAACGGCGACGGTGTTGATGATGTGGCAGTTGTGGTGAAGATGAGGTGGCGTTGATTGGGCAGCTCAGATGAGGTGGCATGACCCATTGGGTCAATGGGCCGTTGTGGGTTGTTGGACTGGTTCGGCCCAACACTAGGAAGTGTCGGTAGGCCCAATCGGAGGTGTCGGTAGCCGCCTCCGGCCATCGGTGGGAGAACCGGGCCGCAGCCAGTGGGACACGCTTGAGATTCGAGCTGTCGGCCCGAGAATCGGGTCTGAGCTGGGTCTTGAGCTGTCGGTCGATTGGGTCGGGCCTGTCGATGGGTTTCGGGCCGTCGATGGTCTGATAGAGCGGGCTTGTCGGTTGGTCAAACGGGCTTTCAAATTGACTGACAGTCCCAAAGTTTCAAAGTGTCTCGTTCAGGCCCCGGAAAAATAACAAGAGCAGTCCAGTAAGTTCTTGAATTTGCTATTAAGCCCATGCGACATGAAATCTATAATAGACCCCAATTGAGTTGGAAATTCATTCACTTAAAACCCACACAACTTACATCATTCACTCCCAACTCCCTAAAATCTCGAAGCAAGAAAAACTCGAGTTTTGAGTACGGTTCGCCGGAAAAATTCGAATTGTTGTGCTACGATTTCGAATTTAGAAGTCGTTGTATCTTGGAGACGATCGCTGTTAACCGAAAGCACTGAATATCGGGGCGATTTTGTCTTACGGACAGTGTGTCTAACACACGCCTCGACTACGTCTACAACCATGGATAATCTAGACAAACTCAAGGTCGAATTGTTCATCTTCTGGCGTTTACTAGTGTTCGCATTTGCAGCTATCATATTCTGGGTACTCGCGAACTGCACCTGCGGTTGAAGACACTCCAACAATCCTACATTCATCTGCGCCGATCGAAGAGTCACAAGAAACCATTTCATTATACTGCCGCAGACCAGACTGACTCAATCTTTTCAACAAAGATCACAGGCGTCGTCGTCGTCGAGGCGAGTCAGAGAAGGAGGAGTCCGGCTGCTTTGATGCGGCGGCGGTTTTGATGGCGGACTTCGTGGCGGTTTGTTGCTGCCCCTTCGCGGTGGTGGACATCCTCGCTCTCGCCCTGCTGAAGCTTCCACTCGCGGCGGCGCGTAAGGTGTGCGCTCGAGGTCGAGGCCGGAGGGATCGAAATGACGATGTGTGGAGAAAAGAAAGATCGACGTGGGGTGGTGGGGACATGGATGGAATTTGCGAGAAGGTAGTAAGGGTAGAACGGGGAATTCACGCGCTTTCTTCTTCTTCGTTAGAAGAGCTGATCATTAATTGTCGTCGTGGTGAAGCTTCCGAGGACGATGATGTGTGGTTCGAGCAGTGTGAGGTTGGTCGATTGGGTTTTGGGAGGGTTTCTTTTACTGGCATTAATTAGTTATTGATTATGTTAATTAAATGTTTTTTCCCAAGTTTTTAACTTCATTCAAAGGGCTTCATTTTACCAATATTTCCCAACGTACATAGATAGATATATTTCACTCCGAGTTTGTAGTACTTAATTTATATTGTGATGTTATGAACTGTTTGATCATCACATAATTAACATCAGCAATAGCATAGTCCTGATAATTACGTTTACCAAATATCTTCTCCCTTCACTAATATTTATTTTGACATATATAATAATTGGACAGGAGGAGGAGGAGAGAGTATATTTAATTACTCTTAGAGGAAGTTTGCATCACGAACACTGCGTGCAACCTTTTCGGCTATACGTACTAAATATTAAATAACCATCTCATAAGTAGTAAAAAACATATGCGTAACGTCAGAAATATATTTTTACCCAGAATCATAGGACGGGGGAAAATGCTGTTACATCGCATGATTGTGTACTTTATGTACCTAAATCTTACTACATCCGGTAGTTGGAACCAAAAAGAAAAGTACGACCTCGTCTACAACAATATTTATTTTGCGCGCATGATATAAATATATATATATATATCTTTTTTTTGAAAAGAACGACCTTTATACCATTATCAATGCAGGTCCGAGTACAAGATAGAAGCCAATGCTTGTGTAGGTGGGGTTCGTCCCTCCCCGTTCGACCCTAAGATCTTTGCTAAATAATGGGCAGCTTCATTGCCCGATTGACGAACAAAAGCAAAAACTACTGTAGAAAAATATCTGGTGAGCGACACACAATTTGATGGGTGCCATTTGAGAAGATTCTGAACCATTCTTCAGTAATCCATTGATAACCATCTTAGAGTCCCCTTCAAATATAACACTTGGCCAATTCCATTGAATAGCAAATTGAATCGCCGGCAATCCTGCTAATGCTTCGATAGTTGAGGCTTCAAACTTCCCCCTATAGAAGTTCGAACACCACCCTAAATATCTTCCCGTATGATCTCGTGCAATAGCCCCGACGTAAGCTCCCATCAGTGATTCGTGTATAGCACCATCGAAGTTTATTTTTATAATATTATCAGTAGGAGGTCGCCACACACGTTCCTCAGTTGAGTTTCCTTGAGGGAGCTCGCCCAATTCATCGCGTACATCTCGTATCATGTCCATCGCTCTCGATACAATCACCTCAGGCTGCAACTTTTGTTTTTCATGACCCATGCATTCCGTGCGTCCCATATTGCCCACAGCAATGCTAAGAAACGTGATACTCATCGTTTTGTAAGACGTGGTAAGCGTGTCGGATCGATGCTTCTGTGTCATCCTTCCAGAGTTCTCGCACCCCTGTCCAACAATCAACAGTTCGCCAGGTCTCCTATGACTTCGCACAACCGAGGAACACATGAAAGATACCCTCATTGTAAGAGCAACACCTCCTACATATTGGGTTCACCGAGCAGCCCCGTTTGATCAGATTCATCGTCGTTGGTATAGCTTCACGACACGCCACACAAACGTTTTCACCCTCGGGGCAACTCGAGCTTTCCATACAAACTCCCAAGATACTTTTGAGCTCGAGCCGGCTAGGTCAATAGATTGCAGGGACTTTGCCAGATGGTATGCTGACCTAACCGTAAAATTCGCATTTGGTGAGTAATGCCAAATAAGCTTATGTGGGCGCATTGACGAGCTAAGTGGGAGACCTAGTATTAGTTCCGCATCAACAGGCGCAAAGATCGATGAATCAGGCTTTCATTCCAGGGTCCGGTTGGGTGGACACGCAGCTCCGCCACTGTTGTTATTCCACAAGCCGGATTGGGCGATGTTACTGGTTTGAAGGACGTTGGTCGAGGTAGCCATGGGTCACGCCATATATCCACATCCGTACCTGAATGTATCTGCCATGGAAGACCAACTAAGAGTAAGGGGTGTAACGACCCTCACTTTTAAAATAAAAATAACGGCGGATTTTCCACAACGAAAACCGCGGAAGACCCAATTAATAAAAAGCTTTCTGCAAAATACAATATATTACGGCAGAATAAAAGTATTTTACACGCGCACACGGTTCACACACGTTATATTTAACAGTCACACTCAAATAGAATTTATTGATACACAAAAGACACTGAAACCTCTCCACAGGTCACATCCATGTACCGCTTTGCCCTCAAAAGACCATGGAGCACCGCCACCAGCCTCATTAGTTTTGACATGTTTCCACATTGAGCTCGTCAGTACCTACAACACGTAAACTGAGCTCCTTGCCCAGTAGATGAAATAATGCATGATGCAATTGTGCACTCAATCCCCAAACCCGATATCTCACATAATATGTAAGCTCTTTCTTTTCTCACGCTAATTTCTTATTTCTCAAATTAGGGCCCTAGGTTAGACTCGACACCTCGCATGCCATTCATAATAACGGTAGCCTACTCTGGAAGTTCACGCCAGGTCGCGCCTTCCGTATAATAAATAAGACGGTCTAACCTCGGGAAGTTCACGCCCGGGTAGACAAAGCGTTCGCATCTGTCTAGTTGACAGAACACTCACACCTGTCTGCCGTCAGGTGCCATATTGAGTACTAACCCCGACTCTTCAACGAGTCAGCAATCACAAACTTATTATCTTACCGTCTCCAATACGGTACGCAAGATATCAGTTCATCAACGAACATGCGGTCTGAACTTCTCTAGTTCTAGTATGAAATGCACGTGACAGATAATTGGATGATATGCACAATTTATTTAAATCGAATAAAATATTCACATATTTCACGTAAAACATGCAAGCGTGAAAAAAATAAAAGCACACAACACATAAAAGCACATAATAGTTTACGTGTCGTAGGTGAATATTTCACCTACCTGTCGTCCTAGTTTTGCAAGCGGTAATTCCTTAATATTCTGAACCTCTGGACCTTTTGGACGTAAAATATTCTCATATTAGTATATCTATTAGATCAAATTAACATGAATATTTTCGAACCCTAATTGTCGAAAACCCTAAAATTCTACATCCAATGTTACGATATCCTAATATCTCAAATTAATCCCAACTCTAATATTTAAAAAAATCCACCAACACATTGAAACATTATATAAGTTAAATCATATAAGCTGGCATAAATATCCCCAAGATAATATATATAACCACAAACACAACACCATTATAATAATCACGAAATATATCCTATCTTAGTGAACCAAATCCAGATCATAACCAAAACAATCATTCTATGCTTCTCATCTGTACACGCTTCATAATAATTCTATTACCGAAAATCCTTTGTATAATATTAAGACATACGTAACATAATTAATTCGATAATATGAAATTTACCTCTAGTTTCCTAAAAATTTCTAAACTACCAAAGATATTGTTTTCAACAAACAATTCAGAACTATACTAAATATCACGTATTCTAGTAATGAGGTTTTCCACGTGAGCACATAACCATTTCAAAGATCCGAGAAAACCCTAATAAAACCTTAAATGATTCACCTTAAACACATGTTAAAATTTACATAGCGACATAATTAACACAAGTCATGTAAAAACAAATAAGGGATAAACATATTTTTGTATTGTAAATGGAATATCTACCTTACCTCACGTATTAACTTTGGGCTTGTTAGGTTAAGCTTGTCGAAGTTTCTCCGTTTTTCTTCTCGTTAAATATCCTCAGCCTTTTTACTAAATATTCTCATCTTTTGCTCAATCGTGTATGTATTTTCCTCCAATAATAGTTGGATATATATAGCATTAGGAAAGGAGAGGGTTACGAGTAGGTGATTGGTCGATGTGTTTTACCTTGGGGCTAAGTAAGTAATTCTTTCCTCTCATATTATTAGTGTACTAAGTGTTCCACATGAAATGTCTCACGATCAAATGACTCACCAATTAGTCATACTTATCAATTGGTCATGCCTAATATCAACATCAATGCCCCTTTTTTTAATAATGCTTGTAGATATTTATTAAAGGTTATCTCAATTATGAGGGAACAACAGACTCGTCCTTTTCTTCTTTCCTTAAGCAATTTCAACCCTTAAGTACAATATTTTATTAATCCAATGGTCACTCTTATCATTTTAAATTATTTTCTAACTATATATTTGAATTAATTTCGAAAACTTATAAAATTAATATCTTCATTTCGTTCTGAAATGACTAATAAAATTTCGAAGTCTAATTACTTCAAAATTCCGTATTAAATTATTACAGGTATTACAAGGGGCGAGCCTATAAGATTCCCCGCCAAGTCGCCGATGGATGGTGGCCAGTGCTTGCACTCATAAAAGGCACGGTCGGAAAGTATCGAGCTTTTAGTGTTGTTCCTAGCAGATTTTCCAGTTGCACTAAGATTCTCCATGCTTGCTTTGCTAATAATGCCAGGTTGAATAAACGTACATCTCGAAAACACATCCCGCCTTCCAGTTTTGTCGATGTCATTTTATTCCATGCAATCCAATGTAGTTTGTGTTTATCCGTGGAACTCCACCAATATCGAGCCATGCGTCTTTGTATGTCACGGATAATTTGACGCGGTAGCAAAAAACAACTCATGGCATATGTGGGTATCGCCTGGACAACTGATTTTAGTAGCACCTCCCGGCCCGCTTGTGATAGTAACTTCATCGACCAACCTTTAATCTTGTCCCAGATTTGATCTGTGAATTTTATTCCATGCAATCCAATGTAGTTTGTGTTTATCCGTGGAACTCCACCAATATCGAGCCATGCGTCTTTGTATGTCACGGATAATTTGACGCGGTAGCAAAAAACAACTCATGGCATATGTGGGTATCGCCTGGACAACTGATTTTAGTAGCACCTCCCGGCCCGCTTGTGATAGTAACTTCATCGACCAACCTTTAATCTTGTCCCAGATTTGATCTGTGATGTATGAGAAAACCTCCTTTTTACTCCGTCCCAGAACCATCGGCAGCCAAGGTATAAATTATTTTTTGCTGAGTTAGATACACCCAGTATTTGGCAGCAGTGTTCGCGAACATGGGAGGCCACGTTAGGAGAAAAAGAGGCCGACGACTTCTCAAAATTCACCTTAGCCCGATCCTACCTCGTAATCAACCAAAACCTCTTGAACGTTTTCCATCGCTGTTGTCGTTGCTTGACAGAAGATCACAGTATCATAAGGAAAAAGGAGGTGTGATATTGATGGTGCCCGCCGACATATTTTGAAACCACTCAAGCCTCTCTCTCTCGGCTTCCGCTAGTAAGCTGCAAAATGACTCCGTACAAAAGAGGAATAGGTAAGGTGATATAGGGTCTCCTTGTCGGAGGCCTCGTGAAGGTGTAACATTACCAAAAGACTTCCCCATTTAAAACAAAATCATAAAAGACCGAAGAGATACACCGTAAAACAAGAGAGACAAAAGAATCATTAAAACCAAGTTTACGCATTACCAAAGCGAGGAATGACCATTCCACTCGATCATACGCTTTGCTCATGTCTAGTTTAAGGGAGCAAAATCCCTCTCTACCTCGTCTTTTCTGCTTTAAGGAATGATTTAGTTCAAAGGCCAAAGGAACATTATCCGTTATAAGACGATTAGGTATAAAAGCTGACTGAGTTGGTGAGATAATCGAATTCATGATAAGTTTTAGTCTATTTTGCAATGCACTTTGATATAATGCGATAGACAACATTGCAAAGACTAATTGGTCGAAAATGCGCTAACGTCTCCGGGTCTTTTCGTTTAGGGATGCGGACAATGTTAGTATGATGCAAGGGTGATGAGAAGTGACCGTGGTTAAGAAAATCAAGGGCGAACTTAGAGACGTCAGAACCAATAATATCCCAATATTTTTGATAAAATATCGGGGGGAACCATCAGGACCCGGAGATTTAAGAGGAAACATACCAAAAGCAGCTTGTTTTACCTCACCCTCGGTGTACTGGCGCCCGAGAACTTCGTTCATACCATTCGTGACCTTAGTTGGGATAGCGCGCGCAACTCACTCCATTTCTATTTCTGATGGGTTTCTTGATTCAAACAGAT
Source organism: Craterostigma plantagineum (assembly GCA_027422505.1). Lineage (NCBI taxonomy): Eukaryota > Viridiplantae > Streptophyta > Magnoliopsida > Lamiales > Linderniaceae > Craterostigma > Craterostigma plantagineum. Next base: position 16,607,653 of record JAPQWV010000017.1, on the reverse strand, counting down.
CGGAGAAGAATGAGATGATAGCATGCTCAATTTCAGCTGGTGTATCACACCATACACCATTATGATCTTGAATACGTGAGATGCGATTATGGGCTCTTCTTGCGGAAGCACGTTGGTGAAAGAAGCGTGTATTGTAATCCCCTTCTTTAAGCCATTCAGTTTTACACCTTTGCTTCCACTATAGCTCCTCTTGACAAAGAATTTTCCTCAATCTGTCCCGAGCATGTTATTCCTTTCTACGCCGCTTTTCTGTAATGGGAAGCCTTGAAATCCTTCGAGAGATTCCATTAGTTCATCTTTCTCCTTTTTCGCATTCTTCGTTTTTCCTTCTCCCATACATGTAAGTTATTTTGACACCTTTCCAACCTCCCCCACAGATTAGTATTATCAGCTTGATCTTCCATAGTCCAGCTTGTAGTAATTACATCCTCGCAATCGACTTCTTTCGTCCATTTTGCTTCAAAACGAAATCTCCTATTTGATCGCCATCCTTCCGAACCCCTTGGTATCAATGTAACTAGTATCGCTGCGTGGTCCGAAAAAGATGTTGGCACATTAGAGACTTTGCGATTTGGAAATTGTGCCGACCATCCCAAGGTAGCGCATGCTCGATCTAGTCTTTCAAATATAGTGAGCAGGTGTACTGTTTTATCATTCCAGGTAAACGGATACCCAACAAACCCTAGGTCATGCAAATCACAATCCTCGAGCGCCCCCCTAAAATCTTCTATCAATCTTTGCGGCGAGGCCTTCCCCCCTTTTTCTCCTCTTGAGATAGTATCTCGTTGAAGTCGCCCAAGCATAACCATCGGGGAAAGTTTAACTCACTAAGTCTACGAAGCAAAGTCCAACTATTCCGTCTTTGGTTTGTGACCGGGTCCCCATAGAAGCCCGTCAATCTCCATGAACATGTGGGGCGCTGATAATCTACCACCGCATCAATATTGATATTTGAGAATGAGAGCAGTGATATATTAACTGATTTTCTCCAAAGTAAGCCAAGACCTCCTTTTTTACCGACTGCTTCAACACACACGCCATGCATGTTCAAACCGTTCTTTACTGTCTCAAAACGTCTATTACCACACTCCGTCTCTATTAAAAATAAAATATCAACTCGTAAACGTCGGATAATATACCCAACTTCCTGAACTGTCGGGGCACCCCCTAAGCCCCGACAGTTCCAGCTTGGGCAATTCATGGCTCTCGGCGGGACTGGCTAGCAGTTCCCGCCGAGTCCTCCACAATATCCATGGGGTCAATTGTCGCTTTACAAGTCCGCTTCAGATAATACTCGTTTTCATCCTCCGTTCCTTCAAGACGACGCTTCTTTAGGTTATTAGTTGCCTCAGTTAGGTGACTGATAGAGGTTTCATTGGATTTTGGTTCTCTCTTAATCTGTCGGAGTTTCAATTTCACAGCGCGAAGAGATTTTGGCCGATGTGGCTCCATTTTCAGCTTTCCAGGGGACATAAGGGAGATACTCAGTTTGGGGCATGGATTGGATGGGGTTCCTCCTTAATCATTCTCTCGTTTCTGGGGCTTGCATGGGAAGGATTTATAGTGGTATTTTTGGATCGAAGGAGCTAAAAGTGGGTGTGGCTTCCTTTGTGAGGTCAATTACTTGGTCTTGAGTATGAGAGGTACTGGGCTTGGTAAACCCATCTTTTATGGGCTGGCTTAGGTTCATCAGTGGCTTAGTCAGTTTATGGGAGCTGGTACTTTTCAGGGGTATAGCAGTGAAATTTTGGGGCCTTGGAGATTCGCACCCCTTAAATATAGGAGGCAATGACGGGAATAAAATAGGCTTCGTATTTAAGGTTGGCTGATTTTGGGGGGGATTAGGCGATATCTTTGGAGGCAGTAATTGAGTTAGTGGGTCATTTAATGGGTTATGAGCGGAAGGTGGCATGATTTGTGTCTGATTGGGATTTTGGAGGGATATGTTAGTTTCTTTGGGAAGGGCGTTTATGGGGTGGGTTTGGGAACCTGAGGGATTAGGGCGGGTTTCACGGGTCGGGTCTGGATCAAGAGCAGATTTTGGGTTCACCTGTGACGCTTTGGAGGATGAGCCGTATATCCTTTGCATCATCGGAGCGGGACGGGTCGCCCGTAGAGAAGGCGGGTACGGATAATGGTATTTGAGCCCCAAGTTTTGATTCTCATACTGCTGCGAGCAAGATGTAAAGAGTGATCAAGAGCTCCACAGAGGTAGCAGAAGTTCGGCAATCGCTCGTCACGGAATGAAATCATAGTTTCATCACGACCATCATCTTTAAGCTTCATTACCCTTCTCAGCGGTTTACCAATGTCCATGAGAAGTTTAAGCCGTCCATTGTTGCAGCGCATCTATATCTGTATCAACGAACTTGCCAAGTCTATTCCTAATACTTCTACTGTTTTCTGAGTTCAGGCCCAGAAAGGATAATCATGAAGTTGGATGTTAAATTGGCACCAGTTCAAGTCTACACTACATGGATCTACACCCTCTGCGAGTTCTTGAAGAACAATCAACTGTTTTTCGAAAGCCCAAGGAGCAGATTGCAGAACTCTCTGGCGATCCAGCTGATGATTAAACCGGACCACAAAGCGTCTATCGTCCACTTGATACACCTCCATCCCGCGGCCTGGGTTGAAAGACGCTGTGATTGTTCTTTTCAAAGCCTCGAAATTAAAAGATTTTTGGGCAAGGATACGGCCCACCACTGTAGAACCTGCGCCTTGCTGTTTCGAGCATTTATCAAACCCTGAGATTGTAAGCCCGTCCATCTCGTCTGCAGTGAGATCCCAGTTTCCATGTGCCATGATACAAAATGATAAGGCTGACTTGTCTTGCACCCGTGCACGAATGGTACGAAACGAGATCTCAAGCCGCGTCAGTAACCCTAAGACAAGGAAACGTAACAGAATTAGCATTTACTGAAAATATATGTTGGTTTAAAGAGTAAAAAAAAAGAGAGATGTGATGACACAGAAACAAACAAGATTGGGAAAACAAGACTAGAGAAAACACAGAAGAAAAACGAAGAGCAGTATCCCCTAAGCAGAATCAACATGGTACAGATTGCTGGCGAAGGATTACACGGGCCAAAACTGTATTTCGTCGTATGTGTTATTTGTCCCCAAACAAGAAGCGAACGATTCTTTATCAAATCATGATATACCTCTAAATCCACAATTATTACTATTCTTTATCGAGATGTTACTACAACAAACATTAAGCAAATGTATTTCATCATTAAATATAAGTTGTTGCCCACATGTAGTGGTGGGCTTTCGGAATTCGAGTTTCGGGTACCGGACCGGACCCGATCGAGTTTTTTCCAGGTCGGAGGAAAAATCGGGTATCAGGCTTAAACCCGCTACCCGATCATGTATCTCGGGTTGCTACCCGATTTACTTGACCGGTATAGAAATTCCTAGTATAAAGTATGTAAAATAATAGGTGCAATTAATCCTTAATTCTCTCTATTCATGATTCACTTTCCATGCAGAGAATAATCTTGATCTTGCCTTTAGTAGCCTTGTTAACTCTTGATTGTTGCCTTGATTTGCGGAGGCGGGTATTGTATGAGATCGATAATGAGATTCGCCTCTGAGATCAATATTCCTTTTTATTTTGTTATCTTCAACACTCCCCCTCAAGTCGGGCTTGAATAAGTCAATTAAGCCCAACTTGACAAGTATGTCCTTGAACGTTCGCATGTCAACTGCCTTCATAAAGACGTGGCTGATTTTTGCTTGTGACGAATGGCGTTTTATTTCTTGACCTTGTACTTTTTCTTGATGAAGTGGCAGCTACCTCTATGTCTTTCATCTGTTCATGAAAGACGGGGTTTGTTGCAATGCGACGGGCTGCCTGGTTGTCGCAGAACATCTTCATTGGGCGATTGCTCTTGATTTTTAAGTCTTCTAAAAGTTGTTTTTATCCATATGAGCTCACTAGTAGTCGAGGACATGGCTCTGTATTCGGCTTCAGCACTCGATCTAGCTACAACAGTTTGTTTCTTAATCCTCGACGTGACTAGATGCCCTCATACGAATGTACAGCATCCGGTGGTGGATTTTTTGTCGAAGCTCCCGGCCCAGTCTGAGTCTGAGTATTCAATCACATCGTGGGTTCCGTTTTTTCTCATCCAGATTCCTCGTCATGGGTTGTTTTTTAGATACTTCGAAATGCGCTCAATCGCTACAAGATGACTGGTCCTAGGTGTTGGGGATGTGCCCTCGGAATGCCATTCGAGGATGTAATGAATAGGGCATGTATTTAATAATCGATGTATTATTCGTTATGTATTTGAATAATGTATTCTTATACGTATTAAGGGAATTTATACTTTATTATTTATTCTTTAAAAAGGCATATTATTTATTTACCTATAAAGTCTTACTAGGCATTCGGTGAGACGGTAAATAAATAAATCCCATATATCGTGAGTTTAGTCACCGATTCTCATGGGATGAGAGAGGGGCACCGGTGAGTTATTATTCTCCGATATTAAATTAGTCCATAAGTCTTAGACCTTAGTAGGGTGACTGAGCGTCAATTACGACTTATTTGTTAACGACTCTTATATGGTTGTGCCAACCATTCGCTTGGGAAGCGGGAGGTCGTAACGTTGGTATAAGTTGAATTAGGGAATTGACCTGTACTTGGACACGACTCGCAATCGACGATCACATGGGCCTTATCGTTACTCTGGGTAGCGTCAATGATCGATCGATTGACTATAGTAGTGTGCGTGGACCTTAGACCAAAGGGTTTTTTGACGGAGTTGACTTTGGGGTCTTGACATGTCACTAGTTTGCTAGGCCCACCTTGTTCGGGGACGAACATGGGTCGGCGGCGACATGCGGTCTTGACAACAAAGGGTAACTGCCGTGCTTAGACTAACGTTAGGGATTCACTATCTCGTTAGTAACCGAGACATGTGTCCTATGCATATTCGGGGATGGGAAATTACGAAGTCTTCGGCCGAAGCAATAAACTGACTCATGTGGGACGTGGAGAGCAGTTTAGTAATTTTGCCAGTCACGAATTAGTCATAGAGTCGAGTCTAGTGAGTTTGACGTAACCATGACTCTCACTCGATCGGGACATTTGTGAAGGGTCTATACGTACGACAATAATTTATAGTCGGTTCGTAGATCGAAGATTGTACTCAACACGAGATCTATTTGGTACCGCGGGATTGGCTAGGTGCTTACCAAATTCTTGGATTCCTCCCTTGCCGGGTTGAGACGAACCAAGAGAGTCGGGCTTAAAAATGATCACTGTGATAGTGCCTAACTAATATGAGATGTAAAATGATTTAACGGTCTTAGAGACGTTAACCAAATGTTAAATATATGTTTTAGAAACTATATTTACATGGACAGAAATTTATGGAACGGAAATGGTGATGAATGAAGCATAAATAGGGTTCACAATGATGAGCAAGGCTTATCATGGTCATGAAGCCCGTATGCAAAGTAGCAGTAGCTTCAAAAATTCATATCTCACAATCTAGACCTCGGATTGAGAATCCCTTTGGTCAGAATCAAGATTGATGAGTCTTTTAACTATGGTTAAATTTCAGGTCAATTGGACATCGTTTACCCCTCGATCGGATCGAAATACGAAACTGCCGCAAAGCTGTCAAAGTGTCACGGCCGTGAACACATTGCACGTGGCCGTGACGACCGGCAGTGGTGACCAAAAATGGTGCCCGACTGTGTCACGGCCGTGACACTCATTGCCAAGGCCGTGAAGGCCTCAAAGCAATGGTCATGGCCATGACAATGGCCGTGAAGAGTGGCAGAACATGTCCAATGATGAGTCACGGCCGTGACAAGCTTGTTTGAGGCCGTGAACGCGCATCAAAACATCATTTTCTTTGCCAAACCTAATACAATTTCGATCCTTGTTTTTATGTTAGACATATGGGACATTATTAGGTCATTTAATGACATAATAAAAGGGAATCTAACACCTTTTGAGTCATGTAGGACATGATCTCATTTGGATTAAATTAAAAGTCTTTTTCTTGGTTTGGAAATGGACTTTTAATATATTTTCTTAGAGAATTTCGTCCATAACTTGAATTAAGCTCTTCCTCACTCTATCTTTGAGTTTTAGAGAGAAGTGAGAGCATTTAGGGTGATCTTTGAGAAATCCCTAAGTGTTTGTGAGTTTTAGAAATCCCACACATACATATACATCTCTACACAACACTCCACACCATCTCTAGCCATCCTTGGGGTGGTGTTGGTTTGTGGTACTTCACGGGGTCGGCGTGACTCTCTTCGGCGCAGTTCGTGAGCTAGGGAGCTAAGGATCTTCGCGACGAGGGTAATGTTCTAAACCTTAATACGTGTATACATGCGTGTTTTTCTTTATACCGAGTTTGGTCTTGTGGCGGGAACAAGGAAAGTTTTGAAATTCACTCGTTCCAACGGGGAACCTGGGAGACCATTTCAATACTTCCGCTGCGTCCGGGGCAAGGCCTCGGGTCACCCGGGGTTTCCCAACAGTGGTATCAGAGCCATAGGCTCGGTTCTAAGAAACGACATAAACGAGTCCGAAACGAACTCGGTTGTGCAAGTCACTAAGTTGCTCAAGTGTCAAAGCATGAGTTGTACTTAGTTCGAGTTTGTAAACCGAGCGCTCGCTTGGTCGGAGGTCGCTTAGTTGCGAGCTTTCCGACGTAGCGTAGCAACGTGGAGAGAAACCCTAGTGGGAGTCTCGTCGCGGTTCGTAACTTGTGGGTCCGTAAGTCTAGGACTAGCCCAAATTTCGTTTCGGTTTCTTTGAGCGTTTTGTTGTCGTGAACATGTTTATGTTGTATGCATGTTTGTAAGACACGTATTAAGACGTCGGCGTGGACTTAGGCTCTATTTCCGGGTGATATGTTAAGGGTGACAAGGTCCCCCCCGGTTTGTATTTTATTCGTTAATATACGGGTTGTCTGGGACAGCTGATCCCCCCGTTTTGTATTTTAGTTAATATTTAGAAAAATTAATTTTTGTACGATGGTCGTACAAGTACGAAATGGATCCACGAGAAGGCCGTTCGAAGACTTGAAGGTCGTTCGAGAACATAGTGCGAAGCTGAAGAGCAGAGATGTAATTTTTATAAATATATGTAATAGAGTAGAAATAGTCCACGCAGACAGTCTTATAGGCAAACTAGGTTTACCGCGAATACTTGCATGTTTGTTTGACGTTACGTGCGTGTTTAAGTGTTTATGTGAGTGAGACGTATTCTCCCGGTTTGACTAAATACTAAGTGGGTAAAGGGACAGGGTTCCTGTCTTCTATCAAGCTTGAAATCATTGCGGCTTGAGTGTCGTGTGCGGTTTGTTCCGAGTTATCGGCGCCAATCATCTCGCTCTTGTCGTAGTTGGTCCGGGTGCGTTAAGACAATAAAGTCAAGCTCATTATTGAAACGACTTGAGTGTATGTGCGGTTTGTTCCGAGTTATCGGCGCCCAACATTTTACTCTTGACGTGGATATTTTGGATGACTGTCTAAACGCTGCTCTCTGAAACATATTCACGCCTTATAAAGAGTTATCCTACAGGCGGGAATTTCTAAATGTTAGGATTGAGCCAGACGTTGATAGGTCACACTTAGACGGTTATTTCCCAATTATTCCTGTTAGGGTGAGGGTTCCTGACCGGAGACAAAGTAGTTGAAACACTCATGAGATGGACTCGTGTAAGACATGGGTTCATCTATGGGTTCGTGTGGGACACGGCGCCGTCCGAGTAATGGGCCAACAAACTGTTAGGTTGAGGCTCATTTCTGCGGAGCGGGGAAATCAACTCCACTATGAAACCATCAACGAGGTTTCCGAAATCTCAATCGGGAGAATGAGGTTTTGAGAAAAATAGTGGGAGCCAAGCAAAATTGTTAAAGTCCTTATTTGTGCTTGTAGAATAATACGTTGAGCCCTTCAATTCTTTATTTTCTGCAGATTGTTTTCTTTCTTGTTTGTATACAAAATGACGTCACCATTCAATTTACTGATCACGCAAAATCGTTTGGAGGGTCCAAACCTTGCGGACTGGCTCCGTAACTTGAGGATTGTCCTCACTCTGGAACGCCTAGAGTATGTCCTTGAGGGACCAATACCACTCGAACCCCAAGAGGGTGCGAGTGAAGCTGACAGGGAATATCATGCCAAATGGATGGCTGATAGTGCCCGTGTCAAGGCTTATATGTTGGCTGGGATGAATAATGATCTGCAGCGCCAGCATGAGGGTATGCAAATGCGCGAGATATTGATTCATCTGAAGGAGTTGTATAGCGAGCAGTCGAGATCGTCTCGATACCGTGCAGCTGACAATCTCTTTCATACCAAGATGTCTGAGGGCGCAGATGTGGCGGCACATGTGCGTAAGCTCATTGGGTACATTGAGGAACTGAGTTCTCTCGGTTGTCCCATTCACAACGAGCTTCAGATTGACCTGATCCTTCAGTCACTCCCAGCTTCATTTGCTCAGTTTATTATAAACTATAATCTGAGCGATAGACGATTTTCCCTTCCTGAACTCATGAACACGCTGGTTCAGACTCAGCGTGAGCTAAAGAAAGGAAAGGGAAAAGAGGTTGCGCTTGTTGCGACTACAAGGTCTAAGAGATCTAAGTCGAACAAGCCCAAGCCCAAGCCTAATAAGCCAAAAGGAGGGATTAAGAAAAAGGGCAAAGCAAAAATGAACGTGCCTAAAGTTCCGAGGCGACTGATAGGTGCCTTCACTGCCAAGAGCTGGGTCATTGGAAAAGGGACTGCCCCAAGCTTCGAGCTTCTGGGGCTTCAGGTAAAGTTTCAGAAACTTATTGTTCATTTACTGTATTTTCCACTTCGTGGATTCTTGACTCGGGAGCTAGTGCTCACATTTGTGTTTTGAACCAGGGTCTGGAACGAAGTAGGAAGCTGGCGGAACGAGAAGTCTTGATCAACGTTGGTAGTGGACATAGTGTGCCAGCTAGTCACATTGGATCGAAGACTCTTGTATTATATTCTGGACATGTATTATATCTATCCGATGTACTTGTATTGCCCAAGGGGCTGAAAAATATTATTTCTATTCCTGCTTTGAGTAAGAATGGTTATGAATTTCAGTTCAATAATAATATTTCTAATATTTATTTTGTAAATAAATGCGTCGGAAATGCAACGTTAATAAATGGTTTATATTACGTTAACGTCCAGGAACATGCGAATGTAGTTACCGACAAACGTAGCTTAGAGTTAAATAAAAAGTATTTGTGGCATCTTAGACTTGGTCATGCCGGAGTTCGAAAGATTCAAGAGTTGGAGAAACACGGCATTATTAAGCCTACGGAATCAGATTCCTATCCAACGTGCGAGTCTTGTATCCTCGGCAAAATGACTAAGTCTCCTTTTACAGGGACTTTTCAAAGAGCTACTAACCTTTTGGATTTGATCCATACAGACGTTTGTGGACCGTTTAGTGTAGCGGCCCGAGGTAATTTCCATTATTTCGTGCTTTCACAGATGATCACTCTCGCTACGGCTTGGTGTATCTGTTGAAGCACAAGTCTGAAACGCTTGAAAAATTCAAGGAATTCAAGACTTTAGTGAAAAATCAAACTGGGAGACAAATTAGAGTCGTACGATCAGATCGAGGCGGCGAGTATATGAGTCTCGAGTTCGATGATTTCTTGAAAGAAAATGAAATTATTTCGCAGTTTACACCGCCCGGGACACCACAACTGAATGGTGTTGCCGAACGCAGAAATCGGACATTATTAGATAAAGTTCGATCTATGCTAAGCTATACAGATCTTCCCATATCGTTATGGGGATATGCTTTGCAAACTGCAGTTTATGTTTTGAACAGAACCCCTTCGAAGTCTGTAGATAGGGTACCTTACGAAATTTGGAATGGTAAGAAGCCCAGCTTGAATCACTTAAGGGTTTGGGGATGCCCCGCCTATGTGAAAAAGCTATTAGCAGACAAACTCGAATCTAGGTCCATGAAAGGACGTTTCGTCGGATATCCCGATGATAGCATGGGATATTATTTTTACTTCCATGATGATCAAAGGATCGTCGTAGCTATTCACGCTCATTTTCTCGAGGAACAGTTCGTTCGAGAAGGTGGAGCTGGCAGAGAAGTGACTCTTGGAGAGTTAGATGAAACGTTTCCAGAGACATCATTGCCTGAGGGCACAGATGAGCAGTCCGAGACGCGCCCAGAATTGCGTAGGTTGGGTAGAATATCTCGCATGCCTGAGAGATATGGTATGGTACATGTCGAGCACGGGGGTGCTGCGACTGAAGGGATCGTTGGTGACGACCCTGCTACCTTTGACCAAGCAATGATGGATGTCGACTCTAAGAAATGGGTCGAAGCTATGAACGCAGAGATGGACTCGATGCATACAACCAAGTATGGACTCTAGTAGATCTGCCCGAAGGTTTTAGACCTATAGGGTGTAAATGGATCTACAAGAGAAAGATTGGATCTGATGGGCAGGTTAAAACCTACAAAGCTAGGCTAGTAGCGAAAGGGTATAATCAAAAAGAGGGCATCGATTATGAGGAAACCTTTTCACCTGTTGCAATGATTAAGTCTATCCGCATTCTGCTTGCTATAGCAGCATACTATGATTATGAGATCTGGCAGATGGATGTGAAAACCGCTTTCCTAAATGGATTCCTCCAGGAGGAAATCTATATGGAGCAGCCCAAGGGTTTTACATCGCAAGCAGATGTTCACAAAGTGTGCAAGCTTAACAGGTCTATTTATGGACTTAAGCAAGCGTCTAGGAGCTGGAATCTTCGATTTGATGAAGTAGTTAGGAACTACGGATTCTTAAAGAATGAAGATGAGCCTTGCGTTTACAAGAAGGTCAGTGGGAGTAAGATATCGTTCCTCGTATTGTACGTGGATGACATCCTTTTGATGGGAAACGATATCGGAATGCTTTCGGAGGTGAAAGCTTGGCTTTCGACCGAGTTCTCCATGAAAGACCTGGGAGAAGCAACCTATATTCTTGGAATTCGGCTTTTTAGAGATCGAGCGAATCGAATGATAGGTTTATCTCAGGCCCTTTACTTAGAAAAGATCCTGAAACGGTTTCGTATGGACGAATCTAAGAAAGGGTTCTTGCCAATGCGACATGGGATTCATCTCTCGAAATCCATGTGTCCTCAAAGTGAGGAAGCAAGGAAGTAAATGAGTGAAATCCCTTATGCATCAGCAATAGGTAGCCTAATGTATGTGATGCTATGCACGCGACCTGACATTGCGTATGCTTTGAGCATAGTAAGTCGGTACCAATCGAATCCTGGTAAGGAACATTGGAATACAGTAAAGAATATCTTTAAGTACCTTAGACGGACTAAAGATATGGTACTGATTTATGGAAACGGTGAATTAGAGGTGGACGGTTATACCGATTCGGATTTCCAGTCAGACGTGGATGACCGAAAATCCACTTCTGGTTTCGTCTATACGCTCAATGGTGGAGCAGTGTCTTGGAAAAGTTCTAAGCAAAGCACTACTGCCGATTCCACCACTGAGGCGGAGTATATTGCAGCCTCCGAGGCAGCAAAGGAAGGTATTTGGATGAGGAAGTTCTTAGAAGAACTCGAAGTTGTTCCAGGCATAGTGGACCGCCCGCTACCATTGTGGTGCGACAATAGTGGGGCAGTTGCACAAGCTAAGAAACCTAGGTCTCACTCAAAGTCCAAACACATAGAAAGAAAGTACCACGTGCTGCGTGGGTTCGTTGAGAATGGCTACATAGCTGTGCAGAAAATAGCCACCGCGGATAACGTGGCGGACCCGTTCACCAAGTCTCTCTCACAGGCAGTGCTTGATCGACACCTCCATAAAATGAGGTTACGACATCATAGCGCATGGCATTGAGTGCAAGTGGGAGATTGTTGGGGATGTGCCCTCGGAATGCCATTCGAGGATGTAATGAATAGGGCATGTATTTAATAATCGATGTATTATTCGTTATGTATTTGAATAATGTATTCTTATACGTATTAAGGGAATCTTTATTATTTATTCTTTAAAAAGGCATATTATTTATTTACCTATAAAGTCTTACTAGGCATCCGGTGAGACGGTAAATAAATAAATCCCATATCGTGAGTTTAGTCACAGATTCTCATGGGATGAGAGAGGGGCACCGGTGAGTTATTATTCTCCGATATTAAATTAGTCCATAAGTCTTAGACCTTAGTAGGGTGACTGAGCGTCAATTACGACTTATTTGTTAACGACTCTTATATGGTTGTGCCAACCATTCGCTTGGGAAGCGGGAGGTCGTAACGTTGGTATAAGTTGAATTAGGGAATTGACTTGTACTTGGACACGACTCGCAATCGACGATCACTTGGGAAGCGTCAATGATCGATCGATTGACTATAGTAGTGTGCGTGGACCTTAGACCAAAGGGTTTTTTGACGGAGTTGACTTTGGGGTCTTGACATGTCACTAGTTGCTAGGCCCACCTTGTTCGGGGACGAACATGGGTCGGCGGCGACATGCGGTCTTGACAACAAAGGGTAACTGCCGTGCTTAGACTAACGTTAGGGATTCACTATCTCGTTAGTAACCGAGACATGTGTCCTATGCATATTCGGGGATGGGAAATTACGAAGTCTTCGGCCGAAGCAATAAACTGACTCATGTGGGACGTGGAGAGCAGTTTAGTAATTTTGCCAGTCACGAATTAGTCATAGAGTCGAGTCTAGTGAGTTTGACGTAACCATGACTCTCACTCGATCGGGACATTTGTGAAGGGTCTATACGTACGACAATAATCTATAGTCGGTTCGTAGATCGAAGATTGTACTCAACACGGGATCTATTTGGTACCGTGGGATTGGCTAGGTGCTTACCAAATTCTTGGATTCCTCCCTTGCCGGGTTGAGACGAACCAAGAGAGTCCGGCTTAAAAATGATCACTGTGATAGTGCCTAACTAATATGAGATGTAAAATGATTTAACGGTCTTAGAGACGTTAACCAAATGTTAAATATATGTTTTAGAAACTATATTTACATGGACAGAAATTTATGGAACGGAAATGGTGATGAATGAAGCATAAATAGGGTTCACAATGATGAGCAAGGCTTATCATGGTCATGAAGCCCGTATGCAAAGTAGCAGTAGATTCAAAAATTCATATCTCACAATCTAGACCTCGGATTGAGAATCCCTTTGGTCCGAATCAAGATTGACGAGTCTTTTAACTATGGTTAAAATTTCAGGTCAATCGGACATCGTTTACCCCTCGATCAGATCGAAATACGAAACTGCCGCAAAGCTGTCAAAGTGTCACGGCCGTGAACACATTGCACGTGGCCGTGACGACCGGGAGTGGTGACCAAAAATGGTGCCCGACTGTGTCACGGCCGTGACACTCATTGCCAAGGCCGTGAAGGCCTCAAAGCAATGGTCATGGCCATGACAATTGCCGTGAAGAGTGGCAGAACATGTCCAATGATGAGTCACGGCCGTGACAAGCTTGTTTGAGGCCGTGAACGCGCATCAAAACATCATTTTCTTTGCCAAACCTAATACAATTTCGATCCTTGTTTTTATGTTAGACATATGGGACATTATTAGGTCATTTAATGACATAATAAAAGGGAATCTAACACCTTTTGAGTCATGTAGGACATGATCTCATTTGGATTAAATTAAAAGTCATTTTCTTGGTTTGGAAATGGACTTTTAATATATTTTCTTAGAGAATTTCGTCCATAACTTGAATTAAGCTCTTCCTCACTCTATCTTTGAGTTTTAGAGAGAAGTGAGAGCATTTAGGGTGATCTTTGAGAAATCCCTAAGTGTTTGTGAGTTTTAGAAATCACACACATACATATACATCTCTACACAACACTCCACACCATCTCTAGCCATCCTTGGGGTGGTGTTGGTTTGTGGTACTTCACGGGGTCGGCGTGACTCTCTTCGGCGCAGTTCGTGAGCTAGGGAGCTAAGGATCTTCGCGACGAGGGTAATGTTCTAAACCTTAATATGTGTATACATGCGTGTTTTTCTTTATACCGAGTTTGGTCTTGTGGCGGGAACAAGGAAAGTTTTGAAATTCACTCGTTCCAACGGGGAACCTGGGAGACCATTTCAATACTTCCGCTGCGTCCGGGGCAAGGCCTCGGGTCACCCGGGGTTTCCCAACACTAGGTGCCTGCATAAACCGACCAACACAACTAACAACAAAGGAAATGTCAGGCCATGTAACTGTCAGATAATTAGTTTCCCCACTAGTATTTGGAATTGTATTGTATTTTTTAGAGGTTCTCCATCTTCTGAATTTAGTTTTTGTTGGATTGGAGTTTTTAAGGGTTTAGCTCCCATCTTCTCATTCAGAAGGCTTAGTACATATTTTCTCCGAGATAGGGAAAGCCCTTTTGGTGAATGAGCTATCTCTATCCCTAAAAAATACCTCAGTGGTCCAAGAACTTTAATGTCAAATGTGTTTCTAAGATATTTCTTCACATTTTTATTCCATCTATACTATTTTCGTTGATTATAATGTCATCGACATAAACGAGAACGATTACAATAGTTTGGCGTTTGTCTTAATGAACATGAAAGAGTTTTCATTAAATTATACGTTTGAAGTGCATGACTCGGTTTTGAGTACCATGCACTCGGAGATTGTTTTGGACCATACATAGACTTTTTTAAGTCTACAGACAAGATCCCGTGACGATTCTCGAGTTGGTGACCTGGTGGGAGTCTGATATATATTTCCTCATCCAAATTACCTTGTAAAAAGGCATTTTACATCCATTTGTGAAGGATCCAGCCGTAGTTTATAGCAACAGAGTGTTCATTTTGGCGACAATGTCCCAATTTATACAGTGGCTTTTGATCCAAGAAAGACGAGTAGTTGTTGGACCATATAGGTGTAATCAATCCTTAATTCTATATATTAATGATTCACTTTCCATGTAGAGAATAATCTTGATCTTGCCTTTTGCAGCCTTGGTAACTGTTGATTGTTGTCTTGACTTGCGGAGACCGTGTATGGTATGAGATCGATGATGAGATTCACCTCTGAGATCAATATTCGTTTTTATTTTGTTATTTCAACAATCGGGTACCCATACACCACCTAATACACACAACACACACACACACACGATCGAAGCAAAACACACAATAGACAACACACACAGTCAACCAAACCCAGCCGTGAATCGCTAGCCGCCTCCCGTCCGTCGCCGTCCGCTTTCGTCCGTCAGCCTCGTCGGCTGTCGGCGTCCACCCTGTTGTCCTCGTCAAATTAAATCAAAGTTAAGATTTTTAAAGAACCCTATTAGTTTAATTCCAAAAATTTCACAATTTCATTCAATATTTGGTTTAACATGATGTAAGGTCCGATTAACGTTCTATAACTGTAGTTGCATCTAGATCAACGTCAACAAATTCTTTTGTGAAGTCGACAAATTCTTTCGTGATGACGACATTGTAGTGCACTTAAGGCCGATACAAGGCTTCATGAACCAATTCTCTGAAGAATCAGTTCAAGTCGTATAAAAAGAAGCTGCAAGAAGTTCAAACAAGTCAAGCTCGTATTACATGATTGCCATTGATGAGTTGGCTTTTAAAACCGCAGAGAATGAGGGTTTTAGGCACTTCATGTCGGTTGTTTGTCCTATGTTTAGAATTCGTTAACGGAAAAGTCTAACCGAGGAAATATATATGTATGTGGGCGAAAGAGATAGATTGAAGTTGGTCATAAAAAAACCAATCACAAACCATTTGTATTACGACGGAAACGTGGAATTTGATTCAAAGAATCAACTATATGTGTCTCACTGCCCATTTCATTGATGATGATTGGATTTTGAGAACGAAAATCTTGAACTTCTGTCCGATATTGGGTCATAAAGGTTAAGAAGTAGGCAATGGCGTCGAGCAATGCTTTTCGGAGTTGGTTCTTCCCTAAAATTGTGCAAGCTCCAATATGCGTCCAAGATTGGATTCGTCACGATTCAAATAAAGGGTAAAATATCCACCAATACGACCGGCTGGACAGAATAAAGGTAAGGAAACAGAGAATGGTCGGGGTTGGGCTAGAGATATTATTACTTTAGATAATGTAATTATTATTAAGTAGTTTTTCTATATACATTTTATACTAAAATCAAACTTTATTATCTTCCAATAGTTGTTTACTTAACCTCTCACCCTCGAGCAGGTCCAACCCAACTAATCAAAGCCCTAATACTGCATCAATATAGTGGGCCGGAGATATTTTTTATGTTATTAGTGGAGATAGACTTTTAATTAGAGTTGTCAAAATGGGCCGACAGGACGAGCCATGCGAGCAAGCCATTTTATTATTTGTTTTAATAATCTTTAAATTAGTTAGGTTATTTAATAGTAATTATCAATATTCATTTATTATTAATAGGGAGAACTTCATTTAAATCCCTATCAGTATAACAATCTATCACTTAACTCCCTATCTCACAAAATTTATCACATAAGCACCAATTAGAAACTTAACTTTCACATAAGGACCAAGTGGACAAAACTAACCCTCCAAACTTACCAGGCTTTTTAATTTAAATAATAAAAAACAAGAAAGAAAAAAGAAAATCATGAACGATAGAATAAACCCAAATATCCATCATCAAATCCTTCAACGATTCTACAAAATTGAACGCCCAAATCAAATACCCACGATAAATCTTCACCTTCAATGAATGATTTACGATCTTCTCTCTATTTTAATCCCGGTATGTGATGTTTTCGTTTGGAATCTCTGTTCCATATCGTCCGAACCGAATCGTCATTAGCTTTTGATTACTTACTCATTAGGATTATTAGGTCTTGATTTGAGTTATTAGGTCACGATTATTGCGTTTTATGCTTAATCTAAGGCTAATATGGTTATTGATCGAATCTAGTTATTTAATCTGGATATTTTAGTTTCATTTTTGGTGGTTCTATAGGTTTTTAATTAGGAATTACTAATCTGAGGTTTGATACGCTATGTGTTTATTTTCGGTACAGGTCGGTCGCATATTTTAGTACACTATATGCATTATAATGGTATAGTAAGTTTCTTTGGATTGGTACAACGTATTCCAACAGAATGATACTACCAATCATCGTTTTCAGTTTATGCAGGAATGACATGCGATGAGGTTTCTGTTAATGCCCGTGATGAGTTGTGGAGGGTCGTATAGTGGTAAGGCACGAAAAGTTATCCGTATGCTTTATAGAATAAGATAATGAGATTTTATGTGTTGGATGTTACTTATTTGTTTGAAAACTACACTTATTTGTTGGATGTTGTGTAAGAACTAACTTGTAATTTACACAATAAAGTTTGCCGAATTTTTGAGCTTGATAAATGAGGTACGGGATAATACAATCATTATGTTGCTTGTTCCATTCTTTTGTCCAAATGTTGTATATAGGTTATTTCATATTTTTTGGCCTTATATTGCATATATGTTGATTCAGTTGTTGACATTTTTGTTTTGAGTATGTGTTTGTTGTGGTGTAATGTTGGATGTATTCTCAACAGATAGTGTTTTGCCTGAAATTTTGTTATTAGCTGGTATTTTGGGTACGCTAACAATGTTAAACAAGGTACGATAATCGTATCTATAACGTACAATAAACACCAACTAAATGGTACACCTAACGCATTAAAATGGTAAGATATATTAATAGCTGAACAAAATGTTATGAAAAATACAAAAAAAACTCTAGCATTTTTCGATATCTGACATTTTAGCGGTATTATGCAACATATTTTGACACATACAGGAAGTATGTGACATGTGCTGACAGTTCTGACGCACAAAAAGACGGAATAAACTTGGAACGATTTCAGTACTTATCTGGGTGTATATATATATATATATATATATATATATAGTACAATATGTTGCGAAATGGACAGCGTAACGAAATTGGAAATGACTGTGAGGATAAATGGAACACGGGAATTTACGTGGAAAACCCCTTTTTTACTTGGGGTAAAAACCACGGGCGAGGTAGAAATTTATTACTGTGGTAAAAACAGGGGTTACAACCTCTCAATCTATAAAGGAAAAAACACTCACTATCTCTCTTTATAGTCGGAGTAAATACCGAACAAACCCTCAATTTTTTCTACCCTCTATTTCTTTCTTTTTCTCTCTATTTTTTTCCTCTTTGTTTTGGTGTGTTTTTAGTTCAATGCCTCGTAGCCTATTTATAGGCAAAGGCATCATACTAATAAAAAAAAAATAATATTATTATTATAGCTAATGAGTAGGTGAAGTGGGTTGGTGACCAACCCACTCAACCCACCTTCCCTTCAATCTCCCACTTGAAGATTTGATTGATGACCAATCAGATCTTCACACCATTCTTCTAGCTTGCCTTTGCATGTTACTTATGTTCAGTCAATCCACATGAGGAACGACACCACATAAACTTGTCCACAGGAATTGCTTTGGTCATGTAGTCTGCCAGATTATCCGCAGTGTGAACTTTTTGCATGTCCACAGTCCCCTCTTCCACTTGTTCACGAACAAAGTGGTATTGTACCCGAATGTGTTTGGTTCTTGAATGATATGCTGGATTCCTTGCAAGATGTAATGCACTCTGGCTATCACAATAGAGAACAATATTCTCCTGTTTGTGGCCGAGTTCTTCCAACAACATCTTCAACCATATTGCCTCTTTACTGGCTTGCGTAGCTGCGACATATTCTGCTTCCGTTGTTGATGTTACAACAATGGACTGCAGTTTTGAAACCCAGCTTACAGCACCGCCAGCAAGATTGAACACATATCCGGTAGTGGATCTGCTTTTATCAAGTTCACCTGCATAATCTGCATCAACAAAACCATGGACAGTAAAATCTGTACCTCCGTAACATAAGGCAAGATCCGAGGTTCCCTTGATATATCTGAGAATCCTCTTAACAGCACTCCAGTGCTCCCGACCAGGGTTGGACATGTATCGGCTAACAACTCCCACTGCATGGGCAATGTCTGGTCTGGTACAGATCATTGCGAACATTAGACTTCCTACTGCCGATGCATATGGCAGTCGAGACATCTCTATCCTCTCGTCTTCATCAGAAGGACACATCTCGGATGATAGCTTGAAATTAGCAGCAAGAGGGGTAGATATTGGCTTACTATTTTGCATGTTGAACCTTCGCAGAATTTTCTTCAAATAATTCTTTTGAGAAAGCCAAATCTTCCGCTTGCTTCTGTCTCGAGATATTTGCACACCAAGGATTTTGTTTGCTGGCCCCAAGTCCTTCATTTCGAATTCACTAGCCAGTTGAGTCTTTAAGTCGGCGATACGACCTTTGTTGGGTCCTGCCACCAGCATATCGTCGACGTACAACAGCAACATGATGAAATCGTCAGCGCCAAATCTCTTGAAATATGCACAAGGATCTGAATATAGCCTGTTGTAGCCAAGACTCATTATGAAGGAGTCAAATCTCTTATACCAGCATCGAGGTGCTTGTTTGAGCCCATAGAGAGATTTGATCAGTCTGCAAACCAAATCTTCTTTTCCTTGTTCCTCGAAACCTTCTGGTTGAAGCATATATATTTCTTCATCCAGGTCACCATGGAGAAAGGTCGTCTTCACGTCTAGCTGCTCAAGATGCAAGTCGAATGTAGCACACATTGACAAAACCACCCTGACTGTTGTAAGTCGTACCACCGGTGAGAAAATTTCGTTGAAGTCAATCCCTTCTTTCTGAGCATATCCCTTTACCACCAGTCTAGCACGGTATCGCTCTACCTGGTCATCCCCATTCCGCTTGATTTTGTACACCCATTTGTTGTCAATGGGTTTCCTTCCTTGCGGTAATGGCACCAACTCCCATGTCTCATTTTTATAGAGAGCTTCCATTTCCTCTTGCATCGCTGAAATCCACAGACTCGCATCTGAATTATTCAGTGCTTCTTGGAAAGTGGTTGGCTCTCCATCCTCCGTTAGAAAACAGTATGCAAGATTGCTCTCTATCTCATAATCTGAGTGCCAACTTGGCGGTCTACGCTCGCGTGATGACCGCAAGAGTTCCGATACTTCAGATTCGACTGGGTCGAGCTCTTCGTGCGCCGGTTCAGCTTCAGAAGAATTATATTGCTCCAATTTTCGTTTCACCGGCGTAGTCTTTGTCACGCCTTTTGAACTGCTATCATTTTCGACTTGCTCTTGATCGCTATCTTCCAGGAAGATAACATCTCTGCTGATAATCACTTTGTGGTCAGTGAGATCCCACAAGCGATACCCCTTTACTCCATCAGCGTAGCCCAAGAATAGGCATTTCCTGGACTTTGGATCCAACTTCGTTGTTTCTTGGTTGTGGTACATCGCGTACGTTGAACTTCCAAATACATGGAGGTTTGAATAATCTGCAGGTGCACCAGTCCACATTTCCATCGGTGTTCGCATCTCTATAGCAGTAGATGGAGCCCGATTCACCACATAACAGGCAGTACAGACCGCTTCCGCCCAGAACTTCTTTTCTAGGCCCGCAGTTCTCAACATTGCCCTCGTTCTTTCCAACAGAGTTCTATTCAACCGCTCTGCCACTCCATTCTGTTGTGGAGTGTAAGCCGTGGTGAACTGCCTTCTGATGCCCGCGTCTTTGCAGAATTCAGTGAATTCTTTGCCAGTATATTCTCCTCCATTATCTGACCGGAGACACTTGATCTTTCTGCCGGTTTCAAGTTCAACTCGCGCCTTGTATGTTTTGAAGATAGGAAACACTTCGTCCTTCTTCTTGATTGGGTACACCCAGCATCTCCTGGAGTAGTCGTCTATGAATGATACGAAGTAGCTAGCTCCTCCCAGGGACGCAATCGGTGCTTGCCATACATCAGAGTGGATCAATTCTAGAATTTCTTTGCTTCTAGAATTTGAAGTGGAGAACTTCAGGCGATGCTGCTTGCTCACAATACAATGCTCGCAAAATGGTAGCGTCACCGTCGTGAGACCAGGAAGTAGATTCTTTTGCGCAAGAATTTTCATGCCTTGTTCAGACATATGACCAAGTTTCTTATGCCAAGTCATCGTAGACTTTTCATTTGAACTTGTCGTGGCAACGGATGCCTGCCCTTCTTGCAGAGTCTCTCCCTTTAGCATGTATAGATTTGCAGCTATCTTTTCTCCCTTCATTACCACCAGTGCTCCTTTGAAAACTTTCATGATCTTATTCTCCAATTCAATTTTGAAACCAAGATCATCCAGTTGCCCCACGGACAACAGATTTTTCTTCAAGCCCTCCACATGTCGGACAGCATGGATGGTACGCACAGTGCCATCGTACATCTTTATTTGAATCGTACCGACCCCGACAATCTTCAGCGCTTGGTCGTTGCAGCTGTAGACATACCCTCCAAAGATTGGCTCGTATTGGTGAAACCATTCTCTTCGAGAGGTCATGTGAAAAGTTGCTGCAGAGTCCATGAGCCACATGTCATGAATCTTCCATTTTCAGCGATAGTGGTTGCGGCTTCACACACCAAGGCAATTCCATCGTCGATAGTGTTGGCGGCATTTCCTTGGGCATTGAGATTTTTATTTAGAGCCCAACAATCTTTCTTCAGATGACCTTTCTTGCCACAGTGGTAACACTTTATAGCCTTCTTATTTTTCGTAACAAGGTTTTGCCGTTTTTGACTCCCACTTGGACCAGACTCTCCGGGTCTTGTCCGTTTTCGGCTCATATTTGGACCACGTGCTCCTGATCTTGCCCTCGTCACTGCCAATGCTTCCGCCTGTTGGGACGTTATCAACTTGTCTTCTTTGTTATTGCGTCGACTTTCCTCTTCGAGAACCGCAGCTGCAATATTGTCGAACATAAGTTTTCCCGCAGCTTGGTTGTTGCTCAGATTGATGACAAGTTGATCGTAGGAGTCTGGCAGGCTTTGCAGTAGAAGCTCGGCACGTTCACTTGGCTCTATTTTGTAGTCCAAGTCTTTAAGTTGAGAGAACAAAGTATTCAACTTATTGATGTGCTCGGTCACTGAAGAAGATTCTTCCATTCGTAGATGGTATAATTTTCTCTTGAGGAAAATTCGGCTGTGGAGTGACTTGACTTGATACAACTTCTCAAGATGGTCCCATATTTCTTTCGCACTAGTCTTCTCTTCTACACTTGATAATATATCATCTGCTAAGGTCAGATGAATATTGGCGATGGCTCTCCCGTCTATCTTCCTCCATTTGGCATCACTAACAACAGTTGTTGGTCTGCCAGTGAGCGCCTCCAGACATTTTTTTTGAGTAAAATTGCCTTTATCCTCATTTTCCACAGTGAGTAGTTTCTCCCGTTGAATTTCTCAATTTCATTTTTAGCTGCCATTTTTCCCACGTCGCTATCGTCGGAGAAATTCGACAGTCCAGCCAAATAGTACTGATCAGATAATTTGCAGAAAGGGTAGCGACCAGCTTTCAAGACAAAATTACCCTTCTAAGTAAATTCCCAGATGAGATCTGGTGGGGTCACTATGTGTCCCGCTTGGCACCAGCCACCTAGACAGAACTTACTTACACAGTCTATTACCACGACTTGCCAAAGAACTCTTCCGTAACGATAAACCTTTTCGATATCCTTTCTGATGTGGAAGATCAGACAAAGCTGCAACCACAGAGCATAATTGGAATATCAATCAGGACTGGCTCTGATACCACTTGTTGCGAAATGGACAGCGTAACGAAATTGAAAATGACTGTGAGGATAAATGGAACACGGGAATTTACGTGGAAAACCCCTTTTTTACTTGGGGTAAAAACCACGGGCGAGGTAGAAATTTATTACTGTGGTAAAAACAGGGGTTACAACCTCTCAATCTATAAAGGAAAAAACACTCACTATCTCTCTTTATAGTCGGAGTAAATACCGAACAAACCCTCAATTTTTTCTACCCTCTATTTCTTTCTTTTTCTCTCTATTTTTTTCCTCTTTGTTTTGGTGTGTTTTTAGTTCAATGCCTCGTAGCCTATTTATAGGCAAAGGCATCATACTAATAAAAAAAAAAATAATATTATAATAATATTATTATTATAGCTAATGAGTAGGTGAAGTGGGTTGGTGACCAACCCACTCAACCCACCTTCCCTTCACAATATATCTAAGTATAGCCACATGCTTCTCAATGGTACGGTATATACACTATATTTGGAACAACTTATCAGGATATGAGTTTTTCATCGTAATTCGAATTATATTTACTGTCTTTATGGATGTTGAGTTGCAGGTGCTATTGTACGTGGTTGTGATGCTTTTGAACATGACTCTCACGTGTATGTACCAAGATGAGTATTAGGGATGGCAACGGGCCGGGTATGGTCGGGTTTGGCCGGACCCGGGACCCGACCCGATTATTTTTTAGCGAACCCGGGACCCGCCCCGCCCCGCCTCGGGTCTGGACCCGCCCTGCCCCGGGCTAGACCCGAGCGAACCGGGTCTGACCCGCCTGACCCGAATATATTATTTTTTCTTTTTTTTTCAATTTTTTTCTTTTTTTTATTTTTTAAAAGATAAAATGTATTAAATTTGTTGATTGAGATTCGAACCCACAACCTCACTGTAATACCAAACCTCTACCACTAGACCAACAACTCTTTTATTCATAATATTAACAATAATACTATATAACTTTAATTACAAAATGAATTATAATATAGATATATTATCGGGGCGGGTTTGGCCGGACCGGGACCCGCCACAGACCCGGCCGGTAGAAAATTTTAAACCATTACCCGCCCCATACCCGATTATTTTAAAAATACCCGGCCCATTAGGAGTGGGTCCGGGACGGGTTCGGGTCCGGACCCGCCCCATTGCCATCCCTAATGAGTATCGACATGTTACCAAGTTTAACATCGTTAGTGTACCAAATCATACTACGATAATGTATAATATTTAGTACTGACATGGTACCACCTTGAACTTTAAAATAAAAAATGCAGACTAATATATGTACCCAATATAGTGTTTACACTGTACCTTTATACAGTTATTGACCGTATCTAAAATCCTGCATTTACTGTACCACAATTCGTATTGAAACTGTACCGTGATTTATCGGTCCAATTACGTCCATTTTAATACGTCAACTAACAGATTAGTGCCTAAAAACAATAAATAAATAAAAAATAATTCAAAAGCATGTACTATAGGGTGCTCGTTCTCAGTTAAACAAACAAAAAACTATATCGTGTACTAAATGGTAACAACATTGTTCATCTTCTTCTAATGATATATTGGACTTCTAACATTAACTACATGAGTAGAAATGTTACAATATCAAACTTGATACGAAGTTAACGATATAACTTAGATACATATAAGAATCAGATTTCCCAAAAAATCAAATTTAAATTGGATCGAATATAACGTAAACAAATATATTGTACCATATGTCGTGAAATTAGAGTACCTAAAATATGCACGGCACTATAATTAAATATGAATGTTTAATGTATCTACAATGAGTATTTTATCGTACCAGAAAATCAAATTTAAATTGGATCGAATATAGGGTAAACAACTATACTGTACCATATGTAGTGAAATTAGCCTACCTAAAATATGCACGGCATTGTACTTTAATATGAATGTTTTATGTATCCACACTGGGTAGTTTATCGTACCACAAAATCAAATTTAAATTGGATCGAATATAGGGCAAATAAATACACTGTACCATATGTAGTGAAATTAGCGTACCTAAAATATGCACGACACCATACTTTAATATGCAAGTTTAATGTATCTACACTGCGTAGTTTATCGTACCACAAAATCAAATTTAAATTGGATCGAATATATGGTAAACAAATATACTGTACCATATGTAGTGAAATAGCGTCCTAAATATGCACGACACGTACTTAAAATGTTATTATTTAATGTATCTATGCTGCATAATTTATCGTACCACAATCAAGGAGCATTTTGCCTGCGAGAAAGATTGCATCTTTTGTAAATGCAGCGTGTCAGAAGTTTTACAGCGTGTCAGAATTTTTGCATGTGCCAGAATAGCCTTTATTCAGTCAGAAATTGTCATAAAACCGTTAACTTTGTTTTTTTTTTTATTCAGTTCATATAACCGTGAACTTTGTTTCCTTTTGTACCCTACTAATTAAGAGTTTTATTTATTTTCTTTTTGTAGATTGAGCGTACCACTTCGAAGGTTTTTTTGTGTACCATGTAACTATTGTTTGTTGTTCCCTGTACTCACTGTTCCGTACCATTGCAATATTGTTACCGTACCACAATCTACATATATTTTACTGCAACACTGCATTCATTAGATTTTCAAGATTACACCAACACAAAAAACGCCCCAAAAAAAGTCATGACTGAACCAATGTACACGTAACATATCACAAATAAATATGACATGACAGAACCTACCTACACCCTAACATATGGCGCAAAAAATATGCCATGAAACCTATCTACATATAACATATGGCACAAAAAATATGCCATGATAGAACCTATCTACATATAATGTATGGCCCAAAAAATACGGCATAACATATATGCTTCGTGTGGACAAAGAAATGCAACCAACAACCATCAGATGACACCACCATCTGAACAAACCAAAGTCTAAGCATCAAAATATATGCCAAAATATGAAAACTTACTCCATGTCTTCACGATCCTTTACATGTACGACGATTGTGCCCATATTTCCCACATATCTCGCACTTCATAGATCTTTCCTACATGAAAACTGTACATTATATACAGAATGGTGGTACCCTAATATACATGAAATGATACATTAAGAATAATAAGCGTGGTACTCTAACCAGACGTGTAAAGGTAAACAATATACATTAATTTGATACACGATTACAAACACAAAATTTTAGGGTTTCATCTTAGTACCCTCGTTTCAGTCATACTAATTTCATATCAATTACACATCTCGGTGCGCAAGCCAAAATTACCTCATTACAAGGCAGAATCAATTTTAATATTTTTCTGGCAGGGAAGGAGCCTTCACCGGATTTTGGTGCTTACCGGCGTCTTCTCAGCAGCTTAACGGCCTACCTCACTCAACTCCTTGACGTTTGCTGTTTCGATTGGGTTGCCGGGAACGAAAGGTGACTGTACACGAAATAAGAAACTTACCTGAGCCGTGTGTGCCAGAGTGACTTACCTGGAGGACGTAGACACGAATTTCGACCACCGTCTGAGCTGGGCAGCGATGGCGACGGCGAATTCGACGTTGATTTCATTTCTTTTTAATTTTTTTTATTTTTTTCTTTCGATCGATGGAGTTCTGTTTTTAATTTTTTAAGGCTTTAAAGAAACATAGGGGTAAAAATGTCTTTTTATGTGATTGGGTCCTTAAGTAATAGTAAAGTTCGTGTTTGGACCTTAACTGATATAATTTTCTAGACAGGGAGTTAAGTGATATCAACTTTACCTGATAGGTATTTAAGTGAAATTTCCCCTTATTAATAAATAAATTAATTATTATAGTATAATGAATGAATTAAAACTATCCTCTAATTAAATAATTTTATATTAACCATATAATATATTATATGATACATATAATTATATTAGCCGGCGGGTCGCCCCGCCCCGCCAAAGCCTGCAGCTCGCGAATTGACGGTACTACTCACAGTAACTAATTTCAAATTGATTGGGGAGTCATCCATTTGAAGTTACTATTTTAACCTTGATTTTAAATTCATTCCAGTTATATCCTCTAAACATTTTTTTAAAGATAAAATAACTTAAATGTAATATTACAATTTCACCTAGTACTGTCAAAATGGGCCGGTGAGGCCGGCCGGCCTGTTGCCCGCCAAAGCCCGTCTTGGGCGGGCCTGGCGCGGGTAAGCCCGCAGTTTGGCGGGCCTGGAAAATGAAGGGCCACCCCGCCTACAGGCGGGCAGCGGGCTTGACCCGCCCGGCTCGCCCGAATTTAAATAATCATAAAAAATAAAAATCAAAATAAAAAAATAAAGAAAAAAATAACAAATATTAAATATTTAAGCTCGACATTAATCCTAATCTAATCTAATCTTATAATAATAATTTATTTATATTATTAAACTTGAGTGCTTTAAAATACTAAAATACCTATATAATTTATTTATCTATCAATATTTAATAAAATACATATAATTCCTGGTGGGTCAGCCCGCGGCTCGTGCGGGATTGCCCGCCTAGGCCCACCCCAGGCGGGCTTGAGAAATGCAGCTCGCCCCGCCACTTTTGCGGGGCGGGGCGGGCCCGCGCCCAATTGACGGTACTAATTTCACATATTAAACTTAACTTATAATATAATACTCATATATTTGTTTCGCCACACACATAAGGTGTGAAAAAAATACTAAATATTTGAAGTGCAAATTACGAGTGAGGCCCCAATTCATATTTTCAATTAGAGATAAGGACCCATGCAAGTTTCATTTATAGATAAGGACCCAATTGAAGTTTCATTTAGAGAAAAGGACCCATGTGTTACCACAGACCCATGAAGTGTTACCACAGACCCATGAAATGTTACCACAGACCCATGAAGTGTTACCGCACAGACCCATGGAGTGGTATTAGGGGACCATGAACTGTTTCTGAAAAAACTGGGTCCTTAAAACTATGAATTTTCTGACAGATGTCTGAACTCTAATTGAAACTTAAATGGGGCCTGACACTATGTTAGGTGAGCTTGACACTTTTGACTATTCAACAAAGTTGTTGGCTTATAGCTTCACGTGGAAATGTATTCAAAGAAAGGTAACCACATGTGCTCTGTGAGAAAAGAAGAAAAAGCCTACGGTGCCGAAGCATTATTCCAAGGCGTGCATTATTACGTGAGCTACTAAACAAATATGCTGCAGCTTTTTCTATTCTTCTTTTCACATGAAGAGTGAGGGAGGATAATCACCTATAAATAGGCTTCATTCGACGAAGAGAAAATTGCCTCAGGCCACGAAACACTCAGCGATGGTTTATTCCTAGGTCACCTTTTCTCCTATATTTCTTTGTAGCTTACTCCTAGTTGTGTAGCTACTTTTGTATCACATCAGTGTACGTTTCTGTAATCACTGCACATAATAAAGAAATTCTACCCTCCGGCCCGTGGACGTAGGTCATTCTGACCGAACCACGTAAATCTCGTGTCCACTGTCCAAATTTATTTTTCGTCTCTTTTATTTTTATTGTCATTTCTCGGGCAAATAATTATCGGGGATTTTCGCATATCCTAACAAATTGGTATCAGAGCCAAACCCGATTTATTTTTTAGCCACCATGGCGATAACAAAAATGTCAATTGAAAAGTTCGGCAGAAATGTCAACTTTGCAATGTGGAGTCTCATTCAAGACGGTTGTGAGGTGGCGCTTGAAGGCGCAAAGAAGAAACCAACCGAAATGAAGGACGATCAATTTAAAGAATTGGACCAGAAAGCCAGATCGGCTATTATATTAAATCTCTCTTACGAGGTTTTACAAGAGGTTGCCACGGAGACGACGGCCATGGATATGTGGGATGCGTTAAAAGCTATCTACATGAAGAACATTAATGAGAATTGGCTATATTTAAAGCAGAAGCTTTATATTATGAAAATGACGGAAGGTACTTCTATTCTCTCGCATCTCGATAAATTCAATTCTATCATTACTGAGTTGGCGAACGTAGAAGTCAAAGTGACGGACGAAGATCAGGCCATAATATTGTTGTGTTCTCTTCCCTCGTCTTTAAAGCATTTTCGTGACGCTATAATATATGGGAAAGATACGCTATCGTATTCATGTGTCAAATTTGCATTACAATCGAAAGAACAGATGGACAGGGATATTACGGGAGAAACAAGTGGTAGCCAGGCAGAGGGCCTGTTTGCATGGGGAAGACCAGAACATAGAGACACTGAAAGTAGCAGATCTAAAGAAAGGTCAAAATCCAGGTACAGAAATAAAGTCTGTAATGTTTGCAAGAAAAAGGGTCACATCAAAGCTGATTGTTTTAAATTAAAAAATAAGGAGAAAAATAATCAGCAATTTAATAAATCCACCGAAGCTAGTGTAGCTACTGATGAGAGCGATGAAACTATTTTTGTAGCAACTGCAAATATTGTTAGGTCTGATAATGAGTGGATCTTAGATTCGGGTTGTTCTTACCACATAAGTCGGGAGTCGAAATTATTTCTACACATATGAAAAATTCGATGGTGGATATGTTTTAATGGGAAATGATGCTCCGTGTAAAGTTGTTGGGAAAGGCACAGTTAGGATCAAGATGTTCGACGGAATCATCCGAACGCTCACAGAAGTAAGACATGTTCCAGATATGAAGAGAAATCTTGTCTCTTTAGGCACACGTGAATCTCAAGGGTGCAGGTTCTCAGGTGAAGATGGAGTTTCAAAAATTGCCAGAGGTGCCCTTCGTGATGAAACCTTGCAGGTCTGAAAATTTATATATTTTGCAGGGAACTACAGTTACAGGTTCCGCTGCAATTTCGACATCCCCGGAGGTTGATACCACGAGATTATGGTATATGCGACTTGGATACATGGGAGAAAAAGACTTGACGATTTTAAGCAAGCGGGGCCTACTTTGCGATCAAAGTACGGGTAAGATGGACTTTTGCAAACACTGTCTTTTTGGGAAGCAGAAACGAGTCAGCTTCAATTCGCCACCAGTTCACAGGACGAAAGGTACTTTGGATTATATTCATTCTGATGTATGGAGTCCTTCTTGAGTTCCGTCCAAAGGTGGTGCAAGATGCATGTTGACTTTCATTGATGATTTTTCAAGGAAAGTCTGGGTCTATTTTCTTAAGCAGAAAAGTGATGTTTTCCTAACATTTAAACAATGGAAAACTTTGATTGAAAAGCAGACAGAAAAACAGATCAAGCGGTTGCGGACAGATAATGGCTTAGAATTTTGTGGAAGCGAGTTCAACGAATTTTGCAAGAATGAAGGTATTGCTCGACATCACACTGTTCGAATGACACCCCAACAAAATGGTGTTGCCGAGCGCGTGAACCGAACGCTTTTAGAGAGAGCTAGATGTATGATCTCCAACGCTGGGTTGACAAATGATTTTTGGGCTGAAGCTATTGCCGCAGCATGCTATGTTGTCAACCGCTCCCCGTGTTCCGATCAATTTCAAGACTCCTGAGGAAGTATGGTAAGGTACTCCTGCTGATTACTCCAACTTAAGAATATTCGGGTGCCCAGCTTATATGCACGTTAATGAGGGATAGTTAGAGCTAAGAAATGTATTTTTCTCGGTTACGCTTCATGGTGAAAGGATATAGACTATATCATCCTGATCCCAAGTCACCCAAATTTATAATTAGCAGAGATGTTACATTTGACGAGTCTCTACGTTACATCCTTCAAAAGAGTTTACTAATTCTTCTAATAAGGAAAAGAAGGATAGTGTACACAGTGAGGTGGAGCTCGAGATCAACAAAGATTTTTCAAATGATCATGCTACGAGTTCAACAGATCGAGAGGATGAGGCAGAACCTATGATCCTGTTGAAGATAAAATCACCGAGCAGGAATATTCTATAGCCAGAAATAGGGAGTGACGGGAGTTCGACTACCACAGCGGTACGTAAATTTAGTTTCGTACGCTTTATCAGTGGTGCCAGAAACAGGTGGAGGCGGCGAACCTTCTACCTATTCGGAGGCAATAAGCAATGCTAATTCTGATAAGTGGCTGGTAGTGATGAATGAAGAAATGGAGTCTCTGCACAAGAATAGTACGTGGATTCTTGTGCCGCCACCGAAGAAAAAGAAAATAGTCGGATGTAAGTGGGTCTTCAAGAAGAAAGAAGGTTTATCTGGTTCTGACGATGCAAGGTATAAGGCACGATTAGTCGCGAAAGGCTATAGTCAGGTACAAGGGTATTGATTTTAATGACGTATTTTCACATGTCGATAGACATAGCTATATTCGTATATTACTTGCATTTGTTGCCATGTATGATTTGGAGTTAGAACAGCTTGGCGTCAAGACGACGTTCTTACATGGCGATTTAGATGAACAGATTTATATGAAGCGACCTGAAGGCTTCATAGTTGAAGGAAAAGAAGACCAAGTTTGTTTACTGAAGAAATCCTTATACGAATTAAAGCAGTCTCCAAGACAGTGGTATAAGCGGTTTGATTCTTTCAGTTGGGTCATGGTTTCTCCAGGCGCACGTATGATAGTTGTGTTTACTTCCGGAAGTTAAATGACAGTTCGTTCATTTATCTATTGTTATATGTTGATGACATGCTCATTGCGGCTAACAATCTTGCAGAAATTCACCGGTTAAAGGCCTTATTGAACGGTGAATTTGAAATGAAGGATTTAGGAGAAGCTAAGAAGATTCTTGGTATGGAGATTCGACGTGATAGAGGAGCTGGTAAGTTGCACCTGACCCAGGAAAGTTACCTCAGAAAGGTTTTGGAGAGATTTGGCATGAACGATGCCAAACCAGTCAGCACTCCTCTTGCTAGCTATTTTAGGCTATGCTGCTCAGTCACCATCATCAGATGAGGAACAAGCTTATATGGCACGAGTTCCTTACTCTAGTGCAGTCGGCTGTATTATGAAGAAATGGCTCTTTCAGTTTTCAAGTTCAAGCATTGCTTGGACTTGATTGGTGTTTTAAAGATGGTGAACTAGCCCGTCGGGGCTATGGTCGGAGGGAGATAAAGGTATTCTGAATTAAGGTGGAGTGATTTTGGAATCAAGCTCAAGGTGGAGATTTGCTAGGTGAGCTTGACACTTTTGACTATTCAACAAAGTTGTTGGCTCATAGCTTCACGTGGAAATATATTCAAAGAAAGGCAACCACATGTGCTATGTGAGAAAAGAAGAAAAAGCCTATGGCGCCGAAGCATTAGTCCAAGGCGTGCATTATTACGTGAGCTACTAAACAAATATGCTGCAGCTTTATTTATTCTTCTTTGGACATGAAGAGCGAGGGAGGATAATTACCTATAAATAGCCTTCATTCGACGAACAGAAAATTGCCACAGGCCACGAAACACTCAGCGAGGGTTTATTCCTCGGTCACCTTTTCTCCTATATTTCTTTGTAGTTTACTCCTAGTTGTGTAGCTACTTTTGTATCACGTCAGTGTACGTGTTTGTAAGCATTCCACATAATAAAGAAGTTTTACCCTCCGGCCCGTGGACGTAGGTCATTCTGACCGAACCACGTAAATCGTGTTCACTGTCCAAATTTATTTTTCGTCTCTTTTATTTTTATCGTCATTTCTCGGGCAAATAATTATCGGGATTTCCGCATATCCTAACACACTACTTCAAACAGAATAGTATAACTAAAATCGCCTACATATGGATGTTCGTAATGAAGCAATATTTACGCCATTCCAACCATATATTATAGCGCATCACAGCAAAAATTTAAGACCATCCATTTTTCCGTGGACATTTCTAGTAATCGTAATTCAAACTAACGCCAAAGTTCAATATTCCCAAATATAGCTAGTCAACATTTCATGTGCCCATTTTCTAAACAATGGGTCCAGGTATTTGTTTCCCGCATAAAGCTTTCCAACTCGATCAACAAAGAAAAGGAAAGCTGAAATTATCATCAAATTAAAATAATGAGAAGAGAATATATTTAAGTGGGATGGCCATTAAGTAGTGTGAATAATATGTCGTTTCGGAACACTGAAATAAAACATATCAAGTAAATATAGAGTAAGCTCTATGTAATCATAAGCTTTGAAAAATCAGAGTTCGAAATAAAACATATCAAGTTAGGATCGTGGACTGAATAGGGGGGGGGGGGGAATGACAACGGTTATCATTATTCGCTCTTTAGTGGGTTTCACGTCCGGTTAGATAGTGAAATCGATTTTCAATCTTCAATCGAGGCTAAGTGCGGAATACTATAGTCTTTGATTGTGAACTATATGTGAAGGTTTGTGTATATGAGTGAATTGGGCCGGTTTTGATGTGTGGAGGTGGTTGAGGCAATTTGTCGAACACCTTGAGTGTGAATATTTGTGTGTGTGTGTGGTTTTGATTTGTAGGAGTAGAGACACGGAAATTTGTTTATGAAAGTTCGGAGTCTCAATACTCATACGTCTCCCCTTCTTCCTCGCAAGGAAGGCACTACTAGAAGCCTCGACAACACCTTGTCGTACAACCTCCTTAGCTAGACTATCAATATAACTCTCACGGCTATATTATGCTAACTTCCTAGACCACTCTAAACAGCTTTTTACAATCCGTCTCTTTCAAGAGCTTTTTACAGTCCCTTGAGAACATACGGCACCCCGCAAGGTCAACCGTAATGGTTGTAGAATGCAACCTCACAACCAGCTTGATCTTTTACTTCTATAAGCTAAGACGGCACCACTCTTTCTTGTCTCGGTGCAAAGACTACAGACACTTGTTTATATTCTGTGCTAAGACTGGGTTTGAACTTTGTAGCTCTCTCTCTATCTTTTGTAATCTACACACAAAGAGAAAGAATTCTTGATTATCTTCTTTGCTCTTGTTCTTCTTTCTTGAATCTCTCTTGAATGTGTTCTTTTTGGCTCTAGGTTCCTTTTTTTTTGTTTATGCCCTTCTCTTCTGTATTTATTGACTTCCAGCCTTGATGTAGTCGTTAGACACATTAAAATAGTCGCTGGAAGCTTTTGTCTTGACTTGGTCAATGCTGTCAGTTTCAGCTGCTTGTACCTGCCGCTTCAGTAATATGCTTGTTCACCGGTCAACAGTTGACTAGTCAATCCACTCATTGACCGAGCCAGTCTGAGACCGGACCAGACCAGACTAGACCGGCCAGTCCAGTCCAATCCAGTCTGAGACCGGTCAGTTATTCTGAGACCGCACCAGTCCGGGTTGACCACCAGTTGACCACGTTGCCCGACAGTTCACCAGTCCGATCCCTGCGCTCATATTTAATATTCGTTTTTCGAACCGGGTTCATCTTACATACTTAACTAAATATGTTAGTAACACAATAATAAGTTTTGTGTTCATAATACAATATTGCTAGATATTATAATCCAACCAATAAAATAATAATAATATAATTGACATACGATCGATACAATTCTTTTACGGTATTGGATAATAAATGTTATTTCATGCAGTATTTGAATAATAAAAAAAGCACAAATATTACATGATAATTAATTTTTTACGATAGCTTTTGATTCCGAATCGATTTTACATGATCATGTGATTGATTGCTAAAGAAATGAAGCTTCGGATCATGTCACGTCTCTATTTGGTAAGTACGGGGTTAAAAATTAAATAAATAAATTAGAGTTTTTTACCATTTTAAATTCGAAAACTATTATCAAAACTACAAATATGAATTTTTGTTTATGAAATTCCAAAAACAAAGTTTATATATATGAACTACCAAAATCACACACAACATAAAAATAATCCATGAACATGATGTCGATTGTGCGATAACTTTAAACCACACGTATTATTCTCAAGAAACTCATCACTAATTAAAATTTTATTTTATCTAATAATTCGTCATTAAGGTATTGCAAGGCCCCAAATATCCTCCATGCTCCAAAGTGCGTCATTTGATTGATCCTCCGTGGGATGAGTCCATCCTTGAAATATTTCCGTACTATCATTAGTATTCTTGTTATAACAATTATCATTATTTCCATTTTGATTAAAGGAAGCCGGCGAATGAGATTCAACTTCTCTGCGGCTTTGATCTGTGGCGTAATTATTTTGATCTTCGCTGCAATTTCCCACATGAACTTGCTTCATGTGTTTCTGAATTCCAGTCCTCCAATAATTCTTTATCTCGTTATCTGTTCTTCCCGGAAAATGTTTACCGATTTTCGACCACCTATGTTAAGAAAATAATTAGATTAAGACACATGCAAACATAAAATGCAGACTCACAATACTTAGCCTTTGCAATATAATAGCAGTAGATTGTTCAAGCTTCTCCCATAATCTCTTTACTGATGACTCTCAAAAGAAATGTAGCGATCAATAAATGCAAGCAAAATCTCTATAAAGAAAGTGGATGATGGCATTTGTCAAGCTACTTCTATAAATGGAAATTTCTATCTACTCAAAGCCCTTTGGTCCACGTTCCCACGTGCACGTGTTTCACCCTTACATTCTATGATTTATTACAAGCTTCTAGTGAACGAGGAAGAACGATCTTGTGGTAAAAATGGAATATCCAGTATTGAAAACCCTAAAAACATACAATATATAATATTTATAGAAGCATATAACTAACCTGTTTCCCAACTTAGCATGTAGTTCCATGATTAATAGCTGCTCTTCGGGCGTTATATTTCCCCTCCTAACACTACAAAAATAAGTTCAAATAGTGACGGAAAGCCGCTACCAAAATTTCGTTGCAAATTTAGCGACGGATCTTTGTGACGGAGGAACCGTCACTAATGTTTGCGACGGAATTTTCGTCGCAAATCCGTAGCTAACATTCGCACCAACAAACCATCGCAAATTTGCGACGGAAAACCAGTCGCACATATTTGTGACGGACAGCCGTCGGTAACGTTGGCGACGGAAAATCCGTCGCACTTTTGTGACGGCATGCCCGTCGGAAATTTTGAGACGGAGGTTCTGTCGCAAAATTGATTTTTCAACAGATTTAAAATTCTACTAATTGAAATTAATTTAATATTTTATTAGTTTATAACCCCAAGAAACGTTACATTTCCCCATTCACCATTCTTCTACTTTCCTATCTCTCTTACTTTCCCCATATTCCTGTTATTTTTAGAAATATAATATGGAGCACAAAACACGTGTACTTGCAAGTTCAAGCAAGTGTGTTTTTCCTTAGCACTGAAACGATGCTGTGAAAGTGTTTTTATTTTTCTATTGAATTCTATGCTCTCTATTACAAACACTCACACAAGGGGTTTTCTTATTGCTCACTCACCCACACGGCACTTTGTGCCTTTTTCTATTTCTGCTCACTCCTTTCTCTACATAGCCACATGTATATATATAGGGAAGTGCTAGCTTGTCTTATAGTGCAACTTGGAACTAAATGCAAATCACGCGCATATCTCGTTTGACGGCTGTAATATTTCTTCCTTTGTATTTTTCTTCTTTATTTTCCTTCGTGGTGTGCGCAGCCTTGAATAAGTTTTGCTTTGACTCTCTACCATCACGCTTGCTTCTTTATTTTATTATTTTCC
This sequence comes from Craterostigma plantagineum, assembly GCA_027422505.1. Lineage (NCBI taxonomy): Eukaryota > Viridiplantae > Streptophyta > Magnoliopsida > Lamiales > Linderniaceae > Craterostigma > Craterostigma plantagineum. The sequence goes on along the minus strand of JAPQWV010000017.1, from coordinate 16,571,477 downwards.
TTATTTTCTTTGTGGGCTTAGATTGAGATTATCCAACAAATTTCCCCCTTAATCTCAATCTTCTTTTGGTCTTTCAACCCTCCTTAAACTTAACTCTTTTCCGTCTGTCGTATGTCGCGGCTCGCCATTTGGCATCTTTAATTGCCTTCGTAATTATCTTCATATTTGTTTTCCAGCCGTACTCGCCAGTTACCAGAGAGCTTGATGAGTCGGCGACCTTATCGTAGATGACCATCTTTTCTTCCTCGATTTTGTCGTCTAGCTTTTGGCCATTAGTGGCGAAAACCAACTTATTCTCGTCGTTGTATTCCTTCAACTGCATAATTTCACACTTCGACAGCATCAACCGCGTGCCAAAACTCGTAGTACTTCCTCGGGCGTTGGAATAATAGTGAGTTCTCTATGGCCTTTTTGCTTTCATCGGTGCTGTAATAAATACAGGCATGTTTTTCCTCCATCTTCGTGACGTAGCCCGCCAGGCTCGTCAGCTAGCATCTGGCGTGTCGAATCTTTCGTATTCCTTAGCAAGCTTCTTCTCATTGATAACCTCCACGAGAATAGTTTTGTATTGCTCCACCTCGTTTCTTGCGAGTAAATCGATCTTATTAACGACCACCTCCGCGACTTCTTTGCGGTGTTCGTTGATCTCTTTTTCCTTCATATTTTGATTATCGCCCATCAGCTTGGGGACTTCCTTGGTCGTCGTCGCGATCTCGACTTTCTCATCCGCCTCTAATTTGCTGGCGAACTTGGTTCGGCTCCTCAAGATATTCATGTAGGTCTCCAGTTTGTTCCTCGCCTCAATCCATTCTTTTACCTCTTTTTCTTTCTGGCGCACTTTTTCCATGTTAACGCGCTCCGTCTCTTTAAGGCTGACCTCATTAGGTTCCCCGATCTTCTGTCTATTGACTTTTTCGCCAGTCTTTCGCATGGCCTCCGTCATGGCTTCATACGCGTCCATCTCATCGCACTCATGCGTCTCTCCTCGCTCGGTTTTTTCAGCATGCTTGGCTGTCTCTTCAACTGCCTCATCGCCTTTCTCGGACACTGTCTCGTGCGTCTCTATGGCTTTTACATTCGCCTTGTAGGCATTTTCTTTAGCTTCGTCGGACGACGTGTGCATGGCGTCGTCAACCTAGTTCTCTTTCTCCTGGGCATTCACCGATGCCTTCATGCCGATTTTCTCGACTTTCTCAGGAGGTTGTGGTGGCGGTGTTTCTTCATACGCCCCATCTTTCTCGAGCTCTTCTATGTTTGGAGCTCCTTTCGTCTTTTCTTCTTCAACGGGCTCCTCAGCCTTTCGATATTTTTCCTCCTTTTTTGTGGCTTCACCGGCGTCTTTCTTTGACGCTTCTTTTTCCTTCTCGGCCATAAGTTGTGGTTCATCCTTTCTCTTTTCATCCATCGGCTTAGGCTCATCAGCATAGTCTCTGTCACGCTTTCTCCACGCCGCGAGGTACGTCTTTTCGGACGGGTTCGCCCTCAACGTTCTTCTCGTCCTCCTTCATCGTCTCAAGTTCGCCCTGTTTTTGTGGCTGAACTTGGTTGATGTAATCAGCGTCTTTGTATGCTTTCTCCAACAGATCCCAGGCTTCCTTGGCTTTTCTCGTTGCGCCTATCGCTCCGAAACCGGTAAAATCTAACGCCTCTAAGATGAAAAGGACCGCGAGACCATTTTCTCTGACGGCGGCTCCCAACGTATTCCGTTGCAACTTTGTATACTTCGTCGTATCTGGTGAATATTCATCTTTGACTATTTCCCATAAGCCTTGCGATTTGCATAGAGCTTTCATTTCGACGCTCCACCTTGCGTAGTTATTCTCGATGAGTTGCGGGATTAACATGTGGGCAAATAATATCCGCTTCCACACCATCGGCACCATCGGCTCTGTCGGCTCTGTCGGCGCTGGCGACACCATCTGCTCTGATACCATTTTGTTATTTTTAGAAATATAATATGGAGCACAAAACAAAAACACGTGTACTTGCAAGTTCAAGCAAGTGTGTTTTTCCTTAGCACTGAAACGATGCTGTGAAAGTGTTTTTATTTTTCTATTGAATTCTATACTCTCTATTACAAACACTCACGCAAGGGGTTTTCTTAATGCTCACTCACCGACACGGCACTTTGTGCCTTTTTCTATTTCTGCTCACTCCTTTCTCTACATAGCCACATGTATTTATATAGGGAAGTACTAGCTTGTCTTAAAGTGCAACATGGAACTAAATGCAAATCACGCGCATATCTCGTTTGGCGGCTGTAATATTTCCTCCTTTGTATTTTTCTTCTTTATTTTCCTTCGTGGTGTGCGCAGCCTTGAATAAGTTTTGCTTTGACTCTCTACCATTACGCTTGCTTCTTTATTTTATTATTTTCCTTATTTTCTTTGTGGGGCTTAGATTGAGATTATCCAACAATTCCATCACTTCATATTACCTTTATGCTAGATTGCTATGAAGGTGTCGAAGGGTTGGTGGCGACGGCGGCGGCAGGATCAGGCTGTGAGGGCAGCGGCGGCCAGATCTAGCTGGGAGCGAGGCGAGACAAGATCAGGCGGTGAGGACGGTCGCGGCCGGATCTTGCTTGGAGCGAGGCAGCGGCCGCCGGATTTGGCTATCGCCAGATTCGGCATTTATTTATTTTTTTTATTTTTTTCACTAATTTAGAGACGGAATAGCCGTCGCAACATGGCGTCCTCTTTGCCGTCACTCTAATTTCCTTTATTATGGTACAATATTGTCGTTACAAACTAATATCATTTCCAAAAGACTATTTTAGGCTATACAAGAGAATAATCAATTTAATTAAAAACGAAACTGCCAAATGCTATTTTAAGGCTTTGTTTAATAAAATAATTCAATTTAAGTGCCAAATTAATAAAATAAGATTATCGCTAACGAAATTAATAAAATAGGGGAAATCCATTCATTAAATGCGACGTCGCGGTTGATGACGTGGCACCCAGCGGAACGGGCTTAAGCGGGCCTGATTTTAAAAAAATTGACTGGGCCGAGTGTTGGCCCAATAAACTGGGCGTCGCGGCTATTGGCCGCAATGTCGCTGCTAATGAGCGCGACGACGGGTTTAATAAACCCGCGTCGACTTCTTCCTCCTCCCCACTTGTCCTCGCATCCTCCTCGTCGATTCCGGCCACCCACCACCGGCGAACACCATTGCCAACCACCGTGACACAATCCTTCTTCCTCGTCCTCGTCAATTAAGCTTCGTTTGGGTATAAAACTCCTAATTTGTTTAAATCTCGATTTTGATATTTTCGTTAAATTTCGTCGAATCCTTGAGTTTAAACTTGTATTTTTGGTATAATATGTGCTACAGATATTGTGGGTTGCTTAATAGATTGATATATTACGTTAATTTGGATAATTGATTCGATTTAGGAATTTTTTCTACTTTCGAAACCTAATTTTGAAATTAGGGTTTCTAGCTTGATTGATTCTTTTTCGATACCTAATTGAATTCTGGAAGATCGTCTAGTGCCCGACCCTCGTCATCAGCTTCAGAGTCGCTGACGTCACTATCCTGCACGACGTCTTGAATGATCTCAGGTTGCGCCACCATCGAACTAGTAGGCACGCAACGGCTACTCGAAGGTATATCTTCGTGAGGGGCGTCGAACGTAATATTTGTCAACTCTTCAGTAACTGATGTAATGTCAGGAAACGAATAAGTCGGCGCAGTAACCGATAGGTTAAAGACTATATCAAATGGTGTTTGATTCGTGTATGATTTCACCACCAAAATAGACAACTATGTGAATTTTTCTGGAAACCATACTGAATATCTACGAAATTTTATGAATTTATAACACTAAAATCAACCAAACTCGTCGCATGTAATGGCCACGACGTTGTATCTAATGGCTGCAACGATGAAGAATTATTGGAGACAAATGCGTAATGGGACGTCAGATCGTTGTCCGGGCTACGTCAAACCCCTCATCGCCACTAATGGGCCCGATGGTAGTTGATTTTGAGCCAAAAGATGGGCCCAACACGTTTTCTGAAAAAGAGGCTCGGGCCAACTGGCCGCGACGACGCATTCAATAAGCGTGATTTCCTTTGTTTTATTAATTTTGAGCGGAATAATCCTATTTTATTAATTTGTGATTTAAATTACAATATTTTAATAAAACGCCCTATTTCATGCCCACAACTCCACAAGTGGTGTAAATAGTAGCACCTTTAGATGACCTATCACATTTTTAAGCTCTACTAACGATGCTAAGAAAAATTGAGAAGAATTGAGAACATGGATATTTTCTCTCTACATGAGGGTTTTCCTTCTCTCTTTCTTGAGAGCTCTCCATAGTTTTTTAACCTTTCTTGCAGGGATCCAAAGGGGATATGTTTGGCTCGCCCCGGATGGAGCTTGATCAGTCCATATCTCGCCAAAAACACTTTTGGTTCATTAGCGTGGCTTTTTAATCTTGTTCTCTTCCTCCAGTCTCAATAATTTACATCTCCTATGATTATTCTATAGCGTTCACTGCTACTCTTTCATAATCTTACATTTTGTTTTTTTTCCAATCTTAACCTGTTATCCCTTCTGTTCCATTTGTATCTGCGACATCTTTTGACTTTTATTCGTAGGGTTCTTTGGACGACACGAGGTTTCTTGGTCAGAGTATACTAGTCTTTCAGCTAATAAAACCTGAGTTGTTGTGTTCCAATGGCGGCAGTCAACTTTGATTTCACAACAAAAGAACTTCAAGGACTATCAATCTCGAGTGAAAGCATCAGAACGCGTGAGCAAAACATGGTTTTTCCAATGATTGGGAGAATTCTCTCAAGGAAATCGTTTAATTTTACAGCTCTAAAAGGAAACACTCATGAGATTGTTCTCCCCCAGGAAAAGGAATGGATATGTTCCCATTAGGTGATTAGCGTTTTATCATACACCTCTATCACAAGTTAGATCGGCGACGGATCCTAAATGCATCGCCTTGTGCTTTCGAGAAACAACTTATTCTTATTAGTGCAGTGGAGGAAGGCGATGAACCTATTACTATGGACCTTGTTGAATGTCCTTTTAATATCCAGATGCATAACCTACCCTTCTGGGCAAGAGCAGAAACTATACTCAAACAAATTGGTGAGGAGTTGGGAACGATCATCGATGTTAATATGGATAAGGGGCAACAATACAATCCTTATGCCAGAATCCGAGTCAGTATTGATACGCCAAAGCCTCTTAGAAGAGTTCTGAAGCTCCTAATTCCAGAGAAGGATGAAATCATAGTAGCTCTTAAATATGAAAAGTTGCCGAACTTCTGCTACATCTGCGGACACTTGGATCATACACAGGTTGCTTGTGAACTTCAATATGAGGATCGTTTCCAGAACTTACGGGGCACCTTCCCGTATGGGCCGTCTCTTCGAGCATCTAAAGATTATTCGAGCAGCATGCGAATTCAAGGATCATCAGTAGTTAAATCGACATCGACGGCAGTGCGGCCAATGGAGGTGGATGCCCGGCGGGATCCCAAATCGGAAAAATCAGAATTAAAGGAAAGTCGAATAACAGCCCCATCAAGTGGCGGATTTTCAGGGAGTAAAAATCCGAAAAATTCAGCTAATCAAGCCCCTCCTCAGTCGTCCTTATTTCCCGCTAATCAAGCCCTTGATTCTTCAAAGATTTTGGGGGTTGCAAGCAGTAAAAATCCACAGATTCAGCTCCCACCAAGATCGATACCTTAATTAACCCAAAAGAACCAAACCTTATGAACCCTTTTGGACCTAAACCTATTTTCCTACAAAAACCTTTGACCCAAGACCCCTCCATTTGTCACGGCCCACCAAATAGCCTCAAAACCCAACTCACACCCATCTACTCCCAAAAAACTTATGATACTAACCGCACTAATCCACTTGGCAGTTCTGAGATACAACAACCCATCGACACAAAACCCAACCTCAACAAAAACCTCAGGCCTCCATTCAATCCAAATGCAGGCGTCTTCCCTTACGTACTCCACTCCTCTGTTGGTCCCAAAGCTTATGGATGAATACCATCTATCTACACCTGTACTCCCCTCCAACCAAGACGCGACTTTGTTAGTCCCCAAGATTGAGCCCCCTGGGTGAGGCTTCTACAATTCATCAACTGGGGCGTTTAGCCCAATCTCACCACCCATTGATAATCTTCCTTAGTGAAACTAAATGTGGCCATTGAAGATGTGAGTATGTGAAAAGGAGATTGAATATGAACGGATTAGGAGTTGATGCAAAAGGGTAAAGGGAGGACTGGCAATGTTCTGGAGGAAGGATGTGGACGTACAACTTCTGTCTTACTCAGACTTCCACATTGATGTAAAGTTTTTCTAGGCTCAAGAACAAAGATATATGCGATTCATAGAGTTCTACGGAAATCCAAACACGGTGATGCGAAAACACAGCTGGACATTACTAAATCGTTTGTGTGGAATTGGGATGAAGGAATGGATTTGTGCAGGCGATTCAATGAGATAGTAGAGAATGCAGAGAAATGGGGAGGTATGGCGAGACCCCCGAGACAAATGGAAGCATTTCGAGGCGCTCTGTTGAACGCGGGGCTGGTGGATTTGGGTTTTCACTTAGTCGAACAAAGTTGTAGCCCCATACACTATAAAAGAGCGTTTAGATCGGGCCTGCGCTACTAAAGAGTGGTTCAAAATACTTCGGAATACTTGGGTGTAGGACATTTTTCGACGGTAGCTTAGATCATTATGCATTGCCGATCCAACTCAACCCGAATACCACCAGAACAACAATTAGGAATCGACCTGAAGAAAAAGAAGGTATGGAAAAACGAGTAATCTTATTTTATTCTGAAAGTATAGAAGTACAAATACGGCATAGGTATTTATAAGTTTCTAAAGATAATATATTAAGTAAATATTCTCTATGATAAATCATTAATTATAGAAATCATATCTTTATCCAAATCACCCTTGATTAGATGATCAGAGGAAATCATCCCTTGATTAGAGGAACGATATCTTCAACCCCCCCCCCCCCTCAAGTTGGTGCGTAAATGTTCGTCATGCCCAACTTGCTTATAAGAAATTCGACGGTTGATTTGGATAGTGCTTTGGTGAGAATGTCAGCTATCTGTTGAGATGATGGAACAAAAGGCATGCAGATAGCTCCACCTTCAAGTTTTTCCTTAATGAAATGTCGGTCAATCTCAATGTGTTTTGTTCGATCATGCTGAACAGGATTATGAGCTATGCTGATTGCTGCTTTGTTATCACAGTACAGCTTCATCGGAATCTCAATAGGCGCTTTCAGCACATCTAAAACTCTCTTCAGCCATAATATCTCGCATAAACCAAGAGCCATAGCTCTAAATTCTGCCTCCGCACTACTTCAAACCACAACACTTTGTTTCTTACTTCTCCAAGTAACTAAATTTCCCCATACAAAGGTACAATAACCTGAAGTTGATCGTCTATCCGACATAGATCCTGCCCAATCAGAAATGTTTTAAATAATAAAAACTAGGATGCCCTAATCTAGAATGCCATAACATAATTGTTTTATCGATACTGAGAGAAACTGACCCGTAGTGTCTTCTGTACTGGCGTTGTCTTGTTCGAGCTTCCATCAAGTAAGTAAAGTCCCCCATTTTCTCTAGCACATCCAATCATCTTCCCTGTGGTCAGATCCTGAAACTCACAGAATGAAGAAAACATTTACACGGCATTTGAGCTCAGTTGTTAGCTCATTTATTGAAATCAAATTGCACGATAAATTTGGGACATGAAGGACTTTATGGAGTGTTAAAGTAGGAGAGACAACAATAGATCATGTGCCAGCAATAACGGATAATGACCCGTCAGCGATTCTGACCTTTTTATTGCCTGCACATGGGCTATAGAATGAAAATAACTTTGAAGAGTTTGTCATATGATTATTGGCCCTGGAATCAAGAATCCATGTACCCAGATGGCTACATGAACTTGGTGATTTATGTGAAAGAGTAGCAGCAAAACGTTTACCATTTTTACCAAATGAACTGGAAGAAGTGAAGGATGTTGGCTCGGTGATTGTGAACGTTGAAGATTTAAAAAGATTGTACAGTTGGCTCAGTTGTACCTTTGTGAAGGCTGGAATCTCAGAGTTGATTGGTTGCGTTAGAGAATCCCCATTCACGGTCTGCAGCGCCCTACTGTCCCCTCCATTTTTCTTTTTAAAATTTTCTGGTTTCCCATGTAATTTCCAGCAAGTATCCTTTGTATGCCATGCCTTCTTGCAATGTTCACACCAGGGATTCTTCCTATTAGCATCTCGACCTATCCCTTTAGAGACTAATGCGGAAGTATCTGCCGTAGAATCAACCTTGTATTCAGATTTCTTTAACATTATGTTCCGCCTTGATTCTTCTCGTCGAACCTCGCCAAATACCTCACAAATAGTGGGAAGAGGTTTTTTTCCCACGATACGACCTCGCACTTCATGAAGATCTAGTTCCTGCCATAAAGTTACCATATAATTAAAGTAGGTGGTAACATCTCGATCTCCTTGTTTTGAATTCCACAGCTTCGTTTTGAGCTCGAAAATCTGAGATGAATTCTCAACGTCGGAGTACATATATCGAACAGCGTCCCACACATCTTTGGCCGTGAGCAAAAGTAAATGGGGTTTTCCAATCACTGGTTCCATAGAGTTGATCAACCAAGCGATAACTAGAGAATTCTCCGAACACCATTTATTCAACCCAGGATCTGTAGCTTCTGGTTGCTTTGTGTCACCTGTAAGATGGCCTAGTTTGCCTCTGCCATCGATAGATAACTTCACCGATTGAGCCCATTCTAGATAATTCGAGCCATTTAATCTGTGAACAGTTATTTGGAGAGATGGAATATTTAAAGTGGAAGGGTCTGTAGATTGAACGGGTTGATTAACCTCTGAGGATGATGGTGAATTCAAAGATCCAGTCATTGCTGCTCGATAATTCATGAGCAAGAAAGGTTATAGAGCCGAGGCTCTGATACCATGAAGAAAAAGAAGGTATGGAAAAAGGAGTATATTATTCTGAAATTATAGAAGTACAAATATGGCATAGATATTTATAGAGTTTCTAAAGATAATATATTAAGTAAATATTCTTTACGATAACTCCTTGATTATAGAAATCATATCTTTATCCATCCCTTTATTAGAGGAAATCATCCTTTGATTAGAGGAACGATATCTTCAACATGACCTTTCCGTTTTGAGGCTGCCTAGACACAAGAGGAGGATTGTGCAAAAATGTTGAAGAACATTTGGGTTGAGAATAATGGGGACCTGCCAAATTACCTTCTGGAACCTTCTTGAGCTCAGTCACCGAGAACTGTTAATCTGGAAAAAGAATTCTCAAGGAAGCTATAGTTAGCGGTTACAAATGATTGAGGAAGAATTAAAAAATCTATATTTTAGGGATAGAACATGTGATGTTCAGGCCAAAGAAAGAATTTTGCGTAAGAATATAATGAGATTCTTAGGCAGGAAGAGATGCTGGCAGCAAAGGAGTAAAGTGGAATGGTTAAAAGGTGGCGATGGAAACACAAAGTTCTTCCATCAACGAGCTACGATCAGACGGAAAACTAACTGCATCTTTATAATAAAAGATCAAAGAGGGGTGTGGTGTGAATCAGTACCAGAGATAGAGGGGATTGTTTGTAGCTACTTTGATAAATTATTTCGATCACAGCGCCCTTCTGAGCTGAATTTGGAACACGCAATTCAGGCAATTCCCCAGCGAGTGACATATGCAATGAATGAGACCCTCTGTCGGCCTTATACCCTTGATGATGTCAAAGAGGCGCTCGCAGGTATGAACCCACATAAGTCCCCAGGCCCAGATGGATTTCCACCAATTTTTTATAAAAGGTACTGGGATATTGTAGGAGAAAAAACAAATGAGTATATTCTTGAATTCTTAAACTCTGGAACCTCTGCTCCTGAGCTACATAGCACTCATATTGTCTTAATCCGAAAAAGCTCTACACCTGAGTCACTTAGCCAGTTTCGACCAATCAATTTATGTAATGTCTTGTATAGAATTGCATCTAAATGCCTTACAAATCGCATGAACCGTTTGTGGACTCTCTTATCTCCCATTCCCAGTCCGCTTTTATTCCAAATAGGCTAATTACTGATAATATTCTAATAGCGTTTGAGACTAACCATGCTATGAGGCAGAAACGGAGGGGGCGAGAGGGACTACTTTCCCTTAAATTGGACACGAGCAAGGCATACAACAGGGTGGAGTGGACTTTCCTCAAGCGGGTCTTAAGTAAGTTAGGGTTTCATTCTGAGGTAGTTAATCAATACATGCGTTGTGTCTCTCTTGATTATTCTTTCATTCTTAGTGGACGTTGTTTCGGCCATGTCACTCTTCAAAGAGGTCTCCGACAAGGAGATCCTTTGTCCCCGTACTTATTCCTTTTCTGTGCAGAGGTATTTAGTTGCTTGTTACAGGATGCTACTTTAGCTCGTGAATTATCCGGCATGTTGGTGTGTCGAGGTGCCCCGATCATTTCCCATTTATTCTTCGCCGATGATATGCTCATTTTTGCGAAGGAAAATATCGGTGAAATTGAGGTGGTCCAGCGAATCTTGTAGGTGGTCGGACGTTCTTTGGGCCAGGAGATCAATACATTAAACTCCAGCTTTCTCACCAAACGTCGATGCGGCAGCCTAGGCACATTTATGCTCTATTCTTGGCATCTCGGTGGATCAGAAGAATGGCATGTATTTGGGACTACCATCGGTTATTGGACGATCCAAGAGGGAGATTTTTGCTTTTATTCGAGACAGGATATGGAAGCGAGTACGAGGTTGGTCAGAGAGGATGTTGTCCCAAGCGGGAAGGGGGTTTAGATTAAAGCGGTTCTCCAAGCTATCCCAACTTACGATATGAGCTGTTTTGCATTACCATGATCTCTTGTAAAAGGATATCCAGCGGTTAAAGTCACATTACTGGTGGAGTGCATCGGAAAAGTCGAAGATACACTGGGTGGACTGGAAGAGGTTATGCGAGCCTAAACCAATAGGAGGGATGGGTTTGAGGAACATAAAACTTTTCAATTCATCCCTCCTGGCGAAGCAAGTGTGGAGAATTTTGACAGTACCAAATAGTCTGTTATCACGGGTGTTTAAAGCCAAGTATTTCCCAGAGACAGATATCGTATCCGCATCTCTAGGTTCGGGACCTTCTTTAACTTGGCGAAGTATCCATTCATCCTTGGATATGATTAAAGCGGGAGTACGGTGGCCTATTGGATCAGGAAATTCAGTTAGGGTGTGGAGCGATCCGTGGCTACCACGAGACTCGATTAGGATCAGTGTTTTAAAACGCGTATAGCGTAACGCGTCGCGTTTCAGTTCAGATACCGCATAGAGTAAATAGCGTAGCGTATTGCGTAAGTTTTTCGGACAAGCCAATTATTACTAAGAAACATAACTTATCACAAATTATTAATCAAAAGGCACACAGTAAGCTTTATATAAAATTGGGTGCAATAAGATATGTAATTCTAATAGTAAATATCCGAAACAATAAAAAGATACATAAAAATATATTAACAAACAATTCTATGTACTTTTTAAATCTAATTCATTCTCAGCGGCCCAGCATTAAGAAATATTGAAAAAAATAACTAATAAATTTTAGGCAACCTAGATTTAAAAAATGTAGTATGTAGAAAATAATTCTGATAGATATCGAAAAATATAAGATATGCATGTCATTTTGATCGCAGTTAAACAAAGAATAAATTAGATAAATTTATTTATTTTTATCACATGGATTACATTAAATAATTGCTTTTTATGTTTTTGGTGGGAAGTAATTAAAAAGTTAGAAAAATTGAAAAACTAAAGAAAAATACATTACAACACGTCTTATATATCATAAAAAGTGAGTTGCCACCTAGTACTCTAGTCACACAGTGTCAGACATTTAGGCCAGACATTTACGCTTTTCTCCTTACGCGTCAAAGCGTTTTGAGAAAAATTTACGCAAAATCGCGCCTCTACGCGCGCGAGATTACGCTTTTTTAAACACTGAGTAGGATGTTATTTACTCCTCTTCGTCAAGGAAATCGTGGACTTCGAGTTAGTGAGCTGCGGGTATCTCCAAGGGGCCCTTGGAACATCTCTCTTGTCCGCAATATTTGCCCCCCAATTGATGCTGAGGTTATCTTGGGATGTCCGCTAAGTCTTACCAGCCAGATAAGCTCATATGGCATTTCTCTAGGAATGGAAACTTCTCGGTTAAGTCAGCGTATTGGATTGCATTTACTTTAGCCCGTGATCTGAGCACTGCATCAAGTTCAGGCTAGCCAAAATCAGATTTCATTTGGAAGGCGGATGTCGTCCCACGGGTTAAGGGTTTTGCATGGCGATTAGCTAGTGGCACTCTACCAACAGCAGAACGATTCGCGCATTGAGGCTGTCTCGCTAACCCAGTTTGTAAAAGGTGCAACATACACTCAGAATCTATACAACATACGCTCATCTCATGCCCTGAATCAAAGCGTTTCTGGAAAAGCTCGGGTGTCCCTTATGCACTGATCAAGCGTTGGTATGGCTCGGTTTTTAACTGGATGAAGTCGGTCCATGAGTCTTTGGATGCTCATGCATACTCGCGGTTCCTGAACCCTAGTGGACTCTATGGTATTCGAGGAACAAGACATGCATCGAAGATGTTCGGGTGCCAATTGACATATCCATGCGGAAGGCGATGGAAGTTCAGCTAGAAGGAAAATATCTTAATGATAAAAAACCTGAGAATGCTATAAAGGAGATGAGGTGGACCTGCCCCCACAGGGATATAATTAAGATAAATTTTGATGCACCACTTCACAAATCACGAAAGGAGGCTTCTTTGGGAATCATAGCTCGAGATAATAATAGTTATTGCTTGGGATGGTGGACAAATGTCCTTGCAGGTGATTATGATCCAGAAGTTGCGGAAGCTTTGGCGGCACGGAAAGCACTCCAGGTTGCCCTTTCACGAAAATGGCAATGGGTGGTAGTTGAAGGTGATTGTTTGACATTAATATCGAAGCTCCAAGATCGAGATACAAGATCCAGCAACATTGGGAATATACTTGAAGATATTCTATATGTGTCTAATGTTTTCTCACATATTTCATTTAGTTCTGTAAAACTCTCGGGTAACAATGTCGCCATTATCTCGCGAAGTCCCTTGGTTTCGATGGGGAAGCCCCACCGACTCAAGAGATGGCTTCTCTGCTAGCTGCGGAGTATCCTTAATAAAATCCGTTTTTTTCTCAAAAAAAAAGAAGAATGGAGAATCATAAAAAAAGAAACATTTCTGACTCTATGGCAATAAATAAGATCCACATCTTTGATTTCGTTTCCAAACATTGATATAAAAGCATCATTTTAAGGGGGTGTTTGTTTCAGGTGATCCAACATTACGGTGATACGCACAGCACAGTGATGTGGGTATCACCGGAATATGGATGAATGTGATATGTCATCAGTGTGTTTGTTTTAAGGTGATATTTCATTTTGCAGATCAACGTGATATTGAAGTATTCTGTTTGTTTAATCACTGTGATGTGTAGGGTGACGTTGGATAAATGTCATATTTGACCTTATACATATGACTTAAATAATTTAAAATTTTTAAGGTGATATTTTATGTGATAATCATTATATATTAAAATATACATTTAATTTATAAGCATTATTTATAATTGTACTTTTTTTAAATATAAGTTTTAATATTTTTAAATAACTGAAATATTTTTAAGAATTAAATATGTTAATCATGTAATTATATTTATAATGGCATATAAAGTAATAATATTAAAATATGAGGGGTATTCTCGTCCATTAAAGAGTTAGATAGATCACCTTACCACCGTGATGTTGGATTAGGTTTTTGGGGTGATCTGAAATATGAAATACCCCATTTTCATCACCTAGGTGATCCATCATTCCGGTGATGTCTCATCACCTAGACTTAACAAACACAGTGATAAGTGGTAAACGAGAGGATCACTGTGATGTTTTGGAAGATCACCCCAAAACACACACCCCCTAATAGTAAAGAAAGTGATAGTCGTCGTGAATCAGCCGCCACAATCTTGGAGGAAAATAAAACATACATGTATGTGTGTATATCTTATGATTGTGTACACCCAATTGTCTTTCTAATTTGTAATATACTGGCGAAATCGATAATTATATTCTACGTTAGATAAGGGGAAAAAAGTTAAGGCTGAAAATTAATATAAATTAAAATATCGAGATTCTATATGAAACGAAGATCAAATAACACTACTAGAAATCAGACAAATTAGACACGGAAAATTCGGTGTTTATAAATTTGTCACATTTCCGTTATTATTTCCTTATCTAATCCGCGTCTAAATAAAACTATTAATTTATTTTGAAATAAAAATAAAAAACCGTGTCATAATTGTTTCTAATACTCATAATTTATACACGAAACCAATTTCGTATCTATTTTCCTTGTCAAATTTATCTTTTCTTGTAGTGTAAGTGATCTTGACCAACTCTTCAACAAGTGGCAACGCATGCGGATGTAGATCTATTAACCAATAAAAAGAATTTGTATGCAAGCTTCATATATAGAAAAGCAGCGACGGAACCACAGGGGGGTCAGAGGGGTCGGCCGACCCCCCGGCGGTCGAGATCAGCATCCGAAATGTCGACTAATGGCCCCTAGAAGGTGTTAATTAAGACGACATAATCTTAGATGTCGATGTGGGACGTTGAAATGGCATTAATCGGTGCCACATCACTAGGTGCCCACATAATTGTGAGCACCATAAAATTCCTTTGTGTGTGTGTGTGTGTATATATATATATAGGAATGATATGGTGCTCACCTTATGTGGGTACCTTATATGGGCATCTGCTGATTTGGCACCGATTCGTGCCAAATCAGCATGCCACTTCAACATCAAATATGATGTGGCATTAATCAATACAGTTTTAGGTGGAATAGATCGACACATATGATGCTGATGTGCCATATTCACGTCTTATGGGGCACTTGTTGTGTGACCCTGATATATACCAAGTAAACATAGCACATCGGCATCATATGTGTCGATCTATTCCACCTAAAACTGTGTTGATTAATGCCACATCATATTTGATGTTGAAGTGGCATGCTGATTTGGCACGAATCGGTGCCAAATCAGCAGGTGTCCAAATATGGTGCCCACATAAGGTGAGCACCATATCATTCCTCTCTCTCTCTCTCTCTCTTCTCTCTCTCTCTCTCTCTCTCTCTCTCTCTCTCTCTCTCTCTCTCTCTCTCTATATATATATATATATATATATAATATATAGGGGTGTTCGCAATTCGGTAAACCGGCTGAACCGACCGAATAACCGAAATTCGGTTCGGTATTCGGTTCTTCAAAAAAATATTCGGTAATTCGGTTCGGTATACATTTTGAAATTCGGTATACCGAATTACTGAAAGTTTTAAATTATAATATATTATATTATGTTAATATTGAAAATAAAACTATAATTATATTAAATTATATATATTAATTATTTAAATATTACTGAATGTTTTTTTTTATTTTTTATCGGTTAATTCGGTGACACCGAATAAATTCGTAAAAACCGAATACCGAACCAACGGATCATAAAAATGTCGAACCGAAATGTCGGCGAACCGGTTCGGTTGTACCGAAAGAACACCTCTTCATATATAGAATTTCCTCAGCACTCTTCGCCATCACGCGTAATTTTGTTTTGCAATGAGTATGTATTAACTTTTGTTGTAACTTTAGAATGTTAAATTTGCGCTTCAATCCTAAAATTAACTAGATTAAAAAGCCTTTAATGTACAATATTTTATATCCAAAAAACACGAAATGAGAGTCCATGAGAACCTTAATATGGCAATGCATTTCGTATTGAGAAGAGATATTCGATTGAATTATATATATATATATATATATATATATATTGTTGAGATTATAAAATCGGGGTTTGTCTCACATCAACTAATTCAAGGTCTTCGAGCCAGTATATATATATATATATATATATATATATATATATATATATAGAGGGAGGCTTTCTCCTCCTATCACCAATCGATATTAGGAAGGACCTCTCGATTCTAATATGGTATCAGAACGAGGGTTTTACGCACTTCGTGTTGGTTGTTTGTCCTATGTTTAGAATTCCTTCACGGAAACTCTAACAAAGGACATATACAACATGTATGTGGGCGAAAGCGGTAGACTGAAGTCGGTCATAAAAAACCAATCACAAATCGTACGACGGACACGTGGACTTCGATTCAAAGAATCAACTATATGTGTCTCACGGCCAGCGTTGTAAAACTCGATTTATGCGCCCACCGTTTGTTAACCTTGTCGTACACGATGGATTGAAGGAAAAGAAATGATGCTATCTCCCGTTTAGAGGAGTCGTTCGATACGTTAGGACTCTCCAAAAAGACTAAAACAGTTTTTCGAATGTGCCGAAACCGTGAATTAGAGACGACTTTATATTTTTCTAGAGCGTCGGAGTCGGCTTTATATTTTTCTAGAGCATTGGAAAAATTTGGAGATGTGGATGCGGCATTTGTTAATGATCTATCGAAGAAGCCATTTTGCGGTGTTCCAACGGCGGACGATTTGGAAAAAACCAAGTTGTTGGTGAAGTTTTTGAGCCACTTTAACAAGCTTACGTCGAGTATTTCGGGTTCTTCATATGTCACGTCTAACGTAGGTTTTCATGAAATAACTACCGTCAACTTGCTTCTTCGAGGTTGGTTAGAGGAGATGATGAAGAATTAAAAAGCATCGCTTGTCGAATGAAGACTAAATTCGAAAAATATAGGGGTCGATAGAGAAAGTGACAAGATTTTGTACTACGTCGTGATTCATGATCCTCGCTCCAAGTGAGAGATGATTGATTTCTCGTTTGATCGGTTATACCCCGACTGTTTACCTCATCGATTAATAAAGAGCAAGTTAGGTGTGGCTTCCAAGAATTGGTCACGGTGTACAAGTTGAGATATGGTGTGACCGATAGTCCAATTGCTCCACAACTAGTTAGTGGTGGTTCCTCCTTGTCTATTGTTGCAAATGCCACATATTTCCTTGATGAAATGAGAAAGAGAAAGAAAGACGCAAAAATTGACCCTGTGAAGTTGGAATTGAATAAATATTTGAGTGAAGATATTGAGGACCCATATGATGGCATTGTCATATTTAAGTGGTGGAAATTGAATTCCCATCACTTTTGGTGCTTTCTAAGATGGCTCGAGATATTTTGGTCGTTCCGGTCTCTACCGAGCTTCCGAGTCCACTTTTAGTACGGGTGGTCGTGTGCTTGATGCTTTCCGGAGTTGGTTGTCCCCTAAAATTTTGCAAGCTCTAATATGCGTTCAAGATTGGATTCATCACGATTCAAATAAAGGGTAAAACAGGGTAAAATATCCCACCAATACGGCCGGCTGGATAGAACAAAGGTAAGAAAGCAGATAATGGTCGGGGTTGGGCTAGAGATATTATTATTATTATTATTTTAGATAATGTAATTATTATTAAGAGAAGATAATAAACTTAGTACTGTCAAATGGGCCCGCGGCGCGCTGGCCCGCCCAGCCAGCCATTTTTATATTTATTGAGATCCAATTTTTTATTTAATCAAGTTTGATAACATAAATAAATTTATATTAAAGAATTCAAATTTGATTAGGAGTAATTCAACTTTAATATTTTATTTTAATGTTTTTTTCTTTTTTTTTAATAATTTTTTCCATTTTCTTATTTTGGGCGGGACGGGCCTTCCAGGCCCGCTACCCGCCAGTAGGGCAGTGCGGACCTTCATTTTATATATATTGAGGATTATGGTGCTCACCTTATGTGAGCACCTTACGTGGGCACCTGTTGATGTGGCACTGATTCGTGCCATGTTGACATGCCACATCAACATAAGATGATATGCGACATTAATTGACACATTCTAGGTACCATTTGTCGATCCCCCAGACACTAATGTGGCATGTTTACAGCTTTATGTGTCACATATTATGTGGCATTGATTCGTGTGCGTAAACATGCCACATTAGCGTCCGAATGGTCGACCAATGGTTCCTAGAACGTGTAGAATTAATGTCGCATACCATCTTATGTCGATGTGGCATATCGACACGGCACGAATCGGTGTCACATCGACATGTGCCTACGTAAGGTGTTCACATAAGTTGAGCACCATTATATATATATATACACACACACACACACACACACACATATATATATATATATATATATATATATATTATAGGGATTTTTTGGACCCAATTCTAGCCCAAGTTCGAACCCATATAAGCTTGTGGACTAACTTCCTTCAAGTTTATAAGTTACTCATAATCTTTCTAATTATCTGCACCGAGCGCTTCCCCCGCAATCATCTGCCTAAGCGCTTTCATCGCAATTCACAAATTGTCTTACAAGGCTAGGGACACACCACTCACATCGTATCTGGGCTAGAATCTAGATACATCTGAAGGCACCCTCACGTGTTCGTCCACGCTCATCGCACCAATGTAGGGATTTTTTCGACCTAATTTCAGCCAAAGCCCAAATCCATATAAGCTTGTGGGATTCCTCTCAAAACCAATTGGCAATATAGAGAGTTAGTCCAGAAGCTTATAAACTACTCATAATCTTTCTAATTATTCGATGTGGGACTTAGGTTTGCACCCAACACACACACACACACACACACACACACACACACACACACACACACACACACACACATATATATATATTCAAGCTAATATCTAACGGCTTTCTACACATAAATACCTATTGGAATACTTAAAAGCCAATTCAGTCCCTTGTCAGAAATATTTTTAAGCTAGGTACCTACTTGAATAAAAATTTTACAGATAGGTACGTAACCACCTAAGATTACCAATTTACCCTTATTAAATGATTTTACAATTTCATATCAGATTTTTTTCTCTGCAATTTCAAGCTCCATCCCACCATCGAGAAATTTCTTGCCGACAACCTCCTTCCACTCGTGCTGGCGCCGGAGGACGAGCGACGAGCCTCTTGAACGTTGGGTTCTCGAATTTGGGTCTTGAATTTTTCAGGTAAGCTTTTTTATTTTGCTTTGGGTTTGTTAATTGATTGCACCCGTGTGGTCAAGCTTTAGCCCAAATCCGGGAGCTAAATGCGATCTAAGAGCTAGATATAAGGGTGGGATGTTAGGATCTGATAGTTATTGAGGCTAATCCATCGGGATTTCGGATTTTTTATATAACTGTTATTACGTACCATTTTGTTATGTTTATTACGTACAATTTGTTATGTTTATTACGTACCATTTTACGTGTATATAGGGTACCAAGATGTCCGCGTACGCTATACCGTTATAAACTATACAGACGTACCTTTATACAGGTTGGCATATTATCTGAAAATATGGCATCTACAAATTCGGTTGGCGGCGGGACATTATTTGCGTTGTGTGAGTATAAAAGGTGTCTTTCTTACGTACCAACAAGTGCAAAATATATGGGAAATATGGGCATAATCGTCGCACTTGTAGAAAGCCGTATCGACGTCTCTGCAAAGTTTGATCGAGTAAAGATCACGAGAACTATGACTATATTCTTCAGGCAATTTAAATCCTTCAGTGGGTTTCATATAAATGTCACTATCTAACGATCCATATGAATATGTTGTGACAACATCCATCAAACGCATTTCTAGCTTTTAATTTGATGCCAGACTTATTAAATATCGAAAACTAGTCGCATCCACTACAGTGGAATACGTTTAATCATAATCGATGCGGGGTTTTGAGAAAAAAACTTGCTACAAGAAGCGCTTATATCGCACAATTTCATTTTTCTCATTTCATTTCCTCACGAAAACCCATTTATACCCTACGGGTTGCACATCTTCTTGTGTGCATATTATTGGTCCAAAAACTTCACGTTTTGCCAGTGAATTAACTTCAGCTTGAATTGCGTCCTTCCATTTTGGCCAACTATCTCTAGGATAACATTCACTCACGGATCTAGGTTCATGATCCTCATTATCGTTCACAATTTTTTTTGCCACTGCATATGCAAAAATATCGTCGACGTTCATTCCATTTCGATTCCATATTTTATCTACTCATGACATAATTTATTGAGATCTCATGATTATTGTTCCTTTTATTTTACGATGAACTTTGCCTTTAGAACCGATAGGTCTACCACGTTTTAAATGTGCCATAGACTCATTCGCAGTGGTTATCTATCCTTCAGGGACACCAATTTAATCGGAGCATTAACAGCCGGAATATGAGATTTAGTAACTCTTTTAGGGTTAGTAAACGCGTCTGGTAATTGATTTGCTAAAATTTGCAAATGAGTTATCTTTTGAACCTCTAGTTCACATTGCTTAGTACGAGGATCATAATGAGACAATGATAATTCGTTCCAACTAATTTTCTTTTCCGACGTTTTTCATCTCCCCCTAATATTGGAAAAACTGATTCATCAAAATGACAATCAGCAAATCTGGAATTAAATAAATTCCAGTCTTTGGCTCGAGATATTTAACTATAGATGGAGATTCAAAGCCAACATAAATCCAGCCTTCTTTGAGGCACCATCTTTGTGCATTGCGATGGATTAATTAGAACATAGACCGTACACCCAAAAATTTTTAGATGGAAAATATTTGGTTCCTGACCCTGAACAAATTGCATTGAGGAGACCTCATAGTAATGCGTTGGCCAAATGCGAATTAGCACTGCCGCATGCAAAATAGCATGACCCCAAGCAGAAGTTGGGAGATTCGCTCTCATAAATAATGGCCGAGCAATTAATTGTAAGCGCTTTATAAACGATCCTGCAAGATCGTTTTGTGTATGAACATAAACTACTGGATGTTCGACACTTATCCCAATTGACATGCAATAATCATTAAAAGCTTGTGAACAAAATTCACTAGCGATTGTCTTGATGGGATAATCAGGAAAATGAGCGCGTAACCGAATCAATTCACCTAATAATCTAGCAAACGCTAGGTTGCGAGTTCATAATAAGCATACATGCGACCATCTAGTCGATGCATCATTAAAATCATAAAATAGAGATATCCACACGGTGGGTGAATCGGCCCACATATATCGCCATGTATGCGCTCCAAAAATTTAGGAGATTCGTTTCTTACTTTAATTGAGAAGGCCGAATAATTAATTTACCTTGAGAGCATGCAACACAAGAGAATTCGTTAAATCGAAGTATGTTTCGATTACTCAAAGAATGACCACATGAATTCTCAATAACTATTCGCATCATTATAGAACCGGGATGTCCAACCGGTTATGCCAAATAATAAATTCATCATCATTTGTAAACTTCTGGTTTACAATTGTATATGATCAAACGTAGAAATATGCGTGTAGTACAATCATGAGAAATAAGAAGCTAATTTTTCCAATACAACTATCTCTTCGGAAATAATTCCTCTAATATATAAGTCTTCATTTTTACCTTCCTCTTTAATCTCAATATGATCGATTTCCACTGATATCTATAAAACTCAACAAATTCTATTGGACGTTGAAGAATATAATGCATCATCGACACAAATTTTGTTCCTCGAGGCAAAATTATATTGCTCTTCCAGAGCTTTCGATAATATTTGTACTACCACAGATAGTACTAACATGTGCTTAGATATATCAGTTAGAGTTTATTAATACATTTCATTAGATATTTCAATTCATTCTGACTTCTTTCTAATACATTTCATTATCTAGTTAGAGTTTCTTGCTCTATTTTCTCCGTATCATACAAACACAAAGTATATCAGCTTAGATATATTAATATTTTGAGGCTATGTTGTTATTCGAGTTCCGGCAGGGATTTTTTTATTTGTCTTCTTATTGATATTTTTTGTGTTGATTGTACTAAATGAAATTTTTTTATGATCGTGTTTATATACTCCAATGAAAAGATTTATTTTATCGATAAAAAGTTTCCATCCGAAGAAACGTGAATATCTAAATTCTATGTCAACTCATTTTGAACGCCTACTTTGTATTACCCACCCCCCCCCCCCTCTTTAATCTCAATATGATCGATTTCCGCGGATATCTATAAAACTCAACAAATTTCTGTTGGACGTTGAAGAATATAATGCATCATCGACACAAATTTTGTTCCTCGAGGCAAAATTATATTGCTCTTCCAAAATAAGGTAAAATCGACCTTAATTTTTCATGGGTCCTCATAACCAATGAAATTTTTCGATTAATAGAGTAATGCTTCAAACTCAATTCGAAAATCTTGCTTAAAAACAGGTGAAATTTTCACTCTAACGGCCGAGTAAGTTAGATTCGACTCAATTTGTACATAAGGCTTCGTAATCGACGATTTATTGATGTTAATCATGGAATAACGACGCACGAGCTAAGATTTAAACGTTTTTCATTTCTATAACACATCACACTACTTGGGTTGGGTAACACATTCTGCAACTAATATAACACTATTTTCTGGTATAACTCTTCCTGCAAAGAGTATAACACATGTCTTCTAATTTAAAACAAATGTTCTCGCGAACATAACAAGACTGGAAAATGCGTGAATTAGATTTCCCGATTGAGAAACGATTCATAGCTAGGTTGGAACTGTTGACAAAAAATAACAGTTAATACGAAAAACAAAACTAAATACCTACAAAAAACTCTTCCATTACATAAGGTAACATATATTCCACGATATATACCGCTAAAAGCCTCCACAAAGACACTTGCAACGAGTACCATATAACACGTGCAATGTAAAGCTTTTTCGTTCTTCCGGAAAAATAAACCCAAGAAATGTAATAACATAAGACAGGTGTAACGACCCGTCCCATACCGAGCATCACTATAACATCCATCCCTATCGGGACCTGTGGGGTTGGGCTCACCACACTCCAACTGATAGTCGAGCCCACTGTATCACCACTTAACCTTACAGCATGCTTTGTCCTCACTCACACACACCCAGGGCAAACTTCTCATGGGGTCACCCATCCATAGATTGCCCCAAGTCAAGCACGCTTAACTTTGGAGTTTCTATAGATGGACTCCCGAAAAGGTAAGTCGATCTTGGTGATATGAGTAGTACTATCAAGTCTCTTGTACGATTCTTAGCCTGACACGCCCATACACTATCAGTCTCAGGATCCCCTCTCATTCGGGTGTGGGATCGGTTCATTCACGTACCCCTTCGCTTAGAAGCTTGCCAGGAGCCGCTCATTGTCTGTGCACCTTGCACCAGCTATCACTCCCCGTCCTCTTCGGCCCCGGGCGTCACATACCCACCCGCTTCTGCCTGGTTCGTCCCCGAACCAGCACCATACTGGGAGAGGTTTTGCTCTAATACCACCTGTAACGACCCGTCCTATACCGGGCATCATTGTAACATCCGTCCCTACCGGGACCTGTGAGGTTGGGCCCACCACACTCCGACTGATAGTCTGGCCTAACTATAACACCACTTAACCTTCCAGCGTGCTTTGTCCTCACTCACATGCACCCAGGGCAAACTTCTCTGGGGGTCACCCATCCCTAGATTGCCCCAAGTCAAGCACGCTAAACTTTGGAGTTTCTGTAGATGGACTCCCGTAAAGGTAAGTCGACCTTGGTGATATGAGTAGTAATATCAATTCTCTTATACGATTCTTAGCCTGACGCCAATATAGTGTCAGTCTCAGGATCCCCTCTCATTCGGGTGTGGGATCGATTCATTCATGTATCCCTTTGCTTAGAAGCCTGCCAGGAGCCGCTCATTGTCTGTGCACCTTGGCACCGACGATCACACCCCGCCCTCTTCGGCCCTGGGCGTCACAACAGGACTCGAGAAACATTTAAATGTAAATTGATAACTCATCATCCACTCAATTGGTAATGGACAATCGGAAACCTAACAATCAGTTTGGATTTGGAAACTGACGAAATTATCTCGTTATGGACCGAATTAGCAGAATATGACGTGAATTAATCATGGGTCTTAACGATCAAACACGTCTATGGATCGAATTATTATTTAACGACTTTCAAATTAACACGCGATTCCACTGAAATCACGGGTTGCTTTCTGTGTAAGTTGAAAATACGATCAATTTCATCTTAGTTCTGAATTATCAATGATAAATTACAGACGTTAATCATCGTAAGAATTGCGAAATGGGGTCCCCAACAGTTTCGAACCGTTGAGAAAAAATAATTGTTTATACGAAAATAATACCACAATATATGCTAAGCAAAACACTTCATTTACATCAGATACTTAGATTCCACTACTTATACCGCGAATTGCCTCCAATAAGACACCTCGTGAGCAACGAGAATCATATAACGCGTGAAATAAAACACTTCGTCTTCCGGAAAAATAACCCCAAAAATATAATAACACAAGGGGGCCCCAAGACACCTTTAAATGTAAATCGATAAATCATCAACTCAATTGGTAACGGACAATCGGAAACCTAACAATCACGCTTGGATTTGGAAACTGGCGAAATTATCTCGTTATGGACCCAATTAGCAGAATATGACGCGAATTAATCATGGGTCTTAACGATCAAACACATATATGGATGTTAATGATCGAATTAGTATTTAACGGCCTTCAAATTAGCAAGCAATTCGACTGAATTCACGACGTTGCTTTCAAGTAAGGTGAAAATGCGATCAATTTCATCTTAGTTCTGAATCATCAATGATAAATTACAGACGTTAATCATCGTAAGAATTAGGAAATGGGGCTCCCCGACAGTTTCGAAGTTGACAAAAAATAATTGTTTATAAAAATATAATACCATAATATATGCTAAAACAACACTTCAGTAAGACACTTCTTGAGCAACAAGAATCATATAACGCATGAAATGTGACTCTTCTTCGTTCTTCCGGAAAAATAACCCAAAAAATATAATAACACAAGACAAGACCCGAGAAATATTTATATGTAAATTGATAACCCATCATCCACTCAATTGGTAACGGACAATCGGAAACCTAACAATGACGTTTGGATTTGGAAAATGGCAAAATTATCTTGTTATGGACCCAATTAGCAGAATATGACGCGAATTAATCATGTGTCTTAATGATCAAACACATCTATGGATGTTAATGATGGAGGTTAATAATCGCATTATTATTTAACGGCCTTCAAATTAGCAAGCGATTCGATTGAAATTACGGCGTTGCTTTCGGGTAAGGTGAAACTACGATCAATTTCATCTTAGTTCTGAATTAACAATGATAAATTACAGACGTTAATCATCGTAAGAATGCGGAAATGGGGCTCCCGATAGTTTCGAACCGTTGACAAAAAATAACTGTTTATACGAAAATAATACCATAATATATGCTAAGAACAACACTTCATTTTCCGGTAACGTAATGTCCTCTATATATACCGCTAGTTGCTTACAGTAAGACACTTCTTGAGCAACAAGAATCATATAACGCGTGAAATGTAACTCTTCTTCGTTTTTCCGGAAAAACAACCCAAAAAATATAATAACAGGACAGACCCGAGAAACATTTATATGTAAATCGATAACCCATCATCTACTCAATTGGTAACGGACAATCAGAAACCTAACAATGACGTTTGAAATGGAAAATGGCTAAATTATCTCGTTATGGACCCAGTTAGCAGAATATGATGCGAAGTAATCATGGGTCTTAATGATCAAACACATCTATGGATGTTAATGATCGAATTATTATTTAATGGCCTTCAAATTAGCAAGCAATTCGACTGATATCACGGCGTTTCTTTCGAGTATGTGAAAATACGATCAATTCCATCTTAGCTCTGAATTATCAATGATAAATTAAAGACGTTAATCATCATAAGAATGTGTAAATGGGGCTCCCCGACAGTTTCGAACTGTTGACAAAATAACTTTTTAAACAAAATAATACCACAATGTTGGAATGATTTAGGAAATGTTTTATTTGGTCTACCATGTGTCATAATTTTGCACATAAAGTGTTTTAGTACACTACATGTGTTATATTAACGTGGTTCAATGTGTATTCTTAATGAAGTGTTATTCCACCGCATACAGTAAGGGTCTGTTTGGTAGGGACGAT
Source organism: Craterostigma plantagineum (assembly GCA_027422505.1). NCBI lineage: Eukaryota > Viridiplantae > Streptophyta > Magnoliopsida > Lamiales > Linderniaceae > Craterostigma > Craterostigma plantagineum. Next base: position 16,545,320 of record JAPQWV010000017.1, on the reverse strand, counting down.
GGGATTTGACGGTATTAACTTTAGTTGGGTTTAAATAATGACGGATATGAGTTTTTTTGGATGTTTGTTGATGGAATTAAATAATAATGTCTAATATGTTTGGTAGATGAGTTTGGACCGTATTAGGTTTAATTAAGTTAAGTTACAATTTTACCCTTGTTTTAAATAATTATTTTTTTCTTGGTCGGTTTTTTTCTTCACTGTCTGCACCAACTTCTTTAATCACAAAGCATATCAACAAAAGCTTTGAACATCCAACATAAAAATCAATACGTGCTTCCATCATCAAATAAAAAGCTTGATTGTGAATAGCATATCCCATAAAAAGCTTCGATCATTCACAAACTTCATCAATTTCCAATTCCTATGGTGGAGGACATTGACACGGAAGAAACGAATGACCAAGAAACGAAAGGATCTGAAGAAAGACAACGACAAAGGCAGCAAAAGCGAACAAAAAATAACCGTGTCACACTCAAAAAGAGCCCAGCCCCAGAAAATTAAAACGCAGTCTTTAAAACACAACACATCGCTGTCCCTCTGTTTAATCGAACCGTGTGATGAATGATGTTGTGATTACCGAGGGTAATTGACGGAATTCAAGAGCCAGCGGTAGGATAGGTGGCGGTGGCGTGGCTTTCGTGACGGTGGTAGGCGAGAGAGAGGGAGGAGGAAAGGGTCGATGGTTTGGGTCTGATGGTTCACTGCAAGAGCAAGGAGGAAGATGGATAGGAGAGAGGTAACGATGATGTAATGGATCAAGTAGGAAATTAATTTTAAAATAAGGGATAGATTTGACAAAGTTAGATGGTATTAGATAAAGGTAGGGTACGAGGTTGCTTATTGGGGTATTGAGGGGTATTAAATAATTCTCACCTTTAAATAAACCCTCAAACCAAACATAACATCAATTAATACTAACCCTCCTAAACCCCCCTAATACCCCCAACCAAACGGACCCTAAAGGAATTAAGTGTTTATGGTATACAAAATGTTATTTTATATATACTTTCAAAGTTTGAGAACGTTCGTATTGTAATTCATCAAGTACTAAACATAATAGTCTATCTTTGGCAAGAACAACCATATGCGTACATGACTAGTGAACTCAACTTTCCACATTACCATCATCATTCGCATAAACGTGCAATATTAAGATTTTTAGTAGTTCATCATCATCAAATACTATGTTTGCATCAATTGAGAACACATACATCTCCAAGAAAACTCGATTGATTAACAAAACTAATCGAATTATTATTGTGGTATTAGGATCCTCTTATCGTGTACTACGACAATCACTACTGATACCTGATGGGTCTCACGAGGTTTTATCGCTACCTGATGTGGTAGTTTTTTTAAGAAATGTGGTAAGGTACCTTGAAATTCCTGATTTTGAACAGCCAGCAGAAAGTTCCAGAATATTCTTAAAGAAGTGTTTTATAGGTCACTTTATGTGTTATTAAAGTTACAGAAAGTGTCACACCTTGGACAACTCAGAACTTTCTGGAATATTCGTAATGAAGTGTTTTCTCATGCCAATACTTTTTCAATGGCTTTTCACAAGAATTGGTGCTACCTATTCATCGTTATTAAATAACTATTGATATGGATTGTATACCGTTTGTTTCTATCCCAATACGACTATAATTTAGATCCGTTCACCTGGAATGACGAAAGATACCTATTTATACTACTAAAACAAGTGTCCGTACCTCTTCTTTATTCAGAGATGTACGACGAAAGATACATATTCATCCACATTGAGTAACGATTAATAATCATTTCATACCGCTTCGTTTTCATCCCAAATTTTCGGAAGACTCGATTTTCATCTTCAATTACCTGGAACGACGAACGACTGAGCCAGCATGGTGGCGTTATTGACTGTAAATGGTATGGGTAAATACGATTTGTTTTTGTATTAGATGGAATTTTGTTTCCAAGAACTTGAGTTGATTCGCAAATGCTTTTGCCCAAATTTGTGTCACTCAAATACGAAAAAATTCCACGTCGATAGATCCAAATACGTGTTCCTTCGAAACCGACAACAACGCATCGGTAAGGCGGTAACGTTAGAGGGCGTTGGTATAACAGTTCATAGGGTACTTATAACGGATAGATGACCGTCCATACGCCTTCAATATGTTTCCATACCTCTTCTTTATTCAGAGATGAATGACGAATGATACTTATTCATCCTCATTGAGTAACGATTAATAATCATTTCATACCGCTTCGTTTTCACTAAATTTTTCGGAAGACTCGATTTTCATCTCCAATCACCTGGAACGACGAACGACTGAGCAAGCACTGTTGCACTATGGATTGTAAATGGTTTGGGTAAATACGATTTGTTTGTATTAGATGGAATTTTGTTTCCAACTTGATTTGATTCGCAACTGTTTTTGCCCAAATTTGCGTCAATTAAATACGTTAAAGGGCCTTTAGATATCCTTTCAGTGGTCAAATATAACGGATCAATGATCTTTTGTACTATATAAATATGTTTCTGTACCTCTTTTTTATTTAGAGATGTATGACGAATGATACCTATTCTTCCTAAGTGAGTAAATATTAATATCATTTCATACCGCTTCGTTTTCATCCCAAATTTTTCGCAAGACAAGATTTCCATCTCCGTTCACCTGGAACGACGAACGAGGGAGCCATCACGGTGCTGCTACGCAATTATAGGTTATGGGTTACTACGATTTGTACGTATTAGCTGCATTTGCTTTTCCGAAAACGTGATACGATTTGCAATTTTGTTTTTCTCCCGATTTGCTTCAATAAATACGAAACAATTCTCCATTGATAATCTTACTATTGACGAGTAAGTGCATAATAAACACGTACGAGGACACATACAACTTGGTTTGTACAGAACAATCTTAACGCATGAAACTTCGATTGTGAAAGATTAAATTTTCGTTATGTGAATATCAGTTCGTAGCTAGCAAATAACAATATATTGTCCAACAGTAACGCTTTTATAATAACATAATATAGTAGTTAGATAACACTTCACATTTTTGCAGGGTATTTTGGTTAGAACGGGTTTTAGGTCATTTTTACTAATCTTATACAGATCGGATCCTAAAATTATGAATTTTCTGACAGAGACCTGAAACCTAAATTTAAACTTGAATGCCAATCAAATGTGGAGCCGTTTGATTAGGTAAACTTTCGTAGGTAATATTTTCTCCAATTCTATTGTTCGTTAGTGTTGCCCATTACCGTGTAAGAAGAGAATTGATAACCAAACCCATACCATAGGTTGTTGACAAGTGGATATACATACTAAATTTAGGTTGTTATCATCACTAGATATTTCATAGAGTATTGATTGCATTTTTAAACCATCGAATCGAATGATGACAGACGGATCCTAAGTCTCATGTCAACTTGTCACGAGTTAATCAAGAAACAACTTATTATCGTGGCGTCGTCAATACCGTTCTGAAATCAGTTTCAAACCGTATCACAAATTTCAGTGACTTAAGGTTTAGTAATTTAACCGGTATAAAGTCGGAATCAAACCATTATCTTTAAATATAATTAATATATATTTTGTGATTGAATCAACCAAATAACATAGATTATATAGTGTTTATTTAGTAACTTTTTTATATATTAGAATTTTATAAAATTAAGAGTCAAAATTAAATAAAGTAAATTGTGTTGGTAGTTGAAATTAATCATGTGGGGCTCCAGGTCAAAACTCAATAAAAATAAAAAAATCTGGTCTATTAGTTAATTATAAAACATAAAATATGAGGTCTACATGATTCAAGCACAGACCCACTTAGATAAAATCCACACTTCACCACCAGACCACAATAAAAGATCTACAAATTTATTCATTTTTACGCATTATATTGTCATTTTCTGTTTTTTTTTAAATAGCTTAGACCGGATCGGAATCGGAGCGAAATTCTGCCGGTTCGCTGGTTTTGGGTCTAAACCGCCCGGTCCGGTTTTCAAAACATTGGTCTCAGTAGGGGTGGGCGTTCGGGTTCGGGTATTCGGGTTTTACCCGAACCCGATCGGGTTCGGGTAGTTCGGGTCGGGTAGTTTGGGTTATTTGTCGGGTATCGGGTACCCGACACCCGATAATTATTAATCGGATCGGGTATCGGGTAGTAATTTACTACCCGATCGGGTATTCGGGTACCCGATATATTATTTTTAAAAAAACTATTAGTTTTGTACATAAACATTAAAATTACATATATCAATATCTAACTTGAATGATGTTAAAGTTTTAAATAATATTTCGACTAATTTCTTATTTTAATTGTATAATTAACAAGTGATATTTTATATCAATGCATATATAAAATTATAAATATTTAATATTCTCAAAATTTTATAAATAAACATAAAAAGATATGTGTATATTATTTATTGAAAACAAAATATCCAAATATTGTAAGTGATATTAATACAAAATATCCAAATATTGTAAGTGATATTAATATATAACATGGATATTTTGATTTGTATTGAATTATAATATTTTTAGTCATATTCAATTAAAAATCGGGTACCCGACTACCCGACGTCGGTACCCGAACCCGATATATACCCGACAAGCGGGTACCCGTCGTTAATCGGGTCGGGTTCGGGTAGTGAAAATCTTAACCCGAACCCGAACTACCCGAACCCGAATTACCCGATACCCGACTACCCGACCCGATGCCCACCCCTAGGTCTCAGTGCTTGAGCAACATTAAATGATTAATATATTATTATATAATTTCAGGGGCTTTTTAATAAAATAATGCGTTTTATTTTTTCTATTAATAAAATTGTGCTAATTTTTTAAATTTTTAACAAAGTCTAGCAAATCGCGGCTAATAAACGCATCCTCGCGTCCTGCCACGCACTTTATCCGCCCATTTTGAAAATATTGTGTCATGGGAGTGGCGCATAGTTTAATTAAGCGACGATGGGACAACATACAGTCGAAACTCTATAAATTACTACAGTTGGGACTGGCTAAATTTATTAATTAAAAGAGTTATTAATTAATTGATAAATTAATATCGACAAATTAATATTTTATTAATTTATAGTGTATATTACCTTTCAAACTTCTCAAACATAATAACCTTCAATCTCCTATGTCCTTATTGAATGTCAAATTAATGATGAAACCTTCATCTCACAAGTCTATCATAATCTGTATGGTGTTAATGTACATTTAAGTATAAATATATCTTCGTTCATGTAATATGATAATGTTTTTACATATATAATTATTAATTTATAATTTATACAAGACCTACAGAAATTATCAAAAGTCTATTATCTTATAATTTTAGAGATCTATTAATTTAGTACGTTATCCCCGAGTCGGAACCGGCCGAAAATATTATATTAAAGAGCATATTAAATTATCGAGTATTAATTTATAGAGTTTCTACTGTATTCACGCGTTTTCTGTAATAAAGCTCATCGTCACGGATAATGGACGCGACGTCGTGTCTATTAAGCATGACGAAATCCGTTATTCAAATCCTTCGTGAAAAACTCGTATATATTCAATACGATGTCCAGAAATATTCAAGTAGTTGTGTATTTGGCGTGAAAATCGTACACGAATAAAACACCATTCGATATAGTCTTCAACCCATCGGTTTTCGATGATTCGGGAACAAATTTCGATAAATTTCTTATCATGTTGTACAACATGACTTCCGTAATAACACTTCTTTCTCTTTAATCGTTCGGATGAAGAACGAATATTATAAACTCTCGGGTGTATTAGAAGCTCTTACGAATGTCTAATGATGTCGAGCTCGCATAATTCTTAATTATATTGATGTATTTGTCGAGGCAAACGAGAACCTTCAGTTCCCCACAGAACACCAACGTCATCTAGTGTAAGGTGTCACCTCCCCACCGGCAAGTGGCACGTATGCTTCTCTTTTCTCCATCTCTCTACAAGAGCAGTAATCAAGTGTATCTATCTTCTGAGATCTCCAACTATAAACGCCGCCAAATGTTTGTATCCAACTTCTCCAGAATACGACCGTGCAGCCGCACCGGTCGTGAAAGCTTACCACATATAATGCTTTCCAAACCCCTAACTATCAAAGGAGTGTCTAAAGCACCATCCATTAGCTGCGACGGTGCGAGATGTTGGGCCGAAAATGGGCCCAACGCATTTTTTTTAAAACCGGCTCGTTCGTCGTCGGGCAACCCAGTAGTCGTGGGTATTAGATGCAGTGTCGCTTTTATTAGACGCGGAGCCACTACCATACACAAGATTTGCTCGATTTTGTTAAATTAGACAAAAGCACCCTTAGAAAAGAGCCCATTTTATTAAAAAGCCCTCATTTAAGTGTTAAGTTTAAATGAAATTTTTATTGAATCAACGTTATATTAGATAAAAAATTGATTGGTGGGGTATAATAAGAATAAATTAAAGACATAAATGGTTAAATTCTAGTTATAGATACAATTGACACACTAAACAGTTACTATGATTAGAGCTGTCAAATGTGATCGCACGCGGGGTGGATAACCCTGCGGGCTGGCCCGCCTACTACTTAAAAGAAAAATATAGAATATAAATATTTACTATACATTGTTATGTCTTTTGTCTAGTGGGGAGTGTAAATATTCAAGTGATGGGGTTCGCTCCATAGTTTATGAAAATTCCTAACTCCGTCCCTGCCAAATTAGCGACGACACAATCGTCATAGTTCTCGATTTTTTTTAACAAAAATACTGGAACGATTGCTTCCTTGTTAACTTGGCAGGGAGAGGGTCGATGATTCTGGTAAAGTTCCAGTGGCATTTGTATCCTTATTCCGTTTTCACTTATTTTTTGTTTTTAATAAATAAATATTTATTTTTTATTTTTCTTATTTATTATTTTTATTTTAACATTTTTGTCTCATTTTCTTATGTTTAATTTTTATTTAATTAATTTAATTCTTGTATTATTATTTTCACTTTTATTTTTATTATTTTAGTTTATTATTTTTAATTGGATTTTTTATTCTCTCTCTCTAGTTTTCTTTTTTGTTTCAATTTTATGAGTTTTTTTCCCTTTTTTAGTTTTTTTTTTTGAAATCTATTCCTTTTTAATTTATGATTTTTTTAAGTTTTAATCGCACATCGACATGTGTCAATTTAAATTGGTATGGTGGTGAATATTGGAGACCATTTTGTGTTTTGTTCCTTTTATTTCCCGAAATCTCTTATTATTCTCCATTTTCAATATTTTTATCAGAATAAAAATGATTGCGTAGCTTAGCTTCCGTTGACGACGTCACGTGGAACTCTTCTTTTGTTTAATGTGTGTAAAAAATTCATGTCATTACAAATAGGCCAGAAACTTCTAATTATTTTCGTCGACCCATATGTCAAACAATTTTCGTCGTTTCTTTATTTTCCATGAAAGGAACTATATTACGATTCGAGTTTTTTTTTTCTTCTAATTATTTATGGAGTTGGTCGTTACACCTCACAAAATCCCCCGTTTTGTCCCGAAATAAATACTAAAAAACATTATTTCCCAGTACCCTTTTAGCTTTAGCTCCTACCTCAATCCCCTTGTAAGGCGTTTACTAGAATGCTAACGCCGGCGAGCATCGACCCCAGTAAAACTACCGCTCTCAGTTATTGGCTGAACTGGAGGGTATTACTCTCTGCGATTTGGGTTTTGGGATCTATGCTCATCGCATCGATTCTCATATGGAAATACGAAAGGCTGGACGATTCAGACACATTTGATGATGGTTACGACGATGATTTAGGAAGGAACAAGTACTGCAATAGATCTTGGAAGCCTTGTCTTAATCGTATCCATCCCATTTTCTTGGTGTTCTACCGCATCGTTGCCTTATGTCTGCTACTGGTATCTCTGAGCTTCGATGTTTCCCTTCACGGAGCTGAACTGTTCCATTATTATACTCAGTAAGTTCATCATATGCTTATAATAGAGCATTTGTATGCATGGGTTGTATGAAGTATATCTGTTTGTTTCTCTGCACTGTAGGTGGACTTTCACTTTAGTGAGCATCTACTTCTTGGTATGTCGTCATTTTCAATCTGTTTCTCTCTGTTACAGAGATGAGTGGTTGATTGCAAATATGCCATGCTTGTTATTTTTGTTCTTGCAAGCTTTGTTCTTTGCTTTCGATTCATGGATGCTACAGCCTAATAAAGAGAAGTAAGTATTCATTCGAGGATGCAGAGAAAGGCTCGTACAAGCCGTTAGCTCATGGAGCGAAATTCTTACCGCCGGCCCAGGCTAATAACAAACATGGTTTAATCGGTGTTTGCTATTTTCTTTTTCGAGTCTTGTTTCAGTACATAGACAACTAGTTGGATTTATAGCACAAACATACAGAAAAAAGATCACTTTTTTTTTTTTTTTCTGGCATTGGTAGATTTGTGCAGGGGCAGTGACTATCACCGACGTTGTCTATTGGTGCGTGATATTCCCCTTCCTGACCATCAGGGACTATAACATGAACTTTGTAAGTGTTGTAATGAATCCATTTATTTGTTTCCCTCCGAACATTGCGATGCTTTAGTTAGTTTAGCAGATGGCTTGTCTTTTCATTTCCTATAGTTGACGGTCATTACCCATTCCCTGAATCTCATCCTACTTCTCGGAGATACGGCGTTTAATAGCCTGGTAAAAACTACGGTTTTCATACTCATTCTGCCCTGTTTTCAACCTTTCCCCCTTTCTTTTCATACAAATTTCAAAAAAATAAAGAAAAAATCTTTCTTCCTCTGAAATAAGCAACTTCCATGGTATGGAATCTCTTACTTCCTTCTTTGGACTGGATCATACGTGATCTTTGAATGGGTCGTCCATGCCTGCGTCAACTTATGGTAACTCTCTATCTAATATAATATATATATATATATATATATATATATATATATATATGCGTGTGTTTATTCAAGAAAATACAGAATATTCATGGTGCAATCTGTCTATTGTATTGTAGGTGGCCGTACCCTTTCCTTGATCTTTCGGCGACCTATGCTCCACTGTGGTAAGGAATCTTGGGAACGATTGATAAAAAAAGGATTCAAATGCAATGTGCTGTGAACAACAGACTTATTTTCTGATATGAAATTATGTGATTATAACTTATAAGGTACCTTGTGGTGGCGGTGTTGCACGTACCGTGCTATGCAATATTTCTGATGGTCGTTAGAGCAAAGTACTTCATATTGTCGAGATGGTTTCCACAGTCTTATGATCAACAACATCTTCCATGAAAGTTACTTCTCATACTTCAAAGCCAAGATCGAATTCTTTCTCTCTTTCCGTTAAAGAGCAAGGGATTAGTTGGTAGGTTTAAGAAAGAAAGAACTAAGGCTGTTGTTGTATTTACTGCGGAATTTCTATTGCAATTGCAAACCTGGAAATTGATATTGATTAATAGTTGGTAGAGAAATAGATGGTTTGAGTGACAAAGCTTGCAATTGGGGGAGGTGTTGGAAATAAATTTGTTTGTTTATGGGTCAAATGTGAATTATTGGAAGAATTGATTGAATTCATGTATTGATTTTATTCTGAACGAATTTTATTGACTATAGTTCGATTTGAAAAAAACAAACAAAATATACGGAGCGGTTAGTTTTATAATGAGTCATAACTAATTATTGGAATTTGTTGGTTTTAAGATTTTTATTTAGTCGTTTGAAATGATTTTTTCAGAAGTATAGTTTTAACGAATTCACTTTTAGTTTTCTAACTCTCTATCCAAGAATAGCCAGATACCGTTTCACAAAATTCGTTTATACCTTTCACAAAATTCGTTTTTCGTCCTCAAATTTGTCATTCTCCAAAACTCTAATATGTTTATATGATTTTTTTTTCGGCCATCTTTTATGCTTTCAGTAAATAAAATAAAATATGATTGCTCGTTGTATAGCATAATATAACTACTTATGATAAATAACCGAAAAATTACAAAAAACTAAAAATTTGTTTATTATAAATGGTGTGAACATATGATTCGTTTCGATAAGGACAAATTAGAGGATGGAAGCGAATCTCGTGGAAGTTAAGGAGTAGTTTTAATTACTCCTAATATTAGACTAGTTTTAGCCCTGCATAAGGACGGAAAATAAAGGGAAATTCCGTTTGGTACATTCGTATTTACGACTTTCCCAACTGGTGTCCGGAGTTTTTTCCGATTCCAGCGGATACTCCCAAAATTTGATAAAACACAATTCAGTACCACTGAATGACCAAAGACGGGTTTTTTTAGATTAAAAGCCGTTAATTTTTAACGGGATTCTGAGAAGATTGTAATACCCACATAATATTAGTTAAATTAAAAAGAAAAACAAATTAGAAAAAAAGATAGATTGGTATCGAATTAGGGCAGAGGCATTGAGAATAGAAATTGACACCCAAACTCATCATCGTCCAATCTTTATCGCCCAACCCACAACGTTTGCTCTGTACGCCTTCATCGCTCAACGCGCAGTGCCTGCTCAATCACCCGACGTTCAAGCTTATGTAATCCCAAGGTACAGCAGTAAGGAAAAATATTAACCATCCTTTACAACTGTAGCAAGTAATTTGGGTTTTCATAATTCTAACGTTTTGGGCAGTCCGTAGGTTCATATGATATATTTCTTTATATTTTCAAAATTTATATATGATTCTGCTTTTCTACATGATGGAGAAACGAACTCATAATATCAGATGTACAGATCAAACGATCGATATTCATGTTGACACGGACAGATTATTGATGATGGATTTATAAGACTGCATGGTGGAAATTCCGTCTGGTACCCTCGTGTTTACGACTTTCCAACTGGTGCCCGAAGTTTTTCTCGATTCCAGCGGGTACCCCTATTGATGAAACATAATTTCGCACCCTGAATGACCAAAGACGGGATTTTTAGGATTAAAAGCCATTAATTTCTAATGCGTTCTGAAAAGACCGCAATACCCACATAATATTAGTTAAGAAAAGAAAAACAAATTAGAATTAAAAAAAAAAAAAAACACAATGGTATCGAATTAGGGAAGAGACATTTGAGAATAGAACTTGACCCCCAAATCATCATCCTTCAATCTTGATCGCCCAACCCTCAATGTTTGCTCTCTACGCCTTCATCGCTCAACGCCAAGTGGATGCTCCATCACCCGACGTTCAAGCTTTTGTAATCCCAATGTACGTCGGTAAGGAAAAAAATTAACCATCCTTTACGGCAGTAGCAAGTAATTTTGGTTTTCTGGTCATATATTGCGACCTTTACTTCGATTGTTTTTTTTTGTTAGTCTTGGTTGGGTTTTCATAATTCTGTAGTTTTCTAGCTTTGGGCAGCCCGTAGTTTCATATGATATATCTCTTTATATTTTCACAATTTATTTATGATTTTCTTTTTCTACAGAATGGAGAAACGAACTCTTAATATCCGATGTAAAGATCAAACGATCGATATTCATGTTGACACGAACAGATTATTGATGATGGATTTATATGACTGCATGGTGGAAGAATTTAGTGAAATATGTGTCCAGTTGCCCAAGTATCCGTTCCTTTGTCATAGTTGTAAGGGTCAGAAATAAAATGTGATGGATGACAAAACCTTATTGGGAGTGTTTGAGGTTAATTCATATGCACAGTGGAATTTATTGTGTGTTAGGCTTCAGTGTCAGAGCTGACTTGAGAGTTGGCAGCGGAAAAAAATATATATATATATATAAGATTAAGTGAAGCAATTGATGCACAACCGCTAGAGTTTGAGCAACATGAGCCTGAAGTTGTATATGATCCCTCAATGGAGGATCATCAACATGAGCCTGAAGTTGTAGCTAGACCCCCATCTGATGCTCAGCCAAAGGAGAATAATAAACATTGGGCTGTTTTGGTCTCTTTACGTCAGAGGAAGAAAATGGCCAGAACAACAGCTAGAAAAGACTTGGTTTGAACTCCAAAGGGCCTACTGTTAGAGATAATAGTACAAGAAGTAGGACTAGGGGTAAATTTGGGGATGCCAGTAGAGTAGATGGTTAATTAGTGCCTAATCAAGCTAATGAGTATCGAATGATATTGATGATGAGTCACGAGCAACTTATGTTGAGGAAATAGATGTTGATGAGGAATTCATGTGTGTTACAAATAGTTTTGATCCAGATTCAGCGCATAAGAATTTTAGACATCCACTGCATACCATTGGCTACATCATCAACCAAACGTTTCACCTCTTCCAAATTTTTCTTCAAATATTCAATTGTCTCGTCCATTTGTCACAGCGAAGAATTCAATTCCCGCTTTCGAAACTCTACTGCTCATCACTACCATGGCTTATGATGTGCTCAAAGCAAACATGAAAAAATTACAACATATAAAATAAGGAACGTTCTTGTTCTTCACTGACTCTAAAATCTTCAAATCAGTCTTAATTCCACAACGAGGACACTTTTGAGATCTTAACTTCACACCACATTGGCGTTGGGTCGTCCAAGTTGAAGAACTCCCATGTGAATTGTCTTCCATCCTAAAAGCACAAATGATATTGGATGAAAAATGTCAGGGCAATAGTTTTCTTTTAAACACAGAGTGATCTTAAAACAAGATTCACATGAAGAACAGACAATGGTAGACACACTCACCCAAAGAACAGACAATCAAAACAATAGTAGATTTGTGCATATCAAACGATACACACGAAGAACATCCAAGAAAGAAATTTATATACAATAATAGAGATCATCAAACGCTGCAATATCTACGTACCTTGGGACTACGGAAGCTTGAATGTGAGCAAGCGCTGCGCGTTGAGCGACGAGGGCGTAGAGAGCACGTTGAAGGTTGGGCGATGATGATTTGGGGGTTTAATTTCTCATCTCAATGCCTCTGCCCTAATTCGATACCATTCTATTTTTTTCTATTTTGTTTTCCTTTCTAAATTTAACTAATATTATTAGGGTTGCGGTCTTTTCAGAACCTCCGTTAAAAATTAATGACTTTTAACCCTAAAACTCCCGTCTTTGGTCATTCAGGGAGATGGAATTATGTTTCATCAAATGTTAGGAGTACCCGCGGCGATCGAAAAAAATTTTTGGGCACCAACTTGAAAAGTCGTAAACACGAAGGTACCAGAGGAAATTTCCCAAAAAAAAATTAGAAGTTACACCAGTGTTGTTAATATTCTACCACGATGTAGCAGGGTTTTGAAAATCCATCATGCAAAGGCCACCTTGTGGCTGGTTCACATGGCAGATGTTGCATGAAGATGGTGGTTGCATTTTTTGGTTCTTCGGACTGGTCAGGTTTTGGGCTGCCCAAAGCATAGGCCTAGTGATAAAAAAAAAACCAAACGAGCTTGCCTGGTTGAAGAATATGATCGAGTCAATTCTCTGAACGGCGGGTTGTAGTCTCTACAGTGAGAATTCCGAAAGGACGTCGAACAATCACTCCAGGTGAGAAATTATTTATTTTAATGTATGATTCATAATTCTAGCTATTATATAAATTATTTAATTTTAAGTTTTTATCGCAGGTAAACAAAGTGGCGAATATATATGGTCATCAAACTCAAAATTTACAAAAACTAGGAGAATCCTTAGTTTGGCACGTAGTGCATCAGGTTATGAACGCAATTGTAGTGTCTTACTGTTAGAGCCGATAGTTGCTATATACTTGTATCTTTTGGTGCGATTTAAAAAAAATTGTCAGATTTGTTTCACAAGTATTATGGAATCACGTTGTGACAGATTCATTCGAAAAAGAAATCTAGACTCGAACACTAGAGGATGATATTTGTCAAGTACAATCAATAATTAAAAAACTTTTTCTCTCTCTTTCTATAGTCCTACCCTAGGAAAAAAAACCAAAACGAGAAAAAGCTTCTTCCCCACCTCCACTATTGGAGGTTGAGGGAGCTTATGTTAGCTTTCGTTTTCTGTTTTCTCCGTCTTTTAATGTTGTGTGTTGTTATGTTATATTCTATTTTTTTTTCATTCTCCCGGGTTGGGAGTTTGTGTCTCCTCGTTTTCGGAGTTTGTATCTCCCCTCGTGGAAGTGTCGATGCCTATGAAAACAAGATTTTGAAGTTGAAGACTAAAGAAAGTGAATATCGTAGATATAACTTTAATAGCCATGTGTATGGAGTATTAGGTCGATTAATAGCTGTTTTCATTCGGCTTTGTTTTTGTTTTTTCGGATTTGTGTTATTTGTTTCTCTCTTGATGGGCTTTCTTACCTTTGAAGGTTCAATGTTACTAGAAGAATTCCTTGGGTTCTTTAGCACTTGTAAATTTGTTGTGTTAGTGAAACATTTTTGTTTGGAAAAAAGGTACAATCAACAATTGACAAAGAGATTTGTTGTTATAAATTTACTTATCCAATTTCACTCAATCACATTGGCGAGTGCAATGGAGTGGCTAGCTGAAAAATTGGATAATGATGACGATGATGTTGGAAGGGCGTTGGTGTTTGATGATAAAATACCATTGAACTGGGAAACCATATATGAGACTTCGAGGATTGGAAAGTCACTACTACGCAAAGGTCGCCATAGAAAGAGCGGTGATGGTTTGAGCACCTCGAAGAAAATAGCCGCAACAGGAAAATGGAAAGAAATAATATTCATAGATGAAGAAGAAGTGGAGTTTCAAGAGGGATATGCTCTCTAAGGTATTTGAAAGATGATTACGTTGTGATCGATGAGGACGATGAAGATTATACAGTTTATTTTGTTTTTAAGCTTTTCACGCGTGTGGTAGTCTTGAACTTGTTGAATGATTTGTGAATACATTCTTTTTAAGTTTATTGAATTGTATTAACGTATTATAGTGTTATATTTTATACGGCTTTCTACACATAAATACCTATTGGAAAACTTAAAAGCCTAATCATTCCCCTGTCAGAAATATTTTTAAGCGAGGTACCTACTTCAATAAAAATTTTACAGATAGGTACCTGACCCCCTAAGATTACCAATTTATCCTTTGATTTTACAATTTCATTTCTCCGTTTTTCTCTGCAATTTCGAGCTCCATCACGCTTGACGAAATTTCGAGCTCCATCTCTGCAATTGACGACCGCCTTCCGCTCGTGCTGGCGCCGGACGACGAGCGACGAGCCTATTCCACGTTGGGTTCTCAGTTTAGGGTCTCGATTTTGTCAGGTAAGCTTTTAGTTTACTTTGGATTTGGCTAATCGATTGCTCTCGTGTGGTCAAGCTTGAGCCCAAATCCTAGAGCTGAATGCAATCTAAGAGCTAGATGTAAGGGCGGGATGTCTGTATTTGATAGTTATTGAGGCTAATCCATCGGGATTTTGGATTTTTTATATAACTGTTATTATGTACCTTTTTTATGTTTATTACATACCATTTGTTATGTTTATTATGTACCATTGTACTTGTCTATACGGTACCAAGATGTCTGCATACGCGGTACCATTGTAAACTATACAGACGTACCATTTATACAGGTTGCCATATTATCTGAAATATATTGCAAGTTCGGTTGGTGGCGGGACGTTAATTGCATTGTGTGAGTATAAAAGGGAGTCATTCTTACTATTGATCATGAAGCGACGACGCTTATCGGTATAATACGTATCCCTCGAAAGAAGGTGGTCGGATATCGATTCTCTGCATGACTCAATAAAGTATTAAATTCCATTCGAAAGTTTGTAGTCAACATTGAAAGAAAATGCGGATGTGTTCAATATGTACCAGCTCTTTATATGCCATGTAGAGAAGCTGTATCGACGTAGCGTCCGTATTTGCCATGTTTTTTGTTACTGCTTTTGTCCCAACAACCTTTTTTCGTTGCTCTTTTTGTATGATAATGGCACATTCTTTTGTCCAAATGATGCCAGTAGGTCATTCTTTTATCCAAATGTGTCAATAGGTACTATAATATATGCCAACAAGGTACTGTAATATATGCCAACAATGTACTGTAATATATCTCAACAAGGTACTATATATACCAACAAGGTACTGTAATAAATGCCAACAAGGTACTGTAATATGTGCCAACAATGTACTGTAATATATGTCAACAAAGTACTGTAATATAACTAGGGTTATAAAAAGGTACTGTAATATATGCCAACAAAGTACTATATGATACGATATAAGTAAGCAACAGGGTACTATAAACATACCATAGAGGGTACTGTATCCTTTCAGAAATAGGTACCATATAAATTGGAGTACGGTAACATGACTTGAAGATATTTAGTCAAAAAAATAAGCCCGCTTATATGTCAAAGAGTTGTCAGAGACAATTTTCTATCACGACTGGACATGTTTCTGACATACGGGGTAACAAATCACGAAAAGACGGGTCCTCTGACATGTCGGTGCCTTTCAGAAGATGTTTGATGTCATATGTAAGTTTGGGTACTGCAACCGTATCTGAGAAGGTACGCTTAACACAGCAAGCAGATACCCCTACAAAGTCTATAAAGGTACGGTATCCCTTAAATGTGTAATACGTCATAATAGGGTTTAGGGCTGTTTGTTCGGTACGAACCGAACCGAACTGAAATTTCGGTTCGGCTATTTTCAAAACCGAATACCGAACCTAAATTCTAGGTTCAGTATTTGGTTATACCGAAATGTAATTCGGTTTTTTCGGTTAACCGAACGGTTAACCGAATTTTAAAAAAAAAAGACAAAATTCAGCTGGCACTGTTGCTGCGAGACATAAGTGATTGAGCATTGGACTGAGAACATGAAATTTCTTAAAGCACTCGCCCGAATAAAAACTCCGAAGGCCCAAATAAACTCGAAAAAGGCGAGGAAGATGGCTGCGCTGCGAGACAAACTGTGATTGAGCTTTGTTTTCAATTTGGGACTGTTTGGCTAGGGTTCTTTGCTTCTGCGAGTGCGACTATGAGCTGAGAGAAGAGAAGTGAGGTGAGGGATGAGAGAATACCCTATAATGGGCTGGGCTGTTTAAGTATATATGTAGGCTGGGCCGTTTAAGTATATATGTTTTAACATATTTAATATATTTTTAATAAATATAAAATTCGGTAATTCGGTTCGGTACGGTATACCGAACCAGTATACCTGTACCGAACGGAATTACTGAATTTTTATTTTTAACAAACCGAACACCGAACCGAATTTGTCGGTTCGGTTCGGTTTTGTACCGAATTTTTGGTATTTCGGTATTTCGGTTCGGTTTACCGAATAGCGAACACTATTTTCGACAGTACTAGAAGTTTTTGGCATAGGCATAAGTTTTCGGCATTTGTTGAGTTTTCGACACTCATGGTTTTCGATATTTCTAGGGTTTTCACTATTTTAAGATTTTTGGTATTTTTAGGGTTTCGATAATTAGGGTTTGGGAACTTCGAAAATTATGCAATTTAGCAAATATACTGATATGATAATATTTATTGCTCAGAGGCTCGACCTGTTAGGGAAGTTACCAGATTCCTTGATTGACTTTATTTGGAGGACAGGTAGGTGAATCATTCATCTACGACACGTAAACGCTTACCTGCTACTATGTGATTATGTGATTCGATGATTTAGGTGTTTTACGTATGTTTTATGTGCATCACTTTTTCATTGTTATCACGTATATTTTGGAAAATATGGTGAGTCCTAAATGTAACATCCCGTCCCATACCGGGTGTTACTGTAGCATCGGTCCCTAGCGGGACCCGTGGGGTTGGGCCCACCACACTCCGATTGATAGTCTGACCCCACTGTATCACTACTTAACCTTCCAGCATGCTTTGTTCTCACTCACACGCACCCTGGACAAACTTTCCAGGGAGTCACCCATCCTAAGATTGCTTCAAGTCAAGCACGCTTAACTTCGAAGTTCTTTCGGATTGACTCCCGAAAAGGTAGGTCGACCTTGGTGATATGAGTACTATCATTTCTCTTATACGATTCTTAGCCTGACACGCCCATACATTGTCAGTCTCAAGATCTCCTCTCATTCGGGTGTCGAATCGGTTCGTTCATGTACCCCTTCGCCTAGAAGCCTGCCAGGAGCTGCTCCTTGTCCGTGCACCTCTCTAGCACCGGCGATCACTCCCCGCCCTCATTGGCCCCGGGCGTCACATGCCCACCAGCTTCCGCCTGGTTCGTCCCCGAACCAGCCCCGTACTGCGAGAGGTTATGCTCTGATACCACCTGTAACATCCCGTCCCATACCAGGTGTTACTGTAGCATCGGTCCCTGGCGGGACCCGTGGGGTTGGCCCCACCACACTCCGACTGATAGTCTGACCCCACTGTATCACTACTTAACCTTACAGTGTGCTTTGTCCTCACTCACACGCACCCTGGGCAAATTTCCAAGGGGGTCATCCATCCTAAGATTGCTTCAAGTCAAGCACGCTTAACTTCGAAGTTCTTTTGGATGGACTCCCGAAAAGGTAGGTCGACCTTGGTGATATGAGTACTATCATTTCTCTTATACGATTCTTAGCCTGACATGCCCATACATTGTCAGTCTCAGGATCTCATCTCATTCGGGTGTCGGATCGGTTCGTTCATGTACCCCTTCGCCTAGAAGCCTGCCAGGAGCCGCTCCTTGTCCGTGCACCTCTCTAGCACCGGGGATCACTCCCCGCCCTCATCGGCCCCGGGCGTCACACTAAATGTGCAAAAAAAATTTTGTTTAGTCATTTTATTATTAGGTCTGGTCAAAATCACACAGCCCTATGCGATTTGATTAGGAATCTATTTATTTTCGATGGTATAACAAATGGTACGGTATACTTGCAGATTATGGTACTATATCTGCAAAAGATAAGGTACATTAATATAAAAGATAAGGTATATTTCATATATTCTGGGAATCAATTTGCTTATGGTAGATCGAAACAAAGGAAGATGAAACCTGGAAGAAAGATCATATCTATGCTGCGGAGGCATTTCTGCAAAAAAGCAAAACTGTTAGCGAGTAATGAAGACCATTTTATTTACAGACGGGGTACCATTTTGCCCAAACAGATGGTACCAAATACAATGATCATGTGGTACCAAAACAAATTGACCACATTAGAAAAAACCCAAATCGACCCATTCGAAAAAACCCAAATCGACCACGGTAAATTGAACCATTTGAAAAAAACCAAACCGACCACAAAAAATCGATCCATTGGAAAAAATCTAAATCGATTACAGTAAATTGAACCATTCGAAAAAACGCAAATCGACCACAACAAGTCGATCCATTTGAAAATAACACGCACAAATCATACGAACATTAATCGAAAATGCTTAACCCAACGAATAACGGCAAAGGCAAACTAGATACAAGCCTAATGATTCTCCACAGAGTTCACACGCAAGCTTCTGATGGATGACGAAGGACTTGCCTTTTCTTTTCAAATCAAAATCGTCTAAATATCAGAAGGCGCATACCACGAAGGTCAAAGGAAGCGAAAACCTACCAAGACGATGAATCTGAAACAAAACAACGATGGGTCGATCTGGGGAAGAATGTCGCGCGATTTGGGCGAGGTTTGAGGGTGTATGATTTTTTTTATGAATCTCAGCGCTGAAATTAGAAACCCCAGGTAAAGTTGTAATAAACCAGCTTTTATAAGTGTAAATCCGTCAGTTAGGTACATATCTGTAAAATAAAATTGAAGTGGGTACCAAGGTTAAAAATAATTGTGACATGGGACGGATTTGCTTTATTTTTATTACTGTAGGTACTTAAGTGCTGAAACCCCTATTTTATATACATCCAACATAATATATATATATATATATATGTATATATATATGTGAATTATTTTTTCCGCCATGGCTTCTGCCATGCTGTCGAGTCAGTGCCAAAACAACGCCACATCGTCCTCGGCAATGCATGTGTCAGATCGTCATCGGCCTGCCCTGTCACCATTTATTTTGTGACGATTATTATTGTTATTTTGTTTAGGCAAACTTATGAATTAATTTCTCACTCAATCGATATCGATTTTGAGCAAATCAATAGTCTAAAAAACTTGTTCTTGATTTTGAATCATTATCAATTTTAATTTTAGTGAGGGACGACTTCTCGATTTAAATAAAAAGGGATTAATTTGGACTTTGTCCCATTATTTTATTTAGTCCAAAAAAATCCCAACACTAAGTTATTCCTTAACATAGGATTCAACCAAAGTATAACATAAAATGTATTCATTCCCTCTATGGAGGATGTTGTTTTTTGGAAACGAAATTAAAAATCTAGATAAGTTTTTAATAAGCTTTCTAACCTCGGGATTAGCCAAATTAAAAGAAGCTACTTTTGGAACAGCCAAATATTCGAAAGATTAATTAAACATCAATCTTACGGGAGTAATTTGGAAAAATCAATATTGTTTGTGCGTGAACTTATAAACGACTTAAGTTGTAACCATAAGAGTAGGGGTGGTAAACAGGAACGGGTTGTTGAAAACTTCAACCCATTTAATAAACGGGCTGAAAACTTCAACACTGACCTGTCATGTTTACTTAAATGGGTTGAAATATTGAACCCAAACACGATATGCTTAAACAAAAAAAAATAGATAAACAAAGCAGTTTTTTTGGGCAAAAACCTAAAATGGTCCCTAATGTTTACCATCTGGACCAATTTAGTCTCCAATGTTTCGCGAGGACCAATTTAGTCCCCGATGTTATCGAATTTAAACCAAATTGGTCCCCGCCGCTAAATAGCCGTTACATTGGATGGATGTTGACACGTGTCGACATGCGATTGACCAGACTTAAAAAAATCATAAATTAAACCCAAAAAGGGGAAAAAATTCAAAAAATAGAGTAAAAATTCATAAAAAAAGAGAAAATTACTAATAAATTAAATAACAAAATAATTAAATAATAAAAAAAATAAAATTTAAACTAATAAATTAAAATCAAATAAATAAGAAAGAGAGAATGAAAATATATTAAAAATAACAAATTAAACATTAAAAAAGAGAAAAGATCCAAAAAAGGAAAATAAATTCAAAAACAAAAGAAAAGAAAAAACTAATAAATTAAAAAATCCAAAAAAAAGGAAAAAAACTAAAAAAATAGGAAAAGAAAAAATAATAAATTAAAATAAAA
This sequence comes from Craterostigma plantagineum, assembly GCA_027422505.1. Taxonomy (NCBI): domain Eukaryota; kingdom Viridiplantae; phylum Streptophyta; class Magnoliopsida; order Lamiales; family Linderniaceae; genus Craterostigma; species Craterostigma plantagineum. The sequence continues at coordinate 16,524,279 of JAPQWV010000017.1, read as the reverse complement.
TAAAAATAAAGAGAGAATTATATTAAATTACAAATTAATTAAATTCAATTAAAAATAAAATGATAATAAAATGTATTAAAATAATAAATTAAAATAGAGAAAAAATACAAAATTTAAATAACTTAAGTAAAAAATAAACAAAAAAGAGAGAGAAAATGTTAAAACCAAAAAAATAATAAATAAGAAAAAAACTAAAAGTAAGTGAAAATATAAAATAGGATAAAAATATCACTGAAAGTTGACGAGAATTCCCGATCTCGTCTCTATCCATTTAACGGGGATGCAGTCGTCCCAGTATATATGTTAAAAAAATTCGAGAACTAGGACGATTATGTCCTCATTAACTTGGTAAGGACGGTCTTCGTAAAATTTTAAGATGCATTTTTTATCCTTAATTTTGTTTTTTCCTTTTTATTTAATTATTAATAAATAAATATGTCTTTATTTTTTACTTTTTTTAAATATCATTTTTTATTTTAATCTGCTCTCCCAATTTATTTTTTAGTTTTCTCTTGTATTTTTTTCTTTCTTTAATTTATTATTTTAATATATTTTCATTCTCTCTTTCTTTTTTATTTGATTTTAATTTATTATTTTTAAAATTTCATTGTTATTGTTATTTAATTTGTTAGTAAGTTTCTCCTTCTTTTTAATTTTTTACTCTATTTTGAATTTTTTTCTTTTTTTTTGATTTCCCCCCATTTTTTAATGTTTAATTTATGTTTTTTAGTCTGGCCAATCGCATGTCGACACGTGTCAACTTCCATCCAAACTAACGGCTATTTAACGGGCAGGACCCATTTGGTTCAAAACTCGATAACATCGGGGACTAAATTGGTCCTCGCGAAACATTATGGACTAAATTGGTCCAAGGGGTAAACATTGAGGACCATTTTAGGTTTTTTCCTCTTTTTTTTTTTTTCTGAAACATCAACATAATTATAGAAACAATTAAAGTTTCAAATAACAGAAGTCTCACAAAACATAGTTAAAATATCAAGTTATTTCATAGTCATCAGGTATCGATCGAAATCGAACTCGAACTTTCGACTATGCTCTCTTACATTTGATCTTCCACCCTCATCTACATCTTCATGAATATCAGCATAATTCATCAATTTTAACGATATTTTAATAATTTATATTATACGAGTAAATTGGTTGATAAACGAGTTGGTTTCAGGTTGATCTCATGTTGAAAATTCAAACCCTGACCTGACCCACTTACTATTTGATGGGCTCATGTTTACTCATTACTTAAATAGGTCGAAAATACTAAGCCAAACCTGCTATTTTCGTGTGCGGTTCGTGTGCGGTTGGTTTTTAGCAGCCCTAATATAGAGGGGCAGTCTGCAAATATAAAGCACTGAGCCAAACCCAACGGCAATCGGCAAGCCTTTGGTATATAAATGCGCAATAAACAAACGGAAAATCCCCAGATTTATAATACTATAGACATCAACAGAAGTGAATGAATTCAAGTCGATATCGTATTTTATCGGGTTGGGTCATAGTCGAATCATTAAGAACCTCAACAAGGGGTCACAAATCTTACAGACCTTAATGAATTAAAAACAATCGAATTCTCATCACGTCAGGTTCGTAGCTACCTTCCATTTCCAGCTTCACTTTGTCTTATTTTATTTGTTATATTTTGAGTGGATTGTTTTTCTTTTCTGTGTTGTATACTTTAGTATTGTGATTGGTTTTCATCTTTAGATATTGTAGTTAATTTTTTAGATATTGTAGTTAATTTCGTTGTTGTTTTTCCATTTGCTTTGTTTTATGTGTTCATGTTTTTGCTTAGTGTTGATTTTCCTTTTGGCGCCGTCGCATTGTCACATCTGAGGTTTGTGAATTTGAAGTGTTTGAGAAGTTACTTGCGATTCTGACATGAAATTATTAATTTTAGGGCTTGACTGATACAACAAATTGTGTAGGTTTAGGTGTTTAATCTTGGAGCGTTGAGGTAGGATTTGGTCGATTGATCAATCTGTTATCATATCATTTAACTCTTGCATTACCTCTTGATTATAACCAGTGGCATATTGAAGTTTGAGGAATACTGAAATTATAGTATTGCTGATCCTCAAAGTCGATTGCTTAGAGATGAACTTTTATGGGGATATTTCTTTAACATCACCATCTCGTTGTGTTTTTCCTGAGATTGAATCTCTTATTTCAGCAAAAAAATGTTCATTCTAACTGAATGTTTTCGAGATCGAAGAAACAATAATTAGAAGTAATGTTTATGCACTGAGGATACTATATCTATATGTCTGTTGTTGCTTGTCATTCCATGGTCCCTGAAGTATCTACTTGTTTGTTATTTCTTTACTGATGCCAATTTACTGGGACTTTGATAGTATTTTCATTATTGGCTGGCAACAAGCTTTTCGTGATTTCTTAGCATCCGCCATCTCGATCTATTTTTTCCACTTTCAGGTCATGACCTCTTCTAGGTTAAGTAACAACTAACAAGGTGCCAACTCTGACATCATATGTGCTGGAGGAGTAACTTTTCCAGAAGAAACCCACTTTTTTCCTTCCTCATCTTCTCATGGAGCTGAAGGCTTCTTCTCAAATGCCAGACCTTGTATCCTCTGACCACAATGATGAGCCGGAGGATAAAGAAATCAGTGAAGGCGAAGATGAGGATGACGATCGTAACCATAAGCATCGTAGAAGGGAGGAACATTCTCAATCTCTTGAAGGGGATACTCCAGATCAATGTTTGCCAAGAACATTTCGAAAAAGGAACAGGCCTTCTGAAAATGGGTACTCTTTTAGAGAAGGCGATCCTCAAGCTGGCGTTGCCTGGAAAACCAATGATGCAAATCCAGAGAGAGATTTTTCCTCAAGGCATGAGAATAAACGCCCTAACCAGGCCTCCTTTTCTAGAGCTCCTTCACACTGGAATCAGGGAATTAGGGGAAATCTAATGTCTGGTGAAGCTGGCCCGTCTAGGGGTAGGGGAAGAGGACCTGTTTCTTGGAACGTTCGCGATTCTAGTTTTGGCATGTTTGCTGGAATGGGTTTCCCAAATGTTTCTAATTCACCGAACGTATCATGGAATGGATTTGGGCTGTTTCCTGGAATACCAAATGGTGTGATAGATGCTGTTAACCCACTTGGTTTACCAGGAGGGCTGGGGCCGGTTATTGCTTCAACAATGAACCTTGGGATAGCAAGGCAAAGGTGTCCAGATTTTGAGGAGCGTGGTTTTTGCTTAAGAGGAGACATGTGTCCGATGGATCATGGTTTCAACCGTATTGTTGTTGAAGACGTTCAGGTTCGATAAAATAAATCCTTCTTAGGTTGATTTGGTCAATGCTATGGATTAGTCTGACACATATGCTAGATTACTTGATTCGGATGTTTCAAATCTCTCACTCTGAAACATTGATCCTGTATTACATGTAACCATCACAAATGCGAGTTTATTCTTGGGAGAATATAATCTTATATTTCTATTTTTGATATGCAATGAACCGAAACACTGGTTACATGAACTTAGTTATGCCATTACCACTAGCAATTGGCTTGCCTACGTTACGGATTTCTTGATTGGTCCCAGTCTGCCACTCGGCAGATGGTTATGTCATGAACATGTGTTATCGAGAAGTTATTTCTGAACGTTAATAATGAAAACATGTGGTATACCGGAATTTGACATAGAAACAGAGTCAGGATCAGAAAAAACAATCGAATGTTGAGTTTTCTTTTATATTTTGACTGAAAATTGCAGAGCCTTTCACAAGTAAATCTCCCTGCTTCCCTTCCTGGATTATCGCATTTGGGTCCTTGTGCACAAGTAGCTATGCCTGTAACCACAGGTGCTTCTGTTCCGTTGGTGAATAATGACGGGTTGGGTCTAAATGGTGGTCGCTTTGAGGCATCAGATGTTTATGATCCAGACCAACCTCTATGGAATAAGGATAACCCTAGGCCATCAAATGTTTATGAAACAGAATCTTCTATTTGTGGCAACCCATCTAACCGTAGAACAGATGTGATGCAAACAGTTGATTCAGTTGGAATATCCTCTATCTCTACTGAAAGGGTTAAGAGAGAGGAGGCTATAAACACGGATCTTACTGATTCCTCCCATCAAGGGAAGTCGGCAAATGTTGCTGCAATTGGCCACCCAGTTAAGGAATCGTCTTTAAAGCATCAAAAGGCACTTCGTACTTTATTTGTGAGTGGGATTCCTACTAAAGACAACAAAAGGGAAGCTCTTCTTTCGCATTTTAAAAAATTTGGTGAGGTAATAAGCATTCATATTCCCATGCAAAGTGAACGAGCTTTTGTCCAATTTTCTGAAAGAGAAGAAGCAGAAACAGCGCTGAAGGCACCCGATGCAGTAATGGGCAATCGATTTATCAAACTTTTTTGGGCAAACCGAGATAATGTTGCTGATGATGTTATGAGTGGCAAGAATACTGTGCCGCTCACTTCTCATCTAGTGACACACAACCCGGGACTTACCAGACAGATTGTTGTTGATAAAAGCCAAAAAAATCTTAATTCTGCAGGTGGCAAAAAAGGTAATGCGCATGGGTCTGGTGATAATCCCAAGGCCGTTGTTGGTAGTGTTCCATCTCCTCTTCAACAAAAGAAATTGGAGAGCTTAGAGACTTTGAAGGAAGAACTTCGTAAAAAACAGGAGATGCTAGAACAGAAACGAAACGAATTCCAGCGACAGTTAGACAAACTCCAAAAACAAGTAAGCCTGATTTGTTGCTTCCCGATAAGTGTTTTTAAAGTATTTTTATCTTTATAGATGATATATCTTTTGTTTCCAGTTTTATTTTTGCCTGCAATCTGCATTATATTACGTTGTTTGTGCTTCTAGTAATGTTGTATGGAAATTAATTGCTTTGTCTTTTGCATTTTTTCTTCTTTTGGCATTATGGCCGTAGCTTCCTTCTTGCTAAAAAACTACCCATGAAAAACAACCATGCTTTTGGCCTGCAGTGTTGATAATCATACAAGTCCTTTTCATCGGCTTATATCTTTCTTAAGCCAACATCCTTTGCAATCTCTTTTCAGGCTGTTGATTCAAATGAAGTTGAAAAACCTCCTCATTTGAAGCTTGAAACTGCTAATTTATCACTGAAGGACAGTACAAATCCAACTAGCATCTCTGTCACTGACCAAAAGGTTGTGCCAAATTTTCCCACAACTAATACAACTACGTCTTCACAAGAACCTTATAGACCTGTTAAGCCTTGGGCTTCTACTTGGGCACCTAATGCAGCGAACAGATTCAAACTGGATAACCGACCCACGGCATTCAAAGTCATCCCACCACTCCCTGCTCGCATTGCAAATGTACGTTCTTGCCATGCCATTCCTCTCTTTACATGTATCCCTTTTTATCTGTGTTCAAAACTTGCATTCTGATCTTATTTTCTCATTGCTTCTATCACTAGTAATGGTATTTGTGCATATCCCTCCTCACTCAGTATTCTCCTACTGTTGTTGGTAGGTTAGATGTTAATCTGATTCGCTCTCTGTTTTATGTCTTCGTGGGAAATGGTGAATGGGTTGGGTTATTAAGGTATTTTCGACAGATTGCTCGAGTTTCTTTGCCCTGAGAATCTCTGTAACTAATTGATTCTTTACAGTTCCTGCTTATGACCCTTCTCTCAAAACACACTTGCGTCATCCTATTTCCATACGTTTTTAGAACCTTCAACGTAGTATTGTATGATGTTTTGTCTTCTGCTACTACCACTTTTCACAAAGACTGGGTTTGTTCATTAGGTGGCTGCTTTGAAGGAGCATTTCTCTACTTTTGGAGATCTCTCCTCAGTGGAACTCGAAGAAGATCCCAAGGATGAATATCGCAACGACGACGCAGCGCAGTCCCGAATTTCGGCTCGTGTTCACTTTTCCTCAAGGCACTCTGCAGAAAAAGCTTTCTCTCATGGTAAAAGCTTCGAGGGTCAGAATATGCAATTCAAGTGGTTGCCAGCAACTAATAATAACAGTAAGGAAAATAGTGGGCTTGTAAATTCTAAGACGATCCAAAATGGCGCCGAATCCACGTCCAAGGAATGCTCGATCACCGAGCATCCAATGGAGGAGCAGAGTTATCAAACTCTATTGGAAGCTCCCAATGGAGAAGAGCTTCCATTGAGGTAATAATGAGCTTCCATTGTACATCGAGGTAACTGTGGGTTGTATCTTATAGTATATAAGTTGTTGCAGTTATCATCAGTTCAGTCTGTTTTTTTTTTTAACCCCAATTCTTGGAAGAGAAAAAACGAAATTTATAGACAATTATGATTTTTGACTATTTTTTGATCATTTTTTCTTCTTCCGAATCTTACTGAATGAAGCTTTACAATGAACTTGTTTAATTATATAATATGGGATTCATCTTCATCGTAATCCTTTCCATTGTATCTCAAGCAAGCTCGGTCGTAAACTAATTAAGGGCTCTTGAACATTTTATTTTTTATTTACTCCAGTTTTTATACCTAATATAACTTCTTCAACTCGAGTTTCGAGCTCAAGCTCTAATCATTTTAGAGCCCTATGCATATGAATTATAAGCTCATATAGCGAAGACTTAGGCACGTGAATTATATAAGCTTTGTCTTGATCAGTTGCAGGTCTTCAAAGCATTACACCGTATGATCCACAACTTGATCACAATAAGTAACGTCAAAGTTCAAAACAGACGAAAACATATAAACACGCTCAAAGAAAAAGCACACAAACACATGCACCAGACGAAGTTACGACACAATTAACAACATCATCCCTTATTATTTCATCTCATCGAAAGAACCAACACATTATCGATCAAATCAGTGTACGCATCTTCTTCATTTCTCAAGCTGTCCTCGCACCACCACTTTCTCTCGCACCACCACCAACGCCTGCTCCGGCGCCGCCGGTCTCCTGCGCCTTGCTCTTAATAGTCTCGCCGACCTGCTTTGTCTTCTCTCCGATGAACACAGTTCCTTCTTGAACCCTATGCTTGGCATAATCCAGCGGCTCACGCCCAGTGACGCTCCTAAAAGAGTTCAGAACCCACGACAGCGAGGAGAGTCCCGTCAGCCCAAAAGCCCCCGACGTCAGAAACGCCGTCACGGCGCCGGCGACCAAGAGCGCCGCGGGGACAAGCACTGGGCTGAAGATGACGAAGACTGGCGTCGCCACCGCAAGGCCTATGAGGGTTCCCAGGAGAGTTATTCCGGCGAGGCCCAGCAAGACGCCGGAGACCGGCAGGAGAGTTACGACGGCGATTATCTGTCCGGTGGTGGGACCCTTCTGTGGTAGGAGGCTCTTGACGCCGGCGGCGGCGTCGTAGCGCTGTGGGTACTGGTGGACTTGGATCTGCGGTGGTTGGTGAGGGCGGTCACGGTCGGCCATAGTTATCTTTCGTTGCAAGAGAATGAACTTACGTTTTGTAACGTTGGAACACTGGTTGGAACTGGAAAGGAGGGGTTGGGTTTTATTTATGATATAGAGAGACGTGGTGATGAGTTGCAACGTGTTGAAATGCATGTAACGATGTTCTTAGGTGGATTGCTTGCATGACCTACAAGTTTCTTTCAATCCACGTGATGTCATGGACACATTATATATTCTCCTATATATGTTTGTTTGCAGTTTTGTTTTACGTTTTTTTTTTTTTTTGAATTTTTTGGGCTAAGTTGGAGATAAATGGGCTTTCTTCATGAATTTTTCGAAGAAATAAATTTCAGCCACCAATTATTTGATTGGACGAAGTAAAACTACCAAGCGGATGGGCCTTAAGCCTAAAGGCTCTGGTGGAGGCCTTGAGAACAGTGGGTTCTGTCGTGGAACTGAATCCTGCCTCTCACAATTTTTTGAGTAGTCATCAAGGGGTGTTATCTTATTACTATCATGTTAGGTAAATTTGGGACATGTTTATCTAGTCCCTGAAGATCTAGACTCATCTCGAGAATGTGCAGCGTAAGCTCATAGCTGGTGAGTGGTAGCTGATTAAGTGGAGATACTCCAAGGGTCAACAAAGAAAAAGTAATAATGCCAAACAACTGCACTAGTTTACTTACATCTTCACTCCATGATTTTTTTCCGAAACGATAGTAATATTGATTCCAAAATTTTACGTACATGCGGGTAAATAGCCAAGAGGCCTACTTTGTGTACAATTTTACAAAGTAAGGCAGGAGCTCAAAATTGAGCCAAGAGAGCAAAACCAACCAAACCAAAAAAGACAAAAAGAGAAAAACCGAGGTCATGAATGAATTCCTCAAAAAGTATCACAGATGCCAAACCCAAAATCAAACAGTGCATGAAGAGAGATGATGAGCCACTGAAGCTGCAAGAGGTTCCTAGCTCAAAAGTCCATCTTCAAGGCTCCAAATGATTTAAGAATCGCAAGAAGAGAGATCAAGACAACATAGTTTTGCACTGCCATAGCCTCTGGCCTACAAAATCTTCCGCTGTCCCGAGACAAAAAGCGAGAAAATGAGTGATAGAATTAGGTCCTTGTTTCCGTGGCTTCTATCCATTCTTGAATGGCAAGATCAACGGTTTCTTTTTCACTTCTCTTGGTACTCTTAAAGATCCAGAGATCCCGGGTCTTCCAAAGCATCCAAAGCATCCAAAGCAAATAAACCGACAGTTGGGTTCGGTGTCGAAATGGTTCCTCACCCTTAACTATGCAAATCTTGATCCACCGGTCTTGGAAACAAAATGGTCTCAACAGAAAGTCATCCCACTGCACAGGGCCAATTTTCCAAACCAATTGAGCTCTAGGACATGTACAGAACAAGTGATCAAGATCTTCTCGTTCTTCCACAGGTTCGACCACGCTAGATTTTCTGTCACTACCTTCAATGAGTCCAGCCGCAATCTTTTTAGAATCTAAGATAGCTTGATATCCATATTTGACAGAAAATACCCAGATTTGTCAAACTTCCACCTAAGAAAATTTGGTTTCACTAGACATCAGACCAAGTTTCAGCACATGCCTAGCTTTAGTCCAACATCTCCACATCCGAGAATAGTTTGCTAGAATTCTTGCTGAAAAGAGATCACCTGAGGGAAAGTACTTAGCTTTGAGAATCTTGCTGATGAGCAGATTGGGTGGTGTGAGGATTCTCCAGAGTTGCTTTGCAAGCATGGCTTCATTGAAAGATTGAATGTCATGAAAACCAAGACCTCCTTCATGTTTAGATTTTGCTAGTTTCGTCCATGATTTCCAGTGAATCTTCATTCCACCATCTTCTTTAGTACCTCACCAGAAGTTTGAAGTATCTCTCACAATGACTTTGCAGATGTTGGCGGGAAGCTTGAAGCAAGACATCTCGAAGAATGGCAAGGCATTTATGACTGCTTTGATTATGACTTCTCTCCCTGCTGGGTTGAGCAATGAGGCTTTCCAGCCTCCAATTCTTCTCTTTACTGTTTCAGTCACATATCTGAAGGTTTCCTTGTTTGTTCTTTCAAGAATAAGAGGCAATCCCAGACATCGTGCACTTCTATGTTCTTTAATGCCGGTGAGGATGTGAGTATGCGTTCTTTGTAATCTACCGGTGTATTTGAACTGAAGAAGATTGAGGATTTTCCAAAATTGACTTGCTAACCTGAGGCGTGGAAACATTGGTCGAGGAGTTCCTTAATAGTTTTTGCCCGAGGTACATTGGCTTCACAAAACAATAGTGAATCATCGGCGAAAAGTAAGCGAGTGATAAGGGGCCCATTTCGACAAAGTCTAATGCCTTGATAAAGACCTGCTGTGCAAGATTGCTTAATGATATGTGAGAAAGCTTCAGACATGACAATAAAGAGGTAAGGCGATAAAGGATCACCTTGCCTAATACCTCTAGAGGGAAGGACATAACCACATGGCGTTCCATTAAAGTTAAAAGAGAAAGAGGCAGATTTGATGCAGTCAAAGATCCACCCAACAAACTTGACATGGAATCCCATTTTTCTAAGAATTTGACAAAGGAACGCCCATTCCACTCTGTCAAATGCTTTTGCCATGTCAAGTTTTAGGGCCATGACATTTTTTTTACCTCTCCTAAGACTCTTAATGTAGTGAAGAACCTCATGTGCAATAGCAATATTATCAGTTATCAACCTACCATGGATGAAGGCAGATTGACATTCATTGATGCAAAGTGGAAGGCATTGTTTCACTGTTTCAGCAAGGATTTTGGAATTAGATTTGTAGGTGACATTGCATTGACTGATGGGCATATAGTGTGTAATTTCAGTCGGGTTCTGAATTTTGGGGATCGGTGAGATTAGTGTATGATTGATACTCTTAGTCATTTTCCTAGAGGTGAAGGAGTGTTTAACTGCAGAGAAAAAACTATATTTAATGATTGACCAGTATTGTAGCGCCCCGTTTTCTATTACCTTTTTACGCAGCTTTAAAATATTCATATAAAATTTTTCGTGATTCCCATAACCATTTCCTCTAACAAAAATGGGTGCGTACATCCGGTCTAGTTCCTTTCACAATAATGTACATATATGTACCTATCATATGAGTCACAAAATGCAACAGTCTAAACTCATTTCTATTCTATATGCTAATGATGAACCAGAGGGGGGCAGGGGAAGAGCGTCGTCGGTCAACCTTGAATCCATGCTTGTATGATGATGCGTTCTACGTAGCCTGCTAATTAGCTACAACAAATGTGAAGACAACGATTCAGAGTATGATCGCAACATGTTAACTAATAACGTACATGTAACAACATAAACAGTAATCCATCCATTTATGTAAATACCATAGCCATTCCAAATCACATAATCATCGTTCACATAACCGTCATTCATAAGATCCGTAGATCATATGCCATTCTATATGTCCATTTATTTGGATACTCCCGTTATAGACTAGCTAGACTGTACTGTACGCCCAGTCGGCGCCCATGCATGGGACTCTGTAACCATGTTGTAATCCCCCGATTTGTAGGGACACGTATTGCCTGTACAGGACTCTGTAAAATCCCTCGATTTGTAGGGATATATGTCGTAGCATCCGTATCATACCATCTGTAGTCGTAGCAGTCATAACGGTTTCTCCTTTTATTTTATATGTATGCAATGCTATCTAAAATACCTTATATGACACGTAAATCATATGAAAGCACTGTAGTCACATAATTCACATCGATCCATGAATAGCATATAAAGCACATATTAGTCAATTAATCCATATAAAGCATGTAAGCACATAAGGCACATAAGGTACATGTTGCAAATCAATTTCTCCGTTCGCTTAATCGACCTTGTCCTTGCCCTTACCGGACTCCTGACCTATACAATTAATTTATCCGATAAATACGAAATTCCTATAGTGATATGCGTGCGTGATATGCATGCTTTATTATGTATGATCATTCATATCCGTAGCCTTTACTTTTCTGTTTACATGTTATACTGTATTAGACATTCAGCTGTGATGATATATTTTAGTCATGTCGAATCTGCACTGAAATCTGGTAACTATACTGTATCAAAAATATTACTGAAAACCCTAGCTTATATTGTATTGAAAACCCTAAAATATTGAAAACCTATTAAATCTAGAAAATTATAATAATACTGAAACTTTATTTGAAGGCCTAATACCAAAAACTTTAGGAGCCCTGTCGAAAACTTTATGGTCACGAAAACTTCTTTTAAGTCTAAGCATGCTGAAAACTTCGTACCTATTGTTGTTGCCGAAGACTTCTATGAACGAAAACCTTTAAATGTCATGTCAAAACTTATTTTATTATAGAAGCCGAAAACTTCATTGAAGTAGTAATATCGAAAACTATGCACCTTGCCGAAAACCTAGCAGATGACGAAAACTTTAAAATGCCGAGAACTTCATGAGATTGCCGAAACTTAGATAATGATGCCGAAAACTTTCTCAAGTTATGTAGGCAATTAAATATTAACACCCAAGCATGAAATGCCGAGAACTTCTTGAAAGTATTTGAAGTATAATAATCATCGAAACTTCTTGGGGTTACTAAAAGCCGAAACCTTTCCATATATTATCAATATCGAAAACCTCTTTCAAATCTACTTATGCCGAAACTATATAAAATACCGAAATTATGTTGGTATCGAAATCATTAAAAATCTGAAAACTTTATGTACATGAAGTATAATGCCAAAAACCCTGAAATACTTAATCATTAACATGCTAAATGTTCATATACCGAAAACTATATATACATTCAACCTAAAGTAATTCAAATTGTTAGAACATTTTTGCTTTAAGAAGATTCGCATATTCCAAAGAATTAATATGCTCTAATACCACAATTATCCTATTATGCGGATGGGAAATCCCTTCACAATATCTCGTGAATACCCTAGTATGTTCAAGATCATTAAAACCTTAAAACATTTAGCATACTGTTCGAGAATTAGACCTAAATAAAATCCTGAATACATACAAAGTTCATGCATGTTAATCATGGTTCTGAAACCGGGTTTTCGAACCGGACCGGAAATTTTAGTGGTTTAAGGTTTAGTGGTTTACCGGTATAAAACCGGAATCAAACCGGTGTCAAACCGGCATCTTTAAATATAATTAAAATATATTTTGTGATTGAATCACTAAATAACATAGATTATATAGATGTTTATTTAGTAACTTTTTCGTATATTAAAGTTTTGTAAAATTGAGGGTCAAAATTAAATAAAATAAATTGTGTTGGTAGTTGAAATTAATTATAACAAGGCCTCCAGAAATTAAATCTATAAAGTTTGGGGTCGAAACTAAATAAAATAAAAAAATCTGGTCCATTAAGTAATTATATAATAAAAGATATATGAGGTTTAAAAGGGATCGAGGGGTTCGAACCCAGGCCCATTACATAAAAGGCCAGGATTTTACCACTGCACCACATTGAAAGTTCTGTAACTTAACTCATCTTCGTTTTTTATATATGTGTTTCGGTTTTTCTTTTTTTTTTTTTAAATTAAAACTTGGACCGGACCGGAATCGGACCGGATTTCCGGCCGGTTCACTGGTTTCCGGTCGGAACCGGCCGGTCCAGTCCGGTTTTCAAAACCCTGATGTTAATAATTGGAATTCGATAAATCTTAACATAAAACATAAAATTCATACCCTTCCTTAGCTGTAGTTTTGATTGTTGTTTAGGGTTTTTCCTTCCTCCGTTCTTAGCCTTAATGAGTTGTGAAAAGTGACATGAATAAGTTCTCTTCTTCTTATCTTAAATATGCGTGTAATACTAAGCAAATGGCATCGATATTCAGTCAATATTTATCATGCTTCATCTAATACATATTATTCTATTATTAAATCACTTTTCCCTTATGAGTAAGTTTTCGATCGAAAACTTTTATTCCCTCCTATGTTCCTTGTTCGAAGTTTTCGCTTGATTTTCTTCTGTCTGTGTTTTACTTTTGGAAAAGTATTACATAATAATTTAAGTCACAAATTTTGAATAATAATTCAAAAATAGTTTGATTTTTGAATGTGAAAAATGATATAGATATGCTTATCACTTAGAAGTGATTTGACAAGTAGGTGAGTCATAATTTCCTCTCATGTTAAGTTTGTTCATAGAAATCATAATCATCGAAAATTTTCTCTCTAATTCCATCGAAAACTTATACTCTCCTAAATATCATTCCACCAATAATATTTATCTCTCTTGATGATGTGTCGAAGATTTAAGACTTAATTTCCTTGGCCAACATGTGTACTACTTTGGTCTTGATGGTTGTCATAGTTGTTATATATATATATTTATATGTGTGTGTATGTAGATAAAGGTGTTAGTTTAATCATTACATGATATGATAGGATGGTTGATAGTGAAACTTACATAGCAGGTTACGATCGAAAACTTAGTTTCCACCAATTATATTTATCCAACTTTTCTTTACTACATAAACTTGACGAGAGACTTTCTCTATCGAGAAATATAATTCTCGATACACTATCATGCGAGAATTTAATTTTCGCAAATCATACTTATTTCGGAACTCTATTCTTCGCCTCATCCTATCCCTCGAAAATCTATTCTTTTAAATAAACCTTGATAAATTTAATACCAACTATTACTCTTATTCAACGACTCATCACTTTTAACACATATTTATTTATTTATTCCTACTTACTTATTTTCATACCAACAACCTATAATAATTTAATTAAATATTATTATCATTTATATACATGTATTACGAAATTACTTATATGAACGCATGAATTTATGTAAATGCATTAAATTATGATGTAAAGTTTCGGTTCCTGACAAGTATTGTTGGAAAAGAGTGGAGTCATACCATCGGGTCCAGGAGCATCTGGGTGCATGCTGAAGAGGGCCTTCTTAATTTCTTTGTCGTCAATCGGGCTGATCAATTGCAAGTTAGCTGCTTCTGTTATGGACTGAGGGATCCCATTAAGCTCATATGATGATCAGTAGGAGATGATTAGAGAAAAGGTCTTGGTAGTAATGTGAGATTTCTGTGGTTGTCTCTTCTCTTGTTAAGCAATGCCCACCATTTCTCTTAACAAGATTTCAGTTGAGTTACTTTTCCTCATGTAAATTGTTGAGGCATGAAAGAAACTGGTTTTTTTTTTATCCCCTTCTTGAAGCCATAGGACTCTTGATTTTTGGGCCAGAACATTTCCTCTTGTTTGTAAACTTGGTGAAGATTACCTTTAAGTTCTTTCCATCTATCCCAATCTCTGGTTCCTTTAAAGCTCTCAGCTGATTCAATTCTTCTTTCAAGGTTTGAATTTGTTGTGCAGAGTTTGTCTTTCAACTTGAATTCCATTTCAGCAGATCCACTCTGCATGCTTTGATACTGGTCATGAGTTGGTACAGAGGTGACCCATCTTTAGGTTTCATCCAAGCTGTACAAATGATATCTTTGATGCCTTCTCTAAAAACCCACCGCTTATCGAAGCAGAATCTCTTCTTAGTTATCTGTTTTTTGGGTTTTGAATCAAGTATAAGCATATCATGATCAGATGAGTGTCTAACTTCATGGGTTAGATTTGTATCTGGGAACCTGAGATTCCACCGTGAGGAAGTGAAGAATCGATCAAGTCTTTCCTCAACAAATCCGTCACCCTCTCTATTATTGGCCGAGGCCATCATTTCCATATCAGCAATAAAAGAGTTGAAGGCAGCGAAACTAGCTTCAGCTCTAACTATGCCACCACATTTCTCGCCCATGTGTCTAATATCATTAAAATCCCCTCCAATGAACCAATAATTTCCCCATTTGCTCTTGGATTGTAGAAGAATTGTTCCTTTCTCACTTGCTGGTCAGTGCTTGCATAAATGAAAATTGCCCGAAAATGGAAGTCGGGTTCTCTTGAAAAACACTGTAATTCCACACAGAAGCTGGAGCTGTTAACGTCAAGAACTTCAATGTTGTTTGACCAGCAGGTTAAAAAGCCACCTCGCAGCCCTTGAGGTTCAACACGGTGCCAATGGTGAACATTTTCAATTTCCAACAAATAGTCTCACAAAAGGTCTTCTTTTCTTTACTTGTCAAATAAACATTAAATCTGGAAGGTGGAATCGGGCTGATTCCTTCAACTGGGAAATTGTATAGGGGCCTCCCAAACCTTTTACAATTCCACACTGGAGCTCACATTTGATTTAGGGCGGGCCCATTTTTGGCTAGCCACCTCCACCATGGTGTTTGTGTCAAAAGCATGATCATCCTTCAGTTTTTTGTTCTCCTTGTTGTGATCGGCTTCCGCTTCTTCGCTCTCATATTAATTTTCACTTCCTAGTTGTGTTTGGGAGAGAAGTTGTGGTGGTGTCTTGGGTCGGTGTTGAGTGTGTGATAGGATATTGTTTGCTTTCTGAAGGTTTTTCTGTGGTACTTGATCTCATTAAATCTTTGATGTCGGGAGTAGGTTTTCTTACAAGGGTATTTGTTTGGTTGTTGATGGCTTAAGAGGTGAGGATGGATCTCAGGTTCTGGTTCAGGTGGCTGATGTGGGTGTTTTTCTTGATCTGGTGATGAGTTGTGGATGAGCAAGAGGGTTCAATAAGGGCAGTTTTTGGGTATGGTTCGAGGTCCATAGGAGTGGTTAGGCCTGAAGTTTTGCTGATTGGATTTGATATGCAAGGTTTGGATATTGGATGAATAGGAGTGGCTATAATGTCTGTGGTATTGGGTATTTGACGTTCTTGTTTCGATCCAGATGCTCATTTTTCATGTCTTTAGCTCCTTCTGATGTTTGTCTCTCATAGGATACGTGGGACTTCAATCTAGTAAGGGTCATTTCTTCTGTAACCAGTGGCTATAATCCATGAACCATATTGTCCTTGTTCGATCTTGATCTCCCATACCATCATTCATTCGATTGAGACAATTTTTTCCCCATGTCCCACAGTATAGCAAAAGTTGAGGGGTTGCTCATATTTGAAATTCAACCCAGATCCTTTGTTCCTTAAAGCTGATGAATGCCCCCTCTCGAAAGTGGAACGTGCAAATCAACTTTGAACCATGTGTCTCCCTCCCCATGCTACTTCCAGAATCTGGTATGGAAGTGTCGATATGCTCTTGGAACATTTTCAATCCTTTCTCCTGTTGCCTTAGACATCCACTGTGCAGGTTGATTCCGTACTTTGAACCCAAATTTTGGCTGAATGAAACTCTCTGTTCATGCACGTTCAGGGATTGACCATTCCTTTAGGATCAGATATTGTTGGTCAAACAACCATTGTTTCCCCAAAAAACTTTTCTCTTATCCTCGTCGGAGTGGAAGTTGAAACGAAAGAGGTTCTTACCCATTTCACTTACGTGGAATTCCTATGTTAGTTCCCATATATGAGCTAGTGCTTTTTTCATTCCAGTATAGTTCACTTTTTTGTCCCCAAAAACCGCCCAACTAGACTTCTCTAACACCCATCCATACTACGACCAACATCTTGTTCCTCCAGCTGGATTCCATTATTTTCCACAGCAGAAAGTTTGAAATGTTGCATTTTTTCGACAAGATCTCCAACTAACCTAGAGCGAGGGATCCCTTCCATTAGAGAGGCATCTCCTTCGCGCTCAAAAAGCCCTGAAAAAACATATAAGAGACAAGGATTAAAAGGATTAGAAAAAGAAACAAATTAGGGTATGAGGAGTGTGGTACAAATATGGTATAATACGAAACAAGAATTATAACTATTCCTTTGAAGAGAGAAACCTAATAATTCTTTTACGAGAGAGTCAAAAGGATTAAAACTAGCACCACAAGCTTGGTAAACCAACATGTCGCGTATAATATAGTATCTTTATGCAAGGGGTGGCAACTTTTAAATCAAATATCTAAATTGTCGACGTAAACAAATTACTTACCGTTTTGACAACTTGGCTGATATTCAGGAACTAAGGACTGATGGTGTTTTACTATCTCCGTAACCCCAAAACCCATCTTTTGGATCCTCCAGCGACCATCTTGAAAACGTCAATCATTTCCTCGTTACTCATTTGCTTCCCGGTTTCTGATTGAGCTCTTTCAATTTTTTCCGTCATCTCCTCCTACACAATAAAATTACAATAATATAGCAACATTAAATTTAAGTTAAGTAATAATATTAAAGGGAAGGCATTGTTCACCGCTATTTTTTGTGCTCTTTCGCCCTTAAAAACACCATCATGGCTGTAACCATCGATGAACGCCTCCAACACATTCGGTTCTCGACCCAACTTAGCTCTCTACAAAGTTTAAATTATAATAGAAAAAGTGCAATAGAAATTTCAATTATTAATCTAAAACGCACCAAACGTTTTTGTCGTACAAGCTGACCCATGGACCCGCCTCGCCATTGGCTGCACACGAGATTTTGATCCGCTTTTGTTCGATTGCGCTTGTTCTGTTGGCAAGCTTTCTTGTAGTCCTCAGCTTGCCAATTCTCAATCATTTGAGCCCAATGTTCGTCGGCGATGAATCCTGGCTTTTCTTTCGTCTTCCGTAAATTGTAGAAATTATATTGAAAATATTTGGCCACACGCTTCTCAAAGCGATCCGGAATATCATTGTATTCGTGGAGCGGAAATGAATATGCATGCTGGAACAAAAAAAGATGTTGTAGCGCTATTTATACGATTTAAAAATTGCTAAAACTCTTATAATAATACTTACACAAAACTGTCCCCACCATCGTTCGAGAGTTGACCTAGGCACAGCCTTATAGTTGTGGTACGGACCATCGAAGTTGCGTATGATGATTTTACGAACTACGCCCGCCATCCCGCCATCCCTACCTCAAATAGAAAAGTTACAAAATTAATCTCATGATACTCATATAAAAAAGAAAAATACGAAAAACTAACTCATCCATTTGTCGTTTGTCGATAGCGACTTTGGTTGGCGCCGGCAATTCTTGACTTTCTCTTTCAGTAGAAGGTGGAGAACTGCCTGATGTAGCACCATTATTCGACATGGCCCTAGAACCCGAAGGCGATTCGGAAGCTCGTCTCATTTCGCTGAAAAAAATCAACAATAATATGTAAGAGTATCCGAACTCGCTGCCCGATAACAGCCCCGCAAACATATACATCCCTACCCACACGCTGCCCGAGACCATCCAAACTAGAACCCACGCCCAACCTCAAAGAAACAAGGAAACAGAGCATGCTTGTGTACCATTCAGCACCTCCATCATGATCGTAGCAGTGTAAGAAACACTATTTTATTGGGCTTCGAGCAGCTTTACACAACACGCTATCAAACTACACCAATGGTTTCGGAAGCAACTGAATTTGCGAGAACCAGATACCTCAAGTGAAAACCCAACTCCGTAAACAGATGGAATCCGACTAAAGCTAAACAACATCTCACAGCCAAACAAAGCTAAAGAGAAGCCTTATACGTACCTCGATCGGGAAGTTGTGGCTGATCCCACTCTTGAATTCGGTTTCTTTAATGTACTCTTCCCACTTGGATTTGGTTTTTCTTTCGTAATTTGAAGAAAAGGGGTTAATCGACCCTGTTGTGGTCGAAATTCGATGGGCAATATACGTGGGAACTAAAAGGCCCGCTTTTATTTTCATTACCCGCTAAGCAATTAATAAAATATAACCCAAACAATTGAAATATTAAACTATCAAGCTTTAGCAAGCATACGTGGCACATAGGGTAATGATTTTTCAAAACAATCTTAAAAATCGGTAAAAAAACGTTGATATTGGTAAAATATATAAAGTTTAATTCACAAATTAAATATTAAACAATGATAAATAAAGTTTAAAAAATATCACATATTAAATATTAATTGATAAATAAAGTTAAACGTATTAAATATTAAACATTGATATTAATTCAAACATATAGTTCAACGTTAAATGAAAATAAATAAGTAAACATATATTAAATAAAATAACTAAATATAATGCCAAAATAATCAAAGTTTTTAAAAGATTAACATTAAAAATATTACGCGTTAATAAACGTTAAAAGAAATAGCTACTAGTCTCCATATTCGTCGTCTTCATCTTCTTCCATAGCGTCGTCGTCATCGTCATCGTCGTCTTTGTTTTCATCGTCTTCTTTTTCTTCATCGTCTTCGTGTTCCTGTTGCATTTGTGCAGAACCGTCGTCATATTCCTCGATCATTATTCTCTCCGGATCGTTCAACAGTGGAATATCATTAATATCGTCAGTTTCAATAGTAAAAAGTCTGTTGGGATGGTCTTCTTGATATGGAACTTTCTCAGTCCATCGTACTAGAATTTGCCCTCGAGCTTTGATCCTACAAACGTTCTTCCACTCCGCTAAATCTCTTTTGAGACTAGGATAATGTATGTAAAAGACCTGAACACATTGTTGAGCAAGAACGAATGGATCGTTCTTCTTGTAAGTCAGTCTCAATTTCACATCAACCAAGCTTTTGAATTTCGGATGTACTTTCATTCCTCGATCTGGGCACACCCATTCGCATTTGAATAGTACGACTTTTTTTCTTACCGCTGGTAAAGAAATTTCGAACTCTATAACTTCTTGTAATGTTCCATAAAAGTCACTCGAACGATCACCGAAATTGGAAGATGGAACACAGACACCACTATTAGTCGTAACTTTATCCCGACTTCGTGCCTCTATCTGAAAATTATAACCGTTAATGAAATACCCTGAGTAGGTTCGAACTTCTTGAGATGGACCCCACGCTAATCCCTTTAATAAGTCGTCAGTTATGTGATCAGAATTATCTTGAACCTATAACGAAAAATATGAATTATAGTCAGTCACACATATTTTTTTCATGAAATAAATAAAGATATATTACTTACACGAGATCGAAACCAATTTACGAATTCTTTATCGACTTTTTTGTCAATTAAAGCAGCGCTAAGCCCTGCAAGCTGTTGTTTTGAAATGTATTCTCTGCACATAAAATAAAATATTACCTCGAAGGAAATATATAATATTTTGTTTTCAAAATTTATTAGAACTAAACGGTTCAACTTCTGGACAGTTGAGCAAAATAACTCTATGCGCGTTCTCCAAATCAGTCCCAGTCATGAATTTAGTTCGCATCTTTCCTGTTGGTCGGCCTACGTAATTAAAAATCGAAAATGGTTCGTATCCCTCCTCGTAATATTGCCCTAAGCTTCTCACCGACATTCTTTGGTCCGAACGATCGAAATGAAGTTTTGTGAAGTTGGAAACTTCTTCCATTATGTACTGGTTACACATTGACTCCTCTACGTGCGCCAAGTTCATATTTTTTTGCTTTAGGCTATGCAAAAAGCTGCAAATCAAAGAAATTAAATAAATTAAATAAATTATACTAAATAATTGTATAAAAAAGATGTCAAAAGTATTATACCGTTCAAATGGATACATCCATCGATAATGTACTGGACCACCGACGATTGCTTCATATGGGAGATGGACAATAACATGCTCCATGGAATCAAAAAAAGCAGGTGGAAATATTCTTTCCAACTTACAGAGAATCAAGGCGACTTTTGAGTTGAATTCTTCCATTTGAGAGACGTCTAAAACAGCGCAACATAAAGATTGGAAGAACAAGCTAAGTTCAGTTAACGCGCTCCAAACAAATTCTGGTAATAACTCTCGAAAGGCGATTGGAATTAATCGCTCCATAAAAACATGACAATCATGAGATTTCATTCCCTGTAACTTGCAGTTTACCATGTCGACGCACCTACCAATATTAGAGGCAAAACCAGTTGGAAAACGCACTGTTTTTATCCAATTGCAGACATTACATTTTTTCTCCTTATTCAATGTGTATGCCGCCATCGGTTTACGTCCTGGGCAACTCTCAGAAATTTCAAGTTCAAGCCGATCGCAATAAATACCAATATCTCGGCGAGCATTGATATTGTCTTTAGATTTTTCCTTAACATCCATCACTGTATTGAAAACATTCTCAAATGCATTCTTCTCTATATGCATGACATCAAGATTGTGCCGAATAAGAAGTGAAGACCAATACGGCAACTCCCAAAATATACTTTTCTTCGACCAGTGGTGTGTGATTCCATATCCTTCGGGCTTTTGTTCGAGATCCTCCATGACAGTTTTAAAATGTTGGACGCGCTCCCATATTTCCAAACCTGTTAACCTCTTTGGTGGACCTCTTCTCTCGACTTTACCCTTGAGGAAATCGCTTGTATTTCCTCTAAATGCATGCTGTCTAGGTAAAAAACGACGATGACAGTCAAAATAACAAATCTTTTTACCATATTTCAAATAAAATGCCGAAGTATCATCCATGCAAATTGGGCAACCCAATCTCCCTGACGTACCCCAGCCAGACAACATTCCATACGCAGGAAAGTCACTCACCGTCCAAATAAGCGCAACTCGTAGCCTAAACATTTCTTCACGAAATGAATCATAAGTCTGTAGTCCTACGTGCCACAACATCTTTAGTTCTTCGATCAGAGGTTGAAAAAAACATCCAATTTATTCTTAGGATTTTTTGGACCAGGTATCATGAGAGATAAAAACATATATTTCTTACTTAAACACTCGCCAGGGGGAAGATTGTAGGGAGTCGTAATTACCGGCCAACATGAATATTGCTTACCAAACTGGCCATGAACAGTGAAACCATCAGTGCATAACCCTATACGAACATTTCGTGGATCAACAGAAAAATCAGCATGTTTACTATCGAAATGCTTCCATGCTTTTCCATCAGAAGGGTGAGACATGATGCCTTCGTCGGGTATGTGACTAGCATGCCATGCCAAGTGGCAAATAACGTAACACTGCATAAGGAGACTTCGATCTATCAGCAAATTTAAACCGTGGTTTTCTACATACCTTGCAGCGTTTTAGCTCGGCATCTTCCTTCCAATATAGCATGCAACCCATGATGCAACAATCTATATGGTGTATCGGTAGCGCAAAATCCACCATCACCTTCTTTGTCTCATAATAACTTTCCGGAAATGTGTTGTTTTTTGGCAATAATCTGCGAATGAAATCAGACACCCCGTCAAACGCAGATGCAGACATATTTGTTTCAAATTTAATACTCGCCCATTCTTCAATTGCTTCCAATCGAGAGCAACTAGATCCATCGAATAGTGGAGTGTCTGCAGTTCTCAATTGTTCTGTAAAACTATCATGGAATGTCGTCTCCTCGTTTGGCATCGTCGAGCTACTGCCACCGACATAAAAAATCGCTGTAAAATTTTGATCATAATCGGTGGTATTAGGAATAGCAGTTTCAACTGTAGTTTGTTCCTCCACATTAAAATCAGAATTGTCAGTTACTGGTTGACTGACACCAGAACCGATAGCGTCTTCCACTGACTGAAGCTCCCAATATGCGGCTTCTCCGTGTGAAGTCCAGTTGTAATAATCAGACATAAATCCATTCTTCAGCAAATGAACTCCCACAACTAAATGATCGTGAAATTTAGAATTATTGCATTTTTTTGCATGGACACCGTATCTGAGCCACCGAACCTCGAGAAGTTGCAAAATCAATAAAATGTTCTACCCCCTTCGTAAATTCGTCGAGAGTTTGTCGTCGGTACATCCATCTTCTTTTACTGACGATAACTTCATATCGAGGATCCATATATCTATGAGAAGTATCAATAACATTTGTGGTATATTAAAATATCGCCGACGAACGATTCTGTAGATTGTAGAGGTAATTATCGTTTCAAGATTTGTCCACTAATGTTTTATAGAGTGAGAATAGTTTCAATTATTTGAGTTTTTCGGCTGGATTCTCGGCTAATTCGAATTTGTAGATCGAACAAATGAATTGGTCAATTTTTACATTTTCCGACGGACGAACCGTCGCAATCTCCGTCGCCAAGTTGTTCGACGGCTTATCCGTCGATAAGTGGAGGCAATATATTTTCCATTTTTTCCAACCGTTATTTCGTCGAGAGATGGTGGATAATTTACTCCACTACAATTCCGTTGAAATATCATCGATATTAGAGATCGACTAGTATTTGGTGGATAAGTTGCGTCGATATTTTGTATTTCTTTTGTAGTGTATGGTGCGTCATTGGTTGGTTTATCTCAAGGTAAAGGACATGCCTTAGGATTATAGCATTTTGGAAATGGGGGTTTAAGGTTTTTAGGTTTCAAGACTGAGGACCACAAATCAGGGAGGCGTGAAACTGTTCGAAGGATTAAGTACTGATGCTAAAAGTTACGGTGGTGTGGATTGTAAA
The DNA here is from genome assembly GCA_027422505.1 of Craterostigma plantagineum. Lineage (NCBI taxonomy): Eukaryota > Viridiplantae > Streptophyta > Magnoliopsida > Lamiales > Linderniaceae > Craterostigma > Craterostigma plantagineum. Next base: position 16,500,636 of record JAPQWV010000017.1, on the reverse strand, counting down.
CTGGGATGACCCCAAAGATGAACCTCTACTGTTGGGAGGAAGATGGTTTCTACTCGTAGGTAGAGAAAATTTGCACTTCATGTGAAGACTTTTATTTTCACTTCCCGACTGACTTCGAATTTCGGGGGTTTACTATCTATTGAGATGGCTTTTTTTAATCCCCAGCAATTAAGTGTTGATATTTGTGGAAAATCATGTTGTTGTTTGCCTTCTAGGATATCATGGAATTTCCTATTTACCATTTTATTTCCCCATATGTGTAAACATGGGCGGATCTACAGTAGGGCCCGAGGCCCCCCGAAAATATTTGAAACCTTACATAGCATAATAGTTTGATATAGCTTCTGACATCAAATATATCCAGAAAGTTCAAGTAGCGTAGTGGTGAGGATGCCTTTTTAACTTTGGTGATCAGGGCTCCAATCTTGAAGTAGTCACTTTTTAGTCTTTAAAGTATCTATATATCTCTTTTGTCTTAGCGTTATCTCCTTTTTTTTTTCTTACCGTTTATTGTTATTCTTTTTAGTTTTCTAGTCTTAGCGCTTTTTATTCTTTTTAAGTTTTTTATTGTTCTGAATATTTAATTTCTTTTTTTATTTTTTTCTTAGAGTTTTTTGTTTCCTTAGTTCTCAGATTTGTTTTTTAACCAAATAATACAACTAAATTCATTATAAATATAAAGTAGACAATTAGGTTTTATGTAATATACATTTCATTCTCTTTTCATCTTTTCTAGTTCCATTTACATTTTTATGATGCATTCACAATACAAAACCTAGTTAAAACCAATTTGTAATTATTGACCTTATTATAGTTAAAATTACTCTCCGAATAAAAAAACACAGTATAAAAAAAATGCTATATTGCAATTACCGTTATTTTCTCCATTATTTTCTTTATAGCATATTATTATTGTTTAAAATTAATAAAATGATGCGCAATATCTATATCATACGTATTTTCAATTTCGAGCTTCGTAAAGGTTATCGATTTTTGTTTTTTTATATTGATATTTTTGTGTGATAATTGAACGAAATTTACGATTTTTTTATAGTGGAATAATCTCGTTCAGTTGATTATTTTTTTAAAAAAAGATAGCAAATGAAAGTTTAAAATCAACGCTGACCTCGTCACTAACACCATGTGCCGCCAGAAGATTTTGGATCCGCCCATGTGTGTCAATGGCTATTTTGATCATCTCTAACTAAAAACTCATTCTCAAAGTCAAACTCATTTTCAAGTTAAAAATGTAATTCTTCTCAACCATTAAACTCATTCTCAAACCTAAAGAATATTTTTGAAATATTCTCAAATAATATTTTACTATTATATTGTAAATATAAAAAACTTATAAAAAACCCGTATGCAATTTTTAAAACATAAAAACAAATATAAGAGCATGGGCTTGTATGCAAATATAAACAACCATTTATATTTTTTTATTGATTGGTTTATTTCATACGAGTTCTTTAATTAATAAAATAAATATAAGGTTTATTTGCAATTTTGTAACCACAAACTGAGATAGAGACGGTCGTTTGAGTGATGTGAGAGAAACAACATAGCTCATTTGGATTTTGATTTAGCGTATGGTTGGACAACAACTTACTATATATTTTAGGGTGATGCAGTAACATTGGAGCATGTGATCAAAATACAATTACCATCCAATGGCGACGAAATCTCTCCCGAGAGGGACCTTTAAAAAACAACCGTCCCCCTTGTCACCGCCCCCTAAAGGGCTGGAAAAAGACGTTTTTGTCCTTATGATATTTAAATTAATTTATAAAGAAAAAACTAACTTAATATTCCCTCAAATTAAGTTGAGAGACATGGGCTTTATTTTGGGCTTGTGAAGGTGAATTAATTGGAGGGAATTTAAAGTGAAGAGTTGTTGTCCCACAAAATTATTTCACCCACCTTATATATAGATGTGAATTTTATTAGTTTAAATTAAATAGCTAATAGTATGCCACATGTAAGTCGCTCGCGTGCGCGCAGGGGGGTGCAAATCAGGCCGACTTGTGTGCGAGCGCGCGACACGCGCACACAAATGCCGAGCCGAGAACAGTGGGCCTGACCAACCCCCGTTTTGCTCCGGTTTTAACTTTTATTCCTCTCGGTATTAAAAAAATACGGTCGAACGAAATTTTCGACCGGGCTGTGCACGGGTCGAACTGAAATTTCGGCCGGGCCTGTGCGGGCCGAACTAAAATTTCGGCCGGGCCTGTGCGGGCCGAAAATGTCGATCGGCCAGCACACAGCCCGGCCGAAAATTTCGTTTGGCTCGTGCACTGCAGGGCCAAAAATATCGATCGGTCGGTCCTAAAATGTTAAATCGAACTTTTTTTCGGTATCGATCGATCGTTCGAATTTGTTTGTGTATGTAGTTTTCATTATTTCGTACCAGAATTATATATTTAGTTAGTTTTTTCTTTTTAAATTAATTTAAATATTATAAGGCAAAAACGTCTTTTTTAAGCCCTTTAGGGGGCGGTAACAAGTAAAAAGGGGGCGGTGAAAAGTAATTCCCAAAAACAACTGGAAACAAAAGAAATAAAATAAATTAAGAATTAAAGTTTGAACAAGAAAAACTAAAGATAGAATACAAAATCGAGTGTAGAACTCCAAAATGATGACTAATGAACCTAGATATATAGTTGACGGTGATTTGCCGTCAGTAAAAATGCAAGGTCGGGACGGGGATGGGATTGATGTTCCCTGTCCATCCCGACCCCGACCCCAATCATGTTTGAGTCAAATGGTGAATCTCCGTTCCTAATTAGATTTACTAATAATAATAAAACATTCATTTGAACCAAAGACTTTCCCACTGTCAATATTTTCATTTTAGATTTTTCATATCATATCTAAAAAATGAAATTTAACCAGACGCAATCCTAAATTAAGGCTAACATACTCACAAAAATTTACTTGTTCAATTATCGATTATAATAGTGATTTTTTCATATCATTAAATAATATAACTAAAAGAAAACGGATTAAGGTTTTATCGTATTTTATTTTATCTCATTCTTAGATTTTTGTTTGGTCGTATCTTGTCGTAATTTTTTTGAACGATTAACGTTTTACACTTGTTATCGAACTTTTTCACGATTTCTGTTATCATCAATGTTTCATGTTTCTTTGTTTGTTTTTATTTGTCGATGTTACTTCGTTATTTTTCTTTGCTGCAATGTTTTTTATGTTTTTCAATATATGTTGAAATCAAGTGAAGAACAAGTGAAGCTAAGCTGAAGTTTGAAACTGCTTTTTGAGTATTTATAAGGCGCCAACTGAAGAAAAGGCGCGTAATGTGAGTAAGGCGTTTTTAACACAAGGGTCGATCAAACTTATAAAGACGCTTTAGCAAACATCGTTTTTCACGAAGTTACAGAATTTTAGTTAATGCTAAATAAGGCGGGTTCAATTTTGTTCATCTTCTTCACTTCGATCACACTCCATACTGTGTGTATGCGATCTTGACCATTTTTCCTCCTTGATCGTTCTTCTTTTTCTAATGTAAATGTGCAGTGAAGCTAGAGCTTCGTAAGTCTGTAAAATCTTCAGCGTCAATAAAGATCAGAATTTCCTTGGGTCGTGGATGTAGGATTGTTTCAAATCCGAACCACGTTAAACCATTGTGTTCTTCAATTCCAATCGCATCTCACAAATTTCATATTGTATCAGAGCAATTGCTTGTAGCACGCGCGCATTGAGGTTGATTTCTGTTGGTCCCGAAATGCACCAAACAAGGAATCAAAGAGGCTAAATGGAATGAAGAAGGGAGAGTTTCTCACCTTTGAGTGTGTGTAGTGTGTGAAAATAAGAGTAAGCCTTTTTATCTTTGATTACCATTCAAAGTGAGTTGGTAAAACCTTATATACCACATTAACCCTAGGTATATTAAGGCCCAATCACTAATAATACAAAAATTACTATCTAGTCCAAAGCCCAAGCTAAAGATAATTACATAATTAATCCCAAGACTTAAACTATTGACACAACCAATTAAATATCCTAACAATCTCCCCCTTTGTGTCAATTGTTGGGAGTCTTGAATCTTGGGCGTTGGGTTGGTGGATTACCGTGTGAGTGTTTCGCGAAGCCCTAGCTTGAACTCGAAGGCGCGGAGATTCCTTCGAAGAACCATTCTATCAGCTATAGCGTCAATGAGCTTCGCGAACTTGGATCGGCAGAGGGGATCTTCTTCTGAAAGTATGCGGCAGATCTTCATTAGTTTGTCTTGGATGATGGTGAGCGTTCCATCCGAGAACTTTGCCACTTCAGAGCAGCGCAGCATCCTCATCTTTCCCTTATAGTTCGAGTAGACGACCGCCGGATCGTCTCCATCGATCACATCGCCCTCTCGATAGTCGTCCGCGTTTTTGAAAGATGGGCGAGTCAGATTCACCTTCTTTAGGTTGTGCTCCACCGCCATCTGCAGATCATGGGTGGCGAAGAATCTGACCTGTCGGAGCATGTGGCGTTTGATAGCCACATATCCCATGGTGACCGGTTCAGCACGTATGAGATGTCCAGAACTTCTGAGGACGAGTCTGAACTGCTTCATGGATTCCAGCATGCTGTACAGGTCGCCCAGGCGCAGAAACTTGAAGTCCGCCTCACTGACTTCACAGTAGCTCTCATCTTGCCTCATTACCGTGAATACTGGGTAATGGACAGGTCCTTTGGATTCTTGGCGAAGGTCAGTGACTTTGTAGATGGGGGCCCGACTCATTTCCTGAGCGATGTTTTCCTCATCGGATAGCGTCCTATTTGTGCATTTGGGGCACAGAAGGCTCCATCGATAGAGTTGCTTCTTTCTCTCGCTCCAACTTTGGATGTTCATCAGCTCATACTCGTCGAAGGTGGTGATGATCTGCTCCTTGCGTCGCCAGATCCTCTTCCTGATCTCTTCTTGAAACGGTGCGGTGATCTTTTTGTTTTCCCACGGTGCTTCCGGTATATCCACCGTGGGTGCATCCGTTTGAGCAGCAGGGGCCTCAGTTTGCTGCGCTTGGAATTGCAGGATGTCCTCAAGCTCGGCCGGTTCAGCGTCGTACTCCTCTCCGTCCTCGTTGTCTGCTGTGTTGATCAGCGTTAGTGAGGCTTCCATTAGCAGACGTCGAGCGTTTTCCACCAGCTTCCTGGCTGCTACTGCATCGACGGGTGTGTACAGCCATTCATCGTTGAAGATGTAGGCTTCGATCTCGTTCTGTGCGCAGTAGACGTCCTCGGGAGCTATGTTGGGGTCGGTGTTGAGAGGAGTGTCGCTGTGTGGTGGCGAGGGCGTTGTTTCGGAGGAGTTTGTGGATTGTGGGGATGGTTGTGGTGGAGATTCAGGTGGTTCAGTTGATGAGATGGTTTTGGCGAGGATGATTTGGGTAACGGGTGGTATAGATGTGGTGGTGGCCTCTAATGTCGATGTGACAGTTAGAGGTTTTGTGTTGGTGGGTGGAGACGGTGTGGAGATGGTCTCTAACGCCGATGTGACGATTAGAGTTTCGGAGACGGTGATGGGTAGTGGTGAGGGTGATTTGGTTAATGACTCGGGGTTAATGGGATGGGATTTTTGGCTAGTGGGGTGTGAGGTTTCTGTTGCGGGTGTCGTTTCAGGTCCAGAGGAGGAGATCGGCGTCGATTGTATGAGTCCTTGAGATTGTGCGCCTAGCTGCCTATTTATCTCCCCCTCGCGGCGATCTTGATCATCGTCTTGATCGTCGCGCCTGATCCCGCTAGTCTCGCCTTGAGCGCGGCAAGACAATGGTTGCGTCATTATCTTCTTCATCTGCTGTTCCTCCTCGTCAAGTTCCGTCATTGACTCGAAGCGAGCTCTGAGGATGTAGAAGAGCTCCTTGGCGGAAATGGAGGAGAGAACAGCTTCTGCGTCCTCATTTTGCTTTGGTGGTGGCGTCTCCGGGCCTCACCTTTGCCTTTATCGACCGTGGACGCTTCGAGACGCGCGTAGACTTTATCTAAAATTGACGCCTCAAGAGTCTTTGCAAACTCTTGAAGACGTGTCTCTAGCGCTGTCTCGGTGACGAATTGGGGTAAAGTAACCAGGTTGGAATCACGGAGAAATCCAACTGACACCGACTCGGTGAATATCGCCGATCGGCCGCCCGTTTGCACAGGTCTGGAAAAGACGGGGTCACTCAGACTTCCCGTTAGCATCGTCGATGAGACAGACTCAATCGAATGATGGCCTAGGCTCACGGTTGTTGTGATGTTGGCCGTGCTAGGTCTTCCGCTCTCAGTCACAGAGACATCAGCGAGCGTTCTGACAGAGTCACGAAGACTCTGTGGTGCGGTAAGAGGTGTATGTGTCCTAGAAATGGGAGAAATTATGGGGAGTGAGGGCACTAGACTCGATGTGCCTGAAGAGGATGCAGTCTGAGGCGAGAGACTGCTTGTTTCAACATCGATCACCTCCAAGTGGGATGTCGATGGTATAAGTGGCTCCTCGTGCAATGAAATATCTTCCTGTAGAGAGGAAGATAAGTGGATTGGTGGGGACGTTTGCGTGGTTGAGCCAGATGCCACGACTTCTACTCGGGAGGTGAACACATCACCTCTTGTACCTAATGGTTCGGCTCGGCTTATTTGTGGCTGAGGAGGTCGATCGTGTTTTTGTTTCGATCGACGCTCCGTGGGACGGCTTACGTCATCCTTACGCGCCCGTTTTTTCGGAACGCGGGTGGAAGAGGATGCGGCGTGACTTGATGACTCTTTGGTGGCGGTGGTGGGGGTTTGGCTAGTCCCGAGGTTAGGAGCAGGGGGGTTTATCTGCTCCGTAGGGACAGTGGAGAGAGGGTGCGGGGTTTCACGGAAGGATGCGGTTGAGGCTCGGTATTCTTGGACGTGCGGGTTGGTCTGGTCGGCGTAGGCGAGCACGTCGTCCGGAATCACCATTGCGTGTCGATCCTTCGCCGGTGTGTTCTTCTTGGCGAACTTCTCGACAGTTGGGATTTGGAAGTGCTCTGCTGCCGGACGGATGCGGATGTTGGTTGAGTGCAGGCGGAAGTGCTTGATCAGAGCTGGGAGCCATCGCATGTATGGGACGAAGCGGTTCGGGACTCCCTTGGCGACTTCCCGGTCGCGTCGCTGGATCATTGAGACTAGGTCCACCCAGATGATGTCGGCGTAGTTGTATTTGCGGTTGTGAGCGATGCCGGTCATGATTGTGAGGATTTGAATGTTTCCGCGGTCCTGACCAGCATGTTTTCCTGACATACACTTGTTCACCAGCAGGTACAGTGTCCGCCAGGGTTGTGGTAGATTGCGGGTGGTGACTTCACTGAGGACAAGTGGGCCTTTCTTCTTCTTGGTATCTGGTTGATAGCCCAGTCTGTCTATGTCTTCAATGAGTTGGTCGTGTGTTGGTGGTGGATCGTAGGGTGAGTAGACCGGGAGTTGAAGAACATCTTGGAGTATTTTGGGTGTGAGGACCACCGTTTCTTGATCGATATGGGCGGATAATGTCTTGGCAAGGCGCATTGGTCCAGCTATCTGCAGCGTATGCCAGAATTGTTGAAGGTACACCTGTGCTTCTGGTTCGCCATGAGTGAGGGCGTGGCGAAGTGGGTGCCCTTTGAGAATTTCTATGATAACGGGGGCATCGCACCGAAAACTGTTCAAGTCCACCATATAGTTGTTGGGAATCAGGGCCGCCCATTGACTTAGTGGGAAGATCTCTTCGGGTGGTGGGACATAAGTGCGCGTGTGGAGTTCGATGCGAGCAACCTCTCTTTGAATGGCAGCCGCCTCAAGTGCTTCAAGTGTATTTTGATCCTTGTCAGTCATATCTGTGCTATACAGTAATCGTAATAAGATTAGTACTGACTAAGTCACGAAAATGATAAAAATAGACATAGAATTGCCCAAGATTATATATAAGAAAATTTTCACATTTTGCGTAAATTTAGCAAGTATGGAAAATTTTCGCAAGTTAAGAAATCTCGCACGTTGTCAAAATTTTCGTAGGTAATGAGGAGAAATTCGCAACTTATCTTTGTTTCAAGGAATTTTCTCATGTTTCAAGGAAATTCGCACTTAGCATATAATGAAAGTTTCGCACGTTGATGTGTTTTCTCATTCAGAGTGAATTTTCGCACGCATCTAGCTGTAATGAAATTTTCGCACTCAGCCTATAATGAATTTTCGCACTTAGCATATAATGAAAATTTCGCACGTTGATGTGTTTTCTCATTCAGAGTGAATTTTCGCATGCATCTAGCTGTAATGAAATTTTCGCACTCAGCATATAATGAATTTTCGCACTTAAGGAAAAACTTCGCAGGTTATGGAAGTTTCGCGGATTGAAAAAATTTGTTCACTGTAGATGCGAGAAAAGTGAAAATGCGAAAATCTGGATTATGAAGTGAAGTATATGAAATTTTCGCGGGAGTTCACTTGCTGTAGCAGCGAAATTTTAACATATGTAAATTCTCGTATGTAACTTCCTCAGATAAAATTTCGCGAGACCTCACTCACTGTAGTCCAAGAATTTTCTCGGGTAAAATAAAAGTTTCGCGGGGCCTATCTAACTGTAGCAGCGAATTTTAACAATTAAAGCAATTTTTCTGAGAATTTTTCGCGGTGAAGAACACAGTTGAAAAAGTGCGAGACAGCGCAATCAATTTTTTTGCCTTAGACCTACTCAAATCTTAACCAAAATGCAATAATTTGGACTCAATCGACTCGTAATAGGATGGGAAATACATATTTGTTGGATTTAAACATTAAAAGCCTAATATTCGTTCGATTCAGAACCGAGAAAGTTTTAACCCTAACCAAGCAGGTTTAATCAAAACGGGCAAAACAGGGTAAAATCGAACAGAAATTGGGTTATTTAAGTTGTATTCATACCGAAAAGCTGATTTGCGATGGTGGAGTTAGCAGGAAACGAAGTTTGAATGCAGATTTTGACGATGACGAAGATGCGGGGAGTTGCGAATTTTTTGAAAGAGGGGTTGCGAATTTTTGAATTTTCTCGGGATTTTTAGGAAAGTGAAAAACGTTAAGGGTTTTGGGGTTTTACGATTGTAGACACTGTACATGCGAAATTTTTGAGTAAATGGGCCGAAATTTCGCGGGCTTGGTTAAAAATTCAGCGTAGCTGAATTTCGCGGACTTGGACCCAATTTTGACTTATTTTGGGTTGAAATTTGAAATTCACCCCAAATGTTTTGATCGGTCCGATTTTGACTCCCCCTTAATCGTAAAACTTCCCGTTCTAAATAATGAAATATCAGACGCTCCCCCTTAATCGAAAAACTCCCGTTTTAAATAATGAAATATCAGACGCTCCCCCTTAATCTAAAAACTCCCCCTCAACAGACATAATCCAGAAGACACATAGACAATGAAGTGAAGTGAAAATGAAATATGTACATTTCATCAAAGTTCATGTAGGGTCGATTGATCACAACTGAATATTCAACATACCCAATATAGTCACTAGGTGTTGGAATCGTTTGACATCCAACGGTTTTGTGAAAATGTCGGCCAGTTGATCTTCAGTTGTGATGTAGTGCAACTCAATCGTGCCTTGCTCGACATGTTCTTTGATGAAGTGATGACGAATATCTATGTGTTTTGTTCTTGAGTGATGTACCGGATTGCTCGTCATCGCGATGGCACTTTTTGAGTCACAATAGATGGGAATTTTATCAATATGTAAATTAAAATCTCGTAGTTGGGTTCTCATCCACAAAAGCTGTGAGCAGCAACTAGCGGCGGCGACATATTCTGCCTCCGTCGACGAAGTTGAGACACAGTTTTGTTTTCGAGACGACCAACTTACGAGTTTACCGCCCAAGAAGTGTGCAGCTCCAGAGGTGCTTTTTCGGTCCATCTTGCATCCTGCATAATCCGAGTCGGAGAATCCAACCAATTTGAAGTCCGATAGAGTGGGGTACCACAAACCCAGATTGGATGTTCCCTTGAGATAGCGGAGAATCCTTTTGACAGCAGTGAGATGGGATTCCTTTGGTGTGGCCTGAAAACGAGCGCAGATTCCTGTCGAGAGGACGATATCCGGTCGACTAGCAGTAAGGTACAGAAGAGATCCTATTATCCCTCGATAAACGGTTTGGTCAACGGGAACACCAGATGGGTCCGCGTCGGGTCGGCCAGAGGGTGACATAGGTGTAGCAGCAGTCTTAGCATCCTTCATTCCATACTTCTCGAGGATGTCATGGATGTATTTGGACTGATTGATGAAGATTCCGTTGGGGAGTTGCTTTACTTGAAGACCAAGAAAGAAATTCAGTTCACCCATCATACTCATTTCGAATTTCTCTTTCATCAATTCTGCGAACTCTTCGCACAGTTGAGGTTTAGTCGATCCAAAAATGATGTCATCGACATAAATCTGTACAATCATGATGTCCGGGTCACTCCGCTTTGTGAAGAGAGTTGTATCCAGAGATCCTTTCTTGAATCCAGACTGAACAAGGAAATCTGAAAGGACGTCATACCAAGCTCGGGGAGCCTGTTTTAGTCCATAGAGGGCCTTGTAGAGTCGATAAACGTGATGAGGAAACTCTTCGCTCAAGAACCCTTCAGGTTGATCAACGTACACTTCTTCTTTGAGAAATCCATTCAGAAATGCAGTCTTTACGTCCATTTGGTAGACTTTGAAGTTCTTGTGAGCAGCAAAGGCAAAGAACATTCGTATGGCTTCGATCCTGGCAACTGGGGCGAAAGTTTCATCGTAGTCGATCCCTTCTTGTTGGTTGTACCCCTTAGCCACTAGTCTTGCTTTATTGCGAATAACAACACCATCTTCATCCTTTTTGTTCTTAAAGATCCATTTTGTGCCGATAATGGATCTATTGTGAGGTCGTGGTACGAGTTCCCAAACTTGTAAGCGTTCAAACTGATTTATTTCCTCCTGCATTGCAATCAGCCAATCAGGATCGTTGAGAGCTTCTGCTACTCGTGATGGTTCGACTTGACTGAGATAGCAAGCAAACAAACTTTCATTCATCGTAGCCGAACGTGTCGAAACACCGGATGTGGGATCCCCAATAATCTGATTGGTAGGGTGAGAGCGAGCCCAAAGTGGTACGTTGGTTTGTGAGGAGCTGGCCGCATTTGTGTCTATTTGAAACTCATTAGGTTGGGGCCCGGTGTCCGAAGAAGAGATCTCAATTGTATTAAATTGAGAGGGTTCTGCGTCAGAGTCAGCAATATTCCCAGGGTTGGGTAGTATGTCGTCTTCGTTGAGATTGAGTGCATTCAAGTTTGGAGGGATGACGTTATTGACGGTAGCTGGTGGTGTAGGTGGAGTGGGTGCAGCAGTAGGTTGAGTGGTGGCGACGGGAGTCCTAGGAACTGGGTAGAAGTACTCGAAGAGCAGATCAAGATCTAGTTCACCACAATTGCCCTCAGATGAGGAAGTTCCCGCCGTTGAAGGTTGACCTTTTGTCAACGTCTGTAGAAGACCTGGTTCTGGACTGATATGGCCAGAAGCTGTGAGATCGCCTTCGCTTTCGTCAAAAGTGACATTCGTGCTTTCTATTAATGACCGTTTCTCCTTCAGATAGACTCTGTATGCCTTTGAGTTTAGTGAGTATCCAACAAAGATGCCTTCAAGAGCTTTTGGATCAAGCTTCCCAAGATGTTGACGATCATTGGCCACAAAACATCGGCAACCGAAGGCCCTTAGATAAGATATATCGGGGATACGACGGTTATTCAGCATCTCGTATGGGGTGCAGTTGAATCTCTTGTGGATGGAAGCCCGGTTCTGTGTGTAGCAAGCCGTTTGAATAGCTTCGCCCCAAAGAGAATGAGGAAGTCTGGATTGTATGAGAAGAGTCCTAGCTGCTTCAACTAGTGTCCTGTTCTTGTGCTCAACAACACCATTCTGTTCCGGTCTCTTCACAGCTGAGAACTGTTGAGTGATGCCCTGAGTGGCATAGAAATCACTGAGCTTTTTGTTCTTAAACTCAGTTCCGTTGTCAGTTCTGATAATCCGAACCTTCTGTCGATGAAGAGTTTGGGACGTAACAACAAACTCAATGATTATATCAGGAACTTCATCCTTTGTGCGAATGAGTTTCGTCCACGTGTAGCGTGAAAAATCGTCGACTATCACCAGAATATACCGTCTTCCTCCGAGTGTGGCCGTAGGCATTGGGCCACATAGATCCATATGTAAGAGCTCGAGGATGAGCTTAGAGGACGGTGTTTCCTTAGAGACATGAGACGATCGCTTCATCTTTCCCAATTCACAGGCAGAGCAGAGCTGTTCCTTATGATATGTCAGTTGGGGTAGACCGTTGACGAGTTTATTCTGACGCAGTTTGTTGATGGTCTTGAAATTGAGATGTGAAAGACGTCGGTGCCATAAATCATTCAACTTGGGTGCGGCTCGAGAGAGAAGGCATATTGGTCGAGAGGTCGTAAGGTTGAGTACATAGAGGTGGAACGTGCGCGTTCCAGAAAGAAGAGATTGTCCTGAGGCATCTATAATGCTGCAGATGTCAGATTCGAAGAGAACCTTGTATCCTTTGTCGCAGAATCGACCAATGCTGAAGAGATTGTAGCTCAAACCCTCGACATAGGAGATGCCCTTGATTGTCAGTTTATCGTGCACGAGATCGCCAGTTCCTAGAATCGGCGCCATTTGACTGTTTCCGAAGGAGACCCTTCCGAGATAGCGCTCGGTGAAGTTGCTCAATAGCTCCTTATTCCCTGTCATGTGTGTGGAGCAACCTGAGTCTAGATACCACACATGACAGACCTGCAAATATTTAGCAAACGTTGGGTCCCCGTTTACAAACGGGACATTCTTGTGATATATGTAAAGTTTTTATGCGCTTTAAGGGAAATGTGTTTTGTAAATCAGATTGTGTTGTTTCTAATTTAGCTTTCCCTTTGTCGTTTGTTTGATTAGGCGGGATTATGGTTTTTCTAACCCATATTTTCCTAATATGTGCTTGCATGTGTGGTGCCTTATACATGAAATGGCGTGTGGAATGTGGTTTTCGTTTTTGTGCGTCGGTTTTGGTCGCCTTTGGCTTGCGAGTAGTAGGTGAGCTTGCGTTTGACGACGAGAGGCGTTTTCGCTTGACCTTAGGTTTAGGCGAGATGGGAGAATTCAAAGACGTCGTAGATGAAGTTCGCTTGCGTGGTCGGAGTGTTGCGTGTTCATGTGTTTCATATTCGTGGAAGCGTGGGAGGACAAATTCATTGCAGCAGCACATAGACATAAGCTTGGTAAAAGAAAGATGAGTTTTGGTACCATAATTGTCTACGACCTTAGGACATTGGGATTCAGTACATAGAGAGGTAGAATGAATATAGGATGGGCTTTTCTTCTTGTCATTGAAGAGCGGATTCTCCTTTATTTGGTACGAACTCCCTTCCAGAGACGTCGAGCTCACATTCCCTGTATCCATAAGAATACTAGAGTTAGTGTTAGAACATGTGTCGGCTTCAGGAGTCATCTTCGCCGTCCTCTTACATTTACATGTTTGAGAGTCGGGTACTTGACTTGACGTAGAAGGTTTGTTCGTATTATGAGATTGTTCTAGGGTAAAGATTTTGTAAATTAGATCTTCTCGCTCTTTTGCAAAGGCTTTTCGCTCTACTTCTATGGTTCGTTCTAGTTCTGCTATGACTAGAAGTTTCTCTGGGACATAGATGCGAGAAAGTGCTTCTCGGAGAGCGATTTCCTGTTCTTCGGTTGGGAATTGAGATTTGATGTCTTCAGAGAGTGAGGGCTTTCTAGTCTTATCACTAGCATTCAGTTCTGTGTAGTCGTATGCGATTTCTGCCCAAAGTATGTTCTGTTTCCTCTTTTCTTCTGACAGCACAGTAGAGGAGGATCTTACAAATGGCATGAGTTGTGAGGGAGTCCCTTTCCTCGTTTTTAGGAATGCTGTACTGTACATGTTATACCTTTTGACAATTAGCGGCGTTGGATCGCAGTTGCTGGCCAGTCCGATTCCCATCCGGGCGTCGTAGAATTCGGTTTCAACTGGTTGGTTTAATAGACATAAGATGTTTGCTGCCTTTTTCCTAAGGTGAAGTTGCTCCTCAAGTTCTTTCACCTTGCGGTATAGTCTAATTCTTTCCTTCGTAAGGAGTTCATATTGGGCGGCCGTCAGGAGGCGAGAAGTTTCACATGAACTATTGGCTAGTGTAGATTCCTTAACCTTAGTCTCACTTTGTTTGTTCTTACTTTGCAGACGTTTGACTAACGCTTCAGAGGCCATTAGACGTTCGTTTGCGCAAGCAAGTTCTTCTACTTTTAGACTAAGTAAGGCATAGTTGTTTTCAAATTTTAGTCTAAGTTCATCATAATCTCTAGCGTCTACGGTGGGTTTCTTAATGGTGTGTCGGTGATTAAACACATCATCGAGTTGCGAGATTCGTACCTCAGACTCAGCGTTGGTAGGAGTCTTAGCTGTGTTTTCACCGGTGTGACCCATCTCCTCGTCCTCGTCATGTTCGACCAGCCTTGCCATGCAGCAATCTTCATCCTTAGGCTCCTCGTCTTCTGAAGTGTCATTCACCCATTCAGCTTCTTCGGTGAGTAGGGCTTTCCCACTTTCCATCTTCCGGGTCATTCTGGCCTTTCGGTCGTAGTACCCGGAGTCCTTCACGCGTGGGGCGTGGCATTCTTTGGCAAAGTGGCCTGTCTTTCCACACCGAAAGCACTTCACAGACTTTTGAGGTGCGGAGTCCTCTGCTTTCTTTGTCGGCTTAGTTTCCTCTGTGGGAGTGGTTTTTGTGGTGCCGCTATAGGTTCTTTGGCGATTGGAGGAGGATGAGGATTTTTTTTCCGATCCTTTTTGAGACCAACTTAGTGAGCATTGCCAGTTGCTTGCGTATATCACGAACATCTTCATCTGATTCTGTATCGGCTTCGGATCCTGAAGAGGTGTCAGATACAACAGCTGGTAGCTTCCCTTTGTTCTGTTTGATCTTAGTGGTGGAAGATCGTTCATTGGTTTTGTTCGAGAGGAGTGCCAGTGGGTCGACTCGAGTGTTGGTGGACTGAGGTTGCACGTAAGGAGCATAGGCAGACAAACTGTCATAGAGAGCATGGATGGAAGTGTTGGAGAGGTCCTTACTCTGAATCATCATCACGATTGCATTGCCCCAATGTGGTTTGAGGCTACCAAGGAAGCGATTGTTGATATCGAATTTGTCCCTCGAGATCCTGGCTTTCTTGAGTTCATTGATGATCTTCAAGTATCGGAGGTATGTGTCACGCAGTTCCTCTCCTTCATAGGCCTGGAAGAGTTCATACTGCGAGAGACATGCTGATTTCCTCGCCTGTGCACTTTCAGTTGTGCCTGCCATAATTTCTGCAAGTTCATCCCATATCTCCTTAGCAGTTGTGCAGCACTCAACGTGACCGTAGACCTCGTTTCCAAAAGCCTGGAAGAGGTATCCTTTGGCAGTCTCGTCGGCCTGTGC
This sequence comes from Craterostigma plantagineum, assembly GCA_027422505.1. NCBI lineage: Eukaryota > Viridiplantae > Streptophyta > Magnoliopsida > Lamiales > Linderniaceae > Craterostigma > Craterostigma plantagineum. The sequence goes on along the minus strand of JAPQWV010000017.1, from coordinate 16,485,192 downwards.
ACGAGCCAGTTCATCCTCATTGATGGGACCTCTTGGAGTGCGGCGTTCATCCATGGGAGGGTCTGCGTTTGGCTGTGCAGGGATGGTTGTCCAGAACTGTGCTGGGCCGTTGAAGATGGAGTCCAGAAGGTATTGAGAGAGTGGTGCGCCTTTGTTCCTGATGAACGTGAGGAACCGGTTTGTCCATATGCTGTAGTCGCCTTGTCGCAGCATCGGAGGCTTGGTGTCGGAGCCCACTATGGAGATGTCATTCGTGGTAGACATGGTTGGTGCAGTCGAATCGTCCGTGGTATTGATCTTGCGTAGATAAGAAAGTTAGTAACGAACGATATGAGAAATACGAGTTTGATGAGTAGAGTTTTGAGAATAAAATTGTTTAAAGAATTTCTTAGAACTAAGTGAGCATGTGTGATGGTCGATAATGTATGAAGGAGAAATATATCTTGAAATTTGGAGTAGTTCTAGAAATTTAAATTGAGACTTGGGGAGCAAAAACAAATTTTATCTCAAAAGTGGTCTAGGGAGATAGTTCTAAAGTGTGAGGATCAAATCTTAAAAAGTTTGAAAAAAAAAATTTAACCCAAGAAGATTTTAACACTAGAAAGACTTAACACGAAAGAGGAAAAAAAATTCGCAGCTCAAGGAGACGTGATTAGTGAAATGTTATCCGAGAAATCACAGGTGAAAATTTTCTCGGATTTAAAAGTTTCGCGTGTGGGAATGATTCTAAGTTGAGAGTTTTAAATTCTTCACAAGAAAATTTCGCAAGTTAAATAGAATCGCATCGAGTGGTGAAGTGTGATTTTTAGGAAATTTTCTCGGATTTGGAAGAGACGTGGTTTTGAAAGACTTTCTCAGATGAGATAAACTTTCTCGGCTTAGAAAAACTTTCTCGGATGTGAAGATTTTCAACAAGTTCGCGGCTGAAAAAAAAAATTCGCGGCTTAGAAAGATTCTTGGAATTGACTTTCTCGTGTATAAAGTTTCTCGGATTTTAAAGAATACGAACTTGAGAAAAATTGGGTCTTAGAGAAATTTTTTCGCGGTTTTTGGAAATTCTCGGATTTTAAAGAGTACGAAGTTGAGAAAAATTGGGCCTTAGAAAAATTTTCGCGGTTTCAAACTTTCTCGGATTTTGAGTATAGGTTGTTGCGAGAAACTGCAGTGAAAGCGAAATTTTCGCGGTGTAAAAATTCTCGGATTGTGAGCATAGACCGTTGCGAAAAAAAATTCAGTGAAAGAGACGTTTCGCGGTTTAACAATTCTCGGATTCAACTTCGCAGAGATGAAGCTTTCGCGGATTTGAACGATTCAGCAAAATTTCGCGGTCAAGAACATCAAGTACGGTTCCATTGCTTTGTCGCGACATTTTCCAGAAAAACCGTCTGTTTTCACCCAAGTCTCAACCAAAATCGCTCAAACTTGATCCTAAACTTCAGAAATTCTTCCCTAAACACATGATCGACCGATTTGTGAACTAAAAACAACAAAAAATGGGTCAAATCGACCGAAAACAGAGAGTGGCCGAGATGTCCTTTTTCTGAAAAGTTTTTGCTTCAATCTCGCTCAAAACTCGTTAAAACTGATCCAAAAGTGTTCTAAAAACATTTTAGGCGTAGACTCGATCTGGGGAAAGGTTTTAAACATAAAAGCGAAGCATCAAAACCCCAAAACAAGCTCAAAATGCCCGAAAACAATTTTTTGCTCAAAAACACCTTTGATCTTGCTTGGAATCGAGCGAAACTGGATTCAAATCAATGCAGATCGATCCACGTTTGCTCTGATACCACTTGTTGGTCCCGAAATGCACCAAACAAGGAATCAAAGAGGCTAAATGGAATGAAGAAGGGAGAGTTTCTCACCTTTGAGTGTGTGTAGTGTGTGAAAATAAGAGTAAGCCTTTTTATCTTTGATTACCATTCAAAGTGAGTTGGTAAAACCTTATATACCACATTAACCCTAGGTATATTAAGGCCCAATCACTAATAATACAAAGCCCAAAGCCCAAGCTAAAGATAATTACATAATTAATCCCAAGACTTAAACTATTGACACAACCAATTAAATATCCTAACAATTTCGCTTCAAAAGATTGGCAAACAACAAACTCTAGGATTGACATGACTACAGAAATTCCTAATTCCAGCAATATGGATTACGGTGGGTATGGCTTCATCCACTAATGATCCCTATTTCTTGAGCACAAACGACATGTCAGGACAGCTTCTGGTCCATGAGCAGCTTAATGGAGATAATTACACGACTTGGAGTGGAGCTATGATCACCGCGCTCACTGGAAGAATAAAGAGGGGTTCGTCAATGGTGACATTAAGGCACCTGCAGCAACAGATCAAGATAAGATTAGTGCCTGGAAAAGAAATAATAATATTGTTATTTCTTGGAATTTGAATACTGTTTCGAAAGAGATATCGGCTAGAATACTCTATAGTGCAACAGCTCGCGAAGTATGGATTGATCTACAAGAGAGGTTTGGGCAAACAAACAGACCACGAATACTACAGGTGAAGAAGGACTTGGTCAATCTTTCACAGGGATCAAACAGTATTGCAGCCTATTTCACCAAGCTCAAGACACTCTGGGACGAGTTGGCCAGTTATAGGCATCCTATGCAATGCCTCTGTGGCGGTGTCAATCCGATCAGGGCTCATCTTGAGGAAGAATATGTCCTAACTTTTCTAATGGGACTAAATGACACATACTCACAGGTTCGAGGGCAAATTTTACTGATGGATCCCTTCCCCACCATCAACAAAGTATTTTCATTACTCATACAAGAAGAAAAGCAGAGGGCTATGGTGGAGGGAAATCCTCGAATGGTTGATGATCAAATCAACAACCTGGGCATGTTGGCTGCCAGGGGAGATCATGAGACAGTAAAGAAGGGAGGGACTAGGATGGCAAAAGAAGGAGTCTTCAAAGGCAGTCTGTACGCAACAAGAGAGGGCATACGATTGACACTTGCTACCAGCTGCATGGCTTCCCTCAAGGTTATAGACAAAGAACACGTTTCAAGGAATCTAGAGCTAACCACACAGTTGTAGAGTCTTACAGCAGACAGGGGCAGCAGGCAAGTCAGTTTGGGCCTCCCATCTCCAGTGATGCAATGGTTCAATTGAATTTGACTTTTCCACCTGCAAAGTCTGATGACAGTGATAACCAGCCATTTAACAGCACTCCATCTGAAGGCACAGAGCAAGTGCGGCAGGCTGAAAAGACTCCAGGTTTGTGTCTGTCATTTAATTTGCCAAAATGCACAAGCACAGATTTTGGTTTGTTGATTCAGGTGTCTCTAGGCACGTATGTGGTGATCTAGAGATGCTATATAAATTGCATGACATTAAGGAATCAAAGGTTATTCTGCCTGAAAACAATGTCATCTGGGTAAATAAAGCAGGAACGTTTAAGCTCAACAGGTTTATTACCTTGACTGAGATTTTGTATGTTCCTCAGTTCCATTTCAACCTCATTTCTGTGAGTTATTTGGCGGATAACAATGCTTGCACTTTTGTTTTTGATACTAACAACTTTCAGATACAGGATCCTACACAACAGGTGATTAGAAAGGGTAGGCAATAAGCTGGACTTTACATCATTAGAGCAGAACAAATGCCTATTTTTCATAAACATAATGTTTTTCTTAATAAACTGTCACGAGAGGTCTGGCATAGCAGGCTGGGACATCCCTCTGATACGGTTCTTGGCATTCTAAAGAATAAACTGAGGGATAGTTGTGAGGTTTCAGATTCCTGTTGTAAAATCTGTCCCTTAGCTAAACAAAAGAGAAGCTCATTTCCTAATAACAGTAAACTTACATGTTGTGCATTTGATCTCATTCATTGTGACGTGTGGGGACACTTCCATGTTCCATCACACTGGTATCCCTTTCTGTCCTCCTGGTCGATGTCCCTCAAAGTGGCTATGATGGGGGCCCTCCAATCGTCCCCCTCTTCTATGTCTGCCACAAACTCCCCTACTCCCTCTTTGTCTGCGGCGAGGTATGTAATGCCTTCTTCCTTAAGAGTTGATCATGAGCTTGCCGTTTTGGCTAAATAATCGGCCTTAAGGTTTTCTTCCATGGGGACCTGCACGATTTCACAATGATCGAAAGCTTTTGTTAGTTCCTCAACTCTCTTACCATATTCGACCATTTTTTCATCCCTTGCTTCGTAATTCCCATTTACTTGTTGCACCACCAGCTGTGAGTCCGAGAACAACGTGATGTCCCTTGCTCCCATTTCCTTCGCGATTCGTAAGCCATGGATGAGGGCTTCATATTCCGACTCGTTGTTTGAGGCCTGAAATTGGAATGTGATGACGAAACGGAGATCCTCTCCTTCTGGGTTAATGATGAGGATCCCAGCTCCCGATCTTTGAGAAGTGGCGGATCCATCCACGTACACTTTCCACGGGCGTTTTGGTGGTCCCTTAGTGGTCTCCAAGACGAACTCTGAGAGGGCCTGGGCCTTGATGGCTGCCCTTCGCTCAAATTCAAAATCATACTCCCCTAGCTCAATGGCCCACTTTACCATTCTCCCTGATAGGTCTGGTCTGTTTAGTGTTTGTTTCAGTGGGAAGTTGGTCCGCACGCTCACTCTGTGGGACAAGAAATATGGCCGAAGTCTGCGGGCGGAGACCATCACTGCCAGGGTGGCCTTCTCAACCTCCGAATACCTAGTTTCAGCGTCCAGCAGCACCTTACTCACGAAGTAGATGGACCTCTGGGAGGTCCCTTCTTCCTTCAACAGGACGGAGCTTACCGCGTGGTCCCCCATGGAGAAATACAGTACCAACACATCCCCTATGAAGGGCTTAGTCAAAAGGGCCGTGTTGTGGAGGTATTCCTTCAGTTCTTCGAAGGCTTGTTGGCATTCCTTGGTCCATTCAAATTGCTTGTTCTTTCATAGCACCCTGAAGAAAGGTAGGCTCCTTTTGCTGAGTGGGAGATGAACCGACTAAGGGCCGCCAATCGCCCCGTGAGCCTCTGGACTTCTTTGATGCCCTGGGGAGGTTGCATCTCCAAACCAGCTTTTACTTTCGTGGGGTTGACCTCGATGCCTCGCTGGGTCACCATATAACCAAGGAACTTCTCTGATCTTACTCCAAATACGCATTTTTTGGGGTTGAGCTTCATTCCGCTTCCCCTAATTGCCCCGAACGCCTCTTCCAGGTACTTCATGATCTATGAGGTGTATGGATTTTACGAGCATATCATCCACATACACCTCCATGTTCCTGCCTAGTTGCTGCCTAAAGACCTTATCCACCATCTTTTGGTATGTAGCCCCGGCACTTTTAAGTCCGAAGGGCATTCGGACGTACCCGTATGTTCCTCCTGGTGTCACAAAACAAACTTTATCAAAATCGTTTGAGTCAAGACTTTCCTGGTGGTAACCCTGGTAGGCATCCATCATGCTGGGGACCTCACACCCGGAGGTGGAATCTACGAGTTGGTCTATTCTTGGCAGCGGGTAGTGATCCTTAGGGCAGGCCTTGTTGAGGTCCCTGAAGTCGATGCACATCCTCCATTGCCCATTTCCTTTTTTCACCAGGACGGCGTTAGCCAACCTAGTGGGGAACTGGATTTCCTGGATATGACCCGCTTGAAGTAATTTGTCGACTTCCTCTTTCAGGGTCTGCATTCTCTCGGATCCACACAATCGGAGCCTCTGCTTAACGGCTTAGCACCAGGCAAGACGTTCAGGTGATGTTTGGCTATATCGGGGCGAATCCCCGTCATATCCTTTGGAGAAAACGCGAACAAGTCTGCGTTCCTCTGCAGGCACCCTGTGGCTTGTTCCCCCGGGTGCATTCCTATTTCGGTAGTCCTTCCTGGCTGGTCAGGGTACAGCTCCACATTGACCAGCTCTTCGTCCGGCTCAGGCTGTAATCTCGTAGGTCCCCCTCCTTCAATCTTGACTCTCTTGTCCCGGCCGCTCCCTTCTCTAACAATCTCCTTTTCCTTGGCCACCGCCTTGACTTCATTGGCGTAACATCGGCGGGAGCTCTGCTGGTCCCCCAAGATTTCCCCAACATGTTCGCCTACGGGGAACTTGATTTTTAAATGATAAGTGGAGGGGACTGCCCTGAATTCGTTGATAGTGGGTCGTCCCAGGATGACATTATAGAAGGAGGTGATGTCAACTGCAAGAAAATTGATCATTTTCACGACCCGAAAGTACGGCCAAGAGTAAATTTCCAGAAGCCACACTTAAAAAGAAGTAGTTCCCGAGGCACTGAGAACACGTCCCCTTTATGTCCCCTCGTTAAAACAGTACCTTACACCTCTGAATACTTCACAATATCTTATCTACCGCTAATTAAATTCCTTGACCCCCATATATAAAATTCTTTGATTGGGAGAGCCCCATATCACATCCCCATACCAAATCCACGTTCCATATATCATACCCACTAATCACACGGAGGCTCGAGGATGGGTCCTCGTAGGGTATTCATGTTCCCTAAATTTATATATTATGAAATTTGTAAGATGCGATTGGAATTGAAGAACACAATCGTTTAACGTGGTTCGGATTTGAAACAATCCTACATCCACGACCTAAGGAAATTCTGATCTTTATTGACGCTGATGATTTTACAAACTTAGGAAGCTCTAGCTTCACCGCATTTACATCAGAAAAAAGAAGAACGATCAAGGAGGAAAAATGATCAAGATGGCATGGAAACAGTATGGAGTGTAATCGAAGTGAAGAAGAAGAACAAAAAATTGAATTCTCCCGCCTTATTTATCATTAACTAAAATTCTGTAACTTCGTGAAAAATGTTGTTGGCTAAAGCGTCTTTATAAGTTTGATCGACCCTTGTGTTAAAAACGCATTCTTCACTGATAGCAGGAACGCCCTTTGCTAAGGAGCTACTGGTGGGGGAGGTCTCATCCAACTTCAAACAGCTACCATACGAGTATGACGGGACGACGGATCCAGTAGAGCACGTCCTACGTTTCCAAAACACTATCCTGCTGCACGATTTCTCGGATGGAGTCAAATGCAGGGTGTTCTTAACCACCTTAGTGAGGGCGGCCCAGCAGTGGTTCAGCCAGTTAGCGCCAGGGTCCATCAAATCTTTTCCATCTGATATTCATTACCCAGTTCGCAGTGCTAGAAAACAGCATAAGTCCGACATGTCACTTTTCCAAGTACGGCAGGGGGAAAACGAAAGCCTCCGAGCATACATAAGCAGGTTCAATATCGCTGCTCTGGAACTACCAACAGCTACACGCTCCGTCAAAGTCAGTGCCCTGATAAATGGGCTCCGGGACGGGGACTTCTTCGCTTCCCTCTCCAAGAGACCACCACCGACTTTCGAGGACTTGCTGCTGAGAGCAGACAAGTATATCAACTTGGAGGGAAGCAAGATGGCCAAAGCACATGAGGAGAAACAGATAACTACGTCGAAGAAGGAAGGAGCCGTGAGGAGCCAAGGACAGGGAAGGCCACCTTTGCGATTACCCAATAAAGAACCTTGGGGATCTCCATCCAGAGCCCCACGAAGGTTCACTCCACTGCACGCGAATCCCGAAGAGGTTCTGGCGGTAGCAGGACGACATCCCGCCTTGAGGAGCCCCTCGCAGGATCTTCGGGACCTTCTAGACCCTATTCTAATTTATATTGTCGTTACCATAATGAATATGGGCACCACACTAACAATTGCTATCATTTGAAGGATGAGATAGAGAGGCTCATACAGGCGGGACACTTGAAGGAATTTGTTAGGCAGGGACCTGAGCCCAGCCCCCGGAAGAACGAAAAGGAAGATAGGGGACCTGTGCCGAACAAAGGAAGGCCATTGCCTCCACCAACGAATAAGGGTGCCCCAGGTCCACCCAGGGCCCCCATTCTGATCATTATTGGAGGTCCCAGCGGTGGAGACTCCAACCGGGCTAGGAAATCCTACGCTAGGACAACGGGGGAACTCCGACCATGGGGATTGGTAGGACATACGAAGGCCATCGCGAACGTACAATTCGGACCAGAAGGTGAGGCACATGTCACAAGGCCCCACAACGATGCCCTGATCGTCACAACAGACATAGCCGGGTATGATGTGTCCCGAGTCTTCGTAGACGGGGGAAGTTCAGCCGACATCCTATTCCTGGACTGCTTCAAGAAAATGGACCTAGGAGAGGAGCTCCGACCAGTCTCCACCGCCTTATACGGATTTGGGGATACTTCCTAATTAAGTGATTTGGCGGATTTCCACAACGAAAGTCGCGGAGGGCCCGAAATTACAAAATCTTTTAAGGAAAATAATTTACGTATATATAAGATAAAGTCGGGTTTACAAAAAGAAACGTCAGATAATTACATCGCGCCGAAGCCCCAAAAATCTAAACCCGACTATCCTACGCCTCTCATCAGGTCGCGTCCCATGTACTGCGCGGCCCTCAAAAGCCCGTAGAGTCACCGCCGCCAGCCAGCCTACAGCTTACCCGGACACTCATCGATGTCGGGCTCAGTCTTACCTACAAAAATAAAATCCTGAGCAAAATTGCCCATTAGGTGGTAGTAAAAACATGCAATGCATGCGTGCACTCAACCCAATCCCAAAACCTCACAATATGATATAATGCACGCTCGATCCCACGTTACGTCTCAACACATAACAGGGCCCTCGGCTAGACTCGACACCCACGCGCGCAATGGCAAAGTACGCCATAATCATGCGGTAGCCCACACTGGCAGCGCCAGCTCGCATTCGCCGCACACAATCTCAACCTGACGGTTTTACACCTCAGTGTAATACCCCGAGTAGTGTACCACTCACCCGGGTAGACAGGAATCTCACATCTGTCTGCCATCCTTGAGCCAAATATATATCCGATGGTATACACCTCGGTGGCTCAATCCCGAGTAGACAGGTGTCGCAAACCCTATCTCCCACCAGGTGCCCAATCGAGTCTAACCCTGACGACCAATAACGGTCACTCTACCCCACTCGTCCGACACCGTAAGGCATCTCCGTATAAATACGGTACATCAACCTCTCACGTGCATGTCGTGAAATGCACACAATATAAATCACATAAATCACGTAATATGTCCCGAAACTCCAAATCACATAACACGTAAAATATCAACTAGGCCGAACGTTTTAAATTCAAAAATAATCTTAAAATATTAAAAATATGGGTTGATCCAAAAATATTAGTTATAGTACGACAATATTTTATTTTAAAATGATTTGGGCCGAAAATAATTTTATTTAAAACATTTTGGGCCTGTAATAGGGCAAAAGCCCAAAATTAAATTCGTGGTCAACTCTGGTCAAAGCCCAAACCAAGTCGCCCGATTCCCACTTAAAAGACTTAGTCAACTCGCGAAACGATCGGGTCAACGCCCGAATTCACGAATCGCCCGATCCTACGTTTAAAACTCTGGTCAACCCGCGAAAGTACGGGTCAACGCTCGATTTTGCGAGACTTCGCCGTGTTTCGGAGAATCGCCCGATTGGACGCACGAAGCCCGATTCTAAGTCCGCGAATCGCTCGATTGCCGCTCACAGGAATCACCCCCGCGAAAGTCATTCGGCCCGCGAAACTCAAAGTCGGCCGACGCCTCTCACAGGAATCACTCCTTAAATCGGCCCGCGAAATCTGTTTTACACACACTGCAAAAATCGTTGGGCCTGCGAATAAATTTCGCAACCCGAAACGCCGATTGGCCGATTCTCCATTACCTATTACACTCAATTCGCAAAATAATAACGGCCCGATCGATCGAATCTCAAAATCGCTCAATATGAAAACGGCCCAATAAGCTGGGCCGAGAAAACGAAAGATAAAAAAGAGCCCAATAAAACCCATAAAAAAGAAAGGCCCATAACCAGCTACAGAATCAGGCCTGGGAGAAAGGACCTGCGAAGATCCCCCGGATATAAGCATTATCCGGGTAAAGGAGGGAGGACTTTTGTATACTTTAGGACGAAAGTACAGTGGAAAAGAGGGAGAAAGTAACAGGGACGCGTGTCATTTCATTATATGAAGGTACTACTGAACATTTCACTCTAGCCGCCGCAGGAGTCATTCCATCAAGCAGTCTGTCACTTTTCCTAAGCACCATAGGTAGTACATCCCCCGGAAATCCTGGAACGTAGCATCAAGCAGACGGCGGGGAGCTGCTATAAAATGGAGACTTAGCCATATTTTTAGAGAGATCTTAGTTTTTATGTAGAAGTTCATATAGCACTTTCTCTTTAGACATTGCTAACATATTTTCTACGTTCAAAGAGTGAAAGGGAGGATCATTTGAGTGTGTAAAGCATTGTGACTTAGTGAAAGGAAGTTCCCAGCGCTCCGTGGACGTAGAATCCAATAGGATTCGAACCACGTAGATCCTCGTGTTATTTCTATTTACGTCCCCTTTATGTCCTCTCGTTAAAACAGTACCTTACACCTCTGAATACTTCACAATATCTTATCTACCGCTAAGTTAAATTCCTGGACCCCCATATATAAAATTCGTTGATTGGGAGAGCCCCATATCACATCCCCATACCAAATCCCCGTTCCATTTATCATACCCACTAATTCACACGGAGGCTCGGGGATGGGTCCTCGTAGGGTATTCATGTTCCCTAAATTTATATATAATGAAATTTGTAAGATGCGATTGGAATTGAAGAACACAATCGTTTAACGTGGTTCGGATTTGAAACAATCCTACATCCACGACCCAAGGAAATTCTGATCTTTATTGACGCTGATGATTTTACAAACTTAGGAAGCTCTAGCTTCACCGCATTTACATCAGAAAAAAGAAGAACGATCAAGGAGGAAAAATGATCAAGATGGCATACAAACAGTATGGAGTGTAATCGAAGTGAAGAAGAAGAACAAAAAATTGAATTCTCCCGCTTATTTATCATTAACTAAAATTCTGTAACTTCGTGAAAAACGCTGTTGGCTAAAGCGTCTTTATAAGTTTGATCGACCCTTGTGTTAAAAACGCATTCTTCACATTACGCGCCTTTTCTTCAGTTGGCACCTTATAAATACCCAAAAAGCAGTTTCGAACTTCAGCTTAGCTTCACTTGTTCTTCACTTGATTTCAACAGCCCCCCACAAGATGGATGGAATAAATTCCTTAGAGACATCTTGAGCATGAGTTGTTGTAATAAGGGCCACGTAAGAGACTTTGTGAAAATGTCAGCGAGTTGATGTTCTGAGCGAACTGGTAGCAATTAATCGTTCCCTTTGAGGTATGATGCCGAATGAAATGGCAGTCGATCTCTATGTGTTTGGAACGCTCATGGAACCTAGGATTCATAGCTAGCTTCACTGTTGACTAATTGTCGCAGTATACAACTGGTAGTTGTCCTCTGTTAATGTTCAATTCTGCAAGCAATCCTTTGATCCATAGAAGCTCTGCAATAGTGGAAGCTAATGCCTTGTATTCCGCCTCTGTTGATGATCGAGCCACCGTTGCTTGTTTTTTGCCTTCCAGGTTATCAAGGAGCTTCCTAGAAAAGTGCAGAACCCAGTAACAGACTTCTTCGTGTCCCTACAAGCTCCCAGTCTGCATCTGAGAAGGCTGCAAATTCTGTTCTGATGCCATGAAAATACCTTGCCCTGGTGAGTTCTTCAGGTTTCTCAACAGATGATGTGCTGCCATCAAATGTCATGTGCGTGCTGCTGCCATGTATTGGCTCAGTTTCTGCACGGCAAAGGAAATAATGTCTGGTCTGGTAAATGTTAAGTACAGCATCCTTCCAATCAACCTTCGATACTGGAAAGGAGTAGGCAGCAACTCTCCATCGCTTGCTGTTATTTTCTGGCTTGGATTCATGGGTGGGACAATGGCTTGAATTTAAATACCCAGTGTCCTCCAGCAACTCAGAGTATAATGTCTTTGAGACATATAGATACCTCCAGCATGTCTAGTTACTTCTATTCACAGGAAAATCTCAGCTCACCTATGTAATACCCGTAAAATTAATAGAGGATTATTTTTGAAACGTTCGAAATTAATGAAGTTAATTTTCGGACAAACGGATTTTTCGGAAGGAAGCTGAAAATATTAATTGGACCGAGAGTGGACGAGCTGAGATGGGCCGAAAAGCTTAAAAAGCCCAAGCAATGAGTAGGAGTTGAAAATAGGTAAAAAGGCTAAAAGAGACAAATAAGCCCAAGTTAGATATTACACCCGATTTATAGCAAAGGAGAGGTGAAGAATTAACATAGCCCGAGTAAGAATTAAACATTGGCCCAAGTACCTTAGAGATAATCATGGGTTTACTTAACTTTGAGGGAAAGCCACGTGAGAGGCTCATCATCCTTTTATCACCTAATGAATAAAACCCTCACATGTAATTACAACCAACGAACGAAACACAAAAGAAAATGAGAAGAGAGAAATAAAGAAGAAGAAGTCGAACACAAAGGAGAAGGACTTTGGCCAACTCAAATCGAATTTTCACCTAGGAATTAATTCCAAACCTAAGCTAAGGAGGTAAGAACCTTCTCTAGCGTATAAATCTCCCACTAACTTATGAATTTAACATATTTCATGGTATGACAAATTTTCGTTAAGCCGAAGCAAGCAGAGACAAAGGAGAAGTAGAATTCGAGCAAGTTCTAAGTTGATTTCAACCTAGGACATAAATTCAAATAAGCTTAAGGAGGAAAGGTAGGTGGTTTTTAACCCCTACAAACCCTTTTTAAACTGTATTACAGTCCTAGAAATATTTAGAATTTGGATGAAGGTCATCCGAGTTCAAAACAGTTCATTTTACGATTTTTGGAATTTTCGTAATGTTCTTGTTGTGTTATGATATGAATCCGAACTCAATATATGAGTTTTATGATGTGCTTATATGTTTATGTGAATCTGGAGTTTGTTTACGTGTAGAAATTCTGGAAAAGTTAGGGTTTTCAAGTATGAAGATGAGTTTCGATAGAATAGTAGAATCGGGCGATTCTAGGTTCAGTCGATTTATGTTTCGCGGGCCGTTTTCATATTGAGCGATTTTGAGATTCGATCGATTTTAGTTTCGGGCCGTTATTATTTTGCGAATTGAGTGTAATAGGTAATGGAGAATCGGCCGATCGGCGTTTCGGGTTGCGAAATTTATTCGCGGGCCCAACGATTTTTGCAGTGTGTGTAAAACAGGTTTTGCGGGCCGATTTAAGGAGTGATTCCTGTGAGAGGCGTCGGCCGACTTTGAGTTTCGCGGGCCGAATGACTTTCGCGGGGGTGATTCCTGTGAGCGGAAATCGAGCGATTCGCGGACTTAGAATCGGGCTTCGTGCGTCCAATCGGGCGATTCTCCGAAACACGGCGAAGTCTCGCAAAATCGAGCGTTGACCCGTACTTTCGCGGGTTGACCAGAGTTTTCAACGTAGGATCGGGCGATTCGTGAATTCGGGCATTGACCCGATCGTTTTGCGAGTTGACTAAGTCTTTTAAGTGGGAATCGGGCGATCTTGGTTTGGGCTTTGACCAGAGTTGACCACGAATTTATTTTTGGGCTTTTGCCCTATTACAGGCCCAAAATGTTTTAAATAAAATTATTTTCGGCCCAAATCATTTTAAAATAAAATATTTTCGTACTATAACTAATATTTTTGGATCAACCCATATTTTAAATATTTTAAGATTATTTTTGAATTTAAAACGTTCGGCCTAGTTGATATTTTACGTGTTATGTGATTTGGAGTTTCGGGACATATTACGTGATTTATGTGATTTTATATTGTGTGCATTTCACGACATGCACGTGAGAGGTTGATGTACCGTATTTATACGAAGACGCCTTACGGTGTCGGACGAGTGGGGTAGAGTGACCGTTATTGGTCGTCAGGATTAGACTCGATTGGGCACCTGGTGGGAGATAGTGTTTGCGACACCTGTCTACTCGGGATTGAGCCAGCCGAGGTGTATACCATCGGATATATATTTGGCTCAAGGACGGCAGACAGATGTGAGATTCCTGTCTACCCGGGTGAGTGGTACACTACTCGGGGTATTACACTGAGGTGTAAAACCGTCAGGTTGAGATTGTGTGCGGAGAATGCGAGCTGGCGCTGCCAGTGTGGGCTACCGCATGATTATGGCGTACTTTGCCATTGCGCGCGTGGGTGCCAAGTCTAGCCGAGGGCCCTGTTATGTGTTGAGACGTAACGTAGGATCGCGTGCATTATATCATATTGTGAGGTTTTGGGATTGGGTTGAGTGCACGCACGCATTGCATGTTTTTACTACCACCTACTGGGCAATTTTGCTCAGGATTTTATTTTTGTAGGTAAGACTGAGCCCGACACCGATGAGTGTCCGGGTGAGCTGTAGGCTGGCTGGCGGCGGTGACTCCACGGGCTTTTGAGGGCGGCGCAGTACATGGATCGCGACCTGTGGAGAGGCGTAGGATAGTCGGGTTTAGATTTTTGGGGCTTCGGTGCGATGTAATTATTTGACGTTTCTTTTTGTAAACCCGACTTTATCTTATATATACGTAAATTATTTTCCTTAAAAGATTTTGTAAAATCGGGCCCTCCGCGACTTTCGTTGTGGAAATCCGCCAAATCACTTAATTAGGAAGTATCCCCCGAATCCGTATAAGGCGGTGGAAACTGGTCGGAGCTCCACTCCTAGGTCCATTTTCTTGAAGCAGTCCAGGAATAGGATGTCGGCTGAACTTCCCCCGTCTTTGAAGACTCGGGACACATCATACCCGGCTATGTCTGTTGTGACGATCAGGGCATCATTGTGGGGCTGCCTCGTCTTCTGGTCCGAATTGTACGTTCGCGACGGCCTTCGTATGTCCTGCCAATCCCCATGGTCGGAGTTCCCCCGTTGTCCTAGCGTAGGATTTCCTAGCCCGGTTGGAGTCTCCGCCGCTGGGACCTCCAATAATGATCACAATGGGTGCCCTGGGTGGACCTGGGGCACCCTTATTCGTTGGTGGAGGCAATGACCTTCCTTTGTTCGGCACAGGTCCCCTATCTTCCTTTTCGTTCTTCCGGGGGCTGGGCTCAGGTCCCTGCCTAACAAATTCCTTCAAGTGTCCCGCCTGTATGAGCCTTTCTATCTCATCCTTCAAATGATAGCAATTGTTAGTGTGGTGCCCATATTCATTATGGTAACAAAAGAATATGGTCTAGAAGGTCCCGAAGATCCTGCGAGGGGCTTCCTCAAGGCGGGATGTCGTCCTGCTACCGCCAGAACCTCTTCTGGATTCGCGCGTAGTGGAGTGAACCTTCGTGGGGCTCTGGATGGAGATCCCCAAGGTTCTTTATTGGGTAATCGCAAAGGTGGCCTTCCCTGTCCTTGGCTTCTCACGGCTCCTTCCTTCTTCGACGTAGTTATCTGTTTCTCCTCATGTGCTTTGGCCATCTTGCTTCCCTCCGAGTTGATGTACTTGTCTGCTCTCAGCAGCAAGTCCTCGAAAGTCAGTGGTGGTCTCTTGGAGAGGGAATCGAAGAAGTCCCGGTCCCGGAGCCCATTTATCAGGACACTGACTTTGGCGGAGGGTGTAGCTGTTGGTAGTTCCAGAGCAGCGATATTGAACCTGCTAGTGTATGCTCGGAGGCTTTCGTTTTCCCCCTGCCGTACATGGAAAAGTGATGTCGGACTTAGGCTGTTTTCTAGCACTGGCGAACTGGGTAATGAATATCAGCTGGAATTCTTCAAAAGATTTGATGGACCCTGGCGCTAACTGGTTGAACCACTGCTGGGCCACCCTCACTAAGGTGGTTAAGAACACCCTGCATTTGACTCCATCCGAGAAATCGTGAAGCAGGATAGTGTTTTAGAAACGTAGGACGGGCCCTACTGGATCCGTCGTCCCGTCATACTCGTATGGTAGCTGTTTGAAGTTGGACGAGACCTCCCCCAACAGTAGCTCCTTAGCAAAGGGCGTTCCTGCTATCAGTGAAGAATGCGTTTTTAACGCAAGGGTCGATCAAACTTATAAAGACGCTTTAGCCAACAACGTTTATCACGAAGTTACAGAATTTTAGTTAATGATAAATAAGGCGGGAGAATTCAATTTTTTGTTCTTCTTCTTCACTTCGATTACACTCCATACTGTTTGTATGCCATCTTGATCATTTTTCCTCCTTGATCGTTCTTCTTTTTTCTGATGTAAATGCGGTGGAGCTAGAGTGTGACGCCCGGGGCCAATGAGGGCGGGGAGTGATCGCCGGTGCCAGAGAGGTGCACGGACAAAGAGCGGCTCCTGGCAGGCTTCTAGGCGAAGGGGTACGTGGACGAACCGATCCGACACCCTGAGAGGGGATCCTGAGACTGACAATGTATGGGCGTGTCAGGCTAAGAATCGTATAAAAGAATTGATAGTACTACTCATATCACCAAGGTCGACCTACCTTTTCGGGAGTCCATCTATAGAAACTCCGAAGTTAACGTGCTTGACTTGGGGCAATCTAGGGATGGGTGACCCCCTGGGAAGTTTCACAGGGTGCGTGTGAGCGAGTGCACGAAGCACGCTAAAAGGTTAACTGGTGGTACAGTGGGGCCAGACTATCAGTCGGAGTGTGGTGGGCCCAACCCCACTTGTCCCGGTAGGGACCGATGCTGTAGTGACACCCGGTATGGGACGGGTCGTTACAGGTGGTATCAGAGCACAACCTCTCGCAGTACGGTGCTGGTGCGGTGAAGCTAGAGCTTCCTAAGTTTGTAAAATCATCAGCGTCAATAAAGATCAGAATTTCCTTGGGTCGTGGATGTAGGATTGTTTCAAATCCGAACCACGTTAAACGATATGTTCTTCAATTCCAATCGCATCTTACAAATTTCATAATATATAAATTTAGGGAACATGAATACCCTACGAGGACCCATCCCCGAGCCTCCGTGTGAATTAGTGGGTATGATAAATGGAACGGGGATTTGGTATGGGGATGTGATATGGGGCTCTCCCAATCAATGAATTTTATATATGGGGGTCAAGGAATTTAACTTAGCGGTAGATAAGATATTGTGAAGTATTCAGAGGTGTAAGGTACTGTTTTAACGAGGGGACATAAAGGGGACGTAAATAGAAATAACACGAGGATCTACGTGGTTCGAATCCTATTGGATTCTACGTCCACGGAGCGCTGGGAACTTCCTTTCACTAAGTCACAATGCTTTACACACTCAAATGATCCTCCCTTTCACTCTTTGAACGTAGAAAATATGTTAGCAATGTCTAAAGAGAAAGTGCTATATGAACTTCTACATAAAAACTAAGATCTCTCTAAAAATATGGCTAAGTCTCCATTTTATAGCAGCTCCCCGCCGTCTGCTTGATGCTACGTTCCAGGATTTCCGGGGGACGTACTACCTAGGGTGCTTAGGAAAAGTGACAGACTGCTTGATGGAATGACTCCTGCGGCGGCTAGAGTGAAATGTTCAGTAGTACCTTCCTATAATGAAATGACACGCGTCCCTGTGACTTTCTCCCTCTTTTACACTGTACTTTCGTCCTAAAGTATACAAAAGTCCTCCCTCCTTTACCCGGATAATGCTTATATCCGGGGGATCTTCGCAGGTCCTTTCTCCCAGGCCTGATTCTGTAGCTGGTTATGGGCCTTTCTTTTTTATGGGTTTTATTGGGCTCTTTTTATCTTTCGTTTTCTCGGCCCAGCTTAGTTGAGTCCACATCAACCACTCCCCTACTCTAATTTATTTTGGGTACAAAAGTGAATTAGAGTAAGTGACAAAGTAGACCTTAGCTCCCCCTGAGGACCTGCAGTCGTGATTTCTTGTAAGGACGTGTTCTCAGTGCCTCGGGAACTGCTTCTTTTTAAGTGTGGATTCTGGAAATTTACTCTTATTTTTTGAAAAGGTGCTTCGCCATTTAACAGGTACGTCTCTCTCTCTTTCCCTTTTCTATTTCATCTTCTTCCTTCGTCTCTATGGCTTCCACCATTTCAGATTCAGCGAAACCCTCGTCTTCCCCTACTCACTCCCTCTAGTCGATTTCTTCTGATACGTCGTCCACCCCTCCCATTTCACAGCCTATTTCTCAGCAAGCAGTTCGCACCCAGCGCGCCGCCGCGCCTTCAACCAGTAACCGACTGCGAACTCGTTCCGCCATTGCCACTGCTATGGCTTTTCTTTCTCTGGGCGGAGCCAAATCTGTTGGCTCGTCGGCCAATTCGCAGGATTTGTAAGAACTCGATATTATTATATCTTTGAGCTCTATGGAGACGATTTAATATTCTACACTATTTTATTTGGAGAAAAAAAGGAAAAAGAAAGAAGGAAAATTTGACAATAATAATCCAACCTATCAGTTCTCCGCTCAAAATAAACCCAACTATCAATTATTTCTGAATAATCCTAACTATATAGCGAGTCTTCCGAAATTGCCTCCATGTCACCTAGAACTTGTTTAGCAGGTATTTCTTATATTAATTACTTATATATATATATATATATACATTTAAAACGAAATTTCAAATAAAATTAGTAAAATAATTTTTTTCTTTTCATCTTTTTAAGGAGAACTTCACGTTGATAATCTCACCAATTGATTTTGCCCGCCCGAAAACCCAACTAGAATCATTTCGAAATAATCTCAACTAAAAACTAGTAATATAATTTTTTTTATAATGAAAAAATATAATATAACAATGCAAGCAAACAAATAATTTTTACAAACAGCAAACCTTCGGAAAAAATGAAATAGCATTAAAATCTTATTTTAGAGTCACAAAAAAATTTAAAACTAATGTTACTCAGATATTTGCACTATTTAGTACAAAACGCTATATTTTTTGCGCCGCGTTTTGCGCTAAAATGCGATATGGGGCACTACAAAAACACGCCATTTTACGCTTTTGAAAACAATGCGCTCGTCTCACTTGATACATGTTGCAGGTACATTTATGCATTTGTTTTTATTATAATTACATATATATTTTAAAAACTGATAATTTTAATTAAAATAAAATGTTACCATGTGAATATTTGGTACGTATTTATTTTTCTTCAAATACTATGAATCAATCTAAATAATAAAACTTAGACTAATCGCCACTCTGGCCGTCATTAATTAATATGTAACAAAACTCAAATGATATTTAAAAAATAAAAATTTGATTTTACTAATTTTATTTTGAAAAATTATCGTCACTTGATACATGTTGCAGGTACATATGCATTTTTTTTATTATTATTATATATATATATATATATATATATATATATATATTTGAACCTGATAATTTTAATTAAAATAAAATGTTTTCAAATACCATGTGAATTTTTTATGTATTTATTTTTCTTCATATACTATAAATCAATCTAAATAATAAAACTTAGACTAATCGCCACTTTGGCCGCCATTAATTAATACGTAACAAAAACTCAAATGATATTTAAAATATAAAAAATCTGATTTTACTAATTTTATTTTGAAAAATTATCGTAAAGATATATAGGTAATAAAATAAAAAATTACCTGCTAAACAGGTTTCAAGTGACATTGGTGGAATTTCGGAAGACTCACTATATAGTTAGGATTATTCTGAAATAATTGATAGTTGGGTTTATTTTGAGTGGCAAAACTGATAGGTTGGATTAATATTGTCAATTTTTCCAAGAAAGAATTCAACATTTTTGCTTTTTCTATTATTTTCTCCGGCAGCTCATTCCTCTAACTTTCTCTCTCAAGTCTTGATTACTGATCCAACCCACAGTGCATTCATTATGCGTTGATGACCCACGAGTTTTGTACTTTTCCATATTAAGTTTGGACGGGTATTTTAGCTAAATGACCTTGGACTGAGTAAGTTTTTACAAAATGACCTCGTTGACTATAAGTTTTTGGTCAAGTGACCTCCGTTTAAATAACTTAATTAGCTGAACACTAATCATCGATTAACTATATAAACAAAAAAAATAAAATAATAAAAAGAAAAAGAAAACCCAACGACATTCAGGGTAAAAAAAATAAAAAAAAAATTGAAAAAAAAAAAGAAAACCCAACGACATTTACGACGCTACAACCACCACCAGCACTAATCAGTACTAATGATGCAAGAACGATCATTTATGGCCCCAACAACCATCGATTGGAGAAATAAAATTCAGAAAAGCTTCCGGTTTGCTGAAGTCGAGTGGTTCAACCAAGAAATTTGTCACATTATTCTCACACGTAGGTCATTTTTTTCGGGTTTTCGTCCATCAACTATAACTTTGAGTGGGTTTGCTATTTGTTGAGTTAATTTTAACGAAGCCATTGCCAATGAATTCATAATCAAATTCCGGTTAGTTTTGGGTTTTTCAATACGGGTTCTCAGTTTTATAACGAATACTCAGCTATGAAATGATTCTTGAGTACCCGTTATATATCTGAGAACCTATAGGTTCTCAGATATAAATGATTCCCGAGTACCCGTTATCTATCTGAGAACCTCTAGGTTCTCAGCTGTATAATTTTTAGATTTTTGTGGTTTAATGTGTTTTTTGGTTCCCATGGTATTTAGGGTTTTAAGGTTTTTGTGTAATTTACGTTTTGTAGTGTTCTAGGGTTTTATATATAGGGTTTTGTGGTTTAATATTTTTTATTTTTATTTATAAGGCTTTAGAGTTTGCACAGTTTCAGGGTTTTGGGTACTCAGGAAAAGAAAAGGTA
Source organism: Craterostigma plantagineum (assembly GCA_027422505.1). Taxonomy (NCBI): domain Eukaryota; kingdom Viridiplantae; phylum Streptophyta; class Magnoliopsida; order Lamiales; family Linderniaceae; genus Craterostigma; species Craterostigma plantagineum. The sequence continues at coordinate 16,464,573 of JAPQWV010000017.1, read as the reverse complement.
CTCAGATTTGAAATTTTGTTGTGAGAACCTGTGCAACTTGTGAGGACCCTTTCGGTCAAACGAACTTTGACTACGATTTTGAACCCCAAAACAGTTTAATGGAAGGAACCGCTCGTCATGAATAACATTCCACCATTAATGGTAAGTCAACTGCGTCGTTAATAAAAAAATGAGGAACATCGATGTTGTAAACCATTACTCATACAATCATACCTCATTATCAGTCAATACAACGTGTTAACTCAAACTTTTAAATAAGCTGAGGTTTCCCCAACATTTATTATCTCCCCGATGCAAACTACTAAACCACCGGCCAAAACCTTCCTTAGACGCGCCAAATCGTAAGAAAGTCAAACGTGATTTTCCTAGGATCCTCGGGTAATCAACAGGGTCCTTTGTATTTGTTTCATATCAAAGAACCCGTAATAACACTGAGTACCCGCCATTGACTGTTATCACTCGTGAATGATTCCTTACAGTGACCGTTTATTCTCTGACAAAGAAAGCGATAGTTCTGACATCATTAAAATATATATGTTAAAGGGTTATTATTGGGTACTCAGGAAGAGAAAAGGTACTAAGCTTTGAAATATTGTTGTGAGAACCTGTGCGACTTGTGAGGATCCTTTCGGTCAAACGAACTTTGACTACGATTTTGAACCCTGAAACAGTTTAATGGAGGAACCGCTCATCATGAATAACATTCCACCATTAATGGTAAGTCAATTGCGTCGTTAATAAAAAAAATGAGGAACATCGAAAATAATACGAAAGTTGTAGAACATTATTCAAATAATCATACCTTATTATCACTCAACACAAGTTAACTCAAAATTTTTAATAAGCCGAGGTTCCACGACATATATTATCTTCCCGATGCAAACCACTAAACCACCAAAGATTGGACACTAAACCGCCTCTAGACACGCCAAATCGTAAAAAATCAACCGTGATTTGCCTAGGGTCCTCAGGTAATCAACATGGTCCTCTGTATTTGTTTCTTATCAGAGAACCCGTAAAGACTCTCTGTTCCTGCCAGTCAAGAGTTAATCCACTCGTGAATGATTCCTGACAGTGACAGCGACAGTTATGACATGTCTGACTATTTCCGAAAGTGATCTTTAACTCACTCGTGAATGATTAAATGAATTATTATAATTTTTACACGGAAATTCAATCACAAGCGAATATTGAGACACTTTTGTTGTATTTGAGTACTTTCTGTCCAAGAAAAAAATTTTAAATAATAATTTAATTAGGGTTTTCACTAGTTTCTACTTTTAAATGGATTATTATAATTTTTATACGGAAATACAATAATATTGGTACCCTTTGTTTATCTGAGTGCTTAGTTAGGGTTTTCATCGGTTTCTACTTTTAAATGAATTATTATAATTTTTATACGGAAATTCAGTCATAAATTAATATTGAGACCCTTTTGTTGTATCTGAGTACTTTTTGTCCAAGAAAAAAATAATTTAAATAATAATTTAATTAGGGTTTTCACTAGTTTCTACTTTTAAATGGATTATTATAAGTTTTATACGGAAATTCAATAATGTTGGGACCCTTTGTTTATCTGAGTGCTTCGCTAGGGTTTTCACCGGTTTCTACTTTTAAATGGATTATTATAATTTTTTATAGGGAAATTCAATCATATATTAATATTGAGACCCTTTGTTCTATCTGAGTACTTTTGTCCAAGAAAAAATTTAAATAATAATTTAATTAGGGTTGTCACTAGTTTCTACTTTTAAATGGATTATTATAAGTTTTATACGGAAATTCAATAATATTGGGACCCTTTGATTATCTGAGTGCTTAGTTAGGGTTTTCATCGGTTTCTACTTTTAAATGAATTATTATAATTTTTATACGGAAATTCAGTCATAAATTAATATTGAGACCCTTTGTTCTATCTGAGTACTTCTCATTCAAGAACAAAAATTAAATAATAAATTAATTAGGGGTTTCAATGGTTTCTACTTTTAAATGGATTATTATTATTTTTATACAGAAATTCAATATACATTAATATTGAGACAATTTGTTTTATTTGAGTGCTTAGTTAGGGTTTTCACTGGTTTCTACTTGAATCGTGGCCCAGCATAGATTATGTGGCCAAATCGTGATGCTAATATTTCCCGAAGCTCGGCTTGGTTTGAGAATTGATTATACGTCAAGCAAATCATATTTAGTCGAGCAAACCACATTTACGTTCACAGACCTTCACGTAATCCGCTGTGATGACGACTTTACAGTCGAAGTCATCATCCTGATAAAGTTGTGGTTTCAAGAAAACCTATAATTTCAAAAGAAAATCATATTTAGTCGAGTAAAGGTTTTAAACTGTTGTTTTCAAATTGTGTGTGTTGGATTCTCAGACTTTGTACGGGTCCTCAGAAGTGGTCACCGATATGGGGACCCATAAAAATCTGGGAACCCATCACATTATGAAGGTGGTTCTCAGACCATTAACGGGTTCTCAGATCATAGATGGGTCCTCAGACGTGGGCTCAAATCGGAGAACCCGTCTAACTCTAAGAACCTTTTCTCTTTCATTCGAACTAATTTCTGAGAATCCTTTCTTTCACGATTTAAACTCTGAAAATCCTATCTCAAACGCAACCTTCATCAACGGGTTACAAATCAACTTTTAATGGCCGACTGTGTGAACCTCTTAGGCTATGTGAGTACCAACGAAATCAACAACCCTCAAGCAGCCAAATAACAGAGAAACATACTCGGCAATGTGCGAACAACTGAAGAAGTAAAATAAGTTATAATTCAGACGCCATTGCGTGAGTTCTTAGAGCTCTAATGCTGAAAATCTTCACAAGGGATCTCATGCTGAATGAATCGTCGTTGTTTCCTTACTTTTTTTATCTTTTTTTTTCGTTTTTAACACTTTTTATCATTTAATTGTAAATAATGTCCCCAACTACCCTTTAAGTAAGGGTATTATAATACTTTCTCCTTAGTTAGTATGGGTACAAGTGTTTATACAGAAAATGGAGGTCAGTCACCTAAAACGAACGGGAGAGGGGGTCATTTAGCTAAACACCCAAGTTTGGACCCATTGTTGCACTGATGTATCCTTTTAGATATTTGATGATTCCATAGCTACAACGCTAGCTGGGCTCTTCGGATTCACGCCCAGATCTGCTATAGCCTCTGATCTATCTAAAAATGATCAAATCTCCGCTAATTTTTGGATAAAGCTACAACAAGCTTCAGGCGAGTCGTGCAAATCTTTCTTTTTCAGTCGAGCTAACCGAAGTCAAATCTCATTTAGTCGTTATCTTAACTCTACGATCCTATAAATTATGGTAAACATTGATGAAAATAGTGATTTTGATTTGGAGAAGTTCAATTGCTTTTGCCTCTTCTGAAAAGGGCTTTTAAAATTATATCAAGGTTGTGTGAGCTGATGCATTCAAGCTGGGTCGTGCAATTAAATGTTGCTGTGTTATTCTTTGCCATTTGTTCCTTCAGGTTGTAATTATGTGTTGCAGATGACAATTTCTTTTCCATGGAAGAGTTCAGATAGCTCGACCACCAATTTTACGGTGCTGAAATAGTCTCAAAGGATTAGATCCTCACTTAGGAGCTTATCCTCAGTTTGATGGCTGAATTCTCTCTTTAGTCTATATCAGCTTCCATTGCTTGAAGGAGGTTTCGATTTGTTCCAAGTGAAGGGATGATAAAGAATATTCTCAATAAGATTCCTCGTAAACAGGGAAAGGCTACGGAAAATCGTGATGGAGGAGGAACCTCTTCTTTTTCTTCAAATGCCTCTGCTACTTCTAGAAATAATTTTGCAGCTAATTTAGCTCCAAATTCTGCTCAAAGCGTTGGAACCAGCGCCGAAGATTCAGCAAACATCAGATCAAATGGGAATGCTTCGATGCTTCATTCGTTCGAGGCGCTCCCTAACTTAAAAGACGTTCCCAACTCAGAGAAGCAAAACCTGCTCATAAGGAAGTTGGTTTTGTGCTGCGTGGTATTTGACTTCACCGACCCGTCGAAGAATACGAAAGAAAAAGAAATCAAAAGGCAGGCATTGGTCGACCTCGTGGACTACGTTACTTCATCAAATACGAAATTCAGCGAAACTGTCGTGCAAGAGATCGTAAGAATGGTATCGATTAACCTCTTCCGTCCACTCGCTACTCAGCCTCGTGAGAACAAAGTAGTCGATGGTTTCGATGCTGAAGAAGAGGAGCCCTTAATGGATCCTTCTTGGCCTCATCTGCAGATAGTCTATGAGTTCTTTCTAAGGTTCGTGGCTTCGCCTGAGACTGATGCGAAGATGGCAAAGCGCTACATCGATCATGCCTTTGTCCTGAGGTTATTGGATCTCTTCGATTCAGAAGATCCCAGAGAAAGGGACTATCTGAAGACCGTCCTACACCGCATATACGGGAAATTCATGGTGCATAGACCCTTCATCAGAAAAGCAATCAACAACATCTTCTACCGTTTTATTTACGAAACGGAGAAGCATAATGGGATCGCCGAGCTTTTGGAGATTCTGGGAAGCATTATAAATGGATTTGCACTTCCCTTGAAGGAAGAACACAAGCGTTTCCTCGTTAGGGCTCTGATCCCACTTCACAAACCAAAGTGCATACATACGTACCATCAGCAGGTGTCTTATTGCCTCACTCAGTTTGTGGAGAAAGACTGCAAACTCGCCGATACTGTGATCAGGGGTCTGCTCAAGTACTGGCCAATCACAAACAGTTCGAAGGAGGGAATGTTCTTAGGCGAGCTAGAGGAAGTATTAGAAGTTACTCAGGCGCCCGAGTTCCAGCGTTGTATGGTCCCTTTGTTTCGACAGATTGCTCGTTGTCTAAATAGTTCCCGTTTTCAGGTTTTTTTTTTCTTTTTCTTGTCTGTTTCGTTCAATTCTTTCGAATTGGGCCCAAGCCTTTGGACATATATTATTATCAGGTGTTTGGGTTTTTGCATCAGGTTGCTGAAAGGGCACTCTTTTTATGGAACAACGATCATATAGGAAACCTCATCAAACAAAACCGTAAAGTCATACTGCCCATTATCTTCCCAGCCCTTGAGAGGAATGCAAGAGGTCATTGGAACCAAGCTGTGCAGAGCTTGACGCTCAACGTTCGCAAAATCTACTCCGACTTAGACCCTGAGCTATCCGAAGATTGTCTGCAGAATTTTCAAGAAGAGGAAGCTCGGGAAGAAGAAGCTAAGACGAAACGCCAAGAAACGTGGAGGCGGGTTGAGGAGATGGCTGCCTTGAGTGGTGCGAGTAACGAAGCTGTTCTTATTCCTCTGTCCACTACTGCTTCATTGTCTGGCTGAGACCAGAAAAGAAATACAGGGCCTTTCTGCGAAGCTTTTGTACCTGAGATTCTCATCGTTTTGTACTACTTCGGAGGAGCATGATGATGGTAAGAAAATGGGCGAACTGTTTTTGTCTTCTTCCAAATTTCCGACATAAAAAGATTCTCGGGGTGTCTGAGGTGCGAAGAATGTTGTTGTTTGTGGTTTGTACATACAACAGACACACGCCACTTAATGGACATGCAAAGGATTGGCGAAATTGGTGCTAGTGAGATTTATGTTGTTTCGATCTTTTAGATCTTTACTAGTATGCACATGTCTGTGATTCAGGTGTTCATGTTTTTCTTTTTTTTTTACATATATTCCTGGTCTGTATTGTAATGTGGTTCGATTTTTTAACTTCAAATGAATGTCGTTGCAACGTTTTTCTAATGTATTTAGGAGGAACGGACGTATACTGGCCTCTCCCAGGAAACCCTTCGAACAGCAGCAGTTAATAATATAAACAGATAAAACAGTCACCGAAACTGACTGAAGAAGACAATAATCATCCCAAACTACACTCCCCAACACAAACCAACCACAGTAATAATACACAGAAATTTAACTATAGTAGCAAACCGCTATAAATAACGGACCCCCTTTCCTTATATCCATGGTTTTTCGACGCAGACAACACAAGGAAAAAAAAAAAAAAAAAAACTTAATCGATCTCTCCTTCTTCGACATCCTTCGCAACAACCTCGTTAGAAGGGGGTTCTTCCACGTCATCGTCATCATCATCCTCGTCTGCTTTCATGTATAGCCCGAGCTGTTCCAATGGATTGCTACCCCCAAACTTGAAGCTACCAAACCTGTCCAATGACTGCTGCTGTTCAGGGCTCGTCTCGTCTTCTACTGAACTCGGCAACTGCTCAGCGCCCATCATCTCAAGATCCTCGAGAAATTGCGGGTTTTCTATTTCAACCGTCTTCTCCATCTATGTTACGAGAAATAGAAAAGAGAAACGAGTGAGTTGGCAGCACTGTTATGATCGCAAGGAAAGCACAAAACCAACCTTAAGGAGTGCTTCTCTGGCTGCTTCTCTCTCGAGATCTCTCTTCTTCTTGGCCTCGGCTGCTGCTTCTGCTTCGGCTCGTTTTCGTGCCTCTTCTGCCGCTCTAGCTTCAGCGAACAACCTAGCCTTCTCTGATAAAGACAATCTTAAACTGTCAAGAAAACCCACCCTCTTTCTGCCTTAAACGATAACTTGGTGTAATACATACATACTTCTGATAAACTAACCTCTACTTTTCTGCATCTCGAGTTCCTCTCGCTCGCGTCGAACCTTTTCGGGATCTACTTTATTATCATCCTAATAAAATTTGCATCATCCATTACTAAACGTTACATTCATTCAGATTAAAAAGGAAGATAATAGGAGGAACTCAGGCAACAAACCTGAAATAGTGTCTTTTCCCGAGCTTTGAAGATTGTGTCGATGTATCTGTTCTTTAAGGCGGCAGCCCTGTACATCTTTTCCGGGGACACCTGGCTATCAGCAGGTGCGGTATCTCCTATGGTAAATGACAGCGATGGGTAAGGAAAGTGAAATCACTTAATAAGGTAGGAGACTCTATCTCTGATTCTTTACCATCTAATTGACCATCTGTATCAGTAGTCAATGGCTTGAATTTTGAATCTTCGTCAAAGAGGTTCAGCCCGACATGTGCTGTAATAAAAATACAGGGAGATTTATCATAACCAGACATGACTCTCTTGAGAAAGTCAACTAATTAAGATGTAGAACAAAGAACTCGAGACAACACATAATGGGAACTTTCTAAAAGAAAAAAGTATGAATAAAAGGTCATGTGTTAATGGACGAAAAATTACGCATAAAAATGTTACATCAATAATCGTCGGTAAGCAAAAAGTAGCAAAACAGTGTGTATACTTACCATGTCCATCATCCATCACAGCAATTTCAGCCTTTTCATTTGAATCTATCATCTGACCTATATCTACCTGTAAAATAACTTGATATGTTAATTAATCAGACAGATACGAACAATCTAGAAAGTTATCCATCTAAAAATTAAAAAAGAAAACTGCATAATCCGTACTTTGATAGCTGAAGAAATTTTAGAGCACTCGGATCCTCTATCAGAGTCGGGACCTGCAAAAGCAGAAAACACTAGTGAGCTTGTACCACCATCACCAAACAAAGTAATCATAGAAAGTACATACAACTTTTTAGAATATTAAAAGACTCAAATGACACAAACAAAGAGTATTAATTAAGAAAGGAAAAATAATAGTCATCGGAAAAAGCACAAGCCTCATTCGATGTTGATAACTTGCAATAAAAATAAAAAAACACATAATAGACTAGCATTCAATGCTTACAGCCATATAATTTACTAGAACTGCATCCAGATTTACCTGCTTCAGTGCGTTCTTCGGCCTTTCCAACATGTTCCTTACGAATCCCATGAGGAAGATAGCTAGTAACAGGAGCTTCATTTTCTCCAATATCAACATCCTCATCAACATCATCATTTCCTATTATATAGTCTAGTCAGAATACAAAAAATGAAGTCGATTCCAGAAAGTACTACATTCTACGAGCACCAAATCTGGCCTCTTAATTCTATATATACCTCTGTCTACTTGGAAAGAAGAATTGCTAAGCCCATAATTCGGAAGCTACAACAAATAACAAACACAGTGTTATGTCAGAAAACAATAGACTTCAGAGAGGACTATAGCTAGCTATGCTGCATCGCAGATTATGTGTGCCATAACGGATTTAATGGGATAGCCGAAAGAACTAGTTACCTCTATCTCACAAGCTTCAGATTTGAGGTTCTTATTCTTCTCTTGCAAATGAGCATTGAGAAGCTTGCGTAAGGTGAGGAGGACATCATCACTAAGAACATCAATATCTATTTCAATCTCATCATCAGCACAGTCGGATCCATTTGAACAGTGCGTCCTCAGAAAGTTTATTAGAGCATCCGGCAGGTCACCCATGAGATCTTCCAATTCACTGCTAAGCTTATGCTTGTCTTCATCTGTCATCTTACGTTTTGCAGGTTCTTGTTTCGCTTCATGCAAAGTTGGACTAAGCTTCCTCTTCTGCAAATGGGACATTGGTTTTGCATTTTCAGTTCCGTGGAGGCTCACTGATTTTTCAGGTTGTGGCTCAGGGGCATTCACTGAAAGTTTCTTCTCAATAGCTTTGCAGTTCGACTCAAAGAATTGACTCATTGTCTCAGCCATGACATGGACATCTGAACCAGGTGGGTTGTAGGTCTTTGCATTTGCGAAAGTAAGCCTAGCATCAGCTAAAACCTCCATGGGTGTAAGATACTTTCCAGATGCAAGGTTTTTCTTTATGGTTCCAAGGTCCATTGGAGTCTTAATGATATCAAAATAATCAGGTATATTTAGTTTCACAACATCAACTGGTTCATTGAACACCCAAGCATACTGATGTGACATCACTTTTTTCAACAAATTATGGCATTGCTTCAATAAGCCAGCATTTGAAACAGCCTCAAACTTTCCTACGCCGCCCCGATTTGGACCACGTCCTTTTTTCCCAGACGCAGAACCCAGTTCAGAGGGTTTTCTTACACCAAACTGTGAACCTTGTTGTTTCGTACCAGGACGACTGGGCACGTCGTTAGATGATGACATTGCAACAGCATTTATGGATTTTTTCTTCTGCGAATCAAATTTACTTAGCACATGCTTAGTAAGGTCAAGCTCCGATCTCAACCGAAGGGCTAAGTTCTTCCTCTCGAACGAAGACAATTTAGATAAGGATATCGTCTGTATTGGCACAGCAAAGCCCTTTGAAGTTGAGTTCAAATCAATCCATTTTCTCATGGGAGCTAAATTACCATCCGTCGAATCAAAATGGCCAGAGCTATCCGATCCTTCAGATTCGTTATGAGGAGCAACGGTAGCTGAAAACCCGGGATGAAACCTGTCCTTCTTAGCCATCATTGCGACAGAACCGCACCGACGCTCTTATTTAGCGCACTTACCGTCGACTTGTGAACACGTTCGGCTATCCGATATTGATGGACCGAACAAGAAAAACTAAGCTCAGTATTTGCACGCGTTTCGCCCCATAAAGCTTATTTATGAGCAAATTAGTTTATTCAAATAGCTAAATGTCGCTCCTTGTGCACTGGGCTATTGTTTCATAACTTAAAATTTAGGGAGATTGGGGAAAAGAAAAGAAAAAAGTGCTAGGTTTTTATTACCTCGGTATCGAACCCAATCCAAAATATCGACACCCAGTACCAATCCAGCAGCAACAGCCCGCCTCAGCAACAGATTTTTGAACGAATACACAAGCTCCGGCCCGATTTTCTATGTAATCTTCTGATTATTCAGAGGAGCCGAAACCCTAGATCTAAGAACTCAAATGCCCCAGCTGAAACAATTATAACAAGTAAAAGAAGACAAATTCTGGCGGCAAAGACGTCGTGATAAAACCCCTAGTAATATAAATTACATAAAATTAAAGCCCCAAATCCGAAGCGCCGGAGGAAAGTGACGAAGATTCACGATGACATCCAATCGCCGACTTCGCGTCGATGCGCGTTAGACTCGTGTGGTCTCGATTTTACTTTATTTATTTAATTTTCTTCCTTCTTTCCGTCAGTTGACACGTGAACAGAGAGAGAGTCGCCAAAGTCACTGATGAAGCGCTTTTTGGTGAGAGCATCTTATAAAGTCAGCTCAGCGTCAATACTCATTAAACAAATAGAAACAAGACATATTCTACAGATCATGAAATAAACGTCGAGAATCAATTTTTAAAGCTTTTAGCAAATTACATGGCCTTTAAATTTACTCTTTGTATTCGTATGTAACATTAACTACTATTTTTGCACACTCAAATGTTTGTCACTATAATAACATATTACAATTTAAAAAGAAAAATTGATTTATTATTAAATTAAAGTTAGAATTATAATTAACTAAAAATTAGTACTGTCAATTTGGCGGGGCGGGGTGGGCTGGCCGCCGCCCGCCAAAGCCCGCCACTTGGCGGGGCGGGGCGGTGGCGGGCCTAAAAAACTGGGGACCGCCCCGCCACGCGGCGGGCCACGGGCCGGGCGGGCCAGGCCCGCCCGCTTGGTATTTTTTTCTATTTTTATATTTTAATTTGAAATATTAATTTACTAATAATTTTTATTTAATTATGATATTTATTAATAAATTATGAATAAATATAATATTAATTATACATAATTAATAACATTAATTATATTATCTAATTAATTTAGTTTTATTTTCTACATTTAGTATTTATTTTCATTATAATATATATTTATTTAATAAATTATATATATTTACAATAAAGGCGGGCCAGCCCGGGCTGGCCCGCCCCACCCCGCCAAGCCCGCGGCCTGCGCGGGCTGGCCCGCTTAGGCCCGCCTCCTGGCGGGCCTGAAAAAGCTCAGCCCAACCCGCCACTTTAGCGGGTCGTGGCGGGCCGGCCCGCAGGCCACTTTGACAGCTCTACTAAAAATAGTAAGTTAATAATTAACTAAGGCCCCGTTTAGTTGGTAAGATATGTTAAGATAATCCCAATTTTATCAATCCTAATAGTGTTCAGTTTAAAAAACTTCCACCTGACAAAGCCCGATATAAAATTCCAGCCCGATACTATAAACCAACAAGCCCGTCATAGTTTATCTAATGTGTTTGGGCTAGATAAGTTATCCAACCCACCGTTACTAATGGCGAAAAGACCAAAACACCCATTGAACATTGAAACCCTGGAACGATTTCATTTTACAGATTCTGAGAAACCCACCTCAATTTCTCCATGGACTGCGACAATGATTTATGATTCCGAAATTACAGAGATAATTTGTGGTCATCTCATATCAACAGGTGGTGAACCTTCAACGTATCCTTGCTTACAATCGAGGAGTATATTCGAGATGAAGACAGTCTGTGGTGATAATCACTTTGGGAGGTGAGGATTTCATCAATCGGATTCGAACAATGTTCGTGATGTTGTCCTGGTACTGGTAGGCGACTAAACCAAAATCTCTAGAGCTGTGTAAGTGCATCAAACGGACAAAGCTGGCCTATGGAGTGCAGTTCAAGCAGCAATCTTGAGCGGTGAAGGAAATGGGCAAGGACATATTTGGGGTTCTATCGAAGGATGCCGAAGATGCGAGGGATATTACATGAATCGTGCCCAATACAGTATATGGCCACCTATGGAGTGCTCGTACGAACTGTTAACGGATAGGTTCTCTCATGACTTTCCACATGCCTGTTAAGAGCATTCTCATGTTAAATCTCTGACAAGAAAAGTGACTAAGTGACCCATAATTCAATTTGAAGAGCATGCCAATATGGAAGTGGGCACGGTGAACAGAAATCGATGGGTCGGAGGACGGCACGCTTGTCTTGCAATAGCACAGCCATCACTGAAAGTCTTTGGTTTTGCGAAGGCGGATCTTATTAGATAGAAAGTTGAGAATGTTGTCTATGGTTATGACTTAACTGTGTAAATGGAATGCAAAGATTATGTAAATATACAGGTGTGAAGGTGTTGGAGGCGATCGGAGGTATTATTAACGACAGATCTGATGCAATGAGATCTTTGGAGTGGGGTGGGGCAGATGATGTTGTGCGCTGTACATGTGGGTTACATTAGTAAATTTACATGTCTGAGATGAAATATTATTTTCTTATCTTGGTGCTCTCTCACAGCAACTGAACGGTATTAAACACTGTTGTCTCAAGATTAATATTTCAATAATCAAGACTATTATCTCACGATGAGATTTATATGATGTTTTCCCATCTGTTCAACTAACACAGCATAAAAATAGTAAGTAAAAGTAGTTGGTGATTTTCTTTTTATTTTATTTAATAAATATTTTTTCTAATAAGATTCAATTGACAGACTAACTTGACGGTTTATAGCAACGCATGACCCTTAATAAACTAGCATAGATAATCAAAATGAGCCTCGCATGTGCCTAAAATGAAAGGAAAATTGAATGTTCATAAATATTCCAACTCTATCAAAAATTAACTAGTTTTTGATACTGTTGAGATTATAAAAAGTGAGTGTTGTCACACATCGGATAATTCCAGTTCTTCGAGCCAGTATATATATAAAAGGCTTCTCCTCCTATTACTAATTCGTTTTAGGAAGGACCCCCCGGTTTCTAATATGGTATCAGAGCGAGCTTTCGCTCACCGTCTCCCGAGTCATATATCCACGTGTTAGGCCAGTCATGCCACTTGAGGGGGCATGTTCAGATTATAAAATAGTGGGTGTTGTCCCACATCGGATAATTCAAGCTCTTCGAGCCAATATAAATATAAGAGGCTTTCTCCTTCTATTACCAATTTGTTTTAGGAAGGACCCCTCGATTTTCAATACTACGGACATGGTGAAAACATGCAAATAACGGACTTAAAGAAATACAATCGAATAACGTACTTCCAATCTCCGATGATGCCACTAAGTCCTGTTGGATCCACTTGATTCTCGTTATCAGGTGGTTTCCTTTGGGTCCTTCCTAAAACACCCTTCGATTTCTAATATGATATCAGAGCAAGTTCGATTCTGCTCACCGTCTCCCGATTCATATGTCCACGTGTTGGGTCAGTCATGCCACACGTGAGGCGGCGTGTTGAGATTATAAAGAAATGGGTGTTGTCCCACATAAGATAATTCAAGCTCTTCGAGCCAGTATATATATAAGAGGTTTTCTGCTCATATCACCAATTGGACCCCTTGATTTCTAATAGATACTCTTTTTCTACAAATCTCTTGTACTGTAGTTTGGAGAAACTTTTACTCTTTATAAACATTTTAGTGATTTGTTTTTAACTTATTATAATAGTATGTTGTGCTTTTCATATTTTTATTTTTCGAACTTACGCTTTAGATCGATATTGCGCGTACCACTTACTACTATGCAGAAAAATATTATCCCAAAAAAGCAGCACTTAACTACAAATGAGAAGCTTGATTAGACTTTTATTTCCAAACTATATCTTATGTTTAGAAACCCCATAATACCATAATACTAATTTGATATAATCAAGCAAACCAAATAACTAAACAGAATCCATATGCTTTTAATCTTGATATATTCAATGGGTATTGAAATTGATATTACTTCTTATTCTTCTCTCTGCTTCCTTAACTTTTACGTATCTCTCTGATGATTGAGATTATGATACGAGAGCCCTTTTTATTATAGTTAATGAAGAGATGCTGAAGTCATGCCACTTTAAAAGGGCATAATGTTTAGGAATAGATTAAAAGGATATTACACCTTATACCATAATCTTTAATATTTAACCACCATATTAAATATATATTACACGAAGCATTAGTAATATAACATCTTGTCAATTAATCTCTTGTACTGAGTAGCGTCTCACCAAAATTTCGTCGCTTTTGAGAAGTGATTTTATTTCGAACGCTTTCGTAGTATGTTGTGAGTCGAATAAGTCGAAACTATATATTAGACCATCTCCAACCGAGAAACTCATTCTCAAACCCAAACTCATTCTCGAACTTAAAATGCAGTAATTTTTCTCCAACCATCAAACCAATTCTCAAACTCAAAAGATCATTCTTGTAATATTCTCTTCTATCGGTTTATTAATATGACCCATAATTTATATCTTCACAAATTAGACCACAATAATCTTCTAAATTCAATTGAGAAAATTTTATTATAATTAATATGTCACTAAAAATTTATTATAAATTTTAATATATTTCACTAAAAAATTATTTATTAAATTTTCATTATACTATGATTTTAATATATTTTACAAAAATTTATTTTTAAATTTCTACTACAAAACATAAATAATAAAATTAGAAGGAAATTAAATAAAAAATCAGAAGAAGAAGAATAGAAAAGAAATAAAAAAAAATAAAGCTTTAAATTAGGAAATAAAAAAGAAAGAAATAACAAAGAAAAAAGAAAACGAAGAACATCATTGTACCCTGCCTCCCCTCCAAAGTCTGACAAAAAAATATTCAGAATACAGAAATAAAACAAAAGAAAAAAATAAAGGACCTTTTTTCAAATTGAAAGCATCGGACGCATCTCTCCGTTTTGCGACGCAAATATGCCAATTAACGAGGAAAGAGAAAGTAAAATCGCATTTTGGGTTTGATTTTGGGTGTCGATTGGAGCAATTTTACTCCATTTTTTTGGGTTTTGCAGCTCCATTGAAGATGCTCCTTATATGTGGATAATAACCAGTTATCATTATTATACAAAACCTACAAATATATAGCCCTAATCGAAACTACTTTGAAACAATCAGAGAGGAAACCATATCAAAATTTAGTCGGCGTTGCTCTTGATATAATTCGTACTCGTCTTATAGATTGTAATTCTCTACTTTCTTGGATTCCTACTGAGTATCATCAGACGTTTGATCATCACAGTCATTCATCACCTTCTTGTTCCATTCCAATTTCGTCCAACAATCAAAGAAGAATATTGGAAAACGAAGAACACACCATGTCTCTCCCAAACCCTAACAGTTCAAAAGATGCTGTTTTTGACGGAATTCCAGCCAGCCTGAGAGTGCTTGTAGTCGATGATGTTGAATAATCTCAACGCATCATCAGTATTGGAGACTAGCCGTATAAAACCAAGTAAAAAAATCCAAGGAGCATGCGAAATCAAAATTAAAAGAAGAAAAATAATAAAATAATAATACTAAAAATCATGATAAGGTTATCAATTTCAAACCTCAAGATCACGCATGATATATCATATCTAGACTATTAATACCTATTGTCTATTATCTCTTTTGTCCTTTCTTGGTTCAATGTAGTATATATAGATTGCAAGTGATATGTAGAGAATGAGAGACGTGATGTTATTATATGTGTAAAAAGAGTGCATGAAGAGAACAAAAAAAAAAGAAGGAAAGAGCGTGCATGTATCAGAAGGGAAGAGTTTTGCTTCTCTGAATAAATTCTTCCCAGCTCGTTAATAATTCTTCCTTCGTCCAATCTCTTCCTCCTCTCACACGTCAAACGCTCGACCCTCTACAACATATAAACAAAAAATTGGTATCAGAGCCATGTCATTCGAAGTCATGCCCGTCCCGCGCCTCACAAAATTCAACTATGATAGTTGGGTTATCCGAATGAAGGTACTGCTCGGATCGCGAGGCACATGGAATATCGTAGAAAAAGGGTACACCGAACCGAAAAAAACGGACGACGAGGCTGAAAGTAAGGCGTCGGAAGAATCTCACAGACTCGACGATACAACGCTCAACCTCATCCACCAAGCGTTAGACGATCCCGGCCTCGAAAAGATAGCAGGCGCGAAAAATTCTAAGGAAGCACGGGAAAAACTGGAGACAGCGTACAAAGGCACCGACCGAGTAAAACAAGTACGGCTGCAAACGCTTCGTGGCGAATTCGAAATGACAAGAATGAAGAACGGCGAAGGCGTATCCGATTATATAACGAGAGTACAAAACATCTCGAATCAGTTGAAGAGAAACGGCGAGGCTCTAACGGAAGCCCGGGTCGTCGAGAAAATTCTCCGCTCCCTAACGGACGAGTACGAGAACGTGGTATGTGCAATCGAGGAATCCAAAAATCTCAAAGAAATGACGGTCGATGAACTCTCCGGTTCGCTCGAAACTCACGAGCAACGGAAGAAAAAGAAGAAGCAAGAATCGCTGGGCGAGGCCCTGCAAACGAAGTTATCGTTGAAAGATGACAAGGCGCTATATACGCATCACGGCCGAGGTCGAGGACGAGGTCAACGAGGACGAGGTTTCGGCCAAAATTCAGGCCGAGGACGAGGTTACAATCACGAAAAAAAAGGACAAACGAGCAACCAAAATTGGAGAGGACGAGGCCGAGCACGAGGACGAGGCGGTCGCTCAAATCGACCGAGCGTTGAGTGCTACAATTGCGGCAAGTTCGAGCACTTTGTAAAAGACTGTTGGGCCGACAAAAAGGTGGAAGAAAATGCGAACCTAGTCGCACAAGAGGATCCAAAAGACGAAGGCGTTCTTTTAATGGCGCTCGAGGATACGAGTCCCGGCAGCGACATGGTGTGGTATCTTGACACCGGTGCAAGCAATCATATGAGCGGATACAAACATCTCTTTACGGATCTAAAGAATATCGAGGATGGCCATGTGTCCTTTGGAGACGCATCGAAAATTGAAGTCAAAGGCCGAGGGAAAATATGCATCTCTCAAAACGACGGCAGACAAGGATCGGTCGAGGACGTCTACTTCGTACCCGACTTGAAAACGAACATCTTAAGCATGGGTCAGTTGCTTGAAAAAGGATGTTCGGTGTTCATGAAGGACCGCCAAGATGGAAGAATGATCGCACGGGTCGAGATGGAAAGGAACCGAATGTTCAGACTCAACCTGCGATTCAAGAAAAATGTTTGCGAGTTGACATGGAGGACAAAGACCATTTGTGGCATATGCGATTTAGTCATTTGCACTACGGTGGCCTAAAGGAGCTCTCAAAAGAAGCATGGTCTGTGGAATGCCGGTGATAGAAGGTGAAAAGAAGCTTTGTGAAAGCTGCGTAATTGGGAAACATACGAGGACGACGTTCCAGAAGCAGGCAGAATATCGAGCACGCAAACCGCTCGAGCTCATACATACAGACATATGCGGGCCGATCACACCAGAATCATTCGGTGGAAGGAAATATTTTATCACTTTCATCGACGACTACTCAAGAAAGGCGTGGGTGTATTTTCTAAAGGAAAAATCAGAAGCGTTCGAGACGTTTAAAAAATTCAAGGCTATGGTCGAAAAGGCGACAAGCTCAAACATCAAGGCGCTCCGATCAGACAGAGGTGGCGAATACATGTCAGGTGCTTTCGCTAATTTTTGCGAAGAACAAGGCGTTAGGAGGTTCCTCACCGCGCCTTATTCACCACAACAGAACGGCGTAGCTGAAAGGAAGAATCGAACCATCCTCGACATGGTTCGATCAATGTTAAAGAGCAAAGACATGCCAAAGGAATTCTGGGCCGAAGCGGTACGATGTGCCGTATATATTCAGAACCGATGTCCACATCACAGCCTCAAGAATCAAACACCGCAGGAAGCATGGACCGGCCGAAAACCGACGGTGGCGCATTTCAAAATATTTGGAAGCGTGGCGTATGCACATGTGCCCGATCAAAGAAGAGCCAAGCTCGACGACAAAAGCAAAAAGCTCGTGTTTATTGGGTATGACGAGAAAACGAAGGCGTACCGGCTCTATGACCCTGAAAATAAAAAGGTGATAGTAAGTCGCGATGTTCGGGTTGATGAAGAAAGTTCGTGGGGATGGAACGTTGAAGAAAACACAACGCCTGAAGAACCACTGATCGTTGCACCAATACCTGTTCCGATTTCGTCTCAAGAAAATGACGAGGAGGACGAACCAAGACAGCCGAGGATGCGAAACATGCAGGACCTGTACCGATCAACCGAACAGGTTCACCTAGTCTGCTTACTGGCCGACTCGGAACAGATTAGTTTCGAAGAAGCCATAAGAGACAAGAGATGGAAAACGGCGATGGACGAGGAAATAAAGGCGATCGAAAAGAACGACACATGGAAACTTGTTGAGTTGCCAAACGGGCACAAACCCATAGGAGTAAAATGGGTTTATAAGAAGAAAATTAACGCTCAAGGAAAAATTGAACGTTACAAGGCAAGATTAGTGGCGAAGGGTTACAAACAACGAGCAGAAATTGACTACGATGAAGTCTTTGCTCCTGTTGCAAGAATGGAAACAATTCGCCTGCTCCTTGCCCAAGCTGCACAACTTAGTTGGCCAATCTATCAAATGGACGTAAAGTCCGCTTTTCTAAACGGCGAGCTTGAGGAGGAAGTCTACGTGGAGCAGCCGCCGGGATATTCAAAATCAGGAGAAGAAGGCAAAGTGTTAAAATTAAAGAAAGCGCTTTACGGGCTGAAGCAAGCGCCGCGAGCTTGGAACACTCGGATCGATGGGTACTTCAAAAGGAACAAATTCGAGCAATGTCCGTTCGAGCATGCGTTATACGTCAGAAGAGAAGGAGGTGAAATGATCATCGTCGCCCTCTATGTCGATGATCTCATTTTCATGGGGACTAGCGAGAAAGCAATCAACGACTTCAAAAAGGCGATGACGAAGGAGTTCGAGATGACGGACTTGGGACTAATGAAATATTTTCTTGGTCTCGAAGTCGAGCAAAGAAGTACGGGAATTTTTGTGTCACAAGAAGCATACGCAAAGTCTATATTGAAGAAAAATAAAATGGAGGAGAGCAACTCAGTAGCGACACCGATGGAACTTGGAACAAAACTGTCCAAGTTTGAGGGAGGACAAGGATTGAATGCGACCGATTATCGAAGTCTCGTGGGCAGTCTGCGATACTTGACCTGCACGAGACCCGATATCGCTTACAGTGTTGGTGTCGTTAGCCGTTATATGGAAGATCCAAGGCAGTCACATCTAAAGGCGATTAAGAGAATTCTTTGATACATCCGAGGAACACAATCGCTTGGATTATTTTATCCAAAGGCGAGCGCAAATTAGTCGGATATTCTACAGCGATTGGTGCGGAGATATCGATGATCGAAAAAGCACTGGCGGCTACGTATTCTATCTCGGGAATACGGCATTCACCTGGTTATCAAAAAAGCAGCCGATCGTGACTTTATCAACCTGCGAAGCAGAATATGTGGCAGCATCGTGGCGCGTCTGTCACGCTATCTGGCTGAGAAACTTATTGCTCGAATTGAATCTTAGACAAGATGAGCCAACCGAAATTCGAGTAGATAATAAGTCAGCGATCGAGTTGGCGAAAAATCCGGTCCATCATGAAAGAAGCAAGCACATTGATGCGAGATTTCATTTTATTCGAGAACACATAAAAAGTGGAGCAGTGAAGATGATACATGTCGCGAGTTCGGATCAAGTCGCGGATATTTTCACAAAGCCGTTACCAACAAATACGTTCGAGAATCTGACACAAATGCTCGGGTAAAAGACCGGAAGGCATTGAGCTTAAGGGAGGAATTTGTTGAATAATCTCAACGCATCATCAGTATTGGAGACTAGCCGTATAAAACCAAGTAAAAAAATCCAAGGAGCATGCGTAATCAAAATTAAAAGAAGAAAAATAATAAAATAATAATACTAAAAATCATGATAAGGTTATCAATTTCAAACCTCAAGATCACGGATGATATATCATATCTAGACTTTTAATACCTATTGTCTATTATCTCTTTTGTCCTTTCTTGGTTCAATGTAGTATATATAGATTGCAAGTGATATGTAGAGAATGAGAGACGTGATGTTATTATATGTAAAAAGAGTGCATGAAGAGAACAAAAAAAAAGAAGGAAAGAGCGTGCATGTATCAGAAGGAAAGAGTTTTGCTTCTCTGAATAAATTCTTCCCAGCTCGTTAATAATTCGTTCCTTCGTCCAATCTCTTCCTCCTCTCACACGTCAAACGCTCGACCCTCTACAACATATAAACAACAGATGATGATCCTAATTGTCGAAGGAGTTTGGTTGAGATGCTCAAGAACTGCCATTACACAGGTAAATCAGATCAAAACGCCCACACACACACGCACTAGTATGTGTTAAAGACTTTTGAATCGATTTGGGCATATAATATGTCTCAGTCGTCATATGATCCCCATTTGAAGATCAATGTCTATCGTCAGAATTTTGCATCTGAGGTCGAGAATAATATCTATCGAAGATCAATTACGAAACCCCTAATAATTCCAATTTCTCGCTTCTGCGAATTATTTCAGTGACCGCTTGCAACGATGCTGAAGTTGCGCTGGCAATGCTCAGAGAGAACAAGGAAGAATTCGACATTGTTATGATCGATGTATACATGCCAGGCATGGATGGGCTCACCCTTCTCAATGATGGGATCCAGCCTTGCAAAAGCCGCCCACCAAAGGAGAAAAAAAAATAAAATAATATTATTAATATTATATTATAATATTATTTTATATATATAATAATTTAATGAACGGCTGATATTGAAGGGCGACGCGGCGCATTCCTGGCCACCCGTTTTGAGCGGTCCAGAAGAGCTGAAGACATCTATAAATAGGCTGAGGATTCTTCAGTTATTATCATCACAAGCTCATTCGAGTTTTACTATATAGAGAGAAGTAGTTCGAGTGAATTGTGAGGTTATCAGTTCAGGTAGAAACTGATAGGGTTCCATATCCACAGAGAGGTGTGAGGTAAACACGAGTGGTAAAAGTGAGATAGTAAAAATTCGAGGGTTGTAATTTTTACTATAGTGAAGATTTTGCCGACTCGGCCGTGGTTTTTTCCTCTTCGTTAACAGAGGGTTTTCCACGTTAAAATTCTGGTGTTCTTTCTTACCTTACGGTAAATTTTTATTTTTACCGTGGTAGTTACTGTGCGGGCCCCACCAAATTACCCCGTGGGTCCCACTTCTCCAGATCGTCGTACCGAGCCAAACCGGGACCTGTTCCGCTGCGGGGCCCACTGACCACCGCGGGACCCACAACCATTCCCAACAAGTGGTATCAGAGCCTGATAGTATTCTGAGTATGCTCTGTGGTTGCAGCTTTGACTGATCTTCCACATCAGAAAAGGTACTAGTAGGTTGCTGGTAATTTTGACGGCCATGGAGAACGACGGAGGAATGATCAAGCTGACAGTAACGAATTACTCCATATGGAAATCAAGAATGGAGGATTATCTTTATTGCAAAGACCTCCATGAACCAATCGAAAATGAAGGCAAGATGCCTGAAGACGGGAAGGCTGACCAATGGAAGAAATTGCAACGAAAGACGCTAGCTGTGATCCGCCAATGGGTGGACATTAGCCTCTACAACCACGTCCGAAATGAGACAGACCCCTACAAACTCTGGACGAAATTGGAGGGTATGTACGAGGTGATAAATGCGCTGAGCAAGGTATTCATGATGCGAAAACTCATGAATGTGAAGCTGAACGACGGACGATCAGTTGCTGAACATCTGAACGACTTCGAAGGACTGGTAACTCAACTCACAAGTGTCGGTCTAGTCCTTGATGATGAGCTACAAGCATGTCTACTATTGGGATCTCTACCTGATAGCTGGGATACGTTGGTGGTATCGCTCACTAACTCTGCACCAAGTGGTAAAGTCACGATGGAGATGGTGAAAAATAGACTATACAATGAAGAGATACAAAGGAAGGATACTGCCAGTACTAGTACGGGAAATCAGGCCCTTGTCATGGAGAATAGGGGTCGGAGCAAGAGTAGAGGACCAAAAGGATACGACAAGTCGAAAGATAGATCCAAGTCCAGGGAGATGAGGAAGTGCTACCATTGTGGAAAAGTTGGCCACTTACAAAGAAACTGTAGGCTTCTCAACAGAAAGCAGAAACAAGATGATGACAAGAACACGTCTGCAATCGCCTCCAACGATGGTGGAGAGGTTACTCTGGTGAATGAAGCAGACTGCTGTCATGTTGCGGATGCAAGCACCGAATGGATAGTGGACTCTGGTGCCTCCTACCATTGTGTTCCAAGGCGTGAATACTTCTCCACATATAAGGTAGGAAACTTTGGCACTACCAAGATGGGTAACCAAAGTGTTTCTCAAATAGTGGGGATCGGTGATATCTGTATCCAGACGAGCGTAGGGTGCACATTGCGGCTGAAAGATGTGCGACACATTCCAGACCTGCGTCTCAACCTAGTTTCTGTGAAGGTGCTGGACAACGAAGGATACTATAATGAGATGGCGAATAGCAACTGGAAACTCACCAAGGGATCATTGGTGGTAGCGAGAGGAAAGCTATGCTGCTCGCTGTACAAGATGCACGCGACGATATGTGCTAACCAACTGAACGCAGTTGAAGATGATGCTTCTCCAAATTTGTGGCACAGACGGCTGGCACACGTAGGAGAGAAGGGGTTGAATGTCTTGGCTAGAAAGTCCCTCATACCAGTAGCCAAGGAGAAAGCGCTGAACCCCTGCGATCACTGTTTATTTGGGAAGCAACATAGAGTTTCATTTGCGAAGAACTTAACAAGGCGAATGAAGAAGTTGGAGTTGGTACACTCTGACGTATGCGGACCCATGTTAGTCGAATCTCTGGGAGGCAACAAATATTTTCTGACCTTCATTGATGATGCGTCTCGCAAGACCTGGGTATATCTGTTGCGGACGAAGGACCAGGTGTTCTATTATTTTCAGAAGTTCCATGCGATGGTGGAAAGAGAAATGGGAATGCCGCTAAAGTGTCTACGCACAGATAATGGTGGTGAATACATCTCTCGGGAGTTCAGAGATTATTCCACGAAGCAGGGCATTAGGCATGAGAAGACAGTTCCTGGCACTCCTCAGCAGAACGGTGTCGCGGAGAGAATGAACCGAACCATTATGGAGAGAGTCCGAGCGATGCTCAAGATGGCTAATCTATCTAAGTCATTTTGGGGGGAAGCTGTCAACACTGCAGTCTATCTTATCAACCGACTACCTTCATCGGCATTGGATTTCGATATACCAGAGAAGGTGTGGACTGGTAGAGACATCTCATATTCGCATTTGAGAGTGTTTGGCTGCAAGGCGTTCATGCATGTGCCGAAGGAACAAAGATCTAAGCTCGATGATAAATCGAATCCTTGCATCTTTGTTGGGTACGGAGACGAGGAGTTCGGCTACAGGCTTTGGGATCCAAAGAAGAAGAAGACTGTTCGAAGTCGCGACGTAGTATTCCATGAGCATGAGACCATGGGCGACTCAGAGGTGGATGCGGCGAAATCCACAGGTGGAGGTGTAGACGATTATACACCAGTTAGCATTCCATATGACAGTGCCACGGAGGAAGGAATGCAACAATCAGAACCTGAACCAGAAGAGCCAGCTATTGAAGATGATGAACCTGTCGTAGATGAACACACTGAAGGTAATGAGCAGGGGGAGCCTTCAGATGTGCAAGAAGCAGTTGAACCTCAGGTAAGAAGGTCAACCAGGGAACGCCAACCATCGACGAGGTATCCGAGTTCTGATTACATTTTGATTACTGACGAGGGGGAGCCAGAGAGCTTCCAAGAAGTACAATCTTGTGGGGACAAAGATTGTTGGATAAAGGCCATGCAAGAGGAGATGGATTCTCTGAAAAAGAATGATACATACGAGTTAGTTCGATTGTCGAAAGGGAAGAAGACACTCAAGAACAAATGGGTGTACAAATTGAAGAAGGATGACGGCAAGCTGGTCAGATATAAGGCTCGATTAGTGGTCAAAGGTTTCACTCAGAGGAAGGGGATCGACTTTGACGAGATATTTTCACCGGTCGTGAAGATGAGTTCAATCAGAGTCATATTGGGACTAGCTGCTGCCATGGATCTTCACTTGGAGCAACTCGACGTGAAGACCGCATTCTTGCATGGTGATCTTGATGAAGAGATATATATGGAACAACCCGAAGGGTTCGAGGTTAGAGGTAAAGAGGACATGGTCTGCCGGCTGAGGAAAAGCTTGTACGGTCTGAAACAAGCTCCACGGCAGTGGTACAAGAAGTTTGATTCTTTCATGGTGCATCAGGGGTTCAAGAGAACAGATGCAGATCCATGTGTTTACGTCCGGAGATACTCTAACGGTAAATTTATCGTGCTTCTCCTATATGTTGATGATATGCTAATTGTCGAACAAGATGCAGAAATGATTAGCAGGTTAAAGAAAGATTTGTCAAAGACGTTTGACATGAAGGATTTGGGTTCGGCAAAGCGGATTCTCGGAATGAAGATTACCCGAGATCGAAAAGCTGGGAAATTGTGGTTATCCCAAGAGCGCTATATTGAACGAGTTCTGGAGAGGTTCAATATGAAGGATGCTAAGCCAGTTAGCACGCCACTTGCCGCGCATTTTCAGTTGCGAAAGAAATCCGGTCCATCAACAACAGAAGACGGAGGAGATGTCCCAGATGTTCCATATTCATCGGCGGTCGGAAGTTTAATGTATGCCATGGTGTGTACGAGGCCAGATATCGCTCACGCAGTTGGCGTTGTGAGTCGATTTCTATCGAATCCCGGGAAGTCACATTGGGAAGCAGTGAAGTGGATCTTGAGGTACCTGAGAGGAACTTCCAAATTATGCCTAACATTTGGAAGTGGTAAATGTTTTCTTACAGGCTATACGGATGCTGATATGGCCGGTGATCTCGACAGCAGAAAGTCAACGTCGGGATATATATTTACGTTCTCAGGGGGAGCTATCTCATGGCAGTCGAGGTTACAGAAATGTGTTTCTTTATCAACTACTGAAGCGGAGTATGTTGCAGCAACGGAAGCTGGCAAGGAGATGCTCTGGTTGAAGAGATTCCTTCAGGAGTTGGGAATTCAGCAGGAGGAGTACATAATATTTTGCGATAGTCAAGTGCGTTGGACTTGAGCAAGAATACTATGTATCATTCGAGGACGAAACACATCGACGTTCGTTATCATTGGCTCAGACTAGCTATTGAGGAGAAAGCGTTCAAGCTACAGAAGATCCACACAGACAAGAATGTTGCGGACATTCTGACGAAGGTTATTCCCAAAGAGAAGACAGAGTTCTGCGTCGGGCAAGTCGGCATGGGCTATCGCTGAGGCGGTAGGAGATCTCCCCCGCAAATAATGAATGAGGCTGGAGGGGGAGAATTGATGGGATCCAGCCTTGCAAAAGCCGCCCACCAAAGGAGAAAAAAAATAAAATAATATTATTAATATTATATTATAATATTATTTTATATATATAATAATTTAATGAACGGCTGATATTGAAGGGCGACGCGGCGCATTCCTGGCCACCCGTTTTGAGCGGTCCAGAAGAGCTGAAGACATCTATAAATAGGCTGAGGATTCTTCAGTTATTATCATCACAAGCTCATTCGAGTTTTACTATATAGAGAGAAGTAGTTCGAGTGAATTGTGAGGTTATCAGTTCAGGTAGAAACTGATAGGGTTCCATATCCACAGAGAGGTGTGAGGTAAACACGAGTGGTAAAAGTGAGATAGTAAAAATTCGAGGGTTGTAATTTTTACTATAGTGAAGATTTTGCCGACTCGGCCGTGGTTTTTTCCTCTTCGTTAACAGAGGGTTTTCCACGTTAAAATTCTGGTGTTCTTTCTTACCTTACGGTAAATTTTTATTTTTACCGTGGTAGTTACTGTGCGGGCCCCACCAAATTTACCCCGTGGGTCCCACTTCTCCAGATCGTCGTACCGAGCCAAACCGGGACCTGTTCCGCTGCGGGGCCCACTGACCACCGCGGGGCCCACAACCATTCCCAACACTCAAAAGGGTTAGCCATGAGATGGATATTCCTGTTATAAGTGAGTTTATTTTTCTTCCCCTTTAAACTGAACAGCGAAAATCCGGCCTTGTTATATTACATGTAATATATGTGCCTGAACTCTCATTATGTCATCTTCTTCTTTGAGGAACAGTGATGTGTGCTGATGGCCATCCTAAAGCTGTGCTGAACGGCATTAGGCACGGAGCTTGCGACTATCTCGTAAAGCCTATCAAAATTGACGTTTTGAAGAACATATGGCAGCACGTCGTTCGAAGGAAGCACAACGTTGTTTCGATCTGAGAAAGATTTAGTAGGCGACGGAATAGTACGTGTCAGTTTCCTAATGATCATTTTCTCCTCTCTTTTTCAAATGCATAGCATTAATTCTCAGTGAGTTGATTTAGTTCTATGATGTAGAATTTACCCTAGTATTTCAGTGTTTTGCAAAATGCTTCTTTAAATTAATGATGATATTGATAGAGATTATTACATGCATGGAACATCCTCTAACAGCCTCCTACCATTCAAGCTTTATCAGTTATTACAGCGGCTGTGCCCTGATGGGTTGTACTTGCTGCTTTATCAGATGTATTAACGAGCTTTTTCGAGTTAAGCACCCATTTAATATGAGCCGTTAGATTTGATACGGACTATCAAAATAAGACTCTTCTATACTCTTGCCTATTCAACATTAGACAAACTTGTTTGCAAAATATAGTATTTTTCACTAGCTTTGAAATCCATCTACAAAGAAAATTTTTCACTCTCTCAAATTAAGGGCGAAGCAAACGACGTAAGTGCTTTTAGTCCCTAATATATCGAGGGATCCCAATTTGGAGATGTTATTGCGTCAATAAAGTTTAATTAGATTAAAAGGCTAGCTTTACCTAATGCCTCTAATTTAAATTTTACACTACTATTCACACCCCTTGTGATCATTAAAATACTATTTACACCGCCTTAACAATTTAATACTTTCCATTATTAAATTCAAAACAACATGAAATTTGTAAAAGTTATTTCTCTAACTTTTTTCCTCTTCAATTCAACAATAATAATTTGTTAATTAATTTACTTCATTAACACATTGCATAATAATATATTTTGTTACATTTAATTTAAAAAGTGTTAATATTTTTAAAGTTACAAACAAATTAACTTATTAAATAAAAATAATAATATAACATAATATGTCTTATTAACTTAAAAAAAATATTGAGAGACATTTATAAGTTAATTTGGTCACAACCACAATTACATATAAATATAACATATTTTTCTATGTTATAAATATAAATAATATGACAAACAAAGATAATTAATATACTTTTGCAAAATTATAATTATAAATTATATATTTATGAGAGACTAACAATATTATTCGTATGAAAAATAAATGAAAATAATAATTCCTTGCGTTATATATGTTTACGGAATACAACCAACAAAGTTGATGATATAATTTTATTATCAAGTTGTATGCAATAAATATGTAAGAGAATACAACCAATAAAGATTTAGTTAAGCTTGAAAAAACTCAGGATTTTCTTTTAATAATTGGGGAGTGTATTCAGAAATATAGGGGGTGCGAATAGAGTTACCTGTTAAAAAAGCAGTAATAAAGCAGCAAATTGGGATGTAATGAGCATGATTTATTTCATGGACTAAAACATTTGAAAAGATCCTACTTGCAAAACTTCACTCCAATTGATATACTAAATTACATTTATCTAGTAAACTTCACGTTATTTCTTTTTTTTTTGTTTCGAGAATCCAATAAAATGAAAGTTTTTTTTTCTTTTTGTTTAAGTATGGTGAATACTGAATATAATATTTTGTTGTATTTTCTCTAAAGAAAATCTCAATTTAGAACTCACCTTTGGACTATCGGAGGGAGTCCTCCCAAGAGGCACGTACGTTTCCTTTCAATACTAATAATCTATATTCTTATATAGCTACCTTGGGTCTAAAACTGTCAATTGGTCTGTCAAGTGTTTCTACCATTTCACCCATAATATTTTAGTTTTATTACAATTTTATCCTTACTTTAAATTTTTTAGTTTTTGAAACATTTCATTAATAACATAAAATGTTTAAAATATACTATATATTCGCACATTTGTTGGATGTGCTAAACATATAGTGAATATCAGGCCCTTAGCGGAAGAAGTCGGGGCCTGAAGCGAAACTCGAATTCGGACCCGAACCCTTATTAAATATTTTTTTCCAAATGAGATACGAAATATAGCATAAATTTATATAATAAGTGTAACTTAAATAAATAAGAAATACTCCATCTATTTTGAAATACAAGTCGTTTTAGACTTTTGTTTTGTTTTTTAATACAAGTCGTTTTACATTTTTTTTTCAAGGAAATAGCTTGAAACTTTTACAACTTTACCCTCATCTTAAATAAAAATAATTAGATTAATAGGATAAATAGTTAATTAAGGTATAATAGAGATATTGTTTTATTTCTCAATATGTATGGAATTACCTTAAACGACTTGTATTTCAAAACAGAGAGAGTATGTTTTATAGTTGAATGTTCAATAAATACTTAAAATAGTTATATAAACACTATTCTTTGAGAATTACCCTATTTATTTTTTATTTTTCTCTTATATTTTTTTCTTGTTTAATTTATTGTTTTTAATATATTTTCATTCTCTCTTTCTTTTTTTATTTGATTTTAATATATTATTTTAAGTTATTTTCTTTATTTATTTCTTATTTAATTTATTTGTAATTTTCTCCTTTTTTTGACTTTTTTACTTTATTTTTTATTTTTCCTTTTTCTTTTTAAATTGTTCTCCATTTTTTAATGTTAAGTTATGATTTTTTAAGTCTGACCAATCGCATGTCGATACATGTCAACTACCATCCAAAGTAACGGCTATTTAACGGCGGAACTAAACTGGTCCTCGCGAAACATCAGAGACTAAATTGGTGTAGATAGTAAACATTGGGGACCATTTTAGGTTTTTGCCCTTTTTATACATATATATATATATATATTATAGTTAGTTGTTTTAGAATTTCATTTAAAAAATAAAATATAAAATTTGCTAAAGATTGTGAGATGCGCCTTAAAGTTAACAAAAGCGAACTCAAATTTTACTTTTTATTAAAATTTTGCTCAAACCGTAAATAATACACTTTTTTTAAAAAATAGACGTCATGATCTTCCTATTTACCCTATCCTAACCGAAATTTCTCAAAAAATAGTGTTTCGTAATGAATTTTTAAGTCTGGCCAATCACATGTCGACACGTGTCAATTTTCCATCTAAATTAACGGCTATTTAACGGCGAGAACCAATTAGGTTCAAATTCGATAACATCGGGGACTAAATTGGTCCAGAGGGTAAAAATTGGTGACCATTGTAGGTTTTTGCCAGTATAAAAAATATTGGGCCCCAGGCAACCGCCTCTTTGGCCTCATAGAAGCTACGGGCCTGGTGATTATCATATATTGAGTTGATATTCTCCCCAATACTCAACACATAACTGATCAAATTTTACAAAAAAGGAACAAAAAGAACGAAACCTCCGATTGCTAGAATTAACGTTGTTCCGAGTCGGTTGGTTCATAACAGTGTATAATTGCGGTTGAGATCACCTATTCCACTCCGTATTCCAACGAACGAAAATCGTTATCCCCCCAATCAAATTTTAAAACACCCGTAAACATCATTACACCTGTAATTATATATGGTAGATTGCTATTATTTTGATAGAATAATCAGAAATATTCGAAGCTTATTATCATAATAAAAAAGTAATTAAACCACAATCATATGAAGACCATCAAATCTCTTCTCTCCCCAACATCTGTTTGTTGCATGATGTGACCTTTGAACTTCATTCCATAGTAGTTAGGCTAGCTCGACGAAAATTGTCTAAACCAACTGTTAAATAGCAAGCTACTAACGGTCACTCACCTTACCTAGAAGAAGCTGCTAAAGGGAAAAACAAAGAGGTCCAACCAATCAGTGGAGCAAATCATCTAAAGATCAATCACACTTAATGCTCCAACGGCTACTTGCAGTTTTTTACTTCAAGCTACTTTGTATATATAGGACTGGATGTAAGCTTACAAATACAACCAAGAAATATCGATTAATATACAAAAAGTTATTACCAAGAAAATCAACACCAACAAAAACAAATCTAAATTATCAAATAATATATTACCTATCCAAATAATTGTAATAGACAGCAATGGAATTATTGGTAGATAATAGAATAGTTCACGCTAGTGATTGTGATTTTTCTCATTTAACTTAAATCGACTGTGTCTGGATAGAGACGTGCTAACCCACCCCACCACTGCCTATGTCTGCCTCTCTTGTAGGTCAATAATACACAATTACTTGCTTCTTAATTCAATTTCCATATAGAATTAGATCCGAGCAAAAAACTTGACGGAGCGTGCTCCCCGCGCATCGCAGAAGAGGCCTCGGGAGGATGGGAGGAAACGAGCTGGGCTGATGGTTTTTCGTTGCAGGTGCGGCGACGTAATCTGCTCCGAACAAAAGGCTTTAAAACCCAAAATAAAAAACCTAGCTATGACCACCAGAGATAATCCATCGACACATCTTGGTATGAGAGAGAAAGAAACCTTGGGCTGAAGCAAAAACCCAATCTCACGTCTGAGAGAAAAAGCAACAAAAGGTCAAATGGGCTCCAGGACAGAAATCGGGCCGAATGTAACAAAGGAGAGTGCAATAACAGAATATTGGGCCATCCTGGAGCTAGCGAGGAACTTACTCGGCCAATCAAGAAAACTGGAATCTCAAAAATATTCTCTAAAATAATTTCTAATGTACTCTATCTACCAAATCTTAACTCAAATTTATTATTTGTACAAAAACTTACTAGCGAACTAAATTGTAATGTTATTTTCTCACCAACCAAAGTAATTTTTCAAATCGGGACACGGGGAATATAATTGGTGAAGGAAAACAAGAAAGCGGATTATATCTAGTCGAAATACCTAATATATCCATGTGTACAGTACGACGCTCTTTCAACTTAAATGATACTTTGCATCAGAGATACGGACATCCTTCTGACAAAATCCTAAAAAAACTTTTTCCAAATATTAATCTTGATTCTAGTAACTGCGATATTTGCAAATTTTCAAAACAAACCAGATTGCCTTTTTATTCTTCCTTCAACAAAATCGAAAATTTCTTTGAATTAGTACCCTCAGATGTTTGGGGACCAGCTCCCGTCACCTCTTACAATGATTTCAAATATTTTGTTACATTTATCGACGATTATTCTCGTATTACATGGCTTTATCTACTAAAAAATAAATATGAAGTTTTTTCATACTTTCAAGAATTTTTAAATTTAGTCGAAAATCAATATAATGCGAAATTAAAAATATTTAGATCAGACAATGGTACTGAATATATTAACAACAATTTTTCGCAGTTATTAAAAGAAAAAGGAACCATACATCAAACAACATGTATTAATACTCTAGAACAAAACGGGGTATCAGAGAGAAAAAATCGACATCTATTAGAAGTTACTAGATCTCTTCTATTTCAAAATAATGTTCCAAAAATTTATTGGTCAGATGCAGTACTTACGGCTACATATCTGATAAATAGATTACCCAGCGTTCAATTAAATCATAAAAGCCCCCTAGAAATTTTATTGAAAAGACCACCTAGTTCCGGACATTTACGTGTATTTGGATGTACATCCTTTGTACAAGTAAAAAGACATGATAAATTAGACACTAATTCTGTAAAAACTATCTTCATAGGATATTCATCTCAGAAAAAAGGTTATAAATGTTATGATCCAAAATATAAAAAATTATATATTTCTAGAGATGTAATATTTCAAGAAAATGAACCATACTACCAAAAGATAATCGATGAAAATCTAAATTATCCAACAGATATACCATTACCTGAATTAACGCAACTCGGGGGAATATATAACACAACTGATGGATTAACGCACAATGAAACTAACGTAATAGAAGAACGCGACTCAGGGGGAGAAACACAAGAACCCCAAATTCTAAGAAGATCTACGTAAAATGCTAGACCACCGGAAAGATTAAAAGACTTTGTAACAAATCAAGTCACCTACCCAATTCAAGACTATATAACGTATAATAAAATTTCACCCTCATATCAAGCTTTTTTAAGCAACATCGACCAAATTGTTGAACCTAATAACTTCAACGAAGCAAATAAGAAATATGAATGGCGTAGAGCCATGAATGAAGAACTTGAAGCCCTTGAACGTAATCAAACTTGGGCTATCACACCACTGCCGGTAAATAAAAAACCCGTTGGTTGTAAGTGGGTGTATAAAATCAAACACAAAAGCGGTGGAACAATTGAAACACTTAAAGCTCGACTGGTGGCAAATGGCTTTACACAGACTTATGGAATAGATTATAAAGAAACATTTGCACCAGTCGCAAAAATGAACACTGTTAGAATTCTTCTATCCATTGCTGTTAACTCCGGATGGAGTCTTTCACAAATGGACGTAAAAAATGCCTTTCTACAAGGGGATCTGGATGAGGAGATATACATGAGACTCCCACCAGGTCATCAACTCGAAAACCATCACAAAAACCTTGTATGTAAACTTAAAAAATCTATATATGGTCTTAAACAATCCCCGAGAGCAGGTACTCCAAACTAAGTCATGCGCTCCTAGAATATAGTTTTTCGAAAAGCGCAGCTGATTCCTTCATGTTCATCAAAACAACTAATAACACCATTGTAGTTGTACTTGTATACGTGGATGACATTATAATCACCGGGAATAGCATTGATGAAATCAACAAAGTTAAGGAATACCTTAAAAACAAATTTGACATTAAAGATCTGGGTCCACTGAGATATTTTCTAGGAATAGAAATAGCTCATTCACCGAAAGGACTATTCCTATCTCAGAGAAAATATGTCCTAGATCTTTTAAGAGAGACGGGAAAAACAGGAGTTAAACCTTCAAAAACTCCAATGGAAACGAACAAGAAATCAAACTCAGAAGATGGAGAACCTTTAAAAGACATGAATCAATTCCAAAGACTAGTTGGGAAATTAATCTATTTGACAGTTACACGTCCTGACATTTCATTTGCTGTTATTGGTGTCAGTCAGTTTATGCAGGCACCCAGAACTAGTCATCTTGAAGCGATTGATCGAATCCTAAAGTACCTCAAGGGCAACCCAGGCCGAGGAATCTGGATGAGGAAAAATGGAACATACAATGTGGTTGGCTACACAGATGCAGACTGGGCTGGAAGCTTTGATCGGAGATCGACCACAGGATATTGTACGTTTGTTAGAGGTAACCTAGATGGAGGAGCAAAAAGCAGGGTGTTGTAGCAAGATCGAGCGCGGAAGCTGAATATAGGCCATGGCCTCGATAACGAGTGAGCTCATATGGATAAAACAACTTCTAGGAGACTTGAAGATAAGGAACAACCAACCGATGACAATGTTCTGTGACAACGACGCAGCTCGTCACATTGCAATGGACCCTGTCTTCCATGAGCGGACGAAGCACATTGAGGTAGACTGCCACTTTGTCAGAGAAAAGGTACAAAGTCAAGAGATAGAGACACCATTCGTAACAAGCAAGGAACAATTGGCGGATATCTTCACAAAGGCGGTCGATAGCCTAACATTCGAAGGCTTACTTAGCAAGTTAGGCTTAATTGATTTATTCAAGCCCAACTTGAGGGGAGTGTTAAAGACCAAGCTACTAACGATCACTCACCTTATCTAGAAGAAGCTACTAAAGGAAAAAACAAAGAGGTCCAACCAATCAGTGAAGCAAATCATATAAAGATCAATCACACTTAATGCTCCAACGGCTACTTGCAGTTTTTTACTTCAAGCTACTTTGTATATATAGGACTGGATGTAAGCTTACAAATACAACCAAGAAATATCGATTAATATACAAAAAGTTATTACCAAGAAAATCAACACCAACAAAAACAAATCTAAATTATCAAATAATATATTACCTATTCAAATAATTGTAATAGACAGCAATGGAATTATTGGTAGATAATAGAATAGTTCATGCTAGTGATTGTGATTTTTCTCATTTAACTTAAATCGACTGTGTCTGGATAGACTATAGAGACGTGCTAACCCACCCCACCACTGCCTATGTCTGCCTCTCTTGTAGGTCAATAATACACAATTGCTTGCTTCTTAATTCAATTTCCATATAGAATTAGACGTGAGGACATTTGTTAATTTATTTATTGAGGAACTTGGGTTGATATAAATTTCCCCATTTACGGAGTGCGTTACAAATGTTAATTAAGCCATCGAGATATCGTAAATTAAATGCAGTTTTAATAAACAAAAACACACATATATAAATTATAAATCTTTTATTGAGTCTGTGTTACAAATGTTAATTAAGCCATCGTGATATAATAAATTAAATGCAGCTTTAATAAACAAAAACAAACACACATATATATATAAATCTTGATTATTTAAAAAAATGGTCCTACCATAGTCAACGTTAGAAAAATAGCCTTCAAATGTAAAATGGCCGATATACCCTTACTAATTGGACCCACATTCCAAATCAATAGTCTAGTGGTTGTATAGTCAGACGTTCAAGTAATAGGTCCCTGCTCTATAGAAGGGGACCCTTGCTCCTGGGACCCCTGCTTAGAGCACGGTCCCCATGGTGTGCGCGGGTTCGCTGCTTTATAGCAAGGGATCCATGGAACATGTACTATATAGCAGGAGCCCCTGTAGTTTTTAAAGATAACTCCTCTAAAAAGATAAAAATACCCTTAAATTCAACGCTACTTGCGAAAATATCAAAACAGCAAGGCTATTTTTTTAACATCGACTAAGTTCAAGGCTATCTTTTTAAACAACCCATAAATCTTTAATACCTTAAAATAGGCAACAATATATAATCATCTAAAAATGTTTGTCGGCGAACATTAGATGCCGCGCACTACCTATCGAAAGGGACGTGGTACGTTACGCGCTTCATACGCGCGTCAGCCTGTTAAAATATATTTTTTCTGATAGATTATGTAATAGTTGATATCCTAATACATAGATTAAAGGACTAATGATAACAGAAAAATATATCCAAAAGAAAAAAGCCAAAGGAAAAAAAAAGAGAATTTTTTTATATAAAAATTAATCTATTGGACCTTTTTGGGACTACGTGAGGGAAACGACACGAACTTAGTTACCACTCTTTCTTCGTCAGAGACTCAGATACCCACTTTCGCTCTCTCTCTCTCTCTCTCTCTCTCTCTCTCTCTCTCTCTCACACACACACACACAAACACACACACGAACACACGTTTCTCTCTGGGTCTTTTTAAAAAATAGCCTTTGACTCGGTCAACTTTAAAAAAATAGCCCCTTCGATTCTACCTTTTGAAAAATAGCCTTCAATTTAAGGGTATTTTCGTCTTTTTACAGTGTGTAAAAACCATTATGTTAAATTGGGGCCGCACTAGGGTGGGCGGGTGTGGTGTAGTCCAGTGGTTGTGTAGTCAGACGTTCAGTAGTAGGTCGTGGGTTCAAATCCCCAACACATATTTTTTATTATATATATATGGCTGCCCAAATGCATTGGGCGGGACCTTTGCTAGCATGGGCGGGGCCCCTGCTATATAGCACGGGTCCCCTGCCCAGCATGGGCGGGGTCCCGTGCTGTGTTGTGCCTACTGCAGCACGGGACCCCGCCCATGCTGGGCAGGGGACCCGTGCTATATAGCAGGGGCCCCGCCCATGCTAGCAGAGGTCCCGTCATTTGCTGCACAGCAGGGGCGGGTCTCCTGCTAGCATGGGCGGGGCCCCTGCTATATAGCACGGGTCCCCTGCCAAGCATGGGCGGGGTCCCGTGCTGTGTTGTGCCTACTGCAGCACGGGACCCCGCCCATGCTGGGCAGGGGACCCGTGCTATATAGCAGGGGCCCCGCCCATGCTAGCAGAGGTCCCGCCATTTGCTGCACAGCAGGGGCGGGTCTCGTGCTAGCATGGGCGGGTGCTATGTAACAAGGGACCCCGCATTTTCTGGGAGCCGATTAGTAAGGGCGTTAAAGTCATTTTACATTTGGAGGCTATTTTTTTAACGTTGACCACGTCAAAGGCTATTTACTTAAAAATCCCTTTCTCTCTAGCGGATTCACATGTCTACGTTAGTTAGCAAAACATTCGGTGGCGAAACACTTCGGTTTTATAGGTTCATATTTCCAGCATTTACGAACCTCCGCTTCATTGTTGTGCTCTGTAAGTTCTGTATTTTGTACTTTACTTGTTGATTTGTATATTTGCTTTGATCTTAGGCATGTCTGCGGTGATACTTTTATGTAGCGACTTGCGAGTATTTTCTGTGATTCAGTGTTGTGCTGCATTGTGAATCGTGATGTCGGTGCTTGGTAACGTATTGAATTTTGAACTGCTTGTTAGGAATTTACTTTTGTTCTGTCGGCAGTGTTTGGGATCTGATTTCCTTTCCCATTTTTCTTCTCTCTAATATTTATCTGCATTTGGTTCCCAGCTTCACTGATTTTCGTAGTCTTTGATCGCTAATGTGCCAAAATGTTTCGCATTTTTGTTTAATTTAATCATGTTTTTACTGTTTTATTTTCTAGGCATGTTTTAATCTAAGTAGAAGCAAGCAGACACGGTATCGCGCAGACACGGTATCGCGACAATGGTACTGGTGGCCCGAGGACTAAACCCGCAAAAAACCCTTCATTTCATCTTGATTACATAATTCACATTCAGGAGATTAAACCATGGCTGCCATCTCAGTCTCTAAGAACTGTTCGCATTGTATTGATCCGATGGGACCATGGAGATTGAGCCTCTGGCTCGACCAATCAAGTTGTCGCTTTATTGGGTACTACTGGTTCAGGTGTTGGCGATGGAAGAATCGAATTCAACGAATCCATAAGGCTCTTGGTGACATTAAAGCGCGAAGTGCCTGTGAAAAGTGGAAATGGGGATACTTTCCAAAAGAACTGCATCGAGTTCAACTTTACGAACCGAGGCGTGGTAAGGCTGTGAAGGGTCAGCTCTCTTGGATCTGCTGTTCTTGATTTGGCAGATCATGGTATTGTTAAGGAGAAGCTAAGTGTTAGTGTTCCCGTAAATTGCCAGCGCTCTTATAGGAACACTGTGTAGCCTCTTCTATTTCTAAATATCGAGCCTGTTGATAAGCGACGATTGGGCTCGTCCTCGAAAGATAGTTTGGTGAGAGAACCTTCCATGTATAGAAGTCGTACAGAGTCTGTTTCTACTCTGATGAGTGAAGAGTATGCAGTCGAGGAAGCAGAAGAAGAAGCTGAGATTGCGTCTTCATTTTTGACTGACGATGATATTTCATGGCACTCATCAGTTGTCGTTCCTTCTTTGGCAGCTGAATCAAGTGGAAGTTTGTCTCCACCTCAGACTATTAATATTAAAGAGGTATGTTTTTAATCACTCCATCGCACACATTTTCTTTCATTTGTTTGTGCATAATTGATAAGAAGACCTGTACTTGCAGAATGGGATTGTTATATTTAATGGAAGTGCCAGAGAAGGAATAGAGGACCATGCATTGTTTGTTCAGTCTGTTGCCAAATCTAGTGAAGAGCACGCTGACGAGTCTTGTATGAACTCAGCAAAGGATTCTAGTTCGTCATCGATGGATCTGTCTTTAGATCTTGCATGGATCTCCAGGAAAATCGGTTCCCGAGGTAAGCAATCATCTGCTATCGAAATGAAACCTGCAGAGTCTAATGTGACCGCCAAAGAAGATTCCTTGAACAGTAACAAAGTCGTGAAAGTTCAGATTAATCCTAGCGTAGATGGAAGTTCCATTTCTTCTGCTGAAATAAAACCTGCAGAGTCTAATGTGCATGAAAATGCAGAGCTGGATTTTGAGGATGCTTCGCCCCCTGATTCTGACAGTTTGCTTGTGTCTGAAAGAGACAGTCATACCCAGCTTGATTTCTCAGATGATGAGTGCAGAGCGGAACATGAGACTCATTCTAGAGAAATAGCTACTGTATACAGCAAAGAGCAAGAAATTGAGGACGGCCTAAAAAGCATCTCTTCTCAAAGTGGGATTCAGCAACTGATTATATCTGGAGATGACACAGTCTGTTCATCAAGGGAGGACAGAGCCATTAGTAGTATACCTGCTGTTGATAGATCAAAGCAGGGAAAGTCTGTTAGATCACTGGCAGATTCAATCAAGAGCGATGGATCAATTAGAAGCAATCAGTTCATTATATCAGATGCTCAGAATAAGAGTCAAGGCTATGTAAGTAGCGGACACAAAGACTCTAAGGTGTTCATCTAGGAAACAAGAAACCATCTTTCAGAGAGCAAAATGCAGCAATTAGAACACAAGGTACAAGTTCTAGAAGGAGAATTAATAGAAGCAGCTAGTATTGAGATCAGTCTATACTTTGTCATTACAGAACATGTAAGTTCCGCTACTAAAGTGCATGCTCCAGCTCGACGCCTCTCAAGGCTCTATTTCATGCCAGCAAGCATAACTTGAAATCAAGGACAGCAAGTGCTGCCAATAGTATAATGTCTGGACTAGTTTTAGTAGCAAAAGCGTGTGGCAATAATGTTCCTAGGTATGCTTATATGCGTGATTCTGACAATTTTTTGAAGCTTGTTTTGTCCAAACATAATACTTTTTTTCTTCAAAGATGTGATTGTTTGGATTCGCTATACTTCTGTTTTCTTCACCTAACATTTTATATATTTTTCCGTTCTTTTTACTATGGACATAGCAATTACTCAATATCAATCTCGTGTTCTGTGTTAACTCCTCAGCTTGATATATACTCACACGCGTTGATAACACTGCTTCTTGTGTGGATCAGATTAAGTTTCTGGCTATCAAACGTCATAGTACTAAGGGCGATAATAATCAAGTCCTTTGGGGACAAGTTGCCGGGATCTTCCCATTTTCTGACTGGTGGATTAACCGGAGACAAGAAATCGAGCAAGAAAATGCTTCCTCTTAAATGGGAACCATCTCCTGCTAATGCAGGTTTGAGAAATTCTACTGAAGAAGACTTTTATGAGTGGGAAAATCCGCAAAGTTTTGTGCATGCTTTGGAAAAGGTTGAGAAATGGATCTTTTCCCAAATCATCGAATCTTTATGGTGGCAGGTCCATCTTTACACTCTATGTTTTGACAGCATAATCAAATCAAAATGAACTGCTCACATTTTCTCCTTTTTGTTTTTTTCCCCTTCAGACTTTTACACCACACATGCAGTCGGGTGTTGCGAAATCAATTGCAAAGAGCACAAATGTTGAATCCACCAAGTCATCAAAAAACAATTCGATAGAACAACAGCAGCCAAATTATTCAGTCGAACTGTGGGAAAGGGCTTTTCGGGATGCATGTGAAAGGATATGCCCTCTTCAAGCAGAAGGACATCAATGTGGTTGCATGTCTGTGCTCTACAGATTGGTATGCCTTGGATAACTATAATTTTTTTTTTTTTTTTTTGCATTTTTTCCATGTTAACCATTTGAAGAATTCATTTTTACATATTTTAATATTCTATTTGTGTTAAACAGATAATGGAGCTATTGATAGCCCGGCTAGATGTGGCCATGTTTAACGCAATTCTTCGAGAATCAGCTGATGAGATTCCAACAGATCATGTGACTGACCCTATTAGCAACCCCAATGTTCTTCCCATTCCAGCAGGCAAATCCAGCTTCAGTGCTGGTGCTCAGCTGGAAAATGCAGTAAGCCTTATTAGCCATTTATTATATTCGTTGCCTACCAACTAAATGAGAGGATTGCTACTCACCATGGGAAAGGTGAATTCTTAATTTCACAGATAGGCAATTGGTGTAGATGGCTTACCGATCTATTTGGTACCGATGATGATTGTTTCCCCGAGGATGGCGACTGCATGGAACATGATGACCATGATGACGAAGATGATGATAGGAGATCACATGACCCATCATCAAAGTGCTTCCGTCTCCTCAATGCACTGAGCGATCTTTATGCTGCTCCACGAAGACATGCTACTGAGTCGGACTGTCAGGAAAGAGGTTGGTTAACACGAGACTCCTGCGAAAGCTCAACTCCTGCATTAATGTAGATATTCGTTCGATTGAATCTAACTTCATTGAGATCGTGCCAAATCACAAAAATTTATACTTTTCAACGCATTGAGGAACCATTAATATATAAATGTATGTAATGCTTATCCCAACTCTGTTGATATCCAGGTGTGTCCTACATTTGGTTCCCCACTGATACGAAGGGTTCTCAACTCCTTCGTCCCCGATGAGTTTTGCCCCGACCCAGTTCCCAGAGTTGTACTCGAAGCCTTGAATTTAGAGGTTTGTAGGTCATTTTTTTTTTTCCTTACGGGCGTGCAACTTTTAAGCTTTCTATGTAGGATTTATTGATATTTGTCCCTTGTTCCTTGGCAGGATCCTCATGGTGAGGATAACTGTGGTGTAGTAAATACAACCACGAACTTCCCTTGTGTTGCACCGCCTATAACATACCTTGCGCCATCAGCTTCTTCCGTTGCTATAGGAGAAATACATAGCAGTGTATGGTCTTATTCGTGCGTGGTGAAGAAATCGCAGACGAGCGACGACGAGCTCGATGAGTTTGATTCACCTCTGAATGTCGATGGGTTTCTTCAGCAGTCTTTTTTTAAGAGCAGTCGTCGTGTTAGTTCTGCTGCAACAAGGTATCAACTTCTTAGAGAGGCTTGGAATAGGATTGGCTGATTAGTCGGTGTGATGGAATGTTTTGCTTTTGTTGTCTGCAAAATTGAAAATAAAATAAATGCACAGTCACTAGCTTTTATCTTCAGATTTATTGTTTATTGAGGATAATTTTGATAGACATAAATATGTGCCTGCGTGTGATTTGCAAGTCCAAAACTTCGGAGTATGATGATGACTTGTCCTGAAAAAATCGTGTCGCTTTTCTTCCGTAAACTGCAATAACAAAAGGGTGCGATGGAGGTTGTGGGGGATGACGGTTTTTATCTATAGTTTATCTAAAATTTTATTTTGAGAGTCGTAATAATTTTGAAGAATCAAAAGCAAGAGTCGCGTTCGTCAAATAGGTAATAAGTTGATCAACTTGCTCTAAATATATACAAGACGAATTCTAAATATATACAAGACGAATTCCATGACATTATCTATTTTATTAAGTCTCGTCGCATTAGAGTAACATCTCGGTGTGACAATTTTATCACCTAATTATAATTTTATCATTTATGTAACGGTAATCTATAGAAAAATACCCAATTGAAAAAAATTCTTACACATAACTACCCATGTCAGAAAATTTTATAGATAGGTACCCGATTTAATTTTACCAGTTTCTTTAGTCATATCGTACCTTCCTGTGTGTATATTGCGTACTATAACACGTTTATATAGGGTACCTAAATATAGGATACGTCGTACCTACGGGCATGCCTGTGTGTTAAATAGGGCGTACCTAAATATAACATACGTTCGTACCATTTTCTGTTATATAGGGTACCCAAATGTGTTGAAATAGGGTACCCAAATATGTTCTTTGGTGTACTTTCGGGGATCGGGTACCTATGTGCAAAAACTTTATTCTGTTAGGTACCTACATATAAAACAATCCTGACTGGCTACTAAATTACAAGTTTTTTTCCAAATAGGTAAAAAATCCTACAGTTCTTATTTATTCTGCTGATTATATCTTACAAATTAATTTTTATATTTGTACTTGAAATATTTTCAATTCAATAATAATTTATGTTTCATATATTAAACATTACGATTAAAAATAACTTTCAAAAAGTAAAAAAAAAAACTTAGAGATTTATATTTTAGGAGCTATAACATGCTAGTTATTAAAATAAATTGTCCGATATTATTCATCAGATCCGTACGAGTACTCCCACATCTGATGGATGTTTTAATAATCACATTACGGACACGACTTTTCTTCTCCAAAGTCGGTTATGTTACGGAAACCGCCTAAAATTAGTTTATTTCGTACGGAGAGAAAGAAGAGGCAGTTATTTTCCACTTGCCCAATTCCAGTTGGTTTAATTATTCTTTAGTCCTCCACGAAATTATTATAATCATTCTCAGGTCATTCTCGGAACCTTCCTTTATCACTTTCCCCCCCCCCACCAAAAACACACCAACTCGCCCGCCCTCGCCTCCCACACGGTGTGTTTTCTTAGGTGGCTTTGTTTCATCGGTCAAACTCAATCAAGATTAAACTCCGCGTACATTAATGCATATATAAACATCATAATACCTTAAAACATTCATCATTACTTACAACAAGCATCATAGTAGCTCATAACTGCAGACAACAATCTCCTCAACTAAATTTTAGTCAAAAACGAACTGCTAGTAGAAAATGGACAAGTTCGAACAGTACGAGCGAGTCTTCAACCGCTTCGATACAAACGGGGACGGGAAAATATGCGCGAGAGAACTCCAAAATTGCCTTATATCCACACACAGGAGCGATGCCATCGTCATCACATTGGAAGAAGCCGAGAGGGCAGTGCTTATGGTGGACGGCGACGGAGATGGACTGCTTTGTTTAGAAGATTTCGTGAGGATAGTCGAAAGCGCAGGCGAAGAAGAGAAGGCGGGCGATTTGATGGAAGCGTTTAAGATGTACGAATCGAAGGAGGGAAGCGGTCGAATTACGCCCCAGAGCTTGAGGAGGATGCTGGGAAGGCTCGGGGATCGAGCGAGCGTTGAGCAGTGCAGGGGTATGATTGCGCGCTTCGATCTTAATGGAGATGGTGTTCTTGATTTCCACGAGTTTAAGGTTATGATGTCGTGTAATTAGACTGCTCACGATGATCTATGATGAGGAGTGATGACGGTCATAAAAGCTGCAAGTTAGTCTATCTGTGTCTGATATGATTCAATTTATTCTTTCTTCTTCTTCTTCTTGTTCTTGTTTGATTTTAGGAATTGTATTTGTTTCCAGGAGCTTCTTGTAGAATTCGAATGTAGTATTCGTCCGATTTCGTCACTGATATTCATCATTGACCGTTGTCCAAATTCGTTAAGACGTGAACCTTTTTTCTATTTTACTAAGGGAAGACTCTATTTCAACAACTAGGGGCGTGCAATGGTTTGAGAAAACCACACAGCATTATATAATACAATTAATGCGGTTTAATTTTATTTACAAAACGCACTGTAATAATGGTGCGATGTGAATTTTTGGTACAAACCGCACCGTACCGAACCACACTTTAGTTTTCTAATTTTTTTTCGAATTATATCTATGTTTTCTTTATGGTAATCTTATACTAGTTATATGTGAAATTTATTTTTTAGTTTAATTATTTTTCTTTATTTATAAGTCTTTTGATTATATGCTAATTTTGTTGATCACATGAAAGTTATATCATTACTAAGATACTTAATTTTATTTTTTATGCTTAACATGTTTCTATAAGAATAAATGGCCGAACATGTAGGGTTAAAATAGATAGAACATTTAATAACAAATTGACATACTATTTATATTTTGAGCTTCCAATCGGACCACAAAGCTAAACAAATATATTAAAATAAAAAAATTGGCCCCTAATTGTAAAGCATAGTATAAAATAAGATAACGATACTAATTTTTTTGGACAAGGGTGACGCTTCGATATATGAGGCAAATACCTCGACTTGCGCCTTGTTTCTGAGGCAAGGCGACATCACCTTTTTGCGCCTAACGCTTTTAAAAACTATTTTTCATTCGATAAAATATAAGTATTTTCTTTGCTGGGTTAGAAACCGCAAAACCGCACCGCAACTGCACCAAACCGCTTGAAACCGTACGTGTGGTTTTATTTTTCAAAAACTGTAGTTTGAGAATTGTTTTTCTAAAAACCACATATAGTGTTTGGCGCGGATTTAGCCGAAAACCGCCGAAAACCACACCACGCACAACCCTATCAACTGATGTGTGAATATTTATTTAAAAAAATATATTAATTAAAAATAAACATAACATCACGATTCATATCACATAGAAAGGTGTTGGATCATTGTTCCACACAATTGTGTTCCAAGCTATGTTCCCTTTGCAGAATTCAAAAATAATTAATGCTTATAATTAAAAAAATATAAAATATGGTATCGATTTAATCATCATGAAACAAATAATAATTTGGATGTGTTGTCTTTGTTTAATGATATAATCACATGATATAATACTGAAATATTGATTTGGTGAACTATGTAATTAAAAAGTAAGAAGAAAATCGAAAAAAATAAAAAGAAAAATTCCGAACCGCATCATTTAACAGGCGTTGGTCTCTTATATTAGAATAGAAATGTAGGTGCCCTCTAATACTGTCACTTGTCAAATATAATTAAATATAATAAATAGATAAAATATAAAACATGAAAAAAATGACCCACTATCCCATGTTTATATACAATAACTACCAACTCAAATACAAGTTAATATTTTTGTTCGCATAATCATATATA
The DNA here is from genome assembly GCA_027422505.1 of Craterostigma plantagineum. Lineage (NCBI taxonomy): Eukaryota > Viridiplantae > Streptophyta > Magnoliopsida > Lamiales > Linderniaceae > Craterostigma > Craterostigma plantagineum. Next base: position 16,420,407 of record JAPQWV010000017.1, on the reverse strand, counting down.
TTTAATACCATGCATTGCACGGTGTTTAGTATGTTAACTTTTTTAGTAAATAAATATTAAATTATTACTAATAAAATCATGCACTACTAAGCAATTTTTATTTGGATTAATTACGAGTCAGGCCCTAATAATATTCTCAACTAGTGTTCAGGCCCCAATCAAATTCCATTTAGTATGAAGGACCTGCTTTTCAAAATTCTTAGAGAAAAATACCCAAACTACGCGATATGACATATTTACCCCTAACAGATGCAAAAATTACAAACTTTTGCCATCATCTTCTCCAACGAGCTAGCTAATCTTCAAGCTCGATTTCCACCTATAATCTCGACATTCGTGAGCAGACGAGGTCCGACCCTGACCCGTCGTAATAGTAGAGCTCGAAGGAGGCCACAGGCGAGGCGACAGGCTGTCGGAGCTTAACTTAATTTTTTTTGTTTTTCCAAATCACTCGGTGACGTATGACACATCTCTTCTAGTAAATAACAAATCGTCACACAAAAATACCACATCTTACATTAGAAATAAAGATCCATATATTTTTAATAACACAGTCTGTATACAACCCATGGATCGGGAGAAAAAGAACGAAATCACAAAACGACACTAAAAATAGATGAAAATTGCATAAATCACGTCGTTATTGACTCAATAAGGTAAAGTAGACCTCAATTTCTCATGGGTACCTCGAATTTATACTGCTTAGTTGCAAGAAACAGATATTATATTTTTCGTAAATCATGTAAAAAAGAAATACTTATAACATAAAAAAAATAACAAATATCTTATGGTTAATAACTGATATTGACTTAGAAGTAACACGTCGCTGAAAGGTAATAACGCATTGTCTGTCGTAAATAACACATTCTGTATACAACCAATGGATCGGGAGACAAAGAACGAAAATCACAAACGACACTAAAAAACATATGAAAAGTGCATAAATCACGTCGTTATTGAGTCAATAAGATAAAATAGACCTCAATTTCTCGTGGGTACCTCGAATTTATACAGATTAGTTGCAAGAAACGAATATTATATTTTTCCTAAATCGTGTAAATAATAAATACTTATAACAGCAAAAAATAACAAATGTCTCATGGTTAATAACAAATTTTGACTTAGAAGTAACACGTCACTGAAAGGTAATAACAAATTATTTGTCGTAAATAACACAGTCTGTATACAAGTAATGGATCGAGGAATAAAACGAAAATCACAAACGACACTAAAAAACAAGATGAGAAGTGCATTAATCATGTCGTCATTGACTCAATAAGGTAAAATAGACCTCAATTTCTCATGGGTACCTCGAATTTATACCGATTAGTTGCAAGAAACGTATATTATATTTTCCCTAAATCGTGTAAAAAAGAAATACTTATAACATAGCAAAAAATAACAAATGTCTTATGGTTAATAACAAATTTTGACTTAGAAGTAACACGTCGCTGAAAGGTAATAACGCATTGTTCGTCGTAAATAACACAGTCTGTATACAAGTAATGGATCGAAAGGAATAAAACAAAAATCACAAACGACACTAAAAACAGATGGAAAACTGCATAAATCTCATTGTTTGTGACTAAATAAAGTTTTCTCGTCCTCAATTTCAGATGGGTCTTACTAATAAAGACGAATTTTTTATGTATCGAATGAATTCGTGCTTCCACCCCCAAATCAAAAATTTCGTCCAGAAATCGATTCAATATCAACTATAACGGCCGAGCAAGGTAAAAGCGACTGAATAAAGATAAAATCGAATCAAACGAGTCTTAATATTAAAAGAAATAATAAGTCGGTAACCATGAAATTGAGAAATTTTAGCTTTCTCTAAGACTAAAACGTTTTTTAAGTGAGTAACAGTATACACAACAAATATAACACATATACATGTAAAAAAACACTTCATTGAGAATATTCTAGAAGGATCTACCGTCAGAGAATTTAACAGAATTGTCAGAGCATATTTACAGGACTTTCTCAAAATTGTACCACATTAATTGGAAATAATAACACACGTTAGGTTAAAAAAAACAACTCAAACTCAATTGATAACACACTGATCAATACTGATACCTCATAAATGTTATTTAGAACCACGTCAATAATTCGATTAATTCGTACAATAATACACTTTTATTTTGGATGTTTAATATGGATGTTCATGTAAATATATAATTTGATGAAGTTTAATCACCACATTCCTTTAAAATACACATTAGGCGAAATTTGATGTCAATAGAAGAATGTTGATCTCAATAGATATATAAACATGTAGTCCTCCATTGCAAAACATAGACTATCACATCTTTCGATGGAACATAACATTACAAATTGCACCACAAACATGTTCAAACGTCAACATTAAGTACTAATAACATTTATAGACCACAAATACAAAATACTAAGCTCAAAACCCTAAATCCGAGGCCCGAAACCCTAAACCCTAAACCCCCGAACCCCAAAATTTTTTTAAGGTTGTAGAAATACCTGCACAAGTCGTGGATCATTCTCCCCAAATTTCATGTCGTAAACCCTTAATCTTAACCTCGAACCCGTAAGTCCTAAACCCCAAAAGCTATCGTCAATTTCATATGAATGTTGATAAGTTTCACAAAAATAACATATGTCTTCAGGGTAATAACAAATGTTGACTCAAAAATAATAAAACGCTGAAAGTTAATAACGTCTTGTTTGTCGTAAATAACACATTCTGTATACAAATAATGAATCGGGATAAAAAGAACGAAAATCACAAACGACACTAAAAAAACAGATTAAAACTGCATAAATCACGTCGTTATTGACTCAATAAGGTAAAATAGACCTCAATTTCTCATGGGTACCTCGAATTTATACCGATTAGTTGCAAGAAACGAATATTATATTTTCCCTAAATCGTGTAAAAAAGAAATACTTATAACATAGCAAAAAATAACAAATGTCTTATGGTTAATAACAAATGTTGACCTAGAAGTAACACGTCGCTGAAAGGTAATAACAAATTGTTCGTCGTAAATAACACAGTCTATATACAAGTAATGGATCGAATGGAATAAAACGAAAATCACAAGCGACACTAAAAGCAAGATGAAAACTGCATAAATCACGTCGTCATTGACTCAATAAGGTCAATTAGACCTCAATTTCTCATGGGTACCTCGAATTTATATCGATTAGTTGCAAGAAATGGATATTATGTTTTTCCTAAATCGTGTAAAAATGAAATACTTATAACATAGCAAAAAATAACAAATATCTTATGGTTAATAACAAATGTTCACTTAGAAGTAACACGTCGCTTAAAGGTAATAACGCTATGTGTGTCGTAAATAACACATTCTGTAGTCAACCAATGGATCGGGGGAAATATAACGAATGTCGCAACGACACTGAAAACGGATGAAAACTACATAAATCTCTGCGTTATTGACTCAATAAGGTAAAATAGACCTCGATTTCTCATGGGTACCTCGAATTTATACCGAAGACTTGCAATTTATGTCGACATCTAGATTCGATTTACCATTATTTTTCGAATTTGCACCCTAATTAGACAAGCAAATTCTACCTCGTGCATCGTCAATATCGTAATGAATCCAACATTACATGTCGAATCGATTGGATTGGTCAATCGGATTTTTTTTGTGCTCGATTCAGTGTAAGAAAAATTAGTTTGAAAAAAATTCTGTTGATAACGTTTTGCAGTAGCAAAATAACACAATGTTGTTGAAAATAAGGTATCTGTTTTGTAAAGTAACACTATGCTGTAACTATATAACATACAATGAAGTAAAAGTGACGCTTCATATAAGACCAAAAAGCACGTCGTACTTTCGCTGGAAAAAAAAGAGCAAATGGTATTTTCGTCAAATTCTATTTTTGGGTCCTTTACTCAGATTTTACAAAAAGTGGATCTCTTAAACTTATTCATTTTCTGACAGGGTGTGACAGGTAAATGAAAACTTTAGGGGGGCCTGAACAGAAATCTTCCCTTTTTATTTTATCCACACGAATAGGGTATGCCAACAATACTAGGGTTCCTAATGATTTATTCCTAGTGTTCAGACATGACGTGTTAGGGGCGTGAAATTTTCTTTAGTCCATAATTTCAACAAATTAATTTAACTTTGATTTATTCTTTAAACAAATCTTTTTCATTTAACGATAAGCATCTTCTACTATTCTTTCCTTCCAATGGAACATTTATGTTAACGAAGACTTTCGCCACAAAAAATCAGTCATTTATCGGCACACTCCATCTGAGCAAAGAATTAGAACCTCGTTTATCAAGTTTTAGGACAAAAAAATCCCCTTAATCCATTCCCACCTCAACATATCGTGGAATTCCGTCTTTAAGAGCATCTTCAACCGTTCCCACTATGTATAAAGTTGCTACAGTTAAATTCCTCTATATATACAGTTTAAACAGTACTGTCAACTCTAACAATCTCCTCTATATTTTTCTCTAAACCTACTAATTAATACTATAACTAAAATTTATTAAAGTATAATATTCGTTTCTTACCTATTTAATTAAATAATTGAAAATTAAAACTAATTGGGTGGAGTTTATAAGTAAAGAAAAAAACAGAAAAAAAATAAAAATAAAAACTGTATAGCGGGTGAACAGTGCCCCCCAATACGTAGGGGGACACTGTAGCAATCCCTGGGAATGGAGTGGAGTTTGAGGGACCGTTGGAGCTCCCCCAACACCATATATGGTGTTTAGGGTGGGGCAAACCCCCTGTTGGAGTTGCTCTAAACCCATTGTCAACAAATTGAGTTTTTCTTTTTTATTTCACTCATCTCAGATTAGGGCTGGGGAAAAATACCGAAATATCGAAATACCGTCCTTATCGTATCGAATCGTATCGAAAATATCGAAAATTTTGGTATACCGAAGTTTTTGGTAAGGTATGATACCGAACCGAAAATTTTCGGTACGGTAATGGTATGAAAGTTTTTAAAATTAGGTATACCGATTATACCGAATACCGAAATTCTAAAATTTTCAATATATTATATATATATCTATATACACACACACACACACCTATATATTATATTATTTCAAAAAATATAAAATGAAAAATAAGGATCTTCATAAACTTATTTAGCCCATAAATTATTAACTTATACACAACTTTCTAATATTAGGTCCATCATATTTTACTTATGTAACTCAAGTAACGTTTAATTTTTGCCTTTTTAGTGTTTTTTTTCATGATTTCTGAAAGCGTGAAGATGCAATGCAATTACTTTTTGTTAATCTTCACTAATTTTTAAATATAGCCGCTTCGTTCTAATTAATCTGTATATAAAGTTGTATTTTGTGGTTATGTAAAGTTTTTTGTCTTACTAAGGAGACTAGCTAAAATATGTAAATTATTAAAGGTTAAAAATCTTTGTGTTTTGAAAAATTTGGTATTAATAATCTATCTTATTGGGGCCTAAGGAGTTTGAATTGATTAAAAATTCCAAAACAACGAATTAACGAGTCACGAGACATGCATGGTAAAAAACCCTCTGTATGAATGGTATAGAAGGTATGATACCGATACCATACTGAAATTTCGGTATGATACCGTATCGAAATTTAAGGTATACCGAAATTTTGGGATGGTATTGGTATGATTTTTTTGAATACCGAAATTTCGGTACGGTATACGGTATCACAGGTTTGGTACGGTATACCGTACCGAACCACCCCTATCTCAGATTGTGTTTGGCAAGAAAACTATATATTTACCAAGATAGTTTATTCAGATTACAATTTACAAACATACTGTCGTTGTAACACCAATATTATATAACAGCATTAAATAGCAACATATTTTTCACTTAGAAAACATAGGGACAATCTCATTCACACAGCAACAGCCTTAACAAGGGGCTTGCACGAACTCTCACTACCTCCGCCGGCGTCACCCTGCGACGATTGCTCGGCGATTCTCATTAATTTCACCAAAATTTCTCCTGCGTTAGGCCTCAAACAAGGGTCGTCCTCCACGCAAGAACTCGCCAGATTGGCCAACATCACCGCCGCATCGAACGAATAATTCTCCCCCAACGAACCATCGATCCACCCCAAGAAATCCCCAGCATTCTCCGACCCTAAAATCGCCTTAATTTCATCGCAGAGCTTCACAATTATCTCTTCCTCTCCTATGATCGATCTCCCCTCGTCGTCGCAAGCCATCGACGGTTTTCCCGATAAAATCTCTAGCAAAACGACCCCATAAGCAAACACGTCGATTCCCGGCGAAACAGTGCCTTGGGAGACGTACTCAGGCGCTAAGTACCCATCGTCACCTCCATCTTCGACGGCGCAGTTCGCCATTCCAAAGTTCCCAACTTTGGCGCTGAAGTCGTCGTCCAAGAAAACGTTTCTGCTCTTTATGTGCCTATGGACATAGCCAGGCGTCAAAGTATGGTGCATGTGCTTCAGTGCTTTTGCAACGTCGAGGCATATCATCACCCTCTGATTCCAAGTCAAGAAGCACTCGCAAGAAGCAATGAATTGGCTCTTGATGGCCAAGCCGCCGTGAATCCAATCCTTCAATGAGCCGTTCTTGGCGTATTCGAAGACTAGGAAGGAATCAGCCGAACTAGAAGAACAAGTGCCGTAGAGCCTCATTATGGAGGGATGCCTGTGGATCCTTTCGTAGAAGAGGATGAAATCGATTCTTGAGATGAAATCTGATGAAGTCCTCTTTATGGCTACGCTCTTCCCCTTTAAACGGCCGTGGAAGACGGAACCTTCTATCAGATTCATGGAGGAGAAGTTGTCCGTGGCTTTGCTGAGATCCTCGAAGGTGTAGCTGTCGAGGGTTTGCTTGTGGGGCGTTGTCGTCGTAGGATCTGTGCCGAAGTTGTAATGAGATCCTTCGAAGGATAGCTTCTTGTCGCTGCTCGTGGCTGTCGTTCTGATGCTCAAGTTCAGTTGCTGGGCTTCCAACCGTTGGTTTTGGATGGAAGATTCTTGGGTTTTTCTGCTCCATTGAATGTAGAGAAACACAGCTCCGAGGAATACGCTTGCTGCTAAGCTGACTAGGGCTGTTATCAGCAAAATCTGACTCATCGTTTCTGCAAAATTTTTCCTTTTTCTTTTCTCAATCAATCTCAGTTTTAGTGTTGTTTCCTATTCTTTCTCAATCAGCAAAAGCACGCGAGATAGAACTAACGATCGAGGAGAAGATGGGGTTTTCTCTTAAGGAGTTTCATTTTGTGAGGATAGTTGTTTTTCTTGGGCATTGAGGGTGAACTTATTATTCCAAGAAGTGATTTTGATAGTATTATATTCTTTTTTGTGAGTTCACAAAAACCTCCTTAAACATTCTTGGGGAGAGAATCGAGATACGTGGAATGGAGTGATATGAAATTATGATCATGTGCTTCCACGGAAACAAATAAAGAAGGAATTGTGTAATAGTGTGTACATCTCAATAAAACTGTGGCCATGTGTTATTTCTCTTCTCCTCCTCTTCCTAATTTGCATTTACCGAGTTAAGTTATGATCCCACTGAATGAATGAAGTAGGATTCACGCAAGTGTTACTAAGATTAAATTTTAGGGTCAATTCGAAATCAGGCCCATTAAGGGTTTGATTTCGAATTCAGGCCCTATTTGGGAATTTTTTAGGGTCAAGGACCCATGGTGTAAAAAAAGTGGTATGAAAGATATATGAACTGGTATAGAATGATCATTTCGTGTTACAAACTTTCAACGTACTCAGAGCAATGAAGTGGTACTGCAGAAAATAAACTGGTATCAGATGATCACAAATTGGTACCGGATTATGGTTTTGTGGTACAGAATTTCAACATACTGGTATGTAAAAGCAATGAAATGGTACTGCAGAAAATGGGTCCTTAAAACTAAATTTTTTGCCAAGAGGACCTGAATCCTAAATCATAGTTATCTGGGGGCCTGAAATGAAAATGCCCCTAAATTTTAAAAGAATAGCTAGGACTGTAATAAATACACCGGAGAGAGAGAGGAAAAAAAAGCATCGGAATAAGCTTCGCTTTATGTAACTTATATAGTTTCCAAGGAATAGAGTTAATTGGGTGAGCTCGTCATATCTCTAGAGTAGGAATGTCAACGGGGCGGGGCGGGGCCGGGGATTAGGTCCCCATCCCCGTCCCCATGTCGACGGGGAATCCCCATCCCCGTCCCCGCGAACTTAACGGGGAAAAATTCGTCCCCATCCCCGTCCCCGTCGGGTCCCCGCCCCCGCGGAGATTCCCCGTCCCCATGATTTTTTTTAAAAAAATTGTATTTTTATTATAATATAAATTGGAAATATTATTTATATTATTTTTTAAATAATATTTATATTATAATTATAAAAAAACGAGTAAAAAAAATATTATTTTAAACTATAATTATATATACTATGTACAAAAAATATTATTTAGATATTAATTTAAGATAAAAAATTTTATTTAAATATTATTAATGGCGGGGACGGGGCGGGGATCCCCGCGGGGCGGGAACTATGATCCCCGTCCCCGCCCCGTCCCTGCCTACGGGGACAAAAAATTCCCCATCCCCGCCCCGTGGGGATTAAAATTCGGGGATTCCCCGCCCCGTTCGGGGCGGATCCCCGCGGGGACGGGGAATCCCCGCCCCATTGACAAGCCTACTCTAGAGGTAATATGGAACTTATAAGAACCATCAAATCAATGAGAAGTCTTTCAATGTTTGGACAATTCGAGGCGATCGATAAAGAAAGAAAAATACACTTTTAGAAAGTCAGATATTGTTAGATACTCCCTCCATCCCATTAACTTTATCACATTTTACCATTTCGGGCGTCCCACTAATTTTATCACATTTCCTTATTTAGCAAACAAACTATCACAAACAATCAGTATAATAATATTAAATATTCTTAAAAGACGTGTCAAAATATACACTTTATTACCTTTTCATTGTACTATATTATTATAATAATAGAACCTTAATATCCGTGTCGACCAACAAATGTGATAAAAATCACGGGACGGAGGGAGTAATTTATATTATACTAATTTTATAAATTAGGTGAATGAGGATAAGTTGGTTTTTAGAGTGGTATGATGGAGTGGTTTAAACCACTCCTCAAACATGCTTAGTCATTGAATTAAAAAACTATTTTAATTTTTAGCTATAAATAGGTTCATTAAGGTTATAACAAAAACAACACAAGGAAAAGAAAAACAATAATACTAATTCATAAAAAATTGTTTCTGCTATCGTTCTTGTTCCGTTCGCCGTCGGTGTCGTTTTTGTGCTAAACGAGCGTCGAGTTTTTTCGGAGTATCCTGGAAAATAGACCCTCGATAAAACCTCTAGCACATACGTGAGGGAGCGAATATATTTTAAGGAAATTTTGTGCGACACAATCTTCGAATATTTTTCTTTCCGGCAAACAATCTTAAAATAGATCCAACGATCCCGCGAAGATGTCAGACAACGTGGACTCCCCCAACAACCAAGGTTCTACCGGGAACGATGTCATTCTCCCAACTACTGTTGTTATCCACTGCCATACCTACGGCGGCGAAGCCAAACGTCCCGATCAACCACTTGGAGAAGCCGGGGAAGTTTACGGGGACAGCTTCGACGTTCAAACAATGGCAACAGAAGATGCTGTTCTATCTCACCATGCTCAACCTGGCGACGTACCTGAAGGAGGAAAAGCCCAAGGTGTCCAAAGACGTAACGACTCTGGAGGTGGTGACCGCTGTGGACGCATGGAAGCACTCCGATTTCTTATGTCGTAGTTACATCTTGAACGTGCTGAGCGACACTTTATACAAAGTATATTGTGGGATGGAAACGCCTAATGGGAGTCGCTAGACCGGAAATATAAATCGGAGGATGCCGGCACAAAGAAATTTGTTGTTGGGGAACCCCGGGTGTCCCGAGATCGAACCCGGGCGCAGCGGAAGTTTAAATTTTTTTCCCGGGATCCTCGTAAGGAGCCCCGGATCGCTTGGTTATGTAAAGAAAATATGCATGACACGTAATAAGGATTTTTGTAGCTTAACCTTGTAGCGAAGATCCTAGCTATCTCCTTGCCATCCAGGTTGTCGTAGTTCGATCCGAGCAACGTCGTAACCTCTCCGAGCTCCAACACCTTGACAAGATCGTCACGCCGACCCCGGGACGTATCCAAATTCCACCTCCTCCCAGGGATGGCTAGAGAGGAGGGGAAGATGTTTAGAAGAGATGTGCATATGTGTGTGATTTACTATAAACTCACTCACAAACTTAGGTTTTTCAAAGAACAACCAAAGTTTTCTCTCAACTCTCTCTTAGAACTATTCTTTAGAGTAAGAAATGGACTTAGAACTCATAGCCACGAAATTTCCAAGTCCAAGACATTAAAATCAACATTCAAATATTGAAAATGATTTTCTAATTAAATCATGTCCACATGACTCATTTCTTGTTTGATTCCTTTGTATAAAGTCGTCAAATGACTAGACAATGTCCCATATGTCTCACATAAGAACAAGGAATGAATTTGGACTTGATTTGGATTAAATTTGGCCAAACCGACGCCCGTCACGGCCTGAAACAAGCCTATTCACGGCCGTGACAACACCCTTCACGGCCTGGCTCATAATGGTCACGGCCGTGACCATGTCGAGGCCAAAACTCAGCCTCTGCTGTGCGTCACGGCCACGGCACGCATGTGTCACGGCCGTGACATGCAATAGCTTTGCGACAGTTTTGTTTTTCCATCCGTTTGAGGTGTAAACGATGTCCGATTGACCTGAAATTTTAACCACAGATAGAAGACTCACCAATCTTGATTTTGACCAAAGGGATTCTCAATCCAAGTTCTATATTGTGAGATATGAATTTTGGAATCTGTTGCTACTTTTCAAGCGGGCTTCACGACCTTGATGAACCTTGCTCATGGTTGTGAACCTTGTTTTCTGTCCATTCTTTGTCGTTTCATTCCGGGAATCTTATTCCAAGTAAATATAGTTTCTAAAAGTAATATTTAATGTTTTATTAACGTCTCCAAGACCGTTATGTAATAACACATCTCAATTTATCAGATACTATCCCAGTGATCTTTTTTAAGCCCGACTCTCTTGGTTCGTCTCAACCCGGCAAGGGAGGAATCCAAGAATTCGGTAAGCACCTAGCCAATCCCGTGGTACCGAATAAATCCCGTGTTGAGTACGTTCTTCGTATCTTACGTACCGACTATAGATCGTCGTAATACGTATAGACCCTTCACATATGTCCCGGTCGAGTGAGAGCCATGGTAATGTCAAACTCACTAACCCGACACTGTCCAATTCGTGATGAAGAAATTACTAAACTACACTCCACGTCCCACGTGAGTTAGTTTTTATACTTTGCAAAGATTCCGTAATTCCTTGTCCCCGAATATGCATAGGACATATACCTCGATTACTTGCGAGGTTGTGAATCCCTCACGACTATCAATGCCCAGTAGTTGCACTTTGTTGTCAAGACCGCATGTCGCCGCTGACCCATGTTCAACCTCGAACAAGGCGGGCCTAGCAAACTAGTGACAAGTCAGGACCCCGAAGCCAACTCTATCAATGACCCTTCGGTCTAAGGTCCACGTATACTACTATAGTCAATCGATCGATCATTGACACTCAACGAGTAATTAGCCATGTGATCGTCGATTACGAGTCGTGTCCAAATACAAGTTAATCCCCTGATTCAACTCATACCAATGTTACGACATCCCGCTTCCCAAGCGAATGATTGGCACAACCATTTTAGAGTCATCAACAAATAAGTCATGATCGACATTCAGTCACCCTACTGAAGTCTAAGACTTATGGACTAATTTATATCCGAGAATAATAGCTCATCGGTGCCCCCTCTCTCATCCCATGAGAATCGGTGACTAAACTCGTATATATGGGTTTTATTTATTTACCTTCTCACCGGATGCCTAGTAAGACTGGATAGGTAAATAAATAATATGCCTATTTCAATAAATAAATATTTGAATACAATATCCAAATATTAAAGTGTGAATAACAGGTTCATGTTTATGCCCAATTCATTACATCCTCGAATGGCATTCCGAGGGCATATCCCCAACATTACGAACTCATCCAAGCCCAAGGTGAACATGCTTGAGCATGGTTCTAAGAAAGGCAAGACTGTCGATAAGGGCAAAAAGAAGCTCGGGGCTACCGGAGGTGTCTCGAAGCAAAAGCACAAATTTAAGGGAAAGTGTTTTAATTGTGGTAAATTGGGCCACAAGTCGGCGGACTGTCGCCTGCCGAAATAAAGCAACGAAGCTAATATGATTAAAGACATCACTAAGGGTGTCGATGATTTAGATGTTGTTGCTGTCGTTTCGCAGGTAAACATGGTTGGGTCGAATCCACAAGAATGGTGGATCGATATCGGTGCTACACGTCATGTGTGCAAGAACCGTAGATTTTTCTCTACCTGTGAGCCGGTTGAAGGAGAAAAAGATCTACATGGGCAACTCAGCTGCTGCTACCGTTGAGGGTAAAGGAAGCGTACTGCTCAAAATGACTTCCGAGAAATTATTAACGCTGAAAGATATGTTGTACGTTCCGGAGATACGAAAAAATCTAATTTCGGGATTCTTGTTGAACAAACATGGTTTTCGTATTGTTATTGAATCCGACAAAGTGATATTGTCTAAGTCGGGTGTGTTTGTTGGTAAAGGTTACGCCTGTGATGGTTTGTTCAAGCTGAATGTAATGACTATTGTAAATGAGAACGAAAAACGTTCTTCCGTTCACTTGCTTGAATCTTCTAATTTATGGCACGGTAGATTAGGTCACGTTAATTTTGAATCGATACGTCGATTAATTAACATGGACCATATTCCAACATTCGAAATTAATTCGAAACATAAATACAAAATTTGCATTGAAGCAAAAATGACGACATCGTCTTTTCCCTTGGTAGCAAGAAGTACCGAACCGCTTGAATTGATTCAACGATTTATGTGATTTGAAATACGTTCAAACACGTGGTGGCAATAAATATTTTGTAACATTTAGTGACGATTGCACCAAATATTGCTATGTTTATTTGCTTAAGAGCAAAGACGAAGCATTAGAGAAATTCATTCTCCCCAAAACCGAAGTTGAAACGCAACTCGGCAAGAAAATTAAAAGATTGAGAAGTGATCGAGGCAGGGAATACGAAGCGCCAATTGGGAGCTTCTGTGTGGAATATGGTATCGTCCATGAAGTGACCGCCCTGTATTCGCCTCAATCAAACGGAGTGGCCGAACGAAAGAATCGCACATTAAAAGAAATGATGAATGTGATGTTATTGAGTTCAGGTCTACCACCTAATATGTGGGGCGAAGCTATCTTGTCGAGTAATTACCTATTAAATAGGATACATCGAAAGAAAATGAATAAAACTCCGTATGAATTATGGAAAGGAAAGATGCCTTCGTACCAACATTTGCGAATGTGAGGGTGTTTCGCGAAGGTAGTCGTACCTACGCCTAAAGCGGTGAAAATTGGTCCTGAAACGGTGGACTGTATTTTCATAGGATATGCACTCAATAATACGGCATATCGGTTTCTTGTCTATGATTCGAAAATTTCGGATATACACGAACACGGTAATGGAATCGAGGAATGCAAGTTTCTTTGAAAATGTATTTCCTTGTAAATATGATGATGGATCCGGTCAGGGGCGGACCTACGTAGGGGCTCGGGGGGTCCATTGAACCCTCGACCGCCGGAGAAAAAAACTAGTACTATAGCTTGGTAGTTGGTTGTGCTGTGCATCAATGGAGTTTTCGTGACTCGTGAGGAAGAAGAAGATAACAGTAGGGTTATTTTGATCTGAAAATTCTATTTATTGGGCTTTGTTTTTACCTTTGGGTCATCATTGTATATTTTTTTCACGTTTTGGGCCACTAAAGATGTAAATAGCTAACAATTTTTAAGCCCAATAACTTTAATAGTGAAATAGCGTGTAGATAGCCAACAATTTTAAGCGCATTAACTTAATAGTAAAAAAGCCTTAGTGAAAGAATAAAAAAAAAACAAAAACTCCACACACGCCAGGCGAAATTAAAGAAGACGAAATCGACAATGGAGTACATCAAGGCACCAAAGCAAACAAGAAAGCCATTTTCGATAGTCCAAGGTTTTTTAATGTTATAATCTAATACCTTATTTATTAAATTATTGACATTTTGTCATCTGTTATTTCGACTGCTCATTCAAGGTTTTATGATAGTTCGAATTTTTTTTTTTGATTTAGGTTTCATATTTTGTTTTAATTTTTGAATATTCATAAAATTGGAAGGATTATGCAGGAATGCAAGTATGGATAAATGGGTAGTTATTAAAACAAAAAGAAACTTGGAATTGTCTCCGAGAGTTGGCACATCTTTATCGAATGAGGTTAGTCACAACGATGATCGAAGTCGTAAACGAGGTCGGGTGGATGTGTTATTAGACAGCGATATATTGGTGATCCGGCATTACGCAAGCCGATTAATAGCCATCCTATTGAAGTAAGAGATGAATTAAAGAGACAATATATAGCGAAATGCCCTTGTCAACCAATCATATTTTTCCATCAAGTAATTTCAGCGGTTATGAACGGAAGTTTCAAAAGTCTTGGTTTGAGAAGTATGGCTAGAATATAGCATATCCAAGGATGCCGCATTTTGCTTTCGGTGTTATTTATTTGCCAAAGGACACAAACATGGCGATGATGCGTTCACTGAAATTGGCTTTAGAAATTGGAAAAGTAACACCAGTCTAACGAGCCCCCCCCCCCCCCCCCCCCCCCCCCCCGCCGTAAAATCCTGGGTCCGCCTCTGAATCCGGTACATCTAAACGAGATGATATAGAAACTGAGATTTCTAGTACGCTTCATGAGATTGAACCGAGACGAAGCAAATGTGCCCGAATAGAAATCTTTTGGGACGACTTCGTTACATATTTGATTGAAAAAGAACCACTGACTTATGACGAGGCAGTGAGCTTCGAGGACGGGCCTTTATGGAAAGAAGCCATAAAGAGCGAGATTTATTCTATTTTGCAGAATCATACTTGGGAATTAGTTGATCTCCCAAAGGAATGTAAACCTTTAGGATCAAAATGGATCTTTAAAAGGAAAACGAGACCAGACGGCTCTGTGGAAAAGTGTAAAGCCAGACTTGTTATCAAAGGATACAAGCAACGCGAAGGCTTAGATTACTTTGACACATATTTTCCTGTGACGAGAATAAATTCGATAAGGATGATACTTGCTATCGCGTCCTTAAGAAATTTGGAAGTACATCAAATAGATGTCAGAACAGCTTTCTTAAACGGTGAATTAGACGAAGAAATCTATATGGAGCAACCTGAGGGTTTTCGTGCACCTGGAACCGAAAAGAAAGTTTGTAGATTGATCAAATCTTTGTATGGTTTGAAACAAGCCCCTAGAAGTGGCACGAAAAGTTTGATCACGCGATGATCAACTACAACTTTAAAATCAATGAGAGCGATAAATGCGTTTACTCAAAGGAAACAGGCGATGACTACGTCATTTTATGACTGTATGTATACGACATACTCATTGTTGGTAGTAACGACAAAATGGTCAAGTCTACCAAGGATATGTTAAATTCGAAATTTGACATGAAAGATATGGGACTTGCGGACGTGATTTTAGGAATTAAAATCATAAGAACGAGTAACGGTCTTGTTTTGAGCCAAGCTCATTACGTAGACAAAATTCTCGACAAATTCTGCAAGGGTGATTTTGGTGTTGCTAGAACCCCATTAGATCGAAGCGTTCATTTGTCAAAAAATCGCAGCGAGGCTATTGCTCAAGTAGAATACTCCCGAATTATCGGAAGCTTGATGTATCTAATGAGTTGTACTAGGCCAGATATTGTTTATGCTATAACCAAACTGAGTTCGTACACGAGCAATCCAAGTGTAGATCATTGGACCGATATAATACGGGTTTTGAGATACTTACGGTATACTCGAGACCATGGACTACACTATGGTCGATACCCCTGGGTTAGAAGCCTACACATATGCGAACTGGATATCCGACATGAAGGATTCTAAGAGCACAAGTGGCTATGTGTTTACACTCGCTGGAGCTGCTGTGTCGTGGAAAGCCTTGAAACAAATGGTTATAGCAAGATCCACTATAGAAACCGAGTTCTTTGCCTTTGATAAATGTGGAGAAGAAGTTGAATGGCTACGCCATTTCTTAGAGGATATCCCGAAATGGGAAAAGCCTGTGCCGCCTATATGCATATACTGCGATAGTCAATCGGCGATTGGACGAGCACATAGTACCATGTATAATGGTAAGTCGAGGCACATACGTCGTCGACATAATACTGTTAGGCAACTGCTCTCAACTGCGGTTATCTTGATATGATTATGTGAAATCTACGAATAACATCGTGGATCATCTAACCAAAGGATTAAATAGAGATGTAGTGGAAAGGTTGACGAAAGGGATGAGCTTAAAGCCTTAAAGTATAGAAGTGATAAGAAGGAAAATCCTACATATGTGACTGGAGATCCCAAGATCTATGTTCAAAGGGACAACCTAATCTTAGGACTTGGTATCACTGTGGGGATAACCCGCTCATTCCTGTCAAGAAACGGTGATGACGGAAAATGCCAGCATTATGATGCTTCAATGACTATCATAGAGTATTGATAGAAATTACTCGCGACGTGAGAAGTCACCTATGTTAGGGAGAAGTGGGGCCGCTTAAAAGGAGAACGGAAAGGCTTAGTTCTTTACAAACCCCGCAGAATCAGGACGTGTCCATGGCCGTAATGGACAAAACCATGAGAACGGAACAAGAGAAAAAATGGTCTCTGTGTATTGTACGTGGGTTCGTTTACATGAAAAGCGGGACAGTTCAAAGATATCGTGTTCTACTGGACTGCAGTAAACCAAACGTGCGTACAAGAAGGAAGTTCAAATGGTAAGCATACTATCCTCTATACAGAGTATCATTAGATTAGCAGAAATATTAAATAATCAATTCTCATTCATGTGGGGGATTGTTAGATAATTTATATTATATTAATTTTATATATTAGGTGAATGAGGGTAGTTGGTTTTTGGAGTGGTTTAATGGAGTGGTTTAAACCACTCCTCAAACGTGTTTAGTCATTGAATTAAAAAACATTATTTTAATTTTTGGCTACAAATAGGTTCATTAAGGCTAGAACAAACAACACAAGGAGAAGAAAAAAAATAATACTAATTCATAAAAAAAAAAAATGTTTCTACTATCGTTCTTATTCCGTTTGCCGTCGGTGTCGTTTTTGTGCTAAACGAACGCCGAGTTTTTTCGAAGTATCCTGGAAATAGACGCTCGATAAAACCGCTAACACATACTTGAGGGAGCGAATCTATTTTAAGGAAATTGTGTACCACACAATCTTCGAATATTTTTCTTTCCGGCCAATAGATATAAAAGATGTAATGTTAGAATAACTTACTGTGTTTAGAGGGGGTGAATAAACATTCGGTTCTTCTCTAAATATTTTTCAATATTTAGCTTGTTAGAGATTGTAACCGCAACTCATCAAAGAGTGAGCCTTCAGTACGGGAAGATATCGGTCTGTCTCTACCGTGTCTGAAGTGTATGCATGTGTTTGGATCAATGTTTTAAAACGCGTGTTGCGCAATGCGTCGCGTTTTCATTTCAATAGCGTGTAGCGTAAATAGCGTAGCGTATTGCGTGAGTATTTCGAGCAAGTCGATTTTAATAAAAAGGATACATCTATACTATTTATGATCTCATATTTCACAATCTATAATATATATATAAAGTTAAACACACATATGTTTAAATATACTATTTATATAGTGGTATCATCCCATTAAATAATTAAAAAATAATTTAAATATCAAAATATATAAGATATATGTCTTTTTATCGTCGTAAAACAATAAATAAATTAGATGTGGTACACCAGTAAAGTAAAAGCATTTTCTATTTTAATGGGAATATGTAATAAAATTTAAAACTAAATGAAAAATAAAAGGTTTTGTCGGGCTGATAAAATTTATTGGTTTTACCATAACATAACTCACGTGTTACAGTGTTTACTTTTATCTGGAAATTCGCTATCAGTTGTCACATCATTATTTTTTGAAACAAATAAACAATAAAAAAAGAAAAATAAATTGCGCTTTTTTTACTACGCATTGATGCGTTTTGACAGAAGAAAACGCGATAGCGCGCGTCAAATCGCGCAATCCAGCGCTTTTTAAAACACTGGTTTGGATGCATGCAAAGAGTTAGTTTATGGAAGTTCGGAACTTAATCTCATATGTCTCACATTCTTCATCTCAAGGAAGGTTTCACTTAGAAGATTCGATTTTATCCACACGGGCATACAACCTCCTTAGCTAGACTCACAATTATATACAACTAGCTAAACTCCTAACTCAAACACTTGGACAACTTTTTATGTCTGTCTACTTCAATAATTTTTATAGTCCGTTGGAGTAAAGAACAAAACCTTAGCCAGTCTTGTGTCTTTGAGAGGCTTCACATTCGATTTCGATTTCGATTTTCGCCTTATTGACTTGATTTTTGTAAGCGTTGAGTTCGTGTTGCTCGTGCTTAGATAGTTCAAGTCTTCAACTTGAATTTTTTGTATTTATTATACTTGAGCTTCCTTGTTGAACGTTATAGGAATGGGACAAACGGGCCTGACCACCTCAGTAATTATTAAAGGGACAGTTTTGATGTCAGGCCCCAACATAAGTTTCATTTAGGTTTCAGTCCCCTGTCAGAAAATTTTTAGTTTTAAGGACCCGATACACTTAAGTGTTTTTCAGTACCACTTCATGGACCTGTAGTACCACTTCATTGACCTGCAGTACCACTTCATGGTTCTGCAGCACCAATTCATCGTTCTGCAGTACCACTTCATCGTTCTGCAGTACCACTTCATTGTTCTGTAATAACACAAAATGATAGTCCGATACCAGTTCAAATACATTGTATAGACTTGCATAAATTTTAGGTCATTATCTCTAAATTTTTACAAAAATCGGATCCTTAACCCTAAAATGTTACTGACAGGGGCCTGAAACCTAACTTAAAACATCTTTTGGGACCTAAAACTTAATTAGCACATTATTAAATAGGTCTTTTGACTTGCTTTTATACTCTTTTTTTGTCTTTATTTCCTTGTATATTTAGCTTTCAATTCAAACAGCCCTATCTTGGCAACTTTAAAAGTAATGCATGCCACATCGTTGATTAAATCCAATGTGTCGTGATACAATCTCGATTTGATTAGGTCTCATTAGGGGTGGGCATCGGGTCGGGTAGTCGGGTATCGGGTAGTTCGGGTTCGGGTAGTTCGGGTGCGGGTTAAGATTTTCAATACCCGAACCCGACCCGATTTACGGCGGGTACCCGCTTGTCGGGTATATATCGGGTTCGGATACCCGACGTCGGGTAGTCGGGTAGTCGGGTACCCGATTTTTAATTAGAATATGACTAAAAATATTATAATTAAATAATATTAAAATATTCATGTTATATATTAATATCACTTACAATATTTGGATATTTTGTTTTCAATAAATATAATATATACATTGATATAAATTATCAGTTGTTAATTATACATTAATAAAAATTTTGAGAATATATTTTAAATTTTTATGATGACCTATGCATTGATATAAATTATCAGTTGTTAATTATACACTTAAAATAAGAAACTAGTCGTCATTTAAAACTTTAACATCACTCAAGTTATATATTGATATATGTATTATATATGTTTTTAATGTATGTACAAAACTAATAATTTTTTTTAAAAAAAATATATCGGGTACCCGAATAACCCGATCGGGTAGTAAATTACTACCCGATACCCGACCCGATTAACAACTATCGGGTATCGGGTTACCCGATACCCGAAAAATAACCCGAACTATCCGACCCGAACTACCCGAACCCGATCGGGTTCGGGTAAAACCCGAATACCCGAACCCGAACGCCCACCCCTAGGTCTCATCGTTGATTTGATTTGATTTGATCTGGTCTTGAATTCGTATTAGTTACGATAATCGGTTAGCCACATGCACTAAATCAGTAAATTCATTATTTGTAGCAAATAAGTAGGTAATTTTAATAAAATAATTAAAAAAAATCAATCATTAGCAAAATAAACATAAAATTGAAAGTATTAATAAAATAGACAAACTCGTATGTTCAGAATACGAGTTAAGTAACCCGTACTAACCCAACACGAGTTACTTGTCCGCGCATGACGTGGATAACTCGTATTGCGTTTATACGAGTTATAACCCGTAACTCGTAAAAAGATCCTACGAGTTAGATCTGGTTTTAAACCAGCTCCAACCACCTGGCAAAGGCGAACAGACGATGACTCTCGCTGCCCGCCGCTTCTACGACCTCACGCTGCCCGCCGACACCGCGACCCGAGACCCGCCCCGGATCTGGCCGGGTTGAATCCTTTGATACCCGAGACCCGTCCCGTTACCCGAATATTGAAAAAAATCCGCCCCATTAGGGTCGGGTTTTGGTGGGTCCGGATTTGGACCCGCCCCATTGCATGCCTACAAGAAATAGTTTGAAAAATGATAAAATTAGAGTTGAGTTTGTTGGTATAATAATCACAAGTACAAGTATAATTATTTGAACAATTTGTCTAATTTCTAATCTTGTTGGTATATAAAAACTATCGAAGATCCTATTGTTTTTTAAAATATTTTTATGGTACGACAAATACCGAGATTAGTATAATTGGGTTCTTTCTTGGTACAATAATAGCCAAACAATCGTTTAGTTTTTGTTGGTTTAATAGCTCGTGTTGATGGTATAATAAAGGTACTCGTTGGTATAATAAGGAATTGGTTGGGAAATAAAACATATAAGAAGTTCTTTTATAATTGTTTGAGTTAGTTGGTATAATTTCCAATTATGTTTGTATATTAGCAAGGCTGGTATTAGTATAATTACGTTCGTTGTTGGTATAATAACTCTAAATCAATTGTTGAGTATTTGTTGGTAAAATAATCAAAGGTGTTATTATAATCGCAGCATTTGTTGGTATGTTTTATGAGCAAATTCGATTAATGTTCATTGGTATAATAAGCAGGTCTGTTTGTATAATAAAATTAGTAACTGTTGGTACAATAGTTAAAATAGTTGGTATAATGACCCCCTTTATTAGTATAAAAATTGTAAACTAGTTCTTCAATATTTCTGATATAATTAGCAAATAGTTGATATAATTTCAGCATTTGTTGGTATATTTGGGGGGAAATATTGATTAATATTTGGTGGTATAATTTACATGTCTGTTGGTATAATAATATTAGTGCACTGTTGGTAAGTTAATATAGTTGGTATAATATGGACTTTTGTTGGTACAACAATCACAAATTAGGTGGAGCTATAATAATATAATAAATGATTTTATTGGTATAATAAGTGAAATATTGGTATAAATATTTGAATATTCTGTTGGTATAATATTTGATTTTGTTGGGATAATAATCGTCTTTCATGGTATAAGCGTTAAGAGCACTTCTTATTATAGAATGATAATAACATTATTTCTTGGTATAGTAGTGATAACGATATGTGTAATGTTGTTAAATTAGATTTGGTGTAATAATAACTATTGGTATTAATAACTATATTTATTAGTATAAATAACATGTATTTATTTCTTGGTATAATAACATGTATTGTTGGTAGAATATTCGCGACTGATGGTCTAATAATCTGAATTTTTTTTTTGAATATGTCAATAAAGGTTATTTTTATCATTTCAATGTTTGAGGTATTAAACATGATACTCTCACAGAAAGGATACTGAATAAGAAGAAATAATTCCACTCTTTTTTAAACTTCAATAACTATAATTTCCACATAAATGTAAAACACCCATCATTAGCTTCTGCAGTACGCGTCTGACACCGATTGGAACTCTCCGTCTTAGCTCACGCAAATTCAAAATGGTATGTTTCGCTCATTTCAAATCCCCCGTTATTGGATGGATAGTTTCATCCATTTCTTTCCCTTCAAATCGAAGAATGATGTTTTATTGCTTCAACTTCTTGTTAGCTGCTAAGTTTCTATGATTTTGAAGCAGACGCCGTTAATCGTCTGTTAGCTCTGTGTTCTATATATTCAATGGGTTGATACAGCGTGGATAGAGCGATCAACAGCCAATATACTGTGTTAGCTATATTTGACGAAGAATTCTAGATGCTTGCTGAGTTATTGTGCATATTTGTTTGGTTAGAACATCATCATCAGTACCTGGAGACGATGATCGAATGTAAGATTTGACTGCAAAAATATTATCAGTGACTGGTTTTACCACGTCTGAGAGACTCCAAAATTTATTTTCATCGTGTTATTTTTCTTTTTAGTTGCTAAAAGAAATATTCAATTGTGTCCCATTGCTAGCTTGAGTGCTGTAAACTTATTGGTTCGTGCTTTCGTTCTTTGATGCACAACATCAAACATTTTGCTATTGATTCCAGAATGTTCCATTTTTTGTCTGCATAATTTGGTGCTATAACACGTCACATTTACATTCATAATCTGGCTTTTGTTTTGATAATGGACAGTCTAAGAAAAGAGGACTTTCTTTTGATGAGAAACGTGAAAAAATGCTGCAGATATTCTATGACTCACAGGACTTCTTCCTCGTAAGTCTCAGGAGTTTAATTTAGCTTTATAAGTTATTACCTTCTGTTAGTTATGATAGGGTTCCAGCTTTCATATGTTACTCTGGTGTGTCCTCGGCGTATCAAGTGCTTCAAAGTTCAAATCAAATAGCTCAATGTCTTGCACGCCTCCATGATATATGTCTCATGTTGCTTGTGTTTGTCCCTGTAAGTTAGCGGATCTAATTAACTGGTGAACGATCTGTTGGTGTGGATAGAGTCACATTAAAAGCGTTGGGCATATATTAATTATCGTTGCAGCTTACTTAATTTTCATCACTATAGTTGATTTATTTTTGGTCTATCATCTCAGAAGCACGGCTTGAGACAATACTTTCGCCGTATAATGTGGTTTAAAGTAGGCCTAAATTTTAAATATTATGTTGAGTTAATTTTGCTGTGTTCCATCATTTGTTGAATTGTCAGGTTTTGAGTTTCTGATATAATGTTGTTATTTTGAGTTCACGAACTGATATTCCGATGACTTATTCTTTTTGTGCCGATCCATCTCCTCAAATCATTAACTAAATCACATTTCAGCTCAAAGAACTTGAGAAGATGGGTCCTAAGAAAGGGGTCATCTCTCAGTCAGTGAAAGATGTTATCCAGAGTCTTGTTGACGATGACCTCGTATTCAAGGACAAGATTGGAACTTCAGTATGTAACTTGTTCTAATTTAGATGAAGCATGGATTTTATGGCTTGTACTTTTTTTATATCAATTTGTGAATGTCAGGTATATTTTTGGAGTCTTCCTAGTTGCGCTGGTAACCAGGTGGGATTTTCTATGTTTGTTAGAATATAAATCTTTATCTATCTTTGTTTTGGTTGTCCCGACTTAACCCTGTACGACACAGCTGAGAAATATCAAGAGAAAGCTTGATGCTGATCTCCAAAGCAGTGAAAAACGGATTGCAGAACTCATTGACCAATGCAATTCTCTGAAGAAGGGACGAGAGAAATCTGTATGCCCATAGCTTTTACATCGCATTTCAAGAACTTGAAAATAAGTCGCATCATGTACTTCTTTTCCGAATGACTTGTTCGCTTCTTTCCGCTTTCCCGTTTTACATTAGGATGAACGAGAGGAGGCACTTGAGGAGCTTAAAGCTGTAGAACAGAAATATAGTGAGCTCAAGGTTCAGTCACATTTCCTTCTTCATTCCTCAAATCATTGTTTGAATTATGTCGTCTGGGTTTGAATCAATAACTACGTACTGCTTAAAGTTGGATGAGATAGTGTAATAAATACTCAGTGATTTTTAATTTCAGGAAGAAATCACACAATACTCGGACAATGACCCGGCTACATTCGAGGCAATGAGTTGAGTATATCATCACATGACATCACATTGTAACCATTATGGTTATTTTCATGAAACTAGCATTTATCTTTTCTAAGTCGAGAATCCGTATCGCAGAAAATGCCATTGAAGTGGCTCGTGATGCAGCCAATAGATGGACAGGTTTCACTTTGTTCTTCCATTTTCCCTTTTTTCTTTTTCTGTTCTGTTCTTTTTTTTTTCGGTTGTTGATTTTCACTTCTGATACATCGATCTGGCCCTTGTCGGCAGATAACATCTTCATTGTACAGCAATGGTGTATGAAGAACTTTCCACAAGCAAAAGAGCAACTCGATCATCTTTTCAACGAGGTATGCACCTAACAGAATGAGATAATTTCTATGCAGTTGACATAAATTGAATGAATCTTTGCTATTATATTACAGGCAGGAATAACAGAGGATTTTGACTATGTGGAACTCTCTTCATCTGTAGTTCCAAAATCTTCTCCTGATGATGAGATCTTAAAAGCCAACTCATAAGATAAGATCATGCCTTTTGTTTGGTAATATGCAATGGATGACTAATGCCGATTACCAGTGGAAGTCATGTTAGTATTGTATTTCTTAAAAACGATTAGATGTATGATCGACCATTGCTTGGTCGAGATTCGCAGCACTGATTCGAGTTGACGACTAGGCATGGAATGGGGCAGTCCAAACCCGGACCCGCCTTCAACCCGGCCGGGTCCGGGGCGGGACTCGGGTCCTTCAAACCCGACCTGAAACCTGCCCCAATTGATAATTTATAGAAATATTAAATATTTATATATATATATATATATATATATTATAGAGATATATTTTATATATATTTTATTACTATACAAACATATTTATATATTATTAAAATAGAAATATATTTATAAATAATATAAATATATTAATTATACAAATATATATCAAACTAGAACTTAAAAAAAATCTAAAAAAAAAATAAAACAACCGGGTCTAGCGGATCAGACCTGCCAGACTCGGCTTATTCGGGGTTTAGAGCTCGGAGGGATGGGTTTTTCTTGAAGCGGGGCGGGCGGGGCGGGTCCCAGTCCTTTAAAAAATAAACGGGGCGGGTCCTAGGTTGGGGTGGACCCGCTTCATAATTGCCCTGTTGCCATCCGTATTTACGACTGAAACAGAAAATAAATCGAACACAAGTCTTACGTGGTTTGGATTCACTTGAATCTTACGTCCACGTGCCGCCAACTGAAGTTTCCTTAGTAACTGAAGATGTTTACACACTCATCCTCCCTTGCGCTCGTGTTTACAATCGATTCTAACAGATCTCTCGATTACACACTCATGAAGACAACACCGTTGCTGTGTGTTTTGTGTGTGAAAATCCGTTACCCTTGCATACACTCAGCTATACGATGATCTCTTACTTGTTATGTTTTCTATTGGAGGTTGTGCAGTTAGCTGAAAAGCTACTCTACAGCACATAGTGGCGTTATCTACTACTGCAGAATACATGATCATTAGTGACGCGATCAAAGAAGCTTTGTGGTTAAAAAGGTTATTTAGTGAATTAACTCAAAGTCATGGAGTTATTACTATTCTCTTTTATAGTATAGTCAAGTGCAATGCTTTTGACTAATGATCAAGATGTATAACGAAATGACTAAACATATTAATGTTAAGTATCATTTTATCCGTGATATCGTTGTAGATAAGAGTTTGTTTATCAAGAAGATTAACACGAAGGATATAATTCTGCAGATATGTTCACGAAGTTTCTTCCCGTTACCAAGTTCAGGCGTTGCTTGGACCTGATCGGTGTGTAGAAAGGGTGAACTAGCTCGTCAAGGCTCTAAGGTCCTAGGGAGACAAAGGTATTACTAATCAAGGTGGAGATTTGTGGTGACCTCGCTAAATGTGCAACCAATGAGAAGATTTTTAACAGATGAGATCTTTGAAAAGTCACTATCTGATAGCATGCGAGTGAAGGCAAGAAATGAAGAGGAAAAATTAATTTCTCCTTCTTTCGGCTGCCATATTCAACATTCAAATGTGGGCAGAATTTTTTTGCTGTGTCAACATGATCGATCAAGGAAGACATTCGCCTATGAATAGATACCATTCGGAGAAAGGAGAGGCCGCCCGCTCAATTTTATTCTTACAGTCGTTGTAGCTTATACTCCTTACGAGGTGTACTTGTTTACCTCCACATAATAAAGAAGTTATACCCTCTGGCCTGTGGACATAGGTCATTCTGATCGAACCACGTAAATCTTGTGTTCACTGTCCAAATTTATATTTTGTCCTTTTATTTATTATCGTCATTTTTGGCTAATTATATTATCGGGGATCATAATATCCTAACATTTTCTTTGTTTGGTGTTCCAGGTCGTGCTCGAGCCTTGGACTGTTAATCGCTAAATGCAAAGGCGATAGGAGAAATCATAGACCTTGCTCATAGAAGTTGGAGACTCGTTGCGTCACGAAATAGGCTTGTGGTGATGTGCTTCTTATCTTTGATGTTTTTGCATTTTTATTTGGATGGTTCTTTGATTCTCTTCTTCGTTGGTCATTTTCTGTGTGCGGTTATGGCTCGTGCATATTTTGTTAAATTGTTGGTTATTGAGTATTTGTTGGTAAACTGGAGTTTGTGTCTCCTCTTTGTAGGAGTTTTCTATCCTCTCGTAGGAGTGTCAATACCGAAGAAGACAATGTTTTAAGTCGAAGATGAAAGAAAGTGAAGAGTGCTTTTATCCTTGGTTTGATATGTAATGGAGGGGTGTAATATGTTCTTTAGTTCTTGTTTATTAATTTTGTTCTCTTTCGGCTTAGTTTTTGTCTTTTAGGTTTGTGTGGTTTGTTTCTCTCTTTATGAGAGCTCTATCCACTCTCGACTATTGAACGTTACCATATGAATTTCTTGGGGTGTTTAGCCCCCTGTAAATTCTTTTTTATTAATGAAAACTATGGTTTCGAAAAAATAAAACTCCAACACAAAATTTAAAATGGAAAGAGTCACCGGATACGTCATATATGTAATGTAGAAAGATGATAAAAAGGAAAATCAAATAAAACTTGTATATGAATATATTAAAAGATTTTAAATATTAAATTAAATGACAGATAATTTACTACACACGCATTCATGCATAAACGAATCATATTGCTTGATTTGTGGGGTTTGCCTTATTTGTTCCTTTCTTTTGATTTTTGAAGTCAATCAATGATTTAATAATGATTAATAACAATGCCGTGAATGGGTTAATTAATCTTTTCCGAGTCCACAACAATAAAATTACCGTCTTTCTAATTTCCTCTCTCTGTCTCTGTCTCTCTCTCTCTGATCCCCAAATCTTTATTTGTCATTTAGTTTCGTCACTCAGCCCACATGCGTTGCATTGAGGCGTCTTGATTTGGATTGGATCCCCAGGGTCTTTATTTCATCAAATTTCTGTTTTATTTGTATTCTTTGTACCGTGCAAAAAACACCCAATCTTTCGAGGAAAGCAAAGAGAAGTGTATTGGTCGGTTGAAGGTAGGCTAGTTTGGAATGAAAAGGATCAGAAGAACACGAAGAGGTTAGATTTCTTGACCCTTTTGTGGATTTCAACTTTTGGGGTTACCATTCTCTTTGTCTTGTAAGTTGTGATTCTGATGTGATCTGTGTTATTTCTCCTTCTTGGGTTTCTTTTCCCGAAAATTTTGGGGATTTTTCCACTGGATTCCTCGATGTTGGGACTTGGATTGATTCGTTTTATTTGTTTATTTATTTATTGGGATTTTCTTTATTTCTTGACCGGTTCCTAGATACTAAGCTTGGAATTGCTTTAGTTTTCAGCCTTGATTTCTCCCTACAAACCTTAATCTGGGAACTGAAAGGGATTGCTCTTTTTCTTGTTTACCAATTTTTTGATTAACCTATTAGCAAAGTCCCTAATTTTTTGACTGATTGTGATTTCTCTATTTCAGCGATTTGAGGAGTGAAGTCAATCTTCCTGGGAGATTCCTGGTGGTTGTATTTTAGCATTTTACTCGTTGCTCGTAAGTTCTTTCTAATTCCAGAGACAATGTCATCTTCCCTCGATATATCGAAATACGCACACAGCCCCGTCCACAAAGCCGTGCTCTTGAAAGAATACGCCACTCTCAGAAAAATCATCGCAACCCTCCCAAGACTATGCGACCCCTCAGAGATTACCACCGAAGCCATTTCACTCGCCGAGGAATCTAAAGCCGACGCAATATCCTCTGTAATAGACAGCCGCGATGTCCCAAATCGCGAAACACCCCTTCACTTAGCTGTTCGATTAGGCGACGAAACCTCAACCGAGATGCTAATGCTTGCCGGCGCAGATTGGAGCTTGCAAAACGCACAAGGCTGGAGCGCCTTGCAAGAAGCCATATGCAACAGAGAAGAAGGCATAGCGAAGATCATAGTGAGGCACTATCAGCCCTTAGCATGGGCCAAATGGTGCAGAAGATTGCCTCGTCTGATAGGCACAATGCACAGAATGAGGGACTTTTACATGGAGATCACATTCCATTTCGAGAGCTCGGTGATACCTTTCATTTCGAGAATCGCTCCTTCTGATACTTACAAGATTTGGAAGAGGGGGGGGAATCTGAGGGCTGATATGACCTTGGCGGGCTTCGATGGCTTTCGAATTCAGAGGTCTGATCAGAGCGTTTTGTTCCTTGGGGACGGGTCTGAGGATGGTAAGATTCCAAATGGCTCGCTTTGCATGGTTTCACACAAAGACAAGGAGGTAATGAACGCCTTGGGCGGCGCTGGCTCGCCTGCTTCTGAGTCTGAGGTTCAGCAAGAAGTTGCTGCTATGTCTCAGACGAATATATTCAGGCCAGGGATTGATGTAACCCAAGCAGTTCTCTTGCCGCAAATGACTTGGAGAAGACAAGAAAGAACCGAGGCTGTGGGTTCTTGGAGGGCCAAAGTGTACGAAATGCATAACGTTACCGTTAGCATCAAGTCCAGACGGGTCCCGGGCGCCATGACAGACGATGAGGTCTTCAACTCGTGCAATGAAAATGATACGGACAGTGAGCTCAACGATGTCTTGACCGAGGAAGAAAGGAGGCAGCTTGAGCTTGCTCTTAAGATGGACGCTTCGGAGGCTGGTAATGAGATCGCAGATGATGTCATCATAGCTCACCGTCATAGCTGCTACGAACAAAGGGATATACCTATCGAGGACGTGAATAATGGGTATGGGAATGGGGAGGCCAGTAAGGCTCAGAAGAAGGCGTGGTTTGGTAGTTGGAGAAGAAGGGAAAGTAGCAAGCAAGAAACTGATAAGAAGATTGCCCCACCGAGGAGTTCTTGCGTGGAGGAGAACGTTTGTGACCTTTTGGAGGATTCTTCTTCGCCTTGTACTAGTCAGAATAGAGCGGGTAGGCATTCCGTTGAGGTTGTAATGAGAAGGGATGATCATAGGAGAGGAAGAGATAATAGTATTAGTAGCACTAGTAAAGCTTCTTCATCTTCTTCAGCTGAGAATGCGGCGAGTAGGCATAAAGAGAGTGAGTACAAGAAAGGCTTAAGGCCCATTCTGTACCTTTCCCCTGACTTTCCTTTGCAGACAGAGGAGTTTTTACCTCTGCTCGATATTCTGGCGAATAAGGTGAAAGCAGTGAGGCGTTTGAGAGAACTTCTGACGACTAAGCTGCCCAAAGGGACATTTCCTGTTAAGGTACTATATATGCATGCGCTTTCTTACGCTTTTATTGTTCGCTCGACGACAACATTTCGGGAACTTACGATTGTGTGTTTTGATTATTAGGTTTCAATCCCAATTGTTCCGACGATTCGGGTCATCGTTACTTTTACTAAATTCGAAGAACTTCAACCTTTGGACGAATTCTCGACCCCACCTTCGAGCCCTTCTGGCGTTGTGAAAGAGAGCCCGGCGACGATTGCTCAAGCGTCGAATTCATCTTGGTTTCAGTGGATCAAATACCCATATCAAAGGATGGGTTCTACTTCTTCGAACGGCGGGTCGTACAATCGGGTCGAAACCGTTGAAGACCCGTTTACCATTCCCTCGGACTACAAGTGGATTACCGCTGAGGAGAAGAGGAAGAAGATGCTGGAGAAGAAGAAATCCAAGAAAGGTAATAATAATAAGAGCGGCAATCGTTGAGTGCTGGGAGATTGCGTTGTGTATTTTTTTTTTTTTTTTTCTTTTTCTTCGTCACTTTGTGTCAATTGATTATATTGTGGGTGAAGAATAATGATGTTTGGGACTTTCCATTTAAATGTTTCAATCCATATCTGCCTCTTCTCTTCTAACCTGAAAACTTGACTTTTCACCTACGCTCTTCTCTTGACGTAGCCATCCCTATTGCATTTGCATCTCTTCACATCATCTGATGAATTTTGGGGTCCAAAGACTATTAAACATAGTTAGGGGACGTAAAGAACAACAATCAAATTCAATTATATTCACATCATCATCACTCCATTTGTCCTACTCTCCCATACCACTGCGCTTCTTATCCATTATCGAACTCACTGCCGATGTCCCAACCACCGTACCGCACCACCACCATCATCGCTGGCGCCGATCCATTCGGCTCCGATCTCAAGTCCGCCGTACTCAGCCGCCTCACATCCGTCCCCAACCTCCAAATCGAAGACCTCGGCACGTCGGATTACTACGCCGTCGCCAAGCAAGTCGCTCAAAAGCTCCAGAAATCCCCGCAGGGGGAGGAAAATCGAACCGTGGGCCTCCTCGTGTGCGGCACCGGCGTCGGCGTCTCGATCTTCGCGAACAAGTACCCCGGCATATACGCCGCCACGTGCCTCACGGCCGACGAGGCCGTCAACGCCCGTTCGATCAACGACGCCAACGTCCTCTGTCTCTCAGGGATGCGCACCGACGAGGAGACGGCGAACAAAATCGTGGATACCTTTCTGAAGACGGACTTCAAATCGGCGTGCCCTGCCTCGGGCTGCGAAGCTTGGCCAGAAGACATACAGAAGTTTCTAGGTAATTCCTTAGTGGAGATGGCACAGATCGGTAAAGACAACAGGTGCAATTGATTTATTCCCGTTCAATATTTAGGGTTTACAATTCCTTGATATGAACGCTGGATAGCTTTTGAGTTATTACTTCAACTATACTTGGAAAGAGCCCACAAAACTCTTTAACTTACAATTCGAATCATTCATCAATCTTTAGCTGAGAGCTTCTATCTTTATCTTTCTTGAATGCAAGAACAACTTAGGTATAATACGCTAAGTGAATATTTTCCTTCTAACGCAGCAGTGTAGAAACTAGCGTGCCTTGCTTCATCTGCTCCCTCGCCAAAGATCGTACGGAGAAGGTGTTCGAGCCAGTGGAGATAATGCCCAGCGGAAGCATGAAGTTACTAAGAGAGACGCCAACCTCGGCCATTGTAAGGTTCAAGGCGGGCAGCGTCGAGCCTGCCCACCACCACACTTTCGGGCACGACTTGGTTGTCATCGAAGGGAGAAAGAGGGTGTGGAATATTACAAAGGGGGAGGCCTACGACTTGGGCAGAGGTGACTACTTGTTTACGCCGGCAGGAGATGTTCACAGGGTTAAGTACTTTGAGGACACGGAGTTCTTCATAAAGTGGGACGGGCATTGGGACTTGTTCTTGGATGAAGATATAGCGGAGGCTCATAAGGCGATTGATGCTGAGAACTCGAAAGGTGTTTGATATATTGGGTGGATTGTGCTTGTTTGTGTGTTGTGTGTGTGTATGTTTCTTCTTCTCTTCCTTTTCTTTTTGGCTTGGTGTGCGATGGTGGTGGCTGTTGTTCTGTGGTGTAATTTGTGAGTAATAAATGTGAGAGAGAGAACAAAGCTTTTGTAAATCACGTACGCAAGAAATATATCTCAACTTGTGTACATTTTGTCGGTTAATTTGAGTGTTACTGAGTAATCAAATTAAGTGTTTGCATGTATTATAGAAGGCCAAGCCAATCCTAGGTCGATAATTCCTTGGAAGAAAAGCTAAAAATCGACTTTGAAGGGAGATTTGTGCCATCGAAAAATATTTCTCTTTCTTTTTCTTGGTGTAGTGTCTCTTTCGTGACATAATGTAGGGTATGGGTCGGACAAATCATCCTCTCTTTCAAAATCATTGTCATAATATAGGGGTTTTTTTAGGGAAGATTTATGTTCAGGCCCCCCTAAAGTTTTCATTTACTTGTTAGA
Organism: Craterostigma plantagineum; assembly: GCA_027422505.1. NCBI lineage: Eukaryota > Viridiplantae > Streptophyta > Magnoliopsida > Lamiales > Linderniaceae > Craterostigma > Craterostigma plantagineum. The sequence continues at coordinate 16,388,176 of JAPQWV010000017.1, read as the reverse complement.
CCCTATCAGAAAATGTATAAGTTTAAGAGACCCACTGTTTTGTAAAAATCGAGTAAAGGACCAAAAAATAGAATTTGACGAAAATACCCTTTGTTCTTTTTTTTTTTTCCAGCGAAAGTCACGACGTGCTTTTTTGGTCTTATATGAAGCGTTACTTTTACTTCATTATATGTTATACAGTTACAGCATAGTGTTACTATACAAAACAGATACGTTATTTTTCAACAACATTGTGTTACTTTGCTACTGCAAAACGTTATCAACAGAATTTTTTTCGAACTCATTTTTCTTACACTAAATCGAGCACAAAAAAATCCGATTACCAATCCAACCGATTCGACATGTCATGTTTGATTCATTATGATATTGACGATGCACGACGTAGAATTTGCTTGTCTAATTAGGGTGCAAATTCGAACAAATAATGGTAAATCAAATTTAGATGTCGACATAAATTGCAAGTAATCGGTATAAATTCGAGGTATCCATGAGAAATCGAGGTCTATTTTACCTTATTGAGTCAATAACGCCGAGATTTATGTAGTTTTCATCCGTTTTTAGTGTTGTTTGTGACTTTCGTTATATTTCCCCCGATCCATTGGTTGAATACAGAATGCGTTATTTACGACAAATATAGCGTTATTACCTTTCAGCGACGTGTTACTTCTAAGTTAACAGTTGTTATTAACCATAAGATATTTGTTATTTTTTGCTATGTTATAAGTATTTCTTTTTTACACGATTTAGGAAAATATAATATAAATTTCTTGCAACTAATCGGTATAAATTCGAGGTACCCATGAGAAATTGAGGTCATTTTACCTTATTGAGTCAATAACGACGTGATTTATGCAGTTTTCATCTGTTTTTTAGTGTCGTTTGTGATTTTCGTTCTTTCTATCCCGGTCCATTATTTGTATACAGAATGTGTTATTTACGACAATGAGGCGTTATTACCATTCAACGACTTGCTACTTCTAAGTCTACATTTGTTATTAACCATAAGATATTTGTTTCTATGTTATAGGTATTTCTTTTTTACACGATTTAGGAAAAATATAATATCCATTTCTTGCAACAAATCGGTATAAATTCGAGGTACCCATGAGAAATTGAAGTCTATTTTACCTTATTGAGTCAATAACGACGTGATTTATGCAGTTTTCATTTGTTTTTTTAATGTCGTTTGTGATTTTCGTTCTTTTTATCCCGATCCATTATTTGTATACAGAATGTGTTATTTACGACAAACAAGACGCTATTAACTTTCAGCGATGTATTATTTTTGAGTCAACATTTTTTATTACTCTGAAGACATTTGTTATTTTGTGAAACTTACCAACATTCATATGAAATTGACGATAATTTCAACATATACGGTCATAGCATCTGCAATCTTAGCAATTTCTACGATTTGGGTTTATCACATATAATAATATCGATAGTTGCCTTGGTTAAATCCAGTTACAAATTAATATTGCTCTCTCTGTTGCTTTCTCTGCAATCTTAAAATTTTGTTGACGCAAACAATAAAAATATCTATAGATGGAAGCATGTTTCTAGTTGAAATTTAAGGTAATACACGTCGATTCGAGAGACCTATAGCCTTAAAGTTTCTCGCGCCACCGTAGAATTTCTGAACTGTTAGGCGGGATATCACAAAAAAATTTCTAGACAGTTTAATGTGGTACACGTAATGGTTTAATTGTTACCAATACAGTGTTATTTGTTATAAAATTTACGTCTATGCACTAGGGTTTTTGGATAATTTGTTATCGTCTATGCGCTAGGGTTTTTGGGTAGTTTTTGGGGTTTAGGACTTATGGGTTCGAGGTTAAGATTAAGGGTTTACGACACGAAATTTTGGGAGAACGATCCACGACTTGTGCAGGTATTTCTACAACCTTAAAAAATTTTGGGTTTCGGGGTTTAGGTTTAGGGTTTAGGGTTTCGGGCCTCGAATTTAGGGTTTTGAGCTTCGTATTTTGTGTTTGTGGTCTATAAATGTTATTAGTACTTCAATGTTGTTTGAACATGTTCGCGGTGCAATTCATATTGTTATGTTCCATTGAAACATGTGATAGTCTATGTTTTGCAATTGAGGACTATATATTTATATATCTATTGAGATCAATATTCGTCTATTGACATCAAATTTCGCTTAATGTGTCTTTCAAACGAATGTGGTGGTTAAACTTCATCAAATTATATATTTACATGAACATCCATATTAAACATCCAAAATAAAAGTGTATTTTTGTACGAATTAATCGACTTATTGACGTGGTATTGAACAGCATTTATGAGGTATCAGTATTGAACAATGTGTTATTAGTTGAGTTCGTGTTGTTTTTCTTTACCTAACATGTGTTATTATTTCCAATTAATGTAGTACAATTTGAAGAAAGTCCTGTAAATATTCTCTGACAATTCTGTTAAATTCTCTGACGATCCAGAACCTTCTAGAATATTCTCAATGAAGTGTTTTTTTTACATGTATATGTGTTATATTTGTTGGGTAAACTGTTACTTACTTAAAAAACGTTTTAGTCTTAGAGAAAGCTAAATTTTCTCAATTTCATGGTTATCGACTTACTTTTTCTTTTAATATTAAGACTCGTTTGATTCGATTTTATCTTATTCAATCACTTTTACCTTGTTCGGCCGTTGAAGTCGATACTGAATTGGTTCCTGAACGAAATTTTTTATTTGGGGGTGGAAGCACGAATTCATTCGATACATAAAAAATTCGTCTTTATTAGTAACACCCATTTGAAATTGAGGACGGAAAAACTTTACCCAGTCACAAACGCTGAGATTTATGCAGCTTTCATCTGTTTTCTAGTGTCGTTTGTGATTTTCGTTTTATCCCTTTCGATCCATTACTTGTATACAGAATGTGTTATTTACGACAAGGAAAGCGTTATTACCTTTCAGTGACGTGTTACTTCTAAGTCAACATTTGTTATTAACCATAAGACATTTGTTATTTTTGGTTATGCTATAAGTATTTCTTTTTACACGATTTAGGGAAAATATAATATCCGTTTCTTGCAACTAATCGGTATAAATTCGAGGTACCCATGAGAAATTGAGGTCTATTTTACCTTATTGAGTCAATAACGCGGAGATTTATGCAGTTTTCATCTTTTTTTAGTGTCGTTTGTGAATTTTGTTTTATCCCTTTCGATCCATTACTTGTATACAGAATGTGTTATTTACGACAACGAAAGCGTTATTACCTTTCAGTGACGTGTTACTTCTAAGTCAACATTTGTTATTAACCTTAAGACATTTGTTAGTTTTGGTTATGTTATAAGTATTTCTTTTTACACGATTTAGGAAAAATATAATATCCGTTTCTTGCAACTAATCGGTATAAATTCGAGGTACCCATGAGAAATTGATGTCTATTTAACCTTATTGAGTTAATAACGACGTGTTTTATGCAGTTTTCATCTGTTTTTTAGCGTCGTTTGTGATTTTCGTTTTATTCCTTTCGATCCATTACTTGTATACACAATGCGTTATTTACGACACGCAAGGCGTTATTACCTTTCAGTGATGTGTTACTTCTATGTCAACATTTGTTGTTATCTATGATGCATTTGTTATTTTTTTGCTATATTCGTTATTTCTGACGATTAAAGCTGCAAATTAGTTATACAAATCATACTCACGATCAAATTTACAATAATTTCAACATATTAGGTCATAAACTTTGATATTTTCAGCTACAGTCTCAACGATTTCTATTATTTGTATATATCAGTTTTTTTCTAGCTTCCATAAACCTTTTGAAGATTTTTTTCAATCTCAACTATTTATGTTTATCATTTTCAGCTGCAATGTCAACGATTTCTGACGATTAAAGCTGCAAATTAGCAATACAAATCGAGTTTGAAGTTTTTTAAGAGGATTCGAGCTTGCAGCGAAAATCGCTCGTTGGAGAAGACGATGGCAAAGGCTTGTAAATTTTGCATCTGTTAGAGGGTATATATGTCATATCGCATAGTTTGGGTCTTTTTCTCTAAGAGTTTTGAAAAGTAGGTCCTTCATACTAAATGGAATTTGATTGGGACCTGAACACTAGTTAAAAATATTACTAGGGCCTGACTCGTAATTAACCCTTTTTTTAACGTCATGTGATGCTTTTTTCTTCATTTATATTTAGTACAAGGCCGCGTCTAAGTCAATAAAAAAGGTAATCAAATCAATTTCATTCCCTCCTCATAGCAGGTGATTAATATTAAATTCGATGAAATAATACGTTTTACAACTTATATTCTTGGCCGATCAAAGTACTGCTTGAGGCCGACAGACTTTGCAGGCGAAGGAGCATTAACCGAGAAAATATCTTCGATCACCATTTAAATGCTCGGAAAGAACCCTGTTTCTTAGGCCAGCCTGCATGTGATTAACCGTAACTAATACACGAAATGATTTAGTCGTAATAAAAACCAATTTTGGAAACATATGTCGGAATAACACCGAGCTGAAATTCAAAAAGAGCTTGGTTTGTCATTACCAGCCAAAGAAGGGTGCTTTGCAAAGCGTCCCCTCAGCAAACCTAACTTCTTCAGCATCTTCCACTATGATCAGTTGCGTATATATAACGAAATTCGATACAAAGAAAACCCTAATTAGTAAATGTTACATTAACAACCCAACAACACCGAAAACGTAAAATATATATATATATATATAATATACATATAGGCTTATTTATTACCTGACCAGACAAGGTGATTTTCGAACAAAAGGGACTCTGCGGGTCAACCGAACGGTCAAACAAGTCCAACGAATACTCGCTCAAGGTGAACGGAGAAGTCGAGTTTTTCAGAGCGAATACGCCCGTGGGATCGAGGGTAGTCGTAAGGTAGAAATAAGGAATCCCAGTGCCTCCATCGCTGTAGGGAGCTACATTACCAAAGGGTTTCCCGCCCTTCAGGTCGAGCGTGGTGAGGACGCCCCACGAGCATTCGAAAACGAGCCACCGAGCGAATTCTGGGGCACGGGTCGGGTCGATTGCGGGCCTGGATATGGGTCGGGCGGGGTCGACGTAGATGCTAGAGGCTTGGTTAGCGAGGAGAACGAGGAAGAAAACCGCGTGGAAGATGGTAAGGCGAGGCATGTATAGTGGTGGAAGTTTAGGTGTTTCTTTAGTTATGTTGAATGCGAATGTACATATAAGGGGAGTGATTGAGTGAGAGTGTGAATTAGGTTTGCGATTGCATGGAATACAAAGGTAGATGATACGTTGGTTCCCCACATTATTGGTAAGGAGAGATTATTCTTGGTTATTTGTAGGGGCAGACAAAGGCAGCTCATGCACTTATTGCAGGCGGACAATTCAGTGCTATCGGACAATTGTTGATTTTCTCATTTTATTTATTAAAAGTAGTCATAATGATTGTGGTGTAGAACTCTCTTTTTTATTTTACATATATCGTTATAAGGTGGAGAGAATAACATAAATAGTGTTATTTTTAAGAGAGCTATTACAAAACTAGATAACTTTATCACCATATTACAAAACTAATCAACTTTTCCAACTTACACTAATATTATTTCCAGTGTTCACCTCAAATCTTTTTAATAGAAGTATTACTTTTTTCTCTATTATTATTTCAAATAATAAAACAGTTGCTCTTTATTATATTTTAACCCCAAAACATTTTTTCCTCATTATTATTTTTTTTCCATTTACCATCAGAAATCAGTTATACATGACATTCTTCATCTTGGCATATATATTAAGAAATATTATCTAAAGCATTGACAAACAAAAAAACTCAAGAAAACTTGTAATAATCCATAAAATATTCAAATAAGTATTATTCAACAAAAATCAACTTCTAAAAAAATTTATCACAACTCATCATAGTTTTCCTTGCGTTTTTCTTGTGAGACATTCGATACATTTCACATGGATATCTTCATGATCGCTTACGTTCCGACCTTTCTCTGTGGAGGTAAATAAGAATCATATACTAGATGAAAAGGAGCACTCCAACGTGAGTCCTCTTATGGACACTCAAACTGATAAGAATATGTTGTCTCCAAAATCTCAATTCTAAAATCATCTGGAACATATTCACACGGATCGACTTTAAAGTGCTTGCAAACCTGAAAGAAAATATAGCAACATGAATTAAACAACAACTACTCAATAATAATAATAACATTACTAGTAATATAATAATATTATTATTATTTCCTTGCATTGCATGTGAACATGGAAGCTTGTAAACTAACCAATTGCCACATGTACAAGAACGGTCTTTTAGATTGACATGGTGAACTCGAGGATGACGACATGGCTTACCTGGGGTGGTAACAACCGCGGTCATAGTAATTGTGTTGTATGGACGAACATAATGTTTTGTAGCTTTTCTATCCCAACGACGATATAAAAGGTGTACTTTTTTCAGGCCAGAAGTGTCGTTCTTTTTTTAGGCGTCTATCTCCTTTCTTTGCATATATCAAGTTTATAAAATGGATTACATTTCTTACTGATTTTGACATGTTATATTTGGATCTTATTTTCTTATTTATATCTTCGATACTAAATCTTAGTATTGAATTACTACGATGGAAATGTGAGATTTTATAGTTTATGGAGCATTAAGAAAGATTATGGTTAGAAATTTAATTACTGATAATTATGTTGAGAATTTGTGATAATTATGATGAAAAAAAGTAACAGTAAAAAGATTTGTGGTGAAACTGAAAATACTAACAATAATTAAATTGAAAAAGTTTATTAGTTTCGTAGAGTGAAAAAGTTTATCTAGTTTTGTAACAGCACTATTAAAAATAACACTATTGATATTCTCTCTTATAAGGTGCGAAAAAAAGTCATAGACAAAAGACGAGAAAAATGATCACACATGATCAAGTACAAGTTCGAGCTACGAGTTGTCGTCGTCGATAATAAGCAGCACAATAGAATAGGGATGAACCTCATGCAATAAAGCTACCAAGCCCAGAGCTGTAGTAAATAAGTATAATTATAAATACGATAAATCTCTTTTTCTGAAATTTTCTTGTGCATCATCTTCATCATCGGCTGGTTGTCTTCTCGGGCTCAATGCTTCCGCTGTAAATAGCCATTCACCAAGTAAATCAATCTGATGCGTGCAATGGTTTATATTTGTTTCCAGCACTGAAGGACAATCAAGTTCAGATTATGTGGGATTCTAATAAACTCCTAAATCCTTCTTTGGTAGGTTTTGATTAATCGCCCACAGTTCAGATAACTTTTCCACTCACTTTTCAATGTGAGCTAAGCTAAAACGGTATCGGACAGTATTGTTCTTCTCACACAACACAAGGATTTTCATTCCATCAGCTTCCCTTACTAGAAAATCACGTTTTAAACAAGTTTCCACCTCAGATACACTGACGGGTTGGTGATTACGTAAGCATGCGCATGAACATGTGCAAGTATGCAGAGAGATATATTCAAAGACATATATACCTTGCGTTTCCTGAATTTTCTCCCTCCGAAATTCTCATTGTTATTAAAGCTCGCTGGTTGCTCATTCCTTATCCCATCTATAGGTAAATTCTTTATCTCGTCAAACAAACTTTCTGTCAGCCCAAGTAACCTGGTATCAATGAAGAGAAGCCTCATTAGCATATCGGCATGTTGACATCCCAAAACAAAAAGGAAAAAGAATAGAAGTAATGCATGAGTAACTCAAACCATAATAAGAAAGTACTAATAATGCTACAAGAGGGACTTACCCATTCCTAGGCTTCTTCAGCTGTTTCATCTTGGCTTTATCGGCCTTGGTAAGAGGGGCGCGAGTGAAGAATTCTTCTTCTTGTCGTTCACGCTCTTCCATCTTTGAAATGTATCTCATCATGTCCCTGCTATCAGGTCCAATGTGTTCCCTAACCTATATTGCTTTGCAGTTCAGTAATGGATTACAAAGGGGAAATTATTTCAAAGACGAGAAAAAGGACATTCTCAATCCATCCACAAACCTCTTCGGGTCTTCCCTCAAGATCCTCCATCAACTCCCTAAAATACGGACTGTCCTTGGCTTGTCGCAGAGCGCCTTGTTCTTTTCTCAGGGCGTTTCTCTCTTGTCTTGCAGTCTTACTATCATCCATAAACGATGGAGCGAATTTGGGGGGTTTGTACACACCTCCACCTTCCTGAAAAAGAAGTTTAATAGTTGGAAAGAAGATATCATATTTAGATTCCTTAATTTCAACGGCTGACTATGAAAATATTAAAAACCAATAAATCAGAGAAGTTGAGAAAAGATTGATCGAATACTATAGCTATAGTCACGAGAAATTTCTCAATGACAGTGGTTGAGCTCACCTCTTCAACCGGATTTACTTTGCTAACAAGAAGGTCCGGATTGGGGCGATATTTAAGCAAGTCTTCGGACTTCTGAGAATAATTTGCCTCCTTCTCGACTGCATCTTTCTGTTTCTCAGCTGTTGTATTATTCGTCAGCTTTTGAATTTGGTATTTTAGTTTCTTATCAATCGGCCGAATCTACATTAAACAAGGGAAGATCAGATCAACATCCAAAGATACTGTAAACGACAATAAGCGCACGTATGTATTTAGTCCACGACATTTGCCAGTTTGCCTCAATTAAAAAATCAAGATGTAGATACGTATTTATATACCTTTTCCAAAAATAACCTCAACTCAACAAGACTCCGAACCACTGGATGGCCTTGAATTGATAGCCCTTTAGCCTTGCGTAGTAGAAAGTAGACAAGTGACTGGCAATAATTAAGGAGTAGCAAGTGTTTAACCTCTAGGTAGCTTATCCCTTCTGATGTTGGGAAATTGTTTGCTTTCACCTGCACGGCGAAGTAACAAATCTAGTAAATAAAGTAAATATGACAAAAGAAAGTCCACGAGAATTGTAGCTATATTAACATAATGTTGCACAGATAAGCCAAATATAACGGTGGCTCATCTAGTTCATATAGACAACTGAGTGCTATCAAAAAACTTGAAAACATGTTTCTCACAGTATCCAAATCAGGGAACATCTTACAGTAACAGCTAAGCTATATAGGAAAACATGAAATCAATAATGATTTAGGTGAAAAATAAACATCACATAATTCCCAATGCACACGCAATAAGCAATTACACGTGGTCTCACCTTAGAAGTCAAAGCCTGTATTTTGTTTCTCACAATATCCAAACCCTCTTTCATTTCCTTCAAAACCACAACCAACTGAGGAGCTTCCCTGAGGAAATCGATCGAAAGGATTGTAACTTCGAAAATCTAACATGATTTAAAATAACTTCAAAAGTGTTATGTATACCTGGCAATTTCATCATATCCGGGAACTTCCCCGGAGTCTTGCATATTGCCGTGCCTGAGAATAGAAACCCGGAGAATTAAAAGGAGAAAAAAAAGAGACGATTCAACTAAGAGAGTTCTAGCGAAGATAGACATAAACTACCTTACTGAAGGTAAAACGCAAAATCCAGCAAGAATTAACCATGTCGTGTTAAATTATATGCAAATGTGAAACTCCACAACAGAAGACAACAGAGAAGCAGAACTTACACAATTGAATAACTCGGTCAACGAAGGAGGTGCCAAAGCCAAATTGATTGAATTGGAAACGAGAAGTACGAAGTTCAACCAATCTCGATATGCTCTTTGATTAGGGTTTTATAGCATTTGGGTATTACTATTGGCACTGTATGATAAATGGGCCACGTACAAGAGCCCAAGTAATAAGGCATACATACTTACTATCATTTTGGGGTTATTTATGTCATTTGAGTTTTCCAACAATAAACCACTGAAAAGCCCTTTGGCTACACTCCATTCTCAAAGATGGCCCTCTCTCGTCTTCTTCAGCTCCAAGTACCCTTTCGATTCTGCAGATTAAGTAAAATTTATTTCAGAAATGCTCATTTATGTATTTTTCCAATTTTGGGACATAATCGATCGGTATTATTCTTGTCTTCGTCACAGGGTTTCCGATGATATTGTCAAGACAATGTGAATCATTTTGTTCGAATGGAGGAATCGATAGAGAAACCCAGCTGATGAAGGATGTTGGTGAAGAGGAAACACAAATGGCGATTGATGAACCACTGGTGAAAGGGTAACATTACTTTTGTTTTTTTTATTCTTTTTATGTTGTTTCTCAGCTATATGCATGTTCGTGATTCTGGGTTTCTCTTTCTATGTAACGGGAAGTTCATCATATGAAGATTTTGAATCTACCAGCGATTGTTATAGGCAACTAGTGTGCGCTGATATGTATACCAGCTTTCACTTAATCGGTCTACACATAATGGAAACTAGACAGTAGATATTTGTTGTGGATTTTGGTTTGATGCTAAATCCGATTAGAATCTTGGAATGTCAAAGGAGATTGAGAAAATAACTAAGAGGTTAGTTGAGTGATTGATTTGTTTGTGAGCGTGAAATGATCCAATGATGATGGTACAAAAACACGGTTGATAAAAAGGTTTGATTGTTCTGTTAGTGCTATAAATCTTGCCTCTTTCTCCCTACATGTTCATGTACAAAAATATTCTTCTGCTTTATTTCCAGTTCTATGGTTTGTTTCTCGTAAACCCTTTGCTCATTTTAATATGCCTTTGATCTCTATGCCTTCTGAAACAAAAGACATTCGTTTGCAGCATTTGTTAGGAAGACATTGGCAGCTTATACTGGCTCTAGTTGCACGATGAAAAGTTAACTATCCTATCTATTGCAGGGAGCCAAAGAACGATCAGATGGTAACCCATGTTAAGGACGAGACAGTATCCGAGTTTTCAGATGGAGCACTGGTTAAGAAGGAATCGGCTGCATATAGTGGCTCGAGTCACGCTAAAAGATTAAACAATGTATTTCATAACCAATATGAGGAAAACAATTATACACAAAAGCTCTCAGATGCAATCTTGAGTTGTGCAAAATTTGCAAATCCAAAGGCGATAAATATAATGTCGCAATTCACCAACTTATTGCACGGCGAGCAAAAACAGCGCCCACGAGATGGTGAGTTGGAGAAAGAGCTTCCTACATTACAACGTGGACCCAATTCACTGGGGCATCTAATTCAAATGCTTGAAGGAGTAGAATCGTCTTCTTTCTCCCATAGCTCACAAGATGAATCTGATGATCTTAAAGAGTCTTCTGTAGAATCAGTTCCTGAAGAAGCTGAAGATGATATTGTGAAGCCAAAGACCACAATATCTTCTTTTCAATCTCTAGAGCATGAAGAGAAATTGTGTGGGACGGATATGAATAACCATTCAGATATGAGGGGCTTGACTGGCTCTATTGGACCTCATGAAAATGCAGCCTCTGAGGCAACTACTGATCTTTGCGATCATGGGGAGGACGCATCACTTGCTGATTCTGGAGAGTCTGATATTGATCTCAATTCGACTGTTCACGCTCCATCCTATCCAAATTTAAAGCGAAAGCAGGTGGAAGAAGTAGTGAGAGTTAGGGAAGAATCCAAGGAAAACAAAGTAACTTTATGGTTCCTTGATAGCTCTTCAACCATGAGGACCATAGAGGAGTTACTTGGGCGAGAGAGAAGGATTTCCAATGTGGATTTTGTGAGTTGCAGCGGGCCTTCACTCAGAGCTGCCCACGTTTATTTCAAGGTCAGTTTTTATTGTCCTTTTCCTTTTCATTTGGAAAAAAGGCAGTGATTTTGCTGGGCTATGCGATCTATCTTCAGCTTTTCTGTTTTGATTCAGGGAAAAAACATTGAAGAAGGATTTAAACAACGTGGTGGTTCTATAGTGATGTTAACACCTGACACTTCACTTCCAAATGTTACCGCCCCTCCTAGGTTGTTGGGCGACCCTTTGGCCCCCGCTGCTTTAATAAAATTCCCAGCAAGGACAGTCAAGCTAGAAGGATTGTCTCATGAGATAACCACAGGTCATCTCAAAGAAGCTTTCGCCCTGTGAGAGCAAAGTGTCTGGTTGCTTCTTCGGGTCCAATTATTCTGCGGCGTATGTGGAATTCGAGGTAATAAGCATCCATACATGTGTATGTACCTTTTAGGTGCTCGTAATGCTTACATTTGCGCTCATGTATGAATCTTTCTCTTATTACAGACAGAACTCGGCAAAGAAAAAGCTCTCGTGAAACAGTCCATCAATGTCATGGGGAAGAACTTGAGAATTCTAAGGATTGATTCCCCTCAAACCACAATTGTCAGGTTCATGGAAGCAGAACCCATTCGCTTTCAAACAGTTGAACTGTGTAAATCACTGGGTAAGATTAGATCGATCGCCCAACGATCTGGCGGTATCCTTGACGTTAACTTTGCACTCGATGAGTGGCCAAACATGCTAACCATAATAAACAGGTGATTCCTTATCCTTATATAGTACGAGGAAAGATGCTTCTTTTTCTTTCTGCCATACCACTAGGAAAGATGCTTCTTTTTCTTTCTGCCATACCACTGTTAGATTCATCCAAGATATGTCGAGAGAAGTTAAATTTTATGGGTTTCTTTTTTTTTTCTCAGATTGAATGGGTACGAATTGGAAGGTAGGATATTGAAGGTGGAGCCCGCCCCATGGTTTCCAACGGACGTGTTATTAGCTCTATGGCTTGATAGAGAGGGACGAGAGCATGTGGAAGCTACTGCTTGGTCTTTATTGCGTAAGGTGATTCAGGTACCAAACACGTACGACTTTGCCTCCACACAGCACGACTTCTTACACAGAGCTTTCAAGGCTTAGCTAACTAAGGCGGGCTTAGGTTCGTTCGAGGTTGATTGAATCTTGGAATGGATTTACAGGTTAGGTTAGAAGCTGTATGCAATTTAGTGTATTCCATATGTTGTCTTCTCTTAAAGTTTATATGGATGGTGATTTGGTGAAAGGAAAGGTGACCATAACACCATATTTCATTATTTGAATCCGTATCTGATGGAACGTTAAGTGGCCACATTATGACATCGATGGACGTTACGAGTTCGAATTCCCTAGAATACTTCTTTTATTGTATTCTGCGTCGTGGACTTGGGATGTCACACATGTGAGAATTCTCCTGAGTAATGTCATACGAGGATGAACTATAATTGGGCATAGACCTAAATGTATTATGCCCATTATTCAATTTATTGTAATATTTGAATATTTTATCATGGAATAAATTTTAATTTATTCTTTAAAGACATGTTATTAATTTATCACAATAATCTTCCTTCACATCCAGTAAAAAAATAAAATAAATAAATAAATAAAACATTTGACCAATTTTCGAGCACCTTCACATCCAGACACAAGAGTTGTTGGTAGCGATGCAGGCGCGGCTTGACGCGGTGGAGAGAAAATGCAATGAGCTCGAGGCACGACTTGAAGCAGCTGGCGTCGGTAATGAGTCGCGTGGTTCTGACGCAGTCGAGTCGAATCTTGTGGATGACACGCAGACATGTGCTGCAGCGGCGTCACTGAACATAAATGTTCAACGCCACGACGACTTTCCGGACGGGGGATCCGGCCACGGTTTGGCGTAGTTCTTAGATTTGTGTCGAGCTTCTTATTTGATGTTGGCGACTTTATTGGCATTTATTCCGCTGGTTTATTCCCGTTTGAATTTATTTTCTTGTATTCGACTTTTGGATTATCGAATGGATCTTTTTTTCGTGTGTACTTATAATTTTTATATTTATATAATTTATTTGTAAAATTAATTAATTAAATGCAGAAAATTGGTGATTAGCGACTAAGATAGCGATTACAAATTACCAATCCGCGACTACACAATTGAGCTTCAGCGATCAGCAAATAGCGACTGGAGGATGCAAACCAGCGACCACAAGTGTAGTCGGAGTTTTCCGACCACAACATTAGTCGCAATTAGTCGCCAAAATAGCGACTACAAAGTATTTGTCGCGGTTGTCGCTGATTAGCGACCACATCCAATCAGCGACAATGGCTTTAGCGACTACGCTTAGTAGTCGCTGATGTAGTCACTAATTTAGTTTAGCGACTAATATATCAGTTTAGCGGCTAATATTTGTAGTCGCTAGGCGTGTTTTTTTTTGTAGTGGAAGATTCGATCATTTCTCTATGATTTCTCTTGCAATGCTCCTTCCAATGGGTTTCGAAGATAAAATCCCTGAGTAGTTGATATTCTATTCTAAATTATTAGATATGTATGACCAATCCATTTTTACTATAATGTTACAAATTCACATAAAAAATTTTCAGAAGGATTTTTCTTTCAAGGCTCCAAGATAGAGAGAATTATTTTCTTACAAACTTGCGAGTTTAATCACTTATTCTAATGGAGATAGACGAGCAGTACTGATGAGTAATTGTTCAAGGATGTATCAAAGGTCATAGTCCAACATATAAATGGGGGTTTCATCTTATTTTTGTTAAATTGAAACCCGATTGGTGATACCAGGAGAGACCTCTTTGATTTATATATTGACTGGGGTGATAGTTAGCTGAAGTATGATAAATAATCTCAATACGCTCCTCATGTGTGGTACGGTTCAAAGGCTATGTACCATGTGGACATAAAATAGAGTGGCTCTGAGTCTAAGCGTGATTAAATGCAAAATCGAACTATTCTGATACCATGTTAAATTGAGAGGGGAGGCATATTTGATTTTTATGTATTGAGTAGGGAAAGTTAGTTTCTAGATGTGAGATTAAATAATCTCAATACGGTTTTGTTCCCGGCCATCAACTGCGAAGGGCACAATTGATCTAATTTTCTAGCAGAGAAACAGTAGTATTCTACTCATTAATAAATTATATGTTGAAGTTGTGGTTCTTCGCATACAACCTTTTGTTTGTCCTATTTCTTCTCCATTCTAGGTTTCGCTTTCTCTCTATTTGCTTCACAAGCATCTCTTGAAGTACACTGAACACTGCCTTATATAGAACAAATTCACCAAAATAATATATATTTATGTCAAGAATGTGCTTTTATCAAACCCTTAATCGCCACGTATCTCTTTACTATAAATTAAATCAGACTAAGAAATGAAAAAACGGTTGAAAAAATCACATGAATCAAACCCCACCTTCTATACGGAAAACATCACCATTGATGAATCTAAGAAAGCTCCATTCATCAAAGCTCTCACGGAAAACTCATGCCAGCTCTCCCCCACCTTATCATAATTTCCCCCTATTACAAACCCCTTTTTTTTTTTTTATCTCATCTTCTTCACGGTACATCAATAAATACACACCATATTCTTGCACTCAAAACCCTAATAAACATCTCAAAGGAAGAACTCAAAGCCACACTAATTTCCCTTACAACCAATGTCTTCCCTTCACCACATAGACAAACAAGAAGAAAACAACATCAACAACAATTACCCACTCGACTCGAACTCCTACAAACTCCTCAACCTAATCGGCGAAGGCGTCAGCGCAAAAGTCTACAAAGCCCTTTGCATCCCACTAAACTCCATCCCCGTCGCCATCAAAGCCATCAACCTCGAAAAGACCCGCTCGGACCTCGAAAACGTACGCCGAGAGGCCAAAACCCTAACCCTACTGAGCCATCCCAACATATGCAAAGCCCACTGCTCATTCACCGTAAAGAACCAACTTTGGGTCGTCATGCCATTCATGTCGTGCGGCTCATTACAGTCCATAATGTCCTCTTCTTACCCCGACGGGCTAACCGAGCCATGCATCTCCATAGTACTCAAGGAAGTCCTCAACGCCCTCTCTTACCTCCATGGCCAAGGCCACCTACACCGAGACATAAAGGCTGGTAATATCTTAGTCGACTCGAATGGCTTCGTAAAGCTCGCCGATTTTGGAGTCTCGGCTTCGATCTACGAATTGTGGAGCACTTCTTCTTTGATGCTCACCGATATTGCGGGGACGCCCTATTGGATGGCGCCCGAGGTTATCCACTCTCACACGGGCTATAGCTATAAGGCAGATATATGGTCCTTTGGAATCACAGCCCTAGAACTGGCCCATGGAAGGCCGCCCTTGTCTCACCTTCCTCCTTCGAAATCGTTAGTGATGAAGATCACAAAGAGGTTTAGGTTTTCTGACCATTACGATAAGGGCCATGATTCGAAGAGTAAGAAGAAGTTTTCGCGGGCTTTTAAGGACATGGTCGGGCTTTGCCTCGACCAAGACCCGTCGAAGAGGCCCTCCGCAGATAAGCTTATGAAGCACTCCTTCTTCAAGAACTGTAAGAGCCAGGACTACCTCGTTAGGAATTTATTGCAGGGATTGCCCAGCGTGGAGAATAGATTTAGGTTGTTGTCTGGGGTTAGTGGTGACGACGATGAAGATGATGATGAGGATGATGATGACGTGGCGGGGAGAAGGGTTGGTAGTAAGCAGAGAAGGATTAGCGGGTGGAACTTTAACGTCGAAGGGTTCGAGTTGGACCCAGTTTTTCCATCGTCGGAGGATCGTAAGGGAAATTTTATGGGCTCTTCTGAAGAAGGGTCGAATTCCTCGGGGTCCATTGCGATGAGGAATGAGAAGGTTGTTCGAGGATGTAACAACAACGAGGTGGTGTTGGAGGGATTGATTGCGCTTAAGAAGAGTTTGGATGAGCAGAGAAGGGAAGTGGTGAAAGTGATTTCTTCGCTCGGCGGCGGCGGAGAAGATGAGAATAGTCTTGAAATTATTAGGGGCGGCGGAGAAGATGGTTATGAGAGGCTGAGGTTGGAGTTGGAGAATGAGAAGAAGAAGAGGTTTGATTTGGAGATGGAGTTGGAGTTTCTTAAGATGCAAATGAGTGATTGATTAAGATTTGATCTTTTTTATAAGTTTGTCCTCGTGTAGTCTTTACATATTTTCGATCTTCTAACTTAGTCGTATTGTAACTTCTATTATGATATTAACAACATGATGATGGTTAGAAAATTTAAAAATTTCTCCTTTTTGAATCCATCCATTAAGTATTTATTAAAAAAGAAAAAAATTGAGTTACGAGGACTATTATTGGAAATGAGAATTCTGCGTGGTGTATACCCAACTACTTGAGGTGGTTAAGGTGGAGATTGAGCAATAATTGTCAATGCTAAGAGCAATTGAACCGTGACGCTCGGTGCTAACGCTAAGAGCAATTTGGCGCAGTTGTAGGCGCTTGGTCCTAAGACCATTTATCTAGAATAAAAACTAGAACTTTTAGTGCTTGTTTGGTTTGACAGTTCGCAATTTTATTGTTGGTTTGAAGGGTGTTGGTGTGTTTGGTACATTGGTTTATATAAAACATGAGTTTACAATATAACAACTTTAAACTCATGTAGATGAATTTAGATAAAAATACACGTGGGTTCAAGTAAACCTCTAGTCAACCACATTTTTATACTCATTAATAAGGTATATTTAAAACTTATTAATTTAAGCTCTCCTAAATATAAATCGAGTTACCAAACAAGCACTTTGTCATTAGTTATACCCAACAAGTTTTATGGAGAAATTGCGAAAATAGTTCACTAAATTATGATCTCGTGATAAGTTTGGGTCTTTGATTTTTTTTTAATGTTAAAATAAGTTATTACCTTCTCGCCGATTTGGATACTTATCCACCCACTTGACCCTTGACTTTGGAAGAAGACGTAAGATTCAGACTTATTTTATATATATAAGAAGAAAGATCATATACTTACAATTTATATTTTATTATGATAAAATTTGCAACCATACTCTTTTTTTTTTTGTTTAAGCAACTTGAGGACGCCCATTGAATGAGTATGACCTTTGCATCACCAAAACAAAATTGATATTTTTAAGGGAAATTCAGGCTCATCAGAAATTTAATTTAAGATTCATACCCTGGCAGAAAAAACTTTAGTTTAAGGACCCAATTTCTGTAAAATTTAGAGATAAGAACCCAACGTAAAAAAAGTGGTATAAAATTTATATGAACTAGTATATGATGATCGTTTTTTGTTACAAACTTTCAACATATTGTTATTTCAGAACAATGAAGTGGTACGACAGAAATGAACTGGTATTGGATGGTCATTAAATGGTACATGATGATCGTTTTGTGTTACAAAATTTCAACATTTTGTTATTTCAGAGCCATGAAGTGGTACTGCAGAAATCGAGTCCTTTAAACTAATTTTTTTTCCTGACAGGGCGTGAATCCTAAATGAACCTTCTGACAGGGCCTAATGAAATACAATCATTAATGGTCAAAGTTTAGTCTTTGTTATGTAATGTTAGGATCTTTTTAATTCCGGTTATTTAGCTGTCAGAAAAATGAGATCACGTAAAGAGAATTAAAATTGGATGGTCAATACAAGAATTTAGTCGCTAGCGCAGGTGCTACGTAACATAGCCTTGGTAACCATTGTGGGTGCTATGAAAAATATGTAACGACTATATTCATCAAAATTGCTATTGCGACTAGATTAAGAAAAGACCAATAAATAGCTCGAATAATTTCTATCAAATTTATTCGTTCTGACAGCTAAAAAAGAATTAGGGAAGTTTACATTTAAAGCAGTCCCTTGTCAGAACTTTTCTATAACTACTCCCTCCGTCCCATTAATTTATGGACATTTGGAGTATAACGCGGTTTTTAAGAAACTGAATATTTTAATAATGTATTACAATTAAAAGTAAAAAAATGTATATTTTGACACGTCTTTTAAGAATATTTAATATTATTATATTGATTGCTTGTGATTAGAGCCGGCAATTTGGCACGCGAACCGCGGACCCGCCCGCCCCGCCCCGCCCCGCCAAATGGGCGGGACGGGCCTTATTTTTTAGGCCCGCCAGAGGGCGGGCCTGGGCAGGTAAGCGCGCGGGCCACGGGCCTAGGCGGGGCGGGGCGGGGCGGGTAAGCCCGCGGGCCGCCCACCTATAAATAAAAAAATTGTATTATATATTGTGCTGGACTTTAAATTTGATGAATGATGATAAATATTAGTAATGGGCTGCAAATGCTAAAGCCCATATAAATTATACATTATATTATACATCCATCAATTTATCAGGCAAGTGGCTAAGCCCGCTAAAAATTTGCTAAAGCCCATAAAAATTTGACTTCAGTTTATTTTTTTTAATAAGCGGGCGGGCTAAGCCTGCCAGGCCCGCTGTAGTACCCACAAAATTTAAAGCGGGATTACGATAGGAAATTTCAAGATAATTAGCGAAGGAAATATTAGGAATAAAATTCCTAATAAATATTTATGAACGAAAATTCGGACGAAACTAAAATAATAAACTAGTCCCGATAATATTTCGGAAGTTAATAAAAGCATTAAGCAAAAATAATAGTATTAGTAAGAATAAAATTTGGGCAATATTTATAATTAGGCTATATTTAATTTCTAACTTAGGCCCAAATTATTAAAAATAAACTTTGGTAATAAGGATAGTACAAATTAGATTGGGCCAAAGTTGAAATAGTTAAATAGAATACCCAAACTTTCGAACAAAAGGGCATGATAATAGATTACTTTAAGGCTTGGGGAAAATAAGGATCACCAACTAGTCTTATCAACACAACTATCGAAATATTAATACATACCTAGTACATGTCGAAATGATTAGTAAACAAAGAAAACCCTCATTTTGGAAAAAAGAAGAACAAGGAAACGAAAGCAAGGACTAAGGAAAGAAGAAGAAACTTTAGCAAACTCGAAAGCTTGGGCTTAAGGTAACATATCTACCTTCATGTGTTGTGATTAATCTACATGAGACACGTGATTTCATTAGATGAATAGAATAAAATTCTAGGAAATTAATGTGACTAGTACGATCAAGATAAAGTCTCAGACCCATGAGCTAGTCATATTAAGTATTAATTGTTGGTTTAATATGGAGTATTCGGCCCTAGACCATTCATCAACAAAGCTTTACGGTTTGTGAGCTAATACGGGTTGAATACTCAAGTTACTTTCGATGATATGTAAGTTTGGTAAGAACTACCTTAATTATATAACCCTATCAAGTATCGGTAAAATGGAAGTAAGGGTGAATAGAGTGTATAATATTCTGGATAGAAAGGTATTTTAGGCGGTTTTGAGGTTTTTAGTAAACTAGGGTTTTCCTAACCTAGCTTTGACCAAGTCCTAAGTAACTCCTGGCGAATCTAGAATCAGGTACATGAAAGATACATTTGCTAGTTGGAATCGGGCGAATCTGAGAGATGCTAAATCTCGGCGAAGGTGAGTGTAACGCGTGACAAGCCGGGCGATTGCAAACCAAAAGATCGGACGACTTTGAGATTAGGAATCGAACGATTTAGAATTTGAGCAGACTAGTATAATTGAAATTTATTTCAATATAACCATTTAATTTCGATACTATACTGATGATATTTATTTATTCAGAGGATCGACAGTTAGGGACTCCACCGGGTTTCGTATTTGACTGTAGCAGGAGGACAGGTAGGTGAAATTCACCTACGACACGTAAACGGTTGTGTGAATTATTATGTGATACTTATGTTCTT
The DNA here is from genome assembly GCA_027422505.1 of Craterostigma plantagineum. Lineage (NCBI taxonomy): Eukaryota > Viridiplantae > Streptophyta > Magnoliopsida > Lamiales > Linderniaceae > Craterostigma > Craterostigma plantagineum. The sequence continues at coordinate 16,367,762 of JAPQWV010000017.1, read as the reverse complement.
ATGTGGTTTAGTGATTTACGTGGTTTACATGTGTTAAATATTTCTGGCATGTTATATATCTGTTATTTGCACTGCATGCATGTGCACGACACTTCAGAATGAGAGAGGTTGACCGTGTTGGCACGGTGGCACCTTACGGTGTCGGCGCGAGGCGCGTGTGGGTAGATGTGACCAATTCGGTTGTCGACTCGGAGTCGAATTGATGTTGGTACTAGTGCACCTGACGGTTGGTGCCGTCGACACGGGAGGTTGGTGCTGCCCGACTTTATGTAACCGGTTGGTGCCGGTATGATTAGTGGTTGGTGCCGTTGATGACGGTTGGTGCCGTCGAGATGAGTGGTTGGTGCCACTCGGACCCTACGATTGGTGCCGTAGTTTCAGTTATGAGGTGCATAGTCCTACCTAGGACCCTAATATTAAGATATGGTAGAGATGGAAAATGATCGTGGACGTTACGTTGGGTGAGTGCACTCTAACGAGACCTGAGTTGGCCGCCCGAGCGTTGGGTGAGAGCTAACTCTAACGTGACCTAAGTTTGCCGCCTGAGCGTTGGATGAGTGCACTCTAACGAGACCTGAGTTGGCCGCCCGAGCGTGTGTGTTGTCGAGTCACGAGTTGTGAGATGTTGTAGGTCGTGGTGAGGGTCGAGCATGCATATCGTGAGATGTTGGGGTTGAGATTTGAGTGCATGTTGCATACATGCATGTTTCACCTACTGGGCAAGGAGCTCAGTTTACGTGTTGTAGGTACCGAGCCCGACGCTGATGCGTGTCGAGGCTGAGGCGGGCTGACGGCGGTGCTCCACAGACTTCTGTGGGCGAGGCTGTACATGGATGTGACCTGTGGAGCGACGTTAGGGTTTTTAATATTTGATATGTTATACATAGTGATGACAATATAGACAGATTTTATTGTAATATATTTTATTTTGGATAATATTTTGTTAGACGGGTCTTCCGCGACTTACGTTGCGAATCCGCCAGAATTAGTATTGAAAAACGAGGATCGCTACACCCGCAGCCCGCCAGGGGGCGGGGCGGGCCTCAATTTATCAGGCCCGCCAATGGCGGGTATATCCGCGCCCGCCCCGCCAACTGGCGGGCTTTGGCGGGCAGCGGGTGGCCCATTTTGACAGCTCTATTTGTGATAGTTTTTTGCTAAAAAGAGAAAAGTACAAAAACTAGCGGGACACCCGATATAGTAAAATGTACAAAACTAATGGGATGGAGGGAGTATTTATTTCTGCTCACTCAAATGTGTGTGCTATATATGAATATATCTTATTAATTTATTTTCGTTTGAAATATCAAATAAATAATAATTTCTATTATGTATATTTCTAATTTTCGTTTGAAATATCAAATAAATAATAATTTCTATTATGTATATTTCTAATTATATAAAAGGTTAAATTGATTAAGATAGAATTGTAAATAACTAAAAATAGTAAGCTAAAGGAAGTTACATAGTTTTTTTTTGTTCATTTTTAAATTAATTTTTAAGCTTAATTGACAGACCTGTTTGACGATTTATATTCACACATCACCCTTAATATAATAGAATAGATATACCTACCAAAATAAAATTTTTACACATAAGTACTTTTGGCTGAATGTACGTCATATACGAAATTTAGGTACAATAGAGAAATGTATTGTGGTACATAATATAATGAAAAAGGGTACATCTCACCTATAATTTTGGAGGTAGCATATAAAATATTTAAGTACCCCATATACACGTGATGTGGTACGTAACTTACAAATAAAGATGAGTAAATGTAAAATGGTACTAACAGCATAGTGGATACCAATGTGTAAAAAACTTATTATAAAAGGTAACTACATATAAAAATTATTTGACAATTGACTGAACTGATAATTTATTATATATCAAGCTATTAAGTGTAGATTCACCAAAAAAATTATTCGAAGTTACAAAATAAATATTTTATAGTGGTGTGCAACTCTATTCCGTTCAAACTTAATTGATCTAATCGTGATTGAAGCAACACAAATGTTCGTATTCTTTTTCAATTCTTCTAAAAAAATAAATTCTATTAAATCTTTGAATAATGGCTAGTCCCATTCATACTACCACCATTCATTGAAAATATTTAGTATATGTTGAGTTTGATTTCTTGTCTAGCTTGCAGTACCGTCTAAATAATCCGAGTATGCACTTTTTCGATAGTTGGTATGGCTTTGAACAAAAGTCACGTTCAATAGTTGTTCTTTATAATTAATCCCCGTAATATATACTAATTGTTTTATAACTCTCTGATGTTTGAAAACCATACAATTTTACGTTTTCTAAATTTTCCAAAATTTCTTAGTCAAACTTGCTTAGTATAATAATTCATCCTTTTTCTTTTGCCACTATAGGATTGACAAGAAAAAGAAAACAATAAATTTCAAAAAGAAATAGTATAATCAAGAATAGGTATTTTTATTAAAATAAACAAAAAAAAAATAACTCATTAACGAAATAATCGTGAAACGATGTCAGAATTAGTGAAACTTATTGCTGCTTTGATCTTGTGAAGATATTTAGCATCAGTTACGCTTTATTTATGCAAATAAATCAGCTAGATGGTTAGTGATCTTTAGCATCGTATTAATTATCTTTATGAGTCATCTATATGTAATTCCCTTAGTTTACTCATCCCCCGAATAATAATATTTTGTTCCTTGTTCATCTTCATTGAGTAATAAGATTATTTCTTTTATCTCTATCTTGGGACTGTATTTGCGTCAGTTGGTATCAGAGCGACAGGGCTATCAAGTGACGGGTATACTCAATCAAGATGAATGGTGGAGGTGCTTCTTCGGGAATAGCTGTAGAAAAGCTTGTTGGTAATAATTATAATTACTGGAAGCTGTGTATGGAAGTCTTTCTACAGGGACAGGATCTGTGGGATCTAGTTGAAGGAGATGAAACAACGATTCCGGCAGATACTCCTCAGAATGCCGAACTACGGCGGAAATGGAAGATCAAGTGTGGCAAAGCTCTTTTTTCTCTACGGACATCGATCAGCAGGGAATACATTGATCATGTCCGTGATCTAAATACACCAAAGGAAATTTGGGAGACATTTCAAAAGTTGTTCACCAAGAAAAATACAGCTCGACTGCAATTTCTTGAAAATGAACTAGCTGTAGTAACTCAAGGTAATCTTTCTGTTGAAGAATATTTTTTGAAAGTAAAGAGCTTGTGTTCTGAAATTTCAGAATTGGATGCTGAGGATCAAATAAGTGATGCACGTTTGCGTTGGTATGTTATTCGTGGATTACGGAAAGATCTTATGCCTTTCGTCTCTTCGATACAAGGATGGGCGACTCAGCCATCAATCATTGAGTTAGAAAATTTACTCTCTAACCAAGAAGCTTTGGTAAAGCAAATGACGAGCGAAGTCAAGTCTCTTACCAAGCCAGAGGACGTGTTGTACGTTAAAGATCAAAAGAGAAGGAATTATAACTCAAAGTATTCATCGAGTGAAGGGAATCAGTCTAGACCAGAGGAGCAGTCGCAGAAATTCTCAAAAGCTTGCTACAAGTATGGGAAACTTGGACATATGAAGCGAGATTGTCGGGTGAAACTTCGGTGTGATCGATGCGGGAAACCAGGCCACATGAAGGCAAATTGCAGAGTAAAGTTGCAAGGAGCAGAAGCAAACATTGCACATAAAAAAAATGAGTCTCAACATCAAGCATGGGAACAATGTTTTAACTGTTGAAGTTCTTGCTCAACCAACGGATGTGGCTTCAATTGCGCATAAAGACGATGCTCCTAAATATGATCATGATACCATCAATTACGTCGAAGAATGGATTGTTGATTCTGGTTGCTCTCATCACGCAACTGGTAATGACACTCTTTTATCACATGTCCGTCCATATAGTAGAAAGAAAGTTATTGTGACCGCAGATAATTCATTACATCCTGTGATGAAAGAAGGCGATTTGAACGACGGGAGGGTTCTTCTGAAGGATGTTTATCATGTTCTGGGTTAAAGAAAAATCTTGCTTCCTTCTCGCAAATAACAGATTCAGGGAAGTATGTTCTTTTCGGTCCAAATGACGTTAAAATTCTTTCATGAAACATGTTGATGCTGATGTTCTCCTCTGTGGAAAACAGAAAGAATCATTGTATGTTCTATCTGCAAGTGATGAATATGTCAAACAGGCTGGTCGCAATGATAGCTCAACGTTGTGGCATGCACGCTTGGGTCATGTAGGTTTTCAGCTGCTGCAAAAAATATCCACGAACCAACTTCTTGATGGTTTTCCAATTTTCAAAGATATTCAACATTATCAAGTTTGCCCGGGTTGCCAATATGGAAAATCTCATCGTCTTCCCTTCACACCTTCCAAAGGTAGAGCTTCGGCAGTTTTGGAATTGGTTTATTCTGATTTATTGGACCAACAAGGACAGCAAGCTATACTGGGCTTCAGTACGCAATGGTGATAGTCGATGATTTTTCACGCTTCATCTGGATATATTTTTTAGAGCACAAAAGTGAAGCATTTTCGAAGTTCGTTCAGTTTAAGCATGAGGTAGAGACAGAATTTGGGAAGAAAGTTAAATGTTTACGCACGGACAACGGAGGGGAATTTTTATCAAAGGATTTTATGGATTATTGCAGCGAGCATGGAATTCACCGCCAAATGACTTGCCCAGAAACCCCGCAGCAAAATGGGGTAGCTGAGCGTAAGTTAGCTCATCTTACATCTATTTGTTTATCTTGGTTGCATGGCATGAGTCTTCCAAGAGAGTTATGGGCAGCTGCTTTTCAAACTGCTTGTCATGTCGTAAATCAATTGCTTCCATGGCCGGGGACGGAATCATCTCCATTTGAGCTGCTCTATCATCGCAAACCTAATGTGAGCTATTTTCGTGTCTTTGGGTCCCTTAGCTATGTTCACGTATTGAAACATAATCGAACTAAGCTTGATCCAAAAGCCAAGAAGTGCATTTTTGTTGGCTATGATACTCATAGAAAAGGTTGGAGATGTATGGACTTGGAAACTAAGAAGGTTATTACTTCTCGTGATGTGGTGTTCGATGAAGTTTCATTTTACAAAGATGATGCAAATGACAGCAGCAACGCAACTACTCTTGCTCTATTTCCTGATGATTATACATTAGGACGGTGTAATTCTTCAAATGAGGGAGACGCTCAGGCTGAAGAAATTACAGAAACCACCACAAACACTGAGGTTGTCATAAGAACTAATCCTACATGGGAGAGAAGGCTACCAAGTCATTTATCTGATTTTACAATTGAAATGAATCAATTTTCTGTTATCATGTTTCTTTATTGGAGACTCTAATGAAAATGAGCCAAAGTCGTACAGTGAAACTAAGCTTGATCCAAAAGCCAAGAAGTGCATTTTTGTTGGAGATGTACAGTTGAAATGCATTTTTATTGGAGACTCTAATCGAACTAAGCTTGATCCAAAAGCCAAGAAGTGCATTTTTATTGGCTATGATACTCATAGAAAAGGTTGGAGATGTATGGACTTGGAAACTAAGAAGGTTATTACTTCTCGTGATGTGGTGTTCGATGAAGTTTCATTTTACAAAGATGATGCAAATGACAGCAGCAACGCAACTACTCTTGCTCTATTTCCTGATGATTATACATTAGGAAGGTGTAATTCTTCAAATGAGGGAGACGCTCAGGCTGAAGAAATTACAGAAACCACCACAAACACTGAGGTTGTCATAAGAACTAATCCTACATGGGAGAGAAGGCTACCAAATCATTTATCTGATTTTACAGTTGAAATGACTCAATTTTCTGTTTTATCATGTTTCTTTATTGGAGACTGTAATGAAAATGAGCCAAAGTCGTACAGTGAAACTAAAGGTTTTTCAGAATGGGAAAAAGCAATGGAGGACGAAATCTCTGCACATAAAAAGAACGACACGTGGGAGCTTACACCAAAGCCGCATGACGCTGATCTAATCACTTGTAAGTGGGCTTATAAGCTGAAGAAAAAGGCCGATGGCTCGATTGACAGACACAAGGCTCGCCTCGTTGCTCGTGGTTTTTCTCAGCAATACGGTCGAGACTATGATGAGACGTTTAGTCCTGTTGCAAGGATGGTAACAGTTCGGGCAATCATCTCTCTTACTGCAACAAAAGGCTGGAAGTTATGGCAACTCGACGTGAAAAATGCCTTTCTTTATGGAGAGCATGATCGTGAAATTTCATGGAGCAGGCGCAAGGTTTCGTTTCAAAGGAGTATCCTGATTATGTTTGCAAACTTAAAAAGGCATTATATGGTCTCAAGCAAGCTCCTCGTGCTTGGTTTGGTAAGATCACTCAATATCTTGATTTTTGTGGATTTAAATCGTCAAGTGCTGATCCGAGCCTATTTATTAAGAAATCGCCTGCATGCACCTTGCTTTTGTTTTACGTTGATGATATGCTAATTACCGGTGGATTGATCGTCCGCAAGATGCTTTGTCAGTTCGCTTTGAAATGAAGAGTTTAGGAGAAGCAGATTGTTTTCTAGGTTTGGAAATTGAAAAATGCAATGGCTACTTTATATCTCAAAAAAGGTATGCATCGAGCTTATTACAGAGGTTTGGCATGGGAAATTCAAAAGCAAAATCTACTCCCATGGAACCAAATCTGAAGTTAGCAAAAAATGAAGGTAAGCCGTTGGTAGATGCAACTGTTTTTCGTCAAATTTTTGGTAGTCTATTTTATCACAAGACCCGATATTGCATTCTCGGTGGGAGTTATTTCTCAGTTTATGGATCATCCGTGTGAGAGTTACTTAACTGCAGCGAAAAGAATTCTGTGTTACATCAAAGGCACTTGGAGTTATGGATTAATGTATGAGCAGTCTAAATCATTTTCCTTGAGTGGTTTCGTTGATGTAGATTGGGCTGGCGATGTAAATGACAGGCGTTCTACAACAGGTTTCTGTTTTACATTTGGCTCAGCTATGATATCATGGTGTAGCAAAAAGCAAAGTACGGTTGCTCTCTCGAGTTGAAGCCGAATATGTGGCAGCTACATTGGCTACTCAAGAAAGTTTATGGCTCAAGAGACTTTTTCAGGAAATGATCACTGCACTCAATCATCCAGTACAGATTTATTGTCATAATGAAAGCGCGATAAAACTTGCTAAAAATCCGGTGTTTCATGCTCGTTCAAAGCACATTGAAACTCATTATCATTTTGTTCGAGAGAAAGTATTATCGCAGGATATTGAGTTGCAGAAGGTACGGACAGATAATAAAGTTGCAGACGTATTTACTAAGGCGCTTTCCAAAGTAAAATTCGAAAGATTCCGCAATGCTCTTGGTATCACTCGCAAATAAGTTGCACTAAGGGAGCCTGTCAGAATTAGTGCAACTTATTGCTGCTTTGATCTTGTGAAGATATTTAGCATCAGTTACGCTTTATTTATGCAAATAAATCAGCTAGATGATTAGCTGATCTTTAGCATCGTATTAATTATCTTTATGAGTCATCTAGTTTAAATATGTAATTCCCTTAGTATCTTTACTCATCCCCCGAATAATAATATTTCGTTCCTTGTTCATCTTCATTGAGTAATAAGATTATTTCTTTTATCTCTATTTTGGGAGGCTTTATTTGCGTCAAAACGAAAACCATTAATAAAATACAGCAATTCGTACTATTTTTTTACGAGTTAGTAACTCGTATAATATAAATACGAATTACTCATACAAGGTGGCCCGCAGACCTGACGTGGCTTTCGTGTAAAAAAATTGCCACGTAACTCGTATTACATTTTTACGAGATTGTAACTCGTATAATAAACATACGAGTTACTCCATTTACTCGTACACGGTGGCCCGCTGACCTGACGTGGCAAAAAATATGGACGTAACTCGTAAATATAAATGCGAGTTACGTTCGTGGCCGACCCTGCATGGCCATTCAATGTCAGTTAATAATGCGAGTATCTCGTATTTAGTTGATACGAGTTACTCGAATTATTGCAATAATTCATGCAATATTAGAGTGACTCGTATGTATTATTACGAGTTACGTGCGACTTGCATGTTGGTGCAATAATGCATGTAACTCGTATTTATTACATACGATTTACATCTCTATAAATACCCCCACCCCTTTCGATTTTTAAAACGCAACACAAAAATGGTGTCGAGTCGGGTACAAATCATAGTATATTTCGGCGGTGAGATAATTCAATCATCCGATTTTGTCGTCAGTTATAGTATCCGTCCTATTGCGTCTAGGCGAATTCGTCGCAACACCAATTTTTCAGAGTTTATGTCATTGTTGTTCGAAATTACGGGTGCTGATAGCAGTCGTTGTTCGTTAATTGTCCAGGCGAAAAATGAATACTTTCAACATTCCCGCCTCTTTCATCAGTTATTCCAACTCTCCAACGACAACCATTTACAATTTTTCATCCATCCCGATTCGAAGAACAATTGTGTTGAGGTTTTTGTTAAAATAATTGAAAATTCAAGTTTTGATTTGAACGAAGAGCCTCATCGGAATTTTGAAGTTGGTTCCTCGAGTTATATATGTCCGGATTTTTCCGACATTGTCTCATTTACGCAGGGTTTAGCAATGTTTCCCTGGAGATGCCCACGCATGGTGTTCTATTCAATATGCCGGAATCCGTGTCAGAACCCGATCCAGATTTCGTGCCTAAACCAGAGGAATATGTTGATGTTAGTGATTCGGAAGCAGACGATGAGGATCCACGGTCCGAGTTACCTGATCCCAACGAACCTGCCGAGAACAACGACGACGATGCGCCATATGATACCACTCCACTGGACTCTGCTGCTCCAACGCTGTTTCAGTCCATCCCATTTTTCCAGACGTACCAAACGCCACCTCCTGGTGGTGATGACTACGGTGGTTACGGGGAGTTTTACGACAGATATAACCCTATGTTTTGTCGAGGTATGATTTTTCCAACTAAGAAACTATCACAACGTGCTGTCGACGGTTTTTCGATCAGGGTTGCTAGACGTGAGTATAACGTCAACGAGAGCAGCAGTACACATTGGAGTGTTCAATGTGATCACACGGCTGATTGCCCTTGGAGACTGAGGGCATCCTTCAAGCCAAAAAAGGTTACTGGTCTGTTACAAAATTTGAAGGACCGCGCAATTGCTATATGACTGAGCTGGTCTTAATAATAAATATAATAATAATTATTTATATAATAATAAAATAATAATAACAATAAATATAGTAATAAATAAATAACATTAAAGAAAACATCATCATCTAACCACAAATAAAGATGAAAAGATGCTAACAGAATTCGAAATAGCCCCACAAGGAAGCTGCACGGATCAGACATTTTTAATACATAGAATAGAATTCCGTTATTCACAAAAAATGAAAGAAGAGATAGGCTTCTTTCCTCGTAACTTTTAGCGACGAAAAGAAAAAAGATTGCCGAAGAACCCCCCACAATTATGAGAGGCGAGGCCACTTCGCCCGGATACCAGACTACGTTCAAAATGCCTACAACGAGATTAGAACCGCATATAATAAATGATGTGAAATCCAGGGATACAATTCGTTTCATTATGATCTTTTCTTTGTCCTCCCCCTATGTTTTGCTCTATCACTAGTGATTACTCCCGATCCGAAGCACCCCTTTTCCATTCATAGAGAGATCCAATCGTCAAAAGCAAAAGGAAACGTTTTTCTTCACCGGGCTTTGACCATGTCTCCCGAACAATCTCAGTACATATGGCGCAAGACGATTCCACATATCGAGGTCGGAATGGGATCGGGTGTTTTCACGTCTCACCGTAGTGCCCGGTTTGTCTTTATTTCCGATTGATGAACAGGAACTCTTTTTGGCTACGTGTGCTTTGGACCCTTCGCCCGCTTAGAAGTGGATTCGAACCCTGACACAAGGATTTTCAGTCTAACCAGCTGACCTATTCAGTCCCTTTCTCTAAGCCCTGTGTTGGTCGGGGGAAGAGGGCATTTCCATCGCGAAGGATTCTATCCAGCCACAGGTTCCCCTACGACTACCTTGTTATGACTTCACCCTAGTCGAAATAATAATAACAATAAATACAATAATAATAACAATAAATACAATAATAAGAATAACAATAAATAATAATAATAATAAAACTAATATATTAACAAAAATAAATATAATAATAAGAATATTAACAATAATAAAATTAATAATAACAATAATAACCATAAATATAATAATAATAATTCACAAATTCAAATTTTTCGAAAGCGTATAACAATCAATACAAAAAAAAAAAGCTTCACATAACGATCTATCAGGGATGATGCGCCAGATGACCGCCGGTCCCACAAGGAGCTGGCGTACGAACTCTATTTCCTCGACGGTTAACTTGCTCCGCGTCATCTACCGGACTTCGAGGACGTCGCGGTCGTGGTGAAGGTGTCATAAACGCCAAAGATGTGATGTGTTAAATTAATGTTTAATTTAAACTTTAGTAAATAATTTAGAATAATTTAACATACCTGATGATCCATATAATCTGGCTATGAGTTGTGTTGGGCTGCAAATGACTGCAAGAAGGGCAAAAAATCGTCAAAGAAGGACGGGTTAACAGCTTCGTGCACCTGAGATGGTCCCGCCTCATGTACGTGAGATGGTCCGGCCTCACTGCTCCGTCCAATCTGGCGTCGCGAGATGAGCATATTATCCATCTGCTCCAGTAAATGGATCGACTCGTCATAATTGCCGCTCCTCGCGTAACATAGGCCCTCGTGAACCCCGCGTTCCTAAAAGTGAATAAGGAAATTATATCATTTGAGATATTAAACAAAGAACATTAATAAATAAATTAAACTTACGATGCTAGACATAAAAACTGCATCCCCCATCTGGAAGCCCCGTGACATCTCCATCGCATGTGGAGATATGTAGAGGCGCGTAATTCGATGAAACTAGTCGTAATATCCATCCTCCACCGACATGAGTGCAGTCGTGGAAGGACAATTAACGACGGTTTCCTCTCGCTCCTCCCATAACCCAATACAGCCTGCATGATGCGTTCTCCAATCCATCCCCGACCGCTGCCGACGCTCGTACGTATGAAGATTGGTATCTCGATACGGCGGTATAACGAGAATCTTTTGGATAATCCCAAACTGTCGAATGACTCGTTCGGGGTAATGCCACTCCACGATATTGAAGAAGATGAGGGGACACCTTGATCGACAAGCGATCGGCAAGCACTGGGGAGGAAGTGCGACAATCTCTGGGAGCGTCATGTCGTACGGATCCCATACAAATTGATGCACCCGCAGGCGATCAAGGCACTCGCTGATGGTGCGTATGTTCGAATTTGTCGACGTAGTGTGATCATATAACGCGTTCCACCTATCTTATATTTACACAACATTTATAAATATAACAAGGAAAAAAATTACAAACTTTATGAACGACCATACCTCGCAGCATGTTGCGAGATCGGTAAGACTATTCCGTCGAGTATAGTGGGCTCCATGGAGATACGATGAAGACCACGAACTGGCTGAAATGGCAGGATCTTCACATATGCCCATGCCTATAACAAATCACATGTTTTAAATTAATTTTAAAAATAAGTATAAAATTAATCAAAGTTTCTATATAATTTACCTGCAACAGCCGTAGGGGTCCACCTATATTAAGCTTTTTCGGCTCGCATGCCGAACAAGACTCTCTGTACAGGAATACCAGGACGGCACTACTCCAACTAAACGTGGCCACCTCATCAATACCCTCCAACAGCTGATGGTAGGTCAACGATACGGTTCTCGCGCTACCATCGGGGAACATCACCGCACCAAAGAGCAGCATCGCTGATCGACACGTGATGTGCTGATATAGATTTCAAGTGCGACAAGTGATAAAATAAAACGAATACTTAATTACCATCACCAGCGTGCGATAGGCAGTGGACCTATCATTTGTAGTGCAGTAAAGTGAGTAAACGAGTATCGAACACGAGGAATAAACTGATTACTAGAAATAACCCGTCGACTCGATATCTAGCCTAAATAAAATACGCAGTTTGTTTATATTATGAACAATCCTAACAAATTGATCCTAAAGAAACGATAGATTCAAAGAACACGACTAAAACTGATAAGAGTACTTTCAGATGATAAAGATATGCTCGGAATTCGAACCCCGCTAGGTATTATCGACTAAGACAATGAAATATCGTTCCTACGTGATTAAGACTAGATCGCAGTAATTTCCAACCCACTCACGAGCTGTCGCCCTAAACGCTCGCGGGGATATAAAATTCAGTAATTACTAATGGCGAGGATCGAGTATTTGCTTTCGCCCTATACTTGAATTCTATCATCTATGAACGACCTAATCGTTGTTTAGTTGTTGCCCTAAACGATTTTCCACACATTCACTTTAACACATAGACATATTAAAGCGAAGAAACAATTTCATAGATCGATAAATAGTCAAAACACACGAGTCACGATAAACGTATGTCTTAAATATGAATTAACCTAGCGTTCATCTAATCCCAAACACAGAGGGGATTTAGCTACTCATAATTAACGGGAAAACAACGAAGGAAGCAGAAAACAGGGAAGGAAGACTCATGATCTTGAGTACTGATGGATCTGGGATGGCAGCGTTGATGAATCTTCGTTCCTTGTTCAATTCAGCGTGAATTCGTTGTTGATCCGTTTCTTGCGCTCCAGGATGCAATTCCCTGTTCTTATTTGGATCTTTTTCATTCTTGATGGGTTAGGGTTAATATCTGGAAGGTGTCCCCACTTTTTGGGTCGAATTTGGGCTTTTATACTATTTTCGCTAGTGTCACGGCCTGGGACATGGGCCTTCACGGCCGTGACCATCATCGATTTACTTCGTGCGCTCTCTGCCCTGCGTCACGGCCAAGTGCACTGAGCTTCACGGCCGTGACGCCTCTGCTTCGACGCTCTGCTTGGTTCACGGCCTTATGCACTACCAGTCACGGCCGTGACATTGTTCTGTATGGTTTCGTAGCTCACTGTCCGTTTTCGCTCCTTTTCGCCCGAAAGTCGCCCTAAAGTCCTTCAATATCAAAATAGGTGTAAATAGAGCGAATAAGTGCATAAAATGATTATGAAAACTGTATCATAACCCAATTAAATACTACGATAAACGTATTGAAATACGTTTATCAAACCTCCCCACACTTAAGCATTTGCTTGTCCTCAAGTAAATTAGGAGTCAGAAAAAGCGTCAAATCAAGATAACGACACAATTGTTCGCAACTTATCATCATAGCTAGAAAGCACAAAATGGAATCAAGCAAACAATCATGAACAGTACACTAATGATCGACACCTATCAACCTGAACTTCCTTAGCGCTGCTAATCGAGCCTCATACCTCACAAGGAATCGCTCAAATCACTCAGTGTATAGGCTAGTATATAGTGAATCGCTCAAATCGTGCGCTAGTCCAACCCCTACCATAGGCTTGCAAGTTAATCGCATATCTTCTATTTAAAGTGGCAAGCATAAATCTGAGGGTCTTTTCGGGTCAAAACGGGTCAAATAATAATGAAGTGACAAGCATGGATACTGATGCACGTAATCTTAAAGCTAAGACACATAAGCGAAAAATCAAAGTATATAGCATGGTCAACTGACAGTCACATGCCCCAACATAAGACTCAACATTATCGCTCTGGAAATCCTAGACTTTTCCGCCCGATCCTCTCAACTCAGTTCCCTTTCATTTTCTGCCCTTTCACCTTAGTTATGCTCTAATTTTGTGCACTGCCCTTATTCCCTAAACATCAAGGTTTGACTTTTGTTGCAAAGAAAACATCGTCACAGTGAATGCCGTGTACCTAGGGATACTTATTACCAAAACCTATATCTTGCAAAAGGTTTAAGGGCATGCTTATGTAAGGATCGGGTCATTTCAGAAAACGGTCAAGTATGATCGAGTCATTTCACGAATAACAGAGAAGAACATTAAATCATACATTAAAGTAGTGACCCTCAAGTTCGACATCTGATTTATTCTAATCTACTCAGGTTCAAACGATCTCTGGAGGCTTATTCGGGTCAGCGGCTTTTATAATTTATGAGGTAATGAACGAATAGGCTCAGGCTCAAAGTGGCTAACTATGGAATTAGTCGTGGTAGGGTAATTTGGCCATGGACTTACTTCCTAATGCCCTCATCATTTCCGCACTAACGCACCAAAAATAGTTTCAACACGTATCAGACAGGAAAGTTCTAGAGAGATATAGACTAGGCATGTCACACAACCAAGAAAAATGAGCATAAGCTCGACAGGCTCAACTTCTTACAACGAAAAAGGGTTATGTGTACAAATCTCTCAAAGCAGCGCTATATCTATTCAAGCAGACACGATTCAATCAATCATGCATATTCTAATCGCTCACAAGATTTCATAAAAATGCAGGCCAACTTGAGATAGATGCAAACAATCATGCCTGATTTTAATAATTCATGCCTTTCTAACGAAATTGATAGCTCACGGACACGTCATAAAAAAATTTTCACGTAAATTCTCAACCTACTTTCCCCTCCCCACACTTAAGACGTATGTTATCCTCAACGTAACAATGAATAAATGAAAGGGAAACGAAGGTTTAAGAGAACGAAACTCCCTTGACGAAAAAAATTGACGTGGTCGTGACTTAACGCGTGCGGTCGTTGTGTCGTAACTCGTTATGCATATCCTGGCCTAACTAAAGAAGGAAATAGACATAAAAAGAGAGTAGTCATAGCTTAATCTTATAAACATAGTTATAAACACCATAGTCATAAACAAAATAAAAATGGACACCAACGACTACTCAAGCAAGCGCTAAAGAAAAGAAAAGGAAGCGTCACTAAGGGGGTGGTGGCGGCGAGGGTGGCCTCGGTCGAAGGTAGGACATCGACTGTTGTGTAAGCTTAATCGCGGCGTCCATCGCTTGAAGGGCCTGGCCATAGCGTTCTTGCTCCTCACGGTTCCGGCGGTGGGCTTCTTCATTCCACCGCTCGTACTTTTCCTGTCGGCGCCGAGTCTCTTCATTAAAACGCCGGGCTTCTTCGTCGCATTGCAGCGACTCATGGTTCAGGCGCATCATCTCCTGGCGCAGGGCGTCGAGATCCGCTGTCGATGCATATGGGCGACGCCGGATGACTCGCCCTGGTGATAGCCGGAGGAATTTGAAGGCCCGACGATCGTGTCTGTCTCCATCGGGTAAGGGACCTCGATGTAGAGCTGGTCGGCGGGGACGTCTACGTGGTCCGTGGCCACGATACATCTCGTGCTAGACGTACACCTTGTTCGCGCGAGTCCAGGTGGAAGCTTTCACGAGCATCTTCATTTTACCAGCATCTCCTCGTTTAGGGGGTTGCGCCCGCCGACTCTTTCCATCTCGGGTGGGTTCTCTGGCCACAGTTGTAGTCCCTCGACGACTTTGGTGATGAATGCTCCCACGACGATCTTTCCATGGCTTCTGGCTACCGCATGAGCACCGAAGGCGTGGGCTAGCGCCATCCCCAAGTGGACCCATTCGCCGTGCTGCATCTTGGCTAGGTAGAAGAGGTCACGGAGGGTGATTGCTCCATGCGAGTCGCCCCTCAGTGTGAGCAAGGTCATCAGGAGGCGGTGGATGTAGCGCAGTCCTGGGCTCCTGAGTGCAGACGCCTTCGAAGTCTTCACGCTGAATTCTAGTTCGCCTGGTCGCGCGAATCAGCCCAGCAAGCCTGTCGATAGCGCTGAAGGTAATCCTTATAGTGCATGTCCGGGAATGGTCCGTCGTGCCCGAAAAATGGGACTGGTACTCCAAGTGCACGGCAAAAGTCGTCGACGTCCACCGTGTGCTCCTCATTAAATGCCCTAAAGTTGATCGTTTTCATGTCGTACTCCTCGTGGGAAAAGGTGGACAAGAACTCTATCGTTAGCTCTTTGTACGCGGGTTCGTCGATGTTGAAGAAGAAGGTCCATCCACTTAGCGGCAAGTATTGTGCGACTTGCTGATCGATGTGGTATTTTGCCAGCGTCTCATGGTCGATTTGGTCCGTGAGGATGAAGTCCATCGCCCTCAGTCTATAGCATGCCGTCTGCGTATCGTCCGTAAATTGCCCCATGGCGGCTAGCAGTGTTGGCGTGGTGGGGAGTCGCCGTTGACGAACCGGCGAGCGGAGGTGGGGTCACGCTGAGCCGTGGAGCGGCTTCGACCCATAGTACCTAGAAGATGGATGTGAGCTCAAAGGAAATATAACAATTAAATTCAAAGCAGCTCGACTCGACCAAAATAGCTACGAGACTGACGATTCTTTAACAGGCACATAAGAACACTTCAATGCGGCATTTTGTCGAACATGTTATGGGTGAGTTGAACTATGCATTTGAAGGTCGAAAATAACCATCTACGCTCATTTTTGGGCTTCAC
The DNA here is from genome assembly GCA_027422505.1 of Craterostigma plantagineum. NCBI lineage: Eukaryota > Viridiplantae > Streptophyta > Magnoliopsida > Lamiales > Linderniaceae > Craterostigma > Craterostigma plantagineum. Next base: position 16,351,347 of record JAPQWV010000017.1, on the reverse strand, counting down.
ATGACGAACTAAAACTGAATAAACCACAGAAAGTCACGAATTTCGCCAGCAAGTTCCAAAAATCCCTAAAATTCGAAATTAGGGTTTCTCACACAATCATCAATTTTATGGTGGAAATCAAGAAATTAGGCAAATCCAATGCGTTTATAGCATGTATCTGATCATGAAAGAGCAAGAAAATCACCAAATTAGACCAATTTTTGAAAATCCCCAAATTGGAAAATTAGGGTTCATAAAAAAATCGAATTTCATGGCCAAACTCAACGAATTATGCATACCCATAACAATCCTAACGAGTTTTAGACACATAAAAACATAATCATACCCCAATTTAGCAACAATTGAAAAAATTCGCAATTCAAAATGAAGTGGGGTAGAGAAGAGAGTCATACCTTGTGAGCTTAATCGAGGTTAAATCTAACAATCGGGGTTTGGTGAGGTCTCGCCAGAGGTACGACGGTGGTGGTGCGGTGCGGCAGTTGTGGGGTGGTGGTCGATGGTGATTTTTTGGTTTTGGGTGGTAGGTGATGGCGTAAGGAGAAGAAGAACGAAAGAGAGAGAGAGAGGGAAAAGGGGAAGATGCAGCGATTTTGTTTTTAGCCCGCACATGTCACGGCGTGAAGCATACGCTTCTGGCCGTGACTAGAGACAGAAAGGGCCACTGGACCAAGTCACGGCCTTGAAGCACAACGATTTTTTTTAAATATAAAAGACGTAATAGTCACGGCCATGACACTTAAGTCTCTGGCCGTGACACGCAGCAGCAAGTGCCTCTGGGCACATTCACGGCCGTGAAGCTTAAGCTTCTGGCCGTGAGCTGCCTAGATTTTTTTTATTTACTCTAAGGTCTAAAACATAAACAAAAATACCTGGGTTGCCTCCCAAGAAGCGCTTACTTTACCGTCTGTAGCTGGACGTACCTTTGTTTGCTCAAGATGGCTGGAAGTCCAGGTATAGCACCTCTTTTTCGCTAACGTCTCCTCGCCTCCATGATAGTGCATTAACCTGTGGCCGTTCACCTTGAAAGTACCCTGCTCCATACCTGAAATCTCGACAGTACCGTAACGGAAAGCACGGGTAACAGTGAACGGTCCCGACCAATGTGATCTAAGTTGTCAGGAAAAAGCCTAAGTCGAGAGTTAAATAAGAGGACTTGGTCCCCTTCCTGAAACTCTCGCCTTCGCCTAATTTTCTTGTCATGATAAGCTTTCGAGCGTTCCTTATACATTCGAGCGTTATCATAGGCCGATAAACGCCACTCATCTAACTCGTTGATTTGGAGTTGCCGCTTTCCGCTGGCGTTTCCTAAATCAAGATTTAAGGACTTGATCGCCCAATAAGCTTTGTGCTCGATTTCTACGGGAGGTGGCACGCCTTCCCATAGACTAATCTATACGGTGTAGTGCCTATGGGTATCTTATATGTGGTCCTATATGCCCAAAGTGCATCATTCAACTTATTTGCTCACTCCCTACGGTTCCCTTTTATGGTCTTTTCTAAAATGCGTTTCAACTCAAGGTTCACTACTTCGACCTGACCGTTAGCTTGGGGGTGGTAAGGGGTGAATAGACTATGTCTAACACCGTAACATTCTAACATGCGTGAAAACTGAGTGTTACAGAAATGAGTGCCTATATCGCTAATGATGCATCTGGGTGCTCCAAAACGTGAAAATAAGGCTCGTAAAAATCTAACGACGACTCTAGCATCGTTCGTGGGCAAAGCTTGCGCCTCGGCCCACTTAGATACGTAATCAACAGCGAGTAGAATGTACTTATTGTTATATGAGCTAGGAAATGGACCCATAAAATCTATACCCCATACGTCGAAAATTTCGCATACCAAAATGAAGTTCTGAGGCATTTCGTCGCGTTTCGAGATATTACCTACGCGCTGACACTGATCACAAGTGTCACGTACCTTTGAGCGTCCTTGAGAATCGTTGGCTAGTAGAACCCGCTTTCTATCACCTTTTGGGCGGTTCTGTTGGCTGCGTAGTGCCCTCCGGTCGGTCCCTCGTGGCAGTGACTCAGAATCTGTGTCGTCTCTGGGAAAGAGACGCATCGACGTATCACCTGGTCCACACATTGCCTGAAAAGATACAGATCTTCCCAAAAATAGTACCTCAGGTCAGAAAAGAATTTCTTCTTTTGCTGACTAGTGTACTCCTTTGGTAGGACCCTCGCAACAAGATAGTTAGCAAAATATGCAAACCATGGGGTATCGTCACTTACCACTTGTATCGATTACAGGTGCTCGTCTGGGAATCTGTCTTGTATAGCCCTTCCGTCCTTGTGGTATATCTCGGACTCCTCTAGTTGAGAGAGGTGATCCGCCGCGAAGTTTTCTGCACCTTTGTTGGAACTATTTTATTGTATTCAATTAATATAGTTATACCACGCGATCGTTTTCAGAAAAAAAAAATTAATATAGTTATCGTGTCTTGCTATGCATAGTAGTAGTCTTGGACCGAATTGTAATTAGTCATATTATAGGGCTACTGGTGTAAATATACCACGAGATGATATATATAAGTGAACTCCTTAGGAAATAAGGAGTCGCTTTTTATGGTTTTCAGATCAGAAAATTAGAATTGAGAATTTTGGAGAGAAGAATTAGCGCCAAACCCTTGCTTTCAACGTTTCTTCTCTCGTAATCTTTCAACTAGGTAATCTTCGATCTTAAATCTGAATTTCTAAAGATTATCAATCGATTCGATCTGTGTTGGATAAAAAAGGACCTAACAATTGGTATCAGAGCCAAACGTGTGGATTAAATTTGAACTGTTTTGATTTTTCGAAACTGTTTTTTTTTTTATTATCGCGCACTGTTCTTCGTCCAAATTGCATGTAATTCATCACAATTCGACTTGATTTGCTGTTATTGATGTTTGATTATGTGTTTCTATTTGACCTGAGCTTGTTTTTATCCAATCGAACTGATAATTTCTGCGAATTTTGAAGATGAGAGCCATTGCGTTCTTTGAACTGCTCTTAAGAACTTCGACCTAATTTCTCAAAAATTCGATTCGTTTTGCTGATTTTGTTGTTCTATCGAGTGCTTCTAACATCTCTGAGTGTATTTCTGATCGATTGAACTAACTTCTGTTCGAATTTTTGAAGATTGAGTGAAAATCCTCTTTGCACTGTTCTTTGCTATTTTTCTAAAATCATAATGATTTTGCTTTGATTTTGCTAAATGGATTGTTTGTTCGTGTCATCTGCTTGATTTCAATCAATAAAGATGAGTTCGAACGATTTTTGAGATTGGATCTAGATTTCTTTGGTTGTTCGTCTGCGACTGCTTTCTAGTTCGTCTCTGTTTTTCGTTCATCATCATCGAAAAAAATTTTCGCTCGAGAAATCAGTCAACGCGAGAAACCTGTTTCGATCGCAAAATCCGTTCTACAAAGGTTTCCGATCGAAAATTTCTTGTCTGAATTTTTTTTCCGTGAAAAAGTAGCTTCTCTGAGGCACCACATCATCTCTGTTCGACGCTCAACATCGAAGAAAATTCTGTTTTAAGCTCGAGAAATCTGTTCCAAGCGAGAAACTTGGGTCAATGATCAAAAACTTGTTCGAGAACTATTTACTATCGAAAATCGTCGGAATTTTTTTTCGATCGAAAAATCTGAAATCTTCATCTTCTTCACTCGCTCGCATACAGCTACAGAGATACATACAATTGCAGGGATATTTACATTACTAACCCAAAAATATTTTTTTAGTCCCTGTTTGTATATTTTAACCCCTTATTGTTTTCAATTTAGTCCAGAACGTTCTGATCTAGTCCTAAATTTTCAATTTAACTCTAAAACTTTCAATTTTATTCATTTCTCACTCATTTA